>OZ026863.1:0-2717941 GCA_964023215.1 Eledona agricola
GGAGTGGCACTGCCAACCCTGCCACCCCTGACGAGGCACCTGCTGACTACTCTCCTTCCAGGGAAACTTTATAAATCAACGTCAAAATAATTTAGGGCGCCTGAATGTGAAAATATCACTGTGTAATAAGTTCAGACTGACATGGAACACTTGAAATTTCGATATTTGTTTGTAATTCGTCACAGGTCCATGAAGGAATGCATGTTAATGTAAACAAGTGTTAGTTTGTTGGAGAGACCGAATAAGATTTTTAACATTCCCGTCAAAATATTTATTTACTTTAGAATGTTAATTTCTTAAATTCATTTCGTGAAAATTATGACGTGCCATACGAGTACACCTGTGCGAGTATTATTTGGTACATACAAATTAATCTCTTTTGTTATCCAAATTGTTTACATACGCACGAGACACGTGCACCTCATATTATTGTGAAAATTGCTGCTTCAGCGTCTGAAACGCTGGTACTCAACGTCGCCAAGGTCGAGGCGACGCATCGGTATTCGAAGTTCTATCGCTATTAAATAAATTATTTTATTCCCGATATTCCCGATTTGTTCTTGCCGTTAACCAAAACTCTCCCCAATCGATTTTCGAAAAATTTCCAGCGTCGGACCGGACGTCACTTATTATCGTACGCTAATTTTTACGTTCAGTTAATCATAGTGGTGTATTTGTTCTTCACCAAACCTGCTCCGGCCAAAATCCGAAATTTTAAGTATTGTGTGCTTATACACGATTTACACTATTTATTTTACGTACATTGCGTTCATTATGGTTCTGCATTATTTATAACTAAGATGGAGCAGTTTGAAAATCTAATAGTAAGCGGAGAACAAATACCACCACGTATAATTCCCGTGAAAAGTGATGGAAATAGTCTTTCTTACTATCTTTCCTATTGCATTTTTAATACCGGAAATAGAGCTCAAGAGCGAAGAATAACTTCGACTTTTTTTATACATAATTCCTAAATACTTCGTTTTTATGGTGTAAAATTTTGTATCTATATATTTCAACATTGTCTTTAACGTTGTCAGAGAACTAAATGGGTATAATTTGGAATAATTTAGCTTCTATGTCAACTCTCCTTCTCTTGAAACTTTGGAAAACAACGACAAAATTCTTTAGGGCGCCTGGATTTGAAAATATAACTCTGTATAATAAGTTTAGACTGACTAGAGTGAAAAGAAAGGAGCTTGCACCCAGAAACGAAATTAAATGGAACACTTGAAGTTGCAATATTTGTTTGTAATTCGTCAGAAGTCCATGAGGGAATGCGTGTTAATGTAAACAAATGTGAGTTTATTGGAGAGGCCGAATAAGATTTTTACATTATTGAAGCAGCTGGAGCCTGCCACGACAAGGGCAAGGTCACAAACGTGAAAAGGCGATGCTCGATTTAGTTTGATTGAGTATCTATGCAGAAATTCGCCCATACCAAGCGTTGGATAAGCCTTTCTTATCGTTTCTTAGAATTCGAGAATTGCTGGTTCAGCGTGTGGAGCAGTACTCGATCGCGGTGTTTAATTTTAACACAACTACAATTGTGAAAATTGCTGCTCCAGCGTCGGAAACTGTTCGCAAAGTCGCCAAATTCGATGAGGCGACGCATCAGTGTTCGAAGGTCTACCGCTATCAAATAAAGTATTTTAATTTAACATTTGATCCTCGCGTTAACCAAATCTGCCCCCAATCAATTTTCGAAAAATTACCAGCGTCGAACCGGATTCCACTTATATTTGTACGCTAATTTTTACTTTCAGTTAATGGTAGTGGTGTATTTGTTTTTCACCAAATTTGCCCCGGCTGAAATCCGAAATTTTCACCGTTGTATGTACCAGAGATCACTGACATTCATATCCTTAATAATTATGTGCTTATACACGTTTTACACTATTTATTTTACGTTCACTGTGTTTATTATTGCTTTACATCATTTATAACTAAGATGGAGAAGTTTGAAAATCTAGCGATGTACAAATACCACACCGTATTATGAAAGGTTATGGAAATTGTCTTTTTTTATATCTATGGTATTGGTATTGATATTTTAATACTGGAACGGAAGCTCAATAGGTTGGCACTTTAATTGTTCAACAAGTGTGTGTTAATGTAAACAGGTGTGAGTCCGTCGGAGAGACCGAATAAGATTTTCACATCCACCATATTCCCGTCAAAATATTTATTTATTTTAGAATGTTAATTTTGCCGTTAACAAAATTTGTTCCCAATCACCTTCGTCGTACCGGACGACCGTTCAGTTAATGATAATGGTGTATTTATTTTTCACCAAATCTGCCTCGGCTGAAATCCAAAATTTACAGCGTTGGACCAGACATTACTGACATTGATACGCGTTTTACACTGTTTATTTTACGTAAATACATTGTGTTCATTATTGCTTTACATCATTTATAACTAAGATGGACAAGTTTGAAAATCTAGCGATGCACAAATACCATAAAATACCACATTTTACCACATACCAAAATTTTAATACTAGAAAGGGAGCTCAAAAGGTTCGCACTTTAATTGTCCAACCAGTTAGGGCCAGGTTGTAATAATTTTTGTGCAGTTCAGAAGGAGATAAGTGTTTGTTTATTCCGGAGATAAGTCAAAATCATCTACATACTGTTCTATTTGTGAGTTGACTGCAGCAAGAGGAATTGTTCCATTGTGTTTTCAATTTTATCATAACATGATCAGCTAATTTGTAAACTTCGATTTCCCCTAAAATTATATCAAGTTAATTTCGATTTCCTGGAATCGCTTATAGAACAACTGCCTAAAGAGACTATTCAAAATTTTTCATCTCAGATATCAACCAAGGTATCCTCTTTGTCCAAATCATATTGAAGTACCCGGTCCTGGCAACGCAGGTTAATTTCAGCATATTTGTTTATTTTGTGATTGGAAAAGTAGAGCATTCCTGTTTAATTGTATTATAATGTCGATTAGTCAACATCACCACTTTAGTCAACACTGAGTTTATTTAATCTACGTCCGGGCAACGCCGGGTACATTCAGCTATCTATATATATAAAGCGAATATTTAATAAAATTTATATCGAACATTCGCATAAGAGGCTGTGTGCGGAAAGAGTTTCCATAAAAGAGAGTAGGATATATTGGCTTGAACTCTTCAGAGACGTGCATTCGACCATATGCGCATGATCAACTTTGATGACAGTGGGCGTCCTCAAACCAATACACACAGCTGACTTTTAAAAGTTAGGTTATATTTTTGTTAAGACGTGATATTACTCGAAATAATTATTGCTTTTTAAGTCCGTGTTTCAAGTTTCTGCACGATACATAACAGATAATGTGCTAATTAATTAAATCCCCAACTTAACATAGATCAAAGTTACAGTGTTCCTGTTTTATTTCCAGGTTAAACAAGGGTTTCTGCTAATTAGGAAAATATATCAAAGTGGTTGAACATCCGTCATTTGGAAATTCTTGACAATTACGACAGCATATTGTGGCAATCTATGTATTTGGCAAAAAACACATTTCGTTAACTGTGGCCACAACCACAAAATGCAATCCTAGCTGATCCATCGTTGAACATCTATGCCAGAAATCGCGTAACAAATATGACAAACGTTTGTATCAACTGTAATGTCATAATGACCACCTTATAGTTGTCACTCACATTGTTTCTAGGTAAATGCAAACTAAATGGTTGTAGAATATTGGGTGGTATAAAAACAAGTTCATATCCATCATTTATTATTTATTTATTACTTATAATAACTTACTTACTTAACTTAACAATAACTTAACAATAACTTAACTTAACAATATATAAAGATGACAGTACCGCGGCCGCGGCCGCGGCGCCGCCAATTTTGTTGGTCCCGGCTGCCACCACGGCCCCGGCCCCGGTTGCCGCCACGGCCCCGGCCCTGGTTGCCGCCACGGCCCCGGCCCCGGTTGCCGCCCCGGTTGCCGCCACGGCCCCGGCCCCGGTTGCCGCCACGTCCCCGGCTGCCGCCACGTCCCCGGCCCCGGCTGCCACCACGGCCCACGCCGCCCCGGCCCACGCCGCCCCGGCTACCGCCACGTCCCCAGCCCCGGCTACCGCCACGTCCCCAGCCCCGGCTACCGCCACGGCCTCGATCGGCGGCCGGCTGGACCACGTCATCTGTCCCCGGAGTCCAGGGGACTGTGTTCCCAGGGTCTCCCTCCTCCATGGGAGACTCTGGGGGTAGTGACTGTGGTGGCGGTGGACTTGGTTCAGACATCTCAAATAAAAAAAAAATTAGTTTGTTATAAGATAATTTCTACATACTTTCGTTTTTATGATTTGAAATTTTGTATTTTGAATGGGACATATTTCAAGGTTGAGTTTCACATTGTCAGAAAGCCAAAATTGGATAGGATTTGCAACAATTAGCTCTTACAAAACTCTCCGTCCCGGCAAACTTTAGAAATCATAACAACAAAATTATTTAGGGGGCGGCTGGATTTAAAAATATAATAATATCATGTGTAATAAGTTTAAACTCACTTACGGTGGAAAAACACATCCGCAGCATCCGAGGTGGAGAAACGAAATGAAGCTGAACACTTGAAGTTACGATATTTGTTTTTATTTCGTCACAGGTTCATGAAGGAATACGTGTTACTGTAAACAAGTGTGAGTCCGTCCCAGAGGCCAAATCAATTTTTTTCATTATTGAAACAGCTGGAGCTTGCGAGAGCAAGGGCAAAGTTACAAAGGCAAAAAGGCGATGTTCCAATAGTTTTGATTCAAAATCTTATGCAAAAACTCGCACATACTAAGCATAGGATATCGCTATTTCTTATTGCTTTTCGGGTATACGAAAATTGCTGGTTCAGCATAGCTATGTTAATTAATACTAAATTTTGTCGCTTTAAATAAAAATAATGATTCGTCAAATTGAAAATATGTTTCATAGTCGATGTATACAATTGGAGGTCTCGATTTGTCGAATATATTCGTTTCCGTCTGGGCCGATCGTCGACAATCCACTTGAAATCCCAAGTGGTCGTCGCCCTTTTGTTGAAATGATGAAATATGATAAATATTATTTTTCACGAGGCGAGACGGATTGAATCTGGCCAAAACAACGTAACTAACATTCGGTTGCAATATATAATATTATCTTCCTCATTGGACTTCTTGGATGTCATGTCATCATGCATCAATTGACGTTTACGTTTACGTTGGTACATACAAATGAATCTGTTTTGCTACCCAGATTGTTACATTTACCAATAGAAGTTACGTACACGTAATAAAATTGTGAAAATTGCTGCTTCAGTGGCTGGAACAGTACTACTGTCGCACGGTCAATCTTTCCAAGATTGACAGCGCTTCAGTATTCGAAGTTGTATCGGTATCAAATAAAACATTTTAATTTAACATTTCTCACGTTAACCAAATCTGCGCGAAACCGATTGTAGAAACATTTTCAGCGTTGGACCCCCGACTCCACTAACATTCTTACACTTATTTTTACGTTCAGTTAATGATAGTGGTGTATTTGTTTTTTTGAATTCATACGCATAAGTATTTTGTGCTTATACACGTGTACACTATTTATTTTACGTACATTGTGTTCATTGTTGTTCTATATTATTTATAACTAACATGGAGCAGTTTGAAAATCTAATAGTAAGCGGATTACAAATACCACACAGTATAATTCCCGTGAAAAATGATGGACTTTAATTGTTCATTTTTAATTACCAAAATTTCTGTAAATTTTACCTGTCTACGTTAAACACTCCCAAACATAACGTATAAAACCACCCCAAATCAACCCAAAATTAAAAAAAAATGTACGAACTCCAAGCAAACTATGCCAAACTCACATAAATTACTTCAGCTTCCCTTGAATCACCCCAATCACCTCTTACCAACCCAAAATGATCCCAATCATATTAAAATTTTACCCGTTAAAAATTACGCAAGTTTAACCCGCAAAAGCTAAACACCGCCAACCATCAATAACGATTCCAAATAATCCCTAAAGAAACTCTTAACATCCAAACCTATCCTAAATAAACATAATATTACAAACAAATGCCACGAACCCTAACAAATCACGCCAAATTCACATAAATAATTTCGGCTTTTTTTTTTACATAATTCCTAAATACTTCCGTATTATGGTGTGAAATTTTGTATCTATATATTTCAATGTTGTCTTTAACGTTGTCAGAGAACTAAATGGGAAGAATTTGGAATAATTTTGCTTCTCTCCTTCTCGGGAAACTTTTGAAATCAACGACAAAATTATTTAGGGCGCCTGGATTTGAAAATATCATTCTGTGTAATAAGTTCAGATTGACTAGAGTGAAAAAAAGCAGCTTGCACCCAGAAACGAATTTAAATGGAACACTTGAAGTTGCGATCTTTGTTTGTAATTCGTCACAGGTCGACGAAAAAAATGCGTGTTAATGTAAACAAGTGTGAGTTCGTCGGAGAGGCCAAATAAGATTTTTACTTTATTGAAGCAGCTGGAGCCTGCCAGGTCAAGGGCAAAGTAACAAAAGTAAAAAGGCGATGATCCATTTGTTTTGATATTGTGAAAATTGCTGCTTCAGCGTCTGAAACGATTTTTAATTATAAAGGGTACAGCGTGTGGAGCATTATTGGATCGCGGTTCTTAAAAATAAAACAACTACTATGTGAATTAATGACGTAATGATATTAGAAGCAAACAACAATATGTATTATCCCTAAATATTGGAGCTTAAAATAAAAATAATGATTCGTAAAATATAATATAAAATATATTTAATGGTCGATGTGTACAGTAATTAGAGGTCTCGGTTATAAGTACTTCCGCCTGGGCCGATCGTCAACATCGACAATCCACTTGAAATCCCAAGTGGTTGCGTATTCGTCGCCTTTTGCTGAATTAGCCGTTTTCTGGAAATCGTGGCAGATACTTAATGCCGTATAATATGTATGATTAAATATTATAATTATATTCTTCATGGGACGAGACGGGCCGAAACTTACTAAGACAATCTAACAAACATTTATTGCAACTACCATTGCAACATACATAATCTTACATCAATCGACGTTATCCGAAATTTATGTATGACGGGTATGTTACATAAAAATAAATCTGTTTTGCTACCCGAATTGTTCCGTTTTAATACGTAATTAATACGAAATAGAAGGCACGTGCAACTAATAAAATTGCTGCTTCAGCGCCTGGAACAGTAAGTACTCCATCCCATGGTCAACGTCGCCAAGATCGACAGCGCGTCAGTATTCGAAGTTGTATCGGTATCGAATAAAGCATTTTAATTTAACGTTGTTCGCGTTAACCAAATCTGCCCGAAACCGATTTTCGAAACATTTTCACTGTCGGACCAGACTCTTTTTTACTTAGCTTTCGCTTATTTTTAAGTTCCGTTGGTGAGAGTGATAGTGTTAGTGATTTGTTCTTCATCAAATTTGCCCAGGCTGAAATCAGAAAATTTGTAACGTTGGACCGGACTTCACTCGCACTTCACACGCTTAAGTATTCTGTTCATATAAACATTTTACACCATTTATTTTTTGAATTTTTAGTTTTTCAGTTTTTTTACATTGCGTTCATTATTGCTCTAATCTATTGTTTATAAGTAAGATGGAGCAGTTTGAAATTCTAATAGTAAACGGAGTACAAATACCACACCGTGTATTTCCCGTGAAAGGTGATGGAAATTGTCTATTTTATTCTCTTTCCTATTGCATCTTTAACACCGTAAATAGAGCTCAAGAGGTTCGCACTTTAATTGTTCAACACGTTGCGGCCAATTGGGCAAGGTTTCAATTATTATCGTGCAACCGAGAAGGGAATAATTATGCTGACCAGTTTGTTTATTCTGAAGATATGTCAAAATTATCTACATATGGTTCTGTTTGTGAGTTGACTGCAGCAGGAGAAATGTTTCCATTTTGTTTTCAAGTATATCATAACGGTAGTTTTTATGCGCAATTTGGTGAACATAATCAGTCAATTCGTAAACTTAGATTTTCCGGAAATTTATCTAACGGTCATTTCGATGTCCTTGAATCAGTTCCCGTGCCACGACTTATAGAACATTCCCAAATTGCGTCTTCGTCTGAAGAGTCTATTCAAGATAATTCTTCTCAGACATCAAATAAAAGGAAACGCCGTGCGCGTGTTTCAAACAGAACTAGAAACACCCAACTAAAAATTGCTGCAGTGAAATATACATCAAAAAATAAAGAGCAAAAGAAGGCTGCTTCAGTAAAATACGCAAAAAAAAATCCAGAAGTTCATAGAGCTGCTGTAGCGAAATATGCCCAAAAACATCCGGAAGTTAATAGAGCTGCCGTTGCGAAATATGCGCAAGAACATCCGGAAGTTAAAAGAGCTGCTGTTGCGAAATATGCGCAAAAACATCCGGAAGTTAATAGAGCTGCTGTTGCGAAATATGCGCAAGAACATCCGGAAGTTAAAAGAGCTGCTGTTGCGAAATATGCGCAAAAACATCCGGAAGTTAATAGAGCTGCTGTTGCGAAATATGCGCAAGAACATCCGGAAGTTAATAGAGCTGCTGTTGCGAAATATGCGCAAGAACATCTGGAAGTTAATAGAGCTGCTGTTGCAAAATATGCGCAAGACCATCCGGAAGTGAATAAAGCTGCTGTTGCGAAATATGCGCAACAACATCCTGAAGTTAATAGAGCTGCTGTGGCGAAATATGCGCAAGAACATCCGGAAGTTAACAGAGCTGCTGTAGCGAAACATGCGCAAGAACATCCCGAAGGTCATAGAGCTGCCGTTCGTAGATATACACAACAGCACCCAGAGGTTAACAGAAACGCTGTTGCGCGTTATGATCCACGCAACGAAAAAAGAATTCAACGAAGGACACTTTCTTGGACGCAAAAGGCTGATTCTGCATTCCAATATGACCCATGTATTGCATACGAAGCAGAAAAAACTATACAATTGGGTGAAATGAGCATAATATGCCAATGGTGCAAAGCCCTCAAATGGAAGGGGGAGACACCTGGCATGTGTTGCAACAATGGAAAGGTGCAATTAACACCATTCGAACAACAACCTGAACCTATAAGGAGCCTTTTGTCCTTTTTACATCCGAAATCAAAACATTTTCTAAATTCTATTAGGAAATATAACGGTTGTTTTCAAATGACATCCTTTGCGGCTAAAGAGGTTTCTGAAGGTAGCTTTAGGCCCACATTTAAAGTTCAAGGTCAGGTGTACCATTTAGCTGGGAGTTTGTTGCCACCTAATACTAACGAAGAACCTAAGTTCCTTCAGATATATTTTGTGGGAGAAGACGAGAAAGAAACAACTCTTAGGTGTCGGAATTTTACTGATGTAAATAATGCTTTGGTGGCGCAACTACAAAAGATGCTTCACGAGAATAACACATACGTTAGAGATTTTAAAGCTGCCATAGAAAATATTCCACAAAATACAGAAGATTTCCGTGTAGTCATACATGCCGAAAGAAAACCCATAAACGCTCATCGAGGTCGTTACAATAATCCTATCGCCAATGAAATTGCTATAGTAATGGAAGGTCAGATATTTGAAAAAAGAGACATTGTGTTGCACAGTCGCGATGACAAGTTACAACGAATAAGTGAGTTGAACAGAGCATACGACGCGTTGCAATATCCCTTAATGTTTTGTAGAGGTGAGGATGGTTATTCCATAGCAGTACCTCAAACTGACCCTGTTTCAAAGATGCCTTTAAATAAAACCGTTTCGGCAGCAAATTTCTATGCTTTTCGCATTATGATTAGACAGAACGAAATTAATCATCTTCTCTGTTACCGAAGCTTACTAAGTCAATTTTTAGTTGACATGTATGCAAAAATCGAAACAGAAAGATTAAATTTTATCAAGAATAATCAAACAAAATTAAGGGCGGAAAATTACGTTCATTTACAAGATGCAATTAAAAAGGCTGATGCCAATGCTGCTGAGTTAGGTCGATTAGTAATTCTGCCTTCAACTTTCACTGGAGGACCCAGGTATATGCATGAACGTACCCAAGACGCGTTGACATACGTACGCCACTACGGCCGTCCAGATTTATTTATTACTTTTACGTGTAACCCAAAGTGGAAAGATATTACAGATGTATTATTGTTCGAACAACAGCCGCATGATCGACATGATGTCATTAGCCGCGTCTTTCGTCTGAAAGTGAGAACAATGATGAACCTATTAACCAAGGCTCAAATATTTGGACGCGTTCGCTGTTACATGTATTCCGTAGAATGGCAGAAACGAGGACTTCCACATGTACATATTTTGCTATGGTTGGAAAACCGAATTTGTGCTGATAAAATAGATGACGTGATTTGTGCAGAAATTCCGTCTCCCGAAGACGATCCGATTCTTCACGAAATAATTAAATCCAATATGATTCATGGACCGTGCGGTAACATAAATAGAGATTCTCCGTGTATGATTGATGGAATCTGTTCAAAGAAGTATCCTCGACAATTAATAAGAGATACACAGACAGGTGAGGATGGTTATCCTAAGTACCGACGAAGATCACCGCAAGATGGTGGGTTCACTGTTGAAATTAAAGGCAAACAACTCGACAACCGGTGGGTTGTACCGTTTAATCCGGTCCTGTCTCGCACTTTTAATGCACATATTAACGTAGAGTACTGCAATTCTGTCAAATCTATCAAATATATCTGCAAATACGTTAATAAAGGCAGCGATCAGGCGGCCTTTGCACTACAAAATGAACTAGATGAGGTGGCAATCTATAAAACGGGAAGATATATAAGCACTTCGGAAGCTGTTTGGCGCATTCTATGTTTTCCCATTCACGAAAGGTTTCCTCCTGTTGTTCATCTTTCCGTCCATTTGGAAAATGGACAGAGAATCTATTTTAATGAAGACAATCTTTTGGATAGGGTCAATAACCCTCCAAAAACCACATTAATGGCCTTTTTTGATTTATGCAGAAACGACGATTTTGCCAAAACCCTTTTTTACCACGAAGTGCCTTCATATTATACGTGGAACAAGAATAAATTTCAACGTAGAAAGCTAGGAAAAAATATTGATGAATATCCGGGTGTAAAAAAAGATAACGTCCTTGGAAGGGTTTATACAGTACATCCCAATAATGCCGAGTGTTACTACCTTCGCCTACTATTGCATGAGGTTCGTGGACCTACTTCTTTCTTAAGTCTTAGGACGGTTAATGGCGTAGTACATTCTACTTTTCAATCCGCATGTAAAGCCCTGGGATTGTTGGAAGATGACAAACATTGGGAAAACACACTAGAAGATGCTACTATCTCAGAATCACCGATGAAACTGAGAGAATTGTTTGCAATAATGTTAGTGTTTTGTCATGTATCCGACCCATTGCAGCTTTGGGAGAAATACAAAGACAGTTTGTCCGAGGATATTCTCAGAAGGGTGGCCAGAGAGCTGGCAGTTGAAGAATTACATGCCAAAACGGAGGTGTACAACAAGGCATTGATTCTTCTAGAAGATGTTATTCTAACAATCGGTGATCAACCCTTAACTCATTTTGGATTGCCGCAACCGAAACGCTATACCAACGAGATTACGGAAAATTTGGTTTATATTAGAGAAAAGAACTACGATATTGAAGTTTTATTACAAACGGTCGAAGAAAACGAACCTTTACTTACAAGTGAACAGAAAGAGGTTTACTTAGAAATTTTAGAAAACTTAGACTACGGCAAAGTTTTCTTTTTAGATGCACCTGGGGGTACAGGAAAAACATTCCATATAAATTTGTTATTATCGAAAATACGCAGTTCCAATAAAATTGCTATCGCGGTGGCCTCTTCGGGAATTGCAGCAACTTTGTTACAGGGTGGTAGAACTGCCCATTCTGTTTTTAAATTGCCCCTAAATTTAAACTCCACAGATAATCCGTTATGCAACATATCAAAACAAAGCGACGTCGCTCGATTGCTTTATGACTGCAGCCTAATTGTGTGGGACGAATGTACCATGGCGCACAAAAAAGCAGTTGAGGCTCTTGACCGTACATTAAGAGACATTAGAAATAATGTTTCGATTATGGGAAAAGTTACCGTTGTATTAGCAGGAGATTTCAGACAAACGCTGCCTGTTGTACCGAGAGGAACTCGGGCTGATGAAGTTAATGCTTGCTTGAAATCGTCCTATTTGTGGCCCAAAATACAAAAAATTTCATTATCTAAAAACATGCGAGTATACCTAAGAGGTGATACGGGAGCTGGTGAATTTGCGCAACTTTTATTAAATTTAGGTGAGGGTCGTACGCCAGAAATAGATGGCAAAATTCAAATTTCGTCAAGCCTAGCAACGGTGGTTCAAAGTGTTGCCCATTTAATAGATAAGATTTATCCGGATATTCGAAATTTGAAAGATAAATCTATGTCCTGGTTGCGAGAACGAGCCATTTTATCACCGAAAAATGATAGTGCTAATGAATTAAATAATATTATCCTTGATGGCTTTGAGAGTGAAGAGTTGACATACAAATCTGTCGACTCGGTATTGAATAATGATGAAGCCGTCAATTATCCGGTGGAATTTTTGAATTCTTTAAATCCTCCTGGAATGCCTGTCCATAAGCTCAAATTGAAGATTGGCACTCCTATAATGTTGCTGCGTAACTTGAAACCGCCCAAACTTTGCAATGGTACAAGGCTTCAGATCACGAAACTGTACCAAAACGTAATTGAAGCAAGTATATTTACTGGTTGTACGCAGGGCGAGTCTGTATTCATCCCCCGAATCCCGCTCATTCCATCGGATTACCCCTTTGAATTTAAAAGATTGCAGTTCCCTGTGAAGGTTTGTTTTGCAATGACGATAAATAAATCTCAGGGACAGTCTTTAAAAGAAGCAGGGATCGATCTGAGGGGGGATTGTTTTTCGCATGGGCAGTTGTATGTGGCATGCTCAAGAGTGAGTAATCCATCTTCTTTGGTTATATTGGCACCGGATAATAAAGCTGCCAATATTGTTTACAAAGAAGCGATCTCAAAATGAGAACAGAATAATATATACAGAATAAAAGTGGCGTTTCATTTTTAGATTAAACCTCACTTTCGATGTCCCTATAATCGCTTCTGAGGGTTTAGAGCTTTGAATATTTCTTTAGGCTGGTTGAGTTGGATTTTACATATTATTCTCAAAACAATTTTTTTTTGGGATAGGACACCGTCTATTCCCGTTCGATTTTTACTGTGCGCAGGCATACGCCTGATACTGATGCATATAAAAATTTTGTGGGGTTCATGTTATGGTATGTTATGGTTTATAAGGTTTATTTGGATCATTTACATTCATATTTGCAATGCAACAACTAGAATGTAAAAAAACACATGATAACGAAAAACCAAATCTGTGAAGATTTAATATGTGCTGTGAACTTGGCCTCACTTATTTTTATTTTAGTCTGACATAACATTTGATGCAATTGAAGAGTTCATTGATGTGAACAGAAATGTAAAATACTGCTCTGCTCTGGCCGGAATCCAAAAAAAAATATTCAAGTGATGTCTAATGTAAAAATCCTAGAATTTACAAACTTTCAAATATTAAATAGTGAAAGAAACAATTGCTGTTTCTTCAGTATTTTCTAATTAATCGACACTCTCCCTTACTGATACACAATTTTTCTTTATCAATCCACAAGTTTCTTTATCAATCCATAATTTTTACTTATGACTTATCGTTATCCTTTTTCCTTCCTTTTATCCCTATCCCGGCAAGAGAGCTCTACACCTTCCCGTTGGTTCTTGCTGAACAATTGCAAATTTTTTATCTTGCGATTGACTAAGTAGAGCATTCCTGTTTAATTGTATTATAATGTCGATTAGTTAACATCACCAATACACCACTTTTGTCAAGACTGCGTATATTTAATCTACGTCCGGGCAACGCCGGGTACATTCAGCTAGTGTTATGATAAAATTGAAAACACAATGGAACGATTCCTCTTGCTGCAGTCAACTCACAAACAGAACAGTATGTAGATGATTTTGACTTATCTCCGGAATAAACAAACACTTATTTCCTTCTGAACTGCACAAAAATTATTAAAACCTGGCCCTAACTGGTTAGACAATTAAAGTGTGATCCTTTTGAGCTCCCTTTCCAGTATTAAAATTTTGGTATGTGGTAAAATGTGGTATTTTATGGTATTTGTGCATCGCTAGATTTTCAAACTTGTCCATCTTAGTTATAAATGATGTAAAGCAATAATGAACACAATGTATTTACGTAAAATAAACAGTGTAAAACGCGTATCAATGTCAGTAATGTCTGGTCCAACGCTGTAAATTTTGGATTTTAGCCGAGGCAGATTTGGTGAAAAATAAATACACCATTATCATTAACTGAACGGTCGTCCGGTACGACGATGGTGATTGGGAACAAATTTTGTTAACGGCAAAATTAACATTCCAAATAAATAAATATTTTGACGGGAATATGGTGGATGTAAAAATCTTATTCGGTCTCTCCGACGGACTCACACCTGTTTATATTGACACACTCTTGTTGAACAATTAAAGTGCCAACCTCTTGAGCTTCCGTTCCAGTATTAAAATATTAATACCAATACCATAGATATAAAAAAAGACAATTTCCATCACCTTTCATAATACGGTGTGGTATTTGTACATCGCTAGATTTTCAAACTTCTCCATCTTAGTTATAAATGATGTAAAGCAATAATAAACACAGTGTACGTAAAATAAATAGTGTAAAACGTGTATAAGCACATAATTATTAAGGGTATGAATGTCAGTGATCTCTGGTACATACAATGGTGAAAATTACGGATTTCAGCCGGGGCAAATTTGGTGAAAAACAAATACACCACTACCATTAACTGAAAGTAAAAATTAGCGTACAAATATAAGTGGAGTCCGGTTCGACGCTGGTAATTTTTCGAAAATTGATTGGGGGCAGATTTGGTTAACGCGAGGATCAAATGTTAAATTAAAATACTTTATTTGATAGCGGTAGACCTTCAAACACTGATGTGTCGCCTCATCGAATTTGGCGACTTTGCGAACAGTTTCCGACGCTGGAGCAGCAATTTTCACAATTGTAGTTGTGTTAAAATTAAACACCGCCATCGAGTATTGCTCCACACGCTGAACCAGCAATTCTCGAACTCTAAGAAACGATAACAAAGGCTTATCCAACGCTTGGTAAGTGCGAATTTCTGCAAAGATACTCAATCAAACTAAATCGAGCATCGCCTTTTCACGTTTGTGACCTTGCCCTTGACGTGGCAGGCTCCAGCTGCTTCAATAATGTAAAAATCTTATTCGGCCTCTCCAATAAACTCACATTTGTTTACATTAACACGCATTCCCTCATGGACTTGTGACGAATTACAAACAAATATTGCAACTTCAAGTGTTCCATTTAATTTCGTTTCTGGGTGCAAGCTCCTTTCTTTTCACTCTAGTCAGTCTAAACTTATTGCACAGAGTTATATTTTCAAATCCAGGCGCCCTAAAGAATTTTGTCGTTGTTTTCCAAAGTTTCAAGAGAAGGAGAGTTGACATTATTCCAAATTATTCCCATTTAGTTTTCTGACAACGTTAAAGACAATGTTGAAATATATAGATACAAAATTTTACACCATAAAAACGAAGTATTTAGGAATTATGTATAAAAAAAGTCGAAGTTATTCTTCGCTCTTGAGCTCTATTTCCGGTATTAAAAATGCAATAGGAAAGATAGTAAGAAAGACTATTTCCATCACTTTTCACGGGAATTATACGTGGTGGTATTTGTTCTCCGCTTACTATTAGATTTTCAAACTGCTCCATCTTAGTTATAAATAATGCAGAACAATAATGAACGCAATGTACGTAAAATAAATAGTGTAAATCGTGTATAAGCATACAATACTTAAGCGTATGATGTCAGGGAAAATTTCGGATTTCGGTCGGAGCAGGTTTGGTGAAGAACAAATACACCACTATCATTAACTGAACCTAAAAATTAGCGTACGAGAATAAGTGAAGTCCGGTCCGACGCTGGAAATTTTTCGAAAATCGATTGGGGAGAGTTTTGGTTAACGGCAAGAACAAATCGGGAATATTATATTAAAATAATTTATTTAATAGCGATAGAACTTCGAATACCGATGCGTCGCCTCGACCTTGGCGACGTTGAGTACCAGCGTTTCAGACGCTGAAGCAGCAATTTTCACAATTATATGAGGTGCACGTGCCTAGTGCGTATGAAAACAATTTGGATAACAAAAGAGATTAAATTGTATGTACCAAATAATACTCGCACAGGTGTACTCGTATGGCCCGTCATAATTTTCACGAAATGAAAAAAATTAACATTCTAAAGTAAATAAATATTTTAACGGGAATGTTAAAAATCTTATTCGGTCTCTCCAACAAACTAACACTTGTTTACATTAACATGCATTCCTTCATGGACCTGTGACTAATTACAAACAAATATCGAAATTTCAAGTGTTCCATGTCAGTCTGAACTTATTACACAGTGATATTTTCACATTCAGGCGCCCTAAATTATTTTGCCGTTGATTTATAAAGTTTCCCTGGAGGGAGAGTAGTCAGCAGGGGCCTCGTCAGGGGTGGCAGGGTTGGCAGTGCCACTCCAAATATAAACTTACTATCGAACACAAAGATAGTTCTGTAATTCAATTGCAAAATTTCGAATTTTTCAGATATTTTTACGAAAATCTAGCGCTTACACCGCCTTTATACCTCTTTAAAGTTAAAAACCATAGAGCTGTTTATACAAATGCACGCATGTTGAAAAGGTAGGGCTTGCCCCGTTAGCGTGTTGCAATTCAGAAATACGTTTATGTTTGCATCTCAACTGGAACAAATATTTATTGGAACGTGGAAGAGAATCAAAATAGGTATCAGCATATTTAATATTCAGAATAACGTCTATTAGTCGAAACAATATATTTTATGTGCAGATATTTATTAATATTTTATGATTTAATACGATAAGGCATTTATAAATTACACAACCAAATAGAAAATTTTGATTGAAAATGATTATTAATTTATGGTAGCCGAAGTAATTTAAGTGAGTTTGCCTTAGCTTGCTATGTTTTGTAGCATTTTTTGTAATTTTAAACTGATTAGGCTAATTTTGGGGCGGTAAGGGGTAGTTGGGGGTGATTTATGGTAGCCGAAGTAATTTAGGTGAGTTTGACGTAGTTTGCTATGGTTTGTATAATTTTTGTAATTGTAAAGTAATTGGGCTTATTTTGGGGTGGTAAGGGGTAGTTGGGGGTGATTTATGGTAGCCGAAGTCATTTAGGTGAGTTTGACATGGTTTGCTATGGTTTGTAGCATTTTTTGTAATTTTAAAGCGATTGTGCTTATTTTGGGGTGGTAAGGGGTAGTTGGGGGTGATTTATGGTAGCCGAAGTAATTTAGGTGAGTTTGACATAGTTTTCTATGGTTTGTATAATTTTTTGTAATTTTAAAGTGATTGGGTTTAGTTTGTGGTTGGTAAGGGGTAGTAGGGGGTGATTTATGATAGCCGAAGTATTTTAAGTGAGTTTGACATAGTTTGCTATGGTATGTAACGTTTTTTGTAATTTTAAAGTGATTGGGCTTATTTTGGGGCGGTAAGGGGTAGTTGGAGGTGATTTATGGTAGCCGAAGTAATTTAGGTGAGTTAGGCATAGTTTGCTAAGATTTGTTGAATATTTTGTAATTTTAAAGTGATTGGGCTTATTTTGGGGTTGTAAGGGGTAGTTGGGGTGATTTATGGTAGCTGAAGTAATTTAAGTGAGTTTGGCATAGTTTGCTATGGTTTGTAGCATTTTTTGTAATTTTAAAGTGATTGGGCTTATTTTGGGGTAGTAAGGGATAGTTGGGGGTGATTTATGATAGCCGAAGTAATTGAAGTGAGTTTGGCATAGTTTGCTATGGTTTGTAGCATTTTTTGTAATTTAAAGTGATTGGGTTTAGTTTCTGGTTGGTAAGGGGTAGTTGGGGGTGATTTATGGTAGCCGAAGTAATTTAAGTGAGTTTGGCATAGTTTGCTATGGTTTGTAGCATTTTTTTATATTTTAAAGTGATTGGGCTTATTTTGGGGCGGTAAGGGGTAGTTGGGGGTGATTTATGGTAGCCGAAGTAATTTAGATGATTTTGGCATAGTTTGATATTGCTTGTAACATTTTTTGTAATTTTAAAGTGATTGGGCTGAGTGTGGGGTAGTTGGGGGTGATTTATGGTAGCCGAATTAATTTAGGTGAGTTAGGCATAGTTTGCTATGATTTGTGTCATTTTGTTTTATTTTAAAGTGATTGGAGTTACTTGGGGTTGCTAAAGGGTGGTAAGGGCTGATTTAAGATAACGGATCTAATTTATGTCAGTTTGGCGTAGTTCGGGAATTTTTTGGGGTTGATTTGGTAAAGTTTGCAATTGTAAGAGATATTTGAGGATGTTTAATGTAGACGGATTAAATTTGCAGTGGTTTTGTAATTTGTAATTGAGTCACGGATCGACATTATAATTGAAATCAAGATTATAATTGATATATCCGCGACCTCGCTAGGTACGGTAAAAATTTGATCACAAAAGCAGAAACTCGACGTTGAAATTGTTTAGGTTAAATAAGTGCTTTTAATGTAAACAGGTCGCCCGTCGTCGAAGTTGTTTTGGCTAGATACGTGCTTCTAACATAAACACGGTCTCCGCGATCCGATCATTTTTTGTTTATTTTAGCCGGTTTTTATTGAATTACAAAGGAACCGGGCCGAATTTCGCAAAATCCCTTCTTAGTGTTCACTTTCGGCACATGATACACCCGTGTCTAAATTTTCAAGTCTCCAGCCCTCACGGTTTGGGCTGTGGGTTGATTATGAATCAGTGTGTAGATGAATGAGTGTGTCAGTGAGGACACTTCGCTTTATATATATAGATTACAAAAAAGGTGTACAAATCATAACAAACTATGCCAGACCAACCTAAATTACTTCGGCTACTCTAAATCATCACCAACTAACCCTTACCACTACAAACTAAACCCAATCACTTTTAAATTACAAAAAAATGCTACTAACCATAGCAAACTATGCCAAGCTCACCTAAATTACTTCGGTTATCAAAAATTACCCCCAACTACACTTTACAGCAACAAACTAAGCCCAATCACTTTAAAATTACAAAAAAATGCTAAAAATCATAACAAGCTGTACCAGAATCACCTAAATTACTTCGGCTAACGTAAATCACCCCCAACTATCCCTTACCACAACAAACCAAACCATATCATCTTAAAATTAAAAAAAAGGTGTACAAATCATAACAAACTATGCCAGACTCACCTAAATTACTTCGGCTACTCTAAATCATCACCAACTAACCCCTACCACAACAAACTAAACCCAATCACTTTTAAATTACAAAAAAATGCTACTAACCATAGAAAACTATGCCAAGCTCACCTAAATTACTTCGGCTATCAAAAATCACCCCCAACAACACTTTACATCAACAAACTAAGCCCAATCACTTTAAAATTACAAAAAAATGCTAACAATCATAACAAACTATACCAGAATCACCTAAATTACTTCGGCTACCGTAAATCACCCCCAACTATCCCTTACCACAACAAACCAAACCATATCATTTTAAAATTACAAAAAAAGGTGTAAAAATCATAACAAACTATGCCAGACTCACCTAAATTACTTCGGCTACTCTAAATCATCACCAACAAACCCTTACCACAACAAACTAAACCCAATCACTTTTAAATTACAATAAAATGCTACTAACCATAGCAAACTTTGCCAAACTCACCTAAATTACTTCGGCTATCAAAAATCACCCCCAACTACATTTTACAGCAACAAACTAAGCCCAATCACTTTAAAATTACAAAAAAATGCTAAAAATCTTAACAAGCTATACCAGAATCACCTAAATTACTTCGGCTTCCGTAAATCACCCCCAATTATCCCTTACCACAACAAACCAAACCATATCACCTTAAAATTAAAAAAAAGTATACAAATCATAACAAACTATGCCAGACTCACCTAAATTACTTCGGCTACTCTAAATCATCACCAACTAACCCTTACCACAACAAACTAAACCCAATCACTTTTAAATTACAAAAAAATGCTACTAACCATAGCAAAATATGCCAAACTCACCTAATTTACTTCGGCTATCAAAAATCACCCCCAACTACACTTTACAGCAGCAAAGTAAGCCCAATCACTTTCAAATTACAAAAAAATGCGAAAAATCATAACAAACTATACCAGAATCACCTAAATTACTTCGGCTACCGTAAATCACCCCCAACTATCCCTTACCACAACAAAAAAAACCATATCATCTTAAAATTACAAAAAAAGGTGTACAAATCATAACAAACTATGCTAAACTCACCTAAATTACTTCGGCTACTCTAAATCATCACCAACTAACCCTTACCACAACAAACTAAACCCAATCACTTTTAAATTACAAAAAAAATGCTACTAACCAAAGCAAACTATGCCAAACTCACCTAAATTACTTCGGCTACTCTAAATCATCACCAACTAACCCCTACCACAACAAACTAAACCCAATCACTTTTAAATTACAAAAAAATGCTACTAACCATAGCAAACTATGCCAAACTTACCTAAATTACTTCGGCTATCAAATATCACCCCCAACTACACTTTACAGCAACAAACTAAGCCCAATCACTTTAAAATTACAAAAAAATCCTAAAAATCATAACAAACTATACCAGAATCACCTAAATTACTTCGGCTACCGTAAATCACCCCCAACTATCTCTTACCGCAACAAACCAAACCATATCATCTTAAAATTACAAAAAAAGGTGTATAAATCATAACAAACTATGCCAGACTCACCTAGATTTCTTCGGCTACTCTAAATCATCACCAACTAACCCTTACCACAACAAACTATATCCAATCACTTTTAAATTACAAAAAAATGCTACTAACAATAGCAAACTATGCCAAACTCATCTAAATTACTTCGGCTATCAAAAATCACCACCAACTACACTTTACAGCAACAAACTAAGCCCAATCACTTTAAAATTACAAAAAATGCTAAAAATCATAACAAACTATTCCAGAATCACCTAAATTACTTCGGCTACCGTAAATCACTCTCAACTATCCCTTACCACAACACACCAAACCATATCATCTTAAAATTACAAAAAAAGGTGTACAAATCATAACAAGCTATGCCAGACTCACCTAAATTACTTCGGCTACTAGCCAAGTAGTACTAGTTTGTTGCTGTAAAGTGTAGTTGGGGGTGATTTTTGATAGCCGAAGTAATTTAGGTGAGTTTGGCATAGTTTGCTTTGGTTAGTAGCATTTTTTTGTAATTTAAAAGTGATTGGGTTTAGTTTGTTGTGGTAAGGGTTAGTTGGTGATGACTTAGAGTAGCCGAAGTAATTTAGGTGAGTCTGGCATAGTTTGTTATGATTTGTACACTTTTTTTGTAATTTTAAGATGATATGGTTTGGTTTGTTGTGGTAAGGGATAGTTGGGGGTGATTTACGATAGCCGAAGTAATTTAGGTGATTCTGGTATTGTTTGTTATGATAGTACTACTTGCTATGATTTGTGTCATTTTGTTTTATTTTAAAGTGATTGGAGTTACTTGGGGTTGCTAAATGGTGGTAAGGGCTGATTTAAGATAACGGATCTAATTTATGTCAGTTTGGCGTAGTTCGGGAATTTTTTGGGGTTGAATTGGTAAAGTTTGCAATTGTAAGAGATATTTGAGGATGTTTAATGTAGACGGATTAAATTTGGAGTGGTTTTGTAATTTTTAATTGAGTCACGGATCGACATTATAATTGAAATCAAGATTATAATTGATATATCCGCGACCTCGCTAGGTACGGTAAAAATTTGATCACAAAAGCAGAAACTCGACGTTGAAATTGTTTAGGTTAAATAAGTGCTTTTAATGTAAACAGGTCGCCCGTCGTCGAAGTTGTTTTGGCTAGATACGTGCTTCTAACATAAACACGGTCTCCGCGATCCGATCATTTTTTGTTTATTTTAGCCGGTTTTTATTGAATTACAAAGGAACCGGGCCGAATTTCGCAAAATCCCTTCTTAGTGTTCAGTTTCGGCACATGAGACACCCGTGTCTAAAATTTAAGTCTCCAGCCCTCACGGTTTGGGCTGTGGGTTGATTATGAATCAGTGTGTAGAAGAATGAGTGTGTCAGTGAGGACACGTCGCTTTATATAATAGCCTAGCTGAATGTACCCGGCGTTGCCCGGACGTAGATTAAATAAACTCAGTGTTGACTAAAGTGGTGATGTTGACTAATCGACATTATAATATAATTAAACAGGAATGCTCTACTTTTCCAATCACAAAATAAACAAATATGCAGAAATTAACCTGCGTTGCCAGGACCGGGTACTTATATATGATTTGGACAAAGAGGATACCTTGGTTGATATCTGAGATGAAAAATTTTGAATAGACTCTTTAGGCAGTTGTTCTATAAGCGATTCCAGAATATCGATATTAACTTTATATAATTTTAGGGGAAATCGAAGTTTACAAATTAGCTGATCATGTTATAATAAAATTGAAAACACAATGGAACAATTCCTCTTGCTGCAGTCAACTCACAAACAGAAAAGTATGTAGATGATTTTGACTTATCTCCGGAATAAACAAACACTTATCTCCTTCTGAACTGCACAAAAATTATTACAACCTGGCCCTAACTGGTTGGACAATTAAAGTGCTAACCTTTTGAGCTCCCTTTCCAGTATTAAAATTTTGGTATGTGGTAAAATGTGGTATTTTATGGTATTTTTGCATCGCTAGATTTTCAAACTTGTCCATCTTAGTTATAAATGATGTAAAGCAATAATGAACACAATGTATTTACGTAAAATAAACAGTGTAAAACGCGTATCAATGTCAGTAATGTCTGGTCCAACGCTGTAAATTTTGGATTTCAGCCGAGGCAGATTTGGTGAAAAATAAATACACCATTATCATTAACTGAACGGTCGTCCGGTACGACGAAGGTGATTGGGAACAAATTTTGTTAACGGCAAAATTAAAATTCTAAAATAAATAAATATTTTGACGGGAATATGGTGGATGTAAAAATCTTATTCGGTCTCTCCGACGGACTCACACCTGTTTACATTAACACACACTTTTTGAACAATTAAAGTGCCAACCTATTGAGCTTAGGTTCCAGTATTAAAATATCAATACCAATACCATAGATATAAAAAAAGACAATTTCCATCACCTTTCATAATACGGTGTGGTATTTGTACATCGCTAGATTTTCAAACTTCTCCATCTTAGTTATAAATGATGTAAAGCAATAATAAACACAGTGAACGTAAAATAAATAGTGTAAAACGTGTATAAGCACATAATTATTAAGGGTATGAATGTCAGTGATCTCTGGTACATACATACAACGGTGAAAATTTCGGATTTCAGCCAAGGCAAATTTGGTGAAAAACAAATACACCACTACCATTAACTGAAAGAAAAAATTAGCGTACAAATATAAGTGGAATCCGGTTCGACGCTGGTAATTTTTCGAAAATTGATCTGCCCCCAGATTTGGTTAACGCGAGGATCAAATGTTAAATTAAAATACTTTATTTGATAGCGGTAGACCTTCGAACACTGATGCGTCGCCTCATCGAATTTGGCGACTTTGCGAACAGTTTCAGACGCTGGAGCAGCAATTTTCACAATTGTAGTTGTGTTAAAATTAAACACCGCGATCGAGTACTGCTCCACACGCTGAACCAGCAATTCTCGAATTCTAAGAAACGATAAGAAATACTTATCCAACGCTTGGTATGTGCGAATTTCTGCATAGATACTCAATCAAACTAAATCGAGCATCGCCTTTTCACGTTTGTGACCTTGCCCTTGACGTGGCAGGCTCCAGCTGCTTCAATAATGTAAAAATCTTATTCGGCGTCTCCAATAAACTCACATTTGTTTACATTAACACGCATTCCCTCATGGACTTCTGACAAATTACAAACAAATATTGCAACTTCAAGTGTTCTATTTAATTTCGTTTCTGGGTGCAAGCTCCTTTCTTTTCACTCTAGTCAGCCTAAACTTATTATACAGAGTTATATTTTCAAATCCAGGCGCCCTAAAGAATTTTGTCGTTGTTTTCCAAAGTTTCAAGAGAAGGAGAGTTGACATAGAAGCTAAATTATTCCAAATTATTCCCATTTAGTTCTCTGACAACGTTAAAGACAATGTTGAAATATATAGATACAAAATTTTACACCATGAAAACGAAGTATTTAGGAATTATGTATAAAAAAGTCGAAGTTATTCTTCGCCCTTGAGCTCTATTTCCGGTATTAAAAATGCAATAGGAAAGATAGTAAGAAAGACTATTTCCATCACTTTTCACGGGAATTATACATGGTGGTATTTGTTCTTCGCTTACTATTAGATTTTCAAACTGCTCCATCTTAGTTATAAATAATGCAGAACCATAATGAACGCAATGTACGTAAAATAAATAGTGTAAATCGTGTATAAGCACACAATACTTAAGCGTATGATGTCAGTGAAAATTTCGGATTTTGGCCGGAGCAGGTTTGGTGAAGAACAAATACACCACTATGATTAACTGAACGTAAAAATTAGCGTACGATAATAAATGACGTCCGGTCCGACGCTGAAAATTTTTCGAAAATCGATTGGGGAGAGTTTTGGTTAACAGCAAGAACAAATCGGGAATATCGGGAATAAAATAATTTATTTAATAGCGATAGAACTTCGAATACCGATGCGTCGCCTCGACCTTGGCGACGTTGAGTACCAGCGTTTCAGACGCTGAAGCAGCAATTTTCACAATTATATGAGGTGCACGTGCCTAGTGCGTATGTAAACAATTTGGATAACAAAAGAGATTAATTTGTATGTACCAAATAATACTCGCACAGGTGTACTCGTATGGCCCGTCATAATTTTCACGAAATGAATTTAAAAAATTAACATTCTAAAGTAAATAAATATTTTGACAGGAATGTTAAAAATCTTATTCGGTCTCTCCAACAAACTAACACTTGTTTACATTAACATGCATTCCTTCATGGACATGTGACGAATTACAAACAAATATCGAAATTTCAAGTGTTCCATGTCAGTCTGAACTTATTATACAGTGATATTTTCACATTCAGGCGCCCTAAATTATTTTGACGTTGATTTATAAAGTTTCCCTGGAAGGAGAGTAGTCAGCAGGTGCCTCGTCAGGGGTGGCAGGGTTGGCAGTGCCACTCCAAGTATAAATTTACTATCGAACACAAAGATAGTTCTGATTCAATTGCAGAATTTCGAATTTTTCAGATATTTTTACGAAACTCTAGCGCTTACACCGCCTTTATACCTCTTTAAAGTTAAAAAAGATAGAGCTGTTTATACAAATGCACGCATGTTGAAAAGGTAGGGCTTGCCCCGTCAGCGTGTTGCAATTCAGAAATACGTTTATGTTTGCATCTCAACTGGAACAAATATTTAAAGGAAGGTGGAAGAGAATCAAAATAGGTATCTGCATATTTAATATTCAGAATAACGACTATTAGTCGGAACAATATATTTTATGTGCAGATATTTATTAATATTTTATGATTTAATACGATAAGGCATTTATAAATAACACAACCAAATAGAAGATTTTGATTGAAAACGATTATTAATTTAAGGTAGCCGAAGTAATTTAAGTGAGTTTGGCATAGCTTGCTATGTTTTGTAGCATTTTTGTAATTTTAAAGTGATTAGGCTAATTTTGGGGCGGTAAGGGGTAGTTGGGGGTGATTTATGGTAGCCGAAGTAATTTAGGTGAGTTTGGAATAGTTTGCTATGGTTTGTATAATTTTTTGTAATTTTAAAGTAATAGGGCTTATTTTGGGGTGGTAAGGGGTAGTTGGGGGTGATTTATGATAGCCGAAGTAATTTAAGTGAGTTTGGCATAGTTTGCTATGGTTTGTAGAATTTTTTGTAATTTTAAAGCGATTGGGCTTAGTTTGGGGTGGTAAGGGGTAGTTGGGGGTGATTTATGGTAGCCGAAGTAATTTAGGTGAGTTTAGAATAGTTTGCTATGATTTGTAGCATTTTTTGTAATTTTAAAGCGATTGGGTTTAGTTTGGGGTGGTAAGGGGTAGTTGGGGTGATTTATGGTAGCCGAAGTAATTCAGGTGAGTTTGAGATAGTTTGCTATGGTTTGTAGCATTTTTCGTAATTTTAAAGTGATTGGGCTAATTTTAGGGTTGTAAGGGGTAGTTGGGGGTGATTTATGGTAGCCGAAGTAATTTAGGTGAGTTCGCATAATTTGCTATGATTTGTTGAATATTTTGTAATTTTAAAGTGATTGGGCTTATTTTGGGGTTGTAAGGGGTAGTTCGGGGTGATTTATAGTAGCCGAAGTAATTTAGGGGAGTTTGGCATAGTTTGCTACGGTTTGTAGAATTTTTTTGTAATTTTAAAGTGATTGAACCTATTTTGGGGTGGTAAGGGGTAGTTGGGGGTGATTTATAGAAGCCAAAGTAATTTAAATGAGTTTGGCATAGTTTGCTATGGTTTGTAGCATTTTTTGTAATTTTAAAGTGATTGGGCTTATTTTGGGGTGGTAAGGGGTAGTTGGGGGTGATTTATGGTAGCCGAAGTAATTTAGGTGAGTTAGGCATAGTTTGCTATGATTTGTTGAATATTTTGTAATTTTAAAGTGATTGGGTTTATTTTGTGGTTGTAAGGGGTAGTTCGGGGTGATTTATGGTAGCCGAAGTAATTTAGGGGAGTTTGGCATAGTTTGCTACGGTTTGTAGAATTTTTTTGTAATTTTAAAGTGATTGAGCCTATTTTGGGGTGGTAAGGGGTAGTTGGGGGTGATTTATGGAAGCCAAAGTAATTTAGATGAGTTTGGCATAGTTTGATATGGCTTGTAACATTTTTTGTAATTTTAAAGTGATTGGGCTAAGTTTGGGGTGGTAAGGGGTGGTTGGGGGTGATTTATGATAGCCGAAGTAATTTAAGTGAGTTTGGCATAGTTTGCTATGGTTTGTAGCATTTTTTGTAATTTTAAAGTGATTGGGCTTATTTTGGGCGGTAAGGGGTAGTTGGGGGTGATTTATGGTAGCCGAAGTAATTTAGGTGAGTTAGGCATAGTTTGCTATGGTTTGTAGCATTTTTTTTGTAATTTTAAAGTGATTGGGCTTATTTTGGGGTAGTAAGGGGTTGTTGGGGGTGATTTATGGTAGCCGAAGTAATTTAGGTGAGTTAGGCATAGTTTGCTATGGTTTGTAGCATTTTTTGTAATTTTAAAGTGATTGGGATGAGTTAGGGGTGGTAAGGGGTAGTTGGGGGTGATTTATGATAGCCGAAGTAATTTAAGTGAGTTTGGCATAGTTTGCTATCGTTTGTAGCATTTTTTGTAATTTTAAAGTGATTGGGCTTATTTTGGGGTAGTAAGGGGTTGTAGGGGGTGATTTATGTTAGCCGAAGTAATTTGGGTGAGTTAGGCATAGTTTGCTATGGTTTGTAGCATTTTTTGTAATTTTAAAGTGATTGGGATGAGTTAGGGGTGGTAAGGGGTAGTTGGGGGTGATTTATGATAGCCGAAGTAATTTAAGTGAGTTTGGCATAGTTTGCTATGGTTTGTAGCATTTTTTGTAATTTTAAAGTGATTGGGCTTATTTTGGGGTAGTAAGGGGTTGTAGGGGGTGATTTATGTTAGCCGAAGTAATTTAGGTGAGTTAGGCATAGTTTGCTATGGTTTGTAGCATTTTTTGTAATTTTAAAGTGATTGGGATGAGTTAGGGGTGGTAAGGGGTAGTTGGGGGTGATTTATGATAGTCGAAGTAATTTAAGTGAGTTTGGCAAAGTTTGCTATGGTTTGTAGCATTTTTTGTAATTTTAAAGTGATTGGGCTTATGTTGGGGTAGTAAGGGGTTGTTGGGGGTGATTTATGTTAGCCGAAGTAATTTAGGTGAGTTAGGCATAGTTTGATATGGTTTGAAGCATTTTTTGTAATTTTAAAGTGATTTGGATGAGTTAGGGGTGGTAAGGGGTAGTTGGAGTTGATTTATGATAGCCGAAGTAATTTAAGTGAGTTTGGCATAGTTTGCTATGGTTTGTAGCATTTTTTGTAATTTTAAAGTGATTGGGCTTATTTTGGGGTAGTAAGGGGTTGTTGGGGTTGATTTATGTTAGCCGAAGTAATTTAGGTGAGTTAGGCATAGTTTGCTATGGTTTGTAGCATTTTTTGTAATTTTAAAGTGATTGGGATGAGTTAGGGGTGGTAAGGGGTAGTTGGGGGTGATTTATGTTAGGCGAAGTAATTTAGGTGAGTTAGGTACAGTTTGCTATGGTTTGCAGCATTTTTTATAATTTTAAAGTGATTGGGCTTATTTTGGGGTGGTAAGGGGTAGTTTGGGGTGATTTATGGAAGTCAAAGTAATTTAGATGAGTTTGGCATAGTTTGCTACGGTTTGTAGAATTTTTTTGTAATTTTAAAGTGATTGGGCTTATTTTGGGGTGGTAAGGGGTAGTTGGGGGTGATTTTTGGTAGACGAAATAATATGTGTGAGTTCGACATAATCTGCCATGATTTGTGTCATTTTGTTTTATTTTAAAGTGATTGGAGTTACTTGGGGTTGCTAAGGGGTGGTAAGGGATGATTTAAAATAACGGATCTAGTTTATGTACCAGTTTGGCATAGTTCGGGAATTTTTTGGGGTTGATTTGGTAAAGTTTGCAGTGGTAAGAGATATTTGAGGATGTTTAATGTTGACGGATTAAATTTGGAGTGCTTTGGTAATTTTTAATTGAGTCACGGATCGACATTATAATTGAAATCAAAATTATAATTGAAATATCTGCGGCCTCGCTAGGTACGGCAAAAGTATGATCACGAAAGCAGAAACTCGACGTTGAAATTGTTTAGGTTAAATAAGTGCTTTTAATGTAAACCGGTCGCCCGTCGTCGAAGTTGTTTTGGCTAGATACGTGCTTCTAACATAAACACGGTCTCCGCGATCGGATCATTTTTTGTTTATTTTAGCCGGTTTTTATTGAATTACAAAGGAACCGGGCCGAATTTCGCAAAATCCCTTCTTAGTGTTCAGTTTCGGCACATGATACACCCGTGTCTAAAATTTCAAGTCTCCAGCCCTCACGGTTTGGGCTGTGGGTTGATTATGAATCAGTGTGTAGATGAATGAGTGTGTCAGTGAGGACACTTCGCTTTATATATATAGACTAGCTGAATGTACCCGGCGTTGCCCGGACGTAGATTAAATAAACGCAGTGTTGACAAAAGTGGTGTATTTGTGATGTAGACTAATCGACATTATAATACAATTAAACAGGAATGCTCTACTTTTCCAATCACAAAATAAACAAATTTGCTGAAATTAACCTGCATTGCCAGGACCGGGTACTTCAATATGATTTGGAAAATGACGATAATTTCGTTTCTGGGTGCAAGCTCCTTTTTTTTCACTCTTTTTCACTCTTCAAGAGAAGGAGAGTTGACAGAGAAGCTGAACTATTCCAAATTATTCCCATTTAGTTCTCTAACAACGTTAAAGAATGTCGTCGAAGAATGTTGAAATATATAAATAAATAATTTCACACCATAAAAACGATGTATTTGGTGTAGTTTCGGATGATAAGGTTTTTTTTGGGGATTGTTTTGAATGGTTATTGATGGTTGGCGGGGTTTAGCTTTGGCGGATTAAACGAAACTTTTGGTAATTTTAATGCGATTGGGTTTAGTTTGGCTTGGTAAGGAGTGGTTGGGGTGATATAGCGGAAGTCGAAGTAATTTATGCGAGTTTAGCGTAGTTTGCTTGTAATTCGTAATTTTTTTACATTTTAGGTTGATGTGGGGTAGTTTGAAATGGCAAGTGTATGATTTTTGAGAGTAGTTTGGAATGATACATTATGTTTAGGGGTGTTTAACGTATTCAGGTAAAATATACAGAAAATTTGGTAATTTTAAAATGAACTATTATAATGCGAACCTCTTGAGCTCTATTTTCGGTAATAAAATGCAATAGGAAAGATAGTAAAAAAGACTATTTCCATCACTTTTCAGAGGAATTATACGTGGTGGTATTTGTACCCCGCTTACTATTCCTCCATCTTAGTTATAAATAATGCAGAACAATAATGAACACAATGTACATAAAATAAATAGTGTAAATCGTGTATAAGCACACATTACTTATGATGTCAGTGAAATCCGGTAAAACTGTAAATTTTGGATTTTGGCCGGAGCAGGTTTGGTGAAGATCAAATACACCACTATCATTAAATGAACGTAAAAATTAGCGTACGGTATATAAGTGGAGTCCGGTACGACGATGGTAATTTTTCGAAAATCTATTGGGGAGATATTTACTTAACGTCAAGAACAAATCGGGAATATTATATTAAAAAAATTTATTTAATAGCGATAGAACTTCGAATACTGATGCATCGCCTCGACCTTGGCGACGTTGAGTACCAGTGTTCCAGACGCTGAAGCAGCAATTTTAACAATTATATTAGGTGCACGTGTCTAGTGCGTATTAAAAGAATTTGGATTACCAAATAATACTCGCGCAGGTGTACTCGTATGGCCCGTCATAATTTGCACAAAATGAATTAACATACTAAAGTAAATAAATATTTTCACGGGAATGTGGTGGGTGTAAAAATCTTATTCGGCCTCTCCGACAAACTAACACTTGTTTACATTAACATGCATGCCTTCATGGACCTGTGACGAATTACAAACAAATATCTAAATTTCAAGTGTTCCATTTGATTTCGTTTCTGGATGCAAGCGGTTTTTTTCACTCTTGTCAGTCTGAACTTATTACATAGTGATATTTTCACATCCAGGTGCCCTAAATTTATTTTGCCGCTGATTTCAAAAATTTTTCTGGAAGGAAAGTAGTCAGCAGTGGGGCTCGTCAGGGGTGGCAGGGTTGGCAGTATAAATTTACTAGCTGAATGTACCCGGCGTTGCCCGGACGTAGATTAAATAAACGCAGGGTTGACAAAAGTGGTGTATTTGTGATGTAGACTAATCGACATTATAATACAATTAAACAGGAATGCTCTACTTTCCAAATCACAAAATAAACAAATTTGCTGAAATTAACCTGCATTGCTAGGACCGGGTACTTCAATATGATTTGGAAAATGACGATAATTTCGTTTCTGGGTGCAAGCTCCTTTTTTTTCACTCTTCAAGAGAAGGAGAGTTGACAGAGAAGCTGAACTATTCCAAATTATTCCCATTTAGTTCTCTAACAACGTTAAAGAATGTCGTCGAAGAATGTTGAAATATATAAATAAATAATTTCACACCATAAAAACGATGTATTTGGTGTAGTTTCGGATGATAAGATTTTTTTTGGGGATTGTTTTGAATGGTTATTGATGGTTGGCGGGGTTTAGCTTTGGCGGATTAAACGAAACTTTTGGTAATTTTAATGCGATTGGGTTTAGTTTGGCTTGGTAAGAAGTGGTTGGGGTGATATAGCGGAAGTCGAAGTAATTTATGCGAGTTTAGCGTAGTTTGCTTGTAATTCGTAATTTTTTTACATTTTAGGTTGATGTGGGGTAGTTTGGAATGGCAAGTGTATGATTTTTGAGAGTAGTTTGGAATGGTACATTATGTTTAGGGGTTTTTAACGTATTCAGGTAAAATATACAGAAAATTTGGTAATTTTAAAATGAACAATTATAGTGCGAACCTCTTGAGCTCTATTTTCGGTAATAAAATGCAATAGGAAAGATAGTAAAAAAGACTATTTCCATCACTTTTCAGAGGAATTATACGTGGTGGTATTTGTACCCCGCTTACTATTCCTCCATCTTAGTTATAAATAATGCAGAACAATAATGAACACAATGTACATAAAATAAATAGTGTAAATCGTGTATAAGCACACATTACTTATGATGTGAGTGAAATCCGGTAAAACTGCAAATTTCGGATTTTGGCCGGAGCAGGTTTGGTGAAGATCAAATACACCACTATCATTAAATGAACGTAAAAATTAGCGTACGGTATATAAGTGGAGTCCGGTACGACGATGGTAATTTTTCGAAAATCGATTGGGGAGATATTTACTTAACGTCAAGAACAAATCGGGAATATTATATTAAAAAAATTAATTTAATAGCGATAGAACTTCGAATACTGATGCGTCGCCTCGACCTTGGCGACGTTGAGTACCAGCGTTCCAGACGCTGAAGCAGCAATTTTAACAATTATATTAGGTGCACGTGCCTAGTGCGTATTAAAAGAATTTGGATTACCAAATAATACTCGCGCAGGTGTACTCGACTGGCCCGTCATAATTTGCACAAAATGAATTAACATACTAAAGTAAATAAATATTTTGACGGGAATGTGGTGGGTGTAAAAATCTTATTCGGCATCTCCGACAAACTAACACTTGTTTACATTAACATGCATGCCTTCATGGACCTGTGACGAATTACAAACAAATATCTAAATTTCAAGTGTTCCATTTGATTTCGTTTCTGGATGCAAGCGGTTTTTTTCACTCTTGTCAGTCTGAACTTATTACATAGTGATATTTTCACATCCAAATGCCCTAAATTTATTTTGCCGCTGATTTCAAAAATTTTTCTGGAAGGAAAGTAGTCAGCAGTGGGGCTCGTCAGGGGTGGCAGGGTTGGCAGTGCCACTACAAGTATAAATTTACTATCGAACACAAAATTAGTTCTGTAATTCAGTTGCAGAATTATGAATTTTTCAGATATTTTCACGAAAATTTAGCGCTTATGGTATGAATGTCAGTGATATCTGGTACATACAACGGTGAAAATTTCGGGGCAAATTTGGTGAAAAACAAATACACCACTATCATTAACTAAACGTAAAAATTAGCGTACAAATATAAGTGGAGTCCGGTCCGATGCTGATAATTTTTCGAAAATTGATTGGGGGCAGATTTGGTTAACGCGAGGATCAAATGTTAAATTAAAATACTTTATTTGATAGCGGTAGACCTTCGAACACTGATGCGTGGCCTCATCGAATTTGGCGACTTTGCGAACAGTTTCCGACGCTGGAGCAGCAATTTTCACAATTGTAGTTGTGTTAAAATTAAACACCGCGATCGAGTACTGCTCCACACGCTGAACCAGCAATTCTCGAATTCTAAGAAACGATAAGAAAGGCTTATCCAACGCTTGGTATGTGCGAATTTCTGCATAGACACTCAATCAAACTAAATCGAGCATCGCCTTTTTACGTTTCTGACCTTGCCCTTGACGTGGCAGGCTCCAGCTGCTTCAATAATGTAAAAATCTTATTCGGCCTCTCCAATAAACTCACATTTGTTTACATTAACACGCATTCCCTCATGGACTTGTGACGAATTACAAACAAATTATTCAACTTCAAGTGTTCCATTTAATTTCGTTTCTGGGTGCAAGCTCCTTTCTTTTCACTCTAGTCAGTCTAAACTTATTACACAGAGTTATATTTTCAAATCCAGGCGCCCTAAAGAATTTTGTCGTTGTTTTCAAAAGTTTCAAGAGAAGGAGAGTTGACATAGAAGCTAAATTATTCCAAATTATTCCCATTTAGTTCTCTGACAACGTTAAAGACAATGTTGAAATATATAAATACAAAATTTTACACCATAAAAACGAAGTATTTAGGAATTATGTATAAAAAAAGTCGAAGTTATTCTTCGCTCTTGAGCTCTATTTCCGGTATTAAAAATGCAATAGGAAATATAGTAAGAAAGACTATTTCCATCACTTTTCACGGGAATTATATGTGGTGGTATTTGTTCTCCGCTTACTATTAGATTTTCAAACTGCTCCATCTTAGTTATAAATAATGCAGAACAATAATGAACGCAATGTACGTAAAATAAATAGTGTAAATAAATCGTGTATAAGCATACAATACTTAAGAGTATGATGTCAGTGAAAATTTCGGATTTCGGCCGGAGCAGGTTTGGTGAAGAACAAATACACCACTATCATTAACTGAACGTAAAAATTAGCGTACGAAAATAAGTGAAGTCCGGTCCGACGCTGGAAATTTTTCGAAAATCGATTGGGGAGAGTTTTGGTTAACGGCAAGAACAAATCGGGAATATTATATTAAAATAATTTATTTAATAGCGATAGAACTTCGAATACCGATGCGTCGCCTCGACCTTGGCGACGTTGAGTACCAGCGATCCAGACGCTGAAGCAGCAATTTTCACAATTATATGAGTTGCACGTGCCTAGTGCGTATAAAAACAATTTGGATAACAAAAGAGATTAATTTGTATGTACCAAATAATACTCGCACAGGTGTACTCGTATGGCCCGTCATAATTTTCACAAAATCAATTTAAAAAATTAACAGTCTAAAGTAAATAAATATTTTGACAGGAATGTTAAAAATCTTATTCGGTCTCTCCGACAAACTAACACTTGTTTACATTAAAATGCATTCCTTCATGGACCTGTGACGAATTACAAACAAATATCGAAATTTCAAGTGTTCCATGTCAGTCTGAACTTATTACACAGTGATATTTTCACATTCAGGCGCCCTAAATTATTTTGACGTTGATTTATAAAGTTTCCCTGGAAGGAGAGTAGTCAGCAGGTGCCTCGTCAGGGGTGGCAGGGTTGGCAGTGCCACTCCAAGTATAAATTTACTATCGAACACAAAGATAGTTCTGATTCAATTGCAGAATTTCGAATTTTTCAGATATTTTTATGAAACTCTAGCGCTTACACCGCTTTTATACCTCTTTAAAGTTAAAAACCATAGAGCTGTTTATACAAATGCACGCATGTTGAAAAGGTAGGGCTTGCCCCGTCAGCGTGTTGCAATTCAGAAATACGTTCATGTTTGCATCTCAACTGGAACAAATATTTATTGGAAGGTGGAAGAGAATCAAAATAGGTATCAGCATATTTAATATTCAGAATAACGACTATTAGTCGGAACAATATATTTTATGTGCAGATATTTATTAATATTTTATGATTTAATACGATAAGGCATTTATAAATAACACAACCAAATAGAAGATTTTGATTGAAAACGATTATTAATTTATGGTAGCCGAAGTAATTTAAGTGAGTTTGGCATAGCTTGCTATGGTTTGTAGCATTTTTTGTAATTTTAAAGTGATTGGGCTTAGTTTGGGGTGGTAAGGGGTAGTTGGGGGTGATTTATGGTAGCCGAAGTAATTCAGGTGAGTTTGAGATAGTTTGCTATGTTTTGTAGCATTTTTGTAATTTTAAAGTGATTAGGCTAATTTTGGGGCGGTAAGGGGTAGTTGGGGGTGATTTATGGTAGCCGAAGTAATTTAGGTGAGTTTGGAATAGTTTGCTATGGTTTGTAGCATTTTTTGTAATTTTAAAGTGATTGGGCTTAGTTTGGGGTGGTAAGGGGTAGTTGGGGGTGATTTATGGTAGCCGAAGTAATTCAGGTGAGTTTGAGATAGTTTGCTATGGCTTGTAGCATTTTTCGTAATTTTAAAGTGATTGCGCTTATTTTGGGGTGGTAAGGGGTAGTTGGGGGTGATTTATGGTAGCCGAAGTAATTTAGGTGAGTTAGGCATAGTTTGCTATGGTTTGTAGCATTTTTTGTAATTTTAAAGTGATTGGGCTTATTTTGGGGTGGTAAAAAGTAGTTGGGGGTGATTTATGGTAGCCGAAGTAATTTAGGTGAGTTAGGCATAGTTTGCTATGATTTGTTAAATATTTTGTAATTTTAAAGTGATTGGGCTTATTTTGGGGTTGTAAGGGGTAGTTCGGGGTGATTTATGGTAGCCGAAGTAATTTAGGGGAGTTTGGCATAGTTTGCTACGGTTTGTAGAATATTTTTGTAATTTTAAAGTGATTGAGCCTATTTTGGGGTGGTAAGGGGTAGTTGGGGGTGATTTATAGAAGCCAAAGTAATTTAAGTGAGTTTGGCATAGTTTGCTATGGTTTGTAGCATTTTTTGTAATTTTAAAGTGATTGGGCTTATTTTGGGGTGGTAAGGGGTACTTGGGGGTGATTTATGGTAGCCGAAGTAATTTAGGTGAGTTAGGCATAGTTTGCTATGATTTGTTGAATATTTTGTAATTTTAAAGTGATTGGGTTTATTTTGGGGTTGTAAGGGGTAGTTCGGGGTGATTTATGGTAGCCGGAGTAATTTAGGGGAGTTTGGCATAGTTTGCTATGGTTTGTAGCATTTTTTATAATTTTAAAGTGATTGGGCTTATTTTGGGGTAGTAAGGGGTAGTTGGGGGTGATTTATGTTAGCCGAAGTAATTTAGGTGAGTTAGGCATAGTTTGCTATGGTTTCTAGCATTTTTTGTAATTTTAAAGTGATTGGGATGAGTTAGGGGTGGTAAGGGGTAGTTGGGGGTGATTTATGATAGCCGAAGTAATTTAAGTGAGTTTGGCATAGTTTGTAGCATTTTTTATAATTTTAAAGTGATTGGGCTTATTTTGGGGAGGTAAGGGGTAGTTGGGGGTGATTAATGGAAGCCGAAGTAATTTAGGTGAGTTAGGCATAGTTTGCTAAGATTTGTTGAATATTTTGTAATTTTAAAGTGATTGGGCTTATTTTGGGGTTGTAAGGGGTAGTTCGGGGTGATTTATGATAGCCGAAGTAATTTAAGTGAGTTTGGCATAGTTTGGTATGGTTTGTAGAATTTTTTGTAATTTTAAAGTGATTGGGCTTATTTTGGGGTTGTAAGGGGTAGCTGGGGGTGATTTATGGTAGCCGAAGTAATTTAGGTGAGTTAGGCATAGTTTGCTATGGTTTGTAGCATTTTTTGTAATTTTAAAGTGATTGGGCTTATTTTGGGGTGGTAAGGGGTAGTTGGGGGTGATTTATGGTAGTCGAAGTAATTTAGGTGAGTTAGGCATAGTTTGCTATGATTTGTTGAATATTTTGTAATTTTAAAGTGATTGGGCTTATTTTGGGGTTGTAAGGGGTAGTTCGGGGTGATTTATGATAGCCGAAGTAATTTAAGTGAGTTTGGCATAGTTTGGTATGGTTTGTAGAATTTTTTGTAATTTTAAAGTGATTGGGCTTATTTTGGGGTTGTAAGGGGTAGCTGGGGGTGATTTATGGTAGCCGAAGTAATTTAGGGGAGTTTGGCACAGTTTGCTACGGTTTGTAGAATTTTTTTGTAATTTTAAGGTGATTGAGCCTATTTTGGGGAGGTAAGGGGTAGTTGGGGGTGATTAATGGAAGCCGAAGTAATTTAGATGAGTTTGGCATAGTTTGATATTGCTTGTAACATTTTTTGTAATTTTAAAGTGATTGGGCTGAGTTTGGGGTGGTAAGGGGTAGTTGGGGGTGATTTATGGTAGCCGAAGTAATTTAGGTGAGTTAGGCATAGTTTGCTATGGTTTGTAGCATTTTTTGTAATTTTAAAGTGATTGGGCTTATTTTGGGGTGGTAAGGGGTAGTTGGGGGTGATTTATGGTAGTCGAAGTAATTTAGGTGAGTTAGGCATAGTTTGCTATGATTTGTTAAATATTTTGTAATTTTAAAGTGATTGGGCTTATTTTGGGGTTGTAAGGGGTAGTTCGGGGTGATTTATGATAGCCGAAGTAATTTAAGTGAGTTTGGCATAGTTTGGTATGGTTTGTAGAATTTTTTGTAATTTAAAAGTGATTGGGCTTATTTTGGGGTTGTAAGGGGTAGCTGGGGGTGATTTATGGTAGCCGAAGTAATTTAGGGGAGTTTGGCACAGTTTGCTACGGTTTGTAGAATTTTTTTGTAATTTTAAGGTGATTGAGCCTATTTTGGGGAGGTAAGGGGTAGTTGGGGGTGATTAATGGAAGCCGAAGTAATTTAGATGAGTTTGGCATAGTTTGATATTGCTTGTAACATTTTTTGTAATTTTAAAGTGATTGGGCTGAGTTTGGGGTGGTAAGGGGTAGTTGGGGGTGATTTATGGTAGCCGAAGTAATTTAGGTGAGTTAGGCATAGTTTGCTATGGTTTGTAGCATTTTTTGTAATTTTAAAGTGATTGGGCTTATTTTGGGGTGGTAAGGGGTAGTTGGGGGTGATTTATGTTAGCCGAAGTAATTTAGGTGTGTTAGGCATAGTTTGCTATGGTTTGTAGCATTTTTTGTAATTTTAAAGTGATTGGGATGAGTAAGGGGTGGTAAGGGGTAGTTTGGGGTGATTTATGATAGCCGAAGTAATTTAAGTGAGTTTGGCATAGTTTGCTATGGTTTGTAGCATTTTTTGTAATTTTAAAGTGATTGGGCTTATTTTGGGGTAGTAAGGGGTTGTTGGGGGTGATTTATGTTAGCCGAAGTAATTTAGGTGAGTTAGGCATAGTTTGCTATAGTGTGTAGCATTTTTTGTAATTTTAAAGTGATTGGGATGAGTTAGGGGTGGTAAGAGGTAGTTGGGGGTGATTTATGATAGCCGAAGTAATTTAGGGGAGTTTGGCATAGTTTGCTATGGTTTGTAGCATTTTTTATAATTTTAAAGTGATTGGGCTTATTTTGGGGTGGTAAGGGGTAGTTTGGGATGATTTATGGAAGTCAAAGTAATGTAGATGAGTTTGGCATAGTTTGATATAGCTTGTAACATTTTTTATAATTTTAAAGTGAGTGGGCTGTGTTTTGGGTGGTAAGGGGTAGTTGGGGGTGATTCATGATAGCCGAAGTAATTTAGGGGAGTTTGGCATAGTTTGCTACGGTTTGTAGAATTTTGTTGTAATTTTAAAGTGATTGGGCTTATTTTGGGGTGGTAAGGGGTAGTTGGGGGTGATTTTTGGTAGACGAAATAATATGTGTGAGTTCGACATAATCTGCCATGATTTGTGTCATTTTGTTTTATTTTAAAGTGATTGGAGTTACTTGGGGTTGCTAAGGGGTGGTAAGGGATGATTTAAAATAACGGATCTAGTTTATGTCAGTTTGGCATAGTTCGGGAATTTTTTGGGGTTGATTTGGTAAAGTTTGCAGTGGTAAGAGATATTTGAGGATGTTTAATGTTGACGGATTAAATTTGGAGTGATTTGGTAATTTTCAATTGAGTCACGGATCGACATTATAATTGAAATCAAAATTATAATTGAAATATCTGCGGCCTCGCTAGGTACGGCAAAAGTATGATCACGAAAGCAGAAACTCGACGTTGAAATAGTTTAGGTTAAATAAGTGCTTTTAATGTAATCCGGTCGCCCGTCGTCGAAGTTGTTTTGGCTAGATACGTGCTTCTAACATAAACACGGTCTCCGCGATCGGATCATTTTTTGTTTATTTTAGCCGGTTTTTATTGAATTACAAAGGAACCGGGCCGAATTTCGCAAAATCCCTTCTTAGTGTTCAGTTTCGGCACATGATACACCCGTGTCTAAAATTTCAAGTCGCCAGCCCTCACGGTTTGGGCTGTGGGTTGTCGGTGAATCAGTGAATGTGTAGATGTGTAGATGAGTGTGTCAGTGAGGACACTTCGCTTTATATATATAGATTACAAAAAAGGTGTACAAATCATAACAAACTATGCCAGACCAACCTAAATTACTTCGGCTACTCTAAATCATCACCAACTAACCCTTACCACTACAAACTAAACCCAATCACTTTTAAATTACAAAAAAATGCTACTAACCATAGCAAACTATGCCAAACTCACCTAAATTACTTCGGCTATCAAAAATCACCCCCAACTACACTTTACATCAACAAACTAAGCCCAATCACTTTAAAATTACAAAAAAATGCTAACAATCATAACAAACTATTCCAGAATCACCTAAATTACTTCGGCTACCGTAAATCACCCCCAACTATCCCTTACCACAACAAACCAAACCATATCATCTTAAAATTACAAAAAAAGGTGTAAAAATCATAACAAACTATGCCAGACTCACCTAAATTACTTCGGCTACTCTAAATCATCACCAACAAACCCTTACCACAACAAACTAAACCCAATCACTTTTAAATTACAATAAAATGCTACTAACCATAGCAAACTTTGCCAAACTCACCTAAATTACTTCGGCTATCAAAAATCACCCCCAACTACACTTTACAGCAACAAACTAAGCCCAATCACTTTAAAATTACAAAAAAATGCTAAAAATCATAACAAGCTATACCAGAATCACACTAAATTACTTCGGCTACCGTAAATCACCCCCAACTAACCCTTACCACAACAAAAAAAAACATATCATCTTAAAATTAAAAAAAGGTGTACAAATCATAACAAACTATGCCAGACTCACCTAAATTACTTCGGCTACTCTAAATCATCACCAACTAACCCTTACCACAACAAACTAAACCCAATCACTTTTAAATTACAATAAAATGCTACTAACCATAGCAAACTTTGCCAAACTCACCTAAATTACTTCGGCTATCAAAAATCACCCCCAACTACACTTTACAGCAACAAACTAAGCCCAATCACTTTAAAATTACAAAAAAATGCTAAAAATCATAACAAGCTATACCAGAATCACCTAAATTACTTCGGCTTCCGTAAATCACCCCCAACTATCCCTTACCACAACAAACCAAACCATATCACCTTAAAATTAAAAAAAGTGTACAAATCATAACAAACTATGCCAGACTCACCTAAATTACTTCGGCTACTCTAAATCATCACCAACTAACCCTTACCACAACAAACTAAACCCAATCACTTTTAAATTACAAAAAAATGCTACTAACCATAGCAAAATATGCCAAACTCACCTAATTTACTTCGGCTATCAAAAATCACCCCCAACTACACTTTACAGCAGCAAAGTAAGCCCAATCACTTTAAAATTACAAAAAAATGCGAAAAATCATAACAAACTATACCAGAATCACCTAAATTACTTCGGCTACCGTAAATCACCCCCAACTATCCCTTACCACAACAAAAAAAACCATATCATCTTAAAATTACAAAAAAAGGTGTACAAATCATAACAAACTATGCCAAACTCACCTAAATTACTTCGGCTACTTTAAATCATCACCAACTAACCCTTACCACAACAAACTAAACCCAATCACTTTTAAATTACAAAAAAATGCTACTAACCAAAGCAAACTATGCCAAACTCACCTAAATTACTTCGGCTACTCTAAATCATCACCAACTAACCCCTACCACAACAAACTAAACCCAATCACTTTTAAATTACAAAAAAATGCTACTAACCATAGCAAACTATGCCAAACTTACCTAAATTACTTCGGCTATCAAATATCACCCCCAACTACACTTTACAGCAACAAACTAAGCCCAATCACTTTAAAATTACAAAAAAATGCTAAAAATCATAACAAACTATACCAGAATCACCTAAATTACTTCGGCTACCGTAATTCACCCCCAACTATCTCTTACCGCAACAAACCAAACCATATCATCTTAAAATTACAAAAAAAGGTGTATAAATCATAACAAACTATGCCAGACTCACCTAGATTTCTTCGGCTACTCTAAATCATCACCAACTAACCCTTACCACAACAAACTATATCCAATCACTTTTAAATTACAAAAAATGCTACTAACAATAGCAAACTATGCCAAACTCATCTAAATTACTTCGGCTATCAAAAATCACCACCAACTACACTTTACAGCAACAAACTAAGCCCAATCACTTTAAAATTACAAAAAATGCTAAAAATCATAACAAACTATTCCAGAATCACCTAAATTACTTCGGCTACCGTAAATCACCCCCAACTATCCCTTACCACAATAAACCAAACCATATCATTTTAAAATTAGAAAAAAAGGTGTAGAAATCATATCAAACTATGCCAGACTCACCTAAATTACTTCGGCTACTCTAAATCATCACCAACTAACCCTTACCACAACAAACTAAACCCAATCACTTTTAAATTACAAAAAAATGCTACTAACCATAGCAAAGTATGCCAAACTCACCTAAATTACTTCGGCTATCTAAAATTACCACCAACTACACTTTACAGCAACAAACATGAGCTCAATCACTTTAAAATTAAAAAAAATTGCTAAAAATCATAACAAACTATACCAGAATCACCTAAATTACTTCGGCTACCGTAAATCACTCTCAACTATCCCTTACCACAACACACCAAACCATATCACCTTAAAATTAAAAAAAGGTGTACAAATCATAACAAACTATGCCAGACTCACCTAAATTACTTCGGCTACTCTAAATCATCACCAACTAACCCTTACCACAACAAACTAAACCCAATCACTTTTAAATTTCAAAAAAATGCTACTAACCATAGCAAAATATGCCAAACTCACCTAATTTACTTCGGCTATCAAAAATCACCCCCAACTACACTTTACAGCAGCAAAGTAAGCCCAATCACTTTAAAATTACAAAAAAATGCGAAAAATCATAACAAACTATACCAGAATCACCTAAATTACTTCGGCTACCGTAAATCACCCCCAACTATCCCTTACCACAACAAAAAAAACCATATCATCTTAAAATTACAAAAAAAGGTGTACAAATCATAACAAACTATGCCAAACTCACCTAAATTACTTCGGCTACTCTAAATCATTACCAACTAACCCTTACCACAACAAACTAAACCCAATCACTTTTAAATTACAAAAAAATGCTACTAACCAAAGCAAACTATGCCAAACTCACCTAAATTACTTCGGCTACTCTAAATCATCACCAACTAACCCCTACCACAACAAACTAAACCCAATCATTTTTAAATTACAAAAAAATGCTACTAACCATAGCAAACTATGCCAAACTTACCTAAATTACTTCGGCTATCAAATATCACCCCCAACTACACTTTACAGCAACAAACTAAGCCCAATCACTTTAAAATTACAAAAAAATGCTAAAAATCATAACAAACTATACCAGAATCACCTAAATTACTTCGGCTACCGTAAATCACCCCCAACTATCTCTTACCGCAACAAACCAAACCATATCATCTTAAAATTACAAAAAAAGGTGTATAAATCATAACAAACTATGCCAGACTCACCTAGATTTCTTCGGCTACTCTAAATCATCACCAACTAACCCTTACCACAACAAACTATATCCAATCACTTTTAAATTACAAAAAATGCTACTAACAATAGCAAACTATGCCAAACTCATCTAAATTACTTCGGCTATCAAAAATCACCACCAACTACACTTTACAGCAACAAACTAAGCCCAATCACTTTAAAATTACAAAAAATGCTAAAAATCATAACAAACTATTCCAGAATCACCTAAATTACTTCGGCTACCGTAAATCACCCCCAACTATCCCTTACCACAATAAACCAAACCATATCATTTTAAAATTAGAAAAAAAGGTGTAGAAATCATATCAAACTATGCCAGACTCACCTAAATTACTTCGGCTACTCTAAATCATCACCAACTAACCCTTACCACAACAAACTAAACCCAATCACTTTTAAATTACAAAAAAATGCTACTAACCATAGCAAAGTATGCCAAATTCACCTAAATTACTTCGGCTATCTAAAATTACCCCCAACTACACTTTACAGCAACAAACTAAGCTCAATCACTTTAAAATTAAAAAAAATTTCTAAAAATCATAACAAACTATACAAGAATCACCTAAATTACTTCGGCTACCATAAATCACTCTCAACTATCCCTTACCACAACACACCAAACCATATCATCTTAAAATTACAAAAAAAGGTGTACAAATCATAACAAACTATGCCAGACTCACCTAAATTACTTCGGCTACTCTAAATCATCACCTACTAACCCTTACCACAACAAACTAAACACAATCACTTTTAAATTACAAAAAAATGCTACTAACCATAGCAAACTATGCCAAACTCACCTAAATTACTTCGGCTATCAAAAATCGCCCCCAACTACACTTTACAGCAACAAACTAAGCCCAATCACTTTAAAATTACAAAAAATGCTAAAAATCATAACAAGCTATATTAGAATCACCTAAATTACTTCGGCTACCGTAAATCACCCCCAACTATCCCTTACCACAACAAACCAAACCATATCATCTTAAAATTACAAAAAAAGGTGTACAAATCATAACAATCTATGCCAGACTCACCTAAATTACTTCGGCTACTCTAAATCATCACCAACAAACCCTTACCACAACAAACTAATCCCAATCACTTTTAAATTACAAAAAAATGCTACTAACCATAACAAACTATGCCTAATTCACCTAAATTACTTCGGCTATCAAAAATGACACCCAACTACACTTTACAGCAACAAACTAAACCCAATCACTTTAAAACTACAAAAAAATGCTAAAAATCATAACAAACTATACCAGAATCACCTAAATTACTTTGGCCACCGTAAATCACCCCCAACTATCCCTTACCACAACAAACCAAACTATATCATCTTAAAATTACAAAAAAAGGTGTATAAATCATAACAAACTATGCCAGACTCACCTAAATTACTTCGGCTACTCTAAATCATCTCCAACTAACCCTTACCCATACAAACTAAACCCAATCACTTTTAAATTACAAAAAAATGCTACTAACCATAGCAAACTATGCCAAACTCACCTAAATTACTTCGGCTATCAAAAATCACCCCCAACTACACTTTACAGTAACAAACTAAGCCCAATCACTTTAAAATTACAAAAAAATGTTAAAAATCATAACAAACTATACCAGAATCACCTAAATTACTTCGGCTACCGTAAATCACCCCCAACTATCCCTTACCACAATAAACCAAACCATATCATTTTAAAATTAGAAAAAAAGGTGTAGAAATCATATCAAACTATGCCAGACTCACCTAAATTACTTCGGCTACTCTAAATCATCACCAACTAACCCTTACCACAACAAACTAAACCCAATCACTTTTAAATTACAAAAAAATGCTACTAACCATAGCAAAGTATGCCAAACTCACCTAAATTACTTCGGCTATCTAAAATTACCCCCAACTACACTTTACAGCAACAAACTAAGCTCAATCACTTTAAAATTAAAAAAAATTTCTAAAAATCATAACAAACTATACAAGAATCACCTAAATTACTTCGGCTACCATAAATCACTCTCAACTATCCCTTACCACAACACACCAAACCATATCATCTTAAAATTACAAAAAAAGGTGTACAAATCATAACAAACTATGCCAGACTCACCTAAATTACTTCGGCTACTCTAAATCATCACCTACTAACCCTTACCACAACAAACTAAACACAATCACTTTTAAATTACAAAAAAATGCTACTAACCATAGCAAACTATGCCAAACTCACCTAAATTACTTCGGCTATCAAAAATCGCCCCCAACTACACTTTACAGCAACAAACTAAGCCCAATCACTTTAAAATTACAAAAAATGCTAAAAATCATAACAAGCTATATTAGAATCACCTAAATTACTTCGGCTACCGTAAATCACCCCCAACTATCCCTTACCACAACAAACCAAACCATATCATCTTAAAATTACAAAAAAAGGTGTACAAATCATAACAATCTATGCCAGACTCACCTAAATTACTTCGGCTACTCTAAATCATCACCAACAAACCTTTACCACAACAAACTAATCCCAATCACTTTTAAATTACAAAAAAATGCTACTAACCATAACAAACTATGCCTAATTCACCTAAATTACTTCGGCTATCAAAAATGACACCCAACTACACTTTACAGCAACAAACTAAACCCAATCACTTTAAAACTACAAAAAAATGCTAAAAATCATAACAAACTATACCAGAATCACCTAAATTACTTTGGCCACCGTAAATCACCCCCAACTATCCCTTACCACAACAAACCAAACTATATCATCTTAAAATTACAAAAAAAGGTGTATAAATCATAACAAACTATGCCAGACTCACCTAAATTACTTCGGCTACTCTAAATCATCTCCAACTAACCCTTACCCATACAAACTAAACCCAATCACTTTTAAATTACAAAAAAATGCTACTAACCATAGCAAACTATGCCAAACTCACCTAAATTACTTCGGCTATCAAAAATCACCCCCAACTACACTTTACAGTAACAAACTAAGCCCAATCACTTTAAAATTACAAAAAAATGTTAAAAATCATAACAAACTATACCAGAATCACCTAAATTACTTCGGCTACCGTAAATCACCCCCAACTATCCCTTACCACAATAAACCAAACCATATCATTTTAAAATTAGAAAAAAAGGTGTAGAAATCATATCAAACTATGCCAGACTCACCTAAATTACTTCGGCTACTCTAAATCATCACCAACTAACCCTTACCACAACAAACTAAACCCAATCACTTTTAAATTACAAAAAAATGCTACTAACCATAGCAAAGTATGCCAAACTCACCTAAATTACTTCGGCTATCTAAAATTACCCCCAACTACACTTTACAGCAACAAACTAAGCTCAATCACTTTAAAATTAAAAAAAATTTCTAAAAATCATAACAAACTATACAAGAATCACCTAAATTACTTCGGCTACCATAAATCACTCTCAACTATCCCTTACCACAACACACCAAACCATATCATCTTAAAATTACAAAAAAAGGTGTACAAATCATAACAAACTATGCCAGACTCACCTAAATTACTTCGGCTACTCTAAATCATCACCTACTAACCCTTACCACAACAAACTAAACACAATCACTTTTAAATTACAAAAAAATGCTACTAACCATAGCAAACTATGCCAAACTCACCTAAATTACTTCGGCTATCAAAAATCGCCCCCAACTACACTTTACAGCAACAAACTAAGCCCAATCACTTTAAAATTACAAAAAATGCTAAAAATCATAACAAGCTATATTAGAATCACCTAAATTACTTCGGCTACCGTAAATCACCCCCAACTATCCCTTACCACAACAAACCAAACCATATCATCTTAAAATTACAAAAAAAGGTGTACAAATCATAACAATCTATGCCAGACTCACCTAAATTACTTCGGCTACTCTAAATCATCACCAACAAACCTTTACCACAACAAACTAATCCCAATCACTTTTAAATTACAAAAAAATGCTACTAACCATAACAAACTATGCCTAATTCACCTAAATTACTTCGGCTATCAAAAATGACACCCAACTACACTTTACAGCAACAAACTAAACCCAATCACTTTAAAACTACAAAAAAATGCTAAAAATCATAACAAACTATACCAGAATCACCTAAATTACTTCGGCCACCGTAAATCACCCCCAACTATCCCTTACCACAACAAACCAAACTATATCATCTTAAAATTACAAAAAAAGGTGTATAAATCATAACAAACTATGCCAGACTCACCTAAATTACTTCGGCTACTCTAAATCATCTCCAACTAACCCTTACCCATACAAACTAAACCCAATCACTTTTAAATTACAAAAAAATGCTACTAACCATAGCAAACTATGCCAAACTCACCTAAATTACTTCGGCTATCAAAAATCACCCCCAACTACACTTTACAGTAACAAACTAAGCCCAATCACTTTAAAATTACAAAAAATGCTAAAAATCATAACAAGCTATATTAGAATCACCTAAATTACTTCGGTTACCGTAAATCACCCCCAACTATCCCTTACCACAACAAACCAAACCATATCACCTTAAAATTATAAAAAAAGGTGTACAAATCATAACAAACTATGCCAGACTCACCTAAATTGCTTCGGCTACACTAAATCATCACCAACTAACCCTTACCACAACAAACTAAACCCAATCACTTTAAATTTAAAAAAATGCTACTAACCATAGCAAACTATGCCAAACTCACCTAAATTACTTCTGCTATCAAAAATCACCCCCAACTACACTTTACAGCAACAAACTAAGCCCAATCACTTTAAAATTACAAAAAAATGCTAAAAATCATAACAAACTATACCAGAATCACCTAAATTACTTCGGCTACCGTAAATCACCCCCAACTATCCCTTACCACAACAAACCAAACCATATCATCTTAAAATTACAAAAAAGGTGTACAAATCATAACAAACTATGCCAGACTCACCTAAATTACTTCGGCTACTCTAAATCATCACCAACTAACCCTTACCACAACAAACTAAACCCAATCACTTTTAAATTACAAAAAAATGCTACTAACCATAGCAAACTATGCCAAACTCACCTAAATTACTTCGGCTATCAAAAATCACCCCCAATTACACTTTACAGCAACAAACTATGCCCAATCACTTTAAAATTACAAAAAAATGCTAAAAATCATAACAAACAATACCAGAATCACCTAAATTACTTCGGCTATCGTAAATCACCCCCAACTATCCCTTACCACAACAAACCAAACCATATCATCTTAAAATTACAAAAAAAGTGTACAAATCATAACAAACTATGCCAGACTCACCTAAATTACTTCGGCTACTCTAAGTCATCACCAACTAACCCTTACCACAACAAACTAAACCCAATCACTTTTAAATTACAAAAAAATGCTACTAACCAAAGCAAACTATGCCAAACTCACCTAAATTACTTCGGCTATCAAAAATCACCCCCAACTACACTTTACAGCAACAAACTAAACCCAATCACTTTAAAATTACAAAAAAATGTTAAAAATCATAACAAACTATACCTGAATCACCTAAATTACTTCGGCTACCGTAAATCACCCCCAACTATCCCTTACCACAACAAACCAAACTATATCATCTTAAAATTACAAAAAAAGGTGTACAAATCATAACAAACTATGCCAGACTCACCTAAATTACTTCGGCTACTGTAAATCATCACCAACTAACCCTTACCACAACAAACTAAACCCAATCACTTTTAAATTACAAAAAAATGCTACTAACCATAGCAAACTATGCCAAACTCACCTAAATTAGTTCGGCTATCAAAAATCACCCCCAACTACACTTTACAGCAACAAACTAAGCCTAATCACTTTAAAATTACAAAAAAATGCTAAAAATCATAACAAACTATACCAGAATCACCTAAAATACTTCGGCTACCGTAAATCACCCCCAACTATCCCTTACCACAACAAACCAAACCATATCATCTTAAAATTACAAAAAAAGGTGTACAAATCATAACAAACTATGCCAGACTCACCTAAATTACTTCGGCTACTCTAAATCATCACCAACTAACCCTTACCACAACAAACTAAACCCAATCAATTTAAATTACAAAAAAATGCTACTAACCATAGCAAACTATGCCAAACTCACCTAAATTACTTCGGCTATCAAAAATCACCCCCAACTACACTTTACAGCAAAAAACTAAGAAAAATCACTTTAAAATTACAAAAAAATGCTAAAAATCATAACAAACTATACCAGAATCACCTAAATTACTTCGGCCACCGTAAATCACCCCCAACTATACCTTACCACAACAAACCAAACCATATCATCTTAAAATTACATAAAAATGTGTACAAATCATAACAAACTATGCCAGACTCACCTAAATTACTTCGGCTACTCTAAATCATCACCAACTAACCCTTACCACAACAAACTAAACCCAATCACTTTTAAATTACAAAAAAATGCTACTAACCATAGCAAACTATGCCAAACTCACCTAAATTACTTCGGCTATCAAAAATCACCCCAACTACACTTTACAGCAACAAACTAAGCCCAATCACTTTAAAATTACAAAAAAATGCTAAAAATCATAACAAACTATACCAGAATCACCTAAATTACTTCGGCTACCGTAAATCACCCCCAACTATCCCTTACCACAACAAACCATACATATCATCTTAAAATTACAAAAAAAGGTGTACAAATCATAAAAAACTATGCCAGACTAACCTAAATTACTTCGGCTACTTTAAATCATCACCAACTAACCCTTACCACAACAAACTAAACCCAATCACTTTTAAATTACAAAAAAATGCTACTAACCATAGCAAACTATGCCAAACTCACCTAAATTACTTCGGCTATTAAAAATCACCCCCAACTACACTTTACAGCAACAAACTAAGTCCAATCACTTTAAAATTACAAAAAAATGCTAAAAATCATAACAAACTATACCAGAATCACCTAAATTACTTCGGCTACCGTAAATCACCCCCAACTATTCCTTACCACAACAAACCAAACCATATCATCTTAAAATTACATAAAAAGGTGTACAAATCATAACAAACTATGCCAGACTCACCTAAATTACTTCGGCTACTCTAAACCATCACCAACTAACCCTAACCACAACAAACTAAACCCAATCACTTTTAAATTACAAAAAAATGCTACTAACCATAGCAAACTATGCCAAACTCACCTAAATTACTTCGGCTATCCAAAATCACTCCCAACTACACTTTACAGCAACAAACTAAGCCCAATCACTTTAAAATTACAAAAAAATGCTAAAAATCATAACAAACTATACCAGAATCACCTAAATTACTTCGGCTACCGTAAATCACCCCCAACTATCCCTTACCACAACAAACCAAACCATATCATCTTAATATTACATAAAAAGGTGTACAAATCATAACAAACTATGCCAGACTCACCTAAATTACTTCGGCTACTCTAAATCATCACCAACTAACCCTTACCACAACAAACTAAACCCAATCACTTTTAAACTACAAAAAAATGCTACTAACCATAGCAAACTATGCCAAACTCACCTAAATTACTTCGGCTATCAAAAATCACCCCCAACTACACTTTACAGCAACAAACTAAGCCCAATCACTTTAAAATTACAAAAAAATGCTAAAAATCATAACAAACTATACCAGAATCACCTAAATTACTTCGGCTACCGTAAATCACCCCCAACTATCCCTTACCACAACAAACCAAACCATATCATCTTAAAATTACAAAAAAAGGTGTACAAATCATAACAAACTATGCCAGACTCACCTAAATTACTTCGGCTACTCTAAATCATCACCAACTAACCCTTACCACAACAAACTAAACCCAATCACTTTTAAATTACAAAAAAATGCTACTAACCATAGCAAACTATGCCAAACTCACCTAAATTTCTTCGGCTATCAAAAATTACCCCCAACTACACTTTACAGCAACAAACTAAGCCCAATCACTTTAAAATTACAAAAAAATGCTAAAAATCATAACAAACTATACCAGAATCACCTAAATTACTTCGGCTACCGTAAATCACCCCCAACTATCCCTTACCACAACAAACCAATCCATATCATCTTAAAATTACAGAAAAAGGTGTACAAATCATAACAAACTATGCCAGACTCACCTAAATTACTTCAGCTACTCTAAATCATCACCAACAAACCCTTACCACAACAAACTAAACCCAATCACTTTTAATTACAAAAAAATGCTACTAACTATAGCCAACTATGCCAAACTCACCTAAATTACTTCGGCTATCAAAAATCACCCCCAACTACACTTTACAGCAACAAACTAAGCCCAATCACTTTAAAATTACAAAAAAATGCCCAAAATCATAACAAACTATACCAGAATTACCTAAATTACTTCGGCTACCGTAAATCACCCCCAACTATCCCTTACCACAACAAACCAAACCATATCATCTTAAAATTACAAAAAAAGGTGTACAAATCATAACAAACTATGCCAGACACACCTAAATTACTTCGGCTATTCTTAATCATCACCAACTAACCCTTACCACAACAAACTAAACCCAATCACTTTTAAATTACAAAAAAATGCTACTAACCATAGCAAACTATGCCAAACTCACCTAAATTACTTCGGCTATCAAAAATCACCCCCAACTACATTTTACAGGAACAAACTAAACCCAATCACTTTAAAATTACAAAAAAATGCTAAAAATCATAACAAACTATACCAGAATTACCTAAATTACTTCGGCTACCGTAAATCACCCCCAACTATCCCTTACCACAACAAACCAAACCATATCATCTTAAAATTACAAAACAAGGTGTACAAATTATAACAAATTATGCCAGACTCACCTAAATTACTTCGGCTACTCTTAATCATCACCAACTAACCCTTACCACAACAAACTAAACCCAATCACTTTTAAATTACAAAAAAATGCTACTAACCATAGCAAACTATGCCAAACTCACCTAAATTATTTCGGCTATCAAAAATCACCCCCAACTACACTTTACAGCAACAAACTAAGCCCAATCACTTTAAAATTACAAAAAAATGCTAAAAATCATAACAAACTATACCAGAATCACCTAAATTACTTCGGCTACCGTAAATCTCCCCCAACTATCCCTTACCACAACAAGCCAAACCATATCATCTTAAAATTACAAAAAAAGGTGTACAAATCATAACAAACTATGCCACACTTACCTAAATTACTTCGGCTACTCTAAATCATCACCAACTAACCCTTAGCACAACAAACTAAACCCAATCACTTTTAAATTACAAAAAAATGCTACTAACCATAGCAAACTATGCCAAACTCACCTAAATTACTTCGGCTATCAAAAATCATCCCCAACTACTCTTTACAGCAACAAACTAAGCCCAATCACTTTAAAATTACAAAAAAATGCAAAAAATCATAACAAACTATACCAGAATCACCAAAATTACTTCGGCTACCGTAAATCACCCTCAACTATCCCTTACCACAACAAACCAAACCATATCATCTTAAAATTACAAAAAGAGGTGTAAAAATCATAACAAACTATGCCAGACTCACCTAAATTACTTCGGCTACTCTAAATCATCACCAACTAACCCTTACCACAACAAACTAAACCCAATCACTTTTAAATTACAAAAAAATGCTACTAACCATAGCAAACTATGCCAAACTCACCTAAATTACTTCGGCTATCAAAAATCACCCCCAACTACACTTTATAGCAACAAACTAAGCCCACTCACTTAAAAATTACAAAAAAATGCCAAAAATCATAACAAACTATACCAGAATCACCTAAATTACTTCGGCTACCGTAAATCACCCCCAACTATCCCTTACCACAACAAACCAAACCATATCATCTTAAAATTACAAAAAAAGGTGTACAAATCATAACAAACTATGCCAGACTCACCTAAATTACTTCGGCTATTCATAATCATCACCAACTAACCCTTGCCACAACAAACAAAACCCAATCACTTTTAAATTACAAAAAAATACTACTAACCATAGCAAACTATGCCAAACTCACCTAAATTACTTCGGCTATCAAAAATCACCCCCAACTACACTTTACAGGAACAAACTAAGCCCAATCACTTTAAAATTACAAAAAAATGCTAAAAATCATAACAAACTATACCAGAATTACCTAAATTACTTCGGCTACCGTAAATCACCCCCAACTATCCCTTACCACAACAAACCAAACCATATCATCTTAAAATTACAAAAAAAGGTGTACAAATCATAACAAACTATGCCAGACTCACCTAAATTACTTCGGCTACTCTAAATCATCACCAACTAACCCTTACCACAACAAACTAAACCCAATCACTTTTAAATTACAAAAAAATGCTACTAACCATAGCAAATTATGCCAAACTCACCTAAATTACTTCGGCTATCAAAAATCACCCCCAACTACACTTTACAGCAACAAACTAAGCCCAATCACTTTAAAATTACAAAAAAATGCTAAAAATCATAACAAACTATACCAGAATCACCTAAATTACTTCGGTTATGGTAAATCACCCCCAACTATTCCTTACCACAACAAACCAAACCACATCATCTTAAAATTACAAAAAAAGGTGTACAAATCATAACAAACTATGCCAGACTCACCTAAATTACTTCGGCTACTCTAAATCATCACCAACTAACCCTTACCACAACAAACTAAACCCAATCACTTTTAAATTACAAAAGAATGCTACTAACCATAGCAAACTATGCCAAACTCACATAAATTACTTCGGCTATCAAGAATCACCCCCAACTACACTTTACAGCAACAAACTAAGCCCAATCACTTTAAAATTACAAAAAAATGCTAAAAATCATAACAAACTATACCAGAATCACCAAAATTTCTTCCTCTAACGTAAATCACCCCCAACTATCCCTTACCACAACAAACCAAACCATATCATCTTAAAATTACAAAAAAAGGTGTACAAATCATTACAAACTATGCCAGACTCACCTAAATTACTTCGGCTACTCTAAATCATCACCAACTAATCCTTACCACAACAAACTAAACCCAATCACTTTTAAATTACAAAAAAATGCTACTAACCATAGCAAACTAGGCCAAACTCACCTAAATTACTTCGGCTACCATAAATCATCACTAACTAACCCTTACCACAACAAACTAAACCCAATCACTTTTAAATTACAAAAAAATGCTACTAACCATAGCAAACTATGCCAAACTCACCTAAATTACTTCGGCTATCAAAAATCACCCCCAACTACACTTTACAGCAACAAACTAAGCCCAATCACTTTAAAATTACAAAAAAATGCTAAAAATCATAACAAACTATACCAGAATCACCTAAATTATTTCGGCTACCGTAAATCACCCCCAACTATCCCTTACCACAACAAACTAAACCATATCTCTTAAAATTACAAAAAAGGTGTACAAATCATAACAAATTATGCCAGACTCACCTAAATTACTTCGGCTACTCTAAATCATCACCAACTATCCCTTACCACAACAAACTAAACCCAATCACTTTTAAATTACAAAAAAATGCTACTAACCATAGCAAACTATGCCAAACTCACCTAAATTACTTCGGCTATCAAAAATCACCCCCAACTACACTTTACGGTAACAAACTAAGCCCAATCACTTTAAAATTACAAAAAAATGTTAAAAATCATAACAAACTATACCAGAATCACCTAAATTACTTCGGTTATGGTAAATCACCCCCAACTATTCCTTACCACAACAAACCAAACCACATCATCTTAAAATTACAAAAAAAGGTGTACAAATCATAACAAACTATGCCAGACTCACCTAAATTACTTCGGCTACTCTAAATCATCACCAACTAACCCTTACCACTACAAACTAAACCCAATCACTTTTAAATTAAAAAAAATGCTACTAACCATAGCAAACTATGCCAAACTCACCTAAATTTTGTCGGCTATCGAAAATCACCCCCAACTACACTTTACAGCAACAAACTAAGCCCAATCACTTTAAAATTACAAAAAAATGCTAAAAATCATAACAAACTATACCAGAATCACCTAAATTACTTCGGCTACCGTAAATCACCCCCAACTATCCCTTACCACAACAAACCAAACTATATCATCTTAAAATTACAAAAAAAGGTGTACAAATCATAACAAACTATGCCAGACTCATCTAAATTACTTCGGCTACTGTAAATCATCACCAACTAACCCTTACCACAACAAACTAAACCCAATCACTTTTAAATTACAAAAAAATGCTACTAACTATAGCAAACTATGCCAAACTCACCTAAATTAGTTCGGCTATCAAAAATCACCCCCAACTACACTTTCAGCAACAAACTAAGCCTAATCACTTTAAAATTACAAAAAAATGCTAAAAATCATAACAAACTATACCAAAATCACCTAAATTACTTCGGCTACCGTAAATCACCCCCAACTATCCCTTACCACAACAAACCAAACCATATCATCTTAAAATTACAGAAAAAGGTGTACAAATCATAACAAACTATGCCAGACTCACCTAAATTACTTCGGCTACTCTAAATCATCACCAACAAACCCTTACCACAACAAACTAAACCCAATCACTTTTAAATTACAAAAAAATGCTACTAACGATAGCCAACTATGCCAAACTCACCTAAATTACTTCGGCTATCAAAAATCACCCCCAACTACACTTTACAGCAACAAACTAATCCTAATCACTTTAAAATTACAAAAAAATGCTAAAAATCATAACAAACTATACCAGAATCACCTAAATTACTTCGGCTACCGTAAATCACCCCCAACTATCCCTTACCACAACAAACCAAACCATATCATCTTAAAATTACAAAAAAAGGTGTACAAATTATAACAAATTATGCCAGACTCACCTAAATTACTTCGGCTACTCTAAATCATCACCAACTAACCCTTACCACAACAAACTAAACCCAATCACTTTTAAATTACAAAAAAATGCTACTAACCATAGCAAGCTATGCCAAACTCACCTAAATTACTTCGGCTATCCAAAATCACTCCCAACTACACTTTACAGCAACAAACTAAGCCCAATCACTTTAAAATTACAAAAAAATGCTAAAAATCATAACAAACTATACCAGAATCTCCTAAATTACTTCGGCTACCGTAAATCACCCCCAACTATCCCTTACCACAACAAACCAAACCATATCATCTTAATATTACATAAAAAGGTGTACAAATCATAACAAACTATGCCAGACTCACCTAAATTACTTCGGCTACTCTAAATCATCACCAACTAACCCTTACCACAACAAACTAAACCCAATCACTTTTAAATTACAAAAAAATGCTACTAACCATAGCAAACTATGCCAAACTCACCTAAATTACTTCGGCTATCAAAAATCACCCCCAACTACACTTTACAGCAACAAACTAAGCCCAATCACTTTAAAATTACAAAAAAATGCTAAAAATCATAACAAACTATACCAGAATCACCTAAATTACTTCGGCTACCGTAAATCACCCCCAACTATCCCTTACCACAACAAACCAAACCATATCATCTTAAAATTACAAAAAAAGGTGTACAAATCATAACAAACTATGCCAGACTCACCTAAATTACTTCGGCTACTCTAAATCATCACCAACTAACCCTTACCACAACAAACTAAACCCAATCACTTTTAAATTACAAAAAAATGCTACTAACCCGTGGCAAACTATGCCAAACTCACCTAAATTACTTCGGCTATCAAAAATCACCCCCAACTACACTTTACAGCAACAAACTAAGCCCAATCACTTTAAAATTACAAAAAAATGCTAAAAATCATAACAAACTATACCAGAATCACCTAAATTACTTCGGCTACCGTAAATCACCCCCAACTATCCCTTACCACAACAAACCAAACCATATCATCTTAAAATTACAGAAAAAGGTGTACAAATCATAACAAACTATGCCAGACTCACCTAAATTACTTCGGCTACTCTAAATCATCACCAACAAACCCTTACCACAACAAACTAAACCCAATCACTTTTAAATTACAAAAAAATGCTACTAACGATAGCCAACTATGCCAAACTCACCTAAATTGCTTCGGCTATCAAAAATCACCCCCAACTACACTTTACAGCAACAAACTAAGCCCAATCACTTTAAAATTACAAAAAAATGCTAAAAATCATAACAAACTATACCAGAATCACCTAAATTACTTCGGCTACCGTAAATCACCCCCAACTATCCCTTACCACAACAAACCAAACCATATCATCTTAAAATTACAAAAAAAGGTGTACAAATTATAACAAATTATGCCAGACTCACCTAAATTACTTCGGCTACTCTAAATCATCACCAACTAACCCTTACCACAACAAACTAAACCCAATCACTTTTAAATTACAAAAAAATGCTACTAACCATAGCAAACTATGCCAAACTCACCTAAATTATTTCGGCTATCAAAAATCACCCCCAACTACACTTTACAGCAACAAACTAAGCCCAATCACTTTAAAATTACAAAAAAATGCTAAAAATCATAACAAACTATACCAGAATCACCTAAATTACTTCGGCTACCGTAAATCTCCCCCAACTATCCCTTACCACAACAAACCATACCATATCATCTTAAAATTACAAAAAAAGGTGTACAAATCATAACAAACTATGCCACACTTATCTAAATTACTTCGGCTACTCTAAATCATCACCAACTAACCCTTAGCACAACAAACTAAACCCAATCACTTTTAAATTACAAAAAAATGCTACTAACCATAGCAAACTATGCCAAACTCACCTAAATTATTTCGGCTATCAAAAATCACCCCCAACTACACTTTACAGCAACAAACTAAGCCCAATCACTTTAAAATTACAAAAAAATGCTAAAAATCATAACAAACTATACCAGAATCACCTAAATTACTTCGGCTACCGTAAATCTCCCCCAACTATCCCTTACCACAACAAACCAAACCATATCATCTTAAAATTACAAAAAAAGGTGTACAAATCATAACAAACTATGCCAGACTCACCTAAATTACTTCGGCTATTCATAATCATCACCAACTAACCCTTGCAACAACAAACAAAACCCAATCACTTTTAAATTACAAAAAAATGCTACTAACCATAGCAAACTATGCCAAACTCACCTAAATTACTTCGGCTATCAAAAATCACCCCCAACTACACTTTACAGGAACAAACTAAGCCCAATCACTTTAAAATTACAAAAAAATGTTAAAAATCATAACAAACTATACCAGAATTACCTAAATTACTTCGGCTACCGTAAATCACCCCCAACTATCCCTTACCACAACAAACCAAACCATATCATCTTAAAATTACAAAAAAAGGTGTACAAATCGTAACAAACTATGCCAGACTCACCTAAATTACTTCGGCTAGTCTAAATCATCACCAACTAACCCTTACCACAACAAACTAAACCCAATCACTTTTAAATTACAAAAAAATGCTTCTAACCATAGCAAATTATGCCAAACTCACCTAAATTACTTCGGCTATCAAAAATCACCCCCAACTACACTTTACAGCAACAAACTAAGCCCAATCACTTTAAAATTACAAAAAAATGCTAAAAATCATAACAAACTATACCAGAATCACCTAAATTACTTCGGTTACCGTAAATCACCCCCAACTATTCCTTACCACAACAAACCAAACCACATCATCTTAAAATTACAAAAAAAGGTGTACAAATCATAACAAACTATGCCAGACTCACCTAAATTACTTCGGCTACTCTAAATCATCACCAACTAACCCTTACCACAACAAACTAAACCCAATCACTTTTAAATTACAAAAGAATGCTACTAACCATAGCAAACTATGCCAAACTCACATAAATTACTTCGGCTATCAAAAATCACCCCCAACTACACTTTACAGCAACAAACTAAGCCCAATCACTTTAAAATTACAAAAAAATGCTAAAAATCATAACAAACTATACCAGAATCACCTAAATTACTTCGGCTACCGTAAATCACCACCAACTATCCCTTACCACAACAAACCAAACCATATCATCTTAAAATTACAAAAAAAGTGTACAAATCATAACAAACTATGCCAGACTCACCTAAATTACTTCGGCTACTCTAAATCATCACCAACTAACCCTTAGCACAACAAACTAAACCCAATCACTTTTAATTTACAAAAAAATGCTACTAACTATAGCAAACTATGCCAAACTCACCTAAATTACTTCGGCTCTCAAAAATCACCCCCAACTACACTTTACAGCAACAAACTAAGCCCAATCACTTTAAAATTACAAAAAAATGCTAAAAACTATAACAAACTATACCAGAATCACCTAAATTACTTCGGCTACCGTAAATCACCCCCAACTAGCCCTTACCACAACAAACCAAACCATATCATCTTAAAATTACAATAAAAGTGTACAAATCATATCAAACTATGCCAGACTCACCTAAATTACTTCGGCTACTCTAAATCATCACCAACTAACCCTTACCACAACAAACTAAACCCAATCACTTTTAAATTACAAAAAAATGCTACTAACCATAGCAAACTATGCCAAACTCACCTAAATTATTTCGGCTATCAAAAATCACACCCAACTACACTTTACAGCAACAAACTAAGCCCAATCACTTTAAAATTACAAAAAAATGCTAAAAATCATAACAAACTATACCAGAATCACCTAAATTACTTCGGTTACCGTAAATCACCCCCAACTATCCCTTACCACAACAAACCAAACCATATCATCTTAAAATTACTAAAAAAGGTGTGCAAATCATAACAAACTATGCCAGACTCACCTAAATTACTTCGGCTACTCTAAATCATCACCAACTAACCCTTACCACAACAAACTAAACCCAATCATTTTTAAATTACAAAAAAATGCTACTAACCATAGCAAACTATGCCAAACTCACCTAAATTACTTCGGCTATCAAAAATCACCCCCAATTACACTTTACAGCAACAAACTATGCCCAATCACTTTAAAATTACAAAAAAATGCTAAAAATCATAACAAACAATACCAGAATCACCTAAATTACTTCGGCTATCGTATATCACCCCCAAATATCCCATACCACAACAAACCAAACCATATCATCTTAAAATTACAAAAAAAGTGTACAAATCATATCAAACTATGCCAGACTCACCTAAATTACTTCGGCTACTCTAAGTCATCACCAACTAACCCTTACCACAACAAACTAAACCCAATCACTTTTAAATTACAAAAGAATGCTACTAACCATAGCAAACTATGCCAAACTCACATAAATTACTTCGGCTATCAAAAATCACCCCCAACTACACTTTACAGCAACAAACTAAGCCCAATCACTTTAAAATTACAAAAAAATGCTAAAAATCATAACAAACTATACCAGAATCACCTAAATTACTTCGGCTACCGTAAATCACCACCAACTATCCCTTACCACAACAAACCAAACCATATCATCTTAAAATTACAAAAAAAGTGTACAAATCATAACAAACTATGCCAGACTCACCTAAATTACTTCGGCTACTCTAAATCATCACCAACTAACCCTTAGCACAACAAACTAAACCCAATCACTTTTAATTTACAAAAAAATGCTACTAACTATAGCAAACTATGCCAAACTCACCTAAATTACTTCGGCTCTCAAAAATCACCCCCAACTACACTTTACAGCAACAAACTAAGCCCAATCACTTTAAAATTACAAAAAAATGCTAAAAACTATAACAAACTATACCAGAATCACCTAAATTACTTCGGCTACCGTAAATCACCCCCAACTAGCCCTTACCACAACAAACCAAACCATATCATCTTAAAATTACAATAAAAGTGTACAAATCATATCAAACTATGCCAGACTCACCTAAATTACTTCGGCTACTCTAAATCATCACCAACTAACCCTTACCACAACAAACTAAACCCAATCACTTTTAAATTACAAAAAAATGCTACTAACCATAGCAAACTATGCCAAACTCACCTAAATTATTTCGGCTATCAAAAATCACACCCAACTACACTTTACAGCAACAAACTAAGCCCAATCACTTTAAAATTACAAAAAAATGCTAAAAATCATAACAAACTATACCAGAATCACCTAAATTACTTCGGTTACCGTAAATCACCCCCAACTATCCCTTACCACAACAAACCAAACCATATCATCTTAAAATTACTAAAAAAGGTGTGCAAATCATAACAAACTATGCCAGACTCACCTAAATTACTTCGGCTACTCTAAATCATCACCAACTAACCCTTACCACAACAAACTAAACCCAATCATTTTTAAATTACAAAAAAATGCTACTAACCATAGCAAACTATGCCAAACTCACCTAAATTACTTCGGCTATCAAAAATCACCCCCAATTACACTTTACAGCAACAAACTATGCCCAATCACTTTAAAATTACAAAAAAATGCTAAAAATCATAACAAACAATACCAGAATCACCTAAATTACTTCGGCTATCGTATATCACCCCCAAATATCCCATACCACAACAAACCAAACCATATCATCTTAAAATTACAAAAAAAGTGTACAAATCATATCAAACTATGCCAGACTCACCTAAATTACTTTGGCTACTCTAAGTCATCACCAACTAACCCTTACCACAACAAACTAAACCCAATCACTTTTAAATTACAAAAAAATTGTACTAACCAAAGCAAACTATGCCAAACTCACCTAAATTACTTCGGCTATCAAAAATCACCCCCAACTACACTTTACAGCAACAAACTAAACCCAGTCACTTTAAAATTACAAAAAAATCTTAAAAATCATAACAAACTATACCTGAATCACCTAAATTACTTCGGCTACCGTAAATCACCCCCAACTATCCCTTACCACAACAAACCAAACTATATCATCTTAAAATTACAAAAAAAGGTGTACAAATCATAACAAACTATTCCAGACTCACCTAAATTACTTCGGCTACTCTAAATCATCACCAACAAACCCTTACCACAACAAACTAAACGCAATCACTTTTAAATTACAAAAAAATGCTACTAACGATAGCCAACTATGCCAAACACACCTAAATTATTTCGGCTATCAAAAATCACCCCCAACTACACTTTACAGCAAGAAACTAAGCCCAATCACTTTAAAATTACAAAAAAATGCTAAAAATCATAACAAACTATACCAGAATCACCTAAATTATTTCGGCTACCGTAAATCACCCCCAACTAGCCCTTACCACAACAAACCAAACCATATCATCTTAAAATTACAATAAAAAGTGTACAAATCATAACAAACTATGCCAGACTCACCTAAATTACTTCGGCTACTCTAAATCATCACCAACTAACCCTTACCACAACAAACTAAACCCAATCACTTTTAAATTACAAAAAAATGCTACTAACTATAGCAAACTATGCCAAACTCACCTAAATTACTTCGGCTATCAAAAATCACCCCCAACTACACTTTACAGCAACAAACTAAGCCTAATCACTTTAAAATTACAAAAAAATGCTAAAAATCATAACAAACTATACCAGAATCACCTAAATTACTTCGGCTACCGTAAATCACCCCCAACTATCCCTTACCACAACAAACCAAACAATATCATCTTAAAATTACAGAAAAAGGTGTACAAATCATAACAAACTATGCCAGACTCACCTAAATTACTTCGGCTACTCTAAATCATCACCAACAAACCCTTACCACAACAAACTAAACGCAATCACTTTTAAATTACAAAAAAATGCTACTAACGATAGCCAACTATGCCAAACTCACCTAAATTACTTCGGCTATCAAAAATCACCCCCAACTACACTTTACAGCAACAAACTAAGCCCAATCACTTTAAAATTACAAAAAAATGCCAAAAATCATAACAAACTATACCAGAATCACCTAAATTACTTCGGCTACCGTAAATCACCCCCAACTATCCCTTACCACAACAAACCAAACCATATCATCTTAAAATTACAAAAAAAGGTGTACAAATCATAACAAACTATGCCAGACTCATCTAAATTACTTCGGCTATTCTTAATCATCACCAACTAACCCTTACCACAACAAACTAAACCCAATCACTTTTAAATTACAAAAAAATGCTACTAACCATAGCAAACTATGCCAAACTCACCAAAATTACTTCGGCTATCTAAAATCACCCCCAACTACACTTTACAGGAACAAACTAAACCCAATCACTTTAAAATTACAAAAAAATGCTAAAAATCATAACAAACTATACCAGAATCACCTAAATTACTTCGGCTACCGTAAATCACCCCCAACTATCCCTTACCACAACAAACCAAACCATATCATCTTAAAATTACAAAAAAGGTGTACAAATTATAACAAATTATGCCAGACTCACCTAAATTACTTCGGCTACTCTAAATCATCACCAACTAACCCTTACCACAACAAACTAAACCCAATCACTTTTAAATTACAAAAAAATGCTACTAACCATAGCAAACTATGCCAAACTCACCTAAATTATTTCGGCTATCAAAAATCACCCCCAACTACACTCTACAGCAACAAACTAAGCCCAATCACTTTAAAATTACAAAAAAATGCTAAAAATCATAACAAACTATACCAGAATCACCTAAATTACTTCGGCTACCGTAAATCACCCCCAACTCTCCCTTACCACAACAAACCAAACCATATCATCTTAAAATTACAAAAAAGGTGTACAAATCATAACAAACTATGCCAGACTCACCTAAATTACTTCGGCTACTCTAAATCATCACCAACTAACCCTTACCGCAACAAACTAAACCCAATCACTTTTAAATTACAAAAAAATGTTACTAACCATAGCAAACTATGCCAAACTTACCTAAATTACTTCGGCTATCAAAAATCACCCCCAACTACACTCTACAGCAACAAACTAAGCCCAATCACTTTAAAATTACAAAAAAATGCTAAAAATCATAACAAACTATACCAGAATCACCTAAATTACTTCGGCTACCGTAAATCACCCCCAACTATCCCTTACCACAACAAACCAAACCATATCATCCTAAAATTACAAAAAAAGTGTACAAATCATAACAAACTATGCCAGACTCACCTATATTACTTCGGCTACTCTAAATCATCACCAACTAACCCTTAGCACAACAAATTAAACCCAATCACTTTTAAATTACAAAAAAATGCTACTAACCATAGCAAACTATGCCAAACTTACCTAAATTACTTCGGCTATCAAAAATCACCCCCAACTACACTCTACAGCAACAAACTAAGCCCAATCACTTTAAAATTACAAAAAAATGCTAAAAATCATAACAAACTAAACCAGAATCACCTAAATTACTTCGGCTACCGTAAATCACCACCAACTATCCCTTACCACAACAAACCAAACCATATCATCTTAAAATTACAAAAAAAGGTGTAAAAATTATAACAAATTATGCCAGACTCACCTAAATTACTTCGGCTACTCTAAATCATCACCAACTAACCCTTACCACAACAAACTAAACCCAATCACTTTTAAATTACAAAAAAATGCTAAAAATCATAACAAACTATACCAGAATCACCTAAATTACTTCGGCTACCGTAAATCACCCCCAACTCTCCTTTACCACAACAAACCAAACCATATCATCTTAAAATTACAAAAAAGGTGTACAAATCATAACAAACTATGCCAGAATCACCTAAATTACTTCGGCTACCGTAAATCACCTCCAACTATCCCTTACCACAACAAACTAAACCCAATCACTTTTAAATTACAAAAAAATGCTACTAACCATAGCAAACTATGCCAAACTTACCTAAATTACTTCGGCTATCAAAAATCACCCCCAACTACACTCTACAGCAACAAACTAAGCGCAATCACTTTAAAATTACAAAAAAATGCTAAAAATCATAACAAACTATACCAGAATCACCTAAATTACTTCGGCTACCGTAAATCACCCCCAACTCTCCTTTACCACAACAAACCAAACCATATCATCTTAAAATTACAAAAAAAGTGTACAAATCATAACAAACTATGCCAGACTCACCTAAATTACTTCGGCTACTCTAAATCATCACCAACTAACCCTTAGCACAACAAACTAAACCCAATCACTTTTAATTTACAAAAAAATGCTACTAACTATAGCAAACTATGCCAAACTCACCTAAATTACTTCGGCTCTCAAAAATCACCCCCAACTACACTTTACAGCAACAAACTAAGCCCAATCACTTTAAAATTACAAAAAAATGCTAAAAACTATAACAAACTATACCAGAATCACCTAAATTACTTCGGCTACCGTAAATCACCCCCAACTAGCCCTTACCACAACAAACCAAACCATATCATCTTAAAATTACAATAAAAGTGTACAAATCATATCAAACTATGCCAGACTCACCTAAATTACTTCGGCTACTCTAAATCATCACCAACTAACCCTTACCACAACAAACTAAACCCAATCACTTTTAAATTACAAAAAAATGCTACTAACCATAGCAAACTATGCCAAACTCACCTAAATTATTTCGGCTATCAAAAATCACACCCAACTACACTTTACAGCAACAAACTAAGCCCAATCACTTTAAAATTACAAAAAAATGCTAAAAATCATAACAAACTATACCAGAATCACCTAAATTACTTCGGTTACCGTAAATCACCCCCAACTATCCCTTACCACAACAAACCAAACCATATCATCTTAAAATTACTAAAAAAGGTGTGCAAATCATAACAAACTATGCCAGACTCACCTAAATTACTTCGGCTACTCTAAATCATCACCAACTAACCCTTACCACAACAAACAAAACCCAATCATTTTTAAATTACAAAAAAATGCTACTAACCATAGCAAACTATGCCAAACTCACCTAAATTACTTCGGCTATCAAAAATCACCCCCAATTACACTTTACAGCAACAAACTATGCCCAATCACTTTAAAATTACAAAAAAATGCTAAAAATCATAACAAACAATACCAGAATCACCTAAATTACTTCGGCTATCGTATATCACCCCCAAATATCCCATACCACAACAAACCAAACCATATCATCTTAAAATTACAAAAAAAGTGTACAAATCATATCAAACTATGCCAGACTCACCTAAATTACTTCGGCTACTCTAAGTCATCACCAACTAACCCTTACCACAACAAACTAAACCCAATCACTTTTAAATTACAAAAGAATGCTACTAACCATAGCAAACTATGCCAAACTCACATAAATTACTTCGGCTATCAAAAATCACCCCCAACTACACTTTACAGCAACAAACTAAGCCCAATCACTTTAAAATTACAAAAAAATGCTAAAAATCATAACAAACTATACCAGAATCACCTAAATTACTTCGGCTACCGTAAATCACCACCAACTATCCCTTACCACAACAAACCAAACCATATCATCTTAAAATTACAAAAAAAGTGTACAAATCATAACAAACTATGCCAGACTCACCTAAATTACTTCGGCTACTCTAAATCATCACCAACTAACCCTTAGCACAACAAACTAAACCCAATCACTTTTAATTTACAAAAAAATGCTACTAACTATAGCAAACTATGCCAAACTCACCTAAATTACTTCGGCTCTCAAAAATCACCCCCAACTACACTTTACAGCAACAAACTAAGCCCAATCACTTTAAAATTACAAAAAAATGCTAAAAACTATAACAAACTATACCAGAATCACCTAAATTACTTCGGCTACCGTAAATCACCCCCAACTAGCCCTTACCACAACAAACCAAACCATATCATCTTAAAATTACAATAAATGTGTACAAATCATATCAAACTATGCCAGACTCACCTAAATTACTTCGGCTACTCTAAATCATCACCAACTAACCCTTACCACAACAAACTAAACCCAATCACTTTTAAATTACAAAAAAATGCTACTAACCATAGCAAACTATGCCAAACTCACCTAAATTATTTCGGCTATCAAAAATCACACCCAACTACACTTTACAGCAACAAACTAAGCCCAATCACTTTAAAATTACAAAAAAATGCTAAAAATCATAACAAACTATACCAGAATCACCTAAATTACTTCGGTTACCGTAAATCACCCCCAACTATCCCTTACCACAACAAACCAAACCATATCATCTTAAAATTACTAAAAAAGGTGTGCAAATCATAACAAACTATGCCAGACTCACCTAAATTACTTCGGCTACTCTAAATCATCACCAACTAACCCTTACCACAACAAACTAAACCCAATCATTTTTAAATTACAAAAAAATGCTACTAACCATAGCAAACTATGCCAAACTCACCTAAATTACTTCGGCTATCAAAAATCACCCCCAATTACACTTTACAGCAACAAACTATGCCCAATCACTTTAAAATTACAAAAAAATGCTAAAAATCATAACAAACAATACCAGAATCACCTAAATTACTTCGGCTATCGTATATCACCCCCAAATATCCCATACCACAACAAACCAAACCATATCATCTTAAAATTACAAAAAAAGTGTACAAATCATATCAAACTATGCCAGACTCACCTAAATTACTTCGGCTACTCTAAGTCATCACCAACTAACCCTTACCACAACAAACTAAACCCAATCACTTTTAAATTACAAAAAAATTGTACTAACCAAAGCAAACTATGCCAAACTCACCTAAATTACTTCGGCTATCAAAAATCACCCCCAACTACACTTTACAGCAACAAACTAAACCCAGTCACTTTAAAATTACAAAAAAATCTTAAAAATCATAACGAACTATACCTGAATCACCTAAATTACTTCGGCTACCGTAAATCACCCCCAACTATCCCTTACCACAACAAACCAAACTATATCATCTTAAAATTACAAAAAAAGGTGTACAAATCATAACAAACTATGCCAGACTCACCTAAATTACTTCGGCTACTCTAAATCATCACCAACAAACCCTTACCACAACAAACTAAACGCAATCACTTTTAAATTACAAAAAAATGCTACTAACGATAGCCAACTATGCCAAACACACCTAAATTATTTCGGCTATCAAAAATCACCCCCAACTACACTTTACAGCAAGAAACTAAGCCCAATCACTTTAAAATTACAAAAAAATGCTAAAAATCATAACAAACTATACCAGAATCACCTAAATTATTTCGGCTACCGTAAATCACCCCCAACTAGCCCTTACCACAACAAACCAAACCATATCATCTTAAAATTACAATAAAAAGTGTACAAATCATAACAAACTATGCCAGACTCACCTAAATTACTTCGGCTACTCTAAATCATCACCAACTAACCCTTACCACAACAAACTAAACCCAATCACTTTTAAATTACAAAAAAATGCTACTAACTATAGCAAACTATGCCAAACTCACCTAAATTACTTCGGCTATCAAAAATCACCCCCAACTACACTTTACAGCAACAAACTAAGCCTAATCACTTTAAAATTACAAAAAAATGCTAAAAATCATAACAAACTATACCAGAATCACCTAAATTACTTCGGCTACCGTAAATCACCCCCAACTATCCCTTACCACAACAAACCAAACAATATCATCTTAAAATTACAGAAAAAGGTGTACAAATCATAACAAACTATGCCAGACTCACCTAAATTACTTCGGCTACTCTAAATCATCACCAACAAACCCTTACCACAACAAACTAAACGCAATCACTTTTAAATTACAAAAAAATGCTACTAACGATAGCCAACTATGCCAAACTCACCTAAATTACTTCGGCTATCAAAAATCACCCCCAACTACACTTTACAGCAACAAACTAAGCCCAATCACTTTAAAATTACAAAAAAATGCCAAAAATCATAACAAACTATACCAGAATCACCTAAATTACTTCGGCTACCGTAAATCACCCCCAACTATCCCTTACCACAACAAACCAAACCATATCATCTTAAAATTACAAAAAAAGGTGTACAAATCATAACAAACTATGCCAGACTCACCTAAATTACTTCGGCTATTCTTAATCATCACCAACTAACCCTTACCACAACAAACTAAACCCAATCACTTTTAAATTACAAAAAAATGCTACTAACCATAGCAAACTATGCCAAACTCACCAAAATTACTTCGGCTATCTAAAATCACCCCCAACTACACTTTACAGGAACAAACTAAACCCAATCACTTTAAAATTACAAAAAAATGCTAAAAATCATAACAAACTATACCAGAATCACCTAAATTACTTCGGCTACCGTAAATCACCCCCAACTATCCCTTACCACAACAAACCAAACCATATCATCTTAAAATTACAAAAAAGGTGTACAAATTATAACAAATTATGCCAGACTCACCTAAATTACTTCGGCTACTCTAAATCATCACCAACTAACCCTTACCACAACAAACTAAACCCAATCACTTTTAAATTACAAAAAAATGCTACTAACCATAGCAAACTATGCCAAACTCACCTAAATTATTTCGGCTATCAAAAATCACCCCCAACTACACTCTACAGCAACAAACTAAGCCCAATCACTTTAAAATTACAAAAAAATGCTAAAAATCATAACAAACTATACCAGAATCACCTAAATTACTTCGGCTACCGTAAATCACCCCCAACTCTCCCTTACCACAACAAACCAAACCATATCATCTTAAAATTACAAAAAAGGTGTACAAATCATAACAAACTATGCCAGACTCACCTAAATTACTTCGGCTACTCTAAATCATCACCAACTAACCCTTACCGCAACAAACTAAACCCAATCACTTTTAAATTACAAAAAAATGTTACTAACCATAGCAAACTATGCCAAACTTACCTAAATTACTTCGGCTATCAAAAATCACCCCCAACTACACTCTACAGCAACAAACTAAGCCCAATCACTTTAAAATTACAAAAAAATGCTAAAAATCATAACAAACTATACCAGAATCACCTAAATTACTTCGGCTACCGTAAATCACCCCCAACTATCCCTTACCACAACAAACCAAACCATATCATCCTAAAATTACAAAAAAAGTGTACAAATCATAACAAACTATGCCAGACTCACCTATATTACTTCGGCTACTCTAAATCATCACCAACTAACCCTTAGCACAACAAATTAAACCCAATCACTTTTAAGTTACAAAAAAATGCTACTAACCATAGCAAACTATGCCAAACTTACCTAAATTACTTCGGCTATCAAAAATCACCCCCAACTACACTCTACAGCAACAAACTAAGCCCAATCACTTTAAAATTACAAAAAAATGCTAAAAATCATAACAAACTAAACCAGAATCACCTAAATTACTTCGGCTACCGTAAATCACCCCCAACTATCCCTTACCACAACAAACCAAACCATATCATCTTAAAATTACAAAAAAAGGTGTAAAAATTATAACAAATTATGCCAGACTCACCTAAATTACTTCGGCTACTCTAAATCATCACCAACTAACCCTTACCACAACAAACTAAACCCAATCACTTTTAAATTACAAAAAAATGCTAAAAATCATAACAAACTATACCAGAATCACCTAAATTACTTCGGCTACCGTAAATCACCCCCAACTCTCCTTTACCACAACAAACCAAACCATATCATCTTAAAATTACAAAAAAGGTGTACAAATCATAACAAACTATGCCAGAATCACCTAAATTACTTCGGCTACCGTAAATCACCTCCAACTATCCCTTACCACAACAAACTAAACCCAATCACTTTTAAATTACAAAAAAATGCTACTAACCATAGCAAACTATGCCAAACTTACCTAAATTACTTCGGCTATCAAAAATCACCCCCAACTACACTCTACAGCAACAAACTAAGCGCAATCACTTTAAAATTACAAAAAAATGCTAAAAATCATAACAAACTATACCAGAATCACCTAAATTACTTAGGCTACCGTAAATCACCCCCAACTATCCCTTACCACAACAAACCAAACCATATCATCCTAAAATTACAAAAAAAGTGTACAAATCATAACAAACTATGCCAGACTCACCTATATTACTTCAGCTACTCTAAATCATCACCAACTAACCCTTAGCACAACAAACTATACCCAATCACTTTTAAATTACAAAAAAATGCTACTAACCATAGCAAACTATGCCAAACTCACCTAAATTATTTCGGCTATCAAAAATCACCCCCAACTACACTTTACAGCAACAAACTAAGCCCAATCACTTTAAAATTACAAAAAAATGCTAAAAACTATAACAAACTTTACCAGAATCACCTAAATTACTTCGGCTACCGTAAATCGCCCCCAACTAGCCCTTACCACAACAAACCAAACCATATCATCTTAAAATTACAATAAAAAGTGTACAAATCATAACAAACTATGCCAGACTCACCTAAATTACTTCGGCTACTCTAAATCATCACCAACTAACCCTTAGCACAACAAACTAAACCCAATCACTTTTAAATTACAAAAAAATGCTACTAACCATAGCAAACTATGCCAAACTCACCTAAATTATTTCGGCTATCAAAAATCACCCCCAACTACACTTTACAGCAACAAACTAAGCCCAATCACTTTAAAATTACAAAAAAATGCTAAAAATTATAACAAACTATACCAGAATCACCTAAATTACTTCGGCTACCGTAAATCACCCCCAACTATCCCTTACCACAACAAACCAAGCCATATCATCTTAAAATTACATAAAAGGTGTACAAATCATAACAAACTATGCCAGACTCACCTAAATTACTTCGGCTACTCTAAATCATCACCAACTAACCCTTACCACAACAAACTAAACCCAATCACTTTTAAATTACAAAAAAATGCTACTAACCATAGCAAACTATGCCAAACTCACCTAAATTACTTCGGCTATCAAAAATCACCCCCAACTACACTTTACAGCAACAAACTAAGCCCAATCACTTTAAAATTACAAAAAAATGCTAAAAATCATAACAAACTATACCAGAATCACCTAAATTACTTCGGCTACCATAAATCACCCCCAACTAGCCCTTACCACAACAAACCAAACCATATCATCTTAAAATTACAATAAAAGTGTACAAATCATATCAAACTATGCCAGACTCACCTAAATTACTTCGGCTACTCTAAATCATCACCAACTAACCCTTACCACAACAAACTAAACCCAATCATTTTTAAATTACAAAAAAATGCTACTAACCATAGCAAACTATGCCAAACTCACCTAAATTACTTCGGCTATCAAAAATCACCCCCAATTACCCTTTACAGCAACAAACTATGCCCAATCACTTTAAAATTACAAAAAAATGCTAAAAATCAAAACAAGCAATACCAGAATCACCTAAATTACTTCGGCTATCGTAAATCACCCCCAAATATCCCTTACCACAACAAACCAAACCATATCATCTTAAAATTACAAAAAAAGTGTACAAATCATATCAAACTATGCCAGACTCACCTAAATTACTTCGGCTACTCTAAGTCATCACCAACTAACCCTTACCACAACAAACTAAACCCAATCACTTTTAAATTACAAAAAAATGCTACTAACCAAAGCAAACTATGCCAAACTCACCTAAATTACTTCGGCTATCAAAAATCACCCCCAACTACACTTTACAGCAACAAACTAAACCCAGTCACTTTAAAATTACAAAAAAATGTTAAAAATCATAACAAACTATACCTGAATCACCTAAATTACTTCGGCTACCGTAAATCACCCCTAACTATCCCTTACCACAACAAACCAAACTATATCATCTTAAAATTACAAAAAAAGGTGTACAAATCATAACAAACTATGCCAGACTCACCTAAATTACTTCGGCTACTGTAAATCATCACCAACTAACCCTTACCACAACAAACTAAACCCAATCACTTTTAAATTACAAAAAAATGCTACTAACCATAGCAAACTATGCCAAACTCACCTAAATTAGTTCGGCTATCAAAAATCACCCCCAACTACACTTTACAGCAACAAACTAAGCCTAATCACTTTAAAATTACAAAAAAATGCTAAAAATCATAACAAACTATACCAGAATCACCTAAATTACTTCGGCTACCGTAAATCACCCCCAACTATCCCTTACCACAACAAACCAAACCATATCATCTTAAAATTACAGAAAAAGGTGTACAAATCATAACAAACTATGCCAGACTCACCTAAAATACTTCGGCTACTCTAAATCATCACCAACAAACCCTTACCACAACAAACTAAACCCAATCACTTTTAAATTACAAAAAAATGCTACTAACGATAGCCAACTATGCCAAACTCACCTAAATTACTTCGGCTATCAAAAATCATCCCCAACTACACTTTACAGCAACAAACTAAGCCCAATCACTTTAAAATTACAAAAAAATGCCAAAAATCATAACAAACTATACCAGAATCACCTAAATTACTTCGGCTACCGTAAATCACCCCCAACTATCCCTTACCACAACAAACCAAACCATATCATCTTAAAATTACAAAAAAAGGTGTACAAATCATAACAAACTATGCCAGACTCACCTAAATTACTTCGGCTATTCTTAATCATCACCAACTAACCCTTACCACAACAAACTAAACCCAATCACTTTTAAATTACAAAAAAATGCTACTAACCATAGCAAACTATGCCAAACTCACCTAAATTACTTCGGCTATCTAAAATCACCCCCAACTACACTTTACAGGAACAAACTAAACCCAATCACTTTAAAATTACAAAAAAATGCTAAAAATCATAACAAACTATACCAGAATCACCTAAATTACTTCGGCTACCGTAAATCACCCCCAACTATCCCTTACCACTACAAACCAAACCATATCATCTTAAAATTACAAAAAAAAGTGTACAAATTATAACAAATTATGCCAGACTCACCTAAATTACTTCGGCTACTCTAAATCATCACCAACTAACCCTTACTACAACAAACTAAACCCAATCACTTTTAAATTACAAAAAAATGCTCTTAACCATAGCAAACTATGCCAAACTCACCTAAATTATTTCGGCTATCAAAAATCACCCCCAACTACACTTTACAGCAACAAACTAAGCCCAATCACTTTAAAATTACAAAAAAATGCTAAAAATCATAACAAACTATACCAGAATCACCTAAATTACTTCGGCTACCGTAAATCTCCCCCAACTATCCCTTACCACAACAAACCAAATCATATCATCTTAAAATTACAAAAAAAGGTGTACAAATCATAACAAACTATGCCACACTTACCTAAATTACTTCGGCTACTCTAAATCATCACCAACTAACCCTTAGCGCAACAAACTAAACCCAATCACTTTTAAATTACAAAAAAATGCTACTAACCATAGCAAACTATGCCAAACTCACCTAAATTACTTCGGCTATCAAAAATCACCCCCAACTACACTTTACAGCAACAAACTAAGCCCAATCATTTTAAAATTACAAAAAAAAGCTAAAAATCATAACAAACTATACCAGAATCACCTAAATTACTTCGGCTACCGTAAATCACCCCCAACTATCCCTTACCACAACAAACCAAACCATATCATCTTAAAATTACAAAAAAAGGTGTACAAATCATAACAAATTATGCCAGACTAACCTAAATTACTTCGGCTACTCTAAATCATCACCAACTAACCCTTACCACAACAAACTAAACCCAATCACTTTTTAATTACAAAAAAATGCTACTAACCATAGCAAACTATGCCAAACTCACCTAAATTACTTCGGCTATCAAAAATCACCCCCAACTACACTTTACAGCAAAAAACTAAGAAAAATCACTTTAAAATTACAAAAAAATGCTAAAAATCATAACAAACTATACCAGAATCACCTAAATTACTTCGGCCACCGTAAATCACCCCCAACTATCCCTTACCACAACAAACCAAACCATATCATCTTAAAATTACATAAAAATGTGTACAAATCATAACAAACTATTTCAGACTCACCTAAATTACTTCGGCTACTCTAAATCATCACCAACTAACCCTTACCACAACAAACTAAACCCAATCACTTCTAAATTACAAAAAAATGCTACTAACCATAGCAAACTATGCCAAACTCACCTAAATTACTTCGGCTATCAAAAATCACCCCAACTACACTTTACAGAAACAAACTAAGCCCAATCACTTTAAAATTACAAAAAAATGCTAAAAATCATAACAAACTATACCAGAATCACCTAAATTACTTCGGCTACCGTAAATCACCCCCAATTATCCCTTACCACAACAAACCAAACCATATCATCTTAAAATTACAAAAAAAGGTGTACAAATCATAAAAAACTATGCCAGACTCACCTAAATTACTTCGGCTACTCTAAATCATCACCAACTAACCCTTACCACAACAAACTAAACCCAATCACTTTTAAATTACAAAAAAATGCTACTAACCACAGCAAACTATGCCAAAATCACCTAAATTACTTCGGCTGTCAAAAATCACCCCCAACTACACTTTACAGCAACAAACTAATCCCAATAACTTTAAAATTACAAAAAAATGCTAAAAATCAACACAAACTATACCAGAATCACCTAAATTACTTCGGCTACCGTAAATCACCCCCAACTATCCCTTACCACAACAAACCAAACCATATCATCTTAGAATTACAAAAAAAGGTGTACAAATCATAACAAACTACGCCAGACTCACCTAAATTTCTTCGGCTACTTTAAATCATCACCAACTAACCCTTACCACAACAAACTAAACCCAATCACTTTTAAATTACAAAAAAATGCTACTAACCATAGCAAACTGTGCCAAACTCACCTAAATTACTTCGGCTATTAAAAATCACCCCCAACTACACTTTACAGCAACAAACTAAGCCCAATCACTTTAAAATTACAAAAAAATGCTAAAAATCATAACAAACTATACCAGAATCACCTAAATTACTTCGGCTACCGTAAATCACCCCCAACTATTCCTTACCACAACAAACCAAACCATATCATCTTAAAATTACATAAAAAGGTGTACAAATCATAACAAACTATGCCAGACTCACCTACATTACTTCGGCTACTCTAAACCATCACCAACTAACCCTTACCACAACAAACTAAACCCAATCACTTTTAAATTACAAAAAAATGCTACTAACCATAGCAAACTATGCCAAACTCACCTAAATTACTTCGGCTATCCAAAATCACTCCCAACTACACTTTACAGCAACAAACTAAGCCCAATCACTTTAAAATTACAAAAAAATGCTAAAAATCATAACAAACTATACCAGAATCACCTAAATTACTTCGGCTACCGTAAATCACCCCCAACTATCCCTTACCACAACAAACCAAACCATATCATCTTAATATTACATAAAAAGGTGTACAAATCATAACAAACTATGCCAGACTCACCTAAATTACTTCGGCTACTCTAAATCATCACCAACTAACCCTTACCACAACAAACTAAACCCAATCACTTTTAAATTACAAAAAAATGCTACTAGCCATATCAAACTATGCCAAACTCACCTAAACTACTTCGGCTATCAAAAATCACCCCCAACTACACTTTACAGCAACAAACTAAGCCCAATCACTTTAAATATACAAAAAAATGCTAAAAATCATAACAAACTATACCAGAATCACCTAAATTACTTCGGCTACCGTAAATCACCCCCAACTATCCCTTACCACAACAAACCAAACCATATCATCTTAAAATTACAAAAAAAGGTGTACAAATCATAACAAACTATGCCAGACTCACCTAAATTACTTCGGCTACTCTAAGTCATCACCAACTAACCCTTACCACAACAAACTAAACCCAATCACTTTTAAATTAAAAAAAATGCTACTAACGATAGCCAACTATGCCAAACTCACCTAAATTACTTCGGCTATCAAAAATCACCCCCAACTACACTTTACAGCAACAAACTAAGCCCAATCACTTTAAAATTACAAAAAAATGCCAAAAATCATAACAAACTATACCAGAATCACCTAAATTACTTCGGCTACCGTAAATCACCCCCAACTATCCCTTACCACAACAAACCAAACCATATCATCTTAAAATTACAAAAAAAGGTGTACAAATCATAACAAACTATGCCAGACTCACCTAAATTACTTCGGCTATTCTTAATCATCACCAACTAACCCTTACCACAACAAACTAAACCCAATCACTTTTAAATTACAAAAAAATGCGACTAACCATAGCAAACTATGCCAAACTCACCTAAATTACTTCGGCTATCAAAAATCACCCCCAACTACACTTTACAGGAACAAACTAAACCCAATCACTTTAAAATTACAAAAAAATGCTAAAAATCATAACAAACTATACCAGAATCACCTAAATTACTTCGGCTAGCGTAAATCACCCCCAACTATCCCTTACCACAACAAACCAAACCATATCATCTTAAAATTACAAAAAAAGGTGTACAAATTATAACAAATTATGCCAGACTCACCTAAATTACTTCGGCTACTCTAAATCATCACCAACAAACCCTTACCACAACAAACTAAACCCAATCACTTTTAAATTACAAAAAAATGCTACTAACGATAGCCAACTATGCCATACTCACCTAAATTACTTCGGCTATCAAAAATCACCCCCAACTACACTTTACAGCAACAAACTAAGCCCAATCATTTTAAAATTACAAAAAATGCCAAAAATCATAACAAACTATACCAGAATCACCTAAATTACTTCGGCTACCGTAAATCACCCCCAACTATCCCTTACCACAACAAACCAAACCATATCATCTTAAAATTACAAAAAAAGGTGTACAAATCATAGCAAACTATGCCAGACTCACCTAAATTACTTCGGCTATTCATAATCATCACCAACTAACCCTTACCACAACAAACTAAACCCAATCACTTTTAAATTACAAAAAAATGCTACTAACCATAGCAAACTATGCCAAACTCACCTAAATTACTTCGGCTATCAAAAATCACCCCCAACTACACTTTACAGCAACAAACTAAGCCCAGTCACTTTAAAATTACAAAAAAAAGCTAAAAATCATAACAAACTATACCAGAATCTCCTAAATTACTTCGGCTACCGTAAATCACCCCCAACTATCCCTTACCACAACAAACCAAACCATATCATCTTAAAATTACAAAAAAAGGTGTACAAATCATAACAAATTATGCCAGACTCACCTAAATTACTTCGACTACTCTAAATCATCACCAACTAACCCTTACCACAACAAACTAAACCCAATCACGTTTAAATTACAAAAAAATGCTACTAACCATAGCAAACTATGCCAAACTCACCTAAATTACTTCGGCTATCAAAAATCATCCCCAACTACCCTTTACAGCAACAAACTAAGCCCAATCACTTTAAAATTACAAAAAAATGCTAAAAATCATAACAAACTATACCAGAATCACCTAAATTACTTCGGCTACCGTAAATCACCCTCAACTATCCCTTACAACAACAAACCAAACCATATCATCTTAAAATTACAAAAAGAGGTGTACAAATCATAACAAACTATGCCAGACTCACCTAAATTACTTCGGCTACTCTAAATCATCACCAACTAACCCTTACCACAACAAACTAAACCCAATCACTTTTAAATTACAAAAAAATGCTACTAACCATAGCAAACTATGCCAAACTCACCTAAATTACTTCGGCTATCAAAAATCACCCCCAACTACACTTTACAGCAACAAACTAAGCCCACTCACTTAAAAATTACAAAAAAATGCCAAAAATCATAACAAACTATACCAGAATCACCTAAATTACTTCGGCTACCGTAAATCACCCCCAACTATCCCTTACCACAACAAACCAAACCATATCATCTTAAAATTACAAAAAAAGGTGTACAAATCATAACAAACTATGCCAGACTCACGTAAATTACTTCGGCTATTCATAATCATCACCAACTAACCCTTGCCACAACAAACAAAACCCAATCACTTTTAAATTACAAAAAAATGCTAGTAACCATAGCAAACTATGCCAAACTCACCTAAATTACTTCGGCTATCAAAAATCACCCCCAACTACACTTTACAGGAACAAACTAAGCCCAATCACTTTAAAATTACAAAAAAATGCTAAAAATCATAACAAACTATACCAGAATTACCTAAATTACTTCGGCTACCGTAAATCACCCCCAACTATCCCTTACCACAACAAACCAAACCATATCATCTTAAAATTACAAAAAAAGGTGTACAAATCATAACAAACTATGCCAGACTCACCTAAATTACTTCGGCTACTCTAAATCATCACCAACTAACCCTTACCACAACAAACTAAACCCAATCACTTTTAAATTACAAAAAAATGCTACTAACCATAGCAAACTATGCCAAACTCACCTAAATTACTTCGGCTATCAAAAATCACCCCCAACTACACTTTACAGCAACAAACTAAGCCCAATCACTTTAAAATTACAAAAAAATGCTAGAAATCATAACAAACTATACCAGAATCACCTAAATTACTTCGGCTACCGTAAATCACCTCCAACTATCCCTTACCACAACAAACCAAACCATATCATCTTAAAATTACAAAAAAAGGTGTACAAATTATAACAAACTATGCCAGACTCACCTAAATTACTTCGGCTACTCTAAATCATCACCAACTAACCCTTACCACAACAAACAAAACCCAATCACTTTTAAATTACAAAAAAATGCTACTAACCATAGCAAACTATGCCAAACTTACCTAAATTACTTCGGCTATCAAAAATCACCCCCAACTACACTCTACAGCAACAAACTAAGCCCAATCACTTTAAAATTACAAAAAAATGCTAAAAATCATAACAAACTATACCAGAATCACCTAAATTACTTCGGCTACCGTAAATCACCCCCAACAATCCCTTACCACAACAAACCAAACCATATCATCTTAAAATTACAAAAAAAGGTGTACAAATCATTACAAACTATGCCAGACTCACCTAAATTACTTCGGCTACTCTAAATCATCACCAACTAACCCTTAGCACAACAAACTAAACCCAATCACTTTTAAATTACAAAAAAATGCTACTAACCATAGCAAACTATGCCAAACTCACTTAAATTACTTCGGCTATCAAAAATCACCCCCAACTACACTTTACAGCAACAAATTAAACCCAATTACTTTAAAATTACAAAAAAATGCTAAAAATTATAACAAACTATACCAGAATCACCTAAATTACTTCGGCTACCGTAAATCACCCCCAACTATTCCTTACCACAACAAACCAAACCATATCATCTTAAAATTACAAAAAAAAGTGTACAAATCATAACAAACTATGCTAGACTCACCTAAATTACTTCGGCTACTCTAAATCATCACCAACTAACCCTTACCACAACAAACTAAACCCAATCACTTTTAAATTAAAAAAAATGCTACTAACCATAGCAAACTATGCCAAACTCACCTAAATTATGTCGGCTATCAAAAATCACCCCCAACTACACTTTACAGCAACAAACTAAGCCCAATCACTTTAAAATTACAAAAAAATGCTAAAAATCATAACAAACTATACCAGAATCACCTAAACTACTTCGGCTACCGTAAATCACCCCCAACTATCCCTTACCACAACAAAGCAAACCATATTATCTTAAAATTACAAAAAAAGTTGTACAAATCATAACAAACTATGCCAGACTCACCTAAATTACTTCGGCTACTCTAAATCATCACCAACTAACCCTTAGCACAACAAACTAAACCCAATCACTTTTAAATTACAAAAAAATGCTACTAACCATAGCAAACTATGCAAAACTCACCTAAATTACTTCGGCTATCATAAATCACCCTCAACTACACTTTACAGCAACAAACTAAGCCCAATCACTTTAAAATTACAAAAAAATGCTAAAAATCATAACAAGCTATATTAGAATCACCTAAATTACTTCGGTTACCGTAAATCACCCCCAACTATCCCTTACCACAACAAACCAAACCATATCATCTTAAAATTACAAAAAAAGGTGTACAAATCATAACAAACTATGCCAGACTCACCTAAATTACTTCGGCTACTCTAAATCATCACCAACTAACCCTTACCACAACAAACTAAACCCAATCACTTTTAAATTACAAAAAAATGCTACTAACCATAGCAAACTATGCCAAACTCACCTAAATTACTTCGGCTACCATAAATCATCACCAGCTAACCCTTACCACAACAAACTAAACCCAATCACTTTTAAATTACAAAAAAATGCTACTAACCGTAGCAAACTATGCCAAACTCACCTAAATTACTTCGGCTATCAAAAATCACCCCCAACTACACTTTACAGCAACAAACTAAGCCCACTCACTTAAAAATTACAAAAAAATGCCAAAAATCATAACAAACTATACCAGAATCACCTAAATTACTTCGGCTACCGTAAATCACCCCCAACTATCCCTTACCACAACAAACCAAACCATATCATCTTAAAATTACAAAAAAAGGTGTACAAATCATAACAAACTATGCCAGACTCACGTAAATTACTTCGGCTATTCATAATCATCACCAACTAACCCTTGCCACAACAAACAAAACCCAATCACTTTTAAATTACAAAAAAATGCTAGTAACCATAGCAAACTATGCCAAACTCACCTAAATTACTTCGGCTATCAAAAATCACCCCCAACTACACTTTACAGGAACAAACTAAGCCCAATCACTTTAAAATTACAAAAAAATGCTAAAAATCATAACAAACTATACCAGAATTACCTAAATTACTTCGGCTACCGTAAATCACCCCCAACTATCCCTTACCACAACAAACCAAACCATATCATCTTAAAATTACAAAAAAAGGTGTACAAATCATAACAAACTATGCCAGACTCACCTAAATTACTTCGGCTACTCTAAATCATCACCAACTAACCCTTACCACAACAAACTAAACCCAATCACTTTTAAATTACAAAAAAATGCTACTAACCATAGCAAACTATGCCAAACTCACCTAAATTACTTCGGCTATCAAAAATCACCCCCAACTACACTTTACAGCAACAAACTAAGCCCAATCACTTTAAAATTACAAAAAAATGCTAGAAATCATAACAAACTATACCAGAATCACCTAAATTACTTCGGCTACCGTAAATCACCTCCAACTATCCCTTACCACAACAAACCAAACCATATCATCTTAAAATTACAAAAAAAGGTGTACAAATTATAACAAACTATGCCAGACTCACCTAAATTACTTCGGCTACTCTAAATCATCACCAACTAACCCTTACCACAACAAACAAAACCCAATCACTTTTAAATTACAAAAAAATGCTACTAACCATAGCAAACTATGCCAAACTTACCTAAATTACTTCGGCTATCAAAAATCACCCCCAACTACACTCTACAGCAACAAACTAAGCCCAATCACTTTAAAATTACAAAAAAATGCTAAAAATCATAACAAACTATACCAGAATCACCTAAATTACTTCGGCTACCGTAAATCACCCCCAACAATCCCTTACCACAACAAACCAAACCATATCATCTTAAAATTACAAAAAAAGGTGTACAAATCATTACAAACTATGCCAGACTCACCTAAATTACTTCGGCTACTCTAAATCATCACCAACTAACCCTTAGCACAACAAACTAAACCCAATCACTTTTAAATTACAAAAAAATGCTACTAACCATAGCAAACTATGCCAAACTCACTTAAATTACTTCGGCTATCAAAAATCACCCCCAACTACACTTTACAGCAACAAATTAAACCCAATTACTTTAAAATTACAAAAAAATGCTAAAAATGATAACAAACTATACCAGAATCACCTAAATTACTTCGGCTACCGTAAATCACCCCCAACTATTCCTTACCACAACAAACCAAACCATATCATCTTAAAATTACAAAAAAAAGTGTACAAATCATAACAAACTATGCTAGACTCACCTAAATTACTTCGGCTACTCTAAATCATCACCAACTAACCCTTACCACAACAAACTAAACCCAATCACTTTTAAATTAAAAAAAATGCTACTAACCATAGCAAACTATGCCAAACTCACCTAAATTATGTCGGCTATCAAAAATCACCCCCAACTACACTTTACAGCAACAAACTAAGCCCAATCACTTTAAAATTACAAAAAAATGCTAAAAATCATAACAAACTATACCAGAATCACCTAAACTACTTCGGCTACCGTAAATCACCCCCAACTATCCCTTACCACAACAAAGCAAACCATATTATCTTAAAATTACAAAAAAAGTTGTACAAATCATAACAAACTATGCCAGACTCACCTAAATTACTTCGGCTACTCTAAATCATCACCAACTAACCCTTAGCACAACAAACTAAACCCAATCACTTTTAAATTACAAAAAAATGCTACTAACCATAGCAAACTATGCAAAACTCACCTAAATTACTTCGGCTATCATAAATCACCCTCAACTACACTTTACAGCAACAAACTAAGCCCAATCACTTTAAAATTACAAAAAAATGCTAAAAATCATAACAAGCTATATTAGAATCACCTAAATTACTTCGGTTACCGTAAATCACCCCCAACTATCCCTTACCACAACAAACCAAACCATATCATCTTAAAATTACAAAAAAAGGTGTACAAATCATAACAAACTATGCCAGACTCACCTAAATTACTTCGGCTACTCTAAATCATCACCAACTAACCCTTACCACAACAAACTAAACCCAATCACTTTTAAATTACAAAAAAATGCTACTAACCATAGCAAACTATGCCAAACTCACCTAAATTACTTCGGCTACCATAAATCATCACCAGCTAACCCTTACCACAACAAACTAAACCCAATCACTTTTAAATTACAAAAAAATGCTACTAACCGTAGCAAACTATGCCAAACTCACCTAAATTACTTCGGCTATCAAAAATCACCCCCAACTACACTTTACAGCAACAAACTAAGCCCAATCACTTTAAAATTACAAAAAAATGCTAAAAATCATAACAAACTATACCAGAATCACCTAAATTACTTCGGCTACCGTAAATCACCTCCAACTATCCCTTACCACAACAAACTAAACCCAATCACTTTTAATTACAAAAAAATGCTACTAACCATAGCAAACTATGCCAAACTTACCTAAATTACTTCGGCTATCAAAAATCACCCCCAACTACACTCTACAGCAACAAACTAAGCCCAATCACTTTAAAATTACAAAAAAATGCTAAAAATCATAACAAACTATACCAGAATCACCTAAATTACTTCGGCTACCGTAAATCACCCTCAACTATCCCTTACAACAACAAACCAAACCATATCATCTTAAAATTACAAAAAGAGGTGTACAAATCATAACAAACTAAGCCAGACTCACCTAAATTACTTCGGCTACTCTAAATCATCACCAACTAACCCTTACCACAACAAACTAAACCCAATCACTTTTAAATTACAAAAAAATGCTACTAACCACAGCAAACTATGCCAAACTCACCTAAATTACTTCGGCTATCAAAAATCACCCCCAACTACACTTTACAGCAACAAACTAAGCCCACTCACTTAAAAATTACAAAAAAATGCCAAAAATCATAACAAACTATACCAGAATCACCTAAATTACTTCGGCTACCGTAAATCACCCCCAACTATCCCTTACCACAACAAACCAAACCATATCATCTTAAAATTACAAAAAAAGGTGTACAAATCATAACAAACTATGCCAGACTCACCTAAATTACTTCGGCTATTCATAATCATCACCAACTATCCCTTGCCACAACAAACAAAACCCAATCATTTTTAAATTACAAAAAAATGCTACTAACCATAGCAAACTATGCCAAACTCACCTTAATTACTTCGGCTACCATAAATCATCACCAACTAACCCTTACCACAACAAACTAAACCCAATCACTTTTAAATTACAAAAAAATTCTACTAACCATAGCAAACTATGCCAAACACACCTAAATTACTTCGGCTATCAAAAATCACCCCCAACTACACTTTAGAGCAACAAACTAAGCCCAATCACTTTAAAATTACAAAAAAATGCTAAAAATCATAACAAACTATACCAGAATCACCTAAATTACTTCGGCTACCGTAAATCACCTCCAACTATCCCTTACCACAACAAACTAAACCCAATCACTTTTAAATTACAAAAAAATGCCACTAACCATAGCAAACTATGCCAAACTTACCTAAATTACTTCGGCTATCAAAAATCACCCCCAACTACACTCTACAGCAACAAACTAAGCCCAATCACTTTAAAATTACAAAAAAATGCTAAAAATCATAACAAACTATACCAGAATCACCTAAATTACTTCGGCTACCGTAAATCACCCCCAACTATCCCTTACCACAACAAACCAAACCATATCATCTTAAAATTACAAAAAAGGTGTACAAATCATAACAAACTATGCCAGACTCATCTAAATTACTTCGGCTACTCTAAATCATCACCAGCTAACCCTTACCACAACAAACTAAACCCAATCACTTTTAAATTACAAAAAAATGCTACTAACCATAGCAAACTATGCCAAACTCACCTAAATTACTTCGGCTATCAAAAATCACACCCAACTACACTTTACAGCAACAAACTAAGCCCAATCACTTTAAAATTACAAAAAAATGCTAAAAATCATAACAAACTATACCAGAATCACCTAAATTACTTCGGCTACCGTAAATCACCACCAACTATCCCTTACCACAACAAACCAAACCATATCATTTTAAAATTACAAAAAAAGGTGTACAAATCATAACAAACTATGCCAGACTCACCTAAATTACTTCGGCTACTCTAAATCATCACCAACTAACCCTTACCACAACAATCTAAACCCAATCACTTTTAAATTACAAAAAAGCTACTAACCATAGCAAACTATGCCAAACTCACCTAAATTACTTTGGCTATCAAAAATCACCTCCAACTACACTTTACAGCAACAAACTAAGCCCAATCACTTTAAAATTTCAAAAAAATGCTAAAAATCATAACAAACTATAACAGAATCACCTAAATTACTTCGGCTATCGTAAATCACCCCCAACTATCCCTTACCACAACAAACCAAACCATATCATCTTAAAATTACAAAAAAAGGTGTACAAATCATAACAAACTATGCCAGACTCACCTAAATTACTTCGGCTATTCTAAATCATCACCAACTAACCCTTACCACAACAAACTCAACCCAATCACTGTTAAATTACAAAAAAATGCTATTAAGCATAGCAAACTATGCCAAACTCATTTAAATTACTTCGGCTATTAAAAATCACCCCCAACTACACTTTACAGCAACAAACTAAGCCCAATCACTTTAAAATTACAAAAAAATGTTAAAAATCATAATAAACTATACCAGAATCACCTAAATTACTTCGGCTACCTTAAATCACCCCCAACTATCCCCTACCAAAACAAACCAAACCATCTCATCTTAAAATTACAAAAAAAGGTGTACAAATCATAACAAACTATGCCAGACTCACCTAAATTACTTCGGCTACTCTAAATCATCACCAACTAACCCTTACCACAACAAACTAAACCCAATCACTTTTAAATTACAAAAAAATGCTACTATCTATAGCAAACTATGCCAAACTCACCTAAATTACTTCGGCTATCAAAAATCATCACCAACTAACCCTTACCACAACAAACTAAACCCAATCACTTTTAAATTACAAAAAAATGCTACTAACCATAGCAAACTATGCCAAACTCACCTAAATTACTTCGGCTATCAAAAATCACCCCCAACTACACTTTACAGCAACAAACTAAGCCCAATCACTTTAAAATTACAAAAAAATGCTAAAAATCATAACAAACTATACCAGAATCACCTAAATTACTTCGGCAACCTTAAATCACCCCCAACTATCCCTTACCAAAACAAACACAACCATATCATCTTAAAATTACAAAAGAAGGTGTACAAATCAAAACAAACTATGCCAGACTCACGTAAATTACTTCGGCTATTCATAATCATCACCAACTAACCCTTGCCACAACAAACAAAACCCAATCACTTTTAAATTACAAAAAAATGCTACTAACCATAGCAAACTATGCCAAACTCACCTTAATTACTTCGGCTACCATAAATCATCACCAACTAACCCTTACCACAACAAACTAAACCCAATCACTTTTAAATTACAAAAAAATTCTACTAACCATAGCAAACTATGCCAAACACACCTAAATTACTTCGGCTATCAAAAATCACCCCCAACTACACTTTAGAGCAACAAACTAAGCCCAATCACTTTAAAATTACAAAAAAATGCTAAAAATCATAACAAACTATACCAGAATCACCTAAATTACTTCGGCTACCGTAAATCACCTCCAACTATCCCTTACCACAACAAACTAAACCCAATCACTTTTAAATTACAAAAAAATGCCACTAACCATAGCAAACTATGCCAAACTTACCTAAATTACTTCGGCTATCAAAAATCACCCCCAACTACACTCTACAGCAACAAACTAAGCCCAATCACTTTAAAATTACAAAAAAATGCTAAAAATCATAACAAACTATACCAGAATCACCTAAATTACTTCGGCTACCGTAAATCACCCCCAACTATCCCTTACCACAACAAACCAAACCATATCATCTTAAAATTACAAAAAAGGTGTACAAATCATAACAAACTATGCCAGACTCATCTAAATTACTTCGGCTACTCTAAATCATCACCAGATAACCCTTACCACAACAAACTAAACCCAATCACTTTTAAATTACAAAAAAATGCTACTAACCATAGCAAACTATGCCAAACTCACCTAAATTACTTCGGCTATCAAAAATCACACCCAACTACACTTTACAGCAACAAACTAAGCCCAATCACTTTAAAATTACAAAAAAATGCTAAAAATCATAACAAACTATACCAGAATCACCTAAATTACTTCGGCTACCGTAAATCACCACCAACTATCCCTTACCACAACAAACCAAACCATATCATTTTAAAATTACAAAAAAAGGTGTACAAATCATAACAAACTATGCCAGACTCACCTAAATTACTTCGGCTACTCTAAATCATCACCAACTAACCCTTTCCACAACAATCTAAACCCAATCACTTTTAAATTACAAAAAAGTAACCATAGCAAACTATGCCAAACTCACCTAAATTACTTTGGCTATCAAAAATCACCTCCAACTACACTTTACAGCAACAAACTAAGCCCAATCACTTTAAAATTTCAAAAAAATGCTAAAAATCATAACAAACTATAACAGAATCACCTAAATTACTTCGGCTATCGTAAATCACCCCCAACTATCCCTTACCACAACAAACCAAACCATATCATCTTAAAATTACAAAAAAAGGTGTACAAATCATAACAAACTATGCCAGACTCACCTAAATTACTTCGGCTATTCTAAATCATCACCAACTAACCCTTACCACAACAAACTAAACCCAATCACTTTTAAATTACAAAAAAAAATACTAACCATAGCAAACTATGCCAAACTCACCTAAATTACTTCGGCTCTCAAAAATCACCCCCAACTACACTTTACAGCAACAAACTAAGCCCAATCACTTTAAAATTACAAAAAAATGCTAAAAATCATAACAAACTATACCAGAATCACCTAAATTACTTCGGCTATCGTAAATCACCCCCAACTATCCCTTACCACAACAAACCAAATCATATCATCTTAAAATTACAAAAAAAGGTGTACAAATCATAACAAACTATGCCAGACTCTCCTAAATTACTTCGGCTACACTAAATCATCACCAACTAACCCTTACCACAACAAACTCAACCCAATCACTGTTAAATTACAAAAAAATGCTATTAAGCATAGCAAACTATGCCAAACTCATTTAAATTACTTCGGCTATTAAAAATCACCCCCAACTACACTTTACAGCAACAAACTAAGCCCAATCACTTTAAAATTACAAAAAAATGTTAAAAATCATAATAAACTATACCAGAATCACCTAAATTACTTCGGCTACCTTAAATCACCCCCAACTATCCCCTACCAAAACAAACCAAACCATCTCATCTTAAAATTACAAAAAAAGGTGTACAAATCATAACAAACTATGCCAGACTCACCTAAATTACTTCGGCTACTCTAAATCATCACCAACTAACCCTTACCACAACAAACTAAACCCAATCACTTTTAAATTACAAAAAAATGCTACTATCTATAGCAAACTATGCCAAACTCACCTAAATTACTTCGGCTATCAAAAATCATCACCAACTAACCCTTACCACAACAAACTAAACCCAATCACTTTTAAATTACAAAAAAATGCTACTAACCATAGCAAACTATGCCAAACTCACCTAAATTACTTCGGCTATCAAAAATCACCCCCAACTACACTTTACAGCAACAAACTAAGCCCAATCACTTTAAAATTACAAAAAAATGCTAAAAATCATAACAAACTATACCAGAATCACCTAAATTACTTCGGCAACCTTAAATCACCCCCAACTATCCCTTACCAAAACAAACACAACCATATCATCTTAAAATTACAAAAGAAGGTGTACAAATCAAAACAAACTATGCCAGACTCACGTAAATTACTTCGGCTACTCTAAATCATCACCAAATAACCCTTACCACAACAAACTAAACCCAATCACTTTTAAATTACAAAAAAATGCTACTAACCATAGCAAACTATGCCAAACTCACCTAAATTACTTCGGCTATCAAAAATCACCCCCAACTACACTTTACAGTAACAAACTAAGCCCAATCACTTTAAAATTACAAAAAAATGCTAAAAATCATAACAAACTGTACCAGAATCACCTAAATTACTTCGGCTACCGTAAATCACCCCCAACTATCCCTTACCACAACAAACCAAACCATATCATCTTAAAATTACAAAAAAAGGTGTACAAATCATTACAAACTATGCCAGACTCACCTAAATTACTTCGGCTACTCTAAATCATCACCAACTAACCCTTACCACAACAAACTAAACTCAATCACTTTTAAATTACAAAAAAATGCTACTATCCATAGCAAACTAAGCCAAACTCACCCAAATTACTTCGGCTATCAAAAATCACCCCCAACTACACTTTACAGCAACAAACTAAGCCCAATCACTTTAAAATTAGAAAAAAATGCTAAAAATCATAACAAACTATACCAGAATCACCTAAATTACTTCGGCTACTGTAAATCACCCACAACTATCCCTGACCACAACAAACCAAACCATATTATCTTAAAATTACAAAAGAAGGTGTACAAATCATAACAAACTATGCCAGACTCACCAAAATTACTTCGGCTACTCTAAATCATCACCAACTAACCCTTACCACAACAAACTAAACCCAATCACTTATAAATTACAAAAAAATGCTACTAACCATAGCAAACTATGCCAAACTCACCTTAATTACTTCGGCTACCATAAATCATCACCAACTAACCCTTACCACAACAAACTAAACCCAATCACTTTTAAATTACAAAAAAATTCTACTAACCATAGCAAACTATGCCAAACTCACCTAAATTACTTCGGCTATCAAAAATCACCCCCAACTACACTTTAGAGCAACAAACTAAGCCCAATCACTTTAAAATTACAAAAAAATGCTAAAAATCATAACAAACTATACCAGAATCACCTAAATTACTTCGGCTACCGTAAATCACCTCCAACTATCCCTTACCACAACAAACTAAACCCAATCACTTTTAAATTACAAAAAAATGCCACTAACCATAGCAAACTATGCCAAACTTACCTAAATTACTTCGGCTATCAAAAATCACCCCCAACTACACTCTACAGCAACAAACTAAGCCCAATCACTTTAAAATTACAAAAAAATGCTAAAAATCATAACAAACTATACCAGTATCACCTAAATTACTTCGGCTACCGTAAATCACCCCCAACTATCCCTTACCACAACAAACCAAACCATATCATCTTAAAATTACAAAAAAGGTGTACAAATCATAACAAACTATGCCAGACTCATCTAAATTACTTCGGCTACTCTAAATCATCACCAGCTAACCCTTACCACAACAAACTAAACCCAATCACTTTTAAATTACAAAAAAATGCTACTAACTATAGCAAACTATGCCAAACTCACCTAAATTACTTCGGCTATCAAAAATCACCCCCAACTACACTTTACAGCAACAAACTAAGCCCAATCACTTTAAAATTACAAAAAAATGCTAAAAATCATAACAAACTATACCAGAATCACCTAAATTACTTCGGCTACCGTAAATCACCACCAACTATCCCTTACCACAACAAACCAAACCATATCATTTTAAAATTACAAAAAAAGGTGTACAAATCATAACAAACTATGCCAGACTCACCTAAATTACTTCGGCTACTCTAAATCATCACCAACTAACCCTTACCACAACAATCTAAACCCAATCACTTTTAAATTACAAAAAAAGCTACTAACCATAGCAAACTATGCCAAACTCACCTAAATTACTTTCGCTATCAAAAATCACCTCCAACTACACTTTACAGCAACAAACTAAGCCCAATCACTTTAAAATTTCAAAAAAATGCTAAAAATCATAACAAACTATAACAGAATCACCTAAATTACTTCGGCTATCGTAAATCACCCCCAACTATCCCTTACCACAACAAACCAAACCATATCATCTTAAAATTACAAAAAAAGGTGTACAAATCATAACAAACTATGCCAGACTCACCTAAATTACTTCGGCTATTCTAAATCATCACCAACTAACCCTTACCACAACAAACTAAACCCAATCACTGTTAAATTACAAAAAAATGCTATTAAGCATAGCAAACTATGCCAAACTCATTTAAATTACTTCGGCTATTAAAAATCACCCCCAACTACACTTTAGAGCAACAAACTAAGCCCAATCACTTTAAAATTACAAAAAAATGTTAAAAATCATAATCTATATATATAAAGCGAAGTGTCCTCACTGACACACTCATTCATTCACTCATTCATCTACACATCTACACACTGATTCATAATCAACCCACAGCCCAAACCGTGAGGGCTGGAGACTTGAAATTTTAGACACGGGTGTATCATGTGCCGAAACTGAACACTAAGAAGGGATTTTGCGAAATTCGGCCCGGTTCCTTTGTAATTCAATAAAAACCGGCTAAAATAAACAAAAAATGATCGGATCGCGGAGACCGTGTTTATGTTAGAAGCACGTATCTAGCCAAAACAACTTCGACGACGGGCGACCGGTTTACATTAAAAGCACTTATTTAACCTAAACAATTTCAACGTCGAGTTTCTGCTTTCGTGATCATACTTTTGCCGTACCTAGCGAGGCCGCAGATATTTCAATTATAATTTTGATTTCAATTATAATGTCGATCCGTGACTCAATTAAAAATTACCAAACCACTCCAAATTTAATCCGTCAACATTAAACATCCTCAAATATCTCTTACCACTGCAAACTTTACCAAATCAACCCCAAAAAATTCCCGAACTAAGCCAAACTGACATAAATTAGATCCGTTATCTTAAATCATCCCTTACCACCCTTTAGCAACCCCAAGTAACTCCAATCACTTTAAAATAAAACAAAATGACACAAATCATTGCAAACTATCCCTAACTCACCTAAATTACTTCGGCTACCATAAATCACCCCCAACTACCCCTTACAACCCCAAAATAAGCCCAATCACTTTAAAATTACAAAAAATTCTACAAACCATAGCAAACTATGCTAAACTCACTTAAATTACTTCGGCTATCATAAATCACCCCCAACTACCCCTTACCACCCCAAACTCAGCCCAATCACTTTAAAATTACAAAAAATGTTACAAGCCATATCAAACTATGCCAAACTCATCTAAATTACTTTGACTTCCATAAATCACCCCCAACTACCCCTTACCACCCCAAAATAGGCTCAATCACTTTAAAATTACAAAAAAATTCTACAAACCGTAGCAAACTATGCCAAACTCCCCTAAATTACTTCGGCTAACATAAATCACCCCGAACTACCCCTTACAACCCCAAAATAAACCCAATCACTTTAAAATTACAAAATATTCAACAAATCATAGCAAACTATGCCTAACTCACCTAAATTACTTCGGCTACCATAAATCACCCCCAACTACCCCTTACCAACCACAAACTAAACCCAATCACTTTAAAATTACAAAAAATGCTACAAACCATAGCAAACTATGCCAAACTCACTTAAATTACTTTGGCTTCTATAAATCACCCCCAACTACCCCTTACCACCCCAAAATAGGCTCAACCACTTTAAAATTACAAAAAAATTCTACAAACCGTAGCAAACTATGCCAAACTTCCCTAAATTACTTCGGCTACCATAAATCACCCCGAACTACCCCTTACAACCCCAAAATAAGCCCAATCACTTTAAAATTACGAAAAATGCTACAAGCCATAGCAAACTATCTCAAACTCACCTGAATTACTTTGGCTACCATAAATCACCCCCAACTACCCCTTACCACCCCAAACTAAGCCCAATCACTTTAAAATTACAAAAAATGCTACAAACCATAGCAAACTATGCCAAACTCACCTAAATTACTTCGGCTACCATAAATCACCCCCAACTACCCCTTACCGCCCCAAAATTAGCCTAATCACTTTAAAATTACAAAAATGCTACAAAACATAGCAAGCTATGCCAAACTCACTTAAATTTCTTCGGCTACCATAAATTAATAATCGTTTTCAATCAAAATCTTCTATTTGGTTGTGTTATTTATAAATGCCTTACCGTATTAAATCATAAAATATTAATAAATATCTGCACATAAAATATATTGTTCCGACTAATAGTCGTTATTCTGAATATTAAATATGCTGATACCTATTTTGATTCTCTTCCACCTTCCAATAAATATTTGTTCCAGTTGAGATGCAAACATAAACGTATTTCTGAATTGAAACACGCTGACGGGGCAAGCCCTACCTTTTCAACATGCGTGCATTTGTATAAACAGCTCTATGGTTTTTAACTTTAAAGAGGTATAAAGGCGGTGTAAGCGCTGGAGTTTCGTAAAAATATCTGAAAAATTCGAAATTCTTCAATTGAATCAGAACTATCTTTGTGTTCGATAGTAAATTTATACTTGGAGTGGCACTGCCAACCCTGCCACCCATGACGAGGCACCTGCTGACTACTCTCCTTCCAGGGAAACTTTATAAATCAACGTCAAAATAATTTAGGACGCCTGAATGTGAAAATATCACTGTGTAATAAGTTCAGACTGACATGGAACACTTGAAATTTCGATATTTGTTTGTAATTCGACACAGGTCCATGAAGGAATGCATGTTAATGTAAACAAGTGTTAGTTTGTCGGAGAGACCGAATAAGATTTTTAACATTCCTGTCAAAATATTTATTTACTTTAGAATGTTAATTTCTTAAATTGATTTTGTGAAAATTATGACGGGCCATACGAGTACACCTGTGCGAGTATTATTTGGTGCATACAAATTAATCTCTTTTGTTATCCGAATTGTTTTTATACGCACTAGGCACGTGCACCTCATATAATTGTGAAAATTGCTGCTTCAGCGTCTGGATCGGTGGTACTCAACGTCGCCAAGGTCGAGGCGACGCATCGGTATTCAAAGTTCTGTCGCTATTAAATAAATTATTTTAATATAATATTCCCGATTTGTTCTTGCCGTTAACCAAAACTCTCCCCAATCGATTTTCGAAAAATTTCCTGCGTCGGACCGGACTTCACTTATTTTCGTACGCTAATTTTTACGTTCAGTTAATGATAGTGGTGTATTTGTTCTTCACCAAACCTGCTCCGGCCGAAATCCGAAATTTTCACTGACATCATACGCTTAAGTATTGTATGCTTAGACACGATTTATTTACACTATTTATTTTACGTACATTGCGTTCATTATTGTTCTGCATTATTTATAACTAAGATGGAGCAGTTTGAAAATCTAATAGTAAGCGGAGAACAAATACCACCACGTATAATTCCCGTGAAAAGTGATGGAAATAGTCTTTCTTACTATCTTTCCTATTGCATTTTTAATACCGGAAATAGAGCTCAAGAGCGAAGAATAACTTCGACTTTTTTATACATAATTCCTAAATACTTCCTTATATATTTCAACATTGTCTTTAACGTTGTCAGAGAACTAAATGGGAATAATTTGGAATAATTTAGAAACTTTTGAAAACAATGACAAAATTCTTTAGGGCGCCTGGATTTGAAAATATAACTCTGTGTAATAAGTTTAGACTGACTAGAGTGAAAAGAAAGGAGCTTGCGCCCAGAAACGAAATTAAATGGAACACTTGAAGTTGAAATATTTGTTTGTAATTCGTCACAAGTCCATGAGGGAATGCGTGTTAATGTAAACAAATGTGAGTTTATTGGAGAGGCCGAATAAGATTTTTACATTATTGAAGCAGCTGGAGCCTGCCACGTCAAGGGCAAGGTCAGAAACGTGAAAAGGCGATGCTCGATTTAGTTTGATTGAGTGTCTATGCAGAAATTCGCACATACCAAGCGTTGGATGATAAGCCTTTCTTATCGTTTCTTAGAATTCGAGAATTGCTGGTTCAGCGTGTGGAGCAGTACTCGATCGCGGTGTTTAATTTTAACACAACTACAATTGTGAAAATTGCTGCTCCAGCGTCGGAAACTGTTTGCAAAGTCGCCAAATTCGATGAGGCGACGCATCAGTGTTCGAAGGTCTACCGCTATCAAATAAAGTATTTTAATTTAACATTTCATCCTCGCGTTAACCAAATCTGCCCCCAATCAATTTTCGAAAAATTATCAGCATCGGACCGGACTCCACTTATATTTGTACGCTAATTTTTACGTTTAGTTAATGATAGTGGTGTATTTGTTTTTCACCAAATTTGCCCCGAATATTTCACCGTTGTATGTACCAGATATCACTGACATTCATACCAGCGGCGGTGTAAGCGCTAAATTTTCGTTAAAATATCTGAAAAATTCATAATTCTGCAACTGAATTACAGAACTAATTTTGTGTTCGATAGTAAATTTATACTTGGAGTGGCACTGCCAACCCTGCCACCCCTGACGAGCCCCACTACTGACTACTTTCCTTCCAGAAACATTTTTGAAATCAGCGGCAAAATAAATTTAGGGCACCTGGATGTGAAAATATCACTATGTAATAAGTTCAGACTGACAAGAGTGAAAAAAACCGCTTGCATCCAGAAACGAAATCAAATGGAACACTTGAAATTTAGATATTTGTTTGTAATTCGTCACAGGTCCATGAAGGCATGCATGTTAATGTAAACAAGTGTTAGTTTGTCGGAGAGGCCGAATAAGATTTTTACACCCACCACATTCCCGTCAAAATATTTATTTACTTTAGTATGTTAATTCATTTTGTGCAAATTATGACGGGCCAGTCGAGTACACCTGCGCGAGTATTATTTGGTAATCCAAATTCTTTTAATACGCACTAGGCACGTGCACCTAATATAATTGTTAAAATTGCTGCTTCAGCGTCTGGAACGCTGGTACTCAACGTCGCCAAGGTCGAGGCGACGAATCAGTATTCGAAGTTCTATCGCTATTAAATAAATTTTTTTAATATAATATTCCCGATTTGTTCTTGACGTTAAGTAAATATCTCCCCAATCGATTTTCGAAAAATTACCATCGTCGTACCGGACTCCACTTATATACCGTACGCTAATTTTTACGTTCATTTAATGATAGTGGTGTATTTGATCTTCACCAAACCTGCTCCGGCCAAAATCCGAAATTTGCAGTTTTACCGGATTTCACTGACATCATAAGTAATGTGTGCTTATACACGATTTACACTATTTATTTTATGTACATTGTGTTCATTATTGTTCTGCATTATTTATAACTAAGATGGAGGAATAGTAAGCGGGGTACAAATACCACCACGTATAATTCCTCTGAAAAGTGATGGAAATAGTCTTTTTTACTATCTTTCCTATTGCATTTTATTACCGAAAATAGAGCTCAAGAGGTTCGCACTATAATTGTTCATTTTAAAATTACCAAATTTTCTGTATATTTTACCTGAATACGTTAAACACCCCTAAACATAATGTACCATTCCAAACTACTCTCAAAAATCATACACTTGCCATTCCAAACTACCCCACATCAACCTAAAATATAAAAAAATTACGAATTACAAGCAAACTACGCTAAACCCGCATAAATAACTTCGACTTCCGCTATATCATCCCAACCACTTCTTACCAAGCCAAACTAAACCCAATCGCATTAAAATTACCAAAAGTTTCGTTTAATCCGCCAAAGCTAAACCCCGCCAACTATCAATAACCATTCAAAACGATCCCCAAAAAAAACCTTATCATCCGAAACTACACCAAATACATCGTTTTTATGGTGTGAAATTATTTATTTATATATTTCAACATTCTTCGACGACATTCTTTAACGTTGTTAGAGAACTAAATGGGAATAATTTGGAATAGTTCAGCTTCTCTGTCAACTCTCCTTCTCTTGAAGAGTGAAAAAGAGTGAAAAAAAAGGAGCTTGCACCCAGAAACGAAATTATCGTCATTTTCCAAATCATATTGAAGTACCCGGTCCTGGCAATGCAGGTTAATTTCAGCAAATTTGTTTATTTTGTGATTGGAAAAGTAGAGCATTCCTGTTTAATTGTATTATAATGTCGATTAGTCTACATCACAAATACACCACTTTTGTCAACACTGCGTTTATTTAATCTACGTCCGGGCAACGCCGGGTACATTCAGCTAGTAAACTATACCAGAATCACCTAAATTACTTCGGCTACCTTAAATCACCCCCAACTATCCCCTACCAAAACAAACCAAACCATCTCATCTTAAAATTACAAAAAAAGGTGTACAAATCATAACAAACTATGCCAGACTCACCTAAATTACTTCGGCTACTCTAAATCATCACCAACTAACCCTTACCACAACAAACTAAACCCAATCACTTTTAAATTACAAAAAAATGCTACTATCTATAGCAAACTATGCCAAACTCACCTAAATTACTTCGGCTATCAAAAATCATCACCAACTAACCCTTACCACAACAAACTAAACCCAATCACTTTTAAATTACAAAAAAATGCTACTAACCATAGCAAACTATGCCAAACTCACCTAAATTACTTCGGCTATCAAAAATCACCCCCAACTACACTTTACAGCAACAAACTAAGCCCAATCAATTTAAAATTACAAAAAAATGCTAAAAATCATAACAAACTATACCAGAATCACCTAAATTACTTCGGCTACCTTAAATCACCCCCAACTCTCCCTTACCAAAACAAACACAACCATATCATCTTAAAATTACAAAAGAAGGTGTACAAATCAAAACAAACTATGCCAGACTCACGTAAATTACTTCGGCTACTCTAAATCATCACCAACTAACCCTTACCACAACAAACTAAACCCAATCACTTTTAAATTGCAAAAAAATGCTACTAACCATAGCAAACTATGCCAAACTCACCTAAATTACTTCGGCTATCAAAAATCACCCCCAACTACACTTTACAGCAACAAACTAAGCCCAATCACTTTAAAATTTCAAAAAAATGCTAAAAATCATAACAAACTATAACAGAATCACCTAAATTACTTCGGCTATCGTAAATCACCCCCAACTATCCCTTACCACAACAAACCAAACCATATCATCTTAAAATTACAAAAAAAGGTGTACAAATCATAACAAACTATGCCAGACTCACCTAAATTACTTCGGCTATTCTAAATCATCACCAACTAACCCTTACCACAACAAACTAAACCCAATCACTGTTAAATTACAAAAAAATGCTATTAAGCATAGCAAACTATGCCAAACTCATTTAAATTACTTCGGCTATTAAAAATCACCCCCAACTACACTTTACAGCAACAAACTAAGCCCAATCACTTTAAAATTACAAAAAAATGTTAAAAATCATAATAAACTATACCAGAATCACCTAAATTACTTCGGCTACCTTAAATCACCCCCAACTATCCCCTACCAAAACAAACCAAACCATCTCATCTTAAAATTACAAAAAAAGGTGTACAAATCATAACAAACTATGCCAGACTCACCTAAATTACTTCGGCTACTCTAAATCATCACCAACTAACCCTTACCACAACAAACTCAACCCAATCACTTTTAAATTACAAAAAAATGCTACTATCTATAGCAAACTATGCCAAACTCACCTAAATTACTTCGGCTATCAAAAATCATCACCAACTAACCCTTACCACAACAAACTAAACCCAATCACTTTTAAATTACAAAAAAATGCTACTAACCATAGCAAACTATGCCAAACTCACCTAAATTACTTCGGCTATCAAAAATCACCCCCAACTACACTTTACAGCAACAAACTAAGCCCAATCAATTTAAAATTACAAAAAAATGCTAAAAATCATAACAAACTATACCAGAATCACCTAAATTACTTCGGCTACCTTAAATCACCCCCAACTCTCCCTTACCAAAACAAACACAACCATATCATCTTAAAATTACAAAAGAAGGTGTACAAATCAAAACAAACTATGCCAGACTCACGTAAATTACTTCGGCTACTCTAAATCATCACCAACTAACCCTTACCACAACAAACTAAACCCAATCACTTTTAAATTACAAAAAAATGCTACTAACCATAGCAAACTATGCCAAACTCACCTAAATTACTTCGGCTATCAAAAATCACCCCCAACTACACTTTACAGTAACAAACTAAGCCCAATCACTTTAAAATTACAAAAAAATGCTAAAAATCATAACAAACTATACCAGAATCACCTAAATTACTTCGGCTAATGTAAATCACCCACAACTATCCCTGACCACAACAAACCAAACCATATTATCTTAAAATTACAAAAGAAGGTGTACAAATCATAACAAACTATGCCAGACTCACCAAAATTACTTCGGCTACTCTAAATCATCACCAACTAACCCTTACCACAACAAACTAAACCCAATCACTTATAAATTACAAAAAAATGCTACTAACCATAGCAAACTATGCCAAACTAACCTAAATTACTTCGGCTATCAAAAATCACCCCCAACTACACTTTACTGCAACAAACTAAGCCCAATCACTTTAAAATTACAAAAAAATGCTAAAAATCATAACAAACTATACCAGAATCACCTAAATTACTTCGGCTATCGTAAATCACCCCCAACTATCCCTTACCACAACAAACCAAACCATATCATCTTGAAATTACAAAAAAAGGTGTACAAATCATAACAAACTATGCCAGACTCACCTAAATTACTTCGGCTTCTCTAAATCATCACCAACTAACCCTTACCACAACAAACTAAACCTAATCACTTTTAAATTACAAAAAAATGCTACTAACCATAGCAAACTATGCCAAACTCACCTAAATTACTTCGGCTATCAAAAATCACCCCCAACTACACTTTACAGCAACAAACTAAACCCAATCACTTTAAAATTACAAAAAAATGCTAAAAATCATAACAAACTATACCAGAATCACCTAAATTACTTCGGCTACCTTAAATCACCCCCAACTATCCCTTACCAAAACAAACACAACCATATCATCTTAAATTTACAAAAAAAGTTGTACAAATCATAACAAACTATGCCAGACTCACCTAAATTACTTCGGCTACTCTAAATCATCACCAACTAACCCTTACCACAACAAACTAAACCCAATCACTTTTAAATTACAAAAAAATGCTACTAACCATAGCAAACTATGCCAAACTCACCTAAATTACTTCGGCTATCAAAAATCACCCCCAACTACACTTTACAGCAACAAACTAAGCTCAATCACTTTAAAATCACAAAAAAATGCTAAAAATCATAACAAACTATACCAGAATCACCTAAATTACTTCGGCTACCGTAAATCACCCCCAACTATCCCTTACCACAACAAACCAAACCATATCATCTTAAAATTACCAAACAAGGTGTACAAATTATAACAAACTATGCCAGAATCACCTAAATTACTTCGGCTACTCTAAATCATCACCAACTAACCCTTACCACAACAAACTAAACCCAATCACTTTTAAATTACAAAAAAATGCTACTATCCATAGCAAACTATGCCAAACTCACCTAAATTACTTCGGCTATCAAAAATCACCCCCAACTACACTTTACAGCAACAAACTATACCCAATCACTTTAAAATTACAAAAAAATACTAAAAATCATAACAAACTATACTTGAATCACCTAAATTACTTCGGCTACCGTAAATCACCCCCAACTATCCCTTACCACAACAAACCAAACCATATCATCTTAAAAAAACTATGCCAAACTCACCTAAATTACTTCGGCTATCAAAAATCACCACCAACTACACTTTACAGCAACAAACTAAGCCCAATCACTTTAAAATTACAAAAAAATGCTAAAAATCATAACAAACTATACCAGAATCACCTAAATTACTTCGGCTACCGTAAATCACCCCCAACTATCCCTTACCACAAAAACCAAACCATATCATCTTAAAATTACAAAAAAAGGCGTACAAATCATAACAAACTATGCCAGACTCACATAAATTACTTCGGCTACTCTAAATCATCACCAACTAACCCTTACCACAACAAACTAAACCCAATCACTTTTAAATTACAAAAAAATGCTATTAACCATAGCAAACTATGCCAAACTCAAATAAATTACTTCGGCTATCAAAAATCACCCCCAACTACACTTTACAGCAACAAACTAAGCCCAATCACTTTAAAATTACAAAAAAATGCTAAAAATCATAACAAACTATACCAGAATCACCTAAATTACTTCGGCTACCGTAAATCACCCCCAACTATCCCTTACCACAACAAACCAAACCATATCATCTTAAAATTACAAAAAAAGACGTACAAATCATAACAAACTATGCCAGACTCACATAAATTACTTCGGCTACTCTAAATCATCACCAACTAACCCTTACCACAACAAACTAAACCCAATCACTTTTAAATTACAAAAAAATGCTATTAACCATAGCAAACTATGCCAAACTCAAATAAATTACTTCGGCTATCAAAAATCACCCCCAACTACACTTTACAGCAACAAACTAAGCCCAATCACTTTAAAATTACAAAAAAATGCTAAAAATCATAACAACCTATACCAGAACCACCTAAATTACTTCGGCTACCGTAAATCACCCCCAACTATCCCTTACCACAACAAACCAAACCATATCATCTTAAAATTACAAAAAAAGGTGTACAAATCATAACAAACTATGCCAGACTCACCTAAATTACTTCGGCTACTCTAAACCATCACCAACTAACCCTTACCACAACAAACTAAACCCAATCACTTTTAAATTACAAAAAAATGCTACTAACCATAGCAAACTATGCCAAACTCACCTAAATTACTTTGGCTATCAAAAATCACCCCCAACTACACTTTACAGAAACAAACTAAGCCCAATCACTTTAAAATTACAAAAAAATGCTAAAAATCATAACAAACTATACTATCTTAAAATTACAAAAAAAGGTGTACAAATCATAGCAAACTATGCCAGACTCACCTAAATTACTTCGGCTACTCTAAATCATCGCCAACTACCCCTTACCACAACAAACTAAACCCAATCACTTTAAAATTAGAAAAAAATGCTAAAAATCATAACAAACTATACCAGAATCACCTAAATTACTTCGGCTACCGTAAATCACCCCCAACTATCCCTTACCACAACAAACCAAACCATATCATCTTGAAATTACAAAAAAGGTGTACAAATCATAACAAACTATGCCAGACTCACCTAAATTACTTCGGCTACTCAAAGTCATCACCAACTAACCCTTACCACAACAAACTAAACCCAATCACTTTTAAAATACAAAAAAATGTTACTAACCATAGCAAACTATGCCAAACTTACCTAAATTACTTCGGTTATCAAAAATCACCCCCAACTACACTTTACAGCAACAAACTAAGCCCAATCACCTTAAAATTACAAAAAAATGCTAAAAATCATAACAAACTCTACCAGAATCACCTAAATTACTTCGGCTACCGTAAATCACCCCCAACTATCCCTTACCACAACAAACCAAACTATATCATCTTAAAATTACAAAAAAACATATACAAATCATAACAAACTATGCCAGACTCACCTAAATTACTTCGGCTACTCTAAATCATCACCAACTAACCCTTACCACAACAAACTAAACCCAATCACTTTAAAATTACAAAAAAATGCTAAAAACCATAACAAACTATACCAGAATCACCTAAATTACTTCGGCTACCGTAAATCACCCCCAACTATCCCTTACCACAACAAACCAAACTATATCATCTTAAAATTACAAAAAAAGGTGTACAAATCATAACAAACTATGCCAGACTCACCTAAATTACTTCGGCTACTCTAAATCATCACCAACTAACCCTTACCACAACAAACTAAACCCAATCACTTTTAAATTACAAAAAAATGCTACTAACCATAGCAAACTATGCCAAACTCTCCTAAATTACTTCGGCTATCTAAAATCACCCCCAACTACACTTTACAGCAACAAACTAAGCCCAATCACTTTAAAATTACAAAAAAATGCTAAAAATCATAACAACCTATACCAGAACCACATAAATTACTTCGGCAACCGAAAATCACCCCCAACTATCCCTTACCACAACAAACCAAACCATATCATCTTAAAATTACAAAAAAGGTGTACAAATCATAACAAACTATGCCAGACTCACCTAAATTACTTCGGCTACTCTAAATCATCACCAACTAACCCTTACCACAACAAACTAAACCCAATCACTTTTAAATTACAAAAAAATGCTACTAACCATAGTAAACTATGCCAAACTCACCTAAATTACTTCAGCTATCAAAAATCACCCCCAACTACACTTTACAGCAACAAACTAAGCCCAATCACTTTAAAATTACAAAAAAATACTAAAAATCATAACAAACTATACTTGAATCACCTAAATTACTTCGGCTACCGTAAATCACCCCCAACTATCCCTTACCACAACAAACCAAACCATATCATCATAAAAAAACTATGCCAAACTCACCTAAATTACTTCGGCTATCAAAAATCACCACCAACTACACTTTACAGCAACAAACTAAGCCCAATCACTTTAAAATTACAAAAAAATGCTAAAAATCATAACAAACTATACCAGAATCACCTAAATTACTTCGGCTACCGTAAATCACCCCCAACTATCCCTTACCACAACAAATCAAACCATATCATCTTAAAATTACAAAAAAAGGTGTACAAATCATAGCAAACTATGCCACACTCACCTAAATTACTTCGGCATCTCTAAATCATCACCAACTAGTCCTTACCACAACAAACTAAACCCAATCACTTTTAAATTACAAAAAAATGCTACTAACCATAGCAAACTATGCCAAACTCACCTAAATTACTTCGGCTATATAAAATCACCCCCAACTACACTTTACAGCAACAAACTAAGCCCAATCACTTTAAAATTACAAAAAAATGCTAAAAATCATAACAACCTATACCAGAACCACCTAAATTACTTCGGCTACCGTAAATCACCCCCAACTATCTCTGACCACAACAAACCAAACCATATCATCTTAAAATTACAAAAAAAGGTGTACAAATCATAACAAACTATGCCAGACTCACCTAAATTACTTCAGCTACTCTAAATCATCACCAACTAACCCTTACTACAACAAACTTAACCCAATCACTTTTAAATTACAAAAAAATGCTATAAACCATAGCAAACTATGCCAAACTCAAATAAATTACTTCGGCTATTAAAAATCACCCCCAACTACACTTTACAGCAACAAACTAAGCCCAATCACTTTAAAATTACAAAAAAATGCTAAAAATCATAACAAACTATACCAGAATCACCTAAATTACTTCGGCTACCGTAAATCACCCCCAACTATCCCTTACCACAACAAACCAAACCATATCATCTTAAAATTACAAAAAAAGGTGTACAAATCATAACAAACTATGCCAGACTCACCTAAATTACTTCAGCTACTCTAAATCATCACCAACTAACCCTTACCACAACAAACTTAACCCAATCACTTTTAAATTACAAAAAAATGCTATAAACCATAGCAAACTATGCCAAACTCAAATAAATTACTTCGGCTATCAAAAATCACCCCCAACTACACTTTACAGCAACAAACTAAGCCCAATCACTTTAAAATTACAAAAAAATGCTAAAAATCATAACAAGCTATACCAGAATCACCTAAATTACTTCGGCTACCGTAAATCACCCCCAACTATCCCTTACCACAACAAACCAAACCATATCATCTTAAAATTACAAAAAAACGTGTACAAATTATAACAAACTATGCCAGACTCACCTAAATTACTTCGGCTACTCTAAATCATCACCAACTAACCCTTACCACAACAAACTAAACCCAATCACTTTTAAATGCTACTAACCATAGCAAACTATGCCAAACTCACCTAAATTACTTCGTCTATCAAAAATCACCCCCAACTACACTTTACAGCAACAAACTAAGCCCAATCACTTTAAAATTACAAAAAAATGCTAAAAATCATAACAAACTATACCAGAATCACCTAAATTACTTCGGCTACCGTAAATCACCCCCAACTATCCCTTACCACAACAAACCAAACCATATCATCTTAAAATTACCAAACAAGGTGTACAAATTATAACAAACTATGCCAGAATCACCTAAATTACTTCGGCTACTCTAAATCATCACCAACTAACCCTTACCACAACAAACTAAACCCAATCACTTTTAAATTACAAAAAAATGCTACTATCCATAGCAAACTATGCCAAACTCACCTAAATTACTTCGGCTATCAAAAATCACCCCCAACTACACTTTACAGCAACAAACTATACCCAATCACTTTAAAATTACAAAAAAATACTAAAAATCATAACAAACTATACTTGAATCACCTAAATTACTTCGGCTACCGTAAATCACCCCCAACTATCCCTTACCACAACAAACCAAACCATATCATCTTAAAAAAACTATGCCAAACTCACCTAAATTACTTCGGCTATCAAAAATCACCACCAACTACACTTTACAGCAACAAACTAAGCCCAATCACTTTAAAATTACAAAAAAATGCTAAAAATCATAACAAACTATACCAGAATCACCTAAATTACTTCGGCTACCGTAAATCACCCCCAACTATCCCTTACCACAAAAACCAAACCATATCATCTTAAAATTACAAAAAAAGGCGTACAAATCATAACAAACTATGCCAGACTCACATAAATTACTTCGGCTACTCTAAATCATCACCAACTAACCCTTACCACAACAAACTAAACCCAATCACTTTTAAATTACAAAAAAATGCTATTAACCATAGCAAACTATGCCAAACTCAAATAAATTACTTCGGCTATCAAAAATCACCCCCAACTACACTTTACAGCAACAAACTAAGCCCAATCACTTTAAAATTACAAAAAAATGCTAAAAATCATAACAAACTATACCAGAATCACCTAAATTACTTCGGCTACCGTAAATCACCCCCAACTATCCCTTTCCACAACAAACCAAACCATATCATCTTAAAATTACAAAAAAAGACGTACAAATCATAACAAACTATGCCAGACTCACATAAATTACTTCGGCTACTCTAAATCATCACCAACTAACCCTTACCACAACAAACTAAACCCAATCACTTTTAAATTACAAAAAAATGCTATTAACCATAGCAAACTATGCCAAACTCAAATAAATTACTTCGGCTATCAAAAATCACCCCCAACTACACTTTACAGCAACAAACTAAGCCCAATCACTTTAAAATTACAAAAAAATGCTAAAAATCATAACAACCTATACCAGAACCACCTAAGTTACTTCGGCTACCGTAAATCACCCCCAACTATCCCTTACCACAACAAACCAAACCATATCATCTTAAAATTACAAAAAAAGGTGTACAAATCATAACAAACTATGCCAGACTCACCTAAATTACTTCGGCTACTCTAAACCATCACCAACTAACCCTTACCACAACAAACTAAACCCAATCACTTTTAAATTACAAAAAAATGCTACTAACCATAGCAAACTATGCCAAACTCACCTAAATTACTTTGGCTATCAAAAATCACCCCCAACTACACTTTACAGAAACAAACTAAGCCCAATCACTTTAAAATTACAAAAAAATGCTAAAAATCATAACAAACTATACTATCTTAAAATTACAAAAAAAGGTGTACAAATCATAGCAAACTATGCCAGACTCACCTAAATTACTTCGGCTACTCTAAATCATCGCCAACTACCCCTTACCACAACAAACTAAACCCAATCACTTTAAAATTAGAAAAAAATGCTAAAAATCATAACAAACTATACCAGAATCACCTAAATTACTTCGGCTACCGTAAATCACCCCCAACTATCCCTTACCACAACAAACCAAACCATATCATCTTGAAATTACAAAAAAGGTGTACAAATCATAACAAACTATGCCAGACTCACCTAAATTACTTCGGCTACTCAAAGTCATCACCAACTAACCCTTACCACAACAAACTAAACCCAATCACTTTTAAAATACAAAAAAATGTTACTAACCATAGCAAACTATGCCAAACTTACCTAAATTACTTCGGTTATCAAAAATCACCCCCAACTACACTTTACAGCAACAAACTAAGCCCAATCACCTTAAAATTACAAAAAAATGCTAAAAATCATAACAAACTCTACCAGAATCACCTAAATTACTTCGGCTACCGTAAATCACCCCCAACTATCCCTTACCACAACAAACCAAACTATATCATCTTAAAATTACAAAAAAACATATACAAATCATAACAAACTATGCCAGACTCACCTAAATTACTTCGGCTACTCTAAATCATCACCAACTAACCCTTACCACAACAAACTAAACCCAATCACTTTAAAATTACAAAAAAATGCTAAAAACCATAACAAACTATACCAGAATCACCTAAATTACTTCGGCTACCGTAAATCACCCCCAACTATCCCTTACCACAACAAACCAAACTATATCATCTTAAAATTACAAAAAAAGGTGTACAAATCATAACAAACTATGCCAGACTCACCTAAATTACTTCGGCTACTCTAAATCATCACCAACTAACCCTTACCACAACAAACTAAACCCAATCACTTTTAAATTACAAAAAAATGCTACTAACCATAGCAAACTATGCCAAACTCTCCTAAATTACTTCGGCTATCTAAAATCACCCCCAACTACACTTTACAGCAACAAACTAAGCCCAATCACTTTAAAATTACAAAAAAATGCTAAAAATCATAACAACCTATACCAGAACCACATAAATTACTTCGGCAACCGAAAATCACCCCCAACTATCCCTTACCACAACAAACCAAACCATATCATCTTAAAATTACAAAAAAGGTGTACAAATCATAACAAACTATGCCAGACTCACCTAAATTACTTCGGCTACTCTAAATCATCACCAACTAACCCTTACCACAACAAACTAAACCCAATCACTTTTAAATTACAAAAAAATGCTACTAACCATAGTAAACTATGCCAAACTCACCTAAATTACTTCAGCTATCAAAAATCACCCCCAACTACACTTTACAGCAACAAACTAAGCCCAATCACTTTAAAATTACAAAAAAATACTAAAAATCAGAACAAACTATACTTGAATCACCTAAATTACTTCGGCTTCCGTAAATCACCCCCAACTATCCCTTACCACAACAAACCAAACCATATCATCTTAAAAAAACTATGCCAAACTCACCTAAATTACTTCGGCTATCAAAAATCACCACCAACTACACTTTACAGCAACAAACTAAGCCCAATCACTTTAAAATTACAAAAAAATGCTAAAAATCATAACAAACTATACCAGAATCACCTAAATTACTTCGGCTACCGTAAATCACCCCCAACTATCCCTTACCACAACAAATCAAACCATATCATCTTAAAATTACAAAAAAAGGTGTACAAATCATAGCAAACTATGCCACACTCACCTAAATTACTTCGGCATCTCTAAATCATCACCAACTAGTCCTTACCACAACAAACTAAACCCAATCACTTTTAAATTACAAAAAAATGCTACTAACCATAGCAAACTATGCCAAACTCACCTAAATTACTTCGGCTATATAAAATCACCCCCAACTACACTTTACAGCAACAAACTAAGCCCAATCACTTTAAAATTACAAAAAAATGCTAAAAATCATAACAACCTATACCAGAACCACCTAAATTACTTCGGCTACCGTAAATCACCCCCAACTATCTCTGACCACAACAAACCAAACCATATCATCTTAAAATTACAAAAAAAGGTGTACAAATCATAACAAACTATGCCAGACTCACCTAAATTACTTCAGCTACTCTAAATCATCACCAACTAACCCTTACTACAACAAACTTAACCCAATCACTTTTAAATTACAAAAAAATGCTATAAACCATAGCAAACTATGCCAAACTCAAATAAATTACTTCGGCTATTAAAAATCACCCCCAACTACACTTTACAGCAACAAACTAAGCCCAATCACTTTAAAATTACAAAAAAATGCTAAAAATCATAACAAACTATACCAGAATCACCTAAATTACTTCGGCTACCGTAAATCACCCCCAACTATCCCTTACCACAACAAACCAAACCATATCATCTTAAAATTACAAAAAAAGGTGTACAAATCATAACAAACTATGCCAGACTCACCTAAATTACTTCAGCTACTCTAAATCATCACCAACTAACCCTTACCACAACAAACTTAACCCAATCACTTTTAAATTACAAAAAAATGCTATAAACCATAGCAAACTATGCCAAACTCAAATAAATTACTTCGGCTATCAAAAATCACCCCCAACTACACTTTACAGCAACAAACTAAGCCCAATCACTTTAAAATTACAAAAAAATGCTAAAAATCATAACAAGCTATACCAGAATCACCTAAATTACTTCGGCTACCGTAAATCACCCCCAACTATCCCTTACCACAACAAACCAAACCATATCATCTTAAAATTACAAAAAAACGTGTACAAATTATAACAAACTATGCCAGACTCACCTAAATTACTTCGGCTACTCTAAATCATCACCAACTAACCCTTACCACAACAAACTAAACCCAATCACTTTTAAATGCTACTAACCATAGCAAATTATGCCAAACTCACCTAAATTACTTCGTCTATCAAAAATCACCCCCAACTACACTTTACAGCAACAAACTAAGCCCAATCACTTTAAAATTACAAAAAAATGCTAAAAATCATAACAAACTATACCAGAATCACCTAAATTACTTCGGCTACCGTAAATCACCCCCAACTATCCCTTACCACAACAAACCAAACCATATCATCTTAAAATTACAAAAAAAGGTGTACAAATCATAACAAACTATACCAGACTCACCTAAATTACTTCAGCTACTCTAAATCATCACCAACTAACCCTTACCACAAAAAACTTAACCCAATCACTTTTAAATTACAAAAAAATGCTATAAACCATAGCAAACTATGCCAAACTCAAATAAATTACTTCGGCTATCAAAAATCACCCCCAACTACACTTTACAGCAACAAACTAAGCCCAATCACTTTAAAATTACAAAAAAATGCTAAAAATCATAACAAGCTATACCAGAATCACCTAAATTACTTCGGCTACCGTAAATCACCCCCAACTATCCCTTACCACAACAAACCAAACCATATCATCTTAAAATTACAAAAAAACGTGTACAAATTATAACAAACTATGCCAGACTCACCTAAATTACTTCGGCTACTCTAAATCATCACCAACTAACCCTTACCACAACAAACTAAACCCAATCACTTTTAAATGCTACTAACCATAGCAAACTATGCCAAACTCACCTAAATTACTTCGTCTATCAAAAATCACCCCCAACTACACTTTACAGCAACAAACTAAGCCCAATCACTTTAAAATTACAAAAAAATGCTAAAAATCATAACAAACTATACCAGAATCACCTAAATTACTTCGGCTACCGTAAATCACCCCCAACTATCCCTTACCACAACAAACCAAACCATATCATCTTAAAATTACAAAAAAAGGCGTACAAATCATAACAAACTATGCCAGACTCACATAAATTACTTCGGCTACTCTAAATCATCACCAACTAACCCTTACCACTACAAACTAAACCCAATCACTTTTAAATTACAAAATAATGCTATTAACCATAGCAAACTATGCCAAACTCAAATAAATTACTTCGGCTATCAAAAATCACCCCCAACTACACTTTACAGCAACAAACTAAGCCCAATCACTTTAAAATTACAAAAAAATGCTAAAAATCATAACAAACTATACCAGAATCACCTAAATTACTTCGGCTACCGTAAATCACCCCCAACTATCCCTTACCACAACAAACCAAACCATATCATCTTAAAATTACAAAAAAAGGCGTACAAATCATAACAAACTATGCCAGACTCACATAAATTACTTCGGCTACTCTAAATCATCACCAACTAACCCTTACCACAACAAACTAAACCCAATCACTTTTAAATTACAAAAAAATGCTATTAACCATAGCAAACTATGCCAAACTCAAATAAATTACTTCGGCTATCAAAAATCACCCCCAACTACACTTTACAGCAACAAACTAAGCCCAATCATTTTAAAATTTCAAAAAAATGCTAAAAATCATAACAAACTATACCAGAATCACCTAAATTACTTCGGCTACCGTAAATCACCCCCAACTATCCCTTACCACAACAAACCAAACCATATCATCTTAAAATTACAAAAAAAGGTGTACAAATCATAACAAACTATGCCAGACTCACCTAAATTACTTCGGCTACTCTAAACCATCACCAACTAACCCTTACCACAACAAACTAAACCCAATCACTTTTAAATTACAAAAAAATGCTACTAACCATAGCAAACTATGCCAAACTCAAATAAATTACTTCGGCTATCAAAAATCACCCCCAACTACACTTTACAGCAACAAACTAAGCCCAATCACTTTAAAATTACAAAAAAATGCTAAAAATCATAACAAACTATACCAGAATCACCTAAATTACTTCGGCTACCGTAAATCACCCCCAACTATCCCTTACCACAACAAACCAAACCATATCATCTTAAAATTACAAAAAAACCTGTACAAATTATAACAAACTATGCCAGACTCACCTAAATTACTTCGGCTACTCTAAATCGTCACCAACTAACCCTTACCACAACAAACTAAACCCAATCACTTTTAAATTACAAAAAAATGCTATTAACCATAGCAAACTATGCCAAACTCAAATAAATTACTTCGGCTATCAAAAATCACCCCCAACTACACTTTACAGCAACAAACTAAGCCCAATTACTTTAAAATTACAAAAAAATGCTAAAAATCATAACAAACTGTACCAGAATCACCTAAATTACTTCGGCTACCGTAAATCACCCCCAACTATCCCTTACCACAACAAACCAAACCATATAATCTTAAAATTACAAAAAAGGTGTACATATCATAACAAACTATGCCAGACTCACCTAAATTACTTCGGCTACTCTAAATCATCACCAACTAACCCTTACCACAACAAACTAAACCCAATCACTTTTAAATGCTACTAACCATAGCAAACTATGCCAAACTCACCTAAATTACTTCGTCTATCAAAAATCACCCCCAACTACACTTTACAGCAACAAACTAAGCCCAATCCCTTTAAAATTACAAAAAAATGCTAAAAATCATAACAAACTATACCAGAATCACCTAAATTACTTCGGCTACCGTAAATCACCCCCAACTATCCCTTACCACAGCAAATCAAACCATATCATCTTAAAATTACAAAAAAAGGCGTAGAAATCATAACAAACTATGCCAGACTCACATAAATTACTTCGGCTACTCTAAATCATCACCAACTAACCCTTACCACAACAAACTAAACCCAATCACTTTTAAATTACAAAAAAATGCTATTAACCATAGCAAACTATGCCAAACTCAAATAAATTACTTCGGCTATCAAAAATCACCCCCAACTACACTTTACAGCAACAAACTAAGCCCAATCACTTTAAAATTACAAAAAAATGCTAAAAATCATAACAAACTATACCAGAATCACCTAAATTACTTCGGCTACCGTAAATCACCCCCAACTATCCCTTACCACAACAAACCAAACCATATCATCTTAAAATTACAAAAAAAGGTGTACAAATCATAACAAACTATGCCAGACTCACCTAAATGACTTCGGCTACTCTAAACCATCACCAACTAACCCTTAGCACAACAAACTAAACCCAATCACTTTTAAATTACAAAAAAATGCTACTAACCATAGCAAACTATGCCAAACTCACCTAAATTACTTCGGCTATATAAAATCACCCCCAACTACACTTTACAGCAACAAACTAAGCTCAATCACTTTAAATTTACAAAAAAATGCTAAAAATCATAACAACCTATACCAGAACCACCTAAATTACTTCGGCTACCGTAAATCACCCCCAACTATCCCTTACCACAACAAACCAAACCATATCATCTTAAAATTACAAAAAAAGGTGTACAAATCATAACAAACTATGCCAGACTCACCTAAATTACTTCGGCTACTCTAAACCATCACCAACTAACCCTTACCACAACAAACTAAACCCAATCACTTTTAAATTACAAAAAAATGCTACTAACCATAGCAAACTATGCCAAACTCACCTAAATTACTTTGGCTATCAAAAATCACCCCCAACTACACTTTACAGAAACAAACTAAGCCCAATCACTTTAAAATTACAAAAAAATGCTAAAAATCATAACAAACTATACTATCTTAAAATTACAAAAAAAGGTGTACAAATCATAGCAAACTATGCCAGACTCACCTAAATTACTTCGGCTACTCTAAATCATCGCCAACTAACCCTTACCACAACAAACTAAACCCAATCACTTTAAAATTTGAAAAAAATGCTAAAAATCATAACAAACTATACCAGAATCACCTAAATTACTTCGGCTACCGTAAATCACCCCCAACTATCCCTTACCACAACAAACCAAACCATATCATCTTGAAATTACAAAAAAGGTGTACAAATCATAACAAACTATGCCAGACTCACCTAAATTACTTCGGCTACTCAAAGTCATCACCAACTAACCCTTACCACAACAAACTAAACCCAATCACTTTTAAATTACAAAAAAATGTTACTAACCATAGCAAACTATGCCAAACTTACCTAAATTACTTCGGTTATCAAAAATCACCCCCAACTACACTTTACAGCAACAAACTAAGCCCAATCACTTTAAAATTACAAAAAAATACTAAAAATCATAACAAACTCTACCAGAATCACCTAAATTACTTCGGCTACCGTAAATCACCCCCAACTATCCCTTACCACAACAAACCAAACTATATCATCTTAAAATTACAAAAAAACATGTACAAATCATAACAAACTATGCCAGACTCACCTAAATTACTTCGGCTACTCTAAATCATCACCAACTAACCCTTACCACAACAAACTAAACCCAATCACTTTAAAATTACAAAAAAAATGCTAAAAACCATAACAAACTATACCAGAATCACCTAAATTACTTCGGCTACCGTAAATCACCCCCAACTATCCCTTACCACAACAAACCAAACTATATCATCTTAAAATTACAAAAAAAGGTGTACAAATCATAACAAACTATGCCAGACTCACCTAAATTACTTCGGCTACTCTAAATCATCACCAACTAACCCTTACCACAACAAACTAAACCCAATCACTTTTAAATTACAAAAAAATGCTACTAACCATAGCAAACTATGCCAAACTCACCTAAATTACTTCGGCTATCAAAAATCACCCCCAACTACCCTTAACAGCAACAAACTAAGCCCAATTATTTTAAAATTACAAAAAAATGCTAAAAATCATAACAAACTGTACCAGAATCACCTAAATTACTTCGGCAACCGAAAATCACCCCCAACTATCCCTTACCACAACAAACCAAACCATATCATCTTAAAATTACAAAAAAGGTGTACAAATCATAACAAACTATGCCAGACTCACCTAAATTACTTCGGCTACTCTAAATCATCACCAACTAACCCTTACCACAACAAACTAAACCCAATCACTTTTAAATTACAAAAAAATGCTACTAACCATAGCAAACTATGCCAAACTCACCTAAATTACTTCGGCTATCTAAAATCACTCCCAACTACACTTTACAGCAACAAACTAAGCCCAATCACTTTAAAATTACAAAAAAATGCTAAAAATCATAACAAACTATACCAGAATCACCTAAATTACTTCGGCTACCGTAAATCACCCCCAACTATCCCTTACCACAACAAACCAAACCATATCATCTTAAAATTAAAAAAAAAGGCGTACAAATCATAACAAACTATGCCAGACTCACATAAATTACTTCGGCTACTCTAAATCATCACCAACTAACCCTTACCACAACAAACTAAACCCAATCACTTTTAAATTACAAAAAAATGCTATTAACCATAGCAAACTATGCCAAACTCAAATAAATTACTTCGGCTATCAAAAATCACCCTCAACTACACTTTACAGCAACAAACTAAGCCCAATCACTTTAAAATTACAAAAAAATGCTAAAAATCATAACAAACTATACCAGAATCACCTAAATTACTTCGGCTACCGTAAATCACCCCCAACTATCCCTTACCACAACAAACCAAACCATATCATCTTAAAATTACAAAAAAAGGCGTACAAATCATAACAAACTATGCCAGACTCACATAAATTACTTCGGCTACTCTAAATCATCACCAACTAACCCTTACCACAACAAACTAAACCCAATCACTTTTAAATTACAAAAAAATGCTATTAACCATAGCAAACTATGCCAAACTCAAATAAATTACTTCGGCTATCAAAAATCACCCCCAACTACACTTTACAGCAACAAACTAAGCCCAATCATTTTAAAATTACAAAAAAATGCTAAAAATCATAACAAACTATACCAGAATCACCTAAATTACTTCGGCTACCGTAAATCACCCCCAACTATCCCTTACCACAACAAACCAAACCATATCATCTTAAAATTACAAAAAAAGGTGTACAAATCATAACAAACTATGCCAGACTCACCTAAATTACTTCGGCTACTCTAAACCATCACCAACTAACCCTTACCACAACAAACTAAACCCAATCACTTTTAAATTACAAAAAAATGCTACTAACCATAGCAAACTATGCCAAACTCAAATAAATTACTTCGGCTATCAAAAATCACCCCCAACTACACTTTACAGCAACAAACTAAGCCCAATCACTTTAAAATTACAAAAAAATGCTAAAAATCATAACAAACTATACCAGAATCACCTAAATTACTTCGGCTACCGTAAATCACCCCCAACTATCCCTTACCACAACAAACCAAACCATATCATCTTAAAATTACAAAAAAAACGTGTACAAATTATAACAAACTATGCCAGACTCACCTAAATTACTTCGGCTACTCTAAATCGTCACCAACTAACCCTTACCACAACAAACTAAACCCAATTACTTTTAAATTACAAAAAAATGCTATTAACCATAGCAAACTATGCCAAACTCAAATAAATTACTTCGGCTATCAAAAATCACCCCCAACTACACTTTACAGCAACAAACTAAGCCCAATCACTTTAAAATTACAAAAAAATGCTAAAAATCATAACAAACTATACCAGAATCACCTAAATTACTTAGGCTACCGTAAATCACCCCCAACTATCCCTTACCACAACAAACCAAACCATATCATCTTAAAATTACAAAAAAAGTTGTACAAATCATAACAAACTATGCCAGACTCACCTAAATTACTTCGGCTACTCTAAACCATCACCAACTAACCCTTACCACAACAAACTAAACCCAATCACTTTTAAATTACAAAAAAATGCTACTAACCATAGCAAACTATGCCAAACTCACCTAAATTACTTTGGCTATCAAAAATCACCCCCAACTACACTTTACAGAAACAAACTAAGCCCAATCACTTTAAAATTACAAAAAAATGCTAAAAATCATAACAAACTATACGAGAATCACCTAAATTACTTCGGCTACCGTAAATCACCCCCAACTATCCCTTACCACAACAAACCAAACTATATCATCTTAAAATTACAAAAAAAGGTGTGCAAATCATAGCAAACTATGCCAGACTCACCTAAATTACTTCGGCTACTCTAAATCATCGCCAACTAACCCTTACCACAACAAACTAAACCCAATCACTTTAAAATTACAAAAAAATGCTAAAAATCATAACAAACTATACCAGAATCACCTAAATTACTTCGGCTACCGTAAATCACCCCCAACTATCCCTTACCACAACAAACCAAACTATATCATCTTAAAATTACAAAAAAAGGTGTACAAATCATAGCAAACTATGCCAGACTCACCTAAATTACTTCGGCTACTCTAAATCATCGCCAACTAACCCTTACCACAACAAACTAAACCCAATCACTTTAAAATTACAAAAAAATGCTAAAAATCATAACAAACTATACCAGAATCACCTAAATTACTTCGGCTACCGTAAATCACCCCCAACTATCCCTTACCACAACAAACCAAACCATATCATCTTAAAATTACAAAAAAGGTGTACAAATCATAACAAACTATGCCAGACTCACCTAAATTACTTCGGCTACTCAAAGTCATCACCAACTAACCCTTACCACAACAAACTAAACCCAATCACTTTTAAATTACAAAAAAATGTTACTAACCATAGCAAACTATGCCAAACTTACCTAAATTACTTCGGTTATCAAAAATCACCCCCAACTACACTTTACAGCAACAAACTAAGCCCAATCACTTTAAAATTACAAAAAAATGCTAAAAATCATAACAAACTCTACCAGAATCACCTAAATTACTTCGGCTACCGTAAATCACCCCCAACTATCCCTTACCACAACAAACCAAACTATATCATCTTAAAATTACAAAAAAACATGTACAAATCATAACAAACTATGCCAGACTCACCTAAATTACTTCGGCTACTCTAAATCATCACCAACTAACCCTTACCACAACAAACTAAACCCAATGACTTTAAAATTACAAAAAAATGCTAAAAATCCTAACAATCTATACCAGAATCACCTAAATTACTTCGGCTATCGTAAATCACCCCCAACTATCCCTTACCACAACAAACCAAACTATATCATTTTAAAATTACAAAAAAAGGTGTACAAATCATAACAAACTATGCCAGACTCACCTAAATTACTTCGGCTACTCTAAATCATCACCAACTAACCCTTACCACAACAAACTAAACCCAATCACTTTTAAATTACAAAAAAATGCTACTAACCATAGCAAACTATGCCAAATTCACCTAAATTACTTCGGCTATCAAAAATCACCCCCAACTACCCTTAACAGCACCAAACTAAGCCCAATTATTTTAAAATTACAAAAAAATGCTAAAAATCATAACAAACTGTACCAGAATCACCTAAATTACTTCGGCAACCGTAAATCACCCCCAACTATCCCTTACCACAACAAACCAAACCATATCATCTTAAAATTACAAAAAAGGTGTACAAATCATAACAAACTATGCCAGACTCACCTAAATTACTTCGGCTACTCTAAATCATCACCAACTAACCCTTACCACAACAAACTAAACCCAATCACTTTTAAATTACAAAAAAATGCTATTAACCATAGCAAACTATGTCAAACTCAAATAAATTACTTCGGCTATCAAAAATCACCCCCAACTACACTTTACAGCAACAAACTAAGCCCAATCACTTTAAAATTACAAAAAAATGCTAAAAATCATAACAAACTATACCAGAATCACCTAAATTACTTCGGCTACCGTAAATCACCCCCAACTATCCCTTACCACAACAAATCAAACCATATCATCTTAAAATTACAAAAAAAGGTGTACAAATCATAACAAACTATGCCACACTCACCTAAATTACTTCGGCTACTCTAAATCATCACCAACTAACCCTTACCACAACAAACTATGCCAAACTCACCTAAATTACTTCAGCTATCTAAAATCACCCCCAACTACAATTTACAGCAACAAACTAAGCCCAATCACTTTAAAATTACAAAAAAATGCTAAAAATCATAACAACCTATACCAGAACCACCTAAATTACTTCGGCTACCGTAAATCACCCCCAACTACCCCTTACCACAACAAACCAAACCATATCATCTTAAAATTACAAAAAAAGGTGTACAAATCATAACAAACTATGCCAGACTCACCTAAATTACTTCAGCTACTCTAAATCATCACCAACTAACCCTTACCACAACAAACTAAACCCAATCACTTTTAAATTACAAAAAAATGCTATAAACCATAGCAAACTATGCCAAACTCAAATAAATTACTTCGGCTATCAAAAATCACCCCCAACTACACTTTACAGCAACAAACTGAGCCCAATCACTTTAAAATTACAAAAAAATGCTAAAAATCATAACAAACTATACCAGAATCACCTAAATTACTTCGGCTACCGTAAATCACCCCCAACTATCCCTTACCACAACAAACGAAACCATATCATCTTAAAATTACAAAAAAAGGTGTACAAATCATAACAAACTATGCCAGACTCACCTAAATTACTTCGGCTACTCTAAATCATCACCAACTAACCCTTACCACAACAAACTAAACCCAATCACTTTTAAATTACAAAAAAAACTATTAACCATAGCAAACTATGCCAAACTCAAATAAATTACTTCGGCTATCAAAAATCACCCCCAACTACACTTTACAGCAACAAACTAAGCCCAATCACTTTAAAATTACAAAAAAATGCTAAAAATCATAACAAACTATACCAGAATCACCTAAATTACTTCGGCTACCGTAAATCACCCCCAACTATCCCTTACCACAACAAACCAAACCATATCATCTTAAAATTACAAAAAAAGGTGTACAAATCATAACAAACTATGCCAAACTCACATAAATTACTTTGGCTACTCTAAATCATCACCAATTAACCATTACCACAACAAACTAAACCCAATCACTTTTAAATTACAAAAAAATGCTACTAACCATAGCAAACTATGCCAAACTCACCTAAATTACTTCGGCTATTTAAAATCACCCCCAACTACACTTTACAGCAACAAAGTAAGCCCAATCACTTTAAAATTACAAAAAAATGCTAAAAATCATAACAACCTATACCAGAACCACCTAAATTACTTCGGCTACCGTAAATCACCCCCAACTATCCCTTACCACAACAAACCAAACCATATCATCTTAAAATTACAAAAAAAGGTGTACAAATCATAACAAACTATGCCAGACTCACCTAAATTACTTCGGCTACTCTAAACCATCACCAACTAACCCTTACCACAACAAATTAAACCCAATCACTTTTAAATTACAAAAAAATGCTACTAACCATAGCAAACTATGCCAAACTTACCTAAATTACTTTGGCTATCAAAAATCACCCCCAACTACACTTTACAGAAACAAACTAAGCCCAATCACTTTAAAATTACAAAAAAATGCTAAAAATCATAACAAGCTATACCAGAATCACCTAAATTACTTCGGCTACCGTAAATCACCCCCAACTATTCCTTACCACAACAAACCAAACCATATCATCTTAAAATTACAAAAAAAGGTGTACAAATCATAACAAACTATGCCAGACTCACCTAAATTACTTCGGCTACTCTAAATCATCACCAACTAATCCTTACCACAACAAACTAAACCCAATCTCTTTTAAATTACAAAAAAATATTACTAACCATAGCAAACTATGCCAAACTCACCTAAATTACTTCGGCTATCAAAAATCACCCCCAACTTCACTTTACAGCAACAAACTAAGCCCAATCACTTTAAAATTACAAAAAAATGCTAAAAATCATAACAAACTATACCAGAATCACCTAAATTACTTCGGCTACCGTAAATCACCCCCAACTATCCCTTACCACAACAAACCAAACTATATCATCTTAAAATTACAAAAAAAGGTATACAAATCATAACAAACTATGCCAGACTCACCTAAATTACTTCGGCTACTCTAAATTATCACCAACTAACCCTTACCACAACAAACTAAACCCAATCACTTTTAAATTACAAAAAAATGCTACTAACCTTAGCAAACAATGCCAAACTCACCTAAATTACTTCGGCTATCAAAAATCACACCCAACTACACTTTACAGCAACAAACTAAGCCCAATCACTTTAAAATTACAAAAAATGCTAAAAATCATAACAAACTATACCAGAATCACCTAAATTACTTCGGCTACCGTAAATCACCCCCAACTGTCCCTTACCACAACAAACCAAACCATATCATCTTAAAATTACAAAAAAAGGTGTACAAATCATAACAAACTATGCCAGACTCACCTAAATTACTTCGGCTACTCTAAATCATCACCAAATAACCCTTACTACAACAAACTAAACCCAATCACTTTGAAATTACAAAAAAATGCTACTAACCATAGCAAACTATGCCAAACTCACCTAAATTACTTCGGCTATCAAAAATCACCCCCAATTACACTTTACAGCAACAAACTAAGCCCAATCACTTTAAAATTACAAAAAAATGCTAAAAATCATGACAAACTATACCAGAATCACCTAAATTACTTCGGCTACCGTAAATCACCCCCAACTATCCCTTACCACAACAAACCAAACCATATCATCATAAAATTACAAAAAAAGGTGTACAAATAATTACAAAGTATGCCAGACTCACCTAAATTACTTCGGCTACTCTAAATCATCACCAACTAAACCTTACCACAACAAACTAAACCCAATCATTTTTAAATTACAAAAAAATGCTAAAAATAATAACAAACTATACCAGAATCACCTAAATTACTTCGACTACCGTAAATCACCTCCAACAATCCCTTACCACAACAAACCAAACCATATCATCTTAAAATTACAAAAAAAGTTGTACAAATCATCACAAACTATGCCATACTCACCTAAATTACTTCGGCTACTCTAAATAATCACCAACTAACCCTTACCACAACAAACTAAACCCAATCACTTTTAAATTACAAAAAAATGTTACTAACCATAGCAAACTATGCCAAACTCACCTAAATTACTTCGGCTATCAAAAATCACCCCCAACTACACTTTACAGCAAAAAACTAAGCCCAATCACTTTAAAATTACAAAAAATTCTAAAAATCATAACAAACTATACCAGAATCACCTAAATTACTTCGGCTACCGTAAATCACCCCCAACTATCCCTTACCACAACAAACCAAACCATATCATCTTAAAAATACAAAAAAAAGGTGTACAAGTCATAACAAACTATGCCAGACTCACCTAAATTACTTCGGCTACTCTAAATCATCACCAACTAACCCTTACTCCAACAAACTAAACCCAATCACTTTTAAATTACAAAAAAATGCTACTAACCATAGCAAACTATGCCAAAATCATCTAAATTACTTCGGCTATCAATAATCACCCCCAATTACACTTTACAGCAACAAACTAAGCCCAATCACTTTAAAATTACAAAAAAATGCTAAAAATCATAACAAACTATACCAGAATTACCTAAATTACTTCGGCTACCGTAAATCACCCCCAACTATCCCTTACCACAAAAAACCAAACCATATCATCTTAAAATTACAAAAAAAGGTGTACAAATCATAACAAACTATGCCAGACTCACCTAAATTACTTCGGCTACTCTAAATCATCACCAAATAACCCTTACCACAACAAACTAAACCCAATCACTTTTAAATTACAAAAAAATGCTACTAACCATAGCAAACTATGCCAAACTCACCTAAATTACTTCGGCTATCAAAAATCACCCCCAACTACACTTTACAGCAAAAAACTAAGCCCAATCACTTTAAAATTACAAAAAAATGCTAAAAATTATAACAAACAATACCAGAATCAACTAAATTATTTCGGCTACCGTAAATCACCCCCAACTATCCCTTACGACAACAAACCAAACCATATCATCTTAAAATTACAAAAAAGGTGTACAAATCATAACAAACTATGCCAGATTTACCTAAATTACTTCCGCTACTCTAAATCATTACCAACTAACCCTTACCACAACAAACTAAACCCAATCACTTTTAAATTTAAAAAAAAATGCTACTAACCATAGCAAACTATGCCAAACTCACCTAAATTACTTCGGCTATCAAAAATCACCCCCAACTACACTTTACAGCAAAAAACTAAGCCCAATCACTTTAGAGTTACAAAAAAATGCTAAAAATCATAACAAACTATACCAGAATCACCTAAATTACTTCGGCTACCGTAAATCACCCCCAACTATCCCTTACCACAACAAACCAAACCATATCATCTTAAAATTACAAAAAAAGGTGTACAAATCATAACAAACTATGCCAAACTCACCTAAATTACTTCGGCTATTCTAAATCATTACCAACTCACCCTTACCACAACAAACTAAACCCAATCATTTTTAAATTACAAAAAAATGCTACTAACCATAGCAAACTATGCCAAACTCACCTAAATTACTTCGGCTATCAAAAATCACCCCCAACTACACTTTACAGCAAAAAACTAAGCCCAATCACTTTAAAATTACAAAAAAATGCTAAAAATCATAACAAGCTATACCAGAATCACCTAAATTACTTCGGCTACCGTAAATCACCCCCAACTATCCCTTACGACAACAAACCAAACCATATCAACTTAAAATTACGAAAAAAGGTGTACAAATTATAACAAACTATGCCAGACTCACCTAAATTACTTCCGCTATTCTAAATCATCACCATCTAACCCTTACCACAACAAACTAAACCCAATCACTTTTAAATTACAAAAAAATGCTACTAACCATAGCAAACTATGCCAAACTCACCTAAATTACTTCGGCTATCAAAAATCACACCCAACTACACTTTACAGCAAAAAACTAAGCCCAATCACTTTAAAATTACAAAAAAATGCTAAAAATCATAACAAACTATACCAGAATCACCTAAGTTACTTCGGCTACCGTAAATCACCCCCAACTCTCAGTTACCACAACAAACCAAACCATATCATCTTAAAATTACAAAAAAAGGTGTACAAATCATCACAAACTATGCCAGACTCACCTAAATTACATCGGCTATTCTAAATCATCACCAACTAACCCTTACCACAACAAACTAAACCCAATCACTTTTAAATTACAAAAAAATGCTACTAACCATAGCAAACTATGCCAAACTCACCTAAATTACTTCGGCTATCAAAAATCACCCCCAACAACACTTTACAGCAAAAAACTAAGCCCAATCACTTTAAAATTACAAAAAAATGCTAAAAATCATAACAAACTATACCAGAATCACCTAAATTACTTCGGCTACCGTAAATCAACCCCAACTATCCCTTACCACAACAAACCAAACCATATCATCATAAAATTACAAAAAAAGGTGTACAAATCATCACAAACTATGCCAGACTCACCTAAATTACTTCGGCTACTCTAAATCATCACCAACTAACCCTTACCACAACAAACTAAACCCAATCACTTTTAAATTACAAAAAAATGCTACTAACCCTAGAAAACTATGCCAAACTCACCTAAATTACTTCGGCTATCAAAAATCACCCCAACTACACTTTACACCAACAAACTAAGCCCAATCACTTTAAAATTACAAAAAAATGCTAAAAATAATAACAAACAATACCAGAATCACCTAAATTACTTCGACTACCGTAAATCACCCCCAACAATCCCTTACCACAACAAACCAAACCATATCATCATAAAATTACAAAAAAAGGTGTACAAATCATTACAAAGTATGCCAGACTCACCTAAATTACTTCGGCTACTCTAAATCATTACCAACTCACCCTTACCACAACAAACTAAACCCAATCACTTTCAAATTACAAAAAAATGCTACTAACCATAGCAAACTATGCCAAACTCATCTAAATTACTTCGGCTATCAATAATCACCCCCAACTACACTTTACAGCAACAAATTAAGCCCAATCACTTTAAAATTACAAAAAAATGCTAAAAATCATAACAAACTATACCAGAATCACCTAAATTACTTCGGCTACAGTAAATCACCCCCAACTATCCCTTACCACAAAAAACCAAACCATATCATCTTAAAATTACAAAAAAAGGTGTACAAATCATAACAAACTATGCCAGACTCACCTAAATTACTTCCGCTACTCTAAATCATCACCAAATAACCCTTACCACAACAAACTAAACCCAATCACTTTTAAATTACAAAAAAATGCTACTAACCCTAGAAAACTATGCCAAACTCACCTAAATTACTTCGGCTATCAAAAATCACCCCAACTACACTTTACACCAACAAACTAAGCCCAATCACTTTAAAATTACAAAAAAATGCTAAAAATAATAACAAACAATACCAGAATCACCTAAATTACTTCGACTACCGTAAATCACCCCCAACAATCCCTTACCACAACAAACCAAACCATATCATCATAAAATTACAAAAAAAGGTGTACAAATCATTACAAAGTATGCCAGACTCACCTAAATTACTTCGGCTTCTCTAAATCATCACCAACTAAACCTTACCACAACAAACTAAACCCAATCACTTTTAAATTACAAAAAATGGCTACTAACCCTAGCAAACTATGCCAAACTCACCTAAATTACTTCGGCTATCAAAAATCACCCCCAACTACACTTTACAGCAACAAACTAAGCCCAATCACTTTAAAATTACAAAAAAATGCTAAAAATAATAACAAACTATACCAGAATCACCTAAATTACTTCGACTACCGTAAATCACCCCCAACAATCCCTTACCACAACAAACCAAACCATATCATCTTAAAATTACAAAAAAAGGTGTACAAATCGTCACAAACTATGCCAGACTCACCTAAATTACTTCGGCTACTCTAAATCATCACCAACTAACCCTTACCACAACAAACTAAAACCCAATCACTTTTAAATTACAAAAAAATGCTACTAACCATAGCAAACTATGCCAAACTCACCTAAATTACTTCGGCTATCAAAAATCACCCCCAAGAACACTTTACAGCAAAAAACTAAGCCCAATCACTTTAAAATTACAAACAAATGCTAAAAATCATAACACACTATACCAGAATCACCTAAATTACTTCGGCTACCGTAAATCACCCCCAACAATCCCTTACCACAACAAACCAAACCATATCGTCTTAAAATTACAAAAAAAGGTGTACAAATCATCACAAACTATGCCAGACTCACCTAAATTACTTTGGCTACTCTAAATCATCACCAACTAACCCTTACCACAACAAACTAAACCCAATCACATTTAAATTACAAAAAAATGCTACTAACCATAGCAAACTATGCCAAACTCACCTAAATTACTTCGGCTATCAAAAATCACCCCCAACAACACTTTAAGGCAAAAAACTAAGCCCAATCACTTTAAAATTACAAAAAAATGCTAAAAATCATAACAAATTATACAAGAATCACCTAAATTACTTCGGCTACCGTAAATCACCCCCAATTGTCCCTTACCACAACAAACCAAACCATATCATCTTAAAATTACAAAAAAAGGTGTACAAATCATAACAAACTATGCCAGACTCACCTAAATTACTTCCGCTACTCTAAATCATCACCAACTAACCCTTACCACAACAAACTAAACCCAATCATCTTTAAATTACAAAAAAATGCTACTAACCATAGCAAACTATGCCAAACTCACCTAAATTACTTCGGCTATCAAAAATCACCCCCAACTACACTTTACAGCAAAAAACTAAGCCCAATCACTTTAAAATTACAAAAAAATGCTAAAAATCATAACAAACTATACCAGAATCACCTAAATTACTTCGGCTACCGTAAATCACCCCCAACTATCCCTTAGGACAACAAACCAAACCATATCATCTTAAAATTTCAAAAAAAGGTGTACAAATCATAACAAACTATGCCAGACTTACCTAAATTACTTCCGCTTCTCTAAATCATTACCAACTAACCCTTACCACAACAAACTAAACCCAATCACTTTTAAATTTAAAAAAAAATGCTACTAACCATAGCAAACTAACTAACCATATGCCAAACTCACCTAAATTACTTCGGCTATCAAAAATCACCCCCAACTACACTTTACAGCAAAAAACTAAGCCCAATCACTTTAGAGTTACAAAAAAATGCTAAAAATCATAACAAACTATACCAGAATCACCTAAATTACTTCGGCTACCGTAAATCACCCCCAACTATCCCTTACCACAACAAACCAAACCATATCATCTTAAAATTACAAAAAAAGGTGTACAAATCATAACAAACTATGCCAGACTCACCTAAATTACTTCGGCTATTCTAAATCATTACCAACTCACCCTTACCACAACAAACTAAACCCAATCACTTTTATATTACAAAAAAATGCTACTAACCATAGCAAACTATGCCAAACTCACCTAAATTACTTCGGCTATCAAAAATCACCCCCAACTACACTTTACAGCAAAAAACTAAGCCCAATCACTTTAAAATTACAAAAAAATGCTAAAAATCATAACAAACTATACCAGAATCACCTAAATTACTTCGGCTACCGTAAATCACCCCCAACTATCCCTTACGACAACAAACCAAACCATATCAACTTAAAATTACAAAAAAAGGTGTACAAATTATAACAAACTATGCCAGACTCACCTAAATTACTTCCGCTATTCTAAATCATCACTATCTAACCCTTACCACAACAAACTAAACCCAATCACTTTTAAATTACAAAAAAATGCTACTAACCATAGCAAACTATGCCAAACTCACCTAAATTACTTCGGCTATCAAAAATCACCCCCAACTACACTTTACAGCAAAAAACTAAGCCCAATCACTTTAAAATTACAAAAAAATGCTAAAAATCATAACAAACTATACCAGAATCACCTAAATTACTTCGGCTACCGTAAATCACCCCCAACTATCTCTTACCACAACAAACCAAACCATATCATCTTAAAATTACAAAAAAAGGTGTACAAATCATAACAAACTATGCCAGACTCACCTAAATTACTTCGGCTACTCTAAATCTTCACCAACTAACCCTTACCACAACAAACTAAACCCAATCACTTTTAAATTACAAAAAAATGCTACTAACCATAGCAAACTATGCCAAACTCACCTAAATTATTTCGGCTATCAAAAATCACCCCCAACTACACTTTACAGCAAAAAACTAAGCCCAATAACTTTAAAATTACAAAAAAATGCTAAAAATCATAACAAACTATACCAGAATCACCTAAATTACTTCGGCTACCGTAAATCACCCCCAACTATCCCTTACGACAACAAACCAAACCATATCATCTTAAAATTTCAAAAAAAGGTGTACAAATCATAACAAACTATGCCAGACTCACCTAAATTACTTCCGCTACTCTAAATCATCACCAACTAACCCTTACCACAACAAACTAAACCCAATCATCTTTAAATTACAAAAAAATGCTACTAACCATAGCAAACTATGCCAAACTCACCTAAATTACTTCGGCTATCAAAAATCACCCCCAACTACACTTTACAGCAAAAAACTAAGCCCAATCACTTTAAAATTACAAAAAAATGCTAAAAATCATAACAAGCTATACCAGAATCACCTAAATTACTTCGGCTACCGTAAATCACCCCCAACTATCCCTTACGACAACAAACCAAACCATATCATCTTAAAAAGACAAAAAAAGGTGTACAAATCATAACAAACTATGCCAGACTCACCTAAATTACTTCCGCTACTCTAAATCATCACCAACTAACCCTTACCACAACAAACTAAACCCAATCACTTTTAAATTACAAAAAAATGCTACTAACCATAGCAAACTATGCCAAACTCACCTACATTACTTCGGCTATCAAAAATCACCCCCAACTATCCCTTACCACAACAAACCAAACCATACCATCTTAAAAATACAAAAAAAGGTGTACAAATCATAACAAACTATGCCAGACTCACCTAAATTACTTCGCTACTCTAAATCATTACCAACTCACCCTTACCACAACAAACTAAACCCAATCACTTTTAAATTACAAAAAAATGCTACTAACCATAGCAAACTATGCCAAACTCACCTAAATTACTTCGGCTATCAAAAACACCCCCAACTACACTTTACAGCAAAAAACTAAGCCCAATCACTTTAAAATTACAAAAAAATGCTAAAAATCATAACAAACTATACCAGTATCACCTAAATTACTTCGGCTACCGTAAATCACCCCCAACTATCCCTTACGACAACAAACCAAACCATATCATCTTAAAAACACAAAAAAAGGTGTACAAATCATAACAAACTATGCCAGACTCACCTAAATTACTTCCGCTACTCTAAATCATCACCAACTAACCCTTACCACAACAAACTAAACCCAATCACTTTTAAATTACAAAAAAATGCTACTAACCATAGCAAACTATGCCAAACTCACCTACATTACTTCGGCTATCAAAAATCACCCCCAACTACACTTTACAGCAAAAAACTAAGCCCAATCACTTTAAAATTACAAAAAAATGCTAAAAATCATAAAAAACTATACCAGAATCACCTAAATTACTTCGGCTACCGTAAATCGCCCCCAACTATCCCTTACAACAACAAACCAAACCATATCATCTTAAAATTACAAAAAAGGTTTACAAATCATAACAAACTATGCCAGACTCACCTAAATTACTTCCGCTACTCTAAATCATCACCAACTAACCCTTACCACAACAAACTAAACCCAATCACTTTTATATTACAAAAAAATGCTACTAACCATAGCAAACTATGCCAAACTCACCTAAATTACTTCGGCTATCAAAAATCACCCCCAACAACACTTTACAGCAAAAAACTAAGCCCAATCACTTTAAAATTACAAAAAAATGCTAAAAATCTTTACAAACTATACCAGAATCACTTAAATTACTTCGGCTACCGTAAATCGCCCCCAACTATCCCTTACCACAACAAACCAAACCATACCATCTTAAAATTACAAAAAAAGGTGTACAAATCATAACAAACTATGCCAGACTCACCTAAATTACTTCGGCTACTCTAAATCATTACCAACTCACCCTTACCACAACAAACTAAACCCAATCACTTTTAAATTACAAAAAAATGCTACTAACCATAGCAAACTATGCCAAACTCACCTAAATTACTTCGGCTATCAAAAATCACCCCCAACTACACTTTACAGCAAAAAACTAAGCCCAATCACTTTAAAATTACAAAAAAATGCTAAAAATCATAACAAGCTATACCAGAATCACCTAAATTACTTCGGCTACCGTAAATCACCCCCAACTATCCCTTACGACAACAAACCAAACCATATCATCTTAAAAAGACAAAAAAAGGTGTACAAATCATAACAAACTATGCCAGACTCACCTAAATTACTTCCGCTACTCTAAATCATCACCAACTAACCCTTACCACAACAAACTAAACCCAATCACTTTTAAATTAGAAAAAAATGCTACTAACCATAGCAAACTATGCCAAACTCACCTATATTACTTCGGCTATCAAAAATCACCCCCAACTACACTTTACAGCAAAAAACTAAGCCCAATCACTTTAAAATTACAAAAAAATGCTAAAAATCATAACAAACTATACCAGAATCACCTAAGTTACTTCGGCTATCGTAAATCACCCCCAACTATCCCTTACCACAACAAACCAAACCATATCATCTTAAAATTACAAAAAAAGGTGTACAAATCTTAACAAACTATGCCAGACTCACCTAAATTACTTCGGCTACTCTAAATCATCACCAACTAACCCTTACCACAACAAACTAAACCCAATCACTTTTAAATTACAAAAAAATGCTACTAACCATAGCAAACTATGCCAAACTCACCTAAATTACTTCGGCTATCAAAAATCACCCCCAACTACACTTTACAGCAACAAACTAAGCCCAATCACTTTAAAATTACAAAGAAATGCTAAAAATCATAACAAACTATACCAGAATTACCTAAATTACTTCGGCTACCGTAAATCACCCCAACTATCCCTTACCACAACAAACCAAACCATATCATCTTAAAATTACAAAAAAAGGTGTACAAATCATAACAAACTATGCCAGACTCACCTAAATTACTTCGGCTACTCTAAATCATCACCAACTAACCCTTACCACAACAAACTAAACCCAATCACGTTTAGATTACAAAAAAATGCTACTAACCATAGCAAACTATGCCAAACTCACCTAAATTACTTCGGCTATCAAAAATCACCCCCAACTACACTTTACAGCAACAAACTAAGCCCAATAAATTTAAAATTACACAAAAATGCTAAAAATCATAACAAACTATACCAGAATTACCTAAATTACTTCGGCTACCGTAAATCACCCTCAACTATCCCTTACCACAACAAACCAAACCATATCATCTTAAAATTACAAATAAAGGTGTACAAATCATAACAAACTATGCCAGACTCACCTAATTTACTTCGGCTACTCTAAATCATCACCAACTAACCCTTACCACAACAAACTAATCCCAATCACTTTTAAATTACAAAAAAATGCTAGTAACCATAGCAAACTATGCCAAACTCACGTAAATTACTTCGGCTACCATAAATCATCACAAACTAACCCTTACCACAACAAACTAAACCCAATCACTTTAAATTAAAAAAAATGCTACTAACCATAGCAAACTATGCCAAACTCACCCAAATTACTTCGGCTATCAAAAATCACCCCCAACTACACTTTACAGCAACAAACTAAGTCCAATCACTTTAAAATTACAAAAAAATGCTAAAAATCATAACAAACTATACCAGAATCACCTAAATTACTTCGGCTACCGTAAATCACCCCCAACTATCCCTTACCACAACAAACCAAACCATATCATCTTAAAATTACAAAAAAAGATGTACAATCATAACAAACTATGCCAGACTCACCTAAATTACTTCGGCTACTCTAAATCATCACCAACTAACCCTTACCACAACAAACAAAACCCAATCACTTTTAAATTACAAAAAAATGCTAGTAACCATAGCAAACTATGTCAAACTCACCTAAATTACTTCGGCTACCATAAATCATCACCAACTAACCCTTACTACAACAAACTAAACCCAATTACTTTTAAATTACAAAAAAATGCTACTAACCATAGCAAACTATGCCAAACTCACCTAAATTACTTCGGCTATCAAAAATCACCCCCAACTACACTTTACAGCAACAAACTAAGCCCAATCACTTTAAAATTACTAAAAAATGCTAAAAATTATAACAAACTATACCAGAATCACCTAAATTACTTCGGCTACCGTAAATCACCCTCAACTATCCCTTACCACAACAAACCAAACCATATCATATTAAAATTACATAAAAAGGTGTACAAATCATAACAAACTATGCCAGACTCACCTAAATTACTTCGGCTACTCTAAATAATCACCAAATAACCCTTACCACAACAAACTAAACCCAATCACTTTTAAATTACAAAAAAATGCTACTAACCATAGCAAACTATGCCAAACTCACCTAAATTACTTCGGCTATCAAAAATCACCCCCAACTACACTTTACAGCAACAAACTAAGCCCAATCACTTTAAAATTACTAAAAAATGCTAAAAATTATAACAAACTATACCAGAATCACCTAAATTACTTCGGCTAACGTAAATCACCCTCAACTATCCCTTACCACAACAAACCAAACCATATCATCTTAAAATTACAATAAAAGGTGTACAAATCATAACAAACTATCCCAGCCTCACCTAAATTACTTTGGCTACTCTAAATCAGCACCACCTAACCATTACCAAAACAAACTAAACCCAATCACTTTTAAATTACAAAAAAATTCTACTAACCATAGCAAACTATGCCAAACTCACCTAAATTACTTCGGCTATCAAAAATCACCCCCAACTACACTTTACAGTAACAAACTAAGCCCAATCACTTTAAAATTACAAAAAAATGCTAAAAATCATAACAAACTATACCAGAATCACCTAAATTACTTCGGCTACCGTAAATCACCCCCAACTATCCCTTACCACAACAAACCAAACCATATCATCTTAAAATTACAAAAAAAGATGTACAAATCATAACAAACTACGCCAGACTCACCTAAATTACTTCGGCTACTCTAAATCATAACCAACTAAACCTTACCACAACAAACTAAACCCAATACCTTTTAAATTACAAAAAAATGCTACTAACCATAGCAAACTATGCCAAACTCACCTAAATTACTTCGGCTATCAAAAATCACCCCCAACTACACTTTACAGCAACTAACTAAGCCCAATCACTTTAAAATTACAAAGAAATGCTAAAAATCATAACAAACTATACCAGAATTACCTAAATTACTTCGGCTACTCTAAATCATCACCAACTAACCCTTACCACAACAAACTAAACCCAATCACGTTTAGATTACAAAAAAATGCTACTAACCATAGCAAACTATGCCAAACTCACCTAAATTACTTCGGCTATCAAAAATCACCCCCAACTACACTTTACAGCAACAAACTAAGCCCAATAACTTTAAAATTACACAAAAATGCTAAAAATCATAACAAACTATACCAGAATTACCTAAATTACTTCGGCTACCGTAAATCACCCTCAACTATCCCTTAACACAACAAACCAAACCATATCATCTTAAAATTACAAATAAAGGTGTACAAATCATAACAAACTATGCCAGACTCACCTAATTTACTTCGGCTACTCTAAATCATCACCAACTAACCCTTACCACAACAAACTAATCCCAATCACTTTTAAATTACAAAAAAATGCTAGTAACCATAGCAAACTATGCCAAACTCACGTAAATTACTTCGGCTACCATAAATCATCACAAACTAACCCTTACCACAACAAACTAAACCCAATCACTTTAAATTATAAAAAATGCTACTAACCATAGCAAACTATGCCAAACTTACCCAAATTACTTCGGCTATCAAAAATCACCCCCAACAACACTTTACAGCAACAAACTAAGCCCAATCACTTTAAAATTACAAAAAAATTGCTAAAAATCATAACAAACTATTCCAGAATCACCTAAATTACTTCGGCTACCGTAAATCACCCCCAACTATCCCTTACCACAACAAACCAAACCATATCATCTTAAAATTACAAAAAAAGATGTACAAATCATAACAAACTATGCCAGACTCACCTAAATTACTTCGGCTACTCTAAATCATCACCAACTAACCCTTACCACAACAAACTAATCCCAATCACTTTTAAATTACAAAAAAATGCTAGTAACCATAGCAAACTATGCCAAACTCACGTAAATTACTTCGGCTACCATAAATCATCACAAACTAACCCTTACCACAACAAACTAAACCCAATTACTTTAAATTAAAAAAAATTTTACTAACCATAGCAAACTATGCCAAACTCACCCAAATTACTTCGGCTATCAAAAATCACCCCCAACTACACTTTACAGCAACAAACTAAGCCCAATCACTTTAAAATTACAAAAAAATGCTAAAAATCATAACAAACTATACCAGAATCACCTAAATTACTTCGGCTACCGTAAATCACCCCCAACTATCCCTTACCACAACAAACCAAACCATATAATCTTAAAATTACAAAAAAAGTTGTACAAATCATAACAAACTATGCCAGACTCACCTAAATTACTTCGGCTACTCTAAATCATAACCAACTAAACCTTACCACAACAAACTAAACCCAATACCTTTTAAATTACAAAAAAATGCTACTAACCATATCAAACTATGCCAAACTCACCTAAATTACTTCGGCTATCAAAAATCACCCTCAACTATACTTTACAGCAACAAACTAAGCCCAATCAATTTAAAATTACAAAAAAATGCTAAAAATCATAACAAACTATACCAGAATCACCTAAATTACTTCGGCTACCGTAAATCACCCCCAACTATCCCTTACCACAACAAACCAAACCATATCATCTTAAAATTACAAAAAAAGGTGTACAAACCATAACAAACTATGCCAGACTCACCTAAATTACTTCGGCTACTCTAAATCATCACCAACTAACCCTTACCACAACAAACTAAACCCAATCACTTTTAAATTACAAAAAAATGCTACTAACCATAGCAAACTATGCCAAACTCACCTAAATTACTTCGGCTATCAAAAATCACCCCCAACTACACTTTACAGCAACAAACTAAGCCCAATCACTTTAAAATTACAAAAAAAATGCTAAAAATCATAACAAACTATACCAGAATCACCTAAATTACTTCGGCTACCGTAATTCACCCCCAACTATCCCTTACCACAACAAACCAAACCATATCATCTTAAAATTACAAAAAAAGGTGTACAAATCATAACAAACTATGCCAGACTTACCTAAATTACTTCGGCTACGCTAAATCATCACCAACTAACCCTTACCACAACAAACTAAACCCAATCACTTTTAAATAACAAAAAAATGCTACTAACCATAGCAAACTATGCCAAACTCACCTAAATTACTTCGGCTATCACAAATCACCTCCAACTACACTTTACAGCAACAAACTAAGCCCAATCACTTTAAAATTACAAAAAAATGCTAAAAATCATAACAAACTATACCAGAATCACCTAAATTACTTCGGCTACCGTAAATCACCCCCAACTATCCCTTACTACAACAAACCAAACCATATCATCTTAAAATTACAAAAAAAGGTGTACAAATCATAACAAACTATGCCAGACTTACCTAAATTACTTCGGCTACTCTAAATCATAACCAACTAAACCTTACCACAACAAACTAAACCCAATACCTTTTAAATTACAAAAAAATGCTACTAACCATAGCAAACTATGCCAAACTCACCTAAATTACTTCGGCTATCAAAAATCACCCCCAACTACACTTTACAGCAACAAACTAAGCCCAATCACTTTAAAATTACAAAGAAATGCTAAAAATCATAACAAACTATACCAGAATTACCTAAATTACTTCGGCTACCGTAAATCACCCCAACTATCCCTTACCACAGCAAACCAAACCATATCATCTTAAAATTACAAAAAAAGATGTACAAATCATAACAAACTATGCCAGACTCACCTAAATTACTTCGGCTACTCTAAATCATCACCAACTAACCCTTACCACAACAAACTAAACCCAATCACGTTTAGATTACAAAAAAATGCTACTAACCATAGCAAACTATGCCAAACTCACCTAAATTACTTCGGCTATCAAAAATCACCCCCAACTACACTTTACAGCAACAAACTAAGCCCAATAACTTAAAAATTACACAAAAATGCTAAAAATCATAACAAACTATACCAGAATTACCTAAATTACTTCGGCTACCGTAAATCACCCTCAACTATCCCTTATCACAACAAACCAAACCATATCATCTTAAAATTACAAATAAAGGTGTACAAATCATAACAAACTATGCCAGACTCACCTAATTTACTTCGGCTACTCTAAATCATCACCAACTAACCCTTACCACAACAAACTAATCCCAATCACTTTTAAATTACAAAAAAATGCTAGTAAGCATAGCAAACTATGCCAAACTCACGTAAATTACTTCGGCTACCATAAATCATCACCAACTAACCCTTACTATAACAAACTAAACCCAATTACTTTTAAATTACAAAAAAATGCTACTAACCATAGCAAACTATGCCAAACTCACCTAAATTACTTCGGCTATCAAAAATCACCCCCAACTACACTTTACAGCAACAAACTAAGCCCAATAACTTTAAAATTACTAAAAAATGCTAAAAATTATAACAAACTATACCAGAATCACCTAAATTACTTCGGCTACCGTAAATCACCCCAACTATCCCTTACCACAGCAAACCAAACCATATCATCTTAAAATTACAAAAAAAGATGTACAAATCATAACAAACTATGCCAGACTCACCTAAATTACTTCGGCTACTCTAAATCATAACCAACTAAACCTTACCACAACAAACTAAACCCAATACCTTTTAAATTACAAAAAAATGCTACTAACCATAGCAAACTATGCCAAACTCACCTAAATTACTTCGGCTATCAAAAATCACCCCCAACTACACTTTACAGCAACAAACTAAGCCCAATCACTTTAAAATTACAAAGAAATGCTAAAAATCATAACAAACTATACCAGAATTACCTAAATTACTTCGGCTACTCTAAATCATCACCAACTAACCCTTACCACAACAACCTAACCCAATCACGTTTAGATTACAGAAAAATGCTACTAACCATAGCAAACTATGCCAAACTCACCTAAATTACTTCGGCTATCAAAAATCACCCCCAACTACACTTTACAGCAACAAACTAAGCCCAATAACTTTAAAATTACACAAAAATGCTAAAAATCATAACAAACTATACCAGAATTACCTAAATTACTTCGGCTACCGTAAATCACCCTCAACTATCCCTTAACACAACAAACCAAACCATATCATCTTAAAATTACAAATAAAGGTGTACAAATCATAACAAACTATGCCAGACTCACCTAATTTACTTCGGCTACTCTAAATCATCACCAACTAACCCTTACCACAACAAACTAATCCCAATCACTTTTAAATTACAAAAAAATGCTAGTAACCATAGCAAACTATGCCAAACTCACGTAAATTACTTCGGCTATCAAAAATCACCCCCAACTACACTTTACAGCAACAAACTAAGCCCAATCACTTTAAAATTACAAAAAAATGCTAAAAATCATAACAAACTATACCAGAATCACCTAAATTACTTCGGCTACCTTAAATCACCCCCAACTATCCCCTACCACATCATACCAGACCATATCATCTTAAAATTACAAAAAAAGGTGTACAAATCATAACAAACTATGCCAGACTCACCTAAATTACTTCGGTTACTCTAAATCATCACCAACTAACCCTTACCACAACAAACTAAACCCAATCATTTTTAAATTACAAAAAAATGCTACTAACCATTGCACACTATGCCAAACACACCTAAATTACTTCGGCTATTAAAAATCACCCCCAACTACACTTTACAGCAACAAACTAAGCCCAATCATTTTAAAATTACAAAAAAATGTTAAAAATCATAACAAACTATACCAAAATCACCTAAATTACTTCGGCTACCGTAAATCACCCCCAACTATCCCTTACCACAACAAACCAAACCATATCATCTTAAAATTACAAAAAAAGGTGTACAAATCATAACAAACTATACCAGAATCACCTAAATTACTTCGGCTACTCTAAATCATCACCAACTAACCCTTACCACAACAAATTAAACCCAATCACTTTTAAATTACAAAAAAATGCTTCTAACCATAGCACACTATGCCAAACACACCTAAATTACTTCGGCTATTAAAAATCACCCCCAACTACACTTTGCAGCAACAAACTAAGCCCAATCACTTTAAAATTACAAAAAAATGCTAAAAATCATAACAAACTATACCAAAATCACCTAATTTACTTCGGCTACCGTAAATCACCCCCAACTATCCTTTACCACAACAAACCAAACCATATCATCTTAAAATTACAAAAAAAGGTGTACAAATCATAACAAACTAAACCAGACTCACCTAAATTACTTCGGCTTCTCTAAATCATCACCAACTAACCCTTACCACAACAAACTAAACCCAATCACTATTAAATTACAAAAATATGCTACTAACCATAGCAAACTATGCCAAACTCACCTAAATTACTTCGGCTATCAAAAATCATCCCCAACTACACTTTACAGCAACAAACTAAGCCCAATCACTTTAAAATTACAAAAAAATGCTAAAAATCATAACAAACTATACCAGAATCACCTAAATTACTTCGGCTACCGTAAATTATCCCCAACTATCCCTTACCACAACAAACCAAACCATATCATCTTAAAATTACAATAAAAGGTGTACAAATCATAACAAACTATCCCAGCCTCACCTAAATTACTTTGGCTACTCTAAATCAGCACCAACTAACCCTTACCAAAACAAACTAAACCCAATCACTTTTAAATTACAAAAAAATTCTACTAACCCTAGCAAACTATGCCAAACTCACCTAAATTACTTCGGCTATCAAAAATCACCCCCAACTACACTTTACAGCAACAAACTAAGCCCAATCACTTTAAAATTACAAAAAAATGCTAAAAATCATAACAAACTATACCAGAATCACCTAAATTACTTCGGCTACCGTAAATCACCCCCAACTATCCCTTACCACAACAAACAAAACCATATCATCTTAAAATTACGAAAAAAGGTGTACAAATCATAACAAACTATGCCAGACTCACCTAAATTACTTCGGCTACTCTAAATCATCACCAACTAACCCTTACCACAACAAACTAAACCCAATCATTTTTAAATTACAAAATAATGCTACTAACCAGAGCAAACTATGCCAAACTCACCTAAATTACTTCGGCTATCAAAAATTACCCCCAACTACACTTTACAGCAACAAACTAAGCCCAATCACTTTAAAATTACAAAAAAATGCTAAAAATCATAACAAACTATACCAGAATCACCTAAATTACTTCGGCTACCGTAAATCACCCCCAACTATCCCTTACCACAACATACCAGACCATATCATCTTAAAATTACAAAAAAAGGTGTACAAATCATAACAAACTATGCCAGACTCACCTAAATTACTTCGGTTACTCTAAATCATCACCAACTAACCCTTACCACAACAAACTAAACCCAATCACGTTTAGATTACAAAAAAATGCTACTAACCATAGCAAACTATGCCAAACTCACCTAAATTACTTCGGCTATCAAAAATCACCCCCAACTACACTTTACAGCAACAAACTAAGCCCAATAACTTTAAAATTACACAAAAATGCTAAAAATCATAACAAACTATACCAGAATTACCTAAATTACTTCGGCTACCGTAAATCACCCCCAACTATCCTTTACCACAACAAACCAAACCATATCATCTTAAAATTACAAAAAAAGGTGTACAAATCATAACAAACTATGCCAGACTCACCTAAATTACTTCGGCTACTCTAAATCATCACCAACTAACCCTTACCACAACAAACTAAACCCAATCACTTTTATATTACAAAAAAAATGCTAGTAACCATAGCAAACTATGCCAAACTCACCTAGATTACTTCGGCTATCAAAAATCACCCCCAACTACACTTTACAGCAACAAACTAAGCCCAATCACTTTAAAATTACAAAAAAATGCTAAAAATAATAACAAATTATACCAGAATCACCTAAATTACATCTGCTACCGTAAATCACCCCCAACTGTCCCTTACCACAACAAACCAAACCATATCATTTTAAAATTTCAAAAAAAGGTGTACAAATCATACACCTAAATTACAGCGGCTACTCTAAATCATCACCAACTAACCCTTACCACAACAAACTAAACCCAATCACTTTTAAATTACAAAAAAATGCTACTAACCATAGCAAACTATGCCAAACTCACCTAAATTACTTCGGCTATCAAAAATCACCCCCAACTACACTTTACAGCAACAAACTAAGCCCAATCACTTTAAAATTACAAAAAAATGCTAAAAATCATAACGAACTATACCAGAATCACCTAAATTACTTCGGCTACCGTAAATCACCCCCAACTATCCCTTACCACAACAAACCAAACCATATCATCTTAAAATTACAAAAAAAGGTGTACAAATCATACACCTAAATTACTGCGGCTACTCTAAATCATCACCAACTAACCCTTACCACAACAAACTAAACCCAATCACTTTTCAATTACAAAAAAATGCTACTAACCAAGGCAAACTATGCCAAACTTACCTAAATTACTTCGGCTATCAAAAATCGCCACAAACTACACTTTACAGCAACAAACTAAGCGCAATCACTTTAAAATTACAAAAAAATGCTAAAAATCATAACAAACTATACCAGAATCACCTAAATTACTTCGGCTACCGTAAATCACCCCCAACTATCCCTTACCACAACAAACCAAACCATATCATCTTAAAATTACAAAAAAAGGTGTACAAATCATAACAAACTATGCCAGACTCACCTAAATTACTTCGGCTACTCTAAATCATCACCAACTAACCCTTAACACAACAAACTAAACCCAATCACTTTTAAATTACAAAAAAAATGCTAGTAACCATAGCAAACTATGCCAAACTCACCTAAATTACTTCGGCTATCAAAAATCACCCCCAACTACACTTTACAGCAACAAACTAAGCCCAATCACTTTAAAATTACAAAAAAATGCTAAAAATAATAACAAATTACACCAGAATCACCTAAATTACATCTGCTACCGTAAATCACCCCCAACCATCCCTTACCACAACAAACCAAACCATATCATATTAAAATTACATAAAAAGGTGTACAAATCATAACAAACTATGCCAGACTCACCTAAATTACTTCGGCTACTCTAAATAATCACCAACTAACCCTTACCACAACAAACTAAACCCAATCACTTTTAAATTACAAAAAAATGCTACTAACCATAGCAAACTATGCCAAACTCACCTAAATTACTTCGGCTATCAAAAATCACCCCCAACTACACTTTACAGCAACAAACTAAGCCCAATCACTTTAAAATTACTAAAAAATGCTAAAAATTATAACAAACTATACCAGAATCACCTAAATTACTTCGGCTAACGTAAATCACCCTCAACTATCCCTTACCACAACAAACCAAACCATATCATCTTAAAATTACAATAAAAGGTGTACAAATCATAACAAACTATCCCAGCCTCACCTAAATTACTTTGGCTACTCTAAATCAGCACCACCTAACCCTTACCAAAACAAACTAAACCCAATCACTTTTAAATTACAAAAAAATTCTACTAACCATAGCAAACTATGCCAAACTCACCTAAATTACTTCGGCTATCAAAAATCACCCCCAACTACACTTTACAGTAACAAACTAAGCCCAATCACTTTAAAATTACAAAAAAATGCTAAAAATCATAACAAACTATACCAGAATCACCTAAATTACTTCGGCTACCGTAAATCACCCCCAACTATCCCTTACCACAACAAACCAAAGCATATCATCTTAAAATTACAAAAAAAGATGTACAAATCATAACAAACTATGCCAGACTCACCTAAATTACTTCGGCTACTCTAAATCATAACCAACTAAACCTTACCACAACAAACTAAACCCAATACCTTTTAAATTACAAAAAAATGCTACTAACCATAGCAAACTATGCCAAACTCACCTAAATTACTTCGGCTATCAAAAATCACCCCCAACTACACTTTACAGCAACAAACTAAGCCCAATCACTTTAAAATTACAAAGAAATGCTAAAAATCATAACAAACTATACCAGAATTACCTAAATTACTTCGGCTACTCTAAATCATCACCAACTAACCCTTACCACAACAAACTAAACCCAATCACGTTTAGATTACAAAAAAATGCTACTAACCATAGCAAACTATGCCAAACTCACCTAAATTACTTCGGCTATCAAAAATCACCCCCAACTACACTTTACAGCAACAAACTAAGCCCAATAACTTTAAAATTACACAAAAATGCTAAAAATCATAACAAACTATACCAGAATTACCTAAATTACTTCGGCTACCGTAAATCACCCTCAACTATCCCTTAACACAACAAACCAAACCATATCATCTTAAAATTACAAATAAAGGTGTACAAATCATAACAAACTATGCCAGACTCACCTAATTTACTTCGGCTACTCTAAATCATCACCAACTAACCCTTACCACAACAAACTAATCCCAATCACTTTTAAATTACAAAAAAATGCTAGTAACCATAGCAAACTATGCCAAACTCACGTAAATTACTTCGGCTATCAAAAATCACCCCCAACTACACTTTACAGCAACAAACTAAGCCCAATCACTTTAAAATTACAAAAAAATGCTAAAAATCATAACAAACTATACCAGAATCACCTAAATTACTTCGGCTACCTTAAATCACCCCCAACTATCCCCTACCACATCATACCAGACCATATCATCTTAAAATTACAAAAAAAGGTGTACAAATCATAACAAACTATGCCAGACTCACCTAAATTACTTCGGTTACTCTAAATCATCACCAACTAACCCTTACCACAACAAACTAAACCCAATCATTTTTAAATTACAAAAAAATGCTACTAACCATTGCACACTATGCCAAACACACCTAAATTACTTCGGCTATTAAAAATCACCCCCAACTACACTTTACAGCAACAAACTAAGCCCAATCATTTTAAAATTACAAAAAAATGTTAAAAATCATAACAAACTATACCAAAATCACCTAAATTACTTCGGCTACCGTAAATCACCCCCAACTATCCCTTACCACAACAAACCAAACCATATCATCTTAAAATTACAAAAAAAGGTGTACAAATCATAACAAACTATACCAGAATCACCTAAATTACTTCGGCTACTCTAAATCATCACCAACTAACCCTTACCACAACAAATTAAACCCAATCACTTTTAAATTACAAAAAAATGCTTCTAACCATAGCACACTATGCCAAACACACCTAAATTACTTCGGCTATTAAAAATCACCCCCAACTACACTTTGCAGCAACAAACTAAGCCCAATCACTTTAAAATTACAAAAAAATGCTAAAAATCATAACAAACTATACCAAAATCACCTAATTTACTTCGGCTACCGTAAATCACCCCCAACTATCCTTTACCACAACAAACCAAACCATATCATCTTAAAATTACAAAAAAAGGTGTACAAATCATAACAAACTAAACCAGACTCACCTAAATTACTTCGGATTCTCTAAATCATCACCAACTAACCCTTACCACAACAAACTAAACCCAATCACTATTAAATTACAAAAATATGCTACTAACCATAGCAAACTATGCCAAACTCACCTAAATTACTTCGGCTATCAAAAATCATCCCCAACTACACTTTACAGCAACAAACTAAGCCCAATCACTTTAAAATTACAAAAAAATGCTAAAAATCATAACAAACTATACCAGAATCACCTAAATTATTTCGGCTACCGTAAATTATCCCCAACTATCCCTTACCACAACAAACCAAACCATATCATCTTAAAATTACAATAAAAGGTGTACAAATCATAACAAACTATCCCAGCCTCACCTAAATTACTTTGGCTACTCTAAATCAGCACCAACTAACCCTTACCAAAACAAACTAAACCCAATCACTTTTAAATTACAAAAAAATTCTACTAACCCTAGCAAACTATGCCAAACTCACCTAAATTACTTCGGCTATCAAAAATCACCCCCAACTACACTTTACAGCAACAAACTAAGCCCAATCACTTTAAAATTACAAAAAAATGCTAAAAATCATAACAAACTATACCAGAATCACCTAAATTACTTCGGCTACCGTAAATCACCCCCAACTATCCCTTACCACAACAAACAAAACCATATCATCTTAAAATTACGAAAAAAGGTGTACAAATCATAACAAACTATGCCAGACTCACCTAAATTACTTCGGCTACTCTAAATCATCACCAACTAACCCTTACCACAACAAACTAAACCCAATCATTTTTAAATTACAAAATAATGCTACTAACCAGAGCAAACTATGCCAAACTCACCTAAATTACTTCGGCTATCAAAAATTACCCCCAACTACACTTTACAGCAACAAACTAAGCCCAATCACTTTAAAATTACAAAAAAATGCTAAAAATCATAACAAACTATACCAGAATCACCTAAATTACTTCGGCTACCGTAAATCACCCCCAACTATCCCTTACCACAACATACCAGACCATATCATCTTAAAATTACAAAAAAAGCTGTACAAATCATAACAAACTATGCCAGACTCACCTAAATTACTTCGGTTACTCTAAATCATCACCAACTAACCCTTACCACAACAAACTAAACCCAATCACGTTTAGATTACAAAAAAATGCTACTAACCATAGCAAACTATGCCAAACTCACCTAAATTACTTCGGCTATCAAAAATCACCCCCAACTACACTTTACAGCAACAAACTAAGCCCAATAACTTTAAAATTACACAAAAATGCTAAAAATCATAACAAACTATACCAGAATTACCTAAATTACTTCGGCTACCGTAAATCACCCCCAACTATCCTTTACCACAACAAACCAAACCATATCATCTTAAAATTACAAAAAAAGGTGTACAAATCATAACAAACTATGCCAGACTCACCTAAATTACTTCGGCTACTCTAAATCATCACCAACTAACCCTTACCACAACAAACTAAACCCAATCACTTTTATATTACAAAAAAAATGCTAGTAACCATAGCAAACTATGCCAAACTCACCTAGATTACTTCGGCTATCAAAAATCACCCCCAACTACACTTTACAGCAACAAACTAAGCCCAATCACTTTAAAATTACAAAAAAATGCTAAAAATAATAACAAATTATACCAGAATCACCTAAATTACATCTGCTACCGTAAATCACCCCCAACTGTCCCTTACCACAACAAACCAAACCATATCATTTTAAAATTTCAAAAAAAGGTGTACAAATCATACACCTAAATTACAGCGGCTACTCTAAATCATCACCAACTAACCCTTACCACAACAAACTAAACCCAATCACTTTTAAATTACAAAAAAATGCTACTAACCATAGCAAACTATGCCAAACTCACCTAAATTACTTCGGCTATCAAAAATCACCCCCAACTACACTTTACAGCAACAAACTAAGCCCAATCACTTTAAAATTACAAAAAAATGCTAAAAATCATAACGAACTATACCAGAATCACCTAAATTACTTCGGCTACCGTAAATCACCCCCAACTATCCCTTACCACAACAAACCAAACCATATCATCTTAAAATTACAAAAAAAGGTGTACAAATCATAACAAACTATGCCAGACTCACCTAAATTACTTCGGCTACTCTAAATCATCACCAACTAACCCTTAACACAACAAACTAAACCCAATCACTTTTAAATTACAAAAAAAATGCTAGTAACCATAGCAAACTATGCCAAACTCACCTAAATTACTTCGGCTATCAAAAATCACCCCCAACTACACTTTACAGCAACAAACTAAGCCCAATCACTTTAAAATTACAAAAAAATGCTAAAAATAATAACAAATTACACCAGAATCACCTAAATTACATCTGCTACCGTAAATCACCCCCAACCATCCCTTACCACAACAAACCAAACCATATCAATTTAAAATTACAAAAAAAGGTGTACAAATCATAACAAACTATGCCAGACTCACCTAAATTACTTCGGCTAATCTAAATCATCACCAACTAACCCTTACCACAACAAACTAAACCCAATCACTTTTACATTACAAAAAAATACTACTAACCATAGCAAACAATGCCAAACTCACCTAAATTACTTCGGCTATCTAAAATCACCCCCAACTACACTTTACAGCAACAAACTAAACCCAATCACTTTTAAATTACAAAAAAATGCTACTAACCATAGCAAACTATGCCAAACTCACCTAAATTACTTCGGCTATCAAAAATCACCCCAAACTACATTTTACAGCAACAAACTAAGCCCAATCACTTTAAAATTACAAAAAAATGCTAAAAATCATAACGAACTATACCAGAATCACCTAAATTACTTCGGCTACCGTAAATCACCCCCAACTATCCCTTACCACAACAAACCAAACCATATCATCTTAAAATTACAAAAAAAGGTGTACAAATCATAACAAACTATGCCAGACTCACCTAAATTACTTCGGCTACTCTAAATCATCACCAACTAACCCTTACCACAACAAACTAAACCCAATCACTTTTAAATTACAAAAAAAATGCTAGTAACCATAGCAAACTATGCCAAACTCACCTAGATTACTTCGGCTATCAAAAATCACCCCCAACTACACTTTACAGCAACAAACTAAGCCCAATCACTTTAAAATTACAAAAAAATGCTAAAAATAATAACAAATTATACCAGAATCACCTAAATTACATCTGCTACCGTAAATCACCCCCAACTGTCCCTTACCACAACAAACCAAACCATATCATTTTAAAATTTCAAAAAAAGGTGTACAAATCATACACCTAAATTACTGCGGCTACTCTAAATCATCACCAACTAACCCTTACCACAACAAACTAAACCCAATCACTTTTCAATTACAAAAAAATGCTACTAACCAAGGCAAACTATGCCAAACTCACCTAAATTACTTCGGCTATCAAAAATCGCCACAAACTACACTTTACAGCAACAAACTAAGCGCAATCACTTTAAAATTACAAAAAAATGCTAAAAATCATAACAAACTATACCAGAATCACCTAAATTACTTCGGCTACCGTAAATCACCCCCAACTATCCCTTACCACAACAAACCAAACCATATCATCTTAAAATTACAAAAAAAGGTGTACAAATCATAACAAACTATGCCAGACTCACCTAAATTACTTCGGCTACTCTAAATCATCACCAACTAACCCTTACCACAACAAACTAAACCCAATCACTTTTAAATTACAAAAAAATGCTAGTAACCATAGCAAACTATGCCAAACTCACCTAAATTACTTCGGCTATCAAAAATCACCCCCAACTACACTTTACAGCAACAAACTATGCCCAATCACTTTAAAATTACAAAAAAATGCTAAAAATAATAACAAATTATACCAGAATCACCTAAATTACATCTGCTACCGTAAATAACCCCCAACCATCCCTTACCACAACAAACCAAACCATATCATATTAAAATTACAAAAAAAAGTGTACAAATCATAACAAACTATGCCAGACTCACCTAAATTACTTCGGCTAATCTAAATCATCACCAACTAACCCTTACCACAACAAACTAAACCCAATCACATTTACATTACAAAAAAATACTACTAACCATAGCAAACAATGCCAAACTCACCTAAATTACTTCGGCTATCAAAAATCACCCCCAACTACACTTTACAGCAACAAACTAAGCCCAGTCACTTTAAAATTACAAAAAAATGCTAAAAATCATAACATACTATACCAGAATCACCTAAATTACTTCGGCTACCGTAAATCACCCCCAACTATCCCTTACCACATCAAACCAAACAATATCATCTTAAAATAACAAAAAAAGGTGTACAAATCATAACAAACTATGCCAGACTCACCTAAATTACTTCGGTTACTCTAAATCATCACCAACTAACCCTTACCACAACAAACTAAACCCAATCAGGTTTAGATTACAAAAAAATGCTACTAACCATAGCAAACTATGCCAAACTCACCTAAATTACTTCGGCTATCAAAAATCACCCCCAACTACACTTTACAGCAACAAACTAAGCCCAATAACTTTAAAATTACACAAAAATGCTAAAAATCATAACAAACTATACCAGAATTACCTAAATTACTTCGGCTACCGTAAATCACCCCCAACTATCCCTTACCACAACAAACCAAACCATATCATCTTAAAATTACAAAAAAAGGTGTACAAATCATAACAAACTATGCCAGACTCACCTAAATTACTTCGGCTACTCTAAATCATCACCAACTAACCCTTACCACAACAAACTAAACCCAATCACATTTATATTACAAAAAAAATGCTAGTAACCATAGCAAACTATGCCAAACTCACCTAGATTACTTCGGCTATCAAAAATCACCCCCAACTACACTTTACAGCAACAAACTAAGCCCAATCACTTTAAAATTACAAAAAAATGCTAAAAATAATAACAAATTATACCAGAATCACCTAAATTACATCTGCTACCGTAAATCACCCCCAACTGTCCCTTACCACAACAAACCAAACCATATCATTTTAAAATTTCAAAAAAAGGTGTACAAATCATACACCTAAATTACTGCGGCTACTCTAAATCATCACCAACTAACCCTTACCACAACAAACTAAACCCAATCACTTTTAAATTACAAAAAAATGCTACTAACCATAGCAAACTATGCCAAACTCACCTAAATTACTTCGGCTATCAAAAATCACCCCCAACTACACTTTACAGCAACAAACTAAGCCCAATCACTTTAAAATTACAAAAAAATGCTAAAAATCATAACTAACTATACCAGAATCACCTAAATTACTTCGGCTACCGTAAATCACCCCCAACTATCCCTTACCACAACAAACCAAACCATATCATCTTAAAATTACAAAAAAAGGTGTACAAATCATAACAAACTATGCCAGACTCACCTAAATTACTTCGGCTACTCTAAATCATCACCAACTAACCCTTACCACAACAAACTAAACCCAATCACTTTTAAATTACAAAAAAAATGCTAGTATCCATAGCAAACTATGCCAAACTCACCTAGATTACTTCGGCTATCAAAAATCACCCCCAACTACACTTTACAGCAACAAACTAAGCCCAATCACTTTAAAATTACAAAAAAATGCTAAAAATAATAACAAATTATACCAGAATCACCTAAATTACATCTGCTACCGTAAATCACCCCCAACTATCCCTTACCACAACAAACCAAACCATATCATTTTAAAATTACAAAAAAAGGTGTACAAATCATACACCTAAATTACTGCGGCTACTCTAAATCATCACCAACTAACCCTTACCACAACAAACTAAACCCAATCAGTTTTCAATTACAAAAAAATGCTACTAACCAAGGCAAACTATGCCAAACTTACCTAAATTACTTCGGCTATCAAAAATCGCCACAAACTACACTTTACAGCAACAAACTAAGCGCAATCACTTTAAAATTACAAAAAAATGCTAAAAATCATAACAAACTATACCAGAATCACCTAAATTACTTCGGCTACCGTAAATCACCCCCAACTATCCCTTACCACAACAAACCAAACCATATCATCTTAAAATTACAAAAAAAGGTGTACAAATCATAACAAACTATGCCAGACTCACCTAAATTACTTCGGCTACTCTAAATCATCACCAACTAACCCTTAACACAACAAACTAAACCCAATCACTTTTAAATTACAAAAAAAATGCTAGTAACCATAGCAAACTATGCCAAACTCACCTAAATTACTTCGGCTATCAAAAATCATCCCCAACTACACTTTACAGCAACAAACTAAGCCCAATCACTTTAAAATTACAAAAAAATGCTAAAAATAATAACAAATTACACCAGAATCACCTAAATTACATCTGCTACCGTAAATCACCCCCAACCATCCCTTACCACAACAAACCACACCATATCAATTTAAAATTACAAAAAAAGGTGTACAAATCATAACAAACTATGCCAGACTCACCTAAATTACTTCGGCTAATCTAAATCATCACCAACTAACCCTTACCACAACAAACTAAACCCAATCACTTCTACATTACAAAAAAATACTACTAACCATAGCAAACAATGCCAAACTCACCTAAATTACTTCGGCTATCTAAAATCACCCCCAACTACACTTTACAGCAACAAACTAAACCCAATCACTTTTAAATTACAAAAAAATGCTACTAACCATAGCAAACTATGCCAAACTCACCTAAATTACTTCGGCTATCAAAAATCACCCCAAACTACATTTTACTGCAACAAACTAAGCCCAATCACTTTAAAATTACAAAAAAATGCTAAAAATCATAACAAACTATACCAGAATCACCTAAATTACTTCGGCTACCGTAAATCACCCCCAACTATCCCTTACCACAACAAACCAAACCATATCATCTTAAAATTACAAAAAAAGGTGTACAAATCATAACAAACTATGCCAGACTCACCTAAATTACTTCGGCTACTCTAAATCATCACCAACTAACCCTTACCACAACAAACTAAACCCAATCACTTTTAAATTACAAAAAAAATGCTAGTAACCATAGCAAACTATGCCAAACTCACCTAAATTACTTCGGCTATCAAAAATCACCCCCAACTACACTTTACAGCAACAAACTATGCCCAATCACTTTAAAATTACAAAAAAATGCTAAAAATAATAACAAATTATACCAGAATCACCTAAATTACATCTGCTACCGTAAATAACCCCCAACCATCCCTTACCACAACAAACCAAACCATATCATTTTAAAATTACAAAAAAAAGTGTACAAATCATAACAAACTATGCCAGACTCACCTAAATTACTTCGGCTAATCTAAATCATCACCAACTAACCCTTACCACAACAAACTAAACCCAATCACTTTTACATTACAAAAAAATACTACTAACCATAGCAAACAATGCCAAACTCACCTAAATTACTTCGGCTATCAAAAATCACCCCCAACTACACTTTACAGCAACAAACTATCCCAGTCACTTTCAAATTACAAAAAAATGCTAAAAATCATAACATACTATACCAGAATCACCTAAATTACTTCGGCTACCGTAAATCACCCCCAACTATCCCTTACCACATCAAACCAAACAATATCATCTTAAAATAACAAAAAAAGGTGTACAAATCATAACAAACTATGTCAGACTCACCTAAATTACTGCGGCTACTCTAAATCATCACCAACTAACCCTTACCACAACAAACTAAACCCAATCACTTTTCAATTACAAAAAAATGCTACTAACCAAGGCAAACTATGCCAAACTCACCTAAATTACTTCGGCTATCAAAAATCGCCACAAACTACACTTTACAGCAACAAACTAAGCGCAATCACTTTAAAATTACAAAAAAATGCTAAAAATCATAACAAACTATACCAGAATCACCTAAATTACTTCAGCTACCGTAAATCACCCCCAACTATCCCTTACCACAACAAACCAAACCATATCATCTTAAAATTGCAAAAAAAGGTGTACAAATCATAACAATCTATGCCAGACTCACCTAAATTACTTCGGCTACTATAAATCATCACCAACTAACCCTTACCACAACAAACTAAACCCAATCACTTTTAAATTACAAAAAAAATGCTACTAACCATAGCAAACTATGCCAAACTCACCTAAATTACTTCGGCTATCAAAAATCACCCCCAACTACACTTTACAGCAACAAACTAAGCCCAATCACTTTAAAATTACAAAAAAATGCTAAAAATCATAACAAACTATACCCGAATCACCTAAATTACTTCTGTTTGCAGATGAAAACTCTCTTCAACACTGAACAATTTTTATTTTATAACATGAAGCAACGTTTTATTATTTATTTAGATTTGTTGATGCTAAAAACTTGTTGTTTTACCATCACCATGTCTACAGGGAAAAAACAAAATAAGATAGGGGAGAATTCATTCGAATTGGGGCGGCAACATTTCCCCACACCTTGAAAACTCTAGCTTTCAATAAAGAAACCAAAATGAACTTATTCTAGTTACACTTTGCATTGTAAAACTATAATAAACATAAACAGTTGTTATGAAAGACGTAGTTAAAGCGCAACACAGAACACAATATTACACTAATCACTGAAGGGAAGAGGGCAAAGCTTGGAGAAGGCTCGCTGAACGATGCCGTTGGTTGTCTTGACTGTGGCAACTCTAGCAATGCCATCCTTTCCGGGATGTAGCTGCATAATTCGTCCTAGCTTCCACGATAACGGAAGTTGGTTATCGACTTTTATGACTACCATATCGCCTTCTTGTAGGGAGCCCTTACTTGAATGCCACTTGGCACAAGTTTGGAGCTCCGTGAGATACTCTTTGTGCCATCTTGTCCAAAAGTGTCGTTGAATTTGTTGAACTCGTTGATAATGACTCAAACGCGCAACTGGTATGTCTGATAAGTCCGGGTCAGGTATGGAAAGTAGCGATCGTCCAATTAAAAAATGTCCAGGTGTGACGACTTCTAGGTCGTTGGGGTCAGATGACAAGGGGAACAAGGTACGCGAATTCAAGATTGACTCTATTCGTGCTAAAAGAGTATACATCTCTTCATAAGTAAGCGAAGTATTATGAGCAACTCTCTTCAGGTGATGTTTCACAGATTTAACACCGGCTTCCCATAGGCCGCCAAAATGCGGCAAACTGGGTGGGATGAAGTGCCAATTGACTTCATGTTTTGAGGCTGCTTCAAGAACTGCTTTGCGATTCGCAGTGAGAAACGAAGCTAACTCCTTTAATTCAGAGCTCGCGCCCTTAAAAATTAGTTCCATTGTCGGAAAATACGTTACGGGGTTTGCCCCTGCGAGCGCAAAATCTTCGCGAAGCCGCAATGAATGTCTCGGTGGTCAAATTACTGACTAACTCTAAATGAATTGCTTTTGTAGAGAAGCAAACAAAAACGGCTACATAAGACTTTATTGACTTGGATCCGCGGCCCTTTTTATCCTTTATCAGAATAGGACCAGCGTAGTCTACACCTGTTGTCATAAATGGATTTGTTGGTGTTACTCTAACATCGGGAAGATTGCCCATGATGGGAATAACGTTCTTTGGTGAAGCTCGAGAACAGATTCTGCAGCTTCTGACTGTGTAGCGAGCCAAATTTCTCCCTCCTAAAGGCCAATACCGGTCACGAATTGTAGCTAATAATAGTTGAGGACCAGCGTGTAGCAACCTCTCATGCTCGCGAGCAAAAAGTAATTTTGTGAACGTATGACTAGATTTCAACACCAAAGGATGCTTTTTCATAAAGCTAAGTTTAGAGTTTTGCAAACGACCTCCCACACAAAGCAAACCTTTATTATCCAAAAATGGATTTAAATCGCGCAATTGGCTGCTAATCTTATGAGACTCACCTGATTTTAAAGATCTTATCTCAGGTGCCAAAGAGTCGGATTGAGACATTTTGACAAGCATTTTTTGTAAAGTTTGTAACTCAGTCAAACAAATGGGGCCGATCTTTCTGTCAGTTTTTGTTTTTCGGCAGTTTTCCAAGAACCTTAAGCAATAAGCAAATATGTACTCAAGTCTGGTAATGTTTGAATATTTTGAAAATGGGAAACCTTCAACACTGACTCCCATCATCACAATGTTATTTGACTTCAATTCAGGAAGATCAGATGTTGTTGAAGTCTGGGCTGGCCAAAAAGATTCAGAAAGAGAAAGCCAAGATGGACCAGACCACCACAGATCAAGATCTGAAAGTTTGCTAAGGGGAACGCCCCTGGAAAGTAAATCAGCTGGGTTAGAATGAGTGGGTACATGCCGCCCAATGGCCTGTAATTTAGTGGACGTTTCCTGAATCTCCGCGACGCGGTTGCCTACAAATGTTTTGAAGAGATTTGGGGAAGTTTTTAACCAACCAAGGACAACTTTAGAGTCTGACCAGAAGAAGCATCTGTCAAACTTGATTTGAATTGCTTTGAAAATTTGGTTGGCTAATCTTGCTAAAATTAATGCAGCAGAAAGTTCAAGCCTTGGAATAGTAATTGGTTTCAGGGGGGCGACTCTGGTCTTTGAACATAACAAATGGACTGAAATTTGGCCTTCTTTATTGATCGTCCTAATATATGAGCAAGCTCCGTATGCAACAGAACTAGCATCTGCAAAACAGTGCAGCTCAGTAACAACAGGATCTCTGCAACAAACATATCTAGGAATCTTGATGCTGTTTAAACTTACAAGTTGAGCACGGAAAGACAACCACTTTTCATGAAGATTACGAGATATCTGTTCATCCCACGAAATTCTTTCTAGCCACAATTGCTGAAGCAGTAATTTTGCTATGATTATACACGGGCTTAAGAATCCCAATGGGTCGAAGATTTGCGATATTTCCGATAAGATACTTCTTTTTGTGACGTTAGGTGACGATGGCACCTTGATTGAATAAGAAAAAAAATCCTTTTTGAATAACCATCTGAGGCCAAGCGTTTTTGCTAGCCCGCTGGTATCAAAAGATAAAAAGTCTGGATGCAATTTGAGAGAATGTCTGGTTTGTTCGAAATCCATTTCCGCAACTTAAAACAACCCGCTTCTAGAACCTGGGGCAGACGCTTGCAGATGTGATGGGCATGCTCGAGAGAGTCTGTTCCAGTTATTAAATCGTCTACGTAGAAATCCTCACGAATTATTTTAGCTAGGATGGGATCTGATTCTTAAACGTCAATTCCGGTTTGTGTTATAAATCGAATGGCAAGAAACGATGCAGACGCAGTACCGTAAGTAACAGTATTCAATTCGAAAGTTTGAATTGGTTCTGATGGGGTTTCGCGCCAAAGGATTCGTTGAAGATGTCGCTGATTGGGCTCAACCAGAACCTGGCGGTACATTTTGATTGCGTCGGCTGAAATGGCTATGAAATGCTAGCAAAATCGCAAAAGAATTGAAAACAAATCAGACTGAATGGTGGGACCTATCATTTGATTGTCATTCAATGACACTCCGCTTGTTGTAGAAGCAGAACCGTCGAACACAACTCTAAGAGCAGTTGTTGTTGATTCCTTTAACACTCCATGGTGAGGAAGATAAAATGAATTTTCGTTAGATTGTGAAGTAACTAACGACATGTGACCTAGATCTTGGTACTCACGCAAGAAATCTACGTATTTTGTACGAAGAACTGGGTTGGCTTGTAATTTTCGTTCTAGATTTAGAAAACGCGATTTAGCACTTTCGTATGAATCACCTAATTCGTTAACTGAATTCTTTAATCGAATTGAGACAATGAATCTACCATTTGAATCACGTCTATGCGTTTTCACGAAATGTTGCTAACACTAATTTTCTTCCTTTGAGTAAATCTTGGTTTCAGAGATTTCTTCAATTTCCCAGAATTTAGCTAACTGCTCGGAAATGTCCAAAGTGCAAGAAGCGTTGCAGGAAATGGAATTGGAAGAGGAAATAGATTGCACGACACCACTAACAATCCAACCAAACGTTGTAAACTGCAATATGGGATTACCAGCGCCTAATGATTGTTGACCGTTGCAAAGAATTAGCCAAAAGCAGTTGGCGCCTAATAAAATGTCTATTTTGCTTGGTATATTGAAATTCCCATCAGCAAGAGGAATATTTTGCGCCATATTCCACTTTGTGACGTCGATATCATCACCAGGTATCTTACCAGTAATGAAGGGCATTACTAGACAGCTGGTTTCCAATTGAAAACGAGTGTGATTTGACTTGATCTTTACACTACATCTTGAATTTATGTTTGTGGCAGCACCAGTTATACCACGTATTTTGAGTTCGACTGGGAGAAGATCGAGCTTCAATCGTTTGACTAAGCTTTCAGTTATGAAACTAGACATGCTGCCAGAATCCAATAACACTCTAGCTTGATGTGTGTTACCAAAACGGTCGAAAACTTGCACAGATGCAGTGGAGTGAAGTACTCTGTAAGCACTGTAGGACATAACAGAAAGATTTATGCTGCTATCAAGTGTAGATGAATTCGAAGATGTTTCTTTGGTAGGCTCGACATGTAATAAAGAGTGATGACGCGATTTACATTTCTGGCAATTGAATTTGGATCGACAATTGCCTATGAAATGTCTTTTGTTTAAACAATTGAAACACAAATTTTAATTCGTTAACCTTCTTCCGACGCTCCGTTGGCGTTAAAGATTTGAATTTTTGACATAAATATAGATTGTGAGCTTCTTTGCACAGCGGACAAGAAGTTGCAACAGAGACAAAAGACTTGCTGCTTCCACGATCGACGTTAGCTTTCTGATATCGTTGTTCAAGAGTTTCTATCATAGAAGCTTTTTTTTTCTAAGAAAAGTAATAATTGATCTAGTGTAGGATGATTATTGACGTCAAAAGAATTAGAGTTTTCAAACTCGCGACAAGTAACACTGTCTAGTTTTGAATTTATTAAGTGTAGAATGAGTGCATCCTTATGATCCTCTTCGTTGATTAGAGAATCAAGTGATCTTATATTTTTCTTTACCGTATCTATTAAGTGTCTGAGGTTTCCAGAAGATTTCTTTGCAATTGACTCTAAGTAGAACAACGCTTTAATATGATCTATATATATAAAGCGAAGTGTCCTCACTGACACACTCATCTACACATCTACACATTCACTGATTCACCGACAACCCACAGCCCAAACCGTGAGGACTAGCGACTTGAAATTTTAGACTCGGGTGTATCATGTGCCGAAAGTGAACGCTAAGAAGGGATTTTGCGAAATTCGGCCCGGTTCCTTTGTAATTCAATAATCGCGGATCGCGGAGGCCGTGTTTATGTTAGAAGCACGTATCTAGCCAAAACAACCTCGACGACGGGCGACCGGTTTACATTAAAAGCACTTATTTAACCTAAACAATTTCAACGTCGAGTTTCTGCTTTCGTGATCATACTTTTGCCGTACCTAGCGAGGCCGCAGATATTTCAATTATAATTTTGATTTCAATTATAATGTCGATCCGTGACTCAATTAAAAATTACCAAATCACTCCAAATTTAATCCGTCAACATTAAACATCCTCAAATATCTCTTACCACTGCAAACTTTACCAAATCAACCCCAAAAAATTCCCGAAGTAAGCCAAACTGACATAAATTAGATCCGTTATCTTAAATCATCCCTTACCACCCTTTAGCAACCCCAAGTAACTCCAATCACTTTAAAATAAAACAAAATGACACAAATCATAGCAAACTATCCCTAACTCACCTAAATTACTTCGGCTACCATAAATCACCCCCAACTACCCATTACCAGCCCAAACTCAGCCCAATCACTTTAAAATTACAAAAAATTTTACAAGCAATGTCAAACTCATCTAAATTACTTCGGCTTCCATTAATCACCCCCAACTACCCCTTACCTCCCCAAAATAGGCTCAATCACTTTAAAATTACAAAAAAATTCTACAAACCGTAGCAAACTGTGCCAAACTCCCCTAAATTACTTCGGCTACCATAAATCACCCCCAACTACCCCTTACAACCCCAAAATAAGCCCAATCACTTTAAAACTACAAAATATTCTACAAACCATAGCAAACTAGGCCTAACTCACCTAAATTATTTCGGCTACCATAAATCACCCCCAATTACCCCCTACCACCCCAATATAAGCCCAATCAATTTAAAATTACAAAAAATTCTACAAACCATAGCAAACTATGCCAAACTCCCCTAAATTACTTCGGCTACCATAAATCACCCCCAACTACCCTTTACAATCCCAAAATAAGACAAATCACATAAAATTACAAAAAATGCTACAAATCATAGCAAACTATGCCTAACTCACCTAAAGTACTTCGGCTACCCTAAATCACCCCCAACTACCCCTTACAACCCCAAAATAAGCCCATTCACTTTAAAATTACAAAAAATGTTACAAGCCATATCAAACTATGCCAAACTCATCTAAATTACTTCGGCTTCCATAAATCACCCCCAACTACCCCTTACCACCCCAAAATAGACTCAATCACTTTAAAATTACAAAAAAATTCTACAAATCGTAGCAAACTATGCCAAACTCCCCTAAATTACTTCGGCTACCATAAATCACCCCCAACTACCCCTTACCACCCCAAAATAGGCTCAATCACTTTAAAATTACAAAAAAATTCTACAAACCGTAGCAAACTATGCCAAACTCCCCTAAATTACTTCGACTACCATAAATCACCCCCAACTACACCTTACCAACCACAAACTAAACCCAATCACTTTAAAATTACAAAAAATGTTACAAACCATACCAAACTATGTCAAACTCACTTAAATTACTTCGGCTACCATAAATCACCCCCAATTACCCCTTACAAACCACAAACTAAACCCAATCACTTTAAAATTACAAAAAATGCTACAAACCATAGCAAACTATGTCGAACTCACTTAAATTACTTCGGCTATCATAAATCACCCCTAACTACCCCTTACTACTCCAAAATTAGCCCAATCACTTTAAAATTACAAAAAATGCTACAAACCTTAGCAAACTATCTCAAACACACCTGAATTACTTCGGCTACCATAAATCACCCCCAACTACCCTTTACCACCCCAAATTAAGCCCAATCACTTTAAAATTACAAAAAATGCTACAAACCATAGCAAACTATTCCAAACTCACCTAAATTACTTCGGCTACCATAAATCACGCCCCACTACCCCTTACCAACCCAAAATAAGCCCAATCACTTTAAAATTACAAAAAATGTTACATACCATAGCAAACTATGTCAAACTCACTTAAATTACTTCGGCTACCATAAATCACCCCCAACTACCCCTTACCACCCGAAACTAAGCCCAATCACTTTAAAATTACAAAAAATGTTACAAACCATAGCAAACTATGCCAAACTCACTTAAATTACTTTGGCTTCTATAAATCACCCCCAACTACCCCTTACCACCCCAAAATAGGCTCAATCACTTTAAAATTACAAAAAAATTCTACAAACCGTAGCAAACTATGCCAAACTCCCCTAAATTACTTCGGCTACCATAAATCACCCCGAACTACCCCTTACAACCCCAAAATAAGCCCAATCACTTTAAAATTACAAAATATTCAACAAATCATAGCAAACTATGCCTAACTCACCTAAATTACTTCGGCTACCATAAATCACCTCCAACTACCCCTTACCACCCCAAAATAAGCCCAATCACTTTAAAATTACAAAAAATGCTACAAACCATAGCAAACTATGGCAAACTCACTTAAATTACTTTGGCTTCCATAAATCACCCGCAACTACCCCTTACCACCCCAAAATAGGCTCAATCACTTTAAAATTACAAAAAAATTCTACAAACCGTAGCAAACTATGCCAAACTCCCCTAAATTACTTCGGCTACCATAAATCACACCGAACTACCTCTTACAACCCCAAAATAAGCCCAATCACTTTAAAATTACAAAATATTCAACAAATTATAGCAAACTATGCCTATCTCACCTAAATTACTTCGGCTACCATAAATCACCCCCAACTACCCCTTACCACCCCAAAATAAACCCAATCACTTTAAAATTATAAAAAATGTTACAAACCATACCAAACTATGTCAAACTCACTTAAATTACTTCGGCTACAATAAATCACCCCCAATTACCCCTTACAAACCACAAACTAAACCCAATCACTTTAAAATTACAAAAAATGCTACAAACCATAGCAAACTATGTCGAACTCACTTAAATTACTTCGGCTATCATAAATCAAACCTAACTACCCCTTACTACTCAAAAATTAGCCCAATCACTTTAAAATATCAAAAAATGCTACAAACCTTAGCAAACTATCTCAAACACACCTAAATTACTTCGGCTACCATAAATCACCCCCAATTACCCCTTACCACTCCAAACTAAGCCCAATCACTTTAAAATTAGAAAATATGCTTCAAACCATGGCAAACTATGCCAAACTCACGTAAATTACTTCGGCTACCATAAATCACCCCCAATTACCCCTTACCACCCCAAAATAAACCCAATCACTTTAAAATTACAAAAAATGTTACAAGCCATATCAAACTATGCCAAACTCATCTAAATTACTTCGGCTTCCATAAATCACCCCCAACTACTCCTTACCACCCCAAAATAGGCTCAATAACATTAAAATTATAAAAAAAATGCTACAAAACATAGCAAGCTATGCCAAACTCACTTAAATTTCTTCGGCTACCATAAATTAATAATCATTTTCAATCAAAATCTTCTATTTGGTTGTGTCATTTATAAATGCCTTATCGTATTAAATCATAAAATATTAATAAATATCTGCACATAAAATATATTGTTTCGACTAATAGACGTTATTCTGAATATTAAATATGCTGATACCTATTTTGATTTTCTTCCACCTTCCAATAAATATTTGTTCCAGTTGAGATGCAAACATAAACGTATTTCTGAATTGCAACACGCTGACGGGGCAAGCCCTACCTTTTCAACATGCGTGCATTTGTATAAACAGATCTATGGTTTTTAACTTTAAAGAGGTATAAACCCGGTGTAAGCGCTAGATTTTCGTAAAAATATCTGAAAAATTCGAAATTCTGCAATTGAATTACAGAACTATTTTTGTGTTCGGTAGTAAATTTATATTTGGAGTGGCACTGCCAACCCTGCCACCCCTGACGAGGCCCCTGCTGAAGGAGAGTACTTCCAGGGAAACTTTATAAATCAACGGCAAAATAATTTAGGGCGCCTGAATGTGAAAATATCACTGTGTAATAAGTTCAGACTGACATGGAACACTTGAAATTTCGATATTTGTTTGTAATTCGTCACAGGTCCATGAAGGAATGCATGTTAATGTAAACAAGTGTTAGTTTGTCGGAGAGACCGAATAAGATTTTTAACATTCCTGTCAAAATATTTATTTACTTTAGAATGTTAATTTTTTAAATTCATTTCGTGAAAATTATGACGGGCCATACGAGTACACCTGTGCGAGTATTATTTGGTACATACAAATTAATCTCTTTTGTTATCCAAATTGTTTACATACGCACTAGGCACGTGCACCTCATATAATTGTGAAAATTGCTGCTTCAGCGTCTGAAACGCTGGTACTCAACGTCGCCAAGGTCGAGGCGACGCATCGGTATTCGAAGTTCTATCGCTATTAAATAAATTATTTTATTCCCGATATTCCCGATTTGTTCTTGCCGTTAACCAAAACTCTCCCCAATCGATTTTCGAAAAATTTCCAGCGTCGGACCGGACTTCACTTATTTTCGTACGCTAATTTTTAGGTTCAGTTAATGATAGTGGTGTATTTGTTCTTCACCAAACCTGCTCCGACCGAAATCCGAAATTTTCACTGACATCATACGCTTAAGTATTGTATGCTTATACACGATTTACACTATTTATTTTACGTACATTGCGTTCCTTATTGTTCTGCATTATTTATAACTAAGATGGAGCAGTTTGAAAATCTAATAGTAAGCGGAGAACAAATACCACCATGTATAATTCCCGTGAAAAGTGATGGAAATAGTCTTTCTTACTATCTTTCCTATTGCATTTTTAATACCGGAAATAGAGCTCAAGAGCGAATAATAACTTCGACTTTTTTTATACATAATTCCTAAATACTTCGTTTTTATGGTGTAAAATTTTGTATCTATATATTTCAACATTGTCTTTAACGTTGTCAGAGAACTAAATGGGAATAATTTGGAATAATGTCAACTCTCCTTCTCTTGAAACTTTGGAAAACAACGACAAAATTCTTTAGGACGCCTGGATTTGAAAATATAACTCTGTGCAATAAGTTTAGACTGACTAGAGTGAAAAGAAAGGAGCTTGCACCCAGAAACGAAATTAAATGGAACACTTGAAGTTGCAATATTTGTTTGTAATTCGTCACAAGTCCATGAGGGAATGCGTGTTAATGCAAACAAATGTGAGTTTATTGGAGAAGCCGAATAAGATTTTTACATTATTGAAGCAGCTGGAGCCTGCCACGTCAAGGGCATGGTCACAAACGTGAAAAGGCGATGCTCGATTTAGTTTGATTGAGTATCTTTGCAGAAATTCGCACTTACCAAGCGTTGGATAAGTCTTTGTTATCGTTTCTTAGAGTTCGCGAATTGCTGGTTCAGCGTGTGGAGCAGTACTCGATCGCGGTGTTTAATTTTAACACAACTACAATTGTGAAAATTGCTGCTCCAGCGTCGGAAACTGTTCGCAAAGTCGCCAAATTCGATGAGGCGACACATCAGTGTTCGAAGGTCTACCGCTATCAAATAAAGTATTTTAATTTAACATTTGATCCTCGCGTTAACCAAATCTGCCCCCAATCAATTTTCGAAAAATTACCAGCGTCGAACCGGACTCCACTTATATTTGTACGCTAATTTTTACTTTCAGTTAATGGTAGTGGTGTATTTGTTTTTCACCAAATTTGCCCCGGCTGAAATCCGAAATTTTCACCGTTGTATGTACCAGAGATCACTGACATTCATACCCTTAATAATTATGTGCTTATACACGTTTTACACTATTTATTTTACGTACACTGTGTTTATTATTGCTTTACATCATTTATAACTAAGATGGAGAAGTTTGAAAATCTAGCGATGTACAAATACCACACCGTATTATGAATGGTGATGGAAATTGTCTTTTTTTATATCTATGGTATTGGTATTGATATTTTAATACTGGAACGGAAGCTCAATAGGTTCGCACTTTAATTGTTCAACAAGTGTGTGTTAATGTAAACAGGTCTGAGTCCGTCGGAGAGACCGAATACGATTTTTACATCCACCATATTCCCGTCAAAATATTTATTTATTTTAGAATGTTAATTTTGCCGTTAACAAAATTTATTCCCAATCACCTTCGTCGTACCGGACGACCGTTCAGTTAATGATAATGGTGTATTTATTTTTCACCAAATCTGCCTCGGCTGAAATCCAAAATTTACAGCGTTGGACCAGACATTACTGACATTGATACGCGTTTTACACTGTTTATTTTACGTAAATACATTGTGTTCATTATTGCTAAGATTATTAACTAAGATGGACAAGTTTGAAAATCTAGCGATGCACAAATACCATAAAATACCACATTTTACCACATACCAAAATTTTAATACTGGAAAGGGAGCTCAAAAGGTTCGCACTTTAATTGTCCAACCAGTTAGGGCCAGGTTGTAATAATTTTTGTGCAGTTCAGAAGGAGATAAGTGTTTGTTTATTCCGGAGATAAGTCAAAATCATCTACATACTGTTCTGTTTGTGAGTTGACTGCAGCAAGAGGAATCGTTCCATTGTGTTTTCAATTTTATCATAACATGATCAGCTAATTTGTAAACTTCGATTTCCCCTAAAATTATATAAAGTTAATTTCGATTTCCTGGAATCGCTTAGAGAACAACTGCCTAAAGAGTCTATTCAAAATTTTTCATCCCAGATATCAACCAAGGTATCCTCTTTGTCCAAATCATATTGAAGTACCCGGTCCTGGCAACGCAGGTTAATTTCAGCATATTTGTTTATTTTGTGATTGGAAAAGTAGAGCATTCCTGTTTAATTGTATTATAATGTCGATTAGTCAACATCACCACTTTAGTCAACACTGAGTTTATTTAATCTACGTCCGGGCAACGCCGGGTACATTCAGCTAGTAATATATTAAAACACAAGAGTTGTTAAATCGATCGTTTACACTGTCCCAAGCAATTTTATAATTTTCCGCGGTTATCGGCAAATTTTTGATTGCTTCTCTAGCCTTGCCTGTCAGAGAGACACTAAGATAATGCATTTTGTAAACATCACTAAGAGAAGTGCTTTCGTGAATCATGTTTTTGAAAAGATCTCTGAAGTTTAACCATTCTTCCGGATTTCCGTTGAATGTAGGAAGATTGATAGGAGGAACCTTGATGCACACAGAAGCGCCATTGTTAGAAATTGAATCATGATTTGATTCAGAGTTTGTAGTTTCGTGAATTGAAACCGAGCTTTGAGAAAGTGTTTGCGCAATAGGTGCAACTTGTTCTAATATCGCTTCAGCTTCGGATATTAAACTATAGTATTTTTTTCAAATTCCAAAATCTCAGCCTGATTATCTTCTTCACTGTTAAATACATCTATTTCCAACTGCAAATCGCTAAAGCTGTCCAGAAGTGAGTCAATACTGAGTAATATTTTTCGTAGTTCAATTACCTTGATGTTTGGTAAAGTTCGATTGATATCGAAATTAGTCTTTAGCTCTCTTAAGTAGTCCCCGAATCGCGTAAGCTTAGCCTTGATAGTTCCTCTTTTTTTTATTAAATCCATTATTTAAATAAGAGTAAAAAACGAAGCAAACGTAGAGAACTTATAAAGGCTGTGCCTGAACGAAAACAATCAAAACAATGAAAATCAGGCACGATAAAGTCAATCTTGAAAGAACGGGAAATGAAATTAAGGAAAGAGTTCACCTTGTTAAATCGTAGTTATTGTTTCAATTTTCATCCAAATGATGACGGTTGAAGAATGCCGATGGCTGACTACGATGGCAGCGCAGATCTGTCGACCTTGTAGTGAGAGAGATTACTGTTTTGTTGATTGCGGGTGATAGTCCTCACGAGGGGATGTGGGATGACGCCGTGACGTCACGCTTTTTGTTATGATTTTTAGCATTTTTTTTAAATTTTAAAGTGATTGGGCTTAGTTTGTTGCTGTAAGGTGTAGTTGGGGGTGATTTTTGATAGCCGAAGTAATTTAGGTGTGTATGGCATAGTTTGCTATGGTTAGTAGCATTTTTTTGTAATTTAAAAGTGATTGGGTTTAGTTTGTTGTGGTAGGGGTTAGTTGGTGATGATTTAGAGTAGCCGAAGTAATTTAGGTGAGTCTGGCATAGTTTGTTATGATTTGTACACCTTTTTTTGAAATTTTAAGATGATATGGTTTGGTTTGTTGTGGTAAAGGATAGTTGGGGGTGATTTACGGTAGCCGAAGTAATTTAGGTGATTCTGGTATAGCTTGTTATGATTTTTAGCATTTTTTTGTAATTTTAAAGTGATTGGGCTTAGTTTGTTGCTGTAAAGTGTAGTTGGGGGTGATTTTTGATAGCCGAAGTAATTTAGGTGGGTTTGGCAAAGTTTGCTATGGTTAGTAGCATTTTTTTGTAATTTAAAAGTGATTGGGTTTAGTTTGTTGTGGCAAGGGTTTGTTGGTGATGATTTAGAGTAGCCGAAGTAATTTAGGTGTGTCTGGCATAGTTTGTTATGATTTGTACACCTTTTTTTGAAATTTTAAGATGATATGGTTTGGTTTGTTGTGGTAAGGGATAGTTGGGGGTGATTTACGGTAGCCGAAGTAATTTAGGTGATTCTGGTATAGTTTGTTATGATTTTTAGCATTTTTTAGTAATTTTAAAGTGATTGGGTTTAGTTTGTTGCTGTAAAGTGTAGTTGGGGGTGATTTAGAGTAGCCGAAGTAATTTAGGTGAGTCTGGCATAGTTTGTTATGATTTGTACACCTTTTTTGTAATTTTAAGATGATATGGTTTGGTTTGTTGTCGTAAGGGATAGTTGGGGGTGATTTACGGTAGCCGAAGTAATTTAGGTGATTCTGGTATAGTTTGTTATGATTTTTAGCATTTTTTTGTAATTTTAAAGTGATTGGGCTTAGTTTGTTGCTGTAAAGTGTAGTTGGGGGTGATTTTTGATAGCCGAAGTAATTTAGGTGAGTTTGGCATAGTTTGCTATGGTTAGTAGCATTTTTTTGTAATTTAAAAATGATTGGGTTTAGTTTGTTGTGGTAAGGGTTAATTGGTGATGATTTAGAGTAGCCGAAGTAATTTAGGTGAGTCTGGCATAGTTTGTTATGATTTGTACACCTTTTTTTGTAATTTTAAGATGATATGGTTTGGTTTGTTGTGGTAAGGGATAGTTGGGGGTGATTTACGGTAGCTGAAGTAATTTAGGTGATTCTGGTATAGTTTGTTATGATTTTTAGCATTTTTTTGTAATTTTAAAGTGATTGGGCTTAGTTTGTTGCTGTAAAATGTAGTTGGTGATGATTTTGAATAGCCGAAGTAATTTAGGTGAGTCTGGCATAGTTTGTTATGATTTGTACACCTTTTTTTGTAATTATAAGATGATATGGTATGGTTTGTTGTGGTAAGGGATAGTTGGGGGTGATTTACGGTAGCCGAAGTAATTTAGGTGATTCTGGTTTAGTTTGTTATAATTTTTAGCATTTTTTTCTAATTTTAAAGTGATTGGGCTTAGTTTGTTGCTGTAAAGTGAAGTTGGGGGTGATTTTTGATAGCCGAAGTAATTTAGGTGAGTTTGGCTTAGTTTGCTATGGTTAGTAGCATTTTTTTGTAATTTAAAAGTGATTAGGTTTAGTTTGTTGTGGTAAGGGTTAGCTGGTGATGATTTAGAGTAGCCGAAGTAATTTAGGTGAGTCTGGCATAGTTTGTTATGATTTGTACACCTTTTTTTGTAATTTTAAGATGATATGGTTTGGTTTGTTGTGGTAAGGGATAGTTGGGGGTGATTTACGGTAGCCGAAGTAATTTAGGTGATTCTGGTTTAGTTTGTTATAATTTTTAGCATTTTTTTCTAATTTTAAAGTGATTGGGCTTAGTTTGTTGCTGTAAAGTGTAATTGGGGGTGATTTTTGATAGCCGAAGTTATTTAGGTGAGTTTGGCATAGTTTGCTATGGTTAGTAGCATTTTTTTGTAATTTAAAAGTGATTGGGTTTAGTTTGTTGTGGTAAGGGTTAGTTGGTGATGATTTAGAGTAGCCGAAGTAATTTAGGTGAGTCTGGCATAGTTTGTTATGATTTGTACACCTTTTTTGTAATTTTAAGATGATATGGTATGGTTTGTTGTGGTAAGGGATAGTTGGGGGTGATTTACGGTAGCCGAAGTAATTTAGGAGTTTCTGGTATAGTTTGTTATGATTTTTTGAATTTTTTTGTAATTTTAAAGTGATTGGGCTTAGTTTGTTGCTGTAAAGTGTAGTTGGGGGTGATTTTTGATAGCTGAAGTAATTTAGGTGAGTTTGGCATAGTTTGCTATGGTTAGTAGCATTTTTTTGTAATTTAAAAATGATTGGGTTTAGTTTGTTGTGGTAAGGGCTAGTTGGTGATGATTTAGAGTAGCCAAAGTAATTTAGGTGATTCTGGTATAGTTTGTTATGATTTTTAGCATTTTTTTGTAATTTTAAAGAGATTGGGCTTAGTTTGTTGCTGTAAAGTGTAGTTGGGTGTGATTTTTGATAGCCGAAGTAATTTAGGTGAGTCTGGCATAGTTTGTTATGATTTGTACACCTTTTTTTGTAATTTTAAGATGTTATGGTTTGGTTTGTTGTGGTAAGGGATAGTTGGGGGTGATTTACGGTAGCCGAAGTAATTTAGGTGATTCTGGTATAGTTTGTTATGATTTTTAGCATTTTTTTGTAATTTTAAAGTGATTGGGCTTAGTTTGTTGCTGTAAAGTGTAGTTGGGGGTGATTTTTGATAGCCGAAGTAATTTAGGTGAGTTTGACATAGTTTGCTATGGTTAATAGCATTTTTTTGTAATTTAAATTTGATTGGGTTTAGTTTGTTGTGGTAAGGGTTAGTTGGTGATGATTTTGAATAGCCGAAGTAATTTAGGTGAGTCTGGCATAGTTTGTTATGGTTAGTAGCATTTTTTTGTAATTTAAAAGTGATTGGATTTAGTTTGTTGTGGTAAGGGTTAGTTGGTGATGATTTAGAGTAGCCGAAGTAATTTAGGTGAGTCTGGCATAGTTTGTTATGATTTGTACACCTTTTTTTGTAATTATAAGATGATATGGTATGGTTTGTTGTGGTAAGGGATAGTTGGGGGTGATTTACGGTAGCCGAAGTAATTTAGGTGATTCTGGTATAGTTTGTTATAATTTTTTGAATTTTTTTGTAATTTTATAGTGATTGGGCTTAGTTTGTTGCTGTAAAGTGTAGTTGGGGGTGATTTTTGATAACCGAAGTAATTTAGGTGAGTTTGGCATAGTTTGCTATGGTTAGTAGCATTTTTTTGTAATTTAAAAGTGATTGGGTTTAGTTTGTTGTGGTAAGGGTTAGTTGGTGATGATTTAGAGTAGCCGAAGTAATTTAGGTTGGTCAGGCATAGTTTGTTATGATTTGTACACCTTGTTTTGTAATTTTAAGATGATATGGTTTGGTTTGTTGTGGTAAGGGATAGTTGGGGGTGATTTACGGTAGCCGAAGTAATTTAGGAGTTTCTGGTATAGTTTGTTATGATTTTTAGCATTTTTTTGTAATTTTAAAGTGATTGGGCTTAGTTTGTTGCTGTAAAGTGTAGTTGGGGGTGATTTTTGATAGCCGAAGTTATTTAGGTGAGTTTGGCATAGTTTGCAATGGTTAGTAGCATTTTTTTGTAATTTAAAAGTGATTGGGTTTAGTTTGTTGTGGTAAGGGTTAGTTGGTGATGATTTAGAGTAGCCGAAGTAATTTGGGTGAGTTTGGCATAGTTTGCTATGGTAAATAGCATTTTTTGTAATTTGAAAGTGATTGGGTTTATTTTGTTGTGGTAAGGGTTAGTTGGAGATGATTTAGAGTAGCCGAAGTAATTTAGGTGATTCTGGTATAGTTTGTTATGATTTTTAGCATTTTTTTGTAATTTTATAGAGATTGGGCTTAGTTTGTTGCTGTAAAGTGTAGTTGGGTGTGATTTTTGATAGCCGAAGTAATTTAGGTGGGTTTGGCATAGTTTGCTATGGTTCGTAACATGTTTTTGTAATTTAAAAGTGATTGGGTTTAGTTTGTTGTGGTAAGGGTTAGTTGGTGATGATTTAGAGTAGCCGAAGTAATTTAGGTGAGTCTGGCATAGTTTGTTATGATTTGTACACCTTTTTTTGTAATTTTAAGATATTATGTTTTTTTTTGTTGTGGTAAGGGATAGTTGGGGGTGATTTACGGAAGCCGAAGTAATTTAGGTGATTTTGGTGTTGTTTGTTATGATTTTTAGCATTTTTTTGTAATTTTATAGAGATTGGGCTTAGTTTGTTGCTGTAAAGTGTAGTTGGGTGTGATTTTTGATAGCCGAAGTAATTTAGGTGGGTTTGGCATAGTTTGCTATGGTTCGTAACATGTTTTTGTAATTTAAAAGTGATTGGTTTTAGTTTGTTGTGGTAAGGGTTAGTTGGTGATGATTTAGAGTAGCCGAAGTAATTTAGGTGAGTCTGGCATAGTTTGTTATGATTTGTACACCTTTTTTTGTAATTTTAAGATATTATGTTTTTTTTTGTTGTGGTAAGGGATAGTTGGGGGTGATTTACGGAAGCCGAAGTAATTTAGGTGATTTTGGTGTTGTTTGTTATGATTTTTAGCATTTTTTTGTAATTTTAATGTGATTGGGCTTAGTTTGTTGCTGTAAAGAGTTGTTGGGGGTGATTTTTGATAGCCGAATTAATTTAGGTGAGTTTGGCATAGTTTGCTATGGTTAGTAGCATTTTTTTGTAATTTAAAAGTGATTGGGTTTAGTTTGTTGTGGTAAGGGTTAGTTGGTGATGATTTAGAGTAGCCGAAGTAATTTAGGTCAGTCTGGCATAGTTTGTTATGATTTGTACACCTTTTTTTGTAATTTTAAGATGATATGGTTTGGTTTGTTGTGGTAAGGGATAGTTGGGAGTGATTTACGGTAGCCGAAGTAATTTAGGTGATTCTGGTATAGTTTGTTATAATTTTTTTTAGTTTGCTATGGTTCGTAACATGTTTTTGTAATTTAAAAGTGATTGGGTTTAGTTTGTTGTGGTAAGGGTTAGTTGGTGATGATTTAGAGTAGCCGAAGTAATTTAGGTGAGTCTGGCATAGTTTGTTATGATTTGTACACCTTTTTTTGTAATTTTAAGATGATATGGTATGGTTTGTTGTGGTAATGGATAGTTGGGGGTGATTTACGGTAGCCGAAGTAATTTAGGTGATTCTGGTATAGTTTGTTATAATTTTTTGAATTTTTTTGTAATTTTAAAGTGATTGGGCTTAGTTTGTTGTTGTAAAGTGTAGTTGGGGGTGATTTTTGATAGCCGAAGTAATTTAGGTGAGTTTGACATAGTTTGCTATGGTTAGTAGCATTTTTTTGTAATTTAAAAGTGATTGGGTTTAGTTTGTTGTGGTAAGGGTTAGTTGGTGATGATTTAGAGTAGCCGAAGTAATTTAGGTGAGTCTAGCATAGTTTGTTATGATTTGTACACCTTTTTTTTAATTTTAGGATGATATTGTTTGGTTTGTTGTGGTAAGGGATAGTTGGGGCTGATTTACGGTAGCCGAAGTAATTTAGGTGATTCTGGTATAGCTTGTTATGATTTTTAGCATTTTTTTGTAATTTAAAAGTGATTGGGCTTAGTTTGTTGCTGTAAAGTGTAGTTGGGGGTGATTTTTGATAGCCGAAGTAATTTAGGTGAGTTTGGCAAAGTTTGCTATGGTTAGTAGCATTTTTTTGTAATTTAAAAGTGATTGGGTTTAGTTTGTTGTGATAAGGGTTTGTTGGTGATGATTTAGAGTAGCCGAAGTAATTTAGGTGAGTCTGGCATAGTTTGTTATGATTTGTACACCTTTTTTTGTAATTTTAAGATGATATGGTTTGGTTTGTTGTGGTAAGGGATAGTTGGGGGTGATTTACATTAGCCGAAGTAATTTAGGTGATTCTGGTATAGTTTGTTATGATTTTTAGCATTTTTTTGTAATTTTAAAGTGATTGGGCTTAGTTTGTTGCTGTAAAGTGTAGTTGGGGGTGATTTTTGATAGCCGAAGTAATTTAGGTGAGTTTGGCTTAGTTTGCTATGGTTAGTAGCATTTTTTTGTAATTTAAAAGTGATTGGGTTTAGTTTGTTGTGGTAAGGGTTAGTTGGTAATGATTTAGAGTAGCCGAAGTAATTTAGGTGAGTCTGGCATAGTTTGTTATGATTTTTAGCATTTTTTTGTAATTTTAAAGAGATTGGGCTTAGTTTGTTGCTGTAAAGTGTAGTTGGGTGTGATTTTTGATAGCCGAAGTAATTTAGGTGAGTTTGGCATAGTTTGCTATGGTCAGTAACATGTTTTTGTAATTTAAAAGTGATTGGGTTTAGTTTGTTGTGGTAAGGGTTAGTTGGTGATGATTTAGAGTAGCCGAAGTAATTTAGGTGAGTCTGGCATAGTTTGTTATGATTTGTACATCTTTTTTTGTAATTTTAAGATGATATGGTTTTTTTGTTGTGGTAAGGGATAGTTGGGGGTGATTTACGGTAGCCGAAGTAATTTAGGTGATTCTGGTATAGTTTGTTATGATTTTTTGCATTTTTTTGTAATTTTAAAGTGATTGGGCTTAGTTTGTTGCTGCAAAGTGTAGTTGGGGGTAATTTTTGATAGCCGAAGTAATTTAGGTGAGTTTGGCATAGTTTGCTATTGTTAATAGCATTTTTTTGTAATTTAAAAGTGATTGGGTTTAGTTTGTTGTGGTAAGAGTTAGTTGGTGATGATTTAGAGTAGCCGAAGTAATTTAGGTGAGTCTGGCATAGTTTGTTATGATTTGTACACCTTTTTTTGTAATTTTAAGGTGATATGGTTTTTTTTGTTGTGGTAAGGAATAGTTGGGGGTGATTTACGGTAGCCGAAGTAATTTAGGTGATTCTGGTATAGTTTGTTATGATTTTTTGCATTTTTTTGTAATTTTAAAGTGATTGGGCTTAGTTTGTTGCTGCAAAGTGTAGTTGGGGGTAATTTTTGATAGCCGAAGTAATTTACGTGAGTTTGGCATAGTTTGCTATGGTTAGTAGCATTTTTTTGTAATTTAAAAGTGATTGGGTTTAGTTTGTTGTGGTAAGGGTTAGTTGGTGATGATTTAGAGTAGCCGAAGTAATTTAGGTGAGTCTGGCATAGTTTGTTATGATTTGTACACCTTTTTTTGTAATTTTAAGATGATATGGTTTTTTTTGTTGTGGTAAGGGATAGTTGGGGGTGATTTACGGTAGCCGAAGTAATTTAGGTAATTCTGGTATAGTTTGTTATAATTTTTAGCATTTTTTTGTAATTTTAAAGTGATTGGGCTTAGTTTGTTGCTGTAAAGTGTAGTTGGGGGTGATTTTTGATACCCGAAGTAATTTAGGTGAGTTTGGCATAGTTTGCTAAGGTTAGTAGCATTTTTTTGTAATCTAAAGGTGATTGGGTGTAGTTTGTTGTGGTAAGGGTTAGTTGGTGATGATTTAGAGTAGCCGAAGTAATTTAGGTGAGTCTGGCATAGTTTGTTATAATTTGTACACCTTTTTTTTAATTTTAAGATGATATGGTGTGGTTTGTTGTGGTAAGGGATAGTTGGGGGTGATTTACGGTAGCCGAAGTAATTTAGGTGATTCTGGTATAGCTTGTTATGATTTTTAGCATTTTTTGTAATTTTAAAGTGATTGGGCTTAGTTTGTTGCTGCAAAGTGTAGTTGTAGGTGATTTTTGATAGCCGAAGTAATTTAGGTGAGGTTGGCATACTTTGCTAAGGTTAGTAGCATTTTTTTGTAATTTAAAAGTGATTAGGTGTAGTTTGTTGTGGTAAGGGTTAGTTGGTGATGATTTAGAGTAGCCGAAGTAATTTAGGTGAGTCTGGAATAGTTTGTTATGATTTGTACACCTTTTTTTTATTTTAAGATGATATGGTTTTTTTTGTCGTGATAAGGGATAGTTGGGGGTGATTTACGGTAGCCGAAGTAATTTAGGTGATTCTGGTGTAGTTTGTTATGATTTTTAGCATTTTTTTGTAATTTTAAAGTGATTGGGCTTAGTTTGTTGCTGTAAAGTGTAGTTGGGGGTGATTTTTGATAGCCGAAGTAATTTAGGTGAGTTTGGCATAGTTTGCTATGGTTAGTAGCATTTTTTTGCAATTTAAAAGTGATTGTGTTTAGTTTGTTGTGGTAAGGGTTAGTTGGTGATGATTTAGAGTAGCCGAAGTAATTTAGGTGAGTCTGGCATAGTTTTTTATGATTTGTACACCTTTTTTTGTAATTTTAAGATGATATCGTTTGGTTTGATGTGGTAAGGGATAGTTGGGGGTGATTTACGGTAGCCGAAGTAATTTAGGTGATTCTGGTATAGTTTGTTATGATTTTTAGCATTTTTTTGTAATTTTAAAGTGATTGGGCTTAGTTTGTTGCTGTAAAGTGTAGTTGGGGTGATTTTTGATAGCCGAAGTTATTTAGGTAAGTTTGGCATAGTTTGCTATGGTTAGTAGCATTTTTTTGTAATTTAAAAGTGATTGGGATTAGTTTGTTGTGGTAAGGGTTAGTTGGTGATGATTTAGAGTAGCCCAAGTAATTTAGGTAATTCTGGTATAGTTTGTTATGATTTTTAGCATTTTTTTGTAATTTTAAAGCGATTGGGCTTAGTTTGTTGCTGTAAAGTGTAGTTGGGGGTGATTTTTGATAGCCGAAGTAATTTAGGTGAGTTTGGCATAGTTTGCTATGGTTAGTAGCATATTTTTGTAATTTAAAAGTGATTGGGTTTGGTTTGTTGTGGTAAGGGTTAGTTGGTGATGATTTAGAGAAGCCGAAGTAATTTAGGTGAGTCTGGCATAGTTTGTTATAATTTGTACACCTTTTTTTGTAATTTTAAGATGATATGGTTTGGTTTGTTGTGGTAAGGGATAGTTGGGGGTGATTTACGGTAGCCGAAGTAATTTAGGTGATTCTGGTATAGTTTGTTATAATTTTTAGCATTTTTTTGTAATTTTAAAATGATTTGGCTTAGTTTGTTGCTGTAAAGTGTAGTTGTGGGTGATTTTTGATACCCGAACTAATTTAGGTGTGTTTGGCATAGTTTGCTATGGTTAGTAGCATCTTTTTGTAATTTAAAAGTGATTGGGTTTAGTTTGTTGTGGTAAGGGTTAGTTGGTGATGATTTAGAGTAGCCGAAGTAATTTAGGTGAGTCTGGCATAGTTTGTTATGATTTGTACACCTTTTTTTGTAATTTTAAGATGATATGGTTTGGTTTGTTGTGGTAAGGGATAGTTGGGGGTGATTTACGGTAGCCGAAGTAATTTAGCTGATTCTGGTATAGTTTGTTATGATTTTTAGCATTTTTTTGTAATATTAAAGTGATTGGGCTTAGTTTGTTGCTGTAAAGTGTAGTTGGGGGTGATTTTTGATAGCCGAAGTAATTTAGGTGAGTTTGGCATAGTTTGCTATGGTCAGTAACATGTTTTTGTAATTTAAAAGTGATTGGGTTGAGTTTGTTGTGGTAAGGGTTAGTTGGTGATGATTTAGAGTAGCCGAAGTAATTTAGGTGAGTCTGGCATAGTTTTTTATGATTTGTACATCTTTTTTTGTAATTTTAAGATGATATGGTTTTTTCTGTTGTGGTAAGGGATAGTTGGGGGTGATTTACGGTAGCCGAAGTAATTTAGGTGATTCTGGTATAGTTTGTTATGATTTTTTGCATTTTTTTGTAATTTTAAAGTGATTGGGCTTAGTTTGTTGCTGTAAAGTGTAGTTGGGGGTGATTTTTGATAGCCGAAGTAATTTACGTGAGTTTGGCATAGTTTGCTATGGTTAGTAGCATTTTTTTGTAATTTAAAAGTAATTGGGTTTAGTTTGTTGTGGTAAGGGTTAGTTGGTGATGATTTAGAGTAGCCGAAGTAATTTAGGTGAGTCTGGCATAGTTTGTTATGATTTGTACACCTTTTTTTGTAATTTTAAGATGATATGGTTTTTTTTGTTGTGGTAAGGGATAGTTGGGGGTGATTTACGGTAGCCGAAGTAATTTAGGTGATTCTGGTATAGCTTGTTATGATTTTTAGCATTTTTTGTAATTTTAAAGTGATTGGGCTTAGTTTGTTGCTGCAAAGTGTAGTTGGAGGTGATTTTTGATAGCCGAAGTAATTTAGGTGAGGTTGGCATAGTTTGCTAAGGTTAGTAGCATTTTTTTGTAATTTAAAAGTGATTGGGTGTAGTTTGTTGTGGTAAGGGTTAGTTGGTGATGATTTAGAGTAGCCGAAGTAATTTAGGTGAGTCTGGCATAGTTTGTTATGATTTGTACACCTTTTTTTGTAATTTTAAGATGATATGGTATGGTTTGTTGTGGTAAGGGATAGTTGGGGGTGATTTACGGTAGCCGAAGTAATTTAGGTGAGTCTGGCATAGTTTGTTATGATTTGTACACCTTTTTTTGTAATTTTAAGATGATATGGTTTTTTTTGTTGTGGTAAGGGATAGTTGGGGGTGATTTACGGTAGCCGAAGTAATTTAGGTGATTCTGGTGTAGTTTGTTATGATTTTTAGCATTTTTTTGTAATTTTAAAGTGATTGGGCTTAGTTTGTTGCTGTAAAGTGTAGTTGGGGGTGATTTTTGATACCCGAAGTAATTTAGGTGAGTTTGGCATAGTTTGCTAAGGTTAGTAGCATTTTTTTGTAATCTAAAGGTGATTGGGTGTAGTTTGTTGTGGTAAGGGTTAGTTGGTGATGATTTAGAGTAGCCGAAGTAATTTAGGTGAGTCTGGCATAGTTTGTTATGATTTGTACATCTTTGTTTGTAATTTTAAGATGATATGTTTTTTTTTGTTGTGGTAAGGGATAGTTGGGGGTGATTTACGGTAGCCGAAGTAATTTAGGTGATTCTGGTATAGTTTGTTATGATTTTTAGCATTTTTTTGTAATTTTAAAGTGATTGGGCTTAGTTTGTTGCTGTAAAGTGTAGTTGGGAGTGATTTTTGATAGCCGAAGTAATTTAGGTGAGTTTGGCATAGTTTGCTATGGTTAGTAGCATTTTTTTGCAATTTAAAAGTGATTGTGTTTAGTTTGTTGTGGTAAGGGTTAGTTGGTGATGATTTAGAGTAGCCGAAGTAATTTAGGTGAGTCTGGCATAGTTTTTTATGATTTGTACACCTTTTTTTGTAATTTTAAGATGATATCGTTTGGTTTGATGTGGTAAGGGATAGTTGGGGGTGATTTACGGTAGCCGAAGTAATTTAGGTGATTCTGGTATAGTTTGTTATGATTTTTAGCATTTTTTTGTAATTTTAAAGTGATTGGGCTTAGTTTGTTGCTGTAAAGTGTAGTTGGGGTGATTTTTGATAGCCGAAGTTATTTAGGTAAGTTTGGCATAGTTTGCTATGGTTAGTAGCATTTTTTTGTAATTTAAAAGTGATTGGGTTTAGTTTGTTGTGGTAAGGGTTAGTTGGTGATGATTTAAAGTAGCCGAAGTAATTTAGGTAATTCTGGTATAGTTTGTTATGATTTTTAGCATTTTTTTGTAATTTTAAAGCGATTGGGCTTAGTTTGTTGCTGTAAAGTGTAGTTGGGGGTGATTTTTGATAGCCGAAGTAATTTAGGTGAGTTTGGCATAGTTTGCTATGGTTAGTAGCATATTTTTGTAATTTAAAAGTGATTGGGTTTGGTTTGTTGTGGTAAGGGTTAGTTGGTGATGATTTAGAGAAGCCGAAGTAATTTAGGTGAGTCTGGCATAGTTTGTTATAATTTGTACACCTTTTTTTGTAATTTTAAGATGATATGGTTTGGTTTGTTGTGGTAAGGGATAGTTGGGGGTGATTTACGGTAGCCGAAGTAATTTAGGTGATTCTGGTATAGTTTGTTATAATTTTTAGCATTTTTTTGTAATTTTAAAATGATTTGGCTTAGTTTGTTGCTGTAAAGTGTAGTTGTGGGTGATTTTTGATACCCGAACCAATTTAGGTGTGTTTGGCATAGTTTGCTATGGTTAGTAGCATCTTTTTGTAATTTAAAAGTGATTGGGTTTAGTTTGTTGTGGTAAGGGTTAGTTGGTGATGATTTAGAGTAGCCGAAGTAATTTAGGTGAGTCTGGCATAGTTTGTTATGATTTGTACACCTTTTTTTGTAATTTTAAGATGATATGGTTTGGTTTGTTGTGGTAAGGGATAGTTGGGGGTGATTTACGGTAGCCGAAGTAATTTAGCTGATTCTGGTATAGTTTGTTATGATTTTTAGCATTTTTTTGTAATATTAAAGTGATTGGGCTTAGTTTGTTGCTGTAAAGTGTAGTTGGGGGTGATTTTTGATAGCCGAAGTAATTTAGGTGAGTTTGGCATAGTTTGCTATGGTCAGTAACATGTTTTTGTAATTTAAAAGTGATTGGGTTTAGTTTGTTGTGGTAAGGGTTAGTTGGTGATGATTTAGAGTAGCCGAAGTAATTTAGGTGAGTCTGGCATAGTTTTTTATGATTTGTACATCTTTTTTTGTAATTATAAGATGATATGGTTTTTTTTGTTGTGGTAAGGGATAGTTGGGGGTGATTTACGGTAGCCGAAGTAATTTAGGTGATTCTGGTATAGTTTGTTATGATTTTTTGCATTTTTTTGTAATTTTAAAGTGATTGGGCTTAGTTTGTTGCTGTAAAGTGTAGTTGGGGGTGATTTTTGATAGCCGAAGTAATTTACGTGAGTTTGGCATAGTTTGCTATGGTTAGTAGCATTTTTTTGTAATTTAAAAGTAATTGGGTTTAGTTTGTTGTGGTAAGGGTTAGTTGGTGATGATTTAGAGTAGCCGAAGTAATTTAGGTGAGTCTGGCATAGTTTGTTATGATTTGTACACCTTTTTTTGTAATTTTAAGATGATATGGTTTTTTTTGTTGTGGTAAGGGATAGTTGGGGGTGATTTACGGTAGCCGAAGTAATTTAGGTGATTCTGGTATAGCTTGTTATGATTTTTAGCATTTTTTGTAATTTTAAAGTGATTGGGCTTAGTTTGTTGCTGCAAAGTGTAGTTGGAGGTGATTTTTGATAGCCGAAGTAATTTAGGTGAGGTTGGCATAGTTTGCTAAGGTTAGTAGCATTTTTTTGTAATTTAAAAGTGATTGGGTGTAGTTTGTTGTGGTAAGGGTTAGTTGGTGATGATTTAGAGTAGCCGAAGTAATTTAGGTGAGTCTGGCATAGTTTGTTATGATTTGTACACCTTTTTTTTATTTTAAGATGATATGGTTTTTTTTGTTGTGATAAGGGATAGTTGGGGGTGATTTACGGTAGCCGAAGTAATTTAGGTGATTCTGGTGTAGTTTGTTATGATTTTTAGCATTTTTTTGTAATTTTAAAGTGATTGGGCTTAGTTTGTTGCTGTAAAGTGTAGTTGGGGATGATTTTTGATAGCCGAAGTAATTTAGGTGAGTTTGGCATAGTTTGCTATGGTTAGTAGCATTTTTTTGTAATTTAAAAGTGATTGTGTTTAGTTTGTTGTGGTAAGGGTTAGTTGGTGATGATTTAGAGTAGCCGAAGTAATTTAGGTGAGTCTGGCATAGTTTATTATGATTTGTACACCTTTTTTTGTAATTTTAAAATGATATGGTTTTTTTTGTTGTGGTAAGGGATAGTTGGGGGTGATTTACGGTAGCCGAAGTAATTTAGGTGATTCTGGTATAGTTTGTTATGATTTTTAGCATTTTTTTGTAATTTTAAAGTGATTGGGCGTAGTTTGTTGCTGTAAAGTGTAGTTGGGGGTGATTTTTGATAGCCGAAGTAATTTAGGTAAGTTTGGCATAGTTTGCTATGGTTAGTAGCATTTTTTTGTAATTTAAAAGTGATTGGGTTTAGTTTGTTGTGGTAAGGGTTAGTTGGTGATGATTTAGAGTAGCCGAAGTAATTTAGGTGATTCTGGTATAGTTTGTTATGATTTTTAGCATTTTTTTGTAATTTTAAAGCGATTGGGCTTAGTTTGTTGCTGTAAAGTGTTGTTGGGGGTGATTTTTGATAGCCGAAGTAATTTAGGTGAGTTTGGCATAGTTTGCTATGGTTAGTAGCATATTTTTGTAATTTAAAAGTGATTGGGTTTGGTTTGTTGTGGTAAGGGTTAGTTGGTGATGATTTAGAGAAGCCGAAGTAATTTAGGTGAGTCTGGCATAGTTTTTTATGATTTGTACACCTTTTTTTGTAATTTTAAGATGATATCGTTTGGTTTGATGTGGTAAGGGATAGTTGGGGGTGATTTACGGTAGCCGAAGTAATTTAGGTGATTCTGGTATAGTTTGCTATGATTTTTAGCATTTTTTTGTAATTTTAAAGTGATTGGGCGTAGTTTGTTGCTGTAAAGTGTAGTTGGGGGTGATTTTTGATAGCCGAAGTAATTTAGGTAAGTTTGGCATAGTTTGCTATGGTTAGTAGCATTTTTTTGTAATTTAAAAGTGATTGGGTTTAGTTTGTTGTGGTAAGGGTTAGTTGGTGATGATTTAGAGTAGCCGAAGTAATTTAGGTGATTCTGGTATAGTTTGTTATGATTTTTAGCATTTTTTTGTAATTTTAAAGCGATTGGGCTTAGTTTGTTGCTGTAAAGTGTTGTTGGGGGTGATTTTTGATAGCCGAAGTAATTTAGGTGAGTTTGGCATAGTTTGCTATGGTTAGTAGCATATTTTTGTAATTTAAAATTGATTGGGTTTGGTTTGTTGTGGTAAGGGTTAGTTGGTGATGATTTAGAGAAGCCGAAGTAATTTAGGTGAGTCTGGCATAGTTTGTTATAATTTGTACACCTTTTTTTGTAATTTTAAGATGATATGGTTTGGTTTTTTGTGGTAAGGGATAGTTGGGGGTGATTTACGGTAGCCGAAGTAATTTAGGTGATTCTGGTATAGTTTGTTATAATTTTTAGCATTTTTTTGTAATTTTAAAATGATTGGGCTTAGTTTGTTGCTGTAAAGTGTAGTTGGGGGTAATTTTTGATACCCGAACTAATTTAGGTGTGTTTGGCATAGTTTGGTATGGTTAGTAGCATCTTTTTGTAATTTAAAAGTGATTGGGTTTAGTTTGTTGTGGTAAGGGTTAGTTGGTGATGATTTAGAGTAGCCGAAGTAATTTAGGTGAGTCTGGCATAGTTTGTTATGATTTGTACACCTTTTTTTGTAATTTTAAGATGATATGGTTTGGTTTGTTGTGGTAAGGGATAGTTGGGGGTGATTTACGGTAGCCGAAGTAATTTAGCTGATTCTGGTATAGTCTGTTATGATTTTTAGCATTTTTTTGTAATTTTAAAGTGATTGGGCTTAGTTTGTTGCTGTAAAGTGTAGTTGGGGGTGCTTTTTGATAGCCGAAGTAATTTAGGTGAGTTTGGCATAGTTTGCTATGGTCAGTAACATGTTTTTGTAATTTAAAAGTGATTGGGTTTAGTTTGTTGTGGTAAGGGTTAGTTGGTGATGATTTAGAGTAGCCGAAGTAATTTAGGTGAGTTTGGCATAGTTTGTTATGATTTGTACACCTTTTTTTGTAATTTTAAGATGATATGTTTTTTTTTGTTGTGGTAAGGGATAGTTGGGGGTGATTTACGGTAGCCGAAGTAATTTAGGTGATTCTGGTATAGCTTGTTATGATTTTTAGCATTTTTTGTAATTTTAAAGTGATTGGGCTTAGTTTGTTGCTGCAAAGTGTAGTTGGAGGTGATTTTTGATAGCCGAAGTAATTTAGGTGAGGTTGGCATAGTTTGCTAAGGTTAGTAGCATTTTTTTGTAATTTAAAAGTGATTGGGTGTAGTTTGTTGTGGTAAGGGTTAGTTGGTGATGATTTAGAGTAGCCGAAGTAATTTAGGTGAGTCTGGCATAGTTTGTTATGATTTGTACACCTTTTTTTGTAATTTTAAGATGATATGGTATGGTTTGTTGTGGTAAGGGATAGTTGGGGGTGATTTACGGTAGCCGAAGTAATTTAGGTGACTCTGGTATAGTTTGTTATGATTTTTTGAATTTTTTTGTAATTTTAAAGTGATTGGGCTTAGTTTGTTGCTGTAAAGTGTAGTTGGGGGTGATTTTTGATAGCCGAAGTAATTTAGGTGAGTTTGGCATAGTTTGCTATGGTTAGTAGCATTTTTTTTAATTTAAAAGTGATTGGGTTTAGTTTGTTGTGGTAAGGTTTAGTTGGTGATGATTTAGAGTAGCCGAAGTAATTTAGGTGATTCTGGTATAGTTTGTTATGATTTTTAGCATTTTTTTGTAATTTTAAAGAGATTGGGCTTAGTTTGTTGCTGTAAAGTGTAGTTGGGTGTGATTTTTGATAGCCGAAGTAATTTAGGTGAGTTTGGCATAGTTTGCTATGGTTAGTAACATGTTTTTGTAATTTAAAAGTGATTGGGTTTAGTTTGTTGTGGTAAGGGTTAGTTGGTGATGATTTAGAGTAGCCGAAGTAATTTAGGTGAGTCTGGCATAGTTTGTTATGATTTGTACATCTTTGTTTGTAATTTTAAGATGATATGTTTTTTTTTGTTGTGGTAAGGGATAGTTGGGGGTGATTTACGGTAGCCGAAGTAATTTAGGTGATTCTGGTGTAGTTTGTTATGATTTTTAGCATTTTTTTGTAATTTTAAAGTGATTGGGCTTAGTTTGTTGCTGTAAAGTGTTGTTGGGGGTGATTTTTGATAGCCGAAGTAATTTAGGTGAGTTTGGCATAGTTTGCTAGGGTTAGTAGCATTTTTTTGTAATTTAAAAGTGATTGGGTTTAGTTTGTTGTGGTAAGGGTTAGTTGGTGATGATTTAGAGTAGCCGAAGTAATTTAGGTGATTCTGGTATAGTTTGTTATGATTTTTAGCATTTTTTTGTAATTTTAAAGAGATTGGGCTTAGTTTCTTGCTGTAGAGTGTTGTTGGGGGTGATTTTTGATAGCCGAAGTAATTTAGGTGAGTTTGGCATAGTTTGCTATGGTTAATAGAATTTTTTTGTAATTTAAAAGTGATTGGGTTTAGTTTGTTTTGGTAAGGGTTAGTTGGTAATGATTTAGAGTAGCCGAAGTAATTTAGGTGAGCCTGGCATAGTTTGTTATGATTTGTACACCTTTTTTTGTAATTTTAAAATGATATGGTTTTTTTTGTTGTGGTAAGGGATAGTTGGGGGCGATTTACGGTAGCCGAAGTAATTTAGGTGATTCTGGTATAGTTTGTTATGATTTTTTGCATTTTTTTGTAATTTTAAAGTGATTGGGTTTAGTTTGTTGCTGTAAAGTGTAGTTGGGGGTGATTTTTGATAGCCGAAGTAATTTACGTGAGTTTGGCATAGTTTGCTATGGTTAGTAGCATTTTTTTGTAATTTAAAAGTGATTGGGTTTAGTTTGTTGTGGTAAGGGTTAGTTGGTGATGATTTAGAGAAGCCGAAGTAATTTAGGTGAGTCTGGCATAGTTTTTTATGATTTGTACACCTTTTTTTGTAATTTTAAGATGATATCGTTTGGTTTGATGTGGTAAGGGATAGTTGGGGGTGATTTACGGTAGCCGAAGTAATTTAGGTGATTCTGGTATAGTTTGCTATGATTTTTAGCATTTTTTTGTAATTTCAAAGTGATTGGGCGTAGTTTGTTGCTGTAAAGTGTAGTTGGGGGTGATTTTTGATAGCCGAAGTAATTTAGGTAAGTTTGGCATAGTTTGCTATGGTTAGTAGCATTTTTTTGTAATTTAAAAGTGATTGGGTTTAGTTTGTTGTGGTAAGGGTTAGTTGGTGATGATTTAGAGTAGCCGAAGTAATTTAGGTGATTCTGGTATAGTTTGTTATGATTTTTAGCATTTTTTTGTAATTTTAAAGCGATTGGGCTTAGTTTGTTGCTGTAAAGTGTTGTTGGGGGTGATTTTTGATAGCCGAAGTAATTTAGGTGAGTTTGGCATAGTTTGCTATGGTTAGTAGCATATTTTTGTAATTTAAAAGTGATTGGGTTTGGTTTGTTGTGGTAAGGGTTAGTTGGTAATGATTTAGAGAAGCCGAAGTAATTTAGGTGAGTCTGGCATAGTTTGTTATAATTTGTACACCTTTTTTTGTAATTTTAAGATGATATGGTTTGGTTTTTTGTGGTAAGGGATAGTTGGGGGTGATTTACGGTAGCCGAAGTAATTTAGGTGATTCTGGTATAGTTTGTTATAATTTTTAGCATTTTTTGTAATTTTAAAATGATTGGGCTTAGTTTGTTGCTGTAAAGTGTAGTTGGGGGTAATTTTTGATACCCGAACTAATTTAGGTGTGTTTGGCATAGTTTGGTATGGTTAGTAGCATCTTTTTGTAATTTAAAAGTGATTGGGTTTAGTTTGTTGTGGTAAGGGTTAGTTGGTGATGATTTAGAGTAGCCGAAGTAATTTAGGTGAGTCTGGCATAGTTTGTTATGATTTGAACACCTTTTTTTGTAATTTTAAGATGATATGGTTTGGTTTGTTGTGGTAAGGGATAGTTGGGGGTGATTTACGGTAGCCGAAGTAATTTAGCTGATTCTGGTATAGTCTGTTATGATTTTTAGCATTTTTTTGTAATTTTAAAGTGATTGGGCTTAGTTTGTTGCTGTAAAGTGTAGTTGGGGGTGCTTTTTGATAGCCGAAGTAATTTAGGTGAGTTTGGCATAGTTTGCTATGGTCAGTAACATGTTTTTGTAATTTAAAAGTGATTGGGTTTAGTTTGTTGTGGTAAGGGTTAGTTGGTGATGATTTAGAGTAGCCGAAGTAATTTAGGTGAGTTTGGCATAGTTTGTTATGATTTGTACACCTTTTTTTGTAATTTTAAGATGATATGTTTTTTTTTGTTGTGGTAAGGGATAGTTGGGGGTGATTTACGGTAGCCGAAGTAATTTAGGTGATTCTGGTATAGCTTGTTATGATTTTTAGCATTTTTTGTAATTTTAAAGTGATTGGGCTTAGTTTGTTGCTGCAAAGTGTAGTTGGAGGTGATTTTTGATAGCCGAAGTAATTTAGGTGAGGTTGGCATAGTTTGCTAAGGTTAGTAGCATTTTTTTGTAATTTAAAAGTGATTGGGTGTAGTTTGTTGTGGTAAGGGTTAGTTGGTGATGATTTAGAGTAGCCGAAGTAATTTAGGTGAGTCTGGCATAGTTTGTTATGATTTGTACACCTTTTTTTGTAATTTTAAGATGATATGGTATGGTTTGGGTAAGGGATAGTTGGGGGTGATTTACGGTAGCCGAAGTAATTTAGGTGACTCTGGTATAGTTTGTTATGATTTTTTGAATTTTTTTGTAATTTTAAAGTGATTGGGCTTAGTTTGTTGCTGTAAAGTGTAGTTGGGGGTGATTTTTGATAGCCGAAGTAATTTAGGTGAGTTTGGCATAGTTTGCTATGGTTAGTAGCATTTTTTTTAATTTAAAAGTGATTGGGTTTAGTTTGTTGTGGTAAGGTTTAGTTGGTGATGATTTAGAGTAGCCGAAGTAATTTAGGTGATTCTGGTATAGTTTGTTATGATTTTTAGCATTTTTTTGTAATTTTAAAGAGATTGGGCTTAGTTTGTTGCTGTAAAGTGTAGTTGGGTGTGATTTTTGATAGCCGAAGTAATTTAGGTGAGTTTGGCATAGTTTGCTATGGTTAGTAACATGTTTTTGTAATTTAAAAGTGATTGGGTTTAGTTTGTTGTGGTAAGGGTTAGTTGGTGATGATTTAGAGTAGCCGAAGTAATTTAGGTGAGTCTGGCATAGTTTGTTATGATTTGTACATCTTTGTTTGTAATTTTAAGATGATATGTTTTTTTTTGTTGTGGTAAGGGATAGTTGGGGGTGATTTACGGTAGCCGAAGTAATTTAGGTGATTCTGGTGTAGTTTGTTATGATTTTTAGCATTTTTTTGTAATTTTAAAGTGATTGGGCTTAGTTTGTTGCTGTAAAGTGTTGTTGGGGGTGATTTTTGATAGCCGAAGTAATTTAGGTGAGTTTGGCATAGTTTGCTAGGGTTAGTAGCATTTTTTTGTAATTTAAAAGTGATTGGGTTTAGTTTGTTGTGGTAAGGGTTAGTTGGTGATGATTTAGAGTAGCCGAAGTAATTTAGGTGATTCTGGTATAGTTTGTTATGATTTTTAGCATTTTTTTGTAATTTTAAAGAGATTGGGCTTAGTTTGTTGCTGTAAAGTGTAGTTGGGTGTGATTTTTGATAGCCGAAGTAATTTAGGTGAGTTTGGCATAGTTTGCTATGGTCAGTAACATGTTTTTGTAATTTAAAAGTGATTGGGTTTAGTTTGTTGTGGTAAGGGTTAGTTGGTAATGATTTAGAGTAGCCGAAGTAATTTAGGTGAGTCTGGCATAGTTTGTTATGATTTGTACATCTTTTTTTATAATTTTAAGATGATATGGTTTTTTTTGTTGTGGTAAGGGATAGTTGGGGGTGATTTACGGTAGCCGAAGTAGTTTAGGTGATTCTGGTGTAGTTTGTTATGATTTTTAGCATTTTTTTGTAATTTTAAAGTGATTGGGCTTAGTTTCTTGCTGTAGAGTGTTGTTGGGGGTGATTTTTGATAGCCGAAGTAATTTAGGTGAGTTTGGCATAGTTTGCTATGGTTAATAGAATTTTTTTGTAATTTAAAAGTGATTGGGTTTAGTTTGTTTTGGTAAGGGTTAGTTGGTAATGATTTAGAGTAGCCGAAGTAATTTAGGTGAGCCTGGCATAGTTTGTTATGATTTGTACACCTTTTTTTGTAATTTTAAAATGATATGGTTTTTTTTGTTGTGGTAAGGGATAGTTGGGGGCGATTTACGGTAGCCGAAGTAATTTAGGTGATTCTGGTATAGTTTGTTATGATTTTTTGCATTTTTTTGTAATTTTAAAGTGATTGGGTTTAGTTTGTTGCTGTAAAGTGTAGTTGGGGGTGATTTTTGATAGCCGAAGTAATTTACGTGAGTTTGGCATAGTTTGCTATGGTTAGTAGCATTTTTTTGTAATTTAAAAGTGATTGGGTTTAGTTTGTTGTGGTAAGGGTTAGTTGGTGATGATTTAGAGTAGCCGAAGTAATTTAGGTGAGTCTGGCATAGTTTGTTATGATTTGTACACCTTTTTTTGTAATTTTAAGATGATATGGTTTTTTTTGTTGTGGTAAGGGATAGTTGGGGGTGATTTACGGTAGCCGAAGTAATTTAGGTGATTCTGGTATAGTTTGTTATGATTTTTAGCATTTTTTTGTAATTTTAAAGTGATTGGGCTTAGTTTGTTGCTGTAAAGTGTAGTTGGGGGTGATTTTTGATACCCGAAGTAATTTAGGTGAGTTTGGCATAGTTTGCTAAGGTTAGTAGCATTTTTTTGTAATTTAAATGTGATTGGGTGTAGTTTGTTGTGGTAAGGGTTAGTTGGTGATGATTTTGAGTAGTCGAAGTAATTTAGGTGAGTCTGGCATAGTTTGTTATGATTTGTACACCTTTTTTTTAATTTTAAGATGATATAGTGTGGTTTGTTGTGGTAAGGGATAGTTGGGGGTGATTTACGGTAGCCGAAGTAATTTAGGTGATTCTGGTGTAGCTTGTTATGATTTTTAGCATTTTTTGTAATTTTAAAGTGATTGGGCTTAGTTTGTTGCTGCAAAGTGTAGTTGGAGGTGATTTTTGATAGCCGAAGTAATTTAGGTGAGGTTGGCATAGTTTGCTAAGGTTAGTAGCATTTTTTTGTAATTTAAAAGTGATTGGGTGTAGTTTGTTGTGGTAAGGGTTAGTTGGTGATGATTTAGAGTAGCCGAAGTAATTTAGGTGAGTCTGGCATAGTTTGTTATGATTTGTACACCTTTTTTTTATTTTAAGATGATATGGTTTTTTTTGTTGTGATAAGGGATAGTTGGGGGTGATTTACGGTAGCCGAAGTAATTTAGGTGATTCTGGTGTAGTTTGTTATGATTTTTAGCATTTTTTTGTAATTTTAAAGTGATTGGGCTTAGTTTGTTGCTGTAAAGTGTAGTTGGGGATGATTTTTGATAGCCGAAGTAATTTAGGTAAGTTTGGCATAGTTTGCTATGGTTAGTAGCATTTTTTTGTAATTTAAAAGTGATTGGGTTTAGTTTGTTGTGGTAAGGGTTAGTTGGTGATGATTTAGAGTAGCCGAAGTAATTTAGGTGATTCTGGTATAGTTTGTTATGATTTTTAGCATTTTTTTGTAATTTTAAAGCGATTGGGCTTAGTTTGTTGCTGTAAAGTGTTGTTGGGGGTGATTTTTGATAGCCGAAGTAATTTAGGTGAGTTTGGCATAGTTTGCTATGGTTAGTAGCATATTTTTGTAATTTAAAAGTGATTGGGTTTGGTTTGTTGTGGTAAGGGTTAGTTGGTGATGATTTAGAGAAGCCGAAGTAATTTAGGTGAGTCTGGCATAGTTTTTTATGATTTGTACACCTTTTTTTGTAATTTTAAGATGATATCGTTTGGTTTGATGTGGTAAGGGATAGTTGGGGGTGATTTACGGTAGCCGAAGTAATTTAGGTGATTCTGGTATAGTTTGCTATGATTTTTAGCATTTTTTTGTAATTTTAAAGTGATTGGGCGTAGTTTGTTGCTGTAAAGTGTAGTTGGGGGTGATTTTTGATAGCCGAAGTAATTTAGGTAAGTTTGGCATAGTTTGCTATGGTTAGTAGCATTTTTTTGTAATTTAAAAGTGATTGGGTTTAGTTTGTTGTGGTAAGGGTTAGTTGGTGATGATTTAGAGTAGCCGAAGTAATTTAGGTGATTCTGGTATAGTTTGTTATGATTTTTAGCATTTTTTTGTAATTTTAAAGCGATTGGGCTTAGTTTGTTGCTGTAAAGTGTTGTTGGGGGTGATTTTTGATAGCCGAAGTAATTTAGGTGAGTTTGGCATAGTTTGCTATGGTTAGTAGCATATTTTTGTAATTTAAAAGTGATTGGGTTTGGTTTGTTGTGGTAAGGGTTAGTTGGTGATGATTTAGAGAAGCCGAAGTAATTTAGGTGAGTCTGGCATAGTTTGTTATAATTTGTACACCTTTTTTTGTAATTTTAAGATGATATGGTTTGGTTTTTTGTGGTAAGGGATAGTTGGGGGTGATTTACGGTAGCCGAAGTAATTTAGGTGATTCTGGTATAGTTTGTTATAATTTTTAGCATTTTTTTGTAATTTTAAAATGATTGGGCTTAGTTTGTTGCTGTAGAGTGTAGTTGGGGGTAATTTTTGATACCCGAACTAATTTAGGTGTGTTTGGCATAGTTTGGTATGGTTAGTAGCATCTTTTTGTAATTTAAAAGTGATTGGGTTTAGTTTGTTGTGGTAAGGGTTAGTTGGTGATGATTTAGAGTAGCCGAAGTAATTTAGGTGAGTCTGGCATAGTTTGTTATGATTTGTACACTTTTTTTTGTAATTTTAAGATGATATGGTTTGGTTTGTTGTGGTAAGGGATAGTTGGGGGTGATTTACGGTAGCCGAAGTAATTTAGCTGATTCTGGTATAGTCTGTTATGATTTTTAGCATTTTTTTGTAATTTTAAAGTGATTGGGCTTAGTTTGTTGCTGTAAAGTGTAGTTGGGGGTGCTTTTTGATAGCCGAAGTAATTTAGGTGAGTTTGGCATAGTTTGCTATGGTCAGTAACATGTTTTTGTAATTTAAAAGTGATTGGGTTTAGTTTGTTGTGGTAAGGGTTAGTTGGTGATGATTTAGAGTAGCCGAAGTAATTTAGGTGAGTTTGGCATAGTTTGTTATGATTTGTACACCTTTTTTTGTAATTTTAAGATGATATGTTTTTTTTTGTTGTGGTAAGGGATAGTTGGGGGTGATTTACGGTAGCCGAAGTAATTTAGGTGATTCTGGTGTAGTTTGTTATGATTTTTAGCATTTTTTTGTAATTTTAAAGTGATTGGGCTTAGTTTGTTGCTGTAAAGTGTTGTTGGGGGTGATTTTTGATAGCCGAAGTAATTTAGGTGAGTTTGGCATAGTTTGCTATGGTTAATAGCATTTTTTTGTAATTTAAAAGTGATTGGGTTTAGTTTGTTGTGGTAAGGGTTAGTTGGTGATGATTTAGAGTAGCCGAAGTAATTTAGGTGAATCTGGCATAGTTTGTTATGATTTGTACACCTTTTTTTGTAATTTTAAGATGATATGGTTTTTTTTGTTGTGGTAAGGGATAGTTGGGGGTGATTTACGGTAGCCGAAGTAATTTAGGTGATTCTGGTATAGTTTGTTATGATTTTTTGCATTTTTTTGTAATTTTTAAGTGATTGGGCTTAGTTTGTTGCTGTAAAGTGTAGTTGGCGGTGATTTTTGATAGCCGAAGTAATTTACGTGAGTTTGGCATAGTTTGCTATGGTTAGTAGCATTTTTTTGTAATTTAAAAGTGATTGGGTTTAGTTTGTTGCGGTAAGGGTTATTTGGTGATGATTTAGTGTAGCCGAAGTAATTTAGGTGAGTCTGGCATAGTTTGTTATGATTTGTACACCTTTTTTTTAATTTTAAGATGATATGGTGTGGTTTGTTGTGGTAAGGGATAGTTGGGGGTGATTTCCGGTAGCCGAAGTAATTTAGGTGATTCTGGTATAGCTTGTTATGATTTTTAGCATTTTTTGTAATTTTAAAGTGATTGGGCTTAGTTTGTTGCTGCAAAGTGTAGTTGGAGGTGATTTTTGATAGCCGAAGTAATTTAGGTGAGGTTGGCATAGTTTGCTAAGGTTAGTAGCATTTTTTTGTAATTTAAAAGTGATTGGGTGTAGTTTGTTGTGGTAAGTGTTAGTTGGTGATGATTTAGAGTAGCCGAAGTAATTTAGGTGAGTCTGGCATAGTTTGTTATGATTTGTACACCTTTTTTTTAATTTTAAGATGATATGGTTTTTTTCTTGTGATAAGGGATAGTTGGGGGTGATTTACGGTAGCCGAAGTAATTTAGGTGATTCTGGTGTAGTTTGTTATGATTTTTAGCATTTTTTTGTAATTTTAAAGTGATTGGGCTTAGTTTGTTGCTGTTAAGTGTAGTTGGGGGTGATTTTTGATAGCCGAAGAAATTTAGGTGAGTTTGGCATAGTTTGCTATGGTTAGTAGCATTTTTTTGTAATTTAAAAGTGATTGTGTTTAGTTTGTTGTGGTAAGGGTTAGTTGGTGATGATTTAGAGTAGCCGAAGTAATTTAGGTTAGTCTGGCATAGTTTGTTATGATTTGTACACCTTTTTTTGTAATTTTAAAATGATATGGTTTTTTTTGTTGTGGCAAGGGATAGTTGGGGGTGATTTACGGTAGCCGAAGTAATTTAGGTGATTCTGGTATAGTTTGTTATGATTATTAGCATTTTTTTGTAATTTTAAAGTGATTGGGCTTAGTTTGTTGCTGTAAAGTGTAGTTGGGGGTGATTTTTGATAGCCGAAGTAATTTAGGTAAGTTTGGCATAGTTTGCTATGGTTATTAGCATTTTTTTGTAATTTAAAAGTGATTGGGTTTAGTTTGTTGTGGTAAGGGTTAGTTGGTGATGATTTAGAGTAGCCGAAGTAATTTAGGTGAGTCTGGCATAGTTTTTTATGATTTGTACACCTTTTTTTTGTAATTTTAAGATGATATCGTTTGGTTTGATGTTGTAAGGGATAGTTGGGGGTGATTTACGGTAGCCGAAGTAATTTAGGTGATTCTGGTATAGTTTGTTATGATTTTTAGCATTTTTTTGTAATTTTAAAGTGATTGGGCTTAGTTTGTTGCTGTAAAGTGTAGTTGGGGTGATTTTTGATAGCCGAAGTAATTTAGGTAAGTTTGGCATAGTTTGCTATGGTTAGTAGCATTTTTTTGTAATTTAAAAGTGATTGGGTATAGTTTGTTGTGGTAAGGGTTAGTTGGTGATGATTTAGAGTAGCCGAAGTAATTTAGGTGATTCTGGTATAGTTTGTTATGATTTTTAGCGTTTTTTTGTAATTTTAAAGCGATTGGGCTTAGTTTGTTGCTGTAAAGTGTAGTTGGGGGTGATTTTTGATAGCCGAAGTAATTTAGGTGAGTTTGGCATAGTTTGCTATGGTTAGTAGCATATTTTTGTAATTTAAAAGTGATTGGGTTTGGTTTGTTGTGGTAAGGGTTAGTTGGTGATGATTTAGAGAAGCCGAAGTAATTTAGGTGAGTCTGGCATAGTTTGTTATCATTTGTACACCTTTTTTTGTAATTTTAAGATGATATGGTTTGGTTTGTTGTGGTAAGGGATAGTTGGGGGTGATTTACGGTAGCCGAAGTAATTTAGGTGATTCTGGTATAGTTTGTTATGATTATTAGCATTTTTTTGTAATTTCAAAGTGATTGGGCTTAGTTTGTTGCTGTAAAGTGTAGTTGGGGGTGATTTTTGATAGCCGAAGTAATTTAGGTAAGTTTGGCATAGTTTGCTATGGTTATTAGCATTTTTTTGTAATTTAAAAGTGATTGGGTTTAGTTTGTTGTGGTAAGGGTTAGTTGGTGATGATTTAGAGTAGCCGAAGTAATTTAGGTGAGTCTGGCATAGTTTTTTATGATTTGTACACCTTTTTTTTGTAATTTTAAGATGATATCGTTTGGTTTGATGTGGTAAGGGATAGTTGGGGGTGATTTACGGTAGCCGAAGTAATTTAGGTGATTCTGGTATAGTTTGTTATGATTTTTAGCATTTTTTTGTAATTTTAAAGTGATTGGGCTTAGTTTGTTGCTGTAAAGTGTAGTTGGGGTGATTTTTGATAGCCGAAGTAATTTAGGTAAGTTTGGCATAGTTTGCTATGGTTAGTAGCATTTTTTTGTAATTTAAAAGTGATTGGGTTTAGTTTGTTGTGGTAAGGGTTAGTTGGTGATGATTTAGAGTAGCCGAAGTAATTTAGGTGATTCTGGTATAGTTTGTTATGATTTTTAGCATTTTTTTGTAATTTTAAAGCGATTGGGCTTAGTTTGTTGCTGTAAAGTGTAGTTGGGGGTGATTTTTGATAGCCGAAGTAATTTAGGTGAGTTTGGCATAGTTTGCTATGGTTAGTAGCATATTTTTGTAATTTAAAAGTGATTGGGTTTGGTTTGTTGTGGTAAGGGTTAGTTGGTGATGATTTAGAGAAGCCGAAGTAATTTAGGTGAGTCTGGCATAGTTTGTTATAATTTGTACACCTTTTTTTGTAATTTTAAGATGATATGGTTTGGTTTGTTGTGGTAAGGGATAGTTGGGGGTGATTTACGGTAGCCGAAGTAATTTAGGTGATTCTTGTATAGTTTGTTATAATTTTTAGCATTTTTTTGTAATTTTAAAATGATTGGGTTTAGTTTGTTGCTGTAAAGTGTAGTTGGGGGTGATTTTTGATACCCGAACTAATTTAGGTGTGTTTGGCATAGTTTGCTATGGTTAGTAGCATCTTTTTGTAATTTAAAAGTGATTGGGTTTAGTTTGTTGTGGTAAGGGTTAGTTGGTGATGATTTAGTGTAGCCGAAGTAATTTAGGTGAGTCTGGCATAGTTTGTTATGATTTGTACACCTTTTTTTGTAATTTTAAGATGATATGGTTTGGTTTGTTGTGGTAATGGATAGTTGGGGGTGATTTACGGTAGCCGAAGTAATTTAGCTGATTCTGGTATAGTTTGTTATGATTTTTAGCATTTTTTTGTAATTTTAAAGTGAATGGGCTTAGTTTGTTGCTCTAAAGTGTAGTTGGGGGTGATTTTTGATACCCGAAGTAATTTAGGTGTGTTTGGCATAGTTTGCTATGGTTAGTAGCATTTTTTTGTAATTTAAAAGTGATTGGGTTTAGTTTGTTGTGGTAAGGGTTAGTTGGTGATGATTTAGAGTAGCCGAAGTAATTTAGGTGAGTCTGGCATAGTTTGTTATGATTTGTACACCTTTTTTTGTAATTTTAAGATGATATCGTTTGGTTTGATGTGGTAAGGGATAGTTGGGGGTGATTTACGGTAGCCGAAGTAATTTAGGTGATTCTGGTATAGTTTGTTATGATTTTTAGCATTTTTTTGTAATTTTAAAGTGATTGGGCTTAGTTTGTTGCTGTAAAGTGTAGTTGGGGTGATTTTTGATAGCCGAAGTAATTTAGGTAAGTTTGGCATAGTTTGCTATGGTTAGTAGCATTTTTTTGTAATTTAAAGTGATTGGGTTTAGTTTGTTGTGGTAAGGATTAGTTGGTGATGATTTAGAGTAGCCGAAGTAATTTAGGTGATTCTGGTGTAGTTTGTTATGATTTTTAGCATTTTTTTGTAATTTTAAAGCGATTGGGCTTAGTTTGTTGCTGTAAAGTGTTGTTGGGGGTGATTTTTGATAGCCGAAGTAATTTAGGTGAGTTTGGCATAGTTTGCTATGGTTAGTAGCATATTTTTGTAATTTAAAAGTGATTGGGTTTGGTTTGTTGTGGTAAGGGTTAGTTGGAGATGATTTAGAGAAGCCGAAGTAATTTAGGTGAGTCTGGCATAGTTTGTTATAATTTGTACACCTTTTTTGTAATTTTAAGATGATATGGTTTGGTTTGTTGTGGTAAGGGATAGTTGGGGGTGATTTACGGTAGCCGAAGTAATTTAGGTGATTCTGGTATAGTTTGTTATAATTTTTAGCATTTTTTTGTAATTTTAAAATGATTGGGCTTAGTTTGTTGTTGTAAAGTGTAGTTGGGGGTGATTTTTGATACCCGAACTAATTTAGGTGTGTTTGGCATAGTTTGCTATGGTTAGTAGCATCTTTTTGTAATTTAAAAGTGATTGGGTTTAGTTTGTTGTGGTAAGGGTTAGTTGGTGATGATTTAGAGTAGCCGAAGTAATTTAGGTGAGTCTGGCATAGTTTGTTATGATTTGTACACCTTTTTTTGTAATTTTAAGATGATATGGTTTTTTTTGTTGTGGTAAGGGATAGTTGGGGGTGATTTACGGTAGCCGAAGTAATTTAGGTGATTCTGGTATAGTTTGTTATGATTTTTAGCATTTTTTTGTAATTTTAAAGTGATTGGGCTTAGTTTGTTGCTGTAAAGTGTAGTTGGGGGTGATTTTTGATACCCGAAGTAATTTAGGTGAGTTTGGCATAGTTTGCTAAGGTTAGTAGCATTTTTTTGTAATTTAAAGGTGATTGGGTGTAGTTTGTTGTGGTAAGGGTTAGTTGGTGATGATTTAGAGTAGCCGAAGTAATTTAGGTGAGTCTGGCATAGTTTGTTATGATTTGTACACCTTTTTTTTAATTTTAAGATGATATGATGTGGTTTGTTGTGGTAAGGGATAGTTGGGGGTGATTTACGGTAGCCGAAGTAATTTAGCTGATTCTGGTATAGTCTGTTATGATTTTTAGCATTTTTTTGTAATTTTAAAGTGATTGGGCTTAGTTTGTTGCTGTAAAGTGTAGTTGGGGGTGCTTTTTGATAGCCGAAGTAATTTAGGTGAGTTTGGCATAGTTTGCTATGGTCAGTAACATGTTTTTGTAATTTAAAAGTGATTGGGTTTAGTTTGTTGTGGTAAGGGTTAGTTGGTGATGATTTAGAGTAGCCGAAGTAATTTAGGTGAGTCTGGCATAGTTTGTTATGATTTGTACATTTTTTTTTGTAATTTTAAGATGATATGGTTTTTTTTGTTGTGGTAAGGGATAGTTGGGGGTGATTTACGGTAGCCGAAGTAATTTAGGTGATTCTGGTGTAGTTTGTTATGATTTTTAGCATTTTTTTGTAATTTTAAAGTGATTGGGCTTAGTTTGTTGCTGTAAAGTGTTGTTGGTGGTGATTTTTGATAGCCGAAGTAATTTAGGTGAGTTTGGCATAGTTTGCTATGGTTAATAGAATTTTTTTGTAATTTAAAAGTAATTGGGTTTAGTTTGTTGTGGTAAGGGTTAGTTGGTGATGATTTAGAGTAGCCGAAGTAATTTAGGTGAGTCTGGCATAGTTTGTTATGATTTGTACACCTTTTTTTGTAATTTTAAGATGATATGGTTTTTTTTGTTGTGGTAAGGGATAGTTGGGGGTAATTTACGGTAGCCGAAGTAATTTAGGTGATTCTGGTATAGTTTGTTATGATTTTTTGCATTTTTTTGTAATTTTAAAGTGATTGGGCTTAGTTTGTTGCTGTAAAGTGTAGTTGGGGGTGATTTTTGATAGCCGAAGTAATTTACGTGAGTTTGGCACAGTTTGCTATGGTTAGTAGCATTTTTTTGTAATTTAAAAGTGATTGGGTTTAGTTTGTTTTGGTAAAGGTTAGTTGGTGATGATTTAGAGTAGCCGAAGTAATTTAGGTGAGTCTGGCATAGTTTGTTATGATTTGTACACCTTTTTTTGTAATTTTAAGATGATATGGTTTTTTTTGTTGTGGTAAGGGATAGTTGGTGGTGATTTACGGTAGCCGAAGTAATTTAGGTGATTCTGGTATAGTTTGTTATGATTTTTAGCATTTTTTTGTAATTTTAAAGTGATTGGGCTTAGTTTGTTGCTGTAAAGTGTAGTTGGGGGTGATTTTTGATACCCGAAGTAATTTAGGTGAGTTTGGCATAGTTTGCTAAGGTTAGTAGCATTTTTTTGTAATTTAAATGTGATTGGGTGTAGTTTGTTGTGGTAAGGGTTAGTTGGTGATGATTTTGAGTAGCCGAAGTAATTTAGGTGAGTCTGGCATAGTTTGTTATGATTTGTACACCTTTTTTTTTATTTTAAGATGATATGGTGTGGTTTGTTGTGGTAAGGGATAGTTGGGGGTGATTTACGGTAGCCGAAGTAATTTAGGTGATTCTGGTATAGCTTGTTATGATTTTTAGCATTTTTTTGTAATTTTAAAGTGATTGGGCTTAGTTTGTTGCTGCAAAGTGTAGTTGGAGGTGATTTTTGATAGCCGAACTAATTTAGGTGTGTTTGGCATAGTTTGCTATGGTTAGTAGCATCTTTTTGTAATTTAAAAGTGATTGGGTTTAGTTTGTTGTGGTAAGGGTTAGTTGGTGATGATTTAGAGTAGCCGAAGTAATTTAGGTGATTCTGGTATAGTTTGTTATGATTTTTAGCATTTTTTTGTAATTTTAAAGCGATTGGGCTTAGTTTGTTGCTGTAAAGTGTAGTTGGGGGTGATTTTTGATAGCCGAAGTAATTTAGGTGAGTTTGGCATAGTTTGCTATGGTTAGTAGCATATTTTTGTAATTTAAAATTGATTGGGTTTGGTTTGTTGTGGTAAGGGTTAGTTGGTGATGATTTAGAGAAGCCGAAGTAATTTAGGTGAGTCTGGCATAGTTTGTTATAATTTGTACACCTTTTTTTGTAATTTTAAGATGATATGGTTTGGTTTGTTGTGGTAAGGGATAGTTGGGGGTGATTTACGGTAGCCGAAGTAATTTAGGTGATTCTGGTATAGTTTGTTATAATTTTTAGCATTTTTTTGTAATTTTAAAATGATTGGGCTTAGTTTGTTGCTGTAAAGTGTAGTTGGGGGTGATTTTTGATACCCGAACTAATTTAGGTGTGTTTGGCATAGTTTGCTATGGTTAGTAGCATCTTTTTGTAATTTAAAAGTGATTGGGTTTAGTTTGTTGTGGTAAGGGTTAGTTGGTGATGATTTAGAGTAGCCGAAGTAATTTAGGTGAGTCTGGCATAGTTTGTTATGATTTGTACACCTTTTTTTGTAATTTTAAGATGATATGGTTTGGTTTGTTGTGGTAAGGGTTAGTTGGGGGTGATTTACTTTAGCCGAAGTAATTTAGCTGATTCTGGTATAGTTTGTTATGATTTTTAGCATTTTTTTGTAATTTTAAAGTGAATGGGCTTAGTTTGTTGCTGTAAAGTGTAGTTGGGGGTGATTTTTGATACCCGAAGTAATTTAGGTGTGTTTGGCATAGTTTGCTATGGTTAGTAGCATTTTTTTGTAATTTAAAAGTGATTGGGTTTAGTTTGTTGTGGTAAGGGTTAGTTGGTGATGATTTAGAGTAGCCGAAGTAATATAGGTGAGTCTGGCATAGTTTGTTATGATTTGTACACCTTTTTTTGTAATTTTAAGATAATATCGTTTGGTTTGATGTGGTAAGGGATAGTTGGGGGTGATTTACGGTAGCCGAAGTAATTTAGGTGATTCTGGTATAGTTTGTTATGATTTTTAGCATTTTTTTGTAATTTTAAAGTGATTGGGCTTAGTTTGTTGCTGTAAAGTGTAGTTGGGGTGATTTTTGATAGCCGAAGTAATTTAGGTAAGTTTGGCATAGTTTGCTATGGTTAGTAGCATTTTTTTGTAATTTAAAAGTGATTGGGTTTAGTTTGTTGTGGTAAGGGTTAGTTGGTGATGATTTAGAGTAGCCGAAGTAATTTAGGTGATTCTGGTATAGTTTGTTATGATTTTTAGCATTTTTTTGTAATTTTAAAGCGATTGGGCTTAGTTTGTTGCTGTAAAGTGTTGTTGGGGGTGATTTTTGATAGCCGAAGTAATTTATATGAGTTTGGCATAGTTTGCTATGGTTAGTAGCATATTTTTGTAATTTAAAAGTGATTGGGTTTGGTTTGTTGTGGTAAGGGTTAGTTGGAGATGATTTAGAGAAGCCGAAGTAATTTAGGTGAGTCTGGCATAGTTTGTTATAATTTGTACACCTTTTTTGTAATTTTAAGATGATATGGTTTGGTTTGTTGTGGTAAGGGATAGTTGGGGGTGATTTACGGTAGCCGAAGTAATTTAGGTGATTCTGGTATAGTTTGTTATAATTTTTAGCATTTTTTTGTAATTTTAAAATGATTGGGCTTAGTTTGTTGCTGTAAAGTGTAGTTGGGGGTGATTTTTGATACCCGAACTAATTTAGGTGTGTTTGGCATAGTTTGCTATGGTTAGTAGCATCTTTTTGTAATTTAAAAGTGATTGGGTTTAGTTTGTTGTGGTAAGGGTTAGTTGGTGATGATTTAGTGTAGCCGAAGTAATTTAGGTGAGTCTGGCATAGTTTGTTATGATTTGTACACCTTTTTTTGTAATTTTAAGATGATATGGTTTGGTTTGTTGTGGTAAGGGATAGTTGGGGGTGAATTACGGTAGCCGAAGTAATTTAGGTGATTCTGGTATAGTTTGTTATGATTTTTAGCATTTTTTTGTAATTTTAAAGTGATTGGGCTTAGTTTGTTGCTGTAAAGTGTAGTTGGGGGTGATTTTTGATAGCCGAAGTAATTTAGATGAGTTTGGCATAGTTTGCTATGGTTAGTAGCATTTTTTTGTAATTTAAAAGTGATTGGGTTTAGTTTGTTGTGGTAAGGGTTAGTTGGTGATGATTTAGAGTAGCCGAAGTAATTTAGGTGAGTCTGGCATAGTTTGTTATGATTTGTAAACCTTTTTTTGTAATTTTATAATGATATGGTTTGGTTTGTTGTGGTAAGGGATAGTTGGGGGTGATTTACGGTAGCCGAAGTCATTTAGCTGATTCTGGTATAGTTTGTTATGATTTTGAGCATTTTTTTGTAATTTTAAAGTGATTGGGCTTAGTTTGTTGCTGTAAAGTGTAGTTGGGGGTGATTTTTGATACCCGAAGTAATTTAGATGTGTTTGGCATAGTTTGCTATGGTTAGTAGCATTTTTTTGTAATTTAAAAGTGATTGGGTTTAGTTTGTTGTGGTAAGGGTTAGTTGGTGATGATTTATAGAAGCCGAAGTAATTTAGGTGAGTCTGGCATAGTTTGTTATGATTTGTACACTTTTTTTGTAATTTTAACCATGATATGGTTTGGTTTGTTATGGTAAGGGATAGTTGGGGCTGATTTACGGTAGCCGAAGTAATTTAGGCGGTTCTGGTATAGTTTGTTATGATTTTTAGCATTTTTTTTGTAATTTTAAAGTGATTGGGCTTAGTTTGTTGCTGTAAAGTGGAGTTGGGGGTGATTTTTGATATCCGAAGTAATGTAGGTGAGTTTGGCATAGTTTGCAATGGTTAGTAGCATTTTTTTGTAATTTAAAAGTGATTGGGTTTAGTTTGTTGTGGTAAGGGTTGGTTGGTGATGATTTTGAGAAGCCGAAGTAATTTAGGTGAGTCTGGCATAGTTTGTTATGATTTGTACACCTTTTTTGTAATTTTAACCATGATATGGTTTGGTTTGCTATGGTAAGGGATAGTTGGGGCTGATTTACGGTAGCCGAAGTAATTTAGGCGATTCTGGTATAGTTTGTTATGATTTTTAGCATTTTTTTTGTAATTTTAAAGTGATTGGGCTTAGTTTGTTGCTGTAAAGTGTAGTTGGGGGTGATTTTTGATAGCCGAAGTAATTTAGGTGAGTTCGGCATAGTTTGCTATGGTTAGTAGCATTTTTTTGTAATTTAAAAGTGATTGGGTTTAGTTTGTTGTGGTAAGGGTTAGTTGGTGATGATTTAGAGAAGCCGAAGTAATTTAGGTGAGTCTGGCATAGTTTGTTATAATTTGTACACCTTTTTTTGTAATTTTAAGATGATATGGTTTGGTTTGTTGTGGTAAGGGATAGTTGGGGGTGATTTACGGTAGCCAAAGTAATTTAGGTGATTCTGGTATAGTTTGTTATGATTTTTAGCATTTTTTGGTAATTTTAAAGTGATTGGGCTTAGTTTGTTGCTGTAAAGTGTGGTAGGGGGTGATTTTTGATAGCCGAAGTAATTTAGGTGAGTTTGGCGTAGTTTGCTATGGTTAGTAGCATTTTTTTGTAATTTAAATGTTTAGTTTGTTGTGGGAAAGGTTAGTTGGTGATGATTTAGAGTAGCCGAAGTAATTTAGGTGAGTCTGGCATAGTTTGTTATGATTTGTACACCTTTTTTGTAATTTTAAGATGATATGGTTTGGTTTGTTGTGGTAAGGGCTAGTTGAAGGTGATTTACGGTAGCCGAAGTAATTTAAGTGATTCTGGTATAGTTTGTTATGATTTTTAGCATTTTTTTGTAATTTTAAAGTGATTGGGCTTAGTTTGTTGCTGTAAAGTGTAGTTGGGGGTGATTTTTGATAGCCGAAGTAATTTAGGTGTGTTTGGCATAGTTTGCTATGGTTAGTAGCATATTTTTGTAATTTAAAACTGATTGGGTTTGGTTTGTTGTGGTAAGGGTTAGTTGGTGATGATTTAGAGAAGCCGAAGTAATTTAGGTGAGTCTGGCATAGTTTGTTATAATTTGTACAACTTTTTTTGTAATTTTAAGATGATATGGTTTGGTTTGTTGTGGTAAGGGATAGTTGGGGGTGATTTACGGTAGCCGAAGTAATTTAGGTGATTCTGGTATAGTTTGTTATAATTTTTAGCATTTTTTGGTAATTTTAAAATGATTGGGCGTAGTTTGTTGCTGTAAAGTGTAGTTGGGGGTGATTTTTGATACCCGAACTAATTTAGGTGTGTTTGGCATAGTTTGCTATGGTTAGTAGCATCTTTTTGTAATTTAAAAGTGATTGGGTTTAGTTTGTTGTGGTAAGGGTTAGTTGGTGATGATTTAGAGTAGCCGAAGTAATTTAGGTGACTCTGGCATAGTTTGTTATGATTTGTACACCTTTTTTTGTAATTTTAAGATGATATGGTTTGGTTTGTTGTGGTAAGGGATAGTTGGGGGTGATTTACGGTAGCCGAAGTAATTTAGGTGATTCTGGTATAGTTTGTTATGATTTTTAGCATTTTTTTGTATTTTTAAAGTGATTGGGCTTAGTTTGTTGCTGTAAATTGTAATTGGGGGTGATTTTTGATACCCGAAGTAATTTAGGTGTGTTTGGCATAGTTTGCTATGGTTAGTAGCATTTTTTTGTAATTTAAAAGTGATTGGGTTTAGTTTGTTGTGGTAAGGGTTAGTTGGTGATGATTTAGAGAAGCCGAAGTAATTTAGGTGAGTCTGGCATAGTTTGTTATGATTTGTACACCTTTTTTGTAATTTTAACCATGATATGGTTTGGTTTGTTATGGTAAGGGATAGTTGGGGCTGATTTACGGTAGCCAAAGTAATTTAGGTGATTCTGGTATAGTTTGTTATGATTTTTAGCATTTTTTGGTAATTTTAAAGTGATTGGGCTTAGTTTGTTGCTGTAAAGTGTGGTAGGGATTGATTTTTGATAGCCGAAGTAATTAAGGTGAGTTTGGCATAGTTTGCTATGGTTAGTAGCATTTTTTTGTAATTTAAAAGTGATTGGGTTTAGTTTGTTGTGGTAAGGGTTAGTTGGTGATGATTTAGAGTAGCCGAAGTAATTTAGGTGAGTCTGGCATAGTTTGATATGATTTGTACAATTTTTTTGTAATTTTAAGATGATATGGTTTAGTTTGTTGTGGTAAAGGATAGTTGGAGGTGATTTACGGTAGCCGAAGTAATTTTGGTGATTCTGGTATAGTTTGTTATGATTTTTAGCATTTTTTTGCAATTTTAAAGTGATTGGGCTTAGTTTGTTGCTGTAAAGTGTAGTTGGGGGTGATTTTTGATAGCCGAAGTAATTTAGGTGAGTTAGGCATAGTTTGCTATGGTTAGTAGCATTTTTTCGTAATTTAAAAGTGACTGGGTTTAGTTTGTTGTGGTAAGGGTTAGTTGGTGATGATTTAGAGTAGCCGAAGTAATTTAGGTGAGTCTGGCATAGTTTGTTATGATTTGTACACCTTTTTTGTAATTTTAAGATGATATGGTTTGGTTTGTTGTGGTAAGGGCTTGTTGAAGGTGATTTACGGTAGCCGAACTAATTTAGGTGATTCTGGTATAGTTTGTTATGATTTTTAGCATTTTTTTGTAATTTTAAAGTGATTGGGCTTAGTTTGTTGCTGTAAAGTGTAGTTGGGGGTGATTTTTGATAGCCGAAGTAATTTAGGTGTGTTTGGCATAGTTTGCTATGGTTAGTAGCATATTTTTGTAATTTAAAACTGATTGGGTTTGGTTTGTTGTGGTAAGGGTTAGTTGGTGATGATTTAGAGAAGCCGAAGTAATTTAGGTGAGTCTGGCATAGTTTGTTATAATTTGTACACCTTTTTTTGTAATTTTAAGATGATATGGTTTGGTTTGTTGTGGTAAGGGATAGTTGGGGGTGATTTACGATAGCCGAAGTAATTTAGGTGATTCTGGTATAGTTTGTTATAATTTTTAGCATTTTTTTGAAATTTTAAAATGATTGGGCTTAGTTTGTTGCTGTAAAGTGTAGTTGGGGGTGATTTTTGATACCCGAACTAATTTAGGTGTGTTTGGCATAGTTTGCTATGGTTAGTAGCATCTTTTTGTAATTTAAAAGTGATTGGGTTTAGTTTGTTGTGGTAAGGGTTAGTTGGTGATGATTTAGAGTAGCCGAAGTAATTTAGGTGAGTCTGGCATAGTTTGTTATGATTTGTACACCTTTTTTTGTAATTTTAAGATGATATGGTTTGGTTTGTTGTGGTAAGGGTTAGTTGGGGGTGATTTACTTTAGCCGAAGTAATTTAGCTGATTCTGGTATAGTTTGTTATGATTTTTAGCATTTTTTTGTAATTTTAAAGTGAATGGGCTTAGTTTGTTGCTGTAAAGTGTAGTTGGGGGTGATTTTTGATACCCGAAGTAATTTAGGTGTGTTTGGCATAGTTTGCTATGGTTAGTAGCATTTTTTTGTAATTTAAAAGTGATTGGGTTTAATTTGTTGTGGTAAGGGTTAGTTGGTGATGATTTAGAGTAGCCGAAGTAATTTAGGTGAGTCTGGCATAGTTTGTTATGATTTGTACATTTTTTTTTGTAATTTTAAGATAATATCGTTTGGTTTGATGTGGTAAGGGATAGTTGGGGGTGATTTACGGTAGCCGAAGTAATTTAGGTGATTCTGGTATAGTTTGTTATGATTTTTAGCATTTTTTTGTAATTTTAAAGTGATTGGGCTTAGTTTGTTGCTGTAAAGTGTAGTTGGGGTGATTTTTGATAGCCGAAGTAATTTAGGTAAGTTTGGCATAGTTTGCTATGGTTAGTAGCATTTTTTTGTAATTTAAAAGTGATTGGGTTTAGTTTGTTGTTGTAAGGGTTAGTTGGTGATGATTTAGAGTAGCCGAAGTAATTTAGGTGATTCTGGTATAGTTTGTTATGATTTTTAGCATTTTTTTGTAATTTTATAGCGATTGGGCTTAGTTTGTTGCTGTAAAGTGTTGTTGGGGGTGATTTTTGATAGCCGAAGTAATTTATATGAGTTTGGCATAGTTTGCTATGGTTAGTAGCATATTTTTGTAATTTAAAAGTGATTGGGTTTGGTTTGTTGTGGTAAGGGTTAGTTGGAGATGATTTAGAGAAGCCGAAGTAATTTAGGTGAGTCTGGCATAGTTTGTTATAATTTGTACACCTTTTTTGTAATTTTAAGATGATATGGTTTGGTTTGTTGTGGTAAGGGATAGTTGGGGGTGATTTACGGTAGCCGAAGTAATTTAGGTGATTCTGGTATAGTTTGTTATAATTTTTAGCATTTTTTTGTAATTTTAAAATGATTGGGCTTAGTTTGTTGCTGTAAAGTGTAGTTGGGGGTGATTTTTGATACCCGAACTAATTTAGGTGTGTTTGGCATAGTTTGCTATGGTTAGTAGCATCTTTTTGTAATTTAAAAGTGATTGGGTTTAGTTTGTTGTGGTAAGGGTTAGTTGGTGATGATTTAGTGTAGCCGAAGTAATTTAGGTGAGTCTGGCATAGTTTGTTATGATTTGTACACCTTTTTTTGTAATTTTAAGATGATATGGTTTGGTTTGTTGTGGTAAGGGATAGTTGGGGGTGATTTACGGTAGCCGAAGTCATTTAGCTGATTCTGGTATAGTTTGTTATGATTTTGAGCATTTTTTTGTAATTTTAAAGTGATTGGGCTTAGTTTGTTGCTGTAAAGTGTAGTTGGGGGTGATTTTTGATACCCGAAGTAATTTAGGTGTGTTTGGCATAGTTTGCTATGGTTAGTAGCATTTTTTTGTAATTTAAAAGTGATTGGGTTTAGTTTGTTGTGGTAAGGGTTAGTTAGTGATGATTTAGAGAAGCCGAAGTAATTTAGGTGAGTCTGGCATAGTTTGTTATGATTTGTACACTTTTTTTGTAATTTTAACCATGATATGGTTTGGTTTGTTATGGTAAGGGATAGTTGGGGCTGATTTACGGTAGCCGAAGTAATTTAGGCGGTTCTGGTATAGTTTGTTATGATTTTTAGCATTTTTTTTGTAATTTTAAAGTGATTGGGCTTAGTTTGTTGCTGTAAAGTGGAGTTGGGAGTGATTTTTGATATCCGAAGTAATGTAGGTGAGTTTGGCATAGTTTGCAATGGTTAGTAGCATTTTTTTGTAATTTAAAAGTGATTGGGTTTAGTTTGTTGTGGTAAGGGTTGGTTGGTGATGATTTTGAGAAGCCGAAGTAATTTAGGTGAGTCTGGCATAGTTTGTTATGATTTGTACACCTTTTTTGTAATTTTAACCATGATATGGTTTGGTTTGCTATGGTAAGGGATAGTTGGGGCTGATTTACGGTAGCCGAAGTAATTTAGGCGATTCTGGTATAGTTTGTTATGATTTTTAGCAATTTTTTTGTAATTTTAAAGTGATTGGGCTTAGTTTGTTGCTGTAAAGTGTAGTTGGGGGTGATTTTTGATAGCCGAAGTAATTTAGGTGAGTTCGGCATAGTTTGCTATGGTTAGTAGCATTTTTTTGTAATTTAAAAGTGATTGGGTTTAGTTTGTTGTGGTAAGGGTTAGTTGGTGATGATTTAGAGAAGCCGAAGTAATTTAGGTGAGTCTGGCATAGTTTGTTATAATTTGTACACCTTTTTTTGTAATTTTAAGATGATATGGTTTGGTTTGTTGTGGTAAGGGATAGTTGGGGGTGATTTACGGTAGCCAAAGTAATTTAGGTGATTCTGGTATAGTTTGTTATGATTTTTAGCATTTTTTGGTAATTTTAAAGTGATTGGGCTTAGTTTGTTGCTGTAAAGTGTGGTAGGGGGTGATTTTTGATAGCCGAAGTAATTTAGGTGAGTTTGGCATAGTTTGCTATGGTTAGTAGCATTTTTTTGTAATTTAAAAGTTTAGTTTGTTGTGGTAAGGGTTAGTTGGTGATGATTTAGAGTAGCCGAAGTAATTTAAGTGAGTCTGGCATAGTTTGTTATGATTTGTACACCTTTTTTGTAATTTTAAGATGATATGGTTTGGTTTGTTGTGGTAAGGGCTAGTTGAAGGTGATTTACGGTAGCCGAAGTAATTTAAGTGATTCTGGTATAGTTTGTTATGATTTTTAGCATTTTTTTGTAATTTTAAAGTGATTGGGCTTAGTTTGTTGCTGTAAAGTGTAGTTGGGGGTGATTTTTGATAGCCGAAGTAATTTAGGTGAGTTTGGCATAGTTTGCTATGGTTAGTAGCATATTTTTGTAATTTAAAAGTGATTGGGTTTGGTTTGTTGTGGTAAGGGTTATTTGGTGATGATTTAGAGAAGCCGAAGTAAATTTAGGTGAGTCTGGCATAGTTTGTTATAATTTGTACACCTTTTTTTGTAATTTTAAGATGATATGGTTTGGTTTGTTGTGGTAAGGGATAGTTGGGGGTGATTTACGGTAGCCGAAGTAATTTAGGTGATTCTGGTATAGTTTGTTATAATTTTTAGCATTTTTTGGTAATTTTAAAATGATTGGGCTTAGTTTGTTGCTGTAAAGTGTAGTTGGGGGTGATTTTTGATACCCGAACTAATTTAGGTGTGTTTGGCATAGTTTGCTATGGTTAGTAGCATCTTTTTGTAATTTAAAAGTGATTGGGTTTAGTTTGTTGTGGTAAGGGTTAGTTGGTGATGATTTAGAGTAGCCGAAGTAATTTAGGTGACTCTGGCATAGTTTGTTATGATTTGTACACCTTTTTTTGTAATTTTAAGATGATATGGTTTGGTTTGTTGTGGTAAGGGATAGTTGGGGGTGATTTACGGTAGCCGAAGTAATTTAGGTGATTCTGGTATAGTTTGTTATGATTTTTAGGATTTTTTTGTATTTTTAAAGTGATTGGGCTTAGTTTGTTGCTGTAAATTGTAATTGGGGGTAATTTTTGATACCCGAAGTAATTTAGGTGTGTTTGGCATAGTTTGCTATGGTTAGTAGCATTTTTTTGTAATTTAAAAGTGATTGGGTTTAGTTTGTTGTGGTAAGGGTTAGTTGGTGATGATTTAGAGAAGCCGAAGTAATTTAGGTGAGTCTGGCATAGTTTGTTATGATTTGTACACCTTTTTTGTAATTTTAACCATGATATGGTTTGGTTTGTTATGGTAAGGGATTGTTGGGGCTGATTTACGGTAGCCGAAGTAATTTAGGCGATTCTGGTAAAGTTTGTTATGATTTTTGCATTCTTTTTGTAATTTTAAAGTGATTGGGCTTAGTTTGTTGCTGTAAAGTGAAGTTGGGGGTGATTTTTGATATCCGAAGTAATGTAGGTGAGTTTGGCATAGTTTGCTATGGTTAGTAGCATTTTTTTGTAATTTAAAAGTGATTGGGTTTAGTTTGTTGTGGTAAGGGTTAGTTGGTGATGATTTAAAGTAGCCGAAGTAATCATAGTTTGTTATGATTTGTACACCTTTTTTTGTAATTTTAAGATGATATGGTTTGGTTTGTTGTGGTAAGGGATAGTTGGGGCTGATTTACGGTAGCCAAAGTAATTTAGGTGATTCTGGTATAGTTTGTTATGATTTTTAGCATTTTTTGGTAATTTTAAAGTGATTGGGCTTAGTTTGATGCTGTAAAGTGTGGTAGGGATTGATTTTTGATAGCCGAAGTAATTAAGGTGAGTTTGGCATAGTTTGCTATGGTTAGTAGCATTTTTTTGTAATTTAAAAGTGATTGGGTTTAGTTTGTTGTGGTAAGGGTTAGTTGGTGATGATTTAGAGTAGCCGAAGTAATTTAGGTGAGTCTGGCATAGTTTGTTATGATTTGTACAATTTTTTTTGTAATTTTAAGATGATATGGTTTAGTTTGTTGTGGTAAAGGATAGTTGGAGGTGATTTACGGTAGCCGAAGTAATTTAGGTGATTCTGGTATAGTTTGTTATGATTTTTAGCATTTTTTTGCAATTTTAAAGTGATTGGGCTTAGTTTGTTGCTGTAAAGTGTAGTTGGGGGTGATTTTTGATAGCCGAAGTAATTTAGGTGAGTTTGGCATAGTTTGCTATGGTTAGTAGCATTTTTTCGTAATTTAAAAGTGACTGGGTTTAGTTTGTTGTGGTAAGGGTTAGTTGGTGATGATTTAGAGTAGCCGAAGTAATTTAGGTGAGTCTGGCATAGTTTGTTATGATTTGTACACCTTTTTTGTAATTTTAAGATGATATGGTTTGGTTTGTTGTGGTAAGGGCTTGTTGAAGGTGATTTACGGTAGCCGAACTAATTTAGGTGATTCTGGTATAGTTTGTTATGATTTTTAGCATTTTTTTGTAATTTTAAAGTGATTGGGCTTAGTTTGTTGCTGTAAAGTGTAGTTGGGGGTGATTTTTGATAGCCGAAGTAATTTAGGTGTGTTTGGCATAGTTTGCTATGGTTAGTAGCATATTTTTGTAATTTAAAACTGATTGGGTTTGGTTTGTTGTGGTAAGGGTTAGTTGGTGATGATTTAGAGAAGCCGAAGTAATTTAGGTGAGTCTGGCATAGTTTGTTATAATTTGTACACCTTTTTTTGTAATTTTAAGATGATATGGTTTGGTTTGTTGTGGTAAGGGATAGTTGGGGGTGATTTACGGTAGCCGAAGTAATTTAGGTGATTCTGGTATAGTTTGTTATAATTTTTAGCATTTTTTTGAAATTTTAAAATGATTGGGCTTAGTTTGTTGCTGTAAAGTGTAGTTGGGGGTGATTTTTGATACCCGAACTAATTTAGGTGTGTTTGGCATAGTTTGCTATGGTTTGTAGCATCTTTTTGAAATTTAAAAGTGATTGGGTTTAGTTTGTTGTGGTAAGGGTTAGTTGGTGATGATTTAGAGTAGCCGAAGTAATTTAGGTGAGTCTGGCATAGTTTGTTATGATTTGTACACCATTTTTTGTAATTTTAAGATGATATGGTCTGGTTTGTTGTGGTAAGGGATAGTTGGGGGTGATTTACGGTAGCCGAAGTAATTTAGGTGATTCTGGTATAGTTTGTTATGATTTTTAGCATTTTTTTGTAATTTTAAAGTGAGTGGGCTTAGTTTGTTGCTGTAAAGTGTAGTTGGGGGTGATTTTTGATACCCGAAGTAATTTAGGTGTGTTTGGCATAGTTTGCTATGGTTAGTAGCATTTTTTTTAAATTAAAAGTGATTGGGTTTAGTTTGTTGTGGTAAGGGTTAGTTGGTGATGATTTAGAGAAGCCGAAGTAATTTAGGTGAGTCTGGCATAATTTGTTATGATTTGTACACCTTTTTTGTAATTTTAACCATGATATGGTTTGGTTTGTTAGGGTAAGGGATAGTTGGGGCTGATTTACGGTAGCCGAAGTAATTTAGGCGATTCTGGTATAGTTTGTTATGATTTTTAGCATTTTTTTTGTAATTTTAAAGTGATTGGGCTTAGTTTGTTGCTGTAAAGTGGAGTTGGGGGTGATTTTTGATATCCGAAGTAATGTAGGTGAGTTTGGCATAGTTTGCTATGGTTAGTAGCATTTTTCTGTAATTTAAAAGTGATTGGGTTTAGTTTGTTGTGGTAAGGGTTAGTTGGTGATGATTTAGAGTAGCCGAAGTAATCATAGTTTGTTATGATTTGTACACCTTTTTTTGTAATTTTAAGATGATATGGTTTGGTTTGTTGTGGTAAGGAATAGTTGGGAGTGATTTACGATAGCCAAAGTAATTTAGGTGATTCTGGTATAGTTTGTTATGATTTTTAGCATTTTTTGGTAATTTTAAAGTGATTGGGCTTAGTTTGTTGCCGTGAAGTGTGGTAGGGGGTGATTTTTGATAGCCGAAGTAATTTAGGTGAGTTTGGCATAGTTTGCTATGGTTAGTAGCATTTTTTTGTAATTTAAAAGTGATTGGGTTTAGTTTGTTGTGGTAAGGGTTAGTTGGTGATGATTTAGACTAGCCGAAGTAATTTAGGTGAGTCTGGCATAGTTTGTTATGACTTGTACACCTTTTTTGTAATTTTAACATGATATGGTTTGGTTTGTTGTGGTAAGGGCTAGTTGAAGGTGATTTACGGTAGCCGAAGTAATTTAGGTGATTCTGGTATAGTTTGTTATGATTTTTAGCATTTTTTTGTAATTTTAAAGTGATTGGGCTTAGTTTGTTGCTGTAAAGTGTAGTTGGGGGTGATTTTTGATAGCCGAAGTAATTTAGATGAGTTTGGCATAGTTTGCTATGGTTAGTAGCATTTTTTTGTAATTTAAAAGTGATTGGGTTTAGTTTGTTGTGGTAAGGGTTAGTTGGTGATGATTTAGAGTAGCCGAAGTAATTTAGGTGAGTCTGGCATAGTTTGTTATGATTTGTAAACCTTTCTTTGTAATTTTAAGATGATATGGTTTGGTTTGTTGTGGTAAGGGATAGTTGGGGGTGATTTACGGTAGCCGAAGTAATTTAGCTGATTCTGGTATAGTTTGTTAATGATTTTGAGCATTTTTTTGTAATTTTAAAGTGATTGGGCTTAGTTTGTTGCTGTAAAGTGTAGTTGGGGGTGATTTTTGATACCCGAAGTAATTTAGGTGTGTTTGGCATAGTTTGCTATGGTTAGTAGCATTTTTTTGTAATTTAAAAGTGATTGGGTTTAGTTTGTTGTGGTAAGGGTTAGTTGGTGATGATTTAGAGAAGCCGAAGTAATTTAGGTGAGTCTGGCATAGTTTGTTATGATTTGTACACTTTTTTTGTAATTTTAACCATGATATGGTTTGGTTTGTTATGGTAAGGGATAGTTGGGGCTGATTTACGGTAGCCGAAGTAATTTAGGCGATTCTGGTATAGTTTGTTATGATTTTAAGCATTTTTTTTATAATTTTAAAGTGATTGGGCTTAGTTTGTTGCTGTAAAGTGGAGTTGGGGGTGATTTTTGATATCCGAAGTAATGTAGGTGAGTTTGGCATAGTTTGCAATGGTTAGTAGCATTTTTTTGTAATTTAAAAGTGATTGGGTTTAGTTTGTTGTGGTAAGGGTTGGTTGGTGATGATTTTGAGAAGCCGAAGTAATTTAGGTGAGTCTGGCATAGTTTGTTATGATTTGTACACCTTTTTTGTAATTTTAACCATGATATGGTTTGGTTTGCTATGGTAAGGGATAGTTGGGGCTGATTTACGGTAGCCGAAGTAATTTAGGCAATTCTGGTATAGTTTGTTATGATTTTTAGCATTTTTTTGTAATTTTAAAGTGATTGGGCTTAGTTTGTTGCTGTAAAGTGTAGTTGGGGGTGATTTTTGATAGCCGAAGTAATTTAGGTGAGTTCGGCATAGTATGCTATGGTTAGTAGCATTTTTTTGTAATTTAAAAGTGATTGGGTTTAGTTTGTTGTGGTAAGGGTTATTTGGTGATGATTTAGAGAAGCCGAAGTAATTTAGGTGAGTCTGGCATAGTTTGTTATAATTTGTACACCTTTTTTTGTAATTTTAAGATGATATGGTTTGGTTTGTTGTGGTAAGGGATAGTTGGGGGTGATTTACGGTAGCCAAAGTAATTTAGGTGATTCTGGTATAGTTTGTTATGATTTTTAGAATTTTTTGGTAATTTTAAAGTGATTGGGCTTAGTTTGTTGCCGTAAAGTGTGGTAGGGGGTGATTTTTGATAGCCGAAGTAATTTAGGTGAGTTTGGCATAGTTTGCTATGGTTAGTAGCATATTTTTGTAATTTAAAAGTGATTGGGTTTGGTTTGTTTTGGTAAGGGTTATTTGGTGATGATTTAGAGAAGCCGAAGTAATTTAGGTGAGTCTGGCATAGTTTGTTATAATTTGTACACCTTTTTTTGTAATTTTAAGATGATATGGTTTGGTTTGTTGTGGTAAGGGATAGTTGGGGGTGATTTACGGTAGCCGAAGTAATTTAGGTGATTCTGGTATAGTTTGTTATAATTTTTAGCATTTTTTGGTAATTTTAAAATGATTGGGCTTAGTTTGTTGCTGTAAAGTGTAGTTGGGGGTGATTTTTGATACCCGAACTAATTTAGGTGTGTTTGGAATAGTTTGCTATGGTTAGTAGCATCTTTTTGTAATTTAAAAGTGATTGGGTTTAGTTTGTTGTGGTAAGGGATAGTTGGTGATGATTTAGAGTAGCCAAAGTAATTTAGGTGAGTCTGGCATAGTTTGTTATGATTTGTACACCTTTTTTTGTAATTTTAACATGATATGGTTTAGTTTGTTGTGGTAAGGGATAGTTGGGGGTGATTTACGGTAGCCGAAGTAATTTAGGTAATTCTGGTATAGTTTGTTATGATTTTTAGCATTTTTTTGTATTTTTAAAGTGATTGGGCTTAGTTTGTTGCTGTAAATTGTAATTGGGGGTGATTTTTGATACCCGAAGTAGTTTAGGTGTGTTTGGCATAGTTTGCTATGGTTAGTAGCACTTTTTTGTAATTTAAAAGTGATTGGGTTTAGTTTGTTGTGGTAAGGGTTAGTTGGTGATGATTTAGAGAAGCCGAAGTAATTTAGGTGAGTCTGGCATAGTTTGTTATGATTTGTACACCTTTTTTGTAATTTTAACCATGATATGGTTTGGTTTGTTATGGTAAGGGATAGTTGGGGCTGATTTACGGTAGCCGAAGTAATTTAGGTGATTCTGGTATAGTTTGTTATGATTTTTAGCATTTTTTTGTAATTTTAAAGTGATTGGGCTTAGTTTGTTGCTGTAAAGTGTAGTTGGGGGTGATTTTTGATAGCCGAAGTAATTTAGATGAGTTTGGCATAGTTTGCTATGGTTAGTAGCATTTTTTTGTAATTTAAAAGTGATTGGGTTTAGTTTGTTGTGGTAAGGGTTAGTTGGTGATGATTTAGAGTAGCCGAAGTAATTTAGGTGAGTCTGGCATAGTTTGTTATGATTTGTAAACCTTTCTTTGTAATTTTAAGATGATATGGTTTGGTTTGTTGTGGTAAGGGATAGTTGGGGGTGATTTACGGTAGCCGAAGTAATTTAGCTGATTCTGGTATAGTTTGTTAATGATTTTGAGCATTTTTTTGTAATTTTAAAGTGATTGGGCTTAGTTTGTTGCTGTAAAGTGTAGTTGGGGGTGATTTTTGATACCCGAAGTAATTTAGGTGTGTTTGGCATAGTTTGCTATGGTTAGTAGCATTTTTTTGTAATTTAAAAGTGATTGGGTTTAGTTTGTTGTGGTAAGGGTTAGTTGGTGATGATTTAGAGAAGCCGAAGTAATTTAGGTGAGTCTGGCATAGTTTGTTATGATTTGTACACTTTTTTTGTAATTTTAACCATGATATGGTTTGGTTTGTTATGGTAAGGGATAGTTGGGGCTGATTTACGGTAGCCGAAGTAATTTAGGCGATTCTGGTATAGTTTGTTATGATTTTAAGCATTTTTTTTATAATTTTAAAGTGATTGGGCTTAGTTTGTTGCTGTAAAGTGGAGTTGGGGGTGATTTTTGATATCCGAAGTAATGTAGGTGAGTTTGGCATAGTTTGCAATGGTTAGTAGCATTTTTTTGTAATTTAAAAGTGATTGGGTTTAGTTTGTTGTGGTAAGGGTTGGTTGGTGATGATTTTGAGAAGCCGAAGTAATTTAGGTGAGTCTGGCATAGTTTGTTATGATTTGTACACCTTTTTTGTAATTTTAACCATGATATGGTTTGGTTTGCTATGGTAAGGGATAGTTGGGGCTGATTTACGGTAGCCGAAGTAATTTAGGCAATTCTGGTATAGTTTGTTATGATTTTTAGCATTTTTTTGTAATTTTAAAGTGATTGGGCTTAGTTTGTTGCTGTAAAGTGTAGTTGGGGGTGATTTTTGATAGCCGAAGTAATTTAGGTGAGTTCGGCATAGTATGCTATGGTTAGTAGCATTTTTTTGTAATTTAAAAGTGATTGGGTTTAGTTTGTTGTGGTAAGGGTTATTTGGTGATGATTTAGAGAAGCCGAAGTAATTTAGGTGAGTCTGGCATAGTTTGTTATAATTTGTACACCTTTTTTTGTAATTTTAAGATGATATGGTTTGGTTTGTTGTGGTAAGGGATAGTTGGGGGTGATTTACGGTAGCCAAAGTAATTTAGGTGATTCTGGTATAGTTTGTTATGATTTTTAGAATTTTTTGGTAATTTTAAAGTGATTGGGCTTAGTTTGTTGCCGTAAAGTGTGGTAGGGGGTGATTTTTGATAGCCGAAGTAATTTAGGTGAGTTTGGCATAGTTTGCTATGGTTAGTAGCATATTTTTGTAATTTAAAAGTGATTGGGTTTGGTTTGTTTTGGTAAGGGTTATTTGGTGATGATTTAGAGAAGCCGAAGTAATTTAGGTGAGTCTGGCATAGTTTGTTATAATTTGTACACCTTTTTTTGTAATTTTAAGATGATATGGTTTGGTTTGTTGTGGTAAGGGATAGTTGGGGGTGATTTACGGTAGCCGAAGTAATTTAGGTGATTCTGGTATAGTTTGTTATAATTTTTAGCATTTTTTGGTAATTTTAAAATGATTGGGCTTAGTTTGTTGCTGTAAAGTGTAGTTGGGGGTGATTTTTGATACCCGAACTAATTTAGGTGTGTTTGGAATAGTTTGCTATGGTTAGTAGCATCTTTTTGTAATTTAAAAGTGATTGGGTTTAGTTTGTTGTGGTAAGGGATAGTTGGTGATGATTTAGAGTAGCCGAAGTAATTTAGGTGAGTCTGGCATAGTTTGTTATGATTTGTACACCTTTTTTTGTAATTTTAACATGATATGGTTTAGTTTGTTGTGGTAAGGGATAGTTGGGGGTGATTTACGGTAGCCGAAGTAATTTAGGTAATTCTGGTATAGTTTGTTATGATTTTTAGCATTTTTTTGTATTTTTAAAGTGATTGGGCTTAGTTTGTTGCTGTAAATTGTAATTGGGGGTGATTTTTGATACCCGAAGTAGTTTAGGTGTGTTTGGCATAGTTTGCTATGGTTAGTAGCACTTTTTTGTAATTTAAAAGTGATTGGGTTTAGTTTGTTGTGGTAAGGGTTAGTTGGTGATGATTTAGAGAAGCCGAAGTAATTTAGGTGAGTCTGGCATAGTTTGTTATGATTTGTACACCTTTTTTGTAATTTTAACCATGATATGGTTTGGTTTGTTATGGTAAGGGATAGTTGGGGCTGATTTACGGTAGCCGAAGTAATTTAGGCGATTCTGGTAAAGTTTGTTATGATTTTTGCATTTTTTTTGTAATTTTAAAGTGATTGGGCTTAGTTTGTTGCTGTAAAGTGGAGTTGGGGGTGATTTTTGATATCCGAAGTAATGTAGGTGAGTTTGGCATAGTTTGCTATGGTTAGTAGCATTTTTTTGTAATTTAAAAGTGATTGGGTTTAGTTTGTTGTGGTAAGGGTTAGTTGGTGATGATTTAAAGTAGCCGAAGTAATCATAGTTTGTTATGATTTGTACACCTTTTTTTGTAATTTTAAGATGATATGGTTTGGTTTGTTGTGGTAAGGGATAGTTGGGGCTGATTTACGGTAGCCAAAGTAATTTAGGTGATTCTGGTATAGTTTGTTATGATTTTTAGCATTTTTTGGTAATTTTAAAGTGATTGGGCTTAGTTTGTTGCTGTAAAGTGTGGTAGGGAGTGATTTTTGATAGCCGAAGTAATTAAGGTGAGTTTGGCATAGTTTGCTATGGTTAGTAGCATTTTTTTGTAATTTAAAAGTGATTGGGTTTAGTTTGTTGTGGTAAGGGTTAGTTGGTGATGATTTAGAGTAGCCGAAGTAATTTAGGTGAGTCTGGCATAGTTTGTTATGATTTGTGCAATTTTTTTTGTAATTTTAAGATGATATGGTTTAGTTTGTTGTGGTAAAGGATAGTTGGAGGTGATTTACGGTAGCCGAAGTAATTTAGGTGATTCTGGTATAGTTTGTTATGATTTTTAGCATTTTTTTGCAATTTTAAAGTGATTGGGCTTAGTTTGTTGCTGTAAAGTGTAGTTGGGGGTGATTTTTAATAGCCGAAGTAATTTAGGTGAGTTTGGCATAGTTTGCTATGGTTAGTAGCATTTTTTCGTAATTTAAAAGTGACTGGGTTTAGTTTGTTGTGGTAAGGGTTAGTTGGTGATGATTTAGAGTAGCCGAAGTAATTTAGGTGAGTCTGGCATAGTTTGTTATGATTTGTACACCTTTTTTGTAATTTTAAGATGATATGGTTTGGTTTGTTGTGGTAAGGGCTTGTTGAAGGTGATTTACGGTAGCCGAACTAATTTAGGTGATTCTGGTATAGTTTGTTATGATTTTTAGAATTTTTTTGTAATTTTAAAATGATTGGGCTTAGTTTGTTGCTGTAAAGTGTAGTTGGGGGTGATTTTTGATAGCCGAAGTAATTTTGGTGTGTTTGGCATAGTTTGCTATGGTTAGTAGCATATTTTTGTAATTTAAAACTGATTGGGTTTGGTTTGTTGTGGTAAGGGTTAGTTGGTGATGATTTAGAGAAGCCGAAGTAATTTAGGTGAGTCTGGCATAGTTTGTTATAATTTGTACACCTTTTTTTGTAATTTTAAGATGATATGGTTTGGTTTGTTGTGGTAAGGGATAGTTGGGGGTGATTTACGGTAGCCGAAGTAATTTAGGTGATTCTGGTATAGTTTGTTATAATTTTTAGCATTTTTTTGAAATTTTAAAATGATTGGGCTTAGTTTGTTGCTGTAGGGTGTAGTTGGGGGTGATTTTTGATACCCGAACTAATTTAGGTGTGTTTGGCATAGTTTGCTATGGTTAGTAGCATCTTTTTGTAAATTAAAAGTGATTGGGTTTAGTTTGTTGTGGTAAGGGTTAGTTGGTGATGATTTAGAGAAGCCGAAGTAATTTAGGTGAGTCTGGCATAGTTTGTTATGATTTGTACACCTTTTTTTGTAATTTTAAGATGATATGGTTTGGTTTGTTGTGGTAAGGGATAGTTGTGGGTGATTTACGGTAGCCGAAGTAATTTAGGTGATTCTGGTATAGTTTGTTATGATTTTTAGCATTTTTTTGTAATTTTAAAGTTAGTGGGCTTAGTTTGTTGCTGTAAAATGTAGTTGGGGGTGATTTTTGATACCCGAAGTAATTTAGGTGTGTTTGGCATAGTTTGCTATGGTTAGTAGCATTTTTTTGTAAATTAAAAGTGATTGGGTTTAGTTTGTTGTGGTAAGGGTTAGTTGGTGATGATTTAGAGAAGCCGAAGTAATTTAGGTGAGTCTGGCATAGTTTGTTATGATTTGTACACCTTTTTTGTAATTTTAACCATGATATGGTTTGGTTTGTTAGGGTAAGGGATAGTTGGGGCTGATTTACGGTAGCCGAAGTAATTTAGGCGATTCTGGCATAGTTTGTTATGATTTTTAACATTTTTTTTGTAATTTTAAAGTGATTGGGCTTAGTTTGTTGCTGTAAAGTGGAGTTGGGGGTGATTTTTGATATCCGAAGTAATGTAGGTGAGTTTGGCATAGTTTGCTATGGTTAGTAGCATTTTTCTGTAATTTAAAAGTGATTGGGTTTAGTTTGTTGTGGTAAGGGTTAGTTGGTGATGATTTAGAGTAGCCGAAGTAATCATAGTTTGTTATGATTTGTACACCTTTTTTTGTAATTTTAAGATGATATGGTTTGGTTTGTTGTGGTAAGGGATAGTTGGGGGTGATTTACGATAGCCAAAGTAATTTAGGTAATTCTGGTATAGTTTGTTATGATTTTTAGCATTTTTTGGTAATTTTAAAGTGATTGGGCTTAGTTTGTTGCCGTAAAGTGTGGTAGGGGGTGATTTTTGATAGCCGAAGTAATTTAGGTGAGTTTGGCATAGTTTGCTATGGTTAGTAGCATTTTTTTGTAATTTAAATATGATTGGGTTTAGTTTGTTGTGGTAAGGGTTAGTTGGTGATGATTTAGGGTAGCCGAAGTAATTTAGGTGAGTCTGGCATAGTTTGTTATGATTTGTACAACTTTTTTTGAAATTTTAAGATGATATGGTTTGGTTTGTTGTGGAAAAGGATAGTTGGAGGTGATTTACGGTAGCCGAAGTAATTTAGGTGATTCTGGTATAGTTTGTTATGAATTTTAGCATTTTTTTGTAATTTTAAAGTGATTGGGCTTAGTTTGTTGCTGTAAAGTGTAGTTGGGGGTGATTTTTGATAGCCGAAGTAATTTAGGTGAGTTTGGCATAGTTTGCTATGGTTAGTAGCATTTTTTCGTAATTTAAAAGTGATTGGGTTTAGTTTGTTGTGGTAAGGGTTAGTTGGTGATGATTTAGAGTAGCCGAAGTAATTTAGGTGAGTCTGGCATAGTTTGTTATGATTTGTACACCTTTTTTGTAATTTTAAGATGATATGGTTTGGTTTGTTGTGGTAAGGGCTAGTTGAAGGTGATTTACGGTAGCCGAAGTAATTTAGGTGATTCTGGTATAGTTTGTTATGATTTTTAGCATTTTTTTGTAATTTTAAAGTGATTTGGCTTAGTTTGTTGCTGTAAAATGTAGTTGGGGGTGATTTTTGATAGCCGAAGTAATTTAGGTGAGTTTGGCATAGTTTGCTATGGTTAGTAGCATTTTTTTGTAATTTAAAAGTGATTGGTTTTAGTTTGTTGTGGTAAGGGTTAGTTGGTGATGATTTAGAGTAGCCGAAGTAATTTAGGTGAGTCTGGCATAGTTTGTTTTGATTTGTACAACTTTTTTGTAATTTTAAGATGATATGGTTTGGTTTGTTGTGGTAAGGGATAGTTGGGGGTGATTTACGGTAGCCGAAGTTATTTAGGTGATTCTGGTATAGTTTGTTATGATTTTTAGCATTTTTTTGTAATTTTAAAGTGATTGGGCTTAGTTTGTTGCTGTAAAGTGTAGTTGGGGGTGATTTTTGATAGCCGAAGTAATTTAGGTGAGTTTGGCATAGTTTGCTAAGGTTAGTAGCATTTTTTTGTAATTTAAAAGTGATTGGGTTTAGTTTGTTGTGGTAAGGGTTAGTTGGTGATGATATAGAGTAGCCGAAGTAATTTAGGTGAGTCTGGCATAGTTTGTTATGATTTGTACACCTTTTTTTGTAATTTTAAGATGATATGGCTTGGTTTGTTGTAGTAAGGGATAGTTGGGGGTGATTTACGGTAGCCGAAGTAATTTAGGTGATTCTGGTGTAGTTTGTTATGATTTTTAGCATTTTTTTGTAATTTTAAAGTTATTGGGCTTAGTTTGTTGCTGTAAAGTGTGGTAGGGGGTGGTTTTTGATAGCCGAAGTAATTTAGGTGAGTTTGGCATAGTTTGCTATGGTTTGTAGCATTTATTTGTAATTTAAAAGTGATTGGGTTTAGTTTGTTGTTGTAAGGGTTAGTTGGTGATGATTTAGAGTAGCCGAAGTAATTTAGGTGAGTCTGGCATAGTTTGTTATGATTTGTACACCTTTTTTTATAATTTTAAGATGATATGGTTTGGTTTGTTGTGGTAAGGGATAGTTGGGGGTGATTTACGGTAGCCGAAGTAATTTAGGTGATTCTGGTATAGTTTGTTATGATTTTTAGCATTTTTTTGTAATTTTAAAGTGATTGGGCTTAGTTTGCTGCTGTAAAGTGTAGTTGGAGGTGATTTTTGATAGCCGAAGTAATTTAGGTGAGTTTGGCATAGTTTTTTATGGTTAGTAGCATTTTTTTGTAAATTAAAAGTGATTGGGTTTAGTTTGTTGTGGTAAGGGTTAGTTGGTGATGATTTAGAGAAGCCGAAGTAATTTAGGTGAGTCTGGCATAGTTTGTTATGATTTGTACACCTTTTTTGTAATTTTAACCATGATATGGTTTGGTTTGTTAGGGTAAGGGATAGTTGGGGCTGATTTACGGTAGCCGAAGTAATTTAGGCGATTCTGGCATAGTTTGTTATGATTTTTAACATTTTTTTTGTAATTTTAAAGTGATTGGGCTTAGTTTGTTGCTGTAAAGTGGAGTTGGGGGTGATTTTTGATATCCGAAGTAATGTAGGTGAGTTTGGCATAGTTTGCTATGGTTAGTAGCATTTTTCTGTAATTTAAAAGTGATTGGGTTTAGTTTGTTGTGGTAAGGGTTAGTTGGTGATGATTTAGAGTAGCCGAAGTAATCATAGTTTGTTATGATTTGTACACCTTTTTTTGTAATTTTAAGATGATATGGTTTGGTTTGTTGTGGTAAGGGATAGTTGGGGGTGATTTACGATAGCCAAAGTAATTTAGGTAATTCTGGTATAGTTTGTTATGATTTTTAGCATTTTTTGGTAATTTTAAAGTGATTGGGCTTAGTTTGTTGCCGTAAAGTGTGGTAGGGGGTGATTTTTGATAGCCGAAGTAATTTAGGTGAGTTTGGCATAGTTTGCTATGGTTAGTAGCATTTTTTTGTAATTTAAATATGATTGGGTTTAGTTTGTTGTGGTAAGGGTTAGTTGGTGATGATTTAGGGTAGCCGAAGTAATTTAGGTGAGTCTGGCATAGTTTGTTATGATTTGTACAACTTTTTTTGAAATTTTAAGATGATATGGTTTGGTTTGTTGTGGAAAAGGATAGTTGGAGGTGATTTACGGTAGCCGAAGTAATTTAGGTGATTCTGGTATAGTTTGTTATGAATTTTAGCATTTTTTTGTAATTTTAAAGTGATTGGGCTTAGTTTGTTGCTGTAAAGTGTAGTTGGGGGTGATTTTTGATAGCCGAAGTAATTTAGGTGAGTTTGGCATAGTTTGCTATGGTTAGTAGCATTTTTTCGTAATTTAAAAGTGATTGGGTTTAGTTTGTTGTGGTAAGGGTTAGTTGGTGATGATTTAGAGTAGCCGAAGTAATTTAGGTGAGTCTGGCATAGTTTGTTATGATTTGTACACCTTTTTTGTAATTTTAAGATGATATGGTTTGGTTTGTTGTGGTAAGGGCTAGTTGAAGGTGATTTACGGTAGCCGAAGTAATTTAGGTGATTCTGGTATAGTTTGTTATGATTTTTAGCATTTTTTTGTAATTTTAAAGTGATTTGGCTTAGTTTGTTGCTGTAAAATGTAGTTGGGGGTGATTTTTGATAGCCGAAGTAATTTAGGTGAGTTTGGCATAGTTTGCTATGGTTAGTAGCATTTTTTTGTAATTTAAAAGTGATTGGTTTTAGTTTGTTGTGGTAAGGGTTAGTTGGTGATGATTTAGAGTAGCCGAAGTAATTTAGGTGAGTCTGGCATAGTTTGTTTTGATTTGTACAACTTTTTTGTAATTTTAAGATGATATGGTTTGGTTTGTTGTGGTAAGGGATAGTTGGGGGTGATTTACGGTAGCCGAAGTTATTTAGGTGATTCTGGTATAGTTTGTTATGATTTTTAGCATTTTTTTGTAATTTTAAAGTGATTGGGCTTAGTTTGTTGCTGTAAAGTGTAGTTGGGGGTGATTTTTGATAGCCGAAGTAATTTAGGTGAGTTTGGCATAGTTTGCTAAGGTTAGTAGCATTTTTTTGTAATTTAAAAGTGATTGGGTTTAGTTTGTTGTGGTAAGGGTTAGTTGGTGATGATATAGAGTAGCCGAAGTAATTTAGGTGAGTCTGGCATAGTTTGTTATGATTTGTACACCTTTTTTTGTAATTTTAAGATGATATGGCTTGGTTTGTTGTAGTAAGGGATAGTTGGGGGTGATTTACGGTAGCCGAAGTAATTTAGGTGATTCTGGTGTAGTTTGTTATGATTTTTAGCATTTTTTTGTAATTTTAAAGTTATTGGGCTTAGTTTGTTGCTGTAAAGTGTGGTAGGGGGTGGTTTTTGATAGCCGAAGTAATTTAGGTGAGTTTGGCATAGTTTGCTATGGTTTGTAGCATTTATTTGTAATTTAAAAGTGATTGGGTTTAGTTTGTTGTTGTAAGGGTTAGTTGGTGATGATTTAGAGTAGCCGAAGTAATTTAGGTGAGTCTGGCATAGTTTGTTATGATTTGTACACCTTTTTTTATAATTTTAAGATGATATGGTTTGGTTTGTTGTGGTAAGGGATAGTTGGGGGTGATTTACGGTAGCCGAAGTAATTTAGGTGATTCTGGTATAGTTTGTTATGATTTTTAGCATTTTTTTGTAATTTTAAAGTGATTGGGCTTAGTTTGCTGCTGTAAAGTGTAGTTGGAGGTGATTTTTGATAGCCGAAGTAATTTAGGTGAGTTTGGCATAGTTTTTTATGGTTAGTAGCATTTTTTTGTAATTTAAAAGTGATTGGGTTTAGTTTGTTGTGGTAAGGGTTAGTTGGTGATGATTTAGAGTAGCCGAAGTAATTTAGGTGAGTCTAGCATATTTTGTTATGATTTGTACACCTTTTTTTGTAATTTTAAGATGATATGGTTTGGTTTGTTGTGGTAAGGTATAGTTGGGGGTGATTTACGGTAGCCGAAGTAATTTAGGTGATTCTGGTATAGTTTGTTATGATTTTTAGCATTTTTTTGTAATTTTAAAGTGATTGGGCTTAGTTTGCTGCTGTAAAGTGTAGTTGGAGGTGATTTTTGATAGCCGAAGTAATTTAGGTGAGTTTGGCATAGTTTGCTATGGTTAGTAGCATATTTTTGTAATTTAAAAGTGATTGGGTTTAGTTTGTTGTGGTAAGGGTTAGTTGGTCATGATTTAGAGTAGCCGAAGTAATTTAGGTGAGTCTGGCATAGTTTGTTATGATTTATACACCTTTTTTTTAATTTTAAAATTATATGGTTTGGTTTGTTGTGGTAAGGGATAGTTGGGGGTGATTTACGTTAGCCGAAGTAATTTAGGTGATTCTGGTATAGTTTGTTATGATTTTTAGCATTTCTTTGTAATTTTAAAGTGATTGGGCTTAGTTTGTTGCTGTAAAGTGTAGTTGGGGGTGATTTTTGATTGCCGAAGTAATTTAGGTGAGTTTGGCATAGTTTGCTATGGTTAGTAGCATTTTTTTGTATGTTAAAAGTGATTGGGTTTAGTTTGTTGTGTTAAGGGTTAGTTGGTGATGATTTAGAGTAGCCGAAGTAATTTAGGTGAGTCTGGCATAGTTTGTTATGATTTGTACACTTTTTTTTTGTAATTTTAAGATGATATGGTTTGGTTTGTTGTGGTAAGGGATAGTTGGGGGTGATTTACGGTAGTCGAAGTAATTTAGGTGATTCTGGTATAGTTTGTTATGATTTTTAGCATTTTTTTGTAATTTTAAAAAGATTGGGCGTAGTTTGTTGCTGTAAAGTGTAGTTGGGGGTGATTTTTGATAGCCGAAATAATTTAGGTGAGTTTGGCATTGTTTGCTATGGTTAGTAGCATATTTTTGTAATTTAAAAGTGATTGGCTTTAGTTTGTTGTGGTAAGGGTTAGTTGGTGATGATTTAGAGTTGCCGAAGTAATTTAGGTGATTCTGGTATAGTTTGTTATGATTTTTAGCATTTTTTTGTAATTTTAAAGAGATTGGGCTTAGTTTGTTGCTGTAAAGTGTAGTTGGGGGTGATTTTTGATAGCCGAAGTAATTTAGGTGAGTTTGGTATAGTTTGCTATGGTTAGTAGCATATTTTTGTAATTTAAAAGTGATTGGGTTTAGTTTGTTGTGGTAAGGGTTAGTTGGTGATGATTTAGAGAAGCTGAAGTAATTTAGGTGAGTCTGGTATAGTTTGTTATGATTTGTACACCTTTTTTTGTAATTTTAAGATGATATGGTTTGGTTTGTTGTGGTAAGGGATAGTTGGGGGTGATTTACGGTAGCCGAAGTAATTTAGGTGATTCTGGTATAGTTTATTATGATTTTTAGCATTTTTTTGTAATTTTAAAGTGATTGGGCTTAGTTAGTTGCTGTAAAGTGTAGTTGGGGGTGATTTTTGATAGCCGAAGTAATTTAGATGAGTTTGGCATAGTTTGCTATGGTTACTAGCATTTTTTTTGTAATTTAAAAGTGATTGGGTTTAGTTTGTTGTGGTAAGGGTTAGTTGGTGATGATTTAGAGTAGCCGAAGTAATTTAGGTGAGTCTGGCATAGTTTGTTATGATTTGTACACCTTTTTTTGTAATTTTAAGATGATATGGTTTGGTTTGTTGTGGTAAGGGATAGTTGGGGGTGATTTACGGTAGCCGAAGTAATTTAGGTGATTCTGGTATAGTTTGTTATGATTTTTAGCATTTTTTTGTAATTTTAAAGTGATTGGGCTTAGTTTGTTGCTGTAAAGTGTAGTTGGGTGTGATTTTTGATAGCCGAAGTAATTTAGGTGAGTTTGGAATAGTTTGCTATGGTTAGTAGCATTTTTTTGTAATTTAAAAGTGATTGGGTTTAGTTTGTTGTGGTAAGGGTTAGTTGGTGATGATTTAGAGTAGCCGAAGTAATTTAGGTGATTCTGGTATAGTTTGTTATGATTTTTAGCATTTTTTTGTAATTTTAAAGAGATTGGGCTTAGTTTGTTGCTGTAAAGTGTAGTTGGGGGTGATTTTTGATAGCCGAAGCAATTTAGATGAGTTTGGCATAGTTTGCTATGGTTACTAGCATTTTTTTTGTAATTTAAAAGTGATTGGGTTTAGTTTGTTGTGGTAAGGGTTAGTTGGTGATGATTTAGAGTAGCCGAAGTAATTTAGGTGAGTCTGGCATAGTTTGTTATGATTTGTACACCTTTTTTTGTAATTTTAAGATGATATGGTTTGGTTTGTTGTGGTAAGGGATAGTTGGGGGTGATTTACGGTAGCCGAAGTAATTTAGGTGATTCTGGTATAGTTTATTATGATTTTTAGCATTTTTTTGTAATTTTAAAGTGATTGGGCTTAGTTTGTTGCTGCAAAGTGTAGTTGGGGGTGATTTTTGATAGCCGAAGTAATTTAGGTAAGTTTGGCATAGTTTGCTATGGTTAGTAGCATTTTTTTGTAATTTAAAAGTGATTGGGTTTAGTTTGTTGTGGTAAGGGTTAGTTTGTGATGATTTAGAGTAGCCGAAGTAATTTAGGTGAGTTTGGCATAGTTTGTTATGATTTGTACACCTTTTTTTGTAATTTTAAAGTAATTTTAAAGGCTTAGTTTGTTGCTGTAAAGTGTAGTTGGGGTTGATTTTTGATAGCCGAAGTAATTTAAGTGAGTTTGGCATAGTTGCTATGGTTAGTAGCTTTTTTTTGTAATTTAAAAGTAATTGGGTTTAGTTTGTTGTGGTAAGGGTTAGTTGGTGATGATTTAGAGTAGCCGAAGTAATTTAGGTGAGTCTGGCATAGTTTGTTATGATTTGTACACTTTTTTTTGTAATTTTAAGATGATATGGTTTGGTTTGTTGTGGTAAGGGATAGTTGGGGGTGATTTACGGTAGTCGAAGTAATTTAGGTGATTCTGGTATAGTTTGTTATGATTTTTAGCATTTTTTTGTAATTTTAAAAAGATTGGGCGTAGTTTGTTGCTGTAAAGTGTAGTTGGGGGTGATTTTTGATAGCCGAAGTAATTTAGGTGAGTTTGGCATAGTTTGCTATGGTTAGTAGCATATTTTTGTAATTTAAAAGTGATTGGGTTTAGTTTGTTGTGGTAAGGGTTAGTTGGTGATGATTTAGAGAAGCTGAAGTAATTTAGGTGAGTCTGGTATAGTTTGTTATGATTTGTACACCTTTTTTTGTAATTTTAAGATGATATGGTTTGGTTTGTTGTGGTAAGGGATAGTTGGGGGTGATTTACGGTAGCCGAAGTAATTTAGGTGATTCTGGTATAGTTTATTATGATTTTTAGCATTTTTTTGTAATTTTAAAGTGATTGGGCTTAGTTAGTTGCTGTAAAGTGTAGTTGGGGGTGATTTTTGATAGCCGAAGTAATTTAGATGAGTTTGGCATAGTTTGCTATGGTTACTAGCATTTTTTTTGTAATTTAAAAGTGATTGGGTTTAGTTTGTTGTGGTAAGGGTTAGTTGGTGATGATTTAGAGTAGCCGAAGTAATTTAGGTGAGTCTGGCATAGTTTGTTATGACTTGTACACCTTTTTTTGTAATTTTAAGATGATATGGTTTGGTTTGTTGTAGTAAGGGATAGTTGGGGGTGATTTACGGTAGCCGAAGTAATTTAGGTGATTCTGGTATAGTTTGTTATGATTTTTAGCATTTTTTTGTAATTTTAAAGTGATTGGGCTTAGTTTGTTGCTGTAAAGTGTAGTTGGGTGTGATTTTTGATAGCCGAAGTAATTTAGGTGAGTTTGGAATAGTTTGCTATGGTTAGTAGCATTTTTTTGTAATTTAAAAGTGATTGGGTTTAGTTTGTTGTGGTAAGGGTTAGTTGGTGATGATTTAGAGTAGCCGAAGTAATTTAGGTGATTCTGGTATAGTTTGTTATGATTTTTAGCATTTTTTTGTAATTTTAAAGAGATTGGGCTTAGTTTGTTGCTGTAAAGTGTAGTTGGGGGTGATTTTTGATAGCCGAAGCAATTTAGATGAGTTTGGCATAGTTTGCTATGGTTACTAGCATTTTTTTTGTAATTTAAAAGTGATTGGGTTTAGTTTGTTGTGGTAATGGTTAGTTGGTGATGATTTAGAGTAGCCGAAGTAATTTAGGTGAGTCTGGCATAGTTTGTTATGATTTGTACACCTTTTTTTGTAATTTTAAGATGATATGGTTTGGTTTGTTGTGGTAAGGGATAGTTGGGGGTGATTTACGGTAGCCGAAGTAATTTAGGTGATTCTGGTATAGTTTATTATGATTTTTAGCATTTTTTTGTAATTTTAAAGTGATTGGGCTTAGTTTGTTGCTGCAAAGTGTAGTTGGGGGTGATTTTTGATAGCCGAAGTAATTTAGGTAAGTTTGGCATAGTTTGCTATGGTTAGTAGCATTTTTTTGTAATTTAAAAGTGATTGGGTTTAGTTTGTTGTGGTAAGGGTTAGTTTGTGATGATTTAGAGTAGCCGAAGTAATTTAGGTGAGTTTGGCATAGTTTGTTATGATTTGTACACCTTTTTTTGTAGTTTTAAAGTAATTTTAAAGGCTTAGTTTGTTGCTGTAAAGTGTAGTTGGGGTTGATTTTTGATAGCCGAAGTAATTTAAGTGAGTTTGGCATAGTTGCTATGGTTAGTAGCTTTTTTTTGTAATTTAAAAGTAATTGGGTTTAGTTTGTTGTGGTAAGGGTTAGTTGGTGATGATTTAGAGTAGCCGAAGTAATTTAGGTGAGTCTGGCATAGTTTGTTATGATTTGTACACCTTTTTTTGTAATTTTAAGATGATATGGTTTGGTTTGTTGTGGTAAGGGATAGTTGGGGGTGATTTACGGTAGCCGAAGTAATTTAGGTGATTCTGGTATAGTCTGTTATGATTTTTAGCATTTTTTTGTAATTTTATAGTGATTGGGCTTAGTTTGTTGCTGTAAAGTGTAGTTGGGGGTGATTTTTGATAGCCGAAGTAATTTAGGTGAGCTTGGCATAGTTGCTATGGTTAGTAGCATTTTTTTGTAATTTAAAAGTGACTGGGTTTAGTTTGTTGTGGTAAGGGTTAGTTGGTGATGATTTAGAGTAGCCGAAGTAATTTATGTGAGTGTGGCATAGTTTGTTATGATTTGTACACCTTTTTTTGTAATTTTAAGATGATATGGTTTGGTTTGTTGAGGTAAGGGATAGTTGGGGATGATTTACGGTAGCCGAAGTAATTTAGGTGATTCTGGTATAGTTTGTTTTAATTTTTAGCATTTTTTTGTAATTTTAAAGTGATTGGGCTTAGTTTGTTGCTGTAAAGTGTAGTTGGGGGTGATTTTTGATAGCCGAAGTAATTTAGGTGAGTTTGGCATAGTTTGCTATGGTTAGTAGCATTTTTTTGTAATTTAAAAGTGACTGGGTTTAGTTTGTTGTGGTAAGGGTTAGTTGGTGATGATTTAGAGTAGCCGAAGTAATTTAGGTGAGTCTGGCATATTTTGTTATGATTTGTACACCTTTTTTTGTAATTTTAAGATGATATGGTTTGGTTTGTTGTGGTAAGGGATAGTTGGGGGTGATTTACGGTATCCGAAATAATTTAGGTGATTCTGGTTTAGTTTGTTATGATTTTTAGCATTTTTTTGTAATTTTAAAGTGATTGGGCTTAGTTTGTTGCTGTAAAGTGTAGTTGGGGGTGATTTTTGAGAGCCGAAGAAATTTAGGTTAGTTTGGCATAGTTGCTATGGTTAGTAGCAGTTTTTTGTAATTTAAAAGTGACTGGGTTTAGTTTGTTGTGGTAAGGGTTAATTGGTGATGATTTAGAGTAGCCGAAGTAATTTAGGTGAGTCTGGCATAGTTTGTTATGATTTGTACACCTTTTTTTGTAATTTTAAGATGATATGGTTTGGTTTGTTGTGGTAAGGGATAGTTGGGGGTGATTTACGGTAGCCGAAGTAATTTAGGTGATTCTGGTATAGTCTGTTATGATTTTTAGCATTTTTTTGTAATTTTAAAGTTATTGGGCTTAGTTTGTTGCTGTAAAGTGTAGTTGGGGGTGATTTTTGATAGCCGAAGTAATTTAGGTGAGCTTGGCATAGTTGCTATGGTTAGTAGCACTTTTTTGTAATTTAAAAGTGACTGGGTTTAGTTTGTTGTGGTAAGGGTTAGTTGGTGATGATTTAGAGTAGCCGAAGTAATTTATGTGAGTGAGGCATAGTTTGTTATGATTTGTACACCTTTTTTTGTAATTTTAAGATGATATGGTTTGGTTTGTTGAGGTAAGGAATGGTTGGGGGTGATTTACGGTAGCCGAAGTAATTTAGGTGATTCTGGTATAGTTTGTTTTAATTTTTAGCATTTTTTTGTAATTTTAAAATGATTGGGCTTAGTTTGTTGCTGTAAAGTGTAGTTGGGGGTGATTTTTGATAGCCGAAGTAATTTAGGTGAGTTTGGCATAGTTTGCTATGGTTAGTAGCATTTTTTTGTAATTTAAAAGTGATTGGGTTTAGTTTGTTGTGGTAAGGGTTAGTTGGTGATGATTTAGAGTAGCCGAAGTAATTTAGGTGAGTCTGGCATAGTTTGTTATGATTTGTACACCTTTTTTTGTAATTTTAAGATGATATGGTTTGGTTTGTTGTGGTAAGGGATAGTTGGGGGTGATTTACGGTAGCCGAAGTAATTTAGGTGATTCTGGTATAGTTTGTTTTGATTTTTACATTTTTTTGTAATTTTAAAGTGATTGGGCTTAGTTTGTTGCTGTAAAGTGTAGTTGGGGGTGATTTTTGATAGCCAAAGTAATTTAGGTGAGCTTGGCATAGTTGCTATGGTTAGTAGCATTTTTTTGTAATTTAAAAGTGACTGGGTTTAGTTTGTTGTGGTAAGGGTTAGTTGGTGATGATTTAGAGTAGCCGAAGTAATGGAGGTGAGTCTGGCATAGTTTGTTATGATTTGTACACCTTTTTTTGTAATTTTAAGATGATATGGTTTGGTTTGTTGTGGTAAGGGATAGTTGGGGGTGATTTACGGTAGCCGAAGTAATTTAGGTGATTCTGGTATAGTTTGTTATGATTTTTAGCATTTTTTTGTAATTTTAAAGTGTTTGGGCTTAGTTTGTTGTTGTAAAGTGTAGTTGGGTGTGATTTTTGATAGCCGAAGTAATTTAGGTGAGTTTGGCATAGTTTGCTATGGTTAGTAGCATTTTTTTGTACACCTTTTTTTGTAATTTTAAGATGATATGGATTGGTTTATTGTCTTAAGGGATAGTTGGGGGTGATTTACGGTAGCCGAAGTAATTTTGGTGATTCTGGTATAGTTTGTTATGATTTTTAGCATTTTTTTGTAATTTTAAAGTGATTGGGCTTTGTTTGTTGCTGTAAAGTGTAGTTGGGGGAGATTTTTGAAAGCCGAAGTAATTTAGGTGAGTTTGACATAGTTTGCTATGGTTAGTAGCATTTTTTTGTAATTTAAAACTGATTGGGTTTAGTTTGTTGTGGTAAGGGTTAGTTGGTGATGATTTAGAGTAGCCGAAATAATTTAGGTGAGTCTGGCATAGTTTGTTATGATTTTTAGCATTTTTTTGTAATTTTAAAGTGATTGGGCTTAGTTTGTTGCTGTAAAGTGTAGTTGTGGGTGCTTTTTGATAGACGAAGTAATTTAGGTGAGTTTGGCATAGTTTGCTATGGTTAGTAGCATTTTTTTGTAATTTAAAAGTGATTGGGTTTAGTTTGTTGTGGTAAGGGTTAGTTGGTGATGATTTAGAGTAGCCGAAGTAATTTAAGTGAGTCTGGCATAGTTTGTTAAGAATTGTACACCTTTTTTTGTAATTTTATGATGATATGGTTTGGTTTGTTGTGGTAAGGGATAGTTGGGGGTGATTTACGGTAGCCGAAGTAATTTAGGTGATTCTGGTATAGTTTGTTATGATTTTTAGCATTATTTTGTAATTTTAAAGTGATTGGGCTTAGATTGTTGCTGTAATGTGTAGTTGGGGGTGATTTTTGATAGCCGAAGAAATTTAGGTGAGTTTGGCAAAGTCTGCTATGGTTAGTAGCATTTTTTTGTAATTTAAAAGTGATTGGGTTTAGTTTGTTGTGGTAAGGGTCAGTTGGTGATGATTTAGAGTAGCCGAAGTAATTTAGGTGAGTCTGGCATAGTTTGTTATGATTTGTACATCTTTTTTTTTAATTTTAAGATTATATGGTTTGGTTTGTTGTGGTAAGGGATAGTTGGGGGTGATTTACGGTAGCCGAAGTAATTTAGATGATTCTGGTATAGTTTGTTATGATTTTTTGCATTTTTTTGTAATTTTAAAGTGATTGGGCTTAGTTTGTTGCTGTAAAGTGTAGTTGGGGGTGATTTTTGATAGCCGAAGTAATTTAGGTGAGTTTGGCATAGTTTGCTATGGTTAGTAGCATTTTTTTGTAATTTAAAAGTGATTGGGTTTAGTTTGTTGTGGTAAGGGTTAGTTGGTGATGATTTAGAGTAGCCGAAGTAATTTAGGTGAGTCTGGCATATTTTGTTATGATTTGTACACCTTTTTTTGTAATTTTAAGATGATATGGTTTGGTTTGTTGTGGTAAGGGATAGTTGGGGGTGATTTACGGTAGCCGAAATAATTTAGGTGATTCTGGTTTAGTTTGTTATGATTTTTAGCATTTTTTTGTAATTTTAAAGTGATTGGGCTTAGTTTGTTGCTGTAAAGTGTAGTTGGGGGTGATTTTTGAGAGCCGAAATAATTTAGGTTAGTTTGGCATAGTTGCTATGGTTAGTAGCAGTTTTTTGTAATTTAAAAGTGACTGGGTTTAGTTTGTTGTGGTAAGGGTTAGTTGGTGATGATTTAGAGTAGCCGAAGTAATGGAGGTGAGTCTGGCATAGTTTGTTATGATTTGTACACCTTTTTTTGTAATTTTAAGATGATATGGTTTGGTTTGTTGTGGTAAGGGATAGTTGGGGGTGATTTACGGTAGCCGAAGTAATTTAGGTGATTCTGGTATAGTTTGTTATGATTTTTAGCATTTTTTTGTAATTTTAAAGTGATTGGGCTTAGTTTGTTGCTGTAAAAGTAGTTGGGGGTGATTTTGGAAAGCCGAAGTAATTTAGGTGAGTTTGGCATAGTTTGCTATGGTTAGTAGCATTTTTTTGTAATTTAAAAGTGATTGGGTTTAGTTTGTTGTGGTAAGGGTTAGTTGGTGATGATTTAGAGTAGCCGAAGTAATTTAGGTGAATCTGGCATAGTTTGTTATGATTTGTACACCTTTTTTTGTAATTTTAAGATGATATGGTTTGGTTTGTTGTGGTAAGGGATAGTTGGGGGTGATTTACGGTAGCCGAAGTAATTTAGGTGATTCTGGTATAGTTTGTTATGATTTTTAGCATTTTTTTGTAATTTTAAAGTGATTGGGCTTAGTTTGTTGCTGTAAAGTGTAGTTGGGGGTGATTTTTGATAGCCGAAGTAATTTAGGTGAGTTTGGCATAGTTTGCTATGGTTAGTAGCATTTTTTTGTAATTTTAAAATGATTGGGTTTAGTTTGTTGTGGTAAGGGTTAGTTGGTGATGATTTAGAGTAGCCGAAGTAATTTAGGTGAGTCGGGCATAGTTTGTTATGATTTTTAGCATTTTTTTGTAATTTTAAAGTGATTGGGCTTAGTTTGTTGCTGTAAAGTGTAGTTGGGGGTGGTTTTTGATAGCCGAAGTAATTTAGGTGAGTTTGGCTTAGTTTGCTATGGTTAGTAGCATTTTTTTGTAATTTAAAAGTGATTGGGTTTAGTTAGTTGTGGTAAGGGTTAGTTGGTGATGATTTAGAGTAGCCGAAGTAATTTAAGTGAGTCTGGCATAGTTTGTTAAGAATTGTACACCTTTTTTTGTAATTTTATGATGATATGGTTTGGTTTGTTGTGGTAAGGGATAGTTGGGGGTGATTTACGGTAGCCGAAGTAATTTAGGTGATTCTGGTATAGTTTGCTATGATTTTTAGCATTTTTTTGTAATTTTAAAGTGATTGGGCTTAGTTTGTTGCTGTAAAGTGTAGTTGGGGGTGATTTTTGATAGCCGAAGTAATTTAGGTGAGTTTGGCATAGTTTGCTATGGTTAGTAGCATTTTTTTGTAATTTTAAAGTGATTGGGTTTAGTTTGTTGTGGTAAGGGTTAGTTGGTGATGATTTAGAGTAGCCGAAGTAATTTAGGTGAGTCTGGCATAGTTTGTTATGATTTGTACATCTTTTTTTTTAATTTTAAGATTATATGGTTTGGTTTGTTGTGGTAAGGGATAGTTGGGGGTGATTTACGGTAGCCGAAGTAATTTAGATGATTCTGGTATAGTTTGTTATGATTTTTAGCATTTTTTTGTAATTTTAAAGTGATTGGGCTTAGTTTGTTGCTGTAAAGTGTAGTTGGGGGTGATTTTTGATAGCCGAAGTAATTTAGGTGAGTTTGGCATAGTTTGCAATGGTTAGTAGCATTTTTTTGTAATATAAAACTGATTGGGTTTAGTTTGTTTTGGTATGGGTTAGTTGGTGATGATTTAGAGTAGCCGAAGTAATTTAGGTGAGTCTGGCATAGTTTGTTATGATTTGTACACCTTTTTTTGTAATTTTAAGATGATATGGTTTGGTTTGTTGTGGTAAGGGATAGTTGGGGGTGATTTACGGTAGCCGAAGTAATTTAGGTGATTCTGGTATAGTTTGTTATGATTTTTAGCATTTTTTTGTAATTTTAAAGTGATTGGGCTTAGTTTGTTGCTGTAAAGTGTAGTTGGGGGTGATTTTTGATAGCCGAAGTAATTTAGGTGAGTTTGGCATAGTTTGCTAAGGTTAGTAGCATTTTTTTGTAATTTAAAAGTGATTGGGTTTAGTTTGTTGTGGTAAGGGTTAGTTGGTGATGATTTAGAGTAGCCGAAGTAATTTAGGTGAGACTTGCATAGTTTGTTATGATTTGTACACCTTTTTTTGTAATTTTAAGATGATATGGTGTGGTTTGTTGTGGTAAGGGATAGTTGGGGGTGATTTACGGTAGCCGAAGTAATTTAGGTGATTCTGGTATAGTTTGTTATGATTTTTAGCATTTTTTTGTAATTTTAAAGTGATTGGGCTTAGTTTGTTGCTGTAAAGTGTAGTTGGGGGTGATTTTTAATAGCTGAAGAAATTTAGGTGAGTTTGGCATAGTTTGCTATGGTTAGTAGCATTTTTTTGTAATTTAAAAGTGATTGGGTTTAGTTTGTTGTGGTAAGGGTTAGTTGGTGATGATTTAGATTAGCCGAAGTAATTTATGTGAGTCTGGCATAGTTTGTTATTATTTGTACACCTTTTTTTGTAATTTTAAGTTGATATGGTTTGGTTTGTTGTGGTAAGGGATAGTTGGGGGTGATTTACGGTAGCCGAAGTAATTTAGGTGATTCTGGTATAGTTTGTTATGATTTTTAGCATTTTTTTGTAATTTTAAAATGATTGGGCTTAGTTTGTAGCTGTAAAATGTAGTTGGGGGTGATTTTTGAAAGCCGAAGTAATTTAGGTGAGTTTGGCATAGTTTGCTATGGTTAGTAGCATTTTTTTGTATATTAAAAGTGATTGGGTTTAGTTTGTTGTGGTAAGGTATAGTTGGTGATGATTTCGAGTAGCCGAAGTAATTTAGGTAAGTCTGGCATAGTTTGTTATGATTTGTACACCTTTTTTTTTAATTTTAAGATTATATGGTTTGGTTTGTTGTGGTAAGGGATAGTTGGGGGTGATTTACGGTAGCCGAAGTAATTTAGGTGATTCTGGTATAGTTTGTTACGATTTTTAGCATTTTTTTGTAATTTTAAAGTGATTGGGCTTAGTTTGTTGCTGTAAAGTGTAGTTGGGGGTGATTTTTGATAGCCGAAGAAATTTAGGTGAGTTTGGCATAGTTTGCTATGGTTAGTAGCATTTTTTTGTAATTTAAAAGTGATTGGGTTCAGTTTGTTGTGGTAAGGTTTAGTTGGTGATGATTTAGAGTAGCCGAAGTAATTTATGTTAGTCTGGCATAGTTTGTTATGATTTGTACACCTTTTTTTGTAATTTTAAGATGATATGGTTTCGTTTGTTGTGGTAAGGGATAGTTGGGGGTGATTTACGGTAGCCGAAGTAATTTAGGTGATTCTGGTATAGTTTGTTATGATTTTTAGAATTTTTTTGTAATTTTAAAGTGATTAGGCTTAGTTTGTTGCTGTAAAGTGTAGTTGAGGGTGATTTTTGATAGCCGAAGTAATTTAGGTGAGTTCGGCATAGTTTGCTATGGTAAGTAACATTTTTTTGTAATTTAAAAGTGATTGGGTTTAGTTTGTTGTGGTAAGGGTTAGTTGGTGATGATTTAGAGTAGCCGAAATAATTTAGGTGAGTCTGGCATAGTTTGTTATGATTTGTACACCTTTTTTTGTAATTTTAAGATGATATGGTTTGGTTTGTTGTGGTAAGGGATAGTTGGGGGTGATTTACGGTAGCCGAAGTAATTTAGGTGATTCTGGTTTAGTTTGTTATGATTTTAACATTTTTTGTAATTTAAAAGTGATTGGGCTTAGTTTGTTGCTGTAAAGTGTAGTTGGGGGTGATTTTTGATAGCCGAAGTAATTTAGGTGAGTTTGGCATTGTTGCTATGGTTAGAAGCTTTTTTTTGTAATTTAAAAGTGATTGGGTTTAGTTTGTTGTGGTAAGGGTTAGTGGGTGATGATTTAGGGTAGCCGAAGTAATTTAGGTGAGTCTGGCATAGTTTGTTATGATTTGTACACCTTTTTTTGTAATTTTAAGATGATATGGTTTGGTTTGTTGTGGTAAGGGATAGTTGGGGGTGATTTACGGTAGCCGAAGTAATTTAGGTGATTCTGGTATAGTTTGTTATGATTTTTAGCATTTTTTTGTAATTTTAAAGTGATTTGGCTTAGTTTGTTGCTGTAAAGTGTAGTTGGGGGTGATTTTTGATAGCCGAAGTAATTTAGGTGAGTTTGGCATAGTTTGCTATGGTTAGTAGCATTTTTTTGTAATTTTAAAATGATTGGGTTTAGTTTGTTGTGGTAAGGGTTAGTTGGTGATGATTTAGAGTAGCCGAAGTAATTTAGGTGAGTCGGGCATAGTTTGTTATGATTTTTAGCATTTTTTTGTAATTTTAAAGTGATTGGGCTTAGTTTGTTGCTGTAAAGTGTAGTTGGGGGTGGTTTTTGATAGCCGAAGTAATTTAGGTGAGTTTGGCTTAGTTTGCTATGGTTAGTAGCATTTTTTTGTAATTTAAAAGTGATTGGGTTTAGTTAGTTGTGGTAAGGGTTAGTTGGTGATGATTTAGAGTAGCCGAAGTAATTTAAGTGAGTCTGGCATAGTTTGTTAAAAATTGTACACCTTTTTTTGTAATTTTATGATGATATGGTTTGGTTTGTTGTGGTAAGGGATAGTTGGGGGTGATTTACGGTAGCCGAAGTAATTTAGGTGATTCTGGTATAGTTTGTTATGATTTTTAGCATTTTTTTGTAATTTTAAAGTGATTGGGCTTAGTTTGTTGCTGTAAAGTGTAGTTGGGGGTGATTTTTGATAGCCGAAGTAATTTAGGTGAGTTTGGCATAGTTTGCTATGGTTAGTAGCATTTTTTTGTAATTTTAAAGTGATTGGGTTTAGTTTGTTGTGGTAAGGGTTAGTTGGTGATGATTTAGAGTAGCCGAAGTAATTTAGGTGAGTCTGGCATAGTTTGTTATGATTTGTACATCTTTTTTTTTAATTTTAAGATTATATGGTTTGGTTTGTTGTGGTAAGGGATAGTTGGGGGTGATTTACGGTAGCCGAAGTAATTTAGATGATTCTGGTATAGTTTGTTATGATTTTTAGCATTTTTTTGTAATTTTAAAGTGATTGGGCTTAGTTTGTTGCTGTAAAGTGTAGTTGGGGGTGATTTTTGATAGCCGAAGTAATTTAGGTGAGTTTGGCATAGTTTGCAATGGTTAGTAGCATTTTTTTGTAATATAAAACTGATTGGGTTTAGTTTGTTGTGGTATGGGTTAGTTGGTGATGATTTAGAGTAGCCGAAGTAATTTAGGTGAGTCTGGCATAATTTGTTATGATTTGTACACCTTTTTTTGTAATTTTAAGATGATATGGTTTGGTTTGTTGTGGTAAGGGATAGTTGGGGGTGATTTACGGTAGCCGAAGTAATTTAGGTGATTCTGGTATAGTTTGTTATGATTTTTAGCATTTTTTTGTAATTTTAAAGTGATTGGGCTTAGTTTGTTGCTGTAAAGTGTAGTTGGGGGTGATTTTTGATAGCCGAAGTAATTTAGGTGAGTTTGGCATAGTTTGCTAAGGTTAGTAGCATTTTTTTGTAATTTAAAAGTGATTGGGTTTAGTTTGTTGTGGTAAGGTATAGTTGGTGATGATTTCGAGTAGCCGAAGTAATTTAGGTAAGTCTGGCATAGTTTGTTATGATTTGTACACCTTTTTTTTTAATTTTAAGATTATATGGTTTGGTTTGTTGTGGTAAGGGATAGTTGGGGGTGATTTACGGTAGCCGAAGTAATTTAGGTGATTCTGGTATAGTTTGTTATGATTTTTAGCATTTCTTTGTGATTTTAAAGTGATTGGGCTTAGTTTGTTGCTGTAAAATGTAGTTGGGGAAGGTTTTTGGATAGCCGAAGTAATTTAGGTGAGTTTGGCATAATTTGCTATGGTTAGTAGCATTTTTTTGTAATTTAAATGTGATTGGGTTTAGTTTGTTGTGGTAAGGGATAGTTGGTGATGATTTAGAGTAGCCGAAGTAATTTAGGTAAGTCTGGCATAGTTTGTTATGATTTGTACACCTTTTTTTGTAATTTTAAGATGATATGGTTTGGTTTGTTGTGGTAAGGGATAGTTGGGGGTGATTTACGGTAGCCGAAGTAATTTAGGTGATTCTGGTATAGTTTGTTACGATTTTTAGCATTTTTTTGTAATTTTAAAGTGATTGGGCTTAGTTTGTTGCTGTAAAGTGTAGTTGGGGGTGATTTTTGATAGCCGAAGAAATTTAGGTGAGTTTGGCATAGTTTGCTATGGTTAGTAGCATTTTTTTGTAATTTAAAAGTGATTGGGTTCAGTTTGTTGTGGTAAGGTTTAGTTGGTGATGATTTAGAGTAGCCGAAGTAATTTATGTTAGTCTGGCATAGTTTGTTATGATTTGTACACCTTTTTTTGTAATTTTAAGATGATATGGTTTCGTTTGTTGTGGTAAGGGATAGTTGGGGGTGATTTACGGTAGCCGAAGTAATTTAGGTGATTCTGGTATAGTTTGTTATGATTTTTAGAATTTTTTTGTAATTTTAAAGTGATTAGGCTTAGTTTGTTGCTGTAAAGTGTAGTTGAGGGTGATTTTTGATAGCCGAAGTAATTTAGGTGAGTTCGGCATAGTTTGCTATGGTAAGTAACATTTTTTTGTAATTTAAAAGTGATTGGGTTTAGTTTGTTGTGGTAAGGGTTAGTTGGTGATGATTTAGAGTAGCCGAAATAATTTAGGTGAGTCTGGCATAGTTTGTTATGATTTGTACACCTTTTTTTGTAATTTTAAGATGATATGGTTTGGTTTGTTGTGGTAAGGGATAGTTGGGGGTGATTTACGGTAGCCGAAGTAATTTAGGTGATTCTGGTTTAGTTTGTTATGATTTTAACATTTTTTGTAATTTAAAAGTGATTGGGCTTAGTTTGTTGCTGTAAAGTGTAGTTGGGGGTGATTTTTGATAGCCGAAGTAATTTAGGTGAGTTTGGCATTGTTGCTATGGTTAGAAGCTTTTTTTTGTAATTTAAAAGTGATTGGGTTTAGTTTGTTGTGGTAAGGGTTAGTGGGTGATGATTTAGGGTAGCCGAAGTAATTTAGGTGAGTCTGGCATAGTTTGTTATGATTTGTACACCTTTTTTTGTAATTTTAAGATGATATGGTTTGGTTTGTTGTGGTAAGGGATAGTTGGGGGTGATTTACGGTAGCCGAAGTAATTTAGGTGATTCTGGTATAGTTTGTTATGATTTTTAGCATTTTTTTGTAATTTTAAAGTGATTTGGCTTAGTTTGTTGCTGTAAAGTGTAGTTGGGGGTGATTTTTGATAGCCGAAGTAATTTAGGTGAGTTTGGCATAGTTTGCTATGGTTAGTAGCATTTTTTTGTAATTTTAAAATGATTGGGTTTAGTTTGTTGTGGTAAGGGTTAGTTGGTGATGATTTAGAGTAGCCGAAGTAATTTAGGTGAGTCGGGCATAGTTTGTTATGATTTTTAGCATTTTTTTGTAATTTTAAAGTGATTGGGCTTAGTTTGTTGCTGTAAAGTGTAGTTGGGGGTGATTTTTGAGAGCCGAAATAATTTAGGTTAGTTTGGCATAGTTGCTATGGTTAGTAGCAGTTTTTTGTAATTTAAAAGTGACTGGGTTTAGTTTGTTGTGGTAAGGGTTAGTTGGTGATGATTTAGAGTAGCCGAAGTAATGGAGGTGAGTCTGGCATAGTTTGTTATGATTTGTACACCTTTTTTTGTAATTTTAAGATGATATGGTTTGGTTTGTTGTGGTAAGGGATAGTTGGGGGTGATTTACGGTAGCCGAAGTAATTTAGGTGATTCTGGTATAGTTTGTTATGATTTTTAGCATTTTTTTGTAATTTTAAAGTGATTGGGCTTAGTTTGTTGCTGTAAAAGTAGTTGGGGGTGATTTTGGAAAGCCGAAGTAATTTAGGTGAGTTTGGCATAGTTTGCTATGGTTAGTAGCATTTTTTTGTAATTTAAAAGTGATTGGGTTTAGTTTGTTGTGGTAAGGGTTAGTTGGTGATGATTTAGAGTAGCCGAAGTAATTTAGGTGAATCTGGCATAGTTTGTTATGATTTGTACACCTTTTTTTGTAATTTTAAGATGATATGGTTTGGTTTGTTGTGGTAAGGGATATTTGGGGGTGATTTACGGTAGCCGAAGTAATTTAGGTGATTCTGGTATAGTTTGTTATGATTTTTAGCATTTTTTTGTAATTTTAAAGTGATTGGGCTTAGTTTGTTGCTGTAAAGTGTAGTTGGGGGTGATTTTTGATAGCCGAAGTAATTTAGGTGAGTTTGGCATAGTTTGCTATGGTTAGTAGCATTTTTTTGTAATTTTAAAATGATTGGGTTTAGTTTGTTGTGGTAAGGGTTAGTTGGTGATGATTTAGAGTAGCCGAAGTAATTTAGGTGAGTCGGGCATAGTTTGTTATGATTTTTAGCATTTTTTTGTAATTTTAAAGTGATTGGGCTTAGTTTGTTGCTGTAAAGTGTAGTTGGGGGTGGTTTTTGATAGCCGAAGTAATTTAGGTGAGTTTGGCTTAGTTTGCTATGGTTAGTAGCATTTTTTTGTAATTTAAAAGTGATTGGGTTTAGTTAGTTGTGGTAAGGGTTAGTTGGTGATGATTTAGAGTAGCCGAAGTAATTTAAGTGAGTCTGGCATAGTTTGTTAAGAATTGTACACCTTTTTTTGTAATTTTATGATGATATGGTTTGGTTTGTTGTGGTAAGGGATAGTTGGGGGTGATTTACGGTAGCCGAAGTAATTTAGGTGATTCTGGTATAGTTTGCTATGATTTTTAGCATTTTTTTGTAATTTTAAAGTGATTGGGCTTAGTTTGTTGCTGTAAAGTGTAGTTGGGGGTGATTTTTGATAGCCGAAGTAATTTAGGTGAGTTTGGCATAGTTTGCTATGGTTAGTAGCATTTTTTTGTAATTTTAAAGTGATTGGGTTTAGTTTGTTGTGGTAAGGGTTAGTTGGTGATGATTTAGAGTAGCCGAAGTAATTTAGGTGAGTCTGGCATAGTTTGTTATGATTTGTACATCTTTTTTTTTAATTTTAAGATTATATGGTTTGGTTTGTTGTGGTAAGGGATAGTTGGGGGTGATTTACGGTAGCCGAAGTAATTTAGATGATTCTGGTATAGTTTGTTATGATTTTTAGCATTTTTTTGTAATTTTAAAGTGATTGGGCTTAGTTTGTTGCTGTAAAGTGTAGTTGGGGGTGATTTTTGATAGCCGAAGTAATTTAGGTGAGTTTGGCATAGTTTGCAATGGTTAGTAGCATTTTTTTGTAATATAAAACTGATTGGGTTTAGTTTGTTTTGGTATGGGTTAGTTGGTGATGATTTAGAGTAGCCGAAGTAATTTAGGTGAGTCTGGCATAGTTTGTTATGATTTGTACACCTTTTTTTGTAATTTTAAGATGATATGGTTTGGTTTGTTGTGGTAAGGGATAGTTGGGGGTGATTTACGGTAGCCGAAGTAATTTAGGTGATTCTGGTATAGTTTGTTATGATTTTTAGCATTTTTTTGTAATTTTAAAGTGATTGGGCTTAGTTTGTTGCTGTAAAGTGTAGTTGGGGGTGATTTTTGATAGCCGAAGTAATTTAGGTGAGTTTGGCATAGTTTGCTAAGGTTAGTAGCATTTTTTTGTAATTTAAAAGTGATTGGGTTTAGTTTGTTGTGGTAAGGGTTAGTTGGTGATGATTTAGAGTAGCCGAAGTAATTTAGGTGAGACTTGCATAGTTTGTTATGATTTGTACACCTTTTTTTGTAATTTTAAGATGATATGGTGTGGTTTGTTGTGGTAAGGGATAGTTGGGGGTGATTTACGGTAGCCGAAGTAATTTAGGTGATTCTGGTATAGTTTGTTATGATTTTTAGCATTTTTTTGTAATTTTAAAGTGATTGGGCTTAGTTTGTTGCTGTAAAGTGTAGTTGGGGGTGATTTTTAATAGCTGAAGAAATTTAGGTGAGTTTGGCATAGTTTGCTATGGTTAGTAGCATTTTTTTGTAATTTAAAAGTGATTGGGTTTAGTTTGTTGTGGTAAGGGTTAGTTGGTGATGATTTAGATTAGCCGAAGTAATTTATGTGAGTCTGGCATAGTTTGTTATTATTTGTACACCTTTTTTTGTAATTTTAAGTTGATATGGTTTGGTTTGTTGTGGTAAGGGATAGTTGGGGGTGATTTACGGTAGCCGAAGTAATTTAGGTGATTCTGGTATAGTTTGTTATGATTTTTAGCATTTTTTTGTAATTTTAAAATGATTGGGCTTAGTTTGTAGCTGTAAAATGTAGTTGGGGGTGATTTTTGAAAGCCGAAGTAATTTAGGTGAGTTTGGCATAGTTTGCTATGGTTAGTAGCATTTTTTTGTATATTAAAAGTGATTGGGTTTAGTTTGTTGTGGTAAGGTATAGTTGGTGATGATTTCGAGTAGCCGAAGTAATTTAGGTAAGTCTGGCATAGTTTGTTATGATTTGTACACCTTTTTTTTTAATTTTAAGATTATATGGTTTGGTTTGTTGTGGTAAGGGATAGTTGGGGGTGATTTACGGTAGCCGAAGTAATTTAGGTGATTCTGGTATAGTTTGTTACGATTTTTAGCATTTTTTTGTAATTTTAAAGTGATTGGGCTTAGTTTGTTGCTGTAAAGTGTAGTTGGGGGTGATTTTTGATAGCCGAAGAAATTTAGGTGAGTTTGGCATAGTTTGCTATGGTTAGTAGCATTTTTTTGTAATTTAAAAGTGATTGGGTTCAGTTTGTTGTGGTAAGGTTTAGTTGGTGATGATTTAGAGTAGCCGAAGTAATTTATGTTAGTCTGGCATAGTTTGTTATGATTTGTACACCTTTTTTTGTAATTTTAAGATGATATGGTTTCGTTTGTTGTGGTAAGGGATAGTTGGGGGTGATTTACGGTAGCCGAAGTAATTTAGGTGATTCTGGTATAGTTTGTTATGATTTTTAGAATTTTTTTGTAATTTTAAAGTGATTAGGCTTAGTTTGTTGCTGTAAAGTGTAGTTGAGGGTGATTTTTGATAGCCGAAGTAATTTAGGTGAGTTCGGCATAGTTTGCTATGGTAAGTAACATTTTTTTGTAATTTAAAAGTGATTGGGTTTAGTTTGTTGTGGTAAGGGTTAGTTGGTGATGATTTAGAGTAGCCGAAATAATTTAGGTGAGTCTGGCATAGTTTGTTATGATTTGTACACCTTTTTTTGTAATTTTAAGATGATATGGTTTGGTTTGTTGTGGTAAGGGATAGTTGGGGGTGATTTACGGTAGCCGAAGTAATTTAGGTGATTCTGGTTTAGTTTGTTATGATTTTAACATTTTTTGTAATTTAAAAGTGATTGGGCTTAGTTTGTTGCTGTAAAGTGTAGTTGGGGGTGATTTTTGATAGCCGAAGTAATTTAGGTGAGTTTGGCATTGTTGCTATGGTTAGAAGCTTTTTTTTGTAATTTAAAAGTGATTGGGTTTAGTTTGTTGTGGTAAGGGTTAGTGGGTGATGATTTAGGGTAGCCGAAGTAATTTAGGTGAGTCTGGCATAGTTTGTTATGATTTGTACACCTTTTTTTGTAATTTTAAGATGATATGGTTTGGTTTGTTGTGGTAAGGGATAGTTGGGGGTGATTTACGGTAGCCGAAGTAATTTAGGTGATTCTGGTATAGTTTGTTATGATTTTTAGCATTTTTTTGTAATTTTAAAGTGATTTGGCTTAGTTTGTTGCTGTAAAGTGTAGTTGGGGGTGATTTTTGATAGCCGAAGTAATTTAGGTGAGTTTGGCATAGTTTGCTATGGTTAGTAGCATTTTTTTGTAATTTTAAAATGATTGGGTTTAGTTTGTTGTGGTAAGGGTTAGTTGGTGATGATTTAGAGTAGCCGAAGTAATTTAGGTGAGTCGGGCATAGTTTGTTATGATTTTTAGCATTTTTTTGTAATTTTAAAGTGATTGGGCTTAGTTTGTTGCTGTAAAGTGTAGTTGGGGGTGGTTTTTGATAGCCGAAGTAATTTAGGTGAGTTTGGCTTAGTTTGCTATGGTTAGTAGCATTTTTTTGTAATTTAAAAGTGATTGGGTTTAGTTAGTTGTGGTAAGGGTTAGTTGGTGATGATTTAGAGTAGCCGAAGTAATTTAAGTGAGTCTGGCATAGTTTGTTAAAAATTGTACACCTTTTTTTGTAATTTTATGATGATATGGTTTGGTTTGTTGTGGTAAGGGATAGTTGGGGGTGATTTACGGTAGCCGAAGTAATTTAGGTGATTCTGGTATAGTTTGTTATGATTTTTAGCATTTTTTTGTAATTTTAAAGTGATTGGGCTTAGTTTGTTGCTGTAAAGTGTAGTTGGGGGTGATTTTTGATAGCCGAAGTAATTTAGGTGAGTTTGGCATAGTTTGCTATGGTTAGTAGCATTTTTTTGTAATTTTAAAGTGATTGGGTTTAGTTTGTTGTGGTAAGGGTTAGTTGGTGATGATTTAGAGTAGCCGAAGTAATTTAGGTGAGTCTGGCATAGTTTGTTATGATTTGTACATATTTTTTTTTAATTTTAAGATTATATGGTTTGGTTTGTTGTGGTAAGGAATAGTTGGGGGTGATTTACGGTAGCCGAAGTAATTTAGATGATTCTGGTATAGTTTGTTATGATTTTTAGCATTTTTTTGTAATTTTAAAGTGATTGGGCTTAGTTTGTTGCTGTAAAGTGTAGTTGGGGGTGATTTTTGATAGCCGAAGTAATTTAGGTGAGTTTGGCATAGTTTGCAATGGTTAGTAGCATTTTTTTGTAATATAAAACTGATTGGGTTTAGTTTGTTGTGGTATGGGTTAGTTGGTGATGATTTAGAGTAGCCGAAGTAATTTAGGTGAGTCTGGCATAATTTGTTATGATTTGTACACCTTTTTTTGTAATTTTAAGATGATATGGTTTGGTTTGTTGTGGTAAGGGATAGTTGGGGGTGATTTACGGTAGCCGAAGTAATTTAGGTGATTCTGGTATAGTTTGTTATGATTTTTAGCATTTTTTTGTAATTTTAAAGTGATTGGGCTTAGTTTGTTGCTGTAAAGTGTAGTTGGGGGTGATTTTTGATAGCCGAAGTAATTTAGGTGAGTTTGGCATAGTTTGCTAAGGTTAGTAGCATTTTTTTGTAATTTAAAAGTGATTGGGTTTAGTTTGTTGTGGTAAGGTATAGTTGGTGATGATTTCGAGTAGCCGAAGTAATTTAGGTAAGTCTGGCATAGTTTGTTATGATTTGTACACCTTTTTTTTTAATTTTAAGATTATATGGTTTGGTTTGTTGTGGTAAGGGATAGTTGGGGGTGATTTACGGTAGCCGAAGTAATTTAGGTGATTCTGGTATAGTTTGTTATGATTTTTAGCATTTCTTTGTGATTTTAAAGTGATTGGGCTTAGTTTGTTGCTGTAAAATGTAGTTGGGGAAGGTTTTTGGATAGCCGAAGTAATTTAGGTGAGTTTGGCATAATTTGCTATGGTTAGTAGCATTTTTTTGTAATTTAAATGTGATTGGGTTTAGTTTGTTGTGGTAAGGGATAGTTGGTGATGATTTAGAGTAGCCGAAGTAATTTAGGTAAGTCTGGCATAGTTTGTTATGATTTGTACACCTTTTTTTGTAATTTTAAGATGATATGGTTTGGTTTGTTGTGGTAAGGGATAGTTGGGGGTGATTTACGGTAGCCGAAGTAATTTAGGTGATTCTGGTATAGTTTGTTACGATTTTTAGCATTTTTTTGTAATTTTAAAGTGATTGGGCTTAGTTTGTTGCTGTAAAGTGTAGTTGGGGGTGATTTTTGATAGCCGAAGAAATTTAGGTGAGTTTGGCATAGTTTGCTATGGTTAGTAGCATTTTTTTGTAATTTAAAAGTGATTGGGTTCAGTTTGTTGTGGTAAGGTTTAGTTGGTGATGATTTAGAGTAGCCGAAGTAATTTATGTTAGTCTGGCATAGTTTGTTATGATTTGTACACCTTTTTTTGTAATTTTAAGATGATATGGTTTCGTTTGTTGTGGTAAGGGATAGTTGGGGGTGATTTACGGTAGCCGAAGTAATTTAGGTGATTCTGGTATAGTTTGTTATGATTTTTAGAATTTTTTTGTAATTTTAAAGTGATTAGGCTTAGTTTGTTGCTGTAAAGTGTAGTTGAGGGTGATTTTTGATAGCCGAAGTAATTTAGGTGAGTTCGGCATAGTTTGCTATGGTAAGTAACATTTTTTTGTAATTTAAAAGTGATTGGGTTTAGTTTGTTGTGGTAAGGGTTAGTTGGTGATGATTTAGAGTAGCCGAAATAATTTAGGTGAGTCTGGCATAGTTTGTTATGATTTGTACACCTTTTTTTGTAATTTTAAGATGATATGGTTTGGTTTGTTGTGGTAAGGGATAGTTGGGGGTGATTTACGGTAGCCGAAGTAATTTAGGTGATTCTGGTTTAGTTTGTTATGATTTTAACATTTTTTGTAATTTAAAAGTGATTGGGCTTAGTTTGTTGCTGTAAAGTGTAGTTGGGGGTGATTTTTGATAGCCGAAGTAATTTAGGTGAGTTTGGCATTGTTGCTATGGTTAGAAGCTTTTTTTTGTAATTTAAAAGTGATTGGGTTTAGTTTGTTGTGGTAAGGGTTAGTGGGTGATGATTTAGGGTAGCCGAAGTAATTTAGGTGAGTCTGGCATAGTTTGTTATGATTTGTACACCTTTTTTTGTAATTTTAAGATGATATGGTTTGGTTTGTTGTGGTAAGGGATAGTTGGGGGTGATTTACGGTAGCCGAAGTAATTTAGGTGATTCTGGTATAGTTTGTTATGATTTTTAGCATTTTTTTGTAATTTTAAAGTGATTTGGCTTAGTTTGTTGCTGTAAAGTGTAGTTGGGGGTGATTTTTGATAGCCGAAGTAATTTAGGTGAGTTTGGCATAGTTTGCTATGGTTAGTAGCATTTTTTTGTAATTTTAAAATGATTGGGTTTAGTTTGTTGTGGTAAGGGTTAGTTGGTGATGATTTAGAGTAGCCGAAGTAATTTAGGTGAGTCGGGCATAGTTTGTTATGATTTTTAGCATTTTTTTGTAATTTTAAAGTGATTGGGCTTAGTTTGTTGCTGTAAAGTGTAGTTGGGGGTGGTTTTTGATAGCCGAAGTAATTTAGGTGAGTTTGGCTTAGTTTGCTATGGTTAGTAGCATTTTTTTGTAATTTAAAAGTGATTGGGTTTAGTTAGTTGTGGTAAGGGTTAGTTGGTGATGATTTAGAGTAGCCGAAGTAATTTAAGTGAGTCTGGCATAGTTTGTTAAAAATTGTACACCTTTTTTTGTAATTTTATGATGATATGGTTTGGTTTGTTGTGGTAAGGGATAGTTGGGGGTGATTTACGGTAGCCGAAGTAATTTAGGTGATTCTGGTATAGTTTGTTATGATTTTTAGCATTTTTTTGTAATTTTAAAGTGATTGGGCTTAGTTTGTTGCTGTAAAGTGTAGTTGGGGGTGATTTTTGATAGCCGAAGTAATTTAGGTGAGTTTGGCATAGTTTGCTATGGTTAGTAGCATTTTTTTGTAATTTTAAAGTGATTGGGTTTAGTTTGTTGTGGTAAGGGTTAGTTGGTGATGATTTAGAGTAGCCGAAGTAATTTAGGTGAGTCTGGCATAGTTTGTTATGATTTGTACATCTTTTTTTTTAATTTTAAGATTATATGGTTTGGTTTGTTGTGGTAAGGGATAGTTGGGGGTGATTTACGGTAGCCGAAGTAATTTAGATGATTCTGGTATAGTTTGTTATGATTTTTAGCATTTTTTTGTAATTTTAAAGTGATTGGGCTTAGTTTGTTGCTGTAAAGTGTAGTTGGGGGTGATTTTTGATAGCCGAAGTAATTTAGGTGAGTTTGGCATAGTTTGCAATGGTTAGTAGCATTTTTTTGTAATATAAAACTGATTGGGTTTAGTTTGTTGTGGTATGGGTTAGTTGGTGATGATTTAGAGTAGCCGAAGTAATTTAGGTGAGTCTGGCATAATTTGTTATGATTTGTACACCTTTTTTTGTAATTTTAAGATGATATGGTTTGGTTTGTTGTGGTAAGGGATAGTTGGGGGTGATTTACGGTAGCCGAAGTAATTTAGGTGATTCTGGTATAGTTTGTTATGATTTTTAGCATTTTTTTGTAATTTTAAAGTGATTGGGCTTAGTTTGTTGCTGTAAAGTGTAGTTGGGGGTGATTTTTGATAGCCGAAGTAATTTAGGTGAGTTTGGCATAGTTTGCTAAGGTTAGTAGCATTTTTTTGTAATTTAAAAGTGATTGGGTTTAGTTTGTTGTGGTAAGGTATAGTTGGTGATGATTTCGAGTAGCCGAAGTAATTTAGGTAAGTCTGGCATAGTTTTTTATGATTTGTACACCTTTTTTTTTAATTTTAAGATTATATGGTTTGGTTTGTTGTGGTAAGGGATAGTTGGGGGTGATTTACGGTAGCCGAAGTAATTTAGGTGATTCTGGTATAGTTTGTTATGATTTTTAGCATTTCTTTGTGATTTTAAAGTGATTGGGCTTAGTTTGTTGCTGTAAAATGTAGTTGGGGAAGGTTTTTGGATAGCCGAAGTAATTTAGGTGAGTTTGGCATAATTTGCTATGGTTAGTAGCATTTTTTTGTAATTTAAATGTGATTGGGTTTAGTTTGTTGTGGTAAGGGATAGTTGGTGATGATTTAGAGTAGCCGAAGTAATTTAGGTAAGTCTGGCATAGTTTGTTATGATTTGTACACCTTTTTTTGTAATTTTAAGATGATATGGTTTGGTTTGTTGTGGTAAGGGATAGTTGGGGGTGATTTACGGTAGCCGAAGTAATTTAGGTGATTCTGGTATAGTTTGTTACGATTTTTAGCATTTTTTTGTAATTTTAAAGTGATTGGGCTTAGTTTGTTGCTGTAAAGTGTAGTTGGGGGTGATTTTTGATAGCCGAAGAAATTTAGGTGAGTTTGGCATAGTTTGCTATGGTTAGTAGCATTTTTTTGTAATTTAAAAGTGATTGGGTTCAGTTTGTTGTGGTAAGGTTTAGTTGGTGATGATTTAGAGTAGCCGAAGTAATTTATGTTAGTCTGGCATAGTTTGTTATGATTTGTACACCTTTTTTTGTAATTTTAAGATGATATGGTTTCGTTTGTTGTGGTAAGGGATAGTTGGGGGTGATTTACGGTAGCCGAAGTAATTTAGGTGATTCTGGTATAGTTTGTTATGATTTTTAGAATTTTTTTGTAATTTTAAAGTGATTAGGCTTAGTTTGTTGCTGTAAAGTGTAGTTGAGGGTGATTTTTGATAGCCGAAGTAATTTAGGTGAGTTCGGCATAGTTTGCTATGGTAAGTAACATTTTTTTGTAATTTAAAAGTGATTGGGTTTAGTTTGTTGTGGTAAGGGTTAGTTGGTGATGATTTAGAGTAGCCGAAATAATTTAGGTGAGTCTGGCATAGTTTGTTATGATTTGTACACCTTTTTTTGTAATTTTAAGATGATATGGTTTGGTTTGTTGTGGTAAGGGATAGTTGGGGGTGATTTACGGTAGCCGAAGTAATTTAGGTGATTCTGGTTTAGTTTGTTATGATTTTAACATTTTTTGTAATTTAAAAGTGATTGGGCTTACTTTGTTGCTGTAAAGTGTAGTTGGGGGTGATTTTTGATAGCCGAAGTAATTTAGGTGAGTTTGGCATTGTTGCTATGGTTAGAAGCTTTTTTTTGTAATTTAAAAGTGATTGGGTTTAGTTTGTTGTGGTAAGGGTTAGTGGGTGATGATTTAGGGTAGCCGAAGTAATTTAGGTGAGTCTGGCATAGTTTGTTATGATTTGTACACCTTTTTTTGTAATTTTAAGATGATATGGTTTGGTTTGTTGTGGTAAGGCATAGTTGGGGGTGATTTACGGTAGCCGAAGTAATTTAGGTGATTCTGGTATAGTTTGTTATGATTTTTAGCATTTTTTTGTAATTTTAAAGTGATTTGGCTTAGTTTGTTGCTGTAAAGTGTAGTTGGGGGTGATTTTTGATAGCCGAAGTAATTTAGGTGAGTTTGGCATAGTTTGCTATGGTTAGTAGCATTTTTTTGTAATTTTAAAATGATTGGGTTTAGTTTGTTGTGGTAAGGGTTAGTTGGTGATGATTTAGAGTAGCCGAAGTAATTTAGGTGAGTCGGGCATAGTTTGTTATGATTTTTAGCATTTTTTTGTAATTTTAAAGTGATTGGGCTTAGTTTGTTGCTGTAAAGTGTAGTTGGGGGTGGTTTTTGATAGCCGAAGTAATTTAGGTGAGTTTGGCTTAGTTTGCTATGGTTAGTAGCATTTTTTTGTAATTTAAAAGTGATTGGGTTTAGTTAGTTGTGGTAAGGGTTAGTTGGTGATGATTTAGAGTAGCCGAAGTAATTTAAGTGAGTCTGGCATAGTTTGTTAAAAATTGTACACCTTTTTTTGTAATTTTATGATGATATGGTTTGGTTTGTTGTGGTAAGGGATAGTTGGGGGTGATTTACGGTAGCCGAAGTAATTTAGGTGATTCTGGTATAGTTTGTTATGATTTTTAGCATTTTTTTGTAATTTTAAAGTGATTGGGCTTAGTTTGTTGCTGTAAAGTGTAGTTGGGGGTGATTTTTGATAGCCGAAGTAATTTAGGTGAGTTTGGCATAGTTTGCTATGGTTAGTAGCATTTTTTTGTAATTTTAAAGTGATTGGGTTTAGTTTGTTGTGGTAAGGGTTAGTTGGTGATGATTTAGAGTAGCCGAAGTAATTTAGGTGAGTCTGGCATAGTTTGTTATGATTTGTACATCTTTTTTTTTAATTTTAAGATTATATGGTTTGGTTTGTTGTGGTAAGGGATAGTTGGGGGTGATTTACGGTAGCCGAAGTAATTTAGATGATTCTGGTATAGTTTGTTATGATTTTTAGCATTTTTTTGTAATTTTAAAGTGATTGGGCTTAGTTTGTTGCTGTAAAGTGTAGTTGGGGGTGATTTTTGATAGCCGAAGTAATTTAGGTGAGTTTGGCATAGTTTGCAATGGTTAGTAGCATTTTTTTGTAATATAAAACTGATTGGGTTTAGTTTGTTGTGGTATGGGTTAGTTGGTGATGATTTAGAGTAGCCGAAGTAATTTAGGTGAGTCTGGCATAATTTGTTATGATTTGTACACCTTTTTTTGTAATTTTAAGATGATATGGTTTGGTTTGTTGTGGTAAGGGATAGTTGGGGGTGATTTACGGTAGCCGAAGTAATTTAGGTGATTCTGGTATAGTTTGTTATGATTTTTAGCATTTTTTTGTAATTTTAAAGTGATTGGGCTTAGTTTGTTGCTGTAAAGTGTAGTTGGGGGTGATTTTTGATAGCCGAAGTAATTTAGGTGAGTTTGGCATAGTTTGCTAAGGTTAGTAGCATTTTTTTGTAATTTAAAAGTGATTGGGTTTAGTTTGTTGTGGTAAGGTATAGTTGGTGATGATTTCGAGTAGCCGAAGTAATTTAGGTAAGTCTGGCATAGTTTGTTATGATTTGTACACCTTTTTTTTTAATTTTAAGATTATATGGTTTGGTTTGTTGTGGTAAGGGATAGTTGGGGGTGATTTACGGTAGCCGAAGTAATTTAGGTGATTCTGGTATAGTTTGTTATGATTTTTAGCATTTCTTTGTGATTTTAAAGTGATTGGGCTTAGTTTGTTGCTGTAAAATGTAGTTGGGGAAGGTTTTTGGATAGCCGAAGTAATTTAGGTGAGTTTGGCATAATTTGCTATGGTTAGTAGCATTTTTTTGTAATTTAAATGTGATTGGGTTTAGTTTGTTGTGGTAAGGGATAGTTGGTGATGATTTAGAGTAGCCGAAGTAATTTAGGTAAGTTTGGCATAGTTTGTTATGATTTGTACACCTTTTTTTGTAATTTTAAGATGATATGGTTTGGTTTGTTGTGGTAAGGGATAGTTGGGGGTGATTTACGGTAGCCGAAGTAATTTAGGTGATTCTGGTATAGTTTGTTACGATTTTTAGCATTTTTTTGTAATTTTAAAGTGATTGGGCTTAGTTTGTTGCTGTAAAGTGTAGTTGGGGGTGATTTTTGATAGCCGAAGAAATTTAGGTGAGTTTGGCATAGTTTGCTATGGTTAGTAGCATTTTTTTGTAATTTAAAAGTGATTGGGTTCAGTTTGTTGTGGTAAGGTTTAGTTGGTGATGATTTAGAGTAGCCGAAGTAATTTATGTTAGTCTGGCATAGTTTGTTATGATTTGTACACCTTTTTTTGTAATTTTAAGATGATATGGTTTCGTTTGTTGTGGTAAGGGATAGTTGGGGGTGATTTACGGTAGCCGAAGTAATTTAGGTGATTCTGGTATAGTTTGTTATGATTTTTAGAATTTTTTTGTAATTTTAAAGTGATTAGGCTTAGTTTGTTGCTGTAAAGTGTAGTTGAGGGTGATTTTTGATAGCCGAAGTAATTTAGGTGAGTTCGGCATAGTTTGCTATGGTAAGTAACATTTTTTTGTAATTTAAAAGTGATTGGGTTTAGTTTGTTGTGGTAAGGGTTAGTTGGTGATGATTTAGAGTAGCCGAAATAATTTAGGTGAGTCTGGCATAGTTTGTTATGATTTGTACACCTTTTTTTGTAATTTTAAGATGATATGGTTTGGTTTGTTGTGGTAAGGGATAGTTGGGGGTGATTTACGGTAGCCGAAGTAATTTAGGTGATTCTGGTTTAGTTTGTTATGATTTTAACATTTTTTGTAATTTAAAAGTGATTGGGCTTAGTTTGTTGCTGTAAAGTGTAGTTGGGGGTGATTTTTGATAGCCGAAGTAATTTAGGTGAGTTTGGCATTGTTGCTATGGTTAGAAGCTTTTTTTTGTAATTTAAAAGTGATTGGGTTTAGTTTGTTGTGGTAAGGGTTAGTGGGTGATGATTTAGGGTAGCCGAAGTAATTTAGGTGAGTCTGGCATAGTTTGTTATGATTTGTACACCTTTTTTTGTAATTTTAAGATGATATGGTTTGGTTTGTTGTGGTAAGGGATAGTTGGGGGTGATTTACGGTAGCCGAAGTAATTTAGGTGATTCTGGTATAGTTTGTTATGATTTTTAGCATTTTTTTGTAATTTTAAAGTGATTGGGCTTAGTTTGTTGCTGTAAAGTGTAGTTGGGGGTGATTTTTGATAGCCGAAGTAATTTAGGTGAGTTTGGCATAGTTTGCTATGGTTAGTAGCATTTTTTTGTAATTTTAAAATGATTGGGTTTAGTTTGTTGTGGTAAGGGTTAGTTGGTGATGATTTAGAGTAGCCGAAGTAATTTAGGTGAGTCGGGCATAGTTTGTTATGATTTTTAGCATTTTTTTGTAATTTTAAAGTGATTGGGCTTAGTTTGTTGCTGTAAAGTGTAGTTGGGGGTGGTTTTTGATAGCCGAAGTAATTTAGGTGAGTTTGGCTTAGTTTGCTATGGTTAGTAGCATTTTTTTGTAATTTAAAAGTGATTGGGTTTAGTTAGTTGTGGTAAGGGTTAGTTGGTGATGATTTAGAGTAGCCGAAGTAATTTAAGTGAGTCTGGCATAGTTTGTTAAAAATTGTACACCTTTTTTTGTAATTTTATGATGATATGGTTTGGTTTGTTGTGGTAAGGGATAGTTGGGGGTGATTTACGGTAGCCGAAGTAATTTAGGTGATTCTGGTATAGTTTGTTATGATTTTTAGCATTTTTTTGTAATTTTAAAGTGATTGGGCTTAGTTTGTTGCTGTAAAGTGTAGTTGGGGGTGATTTTTGATAGCCGAAGTAATTTAGGTGAGTTTGGCATAGTTTGCTATGGTTAGTAGCATTTTTTTGTAATTTTAAAGTGATTGGGTTTAGTTTGTTGTGGTAAGGGTTAGTTGGTGATGATTTAGAGTAGCCGAAGTAATTTAGGTGAGTCTGGCATAGTTTGTTATGATTTGTACATCTTTTTTTTTAATTTTAAGATTATATGGTTTGGTTTGTTGTGGTAAGGGATAGTTGGGGGTGATTTACGGTAGCCGAAGTAATTTAGATGATTCTGGTATAGTTTGTTATGATTTTTAGCATTTTTTTGTAATTTTAAAGTGATTGGGCTTAGTTTGTTGCTGTAAAGTGTAGTTGGGGGTGATTTTTGATAGCCGAAGTAATTTAGGTGAGTTTGGCATAGTTTGCAATGGTTAGTAGCATTTTTTTGTAATATAAAACTGATTGGGTTTAGTTTGTTGTGGTATGGGTTAGTTGGTGATGATTTAGAGTAGCCGAAGTAATTTAGGTGAGTCTGGCATAATTTGTTATGATTTGTACACCTTTTTTTGTAATTTTAAGATGATATGGTTTGGTTTGTTGTGGTAAGGGATAGTTGGGGGTGATTTACGGTAGCCGAAGTAATTTAGGTGATTCTGGTATAGTTTGTTATGATTTTTAGCATTTTTTTGTAATTTTAAAGTGATTGGGCTTAGTTTGTTGCTGTAAAGTGTAGTTGGGGGTGATTTTTGATAGCCGAAGTAATTTAGGTGAGTTTGGCATAGTTTGCTAAGGTTAGTAGCATTTTTTTGTAATTTAAAAGTGATTGGGTTTAGTTTGTTGTGGTAAGGGTTAGTTGGTGATGATTTAGAGTAGCCGAAGTAATTTAGGTGAGACTTGCATAGTTTGTTATGATTTGTACACCTTTTTTTGTAATTTAAAGATGATATGGTGTGGTTTGTTGTGGTAAGGGATAGTTGGGGGTGATTTACGGTAGCCGAAGTAATTTAGGTGATTCTGGTATAGTTTGTTATGATTTTTAGCATTTTTTTGTAATTTTAAAGTGATTGGGCTTAGTTTGTTGCTGTAAAGTGTAGTTGGGGGTGATTTTTGATAGCCGAAGTAATTTAGGTGAGTTTGGCATAATTTGCTATGGTTAGTAGCATTTTTTTGTAATTTAAATGTGATTGGGTTTAGTTTGTTGTGGTAAGGGATAGTTGGTGATGATTTAGAGTAGCCGAAGTAATTTAGGTAAGTCTGGCATAGTTTGTTATGATTTGTACACCTTTTTTTGTAATTTTAAGATGATATGGTTTGGTTTGTTGTGATAAGGGATAGTTGGGGGTGATTTACGGTAGCCGAAGTAATTTAGGTGATTCTGGTATAGTTTGTTACGATTTTTAGCATTTTTTTGTAATTTTAAAGTGATTGGGCTTAGTTTGTTACTGTAAAGTGTAGTTGGGGGTGATTTTTGATAGCCGAAGAAATTTAGGTGAGTTTGGCATAGTTTGCTATGGTTAGTAGCATTTTTTTGTAATTTAAAAGTGATTGGGTTTAGTTTGTTGTGGTAAGGGTTAGTTGGTGATGACTTAGAGTAGCCGAAGTAATTTATGTTAGTTTGGCATAGTTTGTTATGATTTGTACACCTTTTTTTGTAATTTTAAGATGATATGGTTTCGTTTGTTGTGGTAAGGGATAGTTGGGGGTGATTTACGGTAGCCGAAGTAATTTAGGTGATTCTGGTATAGTTTGTTATGATTTTTAGAATTTTTTTGTAATTTTAAAGTGATTAGGCTTAGTTTGTTGCTGTAAAGTGTAGTTGAGGGTGATTTTTGATAGCCGAAGTTATTTAGGTGAGTTCGGCATAGTTTGCTATGGTAAGTAACATTTTTTTGTAATTTAAAAGTGATTGGGTTTAGTTTGTTGTGGTAAGGGTTAGTTGGTGATGATTTAGAGTAGCCGAAATAATTTAGGTGAGTCTGGCATAGTTTGTTATGATTTGTACACCTTTTTTTGTAATTTTAAGATGATATGGTTTGGTTTGTTGTGGTAAGGGATAGTTGGGGGTGATTTACGGTAGCCGAAGTAATTTAGGTGATTCTGGTTTAGTTTGTTATGATTTTAACATTTTTTGTAATTTAAAAGTGATTGGGCTTAGTTTGTTGCTGTAAAGTGTAGTTGGGGGTGATTTTTGATAGCCGAAGTAATTTAGGTGAGTTTGGCATAGTTTGCTATGGTTAGTAGCATTTTTTTTGTAATTTAAAAGTGATTGGGTTTAGTTTGTTGTGGTAAGGGTAGGTTGGTGATGATTTAGAGTAGCCGAAGTAATTTAGGTGAGACGTGCATAATTTGTTATGATTTGTACACGTTTTTTTGTAATTTTAAGATGATATGGTTTGGTTTGTTGTGGTAAGGGATAGTTGGTGGTGATTTACGGTAGCCGAAGTAATTTAGGTGATTCTGGTATAGATTGTTATGACTTTTAGCATTTTTTTGTAATTTTAAATTGATTGGGCTTAGTTTGTTGCTGTAAAGTGTAGTTGAGGGTGATTTTTGATAGCCGAAGTTATTTAGGTGAGTTCGGCATAGTTTGCTATGGTAAGTAACATTTTTTTGTAATTTAAAAGTGATTGGGTTTAGTTTGTTGTGGTAAGGGTTAGTTGGTGATGATTTAGAGTAGCCGAAATAATTTAGGTGAGTCTGGCATAGTTTGTTATGATTTGTACACCTTTTTTTGTAATTTTAAGATGATATGGTTTGGTTTGTTGTGGTAAGGGATAGTTGGGGGTGATTTACGGTAGCCGAAGTAATTTAGGTGATTCTGGTTTAGTTTGTTATGATTTTAACATTTTTTGTAATTTAAAAGTGATTGGGCTTAGTTTGTTGCTGTAAAGTGTAGTTGGGGGTGATTTTTGATAGCTGAAGTAATTTAGGTGAGTTTGGCATAGTTTGCTATGGTTAGTAGCTTTTTTTTGTAACTAGCTGAATGTACCCGGCGTTGCCCGGACGTAGATTAAATAAACTCAGTGTTGACTAAAGTGGTGATGTTGACTAATCGACATTATAATATAATTAAACAGGAATGCTCTACTTTTCCAATCACAAAATAAACAAATATGTTGAAATTAACCTGCGTTGCTCGGACCGGGTACTTCAATATGATTTGGACAAAGAGGATACCTTGGTTGATATCTGAGATGAAAAATTTTGAATAGACTCTTTAGGCAGTTGTTCTATAAGCGATTCCAGGAAATCGAAATTAACTTTATATAATTTTAGGGGAAATCGAAGTTTACAAATTAGCTGATCATGTTATGATAAAATTGAAAACACAATGGAACAATTCCTCTTGCTGCAGTCAACTCACAAACAGAACAGTATGTAGATGATTTTGACTTATCTCCGGAATAAACAAACACTTATCTTCTTCTGAACTGCACCAAAATTATTACAACCTGGCCCTAACTGGTTGGACAATTAAAGTGCGAACCTTTTGAGCTCCCTTTCCAGTATTAAAATTTTGGTATGTGGTATTTTATGGTATTTGTGCATCGCTTGATTTTCAAACTTGTCCATCTTAGTTATAAATGATGTAAAGCAATAATGAACACAATGTATTTACGTAAAATAAACAGTGTAAAACGCGTATCAATGTCAGTAATGTCTGGTCCAACGCTGTAAATTTTGGATTTCAGCCGAGGCAGATTTGGTGAAAAATAAATACACCATTAAGCACCACACGCACTGAATCGACTCGGACCGGTCGGATCGGCACGGCAGCATATACCGCGCATTGAATCGGCACAATCGGCACAGTCGGCAGTCGGCGATTTCATCAGCTCATTTAGTACAGTTTGTTTTTAACAACAATTTATTTAATACTAGCTGAATGTACCCGGCGTTGCCCGGACGTAGATTAAATAAACGCAGTGTTGACAAAAGTGGTGTATTTGTGATGTAGACTAATCGACATTATAATACAATTAAACAGGAATGCTCTACTTTTCCAATCACAAAATAAACAAATTTGCTGAAATTAACCTGCATTGCCAGGACCGGGTACTTCAATATGATTTGGAAAATGACGATAATTTCGTTTCTGGGTGCAAGCTCCTTTTTTTTCACTCTTTTTCACTCTTCAAGAGAAGGAGAGTTGACAGAGAAGTTGAACTATTCCAAATTATTCCCATTTAGTTCTCTAACAACGTTAAAGAATGTCGTCGAAGAATGTTGAAATATATAAATAAATAATTTCACACCATAAAAACGATGTATTTGGTGTAGTTTCGGATGATAAGGTTTTTTTTGGGGATTGTTTTGAATGGTTATTGATGGTTGGCGGGGTTTAGCTTTGGCGGATTAAACGAAACTTTTGGTAATTTTAATGCGATTGTGTTTAGTTTGGCTTGGTAAGAAGTGGTTGGGGTGATATAGCGGAAGTCGAAGTAATTTATGCGAGTTTAGCGTAGTTTGCTTGTAATTCGTAATTTTTTTACATTAGTAGTAGGGTAGTTTGGAATGGCAAGTGTATGATTTTTGAGAGTAATTTGGAATGGTACATTATGTTTAGGGGTTTTTAACGTATTCAGGTAAAATATACAGAAAATTTGGTAATTTTAAAATGAACAATTATAGTGAGAACCTCTTGAGCTCTATTTTCGGTAATAAAATGCAATAGGAAAGATAGTAAAAAAGACTATTTCCATCACTTTTCAGAGGAATTATACGTGGTGGTATTTGTACCCCGCTTACTATTCCTCCATCTTAGTTATAAATAATGCAGAACAATAATGAACACAATGTACATAAAATAAATAGTGTAAATCGTGTATAAGCACACATTACTTATGATGTCAGTGAAATCCGGTAAAACTGCAAATTTCGGATTTTGGCCGGAGCAGGTTTGGTGAAGATCAAATACACCACTATCATTAAATGAACGTAAAAATTAGCGTACGGTATATAAGTGGAGTCCGGTACGACGATGGTAATTTTTCGAAAATCGATTGGGGAAATATTTACTTAACGTCAAGAACAAATCGGGAATATTATATTAAAAAAATGTATTTAATAGCGATAGAACTTCGAATACTGATGCGTCGCCTCGACCTTGGCGACGTTGAGTACCAGCGTTCCAGACGCTGAAGCAGCAATTTTAACAATTATATTAGGTGCACGTGCCTAGTGCGTATTAAAAAAATTTGGATTACCAAATAATACTCGCGCAGGTGTACTCGACTGGCCCGTCATAATTTGCACAAAATGAATTAACATACTAAAGTATATAAATATTTTGACGGGAATGTGGTGGGTGTAAAAATCTTATTCGGCCTCTCCGACAAACTAACACTTGTTTACATTAACATGCATGCCTTCATGGACCTGTGACGAATTACAAACAAATACCTAAATTTCAAGTGTTCCATTTGATTTCGTTTCTGGATGCAAGCGGTTTTTTTCACTCTTGTCAGTCTGAACTTATTACATAGTGATATTTTCAAATCCAGGTGCCCTAAATTTATTTTGCCGCTGATTTCAAAAATTTTTCTGGAAGGAAAGTAATCAGCAGTGGGGCTCGTCAGGGGTGGCAGGGTTGGCAGTGCCACTCCAAGTATAAATTTACTATCGAACACAAAATTAATTCTGTAATTCAGTTGCAGAATTATGAATTTTTCAGATATTTTCACGAAAATTTAGCGCTTACACCGCCACTGGTATGAATGTCAGTGATATCTGGTACATACAACGGTGAAAATTTCGGGGCAAATTTGGTGAAAAACAAATACACCACTATCATTAACTAAACGTAAAAATTAGCGTACAAATATAAGTGGAGTCCGGTCCGATGCTGATAATTTTTCGAAAATTGATTGGGGGCAGATTTGGTTAACGCGAGGATCAAATGTTAAATTAAAATACTTTATTTGATAGCGGTAGACCTTCGAACACTGTTGCGTCGCCTCAGCGAATTTGGCGACTTTGCGTACAGTTTCCGACGCTGGAGGAGCAATTTTCACAATTGTAGTTGTGTTAAAATTAAACACCGCGATCGAGTACTGCTCCACACGCTGAACCAGCAATTCTCGAATTCTAAGAAACGATAAGAAAGGCTTATCCAACGCTTGGTATGTGCGAATTTCTGCATAGACACTCAATCAAACTAAATCGAGCATCGCCTTTTCACGTTTGTGACCTTGCCCTTGACGTGGCAGGCTCCAGCTGCTTTAATAATGTAAAAATCTTATTCGGCTTCTTTAATAAACTCACATTTGTTTACATTAACACGCATTCCCTCATGGACTTGTGACGAATTACAAACAAATATCTCAACTTCAAGTGTTCCATCTAATTTCGTTTCTGGGTGCAAGCTCCTTTATTTTCACTCTAGTAAGTCTAAACTTATTACACAGAGTTATATTTTCAAATCCAGGCGCCCTAAAGAATTTTGTCGTTGTTTTCAAAAGTTCCAAGAGAAGGAGAGTTGACATAGAAGCTAAATTATTCCAAATTATTCCCATTTAGTTCTCTGACAACGTTAAAGACAATGTTGAAATATATAAATACAAAATTTTACACCATAAAAACGAAGTATTTAGGAATTATGTATAAAAAAAGTCGAAGTTATTCTTCGCTCTTGAGCTCTATTTCCGGTATTAAAAATGCAATAGGAAAGATAGTAAGAAAGACTATTTCCATCACTTTGCACGGGAATTATACGTGGTGGTATTTGTTCTCCGCTTACTATTAGATTTTCAAACTGCTCCATCTTATAAATAATGCAGAACAATAATGAACGCAATGTACGTAAAATAAATAGTGTTAGTAAATCGTGTCTAAGCATACAATACTTAAGCGTATGATGTCAGTGAAAATTTCGGATTTCGGCCGGAGCAGGTTTGGTGAAGAACAAATACACCACTATCATTAACTGAACGGTAAAAATTAGCGTACGAAAATAAGTGAAGTCCGGTCCGACGCTGGAAATTTTTCGAAAATCGATTGGGGAGAGTTTTGGTTAACGGCAAGAACAAATCGGGTATATTATATTAAAATAATTTATTTAATAGCGATAGAACTTTGAATACCGATGCGTCGCCTCGACCTTAGCGACGTTGAGTACCAGCGTTCCAGACGCTGAAGCAGCAATTTTCACAATTATATGAGGTGCACGTGCCTAGTGCGTATAAAAACAATTTGGATAACAAAAGAGATTAATTTGTATGTACCAAATAATACTCGCACAGGTGCACTCGTATGGCCCGTCATAATTTTCACAAAATCAATTTAAGAAATTAACATTCTAAAGTAAATAAATATTTTGACAGGAATGTTAAAAATCTTATTCGGTCTCTCCGACAAACTAACACTTGTTTACATTAACATGCATTCCTTCATGGACCTGTGACGAATTACAAACAAATATCGAAATTTCAAGTGTTCCATGTCAGTCTGAACTTATTACACAGTGATATTTTCACATTCAGGCGCCCTAAATTATTTTGACGTTGATTTATAAAGTTTCCCTGGAAGGAGAGTAGTCAGCAGGTGCCTCGTCAGGGGTGGCAGGGTTGGCAGTGCCACTCCAAGTATAAATTTACTATCGAACACAAAGATAGTTCTGATTCAATTGCAGAATTTCGAATTTTTCAGATATTTTTACGAAACTCTAGCGCTTACACCGCCTTTATACCTCTTTAAAGTTAAAAACCTTAGAGCTGTTTATACAAATGCACGCATGTTGAAAAGGTAGGGCTTGCCCCGTCAGCGTGTTGCAATTCAGAAATACGTTTATGTTTGCATCTCAACTGGAACAAATATTTATTGGAAGGTGGAAGAGAATCGAAATAGGTATCAGCCTATTTAATATTCAGAATAACGACTATTAGTCGGAACAATATATTTTATGTGCAGATATTTATTAATATTTTATGATTTAATACGATAAGGCATTTATAAATAACACAACCAAATAGAAGATTTTGATTGAAAACGATTATTAATTTATGGTAGCCGAAGTAATTTAAGTGAGTTTGGCATAGCTTGCTATGTTTTGTAGCATTTTTGTAATTTTAAAGGGATTAGGCTAATTTTGGGGCGGTAAGGGGTAGTTGGGGGTGATTTATGGTAGCCGAAGTAATTTAGGTGAGTTTGGAATAGTTTGCTATGGTTTGTAGCATTTTTTGTAATTTTAAAGTGATTGGGCTTAGTTTGGGGTGGTAAGGGGTAGTTGGGGGTGATTTATGGTAGCCGAAGTAATTCAGGTGAGTTTGAGATAGTTTGCTATGGCTTGTAGCATTTTTCGTAATTTTAAAGTGATTGGGCTTATTTTGGGGTGGTAAGGGGTAGTTGGGGGTGATTTATGGTAGCCGAAATAATTTAGGTGAGTTAGGCATAGTTTGCTATGGTTTGTAGCATTTTTTGTAATTTTAAAGTGATTGGGCTTATTTTGGGGGTGGTAAGGGGTATTTGGGGGTGATTTATGGTAGCCGAAGTAATTTAGGTGAGTTAGGCATAGTTTGCTATGGTTTGTAGCATTTTTTGTAATTTTAAAGTGATTGGGTTTAGTTTGTGGTTGGTAAGGGGTAGTTGGGGGTGATTTATGGTAGCCGCAGTAATTTAAGTGGGTTCGGCATAGTTTGCTATGGTTTGTAGCATTTTTTGTAATTTTAAAGTGATTGGGCTTATTTTGGGGGTGGTTAGGGGTAGTTGGGGGTGATTTATGGTAGCCGAAGGAAATTAGGTAAGTTAGGCATAGTTTGCTATGGTTTGTAGCATTTTTTTGTAATTTTAAAGTGATTGGGCTTATTTTGGTATTGTAAGGGGTAGTTGGGGGTGATTTATGTTAGCCGAAGTAATTTAGGTGAGTTAGGCATAGTTTGCTATGGTTTGTAGCATTTTTTGTAATTTTAAAATGATTGGGCTTATTTTGGGGTAGTAAGGGGTTGTTGGGGGTGATTTATGTTAGCCGAAGTAATTTAGGTGAGTTAGGCATAGTTTGCTATGGTTTGTAGCATTTTTTATAATTTTAAAGTGATTGGGCTTATTTTGGTGTAGTAAGGGGTAGTTGGGTGTGATTTATGTTAGCCGAAGTAATTTAGGTGAGTTAGGCATAGTTTGCTATGGTTTGTAGAATTTTTTTGTAATTTTAAAGTGATTGAGCCTATTTTGGAATGGTAAGGGGTAGTTGGGGGTGATTTATAGAAGCCAAAGTAATTTAAGTGAGTTTGGCATAGTTTGCTATGGTTTGTAGAATTTTTTGTAATTTTAAAGTGATTGGGTTTAGTTTGTGGTTGGTAAGGGGTAGTTGGGGGTGATTTATGGTAGCCGAAGTAATTTAGGTGAGTTTGGAATAGTTTGCAATGGTTTGTAGCATTTTTTGTAATCTTAAAGCAATTGGGCTTAGTTTGGGGTGGTAAGGGGTAGTTGGGGGTGATTTATGTTAGCCGAAGTAATTTAGGTGAGTTAGGCATAGTTTGCTATGGTTTGTAGCATTTTTTATAATTTTAAAGTGATTGGGCTTATTTTGGGGTAGTAAGGGGTAGTTGGGGGTGATTTATGTTAGCCGAAGTAATTTAGGTGAGTTAGGCATAGTTTGCTATGGTTTGTAGAATTTTTTTGTAATTTTAAAGTGATTGAGCCTATTTTGGAATGGTAAGGGGTAGTTGGGGGTGATTTATAGAAGCCAAAGTAATTTAAGTGAGTTTGGCATAGTTTGCTATGGTTTGTAGAATTTTTTTGTAATTTTAAAGTGATTGAGCCTATTTTGGGGTGGTAAGGGGTAGTTGGGGGTGATTTATGGAAGCCAAAGTAATTTAGATGAGTTTGGCATAGTTTGATATGGCTTGTAACATTTTTTGTAATTTTAAAGTGATTGGGCTGAGTTTGGGGTGGTAAGGGGTAGTTGGGGGTGATTTATGATAGCCGAAGTAATTTAAGTGAGTTTGGCATAGTTTGGTAAGGTTTGTAACATTTTTTGTAATTTTAAAGTGATTGGGCTTATTTTGGGGTGGTAAGGGGTAGTTGGGGGTGATTTTTGGTAGACGAAATAATATGTGTGAGTTGGACATAATCTGCCATGATTTGTGTCATTTTGTTTTATTTTAAAGTGATTGGAGTTACTTGGGGTTGCTAAGGGGTGGTAAGGGATGATTTAAAATAACGGATCTAGTTTATGTCAGTTTGGCATAGTTCGGGAATTTTTTGGGGTTGATTTGGTAAAGTTTGCAGTTGTAAGAGATATTTGAGGATGTTTAATGTTGACGGATTAAATTTGGAGTGATTTGGTAATTTTTAATTGAGTCACGGATCGACATTATAATTGAAATCAAAATTATAATTGAAATATCTGCGGCCTCGCTAGGTACGGCAAAAGTATGTTCACGAAAGCAGAAACTCGACGTTGAAATTGTTTAGGTTAAATAAGTGCTTTTAATGTAAACCGGTCGCCCGTCGTCGAAGTTGTTTTGGCTAGATACGTGCTTCTAACATAAACACGGTCTCCGCGATCCGATCATTTTTTGTTTATTTTAGCCGGTTTTTATTGAATTACAAAGGAACCGGGCCGAATTTCGCAAAATCCCTTCTTAGTGTTCAGTTTCGACACATGATACACCCGTGTCTAAAATTTCAAGTCTCCAGCCCTCACGGTTTGGGCTGTGGGTTGATTATGAATCAGTGTGTAGATGAATGAGTGTGTCAGTGAGGACACTTCGCTTTATATATATATAGATATAATATATAAAAATATAATAAAAAATATGCTCTTATGTGGTTGTTGAATGATTAAAATCGGATAATTAATAACAGTTTAATTGTATCGTGGTGATTTTTTCTTAATACAGAGTGTTTATGTTGATCACCTTATGGTGGTGGAGGCGGCACGGCTATTTTTTGGATGCATATTTACATTTTCAGATTACTTTACAATTGCAGATGTGGACCAAAATTCGGAAAGCCGTCGGACCTTTCGGCAGTTTTTGCCTCTTCGATCATTCTCTGCCGATGCCGAGACGATCCGACCGGTCTGAACCGACCGATCCGATCCAGTGCGTGGGCCCTCATTTAATTTCATGTATACCAAAACATGCCGATCGTGCCGTGCCGATCCGACCGATCCGAGTCGATTCAGTGCGCGTGGTGCCTTACCATTAACTGAACGGTCGTCCGGTACGATGAAGGTGATTGGGAACAAATTTTGTTAACGGCAAAATTAACATTCTAAAATTAATAAATATTTTGACGGGAATATGGTGGATGTAAAAATCTTATTCGGTCTCTCCGACGGACTCACACCTGTTTACATTAACACACACTTGTTGAACAATTAAAGTGCCAACCTATTGAGCTTCCGTTCCAGTATTAAAATATCAATACCAATACCATAGATATAAAAAAAGACAATTTCTATCACCTTTCATAATACGGTGTGGTATTTGTACATCGCTAGATTTTCAAACTTCCCCATCTTAGTTATAAATGATGTAAAGCAATAATAAACACAGTGTACGTAAAATAAATAGTGTAAAACGTGTATAAGCACATAATTATTAAGGGTATGAATGTCAGTGATCTCTGGTACATACAACGGTGAAAATTTCGGATTTCAGCCGGGGCAAATTTGGTGAAAAACAAATACACCACTACCATTAACTGAAAGTAAAAATTAGCGTACAAATATAAGTGGAATCCGGTTCGACGCTGGTAATTTTTCGAAAATTGATTGGGGGCAGATTTGGTTAACGCGAGGATCAAATGTTAAATTAAGATACTTTATTTGATAGCGGTAGACCTTCGAACACTGATGCGTCGCCTCATCGAATTTGGCGACTTTGCGAACAGTTTCCGACGCTGGAGAAGCAATTTTCACAATTGTAGTTGTGTTAAAATTAAACACCGCGATCGAGTACTGCTCCACACGCTGAACCAGCAATTCTCGAATTCTAAGACACGATAAGAAAGGCTTATCCAACGCTTGGTATGTGCGAATTTCTGCATAGATACTCAATCAAACTAAATCGAGCATCGCCTTTTCACGTTTGTGACCTTGCCCTTGACGTGGCAGGCTCCAGCTGCTTCAATAATGTAAAAATCTTATTCGGCCTCTCCAATAAACTCACATTTGTTTACATTAACACGCATTCCCTCATGGACTTCTGACGAATTACAAACAAATATTGCAACTTCAAGTGTTCCATTTAATTTCATTTCTGGGTGCAAGCTCCTTTCTTTTCACTCTAGTCAGTCTGAACTTATTACACAGAGTGATATTTTCAAATCCAGGCGCCCTATATAATTTTGTCGTTGTTTTCAAAAGTTTCAAGAAAAGGAGATTTGACAGAGAAGCTAAATTATTCCAAATTATTCCCATTTAGTTCTCTGACAACGTTAAAGACAATGTTGAAATATATAGATACAAAATTTTACACCATAAAAACGAAGTATTTAGGAATTATGTATAAAAAAAGGCGAAGTTATTTGAGCTCTATTTCCGGTATTAAAAATGCAATAGGAAAGATAGTAAGAAAGACTATTTCCATCACTTTTCACGGGAATTATACATGGTGGTATTTGTTCTCCGCTTACTATTAGACATTTCAAACTGCTCCATTTTAGTTATAAATAATGCGGAACCATAATGAACGCAATGTGCGTAAAATAAATAGTGTAAATCGTGTATAAGCACACAATACTTAAGCGTATGATGTCAGTGAAAATTTCGGATTTTGGCCGGAGCAGGTTTGGTGAAGAACAAATACACCACTATGATTAACTGAACGTAAAAATTAGCGTACGATAATAAGTGACGTCCGGTCCGACGCTGGAAATTTTTCGAAAATCTATTGGGGAGAGTTTTGGTTAACGGCAACAACAAATCGGGAACATCGGGAATAAAATAATTTATTTAATAGCGATAGAACTTCGAATACCGATGCGTCGCCTCGTCCTTGGCGACGTTGAGTACCAGCGTTTCAGACGCTGAAGCAGCAATTTTTACAATTATATGAGGTGCACGTGCCTAGTGCGTATGTAAACATTTTGGATAACAAAAGAGATTAATTTGTATGTACCAAATAATACTCGCACAGGTGTACTCGTATGGCCCGTCATAATTTTCACGAAATGAATTTAAAAAATTAACATTCTAAAGTAAATAAATATTTTGACGGGAATGTTAAAAATCTTATTTGGTCTCTCCAACAAACTAACACTTGTTTACATTAACATGCATTCCTTCATGGACCTGTGACGAATTACAAACAAATATCGAAATTTCAAGTGTTCCATGTCAGTCTGAACTTATTACACAGTGATATTTTCACATTCAGGCGCCCTAAATTATTTTGACGTTGATTTATAAAGTTTCCCTGGAAGGAGAGTAGTCAGCAGGTGCCTCGTCAGGGGTGGCAGGGTTGGCAGTGCCATTCCAAGTATGAATTTACTATCGAACACAAAGATAGTTCTGATTCAATTGCAGAATTTCGAATTTTTCAGATATTTTTACGAAACTCTAGCGCTTACACCGCCTTTATACCTCTTTAAAATTAAAAACCATAGAGCTGTTTATACAAATGCACGCATGTTGAAAAGGTAGGGCTTGCCCCGTCAGCGTGTTGCAATTCAGAAATACGTTTATGTTTGCATCTCAACTGGAACAAATATTTATTGGAAGGTGGAAGAGAATCAAAATAGGTATCAGCATATTTAATATTCAGAATAACGACTATTAGTCGGAACAATATATTTTATGTGCAGATATTTATTAATATTTTATGATTTAATACGATAAGGCATTTATAAATAACACAACCAAATAGAAGATTTTGATTGAAAACGATTATTAATTTATGGTTTCCGAAGTAATTTAAGTGAGTTTGGCATAGCTTGTAGCATTTTTGTAATTTTAAAGTGATTAGGCTAATTTTGGGGCGGTAAGGGGTAGTTGGGGGTGATTTATGGTAGCCGAAGTAATTTGGGTGAGTTTGGAATAGTTTGCTATGGTTTGTAGCATTTTTTGTAATTTTAAAGTGATTGGGCTTAGTGTGGGGTGGTAAGGGGTAGTTGGGGGTGATTTATGGTAGCCGAAGTAATTCAGGTGAGTTTGAGATAGTTTGCTATGGCTTGTAGCATTTTTCGTAAATTTAAAGTGATTGGGCTAATTTTGGGGTCGTAAGGGGTAGTTGGGGGTGATTTATGGTAGCCGAAGTAATTTAGGTGACTTTGATATAGTTTGCTATGGTTTGTATAATTTTTTGTAATTTTAAAGTAATAGGGCTTATTTTGGGGTGGTAAGGGGTAGTTGGGGGTGATTTATGAGAGCCGAAGTAATTTAAGTGAGTTTGGCATAGTTTGCTATGGTTTATAGAATTTTTTGTAATTTTAAAGTGATTGGGTTTAGTTTGTGGTTGGTAAGGGGTAGTTGGGGGTGATTTATGGTAGCCGAAGTAATTTAGGTGAGTTTGGAATAGTTTGCAATGGTTTGTAGCATTTTTTGTAATTTTAAAGCAATTGGGTTTAGTTTGGGGTGGTAAGGGGTAGTTGGGGGTGATTTATGGTAGCCGAAGTAATTCAGGTGAGTTTGAGATAGTTTGCTATGGTTTGTAACATTTTTCGTAATTTTAAAGTGATTGGGCTAATTTTGGGGTCGTAAGGGGTAGTTGGGGGTGATTTATGGTAGCCGAAGTAATTTAGGTGACTTTGACATAGTTTGCTATGGTTTGTATAATTTTTTGTAATTTTAAAGTAATTGGGCTTATTTTGGGGTGGTAAGGGGTAGTTGGGGGTGATTTATGATAGCCGAAGTAATTTAAGTGAGTTTGGCATAGTTTGCTATGGTTTGTAGAATTTTTTGTAATTTTAAAGTGATTGGGTATAGTTTGTGGTTGGTAAGGGGTAGTTGGGGGTGATTTATGGTAGCCGAAGTAATTTAGGTGAGTTTGGAATAGTTTGCTATGGTTTGTAGCATTTTTTATAATTTTAAAGTGATAGGGCTTATTTTGGGGTGGTAAGGGGTAGTTGGGGGTGATTTATGGTAGCCGAAGTAATTTAGGTGAGTTAGGCATAGTTTGCTATAATTTGTTGAATATTTTGTAACTAGCTGAATGTACCCGGCGTTGCCCGGACGTAGATTAAATAAACGCAGTGTTGACAAAATTGGTGTATTTGTGATGTAGACTAATCGACATCATAATACAATTAATTAAAATTAACCTGCATTGCCAGGACCGGGTACTTCAATATGATTTGGAAAATGACGATAATTTCGTTTCTGGGTGCAAGCTCCTTTTTTTTCACTCTTTTTCACTCTTCAAGAGAAGGAGAGTTGACAGAGAAGCTGAACTATTCCAAATTATTCCCATTTAGTTCTCTAACAACGTTAAAGAATGTAGTCGAAGAATGTTGAAATATATAAATAAATAATTTCACACCATAAAAACGATGTATTTGGTGTAGTTTCGGATGATAAGGTTTCTTTTTGGGGATTGTTTTGAATGGTTATTGATGGTTGGCGGGGTTTAGCTTTGGCGGATTAAACGAAACTTTTGGTAATTTTAATGCGATTGGGTTTAGTTTGGCTTGGTAAGAAGTGGTTGGGGTGATATAGCGGAAGTCGAAGTAATTTATGCGAGTTTAGCGTAGTTTGCTTGTAATTCGTAATTTTTTTACATTTTAGGTTGATGTGGGGTAGTTTGGAATGGCACGTGTATGATTTTTGAGAGTAGTTTGGAATGGTACATTATGTTTAGGGGTTTTTAACGTATTCAGGTAAAATATACAGAAAATTTGGTAATTTTAAAATGAACAATTATAGTGCGAACCTCTTGAGCTCTATTTTCGGTAATAAAATGCAATAGGAAAGATAGTAAAAAAGACTATTTCCATCACTTTTCAGAGGAATTATACGTGGTGGTATTTGTACCCCGCTTACTATTCCTCCATCTTAGTTATAAATAATGCAGAACAATAATGAACACAATGTACATAAAATAAATAGTTTAAATCGTGTATAAGCACACATTACTTATGATGTCAGTGAAATCCGGTAAAACTGCAAATTTCGGATTTTGGCCGGAGCAGGTTTGGTGAAGATCAAATACACCACTATCATTAAATGAACGTAAAAATTAGCGTACGGTATATAAGTGGAGTCCGGTACGACGATGGTAATTTTTCGAAAATCGATTGGGGAGATATTTACTTAACGTCAAGAACAAATCGGGAAAATTATATTAAAAAAATTTATTTAATAGCGATAGAACTTCGAATACTGATGCGTCGCCTCGACCTTGGCGACGTTGAGTACCAGCGTTCCAGACGCTGAAGCAGCAATTTTAACAATTATATTAGGTGCACGTGCCTAGTGCGTATTAAAAAAATTTGGATTACCAAATAATACTCGCGCAGATGTACTCGACTGGCCCGTCATAATTTGCACAAAATGAATTAACATACTAAAGTATATAAATATTTTGACGGGAATGTGGTGGGTGTAAAAATCTTATTCGGCCTCTCCGACAAACTAACACTTGTTTACATTAACATGCATGCCTTCATGGACCTGTGACGAATTACAAACAAATATCTAAATTTCAAGTGTTCCATTTGATTTCGTTTCTGGATGCAAGCGGATTTTTTCACTCTTGTCAGTCTGAACTTATTACATAGTGATATTTTCACATCCAGGTGCCCTAAATTTATTTTGCCGCTGATTTCAAAAATTTTTCTGGAAGGAAAGTAGTCAGCAGTGGGGCTCGTCAGGGGTGGCAGGGTTGGCAGTGCCACTCCAAGTATAAATTTACTATCGAACACAAAATTAATTCTGTAATTCAGTTGCAGAATTATGAATTTTTCAGATATTTTCACGAAAATTTAGCGCTTACACCGCCACTGGTATGAATGTCAGTGATATCTGGTACATACAACGGTGAAAATTTCGGGGCAAATTTGGTGAAAAACAAATACACCACTATCATTAACTAAACGTAAAAATTAGCGTACAAATATAAGTGGAGTCCGGTCCGATGCTGATAATTTTTCGAAAATTGATTGGGGGCAGATTTGGTTAACGCGAGGATCAAATGTTAAATTAAAATACTTTATTTGATAGCGGTAGACCTTCGAACACTGTTGCGTCGCCTCAGCGAATTTGGCGACTTTGCGTACAGTTTCCGACGCTGGAGGAGCAATTTTCACAATTGTAGTTGTGTTAAAATTAAACACCGCGATCGAGTACTGCTCCACACGCTGAACCAGCAATTCTCGAATTCTAAGAAACGATAAGAAAGGCTTATCCAACGCTTGGTATGTGCGAATTTCTGCATAGACACTCAATCAAACTAAATCGAGCATCGCCTTTTCACGTTTGTGACCTTGCCCTTGACGTGGCAGGCTCCAGCTGCTTTAATAATGTAAAAATCTTATTCGGCTTCTTTAATAAACTCACATTTGTTTACATTAACACGCATTCCCTCATGGACTTGTGACGAATTACAAACAAATATCTCAACTTCAAGTGTTCCATCTAATTTCGTTTCTGGGTGCAAGCTCCTTTATTTTCACTCTAGTAAGTCTAAACTTATTACACAGAGTTATATTTTCAAATCCAGGCGCCCTAAAGAATTTTGTCGTTGTTTTCAAAAGTTCCAAGAGAAGGAGAGTTGACATAGAAGCTAAATTATTCCAAATTATTCCCATTTAGTTCTCTGACAACGTTAAAGACAATGTTGAAATATATAAATACAAAATTTTACACCATAAAAACGAAGTATTTAGGAATTATGTATAAAAAAAGTCGAAGTTATTCTTCGCTCTTGAGCTCTATTTCCGGTATTAAAAATGCAATAGGAAAAATAGTAAGAAAGACTATTTCCATCACTTTGCACGGGAATTATACGTGGTGGTATTTGTTCTCCGCTTACTATTAGATTTTCAAACTGCTCCATCTTATAAATAATGCAGAACAATAATGAACGCAATGTACGTAAAATAAATAGTGTTAGTAAATCGTGTCTAAGCATACAATACTTAAGCGTATGATGTCAGTGAAAATTTCGGATTTCGGCCGGAGCAGGTTTGGTGAAGAACAAATACACCACTATCATTAACTGAACGGTAAAAATTAGCGAACGAAAATAAGTGAAGTCCGGTCCGACGCTGGAAATTTTTCGAAAATCGATTGGGGAGAGTTTTGGTTAACGGCAAGAACAAATCGGGTATATTATATTAAAATAATTTATTTAATAGCGATAGAACTTTGAATACCGATGCGTCGCCTCGACCTTAGCGACGTTGAGTACCAGCGTTCCAGACGCTGAAGCAGCAATTTTCACAATTATATGAGGTGCACGTGCCTAGTGCGTATAAAAACAATTTGGATAACAAAAGAGATTAATTTGTATGTACCAAATAATACTCGCACAGGTGCACTCGTATGGCCCGTCATAATTTTCACAAAATCAATTTAAGAAATTAACATTCTAAAGTAAATAAATATTTTGACAGGAATGTTAAAAATCTTATTCGGTCTCTCCGACAAACTAACACTTGTTTACATTAACATGCATTCCTTCATGGACCTGTGACGAATTACAAACAAATATCGAAATTTCAAGTGTTCCATGTCAGTCTGAACTTATTACACAGTGATATTTTCACATTCAGGCGCCCTAAATTATTTTGACGTTGATTTATAAAGTTTCCCTGGAAGGAGAGTAGTCAGCAGGTGCCTCGTCAGGGGTGGCAGGGTTGGCAGTGCCACTCCAAGTATAAATTTACTATCGAACACAAAGATAGTTCTGATTCAATTGCAGAATTTCGAATTTTTCAGATATTTTTACGAAACTCTAGCGCTTACACCGCCTTTATACCTCTTTAAAGTTAAAAACCTTAGATCTGTTTATACAAATGCACGCATGTTGAAAAGGTAGGGCTTGCCCCGTCAGCGTGTTGCAATTCAGAAATACGTTTATGTTTGCATCTCAACTGGAACAAATATTTATTGGAAGGTGGAAGAGAATCGAAATAGGTATCAGCCTATTTAATATTCAGAATAACGACTATTAGTCGGAACAATATATTTTATGTGCAAATATTTATTAATATTTTATGATTTAATACGATAAGGCATTTATAAATAACACAACCAAATAGAAGATTTTGATTGAAAACGATTATTAATTTATGGTAGCCGAAGTAATTTAAGTGAGTTTGGCATAGCTTGCTATGTTTTGTAGCATTTTTGTAATTTTAAAGGGATTAGGCTAATTTTGGGGCGGTAAGGGGTAGTTGGGGGTGATTTATGGTAGCCGAAGTAATTTAGGTGAGTTTGGAATAGTTTGCTATGGTTTGTAGCATTTTTTGTAATTTTAAAGTGATTGGGCTTAGTTTGGGGTGGTAAGGGGTAGTTGGGGGTGATTTATGGTAGCCGAAGTAATTCAGGTGAGTTTGAGATAGTTTGCTATGGCTTGTAGCATTTTTCGTAATTTTAAAGTGATTGGGCTTATTTTGGGGTGGTAAGGGGTAGTTGGGGGTGATTTATGGTAGCCGAAGTAATTTAGGTGAGTTAGGCATAGTTTGCTATGGTTTGTAGCATTTTTTGTAATTTTAAAGTGATTGGGCTTATTTTGGGGGTGGTAAGGGGTATTTGGGGGTGATTTATGGTAGCCGAAGTAATTTAGGTGAGTTAGGCATAGTTTGCTATGGTTTGTAGCATTTTTTGTAATTTTAAAGTGATTGGGTTTAGTTTGTGGTTGGTAAGGGGTAGTTGGGGGTGATTTATGGTAGCCGCAGTAATTTAAGTGGGTTCGGCATAGTTTGCTATGGTTTGTAGCATTTTTTGTAATTTTAAAGTGATTGGGCTTATTTTGGGGGTGGTTAGGGGTAGTTGGGGGTGATTTATGGTAGCCGAAGGAAATTAGGTAAGCTAGGCATAGTTTGCTATGGTTTGTAGCATTTTTTTGTAATTTTAAAGTGATTGGGCTTATTTTGGTATTGTAAGGGGTAGTTGGGGGTGATTTATGTTAGCCGAAGTAATTTAGGTGAGTTAGGCATAGTTTGCTATGGTTTGTAGCATTTTTTGTAATTTTAAAATGATTGGGCTTATTTTGGGGTAGTAAGGGGTTGTTGGGGGTGATTTATGTTAGCCGAAGTAATTTAGGTGAGTTAGGCATAGTTTGCTATGGTTTGTAGCATTTTTTATAATTTTAAAGTGATTGGGCTTATTTTGGTGTAGTAAGGGGTAGTTGGGGGTGATTTATGTTAGCCGAAGTAATTTAGGTGAGTTAGGCATAGTTTGCTATGGTTTGTAGAATTTTTTTGTAATTTTAAAGTGATTGAGCCTATTTTGGAATGGTAAGGGGTAGTTGGGGGTGATTTATAGAAGCCAAAGTAATTTAAGTGAGTTTGGCATAGTTTGCTATGGTTTGTAGAATTTTTTGTAATTTTAAAGTGATTGGGTTTAGTTTGTGGTTGGTAAGGGGTAGTTGGGGGTGATTTATGGTAGCCGAAGTAATTTAGGTGAGTTTGGAATAGTTTGCAATGGTTTGTAGCATTTTTTGCAATCTTAAAGCAATTGGGCTTAGTTTGGGGTGGTAAGGGGTAGTTGGGGGTGATTTATGTTAGCCGAAGTAATTTAGGTGAGTTAGGCATAGTTTGCTATGGTTTGTAGCATTTTTTATAATTTTAAAGTGATTGGGCTTATTTTGGGGTAGTAAGGGGTAGTTGGGGGTGATTTATGTTAGCCGAAGTAATTTAGGTGAGTTAGGCATAGTTTGCTATGGTTTGTAGAATTTTTTTGTAATTTTAAAGTGATTGAGCCTATTTTGGAATGGTAAGGGGTAGTTGGGGGTGATTTATGGAAGCCAAAGTAATTTAAGTGAGTTTGGCATAGTTTGCTATGGTTTGTAGAATTTTTTTGTAATTTTAAAGTGATTGAGCCTATTTTGGGGTGGTAAGGGGTAGTTGGGGGTGATTTATGGAAGCCAAAGTAATTTAGATGAGTTTGGCATAGTTTGATATGGCTTGTAACATTTTTTGTAATTTTAAAGTGATTGGGCTGAGTTTGGGGTGGTAAGGGGTAGTTGGGGGTGATTTATGATAGCCGAAGTAATTTAAGTGAGTTTGGCATAGTTTGGTAAGGTTTGTAACATTTTTTGTAATTTTAAAGTGATTGGGCTTATTTTGGGGTGGTAAGGGGTAGTTGGGGGTGATTTTTGGTAGACGAAATAATATGTGTGAGTTGGACATAATCTGCCATGATTTGTGTCATTTTGTTTTATTTTAAAGTGATTGGAGTTACTTGGGGTTGCTAAGGGGTGGTAAGGGATGATTTAAAATAACGGATCTAGTTTATGTCAGTTTGGCATAGTTCGGGAATTTTTTGGGGTTGATTTGGTAAAGTTTGCAGTTGTAAGAGATATTTGAGGATGTTTAATGTTGACGGATTAAATTTGGAGTGATTTGGTAATTTTTAATTGAGTCACGGATCGACATTATAATTGAAATCAAAATTATAATTGAAATATCTGCGGCCTCGCTAGGTACGGCAAAAGTATGTTCACGAAAGCAGAAACTCGACGTTGAAATTGTTTAGGTTAAATAAGTGCTTTTAATGTAAACCGGTCGCCCGTCGTCGAAGTTGTTTTGGCTAGATACGTGCTTCTAACATAAACACGGTCTCCGCGATCCGATCATTTTTTGTTTATTTTAGCCGGTTTTTATTGAATTACAAAGGAACCGGGCCGAATTTCGCAAAATCCCTTCTTAGTGTTCAGTTTCGACACATGATACACCCGTGTCTAAAATTTCAAGTCTCCAGCCCTCACGGTTTGGGCTGTGGGTTGATTATGAATCAGTGTGTAGATGAATGAGTGTGTCAGTGAGGACACTTCGCTTTATATATATAGATATAATATATAAAAATATAATAAAAAATATGCTCTTATGTGGTTGTTGAATGATTAAAATCGGATAATTAATAACAGTTTAATTGTATCGTGGTGATTTTTTCTTAATACAGAGTGTTTATGTTGATCACCTTATGGTGGTGGAGGCGGCACGGCTATTTTTTGGATGCATATTTACATTTTCAGATTACTTTACAATTGCAGATGTGGACCAAAATTCGGAAAGCCGTCGGACCTTTCGGCAGTTTTTGCCTCTTCGATCATTCTCTGCCGATGCCGAGACGATCCGACCGGTCTGAACCGACCGATCCGATCCAGTGCGTGGGCCCTCATTTAATTTCATGTATACCAAAACATGCCGATCGTGCCGTGCCGATCCGACCGATCCGAGTCGATTCAGTGCGCGTGGTGCCTTACCATTAACTGAACGGTCGTCCGGTACGATGAAGGTGATTGGGAACAAATTTTGTTAACGGCAAAATTAACATTCTAAAATTAATAAATATTTTGACGGGAATATGGTGGATGTAAAAATCTTATTCGGTCTCTCCGACGGACTCACACCTGTTTACATTAACACACACTTGTTGAACAATTAAAGTGCCAACCTATTGAGCTTCCGTTCCAGTATTAAAATATCAATACCAATACCATAGATATAAAAAAAGACAATTTCTATCACCTTTCATAATACGGTGTGGTATTTGTACATCGCTAGATTTTCAAACTTCCCCATCTTAGTTATAAATGATGTAAAGCAATAATAAACACAGTGTACGTAAAATAAATAGTGTAAAACGTGTATAAGCACATAATTATTAAGGGTATGAATGTCAGTGATCTCTGGTACATACAACGGTGAAAATTTCGGATTTCAGCCGGGGCAAATTTGGTGAAAAACAAATACACCACTACCATTAACTGAAAGTAAAAATTAGCGTACAAATATAAGTGGAATCCGGTTCGACGCTGGTAATTTTTCGAAAATTGATTGGGGGCAGATTTGGTTAACGCGAGGATCAAATGTTAAATTAAGATACTTTATTTGATAGCGGTAGACCTTCGAACACTGATGCGTCGCCTCATCGAATTTGGCGACTTTGCGAACAGTTTCCGACGCTGGAGAAGCAATTTTCACAATTGTAGTTGTGTTAAAATTAAACACCGCGATCGAGTACTGCTCCACACGCTGAACCAGCAATTCTCGAATTCTAAGACACGATAAGAAAGGCTTATCCAACGCTTGGTATGTGCGAATTTCTGCATAGATACTCAATCAAACTAAATCGAGCATCGCCTTTTCACGTTTGTGACCTTGCCCTTGACGTGGCAGGCTCCAGCTGCTTCAATAATGTAAAAATCTTATTCGGCCTCTCCAATAAACTCACATTTGTTTACATTAACACGCATTCCCTCATGGACTTCTGACGAATTACAAACAAATATTGCAACTTCAAGTGTTCCATTTAATTTCATTTCTGGGTGCAAGCTCCTTTCTTTTCACTCTAGTCAGTCTGAACTTATTACACAGAGTGATATTTTCAAATCCAGGCGCCCTATATAATTTTGTCGTTGTTTTCAAAAGTTTCAAGAAAAGGTGAGTTGACAGAGAAGCTAAATTATTCGAAATTATTCCCATTTAGTTCTCTGACAACGTTAAAGACAATGTTGAAATATATAGATACAAAATTTTACACCATAAAAACGAAGTATTTAGGAATTATGTATAAAAAAAGGCGAAGTTATTTGAGCTCTATTTCCGGTATTAAAAATGCAATAGGAAAGATAGTAAGAAAGACTATTTCCATCACTTTTCACGGGAATTATACATGGTGGTATTTGTTCTCCGCTTACTATTAGACATTTCAAACTGCTCCATTTTAGTTATAAATAATGCGGAACCATAATGAACGCAATGTGCGTAAAATAAATAGTGTAAATCGTGTATAAGCACACAATACTTAAGCGTATGATGTCAGTGAAAATTTCGGATTTTGGCCGGAGCAGGTTTGGTGAAGAACAAATACACCACTATGATTAACTGAACGTAAAAATTAGCGTACGATAATAAGTGACGTCCGGTCCGACGCTGGAAATTTTTCGAAAATCTATTGGGGAGAGTTTTGGTTAACGGCAAGAACAAATCGGGAACATCGGGAATAAAATAATTTATTTAATAGCGATAGAACTTCGAATACCGATGCGTCGCCTCGTCCTTGGCGACTTTGAGTACCAGCGTTTCAGACGCTGAAGCAGCAATTTTTACAATTATATGAGGTGCACGTGCCTAGTGCGTATGTAAACATTTTGGATAACAAAAGAGATTAATTTGTATGTACCAAATAATACTCGCACAGGTGTACTCGTATGGCCCGTCATAATTTTCACGAAATGAATTTAAAAAATTAACATTCTAAAGTAAATAAATATTTTGACGGGAATGTTAAAAATCTTATTTGGTCTCTCCAACAAACTAACACTTGTTTACATTAACATGCATTCCTTCATGGACCTGTGACGAATTACAAACAAATATCGAAATTTCAAGTGTTCCATGTCAGTCTGAACTTATTACGCAGTGATATTTTCACATTCAGGCGCCCTAAATTATTTTGACGTTGATTTATAAAGTTTCCCTGGAAGGAGAGTAGTCAGCAGGTGCCTCGTCAGGGGTGGCAGGGTTGGCAGTGCCATTCCAAGTATGAATTTACTATCGAACACAAAGATAGTTCTGATTCAATTGCAGAATTTCGAATTTTTCAGATATTTTTACGAAACTCTAGCGCTTACACCGCCTTTATACCTCTTTAAAATTAAAAACCATAGAGCTGTTTATACAAATGCACGCATGTTGAAAAGGTAGGGCTTGCCCCGTCAGCGTGTTGCAATTCAGAAATACGTTTATGTTTGCATCTCAACTGGAACAAATATTTATTGGAAGGTGGAAGAGAATCAAAATAGGTATCAGCATATTTAATATTCAGAATAACGACTATTAGTCGGAACAATATATTTTATGTGCAGATATTTATTAATATTTTATGATTTAATACGATAAGGCATTTATAAATAACACAACCAAATAGAAGATTTTGATTGAAAACGATTATTAATTTATGGTTTCCGAAGTAATTTAAGTGAGTTTGGCATAGCTTGTAGCATTTTTGTAATTTTAAAGTGATTAGGCTAATTTTGGGGCGGTAAGGGGTAGTTAGGGGTGATTTATGGTAGCCAAAGTAATTTGGGTGAGTTTGGAATAGTTTGCTATGGTTTGTAGCATTTTTTGTAATTTTAAAGTGATTGGGCTTAGTGTGGGGTGGTAAGGGGTAGTTGGGGGTGATTTATGGTAGCCGAAGTAATTCAGGTAAGTTTGAGATAGTTTGCTATGGCTTGTAGCATTTTTCGTAAATTTAAAGTGATTGGGCTAATTTTGGGGTCGTAAGGGGTAGTTGGGGGTGATTTATGGTAGCCGAAGTAATTTAGGTGACTTTGATATAGTTTGCTATGGTTTGTATAATTTTTTGTAATTTTAAAGTAATAGGGCTTATTTTGGGGTGGTAAGGGGTAGTTGGGGGTGATTTATGAGAGCCGAAGTAATTTAAGTGAGTTTGGCATAGTTTGCTATGGTTTATAGAATTTTTTGTAATTTTAAAGTGATTGGGTTTAGTTTGTGGTTGGTAAGGGGTAGTTGGGGGTGATTTATGGTAGCCGAAGTAATTTAGGTGAGTTTGGAATAGTTTGCAATGGTTTGTAGCATTTTTTGAAATTTTAAAGCAATTGGGTTTAATTTGGAGTGGTAAGGGGTAGTTGGGGGTGATTTATGGTAGCCGAAGTAATTCAGGTGAGTTTGAGATAGTTTGCTATGGTTTGTAACATTTTTCGTAATTTTAAAGTGATTGGGCTAATTTTGGGGTCGTAAGGGGTAGTTGGGGGTGATTTATGGTAGCCGAAGTAATTTAGGTGACTTTGACATAGTTTGCTATGGTTTGTATAATTTTCTGTAATTTTAAAGTAATTGGGCTTATTTTGGGGTGGTAAGGGGTAGTTGGGGGTGATTTATGATAGCCGAAGTAATTTAAGTGAGTTTGGCATAGTTTGCTATGGTTTGTAGAATTTTTTGTAATTTTAAAGTGATTGGGTATAGTTTGTGGTTGGTAAGGGGTAGTTGGGGGTGATTTATGGTAGCCGAAGTAATTTAGGTGAGTTTGGAATAGTTTGCTATGGTTTGTAGCATTTTTTATAATTTTAAAGTGATAGGGCTTATTTTGGGGTGGTAAGGGGTAGTTGGGGGTGATTTATGGTAGCCGAAGTAATTTAGGTGAGTTAGGCATAGTTTGCTATAATTTGTTGAATATTTTGTAACTAGCTGAATGTACCCGGCGTTGCCCGGACGTAGATTAAATAAACGCAGTGTTGACAAAATTGGTGTATTTGTGATGTAGACTAATCGACATCATAATACAATTAATTAAAATTAACCTGCATTGCCAGGACCGGGTACTTCAATATGATTTGGAAAATGACGATAATTTCGTTTCTGGGTGCAAGCTCCTTTTTTTTCACTCTTTTTCACTCTTCAAGAGAAGGAGAGTTGACAGAGAAGCTGAACTATTCCAAATTATTCCCATTTAGTTCTCTAACAACGTTAAAGAATGTCGTCGAAGAATGTTGAAATATATAAATAAATAATTTCACACCATAAAAACGATGTATTTGGTGTAGTTTCGGATGATAAGGTTTCTTTTTGGGGTGTTTTGAATGGTTATTGATGGTTGGCGGGGTTTAGCTTTGGCGGATTAAACGAAACTTTTGGTAATTTTAATGCGATTGGGTTTAGTTTGGCTTGGTAAGAAGTGGTTGGGGTGATATAGCGGAAGTCGAAGTAATTTATGCGAGTTTAGCGTAGTTTGCTTGTAATTCGTAATTTTTTTACATTTTAGGTTGATGTGGGGTAGTTTGGAATGGCACGTGTATGATTTTTGAGAGTAGTTTGGAATGGTACATTATGTTTAGGGGTTTTTAACGTATTCAGGTAAAATATACAGAAAATTTGGTAATTTTAAAATGAACAATTATAGTGCGAACCTCTTGAGCTCTATTTTCGGTAATAAAATGCAATAGGAAAGATAGTAAAAAAGACTATTTCCATCACTTTTCAGAGGAATTATACGTGGTGGTATTTGTACCCCGCTTACTATTCCTCCATCTTAGTTATAAATAATGCAGAACAATAATGAACACAATGTACATAAAATAAATAGTTTAAATCGTGTATAAGCACACATTACTTATGATGTCAGTGAAATCCGGTAAAACTGCAAATTTCGGATTTTGGCCGGAGCAGGTTTGGTGAAGATCAAATACACCACTATCATTAAATGAACGTAAAAATTAGCGTACGGTAATCGATTGGGGAGAGTTTTGGTTAACGGCAAGAACAAATCGGGAAAATTATATTAAAAAAATTTATTTAATAGCGATAGAACTTCGAATACTGATGCGTCGCCTCGACCTTGGCGACGTTGAGTACCAGCGTTCCAGACGCTGAAGCAGCAATTTTAACAATTATATTAGGTGCACGTGCCTAGTGCGTATTAAAAAAATTTGGATTACCAAATAATACTCGCGCAGATGTACTCGACTGGCCCGTCATAATTTGCACAAAATGAATTAACATACTAAAGTATATAAATATTTTGACGGGAATGTGGTGGGTGTAAAAATCTTATTCGGCCTCTCCGACAAACTAACACTTGTTTACATTAACATGCATGCCTTCATGGACCTGTGACGAATTACAAACAAATATCTAAATTTCAAGTGTTCCATTTGATTTCGTTTCTGGATGCAAGCGGATTTTTTCACTCTTGTCAGTCTGAACTTATTACATAGTGATATTTTCACATCCAGGTGCCCTAAATTTATTTTGCCGCTGATTTCAAAAATTTTTCTGGAAGGAAAGTAGTCAGCAGTGGGGCTCGTCAGGGGTGGCAGGGTTGGCAGTGCCACTCCAAGTATAAATTTACTATCGAACACAAAATTAGTTCTGTAATTCAGTTGCAGAATTATGAATTTTTCAGATATTTTCACGAAAATTTAGCGCTTACACCGCCACTGGTATGAATGTCAGTGATATCTGGTACATACAACGGTGAAAATTTCGGGGCAAATTTGGTGAAAAACAAATACACCACTATCATTAACTAAACGTAAAAATTAGCGTACAAATATAAGTGGAGTCCGGTCCGATGCTGATAATTTTTCGAAAATTGATTGGGGGCAGATTTGGTTAACGCGAGGATCAAATGTTAAATTAAAATACTTTATTTGATAGCGGTAGACCTTCGAACACTGTTGCGTCGCCTCAGCGAATTTGGCGAATTTGCGAACAGTTTCCGACGCTGGAGCAGCAATTTTCACAATTGTAGTTGTGTTAAAATTAAACACCGCGATCGAGTACTGCTCCACACGCTGAACCAGCAATTCTCGAATTCTAAGAAACGATAAGAAAGGCTTATCCAACGCTTGGTATATGCGAATTTCTGCATAGACACTCAATCAAACTAAATCGAGCATCGCCTTTACACGTTTCTGACCTTGCCCTTGACGTGGCAGGCTCCAGCTGCTTCAATAATGTAAAAATCTTATTCGGCCTCTCCAATAAACTCACATTTGTTTACATTAACACGCATTCCCTCATGGACTTGTGACGAATTACAAACAAATATTTCAACTTCAAGTGTTCCATCTAATTTCGTTTCTGGGTGCAAGCTCCTTTATTTTCACTCTAGTCAGTCTAAACTTATTACACAGAGTTATATTTTCAAATCCAGGCGCCCTAAAGAATTTTGTCGTTGTTTTCAAAAGTTTCAAGAGAAGGAGAGTTGACATAGAAGCTAAATTATTCCAAATTATTCCCATTTAGTTCTCTGACAACGTTAAAGACAATGTTGAAATATATAAATACAAAATTTTACACCATAAAAACGAAGTATTTAGGAATTATGTATAAAAAAAGTCGAAGTTATTCTTCGCTCTTGAGCTCTATTTCCGGTATTAAAAATGCAATAGGAAAGATAGTAAGAAAGACTATTTCCATCACTTTGCACGGGAATTATACGTGGTGGTATTTGTTCTCCGCTTACTATTAGATTTTCAAACTGCTCCATCTTATAAATAATGCAGAACAATAATGAACGCAATGTACGTAAAATAAATAGTGTAAATAAATCGTGTCTAAGCATACAATACTTAAGCGTATGATGTCAGTGAAAATTTCGGATTTCGGCCGGAGCAGGTTTGGTGAAGAACAAATACACCACTATCATTAACTGAACGGTAAAAATTAGCGTACGAAAATAAGTGAAGTCCGGTCCGACGCTGGAAATTTTTCGAAAATCGATTGGGGAGAGTTTTGGTTAACGGCAAGAACAAATCGGGAATATTATATTAAAATAATTTATTTAATAGCGATAGAACTTTGAATACCGATGCGTCGCCTCGACCTTGGCGACGTTGAGTACCAGCGTTCCAGACGCTGAAGCAGCAATTTTCACAATTATATGAGGTGCACGTGCCTAGTGCGTATAAAAACAATTTGGATAACAAAAGAGGTTAATTTTTATGTACCAAATAATACTCGCACAGGTGTACTCGTATGGCCCGTCATAATTTTCACAAAATCAATTTAAGAAATTAACATTCTAAAGTAAATAAATATTTTGACAGGAATGTTAAAAATCTTATTCGGTCTCTCCGACAAACTAACACTTGTTTACATTAACATGCATTCCTTCATGGACCTGTGACGAATTACAAACAAATATCGAAATTTCAAGTATTCCATGTCAGTCTGAACTTATTACACAGTGATATTTTCACATTCAGGCGCCCTAAATTATTTTGACGTTGATTTATAAAGTTTCCCTGGAAGGAAAGTAGTCAGCAGGTGCCTCGTCAGGGGTGGCAGGGTTGGCAGTGCCACTCCAAGTATAAATTTACTATCGAACACAAAGATAGTTCTGATTCAATTGCTGAATTTCGAATTTTTCAGATATTTTTACGAAACTCTAGCGCTTACACCGCCTTTATACCTCTTTAAAGTTAAAAACCATAGAGCTGTTTATACAAATGCACGCATGTTGAAAAGGTAGGGCTTGCCCCGTCAGCGTGTTGCAATTCAGAAATACGTTTATGTTTGCATCTCAACTGGAACAAATATTTATTGGAAGGTGGAAGAGAATCGAAATAGGTATCAGCCTATTTAATATTCAGAATAACGACTATTAGTCGGAACAATATATTTTATGTGCAGATATTTATTAATATTTTATGATTTAATACGATAAGGCATTTATAAATAACACAACCAAATAGAAGAGTTTGATTGAAAACGATTATTAATTTATGGTAGCCGAAGTAATTTAAGTGAGTTTTGCATAGCTTGCTATGTTTTGTAGCATTTTTGTAATTTTAAAGTGATTAGGCTAATTTTGGGGCGGTAAGGGGTAGTTGGGGGTGATTTATGGTAGCCGAAGTAATTTAGGTGAGTTTGGAATAGTTTGTTATGGTTTGTAGCATTTTTTGTAATTTTAAAGTGATTGGGCTTAGTTTGGGGTGGTAAGGGGTAGTTGGGGGTGATTTATGGTAGCCGAAGTAATTCAGGTGAGTTTGAGATAGTTTGCTATGGCTTGTAGCATTTTTCGTAATTTTAAAGTGATTGGGCTTATTTTGGGGTGGTAAGGGGTAGTTGGGGGTCATTTATGGTAGCCGAAGTAATTTAGGTGAGATAGGCATAGTTTGCTATGGTTTGTAGCATTTTTTGTAATTTTAAAGTGATTGGGCTTATTTTGGGGGTGGTAAGGGGTATTTGGGGGTGATTTAAGGTAGCCGAAGTAATTTAGGTGAGTTAGGCATAGTTTGCTATGATTTGTAGCATTTTTTGTAATTTTAAAGTGATTGGGTTTAGTTTGTGGTTGGTAAGGGGTAGTTGGGGGTGATTTATGGTAGCCGAAGTAATTCAGGTGAGTTTGAGATAGTTTGCTACGGTTTGTAGAATTTTTTTGTAATTTTAAAGTAATTGAGCCTATTTTGGGGTGGTAAGGGGTAGTTGGGGGTGATTTATGAAAGCCAAAGTAATTTAGATGAGTTTGGCATAGTTTGATATGGCTTGTAACATTTTTTGTAATTTTAAAGTGATTGGGCTGAGTTTGGGGTGGTAAGGGGTAGTTGGGGGTGATTTATGATAGCCGAACTAATTTAAGTGAGTTTGCATAGTTTGCTATGGTTTGTAGCATTTTTTGTAATTTTAAAGTGATTGGGTTTAGTTTGTGGTTGGTAAAAGGTAGTTGGGGGTGATTTATGGTAGCCGCAGTAATTTAAGTGGGTTCGGCATAGCTTGCTATGGTTTGTAGCATTTTTTGTAATTTTAAAGTGATTGGGCTTATTTTGGGGTGGTAAGGGGTAGTTGGGGGTGATTTATGGTAGCCGAAGGAAATTAGGTAAGTTAGGCATAGTTTGCTATGGTTTGTAGCATTTTTTGTAATTTTAAAGTGATTGGGCTTATTTTGGGGTGGTAAGGGGTAGTTGGGGGTGATTTATGGTAGCCGAAGTAATTTAGGTGAGTTAGGCATAGTTTGCTATGATTTGTTGAATATTTTGTAATTTTAAAATGATTGGGTTTATTTTGGGGTGGTAAGGGGTAGTTCGGGGTGATTTATGGTAGCCGAAGTAATTTAGGGGAGTTTGGCATAGTTTGCTACGGTTTGTAGAATTTTTTTGTAATTTTAAAGTAATTGAGCCTATTTTGGGGTGGTAAGGGGTAGTTGGGGGTGATTTATGGAAGCCAAAGTAATTTAGATGAGTTTGGCATAGCTTGAAATGGCTTGTAACATTTTTTGTAGTTTTAAAGTGATTGGGTTTAGTTTGTGGTTGGTAAGGGGTAGTTGGGGGTGATTTATGGTAGCCGCAGTAATTTAAGTGGGTTCGGCATAGTTTGCCATGGTTTGTAGCATTTTTTATAATTTTAAAGTGATTGGGCTTATTTTGGGGTAGTAAGGGGTTGTTGGGGGTGATTTATGCTAGCCGAAGTAATTTAGGTGAGTTAGGCATAGTTTGCTATGGTTTGTAGCATTTTTTATAATTTTAAAGTGATTGGGCTTATTTTGGGGTGGTAAGGGGTAGTTGGGGGTGATTCATGGTAGCCGAAGGAAATTAGGTAAGTTAGGCATAGTTTGCTATGGTTTGTAGCATTTTTTTGTAATTTTAAAATGATTGGGCTTATTTTGGTATTGTAAGGGGTAGTTGGGGGTGATTTATGTTAGCCGAAGTAATTTAGGTGAGTTAGGCATAGTTTGCTATGGTTTGTAGCATTTTTTGTAATTTTAAAGTGATTGGGCTTATTTTGGGGTAGTAAGGGGTTGTTGGGGGTGATTTATGCTAGCCGAAGTAATTTAGGTGAGTTAGGCATAGTTTGCTATGGTTTGTAGCATTTTTTATAATTTTAAAGTGATTGGGCTTATTTTGGGGTAGTAAGGGGTAGTTGGGGGTGATTTATGTTAGCCGAAGTAATTTAGGTGAGTTAGGCATAGTTTGCTATGGTTTGTAGCATTTTTTGTAATTTTAAAGTGATTAGGATGAGTTAGGGGTGGTAAGGGGTGATTTATGATAGCCGAAGTAATTTAAGTGAGTTTGGCATAGTTTGGTAAGGTTTGTAACATTTTTTGTAATTTTAAAGTGATTGGGCTTATTTTGGGGTGGTAAGGGTTAATTGGGGGTGATTTTTGGTAGACGAAATAATATGTGTGAGTTGGACATAATCTGCCATGATTTGTGTCATTTTGTTTTATTTTAAAGTGATTGGAGTTACTTGGGGTTGCTAAGGGGTGGTAAGGGATGATTTAAAATAACGGATCTAGTTTATGTCAGTTTGGCATAGTTCGGGAATTTTTTGGGGTTGATTTGGTAAAGTTTGCAGTGGTATGGTAAGAGATATTTGAGGATGTTTAATGATGACGGATTAAATTTGGAGTGATTTGGTAATTTTTAATTGAGTCACGGATCGACATTATAATTGAAATCAAAATTATAATTGAAATATCTGCGGCCTCGCTAGGTACGGCAAAAGTATGATCACGAAAGCAGAAACTCGACGTTGAAATTGTTTAGGTTAAATAAGTGCTTTTAATGTAAACCGGTCGCCCTTCGTCGAAGTTGTTTTGGCTAGATACGTGCTTCTAACATAAACACGGTCTCCGCGATCCAATCATTTTTTGTTTATTTTAGCCGGTTTTTATTGAATTACAAAGGAACCGGGCCGAATTTCGCAAAATCCCTTCTTAGTGTTCAGTTTCGGCACATGATACACCCGTGTCTAAAATTTCAAGTCTCCAGCCCTCACGGTTTGGGCTGTGGGTTGATTATGAATCAGTGTGTAGATGAATGAGTGTGTCAGTGAGGAAACTTCGCTTTATATATATAGATTTTAAAGTGATTGGGCTTATTTTGGGGTTGTAAGGGGTAGTTCGGGGTGATTTATGGTAGCCGAAGTAATTTAGGGGAGTTTGGCATAGTCTGCTACGGTTTGTAGAATTTTTTTGTAATTTTAAAGTGATTGAGCCTATTTTGGGGTGGTAAGGGGTAGTTGGGGGTGATTTATGGAAGCCAAAGTAATTTAGATGAGTTTGGCATAGTTTGATATGGCTTGTAACATTTTTTGTAATTTTAAAGTGATTGGGCTGAGTTTGGGGTGGTAAGGGGTAGTTGGGGTGATTTATGATAGCCGAAGTAATTTAAGTGAGTTTGGCATAGTTTGCTATGGTTTGTAGCATTTTTGTAATTTTAAAGTGATTGCGCTTATTTTGAGGTGGTAAGGGGTAGTTGGGGGTGATTTATGGTAGCCGAAGTAATTTAGGGGAGTTTGGCATAGTTTGCTACGGTTTGTAGAATTTTTTTGTAATTTTAAAGTGATTGAGCCTATTTTGGGGTGGTAAGGGGTGGTTGGGGGTGATTTATAGAAGCCAAAGTAATTTAAGTGAGTTTGGCATAGTTTGCTATGGTTTGTAGCATTTTTTGTAATTTTAAAGTGATTGGGCTTATTTTGGGGTGGTAAGGGGTAGTTGGGGGTGATTTATGGTAGCCGAAGTAATTTAGGTGAGTTAGCATAGTTTGCTATGATTTGTTGAATATTTTGTAATTTTAAAGTGATTGGGTTTATTTTGGGTTTGTAAGGGGTAGTTCGGGGTGATTTATGGTAGCCGAAGTAATTTAGGGGAGTTTGGCATAGTTTGCTACGGTTTGTAGAATTTTTTTGTAATTTTAAAGTGATTGAGCCTATTTTGGGGTGGTAAGGGGTAGTTGGGGGTGATTTATGGAAGCCAAAGTAATTCAGATGAGTTTGGCATAGTTTGATATGGCTTGTAACATTTTTTGTAATTTTAAAGTGATTGAGCCTATTTTGGGGTGGTAAGGGGTAGTTGGGGGTGATTTATGGAAGTCAAAGTAATTTAGATGAGTTTGGCATAGTTTGATATGGCTTGTAACATTTTTTATAATTTTAAAGTGATTGGGCTGTGTTTTGGGTGGTAAGGGGTAGTTGGGGGTGATTTATGGTGGCCGAAGTAATTTAGGTGAGTTAGGCATAGTTTGCTATGATTTGTGTCATTTTGTTTTATTTTAAAGTGATTGGAGTTATTTGGGGTTGCTAAGGGGTGGTAAGGGATGATTTAAAATAACGGATCTAGTTTATGTCAGTTTGGCATAGTTCGGGAATTTTTTGGGGTTGATTTGGTAAAGTTTGCAGTGGTAAGAGATATTTGAGGATGTTTAATGTTGACGGATTAAATTTGGAGTGATTTGGTAATTTTTAATTGAGTCACGGATCGACATTATAATTGAAATCAAAATTATAATTGAAATATCTGCGGCCTCGCTAGGTACGGCAAAAGTATGATCACGAAAGCAGAAACTCGACGTTGAAATTGTTTAGGTTAAATATGTGCTTTTAATGTAAACCGGTCGCCCGTCGTCGAAGTTGTTTTGGCTAGATACGTGCTTCGAACATAAACACGGTCTCCGCGATCGGATCATTTTTTGTTTATTTTAGCCGGTTTTTATTGAATTACAAAGGAACCGGGCCGAATTTCGCAAAATCCCTTCTTAGTGTTCAGTTTCGGCACATGATACACCCGTGTCTAAAATTTCAAGTCTCCAGCCCTCACGGTTTGGGCTGTGGGTTGATTATGAATCAGTGTGTAGATGAATGAGTGAATGAGTGTGTCAGTGAGGACATTTCGCTTTATATATATAGATTTAAAAGTGATTGGGTTTAGTTTGTTGTGGCAAGGGTTAGTTGGTGATGATTTAGAGTAGCCGAAGTAATTTAGGTGAGTCTGGCATAAATTGTTATGATTTGTACACCTTTTTTTATAATTTTAAGATGATATGGTTTGGTTTGTTGTGGTAAGGGATAGTTGGTGGTGATTTACGGTAGCCGAAGAAATTTAGGTGATTCTGGTATAGTTTGTTATGATTTTTAGCATTTTTTTGTAATTTTAATGTGATTGGGCTTAGTTTGTTGCTGTAAAATGTAGTTGGGGGTGATTTTTGATAGCCGAAGTAATTTAGGTGAGTTTGGCATAGTTTGCTATGGTTAGTAGCATTTTTTTGTAATTTAAAAGTGATTTTGTTTAGTTTGTTATGGTAAGGGATAGTTGGTGATGATTTAGAGTAGCCGAAGTAATTTAGGTGAGTCTGGCATAGTTTGTTATGATTTGTACACCTTTTTTTGTAATTTTAAGATGAGATGGTTTGGTTTGTTGTGGTAAGGGATAGTTGGGGGTGATCTACGGTAGCCGAAGTAATTTAGGTGATTCTGGTATAGTTTGTTATGATTTTTAGCATTTTTTTTAAATTTTAAAGTGATTGGGCTTAGTTTGTTGCTGTAAAGTGTAGTTGGGAGTGATTTTTGATAGCCGAAGTAATTTAGGTGAGTTTGGCATAGTTTGCTATGGTTAGTAGCATTTTTTTGTAATTTAAAAGTGATTGGGTTTACTTTGTTGTGGTAAGGGTAGGTTGGTGATGATTTAGAGTAGCCGAAGTAATTTAGGTGAGACTTGCATAGTTTGTTATGATTTGTACACCTTTTTTTGTAATTTTAAGATGATATGGTTTGGTTTGTTGTGGTAAGGGATAGTTGGGGGTGATTTACGGTAGCCGAAGTAATTTAGGTGATTCTGGTATAGTTTGTTATGATTTTTAGCATTTTTTTGTAATTTTAAAGTGATTGGGCTTAGTTTGTTGCTATAAAGTGTAGTTGGGGGTGATTTTTGATAGCTGAAGTAATTTAGGTGAGTTTGGCATAGTTTGCTATGGTTAGTAGCATTTTTTTGTAATTTAAAAGTGATTGGGTTTAGTTTGTTATGGTAAGGGATAGTTGGTGATGATTTAGAGTAGCCGAAGTAATTTAGGTGAGTCTGGCATAGTTTGTTATGATTTGTACACCTTTTTTTGTAATTTTAAGTTGATATGGTTTGGTTTGTTGTGGTAAGGGATAGTTGGTGGTGATTTACGGTAGCCGAAGTAATTTAGGTGATTCTGGTATAGTTTGTTATGATTTTTAGCATTTTTTTGTAATTTTAAAGTGATTGGGCTTAGTTTGTTGCTGTAAAGTGTAGTTGGGGGTGATTTTAGATAGCCGAAGTAATTTAGGTGAGTTTGGCATAGTTTGCTATGGTTAGTAGCATTTTTTTGTAATTTAAAATTGATTGGGTTTAGTTTGTTGTGGTAAGGGCTAGTTGGTGATGATTTAGAGTAGTCGAAGTAATTTAGGTGAGTCCGGCATAGTTTGTTATGATTTGTACACCTTTTTTGTAATTTTAAGTTGATATGGTTTGGTTTGTTGTGGTAAGGGATAGTTGGGAGTGATTTACGGTAGCCGAAGTAATTTAGGTGATTCTGGTATAGTTTGTTATGATTTTTAGCATTTTTTTGTAATTTTAAAGTGATTGGGCTTAGTTTGTTGCTGTAAAATGTAGTTGGGGGTGATTTTTGATAGCCGAAGTAATTTAGGTGAGTTTGGCATAGTTTGCTATGGTTAGTAGCATTTTTTTCTAATTTAAAAGTGATTGGGTTTAGTTTGTTATGGTAAGGGATAGTTGGTGATGATTTAGAGTAGCCGAAGTAATTTAGGTGAGTCTGGCATAGTTTGTTATGATTTGTACACCTTTTTTTGTAATTTTAAGTTGATATGGTTTGGTTTGTTGTGGTAAGGGATAGTTGGGGGTGATTTACGGTAGCCGAAGTAATTTAGGTGATTCTGGTATAGTTTGCTATGATTTTTAGCATTTTATTGTAATTTTAAAGTGATTGGGCTTAGTTTGTTGCTGTAAAGTGTAGTTGGGGGTGATTTTTGATAGCCGAAGTAATTTAGGTGAGTTTGGCATAGTTTGCTATGGTTAGTAGCATTTTTTTGTAATTTAAAAGTGATTGGGTTTAGTTTGTTGTGGTAAGGGTTAGTTGGTGATGATTTAGAGTAGTCGAAGTAATTTAGGTGAGTCCGGCATAGTTTGTTATGATTTGTACACCTTTTTTGTAATTTTAAGTTGATATGGTTTGGTTTGTTGTGGTAAGGGATAGTTGGGAGTGATTTACGGTAGCCGAAGTAATTTAGGTGATTCTGGTATAGTTTGTTATGATTTTTAGCATTTTTTTGTAATTTTAAAGTGATTGGGCTTAGTTTGTTGCTGTAAAATGTAGTTGGGGGTGATTTTTGATAGCCGAAGTAATTTAGGTGAGTTTGGCATAGTTTGCTATGGTTAGTAGCATTTTTTTGTAATTTAAAAGTGATTGGGTTTAGTTTGTTATGGTAAGGGATAGTTGGTGATGATTTAGAGTAGCCGAAGTAATTTAGGTGAGTCTGGCATAGTTTGTTATGATTTGTACACCTTTTTTTGTAATTTTAAGTTGATATGGTTTGGTTTGTTGTGGTAAGGGATAGTTGGGGGTGATTTACGGTAGCCGAAGTAATTTAGGTGATTCTGGTATAGTTTGCTATGATTTTTAGCATTTTATTGTAATTTTAAAGTGATTGGGCTTAGTTTGTTGCTGTAAAGTGTAGTTGGGGGTGATTTTCGATAGCCGAAGAAATTTAGGTGAGTTTGGCATAGTTTGCTATGGTTAGTAGCATTTTTTGTAATTTAAAAGTGATTGGGTTTAGTTTGTTGTGGTAAGGGTTAGTTGGTGATGATTTAGAGTAGCCGAAGTAATTTAGGTGAGTCTGGCATAGTTTGTTATGATTTGTACACCTTTTTTTGTAATTTTAAGATGATATGGTTTGGTTTGTTGTGGTAAGGGATAATTGGTGGTGATTTACGGTAGCCGAAGTAATTTAGGTGATTCTGGTATAGTTTGTTTGATTTTTAGCATTTTTTTGTAATTTTAAAGTGATTGGGCTTAGTTTGTTGCTGTAAAGTGTAGTTGGGGGCGATTTTAGATAGCCGAAGTAATTTAGGTGAGTTTGGCATAGTTTCCTATGGTTAGTAGCATTTTTTTGTAATTTAAAAGTGATTGTGTTTAGTTTGTTGTGGTAAGGGTGAGTTGGTGATGATTTAGAGTAGCCGAAGTAATTTAGGTGAGTCTGGCATAGTTTGTTATGAATTGTACACCTTTTTTTGTAATTTTATGATGATATGGTTTGGTTTGTTGTGGTAAGGGATAGTTGGGGGTGATTTACGGTAGCCGAAGTAATTTAGGTGATTCTGGTATAGTTTGTTATGATTTTTAGCATTTTTTTGTAATTTTAAAGTGATTGGGCTTAGTTTGTTGCTGTAAAGTGTAGTTGGGGGTGATTTTTGATAGCCGAAGTAATTTAGGTGAGTTTGGCATAGTTTGCTATAGTTAGTAGCATTTTTTTGTAATTTAAAAATGATTGGGTTTAGCTTGTTGTGGTAAGGGTTAGTTGGTGATGATTTTGAGTAGCCGAAGTAATTTAGGTGAGTCTGGCATAGTTTGTTATGATTTTTACACCTTTTTTTGTAATTTTAAAATGATATGGTTTGGTTTGTTGTGGTAAGGGATAGTTGGGGGTGATTTACGGTAGCCGAAGTAATTTAGGTGATTCTGGTATAGTTTGTTAAGATTTTTAGCATTTTTTTGTAATTTTAAAGTGATTGGGCTTAGTTTGTTGCTGTAAAGTGTAGTTGGGGGTGATTTTTGATAGCTGAAGTAATTTAGGTGAGTTTGGCATAGTTTGCTATGGTTAGTAGCATGTTTTTGTAATTTAAAAGTGATTGGGTTTAGTTCATGTGGTAAGGGTTAGTTGGTGATGATTTAGAGTAGCCGAAGTAATTTAGGTGAGTCTGGCATAGTTTGTTATGATTTGTAAACCTTTTTTTATAATTTTAAAATGATATGGTTTGGTTTGTTGCGGTAAGGGATAGTTGGTGGTGATTTACGGTAGCCGAAGAAATTTAGGTGATTCTGGTATAGTTTGTTATGATTTTTAGCATTTTTTTGTAATTTTAAAGTGATTGGTATTAGTTTGTTGCTGTAAAATGTAGTTGGGGGTGATTTTTGATAGCCGAAGTAATTTAGGTGAGTTTGGCATAGTTTGCTATGGTTAGTAGCATTTTTTTGTAATTTAAAAGTGATTGGGTTTAGTTTGTTATGGTAAGGGATATATGGTGATGATTTAGAGTAGCCGAAGTAATTTAGGTGTGTCTGGCATAGTTTGTTATGATTTGTACACCTTTTTTTGTAATTTTAAGATGATATGGTTTGGTTTGTTGTGGTAAGGGATAGTTGGGGGTGATTTACGGTAGCCGAAGTAATTTAGGTGATTCTGGTATATAAAAGTGTGTAGGCTTTCACGGTCGGTGTTGTCAACAACGGTGGTATTAATCGCCAGTCGCGACTGTGACAGCTGGGAGAGTACTTCGACCACGACCACACCGCCACTGAAGATGTCCACCGCAGCTGTGGACGAAACGTTTGGCAGAGATTCATGGGGATCACTTGCTGAGTTAGCCTCTCGGGGCGCTCACTACACCCCCCCTCATGGAACTTCGCATGGAACACGGTCAACAAACCCGATTAATACCACCGTTGTTGATTCTGGTATAGTTTGTTATAATTTTTAGCATTTTTTTGTAATTTTAAAGTGATTGGGCTTAGTTTGTTGCTGTAAAGTGTAGTTGGGGGTGATTTTTGATAGCCGAAGTAATTTAGGTGAGTTTGGCATAGTTTGCTATAGTTAGTAGCATTTTTTTGTAATTTAAAAGTGATTGGGTTTAGTTTGTTGTGGTAAGGGATAGTTGGTGATGATTTAGAGTAGCCGAAGTAAATTATGTGAATCTGGCATAGTTTGTTATGATTTGTACACCTTATTTTGTAATTTTAAGATGGTATGGTTTGGTTTGTTGTAGTAAGGAATAGTTGAGGGTGATTTACGGTAGCCGAAGTAATTTAGGTGATTCTGGTATAGTTTGTTATGATTTTTAGAATTTTTTTGTAATTTTAAAGTGATTGGGCTTAGTTTGTTACTTTAAAGTGTAGTTGGGGGTGATTTTTGATAGCCGAAGTAATTTAGGTGAGTTTGGCATAGGTTGCTATGGTTAGTATCATTTTTTTGTAATCTAAAAGTGATTGGGTTTAGTTTGTTGTGGTAAGGGTTAGTTGGTGATGATTTAGAGTAGCCGAAGTAATTTAGGTGAGTCTGGCATAGTTTGTTATGATTTGTACACCTTTTTTTGTAATTTTAAGATGATATGGTTTGGTTTGTTGTGGTAAGGGATAGCTGGGGGTGATTTCGGGTAGCCGAAGTAATTTAGGTAATTCTGGTATAGTGTGTTATGATTTTTAGCATTTTTTTGTATTTTTAAAGTGATTGGGCTTAGTTTGTTGTTGTAAAGTGTAGTTGGGGGTGATTTTCGATAGCCGAAGTAATTTAGGTGAGTTTGGCATAGTTTGCTATGGTAAGTAGCATTTTTCTGTAATTTAAAAGTGGTTGGGTTTAGTTTGTTGTGGTAAGGGTTAGTTGGTGATGATTTAGAGTAGCCGAAGTAATTTAGGTGAGTCTTGCATAGTTTGTTATGATTTGTGCACCTTTTTTTGTAATTTTAAGATGATATGGTTTGGTTTGTTGTGGTAAGGGATAGTTGGTGGTGATTTACGGTAGCCGAAGTAATTTAGGTGATTCTGGTATAGTTTGTTATGATTTTTATCATTTTTTTGTAATTTTAAAGTGATTGGGCTTAGTTTGTTGCTGTAAAGTGTAGTTGGGGGTGATTTTCGATAGCCGAAGTAATTTAGGTGAGTTTGGCATAGTTTGCTATGGTTAGTAGCTGTTTTTTGTAATTTAAAAATGATTGGGTTTAGTTTGTTGTGGTAAGGGTTAGTTGGTGATGATTTAGAATAGCCGAAGTAATTTAGGTGAGTCTGGCATAGTTTGTTATGAATTGTACACCTTTTTTTGTAATTTTATGATGATATGGTTTGGTTTGTTGTGGTAAGGGATAGTTGGGGGTGATTTACGGTAGCCGAAGTAATTTAGGTGATTCTGGTATAGTTTGTTAAAATTTTTAGCATTTTTTGTAATTTTAAAGTGATTGGGCTTAGTTTGTTGCTGCAAAGTGTAGTTGGGGGTGGTTTTTGATAGCCGAAGTAATTTAGGTGAGTTTGGCATAGTTTGCTATGATTTGTACACCCTTTTTTTATAATTTTAAGATGATATGGTTTGGTTTGTTGTGGTAAGGGATAGTTGGTGGTGATTTACGGTAGCCGAAGAAATTTAGGTGATTCTGGTATAGTTTGTTATGATTTTTAGCATTTTTTTGTAATTTTAATGTGATTGGGCTTAGTTTGTTGCTGTAAAATGTAGTTGGGGGTGATTTTTGATAGCCGAAGTAATTTAGGTGAGTTTGGCATAGTTTGCTATGGTTAGTAGCATTTTTTTGTAATTTAAAAGTGATTTTGTTTAGTTTGTTATGGTAAGGGATAGTTGGTGATGATTTAGAGTAGCCGAAGTAATTTAGGTGAGTCTGGCATAGTTTGTTATGATTTGTACACCTTTTTTTGTAATTTTAAGATGATATGGTTTGGTTTGTTGTGGTAAGGGATAGTTGGGGGTGATCTACGGTAGCCGAAGTAATTTAGGTGATTCTGGTATAGTTTGTTATGATTTTTAGCATTTTTTTGTAATTTTAAAGTGATTGGGCTTAGTTTGTTGCTGTAAAATGTAGTTGGGGGTGATTTTTGATAGCCGAAGTAATTTAGGTGAGTTTGGCATAGTTTGCTATGGTTAGTAGCATTTTTTTCTAATTTAAAAGTGATTGGGTTTAGTTTGTTATGGTAAGGGATAGTTGGTGATGATTTAGAGTAGCCGAAGTAATTTAGGTGAGTCTGGCATAGTTTGTTATGATTTGTACACCTTTTTTTGTAATTTTAAGTTGATATGGTTTGGTTTGTTGTGGTAAGGGATAGTTGGGGGTGATTTACGGTAGCTGAAGTAATTTAGGTGATTCTGGTATAGTTTGCTATGATTTTTAGCATTTTATTGTAATTTTAAAGTGATTGGGCTTAGTTTGTTGCTGTAAAGTGTAGTTGGGGGTGATTTTTGATAGCCGAAGTAATTTAGGTGAGTTTGGCATAGTTTGCTATGGTTAGTAGCATTTTTTTGTAATTTAAAAGTGATTGGGTTTACTTTGTTGTGGTAAGGGTAGGTTGGTGATGATTTAGAGTAGCCGAAGTAATTTAGGTGAGACTTGCATAGTTTGTTATGATTTGTACACCTTTTTTTGTAATTTTAAGATGATATGGTTTGGTTTGTTGTGGTAAGGGATAGTTGGGGGTGATTTACGGTAGCCGAAGTAATTTAGGTGATTCTGGTATAGTTTGTTATGATTTTTAGCATTTTTTTGTAATTTTAAAGTGATTGGGCTTAGTTTGTTGCTATAAAGTGTAGTTGGGGGTGATTTTTGATAGCTGAAGTAATTTAGGTGAGTTTGGCATAGTTTGCTATGGTTAGTAGCATTTTTTTGTAATTTAAAAGTGATTGGGTTTAGTTTGTTATGGTAAGGGATAGTTGGTGATGATTTAGAGTAGCCGAAGTAATTTAGGTGAGTCTGGCATAGTTTGTTATGATTTGTACACCTTTTTTTGTAATTTTAAGTTGATATGGTTTGGTTTGTTGTGGTAAGGGATAGTTGGTGGTGATTTACGGTAGCCGAAGTAATTTAGGTGATTCTGGTATAGTTTGTTATGATTTTTAGCATTTTTTTGTAATTTTAAAGTGATTGGGCTTAGTTTGTTGCTGTAAAGTGTAGTTGGGGGTGATTTTAGATAGCCGAAGTAATTTAGGTGAGTTTGGCATAGTTTGCTATGGTTAGTAGCATTTTTTTGTAATTTAAAAGTGATTGGGTTTAGTTTGTTGTGGTAAGGGCTAGTTGGTGATGATTTAGAGTAGTCGAAGTAATTTAGGTGAGTCCGGCATAGTTTGTTATGATTTGTACACCTTTTTTGTAATTTTAAGTTGATATGGTTTGGTTTGTTGTGGTAAGGGATAGTTGGGAGTGATTTACGGTAGCCGAAGTAATTTAGGTGATTCTGGTATAGTTTGTTATGATTTTTAGCATTTTTTTGTAATTTTAAAGTGATTGGGCTTAGTTTGTTGCTGTAAAATGTAGTTGGGGGTGATTTTTGATAGCCGAAGTAATTTAGGTGAGTTTGGCATAGTTTGCTATGGTTAGTAGCATTTTTTTCTAATTTAAAAGTGATTGGGTTTAGTTTGTTATGGTAAGGGATAGTTGGTGATGATTTAGAGTAGCCGAAGTAATTTAGGTGAGTCTGGCATAGTTTGTTATGATTTGTACACCTTTTTTTGTAATTTTAAGTTGATATGGTTTGGTTTGTTGTGGTAAGGGATAGTTGGGGGTGATTTACGGTAGCTGAAGTAATTTAGGTGATTCTGGTATAGTTTGCTATGATTTTTAGCATTTTATTGTAATTTTAAAGTGATTGGGCTTAGTTTGTTGCTGTAAAGTGTAGTTGGGGGTGATTTTTGATAGCCGAAGTAATTTAGGTGAGTTTGGCATAGTTTGCTATGGTTAGTAGCATTTTTTTGTAATTTAAAAGTGATTGGGTTTAGTTTGTTGTGGTAAGGGTTAGTTGGTGATGATTTAGAGTAGTCGAAGTAATTTAGGTGAGTCCGGCATAGTTTGTTATGATTTGTACACCTTTTTTGTAATTTTAAGTTGATATGGTTTGGTTTGTTGTGGTAAGGGATAGTTGGGAGTGATTTACGGTAGCCGAAGTAATTTAGGTGATTCTGGTATAGTTTGTTATGATTTTTAGCATTTTTTTGTAATTTTAAAGTGATTGGGCTTAGTTTGTTGCTGTAAAATGTAGTTGGGGGTGATTTTTGATAGCCGAAGTAATTTAGGTGAGTTTGGCATAGTTTGCTATGGTTAGTAGCATTTTTTTGTAATTTAAAAGTGATTGGGTTTAGTTTGTTATGGTAAGGGATAGTTGGTGATGATTTAGAGTAGCCGAAGTAATTTAGGTGAGTCTGGCATAGTTTGTTATGATTTGTACACCTTTTTTTGTAATTTTAAGTTGATATGGTTTGGTTTGTTGTGGTAAGGGATAGTTGGGGGTGATTTACGGTAGCCGAAGTAATTTAGGTGATTCTGGTATAGTTTGCTATGATTTTTAGCATTTTATTGTAATTTTAAAGTGATTGGGCTTAGTTTGTTGCTGTAAAGTGTAGTTGGGGGTGATTTTCGATAGCCGAAGAAATTTAGGTGAGTTTGGCATAGTTTGCTATGGTTAGTAGCATTTTTTGTAATTTAAAAGTGATTGGGTTTAGTTTGTTGTGGTAAGGGTTAGTTGGTGATGATTTAGAGTAGCCGAAGTAATTTAGGTGAGTCTGGCATAGTTTGTTATGATTTGTACACCTTTTTTTGTAATTTTAAGATGATATGGTTTGGTTTGTTGTGGTAAGGGATAATTGGTGGTGATTTACGGTAGCCGAAGTAATTTAGGTGATTCTGGTATAGTTTGTTTGATTTTTAGCATTTTTTTGTAATTTTAAAGTGATTGGGCTTAGTTTGTTGCTGTAAAGTGTAGTTGGGGGCGATTTTAGATAGCCGAAGTAATTTAGGTGAGTTTGGCATAGTTTCCTATGGTTAGTAGCATTTTTTTGTAATTTAAAAGTGATTGTGTTTAGTTTGTTGTGGTAAGGGTGAGTTGGTGATGATTTAGAGTAGCCGAAGTAATTTAGGTGAGTCTGGCATAGTTTGTTATGAATTGTACACCTTTTTTTGTAATTTTATGATGATATGGTTTGGTTTGTTGTGGTAAGGGATAGTTGGGGGTGATTTACGGTAGCCGAAGTAATTTAGGTGATTCTGGTATAGTTTGTTATGATTTTTAGCATTTTTTTGTAATTTTAAAGTGATTGGGCTTAGTTTGTTGCTGTAAAGTGTAGTTGGGGGTGATTTTTGATAGCCGAAGTAATTTAGGTGAGTTTGGCATAGTTTGCTATAGTTAGTAGCATTTTTTTGTAATTTAAAAATGATTGGGTTTAGCTTGTTGTGGTAAGGGTTAGTTGGTGATGATTTTGAGTAGCCGAAGTAATTTAGGTGAGTCTGGCATAGTTTGTTATGATTTTTACACCTTTTTTTGTAATTTTAAAATGATATGGTTTGGTTTGTTGTGGTAAGGGATAGTTGGGGGTGATTTACGGTAGCCGAAGTAATTTAGGTGATTCTGGTATAGTTTGTTAAGATTTTTAGCATTTTTTTGTAATTTTAAAGTGATTGGGCTTAGTTTGTTGCTGTAAAGTGTAGTTGGGGGTGATTTTTGATAGCTGAAGTAATTTAGGTGAGTTTGGCATAGTTTGCTATGGTTAGTAGCATGTTTTTGTAATTTAAAAGTGATTGGGTTTAGTTCATGTGGTAAGGGTTAGTTGGTGATGATTTAGAGTAGCCGAAGTAATTTAGGTGAGTCTGGCATAGTTTGTTATGATTTGTAAACCTTTTTTTATAATTTTAAAATGATATGGTTTGGTTTGTTGCGGTAAGGGATAGTTGGTGGTGATTTACGGTAGCCGAAGAAATTTAGGTGATTCTGGTATAGTTTGTTATGATTTTTAGCATTTTTTTGTAATTTTAAAGTGATTGGTATTAGTTTGTTGCTGTAAAATGTAGTTGGGGGTGATTTTTGATAGCCGAAGTAATTTAGGTGAGTTTGGCATAGTTTGCTATGGTTAGTAGCATTTTTTTGTAATTTAAAAGTGATTGGGTTTAGTTTGTTATGGTAAGGGATATATGGTGATGATTTAGAGTAGCCGAAGTAATTTAGGTGTGTCTGGCATAGTTTGTTATGATTTGTACACCTTTTTTTGTAATTTTAAGATGATATGGTTTGGTTTGTTGTGGTAAGGGATAGTTGGGGGTGATTTACGGTAGCCGAAGTAATTTAGGTGATTCTGGTATAGTTTGTTATGATTTTTAGCATTTTTTTGTAATTTTAAAGTGATTGGGCTTAGTTTGTTGCTGTAAAGTGTAGTTGGGGGTGATTTTTGATAGCCGAAGTAATTTAGGTGAGTTTGGCATAGTTTGCTATAGTTAGTAGCATTTTTTTGTAATTTAAAAGTGATTGGGTTTAGTTTGTTGTGGTAAGGGATAGTTGGTGATGATTTAGAGTAGCCGAAGTAAATTATGTGAATCTGGCATAGTTTGTTATGATTTGTACACCTTATTTTGTAATTTTAAGATGGTATGGTTTGGTTTGTTGTAGTAAGGAATAGTTGAGGGTGATTTACGGTAGCCGAAGTAATTTAGGTGATTCTGGTATAGTTTGTTATGATTTTTAGAATTTTTTTGTAATTTTAAAGTGATTGGGCTTAGTTTGTTACTTTAAAGTGTAGTTGGGGGTGATTTTTGATAGCCGAAGTAATTTAGGTGAGTTTGGCATAGGTTGCTATGGTTAGTATCATTTTTTTGTAATCTAAAAGTGATTGGGTTTAGTTTGTTGTGGTAAGGGTTAGTTGGTGATGATTTAGAGTAGCCGAAGTAATTTAGGTGAGTCTGGCATAGTTTGTTATGATTTGTACACCTTTTTTTGTAATTTTAAGATGATATGGTTTGGTTTGTTGTGGTAAGGGATAGCTGGGGGTGATTTCGGGTAGCCGAAGTAATTTAGGTAATTCTGGTATAGTGTGTTATGATTTTTAGCATTTTTTTGTATTTTTAAAGTGATTGGGCTTAGTTTGTTGTTGTAAAGTGTAGTTGGGGGTGATTTTCGATAGCCGAAGTAATTTAGGTGAGTTTGGCATAGTTTGCTATGGTAAGTAGCATTTTTCTGTAATTTAAAAGTGGTTGGGTTTAGTTTGTTGTGGTAAGGGTTAGTTGGTGATGATTTAGAGTAGCCGAAGTAATTTAGGTGAGTCTTGCATAGTTTGTTATGATTTGTGCACCTTTTTTTGTAATTTTAAGATGATATGGTTTGGTTTGTTGTGGTAAGGGATAGTTGGTGGTGATTTACGGTAGCCGAAGTAATTTAGGTGATTCTGGTATAGTTTGTTATGATTTTTATCATTTTTTTGTAATTTTAAAGTGATTGGGCTTAGTTTGTTGCTGTAAAGTGTAGTTGGGGGTGATTTTCGATAGCCGAAGTAATTTAGGTGAGTTTGGCATAGTTTGCTATGGTTAGTAGCTGTTTTTTGTAATTTAAAAATGATTGGGTTTAGTTTGTTGTGGTAAGGGTTAGTTGGTGATGATTTAGAATAGCCGAAGTAATTTAGGTGAGTCTGGCATAGTTTGTTATGAATTGTACACCTTTTTTTGTAATTTTATGATGATATGGTTTGGTTTGTTGTGGTAAGGGATAGTTGGGGGTGATTTACGGTAGCCGAAGTAATTTAGGTGATTCTGGTATAGTTTGTTAAAATTTTTAGCATTTTTTGTAATTTTAAAGTGATTGGGCTTAGTTTGTTGCTGCAAAGTGTAGTTGGGGGTGGTTTTTGATAGCCGAAGTAATTTAGGTGAGTTTGGCATAGTTTGCTATGATTTGTACACCCTTTTTTGTAATTTTAAGATGATATGGTATGGTTTGTTGTGGTAAAGGATAGTTGGGGGTGATTTACGGTAGTCGAAGTAATTTAGGTGATTCTGGTATAGTTTGTTATGATTTTTAGCATTTTTTTGTAATTTTAAAGTGATTGGGCTTAGTTTGTTGCTGTAAAGTGTAGTTGGGGGTGATTTTTGATAGCCGAAGTAATTTAGGTGAGTTTGGCATAGTTTGCTATGGCTAGTAGCATTTTTTTGTAATCTAAAAGTGATTGGGTTTAGTTTGTTGTGGTAAGGGTTAGTTGGTGATGATTTAGAGTAGCCGAAGTAATTTAGGTGAGTCTGGCATAGTTTGTTATGATTTGTACACCTTTTTTGTAATTTTAAGATGATATGGTTTGGTTTGTTGTGGTAAGGGATAGTTGGGGGTGATTTACGGAGGACGAAGTAATTTAGGTAATTCTGGTATAGTTTGTTATGATTTTTAGCATTTTTTTGTAATTTTAAAGTGATTGGGCTTAGTTTGTTGCTGTAAGGTGTAGTTGGGTGTGATTTTCGATAGCCGAAGTAATTTAGGTGAGTTTGGCATAGTTTGCTATGGTTAGTAGAATTTTTTTGTAATTTAAAAGTGATTGGGTTTAGTTTGTTTTGGTAAGGGTTAGTTGGTGATAATTTAGAGTAGCCGAAGTAATTTAGGTGAGTCTGGCATAGTTTGTTATGATTTGTACACCTTTTTTTGTAATTTTAAGATGATATGGTTTGGTTTGTTGAGGTAAGGGATAGTTGGGGGTGATTTAGGGTAGCCGAAGTAATTTAGGTGATTCTGGTATAGTTTGTTATGATTTTTAGCATTTTTTTGTAATTTTAAAGTGATTGGGCTTAGTTTGTTGCTGTAAAGTGTAGTTGGGGGTGATTTTTGATAGCCGAAGTAATTTAGGTGACTTTGGCATAGTTGCTATGGTTAGTAGCTTTTTTTTGTCATTTAAAAGTGATTGGGTTTAGTTTGTTGTGGTAAGGGTTATTTGGTGATGATTTAGAGTAGCCGAAGTAATTTAGGTGAGTCAGGCATAGTTTGTTACGATTTGTACACCTTTTTTTGTAATTTTAAGATGATATGGTTTGGTTTGTTGTGGTAAGGGATAGTTGGGGGTGATTTACGTTAGCCGAAGTAATTTAGGTGATTCTGGTATAGTTTGTTATGATTTTTAGCATTTTTTTGTAATTTTAAAGTGATTGGGCTTAGTTTGTTGCTGTAAAGTGTAGTTGGGGGTGATTTTTGATAGCCGAAGTAATTTAGGTGAGTTTGGCATAGTTTGCTATGGTTAGTAGCATTTTTTGTAATTTAAAAGTGATTGCGTTTAGTTTGTTGTGGTAAGGGTTAATTGGTGATGATTTAGAGTAGCCGAAATAATTTAGGTGATTCTGGCATAGTTTGTTATGATTTGTACACCTTTTTTGTAATTTTAAGATGATATTATATGGTTAGGTTTGTTGTGGTAAAGGATAGTTGGGGGTGATTTACGGTAGCCGAAGTAATTTAGGTGATTCTGGTATAGTTTGTTATGATTTTTAGCATTTTTTGTAATTTTAAAGTGACTGGGCTTAGTTTGTTGCTGTAAAGTGTAGTTGTGGGTGATTTTTGATAGTCGAAGTAATTTAGGTGAGTTCGGCATAGTTTGCTATGGTTAGTAGCATATTTTTGTAATTTAAAAGTGATTGGGTTTAGTTTGTTGTGGTAAGGGTTAGTTGGTGATGATTTAGAGTAGCCGAAGTAATTTAGGTGAGTCTGGCATAGTTTGTTATAATTTGTACACCTTTTTTTGTAATTTTAAGATGATATGGTTTGGTTTGTTGTGGTAAAAGATAGTTGGGGGTGATTTACGGTAGCCGAAGTAATTTAGGTGATTCTGGTATAGTTTGTTATGATTTTTAGCATTTTTTTGTAATTTTAAAGTGATTGGGCTTAGTTTGTTGCTGTAAAGTGTAGTTGGGGGTGATTTTTGATAGCCGAAGTAATTTAGGTGACTTTGGCATAGTTGCTATGGTTAGTAGCTTTTTTTTGTCATTTAAAAGTGATTGGGTTTAGTTTGTTGTGGTAAGGGTTATTTGGTGATGATTTAGAGTAGCCGAAGTAATTAAGGTGAGTCTGGCATAGTTTGTTTTGATTTGTACACCTTTTTTTGTAATTTTAAGATGATATGGTTTGGTTTGTTGTGGTAAGGGATAGTTGGGGGTGATTTACTTTAGCCGAAGTAATTTAGGTGATTCTGGAATAGTTTGTTATGATTTTTAGCATTTTTTTGTAATTTTAAAGTGATTGGGCTTAGTTTGTTGCTGTAAAGTGCAGTTGGGGGTGATTTTTGATTGCCGAAGTAATTTAGGTGAGTTTGGCATAGTTTGCTATGGTTAGTAGCATTTTCTTGTAATTTAAAAGTGATTAGGTTTAGTTTGTTGTGGTAAGGGTTAGTTGGTGATGATTTAAAGTAGCCGAAGTAATTTTGGTGAGTCTGGCTTAGTTTGTTATGATTTGTACACCTTTTTTTGTAATTTTAAGATGATATGGTTTGGTTTGTTGTGGTAAAGGATAGTTGGGGGTGATTTACGGTAGCCGAAGTAATTTAGGTGATTCTGGTATAGTTTGTTATGATTTTTAGCATTTTTTTGTAATTTTAACGTGATTGGGCTTAGTTTGTTGCTGTAAAGTGTAGTTGGGGCTGATTTTTGATAGCCGAAGTAATTTAGGAGAGTTTGGCATAGTTTGCTATGGTTAGTAGAATTTTTTTGTAATTTAAAAGTGATTGGGTTTAGTTTGTTGTGGTAAGAGTTAGTTGGTGATAATTTAGAGTAGCCGAAGTAATTTAGGTGAGTCTGGCATAGTTTGTTATGATTTGTACACCTTTTTTTGTAATTTTAAGATGATATGGTTTGGTTTGTTGTGGTAAGAAATAGTTGGGGGTGATTTACGGTAGTCGAAGTAATTTAGGTGATTCTGGTATAGTTTGTTATAATTTTTAGCATTTTTTTGTAATTTTAAAATGATTGGGTTTAGTTTGTTGCTGTAAAGTGTAGTTGGGGGTGATTTTTGATAGCCGAAGTAATTTAGGTGAGTTTGGCATAGTTGCTATGGTTAGTAGCTTTTTTTTGTAATTTAAAAGTGATTGGGTTTAGTTTGTTGTGGTAAGGGTTATTTGGTGATGATTTAGAGTAGCCGAAGTAATTTAGGTGAGTCAGGCATAGTTTGTTACGATTTGTACACCTTTTTTTGTAATTTTAAGATGATATGGTTTGGTTTGTTGTGGTAAGGGATAGTTGGGGGTGATTTACGTTAGCCGAAGTAATTTAGGTGATTCTGGTATAGTTTGTTATGATTTTTAGCATTTTTTTGTAATTTTAAAGTGATTGGGCTTAGTTTGTTGCTGTAAAGTGTAGTTGGGGGTGATTTTTGATAGCCGAAGTAATTTAGGTGAGTTTGGCATAGTTTGCTATGGTTAGTAGCATTTTTTGTAATTTAAAAGTGATTGCGTTTAGTTTGTTGTGGTAAGGGTTAATTGGTGATGATTTAGAGTAGCCGAAATAATTTAGGTGATTCTGGCATAGTTTGTTATGATTTGTACACCTTTTTTTGTAATTTTAAGATGATATTATATGGTTAGGTTTGTTGTGGTAGAGGATAGTTGGGGGTGATTTACGGTAGCCGAAGTAATTTAGGTGATTCTGGTATAGTTTGTTATGATTTTTAGCATTTTTTGTAATTTTAAAGTGACTGGGCTTAGTTTGTTGCTGTAAAGTGTAGTTGTGGGTGATTTTTGATAGTCGAAGTAATTTAGGTGAGTTCGGCACAGTTTGCTATGGTTAGTAGCATATTTTTGTAATTTAAAAGTGATTGGGTTTAGTTTGTTGTGGTAAGGGTTAGTTGGTGATGATTTAGAGTAGCCGAAGTAATTTAGGTGAGTCTGGCATAGTTTGTTATAATTTGTACACCTTTTTTTGTAATTTTAAGATGATATGGTTTGGTTTGTTGTGGTAAAAGATAGTTGGGGGTGATTTACGGTAGCCGAAGTAATTTAGGTGATTCTGGTATAGTTTGTTATGATTTTTAGCATTTTTTTGTAATTTTAAAGTGATTGGGCTTAGTTTGTTGCTGTAAAGTGTAGTTGGGGGTGATTTTTGATAGCCGAAGTAATTTAGGTGAGTTTGGCATAGTTTGCTATGGTTAGTAGCATTTTTTTGTAATTTAAAAGTGATTGGGTTTAGTTTGTTGTGGTAAGGGTTAGTTTGGGATGATTTAGAGTAGCCGAAGTAATTTAGGTGAGTCTGGAATAGTTTGTTATGATTTGTACACCTTTTTTTGTAATTTTAAGATGATATGGTTTGGTTTGTTGTGGTGAAGGATAGTTGGGGGTTATTTACGGTAGCCGAAGTAATTTAGGTGATTCTGGTATAGTTTGTTATGATTTTTAGCATTTTTTTGTAATTTTAAAGTGATTGGGCTTAGTTTGTTGCTGTAAAGTGTAGTTGGGGGTGATTTTTGATAGCCGAAGTAATTTAGGTGAGTTTGGCATAGTTTGCTATGGTTAGTAGCATTTTTTTGTAATTTAAAAGTGATTGGGTTTAGGTTGTTGTGGTAAGGGTTAGTTGGTGATAATTTATGGTTGCCGAAGTAATTTAGGTGAGTTTGGCATAGTTTGCTAGGGTTACTAGCAATTTGTTGTAATTTAAAAGTTATTGGGTTTAATTTGTTGTGGTAAGGGTTAGTTGGTGATGATTTAGAGTAGCCGAAGTAATTTTGGTGAGTCTGGCATAGTTTGTTATGAATTGTACACCTTTTTATGTAATTTTAAGATGATATGGTTTGGTTTGTTGTGGTAAGGGATAGTTGGGTGTGATTTACGGTAGCCGAAGTAATTTAGGTGATTCTGGTATAGTTTGTTATGATTTTTAGCATTTTTTTGTCATTTTAAAGTGATTGGGCTTAGTTTGTTGCTGTAAAGTGTAGTTGGGGGTGATTTTTGATAGCCGAAGTAATTTAGGTGAGTTTGGCATAGTTTGCTTTGGTTAGTAGCATTTTTTTGTAATTTAAAAGTTATTGGGTTTAGTTTGTTGTGGTAAGGGTTAGTTGGTGATGATTTAGAGTAGCCGAAGTAATTTTGGTGAGTCTGGCATAGTTTGTTATGAATTGTACACCTTTTTTTGTAATTTTAAGATGATATGGTTTGGTTTGTTGTGGTAAGGGATAGTTGGGGGTGATTTACGGTAGCCGAAGTAATTTAGGTGATTCTTGTCTAGTTTGTTATGATTTTTAGCATTTTTTTGTAATTTTAAAGTGATTGGGCTTAGTTTGTTGCTGTAAAGTGTAGTTGGGGGTGATTTTTGATAGCCGAAGTAATTTAGGTGAGTTTGGCATAGTTTGCTATGGTTAGTAGCATTTTTTGTAATTTAAAAGTGATTGGTTTTAGTTTGTTGTGGTAAGGGTTAGTTGGTGATGATTTAGAGTAGCCGAAGTAATTTAGGTGAGTTTGGCATAGTTTGCTAGGGTTACTAGCAATTTTTTGTAATTTAAAAGTTATTGGGTTTAATTTGTTGTGGTAAGGGTTAGTTGGTAATGATTTAGAGTAGCCGAAGTAATTTTGGTGAGTCTGGCATAGTTTGTTATGAATTGTACACCTTTTTTTGTAATTTTAAGATGATATGGTTTGGTTTGTTGTGGTAAGGGATAGTTGGGTGTGATTTACGGTAGCCGAAGTAATTTAGGTGATTCTGGTATAGTTTGTTATGATTTTTAGCATTTTTTTGTCATTTTAAAGTGATTGGGCTTAGTTTGTTGCTGTAAAGTGTAGTTGGGGGTGATTTTTGATAGCCGAAGTAATTTAGGTGAGTTTGGCATAGTTTGCTTTGGTTAGTAGCATTTTTTTGTAATTTAAAAGTTATTGGGTTTAGTTTGTTGTGGCAAGGGTTAGTTGGTGATGATTTAGAGTAGCCGAAGTAATTTTGGTGAGTCTGGCATAGTTTGTTATGAATTGTACACCTTTTTTTGTAATTTTAAGATGATATGGTTTGGTTTGTTGTGGTAAGGGATAGTTGGGGGTGATTTACGGTAGCCGAAGTAATTTAGGTGATTCTTGTCTAGTTTGTTATGATTTTTAGCATTTTTTTGTAATTTTAAAGTGATTGGGCTTAGTTTGTTGCTGTAAAGTGTAGTTGGGGGTGATTTTTGATAGCCGAAGTAATTTAGGTGAGTTTGGCATAGTTTGCTATGGTTAGTAGCATTTTTTGTAATTTAAAAGTGATTGGTTTTAGTTTGTTGTGGTAAGGTTTAGTTGGTGATGATTTAGAGTAGCCGAAGTAATTTAGGTGAGTCTGGCATAGTTTGTTATGAATTGTTGTTCTCCTTTACCAAATTAAAGGAAAACTCCCGTATCTTGTTCCAAAGGTCTATTGAAAAATCTTTCAAATACAAATTGTTTTTTATATTATTATTCTTCGTAGCCTACTTCTCCTGAACTTCATTTATTTTCTCTCGTGCTTGATCTCTGGATACAGGACTGTACTCAACAGACCCCCCGCCTTGGAAGGTCCTCCTTTCAACAGGTGATGTAACTTCCATGGGTAGATTGCAGAGAAGGCGAATGCTACGCTTTGTTACTCCGGAGGAATGCTTGATAGTAGCGATACGGTTGATGCCGTCACGTCCAGGATGAAGCTCCAAAATTCTGGCCATTTTCCATTTTAAGGGCGGTAGATTGGCTTCCTTCAAGATGACCAAATCACCGATCGCCAAAGAGTCCTTTCCATTCTTAAACCATTTTGCTTTTACCTGCAGCTCGGATACATATTCGAGGTGCCAGCGCTGCCAAAACTCCTGGAAAGCTCGTTGCAGGGTTTGGAAACGATCCAGACGATTAGCTGGCAAATTAAGCACAGAATATTCAGGAATGGTATTTAAAGAAGTGCCAATTAGGAAATGAGAAGGAGTTAGTGGGTTTAAGTCAGATGGGTCCATTGACATAGGTGATAAAGGGCGTGAATTTAGGCACGCTTCTATTTGAATCAGGACAGTTAATAAATCTTCATATGACAATTTTTTTTCGGTGATTACTCTTCTCAAATGTTTTTTAACACTCTTCACTCCAGCCTCCCATAGTCCCCCAAAATTCGGAGATCTAGGAGGAATAAAACACCATTTTATTCCATCTTCAGCCAATGACTGTTGAAACTGCGCATCCTTAGACACCAAACTCAAAAATGTAGACAACTCGTTGCTAGCTCCTACAAAGTTTGTCCCGTTATCTGAGTAGATTATAGAGCATTTGCCCCGTCGAGAAATGAAGCGTCTTAAACAGGCTAAAAAATTATCAGAAGAGAGATCGGTGACAAGATCGATGTGGATAGCTTTGGTTGAAAAACAAATAAAAACGCATATATAGACTTTCATCAGCTTAAAATTGTGGGTAAAACGGTCTTTCATCATTAAAGGTCCAGCAAAATCAACTCCAACGGTGGTGAAAGGGCGGCATGCAGCAAGTCGTGTAGCCGGTAGGTTCCCCATGATTCGTTCTAATCCTTTAGGCTGTACCTTGAAACAGATGATGCAATTGTGCACAATCTTTCTTGCTATGCTTCGTCCTCCAATTGGCCAATATTTTTCGCGTATAGTGTATAGTAAATGTTGAGCTCCACAATGAAGAAAACGAATGTGCATTTCTTCAAATAGCAATAGCGTTACATGATGATTATGTGGTAGAAGAATAGGATGTTTTTTACTATACACAAATGAGGATTCAGCGAGTCGTCCGCCCACGCGAACAAACCCTTCTGAGTCCAGGAATAAAGATAGATTCAAGTATTTACTGTTTGACTGGAGTTGTCCGCTTGTGGAGAGTTGCCTAATTTCATCAACAAAGCTTTGGCGCTGTACAGAAAACATTATTCCTCTTTCTGCCAGACACAATTCATTAGCCATAGGAGAATTCACTAATTTTTCTTTTCTCTCCATTGAATAGCGGCAATTTGAAATAAAACGAAAGCAGTAAGCGATGATACGGCGTAGTTTTGATAACTTCGAGTATTTTCTGAAGACAGTGAGTTCTGGTTCAGCCTTTAATGCAAAGCTGACTTGATTAATGCTGAGTTCGGGCACAACTTGCAGCGAACTATTAAGAGGCCACTGTTCTGAGGGGAGTTCCAACCAACGAGGCCCTGACCACCACATCGTGGCACTCTGCAAAATGGACGGCAAAACGATTCTAGACACCAAATCGGCAGGATTTCTGTCTGTTGGTACATGACGCCAGCTTCCAGGGTCGCTTAAGCGTTGTATCTCCGCCACTCGGTTAGTTTGGAAGTTCATCTTCAGAGCGTCTTCTACGAGTGCAGAAAGCTTAGACAAAAGCAAAGCTGCACACAGTTCTAAACGTGGGATGCTGGTTGTATTCAGGGGTGCTACCTTCCCCTTCGCGCAAAGCAGTCGCACTTGACAAATTCCATTCAAGTCGGTACTTCTCAAGTAAACAGCAGCACCATAGGCCGTTTGTGACGCATCGCAGAACCCATGTAGCTGAACGTTCGTGGTATGCGAAACAATTGTAACTCGGGGTACACTGAGTGAACGTAATGTAGCAAGTTGATCCTGGAATTGGATCCAGGTCGTTTCTCTAGAATAGCCCAACTTCTGCAGTGTAGGCTTGAAAGGTATCGATACGATGAACCTCCCTGATTGATCTCTTCTAGTCGTTTCTTGGAAGTACTCCTCTCAGACTCTTTCTTCTTTTGTCCACAGTTGGACATTTGGTACCTCTTCTAATTCCCATAATCTTAAAATGCAATTTTCAATCGGTTCCGGAGGATTTAATGTTAAGCATGACAGGAGACTATTTTCTGGTAATTTGGTTTGCCCCGTAAGTATCCACCCGAATACTGTTTTTTGTAGAATCGGCTTTTCTGGACCCAATCGCTGCTGCCCAATGCATAAAATGTCAAAAAAGAGAGAGGCTTCTACCAGTATATCAATAGAAGATGAAATCCCAAATGTCGGGTCGGCCAATTGCAAAGACGGCGGTATTCGTAAGAACGTAGAATCGAAACTACTCGACGGATATTTCGGCACAATTTGCGGCAAAACTATGCATGCAATGCTTTTCTTGTATCTGCTTTGCCTGGAGTGGATGGTGATGGACGTAGACTCAATTGCAGTGGATGTTGAGTCATTTATTCCTGTAATCTGCTCCTTGATCTTTTCTGTGCGGATATTAAGCTTTCTACACAAATCCTTTTTAATTATGTGGCATTGAGAGCCTGAATCTAGTAGAGCACGAGCCTGGTGCATTTTTCCGCGGGAATCCTCAATCAGGATTATGGCGGTAGCGAGTAGAACTAGGCCTTTATTGGATTGAAGTGCAGACATAGCCAATGGAGACGACTGTTCGTTGTTTGAAGATGGGGAATTTCGTTGGAACGCTGTCGGAGAATTATCGGTAGTGCCTTGTTGCGTCTGGCTTGTACTATGGTCATTTGTGAAGTGAAGAAGTGTATGATGTTTTTTATTGCATATTCTACACGTTGAGGACTTACACTCTTTCACGATGTGCCCTTTGAACAAGCAATTTGTGCACAACTTTAACTGACGGACCTTTTCCAATCGTTTTTTTTCTGTCAAGGATAGAAATTGACTGCAGTTGTAAATCCGATGCTCTTCATGACATATAAAGCATTTTAATGCACTCGTTGAGGCAACTAGCGAAGCACTTCTTCGCTTTGGGGCTGCTTCATTGCCTGATTGAAGACTTATACTTTCCAAAATTTGACATTTGTTTCGCAAAAACTGAATGAAGTTGTCAAAAGTTGTCTGATCCTCTTGATGCTGCGATTCCCACGACCGCAGTGTCGAAGAATCCAGTTTCTTGCAAAGCAAAAAGATTAATATCGTGTCCCATTCTCCTACAGGTTGATCTAGTCTTTCCAAAGACCTTATGTAACGTAAAGACGCATCAATTAACGCTCTAATCATTGGTGCGGATTCCTTTGAAATCATCGGAATTTCAGTCAAGGACGACAAATGGTTGTTGATCAACAGACGCTTGTTCTGATAACGCGTCTTCAGTAAATCCCAAGCTACGCTGTAATTGGCCCCAGTGGTGGGAACCGATTCTAATATCTGAGCAGCCTTTCCCTTTAGTGACGATTTCAAGTAAAATAACCGTTGCACGTCGGATAAGGTGTCATTTTCATGTACTAAAGCCAAAAAGACTTCCGAAAAAGGTAACCAGTTGGAGTATGCACCATCAAAAGTAGGTAAATCTATTGCCGGAAGTTTGATTTGGGAAGCGAAGCCCGATGACGACGTCACTGACACATTAGCATTTCTTCCCGCTGAGACAATAGATGGCGAATCTGTTTGCTTACTCCTCTCTAAGATTTCTTGCATTTTTCCCACAATCAAATAATATGCGCTCTCAAATTCATTCCGCTCCTTCTCGTCTTCTTCTTGAGTAATGTTTGTAGCTTCTATTTCGGCTTGGACTTCGTCAAAACGTTGAAGCAGTGGCTCCGTTGTTGATAATCGACTTTGGAGTTCATGTAGATTTCCCTCTTCCGTTGAAAATGAATTGACGAATGTGCGCTGACGTGTTAATTTTGACTTAATGATAGTTCTAGTTTTCTTCAAAGCATCCATTGCTTCTTGGACAGGTGAGACCGTTGAATGTAGACCCAAAAAATCGACTTAAAATGTCGGTTGGTGTGGTTGAACCCGGATAGCACTGCTCCGGCGCTCTTGACACTAGGTTCCCTCAAATCTGCGGCGATTGCGGCGATTATATCAGGAAATGATCTGTACTGGCAAAATCCAGTCTTATCCGGCTCGAAGGACCAAATTTGTTGTTCTCCTTTACCAAATTAAAGGAAAACTCCCGTATCTTGTTCCAAAGGTCTATTGAAAAATCTTTCAAATACAAATTGTTTTTTATATTATTATTCTTCGTAGACTACTTCTCCTGAACTTTATTTATTTTCTCTCGTGCTTGATCTCTGGATACAGGACTGTACTCAACATGAATTGTACACCTTTTTTTGTAATTTTAAGACGATATGGTTAGGTTTGTTGTGGTAAGGGATAGTTGGGGGTGATTTACGGTAGCCGAAGTAATTTGGGTGATTCTTGTCTAGTTTGTTATGATTTTTAGCATTTTTTTGTAATTTTAAATTGATTGGGTTTAGTTTGTTGCTGTAAAGTGTAGTTGGGGGTGATTTTTGATAGCCGAAGTAATTTAGGTGAGTTTGGCATAGTTGCTATTGTTAGTAGCTTTTTTTTGTAATTTAAAAGTGATTGAGTATAGTTTGTTGTGGTAAGGGTTAGTTGGTGATGATTTAGAGTAGCCGAAGTAATTTAGGTGAGTCTGGCATAGTTTGTTATGATTTGTACACCTTTTTTTGTAATTTTAAGATGATATGGTTTGGTTTGTTGTGGTAAGGGATAGTTGGGCGTGATTTACGGTAGCCGAAGTAATTTAGGTAATTCTGGTATAGTTTGTTATGATTTTTAGCATTTTTTTGTAATTTTAAAGTGATTGGGCTTAGTTTGTTGCTGTAAAGTGTAGTTGGGGTGATTTTTGATAGCCGAAGTAATTTAGATGAGTTTGGCATAGTTTGCTATGGTTAGTAGCATTTTTTTGTAATTTAAATGTGATTGGGTTTAGTTTGTTGTGGTAAGGGTTAGTTGGTGATGATTTAGAGTAGCCGAAGTAATTTAGGTGAGTCTGGCATAGTTTGTTATGAATTGTACACCTTTTTTTGTAATTTTAAGATGATATGGTTTGGTTTGATGTGGTAAAGGATAGTTGGGGGTGATTTACGGTAGCCGAAGTAATTTAAGTGATTCTGGTATAGTTTGTTATGATTTTTAGCATTTTTTTGTAATTTTAAAGTGATTGGGCTTAGTTTGTTGCTGTAAAGTGTAGTTGGTAGTGATTTTTGATAGTCGAAGTAATTTAGGTGAGTTTGGCATAGTTTGCTATGGTTAGTAGCATTTTTTGTAATTTAAAAGTGATTGGGTTTAGTTTGTTGTGGTAAGGGTTAGTTGGTGATGATTTAGAGTAGCCGAAGTAATTTAGGTGAGTCTGGCATAGTTTGTTATGATTTGTACACCTTTTTTTGTAATTTTAAGATGATATGGTTTGGTTTGTTGTGGTAAGAAATAGTTGTGGGTGATTTACGGTAGCCGAAGTAATTTAGGTGATTCTGGTATAGTTTGTTATGATTTTTAGCATTTTTTTGTAATTTTAAAGTGATTGGGCTTAGTTTGTTGCTGCAAAGTGTAGTTGGGGGTGATTTTTGATAGCCGAAGGAATTTAGGTGAGTGTGGCATAGTTGCTATGGTTAGTAGCTTTTTTTTGTAATTTAAAAGTGATTGGGTTTAGTTTGTTGTGGTAAGGGTTATTTGGTGATGATTTAGAGTAGCCGAAGTAATTTAGGTTAGTCTGGCATAGTTTGTTATGATTTGTACACCTTTTTTTGTAATTTTAAGATGATATGATATGGTTAGGTTTGTTGTGTTAAAGGATAGTTGGGGGTGATTTACGGTAGCCGAAGTAATTTAGGTGATTCTGGTATAGTTTGTTATGATTTTTAGCATTTTTTTGTAATTTTAAAGTGATTGGGCTTAGTTTGTTGCTGTAAAGTGCAGTTGGGGGTGATTTTTGATAGCCGAAGGAATTTAGGTGAGTTTGGCATAGTTGCTATGGTTAGTAGCTTTTTTTTGTAATTTAAAAGTGATTGGGTTTAGTTTGTTCTGGTAAGGGTTATTTGGTGATGATTTAGAGTAGCCGAAGTAATTTAGGTGAGTCTGGCATAGTTTGTTATGATTTGTACACCTTTTTTTGTACTTTTAAGATGATATGGTTTGGTTTGTTGTGGTAAGGGATATTTGGGGGTGATTTACGGTAGCCGAAGTAATTTAGGTAATTCTGGTATAGTTTTTTATAATTTTTAGCATTTTTTTGTAATTTTAAAGTGATTGGGCTTAGTTTGTTGCTGTAAAGTGTAGTTGGGGGTGATTTTTGATAGCCGAAGTAATTTAGGTGAGTTTGGCATAGTTTGCTATGGTTAGTAGCATTTTTTGTAATTTAAAATTGATTGGGTTTAGTTTGTTGTGGTAAGGGTTAATTGGTGATGATTTAGAGTAGCCGAAGTAATTTAGGTGAGTTTGGCATAGTTTGTTATGATTTGTACACGTTTTTTTGTAATTTTAAGATGATATGATATGGTTAGGTTTGTTGTGGTAAAGGATAGTTGGGGGTGATTTACGGTAGCCGAAGTAATTTAGGTGATTCTGGTATAGTTTGTTATGATTTTTAGCATTTTTTTGTAATTTTAAAGTGATTGGGCTTAGTTTGTTGCTGTAAAGTGTAGTTGGGGGTGATTTTTGATAGTCGAAGTAATTTAGGTGAGTTCGGCATAGTTTGCTATGGTTAGAAGCATATTTTTGTAATTTAAAAGTGATTGGGTTTAGTTTGTTGTGGTAAGGTTTAGTTGGTGATGATTTAGAGTAGCCGAAGTAATTTAGGTGAGTCTGGCATAGTTTGTTATAATTTGTACACCTTTTTTTGTAATTTTAAGATAATATGGTTTGGTTTGTTGTGGTAAAAGATAGTTGGGGGTGATTTACGGTAGCCGAAGTTATTTAGGTGATTCTGGTATAGTTTGTTATGATTTTTAGCATTTTTTTTGTAATTTTAAAGTGATTGGGCTTAGTTTGTTGCTGTAAAGTGTAGTTGGGGGTGATTTTTGATAGTCGAAGTAATTTAGGTGAGTTCGGCATAGTTTGCTATGGTTAGAAGCATATTTTTGTAATTTAAAAGTGATCGGGTTTAGTTTGTTGTGGTAAGGTTTAGTTGGTGATGATTTAGAGTAGCCGAAGTAATTTAGGTAAGTCTGGCATAGTTTGTTATAATTTGTACACCTTTTTTTGTAATTTTAAGATAATAAGGTTTGGTTTGTTGTGGTAAAAGATAGTTGGGGGTGATTTACGGTAGCCGAAGTTATTTAGGTGATTCTGGTATAGTTTGTTATGATTTTTAGCATTTTTTTTGTAATTTTAAAGTGATTGGGCTTAGTTTGTTGCTGTAAAGTGTAGTTGGGGGTGATTTTTGATAGCCGAAGTAATTTAGGTGAGTTTGGCATAGTTTGCTATGGTTAGTAGCATTTTTTTGTAATTTAAAAGTGATTGGGTTTAGTTTGTTGTGGTAAGGGTTAGTTGGTGATGATTTAGAGTAGCCGAAGTAATTTAGGTGAGTCTGGCATAGTTTGTTATGAATTGTACACCTTTTTTTGTAATTTTAAGATGATATGGTTTGGTTTGATGTGGTAAAGGATAGTTGGGGGTGATTTACGGTAGCCGAAGTAATTTAGGTGATTCTGGTATAGTTTGTTATGATTTTTAGCATTTTTTTGTAATTTTAAAGTGATTGGGCTTAGTTTGTTGCTGTAAAGTGTAGTTGGGGGTGATTTTTGATAGTCGAAGTAATTTAGGTGAGTCTGGCATAGTTTGTTATGATTTGTACACCTTTTTTTGTAATTTTAAGATGATATGGTTTGGTTTGATGTGGTAAGGGATAGTTGGGGGTGATTTACGGTAGCCGAAGTAATTTAGGTGATTCTGGTATAGTTTGTTATGATTTTTAGCATTTTTTTGTAATTTTAAAGTGATTGGGCTTAGTTTGTTGCTGTAAAGTTTAGTTGGGGGTGATTTTTGATAGCCGAAGTAATTTAGGTGAGCTTGGCATAGTTTGCTATGGTTAGTAGCATTTTTTTGTAATTTAAAAGTGATTGGGTTTAGTTTGTTGTGGTAAGGGTTAGTTGGTGATTATTTAGAGTAGCCGAAGTAATTTAGGTGAGTCTGGCATAATTTGTTATGTTTTGTACACCTTTTTTTGTAATTTTAAGATGATATGGTTTGGTTTGTTGTGGTAAGGGATAGTTGGGGGCGATTTACGGTAGCCGAAGTAATTTAGGTGATTCTGGTATAGTTTGTTATAATTTTTAGCATTTTTTTGTAATTTTAAAGTGATTGGGCTTAGTTTGTTGCTGTAAAGTGTAGTTGGGAGTGATTTTTGATAGCCGAAGTAATTTAGGTGAGTCTGGCATAGTTTGTTATGATTTGTACACCTTTTATTGTAATTTTAAGATGATATGGTTTGGTTTCTTGTGGTAAGGGATAGTTGGGGGTGATTTAAGGTAGCCGAAGTAATTTAGGTGATTCTGGTATAGTTTGTTATGATTTTTAGCATTTTTTTGTCATTTTAAATTGATTGGGCTTAGTTTGTTGCTGTAAAGTGTAGTTGGGGGTGATTTTTGATAGCCGAAGTAATTTAGGTGAGTTTGGCATAGTTTGCTATGGTTAGTAGCATTTTTTTGTAATTTAAAAGTGATTGGGTTTAGTTTGTTGTGATAAGGGTTAGTTGGTGATGATTTAGAGTAGCCGAAGTAATTTAGGTGAGTCTGGCATAGTTTGTTATGATTTGTACACCTTTTTTTGTAATTTTAAGATGATAAGGTTTGGTTTGTTGTGGTAAGGGTTAGTTGGTCATAATTTATGGTAGCCGAAGTAATTTAGGTGAGTTTGGCATAGTTTGCTAGGGTTACTAGCAATTTTTTGTAATTTAAAAGTGATTGGGTTTAATTTGTTGTGGTAAGGGTTAGTTGGTGATGATTTAGAGTAGCCGAAGTAAGTTGGGGGAGTTTGGTTTAGTTTGTTATGATTTGTACACCATTTTTTGTAATTTTAAGATTATATGGTTTGGTTTGTTGTGGTAAGGGATAGTTGGGGGTGATTTACGGTAGCCGAAGTAATTTAGGTGATTCTGGTATAGTTTGTTATGATTTTTAGCATTTTTTTGTAATTTTAAATTGATTGGGCTTAGTTTGTTGCTCTAAAGTGTAGTTGGGGGTGATTTTTGATAGCCGAAGTAATTTAGGTGAGTTTGGCATAGTTTGCTATGGTTAGTAGCATTTTTTTGTAATTTAAAATTGATTGGGTTTAGTTTGTTGTGGTAAGGGTTAGTTGGTGATGATTTAGAGTAGCCGAAGTAATTTAGGTGAGTCTGGCATAGTTTGTTATGATTTGTACACCTTTTTTGTAATTTTAAGATGATATGGTTTGGTTTGTTGTGGTAAGGGATAGTTGGAAGTGATTTACGGTAGCCGAAGTAATTTAGGTGATTCTGGTATAGTTTGTTATGATTTTTAGCATTTTTTTGTAATTTTAAAGTAATTGGGCTTAGTTTGTTGCTGTAAAGTGTAGTTGGGGGTGATTTTTAATAGCCGAAGTAATTTAGGTGAGTTTGGCATAGTTTGCTATGGTTAGTAGCATTTTTTTGTAATTTAAAAGAGATTGGGTTTAGTTTGTTGTGGTAAGGGTTAGTTGGTGATGATTTAGAGTAGCCGAAGTAATTTAAGTGAGTCTGGCATAGTTTGTTATGATTTGTACACCTTTTTTTCTAATTTTAAGATGATATGGTTTGGTTTGTTGTGGTAAGGGATAGTTGGGGGTGATTTACGGTAGCCGAAGTAATTTAGATGATTCTGGTATAGTTTGTTATGATTTTTAGCATTTTTTTGTAATTTAAAAGTGATTGGGCTTAGTTAGTTGCTGTAAAGTGTAGTTGGGGGTGATTTTTGATAGCTGAAGTAATTTAGGTGAGTTTGGCATAGTTTGCTATGGTTAGTAGCATTTTTTTGTAATTTAAAATTGATTGGGTCTAGTTTGTTGTGGTAAGGGTTAGTTGGTGATGATTTAGAGTAGCCGAAGTAATTTAGGTGAGTCTGGCATAGTTTGTTATGATTTGTACATTTTTTTTGTAATTTTAATATGATATGCTTTGGTTTGTTGTGGTATGGGTTAGTTGGTGATGATTTAGAGTAGCCGAAGTAATTTAGGTGAGTCTGGCATAGTTTGTTATGATTTGTACACCTTTTTTGTAATTTTAAGATGATATGGATTGGTTTGTTGCGGTAAGGGATAGTTGGGGGTGATTTACGGTAGCCGAAGTAATTTAGGTGATTCTGGTATAATTTGTTATGATTTTTAGCATTTTTTTGTAATTTTAAAGTGATTGGGCTTAGTTTGTTGCTGTAAAGTGTAGTTGGGGTGATTTTTGATAGCCGAAGTAATTTAGGTGAGTTTGGCATAGTTTGCTATGGTTAGTAGCATTTTTTTGTAATTTAAAAGTGATTGGGTTTAGTTTGTTGTGGTAAGGGTTAGTTGGTGATTATTTGGAGTAGCCGAAGTAATTTATGTGAGTCTGGCATACTTTGTTATGATTTGTACACCTTTTTTTGTAATTTTAAGATGATATATTTTTGTTTGTTGTGGTAAGGAATAGTTGGGGGTGATTTACGGTAGCCGAGGTAATTTAGGTGATTCTGGTATAGTTTGTTATGATTTTTGGCATTTTTTTGTAATTTTAAAGTTATTGGGCTTAGTTTGTTGCTGTAAAGTGTAGTTGGGGGTGATTTTTGATAGCCGAAGTAATTTAGGTGAGTTTGGTATAGTTTGCTAGGGTTAGTAGCATTTTTTTGTAATTTAAAAGTGATTGAGTTTAGTTTGTTGTGGTAAGGGTTAGTTGGTGATGATTTAGAGTAGCCGAAGTAATTTAGGTGAGTCTGGCATAGTTTGTTATGATTTGTACATCTTTTTTTGTAATTTTAAGATGATATGGTTTGGTTTGTTGTGGTAAGGGATAGTTGGGGGTGATTTACGGTAGCCGAAGTAATTTAGGTGATTCTGGTATAGTTTGTTATGATTTTTTAGCATTTTTTTGTAATTTTAAAGTGATTGGGTTTAGTTTGTTGCTGTAAAGTGTAGTTGGGGGTGATTTTTGATATCCGAAGTAATTTAGGTGAGTTTGGCATAGTTTGCTATGGTTAGTAGCATTTTTTTGTAATTTGAAAGTGATTGGGTTTAGTTTGTTGTGGTAAGGGTTAGTTGGTGATGATTTAGAGTAGCCGAAGTAATTTAGGTGAGTCTGGCATAGTTTGTTATGATTTGTTCACCTTTTTTTGAAATTTTAAGATGATATGGTTTGGTTTGTTGTGGTAAGGGATAGTTGGGGGTGATTTACGGTAGCCGAAGTAATTTAGGTGATTCTGGTATATTTTGTTATGATTTTTAGCATTTTTTTGTAATTTTAAAGTGATTGGGCTTAGTTTGTTGCTGTAAAGTGTAGTTGGGGGTGATTTTTGATAGCCGAAGTAATATAGGTGAGTTTGGCATAGTTTGCTATGGTTAGTAGCATTTTTTTGTAATTTGAAAGTGATTGGGTTTAGTTTGTTGTGGTAAGGTTTAGTTGGTGATGATTTAGAGTAGCCGAAGTAATTTAGGTGAGTCTGGCATAGTTTGTTATGATTTGTACACCTTTTTTTGTAATTTTAAGATGATATGGTTTGGTTTGTTGTGGTAAGGGATAGTTGGGGGTGATTTACGGTAGCCGAAGTAATTTAGGTGATTCTGGTATAGTTTGTTATGATTTTTAGCATTTTTTTGTAATTTAAAAGTGATTGGGCTTAGTTTGTTGCTGTAAAGTGTAGTTGGGGGTGCTTTTTGATAGCCGAAGTAATTTAGGTGAGTTTGGCATAGTTTGCTATGGTTAGTAGCATTTTTTTGTAGTTTAAAAGTGATTGGGCTTAATTTGTTGTGGTAAGGGTTAGTTGGTGATGATTTAGAGTTGCCGAAGTAATTTAGGCCAGTCTGGCATAGTTTGTTATGATTTGTACACCTTTTTTTGTAATTTAAAGATGATATGGTTTGGTTTGTTGTGGTAAGGGATAGTTGGGGGTGATTTACGGTAGCCGAAGTAATTTAGGTGATTCTGGTATAGTTTGTTATGATTTTTAGCATTTTTTTGTAATTTTAAAGTGATTGGGCTTAGTTTGTTGCTGTAAATTGTAGTTGGGGTGATTTTTGATAGCCGAAGTAATTTAGGTGAGTTTGGCATAGTTTGCTATGGTTAGTAGCATTTTTTTGTAATTTAAAAGTGATTGGGTTTAGTTTGTTGTGGTAAGGGTTAGTTGGTGATTATTTAGAGTAGCCGAAGTAATTTAGGTAAGTCTGGCATAGTTTGTTATGATTTGTACACCTTTTTTTGTAATTTTAAGATGATATGGTTTGGTTTGTTGTGGTAAGGGATAGTTGGGGGTGATTTACGGTAGCCGAAGTAATTTAGGTGATTCTGGTATAGTTTGTTATGATTTTTTAGCATTATTTTGTATTTTTAAAGTGATTGGGTTTAGTTTGTTGCTGTAAAGTGTAGTTGGGGGTGATTTTTGATATCCGAAGTAATTTAGGTGAGTTTGGCATAGTTTGTTATGATTTGTTCACCTTTTTTTGTAATTTTAAGATGATATGGTTTGGTTTGTTGTTGTAAGGGATAGTTGGGGGTGATTTACGGTAGCCGAAGTAATTTAGGTGATTCTGGTATAGTTTGTTATGATTTTTAGCATTTTTTTGTAATTTTAAAGTGATTGGGCTTAGTTTGTTGCTGCAAAGTGTAGTTGGGGGTGATTTTTGATAGCCGAAGTAATTTAGGTGAGTTTGGCATAGTTTGCTATGGTTAGTAGCATTTTTTTGTAATTTAAAAGCGATTGGGTTTAGTTTGTTGTGGTAAGGGTTGGTGATGATTTAGAGTAGCCGAAGTAATTTAGGTGAGTCTGGCATAATTTGTTATGATTTGTACACTTTTTTTTGTAATTTTAAGATGATATGGTTTGGTTTGTTGTGGTAAGGGATAGTTGGGGGTGATTTACGGTAGCCGAAGTAATTTAGGTGATTCTGGTATAGTTTTTTATGATTTTTAGCAGTTTTTTGTAATTTTAAAGTGATTGGGCTTAGTTTGTTGCTGTAAAGTGTACTTGGGGTGATTTTTGATAGCCGAAGTAATTTAGGTGAGTTTGGCATAGTTTGCTATGGTTAGTAGCATTTTTTTGTAATTTAAAAGTGATTGGGTTTAGTTTGTTGTGGTAAGGGTTAGTTGGTGATTATTTGGAGTAGCCGAAGTAATTTATGTGAGTCTGGCATGCTTTGTTATGATTTGTACACCTTTTTTTGTAATTTTAAGATGATATGGTTTGGTTTGTTGTGGTAAGGGATAGTTGGGGGTGATTTACGGTAGCCGAAGTAATTTAGGTGATTCTGGTATAGTTTGTTATGATTTTTAGCATTTTTTTGTAATTTTAATGAGATTGGGCTTAGTTTGTAGCTGTAAAGTGAAGTTGGGGGTGATTTTTGCTAGCCGAAGTAATTTAGGTGAGTTTGGCATAGTCTGCTATGGTTAGTAGCATTTTTTTGTAATTTAAAAGTGATTGGGTTTAGTTTGTTGTGGTAAGGGTTAGTTGGTGATGATTTAGAGTAGCCGAAGTAATTTAGGTGAGTCTGGCATAGTTTGTTATGATTTGTTCACCTTTTTTTGTAATTTTAAGATGATATGGTTTGGTTTGTTGTGGTAAGGGATAGTTGGGGGTGATTTACGGTAGCCAAAGTAATTTAGGTGATTCTGGTATAGTTTGTTAAGATTTTTAGCATTTTTTTGTAATTTTAAAGTGATTGGGCTTAGTTTGTTGCTGTAAAGTGTAGTTGGCGGTGATTTTTGATAGCCGAAGTAATTTAGGTGAGTTTGGCATAGTTTGCTATGGTTAGTAGCATTTTTTGTAATCTAAAAGTGATTGGGTTTAATTTGTTGTAGTAAGGGTTAGTTGGTGATGATTTAGAGTTGCCGAAGTAATTTAGGCCAGTCTGGCATAGTTTGTTATGATTTGTACACCTTTTTTTGTAATTTTAAGATGATATGCTTTGGTTTGTTGTGGTAAGGGATAGTTGGGGGTGATTTACGGTAGCCGAGGTAATTTAGGTGATTCTGGTATAGTTTGTTATGATTTTTAGCATTTTTTTGTAATTTTAAAGTGATTGGGCTTAGTTTGTTGCTGTAAAGTGTAGTTGGGGGTGATTTTTGATAGCCGAAGTAATTTAGGCGAGTTTGGCATAGTTTGCTACGGTTAGTAGCATTTTTTTGTAATTTAAAAGTCATTGCGTTTAGTTTGTTGTGGTAAGGGTTAGTTGGTGATGATTTAGAGTAGCCGAAGTAATTTAGGTAAGTCTGGCATAGTTTGTTTTGATTTGTACATCTTTTTTTGTAATTTTAAGATGATATGGTTTGGTTTGTTGTGGTAAGGGATAGTTGGGGGTGATTTACGGTAGCCGAAGTACTTTAGGTGATTCTGGTATAGTTTGTTATGATTTTTTAGCATTTTTTTGTAATTTTAAAGTGATTGGGTTTAGTTTGTTGCTGTAAAGTGTAGTTGGGGGTGATTTTTGATATCCGAAGTAATTTAGGTGAGTTTGGCATAGTTTGCTATGGTTAGTAGCATTTTTTTGTAATTTGAAAGTTATTGGGTTTAGTTGGTTGTAGTAAGGGTTAGTTGGTGATGATTTAGAGTAGCCGAAGTAATTTAGGTGAGTCTGGCATAGTTTGTTATGATTTGTACACCTTTTTTTGTAATTTTAAGATGATATGGTTTGGTTTGTTGTGGTAAGGGATAGTTGGGGGTGATTTACGGTAGCCGAAGTAATTTAGGTGATTCTGGTATAGTTTGTTATGATTTTTAGCATAGTTTGCTATGGTTAGTAGCATTTTTTTGTAATTTAAAAGTGATTGGGTTTAGTTTGTTGTGGTAAGGGTTAGTTGGTGATGATTTAGAGTAGCCGAAGTAATTTAGGTGAGTCTGGCATAGTTTGTTATGATTTGTACATTTTTTTTTGTAATTTTAATATGATATGGTTTGGTTTGTTGTGATAAGGGTTAGTTGGTGATGATTTAGAGTAGCCGAAGTAATTTAGGTGAGTCTGGCATAGTTTATTATGATTTGTACATCTTTTTTTGTAATTTTTAGATGATATGGTTTGGTTTGTTGTGGTAAGGGATAGTTGGGGGTGATTTACGGTAGCCGAAGTAATTTAGGCAATTCTGGTATAGTTTGTTATGATTTTTTAGCATTTTTTTGTAATTTTAAAGTGATGGGGTTTAATTTGTTGCTGAAAAGTGTAGTTGGGAGTGATTTTTGATATCCGAAGTAATTTAGGTGAGTTTGGCATAGTTTGCTATGGTTACTAGCATTTTTTTGTAATTTGAAAGTGATTGGGTTTAGTTTGTTGTGGTAAGGGTTAGTTGGTGATGATTTAGAGTAGCCGAAGTAATTTAGGTGAGTCTGGCATAGTTTGTTAGGATTTGTTCACCTTTTTTTTGTAATTTTAAGATGATATGGTTTGGTTTGTTGTGGTAAGAGATAGTTGGGGGTGATTTACGGTAGCCGAAGTAATTTAGGTGATTCTGGTTTAGTTTGTTATGATTTTTAGCATTTTTTTGTAATTTTAAAGTGATTGGGCTTAGTTTGTTGCTGTAAAGTGTACTTGGGGTGATTTTTGATAGCCGAAGTAATTTAGGTGAGTTTGGCATAGTTTGCTATGGTTAGTAGCATTTTTTTGTAATTTAAAAGTGATTGGGTTTAGTTTGTTGTGGTAAGGGTTAGTTGGTGATTATTTGGAGTAGCCGAAGTAATTTATGTGAGTCTGGCATGCTTTGTTATGATTTGTACACCTTTTTTTGTAATTTTAAGATGATATGGTTTGGTTTGTTGTGGTAAGGGATAGTTGGGGGTGATTTACGGTAGCCGAAGTAATTTAGGTGATTCTGGTATAGTTTGTTATGATTTTTAGCATTTTTTTGTAATTTTAAAGTGATTGGGCTTAGTTTGTAGCTGTAAAGTGAAGTTGGGGGTGATTTTTGCTTGCCGAAGTAATTTAGGTGAGTTTGGCATAGTCTGCTATGGTTAGTAGCATTTTTTTGTAATTTAAAAGTGATTGGGTTTAGTTTGTTGTGGTAAGGGTTAGTTGGTGATGATTTAGAGTAGCCGAAGTAATTTAGGTGAGTCTGGCATAGTTTGTTATGATTTGTTCACCTTTTTTTGTAATTTTAAGATGATATGGTTTGGTTTGTTGTGGTAAGGGATAGTTGGGGGTGATTTACGGTAGCCAAAGTAATTTAGGTGATTCTGGTATAGTTTGTTAAGATTTTTAGCATTTTTTTGTAATTTTAAAGTGATTGGGCTTAGTTTGTTGCTGTAAAGTGTAGTTGGCGGTGATTTTTGATAGCCGAAGTAATTTAGGTGAGTTTGGCATAGTTTGCTATGGTTAGTAGCATTTTTTGTAATCTAAAAGTGATTGGGCTTAATTTGTTGTAGTAAGGGTTAGTTGGTGATGATTTAGAGTTGCCGAAGTAATTTAGGCCAGTCTGGCATAGTTTGTTATGATTTGTACACCTTTTTTTGTAATTTTAAGATGATATGCTTTGGTTTGTTGTGGTAAGGGATAGTTGGGGGTGATTTACGGTAGCCGAGGTAATTTAGGTGATTCTGGTATAGTTTGTTATGATTTTTAGCATTTTTTTGTAATTTTAAAGTGATTGGGCTTAGTTTGTTGCTGTAAAGTGTAGTTGGGGGTGATTTTTGATAGCCGAAGTAATTTAGGCGAGTTTGGCATAGTTTGCTACGGTTAGTAGCATTTTTTTGTAATTTAAAAGTCATTGCGTTTAGTTTGTTGTGGTAAGGGTTAGTTGGTGATGATTTAGAGTAGCCGAAGTAATTTAGGTAAGTCTGGCATAGTTTGTTTTGATTTGTACATCTTTTTTTGTAATTTTAAGATGATATGGTTTGGTTTGTTGTGGTAAGGGATAGTTGGGGGTGATTTACGGTAGCCGAAGTACTTTAGGTGATTCTGGTATAGTTTGTTATGATTTTTTAGCATTTTTTTGTAATTTTAAAGTGATTGGGTTTAGTTTGTTGCTGTAAAGTGTAGTTGGGGGTGATTTTTGATATCCGAAGTAATTTAGGTGAGTTTGGCATAGTTTGCTATGGTTAGTAGCATTTTTTTGTAATTTGAAAGTTATTGGGTTTAGTTGGTTGTAGTAAGGGTTAGTTGGTGATGATTTAGAGTAGCCGAAGTAATTTAGGTGAGTCTGGCATAGTTTGTTATGATTTGTACACCTTTTTTTGTAATTTTAAGATGATATGGTTTGGTTTGTTGTGGTAAGGGATAGTTGGGGGTGATTTACGGTAGCCGAAGTAATTTAGGTGATTCTGGTATAGTTTGTTATGATTTTTAGCATAGTTTGCTATGGTTAGTAGCATTTTTTTGTAATTTAAAAGTGATTGGGTTTAGTTTGTTGTGGTAAGGGTTAGTTGGTGATGATTTAGAGTAGCCGAAGTAATTTAGGTGAGTCTGGCATAGTTTGTTATGATTTGTACATTTTTTTTTGTAATTTTAATATGATATGGTTTGGTTTGTTGTGATAAGGGTTAGTTGGTGATGATTTAGAGTAGCCGAAGTAATTTAGGTGAGTCTGGCATAGTTTGTTATGATTTGTACATCTTTTTTTGTAATTTTTAGATGATATGGTTTGGTTTGTTGTGGTAAGGGATAGTTGGGGGTGATTTACGGTAGCCGAAGTAATTTAGGCAATTCTGGTATAGTTTGTTATGATTTTTTAGCATTTTTTTGTAATTTTAAAGTGATTGGGTTTAATTTGTTGCTGAAAAGTGTAGTTGGGAGTGATTTTTGATATCCGAAGTAATTTAGGTGAGTTTGGCATAGTTTGCTATGGTTAGTAGCATTTTTTTGTAATTTGAAAGTGATTGGGTTTAGTTTGTTGTGGTAAGGGTTAGTTGGTGATGATTTAGAGTAGCCGAAGTAATTTAGGTGAGTCTGGCATAGTTTGTTAGGATTTGTTCACCTTTTTTTTGTAATTTTAAGATGATATGGTTTGGTTTGTTGTGGTAAGAGATAGTTGGGGGTGATTTACGGTAGCCGAAGTAATTTAGGTGATTCTGGTTTAGTTTGTTATGATTTTTAGCATTTTTTTGTAATTTTAAAGTGATTGGGCTTAGTTTGTTGCTGTAAAGTGTAGTTGGGGGTGATTTTTGATAGCCGAAGTAATTTAGGTGAGTTTGGCATAGTTTGCTATGGTTAGTAGCATTTTTTTGTAATTTAAAAGCGATTGGGTTAGTTTGTTGTGGTAAGGGTTAGTTGGTGATGATTTAGAGTAGCCGAAGTAATTTAGGTGAGTCTGGCATAGTTTGTTATGATTTGTACACCTTTTTTTGTAATTTTAAGATGATATGGTTTGGTTTGTTGTGGTAAGGGATAGTTGGGGGTGATTTACGGTAGCCGAAGTAATTTAGGTGATTCTGGTATAGTTTGTTATGATTTTTAGCATTTTTTGTAATTTAAAAGTGATTGGGCTTAGTTTGTTGCTGTAAAGTGTAGTTAAGGTGATTTTTGATAGCCGAAGTAATTTAGATGAGTTTGGCATAGTTTGCTATGGTTAGTAGCATTTTTTTGTAATTTAAAAGTGATTGGGTTTAGTTTGTTGTGGTAAGGGTTAGTTGGTGATGATTTAGAGTAGCCGAAGTAAATTAGGTGAGTCTGGCATAGTTTGTTAGGATTTGTACACCTTTTTTTGTAATTTTAAGATGATATGGTTTGGTTTGTTGTGGTAAGGGATAGTTGGGGGTGATTTACGGTAGCCGAAGTAATTTAGGTGATTCTGGTATAGTTTGTTATGATTTTTAGCATTTTTTTGTAATTTAAAAGTGATTGGGCTTAGTTTGTTGCTGTAAAGTGTAGTTGGGGTGATTTTTGATAGCCGAAGTAATTTAGGTGAGTTTGGCATAGTTTGCTATGGTTAGTAGCATTTTTTTGTAATTTAAAAGTGATTGGGTTTAGTTTGTTGTGGTAAGGGTTAGTTGGTGATTATTTGGAGTAGCCGAAGTAATTTATGTGAGTCTGGCATACTTTGTTATGATTTGTACACCTTTTATTGTAATTTTAAGATGATATGGTTTGGTTTGTTGTGGTAAGGGATAGTTGGGGGTGATTTACGGTAGCCGAAGTAATTTAGGTGATTCTGGTATAGTTTGTTATGATTTTTAGCATTTTTTTGTAATTTTAAAGTGATTGGGCTTAGTTTGTTGCTGTAAAGTGTAGTTGGGGGTGATTTTTGATAGCCGAAGTAATTTAGGTGAGTTTGGCATAGTTTGCTATGGTTAGTAGCATTTTTTGTAATCTAAAAGTGATTGGGTTTAATTTGTTGTAGTAAGGGTTAGTTGGTGATGATTTAGAGTTGCCGAAGTAATTTAGGCCAGTCTGGCATAGTTTGTTATGATTTGTACACCTTTTTTTGTAATTTTAAGATGATATGCTTTGGTTTGTTGTGGTAAGGGATAGTTGGGGGTGATTTACGGTAGCCGAGGTAATTTAGGTGATTCTGGTATAGTTTGTTATGATTTTTAGCATTTTTTTGTAATTTTAAAGTGATTGGGCTTAGTTTGTTGCTGTAAAGTGTAGTTGGTGGTGATTTTTGATAGCCGAAGTAATTTAGGCGAGTTTGGCATAGTTTGCTACGGTTAGTAGCATTTTTTTGTAATTTAAAAGACATTGCGTTTAGTTTGTTGTGGTAAGGGTTAGTTGGTGATGATTTAGAGTAGCCGAAGTAATTTAGGTAAGTCTGGCATAGTTTGTTTTGATTTGTACATCTTTTTTTGTAATTTTAAGATGATATGGTTTGGTTTGTTGTGGTAAGGGATAGTTGGGGGTGATTTACGGTAGCCGAAGTACTTTAGGTGATTCTGGTATAGTTTGTTATGATTTTTTAGCATTTTTTTGTAATTTTAAAGTGATTGGGTTTAGTTTGTTGCTGTAAAGTGTAGTTGGGGGTGATTTTTGATATCCGAAGTAATTTAGGTGAGTTTGGCATAGTTTGCTATGGTTAGTAGCATTTTTTTGTAATTTGAAAGTTATTGGGTTTAGTTGGTTGTAGTAAGGGTTAGTTGGTGATGATTTAGAGTAGCCGAAGTAATTTAGGTGAGTCTGGCATAGTTTGTTATGATTTGTACACCTTTTTTTGTAATTTTAAGATGATATGGTTTGGTTTGTTGTGGTAAGGGATAGTTGGGGGTGATTTACGGTAGCCGAAGTAATTTAGGTGATTCTGGTATAGTTTGTTATGATTTTTAGCATAGTTTGCTATGGTTAGTAGCATTTTTTTGTAATTTAAAAGTGATTGGGTTTAGTTTGTTGTGGTAAGGGTTAGTTGGTGATGATTTAGAGTAGCCGAAGTAATTTAGGTGAGTCTGGCATAGTTTGTTATGATTTGTACATTTTTTTTTGTAATTTTAATATGATATGGTTTGGTTTGTTGTGATAAGGGTTAGTTGGTGATGATTTAGAGTAGCCGAAGTAATTTAGGTGAGTCTGGCATAGTTTGTTATGATTTGTACATCTTTTTTTGTAATTTTTAGATGATATGGTTTGGTTTGTTGTGGTAAGGGATAGTTGGGGGTGATTTACGTTAGCCGAAGTAATTTAGGCAATTCTGGTATAGTTTGTTATGATTTTTTAGCATTTTTTTGTAATTTTAAAGTGATTGGGTTTAATTTGTTGCTGAAAAGTGTAGTTGGGAGTGATTTTTGATATCCGAAGTAATTTAGGTGAGTTTGGCATAGTTTGCTATGGTTAGTAGCATTTTTTTGTAATTTGAAAGTGATTGGGTTTAGTTTGTTGTGGTAAGGGTTAGTTGGTGATGATTTAGAGTAGCCGAAGTAATTTAGGTGAGTCTGGCATAGTTTGTTAGGATTTGTTCACCTTTTTTTTGTAATTTTAAGATGATATGGTTTGGTTTGTTGTGGTAAGAGATAGTTGGGGGTGATTTACGGTAGCCGAAGTAATTTAGGTGATTCTGGTTTAGTTTGTTATGATTTTTAGCATTTTTTTGTAATTTTAAAGTGATTGGGCTTAGTTTGTTGCTGTAAAGTGTAGTTGGGGGTGATTTTTGATAGCCGAAGTAATTTAGGTGAGTTTGGCATAGTTTGCTATGGTTAGTAGCATTTTTTTGTAATTTAAAAGCGATTGGGTTTAGTTTGTTGTGGTAAGGGTTAGTTGGTGATGATTTAGAGTAGCCGAAGTAATTTAGGTGAGTCTGGCATAGTTTGTTATGATTTGTACACCTTTTTTTGTAATTTTAAGATGATATGGTTTGGTTTGTTGTGGTAAGGGATAGTTGGGGGTGATTTACGGTAGCCGAAGTAATTTAGGTGATTCTGGTATAGTTTGTTATGATTTTTAGCATTTTTTTGTAATTTAAAAGTGATTGGGCTTAGTTTGTTGCTGTAAAGTGTAGTTAAGGTGATTTTTGATAGCCGAAGTAATTTAGATGAGTTTGGCATAGTTTGCTATGGTTAGTAGCATTTTTTTGTAATTTAAAAGTGATTGGGTTTAGTTTGTTGTGGTAAGGGTTAGTTGGTGATGATTTAGAGTAGCCGAAGTAAATTAGGTGAGTCTGGCATAGTTTGTTAGGATTTGTACACCTTTTTTTGTGATTTTAAGATGATATGGTTTGGTTTGTTGTGGTAAGGGATAGTTGGGGGTGATTTACGGTAGCCGAAGTAATTTAGGTGATTCTGGTATAGTTTGTTATGATTTTTAGCATTTTTTTGTAATTTAAAAGTGATTGGGCTTAGTTTGTTGCTGTAAAGTGTAGTTGGGGTGATTTTTGATAGCCGAAGTAATTTAGGTGAGTTTGGCATAGTTTGCTATGGTTAGTAGCATTTTTTTGTAATTTAAAAGTGATTGGGTTTAGTTTGTTGTGGTAAGGGTTAGTTGGTGATTATTTGGAGTAGCCGAAGTAATTTATGTGAGTCTGGCATACTTTGTTATGATTTGTACACCTTTTATTGTAATTTTAAGATGATATGGTTTGGTTTGTTGTGGTAAGGGATAGTTGGGGGTGATTTACGATAGCCGAAGTAATTTAGGTGATTCTGGTATAGTTTGTTATGATTTTTAGCATTTTTTTGTAATTTTAAAGTGATTGGGCTTAGTTTGTTGCTGTAAAGTGTAGTTGGGGGTGATTTTTGATAGCCGAAGTAATTTAGGTGAGTTTGGCATAGTTTGCTATGGTTAGTAGCATTTTTTGTAATCTAAAAGTGATTGGGTTTAATTTGTTGTAGTAAGGGTTAGTTGGTGATGATTTAGAGTTGCCGAAGTAATTTAGGCCAGTCTGGCATAGTTTGTTATGATTTGTACACCTTTTTTTGTAATTTTAAGATGATATGCTTTGGTTTGTTGTGGTAAGGGATAGTTGGGGGTGATTTACGGTAGCCGAGGTAATTTAGGTGATTCTGGTATAGTTTGTTATGATTTTTAGCATTTTTTTGTAATTTTAAAGTGATTGGGCTTAGTTTGTTGCTGTAAAGTGTAGTTGGGGGTGATTTTTGATAGCCGAAGTAATTTAGGCGAGTTTGGCATAGTTTGCTACGGTTAGTAGCATTTTTTTGTAATTTAAAAGTCATTGCGTTTAGTTTGTTGTGGTAAGGGTTAGTTGGTGATGATTTAGAGTAGCCGAAGTAATTTAGGTAAGTCTGGCATAGTTTGTTTTGATTTGTACATCTTTTTTTGTAATTTTAAGATGATATGGTTTGGTTTGTTGTGGTAAGGGATATTTGGGGGTGATTTACGGTAGCCGAAGTACTTTAGGTGATTCTGGTATAGTTTGTTATGATTTTTTAGCATTTTTTTGTAATTTTAAAGTGATTGGGTTTAGTTTGTTGCTGTAAAGTGTAGTTGGGGGTGATTTTTGATATCCGAAGTAATTTAGGTGAGTTTGGCATAGTTTGCTATGGTTAGTAGCATTTTTTTGTAATTTGAAAGTTATTGGGTTTAGTTGGTTGTAGTAAGGGTTAGTTGGTGATGATTTAGAGTAGCCGAAGTAATTTAGGTGAGTCTGGCATAGTTTGTTATGATTTGTACACCTTTTTTTGTAATTTTAAGATGATATGGTTTGGTTTGTTGTGGTAAGGGATAGTTGGGGGTGATTTACGGTAGCCGAAGTAATTTAGGTGATTCTGGTATAGTTTGTTATGATTTTTAGCATAGTTTGCTATGGTTAGTAGCATTTCTTTGTAATTTAAAAGTGATTGGGTTTAGTTTGTTGTGGTAAGGGTTAGTTGGTGATGATTTAGAGTAGCCGAAGTAATTTAGGTGAGTCTGGCATAGTTTGTTATGATTTGTACATTTTTTTTTGTAATTTTAATATGATATGGTTTGGTTTGTTGTGATAAGGGTTAGTTGGTGATGATTTAGAGTAGCCGAAGTAATTTAGGTGAGTCTGGCATAGTTTGTTATGATTTGTACATCTTTTTTTGTAATTTTTAGATGATATGGTTTGGTTTGTTGTGGTAAGGGATAGTTGGGGGTGATTTACGGTAGCCGAAGTAATTTAGGCAATTCTGGTATAGTTTGTTATGATTTTTTAGCATTTTTTTGTAATTTTAAAGTGATTGGGTTTAATTTGTTGCTGAAAAGTGTAGTTGGGAGTGATTTTTGATATCCGAAGTAATTTAGGTGAGTTTGGCATAGTTTGCTATGGTTAGTAGCATTTTTTTGTAATTTGAAAGTGATTGGGTTTAGTTTGTTGTGGTAAGGGTTCGTTGGTGATGATTTAGAGTAGCCGAAGTAATTTAGGTGAGTCTGGCATAGTTTGTTAGGATTTGTTCACCTTTTTTTTGTAATTTTAAGATGATATGGTTTGGTTTGTTGTGGTAAGAGATAGTTGGGGGTGATTTACGGTAGCCGAAGTAATTTAGGTGATTCTGGTTTAGTTTGTTATGATTTTTAGCATTTTTTTGTAATTTTAAAGTGATTGGGCTTAGTTTGTTGCTGTAAAGTGTAGTTGGGGGTGATTTTTGATAGCCGAAGTAATTTAGGTGAGTTTGGCATAGTTTGCTATGGTTAGTAGCATTTTTTTGTAATTTAAAAGCGATTGGGTTTAGTTTGTTGTGGTAAGGGTTAGTTGGTGATGATTTAGAGTAGCCGAAGTAATTTAGGTGAGTCTGGCATAGTTTGTTATGATTTGTACACCTTTTTTTGTAATTTTAAGATGATATGGTTTGGTTTGTTGTGGTAAGGGATAGTTGGGGGTGATTTACGGTAGCCGAAGTAATTTAGGTGATTCTGGTATAGTTTGTTATGATTTTTAGCATTTTTTTGTAATTTAAAAGTGATTGGGCTTAGTTTGTTGCTGTAAAGTGTAGTTAAGGTGATTTTTGATAGCCGAAGTAATTTAGGTGAGTTTGGCATAGTTTGCTATGGTTAGTAGCATTTTTTTGTAATTTAAAAGTGATTGGGTTTAGTTTGTTGTGGTAAGGGTTAGTTGGTGATGATTTAGAGTAGCCGAAGTAAATTAGGTGAGTCTGGCATAGTTTGTTAGGATTTGTACACCTTTTTTTGTAATTTTAAGATGATATGGTTTGGTTTGTTGTGGTAAGGGATAGTTGGGGGTGATTTACGGTAGCCGAAGTAATTTAGGTGATTCTGGTATAGTTTGTTATGATTTTTAGCATTTTTTTGTAATTTAAAAGTGATTGGGCTTAGTTTGTTGCTGTAAAGTGTAGTTGGGGTGATTTTTGATAGCCGAAGAAATTTAGGTGAGTTTGGCATAGTTTGCTATGGTTAGTAGCATTTTTTTGTAATTTAAAAGTGATTGGGTTTAGTTTGTTGTGGTAAGGGTTAGTTGGTGATTATTTGGAGTAGCCGAAGTAATTTATGTGAGTCTGGCATACTTTGTTATGATTTGTACACCTTTTATTGTAATTTTAAGATGATATGGTTTGGTTTGTTGTGGTAAGGGATAGTTGGGGGTGATTTACGGTAGCCGAAGTAATTTAGGTGATTCTGGTATAGTTTGTTATGATTTTTAGCATTTTTTTGTAATTTTAAAGTGATTGGGCTTAGTTTGTTGCTGTAAAGTGTAGTTGGGGGTGATTTTTGATAGCCGAAGTAATTTAGGTGAGTTTGGCATAGTCTGCTATGGTTAGTAGCATTTTTTTGTAATTTAAAAGTGATTGGGTTTAGTTTGTTGTGGTAAGGGTTAGTTGGTGATGATTTAGAGTAGCCGAAGTAATTTAGGTGAGTATGGCATAGTTTGTTATGATTTGTACAATTTTTTTGTAATTTTAAGATGATATGGTTTGGTTTGTTGTGGTAAGGGATAGTTGGGGGTGATTTACGGTAGCCGAAGTAATTTAGGTGATTCTGGTATAGTTTGTTAAGATTTTTAGCATTTTTTTGTAATTTTAAAGTGATTGGGCTTAGTTTGTTGCTGTAAAGTGTAGTTGGGGGTGATTTTTGATAGCCGAATTAATTTAGGTGAGTTAGGCATAGTTTGCAATGGTTAGTAGCATTTTTTGTAATCTAAAAGTGATTGGGTTTAATTTGTTGTGGTAAGGGTTAGTTGGTGATGATTTAGAGTTGCCGAAGTAATTTAGGCCAGTCTGGCATAGTTTGTTATGATTTGTACTTTTTTTTTGTAATTTTAAGATGATATGCTTTGGTTTGTTGTGGTAAGGGATAGTTGGGGGTGATTTACGGTAGCCGAGGTAATTTAGGTGATTCTGGTATAGTTTGTTATGATTTTTAGCATTTTTTTGTAATTTTAAAGTGATTGGGCTTAGTTTGTTGCTGTAAAGTGTAGTTGGGGGTGATTTTTGATAGCCGAAGTAATTTAGGTGAGTTTGGCATAGTTTGCTACGGTTAGTAGCATTTTTTTGTAATTTAAAAGTGATTGCGTTTAGTTTGTTGTGGTAAGGGTTAGTTGGTGATGATTTAGAGTAGCCGAAGTAATTTAGGTGAGTCTGGCATAGTTTGTTATGATTTGCACATCTTTTTTTGTAATTTTAAGATGATATGGTTTGGTTTGTTCTTGTAAGGGATAGTTGGGGGTAATTTACGGTAGCCGAAGTAATTTAGGTGATTCTGGTATAGTTTGTTATGATTTTTTAGCATTTTTTTGTAATTTTAAAGTGATTGGGTTTAGTTTGTTGCTGTAAAGTGTAGTTAGTGGTGATTTTTGATATCCGAAGTAATTTAGGTGAGTTTGGCATAGTTTGCTATGGTTAGTAGCATTTTTTGTAATTTGAAAGTTATTGGGTTTAGTTTGTTGTAGTAAGGGTTATTTGGTGATGATTTAGAGTAGCCTAAGTAATTTAGGTGAGTCTGGCATAGTTTGTTATGATTTGTACACCTTTTTTTGTAATTTTAAGATGATATGGTTTGGTTTGTTGTGGTAAGGGATAGTTGGGGGTGATTTACGGTAGCCGAAGTAATTTAGGTGATTCTGGTATAGTTTGTTATGATTTTTAGCATAGTTTGCTATGGTTAGTAGCATTTTTTTGTAATTTAAAAGTGATTGGGTTTAGTTTGTTTTGGTAAGGGTTAGTTGGTGATGATTTAGAGTTGCCGAAGTAATTTAGGCCAGTCTGGCATAGTTTGTTATAATTTGTACACCTTTTTTTGTAATTTTAAGATGATATGCTTTGGTTTGTTGTGGTAAGGGATAGTTGGGGGTGATTTACGGTAGCTGAGGTAATTTAGGTGATTCTGGTATAGTTTGTTATGATTTTTTAGCATTTTTTTGTAATTTTAAAGTGATTGGGTTTAGTTTGTTGCTGTAAAGTGTAGTTGGGGGTGATTTTCGATAGCCGAAGTAATTTAGGTGAGTTTGGCATAGTTTGCTACGGTTAGTAGCATTTTTTTGTAATTTAAAAGTGATTGCGTTTAGTTTGTTGTGGTAAGGGTTAGTTGGTGATGATTTAGAGTAGCCGAAGTAATTTAGGTGAGTCTGGCATAGTTTGTTATGATTTGTACATCTTTTTTTGTAATTTTAAGATTATATGGTTTGGTTTGTTGTTGTAAGGGATAGTTGGGGGTGATTTACGTTAGCCGAAGTAATTTAGGTGATTCTGGTATAGTTTGTTATGATTTTTTAGCATTTTTTTGTAATTTTAAAGTGATTGGGTTTAGTTTGTTGCTGTAAAGTGTAGTTAGTGGTGATTTTTGATATCCGAAGTAATTTAGGTGAGTTTGGCATAGTTTGCTATGGTTAGTAGCATTTTTTTGTAATTTGAAAGTTATTGGGTTTAGTTTGTTGTAGTAAGGGTTAGTTGGTGATGATTTAGAGTAGCCTAAGTAATTTAGGTGAGTCTGGCATAGTTTGTTATGATTTGTACACCTTTTTTTGTAATTTTAAGATGTTATGGTTTGGTTTGTTGTGGTAAGGGATAGTTGGGGGTGATTTACGGTAGCCGAAGTAATTTAGGTGATTCTGGTATAGTTTGTTATGATTTTTAGCATAGTTTGCTATGGTTAGTAGCATTTTTTTGTAATTTGAAAGTTATTGGGTTTAGTTTGTTGTAGTAAGGGTTAGTTGGTGATGATTTAGAGTAGCCTAAGTAATTTAGGTGAGTCTGGCATAGTTTGTTATGATTTGTACATTTTTTTTTGTAATTTTAAGATGATATGGTTTGGTTTGTTGTGGTAAGGGATAGTTGGGGGTGATTTACGGTAGCCGAAGTAATTTAGGTGATTCTGGTATAGTTTGTTATGATTTTTAGCATAGTTTGCTATGGTTAGTAGCATTTTTTTGTAATTTAAAAGTGATTGGGTTTAGTTTGTTGTGGTAAAGGTTAGTTGGTGATTATTTGGAGTAGCCGAAGTAATTAATGTGAGTCTGGCATACTTTGTTATGATTTGTACACCTTTTTTTGTAATTTTAAGATGATATGGTTTGGTTTGTTGTGGTAAGGGATAGTTGGGGATGATTTACGGTAGCCGAAGTAATTTAGGTGATTCTGGTATAGTTTGTTATGATTTTTAGCATTTTTTTGTAATTTTAAAGTGATTGGGCTTAGTTTGTTGCTGTAAAGTGTAGTTGGGGGTGATTTTTGATAGCCGAAGTAATTTATGTGAGTTTGGCATAGTCTGCTATGGTTAGTAGCATTTTTTTGTAATTTAAAAGTGATTGGGTTTAGTTTGTTGTGGTAAGGTTTAGTTGGTGATGATTTAGAGTAGCCGAAGTAATTTAGGTGAGTATGGCATAGTTTGTTATGATTTGTACACCTTTTTTGTAATTTTAAGATGATATGGTTTGGTTTGTTGTGGTAAGGGATAGTTGGGGGTGATTTACGGTAGCCGAAGTAATTTAGGTGATTCTGGTATAGTTTGTTTTGATTTTTAGCATTTTTTTGTAATTTTAAAGTGATTGGGCTTAGTTTGTTGCTGTAAAGTGTAGTTGGGGGTGATTTTTGATAGCCGAAGTAATTTAGGTGAGTTTGGCATAGTTTGCTACGGTTAGTAGCATTTTTTTGTAATTTAAAAGTGATTGCGTTTAGTTTGTTGTGGTAAGGGTTAGTTGGTGATGATTTAGAGTAGCCGAAGTAATTTAGGTGAGTCTGGCATAGTTTGTTATGATTTGTACATCTTTTTTTGTAATTTTAAGATAATATGGTTTGGTTTGTTGTGGTAAGGGATAATTGGGGGTGATTTACGGTAGCCGAAGTACTTTAGGTGATTCTGGTATAGTTTGTTATGATTTTTTAGCATTTTTTTGTAATTTTAAAGTGATTGGGTTTAGTTTGTTGCTGTAAAGTGTAGTTGGGGGTGATTTTTGATATCCGAAGTAATTTAGGTGAGTTTGGCATAGTTTGCTATGGTTAGTAGCATTTTTTTGTAATTTGAAAGTTATTGAGTTTAGTTTGTTGTAGAAAGGGTTAGTTGGTGATAATTTAGAGTAGCCGAAGTACGAAGTAATTTAGGTGAGTCTGGCATAGTTTGTTATGATTTGTACACCTTTTTTTGTAATTTTAAGATGATATGGTTTGGTTTGTTGTGGTAAGGGATAGTTGGGGGTGATTTACGGTAGCCGAAGTAATTTAGGTGATTCTGGTATAATTTGTTATGATTTTTAGCATTTTTTTGTAATTTAAAAGTGATTGGGTTTATTTTATTGTGGTAAGGGTTAGTTGGTGGTGATTTAGAGTAGCCGAAGTAATTTAGGTGAGTCTGGCATAGTTTGTTTTGATTTGTACACCTTTTTTTGTAATTTTAAGACGATATAGTTTGGTTTGTTGTGGTAAGGGATTGTTGGGGGTGATTTACGGTAGCCGAAGTAATTTAGGTGATTCTGGTATAGTTTGTTATGATTTTTAGCATTTTTTTGTAATTTTAAAGTGATTGGGCTTAGTTTGTTGCTGTAAAGTGTAGTTGGGGTGATTTTTGATAGCCGAAGTAATTTAGGTGAGTTTGGCATAGTTTGCTATGGTTAGTAGCATTTTTTTGTAATTTAAAAGTGATTGGGTTTAGTTTGTTGTGGTAAGGGTTAGTTGGTGATTATTTGGAGTAGCCGAAGTAATTTATGTGAGTCTGGCATACTTTGTTATGATTTGTACACCTTTTTTTGTAATTTTAAGATGATATATTTTTGTTTGTTGTGGTAAGGAATAGTTGGGGGTGATTTACGGTAGCCGAGGTAATTTAGGTGATTCTGGTATAGTTTGTTATGATTTTTAGCATTTTTTTGTAATTTTAAAGTTATTGGGCTTAGTTTGTTGCTGTAAAGTGTAGTTGGGGGTGATTTTTGATAGCCGAAATAATTTAGGTGAGTTTGGTATAGTTTGCTAGGGTTAGTAGCATTTTTTTGTAATTTAAAAGTGATTGAGTTTAGTTTGTTGTGGTAAGGGTTAGTTGGTGGTGATTTAGAGTAGCCGAAGTAATTTAGGTGAGTCTGGCATAGTTTGTTATGATTTGTACATCTTTTTTTGTAATTTTAAGATGATATGGTTTGGTTTGTTGTGGTAAGGGATAGTTGGGGGTGATTTACGGTAGCCGAAGTAATTTAGGTGATTCTGGTATAGTGTGTTATGATTTTTTAGCATTTTTTTGTAATTTTAAAGTGATTGGGTTTAGTTTGTTGCTGTAAAGTGTAGTTGGGGGTGATTTTTGATATCCGAAGTAATTTAGGTGAGTTTGGCATAGTTTGCTATGGTTAGTAGCATTTTTTTGTAATTTGAAAGTGATTGGGTTTAGTTTGTTGTGGTAAGGGTTAGTTGGTGATGATTTAGAGTAGACGAAGTAATTTAGGTGAGTCTGGCATAGTTTGTTTTGATTTGTACGTTTTTTTTTGTAATTTTAATATGATATGGTTTGGTTTGTTGTGATAAGGGTTAGTTGGTGATGATTTAGAGTAGCCGAAGTAATTTAGGTGAGTCTGGCATAGTTTGTTATGATTTGTACATCTTTTTTTGTAATTTTTAGATGATATGGTTTGGTTTGTTGTGGTAAGGGATAGTTGGGGGTGATTTACGGTAGCCGAAGTAATTTAGGCAATTCTGGTATAGTTTGTTATGATTTTTTAGCATTTTTTTGTAATTTTAAAGTGATTGGGTTTAATTTGTTGCTGAAAAGTGTAGTTGGGAGTGATTTTTGATATCCGAAGTAATTTAGGTGAGTTTGGCATAGTTTGCTATGGTTAGTAGCATTTTTTTGTAATTTGAAAGTGATTGGGTTTAGTTTGTTGTGGTAAGGGTTAGTTGGTGATGATTTAGAGTAGCCGAAGTAATTTAGGTGAGTCTGGCATAGTTTGTTAGGATTTGTTCATCTTTTTTTGTAATTTTAAGATGATATGGTTTGGTTTGTTGTGGTAAGAGATAGTTGGGGGTGATTTACGGTAGCCGAAGTAATTTAGGTGATTCTGGTTTAGTTTGTTATGATTTTTAGCATTTTTTTGTAATTTTAAAGTGATTGGGCTTAGTTTGTTGCTGTAAAGTGTAGTTGGGGGTGATTTTTGATAGCCGAAGTAATTTAGGTGAGTTTGGCATAGTTTGCTATGGTTAGTAGCATTTTTTTGTAATTTAAAAGCGATTGGGTTTAGTTTGTTGTGGTAAGGGTTAGTTGGTGATGATTTAGAGTAGCCGAAGTAATTTAGGTGAGTCTGGCATAGTTTGTTATGATTTGTACACCTTTTTTTGTAATTTTAAGATGATATGGTTTGGTTTGTTGTGGTAAGGGATAGTTGGGGGTGATTTACGGTAGCCGAAGTAATTTAGGTGATTCTGGTATAGTTTGTTATGATTTTTAGCATTTTTTTGTAATTTAAAAGTGATTGGGCTTAGTTTATTGCTGTAAAGTGTAGTTGGGGTGATTTTTGATAGCCGAAGTAATTTAGGTGAGTTTGGCATAGTTTGCTATGGTTAGTAGCATTTTTTTGTAATTTAAAAGTGATTGGGTTTAGTTTGTTGTGGTAAGGGTTAGTTGGTGATTATTTGGAGTAGCTGAAGTAATTTATGTGAGTCTGGCATACTTTGTTATGATTTGTACACCTTTTATTGTAATTTTAAGATGATATGGTTTGGTTTGTTGTGGTAAGGGATAGTTGGGGGTGATTTACGGTAGCCGAAGTAATTTAGGTGATTCTGGTATAGTTTGTTATAATTTTTAGCATTTTTTTTGTAATTTTAAAGTGATTGGGCTTAGTTTGTTGCTGTAAAGTGTAGTTGGGGGTGATTTTTGATAGCCGAAGTAATTTAGGTGAGTTTGGCATAGTCTGCTATGGTTAGTAGCATTTTTTTGTAATTTAAAAGTGATTGGGTTTAGTTTGTTGTGGTAAGGGTTAGTTGGTGATGATTTAGAGTAGCCGAAGTAATTTAGGTGAGTATGGCATAGTTTGTTATGATTTGTACAATTTTTTTGTAATTTTAAGATGATATGGTTTGGTTTGTTGTGGTAAGGGATAGTTGGGGGTGATTTACGGTAGCCGAAGTAATTTAGGTGATTCTGGTATAGTTTGTTAAGATTTTTAGCATTTTTTGTAATTTTAAAGTGATTGGGCTTAGTTTGTTGCTGTAAAGTTTAGTTGGGGGTGATTTTTGATAGCCGAATTAATTTAGGTGAGTTAGGCATAGTTTGCAATGGTTAGTAGCATTTTTTGTAATCTAAAAGTGATTGGGTTTAATTTGTTGTGGTAAGGGTTAGTTGGTGATGATTTAGAGTTGCCGAAGTAATTTAGGCCAGTCTGGCATAATTTGTTATGATTTGTACACCTTTTTTTGTAATTTTAAGATGATATGCTTTGGTTTGTTGTGGTAAGGGATAGTTGGGGGTGATTTACGGTAGCCGAGGTAATTTAGGTGATTCTGGTATAGTTTGTTATGATTTTTAGCATTTTTTTGTAATTTTAAAGTGATTGGGCTTAGTTTGTTGCTGTAAAGTGTAGTTGGGGGTGATTTTTGATAGCCGAAGTAATTTAGGTGAGTTTGGCATAGTTTGCTACGGTTAGTAGCATTTTTTTGTAATTTAAAAGTGATTGCGTTTAGTTTGTTGTGGTAAGGGTTAGTTGGTGATGATTTAGAGTAGCCGAAGTAATTTAGGTGAGTCTGGCATAGTTTGTTATGATTTGTACATCTTTTTTTGTAATTTTAAGATGATATGGTTTGGTTTGTTCTTGTAAGGGATAGTTGGGGGTAATTTACGGTAGCCGAAGTAATTTAGGTGATTCTGGTATAGTTTGTTATGATTTTTTAGCATTTTTTTGTAATTTTAAAGTGATTGGGTTTAGTTTGTTGCTGTAAAGTGTAGTTAGTGGTGATTTTTGATATCCGAAGTAATTTAGGTGAGTTTGGCATAGTTTGCTATGGTTAGTAGCATTTTTTTGTAATTTGAAAGTTATTGGGTTTAGTTTGTTGTAGTAAGGGTTAGTTGGTGATGATTTAGAGTAGCCTAAGTAATTTAGGTGAGTCTGGCATAGTTTGTTATGATTTGTACACCTTTTTTTGTAATTTTAAGATGATATGGTTTGGTTTGTTGTGGTAAGGGATAGTTGGGGGTGATTTACGGTAGCCGAAGTAATTTAGGTGATTCTGGTATAGTTTGTTATGATTTTTAGCATAGTTTGCTATGGTTAGTAGCATTTTTTTGTAATTTAAAAGTGATTGGGTTTAGTTTGTTTTGGTAAGGGTTAGTTGGTGATGATTTAGAGTTGCCGAAGTAATTTAGGCCAGTCTGGCATAGTTTGTTATAATTTGTACACCTTTTTTTGTAATTTTAAGATGATATGCTTTGGTTTGTTGTGGTAAGGGATAGTTGGGGGTGATTTACGGTAGCTGAGGTAATTTAGGTTATTCTGGTATAGTTTGTTATGATTTTTAGCATTTTTTTGTAATTTTAAAATGATTGGGCTTAGTTTGTTGCTGTAAAGTGTAGTTGGGGGTGATTTTCGATAGCCGAAGTAATTTAGGTGAGTTTGGCATAGTTTGCTACGGTTAGTAGCATTTTTTTGTAATTTAAAAGTGATTGCGTTTAGTTTGTTGTGGTAAGGGTTAGTTGGTGATGATTTAGAGTAGCCGAAGTAATTTAGGTGAGTCTGGCATAGTTTGTTATGATTTGTACATCTTTTTTTGTAATTTTAAGATGATATGGTTTGGTTTGTTCTTGTAAGGGATAGTTGGGGGTAATTTACGGTAGCCGAAGTAATTTAGGTGATTCTGGTATAGTTTGTTATGATTTTTTAGCATTTTTTTGTAATTTTAAAGTGATTGGGTTTAGTTTGTTGCTGTAAAGTGTAGTTAGTGGTGATTTTTGATATCCGAAGTAATTTAGGTGAGTTTGGCATAGTTTGCTATGGTTAGTAGCATTTTTTTGTAATTTGAAAGTTATTGGGTTTAGTTTGTTGTAGTAAGGGTTAGTTGGTGATGATTTAGAGTAGCCTAAGTAATTTAGGTGAGTCTGGCATAGTTTGTTATGATTTGTACACCTTTTTTTGTAATTTTAAGATGATATGGTTTGGTTTGTTGTGGTAAGGGATAGTTGGGGGTGATTTACGGTAGCCGAAGTAATTTAGGTGATTCTGGTATAGTTTGTTAAGATTTTTAGCATTTTTTTGTAATTTAAAAGTGATTGGGCTTAGTTTATTGCTGTAAAGTGTAGTTGGGGTGATTTTTGATAGCCGAAGTAATTTAGGTGAGTTTGGCATAGTTTGCTATGGTTAGTAGCATTTTTTTGTAATTTAAAAGTGATTGGGTTTAGTTTGTTGTGGTAAGGGTTAGTTGGTGATTATTTGGAGTAGCCGAAGTAATTTATGTGAGTCTGGCATACTTTGTTATGATTTGTACACCTTTTTTTGTAATTTTAAGATGATATATTTTTGTTTGTTGTGGTAAGGAATAGTTGGGGGTGATTTACGGTAGCCGAGGTAATTTAGGTGATTCTGGTATAGTTTGTTATGATTTTTAGCATTTTTTTGTAATTTTAAAGTTATTGGGCTTAGTTTGTTGCTGTAAAGTGTAGTTGGGGGTGATTTTTGATAGCCGAAGTAATTTAGGTGAGTTTGGTATAGTTTGCTAGGGTTAGTAGCATTTTTTTGTAATTTAAAAGTGATTGAGTTTAGTTTGTTGTGGTAAGGGTTAGTTGGTGGTGATTTAGAGTAGCCGAAGTAATTTAGGTGAGTCTGGCATAGTTTGTTATGATTTGTACATCTTTTTTTGTAATTTTAAGATGATATGGTTTGGTTTGTTGTGGTAAGGGATAGTTGGGGGTGATTTACGGTAGCCGAAGTAATTTAGGTGATTCTGGTATAGTGTGTTATGATTTTTTAGCATTTTTTTGTAATTTTAAAGTGATTGGGTTTAGTTTGTTGCTGTAAAGTGTAGTTGGGGGTGATTTTTGATATCCGAAGTAATTTAGGTGAGTTTGGCATAGTTTGCTATGGTTAGTAGCATTTTTTTGTAATTTGAAAGTGATTGGGTTTAGTTTGTTGTGGTAAGGGTTAGTTGGTGATGATTTAGAGTAGACGAAGTAATTTAGGTGAGTCTGGCATAGTTTGTTTTGATTTGTACGTTTTTTTTGTAATTTTAATATGATATGGTTTGGTTTGTTGTGATAAGGGTTAGTTGGTGATGATTTAGAGTAGCCGAAGTAATTTAGGTGAGTCTGGCATAGTTTGTTATGATTTGTACATCTTTTTTTGTAATTTTTAGATGATATGGTTTGGTTTGTTGTGGTAAGGGATAGTTGGGGGTGATTTACGGTAGCCGAAGTAATTTAGGCAATTCTGGTATAGTTTGTTATGATTTTTTAGCATTTTTTTGTAATTTTAAAGTGATTGGGTTTAATTTGTTGCTGAAAAGTGTAGTTGGGAGTGATTTTTGATATCCGAAGTAATTTAGGTGAGTTTGGCATAGTTTGCTATGGTTAGTAGCATTTTTTTGTAATTTGAAAGTGATTGGGTTTAGTTTGTTGTGGTAAGGGTTAGTTGGTGATGATTTAGAGTAGCCGAAGTAATTTAGGTGAGTCTGGCATAGTTTGTTAGGATTTGTTCATCTTTTTTTGTAATTTTAAGATGATATGGTTTGGTTTGTTGTGGTAAGAGATAGTTGGGGGTGATTTACGGTAGCCGAAGTAATTTAGGTGATTCTGGTTTAGTTTGTTATGATTTTTAGCATTTTTTTGTAATTTTAAAGTGATTGGGCTTAGTTTGTTGCTGTAAAGTGTAGTTGGGGGTGATTTTTGATAGCCGAAGTAATTTAGGTGAGTTTGGCATAGTTTGCTATGGTTAGTAGCATTTTTTTGTAATTTAAAAGCGATTGGGTTTAGTTTGTTGTGGTAAGGGTTAGTTGGTGATGATTTAGAGTAGCCGAAGTAATTTAGGTGAGTCTGGCATAGTTTGTTATGATTTGTACACCTTTTTTTGTAATTTTAAGATGATATGGTTTGGTTTGTTGTGGTAAGGGATAGTTGGGGGTGATTTACGGTAGCCGAAGTAATTTAGGTGATTCTGGTATAGTTTGTTATGATTTTTAGCATTTTTTTGTAATTTAAAAGTGATTGGGCTTAGTTTATTGCTGTAAAGTGTAGTTGGGGTGATTTTTGATAGCCGAAGTAATTTAGGTGAGTTTGGCATAGTTTGCTATGGTTAGTAGCATTTTTTTGTAATTTAAAAGTGATTGGGTTTAGTTTGTTGTGGTAAGGGTTAGTTGGTGATTATTTGGAGTAGCTGAAGTAATTTATGTGAGTCTGGCATACTTTGTTATGATTTGTACACCTTTTATTGTAATTTTAAGATGATATGGTTTGGTTTGTTGTGGTAAGGGATAGTTGGGGGTGATTTACGGTAGCCGAAGTAATTTAGGTGATTCTGGTATAGTTTGTTATGATTTTTAGCATTTTTTTTTGTAATTTTAAAGTGATTGGGCTTAGTTTGTTGCTGTAAAGTGTAGTTGGGGGTGATTTTTGATAGCCGAAGTAATTTAGGTGAGTTTGGCATAGTCTGCTATGGTTAGTAGCATTTTTTTGTAATTTAAAAGTGATTGGGTTTAGTTTGTTGTGGTAAGGGTTAGTTGGTGATGATTTAGAGTAGCCGAAGTAATTTAGGTGAGTATGGCATAGTTTGTTATGATTTGTACAATTTTTTTGTAATTTTAAGATGATATGGTTTGGTTTGTTGTGGTAAGGGATAGTTGGGGGTGATTTACGGTAGCCGAAGTAATTTAGGTGATTCTGGTATAGTTTGTTAAGATTTTTAGCATTTTTTGTAATTTTAAAGTGATTGGGCTTAGTTTGTTGCTGTAAAGTTTAGTTGGGGGTGATTTTTGATAGCCGAATTAATTTAGGTGAGTTAGGCATAGTTTGCAATGGTTAGTAGCATTTTTTGTAATCTAAAAGTGATTGGGTTTAATTTGTTGTGGTAAGGGTTAGTTGGTGATGATTTAGAGTTGCCGAAGTAATTTAGGCCAGTCTGGCATAATTTGTTATGATTTGTACACCTTTTTTTGTAATTTTAAGATGATATGCTTTGGTTTGTTGTGGTAAGGGATAGTTGGGGGTGATTTACGGTAGCCGAGGTAATTTAGGTGATTCTGGTATAGTTTGTTATGATTTTTAGCATTTTTTTGTAATTTTAAAGTGATTGGGCTTAGTTTGTTGCTGTAAAGTGTAGTTGGGGGTGATTTTTGATAGCCGAAGTAATTTAGGTGAGTTTGGCATAGTTTGCTACGGTTAGTAGCATTTTTTTGTAATTTAAAAGTGATTGCGTTTAGTTTGTTGTGGTAAGGGTTAGTTGGTGAAGATTTAGAGTAGCCGAAGTAATTTAGGTGAGTCTGGCATAGTTTGTTATGATTTGTACATCTTTTTTTGTAATTTTAAGATGATATGGTTTGGTTTGTTCTTGTAAGGGATAGTTGGGGGTAATTTACGGTAGCCGAAGTAATTTAGGTGATTCTGGTATAGTTTGTTATGATTTTTTAGCATTTTTTTGTAATTTTAAAGTGATTGGGTTTAGTTTGTTGCTGTAAAGTGTAGTTAGTGGTGATTTTTGATATCCGAAGTAATTTAGGTGAGTTTGGCATAGTTTGCTATGGTTAGTAGCATTTTTTTGTAATTTGAAAGTTATTGGGTTTAGTTTGTTGTAGTAAGGGTTAGTTGGTGATGATTTAGAGTAGCCTAAGTAATTTAGGTGAGTCTGGCATAGTTTGTTATGATTTGTACACCTTTTTTTGTAATTTTAAGATGATATGGTTTGGTTTGTTGTGGTAAGGGATAGTTGGGGGTGATTTACGGTAGCCGAAGTAATTTAGGTGATTCTGGTATAGTTTGTTATGATTTTTAGCATAGTTTGCTATGGTTAGTAGCATTTTTTTGTAATTTAAAAGTGATTGGGTTTAGTTTGTTTTGGTAAGGGTTAGTTGGTGATGATTTAGAGTTGCCGAAGTAATTTAGGCCAGTCTGGCATAGTTTGTTATAATTTGTACACCTTTTTTTGTAATTTTAAGATGATATGCTTTGGTTTGTTGTGGTAAGGGATAGTTGGGGGTGATTTACGGTAGCTGAGGTAATTTAGGTTATTCTGGTATAGTTTGTTATGATTTTTAGCATTTTTTTGTAATTTTAAAATGATTGGGCTTAGTTTGTTGCTGTAAAGTGTAGTTGGGGGTGATTTTCGATAGCCGAAGTAATTTAGGTGAGTTTGGCATAGTTTGCTACGGTTAGTAGCATTTTTTTGTAATTTAAAAGTGATTGCGTTTAGTTTGTTGTGGTAAGGGTTAGTTGGTGATGATTTAGAGTAGCCGAAGTAATTTAGGTGAGTCTGGGATAGTTTGTTATGATTTGTACATCTTTTTTTGTAATTTTAAGATTATATGGTTTGGTTTGTTGTTGTAAGGGATAGTTGGGGGTGATTTACGGTAGCCGAAGTAATTTAGGTGATTCTGGTATAGTTTGTTATGATTTTTTAGCATTTTTTTGTAATTTTAAAGTGATTGGGTTTAGTTTGTTGCTGTAAAGTGTAGTTAGTGGTGATTTTTGATATCCGAAGTAATTTAGGTGAGTTTGGCATAGTTTGCTATGGTTAGTAGCATTTTTTTGTAATTTGAAAGTTATTGAGTTTAGTTTGTTGTAGAAAGGGTTAGTTGGTGATAATTTAGAGTAGCCGAAGTAATTTAGGTGAGTCTGGCATAGTTTGTTATGATTTGTACACCTTTTTTTGTAATTTTAAGATGATATGGTTTGGTTTGTTGTGGTAAGGGATAGTTAGGGGTGATTTACGGTAGCCGAAGTAATTTAGGTGATTCTGGTATAGTTTGTTATGATTTTTAGCATAGTTTGCTATGGTTAGTAGCATTTTTTTGTAATTTAAAAGTGATTGGGTTTAGTTTGTTGTGGTAAGGGCTAGTTGGTGATGATTTAGAGTAGCCGAAGTAATTTAAGTGAGTCTGGCATAGTTTGTTATGATTTGTACATTTTTTTTTGTAATTTTAATATGATATGGTTTGGTTTGTTGTGGTACGGGTTAGTTGGTGATGATTTAGAGTAGCCGAAGTAATTTAGGTGAGTCTGGCATAGTTTGTTATGATTTGTACATCTTTTTTTGTAATTTTTAGATGATATGGTTTGGTTTGTTGTGGTAAGGGATAGTTGGGGGTGATTTACGGTAGCCGAAGTAATTTAGGTGATTCTGGTATAGTTTGTTATGATTTTTTAGCATTTTTTTGTAATTTTAAAGTGATTGGGTTTAATTTGTTGCTGAAAAGTGTAGTTGGGAGTGATTTTTGATATCCGAAGTAATTTAGGTGAGTTTGGCATAGTTTGCTATGGTTAGTAGCATTTTTTTGTAATTTGAAAGTGATTGGGTTTAGTTTGTTGTGGTAAGGGTTAGTTGGTGATGATTTAGAGTAGCCGAAGTAATTTAGGTGAGTCTGGCATAGTTTGTTAGGATTTGTTCACCTTTTTTTGTAATTTTAAGATGATATGGTTTGGTTTGTTGTGGTAAGAGATAGTTGGGGGTGATTTACGGTAGCCGAAGTAATTTAGGTGATTCTGGTTTAGTTTGTTATGATTTTTAGCATTTTTTTGTAATTTTAAAGTGATTGGGCTTAGTTTGTTGCTGTAAAGTGTAGTTAGGGGTGATTTTTGATAGCCGAAGTAATTTAGGTGAGTTTGGCATAGTTTGCTATGGTTAGTAGCATTTTTTTGTAATTTAAAAGCGATTGGGTTTAGTTTGTTGTGGTAAGGGTTAGTTGGTGATGATTTAGAGTAGCCGAAGTAATTTAGGTGAGTCTGGCATAGTTTGTTATGATTTGTACACCTTTTTTTGTAATTTTAAGATGATATGGTTTGGTTTGTTGTGGTAAGGGATAGTTGGGGGTGATTTACGGTAGCCGAAGTAATTTAGGTGATTCTGGTATAGTTTGTTATGATTTTTAGCATTTTTTTGTAATTTTAAAGTGATTGGGCTTAGTTTGTTGCTGTAAAGTGTAGTTGGGGTGATTTTTGATAGCCGAAGTAATTTAGGTGAGTTTGGCATAGTTTGCTATGGTTAGTAGCATTTTTTTGTAATTTAAAAGTGATTGGGTTTAGTTTGTTGTGGTAAGGGTTAGTTGGTGATTATTTGGAGTAGCCGAAGTAATTTATGTGAGTCTGGCATACTTTGTTATGATTTGTACACCTTTTTTTGTAATTTTAAGATGATATGGTTTGGTTTGTTGTGGTAAGGGATAGTTGGGGGTGATTTACGGTAGCCGAAGTAATTTAGGTGATTCTGGTATAGTTTGTTATGATTTTTAGCATTTTTTTGTAATTTTAAAGTGATTGGGTTTAATTTATTGTGGTAAGGGTTAGTTGGTGGTGATTTAGAGTTGCCGAAGTAATTTAGGCCAGTCTGGCATAGTTTGTTATGATTTGTACACCTTTTTTTGTACTTTTAAGATGATATGCTTTGGTTTGTTGTGGTAAGGGATAGTTGGGGGTGATTTACGGTAGCCGAGGTAATTTAGGTGATTCTGGTATAGTTTGTTATGATTTTTAGCATTTTTTTGTAATTTTAAAGTGATTGGGCTTAGTTTGTTGCTGTAAAGTGTAGTTGGGGGTGATTTTTGATAGCCGAAGTAATTTAGGTGAGTTTGGCATAGTTTGCTACGGTTAGTAGCATTTTTTTGTAATTTAAAAGTGATTGCGTTTAGTTTGTTGTGGTAAGGGTTAGTTGGTGATGATTTAGAGTAGCCGAAGTAATTTAGGTGAGTCTGGCATAGTTTGTTATGATTTGTACATCTTTTTTTGTAATTTTAAGATGATATGGTTTGGTTTGTTGTTGTAAGGGATAGTTGGGGGTGATTTACGGTAGCCGAAGTAATTTAGGTGATTCTGGTATAGTTTGTTATAATTTTTTAGCATTTTTTTGTAATTTTAAAGTGATTGGCTTTAGTTTGTTGCTGTAAAGTGTAGTTAGTGGTGATTTTTGATATCCGAAGTAATTTAGGTGAGTTTGGCATAGTTTGCTATGGTTAGTAGCATTTTTTTGTAATTTGAAAGTTATTGGGTTTAGTTTGTTGTAGTAAGGGTTAGTTGGTGATGATTTACAGTAGCCTATGTAATTTAGGTGAGTCTGGCATAGTTTGTTATGATTTGTACACCTTTTTTTGTAATTTTAAGATGATATGGTTTGGTTTGTTGTGGTAAGGGATAGTTGGGGGTGATTTACGGTAGCCGAAGTAATTTAGGTGATTCTGGTATAGTTTGTTATGATTTTTAGCATAGTTTGCTATGGTTAGTAGCATTTTTTTGTAATTTAAAAGTGATTGGGTTTAGTTTGTTGTGGTAAGGGTTAGTTGGTGATGATTTAGAGTTGCCGAAGTAATTTAGGCCAGTCTGGCATAGTTTGTTATGATTTGTACACATTTTTTTGTAATTTTAAGATGATATGCTTTGGTTTGTTGTGGTAAGGGATAGTTGGGGGTGATTTACGGTAGCCGAGGTAATTTAGGTGATTCTGGTATAGTTTGTTATGATTTTTAGCATTTTTTTGTAATTTTAAAGTGATTGGGCTTAGTTTGTTGCTGTAAACTGTAGTTGGGGGTGATTTTTGATAGCCGAAGTAATTTAGGTGAGTTTGGCATAGTCTGCTACGGTTAGTAGCATTTTTTTGTAATTTAAAAGTGATTGCGTTTAGTTTGTTATGGTAAGGGTTAGTTGGTGATGATTTAGAGTAGCCGAAGTAATTTAGGTGAGTCTGGCATAGTTTGTTATGATTTGTACATCTTTTTTTGTAATTTTAAGATGATATGGTTTGGTTTGTTGTTGTAAGGGATAGTTGGGGGTGATTTACGGTAGCCGAAGTAATTTAGGTGATTCTGGTAAAGTTTGTTATGATTTTTAGCATTTTTTTGTAATTTTAAAGTGATTGGGTTTAATTTGTTGCTGAAAAGTGTAGTTGGGAGTGATTTTTGATATCCGAAGTAATTTAGGTGAGTTTGGCATAGTTTGCTATGGTTAGTAGCATTTTTTTGTAATTTGAAAGTGATTGGGTTTAGTTTGTTGTGGTAAGGGTTAGTTGGTGATGATTTAGAGTAGCCGAAGTAATTTAGGTGAGTCTGGCATAGTTTGTTAGGATTTGTTCACCTTTTTTTGTAATTTTAAGATGATATGGTTTGGTTTGTTGTGGTAAGAGATAGTTGGGGGTGATTTACGGTAGCCGAAGTAATTTAGGTGATTCTGGTTTAGTTTGTTATGATTTTTAGCATTTTTTTGTAATTTTAAAGTGATTGGGCTTAGTTTGTTGCTGTAAAGTGTAGTTAGGGGTGATTTTTGATAGCCGAAGTAATTTAGGTGAGTTTGGCATAGTTTGCTATGGTTAGTAGCATTTTTTTGTAATTTAAAAGCGATTGGGTTTAGTTTGTTGTGGTAAGGGTTAGTTGGTGATGATTTAGAGTAGCCGAAGTAATTTAGGTGAGTCTGGCATAGTTTGTTATGATTTGTACACCTTTTTTTGTAATTTTAAGATGATATGGTTTGGTTTGTTGTGGTAAGGGATAGTTGGGGGTGATTTACGGTAGCCGAAGTAATTTAGGTGATTCTGGTATAGTTTGTTATGATTTTTAGCATTTTTTTGTAATTTTAAAGTGATTGGGCTTAGTTTGTTGCTGTAAAGTGTAGTTGGGGTGATTTTTGATAGCCGAAGTAATTTAGGTGAGTTTGGCATAGTTTGCTATGGTTAGTAGCATTTTTTTGTAATTTGAAAGTTATTGGGTTTAGTTTGTTGTAGTAAGGGTTAGTTGGTGATGATTTAGAGTAGCCTAAGTAATTTAGGTGAGTCTGGCATAGTTTGTTATGATTTGTACACCTTTTTTTGTAATTTTAAGATGATATGGTTTGGTTTGTTGTGGTAAGGGATAGTTGGGGGTGATTTACGGTAGCCGAAGTAATTTAAGTGATTCTGGTATAGTTTGTTATGATTTTTAGCATAGTTTGCTATGGTTAGTAGCATTTTTTTGTAATTTGAAAGTTATTGGGTTTAGTTTGTTGTAGTAAGGGTTAGTTGGTGATGATTTAGAGTAGCCTAAGTAATTTAGGTGAGTCTGGCATAGTTTGTTATGATTTGTACACCTTTTTTTGTAATTTTAAGATGATATGGTTTGGTTTGTTGTTGTAAGGGATAGTTGGGGGTGATTTACGGTAGCCGAAGTAATTTAGGTGATTCTGGTATAGTTTGTTATAATTTTTTAGCATTTTTTTGTAATTTTAAAGTGATTGGCTTTAGTTTGTTGCTGTAAAGTGTAGTTAGTGGTGATTTTTGATATCCGAAGTAATTTAGGTGAGTTTGGCATAGTTTGCTATGGTTAGTAGCATTTTTTTGTAATTTGAAAGTTATTGGGTTTAGTTTGTTGTAGTAAGGGTTAGTTGGTGATGATTTACAGTAGCCTATGTAATTTAGGTGAGTCTGGCATAGTTTGTTATGATTTGTACACCTTTTTTTGTAATTTTAAGATGATATGGTTTGGTTTGTTGTGGTAAGGGATAGTTGGGGGTGATTTACGGTAGCCGAAGTAATTTAGGTGATTCTGGTATAGTTTGTTATGATTTTTAGCATAGTTTGCTATGGTTAGTAGCATTTTTTTGTAATTTAAAAGTGATTGGGTTTAGTTTGTTGTGGTAAGGGTTAGTTGGTGATGATTTAGAGTTGCCGAAGTAATTTAGGCCAGTCTGGCATAGTTTGTTATGATTTGTACACATTTTTTTGTAATTTTAAGATGATATGCTTTGGTTTGTTGTGGTAAGGGATAGTTGGGGGTGATTTACGGTAGCCGAGGTAATTTAGGTGATTCTGGTATAGTTTGTTATGATTTTTAGCATTTTTTTGTAATTTTAAAGTGATTGGGCTTAGTTTGTTGCTGTAAACTGTAGTTGGGGGTGATTTTTGATAGCCGAAGTAATTTAGGTGAGTTTGGCATAGTTTGCTACGGTTAGTAGCATTTTTTTGTAATTTAAAAGTGATTGCGTTTAGTTTGTTATGGTAAGGGTTAGTTGGTGATGATTTAGAGTAGTCGAAGTAATTTAGGTGAGTCTGGCATAGTTTGTTATGATTTGTACATCTTTTTTTGTAATTTTAAGATGATATGGTTTGGTTTGTTGTTGTAAGGGATAGTTGGGGGTGATTTACGGTAGCCGAAGTAATTTAGGTGATTCTGGTATAGTTTGTTATGATTTTTTAGCATTTTTTTGTAATTTTAAAGTGATTGGGAATAGTTTGTTGCTGTAAAGTGTAGTTAGTGGTGATTTTTGATATCCGAAGTAATTTAGGTGAGTTTGGCATAGTTTGCTATGGTTAGTAGCATTTTTTTGTAATTTGAAAGTTATTGGGTTTAGTTTGTTGTAGTAAGGGTTAGTTGGTGATGATTTAGAGTAGCCTAAGTAATTTAGGTGAGTCTGGCATAGTTTGTTATGATTTGTACACCTTTTTTTGTAATTTTAAGATGATATGGTTTGGTTTGTTGTGGTAAGGGATAGTTGGGGGTGATTTACGGTAGCCGAAGTAATTTAAGTGATTCTGGTATAGTTTGTTATGATTTTTAGCATAGTTTGCTATGGTTAGTAGCATTTTTTTGTAATTTGAAAGTTATTGGGTTTAGTTTGTTGTAGTAAGGGTTAGTTGGTGATGATTTAGAGTAGCCTAAGTAATTTAGGTGAGTCTGGCATAGTTTGTTATGATTTGTACACCTTTTTTTGTAATTTTAAGATGATATGGTTTGGTTTGTTGTTGTAAGGGATAGTTGGGGGTGATTTACGGTAGCCGAAGTAATTTAAGTGATTCTGGTATAGTTTGTTATGATTTTTAGCATAGTTTGCTATGGTTAGTAGCATTTTTTTGTAATTTGAAAGTTATTGGGTTTAGTTTGTTGTAGTAAGGGTTAGTTGGTGATGATTTAGAGTAGCCTAAGTAATTTAGGTGAGTCTGGCATAGTTTGTTATGATTTGTACATCTTTTTTTGTAATTTTAAGATGATATGGTTTGGTTTGTTGTTGTAAGGGATAGTTGGGGGTGATTTACGGTAGCCGAAGTAATTTAGGTGATTCTGGTATAGTTTGTTATAATTTTTTAGCATTTTTTTGTAATTTTAAAGTGATTGGCTTTAGTTTGTTGCTGTAAAGTGTAGTTAGTGGTGATTTTTGATATCCGAAGTAATTTAGGTGAGTTTGGCATAGTTTGCTATGGTTAGTAGCATTTTTTTGTAATTTGAAAGTTATTGGGTTTAGTTTGTTGTAGTAAGGGTTAGTTGGTGATGATTTACAGTAGCCTATGTAATTTAGGTGAGTCTGGCATAGTTTGTTATGATTTGTACACCTTTTTTTGTAATTTTAAGATGATATGGTTTGGTTTGTTGTGGTAAGGGATAGTTGGGGGTGATTTACGGTAGCCGAAGTAATTTAGGTGATTCTGGTATAGTTTGTTATGATTTTTAGCATAGTTTGCTATGGTTAGTAGCATTTTTTTGTAATTTAAAAGTGATTGGGTTTAGTTTGTTGTGGTAAGGGTTAGTTGGTGATGATTTAGAGTTGCCGAAGTAATTTAGGCCAGTCTGGCATAGTTTGTTATGATTTGTACACATTTTTTTGTAATTTTAAGATGATATGCTTTGGTTTGTTGTGGTAAGGGATAGTTGGGGGTGATTTACGGTAGCCGAGGTAATTTAGGTGATTCTGGTATAGTTTGTTATGATTTTTAGCATTTTTTTGTAATTTTAAAGTGATTGGGCTTAGTTTGTTGCTGTAAACTGTAGTTGGGGGTGATTTTTGATAGCCGAAGTAATTTAGGTGAGTTTGGCATAGTTTGCTACGGTTAGTAGCATTTTTTTGTAATTTAAAAGTGATTGCGTTTAGTTTGTTATGGTAAGGGTTAGTTGGTGATGATTTAGAGTAGCCGAAGTAATTTAGGTGAGTCTGGCATAGTTTGTTATGATTTGTACATCTTTTTTTGTAATTTTAAGATGATATGGTTTGGTTTGTTGTTGTAAGGGATAGTTGGGGGTGATTTACGGTAGCCGAAGTAATTTAGGTGATTCTGGTATAGTTTGTTATGATTTTTAGCATAGTTTGCTATGGTTAGTAGCATTTTTTTGTAATTTGAAAGTTATTGGGTTTAGTTTGTGTTGTGGTAAGGGTTAGTTGGTGATGATTTAGAGTAGCCGAAGTAATTTAGGTGAGTCTGGCATAGTTTGTTAGGATTTGTTCACCTTTTTTGTAATTTTAAGATGATATGGTTTGGTTTGTTGTGGTAAGAGATAGTTGGGGGTGATTTACGGTAGCCGAAGTAATTTAGGTGATTCTGGTTTAGTTTGTTATGATTTTTAGCATTTTTTTGTAATTTTAAAGTGATTGGGCTTAGTTTGTTGCTGTAAAGTGTAGTTGGGGGTGATTTTTGATAGCCGAAGTAATTTAGGTGAGTTTGGCATAGTTTGCTATGGTTAGTAGCATTTTTTTGTAATTTAAAAGCGATTGGGTTTAGTTTGTTGTGGTAAGGGTTAGTTGGTGATGATTTAGAGTAGCCGAAGTAATTTAGGTGAGTCTGGCATAGTTTGTTATGATTTGTACACCTTTTTTTGTAATTTTAAGATGATATGGTTTGGTTTGTTGTGGTAAGGGATAGTTGGGGGTGATTTACGGTAGCCGAAGTAATTTCGGTGATTCTGGTATAGTTTGTTATGATTTTTAGCATTTTTTTGTAATTTTAAAGTGATTGGGCTTAGTTTGTTGCTGTAAAGTGTAGTTGGGGTGATTTTTGATAGCCGAAGTAATTTAGGTGAGTTTGGCATAGTTTGCTATGGTTAGTAGCATTTTTTTGTAATTTAAAAGTGATTGGGTTTAGTTTGTTGTGGTAAGGGTTAGTTGGTGATTATTTGGAGTAGCCGAAGTAATTTATGTGAGTCTGGCATACTTTGTTATGATTTGTACACCTTTTTTTGTAATTTTAAGATGATATGGTTTGGTTTGTTGTGGTAAGGGATAGTTGGGGGTGATTTACGGTAGCCGAAGTAATTTAGGTGATTCTGGTATAGTTTGTTATGATTTTTAGCATTTTTTTGTAATTTTAAAGTGATTGGGTTTAATTTATTGTGGTAAGGGTTAGTTGGTGGTGATTTAGAGTTGCCGAAGTAATTTAGGCCAGTCTGGCATAGTTTGTTATGATTTGTACACCTTTTTTTGTACTTTTAAGATGATATGCTTTGGTTTGTTGTGGTAAGGGATAGTTGGGGGTGATTTACGGTAGCCGAGGTAATTTAGGTGATTCTGGTATAGTTTGTTATGATTTTTAGCATTTTTTTGTAATTTTAAAGTGATTGGGCTTAGTTTGTTGCTGTAAAGTGTAGTTGGGGGTGATTTTTGATAGCCGAAGTAATTTAGGTGAGTTTGGCATAGTTTGCTACGGTTAGTAGCATTTTTTTGTAATTTAAAAGTGATTGCGTTTAGTTTGTTGTGGTAAGGGTTAGTTGGTGATGATTTAGAGTAGCCGAAGTAATTTAGGTGAGTCTGGCATAGTTTGTTATGATTTGTACATCTTTTTTTGTAATTTTAAGATGATATGGTTTGGTTTGTTGTTGTAAGGGATAGTTGGGGGTGATTTACGGTAGCCGAAGTAATTTAGGTGATTCTGGTATAGTTTGTTATAATTTTTTAGCATTTTTTTGTAATTTTAAAGTGATTGGCTTTAGTTTGTTGCTGTAAAGTGTAGTTAGTGGTGATTTTTGATATCCGAAGTAATTTAGGTGAGTTTGGCATAGTTTGCTATGGTTAGTAGCATTTTTTTGTAATTTGAAAGTTATTGGGTTTAGTTTGTTGTAGTAAGGGTTAGTTGGTGATGATTTACAGTAGCCTAAGTAATTTAGGTGAGTCTGGCATAGTTTGTTATGATTTGTACACCTTTTTTTGTAATTTTAAGATGATATGGTTTGGTTTGTTGTGGTAAGGGATAGTTGGGGGTGATTTACGGTAGCCGAAGTAATTTAGGTGATTCTGGTATAGTTTGTTATGATTTTTAGCATAGTTTGCTATGGTTAGTAGCATTTTTTTGTAATTTAAAAGTGATTGGGTTTAGTTTGTTGTGGTAAGGGTTAGTTGGTGATGATTTAGAGTTGCCGAAGTAATTTAGGCCAGTCTGGCATAGTTTGTTATGATTTGTACACCTTTTTTTGTAATTTTAAGATGATATGCTTTGGTTTGTTGTGGTAAGGGATAGTTGGGGGTGATTTACGGTAGCCGAGGTAATTTAGGTGATTCTGGTATAGTTTGTTATGATTTTTAGCATTTTTTTGTAATTTTAAAGTGATTGGGCTTAGTTTGTTGCTGTAAACTGTAGTTGGGGGTGATTTTTGATAGCCGAAGTAATTTAGGTGAGTTTGGCATAGTTTGCTACGGTTAGTAGCATTTTTTTGTAATTTAAAAGTGATTGCGTTTAGTTTGTTATGGTAAGGGTTAGTTGGTGATGATTTAGAGTAGCCGAAGTAATTTAGGTGAGTCTGGCATAGTTTGTTATGATTTGTACATCTTTTTTTGTAATTTTAAGATGATATGGTTTGGTTTGTTGTTGTAAGGGATAGTTGGGGGTGATTTACGGTAGCAGAAGTAATTTAGGTGATTCTGGTATAGTTTGTTATGATTTTTTAGCATTTTTTTGTAATTTTAAAGTGATTGGGAATAGTTTGTTGCTGTAAAGTGTAGTTAGTGGTGATTTTTGATATCCGAAGTAATTTAGGTGAGTTTGGCATAGTTTGCTATGGTTAGTAGCATTTTTTTGTAATTTGAAAGTTATTGGGTTTAGTTTGTTGTAGTAAGGGTTAGTTGGTGATGATTTAGAGTAGCCTAAGTAATTTAGGTGAGTCTGGCATAGTTTGTTATGATTTGTACACCTTTTTTTGTAATTTTAAGATGATATGGTTTGGTTTGTTGTGGTAAGGGATAGTTGGGGGTGATTTACGGTAGCCGAAGTAATTTAAGTGATTCTGGTATAGTTTGTTATGATTTTTAGCATAGTTTGCTATGGTTAGTAGCATTTTTTTGTAATTTGAAAGTTATTGGGTTTAGTTTGTTGTAGTAAGGGTTAGTTGGTGATGATTTAGAGTAGCCTAAGTAATTTAGGTGAGTCTGGCATAGTTTGTTATGATTTGTACACCTTTTTTTGTAATTTTAAGATGATATGGTTTGGTTTGTTGTGGTAAGGGATAGTTGGGGGTGATTTACGGTAGCCGAAGTAATTTAGGTGATTCTGGTATAGTTTGTTATGATTTTTAGCATAGTTTGCTTTGGTTAGTAGCATTTTTTTGTAATTTAAAAGTGATTGGGTTTAGTTTGTTGTGGTAAAGTTTAGTTGGTGATTATTTAGAGTAGCCGAAGTAATTTAGGTGAGTCTGGCATACTTTGTTATGATTTGTACACATTTTTTTGGAATTTTAAAATGATATGGTTTTGCTTGTTATGGTAAGGGATAGTTGAGGGTGATTTACGGTAGCCGAGGTAATTTAGGTGATTCTGGTATAGTTTGTTGTGATTTTTAGCATTTTTTTGTAATTTTAAAGTGATTGGGCTTAGTTTGTTGCTGTAAAGTGTAGTTGGGGGTGATTTTTAATAGCCGAAGTAATTTAGGTGAGTTTGGCATAGTTTGTTATGATTTTTTAGCATTTATTTGTAATTTAAAAGTGATTGGGTTTAGTTTGTTGTGGTAAGGGTTAGTTGGTGATTATTTAGAGTAGCCGAAGTAATTTAGGTGAGTCTGGCATACTTTGTTATGATTTGAACATTTTTTTTGTAATTTTAAGATGATATGGTTTGGTTTGTTGTGGTAAGGGATAGTTGGGGGTGATTTACGGTAGCCGAAGTAATTTAGGTGATTCTGGTATAGTTTGTTATGATTTTTTAGCATTTTTTTGTAATTTAAAAGTGATTGGGTTTAGTTTGTTGTGGTAAGGGTTAGTTGGTGATTATTTAGAGTAGCCGAAGTAATTTAGGTGAGTCTGGCATAGTTTGTTTTGATTTGTACACCTTTTTTTGTAATTTTAAGACGATATAGTTTAGTTTGTTGTGTTAAGGGATAGTTGGGGGTGATTTACGGTAGCCGAAGTAATTTAGGTGGTTCTGGTATAGTTAGTTATGATTTTTAGCATTTTTTTGTAATTTTAAAGTGATTGGGCTTAGTTTGTTGCTGTAAAGTGTAGTTGGGGTGATTTTTGATAGCCGAAGTAATTTAGGTGAGTTTGGCATAGTTTGCTATGGTTAGTATTATTTTTTTGTAATTTAAAAGTGATTGGGTTTAGTTTGTTGTGGTAAGGGTTAGTTGGTGATTATTTGGAGTAGCCGAAGTAATTTATGTGAGTCTGGCATACTTTGTTATGATTTGTACACCTTTTTTTGTAATTTTAAGATGATATATTTTTGTTTGTTGTGGTAAGGAATAGTTGGGGGTGATTTACGGTAGCCGAGGTAATTTAGGTGATTCTGGTATAGTTTGTTATGATTTTTAGCATTTTTTTGTAATTTAAAAGTGATTGTGCTTAGTTTGTTGCTGTAAAGTGTAGTTGGGGGTAATTTTTGATAGCCGAAGTAATTTAGGTGAGTTTGGCATAGTTTGCTATGGTTAGTAGCATTTTTTTGTAGTTTAAAGTGATTGGGTTTAATTTGTTGTGGTAAGGGTTAGTCGGTGATGATTTAGAGTTGCCGAAGTAATTTAGGCCAGTCTGGCATAGTTTGTTATGATTTGTACACCTTTTTTTGTAATTTTAAGATGATATGGTTTGGTTTGTTGTGGTAAGGGATAGTTGGGGGTGATTTACGGTAGCCGAAGTAATTTAGGTGATTCTGGTATAGTTTGTTATGATTTTTAGCATTTTTTTGTAATTTTAAAGTGATTGGGCTTAGTTTGTTGCTGTAAATTGTAGTTGGGGTGATTTTTGATAGCCGAAGTAATTTAGGTGAGTTTGGCATAGTTTGCTATGGTTAGTAGCATTTTTTTGTAATTTATAAGTGATTGGGTTTAGTTTGTTGTGGTAAGGGTTAGTTGGTGATTATTTAGAGTAGCAGAAGTAATTTAGATGAGTTTGGCATAGTTTGATATTGCTTGTAACATTTTTTGTAATTTTAAAGTGATTGGGCTGAGTTTGGGGCGGTAAGGGGTAGTTGGGGGTCAGGACCTGACCTGACCTGACCTGACCTGACCTGACCTGCTGACTACTCTCCTTCCAGGGAAACTTTATAAATCAACGTCAAAATAATTTAGGGCGCCTGAATGTGAAAATATCACTGTGTAATAAGTTCAGACTGACATGGAACACTTGAAATTTCGATATTTGTTTGTAATTTGTCACAGGTCCATGAAGGAATGCATGTTAATGTAAACAAGTGTTAGTTTGTCGGAGAGACCGAATAAGATTTTTAACATTCCTGTCAAAATATTTATTTTCTTTAGAATGTTAATTTCTTAAATTGATTTTGTGAAAATTATGACGGGCCATACGAGTACACCTGTGCGAGTATTATTTGGTACATACAAATTAATCTCTTTTGTTATCCAAATTGTTTTTATACGCACTAGGCACGTGCACCTCATATAATTGTGAAAATTGCTGCTTCAGCGTCTGGATCGCTGGTACTCAACGTCACCAAGGTCGAGGCGACGCATCGGTATTCAAAGTTCTATCGCTATTAAATAAATTATTTTAATATAATATTCCCGATTTGTTCTTGCCGTTAACCAAAACTCTCCCCAATCGATTTTCGAAAAATTTCCAGCGTCGGACCGGACTTTACTTATTTTTGTACGCTAATTTTTACGTTCAGCTAATGATAGTGGTGTATTTGTTCTTCACCAAACCTGCTCCGGCCGAAATCCGAAATTTTCACTGACATCATACGCTTAAGTATTGTATGCTTAGACACGATTTATTTACACTATTTATTTTACGTACATTGCGTTCATTATTGTTCTGCATTATTTATAACTAAGATGGAGCAGTTTGAAAATCTAATAGTAAGCGGAGAACAAATACCACCACGTATAATTCCCGTGAAAAGTGATGGAAATAGTCTTTCTTACTATCTTTCCTATTGCATTTTTAATACCGGAAATAGAGCTCAAGAGCGAAGAATAACTTCGACTTTTTTTATACATAATTCCTAAATACTTCGTCTTTATGGTGTAAAATTTTGTATTTATATATTTCAACATTGTCTTTAACGTTGTCAGAGAACTAAATGGGAATAATTTGGAATAATTTAGCTTCTATGTCAACTCTCCTTCTCTTGAAACTTTTGAAAACAACGTCAAAATTCTTTAGGGCGCCTGGATTTGAAAATATAACTCTGTGTAATAAGTTTAGACTGACTAGAGTGAAAAGAAAGGAGCTTGCATCCAGAAACGAAATTAAATGGAACACTTGAAGTTAAAATATTTGTTTGTAATTCGTCACAATTCCATGAGGGAATGCGTGTTAATGTAAACAAATGTGAGTTTATTGGAGAGGCCGAATAAGATTTTTACATTATTGAAGCAGCTGGAGCCTGCCACGTCAAGGGCAAGGTCAGAAACGTGAAAAGGCGATGCTCGATTTAGTTTGATTGAGTGTTTATGCAGAAATTCGCACATACCAAGCGTTGGATAAGCCTTTCTTATCGTTTCTTAGAATTCGAGAATTGCTGGTTCAGCGTATGGAGTAGTACTCGATCGCGGTGTTTAATTTTAACACAACTACAATTGTGAAAATTGCTGCTCCAGCGTCGGAAACTGTTCGCAAAGTCGCCAAATTCGATGAGGCGACGCATCAGTGTTCGAAGGTCTACCGCTATCAAATAAAGTATTTTAATTTAACATTTGATCCTCGCGTTAACCAAATCTGCCCCCAATCAATTTTCGAAAAATTATCAGCATCGGACCGGACTCCACTTATATTTGTACGCTAATTTTTACGTTTAGTTAATGATAGTGGTGTATTTGTTTTTCACCAAATTTGCCCCGAAATTTTCACCGTTGTATGTACCAGATATCACTGACATTCATACCAGTGGCGGTGTAAGCGCTAAATTTTCGTGAAAATATCTGAAAAATTCATAATTCTGCAACTGAATTACAGAACTAATTTTGTGTTCGATAGTAAATTTATACTTGGAGTGGCACTGCCAACCCTGCCACCCCTGACGAGCCCCACTGCTGACTACTTTCCTTCCAGAAAAATTTTTGAAATCAGCGGCAAAATAAATTTAGGGCACCTGGATGTGAAAATATCACTATGTAATAAGTTCAGACTGACAAGAGTGAAAAAAACCGCTTGCATCCTGAAACGAAATCAAATGGAACACTTGAAATTTAGATATTTGTTTGTAATTCGTCACAGGTCCATGAAGGCATGCATGTTAATGTAAACAAGTGTTAGTTTGTCGGAGAGGCCGAATAAGATTTTTACACCCACCACATTCCCGTCAAAATATTTATATACTTTAGTATGTTAATTCATTTTGTGCAAATTATGACGGGCCAGTCGAGTACACCTGCGCGAGTATTATTTGGTAATCCAAATTTTTTTAATACGCACTAGGCACGTGCACCTAATATAATTGTTAAAATTGCTGCTTCAGCGTCTGGAACGCTGGTACTCAACGTCGCCAAGGTCGAGGCGACGCATCAGTATTCGAAGTTCTATCGCTATTAAATAATTTTTTTTAATATAATATTCCCGATTTGTTCTTGACGTTAAGTAAATATCTCCCCAATCGATTTTCGAAAAATTACCATCGTCGTACCGGACTCCACTTATATACCGTACGCTAATTTTTACGTTCATTTAATGATAGTGGTGTATTTGATCTTCACCAAACCTGCTCCGGCCAAAATCCGAAATTTGCAGTTTTACCGGATTTCACTGACATCATAAGTAATGTGTGCTTATACACGATTTACACTATTTGTTTTATGTACATTGTGTTCATTATTGTTCTGCATTATTTATAACTAAGATGGAGGAATAGTAAGCGGGGTACAAATACCACCACGTATAATTCCTCTGAAAAGTGATGGAAATAGTCTTTTTTACTATCTTTCCTATTGCATTTTATTACCGAAAATAGAGCTCAAGAGGTTCGCACTATAATTGTTCATTTTAAAATTACCAAATTTTCTGTATATTTTACCTGAATACGTTAAAAACCCCTAAACATAATGTACCATTCCAAACTACTCTCAAAAATCATACACTTGCCATTCCAAACTACCCCACATCAACCTAAAATGTAAAAAAATTACGAATTACAAGCAAACTACGCTAAACTCGCATAAATTACTTCGACTTCCGCTATATCACTCCAACCACTTCTTACGAAGCCAAACTAAACCCAATCGCATAATCGAATAATTTGGAATAGTTCAGCTTCTCTGTCAACTCTCCTTCTCTTGAAGAGTGAAAAAGAGTGAAAAAAAAGGAGCTTGCACCCAGAAACGAAATTATCGTCATTTTCCAAATCATATTGAAGTACCCGGTCCTGGCAATGCAGGTTAATTTCAGCAAATTTGTTTATTTTGTGATTGGAAAAGTAGAGCATTCCTGTTTAATTGTATTATAATGTCGATTAGTCTACATCACAAATACACCACTTTTGTCAACACTGCGTTTATTTAATCTACGTCCGGGCAACGCCGGGTACATTCAGCTAGTTTAACATAAAATTTCCTCAAATAAACTTGCCATCATTCAGCGGCGGTTATAATGACTGGATGCATTTTCATGACACATTCAACTCGTTAATTCACAATAATCCATGTTTGACAACTATTCAGAAATTTTATTATTTACAATCGTCACTCAAGGGCGAAGCTGCTCAAATCGTAGCATCACTTCAAATTACCGAAGACAACTATGTGTTAGCATGGGATTTGTTGAAGCGACGTTTTGAAGACAAAAAAGTAATAACTCGCGCACACGTAAAGGAAATTGTTGATATTTCTCCTGTTAAACCCAATGCTCCCGCGTTAAGGAATTTTGTAAGCACAATTGTCAAAAATTATCGATCACTTGCCAACCTTGGTGAATGTGTTGAGCAATGGGACACTATATTGCTATATATATTAACGTCAAAGTTAGATTTTGAATTCAAGAAAAATTGGGAAATCTATATGAAAGACATCGCGAAACCTACATTTACAATCTTCACAGAATTTTTGACACAACACTGCAAATTGCTAGAAGCTATTGATGAAAAGCCCGCAAAACAAACATTGTTCAAAAAACCGCCTGAACAGAAGTCATTTTCGCATTTAGCAATGAATCGAATAAAATGTCCGATATGTCAAGAAAATCATCTCATTTATCATTGTAAACAATTTTTGGGTTTGCCAATCAGCAACCGGCTAGCGAACGTCCGCAGATTGAATCTGTGCACAAATTGTCTACGGTCAGGACACACAAATTCAGAGTGCAGATCAAGTGCCTGTCGCAAATGCCAGAAAAAACACAATTCACTTTTGCATTTTCCATCAGCCACACAGCAAATTTCAACAGATGCAATGGCAAGCGTTTCAAATGAGAAAGAGTCAACTTCGATCGAAGTAAAACCTACAACTACGGCTTTAGCATCGCTCTATAATAGCAGTTTGTCTCCGGAGCCATTCGTCTTGTTAGCTACAGCGCAAATAATAATTTACGATTCAAAATATTCTAAATATTAAATATGCTGATACCTATTTTGATTCTCTTCCACCTTCCAATAAATATTTGTTCCAGTTGAGATGCAAACATAAACGTATTTCTGAATTGCAACACGCTGATGAAGCAAGCCCTACCTTTTCAACATGCGTGCATTTGTATAAAAAGCTCTATGGTTTTTAACTTTAAAGAGGTATAAATGCGGTGTAAGCGCTAGAGATTCGTAAAAATATCTGAAAAATTCGAAATTCTGCAATTGAATCAGAACTATCTTTGTGTTCGATAGTAAATTTATACTTGGAGTGGCACTGCCAACCCTGCCACCCCTGACTAGGCACCTGCTGACTACTCTCCTTCCAGGGAAACTTTATAAATCAACGTCAAAATAATTTAGGGCGCCTGAATGTGAAAATATCACTGTGTAATAAGTTCAGACTGACATGGAACACTTGAAATTTCGATATTTGTTTGTAATTTGTCACAGGTCCATGAAGGAATGCATGTTAATGTAAACAAGTGTTAGTTTGTCGGAGAGACCGAATAAGATTTTTAAAATTCCTGTCAAAATATTTATTTACTTTAGAATGTTAATTTCTTAAATTGATTTTGTGAAAATTATGACGGGCCATACGAGTACACCTGTGCGAGTATTATTTGGTACATACAAATTAATCTCTTTATCATTTTAAAATTACCAAATTTTCTGTATATTTTACCTGAATACGTTAAAAACCCCTAAACATAATGTACCATTCCAAACTACTCTCAAAAATCATACACTTGCCATTCCAAACTACCCCACATCAACCTAAAATGTAAAAAAATTACGAATTACAAGCAAACTACGCTAAACTCGCATAAATTACTTCGACTTCCGCTATATCACTCCAACCACTTCTTACCAAGCCAAACTAAACCCAATCGCATAATCGAATAATTTGGAATAGTTCAGCTTCTCTGTCAACTCTCCTTCTCTTGAAGAGTGAAAAAGAGTGAAAAAAAAGGAGCTTGCACCCAGAAACGAAATTATCGTCATTTTCCAAATCATATTGAAGTACCCGGTCCTGGCAATGCAGGTTAATTTCAGCAAATTTGTTTATTTTGTGATTGGAAAAGTAGAGCATTCCTGTTTAATTGTATTATAATGTCGATTAGTCTACATCACAAATACACCACTTTTGTCAACACTGCGTTTATTTAATCTACGTCCGGGCAACGCCGGGTACATTCAGCTAGTTTAACATAAAATTTCCTCAAATAAACTTGCCATCATTCAGCGGCGGTTATAATGACTGGATGCATTTTCATGACACATTCAACTCGTTAATTCACAATAATCCATGTTTGACAACTATTCAGAAATTTTATTATTTACAATCGTCACTCAAGGGCGAAGCTGCTCAAATCGTAGCATCACTTCAAATTACCGAAGACAACTATGTGTTAGCATGGGATTTGTTGAAGCGACGTTTTGAAGACAAAAAAGTAATAACTCGCGCACACGTTAAGGAAATTGTTGATATTTCTCCTGTTAAACCCAATGCTCCCGCGTTAAGGAATTTTGTAAGCACAATTGTCAAAAATTATCGATCACTTGCCAACCTTGGTGAATGTGTTGAGCAATGGGACACTATATTGCTATATATATTAACGTCAAAGTTAGATTTTGAATTCAAGAAAAATTGGGAAATCTATATGAAAGACATCGCGAAACCTACATTTACAACCTTCACAGAATTTTTGACACAACAGTGCAAATTGCTAGAAGCTATTGATGAAAAGCCCGCAAAACAAACATTGTTCAAAAAACCGCCTGAACAGAAGTCATTTTCGCATTTAGCAATGAATCGAATAAAATGTCCGATATGTCAAGAAAATCATCTCATTTATCATTGTAAACAATTTTTGGGTTTGCCAATCAGCAACCGGCTAGCGAACGTCCGCAGATTGAATCTGTGCACAAATTGTCTACGGTCAGGACACACAAATTCAGGGTGCAGATCAAGTGCCTGTCGCAAATGCCAGAAAAAACACAATTCACTTTTGCATTTTCCATCAGCCACACAGCAAATTTCAACAGATGCAATGGCAAGCGTTTCAAATGAGAAAGAGTCAACTTCGATCGAAGTAAAACCTACAACTACGGCTTTAGCATCGCTCTATAATAGCAGTTTGTCTCCGGAGCCATTCGTCTTGTTAGCTACAGCGCAAATAATAATTTACGATTCAAATAATCAACCCGTTCTTTGTCGCGCTATTCTGGACAGTGGTTCACAATCTAATTTCATGACCAAGTGGTTGTCGGAAAGACTAGATCTCAAATCATCAAAAATAAGTGTTTCCGTATGCGGTATTAACCAAGCAGCATTGCGCATCAAAGCAAAAACAAAGGCAAGAATACAATCACGTCAAAATCAGTACTCTGCCGAGTTGACATTTTTAATTTTGAATCAAATTACTGGTCTCACTCCACAAAAAATGTTAAAACGTCATAAGCTGTGCATTCCGCCTGATATTCAAGATTGCTTAGCAGATCCTGAGTTTGATCAACCTGGGCGCATCGATGCACTTTTAGGAGCAAACATATTCTTTGACTTACTTTGCGTCGGACAAGTAAAGTTGGGACAGAATGAAATCATATTAAACAAAACAAATTTAGGATGGATTGTGTCGGGACAAACATTTCAGTGCGAACCACTGGAACCGAAATCATGTCTTTTAATCGCAAATTCAGATGTACAGGACCAACTTCAACAGTTTTGGCAACTGGAAAGCCACTATGCGACTCCCAAATACTCAAGGGAGGAAGTCGAGTGTGAAGAACATTTTTTAAAAACCGTGCGTCGAGACGAAACTGGTCGTTTCTCGGTTCAATTGCCTTTAAAAGCGAATTATACAGATTTAGGCGACTCCAGAGAAATGGCAATCACGCGTTTCGCTTCAATTGAACGTAAACTCCTCGCGAATCCAAAACTACGAGCAGACTATAATGAATTTATGGCAGAATATGAATCACTCGGTCATATGTCACGAGTAACTGTTGATCAATCACGTTCTGAGGTACCCATATTTTATCTACCACATCATGGAGTACTGAAGGAGCAAAGCACCACTACTCGCTTACGCGTTGTTTTTGACGCCTCTGCAAAAAGCACTTCCGGCTTATCACTAAATGATGTATTAAAAATCGGTTCAACGGTTCAAAACGACCTATTCACTACCCTCATACGATTTCGGCAGCATTCCGTAGTTTTAATTGCAGACATAGGGAAGATGTATAGGCAAATTAACATTGAACCAGCTCAACGTGACCTTCAGCGCATTGTTTGGCGATCGGATCCAAAAGGTGAGCTTAAGCATTATCGGCTCAACACGGTGACATACGGCACAGCTTCCGCGTCATTTCTATCAACTCGATGCCTAAAGCAATTGGCAATTGAAAATAGTTCAACTTACCCTCGAGAAGCAGCAATAATACAAAACGATTTTTACGTGGATGATCTTTTGACAGGATCTAATGATTCACGTGATTTAAGTACAATTTCACAAAACTTAATCACGATTTTCAACAGTGCCGTGTTTGAATTAAGAAAATTCTTATCAAATGATTCATCAGTACTTGATAATTTGACCAGGACACCAGACAATGCATCGAGATTTTTAATTGCAGATGATCAATCTAAAACTTTAGGAATTTCATGGCACGCGTCATCGGACAATTTTGAATATAAGATACGCGAATATGGCAATCATTGTCATGTCACAAAAAGAAAAATCTTGTCAATTATAGCTAAGATATTTGATCCTTTTTGCCTTCTTGGGCCAATCACGGTGCAAGCCAAGATAATATTACAAAAATTATGCCTATCAGTTTGCACACGGCATGGATACAGTTTTGCAAACGGCTCGTGGATTCGCAAACCATTCACGTACCTCGGCATACAATTTTACCCAACGCGCGAACCGTGCAACTCCATGGCTTCTGTGACGCAAGCGAGTTGGCTTATGGAGCCTGTGTATACGTCCGATCACAAGCGTCCCGCGAACACGTCCAGGTGAGTCTTCTCTGCGCAAAGTCGCGTGTCGCGCCGCTTAAGGCAATCTCTCTTCCGCGTCTCGAATTGTGTGGTGGCTTACTTCTCGCACAACTTATGAAAAGGGTTAAAAACGCTCTAGACATTCACATCAGCGATATTTTTTATTGGACGGACTCTACTATATTACTTTCTTGGCTAGCTGCTGAGCCTAACACCTGGAAGACATTCGTGTCAAATCGCGTATCGGAAATCCAAACCTTAACAGATGTTAAACATTGGCGGCATGTAAAATCAGCACATAATCCCGCAGACATAATCTCCCGCGGGATATTCCCGGGCGAGTTTGCAGAGACCAAATTGTGGTGGGGTGGCCCGTCATTTTTAAGCAAGGATTTCACGGTGTGGGAAGCCCAAACACGAGACAATCTATTGCTAAAACATCAAGAAGCTCCAGAACGTAAAATCATAAGTTTGCCCTGTTCATTGGAATTAGATTTTGTAACCAAATTCTCAAGTATCAAAACGTTACAACGAATAATCGCATATTGCTTGAGATTTATTTCAAATGCTCAATTATCATCAAACTTCCGTATCTCGGGTAATCTAAGTACACAGGAAATCGAAAGGGCTACAACAGTGCTTCTAAAATATGTTCAGAAAAGGCATTTCACGTCGGAAATCGCGGCGCTTCGCCGTACGGGCTCTGTTAAACCGAGCAGTCGACTAAGAACTCTTAATGTATTCTTGGATCCAGAAGGATTGATTCGCGTCGGTGGTAGGTTAAAAAATTCAAATTTGGAAAACCATCAAAAACATCCTATCGTTTTGCCAAGTCAATATCATGTGACCAAACTCATCATCGAAGATTATCACCGCAAAAATTTGCATTCCGGGACTCAAGCCACACTCGCGTCAGTTCGACAAAACTATTGGCCACTCAAAGGCAATCAAACAGTGAAAGGAGTGTTAAGACGATGCGTAGTCTGCTTTAGAGCTAATCCAATTTCAGTGATTCCCCAAATGGGTGATTTACCAAAACAAAGAATCACGCCTGCGCGTCCATTCTACTACTGTGGGGTAGATTACGCAGGGCCATATGCATTGAAGGGAGGTCAAACACGCAACAGCAAAATAGTAAAGTCGTATTTATGCATTTTCGTCTGTCTTGCTACGAAAGCTGTACACAATGAGCTCGCAACTGACTTGACCACACAATGTTTTTTAATCGCGTTTAAGAGATTTGCTTCTAGGCGTGGAGCAGCGCGTCAAATGTTTTCTGATAATGCCACCAATTTTACTGGGGCTGATAACTATCTTCAGAAAATTTCTAAGTTGTTGCAAACTAACGATTCTCAAAATTACTTTTCGTATTCCAGTATTGAATGGAAATTCATTCCTCCTCGCAGTCCGCACTTTGGCGGCCTGTGGGAAGCATCAGTAAAATCTATAAAATATCATCTCAAACGTATTTTGACCAACATTAACTTAACTTACGAGGAGTTTTACACTCTCCTCACTCAGGTGGAAGCGGTTTTAAACTCGCGGCCCTTAATTCCCCTTTCCGAGGATCCCAATGATCTGACAGCGTTGACCCCGGGACATTTCTTGATCGGGGAGCCGCTAAATGCAATTCCGCAGCCACATCTAACAGACCAGCCGATCAACTTGGTCGCTGGTCCAAAGACTATTTACATCGGTTGCAGCAGCGTACCAAATCCCACTTCAACAAGTCTCCTTCTCTCCTCGTCGGTTCACTTGTACTTTTGAAGGAAGACAACGCACCTCCCCTACATTGGCTGCTAGGACGCATTACAGCAGTTCATCCAGGAGCGGATGGCGTTGTGCGTGTCGTCACCGTGAGAACGAGAGACGGCGAAGTTAAGCGTGCCAGTGCCAAAGTGTGCCTGCTTCCAATCATGGACAATATGGACGCTTAAGAGTGCCTATTATTGAAGTTCTTTAGATAATTTGTTAGTTGTCTTTGAAGCAATCACGTGAATTTTCGTTGAAAGGGAGCCTTTCAAGGGCGGCGGTATGTTAACATAAATTAGTGCGTGATCATAAAGGCTGTGATTGCAAGTGTTCCTTTTATGATCGTAACTAAGCAACAGAATATAACAAGTTGTTGATTTTTTGATTTTGTAAGATTTTGAAGTTTGTATGAATTTTCAAAAATATATATCTTGTACTCGTGCGGCGTATTTCACAAAAATCCACGATACTCAAAACAGATGATATGGTTTGGTTTGTTGTGGTAAGGGATAGTTGGGGGTGATTTACGGTAGCCGAAGTAATTTAGGTGATTCTGGTATAGTTTGTTATGATTTTTTAGCATTATTTTGTATTTTTAAAGTGATGGGGTTTAGTTTGTTGCTGTAAAGTGTAGTTGGGGGTGATTTTTGATATCCGAAGTAATTTAGGTGAGTTTGGCATAGTTTGCTATAGTTAGTAGCATTTTTTTGTAACTTGAAAGTGATTGGGTTTAGTTTGTTGTGGTAAGGGTTAGTTGGTGATGATTTAGAGTAGCCGAAGTAATTTAGGTGAGTTTGGCATAGTTTGTAATGATTTGTTCACCTTTTTTTGTAATTTTAAGATGATATGGTTTGGTTTGTTGTGGTAAGGGATAGTTGGGGGTGATTTACGGTAGCCGAAGTAATTTAGGTGATTCTGGTATAGTTTGTTATAATTTTTAGCATTTTTTTGTAATTTTAAAGTGATTGGGCTTAGTTTGTTGCTGCAAAGTGTAGTTGGGGGTGATTTTTGATAGCCGAAGTAATTTAGGTGAGTTTGGCATAGTTTGCTATGGTTAGTAGCATTTTTTTGTAATTTAAAAGCGATTGGGTTTAGTTTGTTGTAGTAAGGGTTAGTTGGTGATGATTTAGAGTAGCCGAAGTAATTTAGGTGAGTCTGGCATAATTTGTTATGATTTGTACACCTTTTTTTGTAATTTTAAGATGATATGGTTTGGTTTGTTGTGGTAAGGGATAGTTGGGGGTGATTTACGGTAGCCGAAGTAATTTAGGTTATTCTGGTATAGTTTGTTATGATTTTTAGCAGTTTTTTGTAATTTTAAAGTGATTGGGCTTAGTTTGTTGCTGTAAAGTGTAGTTGGGGTGATTTTTGATAGCCGAAGTAATTTAGGTGAGTTTGGCATAGTTTGCTATGGTTAGTAGCATTTTTTTGTAATTTAAAAGTGATTGGGTTTAGTTTGTTGTGGTAAGGGTTAGTTGGTGATTATTTGGAGTAGCCGAAGTAATTTATGTGAGTCTGGCATACTTTGTTATGATTTGTACACCTTTTTTTGTAATTTTAAGATGATATGGTTTGGTTTGTTGTGGTAAGGGATAGTTGGGGGTGATTTACAGTAGCCGAAGTAATTTAGGTGATTTTGGTATAGTTTGTTATAATTTTTAGCATTTTTTTGTAATTTTAAAGTGATTGGGCTTAGTTTGTTGCTGTAAACTGTAGTTGGGGGTGATTTTTGATAGCCGAAGTAATTTAGGTGAGTTTGGCATAGTCTGCTATGGTTAGTAGCATTTTTTTGTAATTTAAAAGTGATTGGGTTTAGTTTGTTGTGGTAAGGGTTAGTTGGTGATGATTTAGAGTAGCCGAAGTAATTTAGGTGAGTATGGCATAGTTTGTTATGATTTGTACACCTTTTTTGTAATTTTAAGATGATATGGTTTGGTTTGTTGTGGTAAGGGATAGTTGGGGGTGATTTACGGTAGCCGAAGTAATTTAGGTGATTCTGGTATAGTTTGTTAAGATTTTTAGCATTTTTTTGTAATTTTAAAGTGATTGGGCTTAGTTTGTTGCTGTAAAGTGTAGTTGGGGGTGATTTTTGATACCTGAAGTAATTTAGGTGAGTTTGGCATAGTTTGCTATGGTTAGTAGCATTTTTTGTAATCTAAAAGTGATTGGGTTTAATTTGTTGTGGTAAGGGTTAGTTGGTGATGATTTAGAGTTGCCGAAGTAATTTAGGCCAGTCTGGCATAGTTTGTTATGATTTGTACACCTTTTTTTGTAATTTTAAGATGATATGCTTTGGTTTGTTGTGGTAAGGGATAGTTGGAGGTGATTTACGGTAGCCAAGGTAATTTAGGTGATTCTGGTATAGTTTGTTATGATTTTTAGCATTTTTTTGTAATTTTAAAGTGATTGGGCTTAGTTTGTTGCTGTAAAGTGTAGTTGGGGGTGATTTTTGATAGCCGAAGTAATTTAGGTGAGTTTGGCATAGTTTGCTACGGTTAGTAGCATTTTTTTGTAATTTAAAAGTGATTGCGTTTAGTTTGTTGTGGTAAGGGTTAGTTGGTGATGATTTAGAGTAGCCGAAGTAATTTAGGTGAGTCTGGCATAGTTTGTTATGATTTGTACATCTTTTTTTGTAATTTTAAGATGATATGGTTTGGTTTGTTGTGGTAAGGGATAGTTGGGGGTGATTTACGGTAGCCGAAGTACTTTAGGTGATTCTGGTATAGTTTGTTATGATTTTTTAGCATTTTTTTGTAATTTTAAAGTGATTGGGTTTAGTTTGTTGCTGTAAAGTGTAGTTGGGGGTGATTTTTGATATCCGAAGTAATTTAGGTGAGTTTGGCATAGTTTGCTATGGTTAGTAGCATTTTTTTGTAATTTGAAAGTAATTGGGTTTAGTTTGTTGTAGTAAGGGTTAGTTGGTGATGATTTAGAGTAGCCGAAGTAATTTAGGTGAGTCTGGCATAGTTTGTTATGATTTGTACACCTTTTTTTGTAATTCTAAGATGATATGGTTTGGTTTGTTGTGGTAAGGGATAGTTGGGGGTGATTTACGGTAGCCGAAGTAATTTAGGTGATTCTGGTATAGTTTGTTATGATTTTTAGCATAGTTTGCTATGGTTAGTAGCATTTTTTTGTAATTTAAAAGTGATTGGGTTTAGTTTGTTGTGGTAAGGGTTAGTTGGTGATGATTTAGAGTAGCCGAAGTAATTTAGGTGAGTCTGGCATAGTTTGTTATGATTTGTACATTTTTTTTTGTAATTTTAATATGATATGGTTTGGTTTGTTGTGGTAAGGGTTAGTTGGTGATGATTTAGAGTAGCCGAAGTAATTTAGGTGAGTCTGGCATAGTTTGTTATGATTTGTACATCTTTTTTTGTAATTTTTAGATGATATGGTTTGGTTTGTTGTGGTAAGGGATAGTTGGGGGTGATTTACGGTAGCCGAAGTAATTTAGGTGATTCTGGTATAGTTTGTTATGATTTTTTAGCATTTTTTTGTAATTTTAAAGTGATTGGGTTTAATTTGTTGCTGAAAAGTGTAGTTGGGAGTGATTTTTGATATCCGAAGTAATTTAGGTGAGTTTGGCATAGTTTGCTATGGTTAGTAGCATTTTTTAGTAATTTGAAAGTGATTGGGTTTAGTTTGTTGTGGTAAGGGTTAGTTGGTGATGATTTAGAGTAGCCGAAGTAATTTAGGTGAGTCTGGCATAGTTTGTTAGGATTTGTTCACCTTTTTTTTGTAATTTTAGGATGATATGGTTTGGTTTGTTGTGGTAAGAGATAGTTGGGGGTGATTTACGGTAGCCGAAGTAAGTTAGGTGATTCTGGTTTAGTTTGTTATGATTTTTAGCATTTTTTTGTAATTTTAAAGTGATTGGGCTTAGTTTGTTGCTGTAAAGTGTAGTTGGGGGTGATTTTTGATAGCCGAAGTAATTTAGGTGAGTCTGGCATAGTTTGTTATAATTTGTACACCTTTTTTTGTAATTTTAAGATGATATGATATGGTTAGGTTTGTTGTGGTAAAGGATAGTTGGAGGTGATTTACGGTAGCCGAAGTAATTTAGGTGATTCTGGTATAGTTTGTTATGATTTTTAGCATTTTTTTGTAATTTTAAAGTGATTGGGCTATGTTTGTTGCTGTAAAGTGTAGTTGGGGGTGATTTTTGATAGTCGAATTAATTTAGGTGAGTTCGGCATAGTTTGCTAAGGTTAGTAGCATATTTTTGTAATTTAAAAGTGATTGGGTTTAGTTTGTTGTGGTAAGGGTTAGTTGGTGATGATTTAGAGTAGCCGAAGTAATTTAGGTGAGTCTGGCATAGTTTGTTATAATTTGTACACGTTTTTTTGTAATTTTAAGATGATATGGTTTGGTTTGTTGTGGTAAAAGATAGTTGGGGGTGATTTACGGTAGCCGAAGTTATTTAGGTGATTCTGGTATAGTTTGTTATGATTTTTAGCATTTTTTTGTAATTTTAAAGTGATTGGGCTTAGTTTGTTGCTGTAAAGTGTAGTTGGGGGTGATTTTTGATAGCCGAAGTAATTTAGGTGAGTGTGGCATAGTTTGCTATGGTTAGGAGCATTTTTTTGTAATTTAAAAGTGATTGGGTTTAGTTTGTTGTGGTAAGGATTAGTTGGTGATGATTTAGAGTAGCCGAAGTAATTTAGGTGAGTCTGGCATAGTTTGTTATGAATTGTACAACTTTTTTTGTAATTTTAAGATGATATGGTTTGGTTTGATGTGGTAAAGGATAGTTGGGGGTGATTTACGGTAGCCGAAGTAATTTAGGTGATTCTGGTATAGTTTGTTATGATTTTTAGCATTTTTTTGTAATTTTAAAGTGATTGGGCTTAGTTTGTTGCTGTAAAGTGTAGTTGTGGGTGTTTTTTGATAGTCAAAGTAATTTAGGTGAGTCTGGCATAGTTTGTTATGATTTGTACACCTTTTTTTGTAATTTTAAAATGATATGGTTTGGTTTGTTGTGGTAAGGTATAGTTGGGGGTGATTTACGGTAGCCGAAGTAATTTAGGTGATTCTGGTAAGGTTTGTTATGATTTTTAGCATTTTTTTGTAATTTTAAAGTGATTGGGCTTAGTTTGTTGCTGTAAAGTGTAGTTGGGGGTGATTTTTGATAGTCGAATTAATTTAGGTGAGTTCGGCATAGTTTGCTAAGGTTAGTAGCATATTTTTGTAATTTCAAAGTGATTGGCTTTAGTTTGTTGTGGTAAGGGTTAGTTGGTGATGATTTAGAGTAGCCGAAGTAATTTAGGTGAGTCTGGCATAGTTTGTTATAATTTGTACACGTTTTTTTGTAATTTTAAGATGATATGGTTTGGTTTGATGTGGTAAGGGATAGTTGGGGGTGATTTACGGTAGCCGAAGTAGTTTAGGTTCTTTTGGTATAGTTTGTTATGATTTTTAGCATTTTTTTGTAATTTTAAAGTGATTGGTGATAGTTTGTTGCTGTAAAGTGTAGTTGGGGGTGATTTTTGATAGCCGAAGTAATTTAGGTGAGTTTGGCATAGTTTGCTATGGTTAGTAGCATTTTTTTGTAATTTAAAAGTGATTGGGTTTAGTTTGTTGTGGTAAGGGTTAGTTGGGGATGATTTAGAGTAGCCGAAGTAATTTAGGTGAGTCTGGAATAGTTTGTTATGATTTGTACACCTTTTTTTGTAATTTTAAGATGATATGGTTTGGTTTGTTGTAGTAAAGGATAGTTGGGGGTGATTTACGGTAGCCGAAGTAATTTAGGTGATTCTGGTATAGTTTGTTATGATTTTTAGCATTTTTTTGTAATTTTAAAGTGATTGGGCTTAGTTTGTTGCTGTAAAGTGTAGTTGGGGGTGATTTTTAATAGCCGAAGTAATTTAGGTGAGTTTGGCATAGTTTGCTATGGTTAGTAGCATTTTTTTGTAATTTAAAAGTGATTGGGTTTAGTTTGTTGTGGTAAGGGTTAGTTGGTGATGATTTAGAGTAGGCGAAGTAATTTAGGTGAGTCTGGCATAGTTTGTTATGATTTGTACACCTTTTTTGTAATTTTAAGATGATATGGTTTGGTTTGTTGTGGTAAAGGATAGTTGGAGGTGATTTACGGTAGCCGAAGTAATTTAGGTGATTCTGGTATAGTTTGTTATGATTTTTAGCATTTTTTTGTAATTTTAAAGTGATTGGGCTTAGTTTGTTGCTGTAAAGTGTAGTTGGGGGTGATTTTTGATAGTCGAATTAATTTAGGTGAGTTCGGCATAGTTTGCTAAGGTTAGTAGCATATTTTTGTAATTTAAAAGTGATTGGGTTTAGTTTGTTGTGGTAAGGGTTAGTTGGTGATGATTTAGAGTAGCCGAAGTAATTTAGGTGAGTCTGGCATAGTTTGTTATAATTTGTACACGTTTTTTTGTAATTTTAAGATGATATGGTTTGGTTTGTTGTGGTAAAAGATAGTTGGGGGTGATTTACGGTAGCCGAAGTTATTTAGGTGATTCTGGTATAGTTTGTTATGATTTTTAGCATTTTTTTGTAATTTTAAAGTGATTGGGCTTAGTTTGTTGCTGTAAAGTGTAGTTGGGGGTGATTTTTGATAGCCGAAGTAATTTAGGTGAGTTTGGCATAGTTTGCTATGGTTAGGAGCATTTTTTTGTAATTTAAAAGTGATTGGGTTTAGTTTGTTGTGGTAAGGGTTAGTTGGTGATGATTTAGAGTAGCCGAAGTAATTTAGGTGAGTCTGGCATAGTTTGTTATGAATTGTACAACTTTTTTTGTAATTTTAAGATGATATGGTTTGGTTTGATGTGGTAAAGGATAGTTGGGGGTGATTTACGGTAGCCGAAGTAATTTAGGTGATTCTGGTATAGTTTGTTATGATTTTTAGCATTTTTTTGTAATTTTAAAGTGATTGGGCTTAGTTTGTTGCTGTAAAGTGTAGTTGTGGGTGATTTTTGATAGTCAAAGTAATTTAGGTGAGTCTGGCATAGTTTGTTATGATTTGTACACCTTTTTTTGTAATTTTAAAATGATATGGTTTGGTTTGTTGTGGTAAGGTATAGTTGGGGGTGATTTACGGTAGCCGAAGTAATTTAGGTGATTCTGGTAAGGTTTGTTATGATTTTTAGCATTTTTTTGTAATTTTAAAGTGATTGGGCTTAGTTTGTTGCTGTAAAGTGTAGTTGGGGGTGATTTTTGATAGTCGAATTAATTTAGGTGAGTTCGGCATAGTTTGCTAAGGTTAGTAGCATATTTTTGTAATTTAAAAGTGATTGGGTTTAGTTTGTTGTGGTAAGGGTGAGTTGGTGATGATTTAGAGTAGCCGAAGTAATTTAGGTGAGTCTGGCATAGTTTGTTATAATTTGTACACGTTTTTTTGTAATTTTAAGATAATATGGTTTGGTTTGATGTGGTAAGGGATAGTTGGGGGTGATTTACGGTAGCCGAAGTAGTTTAGGTTCTTTTGGTATAGTTTGTTATGATTTTTAGCATTTTTTTGTAATTTTAAAGTGATTGGGCTTAGTTTGTTGCTGTAAAGTGTAGTTGGGGGTGATTTTTGATAGCCGAAGTAATTTAGGTGAGTTTGGCATAGTTTGCTATGGTTAGGAGCATTTTTTTGTAATTTAAAAGTGATTGGGTTTAGTTTGTTGTGGTAAGGGTTAGTTGGTGATGATTTAGAGTAGCCGAAGTAATTTAGGTGAGTCTGGCATAGTTTGTTATGAATTGTACAACTTTTTTTGTAATTTTAAGATGATATGGTTTGGTTTGATGTGGTAAAGGATAGTTGGGGGTGATTTACGGTAGCCGAAGTAATTTAGGTGATTCTGGTATAGTTTGTTATGATTTTTAGCATTTTTTTGTAATTTTAAAGTGATTGGGCTTAGTTTGTTGCTGTAAAGTGTAGTTGTGGGTGATTTTTGATAGTCAAAGTAATTTAGGTGAGTCTGGCATAGTTTGTTATGATTTGTACACCTTTTTTTGTAATTTTAAAATGATATGGTTTGGTTTGTTGTGGTAAGGTATAGTTGGGGGTGATTTACGGTAGCCGAAGTAATTTAGGTGATTCTGGTAAGGTTTGTTATGATTTTTAGCATTTTTTTGTAATTTTAAAGTGATTGGGCTTAGTTTGTTGCTGTAAAGTGTAGTTGGGGGTGATTTTTGATAGTCGAATTAATTTAGGTGAGTTCGGCATAGTTTGCTAAGGTTAGTAGCATATTTTTGTAATTTAAAAGTGATTGGGTTTAGTTTGTTGTGGTAAGGGTGAGTTGGTGATGATTTAGAGTAGCCGAAGTAATTTAGGTGAGTCTGGCATAGTTTGTTATAATTTGTACACGTTTTTTTGTAATTTTAAGATGATATGGTTTGGTTTGATGTGGTAAGGGATAGTTGGGGGTGATTTACGGTAGCCGAAGTAGTTTAGGTTCTTTTGGTATAGTTTGTTATGATTTTTAGCATTTTTTTGTAATTTTAAAGTGATTGGTGATAGTTTGTTGCTGTAAAGTGTAGTTGGGGGTGATTTTTGATAGCCGAAGTAATTTAGGTGAGTTTGGCATAGTTTGCTATGGTTAGTAGCATTTTTTTGTAATTTAAAAGTGATTGGGTTTAGTTTGTTGTGGTAAGGGTTAGTTGGGGATGATTTAGAGTAGCCGAAGTAATTTAGGTGAGTCTGGAATAGTTTGTTATGATTTGTACACCTTTTTTTGTAATTTTAAGATGATATGGTTTGGTTTGTTGTAGTAAAGGATAATTGGGGGTGATTTACGGTAGCCGAAGTAATTTAGGTGATTCTGGTATAGTTTGTTATGATTTTTAGCATTTTTTTGTAATTTTAAAGTGATTGGGCTTAGTTTGTTGCTGTAAAGTGTAGTTGGGGGTGATTTTTAATAGCCGAAGTAATTTAGGTGAGTTTGGCATAGTTTGCTATGGTTAGTAGCATTTTTTTGTAATTTAAAAGTGATTGGGTTTAGTTTGTTGTGGTAAGGGTTAGTTGGTGATGATTTAGAGTAGGCGAAGTAATTTAGGTGAGTCTGGCATAGTTTGTTATGATTTGTACACCTTTTTTTGTAATTTTAAGATGATATGGTTTGGTTTGTTGTGGTAAGGGATAGTTGGGGGTGATTTACGGTAGCCGAAGTAATTTAGGTGATTCTGGTATAGTTTGTTATGATTTTTAGCATTTTTTTGTCATTTTAAATTGATTGGGCTTAGTTTGTTGCTGTAAAGTGTTGTTGGGGGTGATTTTTGATAGCCGAAGTAATTTAGGTGAGTTTGGAAAAGTTTGCTATGGTTAGTAGCATTTTTTTGTAATTTAAAAGTGATTGGGTTTAGTTTGTTGTGATAAGGGTTAGTTGGTGATGATTTAGAGTAGCCGAAGTAATTTAGGTGAGTCTGGCATTGTTTGTTATGATTTGTACACCTTTTTTTGTAATTTTAAGATGATAAGGTTTGGTTTGTTGTGGTAAGGGTTAGTTGGTGATGATTTATGGTAGCCGAAGTAATTTAGGTGAGTTTGGCATAGTTTGCTAGGGTTACTAGCAATTTTATGTAATTTAAATGTGATTGGGTTTAATTTGTTGTGGTAAGGGTTAGTTGGTGATTATTTAGAGTAGCCGAAGTAATTTAGGTGAGTCTGGCATAGTTTGTTATGATTTGTACACCTTTTTTTGTAATTTTAAGATGATATGGTTTGGTTTGTTGTGGTAAGGGATAGTTGGGGGTGATTTACGGTAGCCGAAGTAATTTAGGTGATTCTGGTATAGTTTGTTTTGATTTTTAGCATTTTTTTGTAATTTTAAAGTGATTGGACTTAGTTTGTTGCTGTAAAGTGTAGTTGGGGGTGATTTTTGATAGCCGAAGTAATTTAGGTGAGTTTGGCATAGTTTGCTATGGTTAGTAGCATTTTTTTGTAATTTAAAATTGATTGGGTTTAGTTTGTTGTGGTAAGGGTTAGTTGGTGATGATTTAGAGTAGCCGAAGTAATTTAGGTGAGTCTGGCATAGTTTGTTATGATTTGTACACCTTTTTTTGTAATTTTAAGATGATATGGTTTGGTTTGTTGTGGTAAGGGATAGTTGGAAGTGATTTACGGTAGCCGAAGTAATTTAGGTTATTCTGGTATAGTTTGTTATGATTTTTAACATTTTTTTGTAATTTTAAAGTAATTGGGCTTAGTTTGTTGCTGTAAAGTGTAGTTGGGGGTGATTTTTGATAGCCGAAGTAATTTAGGTGAGTTTGGCATAGTTTGCTATGGTTAGTAGCATTTTTTTGTAATTTAAAAGAGATTGGGTTTAGTTTGTTGTGGTAAGGGTTAGTTGGTGATGATTTAGAGTAGCCGAAGTAATTTAGGTGAGTCTGGCATAGTTTGTTATGATTTGTACACCTTTTTTTGTAATTTTAAGATGATATGGTTTGGTTTGTTGTGGTAAGGGATAGTTGGGGGTGATTTACGGTAGCCGAAGTAATTTAGATGACTCTGGTATAGTTTGTTATGATTTTTAGCATTTTTTTGTAATTTTAAAGTGATTGGGCTTAGTTTGTTGCTGTAAAGTGTAGTTGGGGGTGATTTTTGATAGCCGAAGTAATTTAGGTGAGTTTGGCATAGTTTGCTATGGTTAGTAGCATTTTTTTGTAATTTAAAATTGATTGGGTTTAGTTTGTTGTGGTAAGGGTTAGTTGGGGATGATTTAGAGTAGCCGAAGTAATTTAGGTGAGTCTGGCATAGTTTGTTATGATTTGTACACCTTTTTTTGTAATTTTAAGATGATAGGGTTTGGTTTGTTGTGGTAAAGGATAGTTGGAAGTGATTTACGGTAGCCGAAGTAATTTAGGTGATTCTGGTATAGTTTGTTATGATTTTTAGCATTTTTTTGTAATTTTAAAGTAATTGGGCTTAGTTTGTTGCTGTAAAGTGTAGTTGGGGGTGATTTTTGATAGCCGAAGTAATTTAGGTGAGTTTGGCATAGTTTGCTATGGTTAGTAGCATTTTTTTGTAATTTAAAAGAGATTGGGTTTAGTTTGTTGTGGTTAGGGTTAGTTGGTGATGATTTAGAGTAGCCGAAGTAATTTAGGTGAGTCTGGCATAGTTTGTTATGATTTGTACACCTTTTTTTGTAATTTTAAGATGATATGGTTTGGTTTGTTGTGGTAAGGGATAGTTGGGGGTGATTTACGGTAGCTGAAGTAATTTAGGTGATTCTGGTATAGTTTGTTATGATTTTTAGCATTTTTTTGTAATTTTAAAGTGATTGGGCTTAGTTTGTTGCTGTAAAGTGTAGTTGGGGGTGATTTTTGATAGTCGAATTAATTTAGGTGAGTTCGGCATAGTTTGCTAAGGTTAGTAGCATATTTTTGTAATTTAAAAGTGATTGGGTTTAGTTTGTTGTGGTAAGGGTTAGTTGGTGATGATTTAGAGTAGCCGAAGTAATTTAGGTGAGTCTGGCATAGTTTGTTATAATTTGTACACGTTTTTTTGTAATTTTAAGATGATATGGTTTGGTTTGTTGTGGTAAAAGATAGTTGGGGGTGATTTACGGTAGCCGAAGTTATTTAGGTGATTCTGGTATAGTTTGTTATGATTTTTAGCATTTTTTTGTAATTTTAAAGTGATTGGGCTTAGTTTGTTGCTGTAAAGTGTAGTTGGGGGTGATTTTTGATAGCCGAAGTAATTTAGGTGAGTTTGGCATAGTTTGCTATGGTTAGGAGCATTTTTTTGTAATTTAAAAGTGATTGGGTTTAGTTTGTTGTGGTAAGGGTTAGTTGGTGATGATTTAGAGTAGCCGAAGTAATTTAGGTGAGTCTGGCATAGTTTGTTATGAATTGTACAACTTTTTTTGTAATTTTAAGATGATATGGTTTGGTTTGATGTGGTAAAGGATAGTTGGGGGTGATTTACGGTAGCCGAAGTAATTTAGGTGATTCTGGTATAGTTTGTTATGATTTTTAGCATTTTTTTGTAATTTTAAAGTGATTGGGCTTAGTTTGTTGCTGTAAAGTGTAGTTGTGGGTGATTTTTGATAGTCAAAGTAATTTAGGTGAGTCTGGCATAGTTTGTTATGATTTGTACACCTTTTTTTGTAATTTTAAAATGATATGGTTTGGTTTGTTGTGGTAAGGTATAGTTGGGGGTGATTTACGGTAGCCGAAGTAATTTAGGTGATTCTGGTAAGGTTTGTTATGATTTTTAGCATTTTTTTGTAATTTTAAAGTGATTGGGCTTAGTTTGTTGCTGTAAAGTGTAGTTGGGGGTGATTTTTGATAGTCGAATTAATTTAGGTGAGTTCGGCATAGTTTGCTAAGGTTAGTAGCATATTTTTGTAATTTAAAAGTGATTGGGTTTAGTTTGTTGTGGTAAGGGTGAGTTGGTGATGATTTAGAGTAGCCGAAGTAATTTAGGTGAGTCTGGCATAGTTTGTTATAATTTGTACACGTTTTTTTGTAATTTTAAGATAATATGGTTTGGTTTGATGTGGTAAGGGATAGTTGGGGGTGATTTACGGTAGCCGAAGTAGTTTAGGTTCTTTTGGTATAGTTTGTTATGATTTTTAGCATTTTTTTGTAATTTTAAAGTGATTGGGCTTAGTTTGTTGCTGTAAAGTGTAGTTGGGGGTGATTTTTGATAGCCGAAGTAATTTAGGTGAGTTTGGCATAGTTTGCTATGGTTAGGAGCATTTTTTTGTAATTTAAAAGTGATTGGGTTTAGTTTGTTGTGGTAAGGGTTAGTTGGTGATGATTTAGAGTAGCCGAAGTAATTTAGGTGAGTCTGGCATAGTTTGTTATGAATTGTACAACTTTTTTTGTAATTTTAAGATGATATGGTTTGGTTTGATGTGGTAAAGGATAGTTGGGGGTGATTTACGGTAGCCGAAGTAATTTAGGTGATTCTGGTATAGTTTGTTATGATTTTTAGCATTTTTTTGTAATTTTAAAGTGATTGGGCTTAGTTTGTTGCTGTAAAGTGTAGTTGTGGGTGATTTTTGATAGTCAAAGTAATTTAGGTGAGTCTGGCATAGTTTGTTATGATTTGTACACCTTTTTTTGTAATTTTAAAATGATATGGTTTGGTTTGTTGTGGTAAGGTATAGTTGGGGGTGATTTACGGTAGCCGAAGTAATTTAGGTGATTCTGGTAAGGTTTGTTATGATTTTTAGCATTTTTTTGTAATTTTAAAGTGATTGGGCTTAGTTTGTTGCTGTAAAGTGTAGTTGGGGGTGATTTTTGATAGTCGAATTAATTTAGGTGAGTTCGGCATAGTTTGCTAAGGTTAGTAGCATATTTTTGTAATTTAAAAGTGATTGGGTTTAGTTTGTTGTGGTAAGGGTGAGTTGGTGATGATTTAGAGTAGCCGAAGTAATTTAGGTGAGTCTGGCATAGTTTGTTATAATTTGTACACGTTTTTTTGTAATTTTAAGATGATATGGTTTGGTTTGATGTGGTAAGGGATAGTTGGGGGTGATTTACGGTAGCCGAAGTAGTTTAGGTTCTTTTGGTATAGTTTGTTATGATTTTTAGCATTTTTTTGTAATTTTAAAGTGATTGGGCTTAGTTTGTTGCTGTAAAGTGTAGTTGGGGGTGATTTTTAATAGCCGAAGTAATTTAGGTGAGTTTGGCATAGTTTGCTATGGTTAGTAGCATTTTTTTGTAATTTAAAAGTGATTGGGTTTAGTTTGTTGTGGTAAGGGTTAGTTGGTGATGATTTAGAGTAGGCGAAGTAATTTAGGTGAGTCTGGCATAGTTTGTTATGATTTGTACACCTTTTTTTGTAATTTTAAGATGATATGGTTTGGTTTGTTGTGGTAAGGGATAGTTGGGGGTGATTTACGGTAGCCGAAGTAATTTAGGTGATTCTGGTATAGTTTGTTATGATTTTTAGCATTTTTTTGTCATTTTAAATTGATTGGGCTTAGTTTGTTGCTGTAAAGTGTTGTTGGGGGTGATTTTTGATAGCCGAAGTAATTTAGGTGAGTTTGGAAAAGTTTGCTATGGTTAGTAGCATTTTTTTGTAATTTAAAAGTGATTGGGTTTAGTTTGTTGTGATAAGGGTTAGTTGGTGATGATTTAGAGTAGCCGAAGTAATTTAGGTGAGTCTGGCATTGTTTGTTATGATTTGTACACCTTTTTTTGTAATTTTAAGATGATAAGGTTTGGTTTGTTGTGGTAAGGGTTAGTTGGTGATGATTTATGGTAGCCGAAGTAATTTAGGTGAGTTTGGCATAGTTTGCTAGGGTTACTAGCAATTTTATGTAATTTAAAAGTGATTGGGTTTAATTTGTTGTGGTAAGGGTTAGTTGGTGATTATTTAGAGTAGCCGAAGTAATTTAGGTGAGTCTGGCATAGTTTGTTATGATTTGTACACCTTTTTTTGTAATTTTAAGATGATATGGTTTGGTTTGTTGTGGTAAGGGATAGTTGGGGGTGATTTACGGTAGCCGAAGTAATTTAGGTGATTCTGGTATAGTTTGTTTTGATTTTTAGCATTTTTTTGTAATTTTAAAGTGATTGGACTTAGTTTGTTGCTGTAAAGTGTAGTTGGGGGTGATTTTTGATAGCCGAAGTAATTTAGGTGAGTTTGGCATAGTTTGCTATGGTTAGTAGCATTTTTTTGTAATTTAAAATTGATTGGGTTTAGTTTGTTGTGGTAAGGGTTAGTTGGTGATGATTTAGAGTAGCCGAAGTAATTTAGGTGAGTCTGGCATAGTTTGTTATGATTTGTACACCTTTTTTTGTAATTTTAAGATGATATGGTTTGGTTTGTTGTGGTAAGGGATAGTTGGAAGTGATTTACGGTAGCCGAAGTAATTTAGGTTATTCTGGTATAGTTTGTTATGATTTTTAACATTTTTTTGTAATTTTAAAGTAATTGGGCTTAGTTTGTTGCTGTAAAGTGTAGTTGGGGGTGATTTTTGATAGCCGAAGTAATTTAGGTGAGTTTGGCATAGTTTGCTATGGTTAGTAGCATTTTTTTGTAATTTAAAAGAGATTGGGTTTAGTTTGTTGTGGTAAGGGTTAGTTGGTGATGATTTAGAGTAGCCGAAGTAATTTAGGTGAGTCTGGCATAGTTTGTTATGATTTGTACACCTTTTTTTGTAATTTTAAGATGATATGGTTTGGTTTGTTGTGGTAAGGGATAGTTGGGGGTGATTTACGGTAGCCGAAGTAATTTAGATGACTCTGGTATAGTTTGTTATGATTTTTAGCATTTTTTTGTAATTTTAAAGTGATTGGGCTTAGTTTGTTGCTGTAAAGTGTAGTTGGGGGTGATTTTTGATAGCCGAAGTAATTTAGGTGAGTTTGGCATAGTTTGCTATGGTTAGTAGCATTTTTTTGTAATTTAAAATTGATTGGGTTTAGTTTGTTGTGGTAAGGGTTAGTTGGGGATGATTTAGAGTAGCCGAAGTAATTTAGGTGAGTCTGGCATAGTTTGTTATGATTTGTACACCTTTTTTTGTAATTTTAAGATGATAGGGTTTGGTTTGTTGTGGTAAAGGATAGTTGGAAGTGATTTACGGTAGCCGAAGTAATTTAGGTGATTCTGGTATAGTTTGTTATGATTTTTAGCATTTTTTTGTAATTTTAAAGTAATTGGGCTTAGTTTGTTGCTGTAAAGTGTAGTTGGGGGTGATTTTTGATAGCCGAAGTAATTTAGGTGAGTTTGGCATAGTTTGCTATGGTTAGTAGCATTTTTTTGTAATTTAAAAGAGATTGGGTTTAGTTTGTTGTGGTTAGGGTTAGTTGGTGATGATTTAGAGTAGCCGAAGTAATTTAGGTGAGTCTGGCATAGTTTGTTATGATTTGTACACCTTTTTTTGTAATTTTAAGATGATATGGTTTGGTTTGTTGTGGTAAGGGATAGTTGGGGGTGATTTACGGTAGCTGAAGTAATTTAGGTGATTCTGGTATAGTTTATTATGATTTTTAGCATTTTTTGTAATTTTAAAGTGATTGGGCTTAGTTTGTTGCTGTTAAGTGAAGTTGGGGGTGATTTTTGATTGCCGAAGTAATTTAGGTGAGTTTGGCATAGTTTGCTATGGTTAGTAGCATTTTTTTGTAATTTAAAAATGATTGGGTTTAGTTTGTTGTGGTAAGGGATAGTTGGTGATGATTTAGAGTAGCCGAAGTAATTTAGGTGAGTCTGGCATAATTTGTTATGATTTGTACACCTTTTTTTGTAATTTTAAGATGATATGGTTTAATTTGTTGTGGTAAGGGATAGTTGGGGGTGATTTACGGTAGCCGAAGTAATTTAGGTGATTCTGGTATAGTTTGTTATGATTTTTTAGCATTTTTTTGTAATTTAAAAGTGATTGGGTTAAGTTTGTTGTGGTAAGGGTTAGTTGGTGATGATTTAGAGTAGCCGAAGTAATTTAGGTGAGTCTGGCATAATTTGTTATGATTTGTACACCTTTTTTTGCAATTTTAAGATGATATGGTTTGGTTTGTTGTGGTAAGGGATAGTTGGGGGTGATTTACGGTAACCGAAGTAATTTAGGTGATTCTGGTATAGTTTGTTATGATTTTTAGCATTTTTTTGTAATTTTGAAGTGATTAGGCTTAGTTTGTTGCTGCAAAGTGTAGTTAAGGGTGATTTTTGATAGCCGAAGTAATTTAGGTGAGTTTGGCATAGTTTGCTATGGTTAGTAGCATTTTTTTGTAATTTAAAAGTGATTGGGTTTAGTTTGTTGAGTAAGGGTTAGTTGGTGATGATTTAGAGTAACCGAAGTAATTTAGGTGATTCTGGCATATTTTGTTATGATTTGTACACCTTTTTTTGTAATTTTAAGATGATATGGTTTGGTTTGTTGTGGTAAGGGATAGTTGGGGGTGATTTACGGTAGCCGAAGTAATTTAGGTGATTCTGGTATAGTTTGTTATGATTTTTAGCATTTTTTTGTAATTTTAAAGTGATTGGGCTTAGTTTGTTGCTGTAAAGTGTAGTTGGGGGTGATTTTTGATAGCTGAAGTAATTTAGGTGAGTTTGGCATAGTTTGCTATGGTTAGTAGCATTTTTTGTAGTTTAAAAGTGATTGGGTCTAATTTGTTGTGATAAGGGTTAGTTGGTAATGATTTAGAGTTGCCGAAGTAATTTAGGTGAGTCTGGCATAATTTGTTATGATTTGTACACCTTTTTTTGTAATTTTAAGATGATATGGTTTGGTTTGTTGTGGTAAGGGATAGTTGGGGGTGATTTACGGTAGCCGAAGTAATTTAGGTGATTCTGGTATAGTTTGTTATGATTTTTAGCATTTTTTTGTCATTTTAAATTGATTGGGCTTAGTTTGTTGCTGTAAAGTGTTGTTGGGGGTGATTTTTGATAGCCGAAGTAATTTAGGTGAGTTTGGAAAAGTTTGCTATGGTTAGTAGCATTTTTTTGTAATTTAAAAGTGATTGGGTTTAGTTTGTTGTGATAAGGGTTAGTTGGTGATGATTTAGAGTAGCCGAAGTAATTTAGGTGAGTCTGGCATTGTTTGTTATGATTTGTACACCTTTTTTTGTAATTTTAAGATGATAAGGTTTGGTTTGTTGTGGTAAGGGTTAGTTGGTGATGATTTATGGTAGCCGAAGTAATTTAGGTGAGTTTGGCATAGTTTGCTAGGGTTACTAGCAATTTTATGTAATTTAAAAGTGATTGGGTTTAATTTGTTGTGGTAAGGGTTAGTTGGTGATTATTTAGAGTAGCCGAAGTAATTTAGGTGAGTCTGGCATAGTTTGTTATGATTTGTACACCTTTTTTTGTAATTTTAAGATGATATGGTTTGGTTTGTTGTGGTAAGGGATAGTTGGGGGTGATTTACGGTAGCCGAAGTAATTTAGGTGATTCTGGTATAGTTTGTTTTGATTTTTAGCATTTTTTTGTAATTTTAAAGTGATTGGACTTAGTTTGTTGCTGTAAAGTGTAGTTGGGGGTGATTTTTGATAGCCGAAGTAATTTAGGTGAGTTTGGCATAGTTTGCTATGGTTAGTAGCATTTTTTTGTAATTTAAAATTGATTGGGTTTAGTTTGTTGTGGTAAGGGTTAGTTGGTGATGATTTAGAGTAGCCGAAGTAATTTAGGTGAGTCTGGCATAGTTTGTTATGATTTGTACACCTTTTTTTGTAATTTTAAGATGATATGGTTTGGTTTGTTGTGGTAAGGGATAGTTGGAAGTGATTTACGGTAGCCGAAGTAATTTAGGTTATTCTGGTATAGTTTGTTATGATTTTTAACATTTTTTTGTAATTTTAAAGTAATTGGGCTTAGTTTGTTGCTGTAAAGTGTAGTTGGGGGTGATTTTTGATAGCCGAAGTAATTTAGGTGAGTTTGGCATAGTTTGCTATGGTTAGTAGCATTTTTTTGTAATTTAAAAGAGATTGGGTTTAGTTTGTTGTGGTAAGGGTTAGTTGGTGATGATTTAGAGTAGCCGAAGTAATTTAGGTGAGTCTGGCATAGTTTGTTATGATTTGTACACCTTTTTTTGTAATTTTAAGATGATATGGTTTGGTTTGTTGTGGTAAGGGATAGTTGGGGGTGATTTACGGTAGCCGAAGTAATTTAGATGACTCTGGTATAGTTTGTTATGATTTTTAGCATTTTTTTGTAATTTTAAAGTGATTGGGCTTAGTTTGTTGCTGTAAAGTGTAGTTGGGGGTGATTTTTGATAGCCGAAGTAATTTAGGTGAGTTTGGCATAGTTTGCTATGGTTAGTAGCATTTTTTTGTAATTTAAAATTGATTGGGTTTAGTTTGTTGTGGTAAGGGTTAGTTGGGGATGATTTAGAGTAGCCGAAGTAATTTAGGTGAGTCTGGCATAGTTTGTTATGATTTGTACACCTTTTTTTGTAATTTTAAGATGATAGGGTTTGGTTTGTTGTGGTAAAGGAGAGTTGGAAGTGATTTACGGTAGCCGAAGTAATTTAGGTGATTCTGGTATAGTTTGTTATGATTTTTAGCATTTTTTTGTAATTTTAAAGTAATTGGGCTTAGTTTGTTGCTGTAAAGTGTAGTTGGGGGTGATTTTTGATAGCCGAAGTAATTTAGGTGAGTTTGGCATAGTTTGCTATGGTTAGTAGCATTTTTTTGTAATTTAAAAGAGATTGGGTTTAGTTTGTTGTGGTTAGGGTTAGTTGGTGATGATTTAGAGTAGCCGAAGTAATTTAGGTGAGTCTGGTATAGTTTGTTATGATTTGTACACCTTTTTTTGTAATTTTAAGATGATATGGTTTGGTTTGTTGTGGTAAGGGATAGTTGGGGGTGATTTACGGTAGCTGAAGTAATTTAGGTGATTCTGGTATAGTTTGTTATGATTTTTAGCATTTTTTGTAATTTTAAAGTGATTGGGCTTAGTTTGTTGCTGTTAAGTGTAGTTGGGGGTGATTTTTGATTGCCGAAGTAATTTAGGTGAGTTTGGCATAGTTTGCTATGGTTAGTAGCATTTTTTTGTAATTTAAAAATGATTGGGTTTAGTTTGTTGTGGTAAGGGATAGTTGGTGATGAATTAGAGTAGCCGAAGTAATTTAGGTGAGTCTGGCATAATTTGTTATGATTTGTACACCTTTTTTTGTAATTTTAAGATGATATGGTTTAATTTGTTGTGGTAAGGGATAGTTGGGGGTGATTTACGGTAGCCGAAGTAATTTAGGTGATTCTGGTATAGTTTGTTATGATTTTTTAGCATTTTTTTGTAATTTAAAAGTGATTGGGTTAAGTTTGTTGTGGTAAGGGTTAGTTGGTGATGATTTAGAGTAGCCGAAGTAATTTAAGTGAGTCTGGCATAATTTGTTATGATTTGTACACCTTTTTTTGCAATTTTAAGATGATATGGTTTGGTTTGTTGTGGTAAGGGATAGTTGGTGGTGATTTACGGTAACCGAAGTAATTTAGGTGATTCTGGTATAGTTTGTTATGATTTTTAGCATTTTTTTGTAATTTTGAAGTGATTAGGCTTAGTTTGTTGCTGCAAAGTGTAGTTAAGGGTGATTTTTGATAGCCGAAGTAATTTAGGTGAGTTTGGCATAGTTTGCTATGGTTAGTAGCATTTTTTTGTAATTTAAAAGTGATTGGGTTTAGTTTGTTGAGTAAGGGTTAGTTGGTGATGATTTAGAGTAACCGAAGTAATTTAGGTGATTCTGGCATATTTTGTTATGATTTGTACACCTCTTTTTGTAATTTTAAGATGATATGGTTTGGTTTGTTGTGGTAAGGGATAGTTGGGGGTGATTTACGGTAGCCGAAGTAATTTAGGTGATTCTGGTATAGTTTGTTATGATTTTTAGCATTTTTTTGTAATTTTAAAGTGATTGGGCTTAGTTTGTTGCTGTAAAGTGTAGTTGGGGGTGATTTTTGATAGCTGAAGTAATTTAGGTGAGTTTGGCATAGTTTGCTATGGTTAGTAGCATTTTTTGTAGTTTAAAAGTGATTGGGTTTAATTTGTTGTGATAAGGGTTAGTTGGTAATGATTTAGAGTTGCCGAAGTAATTTAGGTGAGTCTGGCATAATTTGTTATGATTTGTACACCTTTTTTTGTAATTTTAAGATGATATGGTTTGGTTTGTTGTGGTAAGGGATAGTTGGGGGTGATTTACGGTAGCCGAAGTAATTTAGGTGATTCTGGTATAGTTTGTTATGATTTTTAGCATTTTTTTGTAATTTTAAAATGATTGGGCTTTGTTTGTTGTGGTAAGGGTTAGTTGGTGATTATTTAGAGTAGCCGAAGTAATTTAGGTGTGTCTGGCATAGTTTGTTATGATTTGTACACCTTTTTTTGTAATTTTAAGATGATATGGTTTTGTTTGTTGTGGTAAGGGATAGTTGGGGGTGATTTACGGTAGCCGAGGTAATTTAGGTGATTCTGGTATAGTTTGTTATGATTTTTTTTTAATTTTAAAGCGATTGGGCTTAGTTTGTTGCTTGAAACTGTAGTTGAGTGTGATTTTTCATAGCCGAAGTAATTTAGGTGAGTTTGGCATAGTTTGCTACGGTTAGTAGCATTTTTTTGTAATTTATAAGTGATTGAGTTTAGTTTGTTGTGGTAAGGGTTAGTTGGTGATGATTTAGAGTAGCCGAAGTAATTTAGGTGAGTCTGGCATAGTTTGTTATGATTTGTACACCTTTTTTTGTAATTTTAATATGATGTGGTTTGGTTTGTTGTGGTAAGGGATAGTTGGGGGTGATTTACGGTAGCCGAGGTAATTTAGGTGATTCTGGTATAGTTTGTTATGATTTTTAGCATTTTTTTGTAATTTTAAAGTGATTGGGCTTAGTTTGTTGCTTGAAAGTATAGTTGGGTGTGATTTTTCATAGCCGAAGTAATTTAGGTGAGTTTGGCATAGTTTGCTACGGTTAGTAGCATTTTTTTGTAATTTAAAAGTGATTGAGTTTAGTTTGTTGTGGTAAGGGTTAGTTGGTGATGATTTAGAGTAGCCAAAGTAATTTAGGTGAGTCTGGCATATTTTGTTATGATTCGTACACCTTTTTTTGTAATTTTAAGATAATATGGTTTGGTTTGTTGTGGTAAGGGATAGTTGGGGGTGATTTACGATAGCCGAAGTAATTTAGGTGATTCTGGTATAGTTTGCTATGATTTTTAGCATTTTTTTGTAATTTTAAAGCTTAGTTTGTTGCTGTAAAGTGTAGGTGGGGGTGATTCTTGATAGCCGAAGTAATTTAGGTGAGTTTGGCATAGTTTGCTATGTTTAGTAGCATTTTTTTGTAATTTAAAAGTGATTGGGTTTAGTTTGTTGTGGTAAGGGTTAGTTGGTGATGATTTAGAGTAGCCGAAGTAATTTAGGTAAGTCTGGCATAGTTTGTTATGATTTCTACACCTTCTTTTGTAATTTTAAGATGATATGGTTTCGTTTGTTGTGGTAAGGGATAGTTGGGGGTGATTTACGGTAGCCAAAGTAATTTAGGTGATTCTGGTATAGTTTGTTATGATTTTTAGCATTTTTTTGTAATTTTAAAGTGATTGGGCTTAGTTTGTTGCTGTAAAGTGTAGTTTGGGGTGATTTTTGATAGCCGAAGTAATTTAGGTGAGTTTGGCATAGTTTGATATGGTTAGTAGCATTTTTTTGTAATTTAAAAGTGATTGGGTTTAGTTTGTTGTGGTAAGGGTTAGTTGGTGATGATTTAGAGTAGCCGAAGTAATTTAGGTGAGTCTGGCATAGTTTGTTATGATTTGTACATTTTTTTTTGTAATTTTAATATGATATGCTTTGGTTTGTTGTGGTAAGGGTTAGTTGGTGATGATTTAGAGTAGCCGAAGTAATTTAGGTGAGTCTGGCATAGTTTGTTATGATTTGTACACCTTTTTTGTAATTTTAAGATGATATGGATTGGTTTGTTACGGTAAGGGATAGTTGGGGGTGATTTACGGTAGCCGAAATAATTTAGGTGATTCTGGTATAGTTTGTTATGATTTTTAGCATTTTTTTGTAATTTTAAAATGATTGGGCTTAGTTTGTTGCTGTAAAGTGCAGTTGGGGGTGATTTTTGATAGCCGAAGTAATTTAGGTGAGTTTGGCATAGTTTGCTATGGCTAGTAGCATTTTTTTGTAAACTAAAAGTGATTGGGTTTAGTTTGTTTTGGTAAGGGTTAGTTGGTGATGATTTAGAATAGCCGAAGTAATTTAGGTGAGTCTGGCATAGTTTGTTATGATTTGTACACCTTTTTTTGTAATTTTAAGATGATATGGATTGGTTTGTTGCGGTAAGGGATAGTTGGGGGTGATTTACGGTAGCCGAAATAATTTAGGTGATTCTGGTATAGTTTGTTATGATTTTTAGCATTTTTTTGTAATTTTAAAATGATTGGGCTTAGTTTGTTGCTGTAAAGTGCAGTTGGGGGTGATTTTTGATAGCCGAAGTAATTTAGGTGAGTTTGGCATAGTTTGATATGGCTAGTAGCATTTTTTTGTAATCTAAAAGTGATTGGGTTTAGTTTTTTGTGGTAAGGGTTAGTTGGTGATGATTTAGAGTAGCCGAAGTAATTTAGGTGAGTCTGGCATAGTTTGTTATGATTTGTACACCTTTTTTTGTAATTTTAAGATGATATGGTTTAATTTGTTGTGGTAAGGGATAGTTGGGGGTGATTTATGGTAGCCGAAGTAATTTAGGTGATTCTGGTATAGTTTGTTATGATTTTTAGCATTTTTTTGTAATTTTAAAGTGATTGGGCCTAGTTTGTTGCAGTAAAGTGTAGTTGGGGGTGATTTTTGATAGCCGAAGTAATTTAGGTGAGTTTGGCATAGTTTGCTATGGTTAGTAGCATTTTTTTGTAATTTAAAAGTGATTGGGTTTAGTTTGTTGTGGTAAGGGTTAGTTGGTTATGATTTAGAGTAGCCGAAGTAATTTAGGTGAGTCTGGCATAGTTTGTTATGGTTTGTACACCTTTTTTGTAATTTTAAGATGATATAGTTTGGTTTGTTGTGGTAAGGGATAGTTGGGGGTGATTTACGGTAGCCGAAGTAATTTAGGTGATTCTGGTATAGTTTGTTATGATTTTTAGCATTTTTTTGTAATTTTGAAGCGATTGGGTTTAGTTTGTTGCTGTAAAGTGTAGTTGGGGGTGATTTTTGATAGCCGAAGTAATTTAGGTGAGTTTGGCATAGTTTGCTATGGTTAGTAGCATTTTTTTGTAAATTAAAAGTGATTGGGTTTAGTTTGTTGTGGTAAGGGTTAGTTGGTGATGATTTAGAGTAGCCGAAGTAATTTAGGTGAGTCTGGCATAGTTGGGGGTGATTTTTGATAGCCGAAGTAATTTAGGTGAGTTTGGCATAGTTTGCTATGGTTAGTAGCATTTTTTTGTAATTTAAAAATGATTGGGTTTAGTTTGTTGTGGTAAGGGTTAGTTGGTTATGATTTAGAATAGCCGAAGTAATTTAGGTGAGTCTGGCATAGTTTGTTATGGTTTGTACACCTTTTTTTGTAATTTTAAGATGATATGGTTTGGTTTGTTGTGGTAAGGGATAGTTGGGGGTGATTTACGGTAGCCGAAGTAATTTAGGTGATTCTGGTATAGTTTGTTATGATTTTTAGCATTTTTTTGTAATTTTGAAGTGATTGGGTTTAGTTTGTTGCTGTAAAGTGTAGTTGGGGGTGATTTTTGATAGCCGAAGTAATTTAGGTGAGTTTGGCATAGTTTGCTATGGTTAGTAGCATTTTTTTGTAAATTAAAAGTAATTGGGTTTAGTTTGTTGTGGTAAGGGTTAGTTGGTGATGATTTAGAGTAGCCGAAGTAATTTAGGTGAGTCTGGCATAGTTTGTTATGATTTGTACACCTTCTTTTGTAATTTTAAGATGATATGGTTTGGTTTGTTGTGGTAAGGGATAGTTGGGGGTGATTTACGGTAGCCGAAGTAATTTAGGTGATTCTGGTATAATTTGTTATGATTTTTAGCATTTTTTTGTAATTTTAAAGTGATTGGGCTTAGTTTGTTGCTGTAAAGTGTAGTTGGGGTGATTTTTGATAGCCGAAGTAATTTAGGTGAGTTTGGCATAGTCTGCTATGGTTAGTAGCATTTTTTTGTAATTTAAAAGTGATTGGGTTTAGTTTGTTGTGGTAAGGGTTAGTTGGTGATGATTTAGAGTAGCCGAAGTAGTTTAGGTGAGTCTGGCATATTTTGTTATGATTTGTACACCTTTTTTTGTAATTTTAAGATGATATGGTTTGGTTTGTTGTGGTAAGGGAAAGCAGGGGGTGATTTACGGTAGCCGAAGTAATTTAGGTGATTCTGGTATAGTTTGTTATGATTTTTAGCATTTTTTTGTAATTTTAAAGTAATTGGGCTTAGTTTGTTGCTGTAAAGTGTAGTTGGGGGTGCTTTTTGATAGCCGAAGTAATTTAGGTGAGTTTGGCATAGTTTGTTATGGTTAGTAGCATTTTTTTGTAGTTTAAAAGTGATTGGGTTTAATTTGTTGTGGTAAGGGTTAGTTGGTGAAGATTTAGAGTTGCCGAAGTAATTTAGGCCAGTCTGGCATAGCTTGTTATGATTTGTACACCTTTTTTTGTAATTTTAAGATGATATGGTTTGGTTTGTTGTGGTAAGGGATAGTTGGGGGTTATTTACGGTAGCCGAAGTAATTTAGGTGATTCTGGTATAGTTTGTTATGATTTTTAGCATTTTTTTGTAATTTTAAAGTGATTGGGCTTAATTTGTTGCTGTAAAGTGTAGTTGGGGTGATTTTTGATAGCCGAAGTAATTTAGGTGAGTTTGGCATAGTTTGCTATGGTTAGTAGCATTTTTTTGTAATTTAAAAGTGATTGGGTTTAGTTTGTTGTGGTAAGGGTTAGTTGGTGATGATTTAGAGTAGCCGAAGTAATTTAGGTGAGTCTGGCATAGTTTGTTATGATTTGTACATTTTTTTTTGTAATTTTAATATGATATGCTTTGGTTTGTTGTGGTAAGAGTTAGTTGGTGATGATTTAGAGTAGCCGAAGTAATTTAGGTGAGTCTGGCATAGTTTGTTATGATTTGTACACCTTTTTTGTAATTTTAAGATGATATGGATTGGTTTGTTGCGGTAAGGGATAGTTGGGGGTGATTTACGGTAGCCGAAATAATTTAGGCGATTCTGGTATAGTTTGTTATGATTTTTAGCATTTTTTTGTAATTTTAAAATGATTGGGCTTAGTTTGTTGCTGTAAAGTGCAGTTGGGGGTGATTTTTGATAGCCGAAGTAATTTAGGTGAGTTTGGCATAGTTTGCTATGGCTAGTAGCATTTTTTTGTAATCTAAAAGTGATTGGGTTTAGTTTGTTGTGGTAAGGGTTAGTTGGTGATGATTTAGAGTAGCCGAAGTAATTTAGGTGAGTCTGGCATAGTTTGTTATGATTTGTACACCTTTTTTTGTAATTTTAAGATGATATGGTTTGGTTTGTTGTGGTAAGGGATAGTTGGGGGTGATTTACGGTAGTCGAAGTAATTTAGGTGATTCTGGTATAGTTTGTTATGATTTTTAGCATTTTTTTGTAATTTTAAAGTGATTGGGTTTTGTTTGTTGCAGTAAAGTGTAGTTGGGGGTGATTTTTGATAGCCGAAGTAATTTAGGTGAGTTTGGCATAGTTTGCTATGGTTAGTAGCATTTTTTTGTAATTTAAAAGTGATTGGGTTTAATTTGTTGTGATAAGGGTTAGTTGGTTATGATTTAGAGTAGCCGAAGTAATTTAGGTGAGTCTGGCATAGTTTGTTATGGTTTGTACACCTTTTTTTGTAATTTTAAGATGATATGGTTTCGTTTGTTGTGGTAAGGAATAGTTGGGGGTGATTTACGGTAGCCGAAGTAATTTAGGTGATTCTGGTATAGTTTGTTATGATTTTTAGCATTTTTTTGTAATTTAAAAAGTGATTGGGCTTAGTTTGTTGCTGTAAAGTGTAGTTTGGGGTGATTTTTGATAGCCGAAGTAATTTAGGTGAGTTTGGCATAGTTTGATATGGTTAGTAGCATTTTTTTGTAATTTAAAAGTGATTGGGTTTAGTTTGTTGTGTTAAGGGTTAGTTGGTGATGATTTAGAGTAGCCGAAGTAATTTAGGTGAGTCTGGCATAGTTTGTTATGATTTGTACATTTTTTTTGTAATTTTAATATGATATGCTTTGGTTTGTTGTGGTAAGGGTTAGTTGGTGTTGATTTAGAGTAGCCGAAGTAATTTAGGTGAGTCTGGCATAGTTTGTTATGATTTGTACACCTTTTTTTGTAATTTTAAGATGATATGGATTGGTTTGTTGCGGTAAGGGATAGTTGGGGGTGATTTACGGTAGCCGAAATAATTTAGGTGATTCTGGTATAGTTTGTTATGATTTTTAGCATTTTTTTGTAATTTTAAAATGATTGGGCTTAGTTTGTTGCTGTAAAGTGCAGTTGGGGGTGATTTTTGATAGCCGAAGTAATTTAGGTGAGTTTGGCATAGTTTGATATGGCTAGTAGCATTTTTTTGTAATCTAAAAGTGATTGGGTTTAGTTTTTTGTGGTAAGGGTTAGTTGGTGATGATTTAGAGTAGCCGAAGTAATTTAGGTGAGTCTGGCATAGTTTGTTATGATTTGTACACCTTTTTTTGTAATTTTAAGATGATACGGTTTGGTTTGTTGTGGTAAGGGATAGTTGGGGGTGATTTACGGTAGCCGAAGTAATTTAGGTGATTCTGGTATAGTTTGTTATGATTTTTAGCATTTTTTGTAATTTTAAAGTGATTGGGCTTAGTTTGTTGCAGTAAAGTGTAGTTGGGGGTGATTTTTGATAGCCGAAGTAATTTAGGTGAGTTTGGCATAGTTTGCTATAGTTAGTAGCATTTTTTTGTAATTTAAAAGTGATTGGGTTTAGTTTGTTGTGGTAAGGGTTAGTTGGTTATGATTTAGAGTAGCCGAAGTAATTTAGGTGAGTCTGGCATAGTTTGTTATGGTTTGTACACCTTTTTTTGTAATTTTAAGATGATATGGTTTGGTTTGTTGTGGTAAGGGATAGTTGGGGGTGATTTACGGTAGCCGAAGTAATTTAAATGATTCTGGTATAGTTTGTTATGATTTTTAGCATTTTTTTGTAATTTTGAAGTGATTGGGTTTAGTTTGTTGCTGTAAAGTGTAGTTGGGGGTGATTTTTGATAGCCGAAGTATTTTAGGTGAGTTTGGCATAGTTTGCTATGGTTAGTAGCATTTTTTTGTAAATTAAAAGTGCTTGGGTTTAGTTTGTTGTGGTAAGGGTTAGTTGGTGATGATTTAGAGTAGCCGAAGTAATTTAGGTGAGTCTGGCATAGTTTGTTATGATTTGTACACCTTTTTTTGTAATTTTAAGATGATATGGTTTGGTTTGTTGTGGTAAGGGATAGTTCGGGGTGATTTACGGTAGCCGAAGTAATTTAGGTGATTCTGGTATAGTTTGTTATGATTTTTAGCATTTTTTTGTAATTTTAAAGTGATTGGGCTTAGTTTGTTGCTGTAAAGTGTAGTTGGGGTGATTTTTGATAGCCGAAGTAATTTAGGTGAGTTTGGCATAGTCTGCTATGGTTAGTAGCATTTTTTTGTAATTTAAAAATGATTGGGTTTAGTTTGTTGTGGTAAGGGTTAGTTGGTGATGATTTAGAGTAGCCGAAGTAATTTAGGTGAGTCTGGCATATTTTGTTATGATTTGTACACCTTTTTTTGTAATTTTAAGATGATATGGTTTGGTTTGTTGTGGTAAGGGATAGCTGGGGGTGATTTACGGTAGCCGAAGTAATTTAGGTGATTCTGGTATAGTTTGTTATGATTTTTAGCATTTTTTTGTAATTTTAAAGTAATTGGGCTTAGTTTGTTGCTGTAAAGTGTAGTTGGGGGTGCTTTTTGATAGCCGAAGTAATTTAGGTGAGTTTGGCATAGTTTGCTATGGTTAGTAGCATTTTTTTGTAGTTTAAAAGTGATTGGGTTTAATTTGTTGTGGTAAGGGTTAGTTGGTGATGATTTAGAGTTGCCGAAGTAATTTAGGCCAGTCTGGCATAGCTTGTTATGATTTGTACACCTTTTTTTGTAATTTTAAGATGATATGGTTTGGTTTGTTGTGGTAAGGGAAAGTTGGGGGTTATTTACGGTAGCCGAAGTAATTTAGGTGATTCTGGTATAGTTTGTTATGATTTTTAGCATTTTTTTGTAATTTTGAAGTGATTGGGCTTAGTTTGTTGCTGTAAAGTGTAGTTGGGGGTGATTTTGTTAGCCGAAGTAATTTAGGTGAGTTTGGCATAGTTTGCTATGGTTAGTAGCATTTTTTTGTAATTTAAAAGTGATTGGGTTTAGTTTGTTGTAGTAAGGGTTATTTGGTGATGATTTAGAGTAGCCGAAGTAATTTAGGTGAGTCTGGCATAGTTTGTTATGATTTGTACACCTTTTTTTTAAATTTTAAGATGATATGGTTTGGTTTGTTGTGGTAAGGGATAGTTGGGGGTGATTTACGGTAGCCGAAGTAATTTAGGTGATTTTGGTATATTTTGTTATAATTTTTAGCATTTTTTTGTAATTTTAAAGTGATTGGGCTTAATTTGTTGCTGTAAAGTGTAGTTGGGGTGATTTTTGATAGCCGAAGTAATTTAGGTGAGTGTTAACATAAATTAGTGCGTGATCATAAAGGCTGTGATTGCAAGTGTTCCTTTTATGATCGTAACTAAGCAACAGACAATAACAAGTTGTTGATTTATTGATTTTGTAAGATTTTGAAGTTTGTATGAATTTTCAAAAATATATATCTTGTACTCGTGCGGCGTATTTCACAAAAATCCACGATACTCAAAACATTGGTCCTTCCAGCCGGATATAAAAGAATAACAACAATAAGAAGAAGCCGATCCATCACAACATATCGTCCAGCATCTTGCCTCACGGTATAAGGTCAGTCAGATCATTGCATCATATCAAATCGTTCCATCCTCGAGTTACAACTAAAATCGCATCCACCATATTGATCAATCGTCAAAATATACATATTTTGCGCAAGAGGTGGTAAATTAATTGTAAACTAACATATCAATTTCAATAAATACAAATGGATATCGATCAATTAGTCGCACAACGTGGTTTCTTAAAAGCTAAACTAACAAGGTTTGTCAAGTTTTTAAAGGATTTAGAACATGACAACTCAAAGTCAGATCAATTACAGTTGCGTTTTGACATGCTACAGCAAGTCTGGAAGCAATTCGACGATGTACAATCACAAATCGAAATCATTGACAGTAGCGATGTTCAATGCTGCGAGCGCGAATCATTTGAGGACAAATATTTTGATGCAGCAACGCAGACAACTCAATTGTTGTGATCAACTACCCCGAGCACAAGCTCGATTCTAACCCATCCTCCAATGGACGCAATCTCAAATTCGAATACGAACAATCAATTTAACATAAAATTTCCTCAAATAAACTTGCCATCATTCAGCGGCGGTTATAATGACTGGATGCATTTTCATGACACATTCAATTCGTTAATTCACAATAATCCATGTTTGACAACTATTCAGAAATTTTATTATTTACAATCGTCACTCAAGGGCGAAGCTGCTCAAATTGTAGCATCACTTCAAATTACCGAAGACAACTACGTGTTAGCATGGGATTTGTTGAAGCGACGTTTTAAAGACAAAAAAGTAATAACTCGCGCACACGTTAAGGAAATTGTTGATATTTCTCCTGTTAAACCCAATGCTCCCGCGTTAAGGAATTTTGTAAACACAATTGTCAAAAATTATCGATCACTTGCCAACCTTGGTGAATGTGTTGAGCAATGGGACACTATATTGCTATATATATTAACGTCAAAGTTAGATTTTGAATTCAAGAAAAATTGGGAAATCTATATGAAAGACATCGCGAAACCTACATTTACAATCTTCACAGAATTTTTGACACAGTGCAAATTGCTAGAAGCTATTGATGAAAAGCCCGCAAAACAAACATTGTTCAAATAACCGCCTGAACAGAAGACATTTTCGCATTTAGCAATGAATCGAATAAAATGTCCGATATGTCAAGAAAATCATCCCATTTATCATTGTAAACAATTTTTGGGTTTGCCAATCAGCAACCGGTTAGCGAACGTCCGCAGATTGAATCTGTGCACAAATTGTCTACGGTCAGGACACACAAATTCAGAGTGCAGATCAAGTGCCTGTCGCAAATGCCAGAAAAAACACAATTCACTTTTGCATTTTCCATCAGCCACACAGCAAATTTCAACAGATGCAATGGCAAGCGTTTCAAATGAGAAAGAGTCAACTTCGATCGAAGTAAAACCTACAACTACGGCTTTAGCATCGCTCTATAATAGCAGTTTGTCTCCGGAGCCATTCGTCTTGTTAGCTACAGCGCAAATAATAATTTACGATTCAAATAATCAACCCGTTCTTTGTCGCGCTATTCTGGACAGTGGTTCACAATCTAATTTCATGACCAAGTGGTTGTCGGAAAGACTAGATCTCAAATCATCAAAAAGAAGTGTTCCCGTATGCGGTATTAACCAAGCAGCATTGCGCATCAAAGCAAAAACAAAGGCAAGAATACAATCACGTCAAAATCAGTACTCTGCCGAGTTGACATTTTTAATTTTGGATCAAATTACTGGTCTCACTCCACAAAAAATGTTAAAACGTCATAAGCTGTGCATTCCGCCTGATATTCAAGATTGCTTAGCAGATCCTGAGTTTGATCAACCTGGGCGCATCGATGCACTTTTAGGAGCAAACATATTCTTTGATTTACTTTGCGTCGGACAAGTAAAGTTGGGACAGAATGAAATCATATTAAACAAAACAAATTTAGGATGGATTGTGTCGGGACAAACATTTCAGTGCGAACCACTGGAACCGAAATCATGTCTTTTAATCGCAAATTCAGATGTACAGGACCAACTTCAACAGTTTTGGCAACTGGAAAGCCACTATGCGATTCCCAAATACTCAAGGGAGGAAGTCGAGTGTGAAGAACATTTTTTAAAAACCGTGCGTCGAAACGAAACTGGTCGTTTCTCGGTTCAATTGCCTTTAAAGGCGAATTATACAGATTTAGGCGACTCCAGAGAAATGGCAATCACGCGTTTCGCTTCAATTGAACGTAAACTCCTCGCGAATCCAAAATTACGAGCAGACTATAATGAATTTATGGCAGAATATGAATCACTCGGTCATATGTCACGAGTAACTGTTGATCAATCAAGTTCTGAGGTACCCATATTTTATCTACCACATCATGGAGTACTGAAGGAGCAAAGCACCACTACTCGCTTACGTGTTGTTTTTGACGCCTCTGCAAAAAGCACTTCCGGTTTATCACTAAATGATGTATTAAAAATCGGTCCAACGATTCAAAACGAACTATTCACTACCCTCATACGATTTCGGCAGCATTCCGTAGTTTTAATTGCAGACATAGGGAAGATGTATAAGCAAATTAACATTGAACCAGCTCAACGTGACCTTCAGCGCATTGTTTGGCGATCGGATCCAAAAGGTGAGCTTAAGCATTATCGGCTCAACACGGTGACATACGGCACAGCTTCCGCGTCATTTCTATCAACTCGATGCCTAAAGCAATTGGCAATTGAAAATAGTTCAACTTACCCTCGAGAAGCAGCAATAATACAAAACGATTTTTACGTAGATGATCTTTTGACAGGATCTAATGATTCACGTGATTTAAGTACAATTTCACAAAACTTAATCACGATTTTCAACAGTGCCGGGTTTGAATTAAGAAAATTCTTATCAAATGATTCATCAGTACTTGATAATTTGACCAGGGCACCAGACAATGCATCGAGATTTTTAATTGCAGATGATCAATCTAAAACTTTAGGAATTTCATGGCACGCGTCATCGGACAATTTTGAATATAAGATACGCGAATATGGCAATCATTGTCATGTCACAAAAAGAAAAATCCTGTCAATTATAGCTAAGATATTCGATCCTTTGGGCCTTCTTGGGCCAATCACGGTGCAAGCCAAGATCATATTACAAAAACTATGGCAATTAAACGTAACATGGGACGAATCAGTGCCTATCAGTTTGCACACGGCATGGATACAGTTTTGCAAACGGCTCGAGGATTCGCAAACCGTTCGCGTACCTCGGCATACAATTTTACCCAACGCAAGAACCGTGCAACTCCATGGCTTCTGTGACTCAAGCGAGTTGGCTTATGGAGCCTGTGTATACATCCGATCACAAGCGTCCCGCGAACGCGTCCAGGTGAGTCTTCTCTGCGCAAAGTCGCGTGTCGCGCCGCTTAAGGCAATCTATCTTCCGCGTCTCGAATTGTGTGGTGGCTTACTTCTCGCACAACTTATGAAAAGGGTTAAAAACGCTCTAGACATTCACATCAGCGATATTTTTTATTGGACGGACTCTACTATATTACTTTCTTGGCTAGCTGCTGAGCCTAACACCTGGAAAACATTCGTGTCAAATCGCGTATCGGAAATCCAAACTTTAACAGATGTTAAACATTGGCGGCATGTAAGATCAGCAGATAATCCCGCAGACATAATCTCCCGCGGGATATTCCCGGGCGAGTTTGCAGAGACCAAATTGTGGTGGGGTGGCCCGTCATTTTTAAGCAAGGATTTCACGGTGTGGGAAGCCCAAACACGAGACAATCTATTGTTAAAACATCAAGAAGCTCCAGAACGTAAAATCATAAGTTTGCCCTGTTTATTGGAATTAGATTTTGTAACCAAATTCTCAAGTATCAAAACGTTACAACGAATAATCGCATATTGCTTGAGATTTATTTCAAATGCTCAATTATCATCAAACTTCCGTATCTCGGGTAATCTAAGTACACAGGAAATCGAAAGGGCTACAACAGTGCTTCTAAAATATGTTCAGAAAAGGCATTTCACGTCGGAAATCGCGGCGCTTCGCCGTACGGGCTCTGTTAAACCGAGCAGTCGACTAAGAACTCTTAATGTATTCTTGGATCCAGAAGGATTGATTCGCGTCGGTGGTAGGTTAAAAAATTCAAATTTGGAATACCATCAAAAACATCCTATCGTTTTGCCAAGTCAATATCATGTGACCAAACTCATCATCGAAGATTATCACCGCAAAAATTTGCATTCCGGGACTCCAGCCACACTCGCGTCAGTTCGACAAAACTATTGGCCACTCAAAGGCAATCAAACAGTGAAAGGAGTGTTAAGACGATGCGTAGTCTGCTTTAGAGCTAATCCAATTTCAGTGATTCCCCAAATGGGTGACTTACCAAAACAAAGAGTCACGCCTGCGCGTCCATTCTACCATTGTGGGGTAGATTACGCAGGGCCATATGCATTGAAGGGAGGTCAAACACGCAACAGCAAAATAGTAAAGTCGTATTTATGCATTTTCGTCTGTCTTGCTACGAAAGCTGTACACATTGAGCTCGCAACTGACTTGACCACACAATGTTTTTTAAACGCGTTTAAGAGATTTGCTTCTAGGCGTGGAGCAGCGCGTCAAATGTTTTCTGATAATGCCACCAATTTTACTGGGGCTAATAACTATCTTCAGAAAATTTCTAAGTTGTTGCAAACTAACGATTTTCAAAATTATTTCTCGTATTCCAGTATTGAATGGAAATTCATTCCTCCTCACAGTCCGCACTTTGGCGGCCTGTGGGAAGCATCAGTAAAATCTATCAAATATCATCTCAAACGTATTTTGACCAACATTAACTTAACTTACGAGGAGTTTTACACTCTCCTCACTCAGGTGGAAACGGTTTTAAACTCGCGGCCCTTAATTCCCCTTTCCGAGGATCCCAATGATCTGACAGCGTTGACCCCTGGACATTTCTTGATCGGGGAGCCGCTAAATGCAATTCCGCAGCCACATCTAACAGACCAGCCGATCAACTTTGTACATCGATTCAAACACATACAATTGATGAGCCAACACTTCTGGACCCGCTGGTCCAAAGACTATTTACATCGGTTGCAGCAGCGTACCAAGTCCCACTTCAACAAGTCTCCTTCTCTCCTCGTCGGTTCACTTGTACTTTTGAAGGAAGACAACGCACCTCCCCTACATTGGCTGCTAGGACGCATTACAGCAGTTCATCCAGGAGCGGATGGCGTTGTGCGTGTCGTCACCGTGAAAACGAGAGGCGGCGAAGTTAAGCGTGCCAGTGCCAAAGTGTGCCTGCTACCAATCATGGACAATATGGACGCTTAAGAGTGCTTATTATTGAAGTTCTTTAGATAATTTGTTAGTTGTCTTTGAAGCAATCACGTGAATTTTCGTTGAAAGGGAGCCTTTCAAGGGCGGCGGTATGTTAACACAAATTAGTGCGTGATCATAAAGGCTGTGATTGCAAGTGTTCCTTTTATGATCGTAACTAAGCAACAGACAATAACAAGTTGTTGATTTATTGATTTTGTAAGATTTTGAAGTTTGTATGAATTTTCAAAAATATATATCTTGTACTCGTGCGGCGTATTTCACAAAAATCCACGATACTCAAAACAGTGAGTTTGGCATAGTTTGCTATGGTTAGTAGCATTTTTTTGTAATTTAAAAGTGATTGGGTTTAGTTTGTTGTGGTAAGGGTTAGTTGGTGATTATTTAGAGTAGCCGAAGTAATTTAGGTGAGTCTGGCATACTTTGTTACGATTTGTACACATTTTTTTGTAATTTTAAAATGATATGGTTTTGTTTGTTGTGGTAAGGGATAGTTGAGGGTGATTTACGGTAGCCGAGGTAATTTAGGTGATTCTGGTATAGTTTGTTGTGATTTTTAGCATTTTTTTGTAATTTTAAAGTTATTGGGCTTAGTTTGTTGCTGTAAAGTGTAGTTGGGGGTGATTTTTGATAGCCGAAGTAATTTAGGTGAGTTTGGCATAGTTTGTTATGATTTTTTAGCATTTTTTTGTAATTTAAAGGTGATTGGGTTTAGTTTGTTGTGGTAAGGGTTAGTTGGTGATTATTTAGAGTAGCCGAAGTAATTTAGGTGAGTCTGGCATACTTTGTTATGCTTTGAACATCTTTTTTTGTAATTTTAAGATGATATGGTTTGGTTTGTTGTGGTAAGGGATAGTTGGGGGTGATTTACGGTAGCCGAAGTAATTTAGGTGATTCTGGTATAGTTTGTTATGATTTTTTAGCATTTTTTTGTAATTTAAAAGTGATTGGGTTTAGTTTGTTGTAGTATGGGTTAGTTGGTGATTATTTAGAGTAGCCGAAGTAATTTAGGTAAGTCTGGCATACTTTGTTATGATTTGTACACATTTTTTTGTAATTTTAAGATGATATGGTTTTGTTTGTTGTGGTAAGGGATAGTTGGGGGTGATTTACGGTAGCCGAAGTAATTTAGGTGATTCTGGTATAGTTTGTTGTGATTTTTAGCATTTTTTTGTAATTTTAAAGTGATTGGGCTTAGTTTGTTGCTGTAAAGTGTAGTTGGGGGTGATTTTTGAAAGCCGAAGTAATTTAAGTGAGTTTGGCATAGTTTGCTATGGTTAGTAGCATTTTTTTGTAATTTAAAAGTTATTGGGTTTAGTTTGCTGTGGTAAGGGTTAGTTGGTGATGATTTAGAGTAGCCGAAGTAATTTAGGTGAGTCTGGCATAGTTTGTTATGATTTGTACACCTTTTTTTGTAATTTTAAGATGATATGGTTTGGTTTGTTGTGGTAAGGGATAGTTGGGGGTGATTTACGGTAGCCGAAGTAATTTAGGTGATTCTGGTATAGTTTGTTATGATTTTTAGCATTTTTTTGTAATTTTAAAGTGATTGGGCTTAGTTTGTTGCTGTAAAGTGTAGTTGGGGTGATTTTTGATAGCCGAAGTAATTTAGGTGAGTTTGGCATAGTTTGCTATGGTTAGTAGCATTTTTTTGTAATTTAAAATTGATTGAGTTTAGTTTGTTGTGGTAAGGGTTAGTTGGTGATGATTTAGAGTAGCCGAAGTAATTTAGGTGAGTCTGGCATAGTTTGTTATGATTTGTACATCTTTTTTTGTAATTTTAAGATGATATGGTTTGGTTTGTTGTGGTAAGGGATAGTTGGGGGTGATTTACGGTAGCCGAAGTAATTTAGGTGATTCTGGTATAGTTTGTTATGATTTTTAGCATTTTTTTGTAATTTTAAAGTGATTGGGCTTAATTTGTTGCTGTAAAGTGTAGTTGGGGTGATTTTTGATAGCCGAAGTAATTTAGGTGAGTTTGGCATAGTTTGCTATAGTTAGTAGCATTTTTTTGTAATTTAAAAGTGATTGAGTTTAGTTTGTTGTGGTAAGGGTTAGTGGGTGATTATTTAGAGTAGCCGAAGTAATTTAGGTGAGTTTGGCATACTTTGTTATGATTTGTACACATTTTTTTGTAATTTTAAAATGATATGGTTTTGTTTGTTGTGGTAAGGGATAGTTGAGGGTGATTTACGGTAGCCGAGGTAATTTAGGTGATTCTGGTATAGTTTGTTATGATTTTTTAGCATTTTTTTGTAATTTAAAAGTGATTGGGTTTAGTTTGTTGTAGTAAGGGTTAGTTGGTTATTATTTAGAGTAGCCGAAGTAATTTAGGTGAGTCTGGCATACTTTGTTATGATTTGAACATCTTTTTTTGTAATTTTAAGATGATATGGTTTGGTTTGTTGTGGTAAGGGATAGTTGGGGGTGATTTACGGTAGCCGAAGTAATTTAGGTGATTCTGGTATAGTTTGTTATGATTTTTAGCATTTTTTTGTAATTTAAAAGTGATTGTGCTTAGTTTGTTGCTGTAAAGTGTAGTTGGGGGTGCTTTTTGATAGCCGAAGTAATTTAGGTGAGTTTGGCATAGTTTGCTATGGTTAGTAGCATTTTTTTGTAGTTTAAAAGTGATTGGGTTTAATTTGTTGTGGTAAGGGTTAGTTGGTGATGATTTAGAGTTGCCGAAGTAATTTAGGCCAGTCTGGCATAGTTTGTTATGATTTGTACACCTTTTTTTGTAATTTTAAGATGATATGGTTTGGTTTGTTGTGGTAAGGGATAGTTGGGGGTGATTTACGGTAGCCGAAGTAATTTAGGTGATTCTGGTATAGTTTGTTATGATTTTTAGCATTTTTTTGTAATTTTAAAGTGATTGGGCTTAGTTTGTTGCTGTAAATTGTAGTTGGGGTGATTTTTGATAGCCGAAGTAATTTAGGTGAGTTTGGCATAGTTTGCTATGGTTAGTAGCATTTTTTTGTAATTTAAAAGTGATTGGGTTTAGTTTGTTGTGGTAAGGGTTAGTTGGTGATTATTTAGAGTAGCAGAAGTAATTTAGGTGAGTCTGGCATAGTTTGTTATGATTTGTACACCTTTTTTTGTAATTTTAAGATGATGTTAACATAAATTAGTGCGTGATCATAAAGGCTGTGATTGCAAGTGTTCCTTTTATGATCGTAACTAAGCAACAGAATATAACAAGTTGTTGATTTTTTGATTTTGTAAGATTTTGAAGTTTGTATGTATTTTCAAAAATATAGATCTTGTACTCGTGCAGCGTATTTCACAAAAATCCACGATACTCAAAACATTGGTCCTTCGACCCGGATATAAAAGAATAACATCAACAAGAAGAAGCCGATCCATCACAACATATCGTCCAGCATCTTGCCACGCGGTACAAGGTTAGTCAGATCATTGCAAGCATATTGTATTATCTCATATCAAATCGTCCATCCTCGAGTTTTACAATTAAAATCGCATCCACCGTATTGCTCAATCGTCAAAATACACATATTTTGCGCATGAGGTGATAAATTAATTGTAAACTAACATATCAATTTCAATAAATACAAATGGATATCGATCAATTAGTCGCACAACGTGGTTTCTTAAAAGCTAAACTAACAAGGTTTGTGAAGTTTTTAAAGGATTTAGAACATGACAACTCAAAGTCAGATCAATTACAGTTGCGTTTTGACATGCTACAGCAAGTCTGGAAGCAATTCGACGATGTACAATCACAAATCGAAATCATTGACAGTAGCGATGCTCAATGCTGCGAGCGCGAATCATTTGAGGACAAATATTTTGATGCAGCAACGCAGACAACTCAATTGTTGAGATCAACTACCCCGAGCACAAGCTCGATTTTAACTCCTGCCCCAATGGACGCAATCTCAAATTCGAATACAAACAATCAATCTATATATATAAAGCGAAGTGTCCTCACTGACACACTCATTCATCTACACACTGATTCATAATCAACCCACAGCCCAAACCGTGAGGGCTGGAGACTTGAAAATTTAGACACGGGTGTATCATGTGCCGAAAGTGAACACTAAGAAGGGATTTTGCGAAATTCGGCCCGGTTCCTTTGTAATTCAATAAAAACCGGCTAAAATAAACAAAAAATGATCGGATCGCGGAGACCGTGTTTATGTTAGAAGCACGTATCTAGCCAAAACAACTTCGACGACGGGCGACCTGTTTACATTAAAAGCACTTATTTAACCTAAACAATTTCAACGTCGAGTTTCTGCTTTTGTGATCAAATTTTTACCGTACCTAGCGAGGTCGCGGATATATCAATTATAATTTTGATTTCAATTATAATGTCGATCCGTGACTCAATTAAAAATTACAAAACCACTGCAAATTTAATCCGTCTACATTAAACATCCTCAAATATCTCTTACAATTGCAAACTTTACCAAGTCAACCCCAAAAAATTCCCGAACTACGCCAAACTGACATAAATTAGATCCGTTATCTTAAATCAGCCCTTACCACCCTTTAGCAACCCCAAGTAACTCCAATCACTTTAAAATAAAACAAAATGACACAAATCATAGCAAACTATGCCTAACTCACCTAAATTAATTCGGCTACCATAAATCACCCCCAACTACCCCTTACCGCCCCAAACTCAGCCCAATCACTTTAAAATTACAAAAAATGTTACAAGCAATATCAAACTATGCCAAACTCATCTAAATTACTTCGGCTTTCATTAATCACCCCCAACTACCCCTTACCACCCCAAAATAAGCCCAATCACTTTAAAATTACAAAAAATGCTACAAACCATAGCAAACTATGCCTAACTCACCTAAATTACTTCGGCTACCATAAATCACCCCGAACTATCCCTTACCACCCCAAAATAAGCCTAATCACTTTAAAATTACGAAAAATGCTACAAGCCATAGCAAACTATCTCAAACTCACCTGAATTACTTCGGCTACCATAAATCACCCCCAACTACCCCTTACCACCCCAAACTAAGCCCAATCACTTTAAAATTACAAAAAATGCTACAAACCATAGCAAACTATTCCAAACTCACCTAAATTACTTCGGCTACCATAAATCACCCCCAACTACCTCTTACCGCCCCAAAATTAGCCTAATCACTTTAAAATTACAAAAATGCTACAAAACATAGCAAGCTATGCCAAACTCACTTAAATTACTTCGGCTACCATAAATTAATAATCGTTTTAAATCAAAATCTTCTATTTGGTTGTGTTATTTATAAATGCCTTATCGTATTAAATCATAAAATATTCATAAATATCTGCACATAAAATATATTGTTCCGACTAATAGTCGTTATTCTAAATATTAAATATGCTGATACCTATTTTGATTCTCTTCCACCTTCCAATAAATATTTGTTCCAGTTGAGATGCAAACATAAACGTATTTCTGAATTGCAACACGCTGATGAAGCAAGCCCTACCTTTTCAACATGCGTGCATTTGTATAAAAAGCTCTATGGTTTTTAACTTTAAAGAGGTATAAATGCGGTGTAAGCGCTAGAGATTCGTAAAAATATCTGAAAAATTCGAAATTCTGCAATTGAATCAGAACTATCTTTGTGTTCGATAGTAAATTTATACTTGGAGTGGCACTGCCAACCCTGCCACCCCTGACTAGGCACCTGCTGACTACTCTCCTTCCAGGGAAACTTTATAAATCAACGTCAAAATAATTTAGGGCGCCTGAATGTGAAAATATCACTGTGTAATAAGTTCAGACTGACATGGAACACTTGAAATTTCGATATTTGTTTGTAATTTGTCACAGGTCCATGAAGGAATGCATGTTAATGTAAACAAGTGTTAGTTTGTCGGAGAGACCGAATAAGATTTTTAAAATTCCTGTCAAAATATTTATTTACTTTAGAATGTTAATTTCTTAAATTGATTTTGTGAAAATTATGACGGGCCATACGAGTACACCTGTGCGAGTATTATTTGGTACATACAAATTAATCTCTTTTGTTATCCAAATTGTTTTTATACGCACTAGGCACGTGCACCTCATATAATTGTGAAAATTGCTGCTTCAGCGTCTGGATCGCTGGTACTCAACGTCGCCAAGGTCGAGGCGACGCATCGGTATTCAAAGTTCTATCGCTATTAAATAAATTATTTTAATATAATATTCCCGATTTGTTCTTGCCGTTAACCAAAACTCTCCCCAATCGATTTTCGAAAAATTTCCAGCGTCGGACCGGACTTCACTTATTTTTGTACGCTAATTTTTACGTTCAGCTAATGATAGTGGTGTATTTGTTCTTCACCAAACCTGCTCCGGCCGAAATCCGAAATTTTCACTGACATCATACGCTTAAGTATTGTATGCTTAGACACGATTTATTTACACTATTTATTTTACGTACATTGCGTTCATTATTGTTCTGCATTATTTATAACTAAGATGGAGCAGTTTGAAAATCTAATAGTAAGCGGAGAACAAATACCACCACGTATAATTCCCGTGAAAAGTGATGGAAATAGTCTTTCTTACTATCTTTCCTATTGCATTTTTAATACCGGAAATAGAGCTCAAAAGCGAAGAATAACTTCGACTTTTTTTATACATAATTCCTAAATACTTCGTTTTTATGGTGTAAAATTTTGTATTTATATATTTCAACATTGTCTTTAACGTTGTCAGAGAACTAAATGGGAATAATTTGGAATAATTTAGCTTCTATGTCAACTCTCCTTCTCTTGAAACTTTTGAAAACAACGTCAAAATTCTTTAGGGCGCCTGGATTTGAAAATATAACTCTGTGTAATAAGTTTAGACTGACTAGAGTGAAAAGAAAGGAGCTTGCATCCAGAAACGAAATTAAATGGAACACTTGAAGTTGAAATATTTGTTTGTAATTCGTCACAATTCCATGAGGGAATGCGTGTTAATGTAAACAAATGTGAGTTTATTGGAGAGGCCGAATAAGATTTTTACATTATTGAAGCAGCTGGAGCCTGCCACGTCAAGGGCAAGGTCAGAAACGTGAAAAGGCGATGCTCGATTTAGTTTGATTGAGTGTCTATGCAGAAATTCGCACATACCAAGCGTTGGATAAGCCTTTCTTATCGTTTCTTAGAATTCGAGAATTGCTGGTTCAGCGTATGGAGTAGTACTCGATCGCGGTGTTTAATTTTAACACAACTACAATTGTGAAAATTGCTGCTCCAGCGTCGGAAACTGTTCGCAAAGTCGCCAAATTCGATGAGGCGACGCATCAGTGTTCGAAGGTCTACCGTTATCAAATAAAGTATTTTAATTTAACATTTGATCCTCGCGTTAACCAAATCTGCCCCCAATCAATTTTCGAAAAATTATCAGCATCGGACCGGACTCCACTTATATTTGTACGCTAATTTTTACGTTTAGTTAATGATAGTGGTGTATTTGTTTTTTACCAAATTTGCCCCGAAATTTTCACCGTTGTATGTACCAGATATCACTGACATTCATACCAGTGTAAGCGCTAAATTTTCGTGAAAATATCTGAAAAATTCATAATTCTGCAACTGAATTACAGAACTAATTTTGTGTTCGATAGTAAATTTATACTTGGAGTGGCACTGCCAACCCTGCCACCCCTGACGAGCCCCACTGCTGACTACTTTCCTTCCAGAAAAATTTTTGAAATCAGCGGCAAAATAAATTTAGGGCACCTGGATGTGAAAATATCACTATGTAATAAGTTCAGACTGACAAGAGTGAAAAAAACCGCTTGCATCCTGAAACGAAATCAAATGGAACACTTGAAATTTAGATATTTGTTTGTAATTCGTCACAGGTCCATGAAGGCATGCATGTTAATGTAAACAAGTGTTAGTTTGTCGGAGAGGCCGAATAAGATTTTTACACCCACCACATTCCCGTCAAAATATTTATATACTTTAGTATGTTAATTCATTTTGTGCAAATTATGACGGGCCAGTCGAGTACACCTGCGCGAGTATTATTTGGTAATCCAAATTTTTTTAATACGCACTAGGCACGTGCACCTAATATAATTGTTAAAATTGCTGCTTCAGCGTCTGGAACGCTGGTACTCAACGTCGCCAAGGTCGAGGCGACGCATCAGTATTCGAAGTTCTATCGCTATTAAATAAATTTTTTTAATATAATATTCCCGATTTGTTCTTGACGTTAAGTAAATATCTCCCCAATCGATTTTCGAAAAATTACCATCGTCGTACCGGACTCCACTTATATACCGTACGCTAATTTTTACGTTCATTTAATGATAGTGGTGTATTTGATCTTCACCAAACCTGCTCCGGCCAAAATCCGAAATTTGCAGTTTTACCGGATTTCACTGACATCATAAGTAATGTGTGCTTATACACGATTTACACTATTTGTTTTATGTACATTGTGTTCATTATTGTTCTGCATTATTTATAACTAAGATGGAGGAATAGTAAGCGGGGTACAAATACCACCACGTATAATTCCTCTGAAAAGTGATGGAAATAGTCTTTTTTACTATCTTTCCTATTGCATTTTATTACCGAAAATAGAGCTCATTTCATTTTAAAATTACCAAATTTTCTGTATATTTTACCTGAATACGTTAAAAACCCCTAAACATAATGTACCATTCCAAACTACTCTCAAAAATCATACACTTGCCATTCCAAACTACCCCACATCAACCTAAAATGTAAAAAAATTACGAATTACAAGCAAACTACGCTAAACTCGCATAAATTACTTCGACTTCCGCTATATCACTCCAACCACTTCTTACCAAGCCAAACTAAACCCAATCGCATAATCGAATAATTTGGAATAGTTCAGCTTCTCTGTCAACTCTCCTTCTCTTGAAGAGTGAAAAAGAGTGAAAAAAAAGGAGCTTGCACCCAGAAACGAAATTATCGTCATTTTCCAAATCATATTGAAGTACCCGGTCCTGGCAATGCAGGTTAATTTCAGCAAATTTGTTTATTTTGTGATTGGAAAAGTAGAGCATTCCTGTTTAATTGTATTATAATGTCGATTAGTCTACATCACAAATACACCACTTTTGTCAACACTGCGTTTATTTAATCTACGTCCGGGCAACGCCGGGTACATTCAGCTAGTTTAACATAAAATTTCCTCAAATAAACTTGCCATCATTCAGCGGCGGTTATAATGACTGGATGCATTTTCATGACACATTCAACTCGTTAATTCACAATAATCCATGTTTGACAACTATTCAGAAATTTTATTATTTACAATCGTCACTCAAGGGCGAAGCTGCTCAAATCGTAGCATCACTTCAAATTACCGAAGACAACTATGTGTTAGCATGGGATTTGTTGAAGCGACGTTTTGAAGACAAAAAAGTAATAACTCGCGCACACGTTAAGGAAATTGTTGATATTTCTCCTGTTAAACCCAATGCTCCCGCGTTAAGGAATTTTGTAAGCACAATTGTCAAAAATTATCGATCACTTGCCAACCTTGGTGAATGTGTTGAGCAATGGGACACTATATTGCTATATATATTAACGTCAAAGTTAGATTTTGAATTCAAGAAAAATTGGGAAATCTATATGAAAGACATCGCGAAACCTACATTTACAACCTTCACAGAATTTTTGACACAACAGTGCAAATTGCTAGAAGCTATTGATGAAAAGCCCGCAAAACAAACATTGTTCAAAAAACCGCCTGAACAGAAGTCATTTTCGCATTTAGCAATGAATCGAATAAAATGTCCGATATGTCAAGAAAATCATCTCATTTATCATTGTAAACAATTTTTGGGTTTGCCAATCAGCAACCGGCTAGCGAACGTCCGCAGATTGAATCTGTGCACAAATTGTCTACGGTCAGGACACACAAATTCAGGGTGCAGATCAAGTGCCTGTCGCAAATGCCAGAAAAAACACAATTCACTTTTGCATTTTCCATCAGCCACACAGCAAATTTCAACAGATGCAATGGCAAGCGTTTCAAATGAGAAAGAGTCAACTTCGATCGAAGTAAAACCTACAACTACGGCTTTAGCATCGCTCTATAATAGCAGTTTGTCTCCGGAGCCATTCGTCTTGTTAGCTACAGCGCAAATAATAATTTACGATTCAAATAATCAACCCGTTCTTTGTCGCGCTATTCTGGACAGTGGTTCACAATCTAATTTCATGACCAAGTGGTTGTCGGAAAGACTAGATCTCAAATCATCAAAAATAAGTGTTTCCGTATGCGGTATTAACCAAGCAGCATTGCGCATCAAAGCAAAAACAAAGGCAAGAATACAATCACGTCAAAATCAGTACTCTGCCGAGTTGACATTTTTAATTTTGAATCAAATTACTGGTCTCACTCCACAAAAAATGTTAAAACGTCATAAGCTGTGCATTCCGCCTGATATTCAAGATTGCTTAGCAGATCCTGAGTTTGATCAACCTGGGCGCATCGATGCACTTTTAGGAGCAAACATATTCTTTGACTTACTTTGCGTCGGACAAGTAAAGTTGGGACAGAATGAAATCATATTAAACAAAACAAATTTAGGATGGATTGTGTCGGGACAAACATTTCAGTGCGAACCACTGGAACCGAAATCATGTCTTTTAATCGCAAATTCAGATGTACAGGACCAACTTCAACAGTTTTGGCAACTGGAAAGCCACTATGCGACTCCCAAATACTCAAGGGAGGAAGTCGAGTGTGAAGAACATTTTTTAAAAACCGTGCGTCGAGACGAAACTGGTCGTTTCTCGGTTCAATTGCCTTTAAAAGCGAATTATACAGATTTAGGCAACTCCAGAGAAATGGCAATCACGCGTTTCGCTTCAATTGAACGTAAACTCCTCGCGAATCCAAAACTACGAGCAGACTATAATGAATTTATGGCAGAATATGAATCACTCGGTCATATGTCACGAGTAACTGTTGATCAATCACGTTCTGAGGTACCCATATTTTATCTACCACATCATGGAGTACTGAAGTAGCAAAGCACCACTACTCGCTTACGCGTTGTTTTTGACGCCTCTGCAAAAAGCACTTCCGGCTTATCACTAAATGATGTATTAAAAATCGGTCCAACGGTTCAAAACGACCTATTCACTACCCTCATACGATTTCGGCAGCATTCCGTAGTTTTAATTGCAGACATAGGGAAGATGTATAGGCAAATTAACATTGAACCAGCTCAACGTGACCTTCAGCGCATTGTTTGGCGATCGGATCCAAAAGGTGAGCTTAAGCATTATCGGCTCAACACGGTGACATACGGCACAGCTTCCGCGTCATTTCTATCAACTCGATGCCTAAAGCAATTGGCAATTGAAAATAGTTCAACTTACCCTCGAGAAGCAGCAATAATACAAAACGATTTTTACGTGGATGATCTTTTGACAGGATCTAATGATTCACGTGATTTAAGTACAATTTCACAAAACTTAATCACGATTTTCAACAATGCCGTGTTTGAATTAAGAAAATTCTTATCAAATGATTCATCAGTACTTGATAATTTGACCAGGACACCAGACAATGCATCGAGATTTTTAATTGCAGATGATCAATCTAAAACTTTAGGAATTTCATGGCACGCGTCATCGGACAATTTTGAATATAAGATACGCGAATATGGCAATCATTGTCATGTCACAAAAAGAAAAATCCTGTCAATTATAGCTAAGATATTTGATCCTTTGGGCCTTCTTGGGCCAATCACGGTGCAAGCCAAGATCATATTACAAAAATTATGGCAATTAAACGTAACATGGGACGAATCAGTGCCTATCAGTTTGCACACGGCATGGATACAGTTTTGCAAACGGCTCGAGGATTCGCAAACCATTCACGTACCTCGGCATACAATTTTACCCAACGCGCGAACCGTGCAACTCCATGGCTTCTGTGACGCAAGCGAGTTGGCTTATGGAGCCTGTGTATACGTCCGATCACAAGCGTCCCGCGAACACGTCCAGGTGAGTCTTCTCTGCGCAAAGTCGCGTGTCGCGCCGCTTAAGGCAATCTCTCTTCCGCGTCTCGAATTGTGTGGTGGCTTACTTCTCGCACAACTTATGAAAAGGGTTAAAAACGCTCTAGACATTCACATCAGCGATATTTTTTATTGGACGGACTCTACTATATTACTTTCTTGGCTAGCTGCTGAGCCTAACACCTGGAAGACATTCGTGTCAAATCGCGTATCGGAAATCCAAATCTTAACAGATGTTAAACATTGGCGGATATTCCCGGGCGAGTTTGCAGAGACCAAATTGTGGTGGGGTGGCCCGTCATTTTTAAGCAAGGATTTCACGGTGTGGGAAGCCCAAACACGAGACAATCTATTGCTAAAACATCAAGAAGCTCCAGAACGTAAAATCATAAGTTTGCCCTGTTCATTGGAATTAGATTTTGTAACCAAATTCTCAAGTATCAAAACGTTACAACGAATAATCGCATATTGCTTGAGATTTATTTCAAATGCTCAATTATCATCAAACTTCCGTATCTCGGGTAATCTAAATACACAGGAAATCGAAAGGGCTACAACAGTGCTTCTAAAATATGTTCAGAAAAGGCATTTCACGTCGGAAATCGCGGCGCTTTGCCGTACGGGCTCTGTTAAACCGAGCAGTCGACTAAGAACTCTTAATGTATTCTTGGATCCAGAAGGATTGATTCGCGTCGGTGGTAGGTTAAAAAATTCAAATTTGGAAAACCATCAAAAACATCCTATCGTTTTGCCAAGTCAATATCATGTGACCAAACTCATCATCGAAGATTATCACCGCAAAAATTTGCATTCCGGGACTCAAGCCACACTCGCGTCAGTTCGACAAAACTATTGGCCACTCAAAGGCAATCAAACAGTGAAAGGAGTGTTAAGACGATGCGTAGTCTGCTTTAGAGCTAATCCAATTTCAGTGATTCCCCAAATGGGTGACTTACCAAAACAAAGAGTCACGCCTGCGCGTCCATTCTACTACTGTGGGGTAGATTACGCAGGGCCATATGCATTGAAGGGAGGTCAAACACGCAACAGCAAAATAGTAAAGTCGTATTTATGCATTTTCGTCTGTCTTGCTACGAAAGCTGTACACAATGAGCTCGCAACTGACTTGACCACACAATGTTTTTTAAACGCGTTTAAGAGATTTGCTTCTAGGCGTGGAGCAGCGCGTCAAATGTTTTCTGATAATGCCACCAATTTTACTGGGGCTGATAACTATCTTCAGAAAATTTCTAAGTTGTTGCAAACTAACGATTCTCAAAATTACTTTTCGTATTCCAGTATTGAATGGAAATTCATTCCTCCTCGCAGTCCGCACTTTGGCGGCCTGTGGGAAGCATCAATAAAATCTATAAAATATCATCTCAAACGTATTTTGACAAACATTAACTTAACTTACGTTTTACACTCTCCTCACTCAGGTGGAAGCGGTTTTAAACTCGCGGCCCTTAATTCCCCTTTCCGAGGATCCCAATGATCTGACAGCGTTGACCCCGGGACATTTCTTGATCGGGGAGCCGCTAAATGCAATTCCGCAGCCACATCTAACAGACCAGCCGATCAACTTTGTACATCGATTCAAACACATACAATTGATGAGCCAACACTTCTGGACCCGCTGGTCCAAAGACTATTTACATCGGTTGCAGCAGCGTACCAAGTCCCACTTCAACAAGTCTCCTTCTCTCCTCGTCGGTTCACTTGTACTTTTGAAGGAAGACAACGCACCTCCCCTACATTGGCTGCTAGGACGCATTACAGCAGTTCATCCAGGAGCGGATGGCGTTGTGCGTGTCGTCACCGTGAGAACGAGAGACGGCGAAGTTAAGCGTGCCAGTGCCAAAGTGTGCCTGCTACCAATCATGGACAATATGGACGCTTAAGAGTGCCTATTATTGAAGTTCTTTAGATAATTTGTTAGTTGTCTTTGAAGCAATCACGTGAATTTTCGTTGAAAGAGAGCCTTTCAAGGGCGGCGGTATGTTAACATAAATTAGTGCGTGATCATAAAGGCTGTGATTGCAAGTGTTCCTTTTATGATCGTAACTAAGCAACAGAATATAACAAGTTGTTGATTTTTTGATTTTGTAAGATTTTGAAGTTTGTATGAATTTTCAAAAATATATATCTTGTACTCGTGCGGCGTATTTCACAAAAATCCACGATACTCAAAACAGATGATATGGTTTGGTTTGTTGTGGTAAGGGATAGTTGGGGGTGATTTACGGTAGCCGAAGTAATTTAGGTGATTCTGGTATAGTTTGTTATAATTTTTTAGCATTATTTTGTATTTTTAAAGTGATTGGGTTTAGTTTGTTGCTGTAAAGTGTAGTTGGGGGTGATTTTTGATATCCGAAGTAATTTAGGTGAGTTTGGCATAGTTTGCTATAGTTAGTAGCATTTTTTTGTAACTTGAAAGTGATTGGGTTTAGTTTGTTGTGGTAAGGGTTAGTTGGTGATGATTTAGAGTAGCCGAAGTAATTTAGGTGAGTTTGGCATAGTTTGTAATGATTTGTTCACCTTTTTTTTAATTTTAAGATGATATGGTTTGGTTTGTTGTGGTAAGGGATAGTTGGGGGTGATTTACGGTAGCCGAAGTAATTTAGGTGATTCTGGTATAGTTTGTTATAATTTTTAGCATTTTTTTGTAATTTTAAAGTGATTGGGCTTAGTTTGTTGCTGCAAAGTGTAGTTGGGGGTGATTTTTGATAGCCGAAGTAATTTAGGTGAGTTTGGCATAGTTTGCTATGGTTAGTAGCATTCTTTTGTAATTTAAAAGCGATTGGGTTTAGTTTGTTGTAGTAAGGGTTAGTTGGTGATGATTTAGAGTAGCCGAAGTAATTTAGGTGAGTCTGGCATAATTTGTTATGATTTGTACACCTTTTTTTGTAATTTTAAGATGATATGGTTTGGTTTGTTGTGGTAAGGGATAGTTGGGGGTGATTTACGGTAGCCGAAGTAATTTAGGTGATTCTGGTATAGTTTGTTATGATTTTTAGCAGTTTTTTGTAATTTTAAAGTGATTGGGCTTAGTTTGTTGCTGTAAAGTGTAGTTGGGGTGATTTTTGATAGCCGAAGTAATTTAGGTGAGTTTGGCATAGTTTGCTATGGTTAGTAGCATTTTTTTGTAATTTAAAAGTGATTGAATTTAGTTTGTTGTGGTAAGGGTTAGTTGGTGATTATTTGGAGTAGCCGAAGTAATTTATGTGAGTCTGGCATACTTTGTTATGATTTGTACACCTTTTTTTGTAATTTTAAGATGATATGGTTTGGTTTGTTGTGGTAAGGGATAGTTGGGGGTGATTTACAGTAGCCGAAGTAATTTAGGTGATTTTGGTATAGTTTGTTATGATTTTTAGCATTTTTTTGTAATTTTAAAGTGATTGGGCTTAGTTTGTTGCTGTAAAGTGTAGTTGGGGGTGATTTTTGATAGCCGAAGTAATTTAGGTGAGTTTGGCATAGTCTGCTATGGTTAGTAGCATTTTTTTGTAATTTAAAAGTGATTGGGTTTAGTTTGTTGTGGTAAGGGTTAATTGGTGATGATTTAGAGTAGCCGAAGTAATTTAGGTGAGTATGGCATAGTTTGTTATGATTTGTACACCTTTTTTGTAATTTTAAGATGATATGGTTTGGTTTGTTGTGGTAAGGGATAGTTGGGGGTGATTTACGGTAGCCGAAGTAATTTAGGTGATTTTGGTATAGTTTGTTAAGATTTTTAGCATTTTTTTGTAATTTTAAAGTGATTGGGCTTAGTTTGTTGCTGTAAAGTGTAGTTGGGGGTGATTTTTGATACCTGAAGTAATTTAGGTGAGTTTGGCATAGTTTGCTATGGTTAGTAGCATTTTTTGAAATCTAAAAGTGATTGGGTTTAATTTGTTGTGGTAAGGGTTAGTTGGTGATGATTTAGAGTTGCCGAAGTAATTTAGGTGAGTCTGGCATAGTTTGTTATGATTTGTACACCTTTTTTTGTAATTCTAAGATGATATGGTTTGGTTTGTTGTGGTAAGGGATAGTTGGGGGTGATTTACGGTAGCCGAAGTAATTTAGGTGATTCTGGTATAGTTTGTTATGATTTTTAGCATAGTTTGCTATGGTTAGTAGCATTTTTTTGTAATTTAAAAGTGATTGGGTTTAGTTTGTTGTGGTAAGGGTTAGTTGGTGATGATTTAGAGTAGCCGAAGTAATTTAGGTGAGTCTGGCATAGTTTGTTATGATTTGTACATTTTTTTTTGTAATTTTAATATGATATGGTTTGGTTTGTTGTGGTAAGGGTTAGTTGGTGATGATTTAGAGTAGCCGAAGTAATTTAGGTGAGTCTGGCATAGTTTGTTATGATTTGTACATCTTTTTTTGTAATTTTTAGATGATATGGTTTGGTTTGTTGTGGTAAGGGATAGTTGGGGGTGATTTACGGTAGCCGAAGTAATTTAGGTGATTCTGGTATAGTTTGTTATGATTTTTTAGCATTTTTTTGTAATTTTAAAGTGATTGGGTTTAATTTGTTGCTGAAAAGTGTAGTTGGGAGTGATTTTTGATATCCGAAGTAATTTAGGTGAGTTTGGCATAGTTTGCTATGGTTAGTAGCATTTTTTAGTAATTTGAAAGTGATTGGGTTTAGTTTGTTGTGGTAAGGGTTAGTTGGTGATGATTTAGAGTAGCCGAAGTAATTTAGGTGAGTCTGGCATAGTTTGTTATGAATTGTACACCTTTTTTTGCAATTTTAAGATGATATGGTTAGGTTTGTTGTGGTAAGGCATAGTTGGGGGTGATTTACGGTAGCCGAAGTAATTTAGGTGATTCTTGTCTAGTTTGTTATGATTTTTAGCATTTTTTTGTAATTTTAAATTGATTGGGTTTAGTTTGTTGCTGTAAAGTGTAGTTGGGGGTGATTTTTGATAGCCGAAGTAATTTAGGTGAGTTTGGCATAGTTTGCTATGGTTAGTAGAATTTTTTTGTAATTTAAAAGTGATTGGGTTTAGTTTGTTGTGGTAAGGGTTAGTTGGTGATAATTTAGAGTAGCCGAAGTAATTTAGGTGAGTCTGGCATAGTTTGTTATGATTTGTACACCTTTTTTTGTAATTTTAAGATGATATGGTTTGGTTTGTTGTGGTAAGAAATAGTGAAGGGTGATTTACGGTAGCCGATGTAATTTAGGTGATTCTGGTATAGTTTGTTATGATTTTTAACATTTTTTTGTAATTTTAAAGTGATTGGGCTTAGTTTGTTGCTGTAAAGTGTAGTTGGGGGTGATTTTTGATAGCCGAAGGAATTTAGGTGAGTTTGGCATAGTTGCTATGGTTAGTAGCTTTTTTTTGTAATTTAAAATTAATTGGGTTTAGTTTGTTGTGGTAAGGGTTATTTGGTGATGATTTAGAGTAGCCGAAGTAATTTAGGTGAGTCTGGCATAGTTTGTTATGATTTTTAGCATTTTTTTGTAATTTTAAAGTGATTGGGCTTAGTTTGTTGCTGTAAAGTGTAGTTGGGGGTGATTTTTGATAGCCGAAGTAATTTAGGTGAGTTTGGCATAGTTTGCTATGGTTAGTAGCATTTTTTGTAATTTAAAAGTGATTGGGTTTAGTTTGTTGTGGTAAGGGTTAATTGGAGATGATTTAGAGTAGCCGAAGTAATTTAGGTGAGTCTGGCATAGTTTGTTATAATTTGTACACCTTTTTTTGTAATTTTAAGATGATATGATATGGTTAGGTTTGTTGTGGTAAAGGATAGTTGGAGGTGATTTACGGTAGCCGAAGTAATTTAGGTGATTCTGGTATAGTTTGTTATGATTTTTAGCATTTTTTTGTAATTTTAAAGTGATTGGGCTTAGTTTGTTGCTGTAAAGTGTAGTTGGGGGTGATTTTTGATAGTCGAATTAATTCAGGTGAGTTCGGCATAGTTTGCTAAGGTTAGTAGCATATTTTTGTAATTTAAAAGTGATTGGGTTTAGTTTGTTGTGGTAAGGGTTAGTTGGTGATAATTTAGAGTAGCCGAAGTAATTTAGGTGAGTCTGGCATAGTTTGTTATAATTTGTACACGTTTTTTTGTAATTTTAAGATGGTATGGTTTGGTTTGTTGTGGTAAAAGATAGTTGGGGGTGATTTACGGTAGCCGAAGTTATTTAGGTGATTCTGGTATAGTTTGTTATGATTTTTAGCATTTTTTTGTAATTTTAAAGTGATTGGGCTTAGTTTGTTGCTGTAAAGTGTAGTTGGGGGTGATTTTTGATAGCCGAAGTAATTTGGGTGAGTTTGGCATAGTTTGCTATGGTTAGGAGCATTTTTTTGTAATTTAAAAGTGATTGGGTTTAGTTTGTTGTGGTAAGGGTTAGTTGGTGATGATTTAGAGTAGCCGAAGTAATTTAGGTGAGTCTGGCATAGTTTGTTATGAATTGTACAACTTTTTTTGTAATTTTAAGATAATATGGTTTGGTTTGATGTGGTAAAGGATAGTTGGGGGTGATTTACGGTAGCCGAAGTAATTTAGGTGATTCTGGTATAGTTTGTTATGATTTTTAGCATTTTTTTGTAATTTTAAAGTGATTGGGCTTAGTTTGTTGCTGTAAAGTGTAGTTGTGGGTGATTTTTGATAGTCAAAGTAATTTAGGTGAGTCTGGCATAGTTTGTTATGATTTGTACACCTTTTTTTGTAATTTTAAAATGATATGGTTTGGTTTGTTGTGGTAAGGTATAGTTGGGGGTGATTACGGTAGCCGAAGTAATTTAGGTGATTCTGGTAAGGTTTGTTATGATTTTTAGCATTTTTTTGTAATTTTAAAGTGATTGGGCTTAGTTTGTTGCTGTAAAGTGTAGTTGGGGGTGATTTTTGATAGTCGAATTAATTTAGGTGAGTTCGGCATAATTTGCTAAGGTTAGTAGCATATTTTTGTAATTTAAAAGTGATTGGGTTTAGTTTGTTGTGGTAAGGGTTAGTTGGTGATGATTTAGAGTAGCCGAAGTAATTTAGGTGAGTCTGGCATAGTTTGTTATAATTTGTACACGTTTTTTTGTAATTTTAAGATGATATGGTTTGGTTTGATGTGGTAAGGGATAGTTGGGGGTGATTTACGGTAGCCGAAGTAGTTTAGGTTCTTTTGGTATAGTTTGTTATGATTTTTAGCATTTTTTTGTAATTTTAAAGTGATTGGTGATAGTTTGTTGCTGTAAAGTGTAGTTGGGGGTGATTTTTGATAGCCAAAGTAATTTAGGTGAGTTTGGCATAGTTTGCTATGGTTAGTAGCATTTTTTTGTAATTTAAAAGTGATTGGGTTTAGTTTGTTGTGGTAAGGGTTAGTTGGTGATGATTTAGAGTAGGCGAAGTAATTTAGGTGAGTCTGGCATAGTTTGTTATGATTTGTACACCTTTTTTTGTAATTTTAAGATGATATGGTTTGGTTTGTTGTAGTAAAGGATAGTTGGGGGTGATTTACGGTAGCCGAAGTAATTTAGGTGATTCTGGTATAGTTTGTTATGATTTTTAGCATTTTTTTGTAATTTTAAAGTGATTGGGCTTAGTTTGTTGCTGTAAAGTGTAGTTGGGGGTGATTTTTGATAGCCGAAGTAATTTAGGTGAGTTTGGAAAAGTTTGCTATGGTTAGTAGCATTTTTTTGTAATTTAAAAGTGATTGGGTTTAGTTTGTTGTGATAAGGGTTAGTTGGTGATGATTTAGAGTAGCCGAAGTAATTTAGGTGAGTCTGGCATTGTTTGTTATGATTTGTACACCTTTTTTTGTAATTTTAAGATGATAAGGTTTGGTTTGTTGTGGTAAGGGTTAGTTGGTGATGATTTATGGTAGCCGAAGTAATTTAGGTGAGTTTGGCATAGTTTGCTAGGGTTACTAGCAATTTTATGTAATTTAAAAGTGATTGGGTTTAATTTGTTGAGGTAAGGGTTAGTTGGTGATTATTTAGAGTAGCCGAAGTAATTTAGGTGAGTCTGGCATAGTTTGTTATGATTTGTACACCTTTTTTTGTAATTTTAAGATGATATGGTTTGGTTTGTTGTGGTAAGGGATAGTTGGGGGTGATTTACGGTAGCCGAAGTAATTTAGGTGATTCTGGTATAGTTTGTTTTGATTTTTAGCATTTTTTTGTAATTTTAAAGTGATTGGACTTAGTTTGTTGCTGTAAAGTGTAGTTGGGGGTGATTTTTGATAGCCGAAGTAATTTAGGTGAGTTTGGCATAGTTTGCTATGGTTAGTAGCATTTTTTTGTAATTTAAAATTGATTGGGTTTAGTTTGTTGTGGTAAGGGTTAGTTGGTGATGATTTAGAGTAGCCGAAGTAATTTAGGTGAGTCTGGCATAGTTTGTTATGATTTGTACACCTTTTTTTGTAATTTTAAGATGATATGGTTTGGTTTGTTGTGGTAAGGGATAGTTGGAAGTGATTTACGGTAGCCGAAGTAATTTAGGTGATTCTGGTATAGTTTGTTATGATTTTTAACATTTTTTTGTAATTTTAAAGTAATTGGGCTTAGTTTGTTGCTGTAAAGTGTAGTTGGGGGTGATTTTTGATAGCCGAAGTAATTTAGGTGAGTTTGGCATAGTTTGCTATGGTTAGTAGCATTTTTTTGTAATTTAAAAGAGATTGGGTTTAGTTTGTTGTGGTAAGGGTTAGTTGGTGATGATTTAGAGTAGCCGAAGTAATTTAGGTGAGTCTGGCATAGTTTGTTATGATTTGTACACCTTTTTTTGTAATTTTAAGATGATATGGTTTGGTTTGTTGTGGTAAGGGATAGTTGGGGGTGATTTACGGTAGCCGAAGTAATTTAGATGACTCTGGTATAGTTTGTTATGATTTTTAGCATTTTTTTGTAATTTTAAAGTGATTGGGCTTAGTTTGTTGCTGTAAAGTGTAGTTGGGGGTGATTTTTGATAGCCGAAGTAATTTAGGTGAGTTTGGCATAGTTTGCTATGGTTAGTAGCATTTTTTTGTAATTTAAAATTGATTGGGTTTAGTTTGTTGTGGTAAGGGTTACTTGGGGATGATTTAGAGTAGCCGAAGTAATTTAGGTGAGTCTGGCATAGTTTGTTATGATTTGTACACCTTTTTTTGTAATTTTAAGATGATAGGGTTTGGTTTGTTGTGGTAAAGGATAGTTGGATGTGATTTACGGTAGCCGAAGTAATTTAGGTGATTCTGGTATAGTTTGTTATGATTTTTAGCATTTTTTTGTAATTTTAAAGTAATTGGGCTTAGTTTGTTGCTGTAAAGTGTAGTTGGGGGTGATTTTTGATAGCCGAAGTAATTTAGGTGAGTTTGGCATAGTTTGCTATGGTTAGTAGCATTTTTTTGTAATTTAAAAGAGATTGGGTTTAGTTTGTTGTGGTAAGGGTTAGTTGGTGATGATTTAGAGTAGCCGAAGTAATTTAGGTGAGTCTGGCATAGTTTGTTATAATTTGTACACCTTTTTTTGTAATTTTAAGATGATATGGTTTGTTTTGTTGTGGTAAGGGATAGTTGGGGGTGATTTACGGTAGCTGAAGTAATTTAGGTGATTCTGGTATAGTTTGTTATGATTTTTAGCATTTTTTGTAATTTTAAAGTGATTGGGCTTAGTTTGTTGCTGTTAAGTGTAGTTGGGGGTGATTTTTGATTGCCGAAGTAATTTAGGTGAGTTTGGCATAGTTTGCTATGGTTAGTAGCATTTTTTTGTAATTTAAAAATGATTGGGTTTAGTTTGTTGTGGTAAGGGATAGTTGGTGATGATTTAGAGTAGCCGAAGTAATTTAGGTGAGTCTGGCATAGTTTGTTATGATTTGTACACCTTTTTTTGTAATTTTAAGATGATATGGTTTAATTTGTTGTGGTAAGGGATAGTTGGGGGTGATTTACGGTAGCCGAAGTAATTTAGGTGATTCTGGTATAGTTTGTTATGATTTTTTAGCATTTTTTTGTAATTTAAAAGTGATTGGGTTAAGTTTGTTGTGGTAAGGGTTAGTTGGTGATGATTTAGAGTAGCCGAAGTAATTTAGGTGAGTCTGGCATAATTTGTTATGATTTGTACACCTTTTTTTGCAATTTTAAGATGATATGGTTTGGTTTGTTGTGGTAAGGGATAGTTGGGGGTGATTTACGGTAACCGAAGTAATTTAGGTGATTCTGGTATAGTTTGTTATGATTTTTAGCATTTTTTTGTAATTTTGAAGTGATTAGGCTTAGTTTGTTGCTGCAAAGTGTAGTTAAGGGTGATTTTTGATAGCCGAAGTAATTTAGGTGAGTTTGGCATAGTTTGCTATGGTTAGTAGCATTTTTTTGTAATTTAAAAGTGATTGGGTTTAGTTTGTTGAGTAAGGGTTAGTTGGTGATGATTTAGAGTAACCGAAGTAATTTAGGTGATTCTGGCATATTTTGTTATGATTTGTACACCTTTTTTTGTAATTTTAAGATGATATGGTTTGGTTTGTTGTGGTAAGGGATAGTTGGGGGTGATTTACGGTAGCCGAAGTAATTTAGGTGATTCTGGTATAGTTTGTTATGATTTTTAGCATTTTTTTGTAATTTTAAAGTGATTGGGCTTAGTTTGTTGCTGTAAAGTGTAGTTGGGGGTGATTTTTGATAGCTGAAGTAATTTAGGTGAGTTTGGCATAGTTTGCTATGGTTAGTAGCATTTTTTGTAGTTTAAAAGTGATTGGGTTTAATTTGTTGTGATAAGGGTTAGTTGGTGATGATTTAGAGTTGCCGAAGTAATTTAGGTGAGTCTGGCATAATTTGTTATAATTTGTACACCTTTTTTTGTAATTTTAAGATGATATGGTTTGGTTTGTTGTGGTAAGGGATAGTTGGGGGTGATTTACGGTAGCCGAAGTAATTTAGGTGATTCTGGTATAGTTTGTTATGATTTTTAGCATTTTTTTGTAATTTTAAAATGATTGGGCTTTGTTTGTTGTGGTAAGGGTTAGTTGGTGATTATTTAGAGTAGCCGAAGTAATTTAGGTGTGTCTGGCATAGTTTGTTATGATTTGTACACCTTTTTTTGTAATTTTAAGATGATATGGTTTTGTTTGTTGTGGTAAGGGATAGTTGGGGGTGATTTACGGTAGCCGAGGTAATTTAGGTGATTCTGGTATAGTTTGTTATGATTTTTAGCATTTTTTTGTAATTTTAAAGCGATTGGGCTTTGTTTGTTGCTTGAAACTGTAGTTGAGTGTGATTTTTCATAGCCGAAGTAATTTAGGTGAGTTTGGTATAGTTTGCTACGGTTAGTAGCATTATTTTGTAATTTAAAAGTGATTGAGTTTAGTTTGTTGTGGTAAGGGTTAGTTGGTGATGATTTAGAGTAGCTGAAGTAATTTAGGTGAGTCTGGCATAGTTTGTTATGATTTGTACACCTTTTTTTGTAATTTTAAGATGATGTGGTTTGGTTTGTTTTGGTAAGGGATAGTTGGGGGTGATTTACGGTAGCCGAAGTAATTTAGATGATTCTGGTTTAGTTTGTTATGATTTTTAACATTTTTTTGTAATTTTAAAGTGATTGGGCTTAGTTTGTTGCTTGAAAGTGTAGTTGGGTGTGATTTTTCATAGCCGAAGTAATTTAGGTGAGTTTGGCATAGTTTGCTACGGTTAGTAGCATTTTTTTGTAATTTATAAGTGATTGAGTTTAGTTTGTTGTGGTAAGGGTTAGTTGGTGATGATTTAGAGTAGCCGAAGTAATTTAGGTGAGTCTGGCATAGTTTGTTATGATTTGTACACCTTTTTTTGTAATTTTAATATGATGTGGTTTGGTTTGTTGTGGTAAGGGATAGTTGGGGGTGATTTACGGTAGCCGAGGTAATTTAGGTGATTCTGGTATAGTTTGTTATGATTTTTAGCATTTTTTTGTAATTTTAAAGTGATTGGGCTTAGTTTGTTGCTTGAAAGTATAGTTGGGTGTGATTTTTCATAGCCGAAGTAATTTAGGTGAGTTTGGCATAGTTTGCTACGGTTAGTAGCATTTTTTTGTAATTTAAAAGTGATTGAGTTTAGTTTGTTGTGGTAAGGGTTAGTTGGTGATGATTTAGAGTAGCCAAAGTAATTTAGGTGAGTCTGGCATATTTTGTTATGATTTGTACACCTTTTTTTGTAATTTTAAGATAATATGGTTTGGTTTGTTGTGGTAAGGGATAGTTATGGGTGATTTACGATAGCCGAAGTAATTTAGGTGATTCTGGTATAGTTTGCTATGATTTTTAGCATTTTTTTGTAATTTTAAAGCTTAGTTTGTTGCTGTAAAGTGTAGGTGGGGGTGATTCTTGATAGCCGAAGTAATTTAGGTGAGTTTGGCATAGTTTGCTATGTTTAGTAGCATTTTTTTGTAATTTAAAAGTGATTGGGTTTAGTTTGTTGTGGTAAGGGTTAGTTGGTGATGATTTAGAGTAGCCGAAGTAATTTAGGTAAGTCTGGCATAGTTTGTTATGATTTCTACACCTTCTTTTGTAATTTTAAGATGATATGGTTTCGTTTGTTGTGGTAAGGGATAGTTGGGGGTGATTTACGGTAGCCAAAGTAATTTAGGTGATTCTGGTATAGTTTGTTATGATTTTTAGCATTTTTTTGTAATTTTAAAGTGATTGGGCTTAGTTTGTTGTTGTAAAGTGTAGTTTGGGGTGATTTTTGATAGCCGAAGTAATTTAGGTGAGTTTGGCATAGTTTGATATGGTTAGTAGCATTTTTTTGTAATTTAAAAGTGATTGGGTTTAGTTTGTTGTGGTAAGGGTTAGTTGGTGATGATTTAGAGTAGCCGAAGTAATTTAGGTGAGTCTGGCATAGTTTGTTATGATTTGTACATTTTTTTTTGTAATTTTAATATGATATGCTTTGGTTTGTTGTGGTAAGGGTTAGTTGGTGATGATTTAGAATAGCCGAAGTAATTTAGGTGAGTCTGGCATAGTTTGTTATGATTTGTACACCTTTTTTGTAATTTTAAGATGATATGGATTGGTTTGTTGCGGTAAGGGATAGTTGGGGTGATTTACGGTAGCCGAAATAATTTAGGTGATTCTGGTATAGTTTGTTATGATTTTTAGAATTTTTTTGTAATTTTAAAATGATTGGGCTTAGTTTGTTGCTGTAAAGTGCAGTTGGGGGTGATTTTTGATAGCCGAAGTAATTTAGGTGAATTTGGCATAGTTTGCTATGGCTAGTAGCATTTTTTTGTAAACTAAAAGTGATTGGGTTTAGTTTGTTGTGGTAAGGGTTAGTTGGTGATGATTTAGAGTAGCCGAAGTAATTTAGGTGAGTCTGGCATAGTTTGTTATGATTTGTACACCTTTTTTTGTAATTTTAAGATGATATGGATTGGTTTGTTGCGGTAAGGGATAGTTGGGGGTGATTTACGGTAGCCGAAATAATTTAGGTGATTCTGGTATAGTTTGTTATGATTTTTAGCATTTTTTTGTAATTTTAAAATGATTGGGCTTAGTTTGTTGCTGTAAAGTGCAGTTGGGGGTGATTTTTGATAGCCGAAGTAATTTAGGTGAGTTTGGCATAGTTTGATATGGCTAGTAGCATTTTTTTGTAATCTAAAAGTGATTGGGTTTAGTTTTTTGTGGTAAGGGTTAGTTGGTGATGATTTAGAGTAGCCGAAGTAATTTAGGTGAGTCTGGCATAGTTTGTTATGATTTGTACACCTTTTTTTGTAATTTTAAGATGATATGGTTTAATTTGTTGTGGTAAGGGATAGGTGGGGGTGATTTATGGTAGCCGAAGTAATTTAGGTGATTCTGGTATAGTTTGTTATGATTTTTAGCATTTTTTCGTAATTTTAAAGTGATTGGGCCTAGTTTGTTGCAGTAAAGTGTAGTTGGGGGTGATTTTTGATAGCCGAAGTAATTTAGGTGAGTTTGGCATAGTTTGCTATGGTTAGTAGCATTTTTTTGTAATTTAAAAGTGATTGGGTTTAGTTTGTTGTGGTAAGGGTTAGTTGGTTATGATTTAGAGTAGCCGAAGTAATTTAGGTGAGTCTGGCATAGTTTGTTATGGTTTGTACACCTTTTTTTGTAATTTTAAGATGATATAGTTTGGTTTGTTGTGGTAAGGGATAGTTGGGGGTGATTTACGGTAGCCGAAGTAATTTAGGTGATTCTGGTATAGTTTGTTATGATTTTTAGCATTTTTTTGTAATTTTGAAGTGATTGGGTTTAGTTTGTTGCTGTAAAGTGTAGTTGGGGGTGATTTTTGATAGCCGAAGTAATTTAGGTGAGTTTGGCATAGTTTGCTATGGTTAGTAGCATTTTTTTGTAAATTAAAAGTGATTGGGTTTAGTTTGTTGTGGTAAGGGTTAGTTGGTGATGATTTAGAGTAGCCGAAGTAATTTAGGTGAGTCTGGCATAGTTGGGGGTGATTTTTGATAGCCGAAGTAATTTAGGTGAGTTTGGCATAGTTTGCTATGTTTAGTAGCATTTTTTTGTAATTTAAAAATTTTTGGGTTTAGTTTGTTGTGGTAAGGGTTAGTTGGTTATGATTTAGAATAGCCGAAGTAATTTAGGTGAGTCTGGCATAGTTTGTTATGGTTTGTACACCTTTTTTTGTAATTTTAAGATGATATGGTTTGGTTTGTTGTGGTAAGGGATAGTTGGGGGTGATTTACGGTAGCCGAAGTAAATTAGGTGATTCTGGTATAGTTTGTTATGATTTTTAGCATTTTTTTGTAATTTTGAAGTGATTGGGTTTAGTTTGTTGCTGTAAAGTGTAGTTGGGGGTGATTTTTGATAGCCGAAGTAATTTAGGTGAGTTTGGCATAGTTTGCTATGGTTAGTAGCATTTTTTTGTAAATTAAAAGTAATTGGGTTTAGTTTGTTGTGGTAAGGGTTAGTTGGTGATGATTTAGAGTAGCCGAAGTAATTTAGGTGAGTCTGGCATAGTTTGTTATGATTTGTACACCTTCTTTTGTAATTTTAAGATGATATGGTTTGGTTTGTTGTGGTAAGGGATAGTTGGGGATGATTTACGGTAGCCGAAGTAATTTAGGTGATTCTGGTATAGTTTGTTATGATTTTTAGCATTTTTTTGTAATTTTAAAGTGATTGGGCTTAGTTTGTTGCTGTAAAGTGTAGTTGGGGTGATTTTTGATAGCCGAAGTAATTTAGGTAAGTTTGGCATAGTCTGCTATGGTTAGTAGCATTTTTTTGTAATTTAAAAGTGATTGGGTTTAGTTTGTTGTGGTAAGGGTTAGTTGGTGATGATTTAGAGTAGCCGAAGTAGTTTAGGTGAGTCTGGCATATTTTGTTATGATTTGTACACCTTTTTTTGTAATTTTAAGATGATATGGTTTGGTTTGTTGTGGTAAGGGAAAGCAGGGGGTGATTTACGGTAGCCGAAGTAATTTAGGTGATTCTGGTATAGTTTGTTATGATTTTTAGCATTTTTTTGTAATTTTAAAGTAATTGGGCTTAATTTGTTGCTGTAAAGTGTAGTTGGGGTGATTTTTGATAGCCGAAGTAATTTAGGTGAGTTTGGCATAGTTTGTTATGGTTAGTAGCATTTTTTTGTAGTTTAAAAGTGATTGGGTTTAATTTGTTGTGGTAAGGGTTAGTTGGTGAAGATTTAGAGTTGCCGAAGTAATTTAGGCCAGTCTGGCATAGCTTGTTATGATTTGTACACCTTTTTTTGTAATTTTAAGATGATATGGTTTGGTTTGTTGTGGTAAGGGATAGTTGGGGGTTATTTACGGTAGCCGAAGTAATTTAGATGATTCTGGTATAGTTTGTTATGATTTTTAGCATTTTTTTGTAATTTTAAAGTGATTGGGCTTAATTTGTTGCTGTAAAGTGTAGTTGGGGTGATTTTTGATAGCCGAAGTAATTTAGGTGAGTTTGGCATAGTTTGCTATGGTTAGTAGCATTTTTTTGTAATTTAAAAGTGATTGGGTTTAGTTTGTTGTGGTAAGGGTTAGTTGGTGATGATTTAGAGTAGCCGAAGTAATTTAGGTGAGTCTGGCATAGTTTGTTATGATTTGTACTTTTTTTTTGTAATTTTAATATGATATGCTTTGGTTTGTTGTGGTAAGAGTTAGTTGGTGATGATTTAGAGTAGCCGAAGTAATTTAGGTGAGTCTGGCATAGTTTGTTATGATTTGTACACCTTTTTTGTAATTTTAAGATGATATGGATTGGTTTGTTGCGGTAAGGGATAGTTGGGGGTGATTTACGGTAGCCGAAATAATTTAGGCGATTCTGGTATAGTTTGTTATGATTTTTAGCATTTTTTTGTAATTTTAAAATGATTGGGCTTAGTTTGTTGCTGTAAAGTGCAGTTGGGGGTGATTTTTGATAGCCAAAGTAATTTAGGTGAGTTTGGCATAGTTTGCTATGGCTAGTAGCATTTTTTTGTAATCTAAAAGTGATTGGGTTTAGTTTGTAGGGGTAAGGGTTAGTTGGTGATGATTTAGAGTAGCCGAAGTAATTTAGGTGAGTCTGGCATAGTTTGTTATGATTTGTACACCTTTTTTGTAATTTTAAGATGATATGGATTGGTTTGTTGCGGTAAGGGATAGTTGGGGGTGATTTACGGTAGCCGAAATAATTTAGGCGATTCTGGTATAGTTTGTTATGATTTTTAGCATTTTTTTGTAATTTTAAAATGATTGGGCTTAGTTTGTTGCTGTAAAGTGCAGTTGGGGGTGATTTTTGATAGCCAAAGTAATTTAGGTGAGTTTGGCATAGTTTGCTATGGCTAGTAGCATTTTTTTGTAATCTAAAAGTGATTGGGTTTAGTTTGTAGGGGTAAGGGTTAGTTGGTGATGATTTAGAGTAGCCGAAGTAATTTAGGTGAGTCTGGCATAGTTTGTTATGATTTGTACACCTTTTTTTGTAATTTTAAGATGATATGGTTTGGTTTGTTGTGGTAAGGGATAGTTGGGGGTGATTTACGGTAGTCGAAGTAATTTAGGTGATTCTGGTATAGTTTGTTATGATTTTTAGCATTTTTTTGTAATTTTAAAGTGATTGGGTTTTGTTTGTTGCAGTAAAGTGTAGTTGGGGGTGATTTTTGATAGCCGAAGTAATTTAGGTGAGTTTGGCATAGTTTGCTATGGTTAGTAGCATTTTTTTGTAATTTAAAAGTGATTGGGTTTAATTTGTTGTGGTAAGGGTTAGTTGGTTATGATTTAGAGTAGCCGAAGTAATTTAGGTGAGTCTGGCATAGTTTGTTATGGTTTGTACACCTTTTTTTGTAATTTTAAGATGATATGGTTTCGTTTGTTGTGGTAAGGAATAGTTGGGGGTGATTTACGGTAGCCGAAGTAATTTAGGTGATTCTGGTATAGTTTGTTATGATTTTTAGCATTTTATTTGTAATTTTAAAGTGATTGGGCTTAGGTTGTTGCTGTAAAGTGTAGTTTGGGGTGATTTTTGATAGCCGAAGTAATTTAGGTGAGTTTGGCATAGTTTGATATGGTTAGTAGCATTTTTTTGTAATTTAAAAGTGATTGGGTTTAGTTTGTTGTGGTAAGGGTTAGTTGGTGATGATTTAGAGTAGCCGAAGTAATTTAGGTGAGTCTGGCATAGTTTGTTATGATTTGTACATTTTTTTTGTAATTTTAATATGATATGCTTTGGTTTGTTGTGGTAAGGGTTAGTTGGTGTTGATTTAGAGTAGCCGAAGTAATTTAGGTGAGTCTGGCATAGTTTGTTATGATTTGTACACCTTTTTTTGTAATTTTAAGATGATATGGATTGGTTTGTTGCGGTAAGGGATAGTTGGGGGTGATTTACGGTAGCCGAAATAATTTAGGTGATTCTGGTATAGTTTGTTATGATTTTTAGCATTTTTTTGTAATTTTAAAATGATTGGGCTTAGTTTGTTGCTGTAAAGTGCAGTTGGGGGTGATTTTTGATAGCCGAAGTAATTTAGGTGAGTTTGGCATAGTTTGATATGGCTAGTAGCATTTTTTTGTAATCTAAAAGTGATTGGGTTTAGTTTTTTGTGGTAAGGGTTAGTTGGTGATGATTTAGAGTAGCCGAAGTAATTTAGGTGAGTCTGGCATAGTTTGTTATGATTTGTACACCTTTTTTTGTAATTTTAAGATGATACGGTTTGGTTTGTTGTGGTAAGGGATAGTTGGGGGTGATTTACGGTAGCCGAAGTAATTTAGGTGATTCTGGTATAGTTTGTTATGATTTTTAGCATTTTTTGTAATTTTAAAGTGATTGGGCTTAGTTTGTTGCAGTAAAGTGTAGTTGGGGGTGATTTTTGATAGCCGAAGTAATTTAGGTGAGTTTGGCATAGTTTGCTGTGGTTAGTAGCATTTTTTTGTAATTTAAAAGTGATTGGGTTTAGTTTGTTGTGGTAAGGGTTAGTTGGTTATGATTTAGAGTAGCCGAAGTAATTTAGGTGAGTCTGGCATAGTTTGTTATGGTTTGTACACCTTTTTTTGTAATTTTAATATGATATGGTTTGGTTTGTTGTGGTAAGGGATAGTTGGGGGTGATTTACGGTAGCCGAAGTAATTTAGGTGATTCTGGTATAGTTTGTTATGATTTTTAGCATTTTTTTGTAATTTTGAAGTGATTGGGTTTAGTTTGTTGCTGTAAAGTGTAGTTGGGGGTGATTTTTGATAGCCGAAGTATTTTAGGTGAGTTTGGCATAGTTTGCTATGGTTAGTAGCATTTTTTTGTAAATTAAAAGTGCTTGGGTTTAGTTTGTTGTGGTAAGGGTTATTTGGTGATGATTTAGAGTAGCCGAAGTAATTTAGGTGATTCTGGCATGATTTGTTATGATTTGTACACCTTTTTTTGTAATTTTAAGATGATATGGTTTGGTTTGTTGTGGTAAGGGATAGCTGGGGGTGATTTACGGTAGCCGAAGTAATTTAGGTGATTCTGGTATAGTTTGTTATGATTTTTAGCATTTTTTTGTAATTTTAAAGTAATTGGGCTTAGTTTGTTGCTGTAAAGTGTAGTTGGGGGTGCTTTTTGATAGCCGAAGTAATTTAGGTGAGTTTGGCATAGTTTGCTATGGTTAGTAGCATTTTTTTGTAGTTTAAAAGTGATTGGGTTTAATTTGTTGTGGTAAGGGTTAGTTGGTGATGATTTAGAGTTGCCGAAGTAATTTAGGCCAGTCTGGCATAGCTTGTTATGATTTGTACACCTTTTTTTGTAATTTTAAGATGATATGGTTTGGTTTGTTGTGGTAAGGGAAAGTTGGGGGTTATTTACGGTAGCCGAAGTAATTTAGGTGATTCTGGTATAGTTTGTTATGATTTTTAGCATTTTTTTGTAATTTTGAAGTGATTGGGCTTAGTTTGTTGCTGTAAAGTGTAGTTGGGGGTGATTTTTGATAGCCGAAGTAATTTAGGTGAGTTTGGCATAGTTTGCTATGGTTAGTAGCATTTTTTTGTAATTTAAAAGTGATTGGGTTTAGTTTGTTGTAGTAAGGGTTATTTGGTGATGATTTAGAGTAGCCGAAGTAATTTAGGTGAGTCTGGCATAGTTTGTTATGATTTGTACACCTTTTTTTTAAATTTTAAGATGATATGGTTTGGTTTGTTGTGGTAAGGGATAGTTGGGGGTGATTTACGGTAGCCGAAGTAATTTAGGTGATTCTGGTATAGTTTGTTATGATTTTTAGCATTTTTTTGTAATTTTAAAGTGATTGGGCTTAATTTGTTGCTGTAAAGTGTAGTTGGGGTGATTTTTGATAGCCGAAGTAATTTAGGTGAGTTTGGCATAGTTTGCTATGGTTAGTAGCATTTTTTTGTAATTTAAAAGTGATTGGGTTTAGTTTGTTGTGGTAAGGGTTAGTTGGTGATTATTTAGAGTAGCCGAAGTAATTTAGGTGAGTCTGGCATACTTTGTTACGATTTGTACACATTTTTTTGTAATTTTAAAATGATATGGTTTTGTTTGTTGTGGTAAGGGATAGTTGAGGGTGATTTACGGTAGCCGAGGTAATTTAGGTGATTCTGGTATAGTTTGTTGGGATTTTTAGCATTTTTTTGTAATTTTAAAGTGATTGGGCTTAGTTTGTTGCTGTAAAGTGTAGTTGGGGGTGATTTTTGATAGCCGAAGTAATTTAGGTGAGTTTGGCATAGTTTGTTATGATTTTTTAGCATTTTTTTGTAATTTAAAGGTGATTGGGTTTAGTTTGTTGTGGTAAGGGTTAGTTGGTGATTATTTAGAGTAGCCGAAGTAATTTAGGTGAGTCTGGCATACTTTGTTATGCTTTGAACATCTTTTTTTGTAATTTTAAGATGATATGGTTTGGTTTGTTGTGGTAAGGGATAGTTGGGGGTGATTTACGGTAGCCGAAGTAATTTAGGTGATTCTGGTATAGTTTGTTATGATTTTTTAGCATTTTTTTGTAATTTAACAGTGATTGGGTTTAGTTTGTTGTAGTATGGGTTAGTTGGTGGTTATTTAGAGTAGCCGAAGTAATTTAGGTAAGTCTGGCATACTTTGTTATGATTTGTACACATTTTTTTGTAATTTTAAGATGATATGGTTTTGTTTGTTGTGGTAAGGGATAGTTGGGGGTGATTTACGGTAGCCGAAGTAATTTAGGTGATTCTGGTATAGTTTGTTGTGATTTTTAGCATTTTTTTGTAATTTTACAGTGATTGGGCTTAGTTTGTTGCTGTAAAGTGTAGTTGGGGGTGATTTTTGAAAGCCGAAGTAATTTAAGTGAGTTTGGCATAGTTTGCTATGGTTAGTAGCAATTTTTTGTAATTTAAAAGTTATTGGGTTTAGTTTGCTGTGGTAAGGGTTAGTTGGTGATGATTTAGAGTAGCCGAAGTAATTTAGGTGAGTCTGGCATAGTTTGTTATGATTTGTACACCTTTTTTTGTAATTTTAAGATGATATGGTTTGGTTTGTTGTGGTAAGGGATAGTAGGGGGTGATTTACGGTAGCCGAAGTAATTTAGGTGATTCTGGTATAGTTTGTTATGATTTTTAGCATTTTTTTGTAATTTTAAAGTGATTGGGCTTAGTTTGTTGCTGTAAAGTGTAGTTGGGGTGATTTTTGATAGCCGAAGTAATTTAGGTGAGTTTGGCATAGTTTGCTATGGTTAGTAGCATTTTTTTGTAATTTAAAAGTGATTAGGTTTAGTTTGTTGTGGTAAGGGTTAATTGGTGATTATTTGGAGTAGCCGAAGTAATTTATGTCAGTCTGGCATACTTTGTTATGATTTGTACACCTTTTTTTGTAATTTTAAGATGATATGGTTTTGTTTGTTGTGGTAATGGATAGTTGGGGGTAATTTACGGTAGCCGAGGTAATTTAGGTGATTCTGGTATAGTTTGTTATGATTTTTAGCATTTTTTTGTAATTTTAAAGTTATTGGGCTTAGTTTGTTGCTGTAAAGTGTAGTTGGGGGTGATTTTTGATAGCCGAAGTAATTTAGGTGAGTTTGGCATAGTTTGCTAGGGTTAGTAGCATTTTTTTGTAATTTAAAAGTGATTGAGTTTAGTTTGTTGTGGTAAGGGTTAGTTGGTGATGATTTAGAGTAGCCGAAGTAATTTAGGTGAGTCTGGCATACTTTGTTATGATTTGTACACATTTTTTTGTAATTTTAAAATGATATGGTTTTGTTTGTTGTGGTAAGGGATAGTTGAGGGTGATTTACGGTAGCCGAGGTAATTTAGGTGATTCTGGTATAGTTTGTTGTGATTTTTAGCATTTTTTTGTAATTTTAAAGTGATTGGGCTTAGTTTGTTGCTATAAAGTGTAGTTGGGGGTGATTTTTGATAGCCGAAGTAATTTAGGTGAATTTGGCATAGTTTGTTATGATTTTTTAGCATTTTTTTGTAATTTAAAAGTGATTGGGTTTAGTTTGTTGTGGTAAGGGTTAGTTGGTTATTATTTAGAGTAGCCGAAGTAATTTAGGTGAGTCTGGCATACTTTGTTATGATTTGAACATCTTTTTTTGTAATTTTAAGATGATATGGTTTGGTTTGTTGTGGTAAGGGATAGTTGGGGGTGATTTACGGTAGCCGAAGTAATTTAGGTGATTCTGGTATAGTTTGTTATGATTTTTTAGCATTTTTTTGTAATTTAAAAGTGATTGGGTTTAGTTTGTTGTAGTAAGGGTTAGTTGGTGATTATTTAGAGTAGCCGAAGTAATTTAGGTGAGTCTGGCATACTTTGTTATGATTTGTACACCTTTTTTTGTAATTTTAAGATGATATGGTTTTGTTTGTTGTGGTAAGGGATAGTTGGGGGTGATTTACGGTAGCCGAGGTAATTTAGGTGATTCTGGTATAATTTGTTATGATTTTTAGCATTTTTTTGTAATTTTAAAGTGATTGGGCTTAGTTTGTTGCTTGAAAGTGTAGTTGGGTGTGATTTTTCATAGCCGAATTAATTTAGGTGTGTTTGACATAGTTTGCTACGGTTAGTAGCATTTTTTTGTAATTTATAAGTGACTAGCTGAATGTACCCGGCGTTGCCCGGACGTAGATTAAATAAACGCAGTGTTGACAAAAGTGGTGTATTGGTGATGTAGACTAATCGACATTATAATACAATTAAACAGGAATGCTCTACTTTTCCAATCACAAAAAAAACAAATTTGCTGAAATTTGACCTGACCTGCATTGCCAGGACCGGGTACTTGACCGGATATATGATTTGGAAAAAGAGGATATCTTGGTTGATATCAGATGAAAAATCTCGAATAGACTCTTTAGGCAAGGACGCAGTTTGGAGGTGTTCTATAAGCGATTCCAGAAAATCGAAATTAATGTTAGAAAATTTTCGGGAAAATCGAAGTTTACAAATTAGCAGATAATGTTATGATAAAGTTGAAAAGACAATGGAAACATTTCTCCTGCTACAGTCATCTCACAGCAGAACAGTATGTAGATGATTTTGACTTATCTTCAGAATAAACAAACTCTTCAATCTCTAAGGTGGCCGAAGTAATTTGTGTGAGTTTGGCATAGTTTGCTATGATTTGTGGCATTTTTTGTAATTTTAAAATGATTGGGCTTAGTTTGGGGTGGTAAGGGGTAATTGGGGTTGATTTATGGTAGCCGAAGTAATTTGGGTGAGTTTGGCATAGTTTTCTATCGTTTGTAGCATTTTTTGTAATTTTAAAGTGATTGGGCTTAGTTTGGGATGGTAAGGGGTAGTTGGGGGTGATTTATGGTAGCCGAAGTAATTTGGGTGAGTTTGGCATAGTTTGCTATGGTTTGTAGAATTTTTTCTAATTTTAAAGTGATTGGGCTTATTTTGGGGTGGTAAGGGGTAGTTGGGGGTGATTTATGGTAGCCGAAGTAATTTAGGTGAGTTTGGCATAGTTTTGCTATGGTTTGTAGCATTTTTTGTAATTTTAAAGTGATTGGGCTTAGTTTGGGGGGTAAGGGGTAGTTGGGGGTGATTTATGATAGCCGAAGTAATTTGGGTACGTTTGGCATAGTTTTGCTATGGTTTGTAGCATTTTTTCTAATTTTAAAGTGATTGGGCTTATTTTGGGGTGGTAAGGGGTAGTTGGGGGTGATTTATGGTAGCCGAAGTAATTTAGGTGAGTTTGGCATAGTTTGCTATGATTTGTAGCATTTTTTGTAATTTTAAAGTGATTTGGCTTAGTTTGGGGTGGTAAGGGGTAGTTGGGGGTGATTTATGGTAGCCGAAGTAATTTGGGTGAGTTTGGCATAGTTTGCTATGGTTTGTATCATTTTTTCTAATTTTAAAGTGATTTGGCTTAGTTTGAGGTGGTAAGGTGTAGTTGGGGGTGATTTATGGTAGCCGAAGTAATTTAAGTGAGTTTGACATAGTTTGCTATGGTTTGTAGCATTTTTTGTAATTTTAAAGTGATTGGGCTTATTTTGGGGTGGTAAGGGGTAGTTGGGGGTGATTTATGGTAGCCGAAGTAATTTAGGTGAGTTTGGCATAGTTTTGCTATGGTTTGTAGCATTTTTTGTAATTTTAAAGTGATTGGGCTTAGTTTGGGGGGTAAGGGGTAGTTGGGGGTGATTTATGATAGCCGAAGTAATTTGGGTACGTTTGGCATAGTTTTGCTATGGTTTGTAGCATTTTTTCTAATTTTAAAGTGATTGGGCTTATTTTGGGGTGGTAAGGGGTAGTTGGGGGTGGTAGTTGGATGGTAGCCGAAGTAATTTAGGTGAGTTTGGCATAGTTTGCTATGATTTGTAGCATTTTTTGTAATTTTAAAGTGATTTGGCTTAGTTTGGGGTGGTATGGGGTAGTTGGGGGTGATTTATGGTAGCCGAAGTAATTTGGGTGAGTTTGGCATAGTTTGCTATGGTTTGTATCATTTTTTCTAATTTTAAAGTGATTTGGCTTAGTTTGAGGTGGTAAGGTGTAGTTGGGGGTGATTTATGGTAGCCGAAGTAATTTAAGTGAGTTTGACATAGTTTGCTATGGTTTGTAGCATTTTTTGTAATTTTAAAGTGATTGGGCTTAGTTTGAGGTGGTAAGGGGTAGTTGGGGGTGATTTATGGTAGCCGAAGTAATTTAAGTGAGTTTGACATAGTTTGCTATGGTTTGTAGCATTTTTGTAAGTTTAAAGTGATTGGGCTTAGTTTGGGGTTGTAAGGGGTAGTTGGGGGTGATTTATGGTAGCCGAAGTAATTTAGGTGAGTTTGACATAGTTTGCTATGGTTTGTAGCATTTTTTGTAATTTTAAAGTGATTGGGGTTAGTTTGGGGAGGTAAGGGGTAGCTGGGGGTGATTTATGGTGACCGAAGTAATTTGGGTGAGTTTGGCATAGTTTGCTATGATTTGTAAAATTTTTTGTAATTTTAAAGTGATTGTTCTTAGTTTGGGGTGGTAAGGGGTAGTTAGGGGTGATTTATGGTAGCCGTAGTAATTTAGGTGATTTTGGCATAGTTTGTTATGGTTTATAGCATTTTTTGTAATTTTAAAGTGATTGGGCTTAGTTTGGGGTGGTAAGGGGTAGTTGGGGGTGAATTTTGGTAGCCGAAATAATGTGTGTGAGTTCGAAATAGTCTGCTGTGGTTTGTGTCATTTTGTTTTATTTTAAAGTGATTGGAGTTACTTGGGGTTGCTAAGGGGTGGTAAGGGATGATTTAAGATAACGTATCTAATTTATGTCAGTTTGGCGTAGTTCGGGAATTTTTTGGGGTTGCTTTGGTGAAGTTTGCAATGGTAAGAGATATTTGAGGATGTTTAACGTAGACGGATTAAATTTGGAGTGGTTTGGTAATTTTTAAATGAGTCACGGATCGACATTATAATTGAAATCAAAATTATAATTGAAATATCTGCGCCTCGCTAGGTACGGCAAAAGTATGATCAGGAAAGCAGAAACTCGACCTTGAAACTGCTTTTGTCGCTGTCGTGTGGTTCGGGAGTGGTCCGTCTGAGTTCAGCCTAATGTAAACCGGTCGCCCGACGTGGAAGTTGTTTTGGCTAGACACGTGCTTCTAACAAAAACACGGTCTCCGCGAGCCGATCATTTTTTGTTTATTTTAACCGGTTTTTATCCGGTTTTTATTTAAATACAAAGGAACCGGGCCGAATTTCGCAAAATCCCTTCTTATCACTTCGTTTCGGCACATGATACACCCGTGTCTAAAATTTCAAGTCTCCAGCCCTCACGGTTTGGGCTGTGGGTTGATTATGAATCAGTGAATGTGTAGATGAGTGTGTCAGTGAGGACACTTCGCTTTATATATATAGATTGAGTTTAGTTTGTTGTGGTAAGGGTTAGTTGGTGATGATTTAGAGTAGCCGAAGTAATTTAGGTGAGTCTGGCATAGTTTGTTATGATTTGTACACCTTTTTATGTAATTTTAATATGATGTGGTTTGGTTTGTTGTGGTAAGGGATAGTTGGGGGTGATTTACGGTAGCCGAGGTAATTTAGGTGATTCTGGTATAGTTTGTTATGATTTTTAGCATTTTTTTGTAATTTTAAAGTGATTGGGCTTAGTTTGTTGCTTGAAAGTATAGTTGGGTGTGATTTTTCATAGCCGAAGTAATTTAGGTGAGTTTGGCATAGTTTGCTACGGTTAGTAGCATTTTTTTGTAATTTAAAAGTGATTGGGTTTAGTTTGTTGTGGTAAGGGTTAGTTGGTGATGATTTAGAGTAGCCGAAGTAATTTAGGTGAGTCTGGCATAGTTTGTTATAATTTGTACACGTTTTTTTGTAATTTTAAGATGATATGGTTTTGTTTGTTGTGGTAAGGGATAGTTGGGGGTGATTTACGGTAGCCGAAGTTATTTAGGTGATTCTGGTATAGTTTGTTATGATTTTTAGCATTTTTTTGTAATTTTAAAGTGATTGGGCTTAGTTTGTTGCTGTAAAGTGTAGTTGGGGGTGATTTTTGATAGCCGAAGTAATTTAGGTGAGTTTGGCATAGTTTGCTATGGTTAGGAGCATTTTTTTGTAATTTAAAAGTGATTGGGTTTAGTTTGTTGTGGTAAGGGTTAGTTGGTGATGATTTAGAGTAGCCGAAGTAATTTAGGTGAGTCTGGCATAGTTTGTTATGAATTGTACAACTTTTTTTGTAATTTTAAGATGATATGGTTTGGTTTGATGTGGTAAAGCATAGTTGGGGGTGATTTACGGTAGCCGAAGTAATTTAGGTGATTCTGGTATAGTTTGTTATGATTTTTAGCATTTTTTTGTAATTTTAAAGTGATTGGGCTTAGTTTGTTGCTGTAAAGTGTAGTTGTGGGTGATTTTTGATAGTCAAAGTAATTTAGGTGAGTCTGGCATAGTTTGTTATGATTTGTACACCTTTTTTTGTAATTTTAAAATGATATGGTTTGGTTTGTTGTGGTAAGGTATAGTTGGGGGTGATTTACGGTAGCCGAAGTAATTTAGGTGATTCTGGTAAGGTTTGTTATTATTTTTAGCATTTTTTTGTAATTTTAAAGTGATTGGGCTTAGTTTGTTGCTGTAAAGTGTAGTTGGGGGTGATTTTTGATAGTCGAATTAATTTAGGTGAGTTCGGCATAGTTTGCTAAGGTTAGTAGCATATTTTTGTAATTTAAAAGTGATTGGGTTTAGTTTGTTGTGGTAAGGGTTAGTTGGTGATGATTTAGAGTAGCCGAAGTAATTTAGGTGAGTCTGGCATAGTTTGTTATAATTTGTACACGTTTTTTTGTAATTTTAAGATGATATGGTTTGGTTTGATGTGGTAAGGGATAGTTGGGGGTGATTTACGGTAGCCGAAGTAGTTTAGGTTCTTTTGGTATAGTTTGTTATGATTTTTAGCATTTTTTTGTAATTTTAAAGTGATTGGTGATAGTTTGTTGCTGTAAAGTGTAGTTGGGGGTGATTTTTGATAGCCGAAGTAATTTAGGTGAGTTTGGCATAGTGTGCTATGGTTAGTAGCATTTTTTTGTAATTTAAAAGTGATTGGGTTTAGTTTGTTGTGGTAAGGGTTAGTTGGGGATGATTTAGAGTAGCCGAAGTAATTTAGGTGAGTCTGGAATAGTTTGTTATGATTTGTACACCTTTTTTTGTAATTTTAAGATGATATGGTTTGGTTTGTTGTAGTAAAGGATAGTTGGGGGTGATTTACGGTAGCCGAAGTAATTTAGGTGATTCTGGTATAGTTTGTTATGATTATTAGCATTTTTTTGTAATTTTAAAGTGATTGGGCTTAGTTTGTTGCTGTAAAGTGTAGTTGGGGGTGATTTTTAATAGCCGAAGTAATTTAGGTGAGTTTGGCATAGTTTGCTATGGTTAGTAGCATTTTTTTGTAATTTAAAAGTGATTGGGTTTAGTTTGTTGTTGTGGTAAGGGATAGTTGGTGATGATTTAGAGTAGCCGAAGTAATTTAGGTGAGTCTGGCATAGTTTGTTATGATTTGTACACCTTTTTTTGTAATTTTAAGATGATATGGTTTAATTTGTTGTGGTAAGGGATAGTTGGGGGTGATTTACGGTAGCCGAAGTAATTTAGGTGATTCTGGTATAGTTTGTTATGATTTTTTAGCATTTTTTTGTAATTTAAAAGTGATTGGGTTAAGTTTGTTGTGGTAAGGGTTAGTTGGTGATGATTTAGAGTAGCCGAAGTAATTTAGGTGAGTCTGGCATAATTTGTTATGATTTGTACACCTTTTTTTGCAATTTTAAGATGATATGGTTTGGTTTGTTGTGGTAAGGGATAGTTGGGGGTGATTTACGGTAACCGAAGTAATTTAGGTGATTCTGGTATAGTTTGTTATGATTTTTAGCATTTTTTTGTAATTTTGAAGTGATTAGGCTTAGTTTGTTGCTGCAAAGTGTAGTTAAGGGTGATTTTTGATAGCCGAAGTAATTTAGGTGAGTTTGGCATAGCTTGCTATGGTTAGTAGCATTTTTTTGTAATTTAAAAGTGATTGGGTTTAGTTTGTTGAGTAAGGGTTAGTTGGTGATGATTTAGAGTAACCGAAGTAATTTAGGTGATTCTGGCATATTTTGTTATGATTTGTACACCTTTTTTTGTAATTTTAAGATGATATGGTTTGGTTTGTTGTGGTAAGGGATAGTTGGGGGTGATTTACGGTAGCCGAAGTAATTTAGGTGATTCTGGTATAGTTTGTTATGATTTTTAGCATTTTTTTGTAATTTTAAAGTGATTGGGCTTAGTTTGTTGCTGTAAAGTGTAGTTGGGGGTGATTTTTGATAGCTGAAGTAATTTAGGTGAGTTTGGCATAGTTTGCTATGGTTAGTAGCATTTTTTGTAGTTTAAAAGTGATTGGGTTTAATTTGTTGTGATAAGGGTTAGTTGGTGATGATTTAGAGTTGCCGAAGTAATTTAGGTGAGTCTGGCATAATTTGTTATGATTTGTACACCTTTTTTTGTAATTTTAAGATGATATGGTTTGGTTTGTTGTGGTAAGGGATAGTTGGGGGTGATTTACGGTAGCCGAAGTAATTTAGGTGATTCTGGTATAGTTTGTTATGATTTTTAGCATTTTTTTGTAATTTTAAAATGATTGGGCTTTGTTTGTTGTGGTAAGGGTTAGTTGGTGATTATTTAGAGTAGCCGAAGTAATTTAGGTGTGTCTGGCATAGTTTGTTATGATTTGTACACCTTTTTTTGTAATTTTAAGATGATATGGTTTTGTTTGTTGTGGTAAGGGATAGTTGGGGGTGATTTACGGTAGCCGAGGTAATTTAGGTGATTCTGGTATAGTTTGTTATGATTTTTAGCATTTTTTTGTAATTTTAAAGCGATTGGGCTTAGTTTGTTGCTTGAAACTGTAGTTGAGTGTGATTTTTCATAGCCGAAGTAATTTAGGTGAGTTTGGTATAGTTTGCTACGGTTAGTAGCATTATTTTGTAATTTAAAAGTGATTGAGTTTAGTTTGTTGTGGTAAGGGTTAGTTGGTGATGATTTAGAGTAGCTGAAGTAATTTAGGTGAGTCTGGCATAGTTTGTTATGATTTGTACACCTTTTTTTGTAATTTTAAGATGATGTGGTTTGGTTTGTTTTGGTAAGGGATAGTTGGGGGTGATTTACGGTAGCCGAAGTAATTTAGATGATTCTGGTTTAGTTTGTTATGATTTTTAACATTTTTTTGTAATTTTAAAGTGATTGGGCTTAGTTTGTTGCTTGAAAGTGTAGTTGGGTGTGATTTTTCATAGCCGAAGTAATTTAGGTGAGTTTGGCATAGTTTGCTACGGTTAGTAGCATTTTTTTGTAATTTATAAGTGATTGAGTATAGTTTGTTGTGGTAAGGGTTAGTTGGTGATGATTTAGAGTAGCCGAAGTAATTTAGGTGAGTCTGGCATAGTTTGTTATGATTTGTACACCTTTTTTTGTAATTTTAATATGATGTGGTTTGGTTTGTTGTGGTAAGGGATAGTTGGGGGTGATTTACGGTAGCCGAGGTAATTTAGGTGATTCTGGTATAGTTTGTTATGATTTTTAGCATTTTTTTGTAATTTTAAAGTGATTGGGCTTAGTTTGTTGCTTGAAAGTATAGTTGGGTGTGATTTTTCATAGCCGAAGTAATTTAGGTGAGTTTGGCATAGTTTGCTACGGTTAGTAGCATTTTTTTGTAATTTAAAAGTGATTGAGTTTAGTTTGTTGTGGTAAGGGTTAGTTGGTGATGATTTAGAGTAGCCAAAGTAATTTAGGTGAGTCTGGCATATTTTGTTATGATTTGTACACCTTTTTTTGTAATTTTAAGATAATATGGTTTGGTTTGTTGTGGTAAGGGATAGTTATGGGTGATTTACGATAGCCGAAGTAATTTAGGTGATTCTGGTATAGTTTGCTATGATTTTTAGCATTTTTTTGTAATTTTAAAGCTTAGTTTATTGCTGTAAAGTGTAGGTGGGGGTGATTCTTGATAGCCGAAGTAATTTAGGTGAGTTTGGCATAGTTTGCTATGTTTAGTAGCATTTTTTTGTAATTTAAAAGTGATTGGGTTTAGTTTGTTGTGGTAAGGGTTAGTTGGTGATGATTTAGAGTAGCCGAAGTAATTTAGGTAAGTCTGGCATAGTTTGTTATGATTTCTACACCTTCTTTTGTAATTTTAAGATGATATGGTTTAATTTGTTGTGGTAAGGGATAGTTGGGGGTGATTTACGGTAGCCAAAGTAATTTAGGTGATTCTGGTATAGTTTGTTATGATTTTTAGCATTTTTTTGTAATTTTAAAGTGATTGGGCTTAGTTTGTTGCTGTAAAGTGTAGTTTGGGGTGATTTTTGATAGCCGAAGTAATTTAGGTGAGTTTGGCATAGTTTGATATGGTTAGTAGCATTTTTTTGTAATTTAAAAGTGATTGGGTTTAGTTTGTTGTGGTAAGGGTTAGTTGGTGATGATTTAGAGTAGCCGAAGTAATTTAGGTGAGTCTGGCATAGTTTGTTATGATTTGTACATTTTTTTTTGTAATTTTAATATGATATGCTTTGGTTTGTTGTGGTAAGGGTTAGTTGGTGATGATTTAGAATAGCCGAAGTAATTTAGGTGAGTCTGGCATAGTTTGTTATGATTTGTACACCTTTTTTGTAATTTTAAGATGATATGGATTGGTTTGTTGCGGTAAGGGATAGTTGGGGGTGATTTACGGTAGCCGAAATAATTTAGGTGATTCTGGTATAGTTTGTTATGATTTTTAGCATTTTTTTGTAATTTTAAAATGATTGGGCTTAGTTTGTTGCTGTAAAGTGCAGTTGGGGGTGATTTTTGATAGCCGAAGTAATTTAGGTGAATTTGGCATAGTTTGCTATGGCTAGTAGCATTTTTTTGTAAACTAAAAGTGATTGGGTTTAGTTTGTTGTGGTAAGGGTTAGTTGGTGATAATTTAGAGTAGCCGAAGTAATTTAGGTGAGTCTGGCATAGTTTGTTATGATTTGTACACCTTTTTTTGTAATTTTAAGATGATATGGATTGGTTTGTTGCGGTAAGGGATAGTTGGGGGTGATTTACGGTAGCCGAAATAATTTAGGTGATTCTGGTATAGTTTGTTATGATTTTTAGCATTTTTTTGTAATTTTAAAGTGATTGGGCCTAGTTTGTTGCAGTAAAGTGTAGTTGGGGGTGATTTTTGATAGCCGAAGTAATTTAGGTGAGTTTGGCATAGTTTGCTATGGTTAGTAGCATTTTTTTGTAATTTAAAAGTGATTGGGTTTAGTTTGTTGTGGTAAGGGTTAGTTGGTTATGATTTAGAGTAGCCGAAGTAATTTAGGTGAGTCTGGCATAGTTTGTTATGGTTTGTACACCTTTTTTTGTAATTTTAAGATGATATAGTTTGGTTTGTTGTGGTAAGGGATAGTTGGGGGTGATTTACGGTAGCCGAAGTAATTTAGGTGATTCTGGTATAGTTTGTTATGATTTTTAGCATTTTTTTGTAATTTTGAAGTGATTGGGTTTAGTTTGTTGCTGTAAAGTGTAGTTGGGGGTGATTTTTGATAGCCGAAGTAATTTAGGTGAGTTTGGCATAGTTTGCTATGGTTAGTAGCATTTTTTTGTAAATTAAAAGTGATTGGGTTTAGTTTGTTGTGGTAAGGGTTAGTTGGTGATGATTTAGAGTAGCCGAAGTAATTTAGGTGAGTCTGGCATAGTTGGGGGTGATTTTTGATAGCCGAAGTAATTTAGGTGAGTTTGGCATAGTTTGCTATGGTTAGTAGCATTTTTTTGTAATTTAAAAATGATTGGGTTTAGTTTGTTGTGGTAAGGGTTAGTTGGTTATGATTTAGAATAGCCGAAGTAATTTAGGTGAGTCTGGCATAGTTTGTTATGGTTTGTACACCTTTTTTTGTAATTTTAAGATGATATGGTTTGGTTTGTTGTGGTAAGGGATAGTTGGGGGTGATTTACGGTAGCCGAAGTAAATTAGGTGATTCTGGTATAGTTTGTTATGATTTTTAGCATTTTTTTGTAATTTTGAAGTGATTGGGTTTAGTTTGTTGCTGTAAAGTGTAGTTGGGGGTGATTTTTGATAGCCGAAGTAATTTAGGTGAGTTTGGCATAGTTTGCTATGGTTAGTAGCATTTTTTTGTAAATTAAAAGTAATTGGGTTTAGTTTGTTGTGGTAAGGGTTAGTTGGTGATGATTTAGAGTAGCCGAAGTAATTTAGGTGAGTCTGGAATAGTTTGTTATGATTTGTACACCTTCTTTTGTAATTTTAAGATGATATGGTTTGGTTTGTTGTGGTAAGGGATAGTTGGGGATGATTTACGGTAGCCGAAGTAATTTAGGTGATTCTGGTATAGTTTGTTATGATTTTTAGCATTTTTTTGTAATTTTAAAGTGATTGGGCTTAGTTTGTTGCTGTAAAGTGTAGTTGGGGTGATTTTTGATAGCCGAAGTAATTTAGGTGAGTTTGGCATAGTCTGCTATGGTTAGTAGCATTTTTTTGTAATTTAAAAGTGATTGGGTTTAGTTTGTTGTGGTAAGGGTTAGTTGGTGATGATTTAGAGTAGCCGAAGTAGTTTAGGTGAGTCTGGCATATTTTGTTATGATTTGTACACCTTTTTTTGTAATTTTAAGATGATATGGTTTGGTTTGTTGTGGTAAGGGAAAGCAGGGGGTGATTTACGGTAGCCGAAGTAATTTAGGTGATTCTGGTATAGTTTGTTATGATTTTTAGCATTTTTTTGTAATTTTAATTGGGCTTAGTTTGTTGCTGTAAAGTGTAGTTGGGGGTGCTTTTTGATAGCCGAAGTAATTTAGGTGAGTTTGGCATAGTTTGTTATGGTTAGTAGCATTTTTTTGTAGTTTAAAAGTGATTGGGTTTAATTTGTTGTGGTAAGGGTTAGTTGGTGAAGATTTAGAGTTGCCGAAGTAATTTAGGCCAGTCTGGCATAGCTTGTTATGATTTGTACACCTTTTTTTGTAATTTTAAGATGATATGGTTTGGTTTGTTGTGGTAAGGGATAGTTGGGGGTTATTTACGGTAGCCGAAGTAATTTAGGTGATTCTGGTATAGTTTGTTATGATTTTTAGCATTTTTTTGTAATTTTAAAGTGATTGGGCTTAATTTGTTGCTGTAAAGTGTAGTTGGGGTGATTTTTGATAGCCGAAGTAATTTAGGTGAGTTTGGCATAGTTTGCTATGGTTAGTAGCATTTTTTTGTAATTTAAAAGTGATTGGGTTTAGTTTGTTGTGGTAAGGGTTAGTTGGTGATGATTTAGAGTAGCCGAAGTAATTTAGGTGAGTCTGGCATAGTTTGTTATGATTTGTACATTTTTTTTTGTAATTTTAATATGATATGCTTTGGTTTGTTGTGGTAAGAGTTAGTTGGTGATGATTTAGAGTAGCCGAAGTAATTTAGGTGAGTCTGGTATAGTTTGTTATGATTTGTACACCTTTTTTGTAATTTTAAGATGATATGGATTGGTTTGTTGCGGTAAAGGATAGTTGGGGGTGATTTACGGTAGCCGAAATAATTTAGGCGATTCTGGTATAGTTTGTTATGATTTTTAGCATTTTTTTGTAATTTTAAAATGATTGGGCTTAGTTTGTTGCTGTAAAGTGCAGTTGGGGGTGATTTTTGATAGCCGAAGTAATTTAGGTGAGTTTGGCATAGTTTGCTATGGCTAGTAGCATTTTTTTGTAATCTAAAAGTGATTGGGTTTAGTTTGTAGGGGTAAGGGTTAGTTGGTGATGATTTAGAGTAGCCGAAGTAATTTAGGTGAGTCTGGCATAGTTTGTTATGATTTGTACACCTTTTTTTGTAATTTTAAGATGATATGGTTTGGTTTGTTGTGGTAAGGGATAGTTGGGGGTGATTTACGGTAGTCGAAGTAATTTAGGTGATTCTGGTATAGTTTGTTATGATTTTTAGCATTTTTTTGTAATTTTAAAGTGATTGGGTTTTGTTTGTTGTGGTAAGGGTTAGTTGGTGATGATTTAGAGTAGCCGAAGTAATTTAGGTGAGTCTGGCATAGTTTGTTATGATTTGAACATTTTTTTTGTAATTTTAATATGATATGCTTTGGTTTGTTGTGGTAAGGGTTAGTTGGTGTTGATTTAGAGTAGCCGAAGTAATTTAGGTGAGTCTGGCATAGTTTGTTATGATTTGTACACCTTTTTTTGTAATTTTAAGATGATATGGATTGGTTTGTTGCGGTAAGGGATAGTTGGGGGTGATTTACGGTAGCCGAAATAATTTAGGTGATTCTGGTATAGTTTGTTATGATTTTTAGCATTTTTTTGTAATTTTAAAATGATTGGGCTTAGTTTGTTGCTGTAAAGTGCAGTTGGGGGTGATTTTTGATAGCCGAAGTAATTTAGGTGAGTTTGGCATAGTTTGATATGGCTAGTAGCATTTTTTTGTAATCTAAAAGTGATTGAGTTTAGTTTTTTGTGGTAAGGGTTAGTTGGTGATGATTTAGAGTAGCCGAAGTAATTTAGGTGAGTCTGGCATAGTTTGTTATGATTTGTACACCTTTTTTTGTAATTTTAAGATGATACGGTTTGGTTTGTTGTGGTAAGGGATAGTTGGGGGTGATTTACGGTAGCCGAAGTAATTTAGGTGATTCTGGTATAGTTTGTTATGATTTTTAGCATTTTTTGTAATTTTAAAGTGATTGGGCTTAGTTTGTTGCAGTAAAGTGTAGTTGGGGGTGATTTTTGATAGCCGAAGTATTTTAGGTGAGTTTGGCATAGTTTGCTATGGTTAGTAGCATTTTTTTGTAAATTAAAAGTGCTTGGGTTTAGTTTGTTGTGGTAAGGGTTAGTTGGTGATGATTTAGAGTAGCCGAAGTAATTTAGGTGAGTCTGGCATAGTTTGTTATGATTTGTACACCTTTTTTTGTAATTTTAAGATGATATGGTTTGGTATGTTGTGGTAAGGGATATTTGGGGGTGATTTACGGTAGCCGAAGTAATTTAGGTGATTCTGGTATAGTTTGTTATGATTTTTAGCATTTTTTTGTAATTTTAAAGTGATTGGGCTTAGTTTGTTGCTGTAAAGTGTAGTTGGGGTGATTTTTGATAGCCGAAGTAATTTAGGTGAGTTTGGCATAGTCTGCTATGGTTAGTAGCATTTTTTTGTAATTTAAAAATGATTGGGTTTAGTTTGTTGTGGTAAGGGTTAGTTGGTGATGATTTAGAGTAGCCGAAGTAATTTAGGTGATTCTGGCATATTTTGTTATGATTTGTACACCTTTTTTGTAATTTTAAGATGATATGGTTTGGTTTGTTGTGGTAAGGGATAGCTGGGGGTGATTTACGGTAGCCGAAGTAATTTAGGTGATTCTGGTATAGTTTGTTATGATTTTTAGCATTTTTTTGTAATTTTAAAGTAATTGGGCTTAGTTTGTTGCTGTAAAGTGTAGTTGGGGGTGCTTTTTGATAGCCGAAGTAATTTAGGTGAGTTTGGCATAGTTTGCTATGGTTAGTAGCATTTTTTTGTAGTTTAAAAGTGATTGGGTTTAATTTGTTGTGGTAAGGGTTAGTTGGTGATGATTTAGAGTTGCCGAAGTAATTTAGGCCAGTCTGGCATAGCTTGTTATGATTTGTACACCTTTTTTTGTAATTTTAAGATGATATGGTTTGGTTTGTTGTGGTAAGGGATAGTTGGGGGTGATTTACGGTAGCCGAAGTAATTTAGGTGATTCTGGTATAGTTTGTTATGATTTTTAGCATTTTTTTGTAATTTTGAAGTGATTGGGTTTAGTTTGTTGCTGTAAAGTGTAGTTGGGGGTGATTTTTGATAGCCGAAGTATTTTAGGTGAGTTTGGCATAGTTTGCTATGGTTAGTAGCATTTTTTTGTAAATTAAAAGTGCTTGGGTTTAGTTTGTTGTGGTAAGGGTTAGTTGGTGATGATTTAGAGTAGCCGAAGTAATTTAGGTGAGTCTGGCATAGTTTGTTATGATTTGTACACCTTTTTTTGTAATTTTAAGATGATATGGTTTGGTATGTTGTGGTAAGGGATATTTGGGGGTGATTTACGGTAGCCGAAGTAATTTAGGTGATTCTGGTATAGTTTGTTATGATTTTTAGCATTTTTTTGTAATTTTAAAGTGATTGGGCTTAGTTTGTTGCTGTAAAGTGTAGTTGGGGTGATTTTTGATAGCCGAAGTAATTTAGGTGAGTTTGGCATAGTCTGCTATGGTTAGTAGCATTTTTTTGTAATTTAAAAATGATTGGGTTTAGTTTGTTGTGGTAAGGGTTAGTTGGTGATGATTTAGAGTAGCCGAAGTAATTTAGGTGATTCTGGCATATTTTGTTATGATTTGTACACCTTTTTTGTAATTTTAAGATGATATGGTTTGGTTTGTTGTGGTAAGGGATAGCTGGGGGTGATTTACGGTAGCCGAAGTAATTTAGGTGATTCTGGTATAGTTTGTTATGATTTTTAGCATTTTTTTGTAATTTTAAAGTAATTGGGCTTAGTTTGTTGCTGTAAAGTGTAGTTGGGGGTGCTTTTTGATAGCCGAAGTAATTTAGGTGAGTTTGGCATAGTTTGCTATGGTTAGTAGCATTTTTTTGTAGTTTAAAAGTGATTGGGTTTAATTTGTTGTGGTAAGGGTTAGTTGGTGATGATTTAGAGTTGCCGAAGTAATTTAGGCCAGTCTGGCATAGCTTGTTATGATTTGTACACCTTTTTTTGTAATTTTAAGATGATATGGTTTGGTTTGTTGTGGTAAGGGAAAGTTGGGGGTTATTTACGGTAGCCGAAGTAATTTAGGTGATTCTGGTATAGTTTGTTATGATTTTTAGCATTTTTTTGTAATTTTGAAGTGATTGGGCTTAGTTTGTTGCTGTAAAGTGTAGTTGGGGGTGATTTTTGATAGCCGAAGTAATTTAGGTGAGTTTGGCATAGTTTGCTATGGTTAGTAGCATTTTTTTATAATTTAAAAGTGATTGGGTTTAGTTTGTTGTAGTAAGGGTTATTTGGTGATGATTTAGAGTAGCCGAAGTAATTTAGGTGAGTCTGGCATAGTTTGTTATGATTTGTACACCTTTTTTTTAAATTTTAAGATGATATGGTTTGGTTTGTTGTGGTAAGGGATAGTTGGGGGTGATTTACGGTAGCCGAAGTAATTTAGGTGATTCTGGTATAGTTTGTTATGATTTTTAGCATTTTTTTGTAATTTTAAAGTGATTGGGCTTAATTTGTTGCTGTAAAGTGTAGTTGGGGTGATTTTTGATAGCCGAAGTAATTTAGGTGAGTTTGGCATAGTTTGCTATGGTTAGTAGCATTTTTTTGTAATTTAAAAGTGATTGGGTTTAGTTTGTTGTGGTAAGGGTTAGTTGGTGATTATTTAGAGTAGCCGAAGTAATTTAGGTGAGTCTGGCATACTTTGTTACGATTTGTACACATTTTTTTGTAATTTTAAAATGATATGGTTTTGTTTGTTGTGGTAAGGGATAGTTGAGGGTGATTTACGGTAGCCGAGGTAATTTAGGTGATTCTGGTATAGTTTGTTGTGATTTTTAGCATTTTTTTGTAATTTTAAAGTGATTGGGCTTAGTTTGTTGCTGTAAAGTGTAGTTGGGGGTGATTTTTGATAGCCGAAGTAATTTAGGTGAGTTTGGCATAGTTTGTTATGATTTTTTAGCATTTTTTTGTAATTTAAAGGTGATTGGGTTTAGTTTGTTGTGGTAAGGGTTAGTTGGTGATTATTTAGAGTAGCCGAAGTAATTTAGGTGAGTCTGGCATACTTTGTTATGATTTGTACACATTTTTTTGTAATTTTAAGATGATATGGTTTTGTTTGTTGTGGTAAGGGATAGTTGGGGGTGATTTACGGTAGCCGAAGTAATTTAGGTGATTCTGGTATAGTTTGTTGTGATTTTTAGCATTTTTTTGTAATTTTAAAGTGATTGGGCTTAGTTTGTTGCTGTAAAGTGTAGTTGGGGGTGATTTTTAAAAGCCGAAGTAATTTAAGTGAGTTTGGCATAGTTTGCTATGGTTAGTAGCATTTTTTTGTAATTTAAAAGTTATTGGGTTTAGTTTGCTGTGGTAAGGGTTAGTTGGTGATGATTTAGAGTAGCCGAAGTAATTTAGGTGAGTCTGGCATAGTTTGTTATGATTTGTACACCTTTTTTTGTAATTTTAAGATGATATGGTTTGGTTTGTTGTGGTAAGGGATAGTAGGGGGTGATTTACGGTAGCCGAAGTAATTTAGGTGATTCTGGTATAGTTTGTTATGATTTTTAGCATTTTTTTGTAATTTTAAAGTGATTGGGCTTAGTTTGTTGCTGTAAAGTGTAGTTGGGGTGATTTTTGATAGCCGAAGTAATTTAGGTGAGTTTGGCATAGTTTGCTATGGTTAGTAGCATTTTTTTGTAATTTAAAAGTGATTAGGTTTAGTTTGTTGTGGTAAGGGTTAATTGGTGATTATTTGGAGTAGCCGAAGTAATTTATGTCAGTCTGGCATACTTTGTTATGATTTGTACACCTTTTTTTGTAATTTTAAGATGATATGGTTTTGTTTGTTGTGGTAAGGGATAGTTGGGGGTAATTTACGGTAGCCGAGGTAATTTAGGTGATTCTGGTATAGTTTGTTATGATTTTTAGCATTTTTTTGTAATTTTAAAGTTATTGGGCTTAGTTTGTTGCTGTAAAGTGTAGTTGGGGGTGATTTTTGATAGCCGAAGTAATTTAGGTGAGTTTGGCATAGTTTGCTAGGGTTAGTAGCATTTTTTTGTAATTTAAAAGTGATTGAGTTTAGTTTGTTGTGGTAAGGGTTAGTTGGTGATGATTTAGAGTAGCCGAAGTAATTTAGGTGAGTCTGGCATAGTTTGTTATGATTTGTACATCTTTTTTTGTAATTTTAAGATGATATGGTTTGGTTTGTTGTGGTAAGGGATAGTTGGGGGTGATTTACGGTAGCCGAAGTAATTTAGGTGATTCTGGTATAGTTTGTTATGATTTTTAGCATTTTTTTGTAATTTTAAAGTGATTGGGCTTAATTTGTTGCTGTAAAGTGTAGTTGGGGTGATTTTTGATAGCCGAAGTAATTTAGGTGAGTTTGGCATAGTTTGCTATAGTTAGTAGCATTTTTTTGTAATTTAAAAGTGATTGAGTTTAGTTTGTTGTGGTAAGGGTTAGTTGGTGATTATTTAGAGTAGCCGAAGTAATTTAGGTGAGTCTGGCATACTTTGTTATGATTTGTACACATTTTTTTGTAATTTTAAAATGATATGGTTTTGTTTGTTGTGGTAAGGGATAGTTGAGGGTGATTTACGGTAGCCGAGGTAATTTAGGTGATTCTGGTATAGTTTGTTGTGATTTTTAGCATTTTTTTGTAATTTTAAAGTGATTGGGCTTAGTTTGTTGCTATAAAGTGTAGTTGGGGGTGATTTTTGATAGCCGAAGTAATTTAGGTGAATTTGGCATAGTTTGTTATGATTTTTTAGCATTTTTTTGTAATTTAAAAGTGATTGGGTTTAGTTTGTTGTGGTAAGGGTTAGTTGGTTATTATTTAGAGTAGCCGAAGTAATTTAGGTGAGTCTGGCATACTTTGTTATGATTTGAACATCTTTTTTTGTAATTTTAAGATGATATGGTTTGGTTTGTTGTGGTAAGGGATAGTTGGGGGTGATTTACGGTAGCCGAAGTAATTTAGGTGATTCTGGTATAGTTTGTTATGATTTTTTAGCATTTTTTTGTAATTTAAAAGTGATTGGGTTTAGTTTGTTGTAGTAAGGGTTAGTTGGTGATTATTTAGAGTAGCCGAAGTAATTTAGGTGAGTCTGGCATACTTTGTTATGATTTGTACACCTTTTTTTGTAATTTTAAGATGATATGGTTTTGTTTGTTGTGGTAAGGGATAGTTGGGGGTGATTTACGGTAGCCGAGGTAATTTAGGTGATTCTGGTATAATTTGTTATGATTTTTAGCATTTTTTTGTAATTTTAAAGTGATTGGGCTTAGTTTGTTGCTTGAAAGTGTAGTTGGGTGTGATTTTTCATAGCCGAATTAATTTAGGTGTGTTTGACATAGTTTGCTACGGTTAGTAGCATTTTTTTGTAATTTATAAGTGATTGAGTTTAGTTTGTTGTGGTAAGGGTTAGTTGGTGATGATTTAGAGTAGCCGAAGTAATTTAGGTGAGTCTGGCATAGTTTGTTATGATTTGTACACCTTTTTTTGTAATTTTAATATGATGTGGTTTGGTTTGTTGTGGTAAGGGATAGTTGGGGGTGATTTACGGTAGCCGAGGTAATTTAGGTGATTCTGGTATAGTTTGTTATGATTTTTAGCATTTTTTTGTAATTTTAAAGTGATTGGGCTTAGTTTGTTGCTTGAAAGTATAGTTGGGTGTGATTTTTCATAGCCGAAGTAATTTAGGTGAGTTTGGCATAGTTTGCTACGGTTAGTAGCATTTTTTTGTAATTTAAAAGTGATTGAGTTTAGTTTGTTGTGGTAAGGGTTAGTTGGTGATGATTTAGAGTAGCCGAAGTAATTTAGATGAGTCTGGCATAGTTTGTTTTGATTTGTACACCTTTTTTTGTAATTTTAAGATAATATGGTTTGGTTCGTTGTGGTAAGGGATAGTTGGGGGTGATTTACGATAGCCGAAGTAATTTAGGTGATTCTGGTATAGTTTGTTATGATTTTTAGCATTTTTTTGTAATTTTAAAGTGATTGGGCTTAGTTTGTTGCTGTAAAATGTAGTTGGGGGTGATTTTTGATAGCCGAAGTAATTTAGGTGAGTTTGGCATAGTTTGCTATGTTTAGTAGCATTTTTTTGTAATTTAAAAGTGATTGGGTTTAGTTTGTTGTGGTAAGGGTTAGTTGGTGATGATTTAGAGTAGCCGAAGTAATTTAGGTGAGTCTGGCATAGTTTGTTATGATTTGTACATTTTTTTTTGTAATTTTAATATGATATGCTTTGGTTTGTTGTGGTAAGGGTTAGTTGGTGATGATTTAGAGTAGCCGAAGTAATTTAGGTGAGTCTGGCATAGTTTGTTATGATTTGTACACCTTTTTTATAATTTTAAGATGATATGGATTGGTTTGTTGCGGTAAGGGATAGTTGGGGGTGATTTACGGTAGCCGAAATAATTTAGGTGATTCTGGTATAGTTTGTGATGATTTTTAGCATTTTTTTGTAATTTTAAAATGATTGGGCTTAGTTTGTTGCTGTAAAGTGCAGTTGGGGGTGATTTTTGATAGCCGAAGTAATTTAGGTGAGTTTGGCATAGTTTGCTATGGCTAGTAGCATTTTTTTGTAATCTAAAAGTGATTGGGTTTAGTTTGTTGTGGTAAGGGTTAGTTGGTGATGATTTAGAGTAGCCGAAGTAATTTAGGTGAGTCTGGCATAGTTTGTTATGGTTTGTACACCTTTTTTTGTAATTTTAAGATGATATGGTTTGGTTTGTTGTGGTAAGGGATAGTTGGGGGTGATTTACGGTAGCCGAAGTAATTTAGGTGATTCTGGTATAGTTTGTTATGATTTTTAGCATTTTTTTGTAATTTTAAAGTGATTGGGCTTTGTTTGTTGCTTGAAAGTATAGTTGGGTGTGATTTTTCATAGCCGAAGTAATTTAGGTGAGTTTGGCATAGTTTGCTACGGTTCGTAGCATTTTTTTGTAATTTAAAAGTGATTGAGTTTAGTTTGTTGTGGTAAGGGTTAGTTGGTGATGATTTAGAGTAGCCGAAGTAATTTAGGTGAGTCTAGCATAGTTTGTTATGATTTGTACACCTTTTTTTGTAATTTTAAGATAATATGGTTTGGTTTGTTGTGGTAAGGGATAGTTGGGGGTGATTTACGATAGCCGAAGTAATTTAGGTGATTCTGGTATAGTTTGTTATGATTTTTAGCATTTTTTTGTAATTTTAAAGTGATTGGGCTTAGTTTGTTGCTGTAAAATGTAGTTGGGGGTGATTTTTGATAGCCGAAGTAATTTAGGTGAGTTTGGCATAGTTTGCTATGTTTTGTAGCATTTTTTTGTAATTTAAAAGTGATTGGGTTTAGTTTGTTGTGGTAAGGGTTAGTTGGTGATGATTTAGAGTAGCCGAAGTAATTTAGGTGAGTCTGGCATAGTTTGTTATGATTTGTACATTTTTTTTTGTAATTTTAATATGATATGCTTTGGTTTGTTGTGGTAAGGGTTAGTTGGTGATGATTTAGAATAGCCGAAGTAATTTAGGTGAGTCTGGCATAGTTTGTTATGATTTGTACACCTTTTTTATAATTTTAAGATGATATGGATTGGTTTGTTGCGGTAAGGGATAGTTGGGGGTGATTTACGGTAGCCGAAATAATTTAGGTGTTTCTGGTATAGTTTGTTATGATTTTTAGCATTTTTTTGTAATTTTAAAATGATTGGGCTTAGTTTGTTGCTGTAAAGTGCAGTTGGGGGTGATTTTTGATAGCCGAAGTAATTTAGGTGAGTTTGGCATAGTTTGCTATGGCTAGTAGCATTTTTTTGTAATCTAAAAGTGATTGGGTTTAGTTTGTTGTGGTAAGGGTTAGTTGGTGATGATTTAGAGTAGCCGAAGTAATTTAGGTGAGTCTGGCATAGTTTGTTATGGTTTGTACACCTTTTTTTGTAATTTTAAGATGATATGGTTTGGTTTGTTGTGGTAAGGGATAGTTGGGGGTGATTTACGGTAGCCGAAGTAATTTAGGTGATTCTGGTATAGTTTGTTATGATTTTTAGCATTTTTTTGTAATTTTAAAGTGATTGGGCTTTGTTTGTTGCAGTAAAGTGTAGTTGGGGGTGATTTTTGATAGCCGAAGTAATTTAGGTGAGTTTGGCATAGTTTGCTATGGTTAGTAGCATTTTTTTGTAATTTAAAAGTGATTGGGTTTAGTTTGTTGTGGTAAGGGTTAGTTGGTTATGATTTAGAGTAGCCGAAGTAATTTAGGTGAGTCTGGCATAGTTTGTTATGGTTTGTACACCTTTTTTTGTAATTTTAAGATGATATGTTTCGTTTGTTGTGGTAAGGGATAGTTGGGGGTGATTTACGGTAGCCGAAGTAATTTAGGTGATTCTGGTATAGTTTGTTATGATTTTTAGCATTTTTTTGTAATTTTAAAGTGATTGGGCTTAGTTTGTTGCTGTAAAGTGTAGTTTGGGGTGATTTTTGATAGCCGAAGTAATTTAGGTGAGTTTGGCATAGTTTGCTATGGTTAGTAGCATTTTTTTGTAAATTAAAAGTGATTGGGTTTAGTTTGTTGTGGTAAGGGATAGTTGGTGATGATTTAGAGTAGCCGAAGTAATTTAGGTGAGTCTGGCATAGTTTGTTATGATTTGTACATTTTTTTTTGTAATTTTAATATGATATGCTTTGGTTTGTTTTGGTAAGGGTTAGTTGGTGATGATTTAGAGTAGCCAAAGTAATTTAGGTGAGTCTGGCATAGTTTGTTATGATTTGTACACCTTTTTTTGTAATTTTAAGATGATATGGATTGGATTGTTGCGGTAAGGAATAGTTAGGGGTGATTTACGGTAGCCGAAATAATTTAGGTGATTCTGGTATAGTTTGTTATGATTTTTAGCATTTTTTTGTAATTTTAAAATGATTGGGCTTAGTTTGTTGCTGTAAAGTGCAGTTGGGGGTGATTTTTGATAGCCGAAGTAATTTAGGTGAGTTTGGCATAGTTTGATATGGCTAGTAGCATTTTTTTGTAATCTAAAAGTGATTGGGTTTAGTTTTTTGTGGTAAGGGTTAGTTGGTGATGATTTAGAGTAGCCGAAGTAATTTAGGTGAGTCTGGCATAGTTTGTTATGATTTGTACACCTTTTTTTGTAATTTTAAGATGATATGGTTTGGTTTGTTGTGGTAAGGGATAGTTGGGGTTGATTTACGGTAGCCGAAGTAATTTAGGTGATTCTGGTATAGTTTGTTATGATTTTTAGCATTTTTTTGTAATTTTAAAGTGATTGGGCTTAGTTTGTTGCAGTAAAGTGTAGTTGGGGGTGATTTTTGATAGCCGAAGTAATTTAGGTGAGTTTGGCATAGTTTGCTATGGTTAGTAACATTTTTTTGTAATTTAAAAGTGATTGGGTTTAGTTTGTTGTGGTAAGGATTAGTTGGTGATGATTTAGAGTAGCCGAAGTAATTTAGGTGAGTCTGGCATAGTTTGTTATGATTTGTACACCTTTTTTTGTAATTTTAAGATGATATGGTTTGGTTTGTTGTGGTAAGGGATAGTTGGGGGTGATTTACGGTAGCCGAAGTAATTTAGGTGATTCTGGTATAGTTTGTTATGATTTTTAGCATTTTTTTGTAATTATAAAGTGATTGGGCTTAGTTTGTTGCTGTAAAGTGTAGTTGGTGTGATTTTTGATAGCCGAAGTAATTTAGGTGAGTTTGGCATAGTCTGCTATGGTTAGTAGCATTTTTTTGTAATTTAAAAGTGATTGGGTTTAGTTTGTTGTGGTAAGGGTTAGTTGGTGATGATTTAGAGTAGCCGAAGTAATTTAGGTGAGTCTGGCATATTTTGTTATGATTTGTACACCTTTTTTTGTATTTTTAAGATGATATGGTTTGGTTTGTTGTGGTAAGGGATAGTTGGGGGTGATTTACGGTAGCCGAAGTAATTTAGGTGATTCTGGTATAGTTTGTTATGATTTTTAGCATTTTTTTGTAATTTTGAAGTGATTGGGTTTAGTTTGTTGCTGTAAAGTGTAGTTTGGGGTGATTTTTGATAGCCGAAGTAATTTAGGTGAGTTTGGCATAGTTTGCTATGGTTAGTAGCATTTTTTTGTAAATTAAAAGTGATTGGGTTTAGTTTGTTGTGGTAAGGGTTAGTTGGTGATGATTTAGAGTAGCCGAAGTAATTTAGGTGAGTCTGGCATAGTTTGTTATGATTTGTACATTTTTTTTTGTAATTTTAATATGATATGCTTCGGTTTGTTTTGGTAAGGGTTAGTTGGTGATGATTTAGAGTAGCCGAAGTAATTTAGGTGAGTCTGGCATAGTTTGTTATGGTTTGTACATTTTTTTTGTAATTTTAAGATGATATGGTTTGGTTTGTTGTGGTAAGGGATAGTTGGGGGTGATTTACGGTAGCCGAAGTAATTTAGGTGATTCTGGTATAGTTTGTTATGATTTTTAGCATTTTTTTGTAATTTTGAAGTGATTGGGTTTAGTTTGTTGCTGTAAAGTGTAGTTGGGCGTGATTTTTGATAGCCGAAGTAATTTAGGTGAGTTTGGCATAGTTTGCTATGGTTAGTAGCATTTTTTTGTAAATTAAAAGTGATTGGGTTTAGTTTGTTGTGGTAAGGGTTAGTTGGTGATGATTTAGAGTAGCCGAAGTAATTTAGGTGAGTCTGGCATAGTTTGTTATGATTTGTACACCTTTTTTTGTAATTTTAAGATGATATGGTTTGGTTTGTTGTGGTAAGGGATAGTTGGGGGTGATTTACGGTAGCCGAAGTAATTTAGGTGATTCTGGTATAGTTTGTTATGATTTTTAGCATTTTTTTGTAATTTTAAAATGATTGGGCTTAGTTTGTTGCTGTAAATTGTAGTTGGTGTGATTTTTGATAGCCGAAGTAATTTAGGTGAGTTTGGCATAGTCTGCTATGGTTAGTAGCATTTTTTTGTAATTTAAAAGTGATTGGGTTTAGTTTGTTGTGGTAAGGGTTAGTTGGTGATGATTTAGAGTAGCCGAAGTAATTTAGGTGAGTCTGGCATATTTTGTTATGATTTGTACACCTTTTTTTGTAATTTTAAGATGATATGGTTTGTTTTGTTGTGGTAAGGGATAGTTGGGGGTTATTTACGGTAGCCGAAGTAATTTAGGTGATTCTGGTATAGTTTGTTATGATTTTTAGCATTTTTTTGTAATTTTGAAGTGATTGGGCTTAGTTTGTTGCTGTAAAGTGTAGTTGGGGGTGATTTTTGATAGCCGAAGTAATTTAGGTGAGTTTGGCATAGTTTGTTATGGTTAGTAGCATTTTTTTGTAATTTAAAAGTGATTGGGTTTAGTTTGTTGTGGTAAGGGTTAGTTGGTGATGATTTAGAGTAGCCGAAGTAATTTAGGTGAGTCTGGCATAGTTTGTTATGATTTGCACACCTTTTTTTTAAATTTTAAGATGATATGGTTTGGTTTGTTGTGGTAAGGGTTAGTTGGTGATTATTTAGAGTAGCCGAAGTAATTTAGGTGAGTCTGGCATACTTTGTTACGATTTGTAGTAATTTTTTTGTAATTTTAAAATGATATGGTTTTGTTTGTTGTGGTAAGGGATAGTTGAGGGTGATTTACGGTAGCCGAGGTAATTTAGGTGATTCTGGTATAGTTTGTTATGATTTTTTAGCATTTTTTTGTAATTTTAAAGTGATTGGGCTTAGTTTGTTGCTGTAAAGTGTAGTTGGGGGTGAGTTTTGATAGCCGAAGTAATTTAGGTGAGTTTGGCATAGTTTGTTATGATTTTTTAGCATTTTTTTGTAATTTAAAAGTGATTGGGTTTAGTTTGTTGTGGTAAGGGTTAGTTGGTGATTATTTAGAGTAGCCGAAGTAATTTAGGTGAGTCTGGCATAATTTGTTATGATTTGAACATCTTTTTTTGTAATTTTAAGATGATATGGTTTGGTTTGTTGTGGTAAGGGATAGTTGGGGGTGATTTACGATAGCCGAAGTAATTTAGGTGATTCTGGTATAGTTTGTTATGATTTTTTAGCATTTTTTTGTAATTTAAAAGTGATTGGGTTTAGTTTGTTGTAGTAAGGGTTAGTTGGTGATTATTTAGAGTAGCCGAAGTAATTTAGGTAAGTCTGGCATACTTTGTTAAGATTTGTACACATTTTTTTGTAATTTTAAGATGATATGGTTTTGTTTGTTGTGGTAAGGGATAGTTGGGGGTGATTTACGGTAGCCGAAGTAATTTAGGTGATTCTGGTATAGTTTGTTGTGATTTTTAGCATTTTTTTGTAATTTTAAAGTGATTGGGCTTAGTTTGTTGCTGTAAAGTGTAGTTGGGGGTGATTTTTGAAAGCCGAAGTAATTTAAGTGAGTTTGGCATAGTTTGCTATGGTTAGTAGCATTTTTTTGTAATTTAAAAGTTATTGGGTTTAGTTTGTTGTGGTAAGGGTTAGTTGGTGATGATTTAGAGTAGCCGAAGTAATTTAGGTGAGTCTGGCATAGTTTGTTATGATTTGTACACCTTTTTTTGTAATTTTAAGATGATATGGTTTGGTTTGTTGTGGTAAGGGATAGTTGGGGGTGATTTACGGTAGCCGAAGTAATTTAGGTGATTCTGGTATAGTTTGTTATGATTTTTAGCATTTTTTTGTAATTTTAAAGTGATTGGGCTTAGTTTGTTGCTGTAAAGTGTAGTTTGGGGTGATTTTTGATAGCCGAAGTAATTTAGGTGAGTTTGGCATAGTTTGCTATGCTTAGTAGCATTTTTTTGTAAATTAAAAGTGATTGGGTTTAGTTTGTTGTGGTAAGGGTTAGTTGGTGATGATTTAGAGTAGCCGAAGTAATTTAGGTGAGTCTGGCATAGTTTGTTATGATTTGTACATTTTTTTTTGTAATTTTAATATGATATGCTTTGGTTTGTTTTGGTAATGGTTAGTTGGTGATGATTTAGAGTAGCCAAAGTAATTTAGGTGAGTCTGGCATAGTTTGTTATGATTTGTACACCTTTTTTTGTAATTTTAAGATGATATGGATTGGATTGTTTCGGTAAGGGATAGTTAGGGGTGATTTACGGTAGCCGAAATAATTTAGGTGATTCTGGTATAGTTTGTTATGATTTTTAGCATTTTTTTGTAATTTTAAAATGATTGGGCTTAGTTTGTTGCTGTAAAGTGCAGTTGGGGGTGATTTTTGATAGCCGAAGTAATTTAGGTGAGTTTGGCATAGTTTGATATGGCTAGTAGCATTTTTTTGTAATCTAAAAGTGATTGGGTTTAGTTTTTTGTGGTAAGGGTTAGTTGGTGATGATTTAGAGTAGCCGAAGTAATTTAGGTGAGTCTGGCATAGTTTGTTATGATTTGTACACCTTTTTTTGTAATTTTAAGATGATATGGTTTGGTTTGTTGTGGTAAGGGATAGTTGGGGTTGATTTACGGTAGCCGAAGTAATTTAGGTGATTCTGGTATAGTTTGTTATGATTTTTAGCATTTTTTTGTAATTTTAAAGTGATTGGGCTTAGTTTGTTGCAGTAAAGTGTAGTTGGGGGTGATTTTTGATAGCCGAAGTAATTTAGGTGAGTTTGGCATAGTTTGCTATGGTTAGTAACATTTTTTTGTAATTTAAAAGTGATTGGGTTTAGTTTGTTGTGGTAAGGGTTAGTTGGTGATGATTTAGAGTAGCCGAAGTAATTTAGGTGAGTCTGGCATAGTTTGTTATGATTTGTACACCTTTTTTTGTAATTTTAAGATGATATGGTTTGGTTTGTTGTGGTAAGGGATAGTTGGGGGTGATTTACGGTAGCCGAAGTAATTTAGGTGATTCTGGTATAGTTTGTTATGATTTTTAGCATTTTTTTGTAATTTTAAAGTGATTGGGCTTAGTTTGTTGCTGTAAAGTGTAGTTGGTGTGATTTTTTATAGCCGAAGTAATTTAGGTGAGTTTGGCATAGTCTGCTATGGTTAGTAGCATTTTTTTGTAATTTAAAAGTGATTGGGTTTAGTTTGTTGTGGTAAGGGTTAGTTGGTGATGATTTAGAGTAGCCGAAGTAATTTAGGTGAGTCTGGCATATTTTGTTATGATTTGTACACCTTTTTTTGTAATTTTAAGATGATATGGTTTGGTTTGTTGTGGTAAGGGATAGTTGGGGGTGATTTACGGTAGCCGAAGTAATTTAGGTGATTCTGGTATAGTTTGTTATGATTTTTAGCATTTTTTTGTAATTTTGAAGTGATTGGGTTTAGTTTGTTGCTGTAAAGTGTAGTTTGGGGTGATTTTTGATAGCCGAAGTAATTTAGGTGAGTTTGGCATAGTTTGCTATGGTTAGTAGCATTTTTTTGTAAATTAAAAGTGATTGGGTTTAGTTTGTTGTGGTAAGGGTTAGTTGGTGATGGTTTAGAGTAGCCGAAGTAATTTAGGTGAGTCTGGCATAGTTTGTTATGATTTGTACATTTTTTTTTGTAATTTTAATATGATATGCTTCGGTTTGTTTTGGTAAGGGTTAGTTGGTGATGATTTAGAGTAGCCAAAGTAATTTAGGTGAGTCTGGCATAGTTTGTTATGATTTGTACACCTTTTTTTGTAATTTTAAGATGATATGGATTGGATTGTTGCGGTAAGGGATAGTTAGGGGTGATTTACGGTAGCCGAAATAATTTAGGTGATTCTGGTATAGTTTGTTATGATTTTTAGCATTTTTTTGTAATTTTAAAATGATTGGGCTTAGTTTGTTGCAGTAAAGTGCAGTTGGGGGTGATTTTTGATAGCCGAAGTAATTTAGGTGAGTTTGGCATAGTTTGATATGGCTAGTAGCATTTTTTTGTAATCTAAAAGTGATTGGGTTTAGTTTTTTGTGGTAAGGGTTAGTTGGTGATGATTTAGAGTAGCCGAAGTAATTTAGGTGAGTCTGGCATAGATTGTTATGATTTGTACACCTTTTTTTGTAATTTTAAGATGATATGGTTTGGTTTGTTGTGGTAAGGGATAGTTGGGGTTGATTTACGGTAGCCGAAGTAATTTAGGTGATTCTGGTATAGTTTGTTATGATTTTTAGCATTTTTTTGTAATTTTAAAGTGATTGGGCTTAGTTTGTTGCAGTAAAGTGTAGTTGGGGGTGATTTTTGATAGCCGAAGTAATTTAGGTGAGTTTGGCATAGTTTGCTATGGTTAGTAGCATTTTTTTGTAATTTAAAAGTGATTGGGTTTAGTTTGTTGTGGTAAGGGTTAGTTGGTTATGATATAGAGTAGCCGAAGTAATTTAGGTGAGTCTGGCATAGTTTGTTATGGTTTGTACACCTTTTTTTGTAATTTTAAGATGATATGGTTTGGTTTGTTGTGGTAAGGGATAGTTGGGGGTGATTTACGGTAGCCGAAGTAATTTAGGTGATTCTGGTATAGTTTGTTATGATTTTTAGCATTTATTTGTAATTTTAAAGTGATTGGGCTTTGTTTGTTGCAGTAAAGTGTAGTTGGGGGTGATTTTTGATAGCCGAAGTAATTTAGGTGAGTTTGGCATAGTTTGCTATGGTTAGTAGCATTTTTTTGTAATTTAAAAGTGATTGGGTTTAGTTTGTTGTGGTAAGGGTTAGTTGGTTATGATTTAGAGTAGCCGAAGTAATTTAGGTGAGTCTGGCATAGTTTGTTATGGTTTGTACACCTTTTTTTGTAATTTTAAGATGATATGTTTCGTTTGTTGTGGTAAGGGATAGTTGGGGGTGATTTACGGTAGCCAAAGTAATTTAGGTGATTCTGGTATAGTTTGTTATGATTTTTAGCATTTTTTTGTAATTTTAAAGTGATTGGGCTTAGTTTGTTGCTGTAAAGTGTAGTTTGGGGTGATTTTTGATAGCCGAAGTAATTTAGGTGAGTTTGGCATAGTTTGCTATGCTTAGTAGCATTTTTTTGTAAATTAAAAGTGATTGGGTTTAGTTTGTTGTGGTAAGGGTTAGTTGGTGATGATTTAGAGTAGCCGAAGTAATTTAGGTGAGTCTGGCATAGTTTGTTATGATTTGTACATTTTTTTTTGTAATTTTAATATGATATGCTTTGGTTTGTTTTGGTAATGGTTAGTTGGTGATGATTTAGAGTAGCCAAAGTAATTTAGGTGAGTCTGGCATAGTTTGTTATGATTTGTACACCTTTTTTTGTAATTTTAAGATGATATGGATTGGATTGTTTCGGTAAGGGATAGTTAGGGGTGATTTACGGTAGCCGAAATAATTTAGGTGATTCTGGTATAGTTTGTTATGATTTTTAGCATTTTTTTGTAATTTTAAAATGATTGGGCTTAGTTTGTTGCTGTAAAGTGCAGTTGGGGGTGATTTTTGATAGCCGAAGTAATTTAGGTGAGTTTGGCATAGTTTGATATGGCTAGTAGCATTTTTTTGTAATCTAAAAGTGATTGGGTTTAGTTTTTTGTGGTAAGGGTTAGTTGGTGATGATTTAGAGTAGCCGAAGTAATTTAGGTGAGTCTGGCATAGTTTGTTATGATTTGTACACCTTTTTTTGTAATTTTAAGATGATATGGTTTGGTTTGTTGTGGTAAGGGATAGTTGGGGTTGATTTACGGTAGCCGAAGTAATTTAGGTGATTCTGGTATAGTTTGTTATGATTTTTAGCATTTTTTTGTAATTTTAAAGTGATTGGGCTTAGTTTGTTGCAGTAAAGTGTAGTTGGGGGTGATTTTTGATAGCCGAAGTAATTTAGGTGAGTTTGGCATAGTTTGCTATGGTTAGTAACATTTTTTTGTAATTTAAAAGTGATTGGGTTTAGTTTGTTGTGGTAAGGGTTAGTTGGTGATGATTTAGAGTAGCCGAAGTAATTTAGGTGAGTCTGGCATAGTTTGTTATGATTTGTACACCTTTTTTTGTAATTTTAAGATGATATGGTTTGGTTTGTTGTGGTAAGGGATAGTTGGGGGTGATTTACGGTAGCCGAAGTAATTTAGGTGATTCTGGTATAGTTTGTTATGATTTTTAGCATTTTTTTGTAATTTTAAAGTGATTGGGCTTAGTTTGTTGCTGTAAAGTGTAGTTGGTGTGTTTTTTGATAGCCGAAGTAATTTAGGTGAGTTTGGCATAGTCTGCTATGGTTAGTAGCATTTTTTTGTAATTTAAAAGTGATTGGGTTTAGTTTGTTGTGGTAAGGGTTAGTTGGTGATGATTTAGAGTAGCCGAAGTAATTTAGGTGAGTCTGGCATATTTTGTTATGATTTGTACACCTTTTTTTGTAATTTTAAGATGATATGGTTTGGTTTGTTGTGGTAAGGGATAGTTGGGGGTGATTTACGGTAGCCGAAGTAATTTAGGTGATTCTGGTATAGTTTGTTATGATTTTTAGCATTTTTTTGTAATTTTGAAGTGATTGGGTTTAGTTTGTTGCTGTAAAGTGTAGTTTGGGGTGATTTTTGATAGCCGAAGTAATTTAGGTGAGTTTGGCATAGTTTGCTATGGTTAGTAGCATTTTTTTGTAAATTAAAAGTGATTGGGTTTAGTTTGTTGTGGTAAGGGTTAGTTGGTGATGGTTTAGAGTAGCCGAAGTAATTTAGGTGAGTCTGGCATAGTTTGTTATGATTTGTACATTTTTTTTTGTAATTTTAATATGATATGCTTCGGTTTGTTTTGGTAAGGGTTAGTTGGTGATGATTTAGAGTAGCCAAAGTAATTTAGGTGAGTCTGGCATAGTTTGTTATGATTTGTACACCTTTTTTTGTAATTTTAAGATGATATGGATTGGATTGTTGCGGTAAGGGATAGTTAGGGGTGATTTAAGGTAGCCGAAATAATTTAGGTGATTCTGGTATAGTTTGTTATGATTTTTAGCATTTTTTTGTAATTTTAAAATGATTGGGCTTAGTTTGTTGCAGTAAAGTGCAGTTGGGGGTGATTTTTGATAGCCGAAGTAATTTAGGTGAGTTTGGCATAGTTTGATATGGCTAGTAGCATTTTTTTGTAATCTAAAAGTGATTGGGTTTAGTTTTTTGTGGTAAGGGTTAGTTGGTGATGATTTAGAGTAGCCGAAGTAATTTAGGTGAGTCTGGCATAGATTGTTATGATTTGTACACCTTTTTTTGTAATTTTAAGATGATATGGTTTGGTTTGTTGTGGTAAGGGATAGTTGGGGTTGATTTACGGTAGCCGAAGTAATTTAGGTGATTCTGGTATAGTTTGTTATGATTTTTAGCATTTTTTTGTAATTTTAAAGTGATTGGGCTTAGTTTGTTGCAGTAAAGTGTAGTTGGGGGTGATTTTTGATAGCCGAAGTAATTTAGGTGAGTTTGGCATAGTTTGCTATGGTTAGTAGCATTTTTTTGTAATTTAAAAGTGATTGGGTTTAGTTTGTTGTGGTAAGGGTTAGTTGGTTATGATTTAGAGTAGCCGAAGTTATTTAGGTGAGTCTGGCATAGTTTGTTATGGTTTGTACACCTTTTTTTGTAATTTTAAGATGATATGGTTTGGTTTGTTGTGGTAAGGGATAGTTGGGGGTGATTTACGGTAGCCGAAGTAATTTAGGTGATTCTGGTATAGTTTGTTATGATTTTTAGCATTTATTTGTAATTTTGAAATGATTGGGTTTAGTTTGTTGCTGTAAAGTGTAGTTGGGGGTGATTTTTGATAGCCGAAGTAATTTAGGTGAGTTTGGCATAGTTTGCTATGGTTAGTAGCATTTTTTTGTAATTTAAAAGTGATTGGGTTTAGTTTGTTGTGGTAAGGGTTAGTTGGTGATTATTTAGAGTAGCCGAAGTAATTTAGGTGAGTCTGGCATACTTTGTTACGATTTGTACACATTTTTTTGTAATTTTAAAATGATATGGTTTTGTTTGTTGTGGTAAGGGATAGTTGAGGGTGATTTACGGTAGCCGAGGTAATTTAGGTGATTCTGGTATAGTTTGTTGTGATTTTTAGCATTTTTTTGTAATTTTAAAGTGATTGGGTTTAGTTTGTTGCTGTAAAGTGTAGTTGGGGGTGATTTTTGATAGCCGAAGTAATTTAGGTGAGTTTGGCATAGTTTGTTATGATTTTTTAGCATTTTTTTGTAATTTAAAAGTGATTGGGTTTAGTTTGTTGTGGTAAGGGTTAGTTGGTGATTATTTAGAGTAGCCGAAGTAATTTAGGTGAGTCTGGCATACTTTGTTATGATTTGAACATCTTTTTTTGTAATTTTAAGATGATATGGTTTGGTTTGTTGTGGTAAGGGATAGTTGGGGGTGATTTACGATAGCCGAAGTAATTTAGGTGATTCTGGTATAGTTTGTTATGATTTTTTAGCATTTTTTTGTAATTTAAAAGTGATTGGGTTTAGTTTGTTGTAGTAAGGGTTAGTTGGTGATTATTTAGAGTAGCCGAAGTAATTTAGGCAAGTCTGGCATACTTTGTTAAGATTTGTACACATTTTTTTGTAATTTTAAGATGATATGGTTTTGTTTGTTGTGGTAAGGGATAGTTGGGGGTGATTTACGGTAGCCGAAGTAATTTAGGTAATTCTGGTATAGTTTGTTGTGATTTTTAGCATTTTTTTGTAATTTTAAAGTGATTGGGCTTAGTTTGTTGCTGTAAAGTGTAGTTGGGGGTGATTTTTGAAAGCCGAAGTAATTTAAGTGAGTTTGGCATAGTTTGCTATGGTTAGTAGCATTGTTTTGTAATTTAAAAGTTATTGGGTTTAGTTTGTTGTGGTAAGGGTTAGTTGGTGATGATTTAGAGTAGCCGAAGTAATTTAGGTGAGTCTGGCATATTTTGTTATAATTTGTACACCTTTTTTTGTAATTTTAAGATGATATGGTTTGGTTTGTTGTGGTAAGGGATAGTTGGGGGTGATTTACGGTAGCCGAAGTAATTTAGGTGATTCTGGTATAGTTTGTTATGATTTTTAGCATTTTTTTGTAATTTTAAAGTGATTGGGCTTAGTTTGTTGCTGTAAAGTGTAGTTGGGGTGATTTTTGATAGCCGAAGTAATTTAGGTGAGTTTGGCATAGTTTGCTATGGTTAGTAGCATTTTTTTGTAATTTGAAAGTGATTGGGTTTAGTTTGTTGTGGTAAGGGTAAATTGGTGATTATTTGGAGTAGCCGAAGTAATTTATGTGAGTCTGGCATACTTTGTTATGATTTGTACACCTTTTTTTGTAATTTTAAGATGATATGGTTTTGTTTGTTGTGGTAAGGGATAGTTGGGGGTGATTTACGGTAGCCGAGGTAATTTAGGTGATTCTGGTATAGTTTGTTATGATTTTTAGCATTTTTTTGTAATTTTAAAGTTATTGGGCTTAGTTTGTTGCTGTAAAGTGTAGTTGGGGGTGATTTTTGATAGCCGAAGTAATTTAGGTGAGTTTGGCATAGTTTGCTAGGGTTAGTAGCATTTTTTTGTAATTTAAAAGTGATTGAGTTTAGTTTGTTGTAGTAAGGGTTAGTTGGTGATGATTTAGAGTAGCCGAAGTAATTTAGGTGAGTCTGGCATAGTTTGTTATGATTTGTACATCTTTTTTTGTAATTTTAAGATGATATGGTTTGGTTTGTTGTGGTAAGGGATAGTTGGGGGTGATTTACGGTAGCCGAAGTAATTTAGGTGATTCTGGTATAGTTTGTTATGATTTTTTAGCATTTTTTTGTAATTTAAAAGTGATTGAGTTTAGTTTGCTGTGGTAAGGGTTAGTTGGTGATGATTTAGAGTAGCCGAAGTAATTTAGGTGAGTCTGGCATAGTTTGTTATGATTTGTACATCTTTTTTTGTAATTTTAAGATGATATGGTTTGGTTTGTTGTGGTAAGTAATAGTTGGGGGTGATTTACGGTAGCCGAAGTAATTTAGGTGATTCTGGTATAGTTTGTTATGATTTTTTAGCATTTTTTTGTAATTTAAAAGTGATTGGGTTTAGTTTGTTGTGGTAAGGGTTAGTTGGTGATTATTTAGAGTAGCCGAAGTAATTTAGGTGAGTCTGGCATAGTTTGTTATGATTTGTACACCTTTTTTTGTAATTTTAAGATGATATGGTTTGGTTTGTTGTGCTAAGGGATAGTTGGGGGTGATTTACGGTAGCCGAAGTAATTTAGGTGATTCTGGTATAGTTTGTTATGATTTTTAGCATTTTTTTGTAATTTTAAAGTGATTGGGCTTAGTTTGTTGCTGTAAAGTGTAGTTGGGGTGATTTTTGATAGCCGAAGTAATTTAGGTGAGTTTGGCATAGTTTGCTATGGTTAGTAGCATTTTTTTGTAATTTAAAAGTGATTAGGTTTAGTTTGTTGTGGTAAGGGTTAGTTGGTGATTATTTGGAGTAGCCGAAGTAATTTATGTGAGTCTGGCATACTTTGTTATGATTTGTACACCTTTTTTTGTAATTTTAAGATGATATGGTTTTGTTTGTTGTGGTAAGGGATAGTTGGGGGTTATTTACGGTAGCCGAGGTAATTTAGGTGATTCTGGTATAGTTTGATATGGTTTTTAGCATTTTTTTGTAATTTTAAAGTTATTGGGCTTAGTTTGTTGCTGTAATGTGTAGTTGGGGGTGATTTTTGATAGCCGAAGTAATTTAGGTGAGTTTGGCATAGTTTGCTAGGGTTAGTAGCATTTTTTTGTAATTTAAAAATGATTGAGTTTAGTTTGTTGTGGTAAGGGTTAGTTGGTGATGATTTAGAGTAGCCGAAGTAATTTAGGTGAGTCTGGCATAATTTGTTATGATTTGTACATCTTTTTTTGTAATTTTAAGATGATATGGTTTGGTTTGTTGTGGTAAGGGATAGTTGGGGGTGATTTACGGTAGCCGAAGTAATTTAGGTGATTCTGGTATAGTTTGTTATGATTTTTTAGCATTTTTTTGTAATTTTAAAGTGATTGGGTTTAGTTTGTTGCTGTAAAGTGTAGTTGGGGGTGATTTTTGATATCCGAAGTAATTTAGGTGAGTTTGGCATAGTTTGCTATGGTTAGTAGCATTTTTTTGTAATTTCAAAGTGATTGGGTTTAGTTTGTTGTGGTAAGGGTTAGTTGGTTATGATTTAGAGTAGCCGAAGTAATTTAGGTGAGTCTGGCATAGTTTGTTATGATTTGTTAACCTTTTTTTGTAATTTTAAGATGATATGGTTTGGTTTGTTGTGGTAAGGGATAGTTGGGGTGATTTACGGTAGCCGAAGTAATTTAGGTGATTCTGGTATAGTTTGTTATGATTTTTAGCATTTTTTTGTAATTATAAAGTGACTAGCTGAATGTACCCGGCGTTGCCCGGACGAAGATTAAATAAGCGCCGTGTTGACAAAAGTGGTGTATTGGTGATGTAGACTAATCGACATTATAATACAATTAAACAGGAATGGTCTACTTTTACAATCACAAAATAAACAAATTTGCTAAAATAAACCTGCGTTGCCAGGACCGGGTACTTCAATATGATTTGGACAAAGAGGATACCTTGGTTTATATCAGAGATGAAAAATCTTGAATAGACTCTTTAGGCAAAGACGCAGTTTGGAGGTGTTCTATGAGCGATTCCAGGAAATCGAAATTAACGTTAGATAATTTTCGGGAAAATCGAAGTTTACAAATTAGCTGATCATATTATGATAAAGTTGAAAACACAATGGAAACATTTCTCTTGCTGCAGTCAACTCACAAACAGAACAGTATGTAGATGATTTTGACTTATCTTAAGAATAAACAAACTCTTTAGCATAATTATCTCCTTCTGAACTGCACAAATATTATTAAAACCTGGCCGCAACTTGTTGGACAATTAAAGTGCGAAACTTTTGAGCTCCTTTCCAGTATTAAAATTTCAATACCAATACCATAGCTAGTAAAAAAGACAATTTCCATCACCATTCACGGGAATAATACGGTGTGATGTTTGTACATCGCTAGATTTTCAAACTTCTCCATCTTAGTTATAAATTATGTAAAGCAATAATAAACGCAATGTACGTAAAATAAATAGTGTAAAACGTGTATAAGCATACAATACTTAAGCGTATGATGTCAGTGAAATCCGGTCCAACGCTGCAAATTTCGGATTTGGGCCGGAGCAGGTTTGGTGAAGAACAAATACACCACTAACATTAACAGAACGTAAAAATTAGCGTACGAAAATAAGTGGGGTGGTAAGGGGTAGTTGGGGGTGATTTATGGTAGCCGAAGTAATTTGGGTGAGTTTGGCATAGTTTACTATGATTTGTAACATTTTTTGTAATTTTAAAGTGAGTGTTCTTAGTTTGGGGTGGTAAGGGGTAGTTGGGGTTGATTTATGGTAGCCGAAGTAATTTGGGTGAGTTTGGCATAGTTTGCTATGGTTTGTAGAATTTTTTGTAATTTTAAAGTTATTGGGCTTACTTTGGGGTAGTAAGGGGTAGTTGGGGGTAAATTTTGGTAGCCGAAATGATTTGGGTGAGTTTCGCATAGTTTGCTATGGTTTGTATCATTTTTTGTAATTTTAAAGTGATTGGACTTATTTTGGGGTGGTAAGGGGTAGTTGGGGGTGATTTATGGTAGCCGAAGTAATTTGGGTGAATTTGGCATAGTTTGCTATGATTTGTAACATTTTTTGTAATTTTAAAGTGAGTGTTCTTAGTTTGGGGTGGTAAGGGGTAGTTGGGGATGATTTATGGTAGCCGAAGTGATTTGGGTGAGTTTGGCATAGTTTGCTATGATTTGTATAATTTTTTGTAAATTCAAAGTGATTGGGCTTAGTTTGGGGTGGTAAGGGGTAGCTGGGTGTGATTTATGGTAGCCGAAATAATTTAGGTGATTTTGGCATAGTTTGTTATGGTTTGTAGCATTTTTTGTAATTTTAAAGTGATTGTTCTTAGTTTGGGGTGGTAAGGGGTAGTTGGGTGTGATTTATGGTAGCCGAAGTAATTTGGGTGAGTTTGGCATAGTTTTGTTATGGTTTGTAGCATTTTTTGTAATTTTAAAGTGATTGGGCTTAGTTTGGGGTGGTAAGGGGTAGTTGGGGGTGAATTCATGTCAGTTTGGTGTAGTTCGGGAATTTTTTGGGGTTGATTTGGTAAAGTTTGCAATGGTAAGAGATATTTGCGGATGTTTAATGTAGACGGATTAAATTTGGAGTGGTTTGGTAATGTTTAAATGAGTCACGGATCGACATTATAATTGAAATCAAAATTATAATTAAATATCTGCGCCTCGCTAGGTACGGCAAAAGTATGATCAGGAAAGCAGAAAGTGAAAGTGCTTTTAATGTAAACCGGTCGCCGGACGTCGAAGTTGTTTTGGCTAGACACGTGCTTCTACCAAAAACACGGTCTTCGCGAGCCGATCATTTTTTGTTAATTTTAACCGGTTTTTATTCGGTTTTTATTTAAATACAAACGAACCGGACCGAATTTTGCAAAATCTCCTTATATCACTTCGTTTCGGCACATGATACACCCGTGTCTAAAATTTCAAGTCGCTAGCCCTCACGGTTTGGGCTGTATTTGTGACTAGCTGAATGTACCCGGCGTTGCCCGGACGTAGATTAAATAAACTCAGTGTTGACTAAAGTGGTGATGTTGACTAATCGACATTATAATACAATTAAACAGGAATGCTCTACTTTTCCAATCAAAAAATAAACAAATATGCTGAAATTAACCTGCGTTGCCAGGACCGGGTACTTCAATATGATTTGGACAAAGAGGATATCTTGGTTGATATCTGAGATAAAAAATTTTGAATATACTCTTTAGGCAGTTGTGCTATAAGCGATTCCAAAAAATCGAAATTAACTTTATATAATTTTCGGGGAAATCGACGTTTACAAATTAGCTGATCATGTTATGATAAAATTGAAAACACAATGGAACGATTCCTCTTGCTGCAGTCAACTCACAAACAGAACAGTATGTAGATGATTTTGACTTATCTCCGGAATAAACAAACACTTATCTCCTTCTGAACTGCACAAAAATTATTAAAACCTGGCCCTAACTGGTTGGACAATTAAAGTGCGAACCTTTTGAGCTCCCTTTCCAGTATTAAAATTTTGGTATGTGGTAAAATGTGGTATTTTATGGTATTTGTGCATCGCTAGATTTTAAAACTTGTCCTTCTTAGTTATAAATGATGTAAAGCAATAATGAACACAATGTATTTACGTAAAATAAACAGTGTAAAACGCGTATCAATGTCAGTAATGTCTGGTCCAACGCTGTAAATTTTGGATTTCAGCCGAGGCAGATTTGGTGAAAAATAAATACACCATTATCATTAACTGAACGGTCGTCCGGTACGACGATGGTGATTGGGAACAAATTTTGTTAACGGCAAAATTAACATTCTAAAATAAATAAATATTTTGACGGGAATATGGTGGATGTAAAAATCTTATTCGGTCTCTCTGACGGACTCACACCTGTTTACATTAACACACACTTGTTGAACAATTAAAGTGCCAACCTCTTGAGCTTCCGTTCCAGTATTAAAATATCAATACCAATACCATAGATATAAAAAAAGACAATTTCCATCACCTTTCATAGTACGGTGTGGTATTTGTACATCGCTAGATTTTCAAACTTCTCCATCTTAGTTATAAATGATGTAAAGCAATGATAAACATAGTGTACGTAAAATAAATAGTGTAAAACGTGTATAAGCACATAATTATTAAGGGTATGAATGTCAATGATCTCTGGTACATACAACGGTGAAAATTTCGGATTTCAGCCGGGGCAAATTTGGTGAAAAACAAATACACCATTACCATTAACTGAAAGTAAAAATTAGCGTACAAATATAAGTGGAATCCGGTTCGACGCTGGTAATTTTTCGAAAATTGATTGGGGGCAGATTTGGTTAACGCGAGGATCAAATGTTAAATTAAAATACTTTATTTGAAAGCGGTAGACCTTCGAATACTGATGCGTCGCCTCATCGAATTTGGCGACTTTGCGAACAGTTTCCGACGCTGGAGCAGCAATTTTCACAATTGTAGTTGTGTTAAAATTAAACACCGCGATCGAGTACTGCTCCACACGCTGAACCAGCAATTCTCGAATTCTAAGAAACGATAAGAAAGGCTTATCCAACGCTTGGTATGTGCGAATTCCTGCATAGATACTCAATCAAACTAAATCGAGCATCGCCTTTTCACGTTTGTGACCTTGCCCTTGACGTGGCAGGCTCCAGCAGCTTCAATAATGTAAAAATCTTATTCGGCTTCTCCAATAAACTCACATTTGTTTACATTAACACGCATTCCCTCATGGACTTCTGACGAATTACAAACAAATATTGCAACTTCAAGTGTTCTATTTAATTTCGTTTCTGGGTGCAAGCTCCTTTCTTTTCAATCTAGTCAGTCTAAACTTATTATACAGAGTTATATTTTCAAATCCAGGCGCCCTAAAGAATTTTGTCGTTGTTTTCAAAAGTTTCAAGAGAAGGAGAGTTGACATAGAAGCTAAATTATTCCAAACTATTCCCATTTAGTTCTCTGACAACGTTAAAGACAATGTTGAAATATATAGATACAAAATTTTACACCATAAAAACAAAGTATTTAGGAATCTATATATATAAAGCGAAGTGTCCTCACTGACACACTCATTCATTCACTCATTCATGTACACATCTACACACTGATTCATAATCAACCCACAGCCCAAACCGTGAGGGCTGGAGACTTGAAATTTTAGACACGGGTGTATCATGTGCCGAAACTGAACACTAAGAAGGGATTTTGCGAAATTCGGCCCGGTTCCTTTGTAATTCAATAAAAACCGGCTAAAATAAACAAAAAATGATCGGATCGCGGAGACCGTGTTTATGTTCGAAGCACGTATCTAGCCAAAACAACTTCGACGACGGGCGACCGGTTTACATTAAAAGCACTTATTTAACCTAAACAATTTCAACGTCGAGTTTCTGCTTTCGTGATCATACTTTTGCCGTACCTAGCGAGGCCGCAGATATTTCAATTATAATTTTGATTTCAATTATAATGTCGATCCGTGACTCAATTAAAAATTACCAAATCACTCCAAATTTAATCCGTCAACATTAAACATCCTCAAATATCTCTTACCACTGCAAACTTTACCAAATCAACCCCAAAAAATTCCCGAACTATGCCAAACTGACATAAACTAGATCCGTTATTTTAAATCATCCCTTACCACCCCTTAGCAACCCCAAGCAACTCCAATCACTTTAAAATAAAACAAAATGACACAAATCATGGCAGATTAAGTCCAACTCACACATATTATTTCGTCTACCAAAAATCACCCCCAACTACCCCTTACCACCCCAAAATAAGCCCAATCACTTTAAAATTACAAAAAATGTTACAAACCTTACCAAACTATGCCAAACTCATCTAAATTACTTTGGCTTCCATAAATCACCCCCAACTACCCCTTACCACCCCAAAATAAGCCCAATCACTTTAAAATTATCAAAAATGCTACAAACCATAGCAAACTATGCCTAACTCACCTAAATTACTTCGGCTAACATAAATCACCCCCAACAACCCCTTACTACCCCAAAATAAGCCCAATCACTTTAAAATTACAAAAAATGCTACAAACCATAGCAAACTATGCCAAACTCACTTAAATTACTTCGGCTATCATAAATCACCCCCAACTACCCCTTACCACCCCTAACTCATCCCAATCACTTTAAAATTACAAAAAATGCTACAAACCATAGCAAACTATGCCTAACTCACCCAAATTACTTCGGCTAACATAAATCACCCCCAACAACCCCTTACTACCCCAAAATAAGCCCAATCACTTTAAAATTACAAAAAATGCTACAAACCATAGCAAACTATGCCAAACTCACTTAAATTACTTCGGCTATCATAAATCAGCCCCAACTACCCCTTACCACCCCAAAATAAGCCCAATCACTTTAAAATTACAAAAAATGCTACAAACCATAGCAAACTATGCCAAACTCACTTAAATTACTTCGGCTAACATAAATCACCCCCAACAACCCCTTACTACCCCAAAATAAGCCCAATCACTTTAAAATTACAAAAAAATGCTACAAACCATAGCAAACTATGCCTAACTCACCTAAATTACTTCGGCTAACATAAATCACCCCCAACAACCCCTTACTACCCCAAAATAAGCCCAATCACTTTAAAATTACAAAAAATGCTACAAACCATAGCAAACTATGCCTAACTCACCTAAATTACTTCGGCTAACATAAATCACCCCCAACAACCCCTTACTACCCCAAAATAAGCCCAATCACTTTAAAATTACAAAAAAATGCTACAAACCATAGCAAACTATGCCTAACTCACCTAAATTACTTCGGGTACCATAAATCAGCCCCAACTACCCCTTACCACCCCAAAATAAGCCCAATCACTTTAAAATTACAAAAAATGCTACAAACCATAGCAAACTATGCCAAACTCACTTAAATTACTTCGGCTAACATAAATCACCCCCAACAACCCCTTACTACCCCAAAATAAGCCCAATCACTTTAAAATTACAAAAAAATGCTACAAACCATAGCAAACTATGCCTAACTCACCTAAATTACTTCGGCTAACATAAATCACCCCCAACTACCCCTTACCACCCCTAACTCATCCCAATCACTTTAAAATTACAAAAAATGCTACAAACCATAGCAAACTATGCCTAACTCACCTAAATTACTTCGGCTAACATAAATCACCCCCAACTACCCCTTACTACCCCAAAATAAGCCCAATCACTTTAAAATTATAAAAAATGCTACAAACCATAGCAAACTATGCCAAACTCACCTAAATTACTCCATAAATCACCCCGAACTACCCCTTACAACCCCAAAATAAGCCCAATCACTTTAAAATTACAAAATATTCAACAAATCATAGCAAACTATGCCTAACTCACCTAAATTACTTCGGCTACCATAAATCACCCCCAACTACCCCTTACCACCCCAAAATAAGCCCAATCACTTTAAAATTACAAAAAATGCTACAAACCATAGCAAACTATTCCTAACTCACCTAAATTACTTCGGCTAACATAAATCACCCCCAACAACCCCTTACTACCCCAAAATAAGCCCAATCACTTTAAAATTACAAAAAAATGCTACAAACCATAGCAAACTATGCCTAACTCACCTAAATTACTTCGGCTACCATAAATCACCCCCAACTACCCCTTACCACCCCAAAATAAGCCCAATCACTTTAAAATTACGAAAAATGCTACAAGCCATAGCAAACTATCTCAAACTCACCTGAATTACTTTGGCTACCATAAATCACCCCCAACTACCCCTTACCACCCCAAACTCAGCCCCATCACTTTAAAATTACAAAAAATGTTACAAGCAATATCAAACTATGCCAAACGCATCTAAATTACTTCGGCTTCCATTAATCACCCCCAACTATCCCTTATCTCCACAAAATAGGCTCAATCACTTTAAAATTACAAAAAAATTCTACAAACCGTAGCAAACTGTGCCAAACTCCCCTAAATTACTTCGGCTACCATAAATCACCCCCAACTACCCCTTACAACCCCAAAATAAGCCCAATCACTTTAAAATTACAAAAAATTCTACAAACCATAGCAAACTATGCTAAACTCACTTAAATTACTTCGGCTATCATAAATCACCCCCAACTACCCCTTACCACCCCAAACTCAGCCCAATCACTTTAAAATTACAAAAAATGTTACAAGCCATATCAAACTATGCCAAACTCATCTAAATTACTTTGACTTCTATAAATCACCCCCAACTACCCCTTACCACCCCAAAATAGGCTCAATCACTTTAAAATTACAAAAAAATTATACAAACCGTAGCAAACTATGCCAAACTCCCCTAAATTACTTCGGCTAACATAAATCACCCCGAACTACCCCTTACAACCCCAAAATAAACCCAATCACTTTAAAATTACAAAATATTCAACAAATCATAGCAAACTATGCCTAACTCACCTAAATTACTTCGGCTACCATAAATCACCCCCAACTACCCCTTACCACCCCAAAATAAGCCCAATCACTTTAAAATTACGAAAAATGCTACAAGCCATAGCAAACTATCTCAAACTCACCTGAATTACTTTGGCTACCATAAATCACCCCCAACTACCCCTTACCACCCCAAACTCAGCCCAATCACTTTAAAATTATAAAAAATGCTACAAACCATAGCAAACTATGCCTAACTCACCTAAATTACTTCGGCTAACATAAATCACCCCCAACAACCCCTTACTACCCCAAAATAAGCCCAATCACTTTAAAATTACAAAAAAATGCTACAAACCATAGCAAACTATGCCAAACTCACTTAAATTACTGCGGCTACCATAAATCACCCCCAACTACCCCTTACCAACCACAAACTAAACCCAATCACTTTAAAATTACAAAAAATGCTACAAACCATAGCAAACTATGCCAAACTCACTTAAATTACTTTGGCTTCTATAAATCACCCCCAACTACCCCTTACCACCCCAAAATAGGCTCAACCACTTTAAAATTACAAAAAAATTCTACAAACCGTAGCAAACTATTCCAAACTCCCCTAAATTACTTGGGCTACCATAAATCACCCCGAACTACCCCTTACAACCCCAAAATAAGCCCAATCACTTTAAAATTTCAAAATATTCAACAAATCATAGCAAACTATGCCTAACTCACCTAAATTACTTCGGCTACCATAAATCACCCCCAACTACCCCTTACCACCCCAAAATAAGCCCAATCACTTTAAAATTACAAAAAATGCTACAAACCATAGCAAACTATGCCAAACTCACCTAAATTACTTCGGCTACCATAAATCACCCCCAACTACCCCTTACCGCCCCAAAATAAGCCTAATCACTTTAAAATTACAAAAATGCTACAAAACATAGCAAGCTATGCCAAACTCACTTAAATTTCTTCGGCTACCATAAATTAATAATCGTTTTCAATCAAAATCTTCTATTTGGTTGTGTTATTTATAAATGCCTTATCGTATTAAATCATAAAATATTAATAAATATCTGCACATAAAATATATTGTTCCGACTAATAGTCGTTATTCTGAATATTAAATATGCTGATACCTATTTTGATTCTCTTCCACCTTCCAATAAATATTTGTTCCAGTTGAGATGCAAACATAAACGTATTTCTGAATTGCAACACGCTGACGGGGCAAGCCCTACCTTTTCAACATGCGTGCATTTGTATAAACAGCTCTATGGTTTTTAACTTTAAAAAGGTATAAAGGCGGTGTAAGCGCTAGAGTTTCGTAAAAATATCTGAAAAATTCGAAATTCTTCAATTGAATCAGAACTATCTTTGTGTTCGATAGTAAATTTATACTTGGAGTGGCACTGCCAACCCTGCCACCCATGACGAGGCACCTGCTGACTACTCTCCTTCCAGGGAAACTTTATAAATCAACGTCAAAATAATTTAGGACGCCTGAATGTGAAAATATCACTGTGTAATAAGTTCAGACTGACATGGAACACTTGAAATTTCGATATTTGTTTGTAATTCGACACAGGTCCATGAAGGAATGCATGTTAATGTAAACAAGTGTTAGTTTGTCGGAGAGACCGAATAAGATTTTTAACATTCCTGTCAAAATATTTAGTTACTTTAGAATGTTAATTTCTTAAATTGATTTTGTGAAAATTATGACGGGCCATACGAGTACACCTGTGCGAGTATTATTTGGTGCATACAAATTAATCTCTTTTGTTATCCGAATTGTTTTTATACGCACTAGGCACGTGCACCTCATATAATTGTGAAAATTGCTGCTTCAGCGTCTGGATCGGTGGTACTCAACGTCGCCTAGGTCGAGGCGACGCATCGGTATTCAAAGTTCTGTCGCTATTAAATAAATTATTTTAATATAATATTCCCGATTTGTTCTTGCCGTTAACCAAAACTCTCCCCAATCGATTTTCGAAAAATTTCCAGCGTCGGACCGGACTTCACTTATTTTCGTACGCTAATTTTTACGTTCAGTTAATGATAGTGGTGTATTTGTTCTTCACCAAACCTGCTCCGGCCGAAATCCGAATTTTTCACTGACATCATACGCTTAAGTATTGTATGCTTAGACACGATTTATTTACACTATTTATTTTACGTACATTGCGTTCATTATTGTTCTGCATTATTTATAACTAAGATGGAGCAGTTTGAAAATCTAATAGTAAGCGGAGAACAAATACCACCACGTATAATTCCCGTGAAAAATGATGGAAATAGTCTTTGTTACTATCTTTCCTATTGCATTTTTAATACCGGAAATAGAGCTCAAGAGCGAAGAATAACTTCGACTTTTTTATACATAATTCCTAAATACTTCCTTATATATTTCAACATTGTCTTTAACGTTGTCAGAGAACTAAATGGGAATAATTTGGAATAATTTAACTTTTGAAAACAATGACAAAATTCTTTAGGGCGCCTGGATTTGAAAATATAACTCTGTGTAATAAGTTTAGACTGACTAGAGTGAAAAGAAAGGAGCTTGCGCCCAGAAACGAAATTAAATGGAACACTTGAAGTTGAAATATTTGTTTGTAATTCGTCACAAGTCCATGAGGGAATGCGTGTTAATGTAAACAAATGTGAGTTTATTGGAGAGGCCGAATAAGATTTTTACATTATTGAAGCAGCTGGAGCCTGCCACGTCAAGGGCAAGGTCAGAAACGTGAAAAGGCGATGCTCGATTTAGTTTGAGTGTCTATGCAGAAATTCGCACATACCAAGCGTTGGATGATAAGCCTTTCTTATCGTTTCTTAGAATTCGAGAATTGCTGGTTCAGCGTGTGGAGCAGTACTCGATCGCGGTGTTTAATTTTAACACAACTACAATTGTGAAAATTGCTGCTCCAGCGTCGGAAACTGTTTGCAAAGTCGCCAAATTCGATGAGGCGACGCATCAGTGTTCGAAGGTCTACCGCTATCAAATAAAGTATTTTAATTTAACATTTCATCCTCGCGTTAACCAAATCTGCCCCCAATCAATTTTCGAAAAATTATCAGCATCGGACCGGACTCCACTTATATTTGTACGCTAATTTTTACGTTTAGTTAATGATAGTGGTGTATTTGTTTTTCACCAAATTTGCCCCGAAATTTTCACCGTTGTATGTACCAGATATCACTGACATTCATACCAGCGGCGGTGTAAGCGCTAAATTTTCGTGAAAATATCTGAAAAATTCATAATTCTGCAACTGAATTACAGAACTAATTTTGTGTTCGATAGTAAATTTATACTTGGAGTGGCACTGCCAACCCTGCCACCCCTGACGAGCCCCACTGCTGACTACTTTCCTTCCAGAAACATTTTTGAAATCAGCGGCAAAATAAATTTAGGGCACCTGGATGTGAAAATATCACTATGTAATAAGTTCAGACTGACAAGAGTGAAAAAAACCGCTTGCATCCAGAAACGAAATCAAATGGAACACTTGAAATTTAGATATTTGTTTGTAATTCGTCACAGGTCCATGAAGGCATGCATGTTAATGTAAACAAGTGTTAGTTTGTCGGAGAGGCCGAATAAGATTTTTACACCCACCACATTCCCGTCAAAATATTTATTTACTTTAGTATGTTAATTCATTTTGTGCAAATTATGACGGGCCAGTCGAGTACACCTGCGCGAGTATTATTTGGTAATCCAAATTCTTTTAATACGCACTAGGCACGTGCACCTAATATAATTGTTAAAATTGCTGCTTCAGCGTCTGGAACGCTGGTACTCAACGTCGCCAAGATCGAGGCGACGAATCAGTATTCGAAGTTCTATCGCTATTAAATAAATTTTTTTAATATAATATTCCCGATTTGTTCTTGACGTTAAGTAAATATCTCCCCAATCGATTTTCGAAAAATTACCATCGTCGTACCGGACTCCACTTATATACCGTACGCTAATTTTTACGTTCATTTAATGATAGTGGTGTATTTGATCTTCACCAAACCTGCTCCGGCCAAAATCCGAAATTTGCAGTTTTACCGGATTTCACTGACATCATAAGTAATGTGTGCTTATACACGATTTACACTATTTATTTTATGTACATTGTGTTCATTATTGTTCTGCATTATTTATAACTAAGATGGAGGAATAGTAAGCGAGGTACAAATACCACCACGTATAATTCCTCTGAAAAGTGATGGAAATAGTCTTTTTTACTATCTTTCCTATTGCATTTTATTACCGAAAATAGAGCTCAAGAGGTTCGCACTATAATTGTTCATTTTAAAATTACCAAATTTTCTGTATATTTTACCTGAATACGTTAAACACCCCTAAACATAATGTACCATTCCAAACTACTCTCAAAAATCATACACTTGCCATTCCAAACTACCCCACATCAACCTAAAATGTAAAAAAATTACGAATTACAAGCAAACTACGCTAAACCCGCATAAATTACTTCGACTTCCGCTATATCACCCCAACCACTTCTTACCAAGCCAAACTAAACCCAATCGCATTAAAATTACCAAAAGTTTCGTTTAATCCGCCAAAGCTAAACCCCGCCAACTATCAATAACCATTCAAAACAATCCCCAAAAAAAACCTTATCATCCGAAACTACACCAAATACATCGTTTTTATGGTGTGAAATTATTTATTTATATATTTCAACATTCTTCGACGACATTCTTTAACGTTGTTAGAGAACTAAATGGGAATAATTTGGAATAGTTCAGCTTCTCTGTCAACTCTCCTTCTCTTGAAGAGTGAAAAAGAGTGAAAAAAAAGGAGCTTGCACCCAGAAACGAAATTATCGTCATTTTCCAAATCATATTGAAGTACCCGGTCCTGGCAATGCAGGTTAATTTCAGCAAATTTGTTTATTTTGTGATTGGAAAAGTAGAGCATTCCTGTTTAATCTATATATATAAAGCGAAGTGTCCTCACTGACACACTCATCTACACATCTACACATTCACTGATTCACCGACAACCCACAGCCCAAACCGTGAGGGCTGGCGACTTGAAATTTTAGACACGGGTGTATCATGTGCCGAAACTGAACACTAAGAAGGGATTTTGCGAAATTCGGCCCGGTTCCTTTGTAATTCAATAAAAACCGGCTAAAATAAACAAAAAATGATCCGATCGCGGAGACCGTGTTTATGTTAGAAGCACGTATCTAGCCAAAACAACTTCGACGACGGGCGACCGGTTTACATTAAAAGCACTTATTTAACCTAAACAATTTCAACGTCGAGTTTCTGCTTTCGTGATCATACTTTTGCCGTACCTAGCGAGGCCGCCGATATTTCAATTATAATTTTGATTTCAATTATAATGTCGATCCGTGACTCAATTAAAAATTACCAAATCACTCCAAATTTAATCCGTCAACATTAAACATCCTCAAATATCTCTTACCACTGCAAACTTTACCAAATCAACCCCAAAAAATTCCCGAACTAAGCCAAACTGACATAAATTAGATCCGTTATCTTAAATCATCCCTTACCACCCTTTAGCAACCCCAAGTAACTCCAATCACTTTAAAATAAAACAAAATGACACAAATCATAGCAAACTATCCCTAACTCACCTAAATTACTTCGGCTACCATAAATCACCCCCAACTACCCCTTACCACCCCAAACTCAGCCCAATCACTTTAAAATTACAAAAAATGTTACAAGCAATATCAAACTATGCCAAACTCATCTAAATTACTTCGGCTTCCATTAATCACCCCCAACTACCCCTTACCACCCCAAAATAGGCTCAATCACCTTAAAATTACAAAAAAATTCTACAAACCGTAGCAAACTGTGCCAAACTCCCCTAAATTACTTCGGCTACCATAAATCACCCCCAACTACCCCTTACAACCCCAAAATAAGCCCAATCACTTTAAAATTACAAAAAATTATACAAACCATACCAAACTATGCCAAACTCACTTAAATTACTTCGGCTATCATAAATCACATCCAACTACCCCTTGCCACCCCTAACTCATCCCAATCACTTTAAAATTACAAAAAATGCTACAAATCATAGCAAACTATGCCAAACTCACTTAAATTACTGCGGCTACCATAAATCACCCCCAACTACTCCTTACCAACCACAAACTAAACCCAATCACTTTCAAATTACAAAAAAATGCTTCAAACCATAGCAAACTATGCCTAACTCACCTAAATTACTTCGGCTACCATAAATCACCCCCAACTACCCCTTACCGCCCCAAACTCAGCCCAATCACTTTAAAATTACAAAAAATGTTACAAGCAATATCAAACTATGCCAAACTCATCTAAATTACTTCGGCTTCCATTAATCACCCCCAACTACCCCTTACCTCCCCAAAATAGGCTCAATCATCTTAAAATTAAAAAAAATTCTACAAACCGTAGCAAACTGTGCCAAACTCCCCTAAATTACTTCGGCTACCATAAATCACCCCCAACTACCCCTTACAACCCCAAAATAAGACCAATCACTTTAAAATTACAAAAAATTCTACAAACCATACCAAACTATGCCAAACTCACTTAAATTACTTCGGCTATCATAAATCACCCCCAACTACCCCTTGCCACCCCTAACTCATCCCAATCACTTTAAAATTACAAAAAATGCTACAAATCATAGCAAACTATGCCAAACTCACTTAAATTACTGCGGCTACCATAAATCACCCCCAACTTCCCCTTACCAACCACAAACTAAACCCAATCACTTTAAAATTACAAAAAAATGCCACAAACCATAGCAAACTATGCCTAACTCACCTAAATTACTTCGGCTAACATAAATCACCCCCAACAACCCCTTACTACCCCAAAATAAGCCCAATCACTTTAAAATTACAAAAAAACGCTACAAACCATAGCAAACTATGCCTAACTCACCTAAATTACTTCGGCTACCATAAATCAACCCCCAACAACCCCTTACCGCCCCAAAATAAGCCCAATCACTTTAAAATTACAAAAAATGCTTCAAACCATAGCAAACTATGCCTAACTCACCTAAATTACTTCGGCTAACATAAATCACCCCCAACTACCCCTTACTACCCCAAAATAAGCCCAATCACTTTAAAATTATAAAAAATGCTACAAACCATAGCAAACTATGCCAAACTCACTTAAATTACTTCGGCTATCATAAATCACCCCCAACTACCCCCTTACCGCCCCTAACTCATCCCAATCACTTTAAAATTACAAAAAATGCTACAAACCATAGCAAACTATGCCTAACTCACCTAAATTACTTCGGCTAACATAAATCACACCCAACTACTTCTTACTACCCCAAAATAAGCCCAATCACTTTAAAATTATAAAAAATCCTACAAACCATAGCAAGCTATGCCAAACTCCCCTAAATTACTTCGGCTACCATAAATCACCCCGAACTACCCCTTACAACCCCAAAATAAACCCAATCACTTTAAAATTACAAAATATTCAACAAATCATAGCAAACTATGCCTAACTCACCTAAATTACTTCGGCTACCATAAATCACCCCCAACTACCCCTTACCACCCCAAAATAAGCCCAATCACTTTAAAATTACAAAAAATGCTACAAACCATAGCAAACTATGCCAAACTCACTTAAATTACTTTGGCTTCTATAAATTACCCCCAACTACCCCTTACCACCCCAAAATAGGCTCAATCACTTTAAAATTACAAAAAAATTCTACAAACCGTAGCAAACTATGCCAAACTCCCCTAAATTACTTCGGCTACCATAAATCACCCCGAACTACCCCTTACAACCCCAAAATAAGCCCAATCACTTTAAAATTACAAAATATTTAACAAATCATAGCAAACTATGCCTAACTCACCTAAATTACTTCGGCTACCATAAATCACCCCCAACTACCCCTTACCACCCCAAAATAAGCCCAATCACTTTAAAATTACAAAAAATGCTTCAAACCATAGCAAACTATGCCTAACTCACCTAAATTACTTCGGCTACCATAAATCATGTATAAATGTATAAACAGCTCGATGGTTTTTAACTTTAAAGAGGTATAAAGGCGGTGTAAGCGCTAGAGTTTCGTAAAAATATCTGAAAAATTCGAAATTCTGCAATTGAATCAGAACAATCTTTGTGTTCGATAGTAAATTTGAACTTGGAGTGGCACTGCCAACCCTGCCACCCTTGACGAGGCACCTGCTGACTACTCTCTTTCCAGGGAAACTTTATAAATCAACGTCAAAATAATTTAGGGCGCCTGAATGTGAAAATATCACTGTGTAATAAGTTCAGACTGACATGGAACACTTGAAATTTCGATATTTGTTTGTAATTCGTCACAGGTCCATGAAGGAATGCATGTTAATGTAAACAAGTGTTAGGTTGTCGGAGAGACCGAATAAGATTTTTAACATTCCTGTCAAAATATTTATTTACTTTAGAATGTTAATTTCTTAAATTGATTTTGTGAAAATTATGACGGGCCATACGAGTACACCTGTGCGAGTATTATTTGGTACATACAAATTAATATCTTTTGTTATCCAAATTGTTTTTATACGCACTAGGCACGTACACCTCATATAATTGTGAAAATTGCTGCTTCAGCGTCTGGATCGCTGGTACTCAACGTCGCCAAGGTCGAGGCGACGCATCGGTATTCAAAGTTCTATCGCTATTAAATAAATTATTTTAATATAATATTCCCGATTTGTTCTTGCCGTTAACCAAAACTCTCCCCAATCGATTTTCGAAAAATTTCCAGCGTCGGACCGGACTTCGCTTATTTTCGTACGCTAATTTTTACGTTCAGTTAATGATAGTGGTGTTTTTGATCTTCACCAAACCTGCTCCGGCCGAAATCCGAAATTTTCACTGACATCATACGTTTAAGTATTGTATGCTTATACACGATTTATTTACACTATTTATTTTACGTACATTGCGTTCATAATTGTTCTGCATTATTTATAACTAAGATGGAGCAGTTTGAAAATCTAATAGTAAGCGGAGAACAAATACCACCACGTATAATTCCCGTGGAAAGTGATGGAAATAGTCTTTCTTACTATCTTTCCTATTGCATTTTTATACCGGAAATAGAGCTCAATAGCGAAGAATAACTTTGACTTTTTTTATACATAAGTCCTAAATACTTTTTTTTTTTGGTTTTTATGGTGTAAAATTTTGTATTTATATATTTCAACATTGTCTTTAACATTGTCGGAGAACTAAATGGGAATAATTTGGAATAATTTAGCTTCTATGTCAACTCTCCTTCTCTTGAAACTTTTGAAAATAACGACAAAATTCTTTAGGGCGCATGGATTTGAAAATATAACTCTGTGTAATAAGTTTAGACTGACGAGTGAAAAGAAAGGAGCTTGCACCCAGAAACGAAATTAAATGGAACACTTGAAGTTGCAATATTTGTTTGTAATTCGTCACAAGTCCATGAGGGAATGCGTGTTAATGTAAACAAATGTGAGTTTATTGGAGAGGCCGAATAAGATTTTTACATTATTGAAGCAGCTGGAGCCTGCCACGTCAAAAGCAAGGTCACAAACGTGAAAAGGCGATGCTAGATTTAGTTTGATTGAGTGTCTATGCAGAAATTCGCACATACCAAGCGTTGGATAAGCCTTTCTTATCGTTTCTTAGAATTCGAGAATTGCTGGTTCAGCGTGTGGAGCAGTACTCGATCGCGGTGTTTAATTTTAACACAACTACAATTGTGAAAATTGCTGCTCCAGCGTCGGAAACTGTTCGCAAAGTCGCCAAATTCGATGAGGCGACGCATCAGTGTTCGAAGGTCTACCGCTATCAAATAAAGTATTTTAATTTAATATTTGATCCTCGCGTTAACCAAATCTGCCCCCAATCAATTTTCGAAAAATTACCAGCGTCGAACCGGACTCCACTTATATTTGTACGCTAATTTTTACTTTCAGTTAATGGTAGTGGTGTATTTGTTTTTCACCAAATTTGCCCTGGCTGAAATCCGAAATTTTCACCGTTGTGTATACCAGAGATCACTGACATTCATACCCTTAATAATTATGTGCTTATACACGTTTTACACTATTTATTTTACGTACACTGTGTTTATTATTGCTTTACATCATTTATAACTAAGATGGAGAAGTTTGAAAATCTAGCGATGTACGAATACCACACCGTATTATGAAAGGTGATGGAAATTGTCTTTTTTTATATCTATAGCATTGGTATTGATATTTTAATACTGGAACGGAAGCTCAAGAGGTTGGCACTTTAATTGTTCAACAAGTGTTTGTGTTAATGTAAACAGGTGTGAGTCCGTCGGAGAGACCGAATAAGATTTTTACATCCACCATATTCCCGTCAAAATATTTATTTATTTTAGAATGTTAATTTTGCCGTTAACAAAATTTGTACCCAATCACCATCGTCGTACCAGACGACCGTTCAGTTAATGATAATGGTGTATTTATTTTTCACCAAATCTGCCTCGGCTGAAATCCAAAATTTACAGCGTTGGACCAGACATTACTGACATTGATACGCGTTTTACACTGTTTATTTTACGTAAATACATTGTGTTCATTATTGCTTTACATCATTTATAACTAAGATGGACAAGTTTGAAAATCTAGCGATGCACAAATACCATAAAATACCACATTTTCCACATACCAAAATTTTAATACTGGAAAGGGAACTCAAAAGGTTCGCACTTTAATTGTCCAACCAGTTAGGGCCAGGTTTTAATAATTTTTGTGCAGTTCAGAAGGAGATAAGTGTTGGTTTATTCCGGAGATAAGTCAAAATCATCTACATACTGTTCTGTTTGTGAGTTGACTGCAGCAAGAGGAATCGTTCCATTGTGTTTTCAATTTTATCATAACATGATCAGCTAATTTGTAAACTTCGATTTCCCCGAAAATTATATAAAGTTAATTTCGATTTCCTGGAATCGCTTATAGAACAACTGCCTAAAGAGTCTATTCAAAATTTTTCATCTCAGATATCAACCAAAGTATCCTCTTTGTCCAAATCATATTGAAGTACCCGGTCCTGGCAACGCAGGTTAATTTCAGCATATTTGTTTATTTTGTGATTGGAAAAGTAGAGCTTTCCTGTTTAATTGTATTATAATGTCGATTAGTCAACATCACCACTTTAGTCAACACTGAGTTTATTTAATCTACGTCCGGGCAACGCCGGGTACATTCTGCTAGTTGTATTATAATGTCGATTAGTCTACATCACAAATACACCACTTTTGTCAACACTGCGTTTATTTAATCTACGTCCGGGCAACGCCGGGTACATTCAGCTAGTTATATATAAAAAAAGTCGAAGTTATTCTTCGCTCTTGAGCTCTATTTCCGGTATTAAAAATGCAATAGGAAAGATAGTAAGAAAGACTATTTCCATCACTTTTCACGGGAATTATACATGGTGGTATTTGTTCTCCGCTTACTATTAGATTTTCAAACTGCTCCATCTTAGTTATAAATAATGCAAAACCATAATGAACGCAATGTACGTAAAATAAATAGTGTAAATCGTGTATAAGCACACAATACTTAAGCGTATGATGTCAGTGAAAATTTCGGATTTTGGCAGGAGCAGGTTTGGTGAAGAACAAATACACCACTATGATTAACTGAACGTAAAAATTAGCGTACGATAGTAAGTGACGTCCGGTCCGACGCTGGAAATTTTTCGAAAATTGATTGGGGAGAGTTTTGGTTAACGGCAAGAACAAATCGGGAATATTATATTAAAATAAAACGGATAGAACTTTGAATACCGATGCGTCGCCTCGACCTTGGCGACGTTGAGTACCAGCGTTTCAGACGCTGAAGCAGCAATTTTCACAATTATATGAGGTGCACGTGCCTAGTGCGTATGTAAACAATTTGGATAACAAAAGAGATTAATTTGTATGTACCAAATAATACTCGCACAGGTGTACTCGTATGGCCCGTCATAATTTTCACGAAATGAATTTAAAAAATTAACATTCTAAAGTAAATAAATATTTTGATAGGAATGTTAAAAATCTTATTCGGTCTCTCCAACAAACTAACACTTGTTTACATTAACGTGCATTCCTTCATGGACCTGTGACGAATTACAGACAAATATCGAAATTTCAAGTGTTCCATGTCAGTCTGAACTTATTACACAGTGATATTTTCACATTCAGGCGCCCTAAATTATTTTGACGTTGATTTATAAAGTTTCCCTGGAAGGAGAGTAGTCAGCAGGTGCCTCGTCAGGGGTGGCAGGGTTGGCAGTGCCACTCCAAGTATAAATTTACTATCGAACACAAAGGTAGTTCTGATTCAATTGCAGAATTTCGAATTTTTCAGATATTTTTACGAAACTCTAGCGCTTACACCTCCTTTATACATCTTTAAAGTTAAAAACCATAGAACTGTTTATACAAATGCACGCATGTTGAAAAGGTAGGGCTTGCCCCGTCAGCGTGTTGCAATTCAGAAATACGTTTATGTTTGCATCTCAACTGAAACAAATATTTATTGGAAGGTGGAAGAGAATCAAAATAGGTATCAGCATATTTAATATTCAGAATAACGACTATTAGTCGGAACAATATATTTTATGTGCAGATATTTATTAATATTTTATGATTTAATACGATAAGGCATTTATAAATAACACAACCAAATAGAAGATTTGATTGAAAACGATTATTAATTTATGGTAGCCGAAGTAATTTAAGTGAGTTTGGCATAGCTTGCTATGTTTTGTAGCATTTTTGTAATTTTAAAGAGATTAGGCTAATTTTGGGGCGGTAAGGGGTAGTTGGGGGTGATTTATGGTAGCCGAAGTAATTTAGGTGAGTTTGGAATAGTTTGCTATGGTTTGTAGCATTTTTTGTAATTTTAAAGTGATTGATTGGGCTTAGTTTGGGGTGGTAAGGGGTAGTTGAAGGTGATTTATGGTAGCCGAACTAATTCAGGTGAGTTTGAGATAGTTTGCTATGGCTTGTAGCATTTTTTGTAATTTTAAAGTGATTGGGCTAATTTTGGGGTCGTAAGGGGTAGTTGGGGGTGATTTATGGTAGCCGAAGTAATTTAGGTGACTTTGACGTAGTTTGCTATGGTTTGTAGAATTTTTTGTAATTTTAAAGTGATTGGGTTTAGTTTGTGGTTGGTAAGGGGTAGTTGGAGGTGATTTATGGTATCCGAAGTAATTTAGGTGAGTTTGGAATAGTTTGCTATGGTTTGTAGCATTTTTTGTAATTTTAAAGCGATTGGGCTTACTTTGGGGTGGTAAGGGGTACTTGGGGGTGATTTATGGTAGCCGAAGTAATTCAGGTGAGTTTGAGATAGTTTGCTATGGTTTGTAGCATTTTTCGTAATTTTAAAGTGATTGGATTAATTTTGGGGTCGTAAGGTGTAGTTCGGGGTGATTTATGGTAGCCGAAGTAATTTAGGGGAGTTTGGCATAGTTTGCTACGGTTTGTAGAATTTTTTTGTAATTTTAAAGTGATTGAGCCTATTTTGGGGAGGTAAGGGGTAGTTGGGGGTGATTTATGGAAGCCAAAGTAATTTAGATGAGTTTGGCATAGTTTGATATGGCTTGTAACATTTTTTATAATTTTAAAGTGATTGGGCTCTGTTTTGGGTGGTAAGGGGTAGTTGGGGGTGATTCATGATAGCCGCAGTAATTTAACTGAGTTTGGCATAGTTTGCTATGGTTTGTAGCATTTTTTGTAATTTTAAAGTGATTGGGCTTATTTTGGGGTGGTAAGGGGTAGTTGAGGGTGATTTATGGTAGCCGAAGTAATTTAGGTGAGTTAGGCATAGTTTGCTATGGTTTGTAGCATTTTTTTGTAATTTTAATGTGATTGGGCTTATTTTGGGGTGGTAAGGGGTAGTTGGGGGTGATTTATGTTAGCCGAAGTAATTTAGGTGAGTTAGGCATAGTTTGCTATGGTTTGTAGCAATTTTTGTAATTTTAAATTGATTGGGATGAGTTAGGGATGGTAAGGGGTAGTTGGGGGTGATTTATGATAGCCGCAGTAATTTAAGTGAGTTTGGCATGGTTTGCTATGGTTTGTAGCATTTTTTGTAATTTTAAAGTGATTGGGCTTATTTTGGGGCGGTAAGGGGTAGTTGGGGGTGATTTATGGTAGCCGAAGTAATTTAGGTGAGTTAGGCATAGTTTGCTATGGTTTGTAGCATTTTTTGTAATTTTAAAGTGATTGGGTTGAGTTAGGGGTGGTAAGGGGTAGTTGGGGGTGATTTATGATAGTCGAAGTAATTTAAGTGAGTTTAGCATAGTTTGCTATGGTTGTAGCATTTTTTGTAATTTTAAAGTGATTGGGCTTATTTTGGGGTAGTAAGGGGTTGTTTGGGGTGATTTATGTTAGCCGAAGTAATTTAGGTGAGTTAGGCATAGTTTGCTATGGTTTGTAGCATTTTTTATAATTTTAAAGTGATTGGGCTTATTTTGAGGTGGTAAGGGGTAGTTTGGGGTGATTTATGGAAGTCAAAGTAATTTAGATGAGTTTGGCATAGTTTGATATGGCTTGTAACATTTTTTATAATTTTAAAGTAATTGGGCTTATTTTGGTGTGGTAAGGGGTAGTTGGGGGTGATTTATGGAAGTCAAAGTAACTTAGATGAGTTTGGCATAGTTTGATATGGCTTGTAACATTTTTTATAATTTTAAAGTGATTGGGCTTATTTTGGGGTGGTAAGGGGTAGTTGGGGGTGATTTTTGGTAGACGAAATAATGTGTGTGAGTTCGAAATAGTCTGCTATGGTTTGTGTCATTTTGTTTTATTTTAAAGTGATTGGAGTTACTTGGGGTTGCTAAGGGGTGGTAAGGGATGATTTAAAAGAACGGATCTAGTTTATGTCAGTTTGGCATAGTTAGGGAATTTTTTGGGGTTGATTTGGTAAAGTTTGCAGTGGTAAGAGATATTTGAGGATGTTTAATGTTGACGGATTAAATTTGGAGTGATTTGGTAATTTTTAATTGAGTCACGGATCGACATTATAATTGAAATCAAAATTATAATTGAAATATTTGCGGCCTCGCTAGGTACGGCAAAAGTATGATCACGAAAGCGGAAACTCGACGTTGAAATTGTTTAGGTTAAATAAGTGCTTTTAATGTAAACCGGTCGCCCGTCGTCGAAGTTGTTTTGGCTAGATACGTGCTTCTAACATAAACACGGTCTCCGCGATCGGATCATTTTTTGTTTATTTTAGCCGGTTTTTATTGAATTACAAAGGAACCGGGCCGAATTTCGCAAAATCCCATTAGTGTTCAGTTTCGGCACATGATACACCCGTGTCTAAAATTTCAAGTCTCCAGCCCTCACGGTTTGGGCTGTGGGTTGATTATGAATCAGTGTGTAGATGAATGAGTGTGTCAGTGAGGACACTTCGCTTTATATAATAGATTCCGGTTCGACGCTGGTAATTTTTCGAAAATTGATTGGGGGCAGATTTGGTTAAAGCGAGGATCAAATGTTAAATTAAAATACTTTATTTGATAGCGGTAGACCTTCGAACATTGATGCGTCGCCTCATCGAATTTGGCGATTTTGCGAACAGTTTCCGACGCTGGAGCAGCAATTTTCACAAATGTAGTTGTGTTAAAATTAAACACCGCGATCGAGTACTGCTCCACACGCTGAACCAGCAATTCTCGAATTCTAAGAACCGATAAGAAAGGCTTATCCAACGCTTGGTATGTGCGAATTTCTGCATAGATACTCAATCAAACTAAATCTAGCATCGCCTTTTCACGTTTGTGACCTTGCCCTTGACGTGGCAGGCTCCAGCTGCTTCAATAATGTAAAAATCTTATTCGGCCTCTCCAATAAACTTACATTTGTTTACATTAACACGCATTCCCTCATGGACTTGTGACGAATTACAAACAAATATTGCAACTTCAAGTGTTCCATTTAATTTCGTTTCTGGGTGCAAGCTCCTTTCTTTTCACTCTAGTCAGTCTGAACTTATTACACAGAGTGATATTTTCAAATCCAGGCGCCCTAAATAATTTTGTCGTTGTTTTCAAAAGTTTCAAGAGAAGGAGAGTTGACAGAGAAGCTAAATTATTCCAAATTACGTCCATTTAGTTCTCTGACAACGTTAAAGACAATGTTGAAATATATAAATACAAAATTTCACACCATAAAAACGAAGTATTTGGGAATTATGGATAAAAAAGTCGAAGTTATTCTTCGCTCTTGAGCTCTATTTCCGGTATTAAAAATGCAATAGGAAAGATAGTAAGAAAGACTATTTCCATCACTTTTCACGGGAATTATACGTGGTGGTATTTGTTCTCCGCTTACTATTAGATTTTCAAACTGCTCCATCTTAGGTATAAATAATGCAGAACAATAATGAACGCAGTGTACGTAAAATAAATAGTGTAAATCGTGTATAAGCATACAATACTTAAGCGTATGATGTCAGTGAAAATTTCGGATTTCGGTCGGAGCAGGTTTGGTGAAGAACAAATACACCACTATCATTAACTGAACCTAAAAATTAGCGTACAAAAATAAGTGAAGTCCGGTCCGACGCTGGAAATTTTTCGAAAATCGATTGGGGAGAGTTTTGGTTAACGGCAAGAACAAATCGGGAATATTATATTAAAATAATCTATATATATAAAGCGAAGTGTCCTCACTGACACACTCATGTATACATTCACTGATTGATAATCACAAATACAGCCCAAACCGTGAGGGCTGGCGACTTGAAATTTTAGACACGGGTGTATCATGTGCCGAAACGAAGTAATATAAGGAGATTTTGCAAAATTCGGTCCGGTTCCTTTGTATTTAAATAAAAACCGAATAAAAACCGGTTAAAATCGGCTCGCGGAGACCGTGTTTTTGTTAGAAGCACGTGTCTAGCCAAAACAACTTCGACGTCGGGCGACCGGTTTACACTTTCACTTTCTGCTTTCCTGATCATACTTTTGCCGTACCTAGCGAGGCGCAGATATTTAATTATAACTAGCTGAATGTACCCGGCGTTGCCCGGACGTAGATTAAATAAACTCAGTGTTGACTAAAGTGGTGATGTTGACTAATCGACATTATAATACAATTAAACAGGAATGCTCTACTTTTCCAATCACAAAATAAACAAATATGCTGAAATTAACCTGCGTTGCCAGGACCGGGTACTTCAATATGATTTGGACAAAAAGGATACCTTGGTTGATATCTGAGATAAAAAATTTTGAATAGACTCTTTAGGCAGTTGTCCTATAAACGATTCCAGGAAATCGAAATTAACTTTATATAATTTTAGGGGAAATCGAAGTTTACAAATTAGCTGATCATGTTATGATAAAATTGAAAACACAATGGAACAATTCCTCTTGCTGCAGTCAACTCACAAACAGAACAGTATGTAGATGATTTTGACTTATCTCTGGAATAAACAAACTCTTATCTCCTTCTGAACTGCAGAAAAATTATTACAACCTGGCCCTAACTGGTTGGACAATTAAAGTGCGAACCTTTTGAGCTCCCTTTCCAGTATTAAAATTTTGGTATGTGGTAAAATGTGGTATTTTATGGTATTTGTGCATCGCTAGATTTTCAAACTTGTCCATCTTAGTTATAAATGATGTAAAGCAATAATGAACACAATGTATTTACGTAAAATAAACAGTGTAAAACGCGTATCAATGTCAGTAATGTCTGGGCCAAAGCTGTAAATTTTGGATTTCAGCCGAGGCAGATTTGGTGAAAAATAAATACACCATTATCATTAACTGAACGGTCGTCCGGTACGACGAAGGTGATTGGGAACAAATTTTGTTAACGGCAAAATTAACATTCTAAAATAAATAAATATATTGGCGGGAATATGGTGGATGTAAAAATCTTATTCGGTCTCTCCGACGGACTCACACCTGTTTACATTATCACACACTTGTTGAACAATTAAAGTGCCAACCTATTGAGCTTCCGTTCCAGTATTAAAATATCAATACCAATACCATAGATATAAAAAAAGACAATTTCCATCACCTTTCATAATACGGTGTGGTATTTGTACATCGCTAGATTTTCAAACTTCTCCATCTTAGTTATAAATGAAGTAAAGCAATAATAAACACAGTGAACGTAAAATAAATAGTGTAAAACGTGTATAAGCACATAATTATTAAGGGTATGAATGTCAGTGATCTCTGGTACATACAACGGTGAAAATTTCGGATTTCAGCGGGGGCAAATTTGGTGAAAAACAAATACACCACTACCATTAACTGAAAGTAAAAATTAGCGTACAAATATAAGTGGAATCCGGTTCGACGCTGGTAATTTTTCGAAAATTGATTGGGGGCAGATTTGGTTAACGCGAGGATCAAATGTTAAATTAAAATACTTTATTTGATAGCGGTAGACCTTCGAACACTGATGCGTCGCCTCATCGAATTTGGCGACTTTGCGAACAGTTTCCGACGCTGGAGCAGCAATTTTCACAATTGTAGTTGTGTTAAAATTAAACACCGCGATCGAGTACTGCTCCACACGCTGAACCAGCAATTCTCGAATTCTAAGAAACGATAAGAAAGGCTTATCCAACGCTTGGTATGTGCGAATTTCTGCATAGATACTCAATCAAACTAAATCGAGCATCGCCTTTTCACGTTTGTGACCTTGCCCTTGACGTGGCAGGCTCCAGCTGCATCAATAATGTAAAAATCTTATTCGGCCTCTCCAATAAACTCACATTTGTTTACATTAACACGCATTCCCTCATGGACTTCTGACGAATTACAAACAAATATTGCAACTTCAAGTGTTCCATTTAATTTCGTTTCTGGGTGCAAGCTCCTTTCTTTTCACTCTAGTCAGTCTAAACTTATTATACAGAGTTATATTTTCAAATCCAGGCGCCCTAAAGAATCTTGTCGTTGTTTTCCAAAGTTTCAAGAGAAGGAGCGTTGACATAGAAGCTAAATTATTCCAAATTATTCCCATTTAGTTCTCTGACAACGTTAAAGACCACACAATACAAAATTTTACACCATAAAAACGAAGTATTTAGGAATTATGTATAAAAAAAGTCGAAGTTATTCTTCGCTCTTGAGCTCTATTTCCGGTATTAAAAATGCAATAGGAAAGATAGTAAGAAAGACTATTTCCATCACTTTTCACGGGAATTATACATGGTGGTATTTGTTCTCCGCTTACTATTAGATTTTCAAACTGCTCCATCTTAGTTATAAATAATGCAGAACCATAATGAACGCAATGTACGTAAAATAAATAGTGTAAATCGTGTATAAGCACACAATACTTAAGCGTATGATGTCAGTGAAAATTTCGGATTTTGGCCGGAGCAGGTTTGGTGAAGAACAAATACACCACTATGATTAACTGAACGTAAAAATTAGCGTACGATAATAAGTGACGTCCGGTCCGACGCTGGAAATTTTTCGAAAATCGATTGGGGAGAGTTTTGGTTAACGGCAAGAACAAATCGGGAATATCGGGAATAAAATAATTTATTTAATAGCGATAGAACTTCGAATACCGATGCGTCGCCTCGATCTTGGCGACGTTGAGTACCAGCGTTTCAGACGCTGAAGCAGCAATTTTCACAATTATATGAGGTGCACGTGCCTAGTGCGTATGTAAACAATTTGGATAACAAAAAAGATTAATTTGTATGTACCAAATAATACTCGCACAGGTGTACTCGTATGGCCCGTCATAAATTTCACGAAGTGAACTTAAAAAATTAACATTCTAAAGTAAATAAATATTTTGACAGGAATGTTAAAAATCTTATTCGGTCTCTCCAACAAACTAACACTTGTTTACATTAACATGCATTCCTTCATGGACCTGTGACGATTTACAAACAAATATCGAAATTTCAAGTGTTCCATGTCAGTCTGAACTTATTACACAGTGATATTTTCACATTCAGGCGCCCTAAATTATTTTGACGTTGATTTATAAAGTTTCCCTGAAAGGAGAGTAGTCAGCAGGTGCCTCGTCAGGAGTGGCAGGGTTGGCAGTGCCACTGCAAGTATAAATTTACTATCGAACACAAAGATAGTTCTGAATCAATTGCAGAATTTCGAATTTTTCAGATATTTTTACGAAACTCTAGCGCTTACACCGCCATTATACCTCTTTAAAGTTAAAAACCATAGAGCTGTTTATACAAATGCACGCATGTTGAAAAGGTAGGGCTTGCCCCGTCAGCGTGTTGCAATTCAGAAATACGTTTATGTTTGCATCTCAACTGGAACAAATATTTATTGGAAGGTGGAAGAGAATCAAAATAGGTATCAGCATATTTAATATTCAGAATAACGACTATTAGTCGGAACAATATATTTTATGTGCAGATATTTATTAATATTTTATGATTTAATACGATAAGGCATTTATAAATAACACAACCTAATAGAAGATTTTGATTGAAAACGATTATTAATTTATGGTAGCCGAAGTAATTTAAGTGAGTTTGGCATAGCTTGCTATGTTTTGTAGCATTTTTGTAATTTTAAAGTGATTAGGCTAATTTTGGGGCGGTAAGGGGTAGTTGGGGGTGATTTATGGTAGCCGAAGTAATTTAGGTGAGTTTGGAATAGTTTGCTATGGTTTGTAGCATTTTTTGTAATTTTAAAGCGATTGGGCTTAGTTTGGGGTGGTAAGGGGTAGTTGGGGGTGATTTATAGAAGCCAAAGTAATTTAAGTGAGTTTGGCATAGTTTGCTATGGTTTGTAGCATTTTTTGTAATTTTAAATTGATTGGGCTTATTTTGGGGTGGTAAGGGGTAGTTGGGGGTGATTTATGGTAGCCGAAGTAATTTAGGTGAGTTAGGCATAGTTTGCTATGATTTGTTGAATATTTTGTAATTTTAAAGTGATTGGGTTTATTTTGTGGTTGTAAGGGGTAGTTCGGGGTGATTTATGGTAGCCGAAGTAATTTAGGGGAGTTTGGCATAGTTTGCTACGGTTTGTAGAATTTTTTTGTAATTTTAAAGTGATTGAGCCTATTTTGGGGTGGTAAGGGGTAGTTGGGGGTGATTTATGGAAGCTAAAGTAATTTAGATGAGTTTGGCATAGTTTGATATGGCTTGTAACATTTTTTGTAATTTTAAAGTGATTGGGCTGAGTTTGGGGTGGTAAGGGGTGGTTGGGGGTGATTTATGATAGCCGAAGTAATTTAAGTGAGTTTGGCATAGTTTGCTATGGTTTGTAGCATTTTTTGTAATTTTAAAGTGATTGGGTTTAGTTTGTGGTTGGTAAGGAGTAGTTGGGGGTGATTTATGGTAGCCGCAGTAATTTAAGTGAGTTTGGCATAGTTTGCTATGGTTTGTAGCATTTTTTGTAATTTTAAAGTGATTAGGCTTATTTTGGGGTGGTAAGGGGTAGTTGGGGGTGATTTATGGTAGCCGAAGTAATTTAGGTGAGTTAGGCATAGTTTGCTATGGTTTGTAGCATTTTTTTGTAATTTTAAAGTGATTGGGATGAGTTAGGGGTGGTAGGGGGTAGTTGGGGGTGATTTATGATAGCCGAAGTAATTTAAGTGAGTTTGGCATAGTTTGCTATGGTTTGTAGCTTTTTTTGTAATTTTAAAGTGATTGGGCTTATTTTGGGGTAGTAAGGGGTTGTAGGGGGTGATTTATGTTAGCCGAAGTAATTTAGGTGAGTTAGGCATAGTTTGCTATGGTTTGTAGCATTTTTTGTAATTTTAAAGTGATTGGGATGAGTTAGGGGTGGTAAGGGGTAGTTGGGGGTGATTTATGATAGCCGAAGTAATTTAAGTGAGTTTGGCATAGTTTGCTATGGTTTGTAGCATTTTTTGTAATTTTAAAGTGATTGGGCTTTTTTTGGGGTAGTAAGGGGTTGTAGGGGGTGATTTATGTTAGCCGAAGTAATTTAGGTGAGTTAGGCATAGTTTGCTATGGTTTGTAGCATTTTTTGTAATTTTAAAGTGATTGGGATGAGTTAGGGGTGGTAAGGGGTAGTTGGGGGTGATTTATAATAGCCGAAGTAATTTAAGTGAGTTTGGCATAGTTTGCTATGGTTTGTAGCATTTTTTGTAATTTTAAAGTGATTGGGCTTATTTTGGGGTAGTAAGGGGTTGTTGGGGGTGATTTATGTTAGCCGAAGTAATTTAGGTGAGTTAGGCATAGTTTGCTATGGTTTGTAGCATTTTTTGTAATTTTAAAGTGATTGGGATGAGTTAGGGGTGGTTAGGGGTAGTTGGGGGTGATTTATGATAGCCGAAGTAATTTAAGTGAGTTTGGCATAGTTTGCTATGGTTTGTAGCATTTTTTGTAATTTTAAAGTGATTGGGCATATTTTGGGGTAGTAAGGGGTTGTTGGGGGTGATTTATGTTAGCCGAAGTAATTTAGGTGAGTTAGGCACAGTTTGCTATGGTTTGTAGCATTTTTTATAATTTTAAAGTGATTGGGCTTATTTTGGGGTGGTAAGGGGTAGTTGGGGGTGATTTTTGGTAGACGAAGTAATATGTGTGAGTTCGAAATAGTCTGCTATGGTTTGTGTCATTTTGTTTTATTTTAAAGTGATTGGAGTTACTTGGGGTTGCTAAAGGGTGGTAAGGGATGATTTAAGATAACGGATCTAATTTATGTCAGTTTGGCTTAGTTCGGGAATTTTTTGGGGTTGATTTGGTAAAGTTTGCAGTGGTAAGAGATATTTGAGGATGTTTAATGTTGACGGATTAAATTTGGAGTGATTTGGTAATTTTTAATTGAGTCACGGATCGACATTATAATTGAAATCAAAATTATAATTGAAATATCTGCGGCCTCGCTAGGTACGGCAAAAGTATGATCACGAAAGCAGAAACTCGACGTTGAAATTGTTTAGGTTAAATAAGTGCTTTTAATGTAAACCGGTCGCCCGTCGTCGAAGTTGTTTTGGCTAGATACGTGCTTCTAACATAAACACGGTCTCCGCGATCGGATCATTTTTTGTTTATTTTAGCCGGTTTTTATTGAATTACAAAGGGACCGGGCCGAATTTTGCAAAATCCCTTCTTAGTGTTCAGTTTCGGCACATGATACAACCGTGTCTAAAATTTCAAGTCTCCAGCCCTCACGGTTTGGGCTGTGGGTTGATTATGAATCAGTGTGTAGATGAATGAGTGTGTCAGTGAGGACACTTCGCTTTATATATATAGATTGGGCTAATTTTGGGGTCGTAAGGGGTAGTTCGGGGTGATTTATGATAGCCGAAGTAATTTAGGGGAGTTTGGCATAGTTTGCTACGGTTTGTAGAATTTTTTTGTAATTTTAAAGTGATCGAGCCTATTTTGGGGTGGTAAGGGGTAGTTGGGGGTGATTTATGGAAGCCAAAGTAATTTAGATGAGTTTGGCATAGTTTGATTAGGCTTGTAACATTTTTTGTAATTTTAAAGTGATTGGGCTGAGTTTGGGGTGGTAAGGGGTAGTTGGGGGTGATTTATGATAGCCGAAGTAATTTAAGTGAGTTTGGCATAGTTTGTAGAATTTTTTGTAATTTTAAAGTGATTGAGTTTAGTTTGTGGTTGGTAAGGGGTAGTTGGGGGTGATTTATGGTAGCCGAAGTAATTTAGGTGAGTTTGGAATAGTTTGCTATGGTTTGTAGCATTTTTTATAATTTTAAAGTGATTGGGCTTATTTTAGGGTGGTAAGGGGTAGTTGGGGGTGATTTATGGTAGCCGAAGTAATTTAGGTGAGTTAGGCATAGTTTGCTATAATTTGTTGAATATTTTGTAATTTTAAAGTGATTGGGCTTATTTTGGGGTTGTAAGGGGTAGTTCGGGGTGATTTATGGTAGCCGAAGTAATTTAGGGAAGTTTGGCATAGTTTGCTACGGTTTATAGAATTTTTTTGTAATTTTAAAGTGATTGAGCCTATTTTGGGGTGGTAAGGGGTAGTTGGGGGTAATTTATGGAAGCCAAAGTAATTTAAGTGAGTTTGGCATAGTTTGCTATGGTTTGTAGCATTTTTTGTAATTTTAAAGTGATTGGGCTTATTTTGGGGTGGTAAGGGGTAGTTGGGGGTGATTTATGGTAGCCGAAGTAATTTAGGTGAGTTAGGCATAGCTTGCTATGATTTGTTGAATATTTTGTAATTTTAAAGTGATTGAGCCTATTTTGGGGTGGTAAGGGGTAGTTGGGGGTGATTTGTGGAAGCCAAAGTAATTTAGATGAGTTTGGCATAGTTTGATATGGCTTGTAACATTTTTTGTAAGTTTAAAGTGATTGGGCTGAGTTTGGGGTGGTAAGGGGTAGTTGGGGGTGATTTATGAAAGCCGAAGTAATTTAAGTGAGTTTGGCATAGTTTGCTATGGTTTGTAGCATTTTTTGTAATTTTAAAGTGATTGGGCTTATTTTGGGGTAGTAAGGGGTTGTTGGGGGTGATTTATGTTAGCCGAAGTAATTTAGGAGAGTTAGGCATAGTTTGCTATGGTTTGTAGCATTTTTTATAATTTGAAAGTGATTGGGCTTATTTTGGGGTAGTAAGGGGTAGTTGGGGGTGATTTATGTTAGCCGAAGTAATTTAGATGAGTTAGGCATAGTTTGCTATGGTTTGTAGCATTTTTTGTAATTTTAAAGTGATTGGGATGAGTTAGGGGTGGTAAGGGGTAGTCGGGGGTGATTTATGATAACCGAAGTAATTTAAGTGAGTTTGGCATAGTTTGGTATGGTTTGTAGCATTTTTTGTAATTTTAAAGTGATTGGGCTTATTTTGGGGAGGTAAGGGGTAGTTGGGGGTGATTTATGGTAGCCGAAGTAATTTAGGTGAGTTAGGCTTAGTTTGCTATGGTTTGTGGCATTTTTTGTAATTTTAAAGTGATTGGGCTTATTTTGGGGCCGGTAAGGGGTAGTTTGGGGTGATTTATGGAAGTCAAAGTAATTTAGATGAGTTTGGCATAGTTTGATATGACTTGTAACATTTTTTATAATTTTAAAGTGATTGGGCTGTGTTTTGGGTGGTAAGGGGTAGTTGGGGGTGATTCATGATAGCCGAAGTAATTTAGGGGTGTTTGGCATAGTTTGCTACGGTTTGTAGAATTTTTTTGTAATTTTAAAGTGATTGGGCTTATTTTGGGGTGGTAAGGTAGTTGGGGGTGATTTTTGGTAGACGAAATAATATGTGTGAGTTCGACATAATCTGCCCTGATTTGTGTCATTTTGTTTTATTTTAAAGTGATTGGAGTTACTTGGGGTTGCTAAGGGGTGGTAAGGGATGATTTAAAATAACGGATCTAGTTTATGTCAGTTTGGCATAGTTCGGGAATTTTTTGGGGTTGATTTGGTAAAGTTTGCAGTAGTAAGAGATATTTGAGGATGTTTAATGTTGACGGATTAAATTTGGAGTGATTTGGTAATTTTTAATTGAGTCACGGATCGACATTATAATTGAAATCAAAATTATAATTGAAATATCTGCGGCCGCGCTAGGTACGGCAAAAGTATGATCACGAAAGCAGAAACTCGACGTTGAAATTGTTTAGGTTAAATAAGTGCTTTTAATGTAAACCGGTCGCCCGTCGTCGAAGTTGTTTTGGCTAGATACCTGCTTCTAACATAAACACGGTCTCCGCGATCGGATCATTTTTTGTTTATTTTAGCCGGTTTTTATTGAATTACAAAGGAACCGGGCCGAATTTCGCAAAATCCCTTCTTAGTGTTCAGTTTCGGCACATGATACACCCGTGTCTAAAATTTCAAGTCTCCAGCCCTCACGGTTTGGGCTGTGGGTTGATTATGAATCAGTGTGTAGATGAATGAGTGTGTCAGTGAGGACACTTCGCTTTATATAATAGACTAGCTGAATGTACCCGGCGTTGCCCGGACGTAGATTAAATAAACTCAGTGTTGACTAAAGTGGTGATGTTGACTAATCGACATTATAATACAATTAAACGGGAATGCTCTACTTTTCCAATCACAAAATAAACAAATATGCTGAAATTAACCTGCGTTGCCAGGACCGGGTACTTCAATATGATTTGGACAAAGAGGATATCTTGGTTGATATCTGAGATGAAAAATTTTGAATAGTCTCTTTAGGCAGTTGTTCTATAAGCGATTCCAGGAAATCGAAATTAACTTTATATAATTTTAGGGGAAATCGAAGTTTACAAATTAGCTGATCATGTTATGATAAAATTGAAAACACAATGGAACAATTCCTCTTGCTGCAGTCAACTCACAAACACAACAGTATGTAGATGATTTTGACTTATCTCCGGAATAAACAAACACTTATCTCCTTCTGAACTGCACAAAAATTATTACAACCTGGCCCTAACTGGTTGGACAATTAAAGTGCGAACCTTTTGAGCTCCCTTTCTAGTATTAAAATTTTGGTATGTGGTAAAATGTGGTATTTTATGGTATTTGTGCATCGCTAGATTTTCAAACTTGTCCATCTTAGTTATAAATGATGTAAAGCAATAATGAACACAATGTATTTACGTAAAATAAACAGTGTAAAACGCGTATCAATGTCAGTAATGTCTGGTCCAACGCTGTAAATTTTGGATTTCAGCCGAGGCAGATTTGGTGAAAAATAAATACACCACTACCATTAACTGAAAGTAAAAATAAGCGTACAAATATAAGTGGAATCCGGTTCGACGCTGGTAATTTTTCGAAAATTGATTGGGGGCAGATTTGTTTAACGCGAGGATCAAATGTTAAATTAAAATACTTTATTTGATAGCGGTAGACCTTCGAACACTGATGCGTCGCCTCATCGAATTTGGCGACTTTGCGAACAGTTTCCGACGCTGGAGCAGCAATTTTCACAATTGTAGTTGTGTTAAAATTAAACACCGCGATCGAGTACTGCTCCACACGCTGAACCAGCAATTCTCGAATTCTAAGAAACGATAAGAAAGGCTTATCCAACGCTTGGTATGTGCGAATTTCTGCATAGATACTCAATCAAACTAAATCGAGCATCGCCTTTTCACGTTTGTGACCTTGCCCTTGACGTGGCAGGCTCCAGCTGCTTCAATAATGTAAAAATCTTATTCGGCCTCTCCAATAAACTCACATTTGTTTACATTAACACGCATTCCCTCATGGACTTCTGACGAATTACAAACAAATATTACAACTTCAAGTGTTCCATTTAATTTCGTTTCTGGGTGCAAGCTCCTTTCTTTTCACTCTAGTCAGTCTAAACTTATTATACAGAGTTATATTTTAAAATCCAGGCGCCCTAAAGAATTTTGTCGTTGTTTTCCAAAGTTTCAAGAGAAGGAGAGTTGACATAGAAGCTAAATTATTCCAAATTATACCCATTTAGTTCTCTGACAACGTTAAAGACAATGTTGAAATATATAGATACAAAATTTTACACCATAAAAACGAAGTATTTAGGAATTATGTATAAAAAAATCGAAGTTATTCTTCGCCCTTGAGCTCTATTTCCGGTATTAAAAATGCAATAGGAAAGATAGTAAGAAAGACTATTTCCATCACTTTTCACGGGAATTATACATGGTGGTATTTGTTCTCCGCTTACTATTAGATTTTCGAACTGCTCCATCTTAGTTATAAATAATGCAGAACCATAATGAACGCAATGTACGTAAAATAAATACTGTAAATCGTGTATAAGCACACAATACTTAAAATTTCGGATTTTGGCTGGAGCAGGTTTGGTGAAGAACAAATACACCACTATGATTAACTGAACGTAAAAATTAGCGTACGATAATAAGTGACGTCCGGTCCGACGCTGGAAATTTTTCGAAAATCGATTGGGGAGAGTTTTGGTTAACTGCAAGAACAAATCGGGAATATCGGGAATAAAATAATTTATTTAATAGCGATAGAACTTCGAATACCGATGCGTCGCCTCGACCTTGGCTACGTTGAGTACCAGCGTTTCAGACGCTGAAGCAGCAATTTTCACAATTATGAGGTGCACGTGTCTAGTGCGTATGTAAACAGTTTGGATAACAAAAGAGATTAATTTGTATGTACCAAATAATACTCGCACAGGTGTACTCGTATGGCCCGTCATAATTTTTACGAAATGAATTTAAAAAATTAACATTCTAAAGTAAATAAATATTTTGACAGGAATGTTAAAAATCTTATTCGGTCTCTCCAACAAACTAACACTTGTTTACATTAACATGCATTTCTTCATGGACCTGTGACGAATTACAAACAAATATCGAAATTTCAAGTGTTCCATGTCAGTCTGAACTTATTACACAGTGATATTTTCACATTCAGGCGCCCTAAATTATTTTGACGTTGATTTATAAAGTTTCCCTGGAAGGAGAGTAGTCAGCAGGTGCCTCGTCAGGGGTGGCAGGGTTGGCAGTGCCACTCCAAGTATAAATTTACTATCGAACACAAAGATAGTTCTGATTCTATTGCAGAATTTCGAATTTTTCAGATATTTTTACGAAACTCTAGCGCTTACACCGCCTTTATACCTCTTTAAAGTTAAAAACCATAGAGCTGTTTATACAAATGCACGCATGTTGAAAAGGTAGGGCTTGCCCCGTCAGCGTGTTGCAATTCAGAAATAAGTTTATGTTTGCATCTCAACTGGAACCAATATTTATTGGAAGGTGGAAGAGAATCAAAATAGGTATCAGCATATTTAATATTCAGAATAACGACTATTAGTCGATTTATGGTAGCCGAAATAATTCAGGTGAGTTTGAGATAGTTTGCCATGGTTTGTAGCATTTTTCGTAATTTTAAAGTGATTGGGCTAATTTTGGGGTTGTAAGGGGTAGTTGGGGGTGATTTATGGTAGCCGAAGTAATTTAGGTGAGTTAGGCATAGTTTGCTATGATTTGTTGAATATTTTGTAATTTTAAAGTGATTGGGCTTATTTTGGGGTGGTAAGGTAGTTGGGGGTGATTTTTGGTAGACGAAATAATATGTGTGAGTTCGACATAATCTGCCCTGATTTGTGTCATTTTGTTTTATTTTAAAGTGATTGGAGTTACTTGGGGTTGCTAAGGGGTGGTAAGGGATGATTTAAAATAACGGATCTAGTTTATGTCAGTTTGGCATAGTTCGGGAATTTTTTGGGGTTGATTTGGTAAAGTTTGCAGTGGTAAGAGATATTTGAGGATGTTTAATGTTGACGGATTAAATTTGGAGTGGTTTGGTAATTTTTAATTGAGTCACGGATCGACATTATAATTGAAATCAAAATTATAATTGAAATATCTGCGGCCTCGCTAGGTACGGCAAAAGTATGATCACGAAAGCAGAAACTCGACGTTGAAATTGTTTAGGTTAAATAAGTGCTTTTAATGTAAACCGGTCGCCCGTCGTCGAAGTTGTTTTGGCTAGATACGTGCTTCTAACATAAACACGGTCTCCGCGATCGGATCATTTTTTGTTTATTTTAGCCGGTTTTTATTGAATTACAAAGGAACCGGGCCGAATTTCGCAAAATCCCTTCTTAGTGTTCAGTTTCGGCACACGATACACCCGTGTCTAAAATTTCAAGTCTCCAGCCCTCACGGTTTGGGCTGTGGGTTGTCGGTGAATCAGTGAATGTGTCGATGTGTAGATGAGTGTGTCAGTGAGGACACTTTGCTTTATATATATAGATTGGGCTTAGTTTGTTGCTGCAAAGTGTAGTTGGGGGTGATTTTTGATAGCCGAAGAAATATAGGTGAGTTTGGCATAGTTTGCTATGGTTAGTAGCATTTTTTTGTAATTTGAAAGTGATTGGGTTTAGTTTGTTGTGGTAAGGTTTAGTTGGTGATGATTTAGAGTAGCCGAAGTAATTTAGGTAAGTCTGGCATAGTTTGTTATGATTTGTACACCTTTTTTTGTAATTTTAAGATGATATGGTTTGGTTTGTTGTGGTAAGGGATAGTTGGGAGTGATTTACGGTAGCCGAAGTAATTTAGGTGATTCTGGTATAGTTTGTTATGATTTTTAGCATTTTTTTGTAATTTTAAAGTGATTGGGCTTAGTTTGTTGCTGTAAAGTGTAGTTGGGGGTGCTTTTTGATAGCCGAAGAAATATAGGTGAGTTTGGCATAGTTTGCTATAGTTAGTAGCATTTTTTTGTAACTTGAAAGTGATTGGGTTTAGTTTGTTGTGGTAAGGGTTAGTTGGTGATGATTTAGAGTAGCCGAAGTAATTTAGGTGAATTTGGCATAGTTTGTTATGATTTGTTCACCTTTTTTTGTAATTTTAAGATGATATGGTTTAGTTTGTTGTGGTAAGGGATAGTTGAGGGTGATTTACGGTAGCCGGAGTAATTTAGGTGATTCTGGTATAGTTTGTTATGATTTTTAGCATTTTTTTGTAATTTTAAAGTGATTGGGTTTAGTTTGTTGCTGTAAATTGTAGTTGGGGTGATTTTTGATAGCCGAAGTAATTTAGGTGAGTTTGGCATAGTTTGCTATGGTTAGTAGCATTTTTTTGTAATTTAAAAGTGATTGGGTTTAGTTTGTTGTGGTAAGGGTTAGTTGGTGATTATTTAGAGTAGCCGAAGTAATTTAGGTGAGTCTGGCATAGTTTGTTATGATTTGTACACCTTTTTTTGTAATTTTAAGATGATATGGTTTGGTTTGTTGTGGTAAGAGATAGTTGGGGGTGATTTACGGTAGCCGTAGTAATTTAGGTGATTCTGGTATAGTTTGTTAAGATTTTTAGCATTTTTTTGTAATTTTAAAGTGATTGGGCGTAGTTTGTTGCTGTAAAGTGTAGTTGGGGGTGATTTTTGATAGCCTAAGTAATTTAGGTGAGTTTGGCATAGTTTGCTATGGTTAGTAGCATTTTTTGTAATCTAAAAGTGATTGGGTTTAATTTGTTGTGGTAAGGGTTAGTTGGTGATGATTTAGAGTTGCCGAAGTAATTTAGGTGAGTCTGGCATAGTTTGTTATGATTTGTACATCTTTTTTTGTAATTTTAAGATGATATGGTTTGGTTTGTTGTGGTAAGGGATAGTTGGGGGTGATTTACGGTAGCCGAAGTAATTTAGGTGATTCTGGTATAGTTTGTTATGATTTTTAGCATTTTTTTGTAATTTTAAAGTGATTGGGCTTAGTTTGTTGCTGTAAAGTGTAGTTGGGGGTGTTTTTTGATAGCCGAAGTAATATAGGTGAGTTTGGCATAGTTTGCTATGGTTAGTAGCATTTTTTTGTAATTTGAAAGTGATTGGGATTAGTTTGTTGTGGTAAGGTTTAGTTGGTGATGATTTAGAGTAGCCGAAGTAATTTAGGTGAGTCTGGCATAGTTTGTTATGATTTGTACACCTTTTTATGTAATTTTAAGATGATATGGTTTGGTTTGTTGTGGTAAGGGATAGTTGGGGGTGATTTACGGTAGCCGAAGTAATTTAGGTGATTCTGGTATAGTTTGTTATGATTTTTAGCATTTTTTTGTAATTTTAAAGTGATTGGGCTTAGTTTGTTGCTGTAAAGTGTAGTTGGGGGTGTTTTTTGATAGCCGAAGTAATATAGGTGAGTTTGGCATAGTTTGCTATGGTTAGTAGCATTTTTTTGTAATTTGAAAGTGATTGGGTTTAGTTTGTTGTGGTAAGGTTTAGTTGGTGATGATTTAGAGTAGCCGAAGTAATTTAGGTGAGTCTGGCATAGTTTGTTATGATTTGTACATCATTTTTTGTAATTTTAAGATGATATGGTTTGGTTTGTTGTGGTAAGGGATAGTTGGGAGTGATTTACGGTAGCCGAAGTAATTTAGGTGATTCTGGTATAGTTTGTTATGATTTTTAGCATTTTTTTGTAATTTTAAAGTGATTGGGCTTAGTTTGTTGCTGTAAAGTGTAGTTGGGGGTGCTTTTTGATAGCCGAAGAAATTTAGGTGGGTTTGGCATAGTTTGCTATGGTTAGTAGCATTTTTTTGTAGTTTAAAAGTGATTGGGTTTAATTTGTTGTGGTAAGGGTTAGTTGGTGATGATTTAGAGTTGCCGAAGTAATTTAGGCCAGTCTGGCATAGTTTGTTATGATTTGTACACCTTTTTTTGTAATTTTAAGATGATATGGTTTGGTTTGTTGTGGTAAGGGATAGTTGGGGGTGATTTACGGTAGCCGAAGTAATTTAGGTGATTCTGGTATAGTTTGTTATGATTTTTAGCATTTTTTTGTAATTTATAATGTGATTGGGCTTAGTTTGTTGCTGCAAAGTGTAGTTGGGGGTGATTTTTGATAGCCGAAGAAATATAGGTGAGTTTGGCATAGTTTGCTATAGTTAGTAGCATTTTTTTGTAACTTGAAAGTGATTGGGTTTAGTTTGTTGTGGTAAGGGTTAGTTGGTGATGATTTAGAGTAGCCGAAGTAATTTAGGTGAGTTTGGCATAGTTTGTTATGATTTGTTCACCTTTTTTTGTAATTTTAAGATGATATGGTTTGGTTTGTTGTGGTAAGGGATAGTTGAGGGTGATTTACGGTAGTCGAACTAATTTAGGTGATTCTGGTATAGTTTGTTATGATTTTTAGCATTTTTTTGTAATTTTAAAGTGATTGGGCTTAGTTTGTTGCTGCAAAGTGTAGTTGGGGGTGATTTTTGTTAGCCGAAGTAATTTAGGTGAGTTTGGCATAGTTTGCTATGGTTAGTAGCATTTTTTTGTAATTTAAAAGCGATTGGGTTTAGTTTGTTGTGGTAAGGGTTAGTTGGTGATGATTTAGAGTAGCCGAAGTAATTTAGGTGAGTCTGGCATAGTTTGTTATGATTTGTACACCTTTTTATGTAATTTTAAGATGATATGGTTTGGTTTGTTGTGGTAAAGGATAGTTGGGGGTGATTTACGGTAGCCGAAGTAATTTAGGTGATTCTGGTATAGTTTGTTATGATTTTTAGCATTTTTTTGTAATTTTAAAGTGATTGGGCTTAGTTTGTTGCTGTAAAGTGTAGTTGGGGTGATTTTTGATAGCCGAAGTAATTTAGGTGAGTTTGGCATAGTTTGCTATGGTTAGTAGCATTTGTTTGTAATTTAAAAGTGATTGGATTTAGTTTGTTGTGGTAAGGGTTAGTTGGTGATTATTTGGAGTAGCCGAAGTAATTTATGTGAGTCTGGCATACTTTGTTATGATTTGTACACCTTTTTTTGTAATTTTAAGATGATATGGTTTGGTTTGTTGTGGTAAGGGATAGTTGGGGGTGATTTACGGTAGCCGAAGTAATTTAGGTGATTCTGGTATAGTTTGTTATGATTTTTAGCATTTTTTTGTAATTTTAAAGTGATTGGGCTTAGTTTGTTGCTGTAAAGTGTAGTTGGGGGTGCTTTTTGATAGCCGAAGTAATTTAGGTGAGTTTGGCATAGTTTGCTATGGTTAGTAGCATTTTTTTGTAGTTTAAAATTGATTGGGTTTAATTTGTTGTGGTAAGGGTTAGTCGGTGATGATTTAGAGATGCCGAAGTAATTTAGGCCAGTCTGGCATAGTTTGTTATGATTTGTAAATTTTTTTTGTAATTTTAAGATGATATGGTTTGGTTTGTTGTGGTAAGGGATAGTTGGGGGTGATTTACGGTAGCCGGAGTAATTTAGGTGATTCTGGTATAGTTTGTTATGATTTTTAGCATTTTTTTGTAATTTTAAAGTGATTGGGCTTAGTTTGTTGCTGTAAATTGTAGTTGGGGTGATTTTTGATAGCCGAAGTAATTTAGGTGAGTTTGGCATAGTTTGCTATGGTTAGTAGCATTTTTTTGTAATTTAAAAGTGATTGGGTTTAGTTTGTTGTGGTAAGGGTTAGTTGGTGATTATTTAGAGTAGCCGAAGTAATTTAGGTGAGTCTAGCATAGTTTGCTATGGTTAGTAGCATTTTTTGTAAACTAAAAGTGATTGGGTTTAATTTGTTGTGGTAAGGGTTAGTTGGTGATGATTTAGAGTTGCCGAAGTAATTTAGGTGAGTCTGGCATAGTTTGTTATGATTTGTACATATTTTTTTGTAATTTTAAGATGATATGGTTTATTTTGTTGTGGTAAGGGATAGTTGGGGGTGATTTACGGTAGCCGAAGTAATTTAGGTGATTCTGGTATAGTTTGTTATGATTTTTTAGCATTTTTTTGTAATTTTAAAGTGATTGGGTTTAGTTTGTTGCTGTAAAGTGTAGTTGGGGGTGATTTTTGATATCCGAAGTAATTTAGGTGAGTTTGGCATAATTTGCTATGGTTAGTAGCATTTTTTTGTAATTTGAAAGTGATTGGGTTTAGTTTGTTGTGGTAAGGGTTAGTTGGTGATGATTTAGAGTAGCCGAAGTAATTTAGGTGAGTCTGGCATAGTTTGTTATGATTTGTACACCTTTTTTTGTAATTTTAAGATGATATGGTTTGGTTTGTTGTGGTAAGAGATAGTTGGGGGTGATTTACGGTAGCCGAAGTAATTTAGGTGATTCTGGTATAGTTTGTTATGATTTTTTAGCATTTTTTTGTATTTTTAAAATGATTGGGTTTAGTTTGTTGCTGTAAAGTGTAGTTGGGGGTGATTTTTGATATCCGAAGTAATTTAGGTGAGTTTGGCATAGTTTGCTATAGTTAGTAGCATTTTTTTGTAACTTGAAAGTGATTGGGTTTAGTTTGTTGTGGCAAGGGTTAGTTGGTGATGATTTAGAGTAGCCGAAGTAATTTAGGTGAGTTTGGCATAGTTTGTTATGATTTGTTCACCTTTTTTTGTAATTTTAAAATGATATGGTTTGGTTTGTTGTGGTAAGGGATATTTGGGGGTGATTTACGGTAGCCGAAGTAATTTAGGTGATTCTGGTATAGTTTGTTATGATTTTTAGCATTTTTTTGTAATTTTAAAGTGATTGGGCTTAGTTTGTTGCTGCAAAGTGTAGTTGGGGGTGATTTTTGATAGCCGAAGTAAATTAGTTGAGTTTGGCATAGTTTGCTATGGTTATTAGCATTTTTTTTAATTTAAAAGCGATTGGGTTTAGTTTGTTGTGGTAAGGGTTAGTTGGTGATGATTTAGAGTACCCGAAGTAATTTAGGTAAGTCTGGCATAGCTTGTTATGATTTGTACACCTTTTTTTGTAAGATGATATGGTTTGGTTTGTTGTGGTAAGGGATAGTTGGGGGTGATTTACGGTAGCCGAAGTAATTTAGGTGATTCTGGTATAGTTTGTTATGATTTTTAGCATTTTTTTGTAATTTTGAAGTGATTGGGCTTAGTTTGATGCTGTAAAGTGTAGTTGGGGGTGATTTTTGATAGCCGAAGTAATTTAGGTGAGTTTGGCATAGTTTGCTATGGTTAGTAGCATTTTTTTGTAATTTAAAAGTGATTGGGTTTAGTTTGTTGTGGTAAGGGTTAGTTGGTGATTATTTAGAGTAGCCGAAGTAATTTAGGTGAGTCTGGCATAGTTTGTTATGATTTGTACACCTTTTTTTGTAATTTTAAGATGATATGGTTTGGTTTCTTGTGGTAAGTGATAGTTGGGGGTGATTTAGGGTAGCCGAAGTAATTTAGGTGATTCTGGTATAATTTGTTATGATTTTTTAGCATTTTTTTTGTATTTTTAAAGTGATTGGGTTTAGTTTGTTGCTGTAAAGTGTAGTTGGGGGTGATTTTTGATATCCGAAGTAATTTAGGTCAGTTTGGCATAGTTTGCTATAGTTAGTAGCATTTTTTTGTAACTTGAAAGTGATTGGGTTTAGTTTGTTGTGGTAAGGGTTAGTTGGTGATGATTTAGAGTAGCCGAAGTAATTTAGGTGAGTTTGGCATAGTTTGTTATGATTTGTTCACCTTTTTTTGTAATTTTAAGATGATATGGTTTGGTTTGTTGTGGTAAGGGATATTTTGGGGTGATTTACGGTAGCCGAAGTAATTTAGGTGATTCTGGTATAGTTTGTTATGATTTTTAGCATTTTTTTGTAATTTTAAAGTGATTGGGCTTAGTTTCTTGCTGCAAAGTGTAGTTGGGGGTGATTTTTGATAGCCGAAGTAATTTAAGGTGAGTTTGGCATAGTTTGCTATGGTTAGTAGCATTTTTTTGTAATTTAAAAGCGATTGGGTTTAGTTTGTTGTGGTAAGGGTTAGTTGGTGATGATTTAGAGTAGCCGAAGTAATTTAGGTAAGTCTGGCATAGTTTGTTATGATTTGTACACCTTTTTTTGTAATTCTAAGATGATATGGTTTGGTTTGTTGTGGTAAGGGATAGTTGGGGGTGATTTACGGTAGCCGAAGTAATTTAGGTGATTCTGGTATAGTTTGTTATGATTTTTAGCATTTTTTTGTAATTTTGAAGTGATTGGGCTTAGTTTGTTGCTGTAAAGTGTAGTTGGGGGTGATTTTTGATAGCCGAAGTAATTTAGGTGAGTTTGGCATAGTTTGCTATGGTTAGTAGCATTTTTTTGTAATTTTAAAGTGACTGGGCTTAGTTTGTTGCTGTAAAGTGTAGTTGGGGGTGATTTTTGATAGCCGAAGTAATTTAGGTGAGTTTGGCATAGTCTGCTATGGTTAGTAGCATTTTTTTGTAATTTAAAGTGATTGGGTTTAGTTTGTTGTGGTAAGGGTTAGTTGGTGATGATTTAGAGAAGCCGAAGTAATTTAGGTGAGTATGGCATAGTTTGTTATGATTTGTACACTTTTTTTGTAATTTTAAGATGATATGGTTTGGTATGTTGTGGTAAGGGATAGTTGGGGGTGATTTACGGTAGCCGAAGTAATTTAGGTAATTCTGGTATAGTTTGTTAAGATTTTAACATTTTTTTGTAATTTTAAAGTGATTGGGCTTAGTTTGTTGCTGTAAAGTGTAGTTGGGGGTGATTTTTGATAGCCGAAGTAATTTAGGTGAGTTTGGCATAGTTTGCTATGGTTAGTAGCATTTTTTGTAATCTAAAAGTGATTGGGTTTAATTTGTTGTGGTAAGGGTTAGTTGGTGATGATTTAGAGTTGCCGAAGTAATTTAGGCCAGTCTGGCATAATTTGTTATGATTTGTACACCTTTTTTTGTAATTTTAAGATGATATGGTTTGGTTTGTTGTGGTAAGGGATAGTTGGGGGTGATTTACGGTAGCCGAAGTAATTTAGGTGATCCTGGTATAGTTTGTTATGATTTTTTAGCATTTTTTGTAATTTTAAAGTGATTGGGATTAGTTTGTTGCTGTAAAGTGTAGTTGGGGGTGTTTTTTGATATCCGATGTAATTTAGGTGAGTTTGGCATAGTTTGCTATGGTTAGTAGCATTTTTTTGTAATTTAAAAGCGATTGGGTTTAGTTTGTTGTGGTAAGGGTTAGTTGGTGATGATTTAGAGTAGCCGAAGTAATTTAGGTAAGTCTGGCATAGTTTGTTATGATTTGTACACCTTTTTTTGTAATTCTAAGATGATATGGTTTGGTTTGTTGTGGTAAGGGATAGTTGGGGGTGATTTACGGTAGCCGAAGTAATTTAGGTGATTCTGGTATAGTTTGTTATGATTTTTAGCATTTTTTTGTAATTTTGAAGTGATTGGGCTTAGTTTGTTGCTGTAAAGTGTAGTTGGGGGTGATTTTTGATAGCCGAAGTAATTTAGGTGAGTTTGGCATAGTTTGCTATGGTTAGTAGCATTTTTTTGTAATTTAAAAGTGATTGGGTTTAGTTTGTTGTGGTAAGGGTTAGTTGGTGATAATTTAGAGTAGCCGAAGTAATTTAGGTGAGTCTGGCATAGTTTGTTATGATTTGTACACCTTTTTTTGTAATTTTAAGATGATATGGTTTGGTTTGTTGTGGAAAGGGATAGTTGGGGGTGATTTACGGTAGCCGAAGTAATTTAGGTGATTCTGGTATAGTTTGTTATGATTTTTAGCATTTTTTTGTAATTTTAAAGTGACTGGGCTTAGTTTGTTGCTGTAAAGTGTAGTTGGGGGTGATTTTTGATAGCCGAAGTAATTTAGGTGAGTTTGGCATAGTCTGCTATGGTTAGTAGCATTTTTTTGTAATTTAAAGTGATTGGGTTTAGTTTGTTGTGGTAAGGGTTAGTTGGTGATGATTTAGAGAAGCCGAAGTAATTTAGGTGAGTATGGCATAGTTTGTTATGATTTGTACACTTTTTTTGTAATTTTAAGATGATATGGTTTGGTATGTTGTGGTAAGGGATAGTTGGGGGTGATTTACGGTAGCCGAAGTAATTTAGGTGATTCTGGTATAGTTTGTTAAGATTTTAACATTTTTTTGTAATTTTAAAGTGATTGGGCTTAGTTTGTTGCTGTAAAGTGTAGTTGGGGGTGATTTTTGATAGCCGAAGTAATTTAGGTGAGTTTGGCATAGTTTGATATGGTTAGTAGCATTTTTTGTAATCTAAAAGTGATTGGGTTTAATTTGTTGTGGTAAGGGTTAGTTGGTGATGATTTAGAGTTGCCGAAGTAATTTAGGCCAGTCTGGCATAGTTTGTTATGATTTGTACACCTTTTTTTGTAATTTTAAGATGATATGGTTTGGTTTGTTGTGGTAAGGGATAGTTGGGGGTGATTTACGGTAGCCGAAGTAATTTAGGTGATCCTGGTATAGTTTGTTATGATTTTTTAGCATTTTTTGTAATTTTAAAGTGATTGGGTTTAGTTTGTTGCTGTAAAGTGTAGTTGGGGGTGTTTTTGGATATCCGATGTAATTTAGGTGAGTTTGGCATAGTTTGCTATGGTTAGTAGCATTTTTTTGTAATTTAAAAGCGATTGGGTTTAGTTTGTTGTGGTAAGGGTTAGTTGGTGATGATTTAGAGTAGCCGAAGTAATTTAGGTAAGTCTGGCATAGTTTGTTATGATTTGTACACCTTTTTTTGTAATTCTAAGATGATATGGTTTGGTTTGTTGTGGTAAGGGATAGTTGGGGGTGATTTACGGTAGCCGAAGTAATTTAGGTGATTCTGGTATAGTTTGTTATGATTTTTAGCATTTTTTTGTAATTTTGAAGTGATTGGGCTTAGTTTGTTGCTGTAAAGTGTAGTTGGGGTGATTTTTGATAGCCGAAGTAATTTAGGTGAGTTTGGCATAGTTTGCTATGGTTAGTAGCATTTTTTTGTAATTTAAAAGTGATTGGGTTTAGTTTGTTGTGGTAAGGGTTAGTTGGTGATAATTTAGAGTAGCCGAAGTAATTTAGGTGAGTCTGGCATAGTTTGTTATGATTTGTACACCTTTTTTTGTAATTTTAAGATGATATGGTTTGGTTTGTTGTGGAAAGGGATAGTTGGGGGTGATTTACGGTAGCCGAAGTAATTTAGGTGATTCTGGTATAGTTTGTTATGATTTTTAGCATTTTTTTGTAATTTTAAAGTGACTGGGCTTAGTTTGTTGCTGTAAAGTGTAGTTGGGGGTGATTTTTGATAGCCGAAGTAATTTAGGTGAGTTTGGCATAGTCTGCTATGGTTAGTAGCATTTTTTTGTAATTTAAAGTGATTGGGTTTAGTTTGTTGTGGTAAGGGTTAGTTGGTGATGATTTAGAGAAGCCGAAGTAATTTAGGTGAGTATGGCATAGTTTGTTATGATTTGTACACTTTTTTTGTAATTTTAAGATGATATGGTTTGGTATGTTGTGGTAAGGGATAGTTGGGGGTGATTTACGGTAGCCGAAGTAATTTAGGTGATTCTGGTATAGTTTGTTAAGATTTTAACATTTTTTTGTAATTTTAAAGTGATTGGGCTTAGTTTGTTGCTGTAAAGTGTAGTTGGGGGTGATTTTTGATAGCCGAAGTAATTTAGGTGAGTTTGGCATAGTTTGCTATGGTTAGTAGCATTTTTTGTAATCTAAAAGTGATTGGGTTTAATTTGTTGTGGTAAGGGTTAGTTGGTGATGATTTAGAGTTGCCGAAGTAATTTAGGCCAGTCTGGCATAGTTTGTTATGATTTGTACACCTTTTTTTGTAATTTTAAGATGATATGGTTTGGTTTGTTGTGGTAAGGGATAGTTGGGGGTGATTTACGGTAGCCGAAGTAATTTAGGTGATTCTGGTATAGTTTGTTATGATTTTTTAGCATTTTTTGTAATTTTAAAGTGATTGGGTTTAGTTTGTTGCTGTAAAGTGTAGTTGGGGGTGTTTTTTGATATCCGAAGTAATTTAGGTGAGTTTGGCATAGTTTGCTATGGTTAGTAGCATTTTTTTGTAATTTGAAAGTTATTGGGTTTAGTTTGTTGTAGTAAGGGTTAGTTGGTGATGATTTAGAGTAGCCGAAGTAATTTAGGTGAGTCTGGCATAGTTTGTTATGATTTGTTCACCTTTTTTGTAATTTTAAGATGATATGGTTTGGTTTGTTGTGGTAAGGGATAGTTGGGGGTGATTTACGGTAGCCGAAGTAATTTAGGTGATTCTGGTATAGTTTGTTATGATTTTTAGCATAGTTTGCTATGGTTAGTAGCATTTTTTTGTAATTTAAAAGTGATTGGGTTTAGTTTGTTGTGGTAAGGGTTAGTTGGTGATGATTTAGAGTAGCCGAAGTAATTTAGGTGAGTCTGGCATAGTTTGTTATGATTTGTACATTTTTTTTGTAATTTTAATATGATATGGTTTGGTTTGTTGTGGTAAGGGTTAGTTGGTGATGATTTAGAGTAGCCGAAGTAATTTAGGTGAGTCTGGCATAGTTTGTTATGATTTGTACATCTTTTTTTGTAATTTTAAGATGATATGGTTTGGTTTGTTGTGGTAAGGGATAGTTGGGGGTGATTTACGGTAGCCGAAGTAATTTAGGTGATTCTGGTATAGTTTGTTATGATTTTTTAGCATTTTTTTGTAATTTTAAAGTGATTTGGTTTAATTTGTTGCTGAAAAGTGTAGTTGGGAGTGATTTTTGATATCCGAAGTAATTTAGGTGAGTTTGGCATAGTTTGCTATGGTTAGTAGCATTTTTTTGTAATTTGAAAGTGATTGGGTTTAGTTTGTTGTGGTAAGGGTTAGTTGGTGATGATTTAGAGTAGCCGAAGTAATTTAGGTGAGTCTGGCATAGTTTGTTAGGATTTGTTCACCTTTTTTTGTAATTTTAAGATGATATGGTTTGGTTTGTTGTGGTAAGGGATAGTTGGGGGTGATTTTTGATATTTGAAGTAATGTAAGTGAGTTTGGCATAGTTTGCTATGGTTAGTAGCATTTTTTTGTAATTTAAAAATGATTGGGTTTAGTTTGTTGTAGTAAGGGTTAGTTGGTGATGATTTAGAGTAGCTAAATGCTAAAAATCATAACAAGCTATACCAGAATCACCTAAATTACTTCGGCTTCCGTAAATCACCCCCAACTATCCCTTACCACAACAAACCAAACCATATCACCTTAAAATTAAAAAAAGGTGTACAAATCATAACAAACTATGCCAGACTCACCTAAATTACTTCGTCTACTCTAAATCATCACCAACTAACCCTTACCACAACAAACTAAACCCAATCACTTTTAAATTACAAAAAAATGCTACTAACCATAGCAAAATATGCCAAACTCACCTAATTTACTTCGGCTATCAAAAATCACCCCCAACTACACTTTACAGCAGCAAAGTAAGCCCAATCACTTTCAAATTACAAAAAAATGCGAAAAATCATAACAAACTATACCAGAATCACCTAAAATACTTCGGCTACCGTAAATCACCCCCAACTATCCCTTACCACAACAAAAAAAACCATATCATCTTAAAATTACAAAAAAAGGTGTACAAATCATAACAAACTATGCCAAACTCACCTAAATTACTTCGGCTACTCTAAATCATCACCAACTAACCCTTACCACAACAAACTAAACCCAATCACTTTTAAATTACAAAAAAAATGCTACTAACCAAAGCAAACTATGCCAAACTCACCTAAATTACTTCGGCTACTCTAAATCATCACCAACTAACCCCTACCACAACAAACTAAACCCAATCACTTTTAAATTACAAAAAAATGCTACTAACCATAGCAAACTATGCCAAACTTACCTAAATTACTTCGGCTATCAAATATCACCCCCAACTACACTTTACAGCAACAAACTAAGCCCAATCACTTTAAAATTACAAAAAAATCATAAAAATCATAACAAACTATACCAGAATCACCTAAATTACTTCGGCTACCGTAAATCACCCCCAACTATCTCTTACCGCAACAAACCAAACCATATCATCTTAAAATTACAAAAAAAGGTGTATAAATCATAACAAACTATGCCAGACTCACCTAGATTTCTTCGGCTACTCTAAATCATCACCAACTAACCCTTACCACAACAAACTATATCCAATCACTTTTAAATTACAAAAAAATGCTACTAACAATAGCAAACTATGCCAAACTCATCTAAATTACTTCGGCTATCAAAAATCACCACCAACTACACTTTACAGCAACAAACTAAGCCCAATCACTTTAAAATTACAAAAAATGCTAAAAATCATAACAAACTATTCCAGAATCACCTAAATTACTTCGGCTACCGTAAATCACCCCCAACTATCCCTTACCACAATAAACCAAACCATATCATTTTAAAATTAGAAAAAAAGGTGTAGAAATCATATCAAACTATGCCAGACTCACCTAAATTACTTCGGCTACTCTAAATCATCACCAACTAACCCTTACCACAACAAACTAAACCCAATCACTTTTAAATTACAAAAAAATGCTACTAACCTAGCAAAGTATGCCAAACTCACCTAAATTACTTCGGCTATCTAAAATTACCCCCAACTACACTTTACAGCAACAAACTAAGCTCAATCAATTTAAAATTAAAAAAAATTGCTAAAAATCATAACAAACTATACCAGAATCACCTAAATTACTTCGACTACCGTAAATCACTCTCAACTATCCCTTACCACAACACACCAAACCATATCACCTTAAAATTAAAAAAAGGTGTACAAATCATAACAAACTATGCCAGACTCACCTAAATTACTTCGGCTACTCTAAATCACCACCAACTAACCTTTACCACAACAAACTAAACCCAATCACTTTTAAATTACAAAAAAATGCTACTAACCATAGCAAAGTATGCCAAACTCACCTAAATTACTTCGGCTATCTAAAATTACCCCCAACTACACTTTACAGCAACAAACTAAGCTCAATCACTTTAAAATTAAAAAAAATTGCTAAAAATCATAATAAACTATACCAGAATCACCTAAATTACTTCGGCTACCGTAAATCACTCTCAACTATCCCTTACCACAACACACCAAACCATATCACCTTAAAATTAAAAAAAGGTGTACAAATCATAACAAACTATGCCAGACTCACCTAAATTACTTCGGCTACTCTAAATCACCACCAACTAACCCTTACCACAACAAACTAAACCCAATCACTTTTAAATTTCAAAAAAATGCTACTAACCAAAGCAAAATATGCCAAACTCACCTAATTTACTTCGGCTATCAAAAATCACCCCCAACTACACTTTACAGCAGCAAAGTAAGCCCAATCACTTTAAAATTACAAAAAAATGCGAAAAATCATAACAAACTATACCAGAATCACCTAAATTACTTCGGCTACCGTAAATCACCCCCAACTATCCCTTACCACAACAAAAAAAACCATATCATCTTAAAATTACAAAAAAAAGTGTACAAATCATAACAAACTATGCCAAACTCACCTAAATTACTTCGGCTACTCTAAATCATCACCAACTAACCCTTAGCACAACAAACTAAACCCAATCACTTTTAAATTACAAAAAAATGCTACTAACCAAAGCAAACTATGCCAAACTCACCTAAATTACTTCGGCTACTCTAAATCATCACCAACTAACCCCTACCACAACAAACTAAACCCAATCATTTTTAAATTACAAAAAAATGCTACTAACCATAGCAAACTATGCCAAACTTACCTAAATTACTTCGGCTATCAAATATCACCCCCAACTACACTTTACAGCAACAAACTAAGCCCAATCACTTTAAAATTACAAAAAAATGCTAAAAATCATAACAAACTATACCAGAATCACCTAAATTACTTCGGCTACCGTAAATCACCCCCAACTATCTCTTACCGCAACAAACCAAACCATATCATCTTAAAATTACAAAAAAAGGTGTATAAATCATAACAAACTATGCCAGACTCACCTAGATTTCTTCGGCTACTCTAAATCATCACCAACTAACCCTTACCACAACAAACTATATCCAATCACTTTTAAATTACAAAAAATGCTACTAACAATAGCAAACTATGCCAAACTCATCTAAATTACTTCGGCTATCAAAAATCACCACCAACTACACTTTACAGCAACAAACTAAGCCCAATCACTTTAAAATTACAAAAAATGCTAAAAATCATAACAAACTATTCCAGAATCACCTAAATTACTTCGGCTACCGTAAATCACCCCCAACTATCCCTTACCACAATAAACCAAACCATATCATTTTAAAATTAGAAAAAAAGGTGTAGAAATCATATCAAACTATGTCAGACTCACCTAAATTACTTCGGCTACTCTAAATCATCACCAACTAACCCTTACCACAACAAACTAAACCCAATCACTTTTAAATTACAAAAAAATGCTACTAACCATAGCAAAATATGCCAAACTCACCTAATTTACTTCGGCTATCAAAAATCACCCCCAACTACACTTTACAGCAGCAAAGTAAGCCCAATCACTTTCAAATTACAAAAAAATGCGAAAAATCATAACAAACTATACCAGAATCACCTAAAATACTTCGGCTACCGTAAATCACCCCCAACTATCCCTTACCACAACAAAAAAAACCATATCATCTTAAAATTACAAAAAAAGGTGTACAAATCATAACAAACTATGCCAAACTCACCTAAATTACTTCGGCTACTCTAAATCATCACCAACTAACCCTTACCACAACAAACTAAACCCAATCACTTTTAAATTACAAAAAAAATGCTACTAACCAAAGCAAACTATGCCAAACTCACCTAAATTACTTCGGCTACTCTAAATCATCACCAACTAACCCCTACCACAACAAACTAAACCCAATCACTTTTAAATTACAAAAAAATGCTACTAACCATAGCAAACTATGCCAAACTTACCTAAATTACTTCGGCTATCAAATATCACCCCCAACTACACTTTACAGCAACAAACTAAGCCCAATCACTTTAAAATTACAAAAAAATCATAAAAATCATAACAAACTATACCAGAATCACCTAAATTACTTCGGCTACCGTAAATCACCCCCAACTATCTCTTACCGCAACAAACCAAACCATATCATCTTAAAATTACAAAAAAAGGTGTATAAATCATAACAAACTATGCCAGACTCACCTAGATTTCTTCGGCTACTCTAAATCATCACCAACTAACCCTTACCACAACAAACTATATCCAATCACTTTTAAATTACAAAAAAATGCTACTAACAATAGCAAACTATGCCAAACTCATCTAAATTACTTCGGCTATCAAAAATCACCACCAACTACACTTTACAGCAACAAACTAAGCCCAATCACTTTAAAATTACAAAAAATGCTAAAAATCATAACAAACTATTCCAGAATCACCTAAATTACTTCGGCTACCGTAAATCACCCCCAACTATCCCTTACCACAATAAACCAAACCATATCATTTTAAAATTAGAAAAAAAGGTGTAGAAATCATATCAAACTATGCCAGACTCACCTAAATTACTTCGGCTACTCTAAATCATCACCAACTAACCCTTACCACAACAAACTAAACCCAATCACTTTTAAATTACAAAAAAATGCTACTAACCTAGCAAAGTATGCCAAACTCACCTAAATTACTTCGGCTATCTAAAATTACCCCCAACTACACTTTACAGCAACAAACTAAGCTCAATCAATTTAAAATTAAAAAAAATTGCTAAAAATCATAACAAACTATACCAGAATCACCTAAATTACTTCGGCTACCGTAAATCACTCTCAACTATCCCTTACCACAACACACCAAACCATATCACCTTAAAATTAAAAAAAGGTGTACAAATCATAACAAACTATGCCAGACTCACCTAAATTACTTCGGCTACTCTAAATCACCACCAACTAACCTTTACCACAACAAACTAAACCCAATCACTTTTAAATTACAAAAAAATGCTACTAACCATAGCAAAGTATGCCAAACTCACCTAAATTACTTCGGCTATCTAAAATTACCCCCAACTACACTTTACAGCAACAAACTAAGCTCAATCACTTTAAAATTAAAAAAAATTGCTAAAAATCATAATAAACTATACCAGAATCACCTAAATTACTTCGGCTACCGTAAATCACTCTCAACTATCCCTTACCACAACACACCAAACCATATCACCTTAAAATTAAAAAAAGGTGTACAAATCATAACAAACTATGCCAGACTCACCTAAATTACTTCGGCTACTCTAAATCACCACCAACTAACCCTTACCACAACAAACTAAACCCAATCACTTTTAAATTTCAAAAAAATGCTACTAACCAAAGCAAAATATGCCAAACTCACCTAATTTACTTCGGCTATCAAAAATCACCCCCAACTACACTTTACAGCAGCAAAGTAAGCCCAATCACTTTAAAATTACAAAAAAATGCGAAAAATCATAACAAACTATACCAGAATCACCTAAATTACTTCGGCTACCGTAAATCACCCCCAACTATCCCTTACCACAACAAAAAAAAACATATCATCTTAAAATTACAAAAAAAAGTGTACAAATCATAACAAACTATGCCAAACTCACCTAAATTACTTCGGCTACTCTAAATCATCACCAACTAACCCTTAGCACAACAAACTAAACCCAATCACTTTTAAATTACAAAAAAATGCTACTAACCAAAGCAAACTATGCCAAACTCACCTAAATTACTTCGGCTACTCTAAATCATCACCAACTAACCCCTACCACAACAAACTAAACCCAATCATTTTTAAATTACAAAAAAATGCTACTAACCATAGCAAACTATGCCAAACTTACCTAAATTACTTCGGCTATCAAATATCACCCCCAACTACACTTTACAGCAACAAACTAAGCCCAATCACTTTAAAATTACAAAAAAATGCTAAAAATCATAACAAACTATACCAGAATCACCTAAATTACTTCGGCTACCGTAAATCACCCCCAACTATCTCTTACCGCAACAAACCAAACCATATCATCTTAAAATTACAAAAAAAGGTGTATAAATCATAACAAACTATGCCAGACTCACCTAGATTTCTTCGGCTACTCTAAATCATCACCAACTAACCCTTACCACAACAAACTATATCCAATCACTTTTAAATTACAAAAAATGCTACTAACAATAGCAAACTATGCCAAACTCATCTAAATTACTTCGGCTATCAAAAATCACCACCAACTACACTTTACAGCAACAAACTAAGCCCAATCACTTTAAAATTACAAAAAATGCTAAAAATCATAACAAACTATTCCAGAATCACCTAAATTACTTCGGCTACCGTAAATCACCCCCAACTATCCCTTACCACAATAAACCAAACCATATCATTTTAAAATTAGAAAAAAAGGTGTAGAAATCATATCAAACTATGTCAGACTCACCTAAATTACTTCGGCTACTCTAAATCATCACCAACTAACCCTTACCACAACAAACTAAACCCAATCACTTTTAAATTACAAAAAAATGCTACTAACCATAGCAAAGTATGCCAAACTCACCTAAATTACTTCGGCTATCTAAAATTACCCCCAACTACACTTTACAGCAACAAACTAAGCTCAATCACTTTAAAATTAAAAAAAATTTCTAAAAATCATAACAAACTATACAAGAATCACCTAAATTACTTCGGCTACCATAAATCACTCTCAACTATCCCTTACCACAACACACCAAACCATATCATCTTAAAATTACAAAAAAAGGTGTACAAATCATAACAAACTATGCCAGACTCACCTAAATTACTTCGGCTACTCTAAATCATCACCTACTAACCCTTACCACAACAAACTAAACACAATCACTTTTAAATTACAAAAAAATGCTACTAACCATAGCAAACTATGCCAAACTCACCTAAATTACTTCGGCTATCAAAAATCGCCCCCAACTACACTTTACAGCAACAAACTAAGCCCAATCACTTTAAAATTACAAAAAATGCTAAAAATCATAACAAGCTATATTAGAATCACCTAAATTACTTCGGCTACCGTAAATCACCCCCAACTATCCCTTACCACAACAAACCAAACCATATCATCTTAAAATTACAAAAAAAGGTGTACAAATCATAAAAAACTATGCCAGACTAACCTAAATTACTTCGGCTACTTTAAATCATCACCAACTAACCCTTACCACAACAAACTAAACCCAATCACTTTTAAATTACAAAAAAATGCTACTAACCATAGCAAACTATGCCAAACTCACCTAAATTACTTCGGCTATTAAAAATCACCCCCAACTACACTTTACAGCAACAAACTAAGCCCAATCACTTTAAAATTACAAAAAAATGCTAAAAATCATAACAAACTATACCAGAATCACCTAAATTACTTCGGCTACCATAAATCACTCTCAACTATCCCTTACCACAACACACCAAACCATATCATCTTAAAATTACAAAAAAAGGTGTACAAATCATAACAAACTATGCCAGACTCACCTAAATTACTTCGGCTACTCTAAATCATCACCTACTAACCCTTACCACAACAAACTAAACACAATCACTTTTAAATTACAAAAAAATGCTACTAACCATAGCAAACTATGCCAAACTCACCTAAATTACTTCGGCTATCAAAAATCGCCCCCAACTACACTTTACAGCAACAAACTAAGCCCAATCACTTTAAAATTACAAAAAATGCTAAAAATCATAACAAGCTATATTAGAATCACCTAAATTACTTCGGCTACCGTAAATCACCCCCAACTATCCCTTACCACAACAAACCAAACCATATCATCTTAAAATTACAAAAAAAGGTGTACAAATCATAACAATCTATGCCAGACTCACCTAAATTACTTCGGCTACTCTAAATCATCACCAACAAACCCTTACCACAACAAACTAAACCCAATCACTTTTAAATTACAAAAAAATGCTACTAACCATAACAAACTATGCCAAATTCACCTAAATTACTTCGGCTATCAAAAATGACACCCAACTACACTTTACAGCAACAAACTAAGCCCAATCACTTTAAAACTACAAAAAAATGCTAAAAATCATAACAAACTATACCAGAATCACCTAAATTACTTCGGCCACCGTAAATCACCCCCAACTATCCCTTACCACAACAAACCAAACTATATCATCTTAAAATTACAAAAAAAGGTGTATAAATCATAACAAACTATGCCAGACTCACCTAAATTACTTCGGCTACTCTAAATCATCACCAACTAACCCTTACCACAACAAACTAAACCCTATCACTTTTAAATTACAAAAAAATGCTACTAACCATAGCAAACTATGCCAAACTCACCTAAATTACTTCGGCTATCAAAAATCACCCCCAACTACACTTTACAGTAACAAACTAAGCCCAATCACTTTAAAATTACAAAAAAATTTTAAAAATCATAACAAACTATACCAGAATCACCTAAATTACTTCGGCTACCGTAAATCACCCCCAACTATTCCTTACCACAACAAACCAAACCATATCATCTTAAAATTACAAAAAAAGGTGTACATATCATAACAAACTATGCCAGACTCACCTAAATTACTTCGGCTACTCTAAATCATCACCAACTAACCCTTACCACAACAAACTAAACCCAATCACTTTTAAATTACAAAAAAATGCTTCTAACCATAGCAAACTATGCCAAACTCACCTAAATTACTTCGGCTATCAAAAATCACCCCCAACTACACTTTACAGCAACAAACTAAGCCCAATCACTTTAAAATTACAAAAAATGCTAAAAATCATAACAAGCTATATTAGAATCACCTAAATTACTTCGGCTACCGTAAATCACCCCCAACTATGGCTTACCACAACAAACCAAACCATATCACCTTAAAATTATAAAAAAAGGTGTACAAATCATACCAAGTTATGCCAGACTCACCTAAATTGCTTCGGCTACACTAAATCATCACCAACTAACCCTTACCACAACAAACTAAACCCAATCACTTTAAATTTAAAAAAATGCTACTAACCATAGCAAACTATGCCAAACTCACCTAAATTACTTCTGCTATCAAAAATCACCCCCAACTACACTTTACAGCAACAAAATAAGCCCAATCACTTTAAAATTACAAAAAAATGCTAAAAATCATAACAAACTATACCAGAATCACCTAAATTACTTCGGCTACCGTAAATCACCCCCAACTATCCCTTACCACAACAAACCAAACCATATCATCTTAAAATTACAAAAAAGGTGTACAAATCATAACTAACTATGCCAGACTCACCTAAATTACTTCGGCTACTCTAAATCATCACCAACTAACCCTTACCACAACAAACTAAACCCAATCACTTTTAAATTACAAAAAAATGCTACTAACCATAGCAAACTATGCCAAACTCACCTAAATTACTTCGGCTATCAAAAATCACCCCCAATTACACTTTACAGCAACAAACTATGCCCAATCACTTTAAAATTACAAAAAAATGCTAAAAATCATAACAAACAATACCAGAATCACCTAAATTACTTCGGCTATCGTAAATCACCCCCAACTATCCCTTACCACAACAAACCAAACCATATCATCTTAAAATTACAAAAAAAGTGTACAAATCATAACAAACTATGCCAGACTCACCTAAATTACTTCGGCTACTCTAAGTCATCACCAACTAACCCTTACCACAACAAACTAAACCCAATCACTTTTAAATTACAAAAAAATGCTACTAACCAAAGCAAACTATACCAAATTCACCTAAATTACTTCGGCTATCAAAAATCACCCCCAACTACACTTTACAGCAACAAACTAAACCCAATCACTTTAAAATTACAAAAAAATGTTAAAAATCATAACAAACTATACCTGAATCACCTAAATTACTTCGGCTACTCTAAATCATCACCAACTAACCCTTACCACAAAAAACTAAACCCAATCAATTTAAATTACAAAAAAATGCTACTAACCATAGCAAACTATGCCAAACTCACCTAAATTACTTCGGCTATCAAAAATCACCCCAACTACACTTTACAGCAACAAACTAAGCCCAATCACTTTAAAATTACAAAAAAATGCTAAAAATCATAACAAACTATACCAGAATCACCTAAATTACTTCGGCTACCGTAAATCACCCCCAACTATCCCTTACCACAACAAACCAAACCATATCATCTTAAAATTACAAAAAAAGGTGTACAAATCATAAAAAACTATGCCAGACTAACCTAAATTACTTCGGCTACTTTAAATCATCACCAACTAACCCTTACCACAACAAACTAAACCCAATCACTTTTAAATTACAAAAAAATGCTACTAACCATAGCAAACTATGCCAAACTCACCTAAATTACTTCGGCTATTAAAAATCACCCCCAACTACACTTTACAGCAACAAACTAAGCCCAATCACTTTAAAATTACAAAAAAATGCTAAAAATCATAACAAACTATACCAGAATCACCTAAATTACTTCGGCTACCGTAAATCACCCCCAACTATTCCTTACCACAACAAACCAAACCATATCATCTTAAAATTACATAAAAAGGTGTACAAATCATAACAAACTATGCCAGACTCACCTAAATTACTTCGGCTACTCTAAACCATCACCAACTAACCCTTACCACAACAAACTAAACCCAATCACTTTTAAATTACAAAAAAATGCTACTAACCATAGCAAACTATGCCAAACTCACCTAAATTACTTCGGCTATCCAAAATCACTCCCAACTACACTTTACAGCAACAAACTAAGCCCAATCACTTTAAAATTACAAAAAAATGCTAAAAATCATAACAAACTATACCAGAATCACCTAAATTACTTCGGCTACCGTAAATCACCCCCAACTATCCCTTACCACAACAAACCAAACCATATCATCTTAATATTACATAAAAAGGTGTACAAATCATAACAAACTATGCCAGACTTACCTAAATTACTTCGGCTACTCTAAATCATCACCAACTAACCCTTACCACAACAAACTAAACCCAATCACTTATAAACTACAAAAAAATGCTACTAACCATAGCAAACTATGCCAAACTCACCTAAATTACTTCGGCTATCAAAAATCACCCCCAACTACACTTTACAGCAACAAACTAAGCCCAATCACTTTAAAATTACAAAAAAATGCTAAAAATCATAACAAACTATACCAGAATCACCTAAATTACTTCGGCTACCGTAAATCACCCCCAACTATCCCTTACCACAACAAACCAAACCATATCATCTTAAAATTACAAAAAAAGGTGTACAAATCATAACAAACTATGCCAGACTCACCTAAATTACTTCGGCTACTCTAAATCATCACCAACTAACCCTTACCACAACAAACTAAACCCAATCACTTTTAAATTACAAAAAAATGCTACTAATTTCTTCGGCTATCAAAAATCACCCCCAACTACACTTTACAGCAACAAACTAAGCCCAATCACTTTAAAATTACAAAAAAATGCCCAAAATCATAACAAACTATACCAGAATTACCTAAATTACTTCGGCTACCGTAAATCACCCCCAACTATCCCTTACCACAACAAACCAAACCATATCATCTTAAAATTACAGAAAAAGGTGTACAAATCATAACAAACTATGCCAGACTCACCTAAATTACTTCAGCTACTCTAAATCATCACCAACAAACCCTTACCACAACAAACTAAACCCAATCACTTTTAATTACAAAAAAATGCTACTAACTATAGCCAACTATGCCAAACTCACCTAAATTACTTCGGCTATCAAAAATCACCCCCAACTACACTTTACAGCAACAAACTAAGCCCAATCACTTTAAAATTACAAAAAAATGCCCAAAATCATAACAAACTATACCAGAATTACCTAAATTACTTCGGCTACCGTAAATCACCCCCAACTATCCCTTACCACAACAAACCAAACCATATCATCTTAAAATTACAAAAAAAGGTGTACAAATCATAACAAACTATGCCAGACTCACCTAAATTACTTCGGCTATTCTTAATCATCACCAACTAACCCTTACCACAACAAACTAAACCCAATCACTTTTAAATTACAAAAAAATGCTACTAACCATAGCAAACTATGCCAAACTCACCTAAATTACTTCGGCTATCAAAAATCACCCCCAACTACACTTTACAGGAACAAACTAAGCCCAATCACTTTAAAATTACAAAAAAATGCTAAAAATCATAACAAACTATACCAGAATCACCTAAATTACTTCGGCTACCGTAAATCACCCCCAACTATCCCTTACCACAACAAACCAAACCATATCATCTTAAAATTACAAAAAAAGGTGTACAAATTATAACAAATTATGCCAGACTCACCTAAATTACTTCGGCTACTCTTAATCATCACCAACTAACCCTTACCACAACAAACTAAACCCAATCACTTTTAAATTACAAAAAAATGCTACTAACCATAGCAAACTATGCCAAACTCACCTAAATTATTTCGGCTATCAAAAATCACCCCCAACTACACTTTACAGCAACAAACTAAGCCCAATCACTTTAAAATTACAAAAAAATGCTAAAAATCATAACAAACTATACCAGAATCACCTAAATTACTTCGGCTACCGTAAATCTCCCCCAACTATCCCTTACCACAACAAGCCAAACCATATCATCTTAAAATTACAAAAAAAGGTGTACAAATCATAACAAACTATGCCACACTTACCTAAATTACTTCGGCTACTCTAAATCATCACCAACTAACCCTTAGCACAACAAACTAAACCCAATCACTTTTAAATTACAAAAAAATGCTACTAACCATAGCAAACTATGCCAAACTCACCTAAATTACTTCGGCTATCAAAAATCATCCCCAACTACTCTTTACAGCAACAAACTAAGCCCAATCACTTTAAAATTACAAAAAAATGCTAAAAATCATAACAAACTATACCAGAATTACCTAAATTACTTCGGCTACCGTAAATCACCCCCAACTATCCCTTACCACAACAAACCAAACCATATCATCTTAAAATTACAAAAAAAGGTGTACAAATCATAACAAACTATGCCAGACTCACCTAAATTACTTCGGCTACTCTAAATCATCACCAACTAACCCTTACCACAACAAACTAAACCCAATCACTTTTAAATTACAAAAAAATGCTACTAACCATAGCAAATTATGCCAAACTCACCTAAATTACTTCGGCTATCAAAAATCACCCCCAACTACACTTTACAGCAACAAACTAAGCCCAATCACTTAAAAATTACAAAAAAATGCTAAAAATCATAACAAACTATACCAGAATCACCTAAATTACTTCGGTTATGGTAAATCACCCCCAACTATTCCTTACCACAACAAACCAAACCACATCATCTTAAAATTACAAAAAAAGGTGTACAAATCATAACAAACTATGCCAGACTCACCTAAATTACTTCGGCTACTCTAAATCATCACCAACTAACCCTTACCACAACAAACTAAACCCAATCACTTTTAAATTACAAAAGAATGCTACTAACCATAGCAAACTATGCCAAACTCACATAAATTACTTCGGCTATCAAGAATCACCCCCAACTACACTTTACAGCAACAAACTAAGCCCAATCACTTTAAAATTACAAAAAAATGCTAAAAATCATAACAAACTATACCAGAATCACCTAAATATCTTCCTCTAACGTAAATCACCCCCAACTATTCCTTACCACAACAAACCAAACCATATCATCTTAAAATTACAAAAAAAGGTGTACAAATCATTACAAACTATGCCAGACTCACCTAAATTACTTCGGCTACTCTAAATCATCACCAACTAATCCTTACCACAACAAACTAAACCCAATCACTTTTAAATTACAAAAAAATGCTACTAACCATAGCAAACTAGGCCAAACTCACCTAAATTACTTCGGCTACCATAAATCATCACTAACTAACCCTTACCACAACAAACTAAACCCAATCACTTTTAAATTACAAAAAAATGCTACTAACCATAGCAAACTATGCCAAACTCACCTAAATTACTTCGGCTATCAAAAATCACCCCCAACTACACTTTACAGCAACAAACTAAGCCCAATCACTTTAAAATTACAAAAAAATGCTAAAAATCATAACAAACTATACCAGAATCACCTAAATTATTTCGGCTACCGTAAATCACCCCCAACTATCCCTTACCACCACAAACTAAACCATATCTCTTAAAATTACAAAAAAGGTGTACAAATCATAACAAATTATGCCAGACTCACCTAAATTACTTCGGCTACTCTAAATCATCACCAACTATCCCTTACCACAACAAACTAAACCCAATCACTTTTAAATTACAAAAAAATGCTACTAACCATAGAAAACTATGCCAAACTCACCTAAATTACTTCGGCTATCAAAAATCACCCCCAACTACACTTTACGGTAACAAACTAAGCCCAATCACTTTAAAATTACAAAAAAATGCTAAAAATCATAACAAACTATACCAGAATCACCTAAATTACTTCGGCAACCGTAAATCACCCCCAACTATCCCTTACCACAACAAACCAAACCATATCACCTTAAAATTACAAAAAAGGTGTACAAATCATAACAAACTATGCCAGACTCACCTAAATTACTTCGGCTACTCTAAATCATCACCAACTAACCCTTACCACTACAAACTAAACCCAATCACTTTTAAATTAAAAAAAATGCTACTAACCATAGCAAACTATGCCAAACTCACCTAAATTTTGTCGGCTATCGAAAATCACCCCCAACTACACTTTACAGCAACAAACTAAGCCCAATCACTTTAAAATTACAAAAAAATGCTAAAAATCATAACAAACTATACCAGAATCACCTAAATTACTTCGGCTACCGTAAATCACCCCCAACTATCCCTTACCACAACAAACCAAACTATATCATCTTAAAATTACAAAAAAAGGTGTACAAATCATAACAAACTATGCCAGACTCATCTAAATTACTTCGGCTACTGTAAATCATCACCAACTAACCCTTACCACAACAAACTAAACCCAATCACTTTTAAATTACAAAAAAATGCTACTAACTATAGCAAACTATGCCAAACTCACCTAAATTAGTTCGGCTATCAAAAATCACCCCCAACTACACTTTACAGCAACAAACTAAGCCTAATCACTTTAAAATTACAAAAAAATGCTAAAAATCATAACAAACTATACCAGAATCACCTAAATTACTTCGGCTACCGTAAATCACCCCCAACTATCCCTTACCGCAACAAACCAAACCATATCATCTTAAAATTACAGAAAAAGGTGTACAAATCATAACAAACTATGCCAGACTCACCTAAATTACTTCGGCTACTCTAAATCATCACCAACAAACCCTTACCACAACAAACTAAACCCAATCACTTTTAAATTACAAAAAAATGCTACTAACGATAGCCAACTATGCCAAACTCACCTAAATTACTTCGGCTATCAAAAATCACCCCCAACTACACTTTACAGCAACAAACTAAGCCTAATCACTTTAAAATTACAAAAAAATGCTAAAAATCATAACAAACTATACCAGAATCACCTAAATTACTTCGGCTACCGTAAATCACCCCCAACTATCCCTTACCACAACAAACCAAACCATATCATCTTAAAATTACAAAAAAAGGTGTACAAATTATAACAAATTATGCCAGACACACCTAAATTACTTCGGCTACTCTAAATCATCACCAACTAACCCTTACCACAACAAACTAAACCCAATCACTTTTAAATTACAAAAAAATGCTACTAACCATTGCAAACTATGCCAAACTCACCTAAATTATTTCGGCTATCAAAAATCACCCCCAACTACACTTAACAGCAACAAACTAAGCCCAATCACTTTAAAATTACAAAAAAATGCTAAAAATCATAACAAACTATACCAGAATCACCTAAATTACTTCGGTTACCGTAAATCACCCCCAACTATCCCTTACCACAACAAACCAAACCATATCATCTTAAAATTACTAAAAAAGGTGTGCAAATCATAACAAACTATGCCAGACTCACCTAAATTACTTCGGCTACTCTAAATCATCACCAACTAAACCTTACCACAACAAACTAAACCCAATCATTTTTAAATTACAAAAAAATGCTACTAACCAAAGCAAACTATGCCAAACTCACCTAAATTACTTCGGCTATCAAAAATCACCCCCAACTACACTTTACAGCAACAAACTAATCCCAATAACTTTAAAATTACAAAAAAATGCTAAAAATCATAACAAACTATACCAGAATCACCTAAATTATTTCGGCTACCGTAAATCACCCCCAACTATCCCTTACCACAACAAACTAAACCATATCTCTTAAAATTACAAAAAAGGTGTACAAATCATAACAAATTATGCCAGACTCACCTAAATTACTTCGGCTACTCTAAATCATCACCAACTATCCCTTACCACAACAAACTAAACCCAATCACTTTTAAATTACAAAAAAATGCTACTAACCATAGAAAACTATGCCAAACTCACCTAAATTACTTCGGCTATCAAAAATCACCCCCAACTACACTTTACGGTAACAAACTAAGCCCAATCACTTTAAAATTACAAAAAAATGCTAAAAATCATAACAAACTATACCAGAATCACCTAAATTACTTCGGCAACCGTAAATCACCCCCAACTATCCCTTACCACAACAAACCAAACCATATCATCTTAAAATTACAAAAAAGGTGTACAAATCATAACAAACTATGCCAGACTCACCTAAATTACTTCGGCTACTCTAAATCATCACCAACTAACCCTTACCACTACAAACTAAACCCAATCACTTTTAAATTAAAAAAAATGCTACTAACCATAGCAAACTATGCCAAACTCACCTAAATTTTGTCGGCTATCGAAAATCACCCCCAACTACACTTTACAGCAACAAACTAAGCCCAATCACTTTAAAATTACAAAAAAATGCTAAAAATCATAACAAACTATACCAGAATCACCTAAATTACTTCGGCTACCGTAAATCACCCCCAACTATCCCTTACCACAACAAACCAAACTATATCATCTTAAAATTACAAAAAAAGGTGTACAAATCATAACAAACTATGCCAGACTCATCTAAATTACTTCGGCTACTGTAAATCATCACCAACTAACCCTTACCACAACAAACTAAACCCAATCACTTTTAAATTACAAAAAAATGCTACTAACTATAGCAAACTATGCCAAACTCACCTAAATTAGTTCGGCTATCAAAAATCACCCCCAACTACACTTTACAGCAACAAACTAAGCCTAATCACTTTAAAATTACAAAAAAATGCTAAAAATCATAACAAACTATACCAGAATCACCTAAATTACTTCGGCTACCGTAAATCACCCCCAACTATCCCTTACCGCAACAAACCAAACCATATCATCTTAAAATTACAGAAAAAGGTGTACAAATCATAACAAACTATGCCAGACTCACCTAAATTACTTCGGCTACTCTAAATCATCACCAACAAACCCTTACCACAACAAACTAAACCCAATCACTTTTAAATTACAAAAAAATGCTACTAACGATAGCCAACTATGCCAAACTCACCTAAATTACTTCGGCTATCAAAAATCACCCCCAACTACACTTTACAGCAACAAACTAAGCCTAATCACTTTAAAATTACAAAAAAATGCTAAAAATCATAACAAACTATACCAGAATCACCTAAATTACTTCGGCTACCGTAAATCACCCCCAACTATCCCTTACCACAACAAACCAAACCATATCATCTTAAAATTACAAAAAAAGGTGTACAAATTATAACAAATTATGCCAGACACACCTAAATTACTTCGGCTACTCTAAATCATCACCAACTAACCCTTACCACAACAAACTAAACCCAATCACTTTTAAATTACAAAAAAATGCTACTAACCATTGCAAACTATGCCAAACTCACCTAAATTATTTCGGCTATCAAAAATCACCCCCAACTACACTTAACAGCAACAAACTAAGCCCAATCACTTTAAAATTACAAAAAAATGCTAAAAATCATAACAAACTATACCAGAATCACCTAAATTACTTCGGTTACCGTAAATCACCCCCAACTATCCCTTACCACAACAAACCAAACCATATCATCTTAAAATTACTAAAAAAGGTGTGCAAATCATAACAAACTATGCCAGACTCACCTAAATTACTTCGGCTACTCTAAATCATCACCAACTAAACCTTACCACAACAAACTAAACCCAATCATTTTTAAATTACAAAAAAATGCTACTAACCAAAGCAAACTATGCCAAACTCACCTAAATTACTTCGGCTATCAAAAATCACCCCCAACTACACTTTACAGCAACAAACTAATCCCAATAACTTTAAAATTACAAAAAAATGCTAAAAATCAAAACAAACTATACCAGAATCACCTAAATTACTTCGGCTACCGTAAATCACCTCCAACTATCCCTTACCACAACAAACCAAACCATATCATCTTAGAATTACAAAAAAAGGTGTACAAATCATAACAAACTACGCCAGACTCACTTAAATTACTTCGGCTACTTTAAATCATCACCAACTAACCCTTACCACAACAAACAAAACCCAATCACTTTTAAATTACAAAAAAATGCTACTAACCATAGCAAACTATGCCAAACTCACCTAAATTACTTCGGCTATTAAAAATCACCCCCAACTACACTTTACAGCAACAAACTAAGCCCAATCACTTTAAAATTACAAAAAAATGCTAAAAATCATAACAAACTATACCAGAATCACCTAAATTACTTCGGCTACCGTAAATCACCCCCAACTATTCCTTACCACAACAAACCAAACCATATCATCTTAAAATTACATAAAAAGGTGTACAAATCATAACAAACTATGCCAGACTCACCTAAATTACTTCAGCTACTCTAAACCATCACCAACTAACCCTTACCACAACAAACTAAACACAATCACTTTTAAATTACAAAAAAATGCTACTAACCATAGCAAACTATGCCAAACTCACCTAAATTACTTCGGCTATCCAAAATCACTCCCAACTACACTTTACAGCAACAAACTAAGCCCAATCACTTTAAAATTACAAAAAAATGCTAAAAATCATAACAAACTATACCAGAATCACCTAAATTACTTCGGCTACCGTAAATCACCCCCAACTATCCCTTACCACAACAAACCAAACTATATCATCTTAATATTACATAAAAAGGTGTACAAATCATAACAAACTATGCCAGACTCACCTAAATTACTTCGGCTACTCTAAATCATCACCAACTAACCCTTACCACAACAAACTAAACCCAATCACTTTTAAATTACAAAAAAATGCTACTAACCATAGCAAACTATGCCAAACTCACCTAAATTACTTCGGCTATCAAAAATCACCCCCAACTACACTTTACAGCAACAAACTAAGCCCAATCACTTTAAAATTACAAAAAAATGCTAAAAATCATAACAAACTATACCAGAATCACCTAAATTACTTCGGTTACCGTAAATCACCCCCAACTATCCCTTACCACAACAAACCAAACTATATCATCTTAAAATTACTAAAAAAGGTGTGCAAATCATAACAAACTATGCCAGACTCACCTAAATTACTTCGGCTACTCTAAATCATCACCAACTAAACCTTACCACAACAAACTAAACCCAATCATTTTTAAATTACAAAAAAATGCTACTAACCAAAGCAAACTATGCCAAACTCACCTAAATTACTTCGGCTATCAAAAATCACCCCCAACTACACTTTACAGCAACAAACTAATCCCAATAACTTTAAAATTACAAAAAAATGCTAAAAATCAAAACAAACTATACCAGAATCACCTAAATTACTTCGGCTACCGTAAATCACCTCCAACTATCCCTTACCACAACAAACCAAACCATATCATCTTAGAATTACAAAAAAAGGTGTACAAATCATAACAAACTACGCCAGACTCACTTAAATTACTTCGGCTACTTTAAATCATCACCAACTAACCCTTACCACAACAAACAAAACCCAATCACTTTTAAATTACAAAAAAATGCTACTAACCATAGCAAACTATGCCAAACTCACCTAAATTACTTCGGCTATTAAAAATCACCCCCAACTACACTTTACAGCAACAAACTAAGCCCAATCACTTTAAAATTACAAAAAAATGTTAAAAATCATAACAAACTATACCAGAATCACCTAAATTACTTCGGCTACCGTAAATCACCCCCAACTATTCCTTACCACAACAAACCAAACCATATCATCTTAAAATTACATAAAAAGGTGTACAAATCATAACAAACTATGCCAGACTCACCTAAATTACTTCAGCTACTCTAAACCATCACCAACTAACCCTTACCACAACAAACTAAACCCAATCACTTTTAAATTACAAAAAAATGCTACTAACCATAGCAAACTATGCCAAACTCACCTAAATTACTTCGGCTATCCAAAATCACTCCCAACTACACTTTACAGCAACAAACTAAGCCCAATCACTTTAAAATTACAAAAAAATGCTAAAAATCATAACAAACTATACCAGAATCACCTAAATTACTTCGGCTACCGTAAATCACCCCCAACTATCCCTTACCACAACAAACCAAACCATATCATCTTAAAATTACAAAAAAAGGTGTACAAATCATAACAAACTATGCCAGACTCACCTAAATTACTTCGGCTTCTCTAAATCATCACCAACTAACCCTTACCACAACAAACTAAACCCAATCACTTTTAAATTACAAAAAAATGCTACAAACCCGTGGCAAACTATGCCAAACTCACCTAAATTACTTCGGCTATCAAAAATCACCCCCAACTACACTTTACAGCAACAAACTAAGCCCAATCACTTTAAAATTACAAAAAAATGCTAAAAATCATAACAAACTATACCAGAATCACCTAAATTACTTCGGCTACCGTAAATCACCCCCAACTATCCCTTACCACAACAAACCAAACCATATCATCTTAAAATTACAGAAAAAGGTGTACAAATCATAACAAACTATGCCAGACTCACCTAAATTACTTCGGCTACTCTAAATCATCACCAACAAACCCTTACCACAACAAACTAAACCCAATCACTTTTAAATTACAAAAAAATGCTACTAACGATAGCCAACTATGCCAAACTCACCTAAATTACTTCGGCTATCAAAAATCACCCCCAACTACACTTTACAGCAACAAACTAAGCCCAATCACTTTAAAATTACAAAAAAATGCTAAAAATCATAACAAACTATACCAGAATCACCTAAATTACTTCGGCTACCGTAAATCACCCCCAACTATCCCTTACCACAACAAACCAAACCATATCATCTTAAAATTACAAAAAAAGGTGTACAAATTATAACAAATTATGCCAGACTCACCTAAATTACTTCGGCTACTCTAAATCATCACCAACTAACCCTTACCACAACAAACTAAACCCAATCACTTTTAAATTACAAAAAAATGCTACTAACCATAGCAAACTATGCCAAACTCACCTAAATTATTTCGGCTATCAAAAATCACCCCCAACTACACTTTACAGCAACAAACTAAGCCCAATCACTTTAAAATTACAAAAAAATGCAAAAAATCATAACAAACTATACCAGAATTACCTAAATTACTTCGGCTACCGTAAATCTCCCCCAACTATCCCTTACCACAACAAACCAAACCATATCATCTTAAAATTACAAAAAAAGGTGTACAAATCATAACAAACTATGCCACACTTACCTAAATTACTTCGGCTACTCTAAATCATCACCAACTAACCCTTAGCACAACAAACTAAACCCAATTACTTTTAAATTACAAAAAAATGCTACTAACCATAGCAAACTATGCCAAACTCACCTAAATTACTTCGGCTATCAAAAATCACCCCCAACTACACTTTACAGCAACAAACTAAGCCCAATCACTTTAAAATTACAAAAAAAAGCTAAAAATCATAACAAACTATACCAGAATCACCTAAATTACTTCGGCTACCGTAAATCACCCCCAACTATCCCTTACCACAACAAACCAAACCATATCATCTTAAAATTACAAAAAAAGATGTACAAATCATAACAAATTATGCCAGACTCAACTAAATTACTTCGGCTACTCTAAATCATCACCAACTAACCCTTACCACAACAAACTAAACCCAATCACTTTTAAATTACAAAAAAATGCTACTAACCATAGCAAACTATGCCAAACTCACCTAAATTACTTCGGCTATCAAAATTCATCCCCAACTACTCTTTACAGCAACAAACTAAGCCCAATCACTTTAAAATTGCAAAAAAATGCTAAAAATCATAACAAACTATACCAGAATCACCTAAATTACTTCGGCTACCGTAAATCACCCTCAACTATCCCTTACCACAACAAACCAAACCATATCATCTTAAAATTACAAAAAGAGGTGTACAAATCATAACAAACTATGCGAGACTCACCTAAATTACTTCGGCTACTCTAAATCATCACCAACTAACCCTTACCACAACAAACTAAACCCAATCACTTTTAAATTACAAAAAAATGCTACTAACCATAGCAAACTATGCCAAACTCACCTAAATTACTTCGGCTATCAAAAATCACCCCCAACTACACTTTATAGCAACAAACTAAGCCCACTCACTTAAAAATTACAAAAAAATGCCAAAAATCATAACAAACTATACCAGAATCACCTAAATTACTTCGGCTACCGTAAATCACCCCCAACTATCCCTTACCACAACAAACCAAACCATATCATTTTAAAATTACAAAAAAAGGTGTACAAATCGTAACAAACTATGCCAGACTCACCTAAATTACTTCGGCTATTCATAATCATCACCAACTAACCCTTGCAACAACAAACAAAACCCAATCACTTTTAAATTACAAAAAAATGCTACTAACCATAGCAAACTATGCCAAACTCACCTAAATTACTTCGGCTATCAAAAATCACCCCCAACTACACTTTACAGGAACAAACTAAGCCCAATCACTTTAAAATTACAAAAAAATGTTAAAAATCATAACAAACTATACCAGAATTACCTAAATTACTTCGGCTACCGTAAATCACCCCCAACTATCCCTTACCACAACAAACCAAACCATATCATCTTAAAATTACAAAAAAAGGTGTACAAATCGTAACAAACTATGCCAGACTCACCTAAATTACTTCGGCTACTCTAAATCATCACCAACTAACCCTTACCACAACAAACTAAACCCAATCACTTTTAAATTACAAAAAAATGCTACTAACCATAGCAAATTATGCCAAACTCACCTAAATTACTTCGGCTAACAAAAATCACCCCCAACTACACTTTACAGCAACAAACTAAGCCCAATCACTTTAAAATTACAAAAAAATGCTAAAAATCATAACAAACTATACCAGAATCACCTAAATTACTTCGGCTACCGTAAATCACCCCCAACTATTCCTTACCACAACAAACCAAACCATATCATCTTAAAATTACATAAAACGGTGTACAAATCATAACAAACTATGCCAGACTCACCTAAATTACTTCAGCTACTCTAAACCATCACCAACTAACCCTTACCACAACAAACTAAACCCAATCACTTTTAAATTACAAAAAAATGCTACTAACCATAGCAAACTATGCCAAACTCACCTAAATTACTTCGGCTATCCAAAATCACTCCCAACTACACTTTACAGCAACAAACTAAGCCCAATCACTTTAAAATCACAAAAAAATGCTAAAAATCATAACAAACTATACCAGAATCACCTAAATTACTTCGGCTACCGTAAATCACCCCCAACTATCCCTTACCACAACAAACCAAACCATATCATCTTAAAATTACAAAAAAAGGTGTACAAATCATAACAAACTATGCCAGACTCACCTAAATTACTTCGGCTACTCTAAATCATCACCAACTAACCCTTACCACAACAAACTAAACCCAATCACTTTTAAATTACAAAAAAATGCTACTAACCCGTGGCAAACTATGCCAAACTCACCTAAATTACTTCGGCTATCAAAAATCACCCCCAACTACACTTTACAGCAACAAACTAAGCCCAATCACTTTAAAATTACAAAAAAATGCTAAAAATCATAACAAAGTATACCAGAATCACCTAAATTACTTCGACTACAGTAAATCACCCCCAACTATCCTTTACCACAACAAACCAAACCATATCATCTTAAAATTACAGAAAAAGGTGTACAAATCATAACAAACTATGCCAGACTCACCTAAATTACTTCGGCTACTCTAAATCATCACCAACAAACCCTTACCACAACAAACTAAACCCAATCACTTTTAAATTACAAAAAAATGCTACTAACGATAGCCAACTATGCCAAACTCACCTAAATTACTTCGGCTATCAAAAATCACCCCCAACTACACTTTACAGCAACAAACTAAGCCCAATCACTTTAAAATTACAAAAAAATGCTAAAAATCATAACAAACTATACCAGAATCACCTAAATTACTTCGGCTACCGTAAGTCACCCCCAACTATCCCTTACCACAACAAACCAAACCATATCATCTTAAAATTACAAAAAAAGGTGTACAAATTATAACAAATTATGCCAGACTCACCTAAATTACTTCGGCTACTCTAAATCATCACCAACTAACCCTTACCACAACAAACTAAACCCAATCACTTTTAAATTACAAAAAAATGCTACTAACCCGTGGCAAACTATGCCAAACTCACCTAAATTACTTCGGCTATCAAAAATCACCCCCAACTACACTTTACAGCAACAAACTAAGCCCAATCACTTTAAAATTACAAAAAAATGCTAAAAATCATAACAAACTATACCAGAATCACCTAAATTACTTCGGCTACCGTAAATCTCCCCCAACTATCCCTTACCACAACAAACCAAACCATATCATCTTAAAATTACAAAAAAAGGTGTACAAATCATAACAAACTATGCCACACTTACCTAAATTACTTCGGCTACTCTAAATCATCACCAACTAACCCTTAGCACAACAAACTAAACCCAATCACTTTTAAATTACAAAAAAATGCTACTAACCATAGCAAACTATGCCAAACTCACCTAAATTACTTCGGCTATCAAAAATCACCCCCAACTACACTTTACAGCAACAAACTAAGCCCAATCACTTTAAAATTACAAAAAAAAGCTAAAAATCATAACAAACTATACCAGAATCACCTAAATTACTTCGGCTACCGTAAATCACCCCCAACTATCCCTTACCACAACAAACCAAACCATATCATCTTAAAATTACAAAAAAAGGTGTACAAATCATAACAAATTATGCCAGACTCAACTAAATTACTTCGGCTACTCTAAATCATCACCAACTAACCCTTACCACAACAAACTAAACCCAATCACTTTTAAATTACAAAAAAATGCTACTAACCATAGCAAACTATGCCAAACTCACCTAAATTACTTCGGCTATCAAAAATCATCCCCAACTACTCTTTACAGCAACAAACTAAGCCCAATCACTTTAAAATTACAAAAAAATGCTAAAAATCATAACAAACTATACCAGAATCACCTAAATTACTTCGGCTACCGTAAATCTCCCCCAACTATCCCTTACCACAACAAACCAAACCATATCATCTTAAAATTACAAAAAAAGGTGTACAAATCATAACAAACTATGCCACACTTACCTAAATTACTTCGGCTACTCTAAATCATCACCAACTAACCCTTAGCACAACAAACTAAACCCAATCACTTTTAAATTACAAAAAAATGCTACTAACCATAGCAAACTATGCCAAACTCACCTAAATTACTTCGGCTATCAAAAATCACCCCCAACTACACTTTACAGCAACAAACTAAGCCCAATCACTTTAAAATTACAAAAAAAAGCTAAAAATCATAACAAACTATACCAGAATCACCTAAATTACTTCGGCTACCGTAAATCACCCCCAACTATCCCTTACCACAACAAACCAAACCATATCATCTTAAAATTACAAAAAAAGGTGTACAAATCATAACAAATTATGCCAGACTCAACTAAATTACTTCGGCTACTCTAAATCATCACCAACTAACCCTTACCACAACAAACTAAACCCAATCACTTTTAAATTACAAAAAAATGCTACTAACCATAGCAAACTATGCCAAACTCACCTAAATTACTTCGGCTATCAAAAATCATCCCCAACTACTCTTTACAGCAACAAACTAAGCCCAATCACTTTAAAATTACAAAAAAATGCTAAAAATCATAACAAACTATACCAGAATCACCTAAATTACTTCGGCTACCGTAAATCACCCTCAACTATCCCTTACCACAACAAACCAAACCATATCATCTTAAAATTACAAAAAGAGGTGTACAAATCATAACAAACTATGCGAGACTCACCTAAATTACTTCGGCTACTCTAAATCATCACCAACTAACCCTTACCACAACAAACTAAACCCAATCACTTTTAAATTACAAAAAAATGCTACTAACCATAGCAAACTATGCCAAACTCACCTAAATTACTTCGGCTATCAAAAATCACCCCCAACTACACTTTATAGCAACAAACTAAGCCCACTCACTTAAAAATTACAAAAAAATGCCAAAAATCATAACAAACTATACCAGAATCACCTAAATTACTTCGGCTACCGTAAATCACCCCCAACTATCCCTTACCACAACAAACCAAACCATATCATTTTAAAATTACAAAAAAAGGTGTACAAATCGTAACAAACTATGCCAGACTCACCTAAATTACTTCGGCTATTCATAATCATCACCAACTAACCCTTGCAACAACAAACAAAACCCAATCACTTTTAAATTACAAAAAAATGCTACTAACCATAGCAAACTATGCCAAACTCACCTAAATTACTTCGGCTATCAAAAATCACCCCCAACTACACTTTACAGGAACAAACTAAGCCCAATCACTTTAAAATTACAAAAAAATGTTAAAAATCATAACAAACTATACCAGAATTACCTAAATTACTTCGGCTACCGTAAATCACCCCCAACTATCCCTTACCACAACAAACCAAACCATATCATCTTAAAATTACAAAAAAAGGTGTACAAATCGTAACAAACTATGCCAGACTCACCTAAATTACTTCGGCTACTCTAAATCATCACCAACTAACCCTTACCACAACAAACTAAACCCAATCACTTTTAAATTACAAAAGAATGCTACTAACCATAGCAAACTATGCCAAACTCACATAAATTACTTCGGCTATCAAAAATCACCCCCAACTACACTTTACGGTAACAAACTAAGCCCAATCACTTTAAAATTACAAAAAAATGCTAAAAATCACAACAAACTATACCAGAATCACCTAAATTACTTCGGCAACCGTAAATCACCCCCAACTATCCCTTACCACAACAAACCAAACCATATCATCTTAAAATTACAAAAAAAGGTGTACAAATCATAACAAACTATGCCAGACTCACCTAAATTACTTCGGCTACTCTAAATCATCACCAACTAACCCTTACCACAACAAACTAAACCCAATCACTTTTAAATTAAAAAAAATGCTACTAACCATAGCAAACTATGCCAAACTCACCTAAATTATGTCGGCTATCGAAAATCACCCCCAACTACACGTTGCAGCAACAAACTAAGCCCAATCACTTTAAAATTACAAAAAAATGCTAAAAATCATAACAAACTATACCAGAATCACCTAAATTACTTCGGCTACCGTAGATCACCCCCAACTATCCCTTACCACAACAAAGCAAACCATATCATCTTAAAATTACAAAAAAAGGTGTACAAATCATAACAAACTATGCCAGACTCACCTAAATTACTTCGGCTACTCTAAATCATCACCAACTAACCCTTACCACAACAAACTAAACCCAATCACTTTTAAATTACAAAAAAATGCTACTAACCATAGCAAACTATGCCAAACTCACCTAAATTACTTCGGCTATCATAAATCATCACCAACTAACCCTTACCACAACAAACTAAACCCAATCACTTTTAAATTACAAAAAAATGCTACTAACCGTAGCAAACTATGCCAAACTCACCTAAATTACTTCGGCTATCAAAAATCACCCCCAACTACACTTTACAGCAACAAACTAAGCCCAATCACTTTAAAATTACAAAAAAATGCTAAAAATCATAACAAACTATACCAGAATCACCTAAATTATTTCGGCTACCGTAAATCACCCCCAACTATTCCTTACCACAACAAACCAAACCATATCTCTTAAAATTACAAAAAAAGGTGTACAAATCATAACAAATTATGCCAGACTCATCTAAATTACTTCGGCTACTCTAAATCATCACCAACTATCCCTTACCACAACAAACTAAACCCAATCACTTTTAAATTACAAAAAAATGCTACTAACCATAGCAAACTATGCCAAACTCACCTAAATTACTTCGGCTATCAAAAATCACCCCCAACTACACTTTACGGTAACAAACTAAGCCCAATCACTTTAAAATTACAAAAAAATGCTAAAAATCATAACAAACTATACCAGAATCACCTAAATTACTTCGGCAACCGTAAATCACCCCCAACTATCCCTTACCACAACAAACCAAACCATATCATCTTAAAATTACAAAAAAAGGTGTACAAATCATAACAAACTATGCCAGACTCACCTTAATTACTTCGGCTACTCTAAATCATCACCAACTAACCCTTACCACAACAAACTAAACCCAATCACTTTTAAATTAAAAAAAATGCTACTAACCATAGCAAACTATGCCAAACTCACCTAAATTATGTCGGCTATCGAAAATCACCCCCAACTACACTTTACAGCAACAAACTAAGCCCAATCACTTTAAAATTACAAAAAAATGCTAAAAATCATAACAATCTATACCAGAATCACCTAAATTACTTCGGCTACCGTAAATCACCCCCAACTATCCCTTACCACAACAAAGCAAACCATATCATCTTAAAATTACAAAAAAAGGTGTACAAATCATAACAAACTATGCCAGACTCACCTAAATTACTTCGGCTACTCTAAATCATCACCAACTAACCCTTACCACAACAAACTAAACCCAATCACTTTTAAATTACAAAAAAATGCTACTAACCATAGCAAACTATGCCAAACTCACCTAAATTACTTCGGCTACCATAAATCATCACCAACTAACCCTTACCACAACAAACTAAACCCAATCACTTTTAAATTACAAAAAAATGCTACTAACCGTAGCAAACTATGCCAAACTCACCTAAATTACTTCGGCTATCAAAAATCACCCCCAACTACACTTTACAGCAACAAACTAAGCCCAATCACTTTAAAATTACAAAAAAATGCTAAAAATCATAACAAACTATACCAGAATCACCTAAATTATTTCGGCTACCGTAAATCACCCCCAACTATTCCTTACCACAACAAACCAAACCATATCTCTTAAAATTACAAAAAAAGGTGTACAAATCATAACAAATTATGCCAGACTCATCTAAATTACTTCGGCTACTCTAAATCATCACCAACTATCCCTTACCACAACAAGCTAAACCCAATCACTTTTAAATTACAAAAAAATGCTTCTAACCATAGCAAACTATGCCAAACTCACCTAAATTACTTCGGCTATCAAAAATCACCCCCAACTACACTTTACGGTAACAAACTAAGCCCAATCACTTTAAAATTTCAAAAAAATGCTAAAAATCATAACAAACTATACCAGAATCACCTAAATTACTTCGGCAACCGTAAATCACCCTCAACTATCCCTTACCACAACAAACCAAACCATATCATCTTAAAATTACAAAAAAAGGTGTACAAATCATAACAAACTATGCCAGACTCACCTAAATTACTTCGGCTACTCTAAATCATCACCAACTAACCCTTACCACAACAAACTAAACCCAATCACTTTTAAATTAAAAAAAATGCTACTAACCATAGCAAACTATGCCAAACACACCTAAATTACTTCGGCTATCAAAAATCACCCCCAACTACACTTTACAGCAACAAACTAAGCCCAATCACTTTAAAATTACAAAAAAATGATAAAAATCATAACAAACTATACCAGAATCACCTAAATTACTTCGGCTACCGTAAATCGCCCCCAACTAGCCCTTACCACAACAAACCAAACCATATCATCTTAAAATTACAAAAAAGGTGTACAAATCATAACAAACTATACCAGAATCACCTAAATTACTTCGGCTACCGTAAATCACCACCAACTATCCCTTACCACAACAAACCAAACCATATCATCTTAAAATTACAAAAAAAGTGTACAAATCATAACAAACTATGCCAGACTCACCTAAATTACTTCGGCTACTCTAAATCATCACCAACTAACCCTTAGCACAACAAACTAAACCCAATCACTTTTAATTTACAAAAAAATGCTACTAACTATAGCAAACTATGCCAAACTCACCTAAATTACTTCGGCTCTCAAAAATCACCCCCAACTACACTTTACAGCAACAAACTAAGCCCAATCACTTTAAAATTACAAAAAAATGCTAAAAACTATAACAAACTATACCAGAATCACCTAAATTACTTCGGCTACCGTAAATCACCCCCAACTAGCCCTTACCACAACAAACCAAACCATATCATCTTAAAATTACAATAAAAGTGTACAAATCATATCAAACTATGCCAGACTCACCTAAATTACTTCGGCTACTCTAAATCATTACCAACTAACCCTTACCACAACAAACTAAACCCAATCACTTTTAAATTACAAAAAAATGCTACTAACCATAGCAAACTATGCCAAACTCACCTAAATTATTTCGGCTATCAAAAATCACACCCAACTACACTTTACAGCAACAAACTAAGCCCAATCACTTTAAAATTACAAAAAAATGCTAAAAATCATAACAAACTATACCAGAATCACCTAAATTACTTCGGTTACCGTAAATCACCCCCAACTATCCCTTACCACAACAAACCAAACCATATCATTTTAAAATTACTAAAAAAGGTGTGCAAATCATAACAAACTATGCCAGATTCACCTAAATTACTTCGGCTACTCTAAATCATCACCAACTAACCCTTACCACAACAAACTAAACCCAATCATTTTTAAATTACAAAAAAATTGTACTAACCAAAGCAAACTATGCCAAACTCACCTAAATTACTTCGGCTATCAAAAATCACCCCCAACTACACTTTACAGCAACAAACTAAACCCAGTCACTTTAAAATTACAAAAAAATCTTAAAAATCATAACAAACTATACCTGAATCACCTAAATTACTTCGGCTACCGTAAATCACCCCCAACTATCCCTTACCACAACAAACCAAATTATATCATCTTAAAATTACAAAAAAAGGTGTACAAATCATAACAAACTATGCCAGACTCACCTAAATTACTTCGGCTACTGTAAATCATCACCAACTAACCCTTACCACAACAAACTAAACCCAATCACTTTTAAATTACAAAAAAATGCTACTAACCATAGCAAACTATGCCAAACTCACCTAAATTAGTTCGGCTATCAAAAATCACCCCCAACTACACTTTACAGCAACAAACTAAGCCTAATCACTTTAAAATTACAAAAAAATGCTAAAAATCATAACAAACTATACCAGAATCACCTAAATTACTTCGGCTACCGTAAATCACCCCCAACTATCCCTTACCACAACAAACCAAACCATATCATCTTAAAATTACAGAAAAAGGTGTACAAATCATAACAAACTATGCCAGACTCACCTAAATTACTTCGGCTACTCTAAATCATCACCAACAAACCCTTACCACAACAAACTAAACGCAATCACTTTTAAATTACAAAAAAATGCTACTAACGATAGCCAACTATGCCAAACACACCTAAATTACTTCGGCTATCAAAAATCACCCCCAACTACACTTTACAGCAACAAACTAAGCCCAATCACTTTAAAATTACAAAAAAATGCCAAAAATCATAACAAACTATACCAGAATCACCTAAATTACTTCGGCTACCGTAAATCACCCCCAACTATCCCTTACCACAACAAACCAAACCATATCATCTTAAAATTACAAAAAAAGGTGTACAAATTATAACAAATTATGCCAGACTCACCTAAATTACTTCGGCTACTCTAAATCATCACCAACTAACCCTTACCACAACAAACTAAACCCAATCACTTTTAAATTACAAAAAAATGCTACTAACCATAGCAAACTATGCCAAACTCACCTAAATTATTTCGGCTATCAAAAATCACCCCCAACTACACTCTACAGCAACAAACTAAGCCCAATCACTTTAAAATTACAAAAAAATGCTAAAAATCATAACAAACTATACCAGCATCACCTAAATTACTTCGGCTACCGTAAATCACCCCCAACTCTCCCTTACCACAACAAACCAAACCATATCATCTTAAAATTACAAAAAAGGTGTACAAATCATAACAAACTATGCCAGACTCACCTAAATTACTTCGGCTACTCTAAATCATCACCAACTAACCCTTACCACAACAAACTAAACCCAATCACTTTTAAATTACAAAAAAATGCTACTAACCATAGCAAACTATGCCAAACTCACCTAAATTACTTCGGCTACCATAAATCATCACCAACTAACCCTTACCACAACAAACTAAACCCAATCACTTTTAAATTACAAAAAAATGCTACTAACCGTAGCAAACTATGCCAAACCCACCTAAATTACTTCGGCTATCAAAAATCACCCCCAACTACACTTTACAGCAACAAACTAAGCCCAATCACTTTAAAATTACAAAAAAATGCTAAAAATCATAACAAACTATACCAGAATCACCTAAATTATTTCGGCTACCGTAAATCACCCCCAACTATTCCTTACCACAACAAACCAAACCATATCTCTTAAAATTACAAAAAAAGGTGTACAAATCATAACAAATTATGCCAGACTCATCTAAATTACTTCGGCTACTCTAAATCATCACCAACTATCCCTTACCACAACAAACTAAACCCAATCACTTTTAAATTACAAAAAAATGCTACTAACCATAGCAAACTATGCCAAACTCACCTAAATTACTTCGGCTATCAAAAATCACCCCCAACTACACTTTACGGTAACAAACTAAGCCCAATCACTTTAAAATTACAAAAAAATGCTAAAAATCATAACAAACTATACCAGAATCACCTAAATTACTTCGGCAATCGTAAATCACCCCCAACAATCCCTTACCACAACAAACCAAACCATATCATCTTAAAATTACAAAAAAAGGTGTACAAATCATAACAAACTATGCCAGACTCACCTAAATTACTTCGGCTACTCTAAATCATCACCAACTAACCCTTACCACAACAAACTAAACCCAATCACTTTTAAATTAAAAAAAATGCTACTAACCATAGCAAACTATGCCAAACTCACCTAAATTATGTCGGCTATCGAAAATCACCCCCAACTACACTTTACAGCAACAAACTAAGCCCAATCACTTTAAAATTACAAAAAAATGCTAAAAATCATAACAATCTATACCAGAATCACCTTAATTACTTCGGCTACCGTAAATCACCCCCAACTATCCCTTACCACAACAAACCAAACCATATCATCTTAAAATTACAAAAAAAGGTGTACAAATCATAACAAACTATGCCAGACTCACCTAAATTACTTCGGCTACTCTAAATCATCACCAACTAACCCTTACCACAACAAACTAAACCCAATCACTTTTAAATTAAAAAAAATGCTACTAACCATAGCAAACTATGCCAAACTCACCTAAATTATGTCGGCTATCGAAAATCACCCCCAACTACACTTTACAGCAACAAACTAAGCCCAATCACTTTAAAATTACAAAAAAATGCTAAAAATCATAACAAACTATACCAGTATCACCTAAATTACTTCGGCTACCGTAAATCACCTCCAACTATCCCTTACCACAACAAACTAAACCCAATCACTTTTAAATTACAAAAAAATGCTACTAACCATAGCAAACTATGCCAAACTTACCTAAATTACTTCGGCTATCAAAAATCACCCCCAACTACACTCTACAGCAACAAACTAAGCCCAATCACTTTAAAATTACAAAAAAATGCTAAAAATCATAACAAACTATACCAGAATCACCTAAATTACTTCGGCTACCGTAAATCACCCCCAACTCTCCCTTACCACAACAAACCAAACCATATCATCTTAAAATTACAAAAAAGGTGTACAAATCATAACAAACTATGGCAGACTCACCTAAATTACTTCGGCTACTCTAAATCATCACCAACTAACCCTTACCACAACAAACTAAACCGAATCACTTTTAAATTACAAAAAAATGCTACTAACCATAGCAAACTATGCCAAACTCACCTAAATTACTTCGGCTACCATAAATCATCACCAACTAACCCTTACCACAACAAACTAAACCCAATCACTTTTAAATTACAAAAAAATGCTACTAACCGTAGCAAACTATGCCAAACCCACCTAAATTACTTCGGCTATCAAAAATCACCCCCAACTACACTTTACAGCAACAAACTAAGCCCAATCACTTTAAAATTACAAAAAAATGCTAAAAATCATAACAAACTATACCAGAATCACCTAAATTATTTCGGCTACCGTAAATCACCCCCAACTATTCCTTACCACAACAAACCAAACCATATCTCTTAAAATTACAAAAAAAGGTGTACAAATCATAACAAATTATGCCAGACTCATCTAAATTACTTCGGCTACTCTAAATCATCACCAACTATCCCTTACCACAACAAACTAAACCCAATCACTTTTAAATTACAAAAAAATGCTACTAACCATAGCAAACTATGCCAAACTCACCTAAATTACTTCGGCTATCAAAAATCACCCCCAACTACACTTTACGGTAACAAACTAAGCCCAATCACTTTAAAATTACAAAAAAATGCTAAAAATCATAACAAACTATACCAGAATCACCTAAATTACTTCGGCAATCGTAAATCACCCCCAACTATCCCTTACCACAACAAACCAAACCATATCATCTTAAAATTACAAAAAAAGGTGTACAAATCATAACAAACTATGCCAGACTCACCTAAATTACTTCGGCTACTCTAAATCATCACCAACTAACCCTTACCACAACAAACTAAACCCAATCACTTTTAAATTAAAAAAAATGCTACTAACCATAGCAAACTATGCCAAACTCACCTAAATTATGTCGGCTATCGAAAATCACCCCCAACTACACTTTACAGCAACAAACTAAGCCCAATCACTTTAAAATTACAAAAAAATGCTAAAAATCATAACAATCTATACCAGAATCACCTTAATTACTTCGGCTACCGTAAATCACCCCCAACTATCCCTTACCACAACAAAGCAAACCATATCATCTTAAAATTACAAAAAAAGGTGTACAAATCATAACAAACTATGCCAGACTCACCTAAATTACTTCGGATACTCTAAATCATCACCAACTAACCCTTACCACAACAAACTAAACCCAATCACTTTTAAATTACAAAAAAATGCTACTAACCATAGCTAACTATGCCAAACTCACCTAAATTACTTCGGCTACCATAAATCATCACCAACTAACCCTTACCACAACAAACTAAACCCAATCACTTTTAAATTACAAAAAAATGCTACTAACCGTAGCAAACTATGCCAAACTCACCTAAATTACTTCGGCTATCTAAAATCACCCCCAACTACACTTTACAGGAACAAACTAAACCCAATCACTTTAAAATTACAAAAAAATGCTAAAAATCATAACAAACTATACCAGAATCACCTAAATTACTTCGGCTACCGTAAATCACCCCCAACTATCCCTTACCACAACAAACCAAACCATATCATCTTAAAATTACAAAAAAAGGTGTACAAATTATAACAAACTAGCTGAATGTACCCGGCGTTGCCCGGACGTAGATTAAATAAACGCAGTGTTGACTAAAGTGGTGATGTTGACTAATCGACATTATAATACAATTAAACAGGAATCCTCTACTTTTTCAATCACAAAATAAACAAATTTGTTGAAATTAACCTTCGTTGTCAGGACCGGGTACTTCAATATGATTTGGACAAAGAGGATACCTTGGTTGATATCTGAGATGAAAAATCTTGAATAGACTCTTTAGGCAAAGACGCAGTTGTTCTATAAGCGATTCCAGGAAATCGAAATTAACTTTAGATAATTTTCGGGGAAATCGAAGTTTACAAATTAGCTGATCATGTTATGATAAAATTGAAAACACAATGGAACCATTCCTTTTGCTGCAGTCAACTCACAAACAGAACAGTATGTAGATGATTTTGACTTATCTTCAGAATAAACAAACACTTCAGCATAATTATCTTCTTCTAAACTGCACAAAAATTATTAAAACCTGGCCGCAACTGGTTGGACAATTACAGTGCGAACCTTTTGAGCTCCCTTTCCAGTATTAAAATTTTGGTATGTGGTAAAATGTGGTATTTGGTTTAATTTGTGCATCGCTAGATTTTCAAACTTGTCCATCTTAGTTATAAATGATGTAAAGCAATAATGAACACAATGTATTTACGTAAAATAAATAGTGTAAAACGCGTATCAATGTCAGTAAAGTCTGATCCAACGCTGTAAATTTTGGATTTCAGCCGAGGCAGATTTGGTGAAAAATAAAAACAACATTATCATTAACTGAACGGTCCGGTACGACGATGGTGATTGGGAGCAAATTTGGTTAACGGCAAAATTAACATTCTATATAAAATAAATAAATATTTTGACGGGAATATGGTGGATGTAAAAATCTTATTCGGCTTCTCCGACGAACTCACACTTGTTTACATTAACACAAACTTGTTGAACAATTAAAGTGCGAACCTCTTGTGCTCCCGTTCCAGTATTAAAATATCAATACCAATACCATAGATATTAAAAAAGACAATTTCCATCACCTTTCATAATACGGTGTGGTAATTGTACATCGCTAGATTTTCAAACTTCTCCATCTTAGTTATAAATGATGTAAAGCAATAATGAACACATTGTACGTAAAATAAATAGTGTAAAACGTGTATAAGCACATAATTATTAAGGGTATGAATGTCAGTGATGTCTGGTACATACAACGGTGAAAATTTCGGATTTCAGCCAGGGCAAATTTGGTGAAAAACAAATACACCACTACCATTAACTGAACGTAAAAATTAGCGTACAAATATAAGTGGAGTCCGGTTCGACGCTGGTAATTTTTCGAAAATTGATTGGGGGCAGATTTGGTTAACGCGAGGATCAAATGTTAAATTAAAATACTTTATTTGATAGTGGTAGACGTTCGAACACTGATGCGTCGCTTCATCGAATTTGGCGACTTTGCGAACAGTTTCCGACGCTGGAGCAGCAATTTTCACAATTGTAGTTGTGTTAAAATTAAACACCGCGATCGAGTACTGCTCCACACGCTGAACCAGCAATTCTCGAATTCTAAGAAACGATAAGAAAGGCTTATCCAATGCTTGGAATGTGCGAATTTCTGCATAGATATTGAATAAAACCAAATCGAGCATCGCCTTTTCACGTTTGTGACCTTGCCCTTGACGTGGCAGGCTCAAGCTGCTTCAATAATGTAAAAATCTTATTCGGCATCTCCAATAAACTCACATTTGTTTACATTAACACGCATTCCTTCATGGACTTGTGACGAATTACAAACAAATATTGCAACTTCAAGTGTTCCATTTAATTTCGTTTCTGGGTGCAAGCTCCTTTCTTTTCACTCTAGTCAGTCTGAACTTATTACACAGAGTGATATTTTCAAATCCAGGCGCCCCAAATAATTTTGTCGTTGTTTTCAAAAGTTTCAAGAGAAGGAGAGTTGACAGAGAAGCTAAATTATTCCAAATTATTCCCATTTAGTTCTCTGACAACGTTAAAGACAATGTTGAAATATATAAATACAAAATTTCACACCATAAAAACGAAGTATTTGGGAATTATGTATAAAAAAAGTCGAAGTTATTTATGTTAATTTGGCGTGATTTGCTATGGTTCAAAAAAATGCAAAAATATTAGGTTGATTTGGGGTTGTTTCGGATGATATGGGTTTCTTTGAGGATTGTTTGGAATGGTTATTGATGGTTGGCAGGGTTTAGGTTTGGCGGATTAAACGAAATTTTTGGTAATTATAATGTGATTGGGCTTTGGTTGGCTTGGTAAGAAGTGGTTGGGGTGATTTAGGGGAATTCGAAGTCATTTATGCGAGTTTGGCGTAGTTTGCTTAGAATTCGTAATTTTTTTTTAATTATGGGTTGACCTGGAGTAGTTTTGAATGGTAAGTGTATGACTTTTAGGGATAGTTTGGAATGGTGCGTTATGTTTGGGGTGTTTAACGTATTCAGGTAAATTTTACAAAAATTTTGGTAATTTTAAAATGAAGAATTAAAGTGCGAACCTCTTGAGCTCTATTTCCGGTATTAAAAATGCAATAGGAAAAATAGTAAAAAAGACTATTTCCATCACTTTTCACGGGAATTATACATGGTGGTATTTGTTCTCCGCTTACTATTAGATTTTCAAACTGCTCCATCTTAGTTATAAATAATGCAGAACCATTAATGAACGCAATGTACGTAAAATAAATAGTGTAAATCGTGTATAAGCACACAATACTTAAGCGTATGATGACAGTGAAAATTTCGGATTTTGGCCGGAGCAGGTTTGGTGAAGAACAAATACACCACTATCATTAACTGAACGTAAAAATTAGCGTACGATAATAAGTGAAGTCCGGTCCGACGCTGGAAATTTTTCGAAAATCGATTGGGGAGAGTTGTGGTTAACGGCAAGAACAAATCGGGAATATCGGGAATAAAATAATTTATTTAATAGCGATAGAACTTCGAATACCGATGCGTCGCCTCGACCTTGGCGACGTTGAATACCAGCGTTCCAGACGCTGAAGCAGCAATTTTCACAATTATATGAGGTGCACGTGCCTAGTGCGTATAAAAACAATTTGGATAACAAAAGAGATTAATTTGTATGTACCAAATAATACTCGCACAGGTGTACTCGTATGGCCCGTCATAATTTTCACGAAATGAATTTAAGAAATTAACATTCTAAAGTAAATAAATATTTTGACGGGAATGTTAAAAATCTTATTCGGCCTTTCCGACAAACTAATACTTGTTTACATTAACATGCATTCCTTCATGGACCTGTGACGAATTACAAACGAATACCGAAATTTCAAGTGTTCCACGTCAGTCTGAACTTATTACACAGTGATATTTTCACATTCAGGCGCCCTAAATTATTTTGCCGTTGATTTCAAAAGTTTCCCTGGAAGGAGAGTATTCAGCAAGGGGCTCGTCAGGGGTGGCAGAGTTGGCAGTGCCACTCCAAATATAAATTTACTATCGAACACAACAATAGTTCTGTAATTCAATTGCAGAATTTCGAAATTTTCAGATATTTTCACGAAAATCTAGGGTTTACACCGCGTTTATACCGCTTTAAAGTTAAAAACCATAGAGCTGTTTATACAAATTCACGCATGTTGAGAAGGTAGGGCTTGCCCCGTCAGCGTGTTGCAATTCAGAAATACGTTTATGTTTGCATCTCAACTGGAACAAATAATTATTGGAAAGTGGAAGAAAATCAAAATTGGTATTAGCAAATTTAGTATTCAGAATAACGTCTATTAGTCGAAACAATATGTTTTATGTGCAGATATTTATTAATATTTTATGATTTAATACGATAAGGCATTTATAAATGACACAACCAAATGGAAGATTTTGATTGAAAATGATTATTAATTTATGGTAACCGAAGTAATTTAGGTGAGTTTGGCATAGTTTGCTATGGTTTGTATCATTTTTTGTAATTTTAAAGTGATTTGGCTTAGTTTGTGGAGGTAAGGGGTAGTTGGGGGTGATTTATGGTAGCCGAAGTAATTTGGGTGAGTTTGGCATAGTTTGCTATGGTTTGTATAATTTTTTGTAATTTTAAAGTGATTTAGCTTAGTTTGGGGTGGTAAGGGGTAGTTGGGGATGATTTATGGTAGCCCAAGTAATTTGGGTGATTTTGGCATAGTTTGCTATGGTTTGTATCATTTTTTGTAATTTTAAAGTGATTGGGCTTAGTTTGGGGCGGTAAGGGGTAGTTGGGGGTGATTTATAATAGCCGAAGTAATTTGGGTGAGTTTGGCATAGTTTGCTATGGTTTGTATCATTTTTTCTAATTTTAAAGTGATTGGGCTTAGTTTGGGGCGGTAAGGGGTAGTTGGGGGTGATTTATAATAGCCGAAGTAATTTGGGTGAGTTTGGCATAGTTTGCTATGGTTTGTGGCATTTTTTGTAATTTTAAAGTGATTGGGCTTAGTTTGGGGCGGTAAGGGGTAGTTGGGGGTGATTTATGGTAGCCGAAGTAATTTGGGTGAGTTTGGCATAGTTTGCTATGGTTTGTGGCATTTTTTGTAATTTTAAAGTGATTTGGCTTAGTTTGTGGTGGTAAGGGGTAGTTGGGGGTGATTTATGGTAGCCGAAGTAATTTGGGTGATTTTGGCATAGTTTGCTATGGTTTGTATCATTTTTTGTAATTTTAAAGTGAGTGGGCTTAGTTTGGGGCGGTAAGGGGTAGTTGGGGGTGATTTATAATAGCCGAAGTAATTTGGGTGAGTTTGGCATAGTTTGCTATGGTTTGTGGCATTTTTTGTAATTTTAAAGTGATTGGGCTTAGTTTGGGGTGGTAAGGGGTAGTTGGGGGTGATTTAGGATAGCCGAAGTAATTTGGGTGAGTTTGGCATAGTTTGCTATGGTTTGTGGCATTTTTTGTAATTATAAAGTGATTGGGCTTAGTTTGTGGTGGTAAGGGGTAGTTGGGGGTGATTTATGATAGCCGTAGTAATTTGGGTGATTTTGGCATAGTTTGCTATGGTTTGTATCATTTTTTGTAATTTTAAAGTGAGTGGGCTTAGTTTGGGGCGGTAAGGGGTAGTTGGGGGTGATTTATAATAGCCGAAGTAATTTGGGTGAGTTTGGCATAGTTTGCTATGGTTTGTGGCATTTTTTGTAATTTTAAAGTGATTGGGCTTAGTTTGAGGTGGTAAGGGGTAGTTGGGGGTGATTTATGATAGCCGAAGTAATTTGGGTGAGTTTGGCATAGTTTGCTATAGTTTGTAGCATTTTTTGTAATTTTAAAGTGATTTGGTTTAGTTTGGGGTGGTAAGGGGTAGTTGGGGGTTGATTTATGGTAACCGAAGTAATTTGGTTGAGTTTGGCATAGTTTAGTATGATTTGTAACATTTTTTGTAATTTTAAAGTGATTGCGCTTAGTTTGGGGTGGTAAGGGGTAGTTGGGGGTGATTTATGGTAGCCGAAGTAATTTGGGTGAGTTTGGCATAGTTTGCTATGGTTTGTGGCATTTTTTGTAATTTTAAAGTGATTGGGCTTAGTTTGGGTTGGTAAGGGGTAGTTGGGGGTGAATTTTGGTAGCCGAAATAATGTGTGTGAGTGTGAGAATAGTCTGCTATGGTTTGTGTCATTTTGTTTTATTTTAAAGTGATTGGAGTTACTTGGGGTTGCTAAGGGGTGGTAAGGGATGATTTAAGATAACGGATCTAATTTGTCAGTTTGGCGTAGTTCGGGAATTTTTTGGGGTTGATTTGGTAAAGTTTGCAATGGTAAGAGATATTTGAGGATTTTTAATGCAGGCGGATTAAATTTGGAGTGGTTTGGTAATTTTTAAATGAGTCACGGATCGGGGACATTATAATTGAAATCAAAATTATAATTGAAATATCTGCGCCTCGCTAGGTACGGCAAAAGTATATGATCAGGAACGCAGAAGTGAAAGTGCTTTTAATGTAAACCGGTCGCCCGACGTCGAAGTTGTTTTGGCTAGACACGTGCTTCTAAAAAAAACCCGGTCTCCGCGAGCCGATCATTTTTTGCTTATTTTAACCGGTTTTTATTCGGTTTTTATTTAAATACAAAGGAACCGGACCGAATTTTGCAAAATCTCCTTATTAGCGTTCATTCTCGGCCCTTGATAGACCCGTGTCTAAAATTTCAAGTCTCCAGCCCTCCCGGTTTGGGCTGTAGGTTGTCGGTGAATCAGTGAATGTGTAGATGTGTAGATGTGTAGATGTGTAGATGTGTAGATGAGTGTGTCAGTGAGGACACTTTGCTTTATATATATAGATTATGCCAGACTCACCTAAATTACTTCGGCTACTCTAAATCATCACCAACTAACCCTTACCACAACAAACTAAACCCAATCACTTTTTAATTACAAAAAAATGCTACTAACCATAGCAAACTATGCCAAACTCACCTAAATTACTTCGGCTACCATAAATCATCACCAACTAACCCTTACCACAACAAACTAAACCCAATCACTTTTAAATTACAAAAAAATGCTACTAACCGTAGCAAACTATGCCAAACCCACCTCAATTACTTCGGCTATCAAAAATCACCCCCAACTACACTTTACAGTAACAAACTAAGCCCAATCACTTTAAAATTACAAAAAAATGCTAAAAATCATAACAAACTATACCAGAATCACCTAAATTATTTCGGCTACCGTAAATCACCCCCAACTATTCCTTACCACAACAAACCAAACCATATCTCTTAAAATTACAAAAAAAGGTGTACAAATCATAACAAATTATGCCAGACTCATCTAAATTACTTCGGCTACTCTAAATCATCACCAACTATCCCTTACTACAACAAACTAAACCCAATCACTTTTAAATTACAAAAAAATGCTACTAACCATAGCAAACTATGCCAAACTCACCTAAATTACTTCGGCTATCAAAAATCACCCCCAACTACACTTTACGGTAACAAAATAAGCCCAATCACTTTAAAATTACAAAAAAATGCTAAAAATCATAACAAACTATACCAGAATCACCTAAATTACTTCGGCAATCGTAAATCACCCCCAACTATCCCTTACCACAACAAACCAAACCATATCATCTTAAAATTACAAAAAAAAGTGTACAAATCATAACAAACTATGCCAGACTCACCTAAATTACTTCGGCTACTCTAAATCATCACCAACTAACCCTTACCACAACAAACTAAACCTAATCACTTTTAAATTAAATAAAATGCTACTAACCATAGCAAACTATGCCAAACTTACCTAAATTACTTCGGCTATCAAAAATCACCCCCAACTACACTCTACAGCAACAAACTAAGCCCAATCACTTTAAAATTACAAAAAAATGCTAAAAATCATAACAAACTATACCAGAATCACCTAAATTACTTCGGCTACCGTAAATCACCCCCAACTATCCCTTACCACAACAAACCAAACCATATCATCCTAAAATTACAAAAAAAGTGTACAAATCATAACAAACTATGCCAGACTCACCTATATTACTTCGGCTACTCTAAATCATCACCAACTAACCCTTAGCACAACAAACTAAACCCAATCACTTTTAAATTACAAAAAAATGCTACTAACCATAGCAAACTATGCCAAACTCACCTAAATTATTTCGGCTATCAAAAATCACCCCCAACTACACTTTACAGCAAGAAACTAAGCCCAATCACTTTAAAATTACAAAAAAATGCTAAAAACTATAACAAACTTTACCAGAATCACCTAAATTACTTCGGCTACCGTAAATCGCCCCCAACTAGCCCTTACCACAACAAACCAAACCATATCATCTTAAAATTACAATAAAAAGTGTACAAATCATAACAAACTATGCCAGACTCACCTAAATTACTTCGGCTACTCTAAATCATCACCAACTAACCCTTACCACAACAAACTAAACCCAATCACTTTTAAATTACAAAAAAATGCTACTAACCATAGCAAACTATGCCAAACTCACCTAAATTATTTCGGCTATCAAAAATCACCCCCAACTACACTTTACAGCAACAAACTAAGCCCAATCACTTTAAAATTACAAAAAAATGCTAAAAATTATAACAAACTATACCAGAATCACCTAAATTACTTCGGCTACCGTAAATCACCCCCAACTATCCCTTACCACAACAAACCAAACCATATCATCTTAAAATTACAAAAAAGGTGTACAAATCATAACAAACTATGCCAGACTCACCTAAATTACTTCGGCTACTCTAAATCATCACCAACTAACCCTTACCACAACAAACTAAACCCAATCACTTTTAAATTACAAAAAAATGCTACTAACCATAGCAAACTATGCCAAACTCACCTAAATTACTTCGGCTATCAAAAATCACCCCCAACTACACTTTACAGCAACAAACTAAACCCAATCACTTTAAAATTACAAAAAAATGCTAAAAATCATAACAAACTATACCAGAATCACCTAAATTACTTCGGCTACCGTAAATCACCACCAACTATCCCTTACCACAACAAACCAAACCATATCATCTTAAAATTACAAAAAAAGTGTACAAATCATAACAAACTATGCCAGACTCACCTAAATTACTTCGGCTACTCTAAATCATCACCAACTAACCCTTAGCACAACAAACTAAACCCAATCACTTTTAATTTACAAAAAAATGCTACTAACTATAGCAAACTATGCCAAACTCACCTAAATTACTTCGGCTATCAAAAATCACCCCCAACTACACTTTACAGCAACAAACTAAGCCCAATCACTTTAAAATTACAAAAAAATGCTAAAAACTATAACAAACTATACCAGAATCACCTAAATTACTTCGGCTACCGTAAATCACCCCCAACTAGCCCTTACCACAACAAACCAAACCATATCATCTTAAAATTACAATAAAAGTGTACAAATCATATCAAACTATGCCAGACTCACCTAAATTACTTCGGCTACTCTAAATCATCACCAACTAACCCTTACCACAACAAACTAAACCCAATCACTTTTAAATTACAAAAAAATGCTACTAACCATAGCAAACTATGCCAAACTCACCTAAATTATTTCGGCTATCAAAAATCACACCCAACTACACTTTACAGCAACAAACTAAGCCCAATCACTTTAAAATTACAAAAAAATGCTAAAAATCATAACAAACTATACCAGAATCACCTAAATTACTTCGGTTACCGTAAATCACCCCCAACTATCCCTTACCACAACAAACCAAACCATATCATCTTAAAATTACAAAAAAAGGTGTACAAATCATAACAAATTATGCCAGACTCATCTAAATTACTTCGGCTACTCTAAATCATCACCAACTATCCCTTACCACAACAAACTAAACCCAATCACTTTTAAATTACAAAAAAATGCTAAAAATCATAACAAACTATACCAGAATCACCTAAATTACTTCGGCTACCGTAAATCACCCCCAACTATCCCTTACCACAACAATCCAAACCATATCATCTTAAAATTACAAAAAAAGGTGTACAAATTATAACAAATTATGCCAGACTCACCTAAATTACTTCGGCTACTCTAAATCATCACCAACTAACCCTTACCACAACAAACTAAACCCAATCACTTTTAAATTACAAAAAAATGCTAAAAACTATAACAAACTATACCAGAATCACCTAAATTACTTCGGCTACCGTAAATCACCCCCAACTAGCCCTTACCACAACAAACCAAACCATATCATCTTAAAATTACAATAAAAGTGTACAAATCATATCAAACTATGCCAGACTCACCTAAATTACTTCGGCTACTCTAAATCATCACCAACTATCCCTTACCACATGTTAACATAAATTAAGTAACTAAGCAACAGACAATAACAAAATTGTTGATTTATTGATTTTGTAAGATTTTGAAGTTTATAAAAATTTTCAAAAATATATATCTTGTACTCGTGTGGCGTATTTCACAAGAATCCACGAAACTCAAAACATTGGTCCTTCGAGCCGGATAGTAAAAAAATAACAACAATAAGAAGAAGCCGATCCATCACAACATATCGTCCAGCATTTTGCCTCAGGGTACAAGGTCAGTCAGATCATTGCATCATATCAAATCGTTCCATCCTCGAGTTACAATTAAATCGCATCCACCTTATTGATCAATCGTCAAAATATACATATTTTGGGCAAGAGGTGGTAAATTAATTGTAAACTAACATATCAATTTCAATAAATACAAATGGATATCGATCAATTAGTCGCACAACGTGGTTTCTTAAAGGCTAAACTAACAAGGTTTGTCAAGTTTTTAAAGGATTTAGAACATGACAACTCAAAGTCAGATCAATTACAGTTGCGTTTTGACATGCTACAGCAGGTCTGGAAGCAATTCGACGATGTACAATCACAAATCGAAATCATTGACAGTAGCGATGTTCAATGCTGCGAGCGCGAATCATTTGAAGACAAATATTTTGATGCAGCAACGCAGACAACTCAATTGTTGAGATCAACTACCCCGAGCACAAGCTCGATTCTAACCCATCCTCCAATGGACGCAATCTCAAATTCAAATACGAACAATCAATTTAACATAAAATTTCCTCAAATAAACTTGCCATCATTCAGCGGCGGTTATAATGACTGGATGCATTTTCATGACACATTCAATTCGTTAATTCACAATAATCCATGTTTGACAACTATTCAGAAATTTTATTATTTACAATCGTCACTCAAGGGCGAAGCTGCTCAAATTGTAGCATCACTTCAAATTACCGAAGACAACTACTTGTTAGCATGGGATTTGTTGAAGCGACGTTTTGAAGACAAAAAAGTAATAACTCGCGCACACGTTAAGGAAATTGTTGATATTTCTCCTGTTAAACCCAATGCTCCCGCGTTAAGGAATTTTGTAAACACAATTGTCAAAAATTATCGATCACTTGCCAACCTTGGTGAATGTGTTGAGCAATGGGACACTATATTGCTATATATATTAACGTCAAAGTTAGATTTTGAAGTCAAGAAAAATTGGGAAATCTATATGAAAGACATCGCGAAACCTACATTTACAATCTTCACAGAATTTTTGACACAACAGTGCAAATTGCTAGAAGCTATTGATGAAAAGCCCGCAAAACTAACATTGTTCAAAAAACCGCCTGAACAGAAGTCATTTTCGCATTTAGCAATGAATCGAATAAAATGTCCGATATGTCAAGAAAATCATCTCATTTATCATTGTAAACAATTTTTGGGTTTGTCAATCAGCAACCGGTTAGCGAACGTCCGCAGATTGAATCTGTGCACAAATTGTCTACGGTCAGGACACACAAATTCAGAGTGCAGATCAAGTGCCTGTCGCAAATGCCAGAAAAAACACAATTCACTTTTGCATTTTCCATCAGCCATACAGCAAATTTCAACAGATGCAATGGCAAGCGTTTCAAATGAGAAAGAGTCAACTTCGATCGAAGTAAAACCTACAACTACGGCTTTAGCATCGCTCTATAATAGCAGTTTGTCTCCGGAGCCATTCGTCTTGTTAGCTACAGCGCAAATAATAATTTACGATTCAAATAATCAACCCGTTCTTTGTCGCGCTATTCTGGACAGTGGTTCACAATCTAATTTCATGACCAAGTGGTTGTCGGAAAGACTAGATCTCATATCATCAAAAATAAGTGTTATCGTATGCGGTATTAACCAAGCAGCATTGCGCATCAAAGCAAAAACAAAGGCAAGAATACAATCACGTCAAAATCAGTACTCTGCCGAGTTGACATTTCTAATTTTGGATCAAATTACTGTTCTCACTCCACAAAAAATGTTAAAACGTCATAAGCTGTGCATTCCGCCTGATATTCAAGATTGCTTAGCAGATCCTGAGTTTGATCAACCTGGGCGCATCGATGCACTTTTAGGAGCAAACATATTCTTTGATTTACTTTGCCTCGGACAAGTAAAGTTGGGACAGAATGAAATCATATTAAACAAAACAAATTTAGGATGGATTGTGTCGGGACAAACATTTCAGTGCGAACCACTGGAAACGAAATCATGTCTTTTAATCGCAAATTCAGATGTACAGGACCAACTTCAACAGTTTTGGCAACTGGAAAGCCATTATGCGATTCCCAAATACTCAAGGGAGGAAGTCGAGTGTGAAGAACATTTTTTAAAAACCGTGCGTCGAGACGAAACTGGTCGTTTCTCGGTTCAATTGCCTTTAAAGGCGAATTATACAGATTTAGGCGACTCCAGAGCAATGGCAATCACGCGTTTCGTTTTAATTGAACGTAAACTCCTCGCGAATCCAAAATTACGAGCAGACTATAATGAATTTATGGCAGAATATGAATCACTCGGTCATATGTCACGAGTAACTTTTGATCAATCAAGTTCTGAGGTACCCATATTTTATCTACCACATCATGGAGTACTGAAGGAGCAAAGCACCACTACTCGCTTACGCGTTGTTTTTGACGCCTCTGCAAAAAGCACTTCCGGTTTATCACTAAATGATGTATTAAAAATCGGTCCAACGATTCAAAACGACCTATTCACTACCCTCATACGATTTCGGCAGCATTCCGTAGTTTTAATTGCAGACATAGGGAAGATGTATAGGCAAATTAACATTGAACCAGCTCAACGTGACCTTCAGCGCATTGTTTGGCGATCGGATCCAAAAGGTGAGCTTAAGCATTATCGGCTCAACACGGTGACATACGGCACAGCTTCCGCGTCATTTCTATCAACTCGATGCCTAAAGCAATTGGCAATTGAAAATAGTTCAACTTACCCTCGAGAAGCAGCAATAATACAAAACGATTTTTACGTGGATGATCTTTTGACAGGATCTAATGATTCACGTGATTTAAGTACAATTTCACAAAACTTAATCACGATTTTCAAAAGTGCCGGGTTTGAATTAAGAAAATTCTTATCAAATGATTCATCAGTACTTGATAATTTGACCAGGGCACCAGACAATGCATCGAGATTTTTAATTGCAGATGATCAATCTAAAACTTTAGGAATTTCATGGTACGCGTCATCGGACAATTTTGAATATAAGATACGCGAATATGGCAATCATTGTCATGTCACAAAAAGAAAAATCCTGTCAATTATAGCTAAGATATTCGATCCTTTGGGCCTCCTTGGGCCAATCACGGTGCAAGCCAAGATCATATTACAAAAACTATGGCAATTAAACGTAACATGGGACGAATCAGTGCCTATCAGTTTGCACACGTCATGGATACAGTTTTGCAAACGGCTCGAGGATTCGCAAACCGTTCGCGTACCTCGGCATAGAATTTTACCCAACGCAAGAACCGTGCAACTCCATGGCTTCTGTGACGCAAGCGAGTTGGCTTATGGAGCCTGTGTATACATCCGATCACAAGCGTTCCGCGAACGCGTCCAGGTGAGTCTTCTCTGCGCAAAGTCGCGTGTCGCGCCGCTTAAGGCAATCTCTCTTCCGCGTCTCGAATTGTGTGGTGGCTTACTTCTCGCACAACTTATGAAAAGGGTTAAAAACGCTCTAGACATTCACATCAGCGATATTTTTTATTGGACGGACTCTACTATATTACTTTCTTGGCTAGCTGCTGAGCCTGGAAAACATTCGTGTCAAATCGCGTATCGGAAATCCAAACTTTAACAGATGTTAAACATTGGCGGCATGTAAAATCAGCAGATAATCCCGCAGACATAATCTCCCGCGGGATATTCCCGGGCGAGTTTGCAGAGACCAAATTGTGGTGGGGTGGCCCGTCATTTTTAAGCAAGGATTTCACGGTGTGGGAAGCCCAAACACGAGACAATCTATTGTTAAAACATCAAGAAGCTCCAGAACGTAAAATCATAAGTTTGCCCTGTTCATTGGAATTAGATTTTGTAACCAAATTCTCAAGTATCAAAACGTTACAACGAATAATCGCATATTGCTTGAGATTTATTTCAAATGCTCAATTATCATCAAACTTCCGTATCTCGGGTAATCTAAGTACACAGGAAAACGAAAGGGCTACAACAGTGCTTCTAAAATATGTTCAGAAAAGGCATTTCACGTCGGAAATCGCGGCGCTTCGCCGTACGAGCTCTGTTAAACCGAGCAGTCGATTAAGAACTCTTAATGTATTTTTGGATCCAGAAGGATTGATTCGCGTCGGTGGTAGGTTAAAAAATTCAAATTTGGAATACCATCAAAAACATCCTATCGTTTTGCCAAGTCAATATCATGTGACCAAACTCATCATCGAAGATTATCACCGCAAAAATTTGCATTCCGGGACTCAAGCCACACTCGCGTCAGTTCGACAAAACTATTGGCCACTCAAAGGCAATCAAACAGTGAAAGGAGTGTTAAGACGATGCGTAGTCTGCTTTAGAGCTAATCCAATTTCAGTGATTCCCCAAATGGGTGACTTACCAAAACAAAGAGTCACGCCTGCGCGTCCATTCTACCACTGTGGGGTAGATTACGCAGGGCCATATGCATTGAAGGGAGGTCAAACACGCAACAGCAAAATAGTAAAGTCGTATTTATGCATTTTCGTCTGTCTTGCTACGAAGGCTGTACACATTGAGCTCGCAACTGACTTGACCACACAATGTTTTTTAAACGCATTTAAGAGATTTGCTTCTAGGCGTGGAGCAGCGCGTCAAATGTTTTCTGATAATGCCACCAATTTTACTGGGGCTAATAACTATCTTCAGAAAATTTCTAAGTTGTTGCAAACTAACGATTTTCAAAATTATTTCTCGTATTCCAGTATTGAATGGAAATTCATTCCTCCTCACAGTCCGCACTTTGGCGGCCTGTGGGAAGCATCAGTAAAATCTATCAAATATCATCTCAAACGTATTTTGACCAACATTAACTTAACTTACGAGGAGTTTTACACTCTCCTCACTCAGGTGGAAGCGGTTTTAAACTCGCGGCCCTTAATTCCCCTTTCCGAGGATCCCAATGATCTGACAGCGTTGACCCCGGGACATTTCTTGATCGGGGAGCCGCTAAATGCAATTCCGCAGCCACATCTAACAGACCAGCCTATCAACTTTGTACATCGATTCAAACACATACAATTGATGAGCCAACACTTCTGGACCCGCTGGTCCAAAGACTATTTACATCGGTTGCAGCAGCGTACCAAGTCCCACTTCAACAAGTCTCCTTCTCTCCTCGTCGGTTCACTTGTACTTTTGAAGGAAGACAACGCACCTCCCCTACATGGGCTGCTAGGACGCATTACAGCAGTTCATCCAGGAGCGGATGGCGTTGTGCGTGTCGTCACCGTGAGAACGAGAGGCGGCGAAGTTAAGCGTGCCAGTGCCAAAGTGTGCCTGCTACCAATCATGGACAATATGGACGCTTAAGAGTGCTTATTATTGAAGTTCTTTAGATAATTTGTTAGTTGTCTTTGAAGCAATCACGTGAATTTTCGTTGAAAGGGAGCCTTTCAAGGGCGGCGGTATGTTAACATAAATTAAGTAACTAAGCAACAGACAATAACAAAATTGTTGATTTATTGATTTTGTAAGATTTTGAAGTTTATAAAAATTTTCAAAAATATATATCTTGTACTCGTGTGGCGTATTTCACAAGAATCCACGAAACTCAAAACACCACAACAAACTAAACCCAATCACTTTTAAATTACAAAAAAATGCTAAAAATCATAACAAACTATACCAGAATCACCTAAATTACTTCGGCTACCGTAAATCACCCCCAACTATCCCTTACCACAACAAACCAAACCATATCATCTTAAAATTACAAAAAAGGTGTTCAAATCATAACAAACTATGCCAGACTCACCTAAATTACTTCGGCTACTCTAAATCATCACCAACTAACCCTTACCACAACAAACTAAACCCAATCACTTTTAAATTACAAAAAAATGCTACTAACCATAGCAAACTATGCCAAACTCACCTAAATTACTTCGGCTATCAAAAATCACCCCCAACTACACTTTACAGCAACAAACTAAGCCCAATCACTTTAAAATTACAAAAAAATGCTAAAAATCATAACAAACTATACCAGAATCACCTAAATTACTTCGGCTACCGTAAATCACCTCCAACTATCCCTTACCACAACAAACTAAACCCAATCACTTTTAAATTACAAAAAAATGCTACTAACCAAAGCAAACTATGCCAAACTCACCTAAATTACTTCGGCTATCAAAAATCACCCCCAACTACACTTTACAGCAACAAACTAAACCCAGTCACTTTAAAATTACAAAAAAATGTTAAAAATCATAACAAACTATACCTGAATCACCTAAATTACTTCGGCTACCGTAAATCACCCCCAACTATCCCTTACCACAACAAACCAAACTATATCATCTTAAAATTACAAAAAAAGGTGTACAAATCATAACAAACTATGCCAGACTCACCTAAATTACTTCGGCTACTGTAAATCATCACCAACTAACCCTTACCACAACAAACTAAACCCAATCAATTTTAAATTACAAAAAAATGCTACTAACCATAGCAAACTATGCCAAACTCACCTAAATTAGTTCGGCTATCAAAAATCACCCCCAACTACACTTTACAGCAACAAACTAAGCCTAATCACTTTAAAATTACAAAAAAATGCTAAAAATCATAACAAACTATACCAGAATCACCTAAATTACTTCGGCTACCGTAAATCACCCCCAACTATCCCTTACCACAACAAACCAAACCATATCATCTTAAAATTACAGAAAAAGGTGTACAAATCATAACAAACTATGCCAGACTCACCTAAATTACTTCGGCTACTCTAAATCATCACCAACAAACCCTTACCACAACAAACTAAACGCAATCACTTTTAAATTACAAAAAAATGCTACTAACGATAGCCAACTATGCCAAACTCACCTAAATTACTTCGGCTATCAAAAATCACCCCCAACTACACTTTACAGCAACAAACTAAGCCCAATCACTTTAAAATTACAAAAAAATGCCAAAAATCATAACAAACTATACCAGAATCACCTAAATTACTTCGGCTACCGTAAATCACCCCCAACTATCCCTTACCACAACAAACCAAACCATATCATCTTAAAATTACAAAAAAAGGTGTACAAATCATAACAAACTATGCCAGACTCACCTAAATTACTTCGGCTATTCTTAATCATCACCAACTAACCCTTACCACAACAAACTAAACCCAATCACTTTTAAATTACAAAAAAATGCTACTAACCATAGCAAACTATGCCAAACTCACCAAAATTACTTCGGCTATCTAAAATCACCCCCAACTACACTTTACAGGAACAAACTAAACCCAATCACTTTAAAATTACAAAAAAATGCTAAAAATCATAACAAACTATACCAGAATCACCTAAATTACTTCGGCTACCGTAAATCACCCCCAACTATCCCTTACCACAACAAACCAAACCATATCATCTTAAAATTACAAAAAAAGGTGTACAAATTATAACAAACTAGCTGAATGTACCCGGCGTTGCCCGGACGTAGATTAAATAAACGCAGTGTTGACAAAAGTGGTGTATTTGTGATGTAGACTAATCGACATTATAATACAATTAAACAGGAATGCTCTACTTTTCCAATCACAAAATAAACAAATTTGCTGAAATTAACCTGCATTGCCAGGACCGGGTACTTCAATATGATTTGGAAAATGACGATAATTTCGTTTCTGGGTGCAAGCTCCTTTCTTTTCACTCTTTTTCACTCTTCAAGAGAAGGAGAGTTGACAGAGAAGCTGAACTATTCCAAATTATTCCCATTTAGTTCTCTAACAACGTTAAAGAATGTCGTCGAAGAATGTTGAAATATATAAATAAATAATTTCACACCATAAAAACGATGTATTTGGTGTAGTTTCGGATGATAAGGTTTTTTTTGGGGATTGTTTTGAATGGTTATTGATGGTTGGCGGGGTTTAGCTTTGGCGGATTAAACGAAACTTTTGGTAATTTTAATGCGATTGGGTTTAGTTTGGCTTGGTAAGAAGTGGTTGGGGTGATATAGCGGAAGTCGAAGTAATTTATGCGAGTTTAGCGTAGTTTGCTTGTAATTCGTAATTTTTTTACATTTTAGGTTGATGTGGGGTAGTTTGGAATGGCAAGTGTATGATTTTTGAGAGTAGTTTGGAATGGTACATTATGTTTAGGGGTTTTTAACGTATTCAGGTAAAATATACAGAAAATTTGGTAATTTTAAAATGAACAATTATAGTGCGAACCTCTTGAGCTCTATTTTCGGTAATAAAATGCAATAGGAAAGATAGTAAAAAAGACTATTTCCATCACTTTTCAGAGGAATTATACGTGCTGGTATTTGTACCCCGCTTACTATTCCTCCATCTTAGTTATAAATAATGCAGAACAATAATGAACACAATGTACATAAAATAAATAGTGTAAATCGTGTATAAGCACACATTACTTATGATGTCAGTGAAATCCGGTAAAACTGCAAATTTCGGATTTTGGCCGGAGCAGGTTTGGTGAAGATCAAATACACCACTATCATTAAATGAACGTAAAAATTAGCGTACGGTATATAAGTGGAGTCCGGTACGACGATGGTAATTTTTCGAAAATCGATTGGGGAGATATTTACTTAAAGTCAAGAACAAATCGGGAATATTATATTAAAAAAATTTATTTAATAGCGATAGAACTTCGAATACTGATGCGTCACCTCGACCTTGGCGACGTTGAGTACCAGCGTTCCAGACGCTGAAGCAGCAATTTTAACAATTATATTAGGTGCACGTGCCTAGTGCGTATTAAAAGAATTTGGATTACCAAATAATACTCGCGCAGGTGTACTCGACTGGCCCGTCATAATTTGCACAAAATGAATTAACATACTAAAGTATATAAATATTTTGACGGGAATGTGGTGGGTGTAAAAATCTTATTCGGCCTCTCCGACAAACTAACACTTGTTTACATTAACATGCATGCCTTCATGGACCTGTGACAAATTACAAACAAATATCTAAATTTCAAGTGTTCCATTTGATTTTGTTTCTGGATGCAAGCGGTTTTTTTCACTCTTGTCAGTCTGAACTTATTACATAGTGATATTTTCACATCCAGGTGCCCTAAATTTATTTTGCCGCTGATTTCAAAAATTTTTCTGGAAGGAAAGTAGTCAGCAGTGGGGCTCGTCAGGGGTGGCAGGGTTGGCAGTGCCACTCCAAGTATAAATTTACTATCGAACACAAAATTAGTTCTGTAATTCAGTTGCAGAATTATGAATTTTTCAGATATTTTCACGAAAATTTAGCGCTTACACCGCCACTGGTATGAATGTCAGTGATATTCTGGTACATACAACGGTGAAAATTTCGGGGCAAATTTGGTGAAAAACAAATACACCACTATCATTAACTAAACGTAAAAATTAGCGTACAAATATAAGTGGAGTCCGGTCCGATGCTGATAATTTTTCGAAAATTGATTGGGGGCAGATTTGGTTAACGCGAGGATCAAATGTTAAATTAAAATACTTTATTTGATAGCGGTAGACCTTCGAACACTGTTGCGTTGCCTCAGCGAATTTGGCGACTTTGCGAACAGTTTCCGACGCTGGAGCAGCAATTTTCACAATTGTAGTTGTGTTAAAATTAAACACCGCGATCGAGTACTGCTCCACACGCTGAACCAGCAATTCTCGAATTCTAAGAAACGATAAGAAAGGCTTATCCAACGCTTGGTATGTGCGAATTTCTGCATAGACACTCAATCAAACTAAATCGAGCATCGCCTTTTCACGTTTCTGACCTTGCCCTTGACGTGGCAGGCTCCAGCTGCTTCAATAATGTAAAAATCTTATTCGGCCTCTCCAATAAACTCACATTTGTTTACATTAACACGCATTCCCTCATGGACTTGTGACGAATTACAAACAAATATTTCAACTTCAAGTGTTCCATCTAATTTCGTTTCTGGGTGCAAGCTCCTTTATTTTCACTCTAGTCAGTCTAAACTTATTACACAGAGTTATATTTTCAAATCCAGGCGCCCTAAAGAATTTTGTCGTTGTTTTCAAAAGTTCCAAGAGAAGGAGAGTTGACATAGAAGCTAAATTATTCCAAATTCTTCCCATTTAGTTCTCTGACAACGTTAAAGACAATGTTGAAATATATAAATACAAAATTTTACACCATAAAAACGAAGTATTTAGGAATTATTACCATGTTTATATCGTGAGCGTTTAGTGTAAATAAATCGTGTCTAAGCATACAATACTTAAGCGTATGATGTCAGTGAAAATTTCGGATTTCGGCCGGAGCAGGTTTGGTGAAGAACAAATACACCACTATCATTAACTGAACGGTAAAAATTAGCGTACGAAAATAAGTGAAGTCCGGTCCGACGCTGGAAATTTTTCGAAAATCGATTGGGGAGAGTTTTGGTTAACGGCAAGAACAAATCGGGAATATTATATTAAAATAATTTATTTAATAGCGATAGAACTTTGAATACCGATGCGTCGCCTCGACCTTGGCGACGTTGAGTACCAGCGATCCAGACGCTGAAGCAGCAATTTTCACAATTATATGAGGTGCACGTGCCTAGTGCGTATAAAAACAATTTGGATAACAAAAGAGATTAATTTGTATGTACCAAATAATACTCGCACAGATGTACTCGTATGGCCCGTCATAATATTCACAAAATCAATTTAAGAAATTAACATTCTAAAGTAAATAAATATTTTGACAGGAATGTTAAAAATCTTATTCGGTCTCTCCGACAAACTAACACTTGTTTACATTAACATGCATTCCTTCATGGACCTGTGACGAATTACAAACAAATATCGAAATTTCAAGTGTTCCATGTCAGTCTGAACTTATTACACAGTGATATTTTCACATTCAGGCGCCCTAAATTATTTTGACGTTGATTTATAAAGTTTCCCTGGAAGGAGAGTAGTCAGCAGGTGCCTCGTCAGGGGTGGCAGGGTTGGCAGTGCCACTCCAAGTATAAATTTACTATCGAACACAAAGATAGTTCTGATTCAATTGCAGAATTTCGAATTTTTCAGATATTTTTACGAAACTCTAGCGCTTACACCGCCTTTATACCTCTTTAAAGTTAAAAACCATAGAGCTGTTTATACAAATGCACGCATGTTGAAAAGGTAGGGCTTGCCCCGTCAGCGTGTTGCAATTCAGAAATACGTTTATGTTTGCATCTCAACTGGAACAAATATTTATTGGAAGGTGGAAGAGAATCGAAATAGGTATCAGCCTATTTAATATTCAGGATAACGACTATTAGTCGGAACAATATATTTTATGTGCAGATATTTATTAATATTTGAAAATTTAATACGATAAGGCATTTATAAATAACACAACCAAATAGAAGATTTTGATTGAAAACGATTATTAATTTATGGTAGCCGAAGTAATTTAAGTGAGTTTGGCATAGCTTGCTATGTTTTGTAGCATTTTTGTAATTTTAAAGTGATTAGGCTAATTTTGGGGCGGTAAGGGTTAGTTGGGGGTAATTTATGGTAGCCGAAGTAATTTAGGTGAGTTTGGAATAGTTTGCTATGGTTTGTAGCATTTTTTGTAATTTTAAAGCGATTGGGCTTAGTTTGGGGTGGTAAGGGGTAGTTGGGGGTGATTTATGGTAGCCGAAGTAATTCAGGTGAGTTTGAGATAGTTTGCTATGGTTTGTAGCATTTTTCGTAATTTTAAAGTGATTGGGCTAATTTTAGGGTTGTAAGGAGTAGTTGGGGGTGATTTATGGTAGCCGAAGTAATTTAGGTGAGTTAGGCATAATTTGCTATGATTTGTTGAATATTTTGTAATTTTAAAGTGATTGGGCTTATTTTAGGGTTGTAAGGGGTAGTTCGGGGTGATTTATGGTAGCCGAAGTAATTTAGGGGAGTTTGGCATAGTTTGCTACGGTTTGTAGAATTTTTTTGTAATTTTAAAGTGATTGAGCCTATTTTGGGGTGGTAAGGGGTAGTTGGGGGTGATTTATAGAAGCCAAAGTAATTTAAGTAAGTTTGGCATAGTTTGCAATGGTTTGTAGCATTTTTTGTAATTTTAAAGTGATTGGGTTTATTTTGTGGTTGTAAGGGGTAGTTCGGGGTGATTTATGGTAGCCGAAGTAATTTAGGGGAGTTTGGCATAGTTTGCTACGGTTTGTAGAATTTTTTTGTAATTTTAAATTGATTGAGCCTATTTTGGGGTGGTAAGGGGTAGTTGGGGGTGATTTATGGAAGCCAAAGTAATTTAGATGAGTTTGGCATAGTTTGATATGGCTTGTAACATTTTTTGTAATTTTAAAGTGATTGGGCTGAGTTTGGGGTGGTAAGGGGTGGTTGGGGGTGATTTATGATAGCCGAAGTAATTTAAGTGAGTTTGGCATAGTTTGCTATGGTTTGTAGCATTTTTTGTAATTTTAATGTGATTGGGTTTAGTTTGTGGTTGGTAAGGGGTAGTTGGGGGTGATTTATGTTAGCCGAAGTAATTTAGGTGAGTTAGGCATAGCTTGCTATGGTTTGTAGCATTTTTTGTAATTTTAAAGTGATTGGGATGAGTTAGGGGTGGTAAGGGGTAGTTGGGGGTAATTTATGATAGCCGAAGTAATTTAAGTGAGTTTGGCATAGTTTGCTATGGTTTGTAGCATTTTTTGTAATTTTAAAGTGATTGGGCTTATTTTGGGGTAGTAAGGGGTTGTTGGGGGTGATTTATGTTAGCCGAAGTAATTTGGGTGAGTTAGGCATAGTTTGCTATGGTTTGTAGCATTTTTTGTAATTTTAAAGTGATTGGGATGAGTTAGGGGTGGTAAGGGGTAGTTGGGGGTGATTTATGATAGCCGAAGTAATTTAAGTGAGTTTGGCATAGTTTGCTACGGTTTGTAGAATTTTTTTGTAATTTTAAATTGATTGAGCCTATTTTGGGGTGGTAAGGGGTAGTTGGGGGTGATTTATGGAAGCCAAAGTAATTTGGATGAGTTTGGCATAGTTTGATATGGCTTGTAACATTTTTTGTAATTTTAAAGTGATTGGGCTGAGTTTGGGGTGGTAAGGGGTGGTTGGGGGTGATTTATGATAGCCGAAGTAATTTAAGTGAGTTTGGCATAGTTTGCTATGGTTTGTAGCATTTTTTGTAATTTTAAAGTGATTGGGTTTAGTTTGTGGTTGGTAAGGGGTAGTTGGGGGTGATTTATGTTAGCCGAAGTAATTTAGGTGAGTAAGGCATAGCTTGCTATGGTTTGTAGCATTTTTTGTAATTTTAAAGTGATTGGGATGAGTTAGGGGTGGTAAGGGGTAGTTGGGGGTAATTTATGATAGCCGAAGTAATTTAAGTGAGTTTGGCATAGTTTGCTATGGTTTGTAGCATTTTTTGTAATTTTAAAGTGATTGGGCTTATTTTGGGGTAGTAAGGGGTTGTTGGGGGTGATTTATGTTAGCCGAAGTAATTTGGGTGAGTTAGGCATAGTTTGCTATGGTTTGTAGCATTTTTTGTAATTTTAAAGTGATTGGGATGAGTTAGGGGTGGTAAGGGGTAGTTGGGGGTGATTTATGATAGCCGAAGTAATTTAAGTGAGTTTGGCATAGTTTGCTATGGTTTGTAGCATTTTTTTGTAATTTTAAAGTGATTGGGCTTATTTTGGGGTAGTAAGGGGTTGTTGGGGGTGATTTATGTTAGCCGAAGTAATTTAGGTGAGTTAGGCATAGTTTGCTATGGTTTGTAGCATTTTTTGTAATTTTAAAGTGATTGGGATGAGTTAGGGGTGGTAAGGGGTTGTTGGGGGTGATTTATGTTAGCCGAAGTAATTTAGGTGAGTTAGGCATAGTTTGCTATGGTTTGTAGCATTTTTTGTAATTTTAAAGTGATTGGGCTTATTTTGGGGTAGTAAGGGGTTGTTGGGGGTGATTTATGTTAGCCGAAGTAATTTAGGTGAGTTAGGCATAGTTTGCTATGGTTTGTAGCATTTTTTGTAATTTTAAAGTGATTGGGATGAGTTAGGGGTGGTAAGGGGTAGTTGGGGGTGATTTATGTTAGCCGAAGTAATTTAAGTGAGTTAGGCATAGTTTGCTATGGTTTGTAGCATTTTTTGTAATTTTAAAGTGATTGGGATGAGTTAGGGGTGGTAAGGGGTAGTTGGGGGTGATTTATGATAGCCGAAGTAATTTAAGTGAGTTTGGCATAGTTTGCTATGGTTTGTAGCATTTTTTGTAATTTTAAAGTGATTGGGCTTATTTTGGGGTAGTAAGGGGTAGTTGGGGGTGATTTATGTTAGTCGAAGTAATTTAGGTGAGTTAGGCATAGTTTGCTATGGTTTGTAGCATTTTTTGTAATTTTAAAGTGATTGGGCTTATTTTGGGGTAGTAAGGGGTTGTTGGGGGTGATTTATGTTAGCCGAAGTAATTTGGGTGAGTTAGGCATAGTTTGCTATGGTTTGTAGCATTTTTTGTAATTTTAAAGTGATTGGGATGAGTTAGGGGTGGTAAGGGGTAGTTGGGGGTGATTTATGATAGCCGAAGTAATTTAAGTGAGTTTGGCATAGTTTGGTAAGGTTTGTAACATTTTTTGTAATTTTAAAGTGATTGGGCTTATTTTGGGGTGGTAAGGGGTAGTTGGGGGTGATTTTTGGTAGACGAAATAATATGTGTGAGTTGGACATAATCTGCCATGATTTGTGTCATTTTGTTTTATTTTAAAGTGATTGGAGTTACTTGGGGTTGCTAAGGGGTGGTAAGGGATGATTTAAAATAACGGATCTAGTTTATGTCAGTTTGGCATAGTTCGGGAATTTTTTGGGGTTGATTTGGTAGAGTTTACAGTGGTAAGAGATATTTGAGGATGTTTAATGTTGACGGATTAAATTTGGAGTGATTTGGTAATTTTTAATTGAGTCACGGATTGACATTATAATTGAAATCAAAATTATAATTGAAATATCTGCGGCCTCGCTAGGTACGGCAAAAGTATGATCACGAAAGCAGAAACTCGACGTTGAAATTGTCTAGGTTAAATAAGTGCTTTTAATGTAAACCGGTCGCCCGTCGTCGAAGTTGTTTTGGCTAGATACGTGCTTCTAACATAAACACGGTCTCCGCGATCCGATCATTTTTTGTTTATTTTAGCCGGTTTTTATTGAATTACAAAGGAACCGGGCCGAATTTCGCAAAATCCCTTCTTAGTGTTCAGTTTCGGCACATGATACACCCGTGTCTAAAATTTCAAGTCTCCAGCCCTCACCGTTTGGGCTGTGGGTTGATTATGAATCAGTGTGTAGATGTGTAGATGAATGAGTGAATGAATGAGTGTGTCAGTGAGGACACTTCGCTTTATATATATAGATTATGCCAGACTCACCTAAATTACTTCGGCTACTCTAAATCATCACCAACTAACCCTTACCACAACAAACTAAACCCAATCACTTTTAAATTACAAAAAAATGCTACTAACCATAGCAAACTATGCCAAACTTACCTAAATTATTTCGGCTATCAAAAATCACCCCCAACTACACTCTACAGCAACAAACTAAGCCCAATCACTTTAAAATTACAAAAAATGCTAAAAATCATAACAAACTATACCAGAATCACCTAAATTATTTCGGCTACCGTAAATCACCCCCAACTCTCCCTTACCACAACAAACCAAACCATATCATCTTAAAATTACAAAAAAGGTGTACAAATCATAACAAACTATGCCAGACTCACCTAAATTACTTCGGCTACTCTAAATCATCACCAACTAACCCTTACCACAACAAACTAATCCCAATCACTTTTAAATTACAAAAAAATGCTACTAACCATAGCAAACTATGCCAAACTTACCTAAATTACTTCGGCTATCAAAAATCACCCCCAACTACACTCTACAGCAACAAACTAAGCCCAATCACTTTAAAATTACAAAAAAATGCTAAAAATCATAACAAACTATACCAGAATCACCTAAATTACTTCGGCTACCGTAAATCACCCCCAACTATCCCTTACCACAACAAACCAAACCATATCATCCTAAAATTACAAAAAAAGTGTACAAATCATAACAAACTATGCCAGACTCACCTATATTACTTCGGCTACTCTAAATCATCACCAACTAACCCTTAGCACAACAAACTAAACCCAATCACTTTTAAATTACAAAAAAATGCTACTAACCATAGCAAACTATGTCAAACTTACCTAAATTACTTCGGCTATCAAAAATCACCCCCAACTACACTCTACAGCAACAAACTAAGCCCAATCACTTTAAAATTACAAAAAAATGCTAAAAATCATAACAAACTAAACCAGAATCACCTAAATTACTTCGGCTACCGTAAATCACCCCCAACTATCCCTTACCACAACAAACCAAACCATATCATCTTAAAATTACAAAAAAAGGTGTACAAATTATAACAAATTATGCCAGACTCACCTAAATTACTTCGGCTACTCTAAATCATCACCAACTAACCCTTACCACAACAAACTAAACCCAATCACTTTTAAATTACAAAAAAATGCTACTAACCATAGCAAACTATGCCAAACTCACCTAAATTATTTCGGCTATCAAAAATCACCCCCAACTACACTCTACAGCAACAAACTAAGCCCAATCACTTTAAAATTACAAAAAAATGCTAAAAATCATAACAAACTATACCAGAATCACCTAAATTACTTCGGCTACCGTAAATCACCCCCAACTCTCCTTTACCACAACAAACCAAACCATATCATCTTAAAATTACAAAAAAGGTGTACAAATCATAACAAACTATGCCAGAATCACCTAAATTACTTCGGCTACCGTAAATCACCTCCAACTATCCCTTACCACAACAAACTAAACCCAATCACTTTTAAATTACAAAAAAATGCTACTAACCATAGCAAACTATGCCAAACTCACCTAAATTACTTCGGCTACCATAAATCATCACCAACTAACCCTTACCACAACAAACTAAACCCAATCACTTTTAAATTACAAAAAAATGCTACTAACCGTAGCAAACTATGCCAAACCCACCTAAATTACTTCGGCTATCAAAAATCACCCCCAACTACACTTTACAGCAACAAACTAAGCCCAATCACTTTAAAATTACAAAAAAATGCTAAAAATCATAACAAACTATACCAGAATCACCTAAATTATTTCGGCTACCGTAAATCACCCCCAACTATTCCTTACCACAACAAACCAAACCATATCTCTTAAAATTACAAAAAAAGGTGTACAAATCATAACAAATTATGCCAGACTCATCTAAATTACTTCGGCTACTCTAAATCATCACCAACTATCCCTTACCACAACAAACTAAACCCAATCACTTTTAAATTACAAAAAAATGCTACTAACCATAGCAAACTATGCCAAACTCACCTAAATTACTTCGGCTATCAAAAATCACCCCCAACTACACTTTACGGTAACAAACTAAGCCCAATCACTTTAAAATTACAAAAAAATGCTAAAAATCATAACAAACTATACCAGAATCACCTAAATTACTTCGGCAATCGTAAATCACCCCCAACTATCCCTTACCACAACAAACCAAACCATATCATCTTAAAATTACAAAAAAAGGTGTACAAATCATAACAAACTATGCCAGACTCACCTAAATTACTTCGGCTACTCTAAATCATCACCAACTAACCCTTACCACAACAAACTAAACCCAATCACTTTTAAATTAAAAAAAATGCTACTAACCATAGCAAACTATGCCAAACTCACCTAAATTATGTCGGCTATCGAAAATCACCCCCAACTACACTTTACAGCAACAAACTAAGCCCAATCACTTTAAAATTACAAAAAAATGCTAAAAATCATAACAATCTATACCAGAATCACCTTAATTACTTCGGCTACCGTAAATCACCCCCAACTATCCCTTACCACAACAAAGCAAACCATATCATCTTAAAATTACAAAAAAAGGTGTACAAATCATAACAAACTATGCCAGACTCACCTAAATTACTTCGGCTACTCTAAATCATCACCAACTAACCCTTACCATAACAAACTAAACCCAATCACTTTTAAATTACAAAAAAATGCTACTAACCATAGCTAACTATGCCAAACTCACCTAAATTACTTCGGCTACCATAAATCATCACCAACTAACCCTTACCACAACAAACTAAACCCAATCACTTTTAAATTACAAAAAAATGCTACTAACCGTAGCAAACTATGCCAAACTCACCTAAATTACTTCGGCTATCTAAAATCACCCCCAACTACACTTTACAGGAACAAACTAAACCCAATCACTTTAAAATTACAAAAAAATGCTAAAAATCATAACAAACTATACCAGAATCACCTAAATTACTTCGGCTACCGTAAATCACCCCCAACTATCCCTTACCACAACAAACCAAACCATATCATCTTAAAATTACAAAAAAAGGTGTACAAATTATAACAAATTATGCCAGACTCACCTAAATTACTTCGGCTACTCTAAATCATCACCAACTCTCCCTTACCACAACAAACCAAACCATATCATCTTAAAATTACAAAAAAGGTGTACAAATCATAACAAACTATGCCAGACTCACCTAAATTACTTCGGCTACTCTAAATCATCACCAACTAACCCTTACCACAACAAACTAAACCCAATCACTTTTAAATTACAAAAAAATGCTACTAACCATAGCAAACTATGCCAAACTCACCTAAATTACTTCGGCTACCATAAATCATCACCAACTAACCCTTACCACAACAAACTGAACCCAATCACTATTAAATTACAAAAAAATGCTACTAACCGTAGCAAACTATGCCAAACCCACCTAAATTACTTCGGCTATCAAAAATCACCCCCAACTACACTTTACAGTAACAAACTAAGCCCAATCACTTTAAAATTACAAAAAAATGCTAAAAATCATAACAAACTATACCAGAATCACCTAAATTATTTCGGCTACCGTAAATCACCCCCAACTATTCCTTACCACAACAAACCAAACCATATCTCTTAAAATTACAAAAAAAGGTGTACAAATCATAACAAATTATGCCAGACTCATCTAAATTACTTCGGCTACTCTAAATCATCACCAACTATCCCTTACTACAACAAACTAAACCCAATCACTTTTAAATTACAAAAAAATGCTACTAACCATAGCAAACTATGCCAAACTCACCTAAATTACTTCGGCTATCAAAAATCACCCCCAACTACACTTTACGGTAACAAAATAAGCCCAATCACTTTAAAATTACAAAAAAATGCTAAAAATCATAACAAACTATACCAGAATCACCTAAATTACTTCGGCAATCGTAAATCACCCCCAACTATCCCTTACCACAACAAACCAAACCATATCATCTTAAAATTACAAAAAAAGGTGTACAAATCATAACAAACTATGCCAGACTCACCTAAATTACTTCGGCTACTCTAAATCATCACCAACTAACCCTTACCACAACAAACTAAACCTAATCACTTTTAAATTAAAAAAAATGCTACTAACCATAGCAAACTATGCCAAACTTACCTAAATTACTTCGGCTATCAAAAATCACCCCCAACTACACTCTACAGCAACAAACTAAGCCCAATCACTTTAAAATTACAAAAAAATGCTAAAAATCATAACAAACTATACCAGAATCACCTAAATTACTTCGGCTACCGTAAATCACCCCCAACTATCCCTTACCACAACAAACCAAACCATATCATCCTAAAATTACAAAAAAAGTGTACAAATCATAACAAACTATGCCAGACTCACCTATATTACTTCGGCTACTCTAAATCATCACCAACTAACCCTTAGCACAACAAACTAAACCCAATCACTTTTAAATTACAAAAAAATGCTACTAACCATAGCAAACTATGCCAAACTCACCTAAATTATTTCGGCTATCAAAAATCACCCCCAACTACACTTTACAGCAAGAAACTAAGCCCAATCACTTTAAAATTACAAAAAAATGCTAAAAACTATAACAAACTTTACCAGAATCACCTAAATTACTTCGGCTACCGTAAATCGCCCCCAACTAGCCCTTACCACAACAAACCAAACCATATCATCTTAAAATTACAATAAAAAGTGTACAAATCATAACAAACTATGCCAGACTCACCTAAATTACTTCGGCTACTCTAAATCATCACCAACTAACCCTTACCACAACAAACTAAACCCAATCACTTTTAAATTACAAAAAAATGCTACTAACCATAGCAAACTATGCCAAACTCACCTAAATTATTTCGGCTATCAAAAATCACCCCCAACTACACTTTACAGCAACAAACTAAGCCCAATCACTTTAAAATTACAAAAAAATGCTAAAAATTATAACAAACTATACCAGAATCACCTAAATTACTTCGGCTACCGTAAATCACCCCCAACTATCCCTTACCACAACAAACCAAACCATATCATCTTAAAATTACAAAAAAGGTGTACAAATCATAACAAACTATGCCAGACTCACCTAAATTACTTCGGCTACTCTAAATCATCACCAACTAACCCTTACCACAACAAACTAAACCCAATCACTTTTAAATTACAAAAAAATGCTACTAACCATAGCAAACTATGCCAAACTCACCTAAATTATTTCGGCTATCAAAAATCACCCCCAACTACACTCTACAGCAACAAACTAAGCCCAATCACTTTAAAATTACAAAAAAATGCTAAAAATCATAACAAACTATACCAGAATCACCTAAATTACTTCGGCTACCGTAAATCACCCCCAACTCTCCTTTACCACAACAAACCAAACCATATCATCTTAAAATTACAAAAAAGGTGTACAAATCATAACAAACTATGCCAGAATCACCTAAATTACTTCGGCTACCGTAAATCACCTCCAACTATCCCTTACCACAACAAACTAAACCCAATCACTTTTAAATTACAAAAAAATGCTACTAACCATAGCAAACTATGCCAAACTTACCTAAATTACTTCGGCTATCAAAAATCACCCCCAACTACACTCTACCGCAACAAACTAAGCGCAATCACTTTAAAATTACAAAAAAATGCTAAAAATCATAACAAACTATACCAGAATCACCTAAATTACTTCGGCTACCGTAAATCACCCCCAACTATCCCTTACCACAACAAACCAAACCATATCATCCTAAAATTACAAAAAAAGTGTACAAATCATAACAAACTATGCCAGACTCACCTATATTACTTCAGCTACTCTAAATCATCACCAACTAACCTTTAGCATAACAAACTAAACCCAATCACTTTTAAATTACAAAAAAATGCTACTAACCATAGCAAACTATGCCAAACTCACCTAAATTATTTCGGCTATCAAAAATCACCCCCAACTACACTTTACAGCAACAAACTAAGCCCAATCACTTTAAAATTACAAAAAAATGCTAAAAACTATAACAAACTTTACCAGAATCACCTAAATTACTTCGGCTACCGTAAATCGCCCCCAACTAGCCCTTACCACAACAAACCAAACCATATCATCTTAAAATTACAATAAAAAGTGTACAAATCATAACAAACTATGCCAGACTCACCTAAATTACTTCGGCTACTCTAAATCATCACCAACTAACCCTTACCACAACAAACTAAACCCAATCACTTTTAAATTACAAAAAAATGCTACTAACCATAGCAAACTATGCCAAACTCACCTAAATTATTTCGGCTATCAAAAATCACCCCCAACTACACTTTACAGCAACAAACTAAGCCCAATCACTTTAAAATTACAAAAAAATGCTAAAAATCATAACAAACTATACCAGAATCACCTAAATTACTTCGGCTACCGTAAATCACCCCCAACTATCCCTTACCACAACAAACCAAACCATATCATCCTAAAATTACAAAAAAAGTGTACAAATCATAACAAACTATGCCAGACTCACCTATATTACTTCAGCTACTCTAAATCATCACCAACTAACCCTTAGCATAACAAACTAAACCCAATCACTTTTAAATTACAAAAAAATGCTACTAACCATAGCTAACTATGCCAAACTCACCTAAATTACTTCGGCTACCATAAATCATCACCAACTAACCCTTACCACAACAAACTAAACCCAATCACTTTTAAATTACAAAAAAATGCTACTAACCGTAGCAAATTATGCCAAACTCACCTAAATTACTTCGGCTATCTAAAATCACCCCCAACTACACTTTACAGGAACAAACTAAACCCAATCACTTTAAAATTACAAAAAAATGCTAAAAATCATAACAAACTATACCAGAATCACCTAAATTACTTCGGCTACCGTAAATCACCCCCAACTATCCCTTACCACAACAAACCAAACCATATCATCTTAAAATTACAAAAAAAGGTGTACAAATTATAACAAATTATGCCAGACTCACCTAAATTACTTCGGCTACTCTAAATCATCACCAACTCTCCCTTACCACAACAAACCAAACCATATCATCTTAAAATTACAAAAAAGGTGTACAAATCATAACAAACTATGCCAGACTCACCTAAATTACTTCGGCTACTCTAAATCATCACCAACTAACCCTTACCACAACAAACTAAACCCAATCACTTTTAAATTACAAAAAAATGCTACTAACCATAGCAAACTATGCCAAACTCACCTAAATTACTTCGGCTACCATAAATCATCACCAACTAACCCTTACCACAACAAACTGAACCCAATCACTATTAAATTACAAAAAAATGCTACTAACCGTAGCAAACTATGCCAAACCCACCTAAATTACTTCGGCTATCAAAAATCACCCCCAACTACACTTTACAGTAACAAACTAAGCCCAATCACTTTAAAATTACAAAAAAATGCTAAAAATCATAACAAACTATACCAGAATCACCTAAATTATTTCGGCTACCGTAAATCACCCCCAACTATTCCTTACCACAACAAACCAAACCATATCTCTTAAAATTACAAAAAAAGGTGTACAAATCATAACAAATTATGCCAGACTCATCTAAATTACTTCGGCTACTCTAAATCATCACCAACTATCCCTTACTACAACAAACTAAACCCAATCACTTTTAAATTACAAAAAAATGCTACTAACCATAGCAAACTATGCCAAACTCACCTAAATTATTTCGGCTATCAAAAATCACCCCCAACTACACTTTACAGCAACAAACTAAGCCCAATCACTTTAAAATTACAAAAAAATGCTAAAAATTATAACAAACTATACCAGAATCACCTAAATTACTTCGGCTACCGTAAATCACCCCCAACTATCCCTTACCACAACAAACCAAACCATATCATCTTAAAATTACAAAAAAGGTGTACAAATCATAACAAACTATGCCAGACTCACCTAAATTACTTCGGCTACTCTAAATCATCACCAACTAACCCTTACCACAACAAACTAAACCCAATCACTTTTAAATTACAAAAAAATGCTACTAACCATAGCAAACTATGCCAAACTCACCTAAATTATTTCGGCTATCAAAAATCACCCCCAACTACACTCTACAGCAACAAACTAAGCCCAATCACTTTAAAATTACAAAAAAATGCTAAAAATCATAACAAACTATACCAGAATCACCTAAATTACTTCGGCTACCGTAAATCACCCCCAACTCTCCTTTACCACAACAAACCAAACCATATCATCTTAAAATTACAAAAAAGGTGTACAAATCATAACAAACTATGCCAGAATCACCTAAATTACTTCGGCTACCGTAAATCACCTCCAACTATCCCTTACCACAACAAACTAAACCCAATCACTTTTAAATTACAAAAAAATGCTACTAACCATAGCAAACTATGCCAAACTTACCTAAATTACTTCGGCTATCAAAAATCACCCCCAACTACACTCTACCGCAACAAACTAAGCGCAATCACTTTAAAATTACAAAAAAATGCTAAAAATCATAACAAACTATACCAGAATCACCTAAATTACTTCGGCTACCGTAAATCACCCCCAACTATCCCTTACCACAACAAACCAAACCATATCATCCTAAAATTACAAAAAAAGTGTACAAATCATAACAAACTATGCCAGACTCACCTATATTACTTCAGCTACTCTAAATCATCACCAACTAACCCTTAGCATAACAAACTAAACCCAATCACTTTTAAATTACAAAAAAATGCTACTAACCATAGCAAACTATGCCAAACTCACCTAAATTATTTCGGCTATCAAAAATCACCCCCAACTACACTTTACAGCAACAAACTAAGCCCAATCACTTTAAAATTACAAAAAAATGCTAAAAACTATAACAAACTTTACCAGAATCACCTAAATTACTTCGGCTACCGTAAATCGCCCCCAACTAGCCCTTACCACAACAAACCAAACCATATCATCTTAAAATTACAATAAAAAGTGTACAAATCATAACAAACTATGCCAGACTCACCTAAATTACTTCGGCTACTCTAAATCATCACCAACTAACCCTTACCACAACAAACTAAACCCAATCACTTTTAAATTACAAAAAAATGCTACTAACCATAGCAAACTATGCCAAACTCACCTAAATTATTTCGGCTATCAAAAATCACCCCCAACTACACTTTACAGCAACAAACTAAGCCCAATCACTTTAAAATTACAAAAAAATGCTAAAAATCATAACAAACTATACCAGAATCACCTAAATTACTTCGGCTACCGTAAATCACCCCCAACTATCCCTTACCACAACAAACCAAACCATATCATCCTAAAATTACAAAAAAAGTGTACAAATCATAACAAACTATGCCAGACTCACCTATATTACTTCAGCTACTCTAAATCATCACCAACTAACCCTTAGCATAACAAACTAAACCCAATCACTTTTAAATTACAAAAAAATGCTACTAACCATAGCTAACTATGCCAAACTCACCTAAATTACTTCGGCTACCATAAATCATCACCAACTAACCCTTACCACAACAAACTAAACCCAATCACTTTTAAATTACAAAAAAATGCTACTAACCGTAGCAAATTATGCCAAACTCACCTAAATTACTTCGGCTATCTAAAATCACCCCCAACTACACTTTACAGGAACAAACTAAACCCAATCACTTTAAAATTACAAAAAAATGCTAAAAATCATAACAAACTATACCAGAATCACCTAAATTACTTCGGCTACCGTAAATCACCCCCAACTATCCCTTACCACAACAAACCAAACCATATCATCTTAAAATTACAAAAAAAGGTGTACAAATTATAACAAATTATGCCAGACTCACCTAAATTACTTCGGCTACTCTAAATCATCACCAACTCTCCCTTACCACAACAAACCAAACCATATCATCTTAAAATTACAAAAAAGGTGTACAAATCATAACAAACTATGCCAGACTCACCTAAATTACTTCGGCTACTCTAAATCATCACCAACTAACCCTTACCACAACAAACTAAACCCAATCACTTTTAAATTACAAAAAAATGCTACTAACCATAGCAAACTATGCCAAACTCACCTAAATTACTTCGGCTACCATAAATCATCACCAACTAACCCTTACCACAACAAACTGAACCCAATCACTATTAAATTACAAAAAAATGCTACTAACCGTAGCAAACTATGCCAAACCCACCTAAATTACTTCGGCTATCAAAAATCACCCCCAACTACACTTTACAGTAACAAACTAAGCCCAATCACTTTAAAATTACAAAAAAATGCTAAAAATCATAACAAACTATACCAGAATCACCTAAATTATTTCGGCTACCGTAAATCACCCCCAACTATTCCTTACCACAACAAACCAAACCATATCTCTTAAAATTACAAAAAAAGGTGTACAAATCATAACAAATTATGCCAGACTCATCTAAATTACTTCGGCTACTCTAAATCATCACCAACTATCCCTTACTACAACAAACTAAACCCAATCACTTTTAAATTACAAAAAAATGCTACTAACCATAGCAAACTATGCCAAACTCACCTAAATTACTTCGGCTATCAAAAATCACCCCCAACTACACTTTACGGTAACAAAATAAGCCCAATCACTTTAAAATTACAAAAAAATGCTAAAAATCATAACAAACTATACCAGAATCACCTAAATTACTTCGGCAATCGTAAATCACCCCCAACTATCCCTTACCACAACAAACCAAACCATATCATCTTAAAATTACAAAAAAAGGTGTACAAATCATAACAAACTATGCCAGACTCACCTAAATTACTTCGGCTACTCTAAATCATCACCAACTAACCCTTACCACAACAAACTAAACCTAATCACTTTTAAATTAAAAAAAATGCTACTAACCATAGCAAACTATGCCAAACTTACCTAAATTACTTCGGCTATCAAAAATCACCCCCAACTACACTCTACAGCAACAAACTAAGCCCAATCACTTTAAAATTACAAAAAAATGCTAAAAATCATAACAAACTATACCAGAATCACCTAAATTACTTCGGCTACCGTAAATCACCCCCAACTATCCCTTACCACAACAAACCAAACCATATCATCCTAAAATTACAAAAAAAGTGTACAAATCATAACAAACTATGCCAGACGCACCTATATTACTTCGGCTACTCTAAATCATTACCAACTAACCCTTAGCACAACAAACAAAACCCAATCACTTTTAAATTACAAAAAAATGCTACTAACCATAGCAAACTATGCCAAACTCACCTAAATTATTTCGGCTATCAAAAATCACCCCCAACTACACTTTACAGCAAGAAACTAAGCCCAATCACTTTAAAATTACAAAAAAATGCTAAAAACTATAACAAACTTTACCAGAATCACCTAAATTACTTCGGCTACCGTAAATCGCCCCCAACTAGCCCTTACCACAACAAACCAAACCATATCATCTTAAAATTACAATAAAAAGTGTACAAATCATAACAAACTATGCCAGACTCACCTAAATTACTTCGGCTACTCTAAATCATCACCAACTAACCCTTACCACAACAAACTAAACCCAATCACTTTTAAATTACAAAAAAATGCTACTAACCATAGCAAACTATGCCAAACTCACCTAAATTATTTCGGCTATCAAAAATCACCCCCAACTACACTTTACAGCAACAAACTAAGCCCAATCACTTTAAAATTACAAAAAAATGCTAAAAATTATAACAAACTATACCAGAATCACCTAAATTACTTCGGCTACCGTAAATCACCCCCAACTATCCCTTACCACAACAAACCAAACCATATCATCTTAAAATTACAAAAAAGGTGTACAAATCATAACAAACTATGCCAGACTCACCTAAATTACTTCGGCTACTCTAAATCATCACCAACTAACCCTTACCACAACAAACTAAACCCAATCACTTTTAAATTACAAAAAAATGCTACTAACCATAGCAAACTATGCCAAACTCACCTAAATTATTTCGGCTATCAAAAATCACCCCCAACTACACTCTACAGCAACAAACTAAGCCCAATCACTTTAAAATTACAAAAAAATGCTAAAAATCATAACAAACTATACCAGAATCACCTAAATTACTTCGGCTACCGTAAATCACCCCCAACTCTCCTTTACCACAACAAACCAAACCATATCATCTTAAAATTACAAAAAAGGTGTACAAATCATAACAAACTATGCCAGAATCACCTAAATTACTTCGGCTACCGTAAATCACCTCCAACTATCCCTTACCACAACAAACTAAACCCAATCACTTTTAAATTACAAAAAAATGCTACTAACCATAGCAAACTATGCCAAACTTACCTAAATTACTTCGGCTATCAAAAATCACCCCCAACTACACTCTACCACAACAAACCAAACCATATCATCTTAAAATTACAAAAAAGGTGTACAAATCATAACAAACTATACCAGAATCACCTAAATTACTTCGGCTACCGTAAATCACCCCCAACTATCCCTTACCACAACAAACCAAACCATATCATCTTAAAATTACAAAAAAGGTGTACAAATCATAACAAACTATGCCAGACTCACCTAAATTACTTCGGCTACTCTAAATCATCACCAACTAACCCTTACCACAACAAACTAAACCCAATCACTTTTAAATTACAAAAAAATGCTACTAACCATAGCAAACTATGCCAAACTCACCTAAATTATTTCGGCTATCAAAAATCACCCCCAACTACACTCTACAGCAACAAACTAAGCCCAATCACTTTAAAATTACAAAAAAATGCTAAAAATCATAACAAACTATACCAGAATCACCTAAATTACTTCGGCTACCGTAAATCACCCCCAACTCTCCTTTACCACAACAAACCAAACCATATCATCTTAAAATTACAAAAAAGGTGTACAAATCATAACAAACTATGCCAGAATCACCTAAATTACTTCGGCTACCGTAAATCACCTCCAACTATCCCTTACCACAACAAACTAAACCCAATCACTTTTAAATTACAAAAAAATGCTACTAACCATAGCAAACTATGCCAAACTTACCTAAATTACTTCGGCTATCAAAAATCACCCCCAACTACACTCTACCGCAACAAACTAAGCGCAATCACTTTAAAATTACAAAAAAATGCTAAAAATCATAACAAACTATACCAGAATCACCTAAATTACTTCGGCTACCGTAAATCACCCCCAACTATCCCTTACCACAACAAACCAAACCATATCATCCTAAAATTACAAAAAAAGTGTACAAATCATAACAAACTATGCCAGACTCACCTATATTACTTCAGCTACTCTAAATCATCACCAACTAACCCTTAGCATAACAAACTAAACCCAATCACTTTTAAATTACAAAAAAATGCTACTAACCATAGCAAACTATGCCAAACTCACCTAAATTATTTCGGCTATCAAAAATCACCCCCAACTACACTTTACAGCAACAAACTAAGCCCAATCACTTTAAAATTACAAAAAAATGCTAAAAACTATAACAAACTTTACCAGAATCACCTAAATTACTTCGGCTACCGTAAATCGCCCCCAACTAGCCCTTACCACAACAAACCAAACCATATCATCTTAAAATTACAATAAAAAGTGTACAAATCATAACAAACTATGCCAGACTCACCTAAATTACTTCGGCTACTCTAAATCATCACCAACTAACCCTTACCACAACAAACTAAACCCAATCACTTTTAAATTACAAAAAAATGCTACTAACCATAGCAAACTATGCCAAACTCACCTAAATTATTTCGGCTATCAAAAATCACCCCCAACTACACTTTACAGCAACAAACTAAGCCCAATCACTTTAAAATTACAAAAAAATGCTAAAAATCATAACAAACTATACCAGAATCACCTAAATTACTTCGGCTACCGTAAATCACCCCCAACTATCCCTTACCACAACAAACCAAACCATATCATCCTAAAATTACAAAAAAAGTGTACAAATCATAACAAACTATGCCAGACTCACCTATATTACTTCGGCTACTCTAAATCATCACCAACTAACCCTTAGCACAACAAACTAAACCCAATCACTTTTAAATTACAAAAAAATGCTACTAACCATAGCAAACTATGCCAAACTCACCTAAATTATTTCGGCTATCAAAAATCACCCCCAACTACACTTTACAGCAAGAAACTAAGCCCAATCACTTTAAAATTACAAAAAAATGCTAAAAACTATAACAAACTTTACCAGAATCACCTAAATTACTTCGGCTACCGTAAATCGCCCCCAACTAGCCCTTACCACAACAAACCAAACCATATCATCTTAAAATTACAATAAAAAGTGTACAAATCATAACAAACTATGCCAGACTCACCTAAATTACTTCGGCTACTCTAAATCATCACCAACTAACCCTTACCACAACAAACTAAACCCAATCACTTTTAAATTACAAAAAAATGCTACTAACCATAGCAAACTATGCCAAACTCACCTAAATTATTTCGGCTATCAAAAATCACCCCCAACTACACTTTACAGCAACAAACTAAGCCCAATCACTTTAAAATTACAAAAAAATGCTAAAAATTATAACAAACTATACCAGAATCACCTAAATTACTTCGGCTACCGTAAATCACCCCCAACTATCCCTTACCACAACAAACCAAACCATATCATCTTAAAATTACAAAAAAGGTGTACAAATCATAACAAACTATGCCAGACTCACCTAAATTACTTCGGCTACTCTAAATCATCACCAACTAACCCTTACCACAACAAACTAAACCCAATCACTTTTAAATTACAAAAAAATGCTACTAACCATAGCAAACTATGCCAAACTCACCTAAATTATTTCGGCTATCAAAAATCACCCCCAACTACACTCTACAGCAACAAACTAAGCCCAATCACTTTAAAATTACAAAAAAATGCTAAAAATCATAACAAACTATACCAGAATCACCTAAATTACTTCGGCTACCGTAAATCACCCCCAACTCTCCTTTACCACAACAAACCAAACCATATCATCTTAAAATTACAAAAAAGGTGTACAAATCATAACAAACTATGCCAGAATCACCTAAATTACTTCGGCTACCGTAAATCACCTCCAACTATCCCTTACCACAACAAACTAAACCCAATCACTTTTAAATTACAAAAAAATGCTACTAACCATAGCAAACTATGCCAAACTTACCTAAATTACTTCGGCTATCAAAAATCACCCCCAACTACACTCTACCGCAACAAACTAAGCGCAATCACTTTAAAATTACAAAAAAATGCTAAAAATCATAACAAACTATACCAGAATCACCTAAATTACTTCGGCTACCGTAAATCACCCCCAACTATCCCTTACCACAACAAACCAAACCATATCATCCTAAAATTACAAAAAAAGTGTACAAATCATAACAAACTATGCCAGACTCACCTATATTACTTCAGCTACTCTAAATCATCACCAACTAACCCTTAGCATAACAAACTAAACCCAATCACTTTTAAATTACAAAAAAATGCTACTAACCATAGCAAACTATGCCAAACTCACCTAAATTATTTCGGCTATCAAAAATCACCCCCAACTACACTTTACAGCAACAAACTAAGCCCAATCACTTTAAAATTACAAAAAAATGCTAAAAACTATAACAAACTTTACCAGAATCACCTAAATTACTTCGGCTACCGTAAATCGCCCCCAACTAGCCCTTACCACAACAAACCAAACCATATCATCTTAAAATTACAATAAAAAGTGTACAAATCATAACAAACTATGCCAGACTCACCTAAATTACTTCGGCTACTCTAAATCATCACCAACTAACCCTTACCACAACAAACTAAACCCAATCACTTTTAAATTACAAAAAAATGCTACTAACCATAGCAAACTATGCCAAACTCACCTAAATTATTTCGGCTATCAAAAATCACCCCCAACTACACTTTACAGCAACAAACTAAGCCCAATCACTTTAAAATTACAAAAAAATGCTAAAAATTATAACAAACTATACCAGAATCACCTAAATTACTTCGGCTACCGTAAATCACCCCCAACTATCCCTTACCACAACAAACCAAACCATATCATCTTAAAATTACAAAAAAGGTGTACAAATCATAACAAACTATGCCAGACTCACCTAAATTACTTCGGCTACTCTAAATCATCACCAACTAACCCTTACCACAACAAACTAAACCCAATCACTTTTAAATTACAAAAAAATGCTACTAACCATAGCAAACTATGCCAAACTCACCTAAATTACTTCGGCTATCAAAAATCACCCCCAACTACACTTTACAGCAACAAACTAAGCCCAATCACTTTAAAATTACAAAAAAATGCTAAAAATCATAACAAACTATACCAGAATCACCTAAATTACTTCGGCTACCGCAAATCACCACCAACTATCCCTTACCACAACAAACCAAACCATATCATCTTAAAATTACAAAAAAAGTGTACAAATCATAACAAACTATGCCAGACTCACCTAAATTACTTCGGCTACTCTAAATCATCACCAACTAACCCTTAGCACAACAAACTAAACCCAATCACTTTTAATTTACAAAAAAATGCTACTAACTATAGCAAACTATGCCAAACTCACCTAAATTACTTCGGCTATCAAAAATCACCCCCAACTACACTTTACAGCAACAAACTAAGCCCAATCACTTTAAAGTTACAAAAAAATGCTAAAAACTATAACAAACTATACCAGAATCACCTAAATTACTTCGGCTACCGTAAATCACCCCCAACTAGCCCTTACCACAACAAACCAAACCATATCATCTTAAAATTACAATAAAAGTGTACAAATCATAACAAACTATGCCAGACTCACCTAAATTACTTCGGCTACTCTAAATCATCACCAACTAACCCTTAGCACAACAAACTAAACCCAATCACTTTTAATTTACAAAAAAATGCTACTAACTATAGCAAACTATGCCAAACTCACCTAAATTACTTCGGCTATCAAAAATCACCCCCAACTACACTTTACAGCAACAAACTAAGCCCAATCACTTTAAAATTACAAAAAAATGCTAAAAACTATAACAAACTATACCAGAATCACCTAAATTACTTCGGCTACCGTAAATCACCCCCAACTAGCCCTTACCACAACAAACCAAACCATATCATCTTAAAATTACAATAAAAGTGTACAAATCATATCAAACTATGCCAGACTCACCTAAATTACTTCGGCTACTCTAAGTCATCACCAACTAACCCTTACCACAACAAACTAAACCCAATCACTTTTAAATTACAAAAAAATGCTACTAACCAAAGCAAACTATGCCAAACTCACCTAAATTACTTCGGCTATCAAAAATCACCCCCAACTACACTTTACAGCAACAAACTAAACCTAGTCACTTTAAAATTACAAAAAAATGTTAAAAATCATAACAAACTATACCTGAATCACCTAAATTACTTCGGCTACCGTAAATCACCCCTAACTATCCCTTACCACAACAAACCAAACTATATCATCTTAAAATTACAAAAAAAGGTGTACAAATCATAACAAACTATGCCAGACTCACCTAAATTACTTCGGCTACTGTAAATCATCACCAACTAACCCTTACCACAACAAACTAAACCCAATCACTTTTAAATTACAAAAAAATGCTACTAACCATAGCAAACTATGCCAAACTCACCTAAATTAGTTCGGCTATCAAAAATCACCCCCAACTACACTTTACAGCAACAAACTAAGCCTAATCACTTTAAAATTACAAAAAAATGCTAAAAATCATAACAAACTATACCAGAATCACCTAAATTACTTCGGCTACCGTAAATCACCCCCAACTATCCCTTACCACAACAAACCAAACCATATCATCTTAAAATTACAGAAAAAGGTGTACAAATCATAACAAACTATGCCAGACTCACCTAAATTACTTCGGCTACTCTAAATCATCACCAACAAACCCTTACCACAACAAACTAAACCCAATCACTTTTAAATTACAAAAAAATGCTACTAACGATAGCCAACTATGCCAAACTCACCTAAATTACTTCGGCTATCAAAAATCACCCCCAACTACACTTTACAGCAACAAACTAAGCCCAATCACTTTAAAATTACAAAAAAATGCCAAAAATCATAACAAACTATACCAGAATCACCTAAATTACTTCGGCTACCGTAAATCACCCCCAACTATCCCTTACCACAACAAACCAAACCATATCATCTTAAAATTACAAAAAAAGGTGTACAAATCATAACAAACTATGCCAGACTCACCTAAATTACTTCGGCTATTCTTAATCATCACCAACTAACCCTTACCACAACAAACTAAACCCAATCACTTTTAAATTACAAAAAAATGCTACTAACCATAGCAAACTATGCCAAACTCACCTAAATTACTTCGGCTATCTAAAATCACCCCCAACTACACTTTACAGGAACAAACTAAACCCAATCACTTTAAAATTACAAAAAAATGCTAAAAATCATAACAAACTATACCAGAATCACCTAAATTACTTCGGCTACCGTAAATCACCCCCAACTATCCCTTACCACTACAAACCAAACCATATCATCTTAAAATTACAAAAAAAGGTGTACAAATTATAACAAATTATGCCAGACTCACCTAAATTACTTCGGCTACTCTAAATCATCACCAACTAACCCTTACCACAACAAACTAAACCCAATCACTTTTAAATTACAAAAAAATGCTACTAACCATAGCAAACTATGCCAAACTCACCTAAATTATTTCGGCTATCAAAAATCACCCCCAACTACACTTTACAGCAACAAACTAAGCCCAATCACTTTAAAATTACAAAAAAATGCTAAAAATCATAACAAACTATACCAGAATCACCTAAATTACTTCGGCTACCGTAAATCTCCCCCAACTATCCCTTACCACAACAAACCAAATCATATCATCTTAAAATTACAAAAAAAGGTGTACAAATCATAACAAACTATGCCACACTAACCTAAATTACTTCGGCTACTCTAAATCATCACCAACTAACCCTTAGCGCAACAAACTAAACCCAATCACTTTTAAATTACAAAAAAATGCTACTAACCATAGCAAACTATGCCAAACTCACCTAAATTACTTCGGCTATCAAAAATCACCCCCAACTACACTTTACAGCAACAAACTAAGCCCAATCACTTTAAAATTACAAAAAAAAGCTAAAAATCATAACAAACTATACCAGAATCACCTAAATTACTTCGGCTACCGTAAATCACCCCCAACTATCCCTTACCACAACAAACCAAACCATATCATCTTAAAATTACAAAAAAAGGTGTACAAATCATAACAAATTATGCCAGACTAACCTAAATTACTTCGGCTACTCTAAATCATCACCAACTAACCCTTACCACAACAAACTAAACCCAATCACTTTTAAATTACAAAAAAATGCTACTAACCATAGCAAACTATGCCAAACTCACCTAAATTACTTCGGCTATCAAAAATCACCCCCAACTACACTTTACAGCAAAAAACTAAGAAAAATCACTTTAAAATTACAAAAAAATGCTAAAAATCATAACAAACTATACCAGAATCACCTAAATTACTTCGGCCACCGTAAATCACCCCCAACTATCCCTTACCACAACAAACCAAACCATATCATCTTAAAATTACATAAAAATGTGTACAAATCATAACAAACTATTTCAGACTCACCTAAATTACTTCGGCTACTCTAAATCATCACCAACTAACCCTTACCACAACAAACTAAACCCAATCACTTCTAAATTACAAAAAAATGCTACTAACCATAGCAAACTATGCCAAACTCACCTAAATTACTTCGGCTATCAAAAATCACCCCAACTACACTTTACAGAAACAAACTAAGCCCAATCACTTTAAAATTACAAAAAAATGCTAAAAATCATAACAAACTATACCAGAATCACCTAAATTACTTCGGCTACCGTAAATCACCCCCAATTATCCCTTACCACAACAAACCAAACCATATCATCTTAAAATTACAAAAAAAGGTGTACAAATCATAAAAAACTATACCAGACTCACCTAAATTACTTCGGCTACTCTAAATCATCACCAACTAACCCTTACCACAACAAACTAAACCCAATCACTTTTAAATTACAAAAAAATGCTACTAACCACAGCAAACTATGCCAAAATCACCTAAATTACTTCGGCTGTCAAAAATCACACCCAACTACACTTTACAGCAACAAACTAATCCCAATAACTTTAAAATTACAAAAAAATGCTAAAAATCAACACAAACTATACCAGAATCACCTAAATTACTTCGGCTACCGTAAATCACCCCCAACTATCCCTTACCACAACAAACCAAACCATATCATCTTAGAATTACAAAAAAAGGTGTACAAATCATAACAAACTACGCCAGACTCACCTAAATTTCTTCGGCTACTTTAAATCATCACCAACTAACCCTTACCACAACAAACTAAACCCAATCACTTTTAAATTACAAAAAAATGCTACTAACCATAGCAAACTATGCCAAACTCACCTAAATTACTTCGGCTATTAAAAATCACCCCCAACTACACTTTACAGCAACAAACTAAGCCCAATCACTTTAAAATTACAAAAAAATGCTAAAAATCATAACAAACTATACCAGAATCACCTAAATTACTTCGGCTACCGTAAATCACCCCCAACTATTCCTTACCACAACTAACCAAACCATATCATCTTAAAATTACATAAAAAGGTGTACAAATCATAACAAACTATGCCAGACTCACCTACATTACTTCGGCTACTCTAAATCATCACCAACTAACCCTTACCACAACAAACTAAAACCAATCACTTTTAAATTACAAAAAAATGCTACTAGCCATATCAAACTATGCCAAACTCACCTAAACTACTTCGGCTATCAAAAATCACCCCCAACTACACTTTACAGCAACAAACTAAGCCCAATCACTTTAAATATACAAAAAAATGCTAAAAATCATAACAAACTATACCAGAATCACCTAAATTACTTCGGCTACCGTAAATCACCCCCAACTATCCCTTACCACAACAAACCAAACCATATCATCTTAAAATTACAAAAAAAGGTGTACAAATCATAACAAACTATGCCAGACTCACCTAAATTACTTCGGCTACTCTAAATCATCACCAACAAACCCTTACCACAACAAACTAAACCCAATCACTTTTAAATTACAAAAAAATGCTACTAACGATAGCCAACTATGCCAAACTCACCTAAATTACTTCGGCTATCAAAAATCACCCCCAACTACACTTTACAGCAACAAACTAAGCCCAATCACTTTAAAATTACAAAAAAATGCCAAAAATCATAACAAACTATACCAGAATCACCTAAATTACTTCGGCTACCGTAAATCACCCCCAACTATCCCTTACCACAACAAACCAAACCATATCATCTTAAAATTACAAAAAAAGGTGTACAAATCATAACAAACTATGCCAGACTCACCTAAATTACTTCGGCTATTCTTAATCATCACCAACTAACCCTTACCACAACAAACTAAACCCAATCACTTTTAAATTACAAAAAAATGCTACTAACCATAGCAAACTATGCCAAACTCACCTAAATTACTTCGGCTATCTAAAATCACCCCCAACTACACTTTACAGGAACAAACTAAACCCAATCACTTTAAAATTACAAAAAAATGCTAAAAATCATAACAAACTATACCAGAATCACCTAAATTACTTCGGCTACCGTAAATCACCCCCAACTATCCCTTACCACTACAAACCAAACCATATCATCTTAAAATTACAAAAAAAGGTGTACAAATTATAACAAATTATGCCAGACTCACCTAAATTACTTCGGCTACTCTAAATCATCACCAACTAACCCTTACCACAACAAACTAAACCCAATCACTTTTAAATTACAAAAAAATGCTACTAACCATAGCAAACTATGCCAAACTCACCTAAATTATTTCGGCTATCAAAAATCACCCCCAACTACACTTTACAGCAACAAACTAAGCCCAATCACTTTAAAATTACAAAAAAATGCTAAAAATCATAACAAACTATACCAGAATCACCTAAATTACTTCGGCTACCGTAAATCTCCCCCAACTATCCCTTACCACAACAAACCAAATCATATCATCTTAAAATTACAAAAAAAGGTGTACAAATCATAACAAACTATGCCACACTAACCTAAATTACTTCGGCTACTCTAAATCATCACCAACTAACCCTTAGCGCAACAAACTAAACCCAATCACTTTTAAATTACAAAAAAATGCTACTAACCATAGAAAACTATGCCAAACTCACCTAAATTACTTCGGCTATCAAAAATCACCCCCAACTACACTTTACAGCAACAAACTAAGCCCAATCACTTTAAAATTACAAAAAAAAGCTAAAAATCATAACAAACTATACCAGAATCACCTAAATTACTTCGGCTACCGTAAATCACCCCCAACTATCCCTTACCACAACAAACCAAACCATATCATCTTAAAATTACAAAAAAAGGTGTACAAATCATAACAAATTATGCCAGACTAACCTAAATTACTTCGGCTACTCTAAATCATCACCAACTAACCCTTACCACAACAAACTAAACCCAATCACTTTTAAATTACAAAAAAATGCTACTAACCATAGCAAACTATGCCAAACTCACCTAAATTACTTCGGCTATCAAAAATCACCCCCAACTACACTTTACAGCAAAAAACTAAGAAAAATCACTTTAAAATTACAAAAAAATGCTAAAAATCATAACAAACTATACCAGAATCACCTAAATTACTTCGGCCACCGTAAATCACCCCCAACTATCCCTTACCACAACAAACCAAACCATATCATCTTAAAATTACATAAAAATGTGTACAAATCATAACAAACTATTTCAGACTCACCTAAATTACTTCGGCTACTCTAAATCATCACCAACTAACCCTTACCACAACAAACTAAACCCAATCACTTCTAAATTACAAAAAAATGCTACTAACCATAGCAAACTATGCCAAACTCACCTAAATTACTTCGGCTATCAAAAATCACCCCAACTACACTTTACAGAAACAAACTAAGCCCAATCACTTTAAAATTACAAAAAAATGCTAAAAATCATAACAAACTATACCAGAATCACCTAAATTACTTCGGCTACCGTAAATCACCCCCAATTATCCCTTACCACAACAAACCAAACCATATCATCTTAAAATTACAAAAAAAGGTGTACAAATCATAAAAAACTATACCAGACTCACCTAAATTACTTCGGCTACTCTAAATCATCACCAACTAACCCTTACCACAACAAACTAAACCCAATCACTTTTAAATTACAAAAAAATGCTACTAACCACAGCAAACTATGCCAAAATCACCTAAATTACTTCGGCTGTCAAAAATCACACCCAACTACACTTTACAGCAACAAACTAATCCCAATAACTTTAAAATTACAAAAAAATGCTAAAAATCAACACAAACTATACCAGAATCACCTAAATTACTTCGGCTACCGTAAATCACCCCCAACTATCCCTTACCACAACAAACCAAACCATATCATCTTAGAATTACAAAAAAAGGTGTACAAATCATAACAAACTACGCCAGACTCACCTAAATTTCTTCGGCTACTTTAAATCATCACCAACTAACCCTTACCACCACAGCTGTCAAGATTGGCAGAGGTGAATGCTGTCACGGTCGTATGGGTTCCAGGCCATACGGGCGTGGCAGGTAACGAAAGGGCTGATGAGTTGGCCAGAGAGGCGGCGGAGACGCCGTATCTCGGCCCGCAGCCCTCGTGCGGCGTAAGTGGGGGTTACTTGAGACAGAGGACGCAAAGTGCGCTTAAGTCTCAATTTGACTCCTACTGGAGGAACATCAGCGGGCTGAGGCAGGCCAAGTTCCTGATAAAGGGAGTGGCCAGCCCGGTAGCTCGGAGATGGATGCTTAAGCTCAGTCGAACTAGACTGAGGAGGCTGGTGGGTGTCCTAACGGGACACTGCCAGCTGAGGCGACATCTTTACATCATGGGCCTCTCGGAGGAACGTAGATGTCGGCTGTGCAATGAAGACGAGGAAACTCCAATTCATCTGTTGACCAACTGTGGCCCTTTAAGTCACAGTAGGGCAAATTTTCTAGGAACACACCATGTCCCTATTGAAGAGCTCCATACGCTCCCCTGGCCCAAGATACTGAGCTTCATAGAAAGGTCAGGACTTGAGTAGGGTGAGCGGGGAGAGAAGGGCGGGCATAATGGGCCGCAAGGCCTGAATGCAGCGGTCCTACATAGGAACGCACCGCAACACAGAAGAAGAAGAACCCTTACCACAACAAACTAAACCCAATCACTTTTAAATTACAAAAAAATGCTACTAACCATAGCAAACTATGCCAAACTCACCTAAATTACTTCGGCTATTAAAAATCACCCCCAACTACACTTTACAGCAACAAACTAAGCCCAATCACTTTAAAATTACAAAAAAATGCTAAAAATCATAACAAACTATACCAGAATCACCTAAATTACTTCGGCTACCGTAAATCACCCCCAACTATTCCTTACCACAACTAACCAAACCATATCATCTTAAAATTACATAAAAAGGTGTACAAATCATAACAAACTATGCCAGACTCACCTACATTACTTCGGCTACTCTAAATCATCACCAACTAACCCTTACCACAACAAACTAAACCCAATCACTTTTAAATTACAAAAAAATGCTACTAGCCATATCAAACTATGCCAAACTCACCTAAACTACTTCGGCTATCAAAAATCACCCCCAACTACACTTTACAGCAACAAACTAAGCCCAATCACTTTAAATATACAAAAAAATGCTAAAAATCATAACAAACTATACCAGAATCACCTAAATTACTTCGGCTACCGTAAATCACCCCCAACTATCCCTTACCACAACAAACCAAACCATATCATCTTAAAATTACAAAAAAAGGTGTACAAATCATAACAAACTATGCCAGACTCACCTAAATTACTTCGGCTACTCTAAATCATCACCAACTAACCCTTACCACAACAAACTAAACCCAATCACTTTTAAATTAAAAAAAATGCTACTAACGATAGCCAACTATGCCAAACTCACCTAAATTACTTCGGCTATCAAAAATCACCCCCAACTACACTTTACAGCAACAAACTAAGCCCAATCACTTTAAAATTACAAAAAAATGCCAAAAATCATAACAAACTATACCAGAATCACCTAAATTACTTCGGCTACCGTAAATCACCCCCAACTATCCCTTACCACAACAAACCAAACCATATCATCTTAAAATTACAAAAAAAGGTGTACAAATCATAAGAAACTATGCCAGACTCACCTAAATTACTTCGGCTATTCTTAATCATCACCAACTAACCCTTACCACAACAAACTAAACCCAATCACTTTTAAATTACAAAAAAATGCGACTAACCATAGCAAACTATGCCAAACTCACCTAAATTACTTCGGCTATCAAAAATCACCCCCAACTACACTTTACAGGAACAAACTAAACCCAATCACTTTAAAATTACAAAAAAATGCTAAAAATCATAACAAACTATACCAGAATCACCTAAATTACTTCGGCTAGCGTAAATCACCCCCAACTATCCCTTACCACAACAAACCAAACCATATCATCTTAAAATTACAAAAAAAAGTGTACAAATTATAACAAATTGTGCCAGACTCACCTAAATTACTTCGGCTACTCTAAATCATCACCAACAAACCCTTACCACAACAAACTAAACCCAATCACTTTTAAATTACAAAAAAATGCTACTAACGATAGCCAACTATGCCATACTCACCTAAATTACTTCGGCTATCAAAAATCACCCCCAACTACACTTTACAGCAACAAACTAAGCCCAATCATTTTAAAATTACAAAAAAATGCCAAAAATCATAACAAACTATACCAGAATCACCTAAATTACTTCGGCTACCGTAAATCACCCCCAACTATCCCTTACCACAACAAACCAAACCATATCATCTTAAAATTACAAAAAAAGGTGTACAAATCATAGCAAACTATGCCAGACTCACCTAAATTACTTCGGCTATTCATAATCATCACCAACTAACCCTTACCACAACAAACTAAACCCAATCACTTTTAAATTACAAAAAAATGCTACTAACCATAGCAAACTATGCCAAACTCACCTAAATTACTTCGGCTATCAAAAATCACCCCCAACTACACTTTACAGCAACAAACTAAGCCCAGTCACTTTAAAATTACAAAAAAAAGCTAAAAATCATAACAAACTATACCAGAATCTCCTAAATTACTTCGGCTACCGTAAATCACCCCCAACTATCCCTTACCACAACAAACCAAACCATATCATCTTAAAATTACAAAAAAAGGTGTACAAATCATAACAAATTATGCCAGACTCACCTAAATTACTTCGACTACTCTAAATCATCACCAACTAACCCTTACCACAACAAACTAAACCCAATCACGTTTAAATTACAAAAAAATGCTACTAACCATAGCAAACTATGCCAAACTCACCTAAATTACTTCGGCTATCAAAAATCATCCCCAACTACTCTTTACAGCAACAAACTAAGCCCAATCACTTTAAAATTACAAAAAAATGCTAAAAATCATAACAAACTATACCAGAATCACCTAAATTACTTCGGCTACCGTAAATCACCCTCAACTATCCCTTACAACAACAAACCAAACCATATCATCTTAAAATTACAAAAAGAGGTGTACAAATCATAACAAACTATGCCAGACTCACCTAAATTACTTCGGCTACTCTAAATCATCACCAACTAACCCTTACCACAACAAACTAAACCCAATCACTTTTAAATTACAAAAAAATGCTACTAACCATAGCAAACTATGCCAAACTCACCTAAATTACTTCGGCTATCAAAAATCAACCCCAACTACACTTTACAGCAACAAACTAAGCCCAATCACTTTAAAATTACAAAAAAAAGCTAAAAATCATAACAAACTATACCAGAATCACCTAAATTACTTCGGCTACCGTAAATCACCCCCAACTATCCCTTACCACAACAAACCAAACCATATCATCTTAAAATTACAAAAAAAGGTGTACAAATCATAACAAATTATGCCAGACTCACCTAAATTACTTCGGCTACTCTAAATCATCACCAACTAACCCTTACCACAACAAACTAAACCCAATCACGTTTAAATTACAAAAAAATGCTACTAACCATAGCAAACTATGCCAAACTCACCTAAATTACTTCGGCTATCAAAAATCATCCCCAACTACTCTTTACAGCAACAAACTAAGCCCAATCACTTTAAAATTACAAAAAAATGCTAAAAATCATAACAAACTATACCAGAATCACCTAAATTACTTCGGCTACCGTAAATCACCCTCAACTATCCCTTACAACAACAAACCAAACCATATCATCTTAAAATTACAAAAAGAGGTGTACAAATCATAACAAACTAAGCCAGACTCACCTAAATTACTTCGGCTACTCTAAATCATCACCAACTAACCCTTACCACAACAAACTAAACCCAATCACTTTTAAATTACAAAAAAATGCTACTAACCATAGCAAACTATGCCAAACTCACCTAAATTACATCGGCTATCAAAAATCACCCCCAACTACACTTTACAGCAACAAACTAAGCCCACTCACTTAAAAATTACAAAAAAATGCCAAAAATCATAACAAACTATACCAGAATCACCTAAATTACTTCGGCTACCGTAAATCACCCCCAACTATCCCTTACCACAACAAACCAAACCATATCATCTTAAAATTACAAAAAAAGGTGTACAAATCATAACAAACTATGCCAGACTCACCTAAATTACTTCGGCTATTCATAATCATCACCAACTAACCCTTGCCACAACAAACAAAACCCAATCACTTTTAAATTACAAAAAAATGCTACTAACCATAGCAAACTATGCCAAACTCACCTTAATTACTTCGGCTACCATAAATCATCACCAACTAACCCTTACCACAACAAACTAAACCCAATCACTTTTAAATTACAAAAAAATTCTACTAACCATAGCAAACTATGCCAAACTCACCTAAATTACTTCGGCTATCAAAAATCACCCCCAACTACACTTTAGAGCAACAAACTAAGCCCAATCACTTTAAAATTACAAAAAAATGCTAAAAATCATAACAAACTATACCAGAATCACCTAAATTACTTCGGCTACCGTAAATCACCTCCAACTATCCCTTACCACAACAAACCAAACCCAATCACTTTTAAATTACAAAAAAATGCCACTAACCATAGCAAACTATGCCAAACTTACCTAAATTACTTCGGCTATCAAAAATCACCCCCAACTACACTCTACAGCAACAAACTAAGCCCAATCACTTTAAAATTACAAAAAAATGCTAAAAATCATAACAAACTATACCAGAATCACCTAAATTACTTCGGCTACCGTAAATCACCCCCAACTTCCCTTACCACAACAAACCAAACCATATCATCTTAAAATTACAAAAAAGGTGTACAAATCATAACAAACTATGCCAGACTCATCTAAATTACTTCGGCTACTCTAAATCATCACCAGCTAACCCTTACCACAACAAACTAAACCCAATCACTTTTAAATTACAAAAAAATGCTACTAACCATAGCAAACTATGCCAAACTCACCTAAATTACTTCGGCTATCAAAAATCACCCCCAACTACACTTTACAGCAACAAACTAAGCCCAATCACTTTAAAATTACAAAAAAATGCTAAAAATCATAACAAACTATACCAGAATCACCTAAATTACTTCGACTACCGTAAATCACCACCAACTATCCCTTACCACAACAAACCAAACCATATCATTTTAAAATTACAAAAAAAGGTGTACAAATCATAACAAACTATGCCAGACTCACCTAAATTACTTCGGCTACTCTAAATCATCACCAACTAACCCTTACCACAACAATCTAAACCCAATCACTTTTAAATTACAAAAAAAGCTACTAACCATAGCAAACTATGCCAAACTCACCTAAATTACTTTGGCTATCAAAAATCACCTCCAACTACACTTTACAGCAACAAACTAAGCCCAATCACTTTAAAATTTCAAAAAAATGCTAAAAATCATAACAAACTATAACAGAATCACCTAAATTACTTCGGCTATCGTAAATCACCCCCAACTATCCCTTACCACAACAAACCAAACCATATCATCTTAAAATTACAAAAAAAGGTGTACAAATCATAACAAACTATGCCAGACTCACCTAAATTACTTCGGCTATTCTAAATCATCACCAACTAACCCTTACCACAACAAACTAAACCCAATCACTTTTAAATTACAAAAAAAGCTACTAACCCTAGCAAACTATGCCAGACTCACCTAAATTACTTCGGCTACTCTAAATCATCACCAACTAACCCTTACCACAACAAACTAAACCCAATCACTTTTAAATTACAAAAAAATGCTACTAACCATAGCAAACTATGCCAAACTCACCTAAATTACTTCGGCTATCAAAAATCACCCCCAACTACACTTTACAGCAACAAACTAAGCCCAATCACTTTAAAATTACAAAAAAATGCTAAAAATCATAACAAACTATACCAGAATCACCTAAATTACTTCGGCTACCTTAAATCACCCCCAACTATCCCTTACCAAAACAAACACAACCATATCATCTTAAAATTACAAAAGAAGGTGTACAAATCAAAACAAACTATGCCAGACTCACGTAAATTACTTCGGCTACTCTAAATCATCACCAACTAACCCTTACCACAACAAACTAAACCCAATCACTTTTAAATTACAAAAAAATGCTACTAACCATAGCAAACTATGCCAAACTCACCTAAATTACTTCGGCTATCAAAAATCACCCCCAACTACACTTTACAGTAACAAACTAAGCCCAATCACTTTAAAATTACAAAAAAATGCTAAAAATCATATCAAACTGTACCAGAATCACCTAAATTACTTCGGCTACCGTAAATCACCCCCAACTATCCCTTACCACAACAAACCAAACCATATCATCTTAAAATTACAAAAAAAGGTGTACAAATCATTACAAACTATGCCAGACTCACCTAAATTACTTCGGCTACTCTAAATCATCACCAACTAACCCTTACCACAACAAACTAAACTCAATCACTTTTAAATTACAAAAAAATGCTACTATCCATAGCAAACTAAGCCAAACTCACCTAAATTACTTCGGCTATCAAAAATCACCCCCAACTACACTTTACAGCAACAAACTAAGCCCAATCACTTTAAAATTAGAAAAAAATGCTAAAAATCATAACAAACTATACCAGAATCACCTAAATTACTTCGGCTACTGTAAATCACCCACAACAATCCCTGACCACAACAAACCAAACCATATTATCTTAAAATTACAAAAGAAGGTGTACAAATCATAACAAACTATGCCAGACTCACCTAAATTACTTCGGCTACTCTAAATCATCACCAACTAACCCCTTACCACAACAAACTAAACCCAATCACTTATAAATTACAAAAAAATGCTACTAACCATAGCAAACTATGCCAAACTAACCTAAATTACTTCGGCTATCAAAAATCACCCCCAACTACACTTTACTGCAACAAACTAAGCCCAATCACTTTAAAATTACAAAAAAATGCTAAAAATCATAACAAACTATACCAGAATCACCTAAATTACTTCGGCTATCGTAAATCACCCCCAACTATCCCTTACCACAACAAACCAAACCATATCATCTTGAAATTACAAAAAAAGGTGTACAAATCATAACAAACTATCCCAGACTCACCTAAATTACTTCGGCTTCTCTCAATCATCACCAACTAACCCTTACCACAACAAACTAAACCTAATCACTTTTAAATTACAAAAAAATGCTACTAACCATAGCAAACTATGCCAAACTCACCTAAATTACTTCGGCTATCAAAAACCACCCCCAACTACACTTTACAGCAACAAACTAAACCCAATCACTTTAAAATTACAAAAAAATGCTAAAAATCATAACAAACTATACCAGAATCACCTAAATTACTTCGGCTACCTTAAATCACCCCCAACTATCCCTTACCAAAACAAACACAACCATATCATCTTAAATTTACAAAAAAAAGGTGTACAAATCATAACAAACTATGCCAGACTCACCTAAATTACTTCGGCTACTCTAAATCATCACCAACTAACCCTTACCACAACAAACAAAACCCAATCACTTTTAAATTACAAAAAAATGCTACTAACCATAGCAAACTATGCCAAACTCACCTAAATTACTTCGGCTATCAAAAATCACCCCCAACTACACTTTACAGCAACAAACTAAGCTCAATCACTTTAAAATCACAAAAAAATGCTAAAAATCATAGCAAACTATACCAGAATCACCTAAATTACTTCGGCTACCGTAAATCACCCCCAACTATCCCTTACCACAACAAACCAAACCATATCATCTTAAAATTACAAAAAAAGGTGTACAAATTATAACAAACTATGCCAGACTCACCTAAATTACTTCGGCTACTCTAAATCATCACCAACTAACCCTTACCACAACAAACTAAACCCAATCACTTTTAAATTACAAAAAAATGCTACTATCCATAGCAAACTATGCCAAACTCACCTAAATTACTTCGGCTATTCATAATCATCACCAACTAACCCTTGCCACAACAAACAAAACCCAATCACTTTTAAATTACAAAAAAATGCTACTAACCATAGCAAACTATGCCAAACTCACCTTAATTACTTCGGCTACCATAAATCATCACCAACTAACCCTTACCACAACAAACTAAACCCAATCACTTTTAAATTACAAAAAAATTCTACTAACCATAGCAAACTATGCCAAACTCACCTAAATTACTTCGGCTATCAAAAATCACCCCCAACTACACTTTAGAGCAACAAACTAAGCCCAATCACTTTAAAATTACAAAAAAATGCTAAAAATCATAACAAACTATACCAGAATCACCTAAATTACTTCGGCTACCGTAAATCACCTCCAACTATCCCTTACCACAACAAACCAAACCCAATCACTTTTAAATTACAAAAAAATGCCACTAACCATAGCAAACTATGCCAAACTTACCTAAATTACTTCGGCTATCAAAAATCACCCCCAACTACACTCTACAGCAACAAACTAAGCCCAATCACTTTAAAATTACAAAAAAATGCTAAAAATCATAACAAACTATACCAGAATCACCTAAATTACTTCGGCTACCGTAAATCACCCCCAACTTCCCTTACCACAACAAACCAAACCATATCATCTTAAAATTACAAAAAAGGTGTACAAATCATAACAAACTATGCCAGACTCATCTAAATTACTTCGGCTACTCTAAATCATCACCAGCTAACCCTTACCACAACAAACTAAACCCAATCACTTTTAAATTACAAAAAAATGCTACTAACCATAGCAAACTATGCCAAACTCACCTAAATTACTTCGGCTATCAAAAATCACCCCCAACTACACTTTACAGCAACAAACTAAGCCCAATCACTTTAAAATTACAAAAAAATGCTAAAAATCATAACAAACTATACCAGAATCACCTAAATTACTTCGACTACCGTAAATCACCACCAACTATCCCTTACCACAACAAACCAAACCATATCATTTTAAAATTACAAAAAAAGGTGTACAAATCATAACAAACTATGCCAGACTCACCTAAATTACTTCGGCTACTCTAAATCATCACCAACTAACCCTTACCACAACAATCTAAACCCAATCACTTTTAAATTACAAAAAAAGCTACTAACCATAGCAAACTATGCCAAACTCACCTAAATTACTTTGGCTATCAAAAATCACCTCCAACTACACTTTACAGCAACAAACTAAGCCCAATCACTTTAAAATTTCAAAAAAATGCTAAAAATCATAACAAACTATAACAGAATCACCTAAATTACTTCGGCTATCGTAAATCACCCCCAACTATCCCTTACCACAACAAACCAAACCATATCATCTTAAAATTACAAAAAAAGGTGTACAAATCATAACAAACTATGCCAGACTCACCTAAATTACTTCGGCTATTCTAAATCATCACCAACTAACCCTTACCACAACAAACTAAACCCAATCACTTTTAAATTACAAAAAAAGCTACTAACCCTAGCAAACTATGCCAGACTCACCTAAATTACTTCGGCTACTCTAAATCATCACCAACTAACCCTTACCACAACAAACTAAACCCAATCACTTTTAAATTACAAAAAAATGCTACTAACCATAGCAAACTATGCCAAACTCACCTAAATTACTTCGGCTATCAAAAATCACCCCCAACTACACTTTACAGCAACAAACTAAGCCCAATCACTTTAAAATTACAAAAAAATGCTAAAAATCATAACAAACTATACCAGAATCACCTAAATTACTTCGGCTACCTTAAATCACCCCCAACTATCCCTTACCAAAACAAACACAACCATATCATCTTAAAATTACAAAAGAAGGTGTACAAATCAAAACAAACTATGCCAGACTCACGTAAATTACTTCGGCTACTCTAAATCATCACCAACTAACCCTTACCACAACAAACTAAACCCAATCACTTTTAAATTACAAAAAAATGCTACTAACCATAGCAAACTATGCCAAACTCACCTAAATTACTTCGGCTATCAAAAATCACCCCCAACTACACTTTACAGTAACAAACTAAGCCCAATCACTTTAAAATTACAAAAAAATGCTAAAAATCATATCAAACTGTACCAGAATCACCTAAATTACTTCGGCTACCGTAAATCACCCCCAACTATCCCTTACCACAACAAACCAAACCATATCATCTTAAAATTACAAAAAAAGGTGTACAAATCATTACAAACTATGCCAGACTCACCTAAATTACTTCGGCTACTCTAAATCATCACCAACTAACCCTTACCACAACAAACTAAACTCAATCACTTTTAAATTACAAAAAAATGCTACTATCCATAGCAAACTAAGCCAAACTCACCTAAATTACTTCGGCTATCAAAAATCACCCCCAACTACACTTTACAGCAACAAACTAAGCCCAATCACTTTAAAATTAGAAAAAAATGCTAAAAATCATAACAAACTATACCAGAATCACCTAAATTACTTCGGCTACTGTAAATCACCCACAACAATCCCTGACCACAACAAACCAAACCATATTATCTTAAAATTACAAAAGAAGGTGTACAAATCATAACAAACTATGCCAGACTCACCTAAATTACTTCGGCTACTCTAAATCATCACCAACTAACCCCTTACCACAACAAACTAAACCCAATCACTTATAAATTACAAAAAAATGCTACTAACCATAGCAAACTATGCCAAACTAACCTAAATTACTTCGGCTATCAAAAATCACCCCCAACTACACTTTACTGCAACAAACTAAGCCCAATCACTTTAAAATTACAAAAAAATGCTAAAAATCATAACAAACTATACCAGAATCACCTAAATTACTTCGGCTATCGTAAATCACCCCCAACTATCCCTTACCACAACAAACCAAACCATATCATCTTGAAATTACAAAAAAAGGTGTACAAATCATAACAAACTATCCCAGACTCACCTAAATTACTTCGGCTTCTCTCAATCATCACCAACTAACCCTTACCACAACAAACTAAACCTAATCACTTTTAAATTACAAAAAAATGCTACTAACCATAGCAAACTATGCCAAACTCACCTAAATTACTTCGGCTATCAAAAACCACCCCCAACTACACTTTACAGCAACAAACTAAACCCAATCACTTTAAAATTACAAAAAAATGCTAAAAATCATAACAAACTATACCAGAATCACCTAAATTACTTCGGCTACCTTAAATCACCCCCAACTATCCCTTACCAAAACAAACACAACCATATCATCTTAAATTTACAAAAAAAAGGTGTACAAATCATAACAAACTATGCCAGACTCACCTAAATTACTTCGGCTACTCTAAATCATCACCAACTAACCCTTACCACAACAAACTAAACCCAATCACTTTTAAATTACAAAAAAATGCTACTAACCATAGCAAACTATGCCAAACTCACCTAAATTACTTCGGCTATCAAAAATCACCCCCAACTACACTTTACAGCAACAAACTAAGCTCAATCACTTTAAAATCACAAAAAAATGCTAAAAATCATAGCAAACTATACCAGAATCACCTAAATTACTTCGGCTACCGTAAATCACCCCCAACTATCCCTTACCACAACAAACCAAACCATATCATCTTAAAATTACAAAAAAAGGTGTACAAATTATAACAAACTATGCCAGACTCACCTAAATTACTTCGGCTACTCTAAATCATCACCAACTAACCCTTACCACAACAAACTAAACCCAATCACTTTTAAATTACAAAAAAATGCTACTATCCATAGCAAACTATGCCAAACTCACCTAAATTACTTCGGCTATCAAAAATCACCCCCAACTACACTTTACAGCAACAAACTAAGCCCAATCACTTTAAAATTACAAAAAAATACTAAAAATCATAACAAACTATACTTGAATCACCTAAATTACTTCGGCTACCGTAAATCACCCCCAACTATCCCTTACCACAACAAACCAAACCATATCATCTTAAAAAAACTATGCCACACTCACCTAAATTACTTCGGCTATCAAAAATCACCACCAACTACACTTTACAGCAACAAACTAAGCCCAATCACTTTAAAATTACAAAAAAATGCTAAAAATCATAACAAACTATACCAGAATCACCTAAATTACTTCGGCTACCGTAAATCACCCCCAACTATCCCTTACCACAACAAATCAAACCATATCATCTTAAAATTACAAAAAAAGGTGTACAAATCATAGCAAACTATGCCACACTCACCTAAATTACTTCGGCATCTCTAAATCATCACCAACTAACCCTTACCACAACAAACTAAACCCAATCAGTTTTAAATTACAAAAAAATGCTACTAACCATAGCAAACTATGCCAAACTCACCTAAATTACTTCGGCTATCAAAAATTACCCCCAACTACACTTTACAGCAACAAACTAAGCCCACTCACTTAAAAATTACAAAAAAATGCCAAAAATCATAACAAACTATACCAGAATCACCTAAATTACTTCGGCTACCGTAAATCACCCCCAACTATCCCTTACCACAACAAACCAAACCATATCATCTTAAAATTACAAAAAAAGGTGTACAAATCATAACAAACTATGCCAGACTCACCTAAATTACTTCGGCTATTCATAATCATCACCAACTAACCCTTGCCACAACAAACAAAACCCAATCACTTTTAAATTACAAAAAAATGCTACTAACCATAGCAAACTATGCCAAACTCACCTTAATTACTTCGGCTACCATAAATCATCACCAACTAACCCTTACCACAACAAACTAAACCCAATCACTTTTAAATTACAAAAAAATTCTACTAACCATAGCAAACTATGCCAAACTCACCTAAATTACTTCGGCTATCAAAAATCACCCCCAACTACACTTTAGAGCAACAAACTAAGCCCAATCACTTTAAAATTACAAAAAAATGCTAAAAATCATAACAAACTATACCAGAATCACCTAAATTACTTCGGCTACCGTAAATCACCTCCAACTATCCCTTACCACAACAAACTAAACCCAATCACTTTTAAATTACAAAAAAATGCCACTAACCATAGCAAACTATGCCAAACTTACCTAAATTACTTCGGCTATCAAAAATCACCCCCAACTACACTCTACAGCAACAAACTAAGCCCAATCACTTTAAAATTACAAAAAAATGCTAAAAATCATAACAAACTATACCAGAATCACCTAAATTACTTCGGCTACCGTAAATCACCCCCAACTTCCCTTACCACAACAAACCAAACCATATCATCTTAAAATTACAAAAAAGGTGTACAAATCATAACAAACTATGCCAGACTCATCTAAATTACTTCGGCTACTCTAAATCATCACCAGCTAACCCTTACCACAACAAACAAAACCCAATCAATTTTAAATTACAAAAAAATGCTACTAACCATAGCAAACTATGCCAAACTCACCTAAATTACTTCGGCTATCAAAAATCACCCCCAACTACACTTTACAGCAACAAACTAAGCCCAATCACTTTAAAATTACAAAAAAATGCTAAAAATCATAACAAACTATACCAGAATCACCTAAATTACTTCGGCTACCGTAAATAACCCACAAACTATCCCTTACCACAACAAACCAAACCATATCATTTCAAAATTACAAAAAAAGGTGTACAAATCATAACAAACTATGCCAGACTCACCTAAATTACTTCGGCTACTCTAAATCATCACCAACTAACCCTTACCACAACAATCTAAACCCAATCACTTTTAAATTACAAAAAAAGCTACTAACCATAGCAAACTATGCCAAACTCACCTAAATTACTTTGGCTATCAAAAATCACCTCCAACTAAACTTTACAGCAACAAACTAAGCCCAATCACTTTAAAATTTCAAAAAAATGCTAAAAATCATAACAAACTATAACAGAATCACCTAAATTACTTCGGCTATCGTAAATCACCCCCAACTATCCCTTACCACAACAAACCAAACCATATCATCTTAAAATTACAAAAAAAGGTGTACAAATCATAACAAACTATGCCAGACTCACCTAAATTACTTCGGCTATTCTAAATCATCACCAACTAACCCTTACCACAACAAACTAAACCCAATCACTTTTAAATTACAAAAAAAGCTACTAACCATAGCAAACTATGCCAAACTCACCTAAATTACTTCGGCTCTCAAAAATCACCCCCAACTACACTTTACAGCAACAAACTAAGCCCAATCACTTTAAAATTACAAAAAAATGCTAAAAATCATAACAAACTATACCAGAATCACCTAAATTACTTCGGCTATCGTAAATCACCCCCAACTATCCCTTACCACAACAAACCAAATCATATCATCTTAAAATTACAAAAAAAGGTGTACTAATCATAACAAACTATGCCAGACTCTCCTAAATTACTTCGGCTACTCTAAATCATCACCAACTAACCCTTACCACAACAAACTCAACCCAATCACTGTTAAATTACAAAAAAATGCTATTAAGCATAGCAAACTATGCCAAACTCATTTAAATTACTTCGGCTATTAAAAATCACCCCCAACTACACTTTACAGCAACAAACTAAGCCCAATCACTTTAAAATTACAAAAAAATGTTAAAAATCATAATAAACTATACCAGAATCACCTAAATTACTTCGGCTACCTTAAATCACCCCCAACTTTTCCCTACCAAAACAAACCAAACCATCTCATCTTAAAATTACAAAAAAAGATGTACAAATCATAACAAACTATGCCAGACTCACCTAAATTACTTCGGCTACTCTAAATCATCACCAACTAACCCTTACCACAACAAACTAAACCCAATCACTTTTAAATTACAAAAAAATGCTACTATCTATAGCAAACTATGACAAACTCACCTAAATTACTTCGGCTACTCTAAATCATCACCAACTAACCCTTACCACAACAAACTAAACCCAATCACTTTTAAATTACAAAAAAATGCTACTATCTATAGCAAACTATGCCAAACTCACCTAAATTACTTCGGCTATCAAAAATCATCACCAACTAACCCTTACCACAACAAACTAAACCCAATCACTTTTAAATTACAAAAAAATGCTACTAACCATAGCAAACTATGCCAAACTCACCTAAATTACTTCGGCTATCAAAAATCACCCCCAACTACACTTTACAGCAACAAACTAAGCCCAATCACTTTAAAATTACAAAAAAATGCTAAAAATTATAACAAACTATACCAGAATCACCTAAATTACTTCGGCTACCTTAAATCACCCCCAACTATCCCTTACCAAAACAAACACAACCATATCATCTTAAAATTACAAAAGAAGGTGTACAAATCAAAACAAACTTTGCCAGACTCACGTAAATTACTTCGGCTACTCTAAATCATCACCAACTAACCCTTACCACAACAAACTAAACCCAATCACTTTTAAATTACAAAAAAATGCTACTAACCATAGCAAACTATGCCAAACTCACCTAAATTACTTCGGCTATCAAAAATCACCCCCAACTGCACTTTACAGTAACAAACTAAGCCCAATCACTTTAAAATTACAAAAAAATGCTAAAAATCATATCAAACTGTACCAGAATCACCTAAATTACTTCGGCTACCGTAAATCACCCCCAACTATCCCTTACCACAACAAACCAAACCATATCATCTTAAAATTACAAAAAAAGGTGTACAAATCATTACAAACTATGCCAGACTCACCTAAATTACTTCGGCTACTCTAAATCATCACCAACTAACCCTTACCACAACAAACTAAACTCAATCACTTTTAAATTACAAAAAAATGCTACTATCCATAGCAAACTAAGCCAAACTCACCTAAATTACTTCGGCTATCAAAAATCACCCCCAACTACACTTTACAGCAACAAACTAAGCCTAATCACTTTAAAATTAGAAAAAAATTCTAAAAATCATAACAAACTATACCAGAATCACCTAAATTACTTCGGCTACTGTAAATCACCCACAACTATCCCTGACCACAACAAACCAAACCATATTATCTTAAAATTACAAAAGAAGGTGTACAAATCATAACAAACTATGCCAGACTCACCTAAATTACTTCGGCTACTCTAAATCATCACCAACTAACCCTTACCACAACAAACTAAACCCAATCACTTATAAATTACAAAAAAATGCTACTAACCATAGCAAACTATGCCAAACTAACCTAAATTACTTCGGCTATCAAAAATCACCCCCAACTACACTTTACTGCAACAAACTAAGCCCAATCACTTTAAAATTACAAAAAAATGCTAAAAATCATAACAAACTATACCAGAATCACCTAAATTACTTCGGCTATCGTAAATCACCCCCAACTATCCCTTACCACAACAAACCAAACCATATCATCTTGAAATTACAAAAAAAGGTGTACAAATCATAACAAACTATCCCAGACTCACCTAAATTACTTCGGCTTCTCTAAATCATCACCAACTAACCCTTACCACAACAAACTAAACCTAATCACTTTTAAATTACAAAAAAATGCTACTAATTATAGCAAACAATGCCAAACTCACCTAAATTACTTCGGCTATCAAAAACCACCCCCAACTACACTTTACAGCAACAAACTAAACCCAATCACTTTAAAATTACAAAAAAATGCTAAAAATCATAACAAACTATACCAGAATCACCTAAATTACTTCGGCTACCTTAAATCACCCCCAACTATCCCTTACCAAAACAAACACAACCATATCATCTTAAATTTACAAAAAAAAGGTGTACAAATCATAACAAACTATGCCAGACTCACCTAAATTACTTCGGCTACTCTAAATCATCACCAACTAACCCTTACCACAACAAACTAAACCCAATCACTTTTAAATTACAAAAAAATGCTACTAACCATAGCAAACTATGCCAAACTCACCTAAATTACTTCGGCTATCAAAAATCACCCCCAACTACACTTTACAGCAACAAACTAAGCTCAATCACTTTAAAATCACAAAAAAATGCTAAAAATCATAACAAACTATACCAGAATCACCTAAATTACTTCGGCTACCGTAAATCACCCCCAACTATCCCTTACCACAACAAACCAAACCATATCATCTTAAAATTACAAAAAAAGGTGTACAAATTATAACAAACTATGCCAGACTCACCTAAATTACTTCGGCTACTCTAAATCATCACCAACTAACCCTTACCACAACAAACTAAACCCAATCACTTTTAAATTACAAAAAAATGCTACTATCCATAGCAAACTATGCCAAACTCACCTAAATTACTTCGGCTATCAAAAATCACCCCCAACTACACTTTACAGCAACAAACTAAGCCCAATCACTTTAAAATTACAAAAAAATACTAAAAATCATAACAAACTATACTTGAATCACCTAAATTACTTCGGCTACCGTAAATCACCCCCAACTATCCCTTACCACAACAAACCAAACCATATCATCTTAAAAAAACTATGCCAAACTCACCTAAATTACTTCGGCTATCAAAAATCCCCACCAACTACACTTTACAGCAACAAACTAAGCCCAATCACTTTAAAATTACAAAAAAATGCTAAAAATCATAACAAACTATACCAGAATCACCTAAATTACTTCGGCTACCGTAAATCACCTCCAACTATCCCTTACCACAACAAATCAAACCATATCATCTTAAAATTACAAAAAAAGGTGTACAAATCATAGCAAACTATGCCACACTCACCTAAATTACTTCGGCATCTCTAAATCATCACCAACTAGCCCTTACCACAACAAACTAAACCCAATCACTTTTAAATTACAAAAAAATGCTACTAACCATAGCAAACTATGCCAAACTCACCTAAATTACTTCGGCTATATAAAATCACCCCCAACTACACTTTACAGCAACAAACTAAGCCCAATCACTTTAAAATTACAAAAAAATGCTAAAAATCATAACAAACTATACCAGAATCACCTAAATTACTTCGGCTACCGTAAATCACCCCCAACTATCCCTTACCACAACAAACCAAACCATATCATCTTAAAATTACAAAAAAAGGTGTACAAATCATTACAAACTATGCCAGACTCACCTAAATTACTTCGGCTACTCTAAATCATCACCAACTAACCCTTACCACAACAAACTAAACTCAATCACTTTTAAATTACAAAAAAATGCTACTATCCATAGCAAACTAAGCCAAACTCACCTAAATTACTTCGGCTATCAAAAATCACCCCCAACTACACTTTACAGCAACAAACTAAGCCCAATCACTTTAAAATTAGAAAAAAATGCTAAAAATCATAACAAACTATACCAGAATCACCTAAATTACTTCGGCTACCGTAAATCACCCCCAACTATCCCTTACCACAACAAACCAAACCATATCATCTTAAAATTACAAAAAAAGGCGTACAAATCATAACAAACTATGCCAGACTCACATAAATTACTTCGGCTACTCTAAATCATCACCAACTAACCCTTACCACAACAAACTAAACCAAATCACTTTTAAATTACAAAAAAATGCTATTAACCATAGCAAACTATGCCAAACTCAAATAAATTACTTCGGCTATCAAAAATCACCCCCAACTACACTTTACAGCAACAAACTAAGCCCAATCACTTTAAAATTACAAAAAAATGCTAAAAATCATAACAAACTATACCAGAATCACCTAAATTACTTCGGCTACCGTAAATCACCCCCAACTATCCCTTACCACAACAAACCAAACCATATCATCTTAAAATTACAAAAAAAGGTGTACAAATCATTACAAACTATGCCAGACTCACCTAAATTACTTCGGCTACTCTAAATCATCACCTACTAACCCTTACCACAACAAACTAAACTCAATCACTTTTAAATTACAAAAAAATGCTACTATCCATAGCAAACTAAGCCAAACTCACCTAAATTACTTCGGCTATCAAAAATCACCCCCAACTACACTTTACAGCAACAAACTAAGCCCAATCACTTTAAAATTAGAAAAAAATGCTAAAAATCATAACAAACTATACCAGAATCACCTAAATTACTTCGGCTACTGTAAATCACCCACAACTATCCCTGACCACAACAAACCAAACCATATTATCTTAAAATTACAAAAAAAGGTGTACAAATCATAACAAACTATGCCAGACTCACCTAAATTACTTCGGCTACTCTAAATCATCACCAACTATCCCTTACCACAACAAATCAAACCATATCATCTTAAAATTACAAAAAAAGGTGTACAAATCATAGCAAACTATGCCACACTCACCTAAATTACTTCGGCATCTCTAAATCATCACCAACTAGCCCTTACCACAACAAACTAAACCCAATCACTTTTAAATTACAAAAAAATGCTACTAACCATAGCAAACTATGCCAAACTCACCTAAATTACTTCGGCTATATAAAATCACCCCCAACTACACTTTACAGCAACAAACTAAGCCCAATCACTTTAAAATTACAAAAAAATGCTAAAAATCATAACAACCTATACCAGAACCACCTAAATTACTTCGGCTACCGTAAATCACACCCAACTATCTCTGACCACAACAAACCAAACCATATCATCTTAAAATTACAAAAAAAGGTGTACAAATCATAACAAACTATGCCAGACTCACCTAAATTACTTCAGCTACTCTAAATCATCACCAACTAACCCTTACCACAACAAACTTAACCCAATCACTTTTAAATTACAAAAAAATGCTATAAACCATAGCAAACTATGCCAAACTCAAATAAATTACTTCGGCTATCAAAAATCACCCCCAACTACACTTTACAACAACAAACTAAGCCCAATCACTTTAAAATTACAAAAAAATGCTAAAAATCATAACAAACTATACCAGAATCACCTAAAATACTTCGGCTACCGTAAATCACCCCCAACTATCCCTTACCACAACAAACCAAACCATATCATCTTAAAATTACAAAAAAAGGTGTACAAATCATAACAAACTATGCCAGACTCACCTAAATTACTTCAGCTACTCTAAATCATCACCAACTAACCCTTACCACAACAAACTTAACCCAATCACTTTTAAATTACAAAAAAATGCTATAAACCATAGCAAACTATGCCAAACTCAAATAAATTACTTCGGCTATCAAAAATCACCCCCAACTACACTTTACAGCAACAAACTAAGCCCAATCACTTTAAAATTACAAAAAAATGCTAAAAATCATAACAAACTATACCAGAATCACCTAAATTACTTCGGCTACCGTAAATCACCCCCAACTATCCCTTACCACAACAAACCAAACCATATCATCTTAAAATTACAAAAAAACGTGTACAAATTATAACAAACTATGCCAGACTCACCTAAATTACTTCGGCTACTCTAAATCATCACCAACTAACCCTTACCACAACAAACTAAACCCAATCACTTTTAAATGCTACTAACCATAGCAAACTATGCCAAACTCACCTAAATTACTTCGTCTATTAAAAATCACCCCCAACTACACTTTACAGCAACAAACTAAGCCCAATCACTTTAAAATTACAAAAAAATGCTAAAAATCATAACAAACTATACCAGAATCACCTAAATTACTTCGGCTACCGTAAATCACCCCCAACTATCCCTTACCACAACAAACCAAACCATATCATCTTAAAATTACAAAAAAAGGCGTACAAATCATAACAAACTATGCCAGACTCACATAAATTACTTCGGCTACTCTAAATCATCACCAACTAACCCTTACCACAACAAACTAAACCCAATCACTTTTAAATTACAAAAAAATGCTATTAACCATAGCAAACTATGCCAAACTCAAATAAATTACTTCGGCTATCAAAAATCACCCCCAACTACACTTTACAGCAACAAACTAAGCCCAATCACTTTAAAATTAGAAAAAAATGCTAAAAATCATAACAAACTATACCAGAATCACCTAAATTACTTCGGCTACCGTAAATCACCCCCAACTATCCCTTACCACAACAAACCAAACCATATCATCTTAAAATTACAAAAAAAGGTGTACAAATCATAACAAACTATGCCAGACTCACCTAAATTACTTCAGCTACTCTAAATCATCACCAACTAACCCTTACCACAACAAACTTAACCCAATCACTTTTAAATTACAAAAAAATGCTATAAACCATAGCAAACTATGCCAAACTCAAATAAATTACTTCGGCTATCAAAAATCACCCCCAACTACACTTTACAGCAACAAACTAAGCCCAATCACTTTAAAATTACAAAAAAATGCTAAAAATCATAACAAACTATACCAGAATCACCTAAATTACTTCGGCTACCGTAAATCACCCCCAACTATCCCTTACCACAACAAACCAAACCATATCATCTTAAAATTACAAAAAAACGTGTACAAATTATAACAAACTATGCCAGACTCACCTAAATTACTTCGGCTACTCTAAATCATCACCAACTAACCCTTACCACAACAAACTAAACCCAATCACTTTTAAATGCTACTAACCATAGCAAACTATGCCAAACTCACCTAAATTACTTCGTCTATCAAAAATCACCCCCAACTACACTTTACAGCAACAAACTAAGCCCAATCACTTTAAAATTACAAAAAAATGCTAAAAATCATAACAAACTATTACAGAATCACCTAAATTACTTCGGCTACCGTAAATCACCCCCAACTATCCCTTACCACAACAAACCAAACCATATCATCTTAAAATTACAAAAAAAGGCGTACAAATCATAACAAACTATGCCAGACTCACATAAATTACTTCGGCTACTCTAAATCATCACCAACTAACCCTTACCACAACAAACTAAACCCAATCACTTTTAAATTACAAAAAAATGCTATTAACCATAGCAAACTATGCCAAACTCAAATAAATTACTTCGGCTATCAAAAATCACCCCCAACTACACTTTACAGCAACAAACTAAGCCCAATCACTTTAAAATTTCAAAAAAATGCTAAAAATCATAACAAACTATACCAGAATCACCTAAATTACTTCGGCTACCGTAAATCACCCCCAACTATCCCTTACCACAACAAACCAAACCATATCATCTTAAAATTACAAAAAAAGGCGTACAAATCATAACAAACTATGCCAGACTCACATAAATTACTTCGGCTACTCTAAATCATCACCAAGTAACCCTTACCACAACAAACTAAACCCAATCACTTTTAAATTACAAAAAAATGCTATTAACCATAGCAAACTATGCCAAACTCAAATAAATTACTTCGGCTATCAAAAATCACCCCCAACTACACTTTAAAGCAACAAACTAAGCCCAATCACTTTAAAATTACAAAAAAATGCTAAAAATCATAACAAACTATACCAGAATCACCTAAATTACTTCGGCTACCGTAAATCACCCCCAACTATCCCTTACCACAACAAACCAAACCATATCATCTTAAAATTACAAAAAAAGGTGTACAAATCATAACAAACTATGCCAGACTCACCTAAATTACTTCGGCTACTCTAAACCATCACCAACTAACCCTTACCACAACAAACTAAACCCAATCACTTTTAAATTACAAAAAAATGCTACTAACCATAGCAAACTATGCCAAACTCAAATAAATTACTTCGGCTATCAAAAATCACCCCCAACTACACTTTACAGCAACAAACTAAGCCCAATCACTTTAAAATTACAAAAAAATGCTAAAAATCATAACAAACTATACCAGAATCACCTAAATTACTTGGGCTACCGTAAATCACCCCCAACTATCCCTTACCACAACAAACCAAACCATATCATCTTAAAATTACAACAAAACGTGTACAAATTATAACAAACTATGCCAGACTCACCTAAATTACTTCGGCTACTCTAAATCGTCACCAACTAACCCTTACCACAACAAACTAAACCCAATCACTTTTAAATTACAAAAAAATGCTATTAACCATAGTAAACTATGCCAAACTCAAATAAATTACTTCGGCTATCAAAAATCACCCCCAACTACACTTTACAGCAACAAACTAAGCCCAATTACTTTAAAATTACAAAAAAATGCTAAAAATCATAACAAACTGTACCAGAATCACCTAAATTACTTCGGCTACCGTAAATCACCCCCAACTATCCCTTACCACAACAAACCAAACCATATAATCTTAAAATTACAAAAAAGGTGTACATATCATAACAAACTATGCCAGACTCACCTAAATTACTTCGGCTACTCTAAATCATCACCAACTAACCCTTACCACAACAAACTAATCCCAATCACTTTTAAATTACAAAAAAATGCTACTATCCATAGCAAACTATGCCAAACTCACCTAAATTACTTCGGCTATCAAAAATCACCCCCAACTACACTTTACAGCAACAAACTAAGCCCAATCACTTTAAAATTACAAAAAAATACTAAAAATCATAACAAACTATACTTGAATCACCTAAATTACTTCGGCTACCGTAAATCACCCCCAACTATCCCTTACCACAACAAACCAAACCATATCATCTTAAAAAAACTATGCCAAACTCACCTAAATTACTTCGGCTATCAAAAATCACCACCAACTACACTTTACAGCAACAAACTAAGCCCAATCACTTTAAAATTACAAAAAAATGCTAAAAATCATAACAAACTATACCAGAATCACCTAAATTACTTCGGCTACCGTAAATCACCCCCAACTATCCCTTACCACAACAAATCAAACCATATCATCTTAAAATTACAAAAAAAGGTGTACAAATCATAGCAAACTATGCCACACTCACCTAAATTACTTCGGCATCTCTAAATCATCACCAACTAGCCCTTACCACAACAAACTAAACCCAATCACTTTTAAATTACAAAAAAATGCTACTAACCATAGCAAACTATGCCAAACTCACCTAAATTACTTCGGCTATATAAAATCACCCCCAACTACACTTTACAGCAACAAACTAAGCCCAATCACTTTAAAATTACAAAAAAATGCTAAAAATCATAACAAGCTATACCAGAACCACCTAAATTACTTCGGCTACCGTAAATCACCCCCAACTATCTCTGACCACAACAAACCAAACCATATCATCTTAAAATTACAAAAAAAGGTGTACAAATCATAACAAACTATGCCAGACTCACCTAAATTACTTCAGCTACTCTAAATCATCACCAACTAACCCTTACCACAACAAACTTAACCCAATCACTTTTAAATTACAAAAAAATGCTATAAACCACAGCAAACTATGCCAAACTCAAATAAATTACTTCGGCTATCAAAAATCACCCCCAACTACACTTTACAGCAACAAACTAAGCCCAATCACTTTAAAATTACAAAAAAATGCTAAAAATCATAACAAACTATACCAGAATCACCTAAATTACTTCGGCTACCGTAAATCACCCCCAACTATCCCTTACCACAACAAACCAAACCATATCATCTTAAAATTACAAAAAAAGGTGTACAAATCATAACAAACTATGCCAGACTCACCTAAATTACTTCAGCTACTCTAAATCATCACCAACTAACCCTTACCACAACAAACTTAACCCAATCACTTTTAAATTACAAAAAAATGCTATAAACCATAGCAAACTATGCCAAACTCAAATAAATTACTTCGGCTATCAAAAATCACCCCCAACTACACTTTACAGCAACAAACTAAGCCCAATCACTTTAAAATTACAAAAAAATGCTAAAAATCAAAACAAACTATACCAGAATCACCTAAATTACTTCGGCTACCGTAAATCACCCCCAACTATCCCTTACCACAACAAACCAAACCATATCATCTTAAAATTACAAAAAAACGTGTACAAATTATAACAAACTATGCCAGACTCACCTAAATTACTTCGGCTACTCTAAATCATCACCAACTAACCCTTACCACAACAAACTAAACCCAATCACTTTTAAATGCTACTAACCATAGCAAACTATGCCAAACTCACCTAAATTACTTCGTCTATCAAAAATCACCCCCAACTACACTTTACAGCAACAAACTAAGCCCAATCACTTTAAAATTACAAAAAAATGCTAAAAATCATAACAAACTATACCAGAATCACCTAAATTACTTCGGCTACCGTAAATCACCCCCAACTATCCCTTACCACAACAAACCAAACCATATCATCTTAAAATTACAAAAAAAGGCGTACAAATCATAACAAACTATGCCAGACTCACATAAATTACTTCGGCTACTCTAAATCATCACCAACTAACCCTTACCACAACAAACTAAACCCAATCACTTTTAAATTGCAAAAAAATGCTATTAACCATAGCAAACTATGCCAAACTCAAATAAATTACTTCGGCTATCAAAAATCACCCCCAACTACACTTTACAGCAACAAACTAAGCCCAATCACTTTAAAATTACAAAAAAATGCTAAAAATCATAACAAACTATACCAGAATCACCTAAATTACTTCGGCTACCGTAAATCAGCCCCAACTATCCCTTACCACAACAAACCAAACCATATCATCTTAAAATTACAAAAAAAGGCGTACAAATCATAACAAACTATGCCAGACTCACATAAATTACTTCGGCTATTCTAAATCATCACCAAGTAACCCTTACCACAACAAACTAAACCCAATCACTTTTAAATTACAAAAAAATGCTATTAACCATAGCAAACTATGCCAAACTCAAATAAATTACTTCGGCTATCAAAAATCACCCCCAACTACACTTTAAAGCAACAAACTAAGCCCAATCACTTTAAAATTACAAAAAAATGCTAAAAATCATAACAAACTATACCAAAATCACCTAAATTACTTCGGCTACCGTAAATCACCCCCAACTATCCCTTACCACAACAAACCAAACCATATCATCTTAAAATTACAAAAAAAGGTGTACAAATCATAACAAACTATGCCAGACTCACCTAAATTACTTCGGCTACTCTAAACCATCATCAACTAACCCTTACCACAACAAACTAAACCCAATCACTTTTAAATTACAAAAAAATGCTACCAACCATAGCAAACTATGCCAAACTCAAATAAATTACTTCGGCTATCAAAAATCACCCCCAACTACACTTTACAGCAACAAACTAAGCCCAATCACTTTAAAATTACAAAAAAATGCTAAAAATCATAACAAACTATGCCAAACTCACCTAAATTACTTCGGCTATCAAAAATCACCCCCAACTACCCTTAACAGCAACAAACTAAGCCCAATTATTTTAAAATTACAAAAAAATGCTAAAAATCATTACAAACTGTACCAGAATCACCTAAATTACTTCGGCAACCGAAAATCACCCCCAACTATCCCTTACCACAACAAACCAAACCATATCATCTTAAAATTACGAAAAAGGTGTACAAATCATAACAAACTATGCCAGACTCACCTAAATTACTTCGGCTACTCTAAATCATCACCAACTAACACTTACCACAACAAACTAAACCCAATCACTTTTAAATTACAAAAAAATGCTATTAACCATAGCAAACTATGCCAAACTCAAATAAATTACTTCGGCTATCAAAAATCACCCCCAACTACACTTTACAGCAACAAACTAAGCCCAATCACTTTAAAATTACAAAAAAATGCTAAAAATCATAACAAACTATACCAGAATCAACTAAATTACTTCGGCTACCGTAAATCACCCCCAACTATCCCTTACCACAACAAACCAAACCATATCATCTTAAAATTACAAAAAAAGGCGTACAAATCATAACAAACTATGCCAGACTCACATAAATTACTTCGGCTACTCTAAATCATCACCAACTAACCCTTACCACAACAAACTAAACCCAATCACTTTTAAATTACAAAAAAATGCTACTAACCCTAGTAAACTATGCCAAACTCACCTAAATTACTTCGGCTATCAAAAATCACCCCCAACTACACTTTACAGCAACAAACTAAGCCCAATCACTTTAAAATTACAAAAAAATACTAAAAATCATAACAAACTATACTTGATTCACCTAAATTACTTCGGCTACCGTAAATCACCCCCAACTATCCCTTACCACAACAAACCAAACCATATCATCTTAAAAAAACTATGCCAAACTCACCTAAATTACTTCGGCTATCAAAAATCACCACCAACTACACTTTACAGCAACAAACTAAGCCCAAACACTTTAAAATTTCAAAAAAATGCTAAAAATCATAACAAACTATACCAGAATCACCTAAATTACTTCGGCTACCGTAAATCACCCCCAACTATCCCTTACCACAACAAACCAAACCATATTATCTTGAAATTACAAAAAAGGTGTACAAATCATAACAAACTATGCCAGACTCACCTAAATTACTTCGGCTACTCAAAGTCATCACCAACTAACCCTTACCACAACAAACTAAACCCAATCACTTTTAAATTACAAAAAAATTTTACTAACCATAGCAAACTATGCCAAACTTACCTAAATTACTTCGGTTATCAAAAATCACCCCCAACTACACTTTACAGCAACAAACTAATCCCAATCACCTTAAAATTACAAAAAAATGCTAAAAATCATAACAAACTCTACCAGAATCACCTAAATTACTTCGGCTACCGTAAATCACCCCCAACTATCCCTTACCACAACAAACCAAACTATATCATCTTAAAATTACAAAAAAACATGTACAAATCATAACAAACTATGCCAGACTCACCTAAATTACTTCGGCTACTCTAAATCATCACCAACTAACCCTTACCACAACAAACTAAACCCAATCACTTTAAAATTACAAAAAAATGCTAAAAACCATAACAAACTATACCAGAATCACCTAAATTACTTCGGCTACCGTAAATCACCCCCAACTATCCCTTACCACAACAAACCAAACTATATCATCTTAAAATTACAAAAAAAGGTGTACAAATCATAACAAACTATGCCAGACTCACCTAAATTACTTCGGCTACTCTAAATCATCACCAACTAACCCTTACCACAACAAACTAAACCCAATCACTTTTAAATTACAAAAAAATGCTACTAACCATAGCAAACTATGCCAAACTCACCTAAATTACTTCGGCTATCAAAAATCACCCCCAACTACCCTTAACAGCAACAAACTAAGCCCAATTATTTTAAAATTACAAAAAAATGCAAAAAATCATAACAAACTGTACCAGAATCACCTAAATTACTTCGGCAACCGAAAATCACCCCCAACTATCCCTTACCACAACAAACCAAACCATATCATCTTAAAATTACGAAAAAGGTGTACAAATCATAACAAACTATGCCAGACTCACCTAAATTACTTCGGCTACTCTAAATCATCACCAACTAACACTTACCACAACAAACGAAACCCAATCACTTTTAAATTACAAAAAAATGCTATTAACCATAGCAAACTATGCCAAACTCAAATAAATTACTTCGGCTATCAAAAATCACCCCCAACTACACTTTACAGCAACAAACTAAGCCCAATCACTTTAAAATTACAAAAAAATGCTAAAAATCATAACAAACTATACCAGAATCACCTAAATTACTTCGGCTACCGTAAATCACCCCCAACTATCCCTTACCACAACAAACCAAACCATATCATCTTAAAATTACAAAAAAAGGCGTACAAATCATAACAAACTATGCCAGACTCACATAAATTACTTCGGCTACTCTAAATTATCACCAACTAACCCTTACCACAACAAACTAAACCCAATCACTTTTAAATTACAAAAAAATGCTACTAACCATAGTAAACTATGCCAAACTCACCTAAATTACTTCGGCTATCAAAAATCACCCCCAACTACACTTTACAGCAACAAACTAAGCCCAATCACTTTAAAATTACAAAAAAATACTAAAAATCATAACAACCTATACCAGAACCACCTAAATTACTTCGGCTACCGTAAATCACCCCCAACTATCTCTGACCACAACAAACCAAACCATATCATCTTAAAATTACAAAAAAAGGTGTACAAATCATAACAAACTATGCCAGACTCACCTAAATTACTTCAGCTACTCTAAATCATCACCAACTAACCCTTACCACAACAAACTTAACCCAATCATTTTTAAATTACAAAAAAATGCTATAAACCATAGCAAACTATGCCAAACTCAAATAAATTACTTCGGCTATCAAAAATCACCCCCAACTACACTTTACAGCAACAAACTAAGCCCAATCACTTTAAAATTACAAAAAAATGCTAAAAATCATAACAAACTATACCAGAATCACCTAAATTACTTCGGCTACCGTAAATCACCCCCAACTATCCCTTACCACAACAAACCAAACCATATCATCTTAAAATTACAAAAAAAGGTGTACAAATCATAACAAACTATGCCAGACTCACCTAAATTACTTCAGCTACTCTAAATCATCACCAACTAACCCTTACCACAACAAACTTAACCCAATCACTTTTAAATTACAAAAAAATGCTATAAACCATAGCAAACTATGCCAAACTCAAATAAATTACTTCGGCTATCAAAAATCACCCCCAACTACACTTTACAGCAACAAACTAAGCCCAATCACATTAAAATTACAAAAAAATGCTAAAAATCATAACAAACAATACCAGAATCACCTAAATTACTTCGGCTACCGTAAATCACCCCCAACTATCCCTTACCACAACAAACCAAACCATATCATCTTAAAATTACAAAAAAACGTGTACAAATTATAACAAACTATGCCAGACTCACCTAAATTACTTCGGCTACTCTAAATCATCACCAACTAACCCTTACCACAACAAACTAAACCCAATCACTTTTAAATGCTACTAACCATAGCAAACTATGCCAAACTCACCTAAATTACTTCGTCTATCAAAAATCACCCCCAACTACACTTTACAGCAACAAACTAAGCCCAATCACTTTAAAATTACAAAAAAATGCTAAAAATCATAACAAACTATACCAGAATCACCTAAATTACTTCGGCTACCGTAAATCACCCCCAACTATCCCTTACCACAACAAACCAAACCATATCATCTTAAAATTACAAAAAAAGGCGTACAAATCATAACAAACTATGCCAGACTCACATAAATTACTTCGGCTACTCTAAATCATCACCAACTAACCCTTACCACTACAAACTAAACCCAATCACTTTTAAATTACAAAAAAATGGTATTAACCATAGCAAACTATGCCAAACTCAAATAAATTACTTCGGCTATCAAAAATCACCCCCAACTACACTTTACAGCAACAAACTAAGCCCAATCACTTTAAAATTACAAAAAAATGCTAAAAATCATAACAAACTATACCAGAATCACCTAAATTACTTCGGCTACCGTAAATCACCCCCAACTATCCCTTACCACAACAAACCAAACCATATCATCTTAAAATTACAAAAAAAGGCGTACAAATCATAACAAACTATGCCAGACTTACATAAATTACTTCGGCTACTCTAAATCATCACCAACTAACCCTTACCACAACAAACTAAACCCAATCACTTTTAAATTACAAAAAAATGCTATTAACCATAGCAAACTATGCCAAACTCAAATAAATTACTTCGGCTATCAAAAATCACCCCCAACTACACTTTACAGCAACAAACTAAGCCCAATCACTTTAAAATTACAAAAAAATGCTAAAAATCATAACAAACTATACCAGAATCACCTAAATTACTTCGGCTACCGTAAATCACCCCCAACTATCCCTTACCACAACAAACCAAACCATACCATCTTAAAATTACAAAAAAAGGCGTACAAATCATAACAAACTATGCCAGACTCACATAAATTACTTCGGCTACTCTAAATCATCACCAACTAACCCTTACCACAACAAACTAAACCCAATCACTTTTAAATTACAAAAAAATGCTATTAACCATAGCAAACTATGCCAAACTCAAATAAATTACTTCGGCTATCAAAAATCACCCCCAACTACACTTTACAGCAACAAACTAAGCCCAATCATTTTAAAATTACAAAAAAATGCTAAAAATCATAACAAACTATACCAGAATCACCTAAATTACTTCGGCTACCGTAAATCACCCCTAACTATCCCTTACCACAACAAACCAAACCATATCATCTTAAAATTACAAAAAAAGGTGTACAAATCATAACAAACTATGCCAGACTCACCTAAATTACTTCGGCTACTCTAAACCATCACCAACTAACCCTTACCACAACAAACTAAACCCAATCACTTTTAAATTACAAAAAAATGCTACTAACCATAGCAAACTATGCCAAACTCAAATAAATTACTTCGGCTATCAAAAATCACCCCCAACTACGCTTTACAACAACAAACTAAGCCCAATCACTTTAAAATTACAAAAAAATGCTAAAAATCATAACAAACTATACCAGAATCACCTAAATTACTTCGGCTACCGTAAATCACCCCCAACTATCCCTTACCACAACAAACCAAACCATATCATCTTAAAATTACAAAAAAACGTGTACAAATTATAACAAACTATGCCAGACTCACCTAAATTACTTCGGCTACTCTAAATCGTCACCAACTAACCCTTACCACAACAAACTAAACCCAATCACTTTTAAATTACAAAAAAATGCTATTAACCATAGCAAACTATGCCAAACTCAAATAAATTACTTCGGCTATCAAAAATCACCCCCAACTACACTTTACAGCAACAAACTAAGCCCAATTACTTTAAAATTACAAAAAAATGCTAAAAATCATAACAAACTGTACCAGAATCACCTAAATTACTTCGGCTACCGTAAATCACCCCCAACTATCCCTTACCACAACAAACCAAACCATATAATCTTAAAATTACAAAAAAGGTGTACATATCATAACAAACTATGCCAGACTCACCTAAATTACTTCGGCTACTCTAAATCATTACCAACTAACCCTTACCTCAACAAACTAAACCCAATCACTTTTAAATGCTACTAACCATAGCAAACTATGCCAAACTCACCTAAATTACTTCGTCTATCAAAAATCACCCCCAACTACACTTTACAGCAACAAACTAAGCCCAATCCCTTTAAAATTACAAAAAAATGCTAAAAATCATAACAAACTATACCAGAATCACCTAAATTACTTCGGCTACCGTAAATCACCCCCAACTATCCCTTACCACAACAAACCAAACCATATCATCTTAAAATTACAAAAAAAGGCGTAGAAATCATAACAAACTATGCCAGACTCACATAAATTACTTCGGCTACTCTAAATCATCACCAACTAACCCTTACCACAACAAACTAAACCCAATCACTTTTAAATTACAAAAAAATGCTATTAACCATAGCAAACTATGCCAAACTCAAATAAATTACTTCGGCTATCAAAAATCACCCCCAACTACACTTTACAGCAACAAACTAAGCCCAATCACTTTAAAATTACAAAAAAATGCTAAAAATCATAACAAACTATACCAGAATCACCTAAATTACTTCGGCTACCGTAAATCACCCCCAACTATCCCTTACCACAACAAACCAAACCATATCATCTTAAAATTACAAAAAAAGGTGTACAAATCATAACAAACTATGCCAGACTCACCTAAATTACTTCGGCTACTCTAAAACATCACCAACTAACCCTTACCACAACAAACTAAACCCAATCACTTTTAAATTACAAAAAAATGCTACTAACCATAGCAAACTATGCCAAACTCACCTAAATTACTTCGGCTATCTAAAATCACCCCCAACTACACTTTACAGCAACAAACTAAGCTCAATCACTTTAAAATTACAAAAAAATGCTAAAAATCATAACAACCTATACCAGAACCACCTAAATTACTTCGGCTACCGTAAATCACCCCCAACTATCCCTTACCACAACAAACCAAACCATATCATCTTAAAATTACAAATAAAGGTGTACAAATCATAACAAACTATGCCAGACTCACCTAAATTACTTCGGCTACTCTAAACCATCACCAACTAACCCTTACCACAACAAACTAAACCCAATCACTTTTAAATTACAAAAAAATGCTACTAACCATAGCAAACTATGCCAAACTCACCTAAATTACTTTGGCTATCAAAAATCACCCCCAACTACACTTTACAGAAACAAACTAAGCCCAATCACTTTAAAATTACAAAAAAATGCTAAAAATCATAACAAACTATACTATCTTAAAATTACAAAAAAAGGTGTACAAATCATAGCAAACTATGCCAGACTCACCTAAATTACTTCGGCTACTCTAAATCATCGCCAACTAACCCTTACCACAACAAACTAAACCCAATCACTTTAAAATTAGAAAAAAATGCTAAAAATCATAACAAACTATACCAGAATCACCTAAATTACTTCGGCTACCGTAAATCACCCCCAACTATCCCTTACAACAACAAACCAAACCATATCATCTTGAAATTACAAAAAAGGTGTACAAATCATAACAAACTATGCCAGACTCACCTAAATTACTTCGGCTACTCAAAGTCATCACCAACTAACCCTTACCACAACAAACTAAACCCAATCACTTTTAAATTACAAAAAAATGTTACTAACCATAGCAAACTATGCCAAACTTACCCAAATTACTTCGGTTATCAAAAATCACTCCCAACTACACTTTACAGCAACAAACTAAGCCCAATCACTTTAAAATTACAAAAAAATGCTAAAAATCATAACAAACTCTACCAGAATCACCTAAATTACTTCGGCTACCGTAAATCACCCCCAACTATCCCTTACCACAACAAACCAAACTATATCATCTTAAAATTACAAAAAAACATGTACAAATCATAACAAACTATGCCAGACTCACCTAAATTACTTCGGCTACTCTAAATCATCACCAACTAACCCTTACCACAACAAACTAAACCCAATCACTTTAAAATTACAAAAAAAATGCTAAAAACCATAACAAACTATACCAGAATCACCTAAATTACTTCGGCTACCGTAAATCACCCCCAACTATCCCTTACCACAACAAACCAAACTATATCATCTTAAAATTACAAAAAAAGGTGTACAAATCATAACAAACTATGCCAGACTCACCTTAATTACTTCGGCTACTCTAAATCATCACCAAGTAACCCTGTGACGAAGGTTTTCAGCCATCTGAAGATTCCCGGCCGCCCAAAAGAACAAGGACCGCCACCGATAAGACGTCGTTTTTATGTTGACAAGAGATTGTCAACCACTGAAAGAACCCGGACCTCCACCTCTTCCGACGCTCGTACTGCCCCACCACCCGAGCCTATAAAAGGCAGCGCAGCGCCGTTATGTTTACTTGTTGTTCGATCTCTGAATTAACAAGGCTTTGAGACCGACATCGACTGTATTAATTGTTTAATAATAAACTATATGACAGATTAAAACCTGTGTATATATCACCGTGTTCCCTGGAGAGTCCGTATCTTCACTGAAGCTTGCCCGAGCTGTTCCAGTCGACATCGTCGAAGGGAGAGTAAACTCCTTACAAATCTGGCGCCCGAGCGAACCCGGTGATTGCTGAAGAAGCAATCGTACCGACCGAGAGGCGCGTCACAAATTGGCGCCCGAGCAGGGACCCGATTAATTCCACCGACAACGATATCAGCCGCCGACCACCGCTATCTCCGATTGGTTTTTACGTTGACGGTTTTTACGTTTACCGACCGACCGTCTGAAAAGCCGAAGACGTACCAACCGCCGAGATGCCGACCGGAAGCAAGGACCGAACCGACCCACCGACCACCGGTACTGCCAGCCGTGGAGTACCGACCGAGGATGTTGGAGCCGTGGGGTTGGAAACCGCCGACCCCCGCGTAGGCTGGATATATTACCTGAAAAAAGACGACCTCATCGAGGAGATGAGCCGTTTTAACTTGGACCCGTCCGGAACCCTCACCGAACTCCGCCGCCGTTTGTCCAGGTTCTTGAGGGAAGGCCCGAAACCCGCCGTGCTGCCGACCACGTTATTCACCCAACCCAAAACGGCATCCGCTCCAGCGACGCAACCCGAAGGATGGCCCGTCCCGGCGCCGAACGCCCCACGCGAGTCCGTCCGCGCGTATAAATGGAGCGTGAAATTCGACGGCCGAACCGATCCCGTGACGTTCCTAGAGCGTATGGACGAAATCCGCCTCCAACATCGGGTAAGTGACGACCACTTACTCGACGGCCTACCAGAAGTGCTGACCGACTCCGCCCTGCTCTGGTACCGAAACAACGTCCATACGTGGACCACATGGCCCGAATTTGCCGAACGATTCCGAGAATTCTACCTGCCGGCCGACTATCAGATACACCTGGAAGAAGCGATTTCCCAAAGACGACAGAAGACGCACGAGACCGGCGCCGACTTCCTGATCGCGTTGCAGACCCTTATCCGCTGCCACGGAGAGATGACCCATGCGCGACAACTGTACTGGCTGCATAAGCAGATGCTTCCCGACTACCGGCTTTATATCAGACGATCCGATTTCGCATCCGTGTCCGAACTACTGGCGAGGATTAAGGAATACGAAGAAATTCGGCCACAACGACGTCCGGAAGTATGTACCAGCTCGACGGAGACCCCGAAAGACGTGACACGCAAACAGGAACTGGAAAAACACCACCAGAAAAACAATTCCCGCGTCACGAACTTGAAGGACGCCTGCTGGCGGTGTGGCGAATCCGGCCACTTCAAAAGCGATTGCAGAAAGCCGCGTATTCTGTTTTGTTCCAGGTGTGGACGCCGAGATGTCATGTCGAGTGCGTGCCATTGCAGCCAGCCGGGAAACGAGTAGGGAGTTCAGACCACCGGAGACCCACTGAACCCCCGACTCTACCGCCTCCGTTTCCGTTACCGACCGACCGCCCCCACATCACCGTCGAAATCCACAGCCGACCATTCGTTGCGCTGCTGGATACCGGATCCAACCGATCCTATATTGGCCGAAAAGTGGCCATGTGGTGTCACCAAATAGGAATCCCCAAAAATTCACCCCCGCAGCTCTTTATAACCGTCGCCGACGGCCGTTCCGTTCCGCTAACCGCTACGTTCCAGGTACCGTTGAAGCTAGTGAGCCGCACGTGGACAGGAGAAATTCTCCACCTGGACGAGATGTCACACGACATCATCCTAGGCGTCGACGTCCTGCAGCACTTTGCCATTTCGCTGGACCTGGAATCCGGCCAAGTGTACACCCATGGCGAGCAGCTGCACACTCACCGGGGAACCGACCTCTACACGCTGGGAACGATCACCACCACACCATCTGATCGCATCACCCGAACACCAGCAGAGGTAACTAATCCAGAAATCTCGTCCCCAGAACATCGACTCGCCAGGTTCTTGAAAAAAGAACTGCTCCGCTTCCACGGCATTGAGGGACCCACTGACCGAGCCACGCACAGGATCCGGCTGGCCAAAACGACCCCCATCAAGCAGCGCTACCGGCCTCAGAATCCCAGGATGCAGCAGATCATCAACGCCGAGGTCGACCGGATGCTCGCCGAACAAGTGATCGAGCCGTCCCAGAGTCCGTGGAGTTCACCGATCGTCCTGGTCCGGAAGAAAGACGAGAAATACCGATTCTGCATCGACTTCCGGAAGGTGAACGAAGTCTCCATCAAAGACGCCTACCCGCTGCCGTACATCAATGGGATCCTCAGCAAACTCCGAGGTGCACGATTCATTTCGACCCTTGACCTCCGCTCTGGATACTGGCAAGTCCCTCTGACGGAAGAAAGCAAACCGATCACCGCCTTCACCGTCCCCGGGAGAGAACTGTACCAGTTCAGGGTCATGGCGTTCGGATTGCACTCGGCCCCAGCCACGTTCCAACGACTGCTGGATTCCATCATAGGCCCCGAACTCGACTCCAAAGCGTTCGTCTACCTGGACGACATAATAGTACTGGGAAAGTCATTTGAAGAGCACCTGGAGAACCTCAGTGAAGTGTTCCGCCGGCTCCGTGAAGCGAACCTCCGTGTCAATCCTGACAAGTGCCACTTCTGCCGACAATCCACTCGATACTTGGGCCACCTGGTGACTCCAGAGGGAATCCAGACCGACCCGGAGAAGGTGGAAGCCATCCGAAAGATGGAAGCGCCCCGAAACGTTAAGGGACTCCGTCGCTTCATGGGGATGACATCCTGGTACCGCCGGTTCGTTCCAGCCTACGCGAAGGTCACCGCACCGCTCAACAAACTTCTTCGCAAGAAAGAACCGTGGAAGTGGATGCCAGAACAGGAAGTGTCCTTTGACGCCCTGAAGGATGCCTTGACACGAGCCCCAGTCCTAACGTGCCCGGACTTCAACCAGCCGTTCGTTCTCCAGGCCGATGCCTCCGACTACGGCATCGGAGCAGCTCTGACTCAACATCTGGATGGGGAGGACCGCGTGATCGAGTTCGCAAGTCGCACTCTCAGTCCAGCCGAACGAAATTACTCCGCCACCGAGAAGGAGTGCCTAGCCATTGTGTGGGGGATCGACAAAATGCGTCCCTATCTGGAAGGCTACCACTTCACCGTCAGCACCGATCACCAGTCCCTTAGGTCTTTGCACTCCATTCGTAGTCCGTCCGGCCGTTTAGCGCGGTGGAGCATGTTCCTGCAAACCTACGACTTTGAGGTTAAGTACAGAAAAGGGGCCATGAACCTGCTGGCCGACGCACTCTCCAGAGACCCGCTGCCCACCACCGGGGACCAGTCGGAGCTATTCGCCGCCGATGTCCAACAGACCGAATCCTGCAAGTGGTACGAAGCAAAGAAGTCCAGCGTTGAAAAAGTTCCGCACCAGTTTCCGGATTACTGCATCCGTGATGGGATGCTCTACCGCCACTTCTGGGACAATCGGGACCTTTCCGAGCCCGAACTGGCCGATCCCTGGAAGCTCTGCGTCGCCACCGGCCTCCGTGCCCGGGTTTTGGAAGAAAACCACAACAAACCCACCGCCGGCCATCTTGGCGTCTCCAAAACCGGCGGGCGCATCGCACTCCGCTACTATTGGCCGGGGATGTTTCGAGACATTGCGCGGTACGTCCGGAGCTGCGAGACCTGTCAACGCTAAAAAGTCCAACAACAACAACCCGCCGGACGAATGTTACCGTCCACCAACCGCCACCCCTGGCAAACCGTCAGCATCGACCTCGTCGGGCCGCTCCCCAGGTCCACCAAACAGAACACGTTCCTGTTGACCATGCAGGACCGGTTTACTAAGTGGGTGTCCTGCCGTCCACTCCGACAGGGAACCGCCGCCGCCGTCGTTCGAGCGTTCTACGAGGAAATTGTGACCCGGTTTGGGACGCCACAAGTCGTAATCTCGGACAATGGCACACAATTCGCCGGCCGTAAGTTCGAAACAATGCTCCGGGAGTTTGGCATCGTTCACTGTCTCACTCCACCTTACACCCCTCAAGCCAACCCCGTGGAGCGGGCGAACCGTACCATCAAGACCATCCTCGCCGAGTATTGCGAAGAAAATCATCGTCACTGGGACCAAGACCTGCCCGCCCTCACCATGGCCATCAACGGGGCCCGACACGAGTCCACCGGATTTTCTCCAGCGTTTTTGAACTTTGGACGAGAATTCGAGCTGCCAAATTCGTTGCGACAGGAATGCAACCCGACTCCGACCGACCCAAGCACCACGAACCAGGTACCCGAAGAATTCGTACACCGCTTGGTTAAACTCCGAGAGACCTTTGACCTGGTGCGAACCCGACTGGCCCACGCCTTCACCCGACAGAGCCAATACTACAACCTCCGACGTCGGGATTGGCGCTGTCACGTAGGGGACCGAGTACTGAAGAAGGAGCACACTCTTTCATCCGCTGAAAGGGGCGTCGCGGCCAAACTCTCGCCGAAATACTCAGGTCCCTACACCGTCATCCGTGTCGTGTCTCCAGTGGTGTACGATCTTCGTGACGCTTCCGGACGCCGGGTGAATCGGATACACGTTAAAGACTTAAAACACTTTCTCGATCCTGATAGGCCCCCGGCAAAGGATGGAACGTCACTACCTGCACCTGCCGCTGAACCGCTCGACTCCCGGAGACGGCGCTGACTCCGGCGGAAAGTTCATCCAGACCGAACTTTCCTCTTCTAAAAGGAGGGGGTGATGTGACGAAGGTTTTCAGCCATCTGAAGATTCCCGGCCGCCCAAAAGAACAAGGACCGCCACCGATAAGACGTCGTTTTTATGTTGACAAGAGATTGTCAACCACTGAAAGAACCCGGACCTCCACCTCTTCCGACGCTCGTACTGCCCCACCACCCGAGCCTATAAAAGGCAGCGCAGCGCCGTTATGTTTACTTGTTGTTCGATCTCTGAATTAACAAGGCTTTGAGACCGACATTGACTGTATTAATTGTTTAATAATAAACTATATGACAGATTAAAACCTGTGTATATATCACCGTGTTCCCTGGAGAGTCCGTATCTTCACTGAAGCTTGCCCGAGCTGTTCCAGGCGACATCGTCGAAGGGAGAGTAAACTCCTTACAAATCTGGCGCCCGAGCGAACCCGGTGATTGCTGAAGAAGCAATCGTACCGACCGAGAGGCGCGTCACAAATTGGCGCCCGAGCAGGGACCCGATTAATTCCACCGACACCGATATCAGCCGCCGACCACCGCTATCTCCGATTGGTTTTTACGTTGACGGTTTTTACGTTTACCGACTGACCGTCTGAAAAGCCGAAGACGTACCAACCGCCGAGATGCCGACCGGAAGCAAGGACCGAACCGACCCACCGACCACCGGTACTGCCAGCCGTGGAGTACCGACCGAGGATGTTGGAGCCGTGGGGTTGGAAACCGCCGACCCCCGCGTAGGCTGGATATATTACCTGAAAAAAGACGACCTCATCGAGGAGATGAGCCGTTTTAACTTGGACCCGTCCGGAACCCTCACCGAACTCCGCCGCCGTTTGTCCAGGTTCTTGAGGGAAGGCCCGAAACCCGCCGTGCTGCCGACCACGTTATTCACCGAAACGGCATCCGCTCCAGCGACGCAACCCGAAGGATGGCCCGTCCCGGCGCCGACCGCCCCACGCGAGTCCGTCCGCGCGTATAAATGGAGCGTGAAATTCGACGGCCGAACCGATCCCGTGACGTTCCTAGAGCGTATGGACGAAATCCGCCTCCAACATCGGGTAAGTGACGACCACTTACTCGACGGCCTACCAGAAGTGCTGACCGACTCCGCCCTGCTCTGGTACCGAAACAACGTCCATACGTGGACCACATGGCCCGAATTTGCCGAACGATTCCGAGAATTCTACCTGCCGGCCGACTATCAGATACACCTGGAAGAAGCGATTTCCCAAAGACGACAGAAGACGCACGAGACCGGCGCCGACTTCCTGATCGCGTTGCAGACCCTTATCCGCCGCCACGGAGAGATGACCCATGCGCGACAACTGTACTGGCTGCATAAGCAGATGCTTCCCGACTACCGGCTTTATATCAGACGATCCGATTTCGCATCCGTGTCCGAACTACTGGCGAGGATTAAGGAATACGAAGAAATTCGGCCACAACGACGTCCGGAAGTATGTACCAGCTCGACGGAGACCCCGAAAGACGTGACACGCAAACAGGAACTGGAAAAACACCACCAGAAAAACAATTCCCGCGTCACGAACTTGAAGGACGCCTGCTGGCGGTGTGGCGAATCCGGCCACTTCAAAAGCGATTGCAGAAAGCCGCGTATTCTGTTTTGTTCCAGGTGTGGACGCCGAGATGTCATGTCGAGTGCGTGCCATTGCAGCCAGCCGGGAAACGAGTAGGGAGTTCAGACCACCGGAGACCCACTGAACCCCCGACTCTACCGCCTCCGTTTCCGTTACCGACCGACCGCCCCCACATCACCGTCGAAATCCACAGCCGACCATTCGTTGCGCTGCTGGATACCGGATCCAACCGATCCTATATTGGCCGAAAAGTGGCCATGTGGTGTCACCAAATAGGAATCCCCAAAAATTCACCACCGCAGCTCTTTATAACCGTCGCCGACGGCCGTTCCGTTCCGCTAACCGCTACGTTCCAGGTACCGTTGAAGCTAGGGAGCCGCACGTGGACAGGAGAAATTCTCCACCTGGACGAGATGTCACACGACATCATCCTAGGCGTCGACGTCCTGCAGCACTTTGCCATTTCGCTGGACCTGGAATCCGGCCAAGTGTACACCCATGGCGAGCAGCTGCACACTCACCGGGGAACCGACCTCTACACGCTGGGAACGATCACCACCACACCATCTGATCGCATCACCCGAACACCAGCAGAGGTAACTAATCCAGAAATCTCGTCCCCAGAACATCGACTCGCCAGGTTCTTGAAAAAAGAACTGCCCCGCTTCCACGGCATTGAGGGACCCACTGACCGAGCCACGCACAGGATCCGGCTGGCCAAAACGACCCCCATCAAGCAGCGCTACCGGCCTCAGAATCCCAGGATGCAGCAGATCATCAACGCCGAGGTCGACCGGATGCTCGCCGAACAAGTGATCGAGCCGTCCCAGAGTTCGTGGAGTTCACCGATCGTCCTGGTCCGGAAGAAAGACGAGAAATACCGATTCTGCATCGACTTCCGGAAGGTGAACGAAGTCTCCATCAAAGACGCCTACCCGCTGCCGTACATCAATGGGATCCTCAGCAAACTCCGAGGTGCACGATTCATTTCGACCCTTGACCTCCGCTCTGGATACTGGCAAGTCCCTCTGACGGAAGAAAGCAAACCGATCACCGCCTTCACCGTCCCCGGGAGAGGACTGTACCAGTTCAGGGTCATGGCGTTCGGATTGCACTCGGCCCCAGCCACGTTCCAACGACTGCTGGATTCCATCATAGGCCCCGAACTCGACTCCAAAGCGTTCGTCTACCTGGACGACATAATAGTACTGGGAAAGTCATTTGAAGAGCACCTGGAGAACCTCAGTGAAGTGTTCCGCCGGCTCCGTGAAGCGAACCTCCGTGTCAATCCTGACAAGTGCCACTTCTGCCGACAATCCACTCGATACTTGGGCCACCTGGTGACTCCAGAGTTAATCCAGACCGACCCGGAGAAGGTGGAAGCCATCCGAAAGATGGAAGCGCCCCGAAACGTTAAGGGACTCCGTCGCTTCATGGGGATGACATCCTGGTACCGCCGGTTCGTTCCAGCCTACGCGAAGGTCACCGCACCGCTCAACAAACTTCTTCGCAAGAAAGAACCGTGGAAGTGGATGCCAGAACAGGAAGTGTCCTTTGACGCCCTGAAGGATGCCTTGACACGAGCCCCAGTCCTAACGTGCCCGGACTTCAACCAGCCGTTCGTTCTCCAGACCGATGCCTCCGACTACGGCATCGGAGCAGCTCTGACTCAACATCTGGATGGGGAGGACCGCGTGATCGAGTTCGCAAGTCGCACTCTCAGTCCAGCCGAACGAAATTACTCCGCCACCGAGAAGGAGTGCCTAGCCATTGTGTGGGGGATCGACAAAATGCGTCCCTATCTGGAAGGCTACCACTTCACCGTCATCACCGATCACCAGTCCCTTAGGTATTTGCACTCCATTCGTAGTCCGTCCGGCCGTTTAGCGCGGTGGAGCATGTTCCTGCAAACCTACGACTTTGAGGTTAAGTACAGAAAAGGGGCCATGAACCTGCTGGCCGACGCACTCTCCAGAGACCCGCTGCCTACCACCGGGGACCAGTCGGAGCTATTCGCCGCCGATGTCCAACAGACCGAATCCTGCAAGTGGTACGAAGCAAAGAAGTCCAGCGTTGAAAAAGTTCCGCACCTGTTTCCGGATTACTGCATCCGTGATGGGATGCTCTACCGCCACTTCTGGGACAATCGGGACCTTTCCGAGCCCGAACTGGCCGATCCCTGGAAGCTCTGCGTCGCCACCGGCCTCCGTGCCCGGGTTTTGGAAGAAAACCACAACAAACCCACCGCCGGCCATCTTGGCGTCTCCAAAACCGGCGCGCGCATCGCACTCCGCTACTATTGGCCGGGGATGTTTCGAGACATTGCGCGGTACGTCCGGAGCTGCGAGACCTGTCAACGCTACAAAGTCCAACAACAACAACCCGCAGGACGAATGTTACCGTCCACCAACCGCCACCCCTGGCAAACCGTCAGCATCGACCTCGTCGGGCCGCTCCCCAGGTCCACCAAACAGAACACGTTCCTGTTGACCATGCAGGACCGGTTTACTAAGTGGGTGTCCTGCCGTCCACTCCGACAGGGAACCGCCGCCGCCGTCGTTCGAGCGTTCTACGAGGAAATTGTGACCCGGTTTGGGACGCCACAAGTCGTAATCTCGGACAATGGCACACAATTCGCCGGCCGTAAGTTCGAAACGATGCTCCGGGAGTTTGGCATCGTTCACCGTCTCACTCCACCTTTCACCCCTCAAGCCAACCCCGTGGAGCGGGCGAACCGTACCACCAAGACCATCCTCGCCGAGTATTGCGAAGAAAATCATCGTCACTGGGACCAAGACCTGCCCGCCCTCACCATGGCCATCAACGGGGCCCGACACGAGTCCACCGGATTTTCTCCAGCGTTTTTGAACTTTGGACGAGAATTCGAGCTGCCAAATTCGTTGCGACAGGAATGCAACCCGACTCCGACCGACCCAAGCACTACGAACCAGGTACCCGAAGAGTTCGTACACCGCTTGGTTAAACTCCGAGAGACCTTTGACCTGGTGCGAACCCGACTGGCCCACGCCTTCACCCGACAGAGCCAATACTACAACCTCCGACGTCGGGATTGGCGCTGTCACGTAGGGGACCGAGTACTGAAGAAGGAGCACACTCTTTCATCCGCTGAAAGGGGCGTCGCGGCCAAACTCTCGCCGAAATACTCAGGTCCCTACACCGTCATCCGTGTCGTGTCTCCAGTGGTGTACGATCTTCGTGACGCTTCCGGACGCCGGGTGAATCGGATACACGTTAAAGACTTAAAACACTTTCTCGATCCTGATAGGCCCCCGGCAAAAGATGGAACGTCACTACCTGCACCTGCCGCTGAACCGCTCGAATCCCGGAGACGGCGCTGACTCCGGCGGAAAGTTCATCCAGACCGAACTTTCCTCTTCTAAAAGGAGGGGGTGATGTGACGAAGGTTTTCAGCCATCTGAAGATTCCCGGCCGCCCAAAAGAACAAGGACCGCCACCGATAAGACGTCGTTTTTATGTTGACAAGAGATTGTCAACCACTGAAAAAACCCGGACCTCCACCTCTTCCGACGCTCGTACTGCCCCACCACCCGAGCCTATAAAAGGCAGCGCAGCGCCGTTATGTTTACTTGTTGTTCGATCTCTGAATTAACAAGGCTTTGAGACCGACATTGACTGTATTAATTGTTTAATAATCTATATATATAAAGCGAAGTGTCCTCACTGACACACTCATCTACACATCTACACATTCACTGATTCACCGACAACCCACAGCCCAAACCGTGAGGGCTGGCGACTTGAAATTTTAGACACGGGTGTATCATGTGCCGAAACTGAACACTAAGAAGGGATTTTGCGAAATTCGGCCCGGTTCCTTTGTAATTCAATAAAAACCGGCTAAAATAAACAAAAAATGATCCGATCGCGGAGACCGTGTTTATGTTAGAAGCACGTATCTAGCCAAAACAACTTCGACGACGGGCGACCGGTTTACATTAAAAGCACTTATTTAACCTAAACAATTTCAACGTCGAGTTTCTGCTTTCGTGATCATACTTTTGCCGTACCTAGCGAGGCCGCAGATATTTCAATTATAATTTTGATTTCAATTATAATGTCGATCCGTGACACAATTAAAAATTACCAAATCACTCCAAATTTAATCCGTCAACATTAAACATCCTCAAATATCTCTTACCACTGCAAACTTTACCAAATCAACCCCAAAAAATTCCCGAACTAAGCCAAACTGACATAAATTAGATCCGTTATCTTAAATCATCCCTTACCACCCTTTAGCAACCCCAAGTAACTCCAATCACTTTAAAATAAAACAAAATTACACAAATCATAGCAAACTATGCCTAACTCACCTAAATTACTTCGGCTACCATAAATCACCCCCAACTACCCCTTACCACCCCAAACTCAGCCCAATCACTTTAAAATTACAAAAAATGTTACAAGCAATATCAAACTATGCCAAACTCATCTAAATTACTTCGGCTTCCATTAATCACCCCCAACTACCCCTTACCTCCCCAAAATAGGCTCAATCACCTTAAAATTACAAAAAAATTCTACAAACCATACCAAACTATGCCAAACTCACTTAAATTACTTCGGCTATCATAAATCACCCCGAACCACCCCTTACAACCCCAAAATAAGCCCAATCACTTTAAAATTACAAAATATTCAACAAATCATAGCAAACTATGCCTAACTCACCTAAATTACTTCGACTACCATAAATCACCCCCAACTACCCCTTACCACCCCAAAATAAGCCCAATCACTTTAAAATTACAAAAAATGCTACAAACCATAGCAAACTATGCCTAACTCACCTAAATTACTTCGGCTACCATAAATCACCCCCAGCTACCCCTTACAACCCCAAAATAAGCCCAATCACTTTAAAATTACAAAAAATTCTACAAACCATACCAAACTATGCCAAACTCACTTAAATTACTTCGGCTATCATAAATCACCCCGAACTACCCCTTACAACCCCAAAATAAGCCCAATCACTTTAAAATTACAAAATATTCAACAAATCATAGCAAACTATGCCTAACTCACCTAAATTACTTCGACTACCATAAATCACCCCCAACTACCCCTTACCACCCCAAAATAAGCCCAATCACTTTAAAATTACAAAAAATGCTACAAACCATAGCAAACTATGCCAAACTCACTTAAATTACTTCGGCTTCTATAAATCACCCCCAACTACCCCTTACCACCCCAAAATAGGCTCAATCACTTTAAAATTACAAAAAAATTCTACAAACCGTAGCAAACTATGCCAAACTCCCCTAAATTACTTCGGCTACCATAAATCACCCCGAACTACCCCTTACAACCCCAAAATAAGCCCAATCACTTTAAAATTACAAAATATTCAACAAATCATAGCAAACTATGCCTAACTCACCTAAATTACTTCGGCTACCATAAATCACCCCCAACTACCCCTTACCACCCCAAAATAAGCCCAATCACTTTAAAATTACAAAAAATGCTACAAACCATAGCAAACTATGCCTAACTCACCTAAATTACTTCGGCTACCATAAATCACCCCCAACTACCCCTTACCACCCCAAAATAAGCGCAATCACTTTAAAATTACGAAAATGCTACAAGCCATAGCAAACTATCTCAAACTGACCTGAATTACTTCGGCTACCATAAATCACCCCCAACTACCCCTTACCACCCCAAACTAAGCCCAATCACTTTAAAATTACAAAAAATGCTACAAACCATAGCAAACTATTCCAAACTCACCTAAATTACTTCGGCTACCATAAATCACCCCCAACTACCCCTTACCGCCCCAAAATTAGCCTAATCACTTTAAAATTACAAAAATGCTACAAAACATAGCAAGCTATGCCAAACTCACTTAAATTACTTCGGCTACCATAAATTAATAATCGTTTTCAATCAAAATCTTCTATTTGGTTATGTTATTTATAAATGCCTTATCGTATTAAATCATAAAATATTAATAAATATCTGCACATAAAATATATTGTTCCGACTAATAGTCGTTATTCTGAATATTAAATATGCTGATACCTATTTTGATTCTCTTCCACCTTCCAATAAATATTTGTTCCAGTTGAGATGCAAACATGAACGTATTTCTGAATTGCAACACGCTGACGGGGCAAGCCCTACCTTTTCAACATGCGTGCATTTGTATAAACAGCTCTATGGTTTTTAACTTTAAAGAGGTATAAAGGCGGTGTAAGCGCTAGATTTTCGTAAAAATATCTGAAAAATTCGAAATTCTGCAATAGAATTACAGAACTATCTTTGTGTTCGATAGTTAATTTATACTTGGAGTGGTTTCCCTTCCAGGGAAACTTTATAAATCAACGTCAAAATAATTTAGGGCGCCTGAATGTGAAAATATCACTGTGTAATAAGTTCAGACTGACATGGAACACTTGAAATTTCGATATTTGTTTGTAATTCGTCACAGGTCCATGAAGGAATGCATGTTAATGTAAACAAGTGTTAGTTTGTCGGAGAGACCGAATAAGATTTTTAACATTCCTGTCAAAATATTTATTTACTTTAGAATGTTAATTTCTTAAATTGATTTTGTGAAAATTATGACGGGCCATACGAGTACACCTGTGCGAGTATTATTTGGTACATACAAATTAATCTCTTTTGTTATCCAAATTGTTTTTATACGCACTAGGCACGTGCACCTCATATAATTGTGAAAATTGCCGCTTCAGCGTCTGGATCGCTGGTACTCAACGTCGCCAAGGTCGAGGCGACGCATCGGTATTCAAAGTTCTATCGCTATTAAATAAATTATTTTAATATAATATTCCCGATTTGTTCTTGCCGTTAACCAAAACTCTCCCCAATCGATTTTCGAAAAATTTCCAGCGTCGGACCGGACTTCACTTATTTTCGTACGCTAATTTTTACGTTCAGTTAATGATAGTGGTGTATTTGTTCTTCACCAAACCTGCTCCGGCCGAAATCCGAAATTTTCACTGACATCACACGCTTAAGTCTGCTTATACACGATTTATTTACACTATTTATTTTACGTACATTGCGTTCATTATTGTTCTGCATTATTTATAACTAAGATGGAGCAGTTTGAAAATCTAATAGTAAGCGGAGAACAAATACCACCACGTATAATTCCCGTGAAAAGTGATGGAAATAGTCTTTCTTACTATCTTTCCTATTGCATTTTTAATACCGGAAATAGAGCTCAAGAGCGAAGAATAACTTTGACTTTTTTTATACATAATTCCTAAATACTTCGTTTTTATGGTGTAAAATGTTGTATTTATATATTTCAACATTGTCTTTAACGTTGTCAGAGAACTAAATGGGAATAATTTGGAATAATTTAGCTTCTATGTCAACTCTCCTTCTCTTGAAACTTTTGAAAACAACGACAAAATTCTTTAGGGCGCCGGGATTTGAAAATATAACTCTGTGTAATAAGTTTAGACTGACTAGAGTGAAAAGAAAGGAGCTTGCATCCAGAAACGAAATTAAATGAAACACTTGAAGTTGAAATATTTGTTTGTAATTCGTCACAAGTCCATGAGGGAATGCGTGTTAATGTAAACAAATGTGAGTTTATTGGAGAGGCCGAATAAGATTTTTACATTATTGAAGCAGCTGGAGCCTGCCACGTGAAGGGCAAGGTCAGAAACGTGAAAAGGCGATGCTCGATTTAGTTTGATTGAGTGTCTATGCAGAAATTCGCACATACCAAGCGTTGGATAAGCCTTTCTTATCGTTTCTTAGAATTCGAGAATTGCTGGTTCAGCGTGTGGAGCAGTACTCGATCGCGGTGTTTAATTTTAACACAACTACAATTGTGAAAATTGCTGCTCCAGCGTCGGAAACTGTTCGCAAAGTCGCCAAATTCGATGAGGCGACGCATCAGTGTTCGAAGGTCTACCGCTATCAAATAAAGTATTTTAATTTAACATTTGATCCTCGCGTTAACCAAATCTGCCCCCAATCAATTTTCGAAAAATTATCAGCATCGGACCGGACTCCACTTATATTTGTACGCTAATTTTTACGTTTAGTTAATGATAGTGGTGTATTTGTTTTTCACCAAATTTGCCCCGAAATTTTCACCGTTGTATGTACCAGATATCACTGACATTCATACCATAAGCGCTAAATTTTCGTGAAAATATCTGAAAAATTCATAATTCTGCAACTGAATTACAGAACTAATTTTGTGTTCGATAGTAAATTTATACTTGGAGTGGCACTGCCAACCCTGCCACCCCTGACGAGCCCCACTGCTGACTACTTTCCTTCCAGAAAAATTTTTGAAATCAGCGGCAAAATAAATTTAGGGCATTTGGATGTGAAAATATCACTATGTAATAAGTTCAGACTGACAAGAGTGAAAAAAACCGCTTGCATCCAGAAACGAAATCAAATGGAACACTTGAACACAATTTAGATATTTGTTTGTAATTCGTCACAGGTCCATGAAGGCATGCATGTTAATATAAACAAGTGTTAGTATGTCGGAGATGCCGAATAAGATTTTTACACCCACCACATTCCCGTCAAAATATTTATTTACTTTAGTATGTTAATTCATTTTGTGCAAATTATGACGGGCCAGTCGAGTACACCTGCGCGAGTATTATTTGGTAATCCAAATTCTTTTAATACGCACTAGGCACGTGCACCTAATATAATTGTTAAAATTGCTGCTTCAGCGTCTGGAACGCTGGTACTCAACGTCGCCAAGGTCGAGGCGACGCATCAGTATTCGAAGTTCTATCGCTATTAAATTAATTTTTTTAATATAATATTCCCGATTTGTTCTTGACGTTAAGTAAATATCTTCCCAATCGATTTTCGAAAAATTACCATCGTCGTACCGGTCTCCACTTATATACCGTACGCTAATTTTTACGTTCATTTAATGATAGTGGTGTATTTGATCTTCACCAAACCTGCTCCGGCCAAAATCCGAAATTTGCAGTTTTACCGGATTTCACTGACATCATAAGTAATGTGTGCTTATACACGATTTACACTATTTATTTTATGTACATTGTGTTCATTATTGTTCTGCATTATTTATAACTAAGATGGAGGAATAGTAAGCGGGGTACAAATACCACCACGTATAATTCCTCTGAAAAGTGATGGAAATAGTCTTTTTTACTATCTTTCCTATTGCATTTTATTACCGAAAATAGAGCTCAAGAGGTTCGCACTATAATTGTTCATTTTTAAATTACCAAATTTTCTGTATATTTTACCTGAATACGTTAAACACCCCTAAACATAATGTACCATTCCAAACTACTCTCAAAAATCATACACTTGCCATTCCAAACTACCCCACATCAACCTAAAATGTAAAAAAATTACGAATTACAAGCAAACTACGCTAAACTCGCATAAATTACTTCGACTTCCGCTATATCACTCCAACCACTTCTTACCAAGCCAAACTAAACCCAATCGCATTAAAATTACCAAAAGTTTCGTTTAATCCGCCAAAGCTAAACCCCGCCAACCATTAATAACCATTCAAAACAATCCCCAAAAAAACCTTATCATCCGAAACTACACCAAATACATCGTTTTTATGGTGTGAAATTATGTATTTATATATTTCAACATTCTTCGACGACATTCTTTAACGTTGTTAGAGAACTAAATGGGAATAATTTGGAATAGTTCAGCTTCTCTGTCAACTCTCCTTCTCTTGAAGAGTGAAAAAGAGTGAAAAAAAAAGGAGCTTGCACCCAGAAACGAAATTATCGTAATTTTCCAAATCATATTGAAGTACCCGGTCCTGGCAATGCAGGTTAATTTCAGCAAATTTGTTTATTTTGTGATTGGAAAAGTAGAGCATTCCTGTTTAATTGTATTATAATGTCGATTAGTCTACATCACAAATACACCACTTTTGTCAACACTGCGTTTATTTAATCTACGTCCGGGCAACGCCGGGTACATTCAGCTAGTAAACTATATGACAGACTAGCTGAATGTACCCGGCGTTGCCCGGACGTAGATTAAATAAACGCAGTGTTGACAAAAGTGGTGTATTTGTGATGTAGACTAATCGACATTATAATACAATTAAACAGGAATGCTCTACTTTTCCAATCACAAAATAAACAAATTTGCTGAAATTAACCTGCATTGCCAGGACCGGGTACTTCAATATGATTTGGAAAATTACGATAATTTCGTTTCTGGGTGCAAGCTCCTTTTTTTTTCACTCTTTTTCACTCTTCAAGAGAAGGAGAGTTGACAGAGAAGCTGAACTATTCCAAATTATTCCCATTTAGTTCTCTAACAACGTTAAAGAATGTCGTCGAAGAATGTTGAAATATATAAATACATAATTTCACACCATAAAAACGATGTATTTGGTGTAGTTTCGGATGATAAGGTTTTTTTGGGGATTGTTTTGAATGGTTATTAATGGTTGGCGGGGTTTAGCTTTGGCGGATTAAACGAAACTTTTGGTAATTTTAATGCGATTGGGTTTAGTTTGGCTTGGTAAGAAGTGGTTGGGGTGATATAGCGGAAGTCGAAGTAATTTATGCGAGTTTAGCGTAGTTTGCTTGTAATTCGTAATTTTTTTACATTTTAGGTTGATGTGGGGTAGTTTGGAATGGCAAGTGTATGATTTTTGAGAGTAGTTTGGAATGGTACATTATGTTTAGGGGTGTTTAACGTATTCAGGTAAAATATACAGAAAATTTGGTAATTTAAAAATGAACAATTATAGTGCGAACCTCTTGAGCTCTATTTTCGGTAATAAAATGCAATAGGAAAGATAGTAAAAAAGACTATTTCCATCACTTTTCAGAGGAATTATACGTGGTGGTATTTGTACCCCGCTTACTATTCCTCCATCTTAGTTATAAATAATGCAGAACAATAATGAACACAATGTACATAAAATAAATAGTGTAAATCGTGTATAAGCACACATTACTTATGATGTCAGTGAAATCCGGTAAAACTGCAAATTTCGGATTTTGGCCGGAGCAGGTTTGGTGAAGATCAAATACACCACTATCATTAAATGAACGTAAAAATTAGCGTACGGTATATAAGTGGAGACCGGTACGACGATGGTAATTTTTCGAAAATCGATTGGGAAGATATTTACTTAACGTCAAGAACAAATCGGGAATATTATATTAAAAAAATTAATTTAATAGCGATAGAACTTCGAATACTGATGCGTCGCCTCGACCTTGGCGACGTTGAGTACCAGCGTTCCAGACGCTGAAGCAGCAATTTTAACAATTATATTAGGTGCACGTGCCTAGTGCGTATTAAAAGAATTTGGATTACCAAATAATACTCGCGCAGGTGTACTCGACTGGCCCGTCATAATTTGCACAAAATGAATTAACATACTAAAGTAAATAAATATTTTGACGGGAATGTGGTGGGTGTAAAAATCTTATTCGGCATCTCCGACATACTAACACTTGTTTATATTAACATGCATGCCTTCATGGACCTGTGACGAATTACAAACAAATATCTAAATTGTGTTCAAGTGTTCCATTTGATTTCGTTTCTGGATGCAAGCGGTTTTTTTCACTCTTGTCAGTCTGAACTTATTACATAGTGATATTTTCACATCCAAATGCCCTAAATTTATTTTGCCGCTGATTTCAAAAATTTTTCTGGAAGGAAAGTAGTCAGCAGTGGGGCTCGTCAGGGGTGGCAGGGTTGGCAGTGCCACTCCAAGTATAAATTTACTATCGAACACAAAATTAGTTCTGTAATTCAGTTGCAGAATTATGAATTTTTCAGATATTTTCACGAAAATTTAGCGCTTATGGTATGAATGTCAGTGATATCTGGTACATACAACGGTGAAAATTTCGGGGCAAATTTGGTGAAAAACAAATACACCACTATCATTAACTAAACGTAAAAATTAGCGTACAAATATAAGTGGAGTCCGGTCCGATGCTGATAATTTTTCGAAAATTGATTGGGGGCAGATTTGGTTAACGCGAGGATCAAATGTTAAATTAAAATACTTTATTTGATAGCGGTAGACCTTCGAACACTGATGCGTCGCCTCATCGAATTTGGCGACTTTGCGAACAGTTTCCGACGCTGGAGCAGCAATTTTCACAATTGTAGTTGTGTTAAAATTAAACACCGCGATCGAGTACTGCTCCACACGCTGAACCAGCAATTCTCGAATTCTAAGAAACGATAAGAAAGGCTTATCCAACGCTTGGTATGTGCGAATTTCTGCATAGACACTCAATCAAACTAAATCGAGCATCGCCTTTTCACGTTTCTGACCTTGCCCTTCACGTGGCAGGCTCCAGCTGCTTCAATAATGTAAAAATCTTATTCGGCCTCTCCAATAAACTCACATTTGTTTACATTAACACGCATTCCCTCATGGACTTGTGACGAATTACAAACAAATATTTCAACTTCAAGTGTTTCATTTAATTTCGTTTCTGGATGCAAGCTCCTTTCTTTTCACTCTAGTCAGTCTAAACTTATTACACAGAGTTATATTTTCAAATCCCGGCGCCCTAAAGAATTTTGTCGTTGTTTTCAAAAGTTTCAAGAGAAGGAGAGTTGACATAGAAGCTAAATTATTCCAAATTATTCCCATTTAGTTCTCTGACAACGTTAAAGACAATGTTGAAATATATAAATACAACATTTTACACCATAAAAACGAAGTATTTAGGAATTATGTATAAAAAAAGTCAAAGTTATTCTTCGCTCTTGAGCTCTATTTCCGGTATTAAAAATGCAATAGGAAAGATAGTAAGAAAGACTATTTCCATCACTTTTCACGGGAATTATACGTGGTGGTATTTGTTCTCCGCTTACTATTAGATTTTCAAACTGCTCCATCTTAGTTATAAATAATGCAGAACAATAATGAACGCAATGTACGTAAAATAAATAGTGTAAATAAATCGTGTATAAGCAGACTTAAGCGTGTGATGTCAGTGAAAATTTCGGATTTCGGCCGGAGCAGGTTTGGTGAAGAACAAATACACCACTATCATTAACTGAACGTAAAAATTAGCGTACGAAAATAAGTGAAGTCCGGTCCGACGCTGGAAATTTTTCGAAAATCGATTGGGGAGAGTTTTGGTTAACGGCAAGAACAAATCGGGAATATTATATTAAAATAATTTATTTAATAGCGATAGAACTTTGAATACCGATGCGTCGCCTCGACCTTGGCGACGTTGAGTACCAGCGATCCAGACGCTGAAGCGGCAATTTTCACAATTATATGAGGTGCACGTGCCTAGTGCGTATAAAAACAATTTGGATAACAAAAGAGATTAATTTGTATGTACCAAATAATACTCGCACAGGTGTACTCGTATGGCCCGTCATAATTTTCACAAAATCAATTTAAGAAATTAACATTCTAAAGTAAATAAATATTTTGACAGGAATGTTAAAAATCTTATTCGGTCTCTCCGACAAACTAACACTTGTTTACATTAACATGCATTCCTTCATGGACCTGTGACGAATTACAAACAAATATCGAAATTTCAAGTGTTCCATGTCAGTCTGAACTTATTACACAGTGATATTTTCACATTCAGGCGCCCTAAATTATTTTGACGTTGATTTATAAAGTTTCCCTGGAAGGGAAACCACTCCAAGTATAAATTAACTATCGAACACAAAGATAGTTCTGTAATTCTATTGCAGAATTTCGAATTTTTCAGATATTTTTACGAAAATCTAGCGCTTACACCGCCTTTATACCTCTTTAAAGTTAAAAACCATAGAGCTGTTTATACAAATGCACGCATGTTGAAAAGGTAGGGCTTGCCCCGTCAGCGTGTTGCAATTCAGAAATACGTTCATGTTTGCATCTCAACTGGAACAAATATTTATTGGAAGGTGGAAGAGAATCAAAATAGGTATCAGCATATTTAATATTCAGAATAACGACTATTAGTCGGAACAATATATTTTATGTGCAGATATTTATTAATATTTTATGATTTAATACGATAAGGCATTTATAAATAACATAACCAAATAGAAGATTTTGATTGAAAACGATTATTAATTTATGGTAGCCGAAGTAATTTAAGTGAGTTTGGCATAGCTTGCTATGTTTTGTAGCATTTTTGTAATTTTAAAGTGATTAGGCTAATTTTGGGGCGGTAAGGGGTAGTTGGGGGTGATTTATGGTAGCCGAAGTAATTTAGGTGAGTTTGGAATAGTTTGCTATGGTTTGTAGCATTTTTTGTAATTTTAAAGTGATTGGGCTTAGTTTGGGGTGGTAAGGGGTAGTTGGGGGTGATTTATGGTAGCCGAAGTAATTCAGGTCAGTTTGAGATAGTTTGCTATGGCTTGTAGCATTTTCGTAATTTTAAAGTGATTGCGCTTATTTTGGGGTGGTAAGGGGTAGTTGGGGGTGATTTATGGTAGCCGAAGTAATTTAGGTGAGTTAGGCATAGTTTGCTATGGTTTGTAGCATTTTTTGTAATTTTAAAGTGATTGGGCTTATTTTGGGGTGGTAAGGGGTAGTTGGGGGTGATTTATGGTAGCCGAAGTAATTTAGGTGAGTTAGGCATAGTTTGCTATGATTTGTTGAATATTTTGTAATTTTAAAGTGATTGGGCTTATTTTGGGGTTGTAAGGGGTAGTTCGGCGTGATTTATGGTAGCCGAAGTAATTTAGGGGAGTTTGGCATAGTTTGCTACGGTTTGTAGAATTTTTTTGTAATTTTAAAGTGATTGAGCCTATTTTGGGGTGGTAAGGGGTAGTTGGGGGTGATTTATAGAAGCCGAAGTAATTTAAGTGAGTTTGGCATAGTTTGCTATGGTTTGTAGCATTTTTTGTAATTTTAAAGTGATTGGGCTTATTTTGGGGTGGTAAGGGGTAGTTGGGGGTGATTTATGGTAGTCGAAGTAATTTAGGTGAGTTAGGCATAGTTTGCTATGATTTGTTGAATATTTTGTAATTTTAAAGTGATTGGGCTTATTTTGGGGTTGTAAGGGGTAGTTCGGGGTGATTTATGATAGCCGAAGTAATTTAAGTGAGTTTGGCATAGTTTGGTATGGTTTGTAGAATTTTTTGTAATTTTAAAGTGATTGGGCTTATTTTGGGGTTGTAAGGGGTAGCTGGGGGTGATTTATGGTAGCCGAAGTAATTTAGGTGAGTTAGGCATAGTTTGCTATGGTTTGTAGCATTTTTTGTAATTTTAAAGTGATTGGGCTTATTTTGGGGTGGTAAGGGGTAGTTGGGGGTGATTTATGGTAGTCGAAGTAATTTAGGTGAGTTAGGCATAGTTTGCTATGATTTGTTGAATATTTTGTAATTTTAAAGTGATTGGGCTTATTTTGGGGTTGTAAGGGGTGGTTCGGGGTGATTTATGATAGCCGAAGTAATTTAAGTGAGTTTGGCATAGTTTGGTATGGTTTGTAGAATTTTTTTGTAATTTTAAGGTGATTGAGCCTATTTTGGGGAGGTAAGGGGTAGTTGGGGGTGATTAATGGAAGCCGAAGTAATTTAGATGAGTTTGGCATAGTTTGATATTGCTTGTAACATTTTTTGTAATTTTAAAGTGATTGGGCTGAGTTTGGGGTGGTAAGGGGTAGTTGGGGGTGATTTATGGTAGCCGAAGTAATTTAGGTGAGTTAGGCATAGTTTGCTATGATTTGTGTAATTTTGTTTTATTTTAAAGTGATTGGAGTTACTTGGGGTTGCTAAAGGGTGGTAAAGGATGATTTAAGATAACGGATCTAATTTATGTCAGTTTGGCTTAGTTCGGGAATTTTTTGGGGTTGATTTGGTAAAGTTTGCAGTGGTAAGAGATATTTGAGGATGTTTAATGTTGACGGATTAAATTTGGAGTGATTTGGTAATTTTTAATTGAGTCACGGATCGACATTATAATTGAAATCAAAATTATAATTGAAATATCTGCGGCCTCGCTAGGTACGGCAAAAGTATGATCACGAAAGCAGAAACTCGACGTTGAAATTGTTTAGGTTAAATAAGTGCTTTTAATGTAAACCGGTCGCCCGTCGTCGAAGTTGTTTTGGCTAGATACGTGCTTCTAACATAAACACGGTCTCCGCGATCGGATCATTTTTTGTTTATTTTAGCCGGTTTTTATTGAATTACAAAGGAACCGGGCCGAATTTCGCAAAATCCCTTCTTAGTGTTCAGTTTCGGCACATGATACACCCGTGTCTAAAATTTCAAGTCGCCAGCCCTCACGGTTTGGGCTGTGGGTTGTCGGTGAATCAGTGAATGTGTAGATGTGTAGATGAGTGTGTCAGTGAGGACACTTCGCTTTATATATATAGATTAAAACCTGTGTATATATCACCGTGTTCCCTGGAGAGTCCGTATCTTCACTGAAGCTTGCCCGAGCTGTTAGAGGCGACATCGTCGAAGGGAGAGTAAACTCCTTACAAATCTGGCGCCCGAGCGAACCCGGTGATTGCTGAAGAAGCAATCGTACCGACCGAGAGGCGCGTCACAACCCTTACCACAACAAACTAAACCCAATCACTTTTAAATTACAAAAAAATGCTACTAACCATAGCAAACTATGCCAAACTCACCTAAATTACTTCGGCTATCAAAAATCACCCCCAACTACCCTTAACAGCAACAAACTAAGCCCAATTATTTTAAAATTACAAAAAAATGCTAAAAATCATAACAAACTGTACCAGAATCACCTAAATTACTTCGGCATCCGAAAATCACCCCCAACTATCCCTTACCACAACAAACCAAACCATATCATCTTAAAATTACAAAAAAAGGTGTACAAATCATAACAAACTATGCCAGACTCACCTAAATTACTTCGGCTACTCTAAACCATCACCAACTAATCCTTACCACAACAAACTAAACCCAATCACTTTTAAATTACAAAAAAATGCTACTAACCATAGCAAACTATGCCAAACTCACCTAAATTACTTTGGCTATCAAAAATCACCCCCAACTACACTTTACAGAAACAAACTAAGCCCAATCACTTTAAAATTACAAAAAAATGCTAAAAATCATAACAAACTATACTATCTTAAAATTACAAAAAAAGGTGTACAAATCATAGCAAACTATGCCAGACTCACCTAAATTACTTCGGCTACTCTAAATCATCGCCAACTAACCCTTACCACAACAAACTAAACCCAATCACTTTAAAATTAGAAAAAAATGCTAAAAATCATAACAAACTATACCAGAATCACCTAAATTACTTCGGCTACCGTAAATCACCCCCAACTATCCCTTACCGCAACAAACCAAACCATATCATCTTGAAATTACAAAAAAGGTGTACAAATCATAACAAACTATGCCAGACTCACCTAAATTACTTCGGCTACTCAAAGTCATCACCAACTAACCCTTACCACAACAAACTAAACCCAATCACTTTTAAATTACAAAAAAATGTTACTAACCATAGCAAACTATGCCAAACTTACCTAAATTACTTCGGTTATCAAAAATCACCCCCAACTACACTTTACAGCAACAAACTAAGCCCAATCACTTTAAAATTACAAAAAAATGCTAAAAATCATAACAAACTCTACCAGAATAACCTAAATTACTTCGGCTACCGTAAATCACCCCCAACTATCTCTTACCACAACAAACCAAACTATATCATCTTAAAATTACAAAAAAACATGTACAAATCATAACAAACTATGCCAGACTCACCTAAATTACTTCGGCTACTCTAAATCATCACCAACTAACCCTTACCACAACAAACTAAACCCAATCACTTTAAAATTACAAAAAAAATGCTAAAAACCATAACAAACTATACCAGAATCACCTAAATTACTTCGGCTGCCGTAAATCACCCCCAACTATCCCTTACCACAACAAAACAAACTATATCATCTTAAAATTACAAAAAAAGGTGTACAAATCATAACAAACTATGCCAGACTCACATAAATTACTTCGGCTACTCTAAATCATCACCAACTAACCCTTACCACAACAAACTAAACCCAATCACTTTTAAATTACAAAAAAATGCTACTAACCATAGCAAACTATGCCAAACTCACCTAAATTACTTCGGCTATCAAAAATCACCCCCAACTACCCTTAACAGCAACAAACTAAGCCCAATCACTTTAAAATTACAAAAAAATGCTAAAAATCATAACAAACTGTACCAGAATCACCTAAATTACTTCGGCAACCGAAAATCACCCCCAACTATTCCTTACCACAACAAACCAAACCATATCATCTTAAAATTACAAAAAAGGTGTACAAATCATAACAAACTATGCCAGACTCACCTAAATTACTTCGGCTACTCTAAATCATCACCAACTAACCCTTACCACAACAAACTAAACCCAATCACTTTTAAATTACAAAAAAATGCTATTAACCATAGCAAACTATGCCAAACTCAAATAAATTACTTCGGCTATCAAAAATCACCCCCAACTACACTTTACAGCAACAAACTAAGCCCAATCACTTTAAAATTACAAAAAAATGCTAAAAATCATAACAAACTATACCAGAATCACCTAAATTACTTCGGCTACCGTAAATCACCCCCAACTATCCCTTACCACAACAAACCAAACCATATCATCTTAAAATTACAAAAAAAGGCGTACAAATCATAACAAACTATGCCAGACTCACATAAATTACTTCGGCTACTCTAAATCATCACCAACTAACCCTTACCACAACAAACTAAACCCAATCACTTTTAAATTACAAAAAAATGCTATTAACCATAGCAAACTATGCCAAACTCAAATAAATTACTTCGGCTATCAAAAATCACCCCCAACTACACTTTACAGCAACAAACTAAGCCCAATCACTTTAAAATTACAAAAAAATGCTAAAAATCATAACAAACTATACCAGAATCACCTAAATTACTTAGGCTACCGTAAATCACCCCCAACTATCCTTTACCACAACAAACCAAACCATATCATCTTAAAATTACAAAAAAAGGTGTACAAATCATAACAAACTATGCCAGACTCACCTAAATTACTTCGGCTACTCTAAACCATCACCAACTAACCCTTACCACAACAAACTAAACCCAATCACTTTTAAATTACAAAAAAATGCTACTAACCATAGCAAACTATGCCAAACTCACCTAAATTACTTCGGCTATCTAAAATCACTCCCAACTACACTTTACAGCAACAAACTAAGCCCAATCACTTTAAAATTACAAAAAAATGCTAAAAATCATAACAACCTATACCAGAACCACCTAAATTACTTCGGCTACCGTAAATTACCCCCAACTATCCCTTACCACAACAAACCAAACCATATCATCTTAAAATTACAAAAAAAGGTGTACAAATCATAACAAACTATGCCAGACTCACCTAAATTACTTCGGCTACTCTAAACCATCACCAACTAACCCTTACCACAACAAACTAAACCCAATCACTTTTAAATTACAAAAAAATGCTACTAACCATAGCAAACTATGCCAAACTCACCTAAATTACTTTGGCTATCAAAAATCACCCCCAACTACACTTTACAGAAACAAACTAAGCCCAATCACTTTAAAATTACAAAAAAATGCTAAAAATCATAACAAACTATACGAGAATCACCTAAATTACTTCGGCTACCGTAAATCACCCCCAACTATCCCTTACCACAACAAACCAAACTATATCATCTTAAAATTACAAAAAAAGGTGTACAAATCATAGCAAACTATGCCAGACTCACCTAAATTACTTCGGCTACTCTAAATCATCGCCAACTAACCCTTACCACAACAAACTAAACCCAATCACTTTAAAAATACAAAAAAATGCTAAAAATCATAACAAACTATACCAGAATCACCTAAATTACTTCGGCTACCGTAAATCACCCCCAACTATCCCTTACCACAACAAACCAAACTATATCATCTTAAAATTACAAAAAAAGGTGTACAAATCATAGCAAACTATGCCAGACTTACCTAAATTACTTCGGTTACTCTAAATCATCGCCAACTAACCCTTACCACAACAAACTAAACCCAATCACTTTAAAATTCCAAAAAAATGCTAAAAATCATAACAAACTATACCAGAATCACCTAAATTACTTCGGCTACCGTAAATCACCCCCAACTATCCCTTACCACAACAAACCAAACCATATCATCTTAAAATTACAAAAAAGGTGTACAAATCATAACAAACTATGCCAGACTCACCTAAATTACTTCGGCTACTCAAAGTCATCACCATCTAACCCTTACCACAACAAACTAAACCCAATCACTTTTAAATTACAAAAAAATGTTACTAACCATAGCAAACTATGCCAAACTTACCTAAATTACTTCGGTTATCAAAAATCACCCCCAACTACACTTTACAGCAACAAACTAAGCCCAATCACTTTAAAATTACAAAAAAATGCTAAAAATCATAACAAACTCTACCAGAATCACCTAAATTACTTCGGCTACCGTAAATCACCCCCAACTATCCCTTACCACAACAAACCAAACTATATCATCTTAAAATTACAAAAAAACATGTACAAATCATAACAAACTATGCCAGACTCACCTAAATTACTTCGGCTACTCTAAATCATCACCAACTAACCCTTACCACAACAAACTAAACCCAATCACTTTAAAATTACAAAAAAATGCTAAAAATCATAACAAACTATACCAGAATCACCTAAATTACTTCGGCTACCGTAAATCACCCCCAACTATCCCTTACCACAACAAACCAAACTATATCATTTTAAAATTACAAAAAAAGGTGTACAAATCATAACAAACTATGCCAGACTCACCTAAATTACTTCGGCTACTCTAAATCATCACCAACTAACCCTTACCACAACAAACTAAACCCAATCACTTTTAAATTACAAAAAAATGCTACTAACCATAGCAAACTATGCCAAATTCACCTAAATTACTTCGGCTATCAAAAATCACCCCCAACTACCCTTAACAGCAACAAACTAAGCCCAATTATTTTAAAATTACAAAAAAATTCTAAAAATCATAACAAACTGTACCAGAATCACCTAAATTACTTCGGCAACCGTAAATCACCCCCAACTATCCCTTACCACAACAAACCAAACCATATCATCTTAAAATTACAAAAAAGGTGTACAAATCATAACAAACTATGCCAGACTCACCTAAATTACTTCGGCTACTCTAAATCATCACCAACTAACCCTTACCACAACAAACTAAACCCAATCACTTTTAAATTACAAAAAAATGCTATTAACCATAGCAAACTATGTCAAACTCAAATAAATTACTTCGGCTATCAAAAATCACCCCCAACTACACTTTACAGCAACAAACTAAGCCCAATCACTTTAAAATTACAAAAAAATTCTAAAAATCATAACAAACTATACCAGAATCACCTAAATTACTTCGGCTACCGTAAATCACCCCCAACTATCCCTTACCACAACAAATCAAACCATATCATCTTAAAATTACAAAAAAAGGTGTACAAATCATAACAAACTATGCCACACTCACCTAAATTACTTCGGCTACTCTAAATCATCACCAACTAACCCTTACCACAACAAACTATGCCAAACTCACCTAAATTACTTCAGCTATCTAAAATCACCCTCAACTACACTTTACAGCAACAAACTAAGCCCAATCACTTTAAAATTACAAAAAAATGCTAAAAATCATAACAACCTATACCAGAACCACCTAAATTACTTCGGCTACTGTAAATCACCCCCAACTATCCCTTACCACAACAAACCAAACCATATCATCTTAAAATTACAAAAAAAGGTGTACAAATCATAACAAACTATGCCAGACTCACCTAAATTACTTCAGCTACTCTAAATCATCACCAACTAACCCTTACCACAACAAACTAAACCCAATCACTTTTAAATTACAAAAAAATGCTATAAACCATAGCAAACTATGCCAAACTCAAATAAAATACTTCGGCTATCAAAAATCACCCCCAACTACACTTTACAGCAACAAACTAAGCCCAATCACTTTAAAATTACAAAAAAATGCTAAAAATCATAACAAACTATACCAGAATCACCTAAATTACTTCGGCTACCGTAAATCACCCCCAACTATCCCTTACCACAACAAACCAAACCATATCATCTTAAAATTACAAAAAAAGGTGTACAAATCATAACAAACTATGCCAGACTCACCTAAATTACTTCGGCTACTCTAAATCATCACCAACTAACCCATACCACAACAAACTAAACCCAATCACTTTTAAATTACAAAAAAAAACTATTAACCATAGCAAACTATGCCAAACTCAAATAAATTACTTCGGCTATCAAAAATCACCCCCAACTACACTTTACAGCAACAAACTAAGCCCAATCACTTTAAAATTACAAAAAAATGCTAAAAATCATAACAAACTATACCAGAATCACCTAAATTACTTCGGCTACCGTAAATCACCCCCAACTATCCCTTACCACAACAAACCAAACCACATCATCTTAAAATTACAAAAAAAGGTGTACAAATCATAACAAACTATGCCAAACTCACATAAATTACTTTGGCTACTCTAAATCATCACCAACTAACCATTACCACAACAAACTAAACCCAATCACTTTTAAATTACAAAAAAATGCTACTAACCATAGCAAACTATGCCAAACTCACCTAAATTACTTCGGCTATTTAAAATCACCCCCAACTACACTTTACAGCAACAAAGTAAGCCCAATCACTTTAAAATTACAAAAAAATGCTAAAAATCATAACAACCTATACCAGAACCACCTAAATTACTTCGGCTACCGTAAATCACCCCCAACTATCCCTTACCACAACAAACCAAACCATATCATCTTAAAATTACAAAAAAAGGTGTACAAATCATAACAAACTATGCCAGACTCACCTAAATTACTTCGGCTACTCTAAACCATCACCAACTAACCCTTACCACAACAAACTAAACCCAATCACTTTTAAATTACAAAAAAATGCTACTAACCATAGCAAACTATGCCAAACTTACCTAAATTACTTTGGCTATCAAAAATCACCCCCAACTACACTTTACAGAAACAAACTAAGCCCAATCACTTTAAAATTACAAAAAAATGCTAAAAATCATAACAAGCTATACCAGAATCACCTAAATTACTTCGGCTATCGTAAATCACCCCCAACTATTCCTTACCACAACAAACCAAACCATATCATCTTAAAATTCAAAAAAAAGGTGTACAAATCATAACAAACTATGCCAGACTCACCTAAATTACTTCGGCTACTCTAAATCATCACCAACTAACCCTTACCACAACAAACTAAACCCAATCACTTTTAAATTACAAAAAAATGTTACTAACCGTAGCAAACTATGCCAAACTCACCTAAATTACTTCGGCTATCAAAAATCACCCCCAACTTCACTTTACAGCAACAAACTAAGCCCAATCACTTTAAAATTACAAAAAAATGCTAAAAATCATAACAAACTATACCAGAATCACCTAAATTACTTCGGCTACCGTAAATCACCCCCAACTATCCCTTACCACAACAAACCAAACTATATCATCTTAAAATTACAAAAAAAGGTATACAAATCATAACAAACTATGCCAGACTCACCTAAATTACTTCGGCTACTCTAAATTATCACCAACTAACCCTTACCACAACAAACTTAACCCAATCACTTTTAAATTACAAAAAAATGCTACTAACCTTAGCAAACTATGCCAAACTCACCTAAATTACTTCGGCTATCAAAAATCACACCCAACTACACTTTACAGCAACAAACTAAGCCCAATCACTTTAAAATTACAAAAAAATGCTAAAAATCATAACAAACTATACCAGAATCACCTAAATTACTTCGGCTACCGTAAATCACCCCCAACTGTCCCTTACCACAACAAACCAAACCATATCATCTTAAAATTACAAAAAAAGGTGTACAAATCATAACAAACTATGCCAGACTCACCTAAATTACTTCGGCTACTCTAAATCATCACCAAATAACCCTTACCACAACAAACTAAACCCAATCGCTTTGAAATTACAAAAAAATGCTACTAACCATAGCAAACTATGCCAAACTCACCTAAATTACTTCGGCTATCAAAAATCACCCCAACTACACTTTACAGCAACAAACTAAGCCCAATCACTTTAAAATTACAAAAAAATGCTAAAAATCATGACAAACTATACCAGAATCACCTAAATTACTTCGGCTACCGTAAATCACCCCCAACTATCCCTTACCACAACAAACCAAACCATATCATCATAAAATTACAAAAAAAGGTGTACAAATCATTACAAAGTATGCCAGACTCACCTAAATTACTTCGGCTACTCTAAATCATCACCAACTAACCCTTACTCCAACAAACTAAACCCAATCACTTTTAAATTACAAAAAAATGCTACTAACCATAGCAAACTATGCCAAAATCATATAAATTACTTCGGCTATCAATAATCACCCCCAATTACACTTTACAGCAACAAACTAAGCCCAATCACTTTAAAATTACAAAAAAATGCTAAAAATCATAACAAACTATACCAGAATTACCTAAATTACTTCGGCTACCGTAAATCACCCCCAACTAGCCCTTACCACAAAAAACCAAACCATATCATCTTAAAATTACAAAAAAAGGTGTACAAATCATAACAAACTATGCCAGACTCACCTAAATTACTTCGGCTACTCTAAATCATCACCAAATAACCCTTACCACAACAAACTAAACCCAATCGCTTTGAAATTACAAAAAAATGCTACTAACCATAGCAAACTATGCCAAACTCACCTAAATTACTTCGGCTATCAAAAATCACCCCAACTACACTTTACAGCAACAAACTAAGCCCAATCACTTTAAAATTACAAAAAAATGCTAAAAATCATGACAAACTATACCAGAATCACCTAAATTACTTCGGCTACCGTAAATCACCCCCAACTATCCCTTACCACAACAAACCAAACCATACCATCATAAAATTACAAAAAAAGGTGTACAAATCATTACAAAGTATGCCAGACTCACCTAAATTACTTCGGCTACTCTAAATCATCACCAACTAAACCTTACCACAACAAACTAAACCCAATCACTTTTAAATTACAAAAAATGCTAAAAATAATAACAAACTATACCAGAATCACCTAAATTACTTCGACTACCGTAAATCACCTCCAACAATCCCTTACCACAACAAACCAAACCATATCATCTTAAAATTACAAAAAAAGGTGTACAAATCATCACAAACTATGCCATACTCACCTAAATTACTTCGGCTACTCTAAATAATCACCAACTAACCCTTACCACAACAAACTAAACCCAATCACTTTTAAATTACAAAAAAATGTTACTAAATATAGCAAACTATGCCAAACTCACCTATATTACTTCGGCTATCAAAAATCACCCCCAACTACACTTTACAGCAAAAAACTAAGCCCAATCACTTTAAAATTACAAAAAATTCTAAAAATCATAACAAACTATACCAGAATCACCTAAATTACTTCGGCTACCGTAAATCACCCCCAACTATCCCTTACCACAACAAACCAAACCATATCATCTTAAAAATACAAAAAAAAGGTGTACAAGTCATAACAAACTATGCCAGACTCACCTAAATTACTTCGGCTACTCTAAATCATCACCAACTAACCCTTACTCCAACAAACTAAACCCAATCACTTTTAAATTACAAAAAAATGCTACTAACCATAGCAAACTATGCCAAAATCATATAAATTACTTCGGCTATCAATAATCACCCCCAATTACACTTTACAGCAACAAACTAAGCCCAATCACTTTAAAATTACAAAAAAATGCTAAAAATCATAACAAACTATACCAGAATTACCTAAATTACTTCGGCTACCGTAAATCACCCCCAACTAGCCCTTACCACAAAAAACCAAACCATATCATCTTAAAATTACAAAAAAAGGTGTACAAATCATAACAAACTATGCCAGACTCACCTAAATTACTTCGGCTACTCTAAATCATCACCAAATAACCCTTACCACAACAAACTAAACCCAATCACTTTTAAATTACAAAAAAATGCTACTAACCATAGCAAACTATGCCAAACTCACCTAAATTACTTCGGCTATCAAAAATCACCCCCAACTACACTTTACAGCAAAAAACTAAGCCCAATCACTTTAAAATTACAAAAAAATGCTAAAAATTATAACAAACAATACCAGAATCAACTAAATTATTTCGGCTACCGTAAATCACCCCCAACTATCCCTTACGACAACAAACCAAACCATATCATCTTAAAATTACAAAAAAGGTGTACAAATCATAACAAACTATGCCAGATTTACCTAAATTACTTCCGCTACTCTAAATCATTACCAACTAACCCTTACCACAACAAACTAAACCCAATCACTTTTAAATTTAAAAAAAAATGTTACTAACCATAGCAAACTATGCCAAACTCACCTAAATTACTTCGGCTATCAAAAATCACCCCCAACTACACTTTACAGCAAAAAACTAAGCCCAATCACTTTAGAGTTACAAAAAAATGCTAAAAATCATAACAAACTATACCAGAATCACCTAAATTACTTCGGCTAACGTAAATCACCCCCAACTATCCCTTACCACAACAAAACAAACCATATCATCTTAAAATTACAAAAAAAGGTGTACAAATCATAACAAACTATGCCAGACTCACCTAAATTACTTCGGCTATTCTAAATCATTACCAACTCACCCTTACCACAACAAACTAAACCCAATCATTTTTAAATTACAAAAAAATGCTACTAACCATAGCAAACTATGCCAAACTCACCTAAATTACTTCGGCTATCAAAAATCACCCCCAACTACACTTTACAGCAAAAAACTAAGCCCAATCACTTTAAAATTACAAAAAAATGCTAAAAATCATAACAAACTATACCAGAATCACCTAAATTACTTCGGCTACCGTAAATCACCCCCAACTATCCCTTACGACAACAAACCAAACCATATCAACTTAAAATTACGAAAAAAGGTGTACAAATTATAACAAACTATGCCAGACTCACCTAAATTACTTCCGCTATTCTAAATCATCACCATCTAACCCTTACCACAACAAACTAAACCCAATCACTTTTAAATTACAAAAAAATGCTACTAACCATAGCAAACTATGCCAAACTCACCTAAATTACTTCGGCTATCAAAAATCACCCCCAACTACACTTTACAGCAAAAAACTAAGCCCAATCACTTTAAAATTACAAAAAAATGCTAAAAATCATAACAAACTATACCAGAATCACCTAAATTACTTCGGCTACCGTAAAGCACCCCCAACTATCCCTTACCACAACAAACCAAACCATATCATCTTAAAATTACAAAAAAAGGTGTACAAATCATAACAAACTATGCCAGACTCACCTAAATTACTTCGGCTACTCTAAATCATCACCAACTAACCCTTACCACAACAAACTAAACCCAATCACTTTTAAATTACAAAAAAATGCTACTAACCATAGCAAACTATGCCAAACTCACCTAAATTATTTCGGCTATCAAAAATCACCCCCAACTACACTTTACAGCAAAAAACTAAGCCCAATCACTTTAAAATTACAAAAAAATGCTAAAAATCATAACAAATTATACCAGAATCACCTAAATTACTTCGGCTACCGTAAATCACCCCCAACTATCCCTTACGACAACAAACCAAACCATATCATCTTAAAATTTCAAAAAAAGGTGTACAAATCATAACAATCTATGCCAGACTTACCTAAATTACTTCCGCTACTCTAAATCATTACCAACTAACCCTTACCACAACAAAATAAACCCAATCACTTTTAAATTACAAAAAAATGCTACTAACCATAGCAAACTATGCCAAACTCACCTAAATTACTTCAGCTATCAAAAATCACCCCCAACTACACTTTACAGCAAAAAACTAAGCCCAATCACTTTAAAATTACAAAAAAATGCTAAAAATTATAACAAACAATACCAGAATCAACTAAATTATTTCGGCTACCGTAAATCACCCCCAACTATCCCTTACGACAACAAACCAAACCATATCATCTTAAAATTACAAAAAAAGGTGTACAAATCATAACAAACTATGCCAGACTTACCTAAATTACTTCCGCTACTCTAAATCATTACCAACTAACCCTTACCACAACAAACTAAACCCAATCACTTTTAAATTTAAAAAAAAATGCTACTAACCATAGCAAACTAACTAACCATATGCCAAACTCACCTAAATTACTTCGGCTATCAAAAATCACCCCCAACTACACTTTACAGCAAAAAACTAAGCCCAATCACTTTAGAGTTACAAAAAAATGCTAAAAATCATAACAAACTATACCAGAATCACCTAAATTACTTCGGCTACCGTAAATCACCCCCAACTATCACTTACCACAACAAACCAAACCATATCATCTTAAAATTACAAAAAAAGGTGTACTAATCATAACAAACTATGCCAGACTCACCTAAATTACTTCGGCTATTCTAAATCATTACCAACTCACCCTTACCACAACAAACTAAACCCAATCACTTTTATATTACAAAAAAATGCTACTAACCATAGCAAACTATGCCAAACTCACCTAAATTACTTCGGCTATCAAAAATCACCCCCAACTACACTTTACAGCAAAAAACTAAGCCCAATCACTTTAAAATTACAAAAAAATGCTAAAAATCATAACAAACTATACCAGAATCACCTAAATTACTTCGGCTACCGTAAATCACCCCCAACTATCCCTTACGACAACAAACCAAACCATATCAACTTAAAATTACAAAAAAAGGTGTACAAATTATAACAAACTATGCCAGACTCACCTAAATTACTTCCGCTATTCTAAATCATCACTATCTAACCCTTACCACAACAAACTAAACCCAATCACTTTTAAATTACAAAAAAATGCTACTAACCATAGCAAACTATGCCAAACTCACCTAAATTACTTCGGCTATCAAAAATCACCCCCAACTTCACTTTACAGCAAAAAACTAAGCCCAATCACTTTAAAATTACAAAAAAAAATGCTAAAAATCATAACAAACTATACCAGAATCACCTAAATTACTTCGGCTACCGTAAATCACCCCCAACTATCCCTTACCACAACAAACCAAACCATATCATCTTAAAATTACAAAAAAAGGTGTACAAATCATAACAAACTATGCCAGACTCACCTAAATTACTTCGGCTACTCTAAATCATCACCAACTAACCCTTACTCCAACAATCTGAACCCAATCACTTTTAAATTACAAAAAAATGCTACTAACCATAGCAAACTATGCCAAACTCACCTAAATTACTTCGGCTATCAAAAATCACCCCCAACTACACTTTACAGCAAAAAACTAAGCCCAATCACTTTAAAATTACAAAAAAATGCTAAAAATCATAACAAACTATACCAGAATCACCTAAATTACTTCGGCTACCGTAAAGCACCCCCAACTATCCCTTACCACAACAAACCAAACCATATCATCTTAAAATTACAAAAAAAGGTGTACAAATCATAACAAACTATGCCAGACTCACCTAAATTACTTCGGCTACTCTAAATCATCACCAACTAACCCTTACCACAACAAACTAAACCCAATCACTTTTAAATTACAAAAAAATGCTACTAACCATAGCAAACTATGCCAAACTCACCTAAATTATTTCGGCTATCAAAAATCACCCCCAACTACACTTTACAGCAAAAAACTAAGCCCAATCACTTTAAAATTACAAAAAAATGCTAAAAATCATAACAAATTACACCAGAATCACCTAAATTACTTCGGCTACCGTAAATCACCCCCAACTATCCCTTACGACAACAAACCAAACCATATCATCTTAAAATTTCAAAAAAAGGTGTACAAATCATAACAATCTATGCCAGACTTACCTAAATTACTTTCGCTACTCTAAATCATTACCAACTAACCCTTACCACAACAAACTAAACCCAATCACTTTTAAATTACAAAAAAATGCTACTAACCATAGCAAACTATGCCAAACTCACCTAAATTACTTCAGCTATCAAAAATCACCCCCAACTACACTTTACAGCAAAAAACTAAGCCCAATCACTTTAAAATTACAAAAAAATGCTAAAAATTATAACAAACAATACCAGAATCAACTAAATTATTTCGGCTACCGTAAATCACCCCCAACTATCCCTTACGACAACAAACCAAACCATATCATCTTAAAATTACAAAAAAAGGTGTACAAATCATAACAAACTATGCCAGACTTACCTAAATTACTTTCGCTACTCTAAATCATTACCAACTAACCCTTACCACAACAAACTAAACCCAATCACTTTTAAATTTAAAAAAAAATGCTACTAACCATAGCAAACTAACTAACCATATGCCAAACTCACCTAAATTACTTCGGCTATCAAAAATCACCCCCAACTACACTTTACAGCAAAAAACTAAGCCCAATCACTTTAGAGTTACAAAAAAATGCTAAAAATCATAACAAACTATACCAGAATCACCTAAATTACTTCGGCTACCGTAAATCACCCCCAACTATCCCTTACGACAACAAACCAAACCATATCAACTTAAAATTACAAAAAAAGGTGTACTAATCATAACAAACTATGCCAGACTCACCTAAATTACTTCGGCTATTCTAAATCATTACCAACTCACCCTTACCACAACAAACTAAACCCAATCACTTTTATATTACAAAAAAATGCTACTAACCATAGCAAACTATGCCAAACTCACCTAAATTACTTCGGCTATCAAAAATCACCCCCAACTACACTTTACAGCAAAAAACTAAGCCCAATCACTTTAAAATTACAAAAAAATGCTAAAAATCATAACAAACTATACCAGAATCACCTAAATTACTTCGGCTACCGTAAATCACCCCCAACTATCCCTTACGACAACAAACCAAACCATATCAACTTAAAATTACAAAAAAAGGTGTACAAATTATAACAAACTATGCCAGACTCACCTAAATTACTTCCGCTATTCTAAATCATCACTATCTAACCCTTACCACAACAAACTAAACCCAATCACTTTTAAATTACAAAAAAATGCTACTAACCATAGCAAACTATGCCAAACTCACCTAAATTACTTCGGCTATCAAAAATCACCCCCAACTTCACTTTACAGCAAAAAACTAAGCCCAATCACTTTAAAATTACAAAAAAAATGCTAAAAATCATAACAAACTATACCAGAATCACCTAAATTACTTCGGCTACCGTAAATCACCCCCAACTATCCCTTACCACAACAAACCAAACCATATCATCTTAAAATTACAAAAAAAGGTGTACAAATCATAACAAACTATGCCAGACTCACCTAAATTACTTCGGCTACTCTAAATCATCACCAACTAACCCTTACTCCAACAATCTGAACCCAATCACTTTTAAATTACAAAAAAATGCTACTAACCATAGCAAACTATGCCAAACTCATCTAAATTACTTCGGCTATCAATAATCACCCCCAACTACACTTTACAGCAACAAACTAAGCCCAATCACTTTAAAATTACAAAAAAATGCTAAAAATCATAACAAACTATACCAGAATCACCTAAGTTACTTCGGCTACCGTAAATCACCACCAACTATCCCTTACCACAACAAACCAAACCATATCATCATAAAATTACAAAAAAAGTTGTACAAATCATTACAAAGTATGCCAGACTCACCTAAATTACTTCGGCTATTCTAAATCATCACCAACTAAACCTTACCACAACAAACTAAACCCAATCACTTTTAAATTACAAAAAAATGCTACTAACCCTAGCAAACTATGCCAAACTCACCTAAATTACTTCGGCTATCAAAAATCACCCCCAACTACACTTTACAGCAACAAACAAAGCCCAATCACTTTAAAATTACAAAAAAAAGCTAAAAATAATAACAAACTATACCAGAATCACCTAAATTACTTCGACTACCGTAAATCACCCCCAACAATCCCTTACCACAACAAACCAAACCATATCATCTTAAAATTACAAAAAAAGGTGTACAAATCATCACAAACTATGCCAGACTCACCTAAATTACTTCGGCTATTCTAAATCATCACCAACTAACCCTTACCACAACAAACTAAACCCAATCACTTTTAAATTACAAAAAAATGCTACTAACCATAGCAAACTATGCCAAACTCACCTAAATTACTTCGGCTATCAAAAATCACCCCCAACAACACTTTACAGCAAAAAACTAAGCCCAATCACTTTAAAATTACAAAAAAATGCTAAAAATCATAACAAACTATACCAGAATCACCTAAATTACTTCGGCTACCGTAAATCAACCCCAACTATCCCTTACCACAACAAACCAAACCATATCATCTTAAAATTACAAAAAAGGTGTACAAATCATAACAAACTATGCCAGACTCACCTAAATTACTTCGGCTACTCTAAATCATCACCAACTAACCCTTACCACAACAAACTAAACCCAATCACTTTTAAATTACAAAAAAATGCTACTAACCCTAGCAAAATATGCCAAACTCACCTAAATTACTTCGGCTATCAAAAATCACCCCAACTACACTTTACACCAACAAACTAAGCCCAATCACTTTAAAATTACAAAAAAATGCTAAAAATAATAACAAACAATACCAGAATCACCTAAATTACTTCGACTACCGTAAATCACCCCCAACAATCCCTTACCACAACAAACCAAACCATATCATCATAAAATTACAAAAAAAGGTGTACAAATCATTACAAAGTATGCCAGACTCACCTAAATTACTTTGGCTACTCTAAATCATCACCAACTAAACCTTACCACAACAAACTAAACCCAATCACTTTTAAATTACAAAAAATAGCTACTAACCCTAGCAAACTATGCCAAACTCACCTAAATTACTTCGGCTATCAAAAATCACCCCCAACTACACTTTACAGCAACAAACTAAGCCCAATCACTTTAAAATTACAAAAAAATGCTAAAAATAATAACAAACTATACCAGAATCAACAACGGTGGTATTAATCGGGTTTGTTGACCGTGTTCCATGCGAAGTTCCATGAGGGGGGGTGTAGTGAGCGCCCCGAGAGGCTAACTCAGCAAGTGATCCCCATGAATCTCTGCCAAACGTTTCGTCCACAGCTGCGGTGGACATCTTCAGTGGCGGTGTGGTCGTGGTCGAAGTACTCTCCCAGCTGTCACAGTCGCGACTGTGACAGCTGGGAGAGTACTTCGACCACGACCACACCGCCACTGAAGATGTCCACCGCAGCTGTGGACGAAACGTTTGGCAGAGATTCATGGGGATCACTTGCTGAGTTAGCCTCTCGGGGCGCTCACTACACCCCCCCTCATGGAACTTCGCATGGAACACGGTCAACAAACCCGATTAATACCACCGTTGTTGACAACACCGACCGTGAAAGCCTACACACTTTTATATACCAGAATCACCTAAATTACTTCGACTACCGTAAATCACCCCCAACAATCCCTTACCACAACAAACCAAACCATATCATCTTAAAATTACAAAAAAAGGTGTACAAATCATCACAAACTATGCCAGACTCACCTAAATTACTTCGGCTACTCTAAATCATCACCAACTAACCCTTACCACAACAAACTAAAACCCAATCACTTTTAAATTACAAAAAAATGCTACTAACCATAGCAAACTATGCCAAACTCACCTAAATTACTTCGGCTATCAAAAATCACCCCCAACAACACTTTACAGCAAAAAACTAAGCCCAATCACTTTAAAATTACAAAAAAATGCTAAAAATCATAACACACTATACCAGAATCACCTAAATTACTTCGGCTACCGTAAATCACCCCCAACAATCCCTTACCACAACAAACCAAACCATATCGTCTTAAAATTACAAAAAAAGGTGTACAAATCATCACAAACTATGCCAGACTCACCTAAATTACTTCGGCTACTCTAAATCATCACCAACTAACCCTTACCACAACAAACTAAACCCAATCACATTTAAATTACAAAAAAATGCTACTAACCATAGCAAACTATGCCAAACTCACCTAAATTACTTCGGCTATCAAAAATCACCCCCAACAACACTTTAAGGCAAAAAACTAAGCCCAATCACTTTAAAATTACAAAAAAATGCTAAAAATCATAACAAATTATACAAGAATCACCTAAATTACTTCGGCTACCGTAAATCACCCCCAACTGTCCCTTACCACAAGAAACCAAACCATATCATCTTAAAATTACAAAAAAAGGTGTACAAATCATAACAAACTATGCCAGACTCACCTAAATTACTTCCGCTACTCTAAATCATCACCAACTAACCCTTACCACAACAAACTAAACCCAATCATCTTTAAATTACAAAAAAATGCTACTAACCATAGCAAACTATGCCAAACTCACCTAAATTACTTCGGCTATCAAAAATCACCCCCAACTACACTTTACAGCAAAAAACTAAGCCCAATCACTTTAAAATTACAAAAAAATGCTAAAAATCATAACAAACTATACCAGAATCACCTAAATTACTTCGGCTACCGTAAATCACCCCCAACTATCCCTTAGGACAACAAACCAAACCATATCATCTTAAAATTACAAAAAAAGGTGTACAAATCATAACAAACTATGCCAGACTCACCTAAATTACTTCCGCTACTCTAAATCATCACCTACTAATCCTTACCACAACAAACTAAACCCAATCATCTTTAAATTACAAAAAAATGCTACTAACCATAGCAAACTATGCCAAACTCACCTAAATTACTTCGGCTATCAAAAATCACCCCCAACTACACTTTACAGCAACAAACTAAGCCCAATCACTTTAAAATTACAAAAAAATGCTAAAAATCATAACAAACTATACCAGAATCACCTAAATTACTTCGGCTACCGTAAATCACCCCCAACTATCCCTTACGACAACAAACCAAACCATATCATCTTAAAATTACAAAAAAGGTGCACAAATCATAACAAACTATGCCAGACTCACCTAAATTACTTCCGCTACTCTAAATCATCACCAACTAACCCTTACCACAACAAACTAAACCCAATCACTTTTATATTACAAAAAAATGTTACTAACCATAGCAAACTATGACAAACTCACCTAAATTACTTCGGCTATCAAAAATCACCCCCAACAACACTTTACAGCAAAAAACTAAGCCCAATCACTTTAAAATTACAAAAAAATGCTAAAAATCATAACAAACTATACCAGAATCACTTAAATTACTTCGGCTACCGTAAATCACCCCCAACTATCCCTTACCACAACAAACCAAACCATACCATCTTAAAAATACAAAAAAAGGTGTACAAATCATAACAAACTATGCCAGACTCACCTAAATTACTTGGGCTACTCTAAATCATTACCAACTCACCCTTACCACAACAAACTAAACCCAATCACTTTTAAATTACAAAAAAATGCTACTAACCATAGCAAACTATGCCAAACTCACCTAAATTACTTCGGCTATCAAAAATCACCCCCAACAACACTTTACAGCAAAAAACTAAGCCCAATCACTTTAAAATTACAAAAAAATGCTAAAAATCATAACAAACTATACCAGAATCACCTAAATTACTTCGGCTACCGTAAATCACCCCCAACTATCCCTTACGACAACAAACCAAACCATATCATCTTAAAAACACAAAAAAAGGTGTACAAATCATAACAAACTATGCCAGACTCACCTAAATTACTTCGGCTACTCTAAATCATCACCAACTAACCCTTACTCCAACAAACTAAACCCAATCACTTTTAAATTACAAAAAAATGCTACTAACCATAGCAAACTATGCCAAACTCATCTAAATTACTTCGGCTATCAATAATCACCCCCAACTACACATTACAGCAACAAACTAAGCCCAATCACTTTAAAATTACAAAAAAATGCTAAAAATCATAACAAACTATACCAGAATCACCTAAATTACTTCGGCTACCGTAAATCACCCCCAACTATCCCTTACGACAACAAACCAAACCATATCATCTTAAAAACACAAAAAAAGGTGTACAAATCATAACAAACTATGCCAGACTCACCTAAATTACTTCGGCTACTCTAAATCATCACCAACTAACCCTTACTCCAACAAACTAAACCCAATCACTTTTAAATTACAAAAAAATGCTACTAACCATAGCAAACTATGCCAAACTCATCTAAATTACTTCGGCTATCAATACTCACCCCCAACTACACATTACAGCAACAAACTAAGCCCAATGACTTTAAAATTACAAAAAAATGCTAAAAATCATAACAAACTATACCAGAATCATCTAAATTACTTCGGCTACCGTAAATCACCCCCAACTATCCCTTACCACAACAAACCAAACCATATCATCTTAAAATTACAAAAAAAGGTGTACAAATCATAGCAAACTATGCCAGACTCACATAAATTACTTCGGCTACTCTAAATCACCCCCAACTATCCCTTACGACAACAAACCAAACCATATCATCTTAAAATACAAAAAAAGGTGTACAAATCATAACAATCTATGCCAGACTTACCTAAATTACTTCCGCTACTCTAAATCATTACCAACTAACCCTTACCACAACAAACTAAATCCAATCACTTTTAAATTACAAAAAAATGCTACTAACCATAGCAAACTTTGCCAAACTCATCTAAATTACTTCGGCTATCAAAAATCACCCCCAACTACACTTTACTGCAAAAAACTAAACCCAATCACTTTAAAATTACAAAAAAATGCTAAAAATCATAACAAACTATACCAGAATCACCTAAATTACTTCGGCTGCCGTAAATCACCCCCAACTATCCCTTACCACAACAAACCAAACCATATCATCTTAAAATTACAAAAAAAGGTGTACAAATCATAACAAACCATGCCAGACTCACCTAAATTACTTAGGCTACTCTAAATCATCATCAACTAACCCTTACTCCAACAAACTAAACCCAATCATTTTTAAATTACAAAAAAATGCTACTAACCATAGCAAACTATGCCAAACTCATCTAAATTACTTCGGCTATCAATAATCACCCCCAACTACACTTTACAGCAACAAACTAAGCCCAATCACTTTAAAATTACAAAAAAATGCTAAAAATCATAACAAACTATACCAGAATCACCTAAATTACTTCGGCTACCGTAAATCACCCCCAACTATCCCTTACCACAACGAACCAAACCATATCATCTTAAAATTACAAAAAAGGTGTACAAATCATAACAAACTATGCCAGACTCACCTAAATTACTTCGGCTACTCTAAATCATCACCACCTAACCCTTACCACAACAAACTAACCCAATCACTTTTAAATTACAAAAAAATGCTACTAACCATAGCAAACTATGCCAAACTCACCTAAATTACTTCGGCTATCAAAAATCACCCCCAACTACACTTTACAGCAAAAAACTAAGCCCAATCACTTTAAAATTACAAAAAAATGCTAAAAATCATAACAAACTATACCAGAATCACCTAAATTACTTCGGCTACCGTAAATTACCCCCAACTATCCCTTATCACAACAAACCAAACCATATCATCTTAAAATTACAAAAAAAGGGGTACAAATCTTAACAAACTATGCCAGACTCACCTAAATTACTTCGGCTACTCTAAATCATCACCAACTAACCCTTATTCCAACAAACTAAACCCAATCACTTTTAAATTACAAAAACATGCTACTATTAATAGCAAACTATGCCAAACTCATCTAAATTACTTCGGCTATCAAAAATCACCCCCAACTACACTTTACAGCAACAAACTTAGCCCAATCACTTTAAAATTACAAAAAAATGCTAAAAATCATAACAAACTATACCAGAATCACCTAAATTACTTCGGCTACCGTAAATCACCCCCAACTATCCCTTACCACAACAAACCAAACCATATCATTTTAAAATTACAAAAAAAGGTGTACAAATCATAACAAATTATGCCAGACTCACCTAAATTACTTCGGCTACTCTAAATCATCACCAACTAACCCTTACCACAACAAACTAAACCCAATCACTTTTAAATTACAAAAAAATGCTACTAACCAAAGCAAACTATGCCAAACTCATCTAAATTACTTCGGCTATCAATAATCACCCCCAACTACACTTTACAGCAAAAAACTAAGCCCAATCACTTTAAAATTACAAAAAAATGCTAAAAATCATAACAAACTATACCAGAATCACCTAAATTACTTCGGCTACCGTAAATCACCCCCAACTATCCCTTACAACAACAAACCAAACCATATCATTTTAAAATTACAAAAAAAGGTGTACAAATCATAACAAATTATGCCAGACTCACCTAAATTACTTCGGCTACACTAAATCATCACCAACTAACCCTTACCACAACAAACTAAACCCAATCACTTTTAAATTACAAAAAAATGCTACTAACCATAGCAAACTATGCCAAACTCATCTAAATTACGTCGGCTATCAATAATCACCCCCAACTACACTTTACAGCAAAAAACTAAACCCAATCACTTTAAAATTACAAAAAAATGCTAAAAATCATAACAAACTATACCTGAATCACCTAAATTACTTCGGCTACCGTAAATCACCCCCAACTATCCCTTACGACAACTAACCAAACCATATCATCTTAAAATACAAAAAAAGGTGTACAAATCATAACAATCTATGCCAGACTTACCTAAATTACTTCCGCTACTCTAAATCATTACCAACTAACCCTTACCACAACAAACTAAATCCAATCACTTTTAAATTACAAAAAAATGCTACTAACCATAGCAAACTTTGCCAAACTCATCTAAATTACTTCGGCTATCAAAAATCACCCCCAACTACACTTTACTGCAAAAAACTAAACCCAATCACTTTAAAATTACAAAAAAATGCTAAAAATCATAACAAACTATACCAGAATCACCTAAATTACTTCGGCTGCCGTAAATCACCCCCAACTATCCCTTACCACAACAAACCAAACCATATCATCTTAAAATTACAAAAAAAGGTGTACAAATCATAACAAACCATGCCAGACTCACCTAAATTACTTAGGCTACTCTAAATCATCATCAACTAACCCTTACTCCAACAAACTAAACCCAATCATTTTTAAATTACAAAAAAATGCTACTAACCATAGCAAACTATGCCAAACTCATCTAAATTACTTCGGCTATCAATAATCACCCCCAACTACACTTTACAGCAACAAACTAAGCCCAATCACTTTAAAATTACAAAAAAATGCTAAAAATCATAACAAACTATACCAGAATCACCTAAATTACTTCGGCTACCGTAAATCACCCCCAACTATCCCTTACCACAACGAACCAAACCATATCATCTTAAAATTACAAAAAAGGTGTACAAATCATAACAAACTATGCCAGACTCACCTAAATTACTTCGGCTACTCTAAATCATCACCACCTAACCCTTACCACAACAAACTAACCCAATCACTTTTAAATTACAAAAAAATGCTACTAACCATAGCAAACTATGCCAAACTCACCTAAATTACTTCGGCTATCAAAAATCACCCCCAACTATACTTTACAGCAAAAAACTAAGCCCAATCACTTTAAAATTACAAAAAAATGCTAAAAATCATAACAAACTATACCAGAATCACCTAAATTACTTCGGCTACCGTAAATTACCCCCAACTATCCCTTATCACAACAAACCAAACCATATCATCTTAAAATTACAAAAAATGGGGTACAAATCTTAACAAACTATGCCAGACTCACCTAAATTACTTCGGCTACTCTAAATCATCACCAACTAACCCTTATTCCAACAAACTAAACCCAATCACTTTTAAATTACAAAAACATGCTACTATTAATAGCAAACTATGCCAAACTCATCTAAATTACTTCGGCTATCAAAAATCACCCCCAACTACACTTTACAGCAACAAACTTAGCCCAATCACTTTAAAATTACAAAAAAATGCTAAAAATCATAACAAACTATACCAGAATCACCTAAATTACTTCGGCTACCGTAAATCACCCCCAACTATCCCTTACCACAACAAACCAAACCATATCATTTTAAAATTACAAAAAAAGGTGTACAAATCATAACAAATTATGCCAGACTCACCTAAATTACTTCGGCTACTCTAAATCATCACCAACTAACCCTTACCACAACAAACTAAACCCAATCACTTTTAAATTACAAAAAAATGCTACTAACCAAAGCAAACTATGCCAAACTCATCTAAATTACTTCGGCTATCAATAATCACCCCCAACTACACTTTACAGCAAAAAACTAAGCCCAATCACTTTAAAATTACAAAAAAATGCTAAAAATCATAACAAACTATACCAGAATCAACTAAATTACTTCGGCTACCGTAAATCACCCCCAACTATCCCTTACAACAACAAACCAAACCATATCATTTTAAAATTACAAAAAAAGATGTACAAATCATAACAAATTATGCCAGACTCACCTAAATTACTTCGGCTACTCTAAGTCATCACCAACTAACCCTTACCACAACAAACTAAACCCAATCACTTTTAAATTACAAAAAAATGCTACTAACCATAGCAAACTATGCCAAACACATCTAAATTACTTCGGCTATCAATAATCACCCCCAACTACACTTTACAGCAAAAAACTAAGCCCAATCACTTTAAAATTACAAAAAAATGCTAAAAATCATAACAAACTATACCAGAATCACCTAAATTACTTCGGCTACCGTAAATCACCCCCAACTATCCCTTACCACAACAAACCAAACCATATCACTTAAAATTACAAAAAAAGGTGTAAAAATCATGACAAACTATGCCAGACTCACTTAAATTACTTCGGCTACTCTAAATCATCAGCAACTAACCCTTACCACAACAAACTAAACCCAATCATTTTTAAATTACAAAAAAATGCTACTAACCATAGCAAACTATGCCAAACTCACCTAAATTACTTCGGCTATCAAAAATCACCCCCAACTACACTTTACAGCAACAAACTAAGCCCAATCACTTTAAAATTACAAAAAAATGCTAAAAATCATAACAAACTATACCAGTATCACCTAAATTACTTCGGCTACCGTAAATCACCCCCAACTATCCCTTTCCACAACAAACCAAACCATATCATTTTAAAATTACAAAAAAAGGTGTACAAATCATAACAAATTATGCCAGACTCACCTAAATTACTTCGGCTATTCTAAATCATTACCAACTAACCATTACCAGAACAAACTAAACCCAATCACTTTTAAATTACAAAAAAATGCTACTAACCATAGCAAACTATGCCAAACTCATCTAAATTACTTCGGCTATCAATAATCACCCCCAACTACACTTTACAGCAAAAAACTAAGCCCAATCACTTTAAAATTACAAAAAAATGCTAAAAATCATAACAAACTATACCAGAATCACCTAAATTACTTCGGCTACCTTAAATCACCCCCAACTATCCCTTACGACAACAAACCAAACCATATCATCTTAAAATTACAAAAAAAGCTGTACAAATCATAACAAACTATGCCAGACTTACCTAAATTACTTCCGCTAATCTAAATCATTACCAACTAACCCTTACCACAACAAACTAAACCCAATCACTTTTAAATTACAAAAAAATGCTACTAACCATAGCAAACTATGCCAAACTCACCTAAATTACTTCGGCTATCAAAAATCACCCCCAACTACACTTTACAGCAAAAAACTAAGCCCAATCACTTTAAATTACAAAAAAATTCTAAAAATCATAACAAACTATGCCAGAATCACCTAAATTACTTCGGCTACCGTAAATCACCCCCAACTATCCCTTACCACAACAAACCAAACCATATCATCTTAAAATTACAAAAAAAGGTGTACAAATCATAACAAACTATGCCAGACTCACCTAAATTACTTCGGCTACTCTAAATCATCACCAACTAACCCTTACTCCAACAAATTATACCCAATCACTTTTAAATTACAAAAAAATGCTACTAACCATAGCAAACTATGCCAAACTCATCTAAATTACTTCGGCTATCAAAAATTACCCCCAACTACACTTTACAGCAACAAACTAAGCCCAATCACTTTAAAATTACAAAAAAATGCTACAAATCATAACAAACTATACCAGAATCACCTAAATTACTTCGGCTACTCTAAATCATCACCAACTAACCCTTACCGCAACAAACTAAACCCAATCATTTTTAAATTACAAAAAAATGCTACTAACCATAGCAAACTATGCCAAACTCACCTAAATTACTTCGGCTATCAAAAATCACCCCCAACTACACTTTACAGCAACAAACTTAGCCCAATCACTTTAAAAGTACAAAAAAATGCTAAAAATCATAACAAACTATACCAGAATCACCTAAATTACTTCGGCTACCGTAAATCACCCCCAACTATCCCTTACCACAACAAACCAAACCATATCATTTTAAAATTACAAAAAAAGGTGTACAAATCATAACAAATTATGCCAGACTCACCTAAATTACTTCGGCTACTCTAAATCATCACCGACTAACCCTTACCACAACAAACTAAACCCAATCACTTTTAAATTACAAAATATGCTACTAACCATAGCAAACTATGCCAAACTCATCTAAATTACTTCGGCTATCAATAATCACCCCCAACTACACTTTACAGCAAAAAACTAAGCCCAATCACTTTAAAATTACAAAAAAATGCTAAAAATCATAACAAACTATACCAGAATCACCTAAATTACTTCGGCTACCGTAAATCACCCCCAACTATCCCTTACGACAACAAACCAAACCATATCATTTTAAAATTACAAAAAAAGGTGTACAAATCATAACAAATTATGCCAGACTCACCTAAATTACTTCGGCTACTCTAAATCATTACCAACTAACCATTACCAGAACAAACTAAACCCAATCACTTTTAAATTACAAAAAAATGCTACTAACCATAGCAAACTATGCCAAACTCATCTAAATTACTTCGGCTATCAATAATCACCCCCAACTACACTTTACAGCAAAAAACTAAGCCCAATCACTTTAAAATTACAAAAAAATGCTTAAAATCATAACAAACTATACCAGAATCACCTAAGTTACTTCGGCTACCGTAAATCACCCCCAACTATCCCTTACGACAACAAACCAAACCATATCATCTTAAAATTACAAAAAAAGCTGTACAAATCATAACAAACTATGCCAGACTTACCTAAATTACTTCCGCTACTCTAAATCATTACCAACTAACCCTTACCACAACAAACTAAACCCAATCACTTTTAAATTACAAAAAAATGCTACTAACCATAGCAAACTATGCCAAACTCACCTAAATTACTTCGGCTATCAAAAATCACCCCCTACTACACTTTACAGCAAAAAACTAAGCCCAATCACTTTAAATTACAAAAAAATGCTAAAAATCATAACAAATTATGCCAGAATCACCTAAATTACTTCGGCTACCGTAAATCACCCCCAACTATCCCTTACCACAACAAACCAAACCATATCATCTTAAAATTACAAAAAAAGGTGTACAAATCATAACAAACTATGCCAGACTCACCTAAATTACTTCGGCTACTCTAAATCATCACCAACTAACCCTTACTCCAACAAATTATACCCAATCACTTTTAAATTACAAAAAAATGCTACTAACCATAGCAAACTATGCCAAACTCACCTAAATTACTTCGGCTATCAAAAATCACCCCCAACTACACTTTACAGCAACAAACTTAGCCCTATCACTTTAAAAGTACAAAAAAATGCTAAAAATCATAACAAACTATACCAGAATCACCTAAATTACTTCGGCTACCGTAAATCACCCCCAACTATCCCTTACCACAACAAACCAAACCATATCATTTTAAAATTACAAAAAAAGGTGTACAAATCATAACAAATTATGCCAGACTCACCTAAATTACTTCGGCTACTCTAAATCATCACCGACTAACCCTTACCACAACAAACTAAACCCAATCACTTTTAAATTACAAAAAAATGCTACTAACCATAGCAAACTATGCCAAACTCATCTTAATTACTTCGGCTATCAATAATCACCCCCAACTACACTTTACAGCAAAAAACTAAGCCCAATCACTTTAAAATTACAAAAAAATGCTAAAAATCATAACAAACTATACCAGAATCACCTAAATTACTTCGGCTACCGTAAATCACCCCCAACTATCCCTTACAACAACAAACCAAACCATATCATTTTAAAATTACAAAAAAAAATGTACAAATCATAACAAATTATGCCAGACTCACCTAAATTACTTCGGCTACTCTAAGTCATCACCAACTAACCCTTACCACAAAAAACTAAACCCAATCACTTTTAAATTACAAAAAAATGCTACTAACCATAGCAAACTATGCCAAACTCATCTAAATTACTTCGGCTATCAAAAATCACCCCCAACTACACTTTACAGCAACAAACTAAGCCCAATCACTTTAAAATTACAAAAAAATGCTAAAAATCATAACAAACTATACCAGTATCACCTAAATTACTTCGGCTACCGTAAATCACCCCCAACTATCCCTTTCCACAACAAACCAAACCATATCATTTTAAAATTACAAAAAAAGGTGTACAAATCATAACAAATTATGCCAGACTCACCTAAATTACTTCGGCTACTCTAAATCATTACCAAGTAACCATTACCAGAACAAACTAAACCCAATCACTTTTAAATTACAAAAAAATGCTACTAACCATAGCAAACTATGCCAAACTCACCTAAATTACTTCGGCTATCAAAAATCACCCCCAACTACACTTTACAGCAAAAAACTAAGCCCAATCACTTTAAATTACAAAAAAATTCTAAAAATCATAACAAACTATGCCAGAATCACCTAAATTACTTCGGCTACCGTAAATCACCCCAACTATCCCTTACCACAACAAACCAAACCATATCATCTTAAAATTACAAAAAAAGCTGTACAAATCATAACAAACTATGCCAGACTTACCTAAATTACTTCCGCTACTCTAAATCATTATCAACTAACCCTTACCACTACAAACTAAACCCAATCACTTTTAAATTACAAAAAAATGCTACTAACCATAGCAAACTATGCCAAACTCACCTAAATTACTTCGGCTATCAAAAATCACCCCCAACTACACTTTACAGCAAAAAACTAAGCCCAATCACTTTAAATTACAAAAAAATGCTAAAAATCATAACAAACTATGCCAGAATCACCTAAATTACTTCGGCTACCGTAAATCACCCCCAACTATCCCTTACCACAACAAACCAAACCATATCATTTTAAAATTACAAAAAAAAATGTACAAATCATAACAAATTATGCCAGACTCACCTAAATTACTTCGGCTACTCTAAGTCATCACCAACTAACCCTTACCACAAAAAACTAAACCCAATCACTTTTAAATTACAAAAAAATGCTACTAACCATAGCAAACTATGCCAAACTCATCTAAATTACTTCGGCTATCAATAATCACCCCCAACTACACTTTACAGCAAAAAACTAAGCCCAATCACTTTAAAATTACAAAAAAATGCTAAAAATCATAACAAACTATACCAGAATCACCTAAATTACTTCGGCTACCGTAAATCACCCCCAACTATCCCTTACGACAACAAACCAAACCATATCATCTTAAAATTACAAAAAAAGCTGTACAAATCATAACAAACTATGCCAGACTTACCTAAATTACTTCCGCTACTCTAAATCATTACCAACTAACCCTTACCACAACAAACTAAACCCAATCACTTTTAAATTACAAAAAAATGCTACTAACCATAGCAAACTATGCCAAACTCACCTAAATTACTTCGGCTATCAAAAATCACCCCCAACTACACTTTACAGCAAAAAACTAAGCCCAATCACTTTAAATTACAAAAAAATGCTAAAAATCATAACAAACTATGCCAGAATCACCTAAATTACTTCGGCTACCGTAAATCACCCCCAACTATCCCTTACCACAACAAACCAAACCATATCATCTTAAAATTACAAAAAAAGGTGTACAAATCATAACAAACTATGCCAGACTCACCTAAATTACTTCGGCTACTCTAAATCATCACCAACTAACCCTTACCGCAACAAACTAAACCCAATCATTTTTAAATTACAAAAAAATTCTACTAACCATAGCAAACTATGCCAAACACACCTAAATTACTTCGGCTATCAAAAATCACCCCCAACTACACTTTACAGCAACAAACTTAGCCCAATCACTTTAAAAGTACAGAAAAATGCTAAAAATCATAACAAACTATACCAGAATCACCTAAATTACTTCGGCTACCGTAAATCACCCCCAACTATCCCTTACCACAACAAACCAAACCATATCATTTTAAAATTACAAAAAAAGGTGTACAAATCATAACAAATTATGCCAGACTCACCTAAATTACTTCGGCTACTCTAAATCATCACCGACTAACCCTTACCACAACAAACTAAACCCAATCACTTTTAAATTACAAAAAAATGCTACTAACCATAGCAAACTATGCCAAACTCATCTAAATTACTTCGGCTATCAATAATCACCCCCAACTACACTTTACAGCAAAAAACTAAGCCCAATCACTTTAAAATTATAAAAAAATGCTAAAAATCATAACAAACTATACCAGAATCACCTAAATTACTTCGGCTACCGTAAATCACCCCCAACTATCCCTTACAACAACAAACCAAACCATATCATTTTAAAATTACAAAAAAAGATGTACAAATCATAACAAATTATGCCAGACTCACCTAAATTACTTCGGCTACTCTAAGTCATCACCAACTAACCCTTACCACAACAAACTAAACCCAATCACTTTTAAATTACAAAAAAATGCTACTAACCATAGCAAACTATGCCAAACTCATCTAAATTACTTCGGCTATCAATAATCACCCCCAACTACACTTTACAGCAAAAAACTAAGCCCAATCACTTTAAAATTACAAAAAAATGCTAAAAATCATAACAAACTATACCAGAATCACCTAAATTACTTCGGCTACCGTAAATCACCCCCAACTATCCCTTACGACAACAAACCAAACCATATCATCTTAAAATTACAAAAAAAGGTGTACAAATCATAACAAACTATGCCAGACTTACCTAAATTACTTCCGCTACTCTAAATCATTACCAAATAACCCTTACCACAACAAACTAAACCCAATCACTTTTAAATTACAAAAAAATGCTACTAACCATAGCAAACTATGCCAAACTCACCTAAATTACTTAGTCTATCAAAAATCACCCCCAACTACACTTTACAGCAAAAAACTAAGCCCAATCACTTTAAAATTACAAAAAAATGCTAAAAATCATAACAAACTATACCAGAATCACCTAAATTACTTCGGCTACCGTAAATCACCCCCAACTATCCCTTACCACAACAAACCAAACCATATCATCTTAAAATTACAAAAAAAGGTGTACAAATCATAACAAACTATGCCAGACTCACCTAAATTACTTCGGCTACTCTAAATCATCACCAACTAACCCTTACTCCAACAAACTAAACCCAATCACTTTTAAATTACAAAAAAATGCTACTAACCATAGCAAACTATGCCAAACTCATCTAAATTACTTCGGCTATCAATAATCACCCCCAACTACACTTTACAGCAACAAACTAAGCCCAATCACTTTAAAATTACAAAAAAATGCTAAAAATCATAACAAACTATACCAGAATCACCTAAATTACTTCGGCTACCGTAAATCACCCCCAACTATCCCTTACCACAACAAACCAAACCATATCATCTTAAAATTACAAAAAAGGTGTACAAATCATAACAAACTATGCCAGACTCACCTAAATTACTTCGGCTACTCTAAATCATCACCAACTAACCCTTACTCCAACAAATTATACCCAATCACTTTTAAATTAAAAAAAATGCTACTAACCATAGCAAACTATGCCAAACTCATCTAAATTACTTCGGCTATCAAAAATTACCCCCAACTACACTTTACAGCAACAAACTAAGCCCAATCACTTTAAAATTACAAAAAAATGCTAAAAATCATAACAAACTATACCAGAATCACCTAAATTACTTCGACTACCGTAAATTACCCCCAACTATCCCTTACCACAACAAACCAAACCATATCATCTTAAAATTACAAAAAAAGGTGTACAAATAATAACAAACTATGCCAGACTCACCTAAATTACTTCGGCTACTCTACATCATCACCAACTAACCCTTACCACAACAAACTAAACCCAATCAATTTTAAATTACAAAAAAATGCTACTAACCATAGCAAACTATGCCAAACTCACCTAAATTACTTCGGCTATCAAAAATCACACCCAACTACACTTTACAGCAACGAACTAAGCCCAATCATTTTAAAATTACAAGAAAATGCTAAAAATCTTAACAAACTATACCAGAATCACCTAAATTACTTCGGCTACCGTAAATCACCCCCAACTATCCCTTACCACAACAAACCAAACCATATCATCTTAAAATTACAAAAAAAGGTGTACAAATCATAACAAACTATGCCAGACTCACCTAAAATACTTCGGCTACTCTAAATCATCACCAAATAACCCCTACCACAACAAACTAAACCCAATCACTTTGAAATTACAAAAAAATGCTACTAACCATAGCAAACTATGCCAAACTCACGTAAATTACTTCGGCTATCAAAAATCACCCCTAACTACACTTTACAGCAACAAACTAAGCCCAATCACTTTAAAATTACAAAAAAATGCAAAAAATCATAACAAACTATACCAGAATCACCTAAATTACTTCGACTACCGTAAATCACCCCCAACTATCCCTTACCACAACAAACCAAACCATATCATCTTAAAATTACAAAAAAAGGTGTACAAATAATAACAAACTATGCCAGACTCACCTAAATTACTTCGGCTACTCTACATCATCACCAACTAACCCTTACCACAACAAACTAAACCCAATCAATTTTAAATTACAAAAAAATGCTACTAATTATAGCAAACTATGCCAAACTCACCTAAATTACTTCGGCTATCAAAAATCACCCCCAACTACACTTTACAGCAAAAAACTAAACCCAATCACTTTAAATTACAAAAAAATGCTAAAAATCATAACAAACTATACCAGAATCACCTAAATTACTTCGACTACCGTAAATTACCCCCAACTATCCCTTACCACAACAAACCAAACCATATCATCTTAAAATTACAAAAAAAGGTGTACAAATAATAACAAACTATGCCAGACTCACCTAAATTACTTCGGCTACTCTACATCATCACCAACTAACCCTTACCACAACAAACTAAACCCAATCAATTTTAAATTACAAAAAAATGCTACTAACCATAGCAAACTATGCCAAACTCACCTAAATTACTTCGGCTATCAAAAATCACACCCAACTACACTTTACAGCAACGAACTAAGCCCAATCATTTTAAAATTACAAGAAAATGCTAAAAATCTTAACAAACTATACCAGAATCACCTAAATTACTTCGGCTACCGTAAATCACCCCCAACTATCCCTTACCACAACAAACCAAACCATATCATCTTAAAATTACAAAAAAAGGTGTACAAATCATAACAAACTATGCCAGACTCACCTAAAATACTTCGGCTACTCTAAATCATCACCAAATAACCCCTACCACAACAAACTAAACCCAATCACTTTGAAATTACAAAAAAATGCTACTAACCATAGCAAACTATGCCAAACTCACCTAAATTACTTCGGCTATCAAAAATCACCCCTAACTACACTTTACAGCAACAAACTAAGCCCAATCACTTTAAAATTACAAAAAAATGCTAAAAATCATAACAAACTATACCAGAATCACCTAAATTACTTCGACTACCGTAAATCACCCCCAACTATCCCTTACCACAACAAACCAAACCATATCATCTTAAAATTACAAAAAAAGGTGTACAAATAATAACAAACTATGCCAGACTCACCTAAATTACTTCGGCTACTCTACATCATCACCAACTAACCCTTACCACAACAAACTAAACCCAATCAATTTTAAATTACAAAAAAATGCTACTAATTATAGCAAACTATGCCAAACTCACCTAAATTACTTCGGCTATCAAAAATCACCCCCAACTACACTTTACAGCAAAAAACTAAACCCAATCACTTTAAATTACAAAAAAATGCTAAAAATCATAACAAACTATGCCAGAATCACCTAAATTATTTCGGCTACCGTAAATCACCTCCAACTATCCCTTACCACAACAAACCAAACCATATCATCTTAAAATTACAAAAAAGGTGTACAAATCATAACAAACTATGCCAGACTCACCTTAATTACTTCGGCTACACTAAATCATCACCAACTAACCCTTACTCCAACAAATTATACCCAATCACTTTTAAATTACAAAAAAATGCTACTAACCATAGCAAGCTATGCCAAACTCATCTAAATTACTTCGGCTATCAAAAATTACCCCCAACTACACTTTACAGCAACAAACTAAGCCCAATCACTTTAAAATTACAAAAAAATGCTACAAATCATAACAAACTATACCAGAATCACCTAAATTACTTCGGCTACCGTAAATCACCCCCAACTATCCCTTACCACAACAAACCAAACCATATCATCTTAAAATTACAAAAAAAGGTGTACAAATCATAACAAACTATGCCAGACTCACCTAAATTACTTCGGCTACTCTAAATCATCACCAACTAACCCTTACCACAACAAACTAAACCCAATCACTTTTAAATTACAAAAAAATGCTACTAACCATAGCAAACTATGCCAAACTCACCTAAATTACTTCGGCTATCAAAAATCACCCCCAACTACACTTTACAGCAAAAAACTAAGCCCAATCATTTTAAAATTACAAAAAAATGCTAAAAATCATAACAAACTATACCAGAATCACCTAAATTACTTCGGCTACCGTAAATCACCCCCAACTATCCCTTACCAGAACAAACCAAATCATATCATCTTAAAATTACAAAAAAAGGTGTACAAATCATAACAAACTATGCCAGACTCACCTAAATTACTTCGGCTACTCTAAATCATCACCAACTAACCCTTACTCCAACAAACTAAACCCAATCACTTTTAAATTACAAAAAAATGCTACTAACCATAGCAAACTATGCCAAACTCATCTAAATTACTTCGGCTATCAAAAATCACCCCCAACTACACTTTACAGCAAAAAACTAAGCCCAATCACTTTAAAATTACAAAAAAATGCTAAAAATCATAACAAACTATACCAGAATCACCTAAATTACTTCGGCTACCGTAAATGACCCCCAACTATCCCTTACCACAACAAACCAAACCATATCATCTTAAAATTACAAAAAAAGGTGTACAAATCATAACAAACTATGCCAGACTCACCTAAATTAGTTCGGCTACTCTAAATCATTACCAACTCACCCTTACCACAACAAACTAAACCCAATCATTTTTAAATTACAAAAAAATGCTACTAACCATAGCAAACAATGCCAAACTCACCTAAATTACTTCGGCTATCAAAAATCACCCCCAACTACACTTTACAGCAAAAAACTAAGCCCAATCACTTTAAAATTACAAAAAAATGCTAAAAATCATAACAAACTATACCAGAATCACCTAAATTACTTCGGCTACCGTAAATCACCCCCAACTATCCCTTACGACAACAAACCAAACCATATCATCTTAAAATTACAAAAAAAGGTGTACAAATCATAACAAACTATGCCAGACTCGCCTAAATTACTTCCGCTACTCTAAATCATCACCAACTAACCCTTACCACAACAAACTAAACCCAATCACTTTTAAATTACAAAAAAATGCTACTAACCATAGCAAACTATGCCAAACTCACCTTCATTACTTCGGATATCAAAAATCACCCCCAACTACACTTTACAGCAAAAAACTAAGCCCAATCACTTTAAAATTACAAAAAAATGCTAAAAATCATAACAAACTATACCAGAATCACCTAAATTACTTCGGCTACCGTAAATCACCCCCAACTATCCCTTACCACAACAAACCAAACCATATCATCTTAAAATTACAAAAAAAGGTGTACAAATCATAACAAACTATGCCAGACTCACCTAAATTACTTCGGCTACTCTAAATCATCACCAACTAACCCTTACCACAACAAACTAAACCCAATCACTTTTAAATTACAAAAAAATGCTACTAACCATAGCAAACTATGCCAAACTCATCTAAATTACTTCGGCTATCAAAAATCACCCCCAACTACACTTTACAGCAAAAAACTAAGCCCAATCACCTCAAAATTACAAAAAAATGCTAAAAATCATAACAAACTATACCAGAATCACCTAAATTACTTCGGCTACCGTAAATCACCCAGAACTATCCCTTACGACAACAAACCAAACCATATCATTTTAAAATTACAAAAAAAGATGTACAAATCATAACAAACTATGCCAGACTTACCTAAATTACTTCCGCTACTCTAAATCATTACCAACTAACCCTTACCACAACAGACTAAACCCAATAACTTTTAAATTACAAAAAAATGCTACTAACCATAGCAAACTATGCCAAACTCACCTAAATTACTTCGGCTATCAAAAATCACCCCCAAATACACTTTACAGCAACAAACTAAGCCCAATCATTTTAAAATTACAAAAAAATGCTAAAAATCATAACAAACTATACCAGAATCACCTAAATTACTTCGGCTACCGTAAATCACCCAGAACTATCCCTTACGACAACAAACCAAACCATATCATTTTAAAATTACAAAAAAAGATGTACAAATCATAACAAACTATGCCAGACTTACCTAAATTACTTCCGCTACTCTAAATCATTACCAACTAACCCTTACCACAACAGACTAAACCCAATAACTTTTAAATTACAAAAAAATGCTACTAACCATAGCAAACTATGCCAAACTCACCTAAATTACTTCGGCTATCAAAAATCACCCCCAAATACACTTTACAGCAACAAACTAAGCCCAATCATTTTAAAATTACAAAAAAATGCTAAAAATCATAACAAACTATACCAGAATCACCTAAATTACTTCGGCTACCGTAAATCACCCCCAACTATCCCTTACCACAACAAACCAAACCATATCATTTTAAAATTACAAAAAAAGGTGTACAAATCATAACAAACTATGCCAGACTCACCTAAATTACTTCGGCTACTCTACATCATCACCAACTAACCCTTACCACAACAAACTAAACCCAATCACTTTTAAATTACAAAAAAATGCTACTAACCATAGCAAACTATGCCAAACACACCTAAATTACTTCGGCTATCAAAAATCACACCCAACTACACTTTACAGCAACGAACTAAGCCCAATCACTTTAAAATTACAAAAAAATGCTAAAAATCTTAACAAACTATACCAGAATCGCCTAAATTACTTCGGCTACCGTAAATCACCCCCAACTATCCCTTACCACAACAAACCAAACCATATCATTTTAAAATTACAAAAAAAGGTGTACAAATCATAACAAACTATGCCAGACTCACCTAAAATACTTCGGCTACCCTAAATCATCGCCAAATAACCCTTACCACAACAAACTAAACCCAATCACTTTGAAATTACAAAAAAATGCTACTAACCATAGCAAACTATGCCAAACTCACCTAAATTACTTCGGCTATCAAAAATCACCCCCAACTACACTTTACAGCAACAAACTAAGCCCAATCACTTTAAAATTACAAAAAAATGCTAAAAATCATAACAAACTATACCAGAATCACCTAAATTATTTCGGCTACCGTAAATCATCCCCAACTATCCCTTACCACAACAAACCAAACCATATCATCATAAAATTACAAAAAAAGGTGTACAAATCATTACAAAGTATGCCAGACTCACCTAAATTACTTCGGCTACTCTAAATCATCACCAACTAAACCTTACCACAACAAACTAAACCCAATCACTTTTAAATTACAAAAAAATGCTACTAACCATAGCAAACTATGCCAAACTCACCTAAATTACTTCGGCTATCAAAAATCACCCCCAACGACACTTTACAGCAACAAACTAAGCCCAATCACTTACGACAACAAACCAAACCATATCATCTTAAAATTACAAAAAAAGGTGTACTAATCATAACAAACTATGCCAGACTCACCTAAATTACTTCCGCTACTCTAAATCATCACCAACTAACCCTTACCACAAAAAACTAAACCCAATCACTTTTAAATTACAAAAAAATGCTACTAACCATAGCAAACTATGCCAAACTCACCTAAATTACTTCGGCTATCAAAAATCACCCCCAACTACACTTTACAGCAAAAAACTAAGCCCAATCACTTTAAAATTACAAAAAAATGCTAAAAATCATAACAAACTATACCAGAATCACCTAAATTATTTCGGCTACCGTAAATCACCCCCAACTATCCCTTACGACAACAAACCAAACCATATCATCTTAAAATTACAAAAAAGGTGTACAAATCAACAAACTATGCCAGACTCACCTAAATTACTTCCGCTACTCTAAATCATAACCAACTAACCCTTACCACAACAAACTAAACCCAATCACTTTTAAATTACAAAAAAATGCTACTAACCATAGCAAACTATGCCAAACTCACCTAAATTACTTCGGCTATCAAAAATCACCCCCAACTACACTTTACAGCAAAAAAATAAGCCCAATCACTTTAAAATTACAAAAAAATGCTAAAAATCATAACAAACTATACCAGAATCAAATAAATTACTTCGGCTACCGTAAATCACCCCCAACTATCCCTTACCACAACAAACCAAACCATATCATCTTAAAATTACAAAAAAAAGTGTACAAATCATAAGAAACTATGCCAGACTCACCTAAATTACTTCGGCTATTCTAAATCATCACCAACTAACCCTTACCACAACTAACTAAACCCAATCACTTTTAAATTACAAAAAAATGCTACTAACCATAGCAAACTATGCCAAACTCACCTAAATTACTTCGGCTATCAAAAATCACCCCCAACTACACTTTACAGCAACAAACTAAGCCCAATCACTTTAAAATTACAAAAAAATGCTAAAAATCATAACAAACTATACCAGAATCACCTAAATTATTTCGGCTACCGTAAATCATCCCCAACTATCCCTTACCACAACAAACCAAACCATATCATCATAAAATTACAAAAAAAGGTGTACAAATCATTACAAAGTATGCCAGACTCACCTAAATTACTTCGGCTACTCTAAATCATCACCAACTAAACCTTACCACAACAAACTAAACCCAATCACTTTTAAATTACAAAAAAATGCTACTAACCATAGCAAACTATGCCAAACTCACCTAAATTACTTCGGCTATCAAAAATCACCCCGAACGACACTTTACAGCAACAAACTAAGCCCAATCACTTACGACAACAAACCAAACCATATCATCTTAAAATTACAAAAAAAGGTGTACTAATCATAACAAACTATGCCAGACTCACCTAAATTACTTCCGCTACTCTAAATCATAACCAACTAACCCTTACCACAACAAACTAAACCCAATCACTTTTAAATTACAAAAAAATGCTACTAACCATAGCAAACTATGCCAAACTCACCTAAATTACTTCGGCTATCAAAAATCACCCCCAACTACACTTTACAGCAAAAAAATAAGCCCAATCACTTTAAAATTACAAAAAAATGCTAAAAATCATAACAAACTATACCAGAATCACCTAAATTACTTCGGCTACCGTAAATCACCCCCAAATATCCCTTACGACAACAAACCAAACCATATCATCTTAAAATTACAAAAAAAGGTGTACTAATCATAACAAACTATGCCAGACTCACCTAAATTACTTCCGCTACTCTAAATCATCACCAACTAACCCTTACCACAAAAAACTAAACCCAATCACTTTTAAATTACAAAAAAATGCTACTAACCATAGCAAACTATGCCAAACTCACTTAAATTACTTCGGCTATCAAAAATCACCCCCAACTACACTTTACAGCAAAAAACTAAGCCCAATCACTTTAAAATTACAAAAAAATGCTAAAAATCATAACAAACTATACCAGAATCACCTAAATTATTTCGGCTACCGTAAATCACCCCCAACTATCCCTTACGACAACAAACCAAACCATATCATCTTAAAATTACAAAAAAGGTGTACAAATCAACAAACTATGCCAGACTCACCTAAATTACTTCCGCTACTCTAAATCATAACCAACTAACCCTTACCACAACAAACTAAACCCAATCACTTTTAAATTACAAAAAAATGCTACTAACCATAGCAAACTATGCCAAACTCACCTAAATTACTTCGGCTATCAAAAATCACCCCCAACTACACTTTACAGCAAGAAACTAAGCCCAATCACTTTAAAATTACAAAAAAATGCTAAAAATCATAACAAACTATACCAGAATCACCTAAATTACTTCGGCTACCGTAAATAACCCCCAACTATCCCTTACGACAACAAACCAAACCATATCATCTTAAAATTACAAAAAAAGGTGTACAAATTATAACAAACTATGCCAGACTCACCTAAATTACTTCCGCTACTCTAAATCATCACCAACTATCCCTTACCACAACAAACTAAACCCAATCACTTTTAAATTACAAAAAAATGCTACTAACCATAGCAAACTATGCCAAACTCACCTAAATTACTTCGGCTATCAAAAATCACCCCCAACTACACTTTACAGCAAAAAACTAAGCCCAATCACTTTAAAATTACAAAAAAATGCTAAAAATCATAACAAATTATACCAGAATCACCTAAATTACTTCGGCTACCGTAAATCACCCCCAACTATCCCTTACCACAACAAACCAAACCATATCATATTAAAATTACAAAAAAAGGTGTACAAATCATAACAAACTATGCCAGACTCACCTAAATTACTTCGGCTACTCTAAATCATCACCAACTAACCCTTACCACAACAAACTAAACCCAATCACTTTTAAATTACAAAAAAATTGTACTAACCATAGCAAACTATGCCAAACTCACCTAAATTACTTCGGCTATCAAAAATCACCCCCAACTACACTTTACAGCAAAAAACTAAGCCCAATCACTTTAAAATTACAAAAAAATGCTAAAAATCATAACAAATTATACCAGAATCACCTAAATTACTTCGGCTACCGTAAATCACCCCCAACTATCCCTTACCACAACAAACCAAACCATATCATATTAAAATTACAAAAAAAGGTGTACAAATCATAACAAACTATGCCAAACTCACCTAAATTACTTCGGCTATCAAAAATCACCCCGAACGACACTTTACAGCAACAAACTAAGCCCAATCACTTACGACAACAAACCAAACCATATCATCTTAAAATTACAAAAAAAGGTGTACTAATCATAACAAACTATGCCAGACTCACCTAAATTACTTCCGCTACTCTAAATCATAACCAACTAACCCTTACCACAACAAACTAAACCCAATCACTTTTAAATTACAAAAAAATGCTACTAACCATAGCAAACTATGCCAAACTCACCTAAATTACTTCGGCTATCAAAAATCACCCCCAACTACACTTTACAGCAAAAAAATAAGCCCAATCACTTTAAAATTACAAAAAAATGCTAAAAATCATAACAAACTATACCAGAATCACCTAAATTACTTCGACTACCGTAAATCACCCCCAACAATCCCTTACCACAACAAACCAAACCATATTATCTTAAAATTACAAAAAAAGGTGTACAAATCATCACAAACGATGCCAGACTCACCTAAATTACTTCGGCTACTCTAAATCATCACCAACTAACCCTTACCACAACAAACTAAACCCAATCACTTTTAAATTACAAAAAAATGCTACTAACCATAGCAAACTATGCCAAACTCACCTAAATTACTTCGGCTATCAAAAATCACCCCCAACAACACTTTACAGCAAAAAACTAAGCCCAATCACTTTAAAATAACAAAAAAATGCTAAAAATCATAACAAACTATACCAGAATCACCTAAATTACTTCGGCTACCGTAAATCACCCCCAACTATCCCTTACCACAACAAACCAAACAATATCATCTTAAAATTACAAAAAAAAGTGTACAAATATTAACAAACTATGCCAGACTCACCTAAATTACTTCGGCTACTCTAAATCATTACCAACTCACCCTTACCACAACAAACTAAACCCAATCACTTTTAAATTACAAAAAAATGCTACTAACCATAGCAAACTATGCCAAACTCACCTAAATTACTTCGGCTATCAAAAATCACCTCCAACAACACTTTACAGCAAAAAACTAAGCCCAATCACTTTAAAATTACAAAAAAATGCTAAAAATCATAAACTATACCAGAATCACCTAAATTACTTCGGCTACCGTAAATCACCCCCAACTATCCCTTACGACAACAAACCAATCCATATCATCTTAAAATTACAAAAAAAGGTGAACAAATCATAACAAACTATGCCAGACTCACCTAAATTACTTCCGCTACTCTAAATCATCACCAACTAACCCTTACCACAACAAACAAAACCCAATCACTTTTAAATTACAAAAAAATGCTACTAACCATAGCAAACTTTGCCAAACTCACTTAAATTAATTCGGCTATCAAAAATCACCCCCAACTATACTTTACAGCAACAAACTAAGCCCAATCATTTTAAAATTACAAAAAAATGCTAAAAATCATAACAAACTATACCAGAATCACCTAAATTACTTCGGCTACCGTAAATCACCCCCAACTATCCCTTACGACAACAAACCAAACCATATCATCTTAAAATTACAAAAAAGGTGTACAAATCATAACAAACTATGCCAGACTCACCGAAATTACTTCCGCTACTCTAAATCATCACCAACTAACCCTTACCACAACAAACTAAACCTAATCACTTTTAAATTACAAAAAAATGCTACTAACCATAGCAAACTATGCCAAACTCACCTAAATTACTTAGGCTATCAAAAATCACACCCAACAACACTTTACAGCAAAAAACTAAGCCCAATCACTTTAAAATTACAAAAAAATGCTAAAAATCATAACAAACTATACCAGAATCACCTAAATTACTTCGGCCTCCGTAAATCACCCCCAACTATCCCTTACGACAACAAACCAAACCATATCATCTTAAAATTACAAAAAAAGGTGTACAAATCATAAGAAACTATGCCAGACTCACCTAAATTACTTCGGCTATTCTAAATCATCACCAACTAACCCTTACCACAACAAACTAAACCCAATCACTTTTAAATTACAAAAAAATGCTACTAACCATAGCAAACTATGCCAAACTCACCTAAATTACTTGGGCTATCAAAAATCACCCCCAACTACACTTTACAGCAAAAAAATAAGCCCAATCACTTTAAAATTACAAAAAAATGCTAAAAATCATAACAAACTATACCAGAATCACCTAAATTACTTCGGCTACCGTAAATAACCCCAACTATCCCTTACCACAACAAACCAAACCATATCATCTTAAAATTACAAAAAAAGGTGTACAAATCATAAGAAACTATGCCAGACTCACCTAAATTACTTCGGCTATTCTAAATCATCACCAACTAACCCTTACCACAACTAACTAAACCCAATCACTTTTAAATTACAAAAAAATGCTACTAACCATAGCAAACTATGCCAAACTCACCTAAATTACTTTGGCTATCAAAAATCACCCCCAACTACACTTTACAGCAAAAAACTAAGCCCAATCACTTTAAAATTACAAAAAAATGCTAAAAATCATAACAAACTATACCAGAATCACCTAAATTACTTCGGCTACCGTAAATCACCCCCAAATATCCCTTACGACAACAAACCAAACCATATCATCTTAAAATTACAAAAAAAGTTGTACAAATCATAACAAACTATGCCAGACTTACCTAAATTACTTCCGCTACACTAAATCATTACCAACTAACCCTTACCACAACAAACTAAACCCAATCACTTTTAAATTACAAAAAAATGCTACTAACCATAGCAAACTATGCCAATCTCACCTAAATTACTTCGGCTATCAAAAATCACCCCCAACTACACTTTACAACAAAAAACTAAGCCCAATCACTTTAAAATTACAAAAAAATGCTAAAAAGCATAACAAACTATACCAGAATCACCTAAATTACTTCGGCTACCGTAAATCACCCCCAACTATCCCTTACCACAACAAACCAAACCATATCATCTTAAAATTACAAAAAAAGTTTAATCATAACAATCTATGCCAGACTCATCTAAATTACTTCGGCTACTCTAAATCATCACCAACTAACCCTTACTCCAACAAACTAAACCCAATCACTTTTAAATTACAAAAAAATGCTACTAACCAAAGCAAACTATGCCAAACTCATCTAAATTATTTCGGCTATCAAAAATCACCCCCAACTACACTCTACAGCAACAAACTAAGCCCAATCACTTTAAAATTACAAAAAAATGCTAAAAATCATAACAAACTATACCAGAATTATCTAATTTACTTCGGCTACCGTAAATCACCCCCAACTATCCCTTACCACAACAAACCAAACCATATCATCTTAAAATTACAAAAAAAGGTGTACATATCATAACAAACTATGCCAGACTCACCTAAATTACTTCGGCTACTCTAAATCATCACCAACTAACCCTTACCACAACAAACTAAACCCAATCACTTTTAAATTACAAAAAAATGCTACTAACCATAGCAAACTATGCCAAATTCACCTAAATTTCTTTGGCTATCAAAAATCACCCCCAACTACACTTTACAGCAAAAAACTAAGCCCAATCACTTTATAATTACAAAAAAATGCTAAAAATCATAACAAACTATACCAGAATCACCTAAACAACTTCGGCTACCGTAAATCACCCCCAACTATCCCTTACGACAACAAACCAAACCACATCATCTTAAAATTACAAAAAAAGGTGTACAAATCATAACAAACTATGCCAGACTTACCTAAATTACTTCCGCTACTCTAAATCATTACCAACTAACCCTTACCACAACAAACTAAACCCAATCACTTTTAAATTACAAAAAAATGCTACTAATTATAGCAAACTATGCCAAACTCACCTAAATTACTTCGGCTATCAAAAATCACCTCCAACTACACTTTACAGCAAAAAACTAAGCCCAATCACTTTAAAATTACTAAAATATGCTAAAAATCATAACAAACTATACCAGAAGCACCTAAATTACTTCGGCTACCGTAAATCACCCCCAACTATCCCTTACCACAACAAACCTAACCATATCATCTTAAAATTACAAAAAAAGGTGTACAAATCATAACAAACTATGCCAGACTCACCTAAATTACTTCGGCTACTCTAAATCATCACCAACTAACCCTTACTCCAACAATCTATACCCAATCACTTTTAAATTACAAAAAAATGCTACTAACCATAGCAAACTATGCCAAACTCATCTAAATTACTTCGGCTATCAATAATCACCCCCAACTACACTTTACAGCAAAAAACTAAGCCCAATCACTTTAAAATTACAAAAAAATGCTAAAAATCATAACAAACTATACCAGAATCACCTAAATTACTTCGGCTACCGTAAATCACCCCCAACTATCCTTTACGACAACAAACCAAACCATATCATCTTAAAATTACAAAAAAAGGTGTACAAATCATAACAAACTATGCCAGACTCACCTAAATTACTTCCGCTACTCTAAATCATCACCAACCAACCCTTACCACAACAAACTAAACCCAATCACTTTTAAATTACAAAAAAATGCTACTAACCATAGCAAACTATGCCAAATTCACCTAAATTACTTCGGCCATCAAAAATCACCCCCAACTACACTTTACAGCAAAAAACTAAGCCCAATCACTTTAAAATTACAAAAAAATGCTAAAAATCATAACAAACTATACCAGAATCACCTAAACAACTTCGGCTACCGTAAATCACCCCCAACTATCCCTTACGACAACAAACCAAACCACATTATCTTAAAATTACAAAAAAAGGTGTACAAATCATAACAAACTATGCCAGACTCACCTAAATTACTTCGGCTACTCTAAATCATCACCAAATAACCCTTACCACAACAAACTAAACCCAATCATTTTTAAATTACAAAAAAATGCTACTAATCATAGAAAACTATGCCAAACTCACCTAAATTACTGCGGCTATCAAAAATCACCCCCAACTACACTTTACATCAACAAACTAAGCCCAATCACTTTAAAATTACAAAAAAATGCTAAAAATCATAAAAAACTATACCAGAATCACCTAAGTTACTTCGGCTACCGTAAATCACCCCCAACTATCCCTTACCACAACAAACCAAACCATATCATCATAAAATTACAAAAAAAGGTGTACAAATCATTACAAAGTATGCCAGACTCACCTAAATTACTTCGGCTACTCTAAATCATCACCAACTAAACCTTACCACAACAAACTAAGCCCAATCACTTTTAAATTACAATAAAATGCTACTAACCCTAGCAAAATATACCAAACTCACCTAAATTACTTCGGCTATCAAAAATCACCCCCAACTACACTTTACAGCAACAAACTATGCCCAATCACTTTAAAATTACAAAAAAATGCTAAAAATAATAACAAACTATACCAGAATCACCTAAATTACTTCGACTACCGTAAATCATCCCCAACAATCCCTTACCACAACAAACCAAACCATATCATTTTAAAATTACAAAAAAAATGTACAAATCATCACAAACTATGCCAGACTTACCTAAATTACTTCGGCTACTCTAAATCATCACCAACTAACCCTTACCACAACAAACTAAACCCAATCACTTTAAAATTACAAAAAAATGCTAAAAATCATAACACACTATACCAGAATCACGTAAATTACTTCGGCTACCGTAAATCACCCCCAACAATCTCTTACCACAACAAACCAAACCATATCATCTTAAAATTACAAAAAAAGGGTGTACAAATCATCACAAACTATGCCAGACTCACCTAAATTACTTCGGCTACTCTAAATCATCACCAACTAACCCTTACCAAAACAAACTAAACCCAATCACTTTTAAATTACAAAAAAATGCTACTAACCATAGCAAACTATGCCAAACTCATCTAAATTACTTCGGCTATCAATAATCACCCCCAACTACACTTTACAGCAAAAAACTAAGCCCAATCACTTTAAAATTACATAAAAATGCTAAAAATCATAACAAAGTATACCGGAATCACCTAAATTACTTCGGCTACCGTAAACCATCCCCAACAATCCCTTACCACAACAAACCAAACCATATCATCTTAAAATTACAAAAAAAGGTGTACAAATCATCACAAACTATGCCAGACTCACCTAAATTACTTCGGCTACTCTAAATCATCACCAACTAACCCTTACCACAACAAACTAAACCCAATCACTTTAAAATTACAAAAAAATGCTAAAAATCATAACACACTATACCAGAATCACCTAAATTAATTCGGCTACCGTAAATCCCCCCCAACAATCCCTTACCACAACAAACCAAACCATATCATCTTAAAATTACAAAAAAAGGTGTACAAATCATCACAAACTATGCCAGACTCACCTAAATTACTTCGGCTACTCTAAATCATCACCAACTAACCCTTACCACAACAAACTAAACCCAATCACTTTTAAATTACAAAAAAATGCTACTAACCATAGCAAACTATGCCAAACTCATCTAAATTACTTCGGCTATCAATAATCACCCCCAACTACACTTTACAGCAAAAAACTAAACCCAATCACTTTAAAATTACACAAAAATGCTAAAAATCATAACAAACTATACCAGAATCACCTAAATTACTTCGGCTACCGTAAATCACCCCCAACTATCCTTTACGACAACAAACCAAACCATATCATCTTAAAATTACAAAAAAAGGTGTACAAATCATAACAAACTATGCCAGACATACCTAAATTACTTCCGCTACTCTAAATCATTACCAACTAACCCTTACCACAACAAACTAAACCCAATCACTTTTAAATTACAAAAAAATGCTACTAACCATAGCAAACTATGCCAAACTCACCTAAATTACTTCGGCTATCAAAAATCACCCCCAACTACACTTTACAGCAAAAAACTAAGCCCAATAACTTTAAAATTACAAAAAAATGCTAAAAATTATAACAAACTATACCAGAATCACCTAAATTACTTCGGCTACCGTAAATCACCCCCAACTATCCCTTACCACAACAAACCAAACCATATCATTTTAAAATTACAAAACAAGGTGTACAAATTATAACAAACTATGCCAGACTCACCTAAATTACTTCGGCTACTCTAGATCTTCACCAACTAACCCTTACTCCAACAATCTAAACCCAATCACTTTTAAATTACAAAAAAATGCTACTAACCATAGCAAACTATGCCAAACTCATCTAAATTACTTCGGCTATCAAAAATCACCCCCAACAACACTTTACGGCAAAAAACTGAGCCCAATCACTTTAAAATTACAAAAAAATGTTAAAAATCATAACAAACTATACCAGAATCACCTAAATTACTTCGGCTACCGTAAATCACCCCCAAATATCCCTTACGACAACAAACCAAACCATATCATCTTAAAATTACAAAAAAAGGTGTACAAATCATAACAAACTATGCCAGACTTACCTAAATTACTTCCGCTACACTAAATCATTACCAACTAACCCTTACCACAACAAATTAAACCCAATCACTTTTAAATTACAAAAAAATGCTACTAACCATAGCAAACTATGCCAAACTCACCTAAATTACTTCGGCTATTAAAAATCACCCCCAACTACACTTTACAGCAAAAAACTAAGCCCAATCACTTTAAAATTACAAAAAAATGCTAAAAAGCATAACAAACTATACCAGAATCACCTAAATTACTTCGGCTACCGTAAATCACCCCCAACTATCCCTTACCACAACAAACCAAACCATATCATCTTAAAATTACAAAAAAAGGTTAATCATAACAATCTATGCCAAACTCACCTAAATTACTTCGGCTATCAAAAATTACCCCCAACTACACTTTACAGCAAAAAAATAAGCCCAATCACTTTAAAATTACAAAAAAATGCTAAAAATCATAACGATCTATACCAGAATCACCTAAATTACTTCGGCTACCGTAAATCACCCCCAACTATCCCTTACCGCAACAAACCAAACCATATCATCTTAAAATTACAAAAAAAGGTGTACAAATCATAAGAAACTATGCCAGACTCACCTAAATTACTTCGGCTACTCTAAATCACCATCAACTAACCCTTACCACAACAAACTAAACCCAATCACTTTTAAATTACAAAAAAATGCTATTAACCATAGCAAACTATGCCAAACTCACCTAAATTACTTCGGCTATCAAAAATCACCCCCAACTACACTTTACAGCAAAAAACTAAGCCCAATCACTTTAAAATTACAAAAAAATGCTAAAAATCATAACAAACTATACCAGAATCACCTAAATTACTTCGGCTACCGTAAATCACCCCCAAATATCCCTTACGACAACAAACCAAACCATATCATCTTAAAATTACAAAAAAAGGTGTACAAATCATAACAAACTATGCCAGACTTACCTAAATTACTTCCGCTACACTAAATCATTACCAACTAACCCTTACCACAACAAACTAAACCCAATCACTTTTAAATTACAAAAAAATGCTACTAACCATAGCAAACTATGCCAAACTCACCTAAATTACTTCGGCTATCAAAAATCACCCCCAACTACACTTTACAGCAAAAAACTAAGCCCAATCACTTTAAAATTACAAAAAAATGCTAAAAAGCATCACAAACTATACCAGAATCACCTAAATTACTTCGGCTACCGTAAATCACCCCCAACTATCCCTTACCACAACAAACCAAACCATATCATCTTAAAATTACAAAAAAGGTTAATCATAACAATCTATGCCAGACTCACCTAAATTACTTCGGCTACTCTAAATCCTCACCAAATAACCCTTACCCAACAAACTAAACCCAATCACTTTTAAATTACAAAAAAATGCTTCTAACCATAGCAAACTATGCCAAACTCATCTAAATTACTTCGGCTATCAATAATCACCCCCAACTACACTTTACAGCAACAAACTAAGCCCAATCACTTTAAAATTACAAAAAAATGCTAAAAATTATAACAAACTATACCAGAATCACCTAAATTACTTCGGCTACCGCAAATCACCCTCAACTATCCCTTACCGCAACAAACCAAACCATATCATCTTAAAATTACAAAAAAAGGTGTACAAATCATAAGAAACTATGCCAGACTCACCTAAATTACTTCGGCTACTCTAAATCATCACCAACTAACCCTTACCACAACAAACTAAACCCAATCACTTTTAAATTACAAAAAAATGCAACTAACCATAGCAAACTATGCCAAACTCACCTAAATTACTTCGGCTATCAAAAATTACCCCCAACTACACTTTACAGCAAAAAAATAAGCCCAATCACTTTAAAATTACAAAAAAATGCTAAAAATCATAACGATCTATACCAGAATCACCTAAATTACTTCGGCTACCGTAAATCACCCCCAACTATCCCTTACCGCAACAAACCAAACCATATCATCTTAAAATTACAAAAAAAGGTGTACAAATCATAAGAAACTATGCCAGACTCACCTAAATTACTTCGGCTACTCTAAATCATCACCAACTAACCCTTACCACAACAAACTAAACCCAATCACTTTTAAATTACAAAAAAATGCAACTAACCATAGCAAACTATGCCAAACTCACCTAAATTACTTCGGCTATCAAAAATTACCCCCAACTACACTTTACAGCAAAAAAATAAGCCCAATCACTTTAAAATTACAAAAAAATGTTAAAAATCATAACGATCTATACCAGAATCACCTAAATTACTTCGGCTACCGTAAATCACCCCCAACTATCCCTTACCGCAACAAACCAAACCATATCAACTTAAAATTACAAAAAAAGGTGTACAAATCATAAGAAACTATGCCAGACTCACCTAAATTACTTCGGCTACTCTAAATCACCATCAACTAACCCTTACCACAACAAACTAAACCCAATCACTTTTAAATTACAAAAAAATGTTATTAACCATAGCAAACTATGCCAAACTCACCTAAATTACTTCGGCTATCAAAAATCACCCCCAACTACACTTTACAGCAAAAAACTAAGCCCAATCACTTTAAAATTACAAAAAAATGCTAAAAATCATAACAAACTATACCAGAATCACCTAAATTACTTCGGCTACCGTAAATCACCCCCAAATATCCCTTACGACAACTAACCAAACCATATCATCTTAAAATTACAAAAAAAGGTGTACAAATCATAACAATCTATGCCAGACTTACCTAAATTACTTCCGCTACACTAAATCATCACCAACTAACCCTTACCACAACAAACTAAACCCAATCACTTTTAAATTACAAAAAAATGCAACTAACCATAGCAAACTATGCCAAACTCACCTAAATTACTTCGGCTATCAAAAATTACCCCCAACTACACTTTACAGCAAAAAAATAAGCCCAATCACTTTAAAATTACAAAAAAATGTTAAAAATCATAACGATCTATACCAGAATCACCTAAATTACTTCGGCTACCGTAAATCACCCCCAACTATCCCTTACCGCAACAAACCAAACCATATCAACTTAAAATTACAAAAAAAGGTGTACAAATCATAAGAAACTATGCCAGACTAACCTAAATTACTTCGGCTACTCTAAATCACCATCAACTAACCCTTACCACAACAAACTAAACCCAATCACTTTTAAATTACAAAAAAATGGTATTAACCATAGCAAACTATGCCAAACTCACCTAAATTACTTCGGCTATCAAAAATCACCCCCAACTACACTTTACAGCAAAAAACTAAGCCCAATCACTTTAAAATTACAAAAAAATGCTAAAAATCATAACAAACTATACCAGAATCACCTAAATTACTTCGGCTACCGTAAATCACCCCCAACTATCCCTTACCACACAAACTAAACCCAATCACTTTTAAATTACAAAAAAATGCTACTAACCATAGCAAACTATGCCAAACTCACCTAAATTACTTCGGCTATCAAAAATCACCCACAACAACACTTTACAGCAAAAAACTAAGCCCAATCACTTTAAAATTACAAAAAAATGCTAAAAATCATAACAAACTATACCAGAATCACCTAAATTACTTCGGCTACCGTAAATCACCCCCAACTATCCCTTACCACAACAAACCAAACCATATCATCTTAAAATTACAAAAAAAATTGTACAAATATTAACAAACTATGCCAGACTAACCTAAATTACTTCGGCTACTCTAAATCATTACCAACTCACCCTTACTACAACAAACTAAACCCAATCACTTTTAAATTACAAAAAAATGCTACTAACCATAGCAAACTATGCCAAACTCACCTAAATTACTTCGGCTATCAAAAATCACCCCCAACTACACTTTACAGCAAAAAACTAGGCCCAATCACTTTAAAATTACAAAAAAATTCTAAAAATCATAAGAAACTATACCAGAATCACCTAAATTACTTCGGCAACCGTAAATCACCCCCAACTATCCCTTATCACAACAAACCAAACCATATCATCTTAAAATTACAAAAAAAAGTGTACAAATAATAACAAAATATGCCAGACTCACCTAAATTACTTCGGCTACTCTACATCATCACCAACTAACCCTTACCACAACAAACTAAACCCAATCACTTTTAAATTACAAAAAAATGGTACTAACCATAGCAAACTATGCCAAACTCACCTAAATTACTTCGGCTATCAAAAATCACATCCAACTACACTTTACAGCAACAAACTAAGCCCAATCACTTTAAAATTACAAAAAAATGCTAAAAATCATAACAAACTATACCAGAATCACCTAAATTACTTCGGCTACCGTAAATCACCCTCAACTATCCCTTACCGCAACAAACCAAACCATATCATCTTAAAATTACAAAAAAAGGTGTACAAATCATAAGAAACTATGCCAGACTCAACTAAATTACTTCGGCTACTCTAAATCATCACCAACTAACCCTTACCACAACAAACTAAACCCAATCACTTTTAAATTACAAAAAAATGCAACTAACCATAGCAAACTATGCCAAACTCACCTAAATTACTTCGGCTATCAAAAATTACCCCCAACTACACTTTACAGCAAAAAAATAAGCCCAATCACTTTAAAATTACAAAAAAATGCTAAAAATCATAACGATCTATACCAGAATCACCTAAATTACTTCGGCTACCGTAAATCACCCCCAACTATCCCTTACCGCAACAAACCAAACCATATCATCTTAAAATTACAAAAAAAGGTGTACAAATCATAAGAAACTATGCCAGACTCACCTAAATTACTTCGGCTACTCTAAATCACCATCAACTAACCCTTACCACAACAAACTAAACCCAATCACTTTTAAATTACAAAAAAATGCTATTAACCATAGCAAACTATGCCAAACTCACCTAAATTACTTCGGCTATCAAAAATCACCCCCAACTACACTTTACAGCAAAAAACTAAGCCCAATTACTTTAAAATTACAAAAAAATGCTAAAAATCATAACAAACTATACCAGAATCACCTAAATTACTTCGGCTACCGTAAATCACACCCAAATATCCCTTACGACAACAAACCAAACCATATCATCTTAAAATTACAAAAAAAGGTGTACAAATCATAACAAACTATGCCAGACTTACCTAAATTACTTCCGCTACACTAAATCATTACCAACTAACCCTTACCACAACAAACTAAACCCAATCACTTTTAAATTACAAAAAAATGCTACTAACCATAGCAAACTATGCCAAACTCACCTAAATTACTTCGGCTATCAAAAATCACCCCCAACTACACTTTACAGCAAAAAACTAAGCCCAATCACTTTAAAATTACAAAAAAATGCTAAAAAGCATAACAAACTATACCAGAATCACCTAAATTACTTCGGCTACCGTAAATCACCCCCAACTATCCCTTACCACAACAAACCAAACCATATCATCTTAAAATTACAAAAAAAGGTTACTCATAACAATCTATGCCAGACTCACCTAAATTACTTCGGCTACTCTAAATCCTCACCAACTAACCCTTACCCAACAAACTAAACCCAATCACTTTTAAATTACAAAAAAATGCTACTAACCATAGCAAACTATGCCAAACTCATCTAAATTACTTCGGCTATCAATAATCACCCCCAACTCCACTTTACAGCAACAAACTAAGCCCAATCACTTTAAAATTACAAAAAAATGCTAAAAATTATAACAAACTATACCAGAATCACCTAAATTACTTCGGCTACCGTAAATCACCCTCAACTATCCCTTACCGCAACAAACCAAACCATATCATCTTAAAATTACAAAAAAAGGTGTACAAATCATAAGAAACTATGCCAGACTCACCTAAATTACTACGGCTACTCTAAATCATCACCAACTAACCCTTACCACAACAAACTAAACCCAATCACTTTTAAATTACAAAAAAATGCAACTAACCATAGCAAACTATGCCAAACTCACCTAAATTACTTCGGCTATCAAAAATTACCCCCAACTACACTTTACAGCAAAAAAATAAGCCCAATCACTTTAAAATTACAAAAAAATGCTAAAAATCATAACGATCTATACCAGAATCACCTAAATTACTTCGGCTACCGTAAATCACCCCCAACTATCCCTTACCGCAACAAACCAAACCATATCATCTTAAAATTACAAAAAAAGGTGTACAAATCATAAGAAACTATGCCAGACTCACCTAAATTACTTCGGCTACTCTAAATCATCACCAACTAACCCTTACCACAACAAACTAAACCCAATCACTTTTAAATTACAAAAAAATGCAACTAACCATAGCAAACTATGCCAAACTCACCTAAATTACTTCGGCTATCAAAAATTACCCCCAACTACACTTTACAGCAAAAAAATAAGCCCAATCACTTTAAAATTACAAAAAAATGCTAAAAATCATAACGATCTATACCAGAATCACCTAAATTACTTCGGCTACCGTAAATCACCCCCAACTATCCCTTACCGCAACAAACCAAACCATATCATCTTAAAATTACAAAAAAAGGTGTACAAATCATAAGAAACTATGCCAGACTCACCTAAATTACTTCGGCTACTCTAAATCATCACCAACTAACCCTTACCACAACAAACTAAACCCAATCCCTTTTAAATTACAAAAAAATGCAACTAACCATAGCAAACTATGCCAAACTCACCTAAATTACTTCGGCTATCAAAAATTACCCCCAACTACACTTTACAGCAAAAAAATAAGCCCAATCACTTTAAAATTACAAAAAAATGCTAAAAAGCATAACAAACTATACCAGAATCACCTAAATTACTTCGGCTACCGTAAATCACCTCCAACTATCCCTTACCACAACAAACCAAACCATATCATCTTAAAATTACAAAAAAAGGTTAATCATAACAATCTATGCCAGACTCACCTAAATTACTTCGGCTACTCTAAATCCTCACCAACTAACCCTTACCCAACAAACTAAACCCAATCACTTTTAAATTACAAAAAAATGCTACTAACCATAGCAAACTATGCCAAACTCACCTAAATTACTTCGGCTATCAAAAATCACTCCCAACTACACTTTACAGCAAAAAACTAAGCCCAATCACTTTAAAATTACAAAAAAAATGCTAAAAATCATAACAAACTATACCAGAATCACCTAAATTACTTCGGCTACCGTAAATCACTCCCAACTATCCCTTACGACAACAAACCAAACCATATCATCTTAAAATTACAAAAAAAGGTGTACAAATCATAACAAACTATGCCAGACTTACCTAAATTACTTCCGCTACTCTAAATCATTACCAACTAACCCTTTCCACAACAAACTAAACCCAATCACTTTTAAATTACAAAAAATGCTGCTAACCATAGCAAACTATGCCAAACTCACCTAAATTACTTCGGCTATCAAAAATCACCCCCAACTACACTTTACAGCAAAAAACTAAGCCCAATCACTTTAAAATTACAAAAAAATGCTAAAAATCATAACAAACTATACCAGAATCACCTAAATTACTTCGGCTACCGTAAATCACCCCCAACTATCCCTTACCACAACAAACCAAACCATATCATCTTAAAATTACAAAAAAAGGTGTACAATTCATAACAATCTATGCCAGACTCATCTAAATTACTTCGGCTACTCTAAATCATCACCAACTAACCCTTACTCCAACAAACTAAACCCAATCAATTTTAAATTACAAAAAAATGCTACTAACCATAGCAAACTATGCCAAATTCATCTAAATTACTTCGGCTATCAATAATCACCCACAACTACACTTTACAGCAACAAACTAAGCCCAATCACTTTAAAATTACAAAAAATGCTAAAAATCATAACAAACTATACCAGAATCACCTAAATTACTTCGGCTACCGTAAATCACCCCAACTATCCCTTACCACAACAAACCAAACCATATCATCTTAAAATTACAAAAAAGGTGTACAAATCATAACAAACTATGCCAGACTCACCTAAATTACTTCGGCTACTCTAAATCATCACCAACTAACCCTTATCACAACAAACTAAACCCAATCACTTTTAAATTACAAAAAAATGCTACTAACCATAGCAAACTATGCCAAACTCACCTAAATTACTTCGGCTATCAAAAATCACCCCCAACTACACTTTACAGCAACAAACTAAGCCCAATCACTTTAAAATTACAAAAAAATGCTAAAAATCATAACAAACTATACCAGAAACATCTAAATTACTTCGGCTACCGTAAATCACCCCCAACTATCCCTTACCACAACAAACCAAACCATATCTTCTTAAAATTACAAAAAAAGGTGTACAAATCATAACAAACTATGCCAGACTCACCTAAATTACTTCGGCTACTCTAAATCATCACCAACTAACCCTTACCACAACAAACTAAACCCAATCACTTTTAAATTACAAAAAACGCTACTAACCATAGCAAACTATGCCAAATTCACCTAAATTACTTCGGCTATCAAAAATCACCCCCCAACTACACTTTACAGCAAAAAACTAAGCCGAATCACTTTAAAATTACAAAAAAATGCTAAAAATCATAACAAACTATACCAGAATCACCTAAATTACTTCGGCTACCGTAAATCACCCCCAACTATCCCTTACGACAACAAACAAAACCATATCATTGTAAAATTACAAAAAAAGGTGTACAAATCATAACAAACTATGCCAGACTTACCTAAATTACTTCCGCTACTCTAAATCATTACCAACTAACCCTTACCACAACAAACTAAACCCAATCAGTTTTAAATTACAAAAAAATGCTACTAACCATAGCACACTATGCCAAACTCACCTAAATTACTTCGCCTATCAAAAATCCCCCCAACTACACTTTACAGCAAAAAACTAGGCCCAATCACTTTAAAATTACAAAAAAAATGCTAAAAATCATAACAAGCTATACCAGAATCACCTAAATTACTTCGGCTACCGTAAATCACCCCCAACTATCCCTTACCACAACAAACCAAACCATATCATCTTAAAATTACAAAAAAAGGTGTACAAATCATAACAAACTATGCCAGACTCACCTAAATTTCTTCGGCGACTCTAAATCATCACCAACTAACCCTTACTCCAACAATCTAAACCCAATCACTTTTAAATTACAAAAAAATGCTACTAACCATAGCAAACTATGCCAAACTCATCTAAATTACTTTGGCTTTCAATAATCAGCCCCAACTACACTTTACAGCAACAAACTAAGCCCAATCACTTTAAAATTACAAAAAAATGCTAAAAATCATAACAAACTATACCAGAATCACCTAAATTACTTCGGCTACCGTAAATCACCCCCAACTATCCCTTACCACAAAAAACCAAACCATATCATCTTAAAATTACAAAAAAAGGTGTACAAATCATTACAAAGTATGCCAGACTCACCTAAATTACTTCGGCTACTCTAAATCATCACCAAATAACCCTTACCACAACAAACTAAACCCAATCACTTTTAAATTACAAAAAAATGCTACTAACCATAGCAAACTATGCCAAACTCACCTAAATTACTGCGGCTATCAAAAATCAACCCCAACTACACTTTACAGCAACAAACTAAGCCCAATCACTTTAAAATTACAAAAAAATGCTAAAAATCATAACAAACTATACCAGAATCACCTAAGTTACTTCGGCTACCGTAAATCACCCCCAACTATCCCTTACCACAACAAACCAAACCATATCATCATAAAATTACAAAAAAAGGTGTACAAATCATTACAAAGTATGCCAGACTCACCTAAATTACTTCGGCTACTCTAAATCATCACCAACTAAACCTTACCACAACAAACTAAACCCAATCACTTTTAAATTACAAAAAAATGCTACTAACCCTAGCAAACTATGCCAAACTCACCTAAATTACTTCGGCTATCAAAAATCACCCCCAACTACACTTTACAGCAACAAAATAAGCCCAATCACTTTAAAATTACAAAAAAATGCTAAAAATAATAACAAACTATACCAGAATCACCTAAATTACTTCGACTACCGTAAATCACCCCCAACAATCCCTTACCACAACAAACCAAACCATATCATCTTAAAATTACAAAAAAAGGTGTACAAATCATCACAAACTATGCCAGACTCACCTAAATTACTTCGGCTATTCTAAATCATCACCAACTAACCCTTACCACAACAAACTAAACCTAATCACTTTTAAATTACAAAAAAATGCTACTAACCATAGCAAACTATGCCAAACTCACCTAAATTACTTCGGCTATCAAAAATCACCACCAACAACACTTTACAGCAAAAAACTAAGCCCAATCACTTTAAAATTACAAAAAAATGCTAAAAATCATAACACACTATACCAGAATCACCTAAATTACTTCGGCTACCGTAAATCACCCCCAACAATCCCTTACCACAACAAACCAAACCATATCATCTTAAAATTACAAAAAAAGGGGTACAAATCGTCACAAACTATGCCAGACTCACCTAAATTACTTCGGCTACTCTAAATCATCACCAACTAACCCTTACCACAACGAACTAAACCCAATCACTTTTAAATTACAAAAAAATTCTACTAACCATAGCAAACTATGCCAAACTCATCTAAATTACTTCGGCTATCAATAATCACCCCCAACTACACTTTACAGCAACAAACTAAGCCCAATCACTTTAAAATTACAAAAAAATGCTAAAAATCATAACAAACTATACCAGAATCATCTAAATTACTTCGGCTACCGTAAATCACCCCCAACTATCCCTTACCACAACAAACCAAACCATATCATCTTAAAATTTCAAAAAAAGGTGTACAAATCATAACAAACTATGCCAGACTCACCTAAATTACTTCGGCTACCGTAAATCACTTTCAACTATCCTACCCTTACCACAACAAATTAAACCCAATCACTTTTAAATTACAAAAAATTACTAGTAACCCTAGCAAACTATGCCAGACTCACCTAAATTACTTCGGCTACTCTAAATCATCACCAACTAACCCTTACCACAACAAACTAAACCCAATCACTTTTAAATTACAAAAAAATGCTACTAACCATAGCAAACTATGCCAAATTCACCTAAATTACTTCGGCTATCAAAAATCACCCCCAACTACACTTTACAGCAAAAAACTAAGCCCAATCACTTTAAAATTACAAAAAAAATGCTAAAAATCATAATAAACTATACCAGAATCACCTAAATTACTTCGGCTACCGTAATAACCCCCAACTATCCCTTACGACAACAAACCAATCCATATCATCTTAAAATTACAAAAAAAGGTGTACAAATCATAACAAACTATGCCAGACTCACCTAAATTACTTCGGGTACTCTAAATCATTACCAACTCACCCTTACCACAACAAACTAAACCCAATCACTTTTAAATTACAAAAAAATGCTACTAACCATAGCAAACTATGCCAAACTCACCTAAGTTACTTCGGCTATCAAAAATCACCCCCAACTACACTTTACAGCAAAAAACTAAGCCCAATCACTTTAAAATTACAAAAAAATGCTAAAAATCATAACAAACTATACCAGAATTACCTAAATTACTTCGGATACCGTAAATCACCCCCAACTATTTCTTACCACAACAAACCAAACCACATCATTTTAAAATTACAAAAAAAGGTGTACAAATCATTACAAACTATGCCAGACTCACCTAAATTACTTCGGCTACTCTAAATCATCACCAACTAGCCCTTACTCCAACAATCTAAACCCAATCACTTTTAAATTACAAAAAAATGCTACTAACCATAGCAAACTATGCCAAACTCATCTAAATTACTTCGGCTATCAATAATCACCCCCAACTACACTTTACAGCAACAAACTAAGCCCAATCACTTTAAAATTACAAAAAAATGCTAAAAATCATAACAAACTATACCAGAATCACCTAAATTACTTCGGCTACCGTAAATCACCCACAACTATCCCTTACCACAAAAAACCAAACCATATCATCTTAAAATTACAAAAAAAGGTGTACAAATCATAACAAACTATGCCAGACTCACCTAAATTACTTCGGCTACTCTAAATCATCACCAAATAACCCTTACCACAACAAACTAAACCCAATCACTTTTAAATTACAAAAAAATGCTACTAACCATAGCAAACTATGCCAAACTCACCTAAATTACTGCGGCTATCAAAAATCACCCCCAACTACACTTTACAGCAACAAACTAAGCCCAATTACTTTAAAATTACAAAAAAATGCTAAAAATCATAACAAACTATACCAGAATCACCTAAGTTACTTCGGCTACCGTAAATCACCCCCAACTCTCCCTTACCACAACAAACCAAACCATATCATCATAAAATTACAAAAAAAGGTGTACAAATCATTACAAAGTATGCCAGACTCACTTAAATTACTTCGGCTACTCTAAATCATCACTAACTAAACCTTACCACAACAAACTAAACCCAATCACTTTTAAATTACAAAAAAATGCTACTAACCCTAGCAAACTATGTCAAACTCACCTAAATTACTTCGGCTATCAAAAATCACCCCCAACTACACTTTACAGCAACAAACTAAGCCCAATCACTTGAAAATTACAAAAAAATGCTAAAAATAATAACAAACTATACCAGAATCACCTAAATTACTTCGACTATCGTCAATCACCCCCAACAATCCTTTACCACAACAAACCAAACTATATCATCTTAAAATTACAAAAAAAGGTGTACAAATCATAACAAACTAAGCCAGACTCACTTAAATTACTTCGGCTACTCTAAATCATCACCAACTAACCCTTACCACAACAAACTATACCCAATCACTTTTAAATTACAAAAAAATGCTACTAACCATAGCAAACTATGCCAAACTCACCTAAATTACTTCGGCTATCAAATATCACCCCCAACAACACTTTACAGCAAAAAACTAAGCCCAATCACTTTAAAATTACAAAAAAATGCTAAAAATCATGACACACTATACCAGAATCACCCAAATTACTTCGGCTACCGTAAATCACCCCCAACTATCCCTTACCACAACAAACCAAACCATATCATCTTAAAATTACAAAAAAAGGTGTACAAATCATAACAAACTATGCCAGACTCACCTAAATTACTTCGGCTACTCTAAATCATTACCAACTCACCCTTACCACTACAAACTAAACCCAATCACTTTTAAATTACAAAAAAATGCTACTAACCATAGCAAACTATGCCAAACTCACCTAAATTACTTCGGCTATCAAAAATCACCCCCAACTACACTTTACAGCAAAAAACTAAGCCCAATCACTTTAAAATTACAAAAAAATGCTAAAAATCATAACAAACTATACCAGAATCACCTAAATTACTTCGGCTACCGTAAATCACCCCCCACTATCCCTTACCACAACAAACCAAACCATAAAATCTTAAAATTACAAAAAAAGGTGTACAAATCATAACAAACTATGCCAGATTCACCTAAATTACTTCGGCTACTCTAAGTCATCACCAACTAACCCTTACTCCAACAATCTAAACCCAATCACTTTTAAATTACAAAAAAATGCTACTAACCATAGCAAACTATGCCAAACTCATCTAAATTACTTCGGCTATCAATAATCACCCCCAACTACACTTTACAGCAACAAACTAAGCCCAATCATTTTAAAATTACAAAAAAATGCTAAAAATCATAACAAACTATACCAGAATCACCTAAATTACTTCGGCTACCGTAAATCACCCCCAACTATCCCTTACCACAAAAACCAAACCATATCATCTTAAAATTACAAAAAAAGGTGTACAAATCATAACAAACTATGCCAGACTCACCTAAATTACTTCCGCTACTCTAAATCATCACCAAATAACCCTTACCAAAACAAACTAAACCCAATCACTTTTAAATTACAAAAAAATGCTACTAAACATAGCAAACTATGCCAAACTCACCTAAATTACTGCGGCTATCAAAAATCACCCCCAACTACACTTTACAGCAACAAACTAAGCCCAATCACTTTAAAATTACAAAAAAATGTTAAAAATCATAAAAAACTATACCAGAATTACCTAACTTACTTCGGCTACCGTAAATCACCCCCAACTATCCCTTACCACAACAAACCAAACCATATCATCATAAAATTACAAAAAAAGGTGTACAAATCATTACAAAGTATGCCAGACTCACCTAAATTACTTCGGCTACTCTAAATTATCACCAACTAAACCTTACCACAACAAACTAAACCCAATCACTTTTAAATTACAAAAAAATGCTACTAACCCAAGCAAACTATGCCAAACTCACCTAAATTACTTCGGCTATCAAAAATCACCCCCAACTACACTTTACAGCAACAAACTAAGCCCAATCACTTTAAAATTACAAAAAAATGCTAAAAATAAGAACAAACTATACCAGAATCACCTAAATTACTTCGACTACCGTAAATCACCCCCAACAATCCCTTACCACAACAAACCAAACCATATCATCTTAAAATTACAAAAAAAGGTGTACAAATCATCACAAACTATGCCAGACTCACCTAAATTACTTCGGCTACTCTAAATCATCACCAACTAACCCTTACCACAACAAACTAAACCCAATCATTTTTAAATTACAAAAAAATGCTACTAACCATAGCAAACTATGCCAAACTCACCTAAATTACTTCGGCTATCAAAAATCACCCCCAACTACACTTTACAGCAACAAACTAAGCCCAATCACTTTAAAATTACAAAAAAATGCTAAAAATAAGAACAAACTATACCAGAATCACCTAAATTACTTCGACTACCGTAAATCACCCCCAACAATCCCTTACCACAACAAACCAAACCATATCATCTTAAAATTACAAAAAAAGGTGTACAAATCATCACAAACTATGCCAGACTCACCTAAATTACTTCGGCTACTCTAAATCATCACCAACTAACCCTTACCACAACAAACTAAACCCAATCATTTTTAAATTACAAAAAAATGCTACTAACCATAGCAAACTATGCCAAACTCACCTAAATTACTTCGGCTATCAAAAATCACCCCCAACTACACTTTACAGCAACAAACTAAGCCCAATCACTTTTAAATTACAAAAAATGCTACTAAACATAGCAAACTATGCCAAACTCACCTAAATTACTGCGGCTATCAAAAATCACCCCCAACTACACTTTACAGCAACAAACTAAGCCCAATCACTTTAAAATTACAAAAAAATGTTAAAAATCATAAAAAACTATACCAGAATCACCTAACTTACTTCGGCTACCGTAAATCACCCCCAACTATCCCTTACCACAACAAACCAAACCATATCATCATAAAATTACAAAAAAAGGTGTACAAATCATAACAAAGTATGCCAGACTCACCTAAATTACTTCGGCTACTCTAAATCATCACCAACTAAACCTTACCACAACAAACTAAACCCAATCACTTTTAAATTACAAAAAAATGCTACTAACCCAAGCAAACTATGCGAAACTCATCTAAATTACTTCGGCTATCAAAAATCACCCCCAACTACACTTTACAGCAACAAACTAAGCCCAATCACTTTAAAATTACAAAAAAATGCTAAAAATAAGAACAAACTATACCAGAATCACCTAAATTACTTCGACTACCGTAAATCACCCCCAACAATCCCTTACCACAACAAACCAAACCATATCATCTTAAAATTACAAAAAAAGGTGTACAAATCATCACAAACTATGCCAGACTCACCTAAATTACTTCGGCTATTCTAAATCATCACCAACTAACCCTTACCACAACAATCTAAACCCAATCACTTTTAAATTACAAAAAAATGCTACTAACCATAGCAAACTTTGCCAAACTCATCTAAATTACTTCGGCTATCAATAATCACCCCCAACTACACTTTACAGCAACAAACTAAGCCCAATCACTTTAAAATTACAAAAAAATGCTAAAAATCATAACAAACTATACCAGAATCACCTAAATTACTTCGGCTACCGTAAATCACCCCCAACTATCCCTTACCACAACAAACCCAACCACATCATCTTAAAATTACAAAAAAAGGTGTACAAATCATAACAATCTATGCCAGACTCATCTAAATTACTTCGGCCACTCTAAATCATCACCAACTAACCCTTACTCCAACAAACTAAACCCAATCACTTTTAAATTACAAAAAAATGCTACTAACCATAGCAAACTATGCCAAACTTACCTAAATTACTGCGGCTATCAAAAATCACCCCCAACTACACTTTACAGCAACAAACTAAGCCCAATCACTTTAAAATTACAAAAAAATGCTAAAAATCATAACAAACTATACCAGAATCACCTAAGTTACTTCGGCTACCGTAAATCACCCCCAACTATCCCTTACCACAACAAACCAAACCATATCATCATAAAATTACAAAAAAAGGTGTACAAATCATTACAAAGTATGCCAGACTCACCTAAATTACTTCGGCTACTCTAAATCATCACCAACTAAACCTTACCACAACAAACTAAACCCAATCACTTTTAAATTACAAAAAAATGCTACTAACCCTAGCAAACTATGCCAAACTCACCTAAATTACTTCGGCTATCAAAAATCACCCCCAACTACACTTTACAGCAACAAACTAAGCCCAATCACTTTAAAATTACAAAAAAATGCTAAAAATAATAACAAACTATACCAGAATCACCTAAATTACTTCGACTACCGTAAATCACCCCCAACAATCCCTTACCACAACAAACCAAACCATATCATCTTAAAATTACAAAAAAAGGTGTACAAATCATCACAAACTATGCCAAACTCACCTAAATTACTTCGGCTATCAAAAATCACCCCCAACTACACTTTACAGCAAAAAACTAAGCCCAATCACTTTAAAATTACAAAAAAATGCTACTAACCATAGCAAACTATGCCAAACTCATCTAAATTACTTCGGCTATCAATAATCACCCCCAACTACACTTTACAGCAACAAACTAAGCCCAATCACTTTAAAATTACAAAAAAATGCTAAAAATCATAACAAACTATACCAGAATCATCTAAATTACTTCGGCTACCGTAAATCACCCCCAACTATCCCTTACCACAACAAACCAAACCATATCATCTTAAAATTACAAAAAAAGGTGTACAAATCATAACAATCTATGCCAGACTCATCTAAATTACTTCGGCCACTCTAAATCATCACCAACTAACCCTTACTCCAACAAACTAAACCCAATCACTTTTAAATTACAAAAAAATGCTACTAACCATAGCAAACTATGCCAAACTTACCTAAATTACTGCGGCTATCAAAAATCACCCCCAACTACACTTTACAGCAACAAACTAAGCCCAATCACTTTAAAATTACAAAAAAATGCTAAAAATTATAACAAACTATACCAGAATCACCTAAGTTACTTCGGCTACCGTAAATCACCCCCAACTATCCCTTAGCACAACAAACCAAACCATATCATCATAAAATTACAAAAAAAGGTGTACAAATCATTACAAAGTATGCCAGACTCACCTAAATTACTTCGGCTACTCTAAATCATCACCAACTAAACCTTACCACAACAAACTAAACCCAATCACTTTTAAATTACAAAAAAATGCTACTAACCCTAGCAAACTATGCCAAACTCACCTAAATTACTTCGGCTATCAAAAATCACCCTCAACTACACTTTACAGCAACAAACTAAGCCCAATCACTTTAAAATTACAAAAAAATGCTAAAAATAATAACAAACTATACCAGAATCACCTAAATTACTTCGACTACCGTAAATCACCCCCAACAATCCCTTACCACAACAAACCAAACCATATCATCTTAAAATTACAAAAAAAGGTGTACAAATCATCACAAACTATGCCAGACTCACCTAAATTACTTCGGCTATTCTAAATCATCACCAACTAACCCTTACCAAAACAAACTAAACCCAATCACTTTTAAATTACAAAAAAATGCTACTAACCATAGCAAACTATGCCAAACTCACCTAAATTACTTCGGCTAACAAAAATCACCACCAACAACACTTTACAGCAAAAAACTAAGCCCAATCACTTTAAAATTACAAAAAAATGCTAAAAATCATAACACACTATACCAGAATCACCTAAATTACTTCGGCTACCGTAAATCACCCCCAACAATCCCTTACCACAACAAACCAAACCATATCATCTTAAAATTACAAAAAAAGGGGTACAAATCATCACAAACTATGCCAGACTCACCTAAATTACTTCGGCTACTCTAAATCATCACCAACTAACCCTTACCACAACAAACTAAACCCAATCACTTTTAAATTACAAAAAAATGCTACTAACCATAGCAAACTATGCCAAACTCATCTAAATTACTTCGGCTATCAATAATCACCCCCAACTACACTTTACAGCAACAAACTAAGCCCAATCACTTTAAAATTACAAAAAAATGCTAAAAATCATAACAAGCTATACCAGAATCATCTAAATTACTTCGGCTACCGTAAATCACCCCCAACTATCCCTTACCACAACAAACCAAACCATATCATCTTAAAATTACAAAAAAAGGTGTACAAATCATAACAAACTATGCCAGACTCACCTAAATTACTTCGGCTTCCGTAAATCACTTCCAACTATCCTACCCTTACCACAACAAATTAAACCCAATCACTTTTAAATTACAAAAAATTACTAGTAACCCTAGCAAACTATGCCAGACTCACCTAAATTACTTCGGCTACTCTAAATCATCACCAACTAACCCTTACCACAACAAACTAAACCCAATCACTTTTAAATTACAAAAAAATGCTACTAACCATAGCAAACTATGCCAAATTCACCTAAATTACTTCGGCTATCAAAAATCACCCCCAACTACACTTTACAGCATAAAATTAAGCCCAATCACTTTAAAATTACAAAAAAATGCTAAAAATCATAACAAACTATACCAGAATCACCTAAATTACTTCGGCTACCATAATAACCCCCAACTATCCCTTACGACAACAAACCAAACCATATCATCTTAAAATTACAAAAAAAGGTGTACAAATCATAACAAACTATGCCAGACTCACCTAAATTACTTCGGGTACTCTAAATCATTACCAACTCACCCTTACCACAACAAACTAAACCCAATCACTTTTAAATTACAAAAAAATGCTACTAACCATAGCAAACTATGCCAAACTCACCTAAGTTACTTCGGCTATCAAAAATCACCCCCAACTACACTTTACAGCAAAAAACTAAGCCCAATCACTTTACAATTACAAAAAAATGCTAAAAATCATAACAAACTATACCAGAATCACCTAAATTACTTCGGATACCGTAAATCACCCCCAACTATCCCTTACCACAACAAACCAAACCATATCATCTTAAAATTAGAAAAAAAGGTGTACAAATCATCACAAACTATGCCAGACTCACCTAAATTACTTCGGCTACTCTAAATCATCACCAACTAACCCTTACCACAACAAACTAAAACCCAATCACTTTTAAATTACAAAAAAATGCTACTAACCATAGCAAACTATGCCAAACTCACCTAAATTACTTCGGCTATCAAAAATCACCCCCAGCAACACTTTACAGCAAAAAACTAAGCCCAATCACTTTAAAATTACAAAAAAATGCTAAAAATCATAACAAACTATACCAGAATCACCTAAATTACTTCGGCTACCGTAAATCACCCCCAACTATCCCTTACGACAACAAACCAAACCATATCATCTTAAAATTACAAAAAAAGGTGTACAAATCATAACAAACTATGCCAGACTCACCTAAATTACTTCCGCTACTCTAAATAATCACCAACTAACCCTTACCACAACAAACTAAACCCAATCACTTTTAAATTACAAAAAAATGCTACTAACCATAGCAAACTATGCCAAACTCACCTAAATTACTTCGGCTATCAAAAATCACTCCCAACTACACTTTACAGCAAAAAACTAAGCCCAATCACTTTAAAATTACAAAAAAATGCTAAAAATCATAACAAACTATACCAGAATCACCTAAGTTACTTCGGCTATCGTAAATCACCCCCAACTATCCCTTACCACAACAAACCAAACCATATCATCTTAAAATTACAAAAAAGGTGTACAAATCATAACAAACTATGCCAGACTCACCTAAATTACTTCGGCTACTCTAAATCATCACCAACGACCCCTTACCACAACAAACTAAACCCAATCACTTTTAAATTACAAAAAAATGCTACTAACCATAGCAAACTATGCCAAACTCACCTAAATTACTTCGGCTATCAAAAATCACCCCCAACTACACTTTCCAGCAACAAACTAAGCCCAATCACTTTAAAATTACAAAAAAATGCTAAAAATCATAACAAACTATACCAGAATCACCTAAATTAATTCCGCTACCGTAAATCACCCCCAACTATCCCTTACGACAACAAACCAAACCATATCATCTTAAAATTACAAAAAAGGTGTACAAATCATAACAAACTATGCCAGACTCACCTAAATTACTTCCGCTACTCTAAATCATCACCAACTAACCCTTACCACAACAAACTAAACCCAATCACTTTTAAATTACAAAAAAATGCTACTAACCATAGCAAACTATGCCAAACTCACCTAAATTACTTCGGCTATCAAAAATCACCCCCAACAACACTTTACAGCAAAAAACTAAGCCCAATCACTTTAAAATTACAAAAAAATGCTAAAAATCATAACAAACTATACCAGAATCACCTAAATTACTTCGGCTACCGTAAATCACCCCCAACTATCCCTTACCACAACAAACCAAACCATATCATCTTAAAATTACAAAAAAAGGTGTACAAATCATAACAAACTATGCCAGACTCACCTAAATTACTTCGGCTACTCTAAATCATTACCAACTCACCCTTACCACAACAAACTAAACCCAATCAGTTTTAAATTACAAAAAAATGCTACTAACCATAGCAAACTATGCCAAACTCTCCTAAATTACTTCGGCTATCAAAAATCACCCCCAACTACACTTTACAGCAAAAAACTAAGCCCAATTATTTTAAAATTACAAAAAAATGCTAAAAATCATAACAAACTATACCAGAATCACCTAAATTACTTCGGCTACCGTAAATCACCCCCAACTATCCCTTACGACAACAAACCAAACCATATCATCTTAAAATTACAAAAAAAGGTGTACAAATCATAACAAACTATGCCAGACTCACCTAAATTACTTCCGCTACTCTAAATCATCACCAACTAACCCTTACCACAACAAACTAAACCCAATCACATTTAAATTACAAAAAAATGCTACTAACCATAGCAAACTATGCCAAACTCACCTAAATTACTTCGGCTATCAAAAATCACCCCCAACTACACTTTACAGCAAAAAACTAAGCCCAATCACTTTAAAATTACAAAAAAATGCTAAAAATCATAACAAACTATACCAGAATCACCTAAATTACTTCGGCTACCGTAAATCACCCCCAACTATCCCTTACCACAACAAACCAAACCATATCATCTTAAAATTACAAAAAAAGGTGTACAAATCATAACAAACTATGCCAGACTCACCTAAATTACTTCGGCTACTCTAAATCATCACCAACTAACCCTTACCACAACAGACTAAACACAATCACTTTTAAATTACAAAAAAATGCTACTAACCATAGCAAACTATGCCAAACTCACCTAAATTACTTCGGCTATCAAAAATCACCCCCAACTATACTTTACAGCAAAAAACTAAGCCCAATCACTTTAAAATTACAAAAAAATGCTAAAAATCATAACAAACTATACCAGAATCACCTAAATTACTTCGGCTACCGTAAATCACCCCCAACTATCCCTTACGACAACAAACCAAACCATATCATCTTAAAATTACAAAAAAAGATGTACAAATCATAACAAACTATGCCAGACTTACCTAAATTACTTCCGCTGCTCTAAATCATTACCAACTAACCCTTACTACAACAGACTAAACACAATCACTTTTAAATTACAAAAAAATGCTACTAACCATAGCAAACTATGCCAAACTCACCTAAATTACTTCGGCTATCAAAAATCACACCCAACTATACTTTACAGCAAAAAACTAAGCCCAATCACTTTAAAATTACAAAAAAATGCTAAAAATAATAACAAACTATACCAGAATTACCTAAATTACTTCGACTACCGTAAATCACCCCCAACAATCCCTTACCATAACAAACCAAACCATATTATCTTAAAATTACAAAAAAAGGTGTACAAATCATCACAAACGATGCCAGACTCACCTAAATTACTTCGGCTACTCTAAATCATCACCAACTAACCCTTACCACAACAAACTAAACCCAATCACATTTAAATTACAAAAAAATGCTACTAACCATAGCAAACTATGCCAAACTCACCTAAATTACTTCGGCTATCAAAAATCACCCCCAACTACACTTTACAGCAATAAACTAAGCCCAATCACCTTAAAATTACAAAAAAATGCTAAAAATCATAACAAACTATACCAGAATCACCTAAATTACTTCGGCTACCGTAAATCACCCCCAACTATCCCTTACCACAAAAAACCAAACCATATCATCTTAAAATTACAAAAAAAGGTGTACAAATCATAACAAACTATGCCAGACTCACCTAAATTACTTCGGCTACTCTAAATCATCACCAAATAACCTTTACCACAACAAACTAAACCCAATCAATTTTAAATTACAAAAAAATGCTACTAACCATAGCAAACTATGCCAAACTCACCTAAATTACTTCGGCTATCAAAAATCACCCCCAACAACACTTTACAGCAAAAAACTAAGCCCAATCACTTTAAAATTACAAAAAAATGCTAAAAATCATAACAAACTATACCAGAATCACCTAAATTACTTCGGCTACCGTAAATCACCCCCAACTATCCCTTACCACAACAAACCAAACCATATCATCTTAAAATTACAAAAAAAGGTGTAGAAATCATAACAAACTATGCCAGACTCACCTAAATTGCTTCGGCTACTCTAAATCATTACCAACTAAACCTTACCACAACAAACTAAACCCAATCACTTTTAAATTACAAAAAAATGCTACTAACCATAGCAAACTATGCCAAACTCACCTAAATTACTTCGGCTATCAAAAATCACCCCCAACTACACTTTACAGCAATAAACTAAGCCCAATCACCTTAAAATTACAAAAAAATGCTAAAAATCATAACAAACTATACCAGAATCACCTAAATTACTTCGGCTACCGTAAATCACCCCCAACTATCCCTTACCACAACAAACCAAACCATATCATCTTAAAATTACAAAAAAAGGTGTACAAATCATAACAAACTATACCAGAATCACCTAAATTACTTCGGCTACCGGAAATCACCCCCAACTATCCCTTACCACAACAAACCAAACCATATTATCTTAAAATTACAAAAAAAGGTGTACAAATCATAACAAACTATGCCAGACTCACCTAAATTACTTCGGCTACTCTAAATCATGACCAACTCACCCTTACCACAACAAACTAAACCCAATAACTTTTAAATTACAAAAAAATGCTACTAGCCATAGCAAACTATGCCAAACTCACCTAAATTACTTCGGCTATCAAAAATCACCCCCAACTACACTTTACAGCAATAAACTAAGCCCAATCACCTTAAAATTACAAAAAAATGCTAAAAATCATAACAAACTATACCAGAATCACCTAAATTACTTCGGCTACCGTAAATCACCCCCAACTATCCCTTACCACAACAAACCAAACCATATCATCTTAAAATTACAAAAAAAGGTGTACAAATCATAACAAACTATGCCAGACTCACTTAAATTACTTCGGCTACTCTAAATCATTACCAACTCACCCTTACCACAACAAACTAAACCCAATTACTTTTAAATTACCAAAAAATGCTACTAACCATAGCAAACTATGCCAAACTCACCTAAATTACTTCGGCTATCAAAAATCACCCCCAACTACACTTTACAGCAAAAAAATAAGCCCAATCACTTTAAAATTACAAAAAAATGCTAAAAATCATAACAAACTATACCAGAATCACCTAAGTTACTTCGGCTACCGTAAATCACCCCCAACTATCCCTTACGACAACAAACCAAACCATATCATCTTAAAATTACAAAAAAAGGTGTACTAATCACAACAAACTATGCCAGACTCACCTAAATTACATCCGCTACTCTAAATCATCACCAACTAACCCTTACCACAACAAACTAAACCCAATCACTTTTAAATTACAAAAAAATGCTACTAACCATAGCAAACTATGCCAAACTCACCTAAATTACTTCGGCTATCAAAAATCACCCCCAACTACACTTTACAACAACAAACTAAGCCCAATCACTTTAAAATTACAAAAAAACGCTAAAAATCATAACAAACTATACCAGAATCACCTAAATTACTTCGGCTACCGTAAATCACCCCCAACTATCCCTTACGACAACAAACCAAACCATATTATCTTAAAATTACAAAAAAGGTGTACAAATCATAACAAACTATGCCAGACTCACCTAAATTACTTCCGCTACTCTAAATCATCACCAACTAACCCTTACCACAACAAACTAAACCCAATCACTTTTAAATTACAAAAAATGCTACTAACCATAGCAAACTATGCCAAACTCACCTAAATTACTTCGGCTATCAAAAATCACCCCCAACTACACTTTACAGCAAAAAACTAAGCCCAATCACTTTAAAATTACAAAAAAATGCTAAAAATCATAACAAACTATACCAGAATCACCTAAATTATTTCGGCTACCGTAAATCACCCCCAACTATCCCTTACGACAACAAACCAAACCATATCATCTTAAAATTACAAAAAAGGTGTACAAATCATAACAAACTATGCCAGACTCACCTAAATTACTTCCGCTACTCTAAATCATCACCAACTAACCCTTACCTCAACAAACTAAACCCAATCACTTTTAAATTACAAAAAAATGCTACTAACCATAGCAAACTATGCCAAACTCACCTAAATTACTTCGGCTATCAAAAATCACCCCCAACTACACTTTACAGCAAAAAAATAAGCCCAATCACTTTAAAATTACAAAAAAATGTTAAAAATTATAACAAACTATACCAGAATCACCTAAATTACTTCGGCTACCGTAAATTACCCCCAACTATCCCTTACCACAACAAACCAAACCATATCATCTTAAAATTACAAAAAAAGGTGTACAAATCATAACAAACTATGCCAGACTCACCTAAATTACTTCGGCTACTCTAAATCATCACCAACTAACCCTTACCACAACAAACTAAACCCAATCACTTTTAAATTACAAAAAAATGCTACTAACCATAGCAAACTATGCCTAACTCACCTAAATTACTTCGGCTATCAAAAATCACCCCCAACTACACTTTACAGCAAAAAACTAAGCCCAATCACTTTAAAATTACAAAAAAATGCTAAAAATCATAACAAACTATACCAGAATCACCTAAATTACTTCGGCTACCGTAAATCACCCCCAACTATCCCTTACCACAACAAACCAAATCATATCATCTTAAAATTACAAAAAAAGGTGTACAAATCATAACAAACTATGCCAGACTCACCTAAATTACTTCGGCTACTCTAAATCATCACCAACTAACCCTTACTCCAACAAACTAAACCCAATCACTTTTAAATTACAAAAAAATGCTACTAACCATAGCAAACTATGCCAAACTCATCTAAATTACTTCGGCAATTAAAAATCACCCCCAACTACACTTTACAGCAACAAACTAAGCCAATCACTTTAAAATTACAAAAAAATGCTAAAAATCATAACAAACTATACCAGAATCATCTAAATTACTTCGGCTACCGTAAATCACCCCCAACTATCCCTTACCACAACAAACCAAACCATATCATCTTAAAATTACAAAAAAAGGTGTACAAATCATAACAAACTATGCCAGACTCACTTAAATTACTTCGGGTACTTTAAATCATCACCAACTAACCCTTACCACAACAAACTAAACCCAATCATTTTTAAATTACAAAAAAATGCTACTAACCATAGCAAACTATGCCAAACTCACTTAAATTACTTCGGCTATCAAAAATCACCCCCAACTACACTTTACAGCAACAAACTAAGCCCAATCACTTTGAAATTAGAAAAAAATGCTAAAAATCACAACAAACTATACCAGAATCACCTAAATTACTTCGGCTACCGTAAATCACCCCCAACTATCCCTTACCACAACAAAACAAACCATATCATTTTAAAATTACAAAAAAGGTGTACAAATCATAACAAATTATGCCACTCACCTAAATTACTTCGGCTACTCTAAATCATCACCAACTAACCCTTACCACAACAAACTAAACCCAATCACTTTTAAATTACAAAAAAATGCTACTAACCATAGCAAACTATGCCAAACTCACCTAAATTACTTCGGCTATCAAAAATCACCCCCAACTACACTTTACAGCAACAAACTAAGCCCAATCATTTAAAAATTACAAAAAAATGCTAAAAATCATAACAAACTATACCAGAATGACCTAAATTACTTCGGCTACCGTAAATCACCCCCAACTATCCCTTACCACAACAAACCAAACCATATCATTTTAAAATTACAAAAAAAGGTGTACAAATCATAACAAACTATGCCAGACTCACCTAAATTACTTCGGCTACTCTAAATCATCACCAACTAACCCTTACTCCAACAAACTAAACCCAATCACTTTTAAATTACAAAAAAATGCTACTAACCATAGCAAACTATGCCAAACTCATCTAAATTACTTCGGCAATCAAAAATCACCCCCAACTACACTTTACAGCAACAAACTAAGCCAATCACTTTAAAATTACAAAAAAATGCTAAAAATCATAACAAACTATACCAGAATCATCTAAATTACTTCGGCTACCGTAAATCACCCCCAACTATCCCTTACCACAACAAACCAAACCATATCATCTTAAAATTACAAAAAAAGGTGTACAAATCATAACAAACTATGCCAGACTCACTTAAATTACTTCGGCTACTCTAAATCATCACCAACTAACCCTTACCACAACAAACTAAACCCAATCATTTTTAAATTACAAAAAAATGCTACTAACCATAGCAAACTATGCCAAACTCACTTAAATTACTTCGGCTATCAAAAATCACCCCCAACTACACTTTACAGCAACAAACTAAGCCCAATCACTTTGAAATTAGAAAAAAATGCTAAAAATCACAACAAACTATACCAGAATCACCTAAATTACTTCGGCTACCGTAAATCACCCCCAACTATCCCTTACCACAACAAAACAAACCATATCATTTTAAAATTACAAAAAAAGGTGTACAAATCATAACAAACTATGCCAGACTCACCTAAATTACTTCGGCTACTCTAAATCATCACCAACTACCCCTTACCACAACAAACTAAATCCAATCACTTTTAAATTACAAAAAAATGCTACTAACCATACCAAACTATGCCAAACTCACCTAAATTACTTCGCCTATCAAAAATCACCCCCAACTACACTTTACAGCAACAAACTAAGCCCAATCATTTTAAAATTACAAAAAAATGCTAAAAATCATAACAAACTATACCAGAATTACCTAAATTACTTCGGCTACCGTAAATCACCCCCAACTATCCCTTACCACAACAAACCAAACCATATCATCTTAAAATTACAAAAAAAGGTGTACAAATCATAACTAACTATGCCAGACTCACTTAAATTACTTCGGCTACTCTAAATCATCACCAACCAACCCTTACCACAACAAACTAAACCCAATCATTTTTAAATTACAAAAAAATGCTACTAACCATAGCAAACTATGCCAAACTCACTTAAATTACTTCGGCTATCAAAAATCACCCCCAACTACACTTTACAGCAACAAACTAAGCCCAATCACTTTAAAATTACAAAAAAATGCTAAAAATCATAACAAACTATACCAGAATCACCTAAATTACTTCGGCTACCGTAAATCACCCCCAACTATCCCTTACCACAACAAACCAAACCATATCATTTTAAAAATACAAAAAAAGGTGTACAAATCATAACAAATTATGCCACTCACCTAAATTACTTCGGCTACTCTAAATCATCACCAACTAACCCTTACCACAACAAACTAAACCCAATCACTTTTAAATTACAAAAAAATGCTACTAACCATAGCAAATTATGCCAAACTCACCTAAATTACTTCGGCTATCAAAAATCACCCCCAACTACACTTTACAGCAACAAACTAAGCCCAATCATTTAAAAATTACAAAAAAATGCTAAAAATCATAACAAACTATACCAGAATCACCTAAATTACTTCGGCTACCGTAAATCACCCCCAACTATCCCTTACCACAACAAACCAAACCATATCATTTTAAAATTACAAAAAAAGGTGTACAAATCATAACAAACTATGCCAGACTCACCTAAATTACTTCGGCTACTATAAATAATCACCAGTTAACCCTTAGCACAACAAACTAAACCCAATCACTTTTAAATTACAAAAAAATGCTACTAACCATAGCAAACTATACCAAACTCACCTAAATTACTTCGGCTATCAAAAATCACCCCCAACTACACTTTACAGCAACAAACTTAGCCCAATCAGTTTAAAATTACAAAAAAATGCTAAAAATCATAACAAACTATACCAGAATCACCTAAATTACTTCGGCTACCGTAAATCACCCCCAACTATCCCTTACCACAACAAACCAAACCATATCATCTTAAAATTACAAAAAAAGGTGTACAAATAATAACAAACTATGCCAGACTCACCTAAATTACTTCGGCTACTCTACATCGTCACCAACTAACCCTTACCACAACAAACTAAACCCAATCACTTTTAAATTACAAAAAAATGCTACTAACCATAGCAAACTATGCCAAACTCACCTAAATTACTTCGGCTATCAAAAATCACCCCCAACGACACTTTACAGCAACAAACTAAGCCCAATCACTTTAAAATTACAAAAAAATGCTAAAAATAATAACAAACTATACCAGAATCACCTAAATTACTTCGACTACCGTAAATCACCCCCAACAATCCCTTACCACAACAAACCAAACCATATCATCTTAAAATTACAAAAAAAGGTGTACAAATCATCACAAACTATGCCAGACTCACCTAAATTACTTCGGCTACTCTAAATCATCACCAACTAACCCTTACCACAACAAACTAAACCCAATAACTTTTAAATTACAAAAAAATGCTACTAACCATAGCAAACTATGCCAAACTCACCTAAATTACTTCGGCTATCAAAAATCACACCCAACTACACTTTACAGCAACGAACTAAGCCCAATCACTTTAAAATTACAAAAAAATGCTAAAAATCTTAACAAACTATACCAGAATCACCTAAATTACTTCGGCTACCGTAAATCACCCCCAACTATCCCTTACCACAACAAACCAAACCATATCATCTTAAAATTACAAAAAAAGGTGTACAAATCATAACAAACTATGCCAGACTCACCTAAAATACTTCGGCTACTCTAAATCATCACCAAATAACCCTTACTACAACAAACTAAACCCAATCACTTTGAAATTACAAAAAAATGCTACTAAGCATAGCAAACTATGCCAAACTCACCTAAATTACTTTGGCTATCAAAAATCACCCCTAACTACACTTTACAGCAACAAACTAAGCCCAATCACTTTAAAATTACAAAAAAATGCTAAAAATCATAACAAACTATACCAGAATCACCTAAATTATTTCGGCTACCGTAAATCATCCCCAACTATCCCTTACCACAACAAACCAAACCATATCATCATAAAATTACAAAAAAAGGTGTACAAATCATTACAAAGTATGCCAGACTCACCTAAATTACTTCGGCTACCGTAAATCACCCCCAACTATCCCTTACCACAACAAACCAAACCATATCATCTTAAAATTACAAAAAAAGGTGTACAAATAATAACAAACTATGCCAGACTCACCTAAATTACTTCGGCTACTCTAAATCATCACCAACTAACCCTTACTCCAACAAACTAAACCCAATCACTTTTAAATTACAAAAAAATGCTACTAACCATAGCAAACTATGCCAAACTCATCTAAATTACTTCGGCTATCAAAAATCACCCCCAACTACACTTTACAACAACAAACTAAGCCCAATCACTTTAAAATTACAAAAAAACGCTAAAAATCATAACAAACTATACCAGAATCACCTAAATTACTTCGGCTACCGTAAATCACCCCCAACTATCCCTTACGACAACAAACCAAACCATATTATCTTAAAATTACAAAAAAGGTGTACAAATCATAACAAACTATGCCAGACTCACCTAAATTACTTCCGCTACTCTAAATCATCACCAACTAACCCTTACCACAACAAACTAAACCCAATCACTTTTAAATTACAAAAAAATGCTACTAACCATAGCAAACTATGCCAAACTCACCTAAATTACTTCGGCTATCAAAAATCACCCCCAACTACACTTTACAGCAAAAAACTAAGCCCAATCACTTTAAAATTACAAAAAAATGCTAAAAATCATAACAAACTATACCAGAATCACCTAAATTATTTCGGCTACCGTAAATCACCCCCAACTATCCCTTACGACAACAAACCAAACCATATCATCTTAAAATTACAAAAAAGGTGTACAAATCATAACAAACTATGCCAGACTCACCTAAATTACTTCCGCTACTCTAAATCATCACCAACTAACCCTTACCTCAACAAACTAAACCCAATCACTTTTAAATTACAAAAAAATGCTACTAACCATAGCAAACTATGCCAAACTCACCTAAATTACTTCGGCTATCAAAAATCACCCCCAACTACACTTTACAACAACAAACTAAGCCCAATCACTTTAAAATTACAAAAAAACGCTAAAAATCATAACAAACTATACCAGAATCACCTAAATTACTTCGGCTACCGTAAATCACCCCCAACTATCCCTTACGACAACAAACCAAACCATATTATCTTAAAATTACAAAAAAGGTGTACAAATCATAACAAACTATGCCAGACTCACCTAAATTACTTCCGCTACTCTAAATCATCACCAACTAACCCTTACCACAACAAACTAAACCCAATCACTTTTAAATTACAAAAAAATGCTACTAACCATAGCAAACTATGCCAAACTCACCTAAATTACTTCGGCTATCAAAAATCACCCCCAACTACACTTTACAGCAAAAAACTAAGCCCAATCACTTTAAAATTACAAAAAAATGCTAAAAATCATAACAAACTATACCAGAATCACCTAAATTATTTCGGCTACCGTAAATCACCCCCAACTATCCCTTACGACAACAAACCAAACCATATCATCTTAAAATTACAAAAAAGGTGTACAAATCATAACAAACTATGCCAGACTCACCTAAATTACTTCCGCTACTCTAAATCATCACCAACTAACCCTTACCTCAACAAACTAAACCCAATCACTTTTAAATTACAAAAAAATGCTACTAACCATAGCAAACTATGCCAAACTCACCTAAATTACTTCGGCTATCAAAAATCACCCCCAACTACACTTTACAGCAAAAAAATAAGCCCAATCACTTTAAAATTACAAAAAAATGCTAAAAATCATAACAACCTATACCAGAATCACCTAAATTACTTCGGCTGCCGTAAATCACCCCCAATTATCCCTTACCACAACAAACCAAACCATATCATCTTAAAATTACAAAAAAAGGTGTACAAATCATAAGAAACTATGCCAGACTCACCTAAATTACTTCGGCTCTTCTAAATCATCACCAACTAACCCTTACCACAACTAACTAAACCCAATCACTTTTAAATTACAAAAAAATGCTACTAACTATAGCAAACTATGCCAAACTCACCTAAATTACTTTGGCTATCAAAAATCACCCTTAACTACACTTTACAGCAACAAACTAAGCCCAATCACTTTAAAATTACAAAAAAATGTTAAAAATTATAACAAACTATACCAGAATCACCTAAATTACTTCGGCTACCGTAAATCACCCCCAACTATCCCTTACCACAACAAACCAAACCATATCATCTTAAAATTACAAAAAAAGGTGTACAAATCATAACAAACTATGCCAGACTCACCTAAATTACTTCGGCTACTCTAAATCATCACCAACTAACCCTTACCACAACAAACTAAACCCAATCACTTTTAAATTACAAAAAAATGCTACTAACCATAGCAAACTATGCCAAACTCACTTAAATTACTTCGGCTATCAAAAATCACCCCCAACTACACTTTGCAGCAAAAAACTAAGCCCAATCACTTTAAAATTACAAAAAAATGCTAAAAATCATAACAAACTATACCAGAATCACCTAAATTACTTCGGCTACCGTAAATCACCCCCAACTATCCCTTACCACAACAAACCAAATCATATCATCTTAAAATTACAAAAAAAGGTGTACAAATCATAACAAACTATGCCAGACTCACCTAAATTACTTCGGCTACTCTAAATCATCACCAACTAACCCTTACTCCAACAAACTAAACCCAATCACTTTTAAATTACAAAAAAATGCTACTAACCATAGCAAACTATGCCAAACTCATCTAAATTACTTCGGCAATTAAAAATCACCCCCAACTACACTTTACAGCAACAAACTAAGCCCAATCACTTTGAAATTAGAAAAAAATGCTAAAAATCACAACAAACTATACCAGAATCACCTAAATTACTTCGGCTACCGTAAATCACCCCCAACTATCCCTTACCACAACAAAACAAACCATATCATTTTAAAATTACAAAAAAAGGTGTACAAATCATAACAAACTATGCCAGACTCACCTAAATTACTTCGGCTACTCTAAATCATCACCAACTACCCCTTACCACAACAAACTAAATCCAATCACTTTTAAATTACAAAAAAATGCTACTAACCATACCAAACTATGCCAAACTCACTTAAATTACTTCGCCTATCAAAAATCACCCCCAACTACACTTTACAGCAACAAACTAAGCCCAATCATTTTAAAATTACAAAAAAATGCTAAAAATCATAACAAACTATACCAGAATTACCTAAATTACTTCGGCTACCGTAAATCACCCCCAACTATCCCTTACCACAACAAACCAAACCATATCATCTTAAAATTACAAAAAAAGGTGTAAAAATCATAACTAACTATGCCAGACTCACTTAAATTACTTCGGCTACTCTAAATCATCACCAACCAACCCTTACCACAACAAACTAAACCCAATCATTTTTAAATTACAAAAAAATGCTACTAACCATAGCAAACTATGCCAAACTCACTTAAATTACTTCGGCTATCAAAAATCACACCCAACTACACTTTACAGCAACAAACTAAGCCCAATCACTTTAAAATTACAAAAAAATGCTAAAAATCATAACAAACTATACCAGAATCACCTAAATTACTTCGGCTACCGTAAATCACCCCCAACTATCCCTTACCACAACAAACCAAACCATATCATTTTAAAATTACAAAAAAAGGTGTACAAATCATAACAAATTATGCCACTCACCTAAATTACTGCGGCTACTCTAAATCATCACCAACTAACCCTTACCACAACAAACTAAACCCAATCACTTTTAAATTACAAAAAAATGCTACTAACCATAGCAAATTATGCCAAACTCACCTAAATTACTTCGGCTATCAAAAATCACCCCCAACTACACTTTACAGCAACAAACTAAGCCCAATCATTTAAAAATTACAAAAAAATGCTAAAAATCATAACAAACTATACCAGAATCACCTAAATTACTTCGGCTACCGTAAATCACCCCCAACTATCCCTTACCACAACAAACCAAACCATATCATTTTAAAATTACAAAAAAAGGTGTACAAATCATAACAAACTATGCCAGACTCACCTAAATTACTTCGGCTACTATAAATAATCACCAGTTAACCCTTAGCACAACAAACTAAACCCAATCACTTTTAAATTACAAAAAAATGCTACTAACCATAGCAAACTATACCAAACTCACCTAAATTACTTCGGCTATCAAAAATCACCCCCAACTACACTTTACAGCAACAAACTTAGCCCAATCAGTTTAAAATTACAAAAAAATGCTAAAAATCATAACAAACTATACCAGAATCACCTAAATTACTTCGGCTACCGTAAATCACCCCCAACTATCCCTTACCACAACAAACCAAACCATATCATTTTAAAATTACAAAAAAAGGTGTACAAATAATAACAAACTATGCCAGACTCACCTAAATTACTTCGGCTACTCTACATCGTCACCAACTAACCCTTACCACAACAAACTAAACCCAATCACTTTTAAATTACAAAAAAATGCTACTAACCATAGCAAACTATGCCAAACTCACCTAAATTACTTCGGCTATCAAAAATCACCCCCAACGACACTTTACAGCAACAAACTAAGCCCAATCACTTTAAAATTACAAAAAAATGCTAAAAATAATAACAAACTATACCAGAATCACCTAAATTACTTCGACTACCGTAAATCACCCCCAACAATCCCTTACCACAACAAACCAAACCATACCATCTTAAAATTACAAAAAAAGGTGTACAAATCATCACAAACTATGCCAGACTCACCTAAATTACTTCGGCTACTCTAAATCATCACCAACTAACCCTTACCACAACAAACTAAACCCAATAACTTTTAAATTACAAAAAAATGCTACTAACCATAGCAAACTATGCCAAATTCACCTAAATTACTTCGGCTATCAAAAATCACACCCAACTACACTTTACAGCAACGAACTAAGCCCAATCACTTTAAAATTACAAAAAAATGCTAAAAATCTTAACAAACTATACCAGAATCACCTAAATTACTTCGGCTACCGTAAATTACCCCCAACTATCCCTTACCACAACAAACCAAACCATATCATCTTAAAATTACAAAAAAGGTGTACAAATCATAACAAACTATGCCAGACTCACCTAAAATACTTCGGCTACTCTAAATCATCACCAAATAACCCTTACTACAACAAACTAAACCCAATCACTTTGAAATTACAAAAAAATGCTACTAAGCATAGCAAACTATGCCAAACTCACCTAAATTACTTTGGCTATCAAAATTCACCCCTAACTACACTTTACAGCAACAAACTAAGCCCAATCACTTTAAAATTACAAAAAAATGCTAAAAATCATAACAAACTATACCAGAATTACCTAAATTATTTCGGCTACCGTAAATCATCCCCAACTATCCCTTACCACAACAAACCAAACCATATCATCATAAAATTACAAAAAAAGGTGTACAAATCATTACAAAGTATGCCAGACTCACCTAAATTACTTCGGCTACCGTAAATCACCCCCAACTATCCCTTACCACAACAAACCAAACCATATCATCTTAAAATTACAAAAAAAGGTGTACAAATAATAACAAACTATGCCAGACTCACCTAAATTACTTTGGCTACTCTACATCATCACCAACTAACCCTTACCACAACAAACTAAACCCAATCACTTTTAAATTACAAAAAAATGCTACTAACCATAGCAAACTATGCCAAACTCACCTAAATTACTTCGGCTATCAAAAATCACACCCAACTACACTTTACAGCAACGAACTAAGCCCAATCACTTTAAAATTACAAAAAAATGCTAAAAATCTTAACAAACTATACCAGAATCACCTAAATTACTTCGGCTACCGTAAATCACCCCCAACTATCCCTTACCACAACAAACCAAACCATATCATCTTAAAATTACAAAAAAAGGTGTAAAAATCATAACTAACTATGCCAGACTCACTTAAATTACTTCGGCTACTCTAAATCATCACCAACCAACCCTTACCACAACAAACTAAACCCAATCATTTTTAAATTACAAAAAAATGCTACTAACCATAGCAAACTATGCCAAACTCACTTAAATTACTTCGGCTATCAAAAATCACACCCAACTACACTTTACAGCAACAAACTAAGCCCAATCACTTTAAAATTACAAAAAAATGCTAAAAATCATAACAAACTATACCAGAATCACCTAAATTACTTCGGCTACCGTAAATCACCCCCAACTATCCCTTACCACAACAAACCAAACCATATCATTTTAAAATTACAAAAAAAGGTGTACAAATCATAACAAATTATGCCACTCACCTAAATTACTTCGGCTACTCTAAATCATCACCAACTAACCCTTACCACAACAAACTAAACCCAATCACTTTTAAATTACAAAAAAATGCTACTAACCATAGCAAATTATGCCAAACTCACCTAAATTACTTCGGCTATCAAAAATCACCCCCAACTACACTTTACAGCAACAAACTAAGCCCAATCAGTTTAAAATTACAAAAAAATGCTAAAAATCATAACAAACTATACCAGAATCACCTAAATTACTTCGGCTACCGTAAATCACCCCCAACTATCCCTTACCACAACAAACCAAACCATATCATCTTAAAATTACAAAAAAAGGTGTACAAATAATAACAAACTATGCCAGACTCACCTAAATTACTTCGGCTACTCTACATCGTCACCAACTAACCCTTACCACAACAAACTAAACCCAATCACTTTTAAATTACAAAAAAATGCTACTAACCATAGCAAACTATGCCAAACTCACCTAAATTACTTCGGCTATCAAAAATCACCCCCAACGACACTTTACAGCAACAAACTAAGCCCAATCACTTTAAAATTACAAAAAAATGCTAAAAATAATAACAAACTATACCAGAATCACCTAAATTACTTCGACTACCGTAAATCACCCCCAACAATCCCTTACCACAACAAACCAAACCATACCATCTTAAAATTACAAAAAAAGGTGTACAAATCATCACAAACTATGCCAGACTCACCTAAATTACTTCGGCTACTCTAAATCATCACCAACTAACCCTTACCACAACAAACTAAACCCAATAACTTTTAAATTACAAAAAAATGCTACTAACCATAGCAAACTATGCCAAATTCACCTAAATTACTTCGGCTATCAAAAATCACACCCAACTACACTTTACAGCAACGAACTAAGCCCAATCACTTTAAAATTACAAAAAAATGCTAAAAATCTTAACAAACTATACCAGAATCACCTAAATTACTTCGGCTACCGTAAATCACCCCCAACTATCCCTTACCACAACAAACCAAACCATATCATCTTAAAATTACAAAAAAAGGTGTACAAATCATAACAAACTATGCCAGACTCACCTAAAATACTTCGGCTACTCTAAATCATCACCAAATAACCCTTACTACAACAAACTAAACCCAATCACTTTGAAATTACAAAAAAATGCTACTAAGCATAGCAAACTATGCCAAACTCACCTAAATTACTTTGGCTATCAAAATTCACCCCTAACTACACTTTACAGCAACAAACTAAGCCCAATCACTTTAAAATTACAAAAAAATGCTAAAAATCATAACAAACTATACCAGAATCACCTAAATTATTTCGGCTACCGTAAATCATCCCCAACTATCCCTTACCACAACAAACCAAACCATATCATCATAAAATTACAAAAAAAGGTGTACAAATCATTACAAAGTATGCCAGACTCACCTAAATTACTTCGGCTACCGTAAATCACCCCCAACTATCCCTTACCACAACAAACCAAACCATATCATCTTAAAATTACAAAAAAAGGTGTACAAATAATAACAAACTATGCCAGACTCACCTAAATTACTTTGGCTACTCTACATCATCACCAACTAACCCTTACCACAACAAACTAAACCCAATCACTTTTAAATTACAAAAAAATGCTACTAACCATAGCAAACTATGCCAAACTCACCTAAATTACTTCGGCTATCAAAAATCACACCCAACTACACTTTACAGCAACGAACTAAGCCCAATCACTTTAAAATTACAAAAAAATGCTAAAAATCTTAACAAACTATACCAGAATCACCTAAATTACTTCGGCTACCGTAAATCACCCCCAACTATCCCTTACCACAACAAACCAAACCATATCATCTTAAAATTACAAAAAAAGGTGTACAAATCATAACAAACTATGCCAGACTCACCTAAAATACTTCGGCTACTCTAAATCATCGCCAAATAACCCTTACCACAACAAACTAAACCCAATCACTTTGAAATTACAAAAAAATGCTACTAACCATAGCAAACTATGCCAAACTCACCTAAATTACTTCGGCTATCAAAAATCACCCCCAACTACACTTTACAGCAACAAACTAAGCCCAATCACTTTAAAATTACAAAAAAATGCTAAAAATCATAACAAACTATACCAGAATCACCTAAATTATTTCGGCTACCGTAAATCATCCCCAACTATCCCTTACCACAACAAACCAAACCATATCATCATAAAATTACAAAAAAAGTTGTACAAATCATTACAAAGTATGCCAGACTCACCTAAATTACTTCGGCTACTCTAAATCATCACCAACTAAACCTTACCACAACAAACTAAACCCAATCACTTTTAAATTACAAAAAAATGCTACTAACCATAGCAAACTATGCCAAACTCACCTAAATTACTTCGGCTATCAAAAATCACCCCCAACGACACTTTACAGCAACAAACTAAGCCCAATCACTTTAAAATTACAAAAAAATGCTAAAAATAATAACAAACTATACCAGAATCAAATAAATTACTTCGACTACCGTAAATCACCCCCAACAATCCCTTACCACAACAAACCAAACCATATCATCTTAAAATTACAAAAAAAGGTGTACAAATCATCACAAACTATGCCAGACACACCTAAATTACTTCGGCTACTCTAAATCATCACCAACTAACCCTTACCACAACAAACTAAACCCAATAACTTTTAAATTACAAAAAAATGCTACTAACCATAGCAAACTATGCCAAACTCACCTAAATTACTTCGGCTATCAAAAATCACCCCCAACTACACTTTACAGCAACAAACTAAGCCCAATCACTTTAAAATTACAAAAAAATGCTAAAAATCATAACAAACTATACCAGAATCACCTAAATTAATTCGGCTAGCGTAAATCACCCCCAACTATCCCTTACCACAACAAACCAAACCATATCATCTTAAAATTACAAAAAAAGGTGTACAAATCATAACAAACTATGCCAGACTCACCTAAATTACTTCCGCTACTCTAAATCATCACCAACTAACCCTTACCACAACAAACTAAACCCAATCACTTTTAAATTACAAAAAAATGCTACTAACCATAGCAAACTATGCCAAACTCACCTTAATTACTTCGGATATCAAAAATCACCCCCAACTACACTTTACAGCAAAAAACTAAGCCCAATCACTTTAAAATTACAAAAAAATGCTAAAAATCATAACAAACTATACCAGAATCACCTAAATTACTTCGGCTACCGTAAATCACCCCCAACTATCCCTTACCACAACAAACCAAACCATATCATCTTAAAATTACAAAAAAAGGTGTACAAATCATTACAAAGTATGCCAGACTCACCTAAATTACTTCGGCTACTCTAAATCATCACCAACTAACCCTTACCACAACAAACTAAACCCAATCACTTTTAAATTACAAAAAAATGCTACTAACCATAGCAAACTATGCCAAACTCACCTAAATTACTTCGGCTATCAAAAATCACACCCAACTACACTTTACAGCAACGAACTAAGCCCAATCACTTTAAAATTACAAAAAAATGCTAAAAATCTTAACAAACTATACCAGAATCACCTAAATTACTTCGGCTACCGTAAATCACCCCCAACTATCCCTTACCACAACAAACCAAACCATATCATCTTAAAATTACAAAAAAAGGTGTACAAATCATAACAAACTATGCCAGACACACCTAAATTACTTCGGCTACTCTAAATCATCACCAACTAACCCTTACCACAACAAACTAAACCCAATAACTTTTAAATTACAAAAAAATGCTACTAACCATAGCAAACTATGCCAAACTCACCTAAATTACTTCGGCTATCAAAAATCACCCCCAACTACACTTTACAGCAACAAACTAAGCCCAATCACTTTAAAATTACAAAAAAATGCTAAAAATCATAACAAACTATACCAGAATCACCTAAATTACTTCGGCTACCGTAAATCACCCCCAACTATCCCTTACCACAACAAATTAAACTATATCATTTTAAAAATACAAAAAAAGGTGTACAAATCATAACAAACTATGCCAGACTCACCTAAATTACTTCGGCTACTCTAAATCATCACCAACTAACCCTTACTCCAACAAACTAAACCCAATCACTTTTAAATTACAAAAAAATGCTACTAACCATAGCAAACTATGCCAGAATCATCTAAATTACTTCGGCTATCAATAATCACCCCCAACTACACTTTACAGCAACAAACTAAGCCCAATCACTTTAAAATTACAAAAAAATGCTAAAAATCATAACAAACTACACCAGAATCACCTAAATTACTTCGGCTACCGTAAATCACCCCCAACTATCCCTTACCACAACAAACCAAACCATATCATCTTAAAATTACAAAAAAAGGTGTACAAATCATAACAAACTATGCCAGACTCACTTAAATTACTTCGGCTACTCTAAATCATCACCAACCAACCCTTACCACAACAAACTAAACCCAATCATTTTTAAATTACAAAAAAATGCTACTAACCATAGCAAACTAAGCCAAACTCACTTAAATTACTTCGGCTATCAAAAATCACCCCCAACTACACTTTACAGCAACAAACTAAGCCCAATCACTTTAAAATTACAAAAAAATGCTAAAAATTATAACAAATTATACCAGAATCACCTAAATTACTTCGGCTACCGTAAATCACCCCCAACTATCCCTTACCACAACAAACCAAACCATATCATTTTAAAATTACAAAAAAAGGTGTACAAATCATAACAAATTATGCCATTCACCTAAATTACTTCGGCTACTCTAAATCATCACCAACTAACCCTTACCACAACAAACTAAACTCAATCACTTTTAAATTACAAAAAAATGCTACTAATTATAGCAAACTATGCCAAACTCACCTAAATTACTTCGGCTATCAAAAATCACCCCCAACTACACTTTACAGCAACAAACTAAGCCCAATCATTTTAAAATTACAAAAAAATGCTAAAAATCATAACAAACTATACCAGAATCACCTAAATTACTTCGGCTACCGTAAATCACCCCCAACTATCCCTTACCACAACAAACCAAACCATATCATTTTAAAATTACAAAAAAAGGTGTACAAACCATAACAAACTATGCCAGACTCACCTAAATTACTTCGGCTACTATAAATAATCACCAATTAACCCTTAGCACAACAAACTAAACCCAATCACTTTTAAATTACAAAAAAATGCTACTAACCATAGCAAACTATACCAAACTCACCTAAATTACTTCGGCTATCAAAAATCACCCCCAACTACACTTTACAGCAACAAACTTAGCCCAATCAGTTTAAAATTACAAAAAAATGCTAAAAGTCATAACAAACTATACCAGAATCACCTAAATTACTTCGGCTACCGTAAATCACCCCCAACTATCCCTTACCACAACAAACCAAACCATATCATCTTAAAATTACAAAAAAAGGTGTACAAATCATAACAAACTATGCCAGACTCACCTAAATTACTTCCGCTACTCTAAATCATCACCAACTAACCCTTACCACAACAAACTAAACCCAATCACTTTTAAATTACAAAAAATGCTACTAACCATAGCAAACTATGCCAAACTCACCTTAATTACTTCGGATATCAAAAATCACCCCCAACTACACTTTACAGCAAAAAACTAAGCCCAATCACTTTAAAATTACAAAAAAATGCTAAAAATCATAACAAACTATACCAGAATCACCTAAATTACTTCGGCTACCGTAAATCACCCCCAACTATCCCTTACCACAACAAACCAAACCATATCATCTTAAAATTACAAAAAAAGGTGTACAAATCATAACAAACTATGCCAGACTCACCTAAATTACTTCGGCTACTCTAAATCATCACCAACTAACCCTTACCACAACAAACTAAACCCAATCACTTTTAAATTACAAAAAAATGCTACTAACCATAGCAAACTATGCCAAACTCACCTAAATTACTTCGGCTATCAAAAATCACCCCCAACTACACTTTACAGCAAAAAACTAAGCCCAATCACCTCAAAATTACAAAAAAATGCTAAAAATCATAACAAACTATACCAGAATCACCTAAATTACTTCGGCTACCGTAAACCACCCCCAACTATCCCTTACGACAACAAACCAAACCATATCATCTTAAAATTACAAAAAAAGATGTACAAATCATAACAAACTATGCCAGACTTACCTAAATTACTTCCGCTACTCTAAATCATTACCAACTAACCCTTACCACAACAGACTAAACCCAATCACTTTTAAATTACAAAAAAATGCTACTAACCATAGCAAACTAGGCCAAACTCACCTAAATTACTTCGGCTATCAAAAATCACCCATAACTACACTTTACAGCAAAAAATTAAGCCCAATCACTTTAAAATTACAAAAAAATGCTAAAAATCATAACAAACTATACCAGAATCACCTAAATTACTTCGGCTACCGTAAATCACCCCCAACTATCCCTTACCACAACAAACCAAACTATATCATTTTAAAAATACAAAAAAAGGTGTACAAATCATAACAAACTATGCCAGACTCACCTAAATTACTTCGGCTACTCTAAATCATCACCAACTAACCCTTACTCCAACAAACTAAACCCAATCACTTTTAAATTACAAAAAAATGCTACTAACCATAGCAAACTATGCCAGAATCATCTAAATTACTTCGGCTATCAATAATCACCCCCAACTACACTTTACAGCAACAAACTAAGCCCAATCACTTTAAAATTACAAAAAAATGCTAAAAATCATAACAAACTATACCAGAATCACCTAAATTACTTGGGCTACCGTAAATCACCCCCAACTATCCCTTACCACAACAAACCAAACCATATCATCTTAAAATTACAAAAAAAGGTGTACAAATCATAACAAACTATGCCAGACTCACTTAAATTACTTCGGCTACTCTAAATCATCACCAACCAACCCTTACCACAACAAACTAAACCCAATCATTTTTAAATTACAAAAAAATGCTACTAACCATAGCAAACTAAGCCAAACTCACTTAAATTACTTCGGCTATCAAAAATCACCCCCAACTACACTTTACAGCAACAAACTAAGCCCAATCACTTTAAAATTACAAAAAAATGCTAAAAATCATAACAAATTATACCAGAATCACCTAAATTACTTCGGCTACCGTAAATCACCCCCAACTATCCCTTACCACAACAAACCAAACCATATCATTTTAAAATTACAAAAAAAGGTGTACAAATCATAACAAATTATGCCATTCACCTAAATTACTTCGGCTACTCTAAATCATCACCAACTAACCCTTACCACAACAAACTAAACTCAATCACTTTTAAATTACAAAAAAATGCTACTAATTATAGCAAACTATGCCAAACTCACCTAAATTACTTCGGCTATCAAAAATCACCCCCAACTACACTTTACAGCAACAAACTAAGCCCAATCATTTTAAAATTACAAAAAAATGCTAAAAATCATAACAAACTATACCAGAATCACCTAAATTACTTCGGCTACCGTAAATCACCCCCAACTATCCCTTACCACAACAAACCAAACCATATCATTTTAAAATTACAAAAAAAGGTGTACAAACCATAACAAACTATGCCAGACTCACCTAAATTACTTCGGCTACTATAAATAATCACCAATTAACCCTTAGCACAACAAACTAAACCCAATCACTTTTAAATTACAAAAAAATGCTACTAACCATAGCAAACTATACCAAACTCACCTAAATTACTTCGGCTATCAAAAATCACCCCCAACTACACTTTACAGCAACAAACTTAGCCCAATCAGTTTAAAATTACAAAAAAATGCTAAAAGTCATAACAAACTATACCAGAATCACCTAAATTACTTCGGCTACCGTAAATCACCCCCAACTATCCCTTACCACAACAAACCAAACCATATCATCTTAAAATTACAAAAAAAGGTGTACAAATCATAACAAACTATGCCAGACTCACCTAAATTACTTCCGCTACTCTAAATCATCACCAACTAACCCTTACCACAACAAACTAAACCCAATCACTTTTAAATTACAAAAAATGCTACTAACCATAGCAAACTATGCCAAACTCACCTTAATTACTTCGGATATCAAAAATCACCCCCAACTACACTTTACAGCAAAAAACTAAGCCCAATCACTTTAAAATTACAAAAAAATGCTAAAAATCATAACAAACTATACCAGAATCACCTAAATTACTTCGGCTACCGTAAATCACCCCCAACTATCCCTTACCACAACAAACCAAACCATATCATCTTAAAATTACAAAAAAAGGTGTACAAATCATAACAAACTATGCCAGACTCACCTAAATTACTTCGGCTACTCTAAATCATCACCAACTAACCCTTACCACAACAAACTAAACCCAATCACTTTTAAATTACAAAAAAATGCTACTAACCATAGCAAACTATGCCAAACTCACCTAAATTACTTCGGCTATCAAAAATCACCCCCAACTACACTTTACAGCAAAAAACTAAGCCCAATCACCTCAAAATTACAAAAAAATGCTAAAAATCATAACAAACTATACCAGAATCACCTAAATTACTTCGGCTACCGTAAACCACCCCCAACTATCCCTTACGACAACAAACCAAAGCATATCATCTTAAAATTACAAAAAAAGATGTACAAATCATAACAAACTATGCCAGACTTACCTAAATTACTTCCGCTACTCTAAATCATTACCAACTAACCCTTACCACAACAGACTAAACCCAATCACTTTTAAATTACAAAAAAATGCTACTAACCATAGCAAACTAGGCCAAACTCACCTAAATTACTTCGGCTATCAAAAATCACCCATAACTACACTTTACAGCAAAAAATTAAGCCCAATCACTTTAAAATTACAAAAAAATGCTAAAAATCATAACAAACTATACCAGAATCACCTAAATTACTTCGGCTACCGTAAATCACCCCCAACTATCCCTTACCACAACAAACCAAACTATATCATTTTAAAAATACAAAAAAAGGTGTACAAATCATAACAAACTATGCCAGACTCACCTAAATTACTTCGGCTACTCTAAATCATCACCAACTAACCCTTACTCCAACAAACTAAACCCAATCACTTTTAAATTACAAAAAAATGCTACTAACCATAGCAAACTATGCCAGAATCATCTAAATTACTTCGGCTATCAATAATCACCCCCAACTACACTTTACAGCAACAAACTAAGCCCAATCACTTTAAAATTACAAAAAAATGCTAAAAATCATAACAAACTATACCAGAATCACCTAAATTACTTGGGCTACCGTAAATCACCCCCAACTATCCCTTACCACAACAAACCAAACCATATCATCTTAAAATTACAAAAAAAGGTGTACAAATCATAACAAACTATGCCAGACTCACTTAAATTACTTCGGCTACTCTAAATCATCACCAACCAACCCTTACCACAACAAACTAAACCCAATCATTTTTAAATTACAAAAAAATGCTACTAACCATAGCAAACTAAGCCAAACTCACTTAAATTACTTCGGCTATCAAAAATCACCCCCAACTACACTTTACAGCAACAAACTAAGCCCAATCACTTTAAAATTACAAAAAAATGCTAAAAATCATAACAAATTATACCAGAATCACCTAAATTACTTCGGCTACCGTAAATCACCCCCAACTATCCCTTACCACAACAAACCAAACCATATCATTTTAAAATTACAAAAAAAGGTGTACAAATCATAACAAATTATGCCACTCACCTAAATTACTTCGGCTACTCTAAATCATCACCAACTAACCCTTACCACAACAAACTAAACTCAATCACTTTTAAATTACAAAAAAATGCTACTAATTATAGCAAACTATGCCAAACTCACCTAAATTACTTCGGCTATCAAAAATCACCCCCAACTACACTTTACAGCAACAAACTAAGCCCAATCATTTTAAAATTACAAAAAAATGCTAAAAATCATAACAAACTATACCAGAATCACCTAAATTACTTCGGCTACCGTAAATCACCCCCAACTATCCCTTACCACAACAAACCAAACCATATCATTTTAAAATTACAAAAAAAGGTGTACAAATCATAACAAACTATGCCAGACTCACCTAAATTACTTCGGCTACTATAAATAATCACCAATTAACCCTTAGCACAACAAACTAAACCCAATCACTTTTAAATTACAAAAAAATGCTACTAACCATAGCAAACTATACCAAACTCACCTAAATTACTTCGGCTATCAAAAATCACCCCCAACTACACTTTACAGCAACAAACTTAGCCCAATCAGTTTAAAATTACAAAAAAATGCTAAAAGTCATAACAAACTATACCAGAATCACCTAAATTACTTCGGCTACCGTAAATCACCCCCAACTATCCCTTACGACAACAAACCAAACCATATCATCTTAAAATTACAAAAAAAGATGTACAAATCATAACAAACTATGCCAGACTTACCTAAATTACTTCCGCTACTCTAAATCATTACCAACTAACCCTTACCACAACAGACTAAACCCAATCACTTTTAAATTACAAAAAAATGCTACTAACCATAGCAAACTAGGCCAAACTCACCTAAATTACTTCGGCTATCAAAAATCACCCATAACTACACTTTACAGCAAAAAACTAAGCCCAATCACTTTAAAATTACAAAAAAATGCTAAAAATCATAACAAACTATACCAGAATCACCTAAATTACTTCGGCTACCGTAAATCACCCCCAACTATCCCTTACCACAACAAACCAAACTATATCATTTTAAAAATACAAAAAAAGGTGTACAAATCATAACAAACTATGCCAGACTCACCTAAATTACTTCGGCTACTCTAAATCATCACCAACTAACCCTTACTCCAACAAACTAAACCCAATCACTTTTAAATTACAAAAAAATGCTACTAACCATAGCAAACTATGCCAGAATCATCTAAATTACTTCGGCTATCAATAATCACCCCCAACTACACTTTACAGCAACAAACTTAGCCCAATCACTTTAAAATTACAAAAAAATGCTAAAAATCATAACAAACTATACCAGAATCACCTAAATTACTTGGGCTACCGTAAATCACCCCCAACTATCCCTTACCACAACAAACCAAACCATATCATCTTAAAATTACAAAAAAAGGTGTACAAATCATAACAAACTATGCCAGACTCACTTAAATTACTTCGGCTACTCTAAATCATCGCCAACCAACCCTTACCACAACAAACTAAACCCAATCATTTTTAAATTACAAAAAAATGCTACTAACCATAGCAAACTAAGCCAAACTCACTTAAATTACTTCGGCTATCAAAAATCACCCCCAACTACACTTTACAGCAACAAACTAAGCCCAATCACTTTAAAATTACAAAAAAATGCTAAAAATCATAACAAATTATACCAGAATCACCTAAATTACTTCGGCTACCGTAAATCACCCCCAACTATCCCTTACCACAACAAACCAAACCATATCATTTTAAAATTACAAAAAAATGTGTACAAATCATAACAAATTATGCCACTCACCTAAATTACTTCGGCTACTCTAAATCATCACCAACTAACCCTTACCACAACAAACTAAACTCAATCACTTTTAAATTACAAAAAAATGCTACTAATTATAGCAAACTATGCCAAACTCACCTAAATTACTTCGGCTATCAAAAATCACCCCCAACTACACTTTACAGCAACAAACTAAGCCCAATCATTTTAAAATTACAAAAAAATGCTAAAAATCATAACAAACTATACCAGAATCACCTAAATTACTTCGGCTACCGTAAATCACCCCCAACTATCCCTTACCACAACAAACCAAACCATATCATTTTAAAATTACAAAAAAAGGTGTACAAACCATAACAAACTATGCCAGACTCACCTAAATTACTTCGGCTACTATAAATAATCACCAATTAACCCTTAGCACAACAAACTAAACCCAATCACTTTTAAATTACAAAAAAATGCTACTAACCATAGCAAACTATACCAAACTCACCTAAATTACTTCGGCTATCAAAAATCACCCCCAACTACACTTTACAGCAACAAACTTAGCCCAATCAGTTTAAAATTACAAAAAAATGCTAAAAGTCATAACAAACTATACCAGAATCACCTAAATTACTTCGGCTACCGTAAATCACCCCCAACTATCCCTTACCACAACAAACCAAACCATATCATCTTAAAATTACAAAAAAAGGTGTACAAATCATAACAAACTATGCCAGACTCACCTAAATTACTTCCGCTACTCTAAATCATCACCAACTAACCCTTACCACAACAAACTAAACCCAATCACTTTTAAATTACAAAAAATGCTACTAACCATAGCAAACTATGCCAAACTCACCTTAATTACTTCGGATATCAAAAATCACCCCCAACTACACTTTACAGCAAAAAACTAAGCCCAATCACTTTAAAATTACAAAAAAATGCTAAAAATCATAACAAACTATACCAGAATCACCTAAATTACTTCGGCTACCGTAAATCACCCCCAACTATCCCTTACCACAACAAACCAAACCATATCATCTTAAAATTACAAAAAAAGGTGTACAAATCATAACAAACTATGCCAGACTCACCTAAAATACTTCGGCTACTCTAAATCATCACCAACTAACCCTTACCACAACAAACTAAACCCAATCACTTTTAAATTACAAAAAAATGCTACTAACCATAGCAAACTATGCCAAACTCACCTAAATTACTTCGGCTATCAAAAATCACAACCAACTACACTTTACAGCAAAAAACTAAGCCCAATCACCTCAAAATTACAAAAAAATGCTAAAAATCATAACAAACTATACCAGAATCACCTAAATTACTTCGGCTACCGTAAACCACCCCCAACTATCCCTTACGACAACAAACCAAACCATATCATCTTAAAATTACAAAAAAAGATGTACAAATCATAACAAACTATGCCAGACTTACCTAAATTACTTCCGCTACTCTAAATCATTACCAACTAACCCTTACCACAACAGAGTAAACCCAATCACTTTTAAATTACAAAAAAATGCTACTAACCATAGCAAACTAGGCCAAACTCACCTAAATTACTTCGGCTATCAAAAATCACCCATAACTACACTTTACAGCAAAAAACTAAGCCCAATCACTTTAAAATTACAAAAAAATGCTAAAAATCATAACAAACTATACCAGAATCACCTAAATTACTTCGGCTACCTTAAATCACCCCCAACTATCCCTTACCACAACAAACCAAACTATATCATTTTAAAAATACAAAAAAAGGTGTACAAATCATAACAAACTATGCCAGACTCACCTAAATTACTTCGGCTACTCTAAATCATCACCAACTAACCCTTACTCCAACAAACTAAACCCAATCACTTTTAAATTACAAAAAAATGCTACTAACCATAGCAAACTATGCCAGAATCATCTAAATTACTTCGGCTATCAATAATCACCCCCAACTACACTTTACAGCAACAAACTAAGCCCAATCACTTTAAAATTACAAAAAAATGCTAAAAATCATAACAAACTATACCAGAATCACCTAAATTACTTGGGTTACCGTAAATCACCCCCAACTATCCCTTACCACAACAAACCAAACCATATCATCTTAAAATTACAAAAAAAGGTGTACAAATCATAACAAACTATGCCAGACTCACTTAAATTACTTCGGCTACTCTAAATCATCACCAACCAACCCTTACCACAACAAACTAAACCCAATCATTTTTAAATTACAAAAAAATGCTACTAACCATAGCAAACTAAGCCACACTCACTTAAATTACTTCGGCTATCAAAAATCACCCCCAACTACACTTTACAGCAACAAACTAAGCCCAATCACTTTAAAATTACAAAAAAATGCTAAAAATCATAACAAATTATACCAGAATCACCTAAATTACTTCGGCTACCGTAAATCACCCCCAACTATCCCTTACCACAACAAACCAAACCATATCATTTTAAAATTACAAAAGAAGGTGTACAAATCATAACAAATTATGCCACTCACCTAAATTACTTCGGCTACTCTAAATCATCACCAACTAACCCTTACCACAACAAACTAAACTCAATCACTTTTAAATTACAAAAAAATGCTACTAATTATAGCAAACTATGCCAAACTCACCTAAATTACTTCGGCTATCAAAAATCACCCCCAACTACACTTTACAGCAACAAACTAAGCCCAATCATTTTAAAATTACAAAAAAATGCTAAAAATCATAACAAACTATACCAGAATCACCTAAATTACTTCGGCTACCGTAAATCACCCCCAACTATCCCTTACCACAACAAACCAAACCATATCATTTTAAAATTACAAAAAAAGGTGTACAAATCATAACAAACTATGCCAGACTCACCTAAATTACTTCGGCTACTATAAATAATCACCAATTAACCCTTAGCACAACAAACTAAACCCAATCACTTTTAAATTACAAAAAAATGCTACTAACCATAGCAAACTATACCAAACTCACCTAAATTACTTCGGCTATCAAAAATCACCCCCAAATACACTTTACAGCAACAAACTTAGCCCAATCAGTTTAAAATTACAAAAAAATGCTAAAAGTCATAACAAACTATACCAGAATCACCTAAATTACTTCGGCTACCGTAAATCACCCCCAACTATCCCTTACGACAACAAACCAAACCATATCATCTTAAAATTACAAAAAAAGATGTACAAATCATAACAAACTATGCCAGACTTACCTAAATTACTTCCGCTACTCTAAATCATTACCAACTAACCCTTACCACAACAGACTAAACCCAATCACTTTTAAATTACAAAAAAATGCTACTAACCATAGCAAACTAGGCCAAACTCACCTAAATTACTTCGGCTATCAAAAATCACCCATAACTACACTTTACAGCAAAAAACTAAGCCCAATCACTTTAAAATTACAAAAAAATGCTAAAAATCATAATAAACTATACCAGAATCACCTAAATTACTTCGGCTACCGTAAATCACCCCCAACTATCCCTTACCACAACAAACCAAACTATATCATTTTAAAAATACAAAAAAAGGTGTACAAATCATAACAAACTATGCCAGACTCACCTAAATTACTTCGGCTACTCTAAATCATCACCAACTAACCCTTACTCCAACAAACTAAACCCAATCACTTTTAAATTACAAAAAAATGCTACTAACCATAGCAAACTATGCCAGAATCATCTAAATTACTTCGGCTATCAATAATCACCCCCAACTACACTTTACAGCAACAAACTTAGCCCAATCACTTTAAAATTACAAAAAAATGCTAAAAATCATAACAAACTATACCAGAATCACCTAAATTACTTGGGCTACCGTAAATCACCCCCAACTATCCCTTACCACAACAAACCAAACCATATCATCTTAAAATTACAAAAAAAGGTGTACAAATCATAACAAACTATGCCAGACTCACTTAAATTACTTCGGCTACTCTAAATCATCACCAACCAACCCTTACCACAACAAACTAAACCCAATCATTTTTAAATTACAAAAAAATGCTACTAACCATAGCAAACTAAGCCAAACTCACTTAAATTACTTCGGCTATCAAAAATCACCCCCAACTACACTTTACAGCAACAAACTAAGCCCAATCACTTTAAAATTACAAAAAAATGCTAAAAATCATAACAAATTATACCAGAATCACCTAAATTACTTCGGCTACCGTAAATCACCCCCAACTATCCCTTACCACAACAAACCAAACCATATCATTTTAAAATTACAAAAAAATGTGTACAAATCATAACAAATTATGCCACTCACCTAAATTACTTCGGCTACTCTAAATCATCACCAACTAACCCTTACCACAACAAACTAAACTCAATCACTTTTAAATTACAAAAAAATGCTACTAATTATAGCAAACTATGCCAAACTCACCTAAATTACTTCGGCTATCAAAAATCACCCCCAACTACACTTTACAGCAACAAACTAAGCCCAATCATTTTAAAATTACAAAAAAATGCTAAAAATCATAACAAACTATACCAGAATCACCTAAATTACTTCGGCTACCGTAAATCACCCCCAACTATCCCTTACCACAACAAACCAAACCATATCATTTTAAAATTACAAAAAAAGGTGTACAAATCATAACAAACTATGCCAGACTCACCTAAATTACTTCGGCTACTATAAATAATCACCAATTAACCCTTAGCACAACAAACTAAACCCAATTACTTTTAAATTACAAAAAAATGCTACTAACCATAGCAAACTATACCAAACTCACCTAAATTACTTCGGCTATCAAAAATCACCCCCAACTACACTTTACAGCAACAAACTTAGCCCAATCAGTTTAAAATTACAAAAAAATGCTAAAAGTCATAACAAACTATACCAGAATCACCTAAATTACTTCGGCTACCGTAAATCACCCCCAACTATCCCTTACCACAACAAACCAAACCATATCATCTTAAAATTACAAAAAAAGGTGTACAAATCATAACAAACTATACCAGAATTACCTAAATTACTTCGACTACCGTAAATCACCCCCAACAATCCCTTACCACAACAAACCAAACCATATCATCTTAAAATTACAAAAAAGGTGTACAAATCATCACAAACTATGCCAGACTCACCTAAATTACTTCGGCTACTCTAAATCATCACCAACTAACCCTTACCACAACAAACTAAACCCAATAACTTTTAAATTACAAAAAAATGCTACTAACCATAGCAAACTATGCCAAACTCACCTAAATTACTTCGGCTATCAAAAATCACCCCCAACTACACTTTACAGCAACAAACTAAGCCCAATCACTTTAAAATTACAAAAAAATGCTAAAAATCATAACAAACTATACCAGAATCACCTAAATTAATTCGGCTACCGTAAATCACCCCCAACTATCCCTTACGACAACAAACCAAACCATATCATCTTAAAATTACGAAAAAGGTGTACAAATCATAACAAACTATGCCAGACTCACCTAAATTACTTCCGCTACTCTAAATCATCACCAACTAACCCTTACCACAACAAAATAAACCCAATCACTTTTAAATTACAAAAAAATGCTACTAACCATAGCAAACTATGCCAAACTCACCTAAATTACTTCGGCTATCAAAAATCACCCCCAACAACACTTTACAGCAAAAAACTAAGCCCAATCACTTTAAAATTACAAAAAAATGCTAAAAATCATAACAAACTATACCAGAATCATCTAAATTACTTCGGCTACCGTAAATCACCCCCAACTATCCCTTACCACAACAAACCAAACCATATCATCTTAAAATTACAAAAAAAGGTGTACAAATCATAACAAACTATGCCAGACTCACCTAAATTACTTCGGCTACTCTAGATCATTACCAACTCACCCTTACCACAACAAACTAAACCAAATCATTTTTAAATTACAAAAAAATGCTACTAACCATAGCAAACTATGCCAAACTCACCTAAATTACTTCGGCTATCAAAAATCACCCCCAACTACACTTTACAGCAAAAAACTAAGCCCAATCACTTTAAAATTACAAAAAAATGCTAAAAATCATAACAAACTATACCAGAATCACCTAAATTACTTCGGCTACCGTAAATCACCCCCAACTATCCCTTACGACAACAAACCAAACCATATCATCTTAAAATTACAAAAAAAGGTGTACAAATCATAACAAACTATGCCAGACTCACCTAAATTACTTCCGCTACTCTAAATCATCACCAACTAACCCTTACCACAACAAACTAAACCCAATCACTTTTAAATTACAAAAAAATGCTACTAGCCATAGCAAACTATGCCAAACTCACCTTAATTACTTCGGATATCAAAAATCACCCCTAACTACACTTTACAGCAAAAAACTAAGCCCAATCACTTTAAAATTACAAAAAAATGCTAAAAATCATAACAAACTATACCAGAATCACCTAAATTACTTCGGCTACCGTAAATCACCCCCAACTATCCCTTACCACAACAAACCAAACCATATCATCTTAAAATTACAAAAAAAGGTGTACAAATCATAACAAACTATGCCAGACTCACCTAAATTACTTCGGCTACTCTAAATCATCACCAACTAACCCTTACCACAACAAACTAAACCCAATCACTTTTAAATTACAAAAAAATGCTACTAACCATAGCAAACTATGCCAAACTCACCTAAATTACTTCGGCTATCAAAAATCACCCCCAACTACACTTTACAGCAAAAAACTAAGCCCAATCACCTCAAAATTACAAAAAAATGCTAAAAATCATAACAAACTATACCAGAGTCACCTAAATTACTTCGGCTACCGTAAATCACCCCCAACTATCCCTTACGACAACAAACCAAACCATATCATCTTAAAATTACAAAAAAAGATGTACAAATCATAACAAACTATGCCAGACTTACCTAAATTACTTCCGCTACTCTAAATCATTACCAACTAACCCTTACCACAACAGACTAAACCCAATCACTTTTAAATTACAAAAAAATGCTACTAACCATAGCAAACTAGGCCAAACTCACCTAAATTACTTCGGCTATCAAAACTCACCCCCAACTACACTTTACAGCAAAAAACTAAGCCCAATCACTTTAAAATTACAAAAAAATGCTAAAAATCATAACAAACTATACCAGAATCACCTAAATTACTTCGGCTACCGTAAATCACCCCCAACTATCCCTTACCACAACAAACCAAACTATATCACCCTAAAAATACAAAAAAAGGTGTACAAATCATAACAAACTATGCCAGACTCACCTAAATTACTTCGGCTACTCTAAATCATCACCAACTAACCCTTACTCCAACAAACTAAACCCAATCACTTTTAAATTACAAAAAAATGCTACTAACCATAGCAAACTATGCCAAAATCATCTAAATTACTTCGGCTATCAATAATCACCCCCAACTACACTTTACAGCAACAAACTAAGCCCAATCACTTTAAAATTACAAAAAAATGCTAAAAATCATAGCAAACTATACCAGAATCACCTAAATTACTTCGGCTACCGTAAATCACCCCCAACTATCCCTTACCACAACAAACCAAACCATATCATCTTAAAATTACAAAAAAAGGTGTACAAATCATAACAAACTATGCCAGACTCACCTAAATTACTTCGGCTACTCTAAATCATCACCAACTAACCCTTACCACAACAAACTAAACCCAATCACTTTTAAATTACAAAAAAATGCTACTAACCATAGCAAACTATGCCAAACTCACCTAAATTACTTCGGCTATCAAAAATCACCCCCAACTACACTTTACAGCAAAAAACTAAGCCCAATCACCTCAAAATTACAAAAAAATGCTAAAAATCATAACAAACTATACCAGAGTCACCTAAATTACTTCGGCTACCGTAAATCACCCCCAACTATCCCTTACGACAACAAACCAAACCATATCATCTTAAAATTACAAAAAAAGATGTACAAATCATAACAAACTATGCCAGACTTACCTAAATTACTTCCGCTACTCTAAATCATTACCAACTAACCCTTACCACAACAGACTAAACCCAATCACTTTTAAATTATAAAAAAATGCTACTAACCATAGCAAACTAGGCCAAACTCACCTAAATTACTTCGGCTATCAAAAATCACCCCCAACTACACTTTACAGCAAAAAACTAAGCCCAATCACTTTAAAATTACAAAAAAATGCTAAAAATCATAACAAACTATACCAGAATCACCTAAATTACTTCGGCTACCGTAAATCACCCCCAACTATCCCTTACCACAACAAACCAAACTATATCACCCTAAAAATACAAAAAAAGGTGTACAAATCATAACAAACTATGCCAGACTCACCTAAATTACTTCGGCTACTCTAAATCATCACCAACTAACCCTTACTCCAACAAACTAAACCCAATCACTTTTAAATTACAAAAAAATGCTACTAACCATAGCAAACTATGCCAAAATCATCTAAATTACTTCGGCTATCAATAATCACCCCCAACTACACTTTACAGCAACAAACTAAGCCCAATCATTTTAAAATTACAAAAAAATGCTAAAAATCATAACAAACTATACCAGAATCACCTAAATTACTTCGGCTACCGTAAATCACCCCCAACTATCCCTTACCACAACAAACCAAACCATATCATCTTAAAATTACAAAAAAGGTGTACAAATCATAACAAACTATGCCAGACTCACTTAAATTACTTCGGCTACTCTAAATCATCACCAACCAACCCTTACCACAACAAACTAAACCCAATCATTTTTAAATTACAAAAAAATGCTACTAACCATAGCAAACTATGCCAAACTCACTTAAATTACTTCGGCTATCAAAAATCACCCCCAACTACACTTTACAGCAACAAACTAAGCCCAATCACTTTAAAATTACAAAAAAATGCTAAAAATCATAACAAACTATACCAGAATCACCTAAATTACTTCGGCTACCGTAAATCACCCCCAACTATCCCTTACCACAACAAACCAAACCATATCATTTTAAAATTACAAAAAAAGGTGTACAAATCATAACAAATTATGCCACTCACCTAAATTACTTCGGCTACTCTAAATCATCACCAACTAACCCTTACAACAACAAACTAAACCCAATCATTTTTAAATTACAAAAAAATGCTACTAACCATAGCAAACTATGCCAAACTCACTTAAATTACTTCGGCTATCAAAAATCACCCCCAACTACACTTTACAGCAACAAACTAAGCCCAATCACTTTAAAATTACAAAAAAATGCTAAAAATCATAACAAACTATTACAGAATCACCTAAATTACTTCGGCTACCGTAAATCACCACCAACTATCCCTTACGACAACAAACCAAACCATATCATCTTAAAATTACAAAAAAAGATGTACTAATCATAACAAACTATGTCAGACTCACCTAAATTACTTCCGCTACTCTAAATCATCACCAACTAACCCTTACCACAAAAAACTAAACCCAATCACTTTTAAATTACAAAAAAATGCTACTAACCATAGCAAACTATGCCAAACTCACCTAAATTACTTCGGCTATCAAAAATCACCCCCAACTACACTTTACAGCAACAAACTAAGCCCAATCACTTTAAAATTACAAAAAAATGCTAAAAATCATAACAAACTATACCAGAATCACCTAAATTACTTCGGCTACCGTAAATCACCCCCAACTTTCCCTTACGACAACAAACCAAACCATATCATCTTAAAATTACAAAAAAGGTGTACAAATCATAACAAACTATGCCAGACTCACCTAAATTACTTCCGCTACTCTAAATCATCACCAACTAACCCTTACCACAACAAACTAAACCCAATGACTTTTAAATTACAAAAAAATGCTACTAACCATAGCAAACTATGCCAAACTCACCTAAATTACTTCGGCTATCAAAAATCACCCCCAACTACACTTTACAGCAAAAAACTAAGCCCAATCACTTTAAAATTACAAAAAAATGCTAAAAATCATAACAAACTATACCAGAATCACCTAAATTATTTCGGCTACCGTAAATCACCCCCAACTATCCCTTACGAAAACAAACCAAACCATATCATCTTAAAATTACAAAAAAGGTGTACAAATCAACAAACTATGCCAGACTCACCTAAATTACTTCCGCTACTCTAAATCATAACCAACTAACCCTTACCACAACAAACTAAACCCAATGACTTTTAAATTACAAAAAAATGCTACTAACCATAGCAAACTATGCCAAACTCACCTAAATTACTTCGGCTATCAAAAATCACCCCCAACTACACTTTACAGCAAAAAAATAAGCCCAATCACTTTAAAATTACAAAAAAATGCTAAAAATCATAACAAACTATACCAGAATCACCTAAATTATTTCGGCTACCGTAAATCACCCCCAACTATCCCTTACGAAAACAAACCAAACCATATCATCTTAAAATTACAAAAAAGGTGTACAAATCATAACAAACTATGCCAGACTCACCTAAATTACTTCCGCTACTCTAAATCATCACCAACTAACCCTTACCACAACAAACTAAACCCAATGACTTTTAAATTACAAAAAAATGCTACTAACCATAGCAAACTATGCCAAACTCACCTAAATTACTTCGGCTATCAAAAATCACCCCCAACTACACTTTACAGCAAAAAAATAAGCCCAATCACTTTAAAATTACAAAAAAATGCTAAAAATCATAACAAACTATACCAGAATCACCTAAATTACTTCGGCTACCGTAAATCACCCCCAACTATCCCTTACCACAACAAACCAAACCATATCATCTTAAAATTACAAAAAAAGGTGTACAAATCATAAGAAACTATGCCAGACTCACCTAAATTACTTCGGCTATTCTAAATCATCACCAACTAACCCTTACCACAACTAACTAAACCCAATCACTTTTAAATTACAAAAAAAGATGCTACTAACCATAGCAAACTATGCCAAACTCACCTAAATTACTTTGGCTATCAAAAATCACCCCCAACTTCACTTTACAGCAAAAAACTAAGCCCAATCACTTTAAAATTACAAAAAAATGCTAAAAATCATAACAAACTATACCAGAATCACCTAAATTACTTCGGCTACCGTAAATCACCCCCAAATATCCCTTACGACAACAAACCAAACCATATCATCTTAAAATTACAAAAAAAGGTGTACAAATCATAACAAACTATGCCAGACTTACCTAAATTACTTCCGCTACACTAAATCATTACCAACTAACCCTTACCACAACAAACTAAACCCAATCACTTTTAAATTACAAAAAAATGCTACTAACCATAGCAAACTATGCGAAACTCACCTAAATTACTTCGGCTATCAAAAATCACCCCCAACTACACTTTACAGCAAAAAACTAAGCCCAATCACTTTAAAATTACAAAAAAATGCTAAAAAGCATAACAAACTATACCAGAATCACCTAAATTACTTCGGCTACCGTAAATCACCCCCAACAATCCCTTACCACAACAAACCAAACCATATCATTTTAAAATTACAAAAAAAGTTTAATCATAACAATCTATGCCACACTCTCCTAAATTACTTCGGCTACTCTAAATCATCACCAACTAACCCTTACTCCAACAAACTAAACCCAATCACTTTTAAATTACAAAAAAATGCTACTAACCATTGCAAACTATGCCAAACTCATCTAAATTACTTCGGCTATCAATAATCACCTCCAACTACACTTTACAGCAACAAACTAAGCCCAATCACTTTAAAATTACAAAAAAAATGCTAAAAATCATAACAAACTATACCAGAATCATCTAAATTACTTCGGCTACCGTAAATCACCCCCAACTATCCCTTACCACAACAAACCAAACCATATCATCTTAAAATTACAAAAAAAGGTGTACAAATTATAACAAACTATGCCAGACTCACCTAAATTACTTCGGCTACTCTAAATCATCACCAACTAACCCTTACCACAACAAACTAAACCCAATCACTTTTAAATTACAAAAAAATGCTACTAACCATAGCAAACTATGCCAAACTCACCTAAATTACTTTGGCTATCAAAAATCATCCCCAACTACACTTTACAGCAAAAAACTAAGCCCAATTACTTTAAAATTACAAAAAAATGCTAAAAATCATAACAAACTATACCAGAATCACCTAAATTACTTCGGCTACCGTAAATCACCCCCAACTATCCCTTACGACAACAAACTAATCCATATCATCTTAAAATTACAAAAAAAGGTGTACAAATCATAACAAACGATGCCAGACTTACCTAAATTACTTCCGCTACTCTAAATCATTACCAACTAACCCTTACCACAACAAACTAAACCCAATCACTTTTAAATTAAAAAAAAATGCTACTAACCATAGCAAACTATGCCAAACTTACCTAAATTACTTCGGCTATCAAAAATCACCCCAACTACACTTTACAGCAAAAAACAAAGCCCAATCACTTTAAAATTACAAAAAAATGCTAAAAATCATAACAAAATATACCAGAATCACCTAAATTACTTCGGCTACCGTAAATCACCCCCAACTATCCCTTACCACAACAAACCAAACCATATCATCTTAAAATTACAAAAAAAGGTGTACAAATCATAACAAACTATGCCAGACTCACCTAAATTACTTCGGCTACTCTAAATCATTACCAACTCACCCTTACCACAACAAACTAAACCCAATCACTTTTAAATTACAAAAAAATGCTACTAACCACAGCAAACTATGCCAAGCTCACCTAAATTACTTCGGCTATCAAAAATCACCCCCAACTACACTTAACAGCAAAAACCTAAGCCCAATCACTTTAAAATTACAAAAAAATGCTAAAAATCATAACAAACTATACCAGAATCACCTAAATTACTTCGGCTAGAGTAAATAACCCCCAACTATCCCTTTCGACAACAAACCAAACCATATTATCTTAAAATTACAAAAAAAGGTGTACAAATTATAACAAACAATGCCAGACTCACCTAAATTACTTCCGCTACTCTAAATCATCACCAACTATCCCTTACCACAACAAACTAAACCCAATCACTTTTAAACTACAAAAAAATGCTACTAACCATAGCAAACTATGCCAAACTCACCTAAATTACTTCGGCTATCAAAAATCACCCCCAACTACACTTTACAGCAAAAAACTAAGCCCAATCACTTTAAAATTACAAAAAAATGCTAAAAATCATAACAAATTATACCAGAATCACCTAAATTACTTCGGCTACCGTAAATCACCCCCAACTATCCCTTACCACAACAAACCAAACCATATCATATTAAAATTACAAAAAAAGGTGTACAAATCATAACAAACTATGCCAGACTAACCTAAATTACTTCGGCTACTCTAAATCATCACCAACTAACCCTTACCACAACAAACTAAACCCAATCACTTTTAAATTACAAAAAAATGCTACTAACCATAGCAAACTATGCCAAACTCACCTAAATTACTTCGGCTATCAAAAATCACCCCCAACTACACTTTACAGCAAAAAACTAAGCCCAATCACTTTAAAATTACAAAAAAATGCTAAAAATCATAACAAACTATACCAGAATCACCTAAATTACTTCGGCTACCGTAAATCACCCCCAAATATCCCTTACGACAACAAACCAAACCATATCATCTTAAAATTACAAAAAAAGGTGTACAAATCATAACAAACCATGCCAGACTTACCTAAATTACTTCCGCTATTCTAAATCATTACCAACTAACCCTTACCACAACAAACTAAACCCAATCACTTTTAAATTACAAAAAAATGCTACTAACCATAGCAAACTATGCCAAACTCACCTAAATTACTTCGGCTATCAAAAATCACCCCCAACTACACTTTACAGCAAAAAACTAAGCCCAATCATTTTAAAATTACAAAAAAATGCTAAAAATCATAACAAACTATACCAGAATCACCTAAATTACTTCGGCTACCGTAAATCACCCCCAAATATCCCTTACGACAACAAACCAAACCATATCATCTTAAAATTACAAAAAAAGGTGTACAAATCATAACAAACCATGCCAGACTTACCTAAATTACTTCCGCTACTCTAAATCATTACCAACTAACCCTTACCACAACAAACTAAACCCAATCATTTTTAAATTACAAAAAAATGCTACTAACCATAGCAAACTATGCCAAACTCACCTAAATTACTACGGCTATCAAAAATCACCCCCAACTATACTTTACAGCAACAAACTAAGCCCAATCATTTTAAAATTACAAAAAAATGCTAAAAATCATAACAAACTATACCAGAATCACCTAAATTACTTCGGCTACCGTAAATCACCCCTAAGTATCCCTTACGACAACAAACCAAACCATATCATCTTAAAATTACAAAAAACGTGTACAAATCATAACAAACTATGCCAGACTCACCTAAATTACTTCCGCTACTCTAAATCATCACCAACTAACCCTTACCACAACAAACTAAACCTAATCACTTTTAAATTACAAAAAAATGCTACTAACCATAGCAAACTATGCCAAACTCACCTAAATTACTTCGGCTATCAAAAATCACCCCCAACAACACTTTACAGCAAAAAACTAAGCCCAATCACTTTAAAATTACAAAAAAATGCTAAAAATCATAACAAACTATACCAGAATCACCTAAATTACTTCGGCTACCGTAAATCACCCCCAACTATCCCTTACGACAACAAACCAAACCATATCATCTTAAAATTACAAAAAAAGGTGTACAAATCATAAGAAACTATGCCAGACTCACCTAAATTACTTCGGCTATTCTAAATCATCACCAACTAACCCTTACCACAACAAACTAAACCCAATCACTTTTAAATTACAAAAAAATGCTACTAACCATAGCAAACTATGCCAAACTCACCTAAATTACTTCGGCTATCAAAAATCACCCCCAACTACACTTTACAGCAAAAAACTAAGCCCAATCACTTTAAAATTACAAAAAAATGCTAAAAATCATAACAAACTATACCAGAATCACCTAAATTATTTCGGCTACCGTAAATCACCCCCAACTATCCCTTACGACAACAAACCAAACCATATCATCTTAAAATTACAAAAAAGGTGTACAAATCATAACAAACTATGCCAGACTCACCTAAATTACTTCCGCTACTCTAAATCATAACCAACTAACCCTTACCACAACAAACTAAACCCAATCACTTTTAAATTACAAAAAAATGCTACTAACCATAGCAAACTATGCCAAACTCACCTAAATTACTTGGGCTATCAAAAATCTCCCCCAACTACACTTTACAGCAAAAAAATAAGCCCAATCACTTTAAAATTACAAAAAAATGCTAAAAATCATAACAAACTATACCAGAATCACCTAAATTACTTCGGCTACCGTAAATCACCCCCAACTATCCCTTACCACAACAAACCAAACCATATCATCTTAAAATTACAAAAAAAGGTGTACAAATCATAAGAAACTATGCCAGACTCACCTAAATTACTTCGGCTATTCTAAATCATCACCAACTAACCCTTACCACAACAAACTAAACCCAATCACTTTTAAATTACAAAAAAATGCTACTAACCATAGCAAACTATGCCAAACTCACCTAAATTACTTCGGCTATCAAAAATCACCCCCAACTACACTTTACAGCAAAAAACTAAGCCCAATCACTTTAAAATTACAAAAAAATGCTAAAAATCATAACAAACTATACCAGAATCACCTAAATTATTTCGGCTACCGTAAATCACCCCCAACTATCCCTTACGACAACAAATCAAACCATATCATCTTAAAATTACAAAAAAGGTGTACAAATCATAACAAACTATGCCAGACTCACCTAAATTACTTCCGCTACTCTAAATCATAACCAACTAACCCTTACCACAACAAACTAAACCCAATCACTTTTAAATTACAAAAAAATGCTACTAACCATAGCAAACTATGCCAAACTCACCTAAATTACTTGGGCTATCAAAAATCTCCCCCAACTACACTTTACAGCAAAAAAATAAGCCCAATCACTTTAAAATTACAAAAAAATGCTAAAAATCATAACAAACTATACCAGAATCACCTAAATTACTTCGGCTACCGTAAATCACCCCCAACTATCCCTTACCACAACAAACCAAACCATATCATCTTAAAATTACAAAAAAATTTGTACAAATCATAAGAAACTATGCCAGACTCACCTAAATTACTTCGGCTATTCTAAATCATCACCAACTAACCCTTACCACAACTAACTAAACCCAATCACTTTTAAATTACAAAAAAATGCTACTAACCATAGCAAACTAAGCCAAACTCACCTAAATTACTTTGGCTATCAAAAATCACCCCCAACTACACTTTACAGCAAAAAACTAAGCCCAATTACTTTAAAATTACAAAAATATGCTAAAATTCATAACAAACTATACCAGAATCACCTAAATTACTTCGGCTACCGTAAATCACCCCCAAATATCCCTTACGACAACAAACCAAACCATATCATCTTAAAATTACAAAAAAAGGTGTACAAATCATAACAAACTATGCCAGACTTACCTAAATTACTTCCGCTACACTAAATCATTACCAACTAACCCTTACCACAACAAACTAAACCCAATCACTTTTAAATTACAAAAAAATGCTACTAACCATAGCAAACTATGCGAATCTCACTTAAATTACTTCGGCTATCAAAAATCACCCCCAACTACACTTTACAACAAAAAACTAAGCCCAATCACTTTAAAATTACAAAAAAATGCTAAAAAGCATAACAAACTATACCAGAATCACCTAAATTACTTCGGCTACCGTAAATCACCCCCAACTATCCCTTACCACAACAAACCAAACCATATCATCTTAAAATTACAAAAAAAGTTTAATCATAACAATCTATGCCAGACTCACCTAAATTACTTCGGCTACTCTAAATCATCACCAACTAACCCTTACCACAACAAACTAAACCCAATCACTTTTAAATTACAAAAAAATGCTACTAACCATAGCAAACTATGCCAAACTCACCTAAATTACTTCGGCTATCAAAAATCACCCCCAACTACACTTTACAGCAAAAAACTAAGCCCAATCACTTTAAAATTACTAAAATATGCTAAAAATCATAACAAACTATACCAGAAGCACCTAAATTACTTCGGCTACCGTAAATCACCCCCAACTATCCCTTACCACAACAAACCAAACCATATCATCTTAAAATTACAAAAAAAGGTGTACAAATCATTACAAAGTATGCCAGACTCACCTAAATTACTTCGGCTACTCTAAATCATCACCAACTAAACCTTACCACAACAAACTAAACCCAATCACTTTTAAATTACAAAAAAATGCTACTAACCCTAGCAAACTATGCCAAACTCACCTAAATTACTTCGGCTATAAAAATCACCCCCAACTACACTTTACAGCAACAAACTATGCCCAATCACTTTAAAATTACAAAAAAATGCTAAAAATAATAACAAACTATACCAGAATCACCTAAATTACTTCGACTACCGTAAATCATCCCCAACAATCCCTTACCACAACAAACCAAACCATATCATTTTAAAATTACAAAAAAAATGTACAAATCATCACAAACTATGCCAGAATTACCTAAATTACTTCGGCTACTCTAAATCATCACCAACTAACCCTTACCACAACAAACTAAACCCAATCACTTTAAAATTACAAAAAAATGCTAAAAATCATAACACTATACCAGATTCACCTAAATTACTTCGGCTACCGTAAATCACCCCCAACAATCCCTTACCACAACAAACCAAACCATATCATCTTAAAATTACAAAAAAAGGTGTACAAATCATCACAAACTATGCCAGACTCACCTAAATTACTTCGGCTACTCTAAATCATCACCAACTAACCCTTACCACAACAAACTAAACCCAATCACTTTTAAATTACAAAAAAATGCTACTAACCATAGCAAACTATGCCAAACTCATCTAAATTACTTCGGCTATCAATAATCACCCCCAACTACACTTTACAGCAAAAAAACTAAGCCCAATCACTTTAAAATTACACACAAATGCTAAAAATCATAACAAACTATACCAGAATTACCTAAATTACTTCGGCTACCGTAAATCATCCCCAACAATCCCTTACCACAACAAACCAAACCATATCATCTTAAAATTACAAAAAAAGGTGTACAAATCATCACAAACTATGCCAGACTCACCTAAATTACTTCGGCTACTCTAAATCATCACCAACTAACCCTAACCACAACAAACTAAACCCAATCACTTTAAAATTACAAAAAAATGCTAAAAATCATAACACACTATACCAGAATCACCTAAATTACTTCGGCTACCGTAAATCCCCCCCAACAATCCCTTACCACAACAAACCAAACCATATCATCTTAAAATTACAAAAAAAGGTGTACAAATCATCACAAACTATGCCAGACTCACCTAAATTACTTCGGCTACTCTAAATCATCACCAACTAACCCTTACCACAACAAACTAAACCCAATCACTTTTAAATTACAAAAAAATGCTAGTAACCATAGCAAACTATGCCAAACTCATCTAAATTACTTTGGCTATCAATAATCACCCCCAACTACACTTTACAGCAAAAAACTAAGCCCAATCACTTTAAAATTACACAAAAATGCTAAAAATCATAACAAACTATACCAGAATCACCTAAATTACTTCGGCTACCGTAAATCACCCTCAACTATCCTTTACGACAACAAACCAAACCATATCATCTTAAAATTACAAAAAAAGGTGTACAAATCATAACAAACTATGCCAGACATACCTAAATTACTTCCGCTACTCTAAATCATTACCAACTAACCCTTACCACAACAAACTAAACCCAATCACTTTTAAATTACAAAAAAATGCTACTAACCATAGCAAACTATGCCAAACTCACCTAAATTACTTCGGCTATCAAAAATCACCCCCAACTACACTTTACAGCAAAAAACTAAGCCCAATAACTTTAAAATTACACAAAAATGCTAAAAATCATAACAAACTATACCAGAATCACCTAAATTACTTCGGCTACCGTAAATCACTCCCAACTATCCCTTACCACAACAAACCAAACCATATCATCTTAAAATTACAAAAAAAGGTGTACAAATCATAACAAACTATGCCAGACTCACCTAAATTACTTCGGCTACTCTAGATCTTCACCAACTAACCCTTACTCCAACAATCTAAACCCAATCACTTTTAAATTACAAAAAAATGCTACTAACCATAGCAAACTATGCCAAACTCATCTAAATTACTTCGGCTATCAAAAATCACCCCCAACAACACTTTACAGCAAAAAACTAAGCCCAATCACTTTAAAATTACAAAAAAATGCTAAAAATCATAACAAACTATACCAGAATCACCTAAATTACTTCGGCTACTCTAAATCATCACCAACTAACCCTTACTCCAACAATCTAAACCCAATCACTTTTAAATTACAAAAAAATGCTACTAACCATAGCAAACTATGCCAAACTCATCTAAATTACTTCGGCTATCAATAATCACCCCCAACTACACTTTACAGCAACAAACTAAGCCCAATCACTTTAAAATTACAAAAAAATGCTAAAAATCATAACAAACTATACCAGAATCACCTAAATTACTTCGGCTACCGTAAATCACCCCCAACAATCCCTTACCACAAAAAACCAAACCATATCATCTTAAAATTACAAAAAAAGGTGTACAAATCATAACAAACTATGCCAGACTCACCTAAATTACTTCGGCTACTCTAAATCATCACCAAATAACCCTTACCACAACAAACTAAACCCAATCATTTTTAAATTACAAAAAAATGCTACTAATCATAGAAAACTATGCCAAACTCACCTAAATTACTGCGGCTATCAAAAATCACCCCCAACTACTCTTTACAGCAACAAACTAAGCCCAATCAATTTAAAATTACAAAAAAATGCTAAAAATCATAAAAAACTATACCAGAATCACCTAAGTTACTTCGGCTACCGTAAATCACCCCCAACTATCCCTTACCACAACAAACCAAACCATATCATCATAAAATTACAAAAAAAGGTGTACAAATCATTACAAAGTATGCCAGACTCACCTAAATTACTTCGGCTACTCTAAATCATCACCAACTAAACCTTACCACAACAAACTAAACCCAATCACTTTTAAATTACAAAAAAATGCTACTAACCCTAGCAAACTATGCCAAACTCACCTAAATTACTTCGGCTATCAAAAATAACCCCCAACAACACTTTACAGCAAAAAACTAAGCCCAATCACTTTAAAATTACAAAAAAATGCTAAAAATCATAACACACTATACCAGAATCACCTAAATTACTTCGGCTACCGTAAGTCACCCCCAACAATCCCTTACCACAACAAACCAAACCATATCATCTTAAAATTACAAAAAAAGGTGTACAAATCATCACAAACTATGCCAGACTCACCTAAATTACTTCGGATACTCTAAATCATCACCAACTAACCCTTACCACAACAAACTAAACCCAATCACTTTTAAATTACAAAAAAATGCTACTAAACATAGCAAACTATGCCAAACTCACCTAAATTACTTCGGCTATCAAAAATCACCCCCAACAACACTTTACAGCAAAAAACTAAGCCCAATCACTTTAAAATTACAAAAAAATGCTAAAAATCATAACAAACTATACAAGAATCAGCTAAATTACTTCGGCTACCGTAAATCACCCCCAACTATCCCTTACCACAACAAACCAAACCATATCATCTTAAAATTACAAAAAAAGGTGTACAAATCATAACAAACTATGCCAGACTCACCTAAATTACTTCGGCTACTCTAAATCATTACCAACTCACCCTTACCACAACAAACTAAACCCAATCACATTTAAATTACAAAAAAATGCTACTAACCATAGCAAACTATGCCAAACTCACCTAAATTACTTCGGCTATCAAAAATTACCCCCATCTACACTTTACAGCAAAAAACTAAGCCCAATCACTTTAAAATTACAAAAAAATGCTAAAAATCATAACAAACTATACCAGAATCACCTAAATTACTTCGGCTACCGTAAATCACCCCCAACTATCCCTTACGACAACAAACCAAACCATATCATCTTAAAATTACAAAAAAAGGTGTACAAATCATAACAAACTATGCCAGACTCACCTAAATTACTTCCGCTACTCTAAATCATCACCAACTAACCCTTACCACAACAAACTAAACCCAATCATTTTTAAATTACAAAAAAATGCTACTAACCATAGCAAACTATGCCAAACCCACCTAAATTACTTCGGCTATCAAAAATCACCCCCAACAACACTTTACAGCAACAAACTAAGCCCAATCACTTTAAAATTACAAAAAAATGCTAAAAATCATAACAAGCTATACCAGAATCACCTAAATTACTTCGGCTACCGTAAATCACCCCCAACTATCCCTTACGACAACAAACCAAACCATATCATCTTAAAATTACAAAAAAAGGTGTACAAATCATAACAAACTATGCCAGACTCACCTAAATTACTTCGGCTACTCTAAATCATTACCAACTCACCCTTACCACAACAAACTAAACCCAATCACATTTAAATTACAAAAAAATGCTACTAACCATAGCAAACTATGCCAAACTCACCTAAATTACTTCGGCTATCAAAAATTACCCCCAACTACACTTTACAGCAAAAAACTAAGCCCAATCACTTTAAAATTACAAAAAAATGCTAAAAATCATAACAAACTATACCAGAATCACCTAAATTACTTCGGCTACCGTAAATCACCCCCAACTATCCCTTACCACAACAAACCAAACCATATCATCTTAAAATTACAAAAAAAGGTGTACAAATCATAACAAACTATGCCAGACTCACCTAAATTACTTCGGCTACTCTAAATCATTACCAACTCACCCTTACCACAACAAACTAAACCCAATCACATTTAAATTACAAAAAAATGCTACTAACCATAGCAAACTATGCCAAACTCACCTAAATTACTTCGGCTATCAAAAATTACCCCCAACTACACTTTACAGCAAAAAACTAAGCCCAATCACTTTAAAATTACAAAAAAATGCTAAAAATCATAACAAACTATACCAGAATCACCTAAATTACTTCGGCTACCGTAAATCACCCCCAACTATCCCTTACGACAACAAACCAAACCATATCATCTTAAAATTACAAAAAAAGGTGTACAAATCATAACAAACTATGCCAGACTCACCTAAATTACTTCCGCTACTCTAAATCATCACCAACTAACCCTTACCACAACAAACTAAACCCAATCATTTTTAAATTACAAAAAAATGCTACTAACCATAGCAAACTATGCCAAACCCACCTAAATTACTTCGGCTATCAAAAATCACCCCCAACAACACTTTACAGCAACAAACTAAGCCCAATCACTTTAAAATTACAAAAAAATGCTAAAAATCATAACAAGCTATACCAGAATCACCTAAATTACTTCGGCTACCGTAAATCACCCCCAACTATCCCATACGACAACAAACCAAACCATATCATCTTAAAATTACAAAAAAAGGTGTACAAATCATAACAAACTATGCCAGACTCACCTAAATTACTTCGGCTACTCTAAATCATTACCAACTCACCCTTACCACAACAAACTAAACCCAATCACATTTAAATTACAAAAAAATGCTACTAACCATAGCAAACTATGCCAAACTCACCTAAATTACTTCGGCTATCAAAAATTACCCCCAACTACACTTTACAGCAAAAAACTAAGCCCAATCACTTTAAAATTACAAAAAAATGCTAAAAATCATAACAAACTATACCAGAATCACTTAAATTACTTCGGCTACCGTAAATCACCCCCAACTATCCCTTACGACAACAAACCAAACCATATCATCTTAAAATTACAAAAAAGATGTACAAATCATAACAAACTATGCCAGACTCACCTAAATTACTTCCGCTACTCTAAATCATCACCAACTAACCCTTACCACAACAAACTAAACCCAATCACTTTTAAATTACAAAATAATGCTACTAACCATAGCAAACTATGCCAAACTCACCTAAATTACTTCGGCTATCAAAAATCACCCCCAACAACACTTTACAGCAAAAAACTAAGCCCAATCACTTTAAAATTACAAAAAAATGCTAAAAATCATAACAAACTATACCAGAATCACCTAAATTACTTCGGCTACCGTAAATCACCCCCAACTATCCCTTACCACAACAAACCAAACCATATCATCTTAAAATTACAAAAAAAGGTGTACAAATCATAACAAACTATGCCAGACTCACCTAAATTACTTCGGCTACTCTAAATCATTACCAACTCACCCTTACCACAACAAACTAAACCCAATCACATTTAAATTACAAAAAAATGCTACTAACCATAGCAAACTATGCCAAACTCACCTAAATTACTTCGGCTATCAAAAATTACCCCCAACTACACTTTACAGCAAAAAACTAAGCCCAATCACTTTAAAATTACAAAAAAATGCTAAAAATCATAACAAACTATACCAGAATCACCTAAATTACTTCGGCTACCGTAAATCACCCCCAACTATCCCTTACGACAACAAACCAAACCATATCATCTTAAAATTACAAAAAAAGGTGTACAAATCATAACAAACTATGCCAGACTCACCTAAATTACTTCCGCTACTCTAAATCATCACCAACTAACCCTTACCACAACAAACTAAACCCAATCATTTTTAAATTACAAAAAAATGCTACTAACCATAGCAAACTATGCCAAACCCACCTAAATTACTTCGGCTATCAAAAATCACCCCCAACAACACTTTACAGCAACAAACTAAGCCCAATCACTTTAAAATTACAAAAAAATGCTAAAAATCATAACAAGCTATACCAGAATCACCTAAATTACTTCGGCTACCGTAAATCACCCCCAACTATCCCATACGACAACAAACCAAACCATATCATCTTAAAATTACAAAAAAAGGTGTACAAATCATAACAAACTATGCCAGACTCACCTAAATTACTTCGGCTACTCTAAATCATTACCAACTCACCCTTACCACAACAAACTAAACCCAATCACATTTAAATTACAAAAAAATGCTACTAACCATAGCAAACTATGCCAAACTCACCTAAATTACTTCGGCTATCAAAAATTACCCCCAACTACACTTTACAGCAAAAAACTAAGCCCAATCACTTTAAAATTACAAAAAAATGCTAAAAATCATAACAAACTATACCAGAATCACTTAAATTACTTCGGCTACCGTAAATCACCCCCAACTATCCCTTACGACAACAAACCAAACCATATCATCTTAAAATTACAAAAAAGATGTACAAATCATAACAAACTATGCCAGACTCACCTAAATTACTTCCGCTACTCTAAATCATCACCAACTAACCCTTACCACAACAAACTAAACCCAATCACTTTTAAATTACAAAATAATGCTACTAACCATAGCAAACTATGCCAAACTCACCTAAATTACTTCGGCTATCAAAAATCACCCCCAACAACACTTTACAGCAAAAAACTAAGCCCAATCACTTTAAAATTACAAAAAAATGCTAAAAATCATAACAAACTATACCAGAATCACCTAAATTACTTCGGCTACCGTAAATCACCCCCAACTATCCCTTACCACAACAAACCAAACCATATCATCTTAAAATTACAAAAAAAGGTGTACAAATCATAACAAACTATGCCAGACTCACCTAAATTACTTCGGCTACTCTAAATCATTACCAACTCACCCTTACCACAACAAACTAAACCCAATCACATTTAAATTACAAAAAAATGCTACTAACCATAGCAAACTATGCCAAACTCACCTAAATTACTTCGGCTATCAAAAATTACCCCCAACTACACTTTACAGCAAAAAACTAAGCCCAATCACTTTAAAATTACAAAAAAATGCTAAAAATCATAACAAACTATACCAGAATCACCTAAATTACTTCGGCTACCGTAAATCACCCCCAAATATCCCTTGCCACAACAAACCAAACCATATCATCTTAAAATTACAAAAAAAGGTGTACAAATCATAACAAACTATGCCAGACTCACCTAAATTATTTCGGCTACTCTTAATCATCACCAACTAACCCTTACCACAACAAACTAAACCCAATCACTTTTAAATTACAAAAAAATGCTACTAACAATAGCAAACTCTGCCAAACTCACCTAAATTACTTCGGCTATCAAAAATCACCCCCAACTACACTTTACAGCAAAAAACTAAGCCCAATCACTTTAAAATTACAAAAAATGCTAAAAATCATAACAAACTATACCAGAATCAACTAAATTATTTCGGCTACCGTAAATCACCCCCAACTATCCCTTACGACAACAAACCAAACCATATCATCTTAAAATTACAAAAAAAGATGTACAAATCATAACAAACTATGCCAGACTTACCTAAATTACTTCCGCTACTCTAAATCATTACCAACTAACCCTTACCACAACAGACTAAACCCAATCACTTTTAAATTACAAAAAAATGCTACTAACCATAGCAAACTATGCCAAACTCACCTAAGTTACTTCGGCTATCAAAAATCACCCCCAACTACACTTTACAGCAAAAAACTAAGCCCAATCACTTTAAAATTACAAAAAAATTCTAAAAATCATAACAAACTATACCAGAATCTCCTAAATTACTTCGGCTACCGTAAATCACCCCCAACTATCCCTTACCACAACAAACCAAACCATATCATCTTAAAATTACAAAAAAAGGTGTACAAATAATAACAAACTATGCCAGACTCACCTAAATTACTTCGGCTACTCTACATCATCACCAACTAACCCTTATCACAACAAACTGAACCCAATCACTTTTATATTACAAAAAAATGCTACTAACCACAGCAAACTATGCCAAACTCACCTAAATTACTTCGGCTATCAAAAATCACACCCAACTACACTTTACAGCAACAAACTAAACCCAATCACTTTAAAATTACAAAAAAATGCTAAAAATTATAACAAACTATACCAGAATCACCTAAATTACTTCGGCTACCGTAAATCACCCCCAACTATCCCTTACCACAGCAAACCAAACCATATCATCTTAAAATTACAAAAAAAGGTGTACAAATCATAACAAACTATGCCAGACTCACCTAAACTACTTCGGCTACTCTAAATCATCACCAACTAAACCTTACCACAACAAACTAAACCCAATCACTTTTAAATTACAAAAAAATGCTACTAACCATAGCAAACTATGCCAAACTCACCTAAATTACTTCAGCTATCAAAAATCACCCCCAACTACACTTTACAGCAACAAACTAAGCCCAATCACTTTAAAATTAAAAAAAAATTCTAAAAATCATAACAAACTATACCAGAATCTCCTAAATTACTTCGGCTACCGTAAATCACCCCCAACTATCCCTTACCACAACAAACCAAACCATATCATCTTAAAATTACAAAAAAAGGTGTACAAATAATAACAAACTATGCCAGACACACCTAAATTACTTCGGCTACTCTACATCATCACCAACTAACCCTTACCACAACAAACTGAACCCAATCACTTTTAAATTACAAAAAAATGCTACTAACCATAGCAAACTATGCCAAACTCACCTAAATTACTTCGGCTATCAAAAATTACACCCAACTACACTTTAAAGCAACAAACTAAACCCAATCACTTTAAAATTACAAAAAAATGCTAAAAATTATAAAAAACTATACCAGAATCACCTAAATTACTTCGGCTACCGTAAATCACCCCCAACTATCCCTTACCACAACAAACCAAACCATATCATCTTAAAATTACAAAAAAAGGTGTACAAATCATAACAAACTATGCCAGACTCACCTAAATTACTTCGGCTACTCTAAATCATCACCAACTAAACCTTACCACAACAAACTAAACCCAATCACTTTTAAAGTACAAAAAAATGCTACTAACCATAGCAAACTATGCCAAACTCACCTAAATTACTTCGGCTATCAAAAATCACCCCCAACTACACTTTACAGCAACAAACTAAGCCCAATCACTTTAAAATTACAAAAAAATGCTAAAAATAATAACAAACTATACCAGAATTACCTAAATTACTTCGACTACCGTAAATCACCCCCAACAATCCCTTACCACAACAAACCAAACCATATTATCTTAAAATTACAAAAAAAGGTGTACAAATCATCACAAACTATGCCAGACTCACCTAAATTACTTCGGCTACTCTAAATCATCACCAACTAACCCTTACCACAACAAACTAAACCCAATCACTTTTAAATTACAAAAAAATGCTACTAACCATAGCAAACTATGCCAAACTCACCTAAATTACTTCGGCTATCAAAAATCACCCACAACAACACTTTACAGCAAAAAACTAAGCCCAATCGCTTTAAAATTACAAAAAAATGCTAAAAATTATAACAAACTATACCAGAATCACCTAAATTACTTCGGCTACCGTAAATCACCCCCAACTATCCCTTACCACAACAAACCAAACCATATCATCTTAAAATTACAAAAAAAAGTGTACAAATATTAACAAACTATGACAGACTAACCTAAATTACTTCGGCTACTCTAAATCATTACCAACTCACCCTTACTACAACAAACTAAACCCAATCACTTTTAAATTACAAAAAAATGCTACTAACCATAGCAAACTATGCCAAACTCACCTAAATTACTTCGGCTATCAAAAATCACCCCCAACTACACTTTACAGCAAAAAACTTAGCCCAATAACTTTAAAATTACAAAAAAATTCTAAAAATCATAACAAACTATACCAGAATCACCTAAATTACTTCGGCAACCGTAAATCACCCCCAACTATCCCTTATCACAACAAACCAAACCATATCATCTTAAAATTACAAAAAAAGTGTACAAATAATAACAAAATATGCCAGACTCACCTAAATTACTTCGGCTACTCTACATCATCACCAACTAACAATTACCACAACAAACTAAACCCAATCACTTTTAAATTACAAAAAAATGCTACTAACCATAGCAAACTATGCCAAACTCACCTAAATTACTTCGGCTATCAAAAATCACACCCAACTACACTTTACAGGAACAAACTAAGCCCAATCACTTTAAAATTACAAAAAAATGCTAAAAATCATAACAAACTATACCAGAATCACCTAAATTACTTCGGCTACCGTAAATCACCCCCAACTATCCCTTACTGCAACAAACCAAACCATATCATCTTAAAATTACAAAAAAAGGTGTACAAATCATAAGAAACTATGCCAGACTCACCTAAATTACTTCGGCTACTCTAAATCATCACCAACTCACCCTTACCACAACAAACTAAACCCAATCACTTTTAAATTACAAAAAAATGCACCTAACCATAGCAAACTATGCCAAACTCACCTAAATTACTTCGACTATCAAAAATTACCCCCAACTACACTTTACAGCAAAAAAATAAGCCCAATCACTTTAAAATTACAAAAAAATGCTAAAAATCATAACGATCTATACCAGAATCACCTAAATTACTTCGGCTACCGTAAATCACCCCCAACTATCCCTTACCGCAACAAACCAAACCATATCATCTTAAAATTACAAAAAAAGATGTACAAATCATAAGAAACTATGCCAGACTCACCTAAATTACTTCGGCTACTCTAAATCATCATCAACTAACCCTTACCACAACAAACTAAACCCAATCACTTTTAAATTACAAAAAAATGCTATTAACCATAGCAAACTATGCCAAACTCACCTAAATTACTTCGGCTATCAAAAATCACCCCCAACTACACTTTACAGCAAAAAACTAAGCCCAATCACTTTAAAATTACAAAAAAATGCTAAAAATCATAACAAACTATACCAGAATCACCTAAATTACTTCGGCTACCGTAAATCACCCCCAAATATCCCTTACGACAACAAACCAAACCATATCATCTTAAAATTACAAAAAAAGGTGTACAAATCATAACAAACTATGCCAGACTTACCTAAATTACTTCCGCTACACTAAATCATTACCAACTAACCCTTACCACAACAAACTAAACCCAATCACTTTTAAATTACAAAAAAATGCTACTAACCATAGCAAACTATGCCAAACTCACCTAAATTACTTCGGCTATCAAAAATCACCCCCAACTACACTTTACAGCAAAAAACTAAGCCCAATCACTTTAAAATTACAAAAAAATGCTAAAAAGCATAACAAACTATACCAGAATCACCTAAATTACTTCGGCTACCGTAAATCACCCCCAACTATCCCTTACCACAACAAACCAAACCATATCATCTTAAAATTACAAAAAAAGGTTAATTATAACAATCTATGCCAGACTCACCTAAATTACTTCGGCTACTCTAAATCATCACCAACTAACCCTTACCCAACAAACTAAACCCAATCACTTTTAAATTACAAAAAAATGCTACTAACCATAGCAAACTATGCCAAACTCATCTAAATTACTTCGACTATCAATAATCACTCCCAACTACACTTTACAGCAAAAAACTAAGCCCAATCACTTTAAAATTATACAAAAAAATGCTAAAAATCATAACAAACTATACCAGAATCACCTAAATTACTTCGGCTACCGTAAATCACCCCCAACTATCCCTTACCACAACAAACCAAACCATATCATCTTAAAATTACAAAAAAAGGTGTACAAATCATAACAAACTATGCCAGACCCACCTAAATTACTTCCGCTATTCTAAATCATCACCATCTAACCCTTACCACAACAAACTAAACCCAATTACTTTTAAATTACAAAAAAATGCTACTAACCATAGCAAACTATGCCAAACTCACCTAAATTACTTCGGCTATCAAAATCACTCCCAACTACACTTTACAGCAAAAAACTAAGCCCAATCACTTTAAAATTACAAAAAAATGCTAAAAATCATAACAAACTATACCAGAATCACCTAAATTACTTCGGCTACCGTAAATCACCCCCAACTATCCCTTACCACAACAAACCAAACCATATCAACTTAAAATTACAAAAAAAGGTGTACAAATTATAACAAACTATGCCAGACTCACCTAAATTACTTCCGCTATTCTAAATCATCACCATCTAACCCTTATAACAACAAACTAAACCCAATCACTTTTAAATTACAAAAAAATGCTACTAACCATAGGAAACTATGCCAAACTCACCTAAATTACTTCGGCTATCAAAAATCACCCCCAACTACACTTTACAGCAACAAACTAAGCCCAATTACTTTAAAATTACAAAAAAATGCTAAAAATCATAACAAACTATACCAGAATCATCTAAATTACTTCGGCTACCGTAAATCACCCCCAACTATCCCTTACCACAACAAACCAAACCATATCATCTTAAAATTACAAAAAAAGGTTTACAAATCATAACAAACTATGCCAGACCCACCTAAATTACTTCGGCTTCTCTAAATCATCACCAACTAACCCTTACCACAACAAACCAAACCCAATCACTTTTAAATTACAAAAAAATGCTACTAATCATAGCAAACTATACCAAACTCACCTAAATTACTTTGGCTATCAAAAATCACCCCCAACTACACTTTACAGCAAAAAACTAGGCCCAATCACTTTAAAATTACAAAAAAATGCTAAAAATCATAACAAACTATACCAGAATCACCTAAATTACTTCGGCTACCGTCAATCACCCCCAACTATCCCTTACGACAACAAACCAAACCATAACAACTTAAAATTACAAAAAAAAGTGTACAAATTATAACACACTATGCCAGACTCACCTAAATTACTTCCGCTATTCTAAATCATCACCATCTAACCCTTACCACAACAAACTAAACCCAATCACTTTTAAATTACAAAAAAATGCTACTAACCATAGCAAACTATGCCAAACTCACCTAAATTACTTCGGCTATCAAAAATCACTCCCAACTACACTTTACAGCAAAAAACTAAGCCCAATCACTTTAAAATTACAAAAAAATGCTAAAAATCATAACAAACTATACCAGAATCACCTAAATTACTTCGGCTACCGTAAATCACCCCCAACTATCCCTTACCACCACAAACCAAACCATATCATCTTAAAATTACAAAAAAAGGTGTACAAATCATAACAAACTATGCCAGACTCACCTAAATTACTTTCGCTATTCTAAATCATCACCATCTAACCCTTACCACAACAAACTAAACCCAATCACTTTTAAATTACAAAAAAATGCTACTAACCATAGCAAACTATGCCAAACTCACCTAAATTATTTCGGCTATCAAAAATCACCCCCAACTACACTTTACAGCAAAAAACTAAGCCCAATCAATTTAAAATTACAAAAAAATGCTAAAAATCATAACAAACTATACCAGAATCACCTAAATTACTTCGGTTACCGTAAATCACCCCCAACTATCCCTTACCACAACAAACCAAACCATATCATCTTAAAATTACAAAAAAAGGTGTACAAATCATAACAATCTATGCCAGACTCATCTAAATTACTTCGGCTACTCTAAATCATCACCAACTAACCCTTACTCCAACAAACTAAACCCAATCACTTTTAAATTACAAAAAAATGCTACTAACCATAGCAAACTATGCCAAATTCATTTAAATTACTTCGGCTATCAATAATCACCCACAACTACACTTTACAGCAACAAACTAAGCCCAATCACTTTAAAATTACAAAAAAATGCTAAAAATCATAACAAACTATACCAGAATCACCTAAATTACTTCGGCTACCGTAAATCACCCCCAACTATCCCTTACCGCAACAAACCAAACCATATCATCTTAAAATTACAAAAAAAGGTGTACAAATCATAAGAAACTATGCCAGACTCACCTAAATTACTTCGGCTACTCTAAATCATCACCAACTCACCCTTACCACAACAAACTAAACCCAATCACTTTTAAATTACAAAAAAATGCACCTAACCATAGCAAACTATGCCAAACTCACCTAAATTACTTCGGCTATCAAAAATTACCCCCAACTACACTTTACAGCAAAAAAATAAGCCCAATCACTTTAAAATTACAAAAAAATGCTAAAAATCATAACGATCTATACCAGAATCACCTAAATTACTTCGGCTACCGTAAATCACCCCCAACTATCCCTTACCGCAACAAACCAAACCATATCATCTTAAAATTACAAAAAAAGATGTACAAATCATAAGAAACTATGCCAGACTCACCTAAATTACTTCGGCTACTCTAAATCATCATCAACTAACCCTTACCACAACAAACTAAACCCAATCACTTTTAAATTACAAAAAAATGCTATTAACCATAGCAAACTATGCCAAACTCACCTAAATTACTTCGGCTATCAAAAATCACCCCCAACTACACTTTACAGCAAAAAACTAAGCCCAATCACTTTAAAATTACAAAAAAATGCTAAAAATCATAACAAACTATACCAGAATCACCTAAATTACTTCGGCTACCATAAATCACCCCCAAATATCCCTTACGACAACAAACCAAACCATATCATCTTAAAATTAAAAAAAAAGGTGTACAATTCATAACAAACTATGCCAGACTTACCTAAATTACTTCCGCTACACTAAATCATTACCAACTAACCCTTACCACAACAAACTAAACCCAATCACTTTTAAATTACAAAAAAATGCCACTAACCATAGCAAACTATGCCAAACTCACCTAAATTACTTCGGCTATCAAAAATCACCCCCAACTACACTTTACAGCAACAAACTAAGCCCAATCACTTTAAAATTACAAAAAAATGCTAAAAATCATAACAAACTATACCAGAATCATCTAAATTACTTTGGCTACCGTAAATCACCCCCAACTATCCCTTACCACAACAAACCAAACCATATCATCTTAAAATTACAAAAAAAGGTGTACAAATCATAACAAACTATGCCAGACCCACCTAAATTACTTCGGCTTCTCTAAATCATTACCAACTAACCCTTACCACAACAAACCAAACCCAATCACTTTTAAATTACAAAAAAATGCTACTAACCATAGCAAACTATGCCAAACTCACCTAAATTTCTTCGGCTATCAAAAATCACTCCCAACTACACTTTACAGCAAAAAACTAAGCCCAATCACTTTAAAATTATACAAAAAAATGCTAAAAATCATAACAAACTATACCAGAATCACCTAAATTACTTCGGCTACCGTAAATCACCCCCAACTATCCCTTACCACAACAAACCAAACCATATCATCTTAAAATTACAAAAAAAGGTGTACAAATCATAACAAACTATGCCAGACCCACCTAAATTACTTCCGCTATTCTAAATCATCACCATCTAACCCTTACCACAACAAACTAAACCCAATTACTTTTAAATTACAAAAAAATGCTACTAACCATAGCAAACTATGCCAAACTCACCTAAATTACTTCGGCTATCAAAATCACTCCCAACTACACTTTACAGCAAAAAACTAAGCCCAATCACTTTAAAATTACAAAAAAATGCTAAAAATCATAACAAACTATACCAGAATCACCTAAATTACTTCGGCTACCGTAAATCACCCCCAACTATCCCTTACCACAACAAACCAAACCATATCAACTTAAAATTACAAAAAAAGGTGTACAAATTATAACAAACTATGCCAGACTCACCTAAATTACTTCCGCTATTCTAAATCATCACCATCTAACCCTTATAACAACAAACTAAACCCAATCACTTTTAAATTACAAAAAAATGCTACTAACCATAGGAAACTATGCCAAACTCACCTAAATTACTTCGGCTATCAAAAATCACCCCCAACTACACTTTACAGCAACAAACTAAGCCCAATTACTTTAAAATTACAAAAAAATGCTAAAAATCATAACAAACTATACCAGAATCATCTAAATTACTTCGGCTACCGTAAATCACCCCCAACTATCCCTTACCACAACAAACCAAACCATATCATCTTAAAATTACAAAAAAAGGTTTACAAATCATAACAAACTATGCCAGACCCACCTAAATTACTTCGGCTTCTCTAAATCATCACCAACTAACCCTTACCACAACAAACCAAACCCAATCACTTTTAAATTACAAAAAAATGCTACTAATCATAGCAAACTATACCAAACTCACCTAAATTACTTTGGCTATCAAAAATCACCCCCAACTACACTTTACAGCAAAAAACTAGGCCCAATCACTTTAAAATTACAAAAAAATGCTAAAAATCATAACAAACTATACCAGAATCACCTAAATTACTTCGGCTACCGTCAATCACCCCCAACTATCCCTTACGACAACAAACCAAACCATAACAACTTAAAATTACAAAAAAAAGTGTACAAATTATAACACACTATGCCAGACTCACCTAAATTACTTCCGCTATTCTAAATCATCACCATCTAACCCTTACCACAACAAACTAAACCCAATCACTTTTAAATTACAAAAAAATGCTACTAACCATAGCAAACTATGCCAAACTCACCTAAATTACTTCGGCTATCAAAAATCACTCCCAACTACACTTTACAGCAAAAAACTAAGCCCAATCACTTTAAAATTACAAAAAAATGCTAAAAATCATAACAAACTATACCAGAATCACCTAAATTACTTCGGCTACCGTAAATCACCCCCAACTATCCCTTACCACCACAAACCAAACCATATCATCTTAAAATTACAAAAAAAGGTGTACAAATCATAACAATCTATGCCAGACTCATCTAAATTACTTCGGCTACTCTAAATCATCACCAACTAACCCTTACTCCAACAAACTAAACCCAATCACTTTTAAATTACAAAAAAATGCTACTAACCATAGCAAACTATGCCAAATTCATTTAAATTACTTCGGCTATCAATAATCACCCACAACTACACTTTACAGCAACAAACTAAGCCCAATCACTTTAAAATTACAAATAAATGCTAAAAATCATAACAAACTATACCAGAATCACCTAAATTACTTCGGCTACCGTAAATCACCCCCAACTATCCCTTACCACAACAAACCAAACCATATCATCTTAAAATTACAAAAAAGGTGTACAAATCATAACAAACTATGCCAGACTCACCTAAATTACTTCGGCTACTCTAAATCATCACCAACTAACCCTTATCACAACAAACTAAACCCAATCACTTTTAAATTACAAAAAAATGCTACTAACCATAGCAAACTATGCCAAACTCACCTAAATTACTTCGGCTATCAAAAATCACCCCCAACTACACTTTACAGCAACAAACTAAGCCCAATCACTTTAAAATTACAAAAAAATGCTAAAAATCATAACAAACTATACCAGAATCATCTAAATTACTTCGGCTACCGTAAATCACCCCCAACTATCCCTTACCACAACAAACCAAACCATATCATCTTAAAATTACAAAAAAAGGTGTACAAATCATAACAAACTATGCCAGACTCACCTAAATTACTTCGGCTACTCTAAATCATCACCAACTAACCCTTACCACAACAAACTAAACCCAATCACTTTTAAATTACAAAAAAACGCTACTAACCATAATAAACTATGCCAAATTCACCTAAATTACTTCGGCTATCAAAAATCACCCCCAACTACACTTTACAGCAAAAAACTAAGCCCAATCACTTTAAAATTACAAAAAAATGCTAAAAATCATAACAAACTATACCAGAATCACCTAAATTACTTCGGCTACCGTAAATCACCCCCAACTATCCCTTACGACAACAAACCAAACCATATCATTGTAAAATTACAAAAAAAGGTGTACAAATCATAACAAACTATGCCAGACTTACCTAAATTACTTCCGCTACTCTAAATCATTACCAACTAACCCTTACCACAACAAACTAAACCCAATCAGTTTTAAATTACAAAAAAATGCTACTAACCATAGCAAACTATGCCAAACTCACCTAAATTACTTCGGCTATCAAAAATCACCCCCAACTACACTTTACAGCAACAAACTAAGCCCAATCACTTTAAAATTACAAAAAAATGCTAAAAATCATAACAAACTATACCAGAATCATCTAAATTACTTCGGCTACCGTAAATCACCCCCAACTATCCCTTACCACAACAAACCAAACCATATCATCTTAAAATTACAAAAAAAGGTGTACAAATCATAACAAACTATGCCAGACTCACCTAAATTACTTCGGCTACTCTAAATCATCACCAACTAACCCTTACCACAACAAACTAAACCCAATCACTTTTAAATTACAAAAAAACGCTACTAACCATAGCAAACTATGCCAAATTCACCTAAATTACTTCGGCTATCAAAAATCACCCCCAACTACACTTTACAGCAAAAAACTAAGCCCAATCACTTTAAAATTACAAAAAAATGCTAAAAATCATAACAAACTATACCAGAATCACCTAAATTACTTCGGCTACCGTAAATCACCCTCAACTATCCCTTACGACAACAAACCAAACCATATCATCTTAAAATTACAAAAAAAGGTGTACAAATCATAACAAACTATGCCAGACTCACCTAAATTTCTTCGGCGACTCTAAATCATCACCAACTAACCCTTACTCCAACAATCTAAACCCAATCACTTTTAAATTACAAAAAAATGCTATTAACCATAGCAAACTATGCCAAACTCATCTAAATTACTTTGGCTTTCAATAATCACTCCCAACTACACTTTACAGCAACAAACTAAGCCCAATCACTTTAAAATTACAAAAAAATGCTAAAAATCATAACAAACTATACCAGAATCACCTAAATTACTTCGGCTAGCGTAAATCACCCCCAACTATCCCTTACCACAAAAAACAAAACCATATCATCTTAAAATTACAAAAAAAGGTGTACAAATCATAACAAACTATGCCAGACTCACCTAAATTACTTCGGCTACTCTAAATCATCACCAAATAACCCTTACCACAACAAACTAAACCCAATCACTTTTAAATTACAAAAAAATGCTACTAACCATAGCAAACTATGCCAAACTCACCTAAATTACTGCGGCTATCAAAAATCACCCCCAACTACACTTTACAGCAACAAACTAAGCCCAATCACTTTAAAATTACAAAAAAATGCTAAAAATCATAACAAACTATACCAGAAACACCTAAGTTACTTCGGCTACCGTAAATCACCCCCAACTATCCCTTACCACAACAAACCAAACCATATCATCATAAAATTACAAAAAAAGGTGTACAAATCATTACAAAGTATGCCAGACTCACCTAAATTACTTCGGCTACTCTAAATCATCACCAACTAAACCTTACCACAACAAACTAAACCCAATCACTTTTAAATTACAAAAAAATGCTACTAACCATAGCAAACTATGCCAAACTCACCTAAATTACTTCGGCTATCAAAAATCACCACCAACAACACTTTACAGCAAAAAACTAAGCCCAATCACTTTAAAATTACAAAAAAATGCTAAAAAACATAACACACTATACCAGAATCACCTAAATTACTTCGGCTACCGTAAATCACCCCCAACAATCCCTTACCACAACAAACCAAACCATATCATCTTAAAATTTCAAAAAAAGGTGTACAAATCATAACAAACTATGCCAGACTCACCTAAATTTCTTCGGCGACTCTAAATCATCACCAACTAACCCTTACTCCAACAATATAAACCCAATCACTTTTAAATTACAAAAAAATGCTACTAAACATAGCAAACTATGCCAAACTCATCTAAATTACTTCGGCTTTCAATAATCACCCCCAACTACACTTTACAGCAACAAACTAAGCCCAATCACTTTAAAATTACAAAAAAATGCTAAAAATCATAACAAACTATACCAGAATCACCTAAATTACTTCGGCTACCGTAAATCACCCCCAACTATCCCTTACGACAACAAACCAAACCATATCATTGTAAAATTACAAAAAAAGGTGTACAAATCATAACAAACTATGCCAGACTTACCTAAATTACTTCCGCTACTCTAAATCATTACCAACTAACCCTTACCACAACAAACTAAACCCAATCAGTTTTAAATTACAAAAAAATGCTACTAACCATAGCAAACTGTGCCAAACTCACCTAAATTACTTCGGCTATCAAAAATCACCCCCAACTACACTTTACAGCAAAAAACTAGGCCCAATCACTTTAAAATTACAAAAAAAATGCTAAAAATCATAACAAACTATACCAGAATCACCCAAATTACTTCGGCTACCGTAAATCACCCCCAACTATCCCTTACCACAACAAACCAAACCATATCATCTTAAAATTACAAAAAAAGGTGTACAAATCATAACAAACTATGCCAGACTCACCTAAATTTCTTCGGCGACTCTAAATCATCACCAACTAACCCTTACTCCAACAATCTAAACCCAATCACTTATAAATTACAAAAAAATGCTACTAACCATAGCAAACTATGCCAAACTCATCTAAATTACTTCGGCTTTCAATAATCACCCCCAACTACACTTTACAGCAACAAACTAAGCCCAATCACTTTAAAATTACAAAAAAATGCTAAAAATCATATCAAACTATACCAGAATCACCTAAATTACTTCGGCTACCGTAAATCACCCCCAACTATCCCTTACGACAACAAACCAAACCATATCATTGTAAAATTACAAAAAAAGGTGTACAAATCATAACAAACTATGCCAGACTTACCTAAATTACTTCCGCTACTCTAAATCATTACCAACTAACCCTTACCACAACAAACTAAACCCAATCAGTTTTAAATTACAAAAAAATGCTACTAACCATAGCAAACTATGCCAAACTCACCTAAATTACTTCGGCTATCAAAAATCACCCCCAACTACACTTTACAGCAAAAAACTAGGCCCAATCACTTTAAAATTACAAAAAAAATGCTAAAAATCATAACAAACTATACCAGAATCACCTAAATTACTTCGGCTACCGTAAATCACCCCCAACTATCCCTTACCACAACAAACCAAACCATATCATCTTAAAATTACAAAAAAAGGTGTACAAATCATAACAAACTATGCCAGACTCACCTAAATTTCTTCGGCGACTCTAAATCATCACCAACTAACCCTTACTCCAACAATCTAAACCCAATCACTTTTAAATTACAAAAAAATGCTACTAACCATAGCAAACTATGCCAAACTCATCTAAATTACTTCGGCTTTCAATAATCACCCCCAACTACACTTTACAGCAACAAACTAAGCCCAATCATTTAAAATTACAAAAAAATGCTAAAAATCATAACAAACTATACCAGAATCACCTAAATTACTTCGGCTACCGTAAATCACCCCCAACTATCCCTCTCCACAAAAAACCAAACCATATCATCTTAAAATTACAAAAAAAGGTGTACAAATCATAACAAACTATGCCAGACTCACCTAAATTACTTCGGGTACTCTAAATCATCACCAAATAACCCTTACCACAACAAACTAAACCCAATCACTTTTAAATTACAAAAAAATGCTACTAACCATAGCAAACTATGCCAAACTCACCTAAATTACTGCGGCTATCAAAAATCACCCCCAACTACACTTTACAGCAACAAACTAAGCCCAATCACTTGAAAATTACAAAAAAATGCTAAAAATAATAACAAACTATACCAGAATCACCTAAATTACTTCGACTATCGTAAATCACCCCCAACAATCCCTTACCACAACAAACCAAACTATATCATTTTAAAATTACAAAAAAAGGTGTACAAATCATCACAAACTATGCCAGACTCACCTAAATTACTTCGGCTACTCTAAATCATCACCAACTAACCCTTACCACAACAAACTAAACCCAATCACTTTTAAATTACAAAAAAATGCTACTAACCATAGCAAACTATGCCAAACTCACCTAAATTACTTCGGCTATCAAAAATCACCCCCAACTACACTTTACAGCAAAAAACTAAGCCCAATCACTTTAAAATTACAAAAAAATGCTAAAAATCATAACAAATTATACCAGAATCACCTAAATTACGTCGGCTACCGTAAATCACCCCCAACTATCCCTTACCACAACAAACCAAACCATAAAATCTTAAAATTACAAAAAAAGGTGTACAAATCATAACAAACTATGCCAGACTCACCTAAATTACTTCGGCTACTCTAAGTCATCACCAACTAACCCTTACTCCAACAATCTAAACCCAATCACTTTTAAATTACAAAAAAATGCTTCTAACCATAGCAAACTATGCCAAACTCATCTAAATTACTTCGGCTATCAATATTCACCCCCAACTACACTTTACAGCAACAAACTAAGCCCAATCACTTTAAAATTACAAAAAAATGCTAAAAATCATAACAAACGATACCAGAATCACCTAAATTACTTCGGCTACCGTAAATCAACCCCAACTATCCCTTACCACAAAAAACCAAACCATATCATCTTAAAATTACAAAAAAAGGTGTAAAAATCATAACAAACTATGCCAGACTCACCTAAATTACTTCCGCTACTCTAAATCATCACCAAATAACCCTTACCACAACAAACTAAACCCAATCACTTTTAAATTACAAAAAAATGCTACTAAACATAGCAAACTATGCCAAACTCACCTAAATTACTGCGGCTATCAAAAATCACCCCCAACTACACTTTACAGCAACAAACTGAGCCCAATCATTTTAAAATTTCAAAAAAATGTTAAAAATCATAAAAAACTATACCAGAACTAGCTGAATGTACCCGGCGTTGCCCGGACGTAGATTAAATAAACGCAGTGTTGACAAAAGTGGTGTATTTGTGATGTAGACTAATCGACATTATAATACAATTAAACAGGAATGCTCTACTTTTCCAATCACAAAATAAACAAATTTGCTGAAATTAACCTGCATTGCCAGGACCGGGTACTTCAATATGATTTGGAAAATTACGATAATTTCGTTTCTGGGTGCAAGCTCCTTTTTTTTCACTCTTTTTCACTCTTCAAGAAAAGGAGAGTTGACAGAGAAGCTGAACTATTCCAAATTATTCCCATTTAGTTCTCTAACAACGTTAAAGAATGTCTTCGAAGAATGTTGAAATATATAAATACATAATTTCACACCATAAAAACGATGTATTTGATGTAGTTTCGGATGATAAGGTTTTTTTGGGGATTGTTTTGAATGGTTATTGATGTTTGGCGGGGTTTAGCTTTGGCGGATTAAACGAAACTTTTGGTAATTTTAATGCGATTGGGTTTAGTTTGGCTTGGTAAGAAGTGGTTGGGGTGATATAGCGGAAATCAAAGTAATTTATGCGATTTTAGGGTAGATTGCTTGTAATTCGTAATTTTTTTACATTTTAGATTGATGTGGGGTAGTTTGGAATGGCAAGTGTATGATTTTTGAGAGTAGTTTGGAATGGTACATTATGTTTAGGGGTGTTTAACGTATTCAGGTAAAATATACAGAAAATTTGGTAATTTAAAAATGAACAATTATAGTGCGAACCTCTTGAGCTCTATTTTCGGTAATAAAATGCAATAGGAAAGATAGTAAAAAAGACTATTTCCATCACTTTTCAGAGGAATTATACGTGGTGGTATTTGTACACCGCTTACTATTCCTCCATCTTAGTTATAAATAATGCAGAACAATAACAAACACAATGTACATAAAATAAATAGTGTATAAGCACACATTACTTATGATGTCAGTGAAATCGGGTAAAACTGCAAATTTCGGATTTTGGCCGGAGCAGGTTTGGTGAAGATCAAATACACCACTATCATTAAATGAACGTAAAAATTAGCGTACGGTATATAAGTGGAGACCGGTACGACGATGGTAATTTTTCGAAAATCGATTGGGGCGATATTTACTTAACGTCAAGAACAAATCGGGAATATTATATTAAAAAAATTAATTTAATAGCGATAGAACTTCGAATACTGATGCGTCGCCTTGACCTTGGCGACGTTGAGTACTAGCGTTCCAGACGCTGAAGCAGCAATTTTAACAATTATATTAGGTGCACGTGCCTAGTGCGTATTAAAAGAATTTGGATTACCAAATAATACTCGCGCGGGTGTACTCGACTGGCCCGTCATAATTTGCACAAAATGAATTAACATACTAAAGTAAATAAATATTTTGACGGGAATGTGGTGGGTGTAAAAATCTTATTCGGCATCTCCGACATACTAACTCTTGTTTATATTAACATGCATGCCTTCATGGACCTGTGACGAATTACAAACTGTAGCGAGACGGTTTAAGTTCCGTTACGCTCCACCAGACCCTCTCCGCTAGCGCCACTGTAGCCAGCGAGCGCACCCCTACCCAGCACCCCAAAACCACCCCATTGGACCACCCGCCCGAAGTCACCCATTGGTGGGAAAAGTAGTTAAAAGGACGACCACCGGCACTACAACGGCAGTCTCTTCTGGATCTCCGAAGACGACTCTCGACTAGTGCCTTCTGGATTTCCGAAGACTAGTGAACAGTGATCGACTCTGGCTTTCCGAGTGATCCGACGAGATAGCGAATTGTACTTATTGTGTAAATAAATAGTGCACCGCTACAACTGGCGCCCAACTAAGTGGCCGAACGACGACCACGAGGAAACAGAAGGTTTCGGCTGCAGTGAAGCAGCACAACAGCCATTACGAGCGGGACCAGGAAGAGTCCGCGTCTCAACGCAGCGATGGCAGTCCAACTGACGAACGAACAGTTTGAGTTACTGCTCCAGAGGGTGAACCAGGGCAACCAAGGAAATGGGGGTCCAAGAAGGCACTTCACCCAGTGCTCAGCACGGTTCGACGGCACCCGGAGCAGCGCCGCAGTGGAGGAGTTCCTCACCGCGGCGGATATTTTTAAAACGGTGGAGGGACTTCCAGACGCCGACGCCCTAGCAGGTCTACCACTGCTCCTCACCGGCGAAGCCAACCAATGGTGGAACGGGATCCGCGGAGAGGTCGCAAACTGGGAAGCCGCCAAGCTGAAGATCCGCTCCGCGTTCGCACCACGGAGGCAAAACTTCCGCCTCTTCCAGGACATCTTCGCCCAACCACAGTCCGCTCAAATTCCCACAGACCAGTACGTGACGATTCAGCGGGAACGTTTGGCACAGATGTCACGTCAGCTGGACGAAGAGTGGCAGCTCGATATCATTTATGGATTACTCCGCCAGAAAATGCGGGAACGGATCAACCGAGAGGACGTAGGGTCGTTCAGCTACCTCCTCCAGCGAGCAAGGGCAATCGAAGAGAATGAAAAGGAGTGGAACAACCGTCAAGCAGCGAGGACGGCCACCACCAACAAACCGAACCAGAGTTCCAAGAGACGGTGCGAAATTTGTCGCTGCCAGGGACACGACGCAACGAGCTTCGAAAAACGCCCGAAGGACCAACCAGCGGAAACGACAAGGGACAAACCCGGAGTCGTCCGATGCTATGGGTGCAATCGTCCGGGTTTCATCCGACGAAACTGCCCCACCTGCAATCCGCAAACAGCGACGACGGCACCTGCAGCTGCGGGATTTTGCGCCTTTAGGACGGCGACCGTCCAACCTAGGTCACGGCCTGCCGTCACAATCACGATCGCCGGCACCCAAGGAACGGCCTTCCTGGACACCGCCGCCTGCAACAGCGTGGCCAGTAGCTCGCTGTTTAACCACCTGCGCCAACAGGGGTTTCAATCACATTCCGTCACGATGCAGACCACATTCGCGGATGGGAAACCACGATTGATGTCCCTAGAGACAGTCACCGCACCCGTGACTTTGAATGACCGCGTCATTCAGACGACATTCGTCGCGCTACCTGCCGGCGAAGAGTCCAGGACCTTGTTGGGAGCCGACTTCATCGAAGATGCCCAACTGGTCCCTAACCTGAGAAAACAGGAGTACCATTTCGACGACCAACCGGCGGTCAGGTACCCGTTCACCCCCAAGGACTTTCTCAAAACCCCGTCCGACCACGAAGTCGCCGCCATCCTGCAGGAGACGATACCGGCCCCTCTTGTGGAGCCCATGGAGGAAGAGGAGTCAAGAGAGTACGGACCTCCACCACCAAAGATCCAAGCCATAGCGGAGCGACCACCGCCGGCCAACCAGAAGCAGGTGCAGTCATTCTTGCAAACATGCTCGTGGTTCCATCGGTTTGTCCCAAATTTCGCGGAAATCACCAAACCCCTCAGCACCCTGTTAAAAAAGGACGCCGCGTGGGAATGGGGACCCACCGAACAGCAAGCCTTTGAGAGGATACGAGCCAAGCTGGAGACGGCCCCAATCCTCCAACAGTCTGACCCTACAAAGCCATTCATACTGCGGACAGACGCAAGCAATTACGCCCTAGGAGCAGCCTTGCTCCAGGGGGAGGGCGCCCAGGAACGTCCCGTCGAATATGCCAGCCGCCTACTGACTCAAACAGAGAGGAACTATTCTACCACCGAGCGGGAGGCACTGGCAATTGTGTGGTCCGTCAACAAATTCCGTGGATACATCGAGGAGAGTTCCGTGGTCGTCATCACGGACCACCAACCCCTCAAATGGCTCATGGCATCGAAGTCACCCACCGGCCGATTAGCTCGCTGGGCGCTGCAACTACAACCATATAACCTCGGGATCGAATACACACCCGGGAGAGCCAATGTGATCGCCGACCTACTGTCCAGACCCATGGTGACTCAAGCCACCGACCTCTCAACCGAAATATCTACTGTGGAGATCAGCATTCCAAGTAGGTCAGCCGAAGAAATGCGCCTGGAGCAGCTCCAGGACCCGGAACTCCAGAAAGTGATAAACGATTTAACCTCTGCTAACCCAGAGTGCGCCGAGCCCTGGTTATCCCGAGGATACATGTTAAATCGGGGAATACTATATCTCTATTCCCAGGAGGAAGATGGCGAGGAAGCGCAGCTAGTCGTGCCCAAGCACCAGCGGCCGCGCGTCCTACAGGAATATCACGACGCCCCAACAGCCGCACGTTCCCACCAGTTACGAAGTTGCCCACCAAACCACCCCAACCGATGTTCTGGGCATATACCACACATCTCAATTGACCCGATACCATGGGAACACGGCGACTACCGAAGTCCCCACAGTCCCTCTCCGGAAACGAGGACGTCCCCGGAAAACACCAATTCAGGACGCATAAGCGGGACGCGTATTATGGTCCTGAGGGGGAGTATGTAGCGAGACGGTTTAAGTTCCGTTACGCTCCGCCAGACCCTCTCCGCTAGCGCGGATGTATTTGATGTAGTTTCGGATGATAAGGTTTTTTTGGGGATTGTTTTGAATGGTTATTGATGTTTGGCGGGGTTTAGCTTTGGCGGATTAAACGAAACTTTTGGTAATTTTAATGCGATTGGGTTTAGTTTGGCTTGGTAAGAAGTGGTTGGGGTGATATAGCGGAAATCAAAGTAATTTATGCGATTTTAGGGTAGATTGCTTGTAATTCGTAATTTTTTTACATTTTAGATTGATGTGGGGTAGTTTGGAATGGCAAGTGTATGATTTTTGAGAGTAGTTTGGAATGGTACATTATGTTTAGGGGTGTTTAACGTATTCAGGTAAAATATACAGAAAATTTGGTAATTTAAAAATGAACAATTATAGTGCGAACCTCTTGAGCTCTATTTTCGGTAATAAAATGCAATAGGAAAGATAGTAAAAAAGACTATTTCCATCACTTTTCAGAGGAATTATACGTGGTGGTATTTGTACACCGCTTACTATTCCTCCATCTTAGTTATAAATAATGCAGAACAATAACAAACACAATGTACATAAAATAAATAGTGTAAATCGTGTATAAGCACACATTACTTATGATGTCAGTGAAATCGGGTAAAACTGCAAATTTCGGATTTTGGCCGGAGCAGGTTTGGTGAAGATCAAATACACCACTATCATTAAATCAACGTAAAAATTAGCGTACGGTATATAAGTGGAGACCGGTACGACGATGGTAATTTTTCGAAAATCGATTGGGGCGATATTTACTTAACGTCAAGAACAAATCGGGAATATTATATTAAAAAAATTAATTTAATAGCGATAGAACTTCGAATACTGATGCGTCGCCTTGACCTTGGCGACGTTGAGTACTAGCGTTCCAGACGCTGAAGCAGCAATTTTAACAATTATATTAGGTGCACGTGCCTAGTGCGTATTAAAAGAATTTGGATTACCAAATAATACTCGCGCGGGTGTACTCGACTGGCCCGTCATAATTTGCACAAAATGAATTAACATACTAAAGTAAATAAATATTTTGACGGGAATGTGGTGGGTGTAAAAATCTTATTCGGCATCTCCGACATACTAACTCTTGTTTATATTAACATGCATGCCTTCATGGACCTGTGACGAATTACAAACTGTAGCGAGACGGTTTAAGTTCCGTTACGCTCCACCAGACCCTCTCCGCTAGCGCCACTGTAGCCAGCGAGCGCACCCCTACCCAGCACCCCAAAACCACCCCATTGGACCACCCGCCCGAAGTCACCCATTGGTGGGAAAAGTAGTTAAAAGGACGACCACCGGCACTACAACGGCAGTCTCTTCTGGATCTCCGAAGACGACTCTCGACTAGTGCCTTCTGGATTTCCGAAGACTAGTGAACAGTGATCGACTCTGGCTTTCCGAGTGATCCGACGAGATAGCGAATTGTACTTATTGTGTAAATAAATAGTGCACCGCTACAAAACAAATATCTAAATTGTGTTCAAGTGTTCCATTTGATTTCGTTTCTGGATGCAAGCGGTTTTTTTCACTCTTGTCAGTCTGAACTTATTACATAGTGATATTTTCACATCCAAATGCCCTAAATTTATTTTGCCGCTGATTTCAAAAATTTTTCTGGAAGGAAAGTAGTCAGCAGTGGGGCTCGTCAGGGGTGGCAGGGTTGGCAGTGCCACTCCAAGTATAAATTTACTATCGAACACAAAATTAGTTCTGTAATTCAGTTGCAGAATTATGAATTTTTCAGATATTTTCACGAAAATTTAGCGCTTATGGTATGAATGTCAGTGATATCTGGTACATACAACGGTGAAAATTTCGGGGCAAATTTGGTGAAAAACAAATACACCACTATCATTAACTAAACGTAAAAATTAGCGTACAAATATAAGTGGAGTCCGGTCCGATGCTGATAATTTTTCGAAAATTGATTGGGGGCAGATTTGGTTAACGCGAGGATCAAATGTTAAATTAAAATACTTTATTTGATAGCGGTAGACCTTCGAACACTGATGCGTCGCCTCATCGAATTTGGCGACTTTGCGAACAGTTTCCGACGCTGGAGCAGCAATTTTCACAATTGTAGTTGTGTTAAAATTAAACACCGCGATCGAGTACTGCTCCACACGCTGAACCAGCAATTCTCGAATTCTAGAAACGATAAGAAAGGCTTATCCAACGCTTGGTATGTGCGAATTTCTGCATAGACACTCAATCAAACTAAATCGAGCATCGCCTTTTCACGTTTCTGACCTTGCCCTTGACGTGGCAGGCTCCAGCTGCTTCAATAATGTAAAAATCTTATTCGGCCTCTCGAATAAACTCACATTTGTTTACATTAACACGCATTCCCTCATGGACTTGTGACGAATTACAAACAAATATTTCAACTTCAAGTGTTTCATTTAATTTCGTTTCTGGATGCAAGCTCCTTTCTTTTCACTCTAGTCAGTCTAAACTTATTACACAGAGTTATATTTTCAAATCCCGGCGCCCTAAAGAATTTTGTCGTTGTTTTCAAAAGTTTCAAGAGAAGGAGAGTTGACATAGAAGCTAAATTATTCCAAATTATTTTCATTTAGTTCTCTGACAACGTTAAAGACAATGTTGAAATATATAAATACAACATTTTACACCATAAAAACGAAGTATTTAGGAATTATGTATAAAAAAAGTCGAAGTTATTCTTCGCTCTTGAGCTCTATTTCCGGTATTAAAAATGCAATAGGAAAGATAGTAAGAAAGACTATTTCCATCACTTTTCACGGGAATTATACGTGGTGGTATTTGTTCTCCGCTTATTATTAGATTTTCAAACTGCTCCATCTTAGTTATAAATAATGCAGAACAATAATGAACGCAATGTACGTAAAATAAATAGTGTAAATAAATCGTGTATAAGCATACAATACTTAAGCGTGTGATGTCAGTGAAAATTTCGGATTTCGGCCGGAGCAGGTTTGGTGAAGAACAAATACACCACTATCATTAACTGAACGTAAAAATTAGCGTACGAAAATAAGTGAAGTCCGGTCCGACGCTGGAAATTTTTCGAAAATCGATTGGGGAGAGTTTTGGTTAACGGCAAGAACAAATCGGGAATATTATATTAAAATAATTTATTTAATAGCGATAGAACTTTGAATACCGATGCGTCGCCTCGACCTTGGCGACGTTGTGTACCAGCGATCCAGACGCTGAAGCAGCAATTTTCACAATTATATGAGGTGCACGTGCCTAGTGCGTATAAAAACAATTTGGATAACAAAAGAGATTAATTTGTATGTACCAAATAATACTCGCACAGGTGTACTCGTATGGCCCGTCATAATTTTCACAAAATCAATTTAAGAAATTAACATTCTAAAGTAAATAAATATTTTGACAGGAATGTTAAAAATCTTATTCGGTCTCTCCGACAAACTAACACTTGTTTACATTAACATGCATTCCTTCATGGACCTGTGACGAATTACAAACAAATATCGAAATTTCAAGTGTTCCATGTCAGTCTGAACTTATTACGCAGTGATATTTTCACATTCAGGCGCCCTAAATTATTTTGACGTTGATTTATAAAGTTTCCCTGGAAGGAGAGTAGTCAGCAGGTGTCTCGTCAGGGGTGGCAGGGTTGGCAGTGCCACTCCAAGTATAAATTTACTATCGAACACAAAGATAGTTCTGATTCAATTGCAGAATTTCGAATTTTTCAGATATTTTTACGAAACTCTAGCGCTTACACCGCTTTTATACCTCTTTAAAGTTAAAAACCATAGAGCTGTTTATACAAATGCACGCATGTTGAAAAGGTAGGGCTTGCCCCGTCAGCGTGTTGCAATTCAGAAATACGTTCATGTTTGCATCTCAACTGGAACAAATATTTATTGGAAGGTGGAAGAGAATCAAAATAGGTATCAGCATATTTAATATTCAGAATAACGATTATTAGTCGGAACAATATATTTTATGTGCAGATATTTATTAATATTTTATGATTTAATACGATAAGGCATTTATAAATAACACAACCAAATAGAAGATTTTGATTGAAAACGATTATTAATTTATGGTAGCCGAAGTAATTTAAGTGAGTTTGGCATAGCTTGCTATGTTTTGTAGCATTTTTGTAATTTTAAAGTGATTAGGCTAATTTTGGGGCGGTAAGGGGTAGTTGGGGGTGATTTATGGTAGCCGAAGTAATTTAGGTGAGTTTGGAATAGTTTGCTATGGTTTGTAGCATTTTTTGTAATTTTAAAGTGATTGGGCTTAGTTTGGGGTGGTAAGGGGTAGTTGGGGGTGATTTATGGTAGCCGAAGTAATTCAGGTGAGTTTGAGATAGTTTGCTATGGCTTGTAGCATTTTTCGTAATTTTAAAGTGATTGCGCTTATTTTGGGGTGGTAAGGGGTAGTTGGGGGTGATTTATGGTAGCCGAAGTAATTTAGGTGAGTTAGGCATAGTTTGCTATGGTTTGTAGCATTTTTTGTAATTTTAAAGTGATTGGGCTTATTTTGGGGTGGTAAGGGGTAGTTGGGGGTGATTTATGGTAGCCGAAGTAATTTAGGTGAGTTAGGCATAGTTTGCTATGATTTGTTGAATATTTTGTAATTTTAAAGTGATTGGGCTTATTTTGGGGTTGTAAGGGGTAGTTCGGGGTGATTTATGGTAGCCGAAGTAATTTAGGGGAGTTTGGCATAGTTTGCTACGGTTTGTAGAATTTTTTTGTAACTTTAAAGTGATTGAGCCTATTTTGGGGTGGTAAGGGGTAGTTGGGGGTGATTTATAGAAGCCAAAGTAATTTAAGTGAGTTTGGCATAGTTTGCTATGGTTTGTAGCATTTTTTGTAATTTTAAAGTGATTGGGCTTATTTTGGGGTGGTAAGGGGTAGTTGGGGGTGATTTATGGTAGCCGAAGTAATTTAGGTGAGTTAGGCATCATAGTTTGCTATGATTTGTTGAATATTTTGTAATTTTAAAGTGATTGGGTTTATTTTGGGGTTGTAAGGGGTAGTTCGGGGTGATTTATGGTAGCCGAAGTAATTTAGGGGAGTTTGGCATAGTTTGCTATGGTTTGTAGCATTTTTTATAATTTTAAAGTGATTGGGCTTATTTTGGGGTAGTAAGGGGTAGTTGGGGGTGATTTATGTTAGCCGAAGTAATTTAGGTGAGTTAGGCATAGTTTGCTATGGTTTCTAGCATTTTTTGTAATTTTAAAGTGATTGGGATGAGTTAGGGGTGGTAAGGGGTAGTTGGGGGTGATTTATGATAGCCGAAGTAATTTAAGTGAGTTTGGCATAGTTTGCTATGGTTTGTAGCATTTTTTATAATTTTAAAGTGATTGGGCTTATTTTGGGGAGGTAAGGGGTAGTTGGGGGTGATTAATGGAAGCCGAAGTAATTTAGGTGAGTCAGGCATAGTTTGCTATGATTTGTTGAATATTTTGTAATTTTAAAGTGATTGGGCTTATTTTGGGGTTGTAGGGGTAGTTCGGGGTGATTTATGATAGCCGAAGTAATTTAAGTGAGTTTGGCATAGTTTGGTATGGTTTGTAGATTTTTTTGTAATTTTAAAGTGATTGGGCTTATTTTGGGGTTGTAAGGGGTAGCTGGGGGTGATTTATGGTAGCCGAAGTAATTGAGGTGAGTTAGGCATAGTTTGCTATGGTTTGTAGTATTTTTTGTAATTTTAAAGTAATTGGGCTTATTTTGGGGTGGTAAGGGGTAGTTGGGGGTGATTTATGGTAGTCGAAGTAATTTAGGTGAGTTAGGCATAGTTTGCTATGATTTGTTGAATATTTTGTAATTTTAAAGTGATTGGGCTTATTTTGGGGTTGTAAGGGGTAGTTCGGGGTGATTTATGATAGCCGAAGTAATTTAAGTGAGTTTGGCATAGTTTGGTATGGTTTGTAGAATTTTTTGTAATTTTAAAGTGATTGGGCTTATTTTGGGGTTGTAAGGGGTAGCTGGGGGTGATTTATGGTAGCCGAAGTAATTTAGGGGAGTTTGGCACAGTTTGCTACGGTTTGTAGAATTTTTTTGTAATTTTAAGGTGATTGAGCCTATTTTGGGGAGGTAAGGGGTAGTTGGGGGTGATTAATGGAAGCCGAAGTAATTTAGATGAGTTTGGCATAGTTTGATATTGCTTGTAACATTTTTTGTAATTTTAAAGTGATTGGGCTTAGTTTGGGGTGGTAAGGGGTAGTTGGGGTGATTTATGGTAGCCGAAGTAATTTAGGTGAGTTAGGCATAGTTTGCTATGATTTGTGTCATTTTGTTTTATTTTAAAGTGATTGGAGTTACTTGGGGTTGCTAAAGGGTGGTAAGGGATGATTTAAGATAACGGATCTAATTTATGTCAGTTTGGCTTAGTTCGGGAATTTTTTGGGGTTGATTTGGTAAAGTTTGCAGTGGTAAGAGATATTTGAGGATGTTTAATGTTGACGGATTAAATTTGGAGTGATTTGGTAATTTTTAATTGAGTCACGGATCGACATTATAATTGAAATCAAAATTATAATTGAAATATCGGCGGCCTCGCTAGGTACGGCAAAAGTATGATCACGAAAGCAGAAACTCGACGTTGAAATTGTTTAGGTTAAATAAGTGCTTTTAATGTAAACCGGTCGCCCGTCGTCGAAGTTGTTTTGGCTAGATACGTGCTTCTAACATAAACACGGTCTCCGCGATCGGATCATTTTTTGTTTATTTTAGCCGGTTTTTTTTGAATTACAAAGGAACCGGGCCGAATTTCGCAAAATCCCTTCTTAGTGTTCAGTTTCGGCACATGATACACCCGTGTCTAAAATTTCAAGTCGCCAGCCCTCACGGTTTGGTCTGTGGGTTGTCGGTGAATCAGTGAATGTGTAGATGTGTAGATGAGTGTGTCAGTGAGGACACTTCGCTTTATATATATAGACTAGCTGAATGTACCCGGCGTTGCCCGGACGTAGATTAAATAAACGCAGTGTTGACAAAAGTGGTGTATTTGTGATGTAGACTAATCGACATTATAATACAATTAAACAGGAATGCTCTACTTTTCCAATCACAAAATAAACAAATTTGCTGAAATTAACCTGCATTGCCAGGACCGGGTACTTCAATATGATTTGGAAAATGACGACAATTTCGTTTCTGGGTGCAAGCTCCTTTTTTTTCACTCTTTTTCACTCTTCAAGAGAAGGAGAGTTGACAGAGAAGCTGAATTATTCCAAATTATTCCCATTTAGTTCTCTAACAACGTTAAAGAATGTCGTCGAAGAATGTTGAAATATATAAATACATAATTTCACACCATAAAAACGATGTATTTGGTGTAGTTTCGGATGATAAGGTTTTTTTTGGGGATTGTTTTGAATGGTTATTGATGGTTGGCGGGGTTTAGCTTTGGCGGATTAAACGAAACTTTTGGTAATTTTAATGCGATTGGGTTTAGTTTGGCTTGGTAAGAAGTGGTTGGGGTGATATAGCGGAAGTCGAAGTAATTTATGCGAGTTTAGCGTAGTTTGCTTGTAATTCGTAATTTTTTTACATTTTAGGTTGATGTGGGGTAGTTTGGAATGGCAAGAGTATGATTTTTGAGAGTAGTTTGGAATGGTACATTATGTTTAGGGGTGTTTAACGTATTCAGGTAAAATATTCAGAAAATTTGGTAATTTTAAAATGAACAATTATAGTGCGAACCTCTTGAGCTCTATTTTCGGTAATAAAATGCAATAGGAAAGATAGTAAAAAAGACTATTTCCATCACTTTTCATAGGAATTATACGTGGTGGTATTTGTACCCCGCTTACTATTCCTCCATCTTAGTTATAAATAATGCAGAACAATAATGAACACAATGTACATAAAATAAATAGTGTAAATCGTGTATAAGCACACATTACTTATGATGTCAGTGAAATCCGGTAAAACTGCAAATTTCGGATTTTGGCCGGAGTAAAGTAAATAAATATTTTGACGGGAATGTGGTGGGTGTAAAAATCTTATTCGGCCTCTCCGACAAACTAACACTTGTTTATATTAACATGCATGCCTTCATGGACCTGTGACGAATTACAAACAAATATCTAAATTTCAAGTGTTCCATTTAATTTCGTTTCTGGATGCAAGCGGTTTTTTTCACTCTTGTCAGTCTGAACTTATTACATAGTGATATTTTCACATCCAGGTGCCCTAAATTTATTTTGCCGCTGATTTCAAAAATTTTTCTGGAAGGAAGCAGTGGGGCTCGTCAGGGGTGGCAGGGTTGGCAGTGCCACTCCAAGTATAAATTTACTATCGAACACAAAATTAGTTCTGTAATTCAGTTGCATAATTATGAATTTTTAAGATATTTTCACGAAAATTTAGCGCTTACACCGCCACTGGTATGAATGTCAGTGATATCTGGTGCAGATATTTATTAATATTTTATGATTTCATACGATAAGGAATTTATAAATGACAACCAAATAGAAGATTTTGATTGAAAATGATTATTAATTTATGGTAGCCGAAGTAATTTAAGTGAGTTTGGCATAGCTTGCTATGTTTTGTAGCATTTTTTGTAATTTTAATGTGATTAGGCTAATTTTAAGGCGGTAAGGGGTAGTTGGGGGCGATTTATGGTAGCCGAAGTAATTTAGGTGAGTTTGATATAGTTTGCTATGGTTTGCATAATTTTTGTAATTTTATAGTAATTGGGCTTATTTTGGGGTGGTAAGAGGTAGTTGGGGGGATTTATGGTAGCCGAAGTAATTTAGGTGAGTTTGGCATAGTTTGCGTAGCATTTTTTCTAATTTTAAAGTGATTGGGCTTAGTTTGGGGTGGTAAGGGGTAGTTGGGGGTGATTTATGGTAACCGAAGTAATTTAGGTGAGCTTGACATGGTTTGCTATGGTTTGTAGCATTTTTTGTAATTTTAAAGCAATTGGGCATATTTTCGGGTGGTAAGGGGTAGTTGGGGGTGATTTAGGGTAGCCGAAGTAATCTAGGTGACTTTGGAATAGTTTGCTATGGTTTGTAGCATTTTTTGTAAATGTAAAGCGAATGGGCTAATATTGGAGCGGTAAGGGGTAGTTGGGGGTGATTTATGATAGCCGAAGTAATTTAAGTGAGTTTGGCATAGTTTGCTATGGTTTGTAGCATTTTTGGTAATTTTAAAGTGATTGGGTTTAGTTTGTGGTTGGTAAGGGGTAGTTGGGGGTGATTTATGGTAGCCGAAGTAATTTAAGTGAGTTCGACATAGTTTGGTATGGTTTGTAACATTTTTTGTAATTTTAAAGTGATTGGGTTTAGTTTGTGGTTGGTAAGGGGTAGTTGGGGGTGATTTATGGTAGCCGAAGTAATTTAGGTTAGTTTGAGATAGTTTGCTATGGTTTGTAGCATATTTTGTAATTTTAAAGTGATTGGGCTAATTTTGGGGAGGTAAGGGGTAGTCAGGGGTGATTTATGATAGCCGAAGTAATTTAAGTGAGTTCAACAAAGTTTGCTATGGTTTGTAGCATTTTTTGTAATTTTAAAGTGATTGGGCTTAGTTTGGGGTGGTAAGGGGTAGTTGGAGGTGATTTATGGTAGCAGAAGTAATTTAAGTGAGTTTGACATAGTTTGCTATGGTATGTAACATTTTTTGTAATTTTAAAGTGATTGGGCTTATTTTGGGTAGGTAAGGGGTAGTGGGGGGTGATTTATGGTAGCCGAAGTAATTTAGGTGAGTTTGGAATAGTTTGCTATGGTTTGTAGCATATTTTGTAATTTTAAAGTGATTGGGCTTATTTTGGGGTGGTAAGGGGTAGTGGGGGGTGATTTATGGTAGCCGAAGTAATTTAGGTTAGTTTAAGATAGTTTGCTATGGTTTGTAGCATATTTTGTAATTTTAAAGTGATTGGGCTTATTTTGGGGTGATAAGGGGTAGTGGGGGGTGATTTATGGTAGCCGAAGTAATTTAGGTTAGTTTGATATAGTTTGCTATGGTTTGTAGCATATTTTGTAATTTTAAAGTGATAGGGTTTAGTTTGGGGAGGTAAGGGGTAGTTGGGGGTGATTTATGGTAGCCGAAGTAATTCAGGTGAGTTTGAGATAGTTTGCTATGGTTTGTATAATTTTTTGTAATTTTAAAGTAATAGGGCTTATTTTGGGGTGGTAAGGGGTAGTTGGGGGTGATTTCTGATAGCCGAAGTAATTTAAGTGAGTTTGGCATAGTTGGTATGGTTTGTAGAATTTTTTGTAATTTTAAAGTGATTGGGCTTATTTTGGGGTAGTAAGGGGTTGTTGGGGATGATTTATGATAGCCGAAGTAATTTAGGTGAGTTAGGCATAGTTTGCTATGGTTTGTAGCATTTTTTATAATTTTAAAGTGATTGGGCTTATTTTGGGGTAGTAAGGGGTAGTTGGAGGTGATTTATGATAGCCGAAGTAATTAAAGTGAGTTTGGCATAGTTTGGTATGGTTTGTAGCATTTTTTGTAATTTTAAAGTGATTGGGCTTATTTTGGGGAGGTAAGGGGTAGTCGGAGGTGATTTATGATAGCCGAAGTAATTAAAGTGAGTTTGGCATAGTTTGGTATGGTTTGTAGCATTTTTTGTAATTTTAAAATGATTGGGCTTATTTTGGGGAGGTAAGGGGTAGTTGGGGGTAATTTATGGTAGCCGAAGTAATTTAGGTGAGTTAGTCTTAGTTTGCTATGGTTTGTAGCATTTTTTGTAATTTTAAAGTGATTGGGCTTATTTTGGGGTGGTAAGGGGTACTTTGGGGTGATTTATGGAAGTCAAAGTAATTTAGATGAGTTTGGCATAGTTTGATATGGCTTGTAACATTTTTTATAATTTGAAAGTGATTGGGCTGTTTTGGGTGGTAAGGGGTAGTTAGGGGTGATTCATGATAGCCGAAGTAATTTAGGGGAGTTTGGCATAGTTTGCTACGGTTTGTAGAATTTTTTTGTAATTTTAAAGTGATTGGGCTTATTTTGGGGTGGTAAGGGGTAGTTGGGGGTGATTTTTGGTAGACGAAATAATATGTGTGAGTTCGACATAATCTGCCATGATTTGTGTCATTTTGTTTTATTTTAAAGTGATTGGAGTTACTTGAAGTTGCTAAGGGGTGGTAAGGGATGATTTAAAATAACGGATCTAGTTTATGTCAGTTTGGCATAGTTCTGGAATTTTTTGGGGTTGATTTGGTAAAGTTTGCAGTGGTAAGAGATATTTGAGGATGTTTAATGTTGACGGATTAAATTTGGAGTGATTTGGTAATTTTTAATTGAGTCACGGATCGACATTATAATTGAAATCAAAGTTATAATTAAATATCTGCGCCTCGCTAGGTACGGCAAAAGTATGATCAGGAAAGCAGAAAGTGAAAGTGCTTTTAATGTAAACCGGTCGCCCGTCGTCGAAGTTGTTTTGGCTAGATACGTGCTTCTAACATAAACACGGTCTCCGCGATCGGATCATTTTTTGTTTATTTTAGCCGATTTTTATTGAATTACAAAGGAACCGGGCCGAATTTCGCAAAATCCCTTCTTAGTGTCCAGTTTCGGCACATGATACACCCGTGTCTAAAATTTCAAGTCTCCAGCCCTCACGGTTTGGGCTGTGGGTTGTCGGTGAATCAGTGAATGTGTAGATGTGTAGATGAGTGTGTCAGTGAGGACACTTCGCTTTATATATATAGATTACCTAACTTACTTCGGCTACCGTAAATCACCCCCAACTATCCCTTACCACAACAAACCAAACCATATCATCATAAAATTACAAAAAAAGGTGTACAAATCATTACAAAGTATGCCAGACTCACCTAAATTACTTCGGCTACTCTAAATCATCACCAACTAACCCTTACCACAACAAACTAAACCCAATCATTTTTAAATTACAAAAAAATGCTACTAACCATAGCAAACTATGCCAAACTCACCTAAATTACTTCGGCTATCAAAAATCACCCCCAACTACACTTTACAGCAACAAACTAAGCCCAATCACTTTAAAATTACAAAAAAATGCTAAAAATAAGAACAAACTATACCAGAATCACCTAAATTACTTCGACTACCGTAAATCACCCCCAACAATCCCTTACCACAACAAACCAAACCATATCATCTTAAAATTACAAAAAAAGGTGTACAAATCATCACAAACTATGCCAGACTCACCTAAATTACTTCGGCTACTCTAAATAATCACCAACTAACCCTTACCACAACAAACTAAACCCAATCATTTTTAAATTACAAAAAAATGCTACTAACCATAGCAAACTATGCCAAACTCACCTAAATTACTTCGGCTATCAAAAATCACCCCCAACTACACTTTACAGCAACAAACTAAGCCCAATCACTTTTAAATTACAAAAAAATGCTAAAAATCATAACAAACTATGCCAGAATCACCTAAATTACTTCGGCTACCGTAAATCACCCCCAACTATCCCTTACGACAACAAACCAAACCATATCATCTTAAAATTACAAAAAAAGGTGTACAAATCATAACAAACTATGCCAGACTCACCTAAATTACTTCCGCTACTCTAAATCATCACCAACTAACCCTTACCACAACAAACTAAACCCAATCACTTTTAAATTACAAAAAAATGCTACTAACTATAGCAAACTATGCCAAACTCACCTAAATTACTTCGGCTATCAAAAATCACCCCCAACTACACTTTACAGCCAAAAACTAAGCCCAATCACTTTAAAATTACAAAAAAATGCTAAAAATCATAACAAACTATACCAGAATCACCTAAGTTACTTCGGCTATCGTAAATCACCCCCAACTATCCCTTACCACAACAAACCAAACCATATCATCTTAAAATTACAAAAAAAGGTGTACAAATCATAACAAACTATGCCAGACTCACCTAAATTACTTCGGCTACTCTAAATCATCACCAACTAACCCTTACCACAACAAACTAAACCCAATCACTTTTAAATTACAAAAAAATGCTACTAACCATAGCAAACTATGCCAAACTCACCTAAATTACTTCGGCTATCAAAAATCACCCCCAACTACACTTTACAGCAAAAAACTAAGCCCAATCACTTTAAAATTACAAAAAAATGCTAAAAATCATAACAAACTATACCAGAATCACCTAAATTACTTCGGCTACCGTAAATCACCCCTAACTATCCCTTACCACAACAAACCAAACCATATCATCTTAAAATTACAAAAAAAGGGGTACAAATCATAACAAACTATGCCAGACTCACCTAAATTACTTCGGCTACTCTAAATCATCACCAACTAACCCTTACTCCAACAAACTAAACCCAATCACTTTTAAATTACAAAAAAATGCTACTAACCATAGCAAACTATGCCAAACTCATCTAAATTACTTCGGCTATCAATAATCACCCCCAACTACACTTTACAGCAACAAACTAAGCCCAATCACTTTAAAATTACAAAAAAATGCTAAAAATCATAACAAACTATACCAGAATCACCTAAATTACTTCGGCTACCGTAAATCACCCCCAAATATCCCTTACCACAACAAACCAAACCATATCATCTTAAAATTACAAAAAAAGGTGTACAAATCATAACAAACTATGCCAGACTCACCTAAATTACTTCGGCTACCGTAAATCACTTCCAACTATCCTACCCTTACCACAACAAATTAAACCCAATCACTTTTAAATTACAAAAAATTACTAGTAACCTTAGCAAACTATGCCAGACTCACCTAAATTACTTCGGCTACTCTAAATCATCACCAACTAACCCTTACCACAACAAACTAAACCCAATCACTTTTAAATTACAAAAAAATGCTACTAACCATAGCAAACTATGCCAAACTCACCTAAATTACTTCGGCTATCAAAAATCACCTCCAACAACACTTTACAGCAAAAAACTAAGCCCAATCACTTTACAATTACAAAAAAATGCTAAAAATCATAACAAACTATACCAGAATCACCTAAATTACTTCGGATACCGTAAATCACCCCCAACTATCCCTTACCACAACAAACCAAACCATATCATCTTAAAATTACAAAAAAAGTTGTACAAATCATAACAAATTATGCCAGACTCACCTAAATTACTTCGGCTACTCTAAATCATCACCAACTAGCCCTTACTCCAACAATCTAAACCCAATCACTTTTAAATTACAAAAAAATGCTACTAACCATAGCAAACTATGCCAAACTCATCTAAATTACTTCGGCTATCAATAATCATCCCAACTACACTTTACAGCAACAAACTAAGCCCAATCACTTTAAAATTACAAAAAAATACTAAAAATCATAACAAACTATACCAGAATCACCTAAATTACTTCGGCTACCGTAAATCACCCCCAACTATCCCTTACCACAAAAAACCAAACCATATCATCTTAAAATTACAAAAAAAGGTGTACAAATCATAACAAACTATGCCAGACTCACCTAAATTACTTCGGCTACTCTAAATCATCACCAAATAACCCTTACCACAACAAACTAAACCCAATCACTTTTAAATTACAAAAAAATGCTACTAACCATAGCAAACTATGCCAAACTCACCTAAATTACTGCGGCTATCAAAAATCACCCCCAACTACACTTTACAGCAACAAACTAAGCCCAATCACTTTAAAATTACAAAAAAATGCTAAAAATCATAACAAACTATACCAGAACCACCTAAGTTACTTCGGCTACCGTAAATCACCCCAACTCTCCCTTACCACAACAAACCAAACCATATCATCATAAAATTACAAAAATGGTGTACAAATCATTACAAAGTATGCCAGACTCACTTAAATTACTTCGGCTACTCTAAATCATCACCAACTAAACCTTACCACAACAAACTAAACCCAATCACTTTTAAATTACAAAAAAATGCTACTAACCATAGCAAACTATGCCAAACTCACCTAAATTACTTCGGCTATCAAAAATCACCCCCAACTACACTTTACAGCAACAAACTAAGCCCAATCACTTGAAAATTACAAAAAAATGCTAAAAATAATAACAAACTATACCAGAATCACCTAAATTACTTCGACTATCGTAAATCACCCCCAACAATCCCTTACCACAACAAACCAAACCATATCATCTTAAAATTACAAAAAAAGGTGTACAAATCATCAGAAACTATGCCAGACTCACCTAAATTACTTCGGCTACTCTAAATCATCACCAACTAACCCTTACCACAACAAACTAAACCCAATCACTTTTAAATTACAAAAAAATGCTACTAACCATATCAAACTATGCCAAACTCACCTAAATTACTTCGGCTATCAAAAATCAGCCCCAACAACACTTTACAGCAAAAAACTAAGCCCAATCATTTTAAAATTACAAAAAAATGCTAAAAATCATAACAAACTATACCAGAATCACCTAAATTACTTCGGCTACCGTAAATCACCCCCAACTATCCCTTACCACAACAAACCAAACCATACCATCTTAAAATTACAAAAAAATGTGTACAAATCATAACAAACTATGCCAAACTCACCTAAATTACTTCGGCTATCAAAAATCACCCCCAACTACACTTTACAGCAAAAAACTAAGCCCAATCACTTTAAAATTACAAAAAAATGCTAAAAATCATAACAAACTATACCAGAATCACCTAAATTACTTCGGCTACCGTAAATCACCCCCAACTATCCCTTACGACAACAAACCAAACCATATCATCTTAAAATTACAAAAAAAGGTGTACAAATCATAACAAACTATGCCAGACTCACCTAAATTACTTCCGCTACTCTAAATAATCACCAACTAACCCTTACCACAACAAACTAAACCCAATCACTTTTAAATTACAAAAAAATGCTACTAACCATAGCAAACTATGCCAAACACACCTAAATTACTTCGGCTATCAAAAATCACTCCCAACTACACTTTACAGCAAAAAACTAAGCCCAATCACTTTAAAATTACAAAAAAATGCTAAAAATCATAACAAACTATACCAGAATCATCTAAGTTACTTCGGCTAACGTAAATCACCCCCAACTATCCCTTACCACAACAAACCAAACCATATCATCTTAAAATTACAAAAAAGGTGTACAAATCATAACAAACTAAGCCAGACTCACCTAAATTACTTCGGCTACTCTAAATCATCACCAACTACCCCTTACCACAACAAACTAAACCCAATCACTTTTAAATTACAAAAAAATGCTACTAACCATAGCAAACTATGCCAAACTCACCTAAATTACTTCGGCTATCAAAAATCACACCCAACTACACTTTACAGCAACGAACTAAGCCCAATCATTTTAAAATTACAAAAAAATGCTAAAAATCTTAACAAACTATACCAGAATCACCTAAATTACTTCGGCTACCGTAAATCACCCCCAACTATCCCTTACCACAACAAACCAAACCATATCATCATAAAATTACAAAAAAAAAAGTACAAATCATTACAAAGTATGCCAGACTCACCTAAATTACTTCGGCTACTCTAAATCATCACCAACTAAACCTTACCACAACAAACTAAACCCAATCACATTTAAATTACAAAAAAATGCTACTAACCATAGCAAACTATGCCAAACTCACCTAAATTACTTCGGCTATCAAAAATTACCCACAACTACACTTTACAGCAACAAACTAAACCCAATCACTTTAAAATTACAAAAAAATGCTAAAAATAATAACAAACTATACCAGAATCATCTAAATTACTTCGACTATCGTAAATCACCCCCAACAATCCCTTACCACAACAAACCAAACCATATCATCTTAAAATTACAAAAAAAGGTGTACAAATCATCAGAAACTATGCCAGACTCACCTAAATTACTTCGGCTACTCTAAATCATCACCAACTACCCCTTACCACAACAAACTAAACCCAATCACTTTTAAATTACAAAAAAATGCTACTAACCCTAGCAAACTATGCCAAACTCACCTAAATTACTTCGGCTATCAAAAATTACCCCCAACTACACTTTACAGCAACAAACTAAGCCCAATCACTTGAAAATTACAAAAAAATGCTAAAAATAATAACAAACTATACCAGAAACACCTAAATTACTTCTACTACCGTAAATCATCCCCAACAATCCCTTACCACAACAAACCAAACCATATCATCTTAAAATTACAAAAAAAGGTGTACAAATCATCACAAACTATGCCAGACTCACCTAAATTACTTCGGCTACTCTAAATCATCACCAACTAACCCTTACCACAACAAACTAAACCCAATAACTTTTAAATTACAAAAAAATGCTACTAACCATAGCAAACTATGCCAAACTCACCTAAATTACTTCGGCTATCAAAAATCAACCCCAACTATACTTTACAGCAACAAACTAAGCCCAATCACTTTAAAATTACAAAAAAATGCTAAAAATCATAACAAACTATACCAGAATCACCTAAATTAATTCCGCTACCGTAAATCACCCCCAACTATCCCTTACGACAACAAACCAAACCATATCATCTTAAAATTACAAAAAAGGTGTACAAATCATAACAAACTATGCCAGACTCACCTAAATTACTTCCGCTACTCTAAATCATCACCAACTAACCCTTACCACAACAAACTAAACCCAATCACTTTTAAATTACAAAAAAATGCTACTAACCATAGCAAACTATGCCAAACTCACCTAAATTACTTCGGCTATCAAAAATCACCCCCAACAACACTTTACAGCAAAAACTAAGCCCAATCACTTTAAAATTACAAAAAAATGCTAAAAATCATAACAAACTATACCAGAATCACCTAAACTACTTCGGCTACCGTAAATCACCCCCAACTATCCCTTACCACAACAAACCAAACCATATCATCTTAAAATTACAAAAAAAGGTGTACAAATCATAACAAACTATGCCAGACTCACCTAAATTACTTCGGCTACTCTAAATCATTACCAACTCAACCTTACCACAACAAATTAAACCCAATCAGTTTTAAATTACAAAAAAATGCTACTAACCATAGCAAACTATGCCAAACTCTCCTAAATTACTTCGGCTATCAAAAATCACCCCCAACTACACTTTACAGCAAAAAACTAAGCCCAATCACTTTAAAATTACAAAAAAATGCTAAAAATCATAACAAACTATACCAGAATCACCTAAATTACTTCGGCTACCGTAAATCACCCCCAACTATCCCTTACGACAACAAACCAAACCATATTATCTTAAAATTACAAAAAAAGGTGTACAAATCATAACAAACTATGCCAGACTCACCTAAATTACTTCCGCTACTCTAAATCATCACCAACTAACCCTTACCACAACAAACTAAACCCAATCACTTTTAAATTACAAAAAAATGCTACTAACCATAGCAAACTATGCCAAACTCACCTAAATTACTTCGGCTATCAAAAATCACCCCCAACTACACTTTACAGCAAAAAACTAAACCCAATCACTTTAAAATTACAAAAAAATGCTAAAAATCATAACAAACTATACCAGAATCACCTAAATTACTTCGGCTACCGTAAATCACCCCCAACTATCCCTTACCACAACAAACCAAACCATATCATCTTAAAATTACAAAAAAAGGTGTACAAATCATAACAAACTATGCCAGACTCACCTAAATTACTTCGGCTACTCTAAATCATCACCAACTAACCCTTACCTCAACAAACTAAACCCAATCACTTTTAAATTACAAAAAAATGCTACTAACCATAGCAAACTATGCCAAACTCCCCTAAATTACTTCGGCTATCAAAAATCACCCCCAACTACACTTTACAGCAAAAAACTAAGCCCAATCACCTCAAAATTACAAAAAAATGCTAAAAATCATAACAAACTATACCAGAATCACCTAAATTACTTCGGCTACCGTAAATCACCCCAACTATCCCTTACGACAACAAACCAAACCATATCATCTTAAAATTACAAAAAAAGATGTACAAATCATAACAAACTATGCCAGACTTACCTAAATTACTTCCGCTACTCTAAATCATTACCAACTAACCCTTACCACAACAGACTAAACACAATCACTTTTAAATTACAAAAAAATGCTACTAACCATAGCAAACTATGCCAAACTCACCTAAATTACTTCGGCTATCAAAAATCACCCCCAACTATACTTTACAGCAAAAAACTAAGCCCAATCACTTTAAAATTACAAAAAAATGCTAAAAATAATAACAAACTATACCAGAATTACCTAAATTACTTCGACTACCGTAAATCACCCCCAACAATCCCTTACCATAACAAACCAAACCATATTATCTTAAAATTACAAAAAAAGGTGTACAAATCATCACAAACGATGCCAGACTCACCTAAATTACTTCGGCTACTCTAAATCATCACCAACTAACCCTTACCACAACAAACTAAACCCAATCACATTTAAATTACAAAAAAATGCTACTAACCATAGCAAACTATGCCAAACTCACCTAAATTACTTCGGCTATCAAAAATCACCCCCAACTTCACTTTACAGCAATAAACTAAGCCCAATCACCTTAAAATTACAAAAAAATGCTAAAAATCATAATAAACTATACCAGAATTACCTAAATTACTTCGGCTACCGTAAATCACCCCCAACTATCCCTTACCACAAAAAACCAAACCATATCATCTTAAAATTACAAAAAAAGGTGTACAAATCATAACAAACTATGCCAGACTCACCTAAATTACTTCGGCAACTCTAAATCATCACCAAATAACCTTTACCACAACAAACTAAACCCAATCACTTTTAAATTACAAAAAAATGCTACTAACCATAGCAAACTATGCCAAACTCACCTAAATTACTTCGGCTATCAAAAATCACCCCCAACAACACTTTACAGCAAAAAACTAAGCCCAATCACTTTAAAATTAGAAAAAAATGCTAAAAATCATAACAAACTATACCAGAATCACCTAAATTACTTCGGCTACCGTAAATCACCCCCAACTATCCCTTACGACAACAAACCAAACCATATCATCTTAAAATTACAAAAAAAGGTGTACTAATCATAACAAACTATGCCAGACTCACCTAAATTACTTCCGCTACTCTAAATCAACACCAACTAACCCTTACCACAACAAACTAAACCCAATCACTTTTAAATTACAAAAAAATGCTACTAACCATAGCAAACTATGCCAAACTCACCTAAATTACTTCGGCTATCAAAAATCACCCCCAACTACACTTTACAGCAACAAACTAAGCCCAATCACTTTAAAATTACAAAAAAATGCTAAAAATCATAACAAACTATACCAGAATCACCTAAATTACTTCGGCTACCGTAAATCACCCCCAACTATCCCTTACGACAACAAACCAAACCATATCATCTTAAAATTACAAAAAAGGTGTACAAATCATAACAAACTATGCCAGACTCACCTAAATTACTTCCGCTACTCTAAATCATCACCAACTAACCCTTACCACAACAAACTAAACTCAATCACTTTTAAATTACAAAAAAATGCTACTAACCATAGCAAACTATGCCAAACTCACCTAAATTACTTCGGCTATCAAAAATCACCCCCAACTACACTTTACAGCAACAAACTAAGCCCAATCACTTTAAAATTACAAAAAAATGCTAAAAATCATAACAAACTATGCCAGACTCACCTAAATTACTTCCGCTACTCTAAATCATCACCAACTAACCCTTACCACAACAAACTAAACCCAATCACTTTTAAATTACAAAAAAATGCTACTAACCATAGAAAACTATGCCAAACTCACCTAAATTACTTCGGCTATCAAAAATCACCCCCAACTACACTTTACAGCAAAAAAATAAGCCCAATCACTTTAAAATTACAAAAAAATGCTAAAAATCATAACAAACTATACCAGAATCACCTAAATTACTTCGGCTACCGTAAATCACCCCCAACTATCCCTTACCACAACAAACCAAACCATATCATCTTAAAATTACAAAAAAAATTGTACAAATAATAACAAACTATGCCAGACTCACCTAAATTACTTCGGCTACTCTACATCATCACCAACTAACCCTTACCACAACAAACTAAACCCAATCACTTTTAAATTACAAAAAAATGCTACTAACCATAGCAAACTATGCCAAACTCACCTAAATTACTTCGGCTATCAAAAAACACACCCAACCACACTTTACAGCAACGAACTAAGCCCAATCACTTTAAAATTACAAAAAAATGCTAAAAATCTTAACAAACTATACCAGAATCACCTAAATTACTTCGGCTACCGTAAATCACCCCCAACTATCCTTTACCACAACAAACCAAACCATATCATCTTAAAATTACAAAAAAAGGTGTACAAATCATAACAAACTATGCCAGACTCACCTAAATTACTTCCGCTACTCTAAATCATCACCAACTAACCCTTACCACAACAAACTAAACTCAATCACTTTTAAATTACAAAAAAATGCTACTAACCATAGCAAACTATGCCAAACTCATCTAAATTACTTCGGCTATCAAAAATCACCCCCAACTACACTTTACAGCAACAAACTAAGCCAATCACTTTAAAATTACAAAAAAATGCTAAAAATCATAACAAACTATACCAGAATCACCTAAATTACTTCGGCTACCGTAAATCACCCCCAACTATCCCTTACCACAACAAACCAAACCATATCATTTTAAAATTACAAAAAAAATTGTACAAATAATAACAAACTATGCCAGACTCACCTAAATTACTTCGGCTACTCTACATCATCACCAACTAACCCTTACCACAACAAACTAAACCCAATCACTTTTAAATTACAAAAAAATGCTACTAACCATAGCAAACTATGCCAAACTCACCTAAATTACTTCGGCTATCAAAAATCACACCCAACCACACTTTACAGCAACGAACTAAGCCCAATCACTTTAAAATTACAAAAAAATGCTAAAAATCTTAACAAACTATACCAGAATCACCTAAATTACTTCGGCTACCGTAAATCACCCCCAACTATCCTTTACCACAACAAACCAAACCATATCATCTTAAAATTACAAAAAAAGGTGTACAAATCATAACAAACTATGCCAGACTCACCTAAAATACTTCGGCTACTCTAAATCATCACCAAATAACCCTTACCACAACAAACTAAACCCACTCACTTTGAAATTACAAAAAAATGCTACTAACCATAGCAAACTATGCCAAACTCACCTAAATTACTTCGGCTATCAAAAATCACCCCCAACTACACTTTACAGCAACAAACTAAGCCCAATCACTTTAAAATTACAAAAAAATGCTAAAAATCATAACAAACTATACCAGAATCACCTAAATTACTTCGGCTACCGTAAATCATCCCCAACTATCCCTTACCACAACAAACCAAACCATATCATCATAAAATTACAAAAAAAGGTGTACAAATCATTACAAAGTATGCCAGACTCACCTAAATTACTTCGGCTACTCTAAATCATCACCAACTAAACCTTATCACAACAAACTAAACCCAATCACTTTTAAATTACAAAAAAATGCTACTAACCATAGCAAACTATGCCAAACTCACCTAAATTACTTCGGCTATCAAAAATCACCCCCAACTACACTTTACAGCAACAAACTAAGCCCAATCACTTTAAAATTACAAAAAAATGCTAAAAATCATAACAAACTATACCAGAATCACCTAAATTAATTCGGCTACCGTAAATCACCCCCAAATATCCCTTACGACAACAAACCAAACCATATCATCTTAAAATTACAAAAAAGGTGTACAAATCATAACAAACTATGCCAGACTCACCTAAATTACTTCGGCTACTCTAAATCATCACCAACTAAACCTTATCACAACAAACTAAACCCAATCACTTTTAAATTACAAAAAAATGCTACTAACCATAGCAAACTATGCCAAACTCACCTAAATTACTTCGGCTATCAAAAATCACCCCCAACTACACTTTACAGCAACAAACTAAGCCCAATCACTTTAAAATTACAAAAAAATGCTAAAAATAATAACAAACTATACCAGAATCACCTAAATTACTTCGACTACCGTAAATCACCCCCAACAATCCCTTACCACAACAAACCAAACCATATCATCTTAAAATTACAAAAAAAGGTGTCCAAATCATCACAAACTATGCCAGACTCACCTAAATTACTTCGGCTACTCTAAATCAACACCAACTAACCCTTACCACAACAAACTAAACCCAATAACTTTTAAATTACAAAAAAATGCTACTAACCATAGCAAACTATGCCAAACTCACCTAAATTTCTTCGGCTATCAAAAATTACCCCCAACTACACTTTACAGCAACAAACGAAGCCCAATCACTTTAAAATTACAAAAAAATGCTAAAAATCATAACAAACTATACCAGAATCACCTAAATTAATTCGGCTACCGTAAATCACCCCCAAATATCCCTTACGACAACAAACCAAACCATATCATCTTAAAATTACAAAAAAGGTGTACAAATCATAACAAACTATGCCAGACTCACCTAAATTACTTCCGCTACTCTAAATCATCACCAACTAACCCTTACCACAACAAACTAAACCCAATCACTTTTAAATTACAAAAAAATGCTACTAACCATAGCAAACTATGCCAAACTCACCTAAATTACTTCGGCTATCAAAAATCACCCCCAACAACACTTTACAGCAAAAAACTAAGCCCAATCACTTTAAAATTACAAAAAAATGCTAAAAATCATAACAAACTATACCAGAATCACCTAAATTACTTCGGCTACCGTAAATCACCCCCAACTATCCCGTACCACAACAAACCAAACCATATCATCTTAAAATTACAAAAAAAGGTGTCAAATCATAACAAACTATGCCAGACTCACCTAAATTACTTCGGCTACTCTAAATCATTACCAACTCACCCTTACCACAACAAACTAAACCCAATCACTTTTAAATTACAAAAAAATGCTACTAACCATAGCAAACTATGCCAAACTCACCTAAATTACTTCGGCTATCAAAAATCACCCCCAACAACACTTTACCGCAAAAAACTAAGCCCAATCACTTTAAAATTACAAAAAAATGCTAAAAATCATAACAAACTATACCAGAATCACCTAAATTACTTCGGCTACCGTAAATCACCCCCAACTATCCCTTACCACAACAAACCAAACCATATCATCTTAAAATTACAAAAAAAGGTGTACAAATCATAACAAACTATGCCAGACTCACCTAAATTACTTCGGCTACTCTAAATCATTACCAACTAAACCTTACCACAACAAACTAAACCCAATCACTTTTAAATTACAAAAAAATGCTACTAACCATAGCAAACTATGCCAAACTCACCTAAATTACTTCGGCTATCAAAAATCACCCCCAACTACACTTTACAGCAACAAACTAAGCCCAATCACTTTAAAATTACAAAAAAATGCTAAAAATAATAACAAACTATACCAGAATCACTTAAATTACTTCGACTACCGTAAATCACCCCCAAAAATCCCTTACCACAACAAACCAAACCATATCATCTTAAAATTACAAAAAATGGTGACCAAATCATCACAAACTATGCCAGACTCACCTAAATTACTTCGGCTACTCTAAATCATCACCAACTAACCCTTACCACAACAAACTAAACCCAATAACTTTTAAATTACAAAAAAATGCTACTAACCATAGCAAACTATGCCAAACTCACCTAAATTACTTCGGCTATCAAAAATCACCCCCAACTACACTTTACAGCAACAAACTAAGCCCAATCAATTTAAAATTACAAAAAAATGCTAAAAATCATAACAAACTATACCAGAATCACCTAAATTAATTCGGCTACCGTAAATCACCCCCAACTATCCCTTACGACAACAAACCAAACCATATCATCTTAAAATTACAAAAAAGGTGTACAAATCATAACAAACTATGCCAGACTCACCTAAATTACTTCCGCTACTCTAAATCATCACCAACTAACCCTTACCACAACAAACTAAACCCAATCACTTTTAAATTACAAAAAAATGCTACTAACCATAGCAAACTATGCCAAACTCACCTAAATTACTTCGGCTATCAAAAATCACCCCCAACAACACTTTACAGCAAAAAACTAAGCCCAATCACTTTAAAATTACAAAAAAATGCTAAAAATCATAACAAACTATACCAGAATCACCTAAATTACTTCGGCTACCGTAAATCACCCCCAACTATCCCTTACCACATCAAACCAAACCATATCATCTTAAAATTACAAAAAAAGGTGTACAAATCATAACAAACTATGCCAGACTCACCTAAATTACTTCGGCTACTCTAAATCATTACCAACTCACCCTTACCACAACAAACTAAACCCAATCACTTTTAAATTACAAAAAAATGCTACTAACCATAACAAACTATGCCAAACTCACCTAAATTACTTCGGCTATCAAAAATCACCCCCAACAACACTTTACAGCAAAAAACTAAGCCCAATCACTTTAAAATTACAAAAAAATGCTAAAAATCATAACAAACTATACCAGAATCACCTAAATTACTTCGGCTACCGTAAATCACCCCCAACTATTCCTTACCACAACAAACCAAACCATATCATCTTAAAATTACAAAAAAAGGTGTACAAATCATAACAAACTATGCCAGACTCACCTAAATTACTTCGGCTACTCTAAATCATCACCAACTAAACCTTATCACAACAAACTAAACCCAATCACTTTTAAATTACAAAAAAATGCTACTAACCATAGCAAACTATGCCAAACTCACCTAAATTACTTCGGCTATCAAAAATCACCCCCAACTACACTTTACAGCAACAAACTAAGCCCAATCACTTTAAAATTACAAAAAAATGCTAAAAATAATAACAAACTATACCAGAATCACCTAAATTACTTCGACTACCGTAAATCACCCCCAACAATCCCTTACCACAACAAACCAAACCATATCATCTTAAAATTACAAAAAAAGGTGTCCAAATCATCACAAACTATGCCAGACTCACCTAAATTACTTCGGCTACTCTAAATCAACACCAACTAACCCTTACCACAACAAACTAAACCCAATAACTTTTAAATTACAAAAAAATGCTACTAACCATAGCAAACTATGCCAAACTCACCTAAATTTCTTCGGCTATCAAAAATTACCCCCAACTACACTTTACAGCAACAAACGAAGCCCAATCACTTTAAAATTACAAAAAAATGCTAAAAATCATAACAAACTATACCAGAATCACCTAAATTAATTCGGCTACCGTAAATCACCCCCAAATATCCCTTACGACAACAAACCAAACCATATCATCTTAAAATTACAAAAAAGGTGTACAAATCATAACAAACTATGCCAGACTCACCTAAATTACTTCCGCTACTCTAAATCATCACCAACTAACCCTTACCACAACAAACTAAACCCAATCACTTTTAAATTACAAAAAAATGCTACTAACCATAGCAAACTATGCCAAACTCACCTAAATTACTTCGGCTATCAAAAATCACCCCCAACAACACTTTACAGCAAAAAACTAAGCCCAATCACTTTAAAATTACAAAAAAATGCTAAAAATCATAACAAACTATACCAGAATCACCTAAATTACTTCGGCTACCGTAAATCACCCCCAACTATCCCGTACCACAACAAACCAAACCATATCATCTTAAAATTACAAAAAAAGGTGTCAAATCATAACAAACTATGCCAGACTCACCTAAATTACTTCCGCTACTCTAAATCATCACCAACTAACCCTTACCACAACAAACTAAACTCAATCACTTTTAAATTACAAAAAAATGCTACTAACCATAGCAAACTATGCCAAACTCACCTAAATTACTTCGGCTATCAAAAATCACCCCCAACTACACTTTACAGCAACAAACTAAGCCCAATCACTTTAAAATTACAAAAAAATGCTAAAAATCATAACAAACTATGCCAGACTCACCTAAATTACTTCCGCTACTCTAAATCATCACCAACTAACCCTTACCACAACAAACTAAACCCAATCACTTTTAAATTACAAAAAAATGCTACTAACCATAGAAAACTATGCCAAACTCACCTAAATTACTTCGGCTATCAAAAATCACCCCCAACTACACTTTACAGCAAAAAAATAAGCCCAATCACTTTAAAATTACAAAAAAATGCTAAAAATCATAACAAACTATACCAGAATCACCTAAATTACTTCGGCTACCGTAAATCACCCCCAACTATCCCTTACCACAACAAACCAAACCATATCATCTTAAAATTACAAAAAAAATTGTACAAATAATAACAAACTATGCCAGACTCACCTAAATTACTTCGGCTACTCTACATCATCACCAACTAACCCTTACCACAACAAACTAAACCCAATCACTTTTAAATTACAAAAAAATGCTACTAACCATAGCAAACTATGCCAAACTCACCTAAATTACTTCGGCTATCAAAAAACACACCCAACCACACTTTACAGCAACGAACTAAGCCCAATCACTTTAAAATTACAAAAAAATGCTAAAAATCTTAACAAACTATACCAGAATCACCTAAATTACTTCGGCTACCGTAAATCACCCCCAACTATCCTTTACCACAACAAACCAAACCATATCATCTTAAAATTACAAAAAAAGGTGTACAAATCATAACAAACTATGCCAGACTCACCTAAATTACTTCCGCTACTCTAAATCATCACCAACTAACCCTTACCACAACAAACTAAACTCAATCACTTTTAAATTACAAAAAAATGCTACTAACCATAGCAAACTATGCCAAACTCATCTAAATTACTTCGGCTATCAAAAATCACCCCCAACTACACTTTACAGCAACAAACTAAGCCAATCACTTTAAAATTACAAAAAAATGCTAAAAATCATAACAAACTATACCAGAATCACCTAAATTACTTCGGCTACCGTAAATCACCCCCAACTATCCCTTACCACAACAAACCAAACCATATCATTTTAAAATTACAAAAAAAATTGTACAAATAATAACAAACTATGCCAGACTCACCTAAATTACTTCGGCTACTCTACATCATCACCAACTAACCCTTACCACAACAAACTAAACCCAATCACTTTTAAATTACAAAAAAATGCTACTAACCATAGCAAACTATGCCAAACTCACCTAAATTACTTCGGCTATCAAAAATCACACCCAACCACACTTTACAGCAACGAACTAAGCCCAATCACTTTAAAATTACAAAAAAATGCTAAAAATCTTAACAAACTATACCAGAATCACCTAAATTACTTCGGCTACCGTAAATCACCCCCAACTATCCTTTACCACAACAAACCAAACCATATCATCTTAAAATTACAAAAAAAGGTGTACAAATCATAACAAACTATGCCAGACTCACCTAAAATACTTCGGCTACTCTAAATCATCACCAAATAACCCTTACCACAACAAACTAAACCCACTCACTTTGAAATTACAAAAAAATGCTACTAACCATAGCAAACTATGCCAAACTCACCTAAATTACTTCGGCTATCAAAAATCACCCCCAACTACACTTTACAGCAACAAACTAAGCCCAATCACTTTAAAATTACAAAAAAATGCTAAAAATCATAACAAACTATACCAGAATCACCTAAATTACTTCGGCTACCGTAAATCATCCCCAACTATCCCTTACCACAACAAACCAAACCATATCATCATAAAATTACAAAAAAAGGTGTACAAATCATTACAAAGTATGCCAGACTCACCTAAATTACTTCGGCTACTCTAAATCATCACCAACTAAACCTTATCACAACAAACTAAACCCAATCACTTTTAAATTACAAAAAAATGCTACTAACCATAGCAAACTATGCCAAACTCACCTAAATTACTTCGGCTATCAAAAATCACCCCCAACTACACTTTACAGCAACAAACTAAGCCCAATCACTTTAAAATTACAAAAAAATGCTAAAAATCATAACAAACTATACCAGAATCACCTAAATTAATTCGGCTACCGTAAATCACCCCCAAATATCCCTTACGACAACAAACCAAACCATATCATCTTAAAATTACAAAAAAGGTGTACAAATCATAACAAACTATGCCAGACTCACCTAAATTACTTCGGCTACTCTAAATCATCACCAACTAAACCTTATCACAACAAACTAAACCCAATCACTTTTAAATTACAAAAAAATGCTACTAACCATAGCAAACTATGCCAAACTCACCTAAATTACTTCGGCTATCAAAAATCACCCCCAACTACACTTTACAGCAACAAACTAAGCCCAATCACTTTAAAATTACAAAAAAATGCTAAAAATAATAACAAACTATACCAGAATCACCTAAATTACTTCGACTACCGTAAATCACCCCCAACAATCCCTTACCACAACAAACCAAACCATATCATCTTAAAATTACAAAAAAAGGTGTCCAAATCATCACAAACTATGCCAGACTCACCTAAATTACTTCGGCTACTCTAAATCAACACCAACTAACCCTTACCACAACAAACTAAACCCAATAACTTTTAAATTACAAAAAAATGCTACTAACCATAGCAAACTATGCCAAACTCACCTAAATTTCTTCGGCTATCAAAAATTACCCCCAACTACACTTTACAGCAACAAACGAAGCCCAATCACTTTAAAATTACAAAAAAATGCTAAAAATCATAACAAACTATACCAGAATCACCTAAATTAATTCGGCTACCGTAAATCACCCCCAAATATCCCTTACGACAACAAACCAAACCATATCATCTTAAAATTACAAAAAAGGTGTACAAATCATAACAAACTATGCCAGACTCACCTAAATTACTTCCGCTACTCTAAATCATCACCAACTAACCCTTACCACAACAAACTAAACCCAATCACTTTTAAATTACAAAAAAATGCTACTAACCATAGCAAACTATGCCAAACTCACCTAAATTACTTCGGCTATCAAAAATCACCCCCAACAACACTTTACAGCAAAAAACTAAGCCCAATCACTTTAAAATTACAAAAAAATGCTAAAAATCATAACAAACTATACCAGAATCACCTAAATTACTTCGGCTACCGTAAATCACCCCCAACTATCCCGTACCACAACAAACCAAACCATATCATCTTAAAATTACAAAAAAAGGTGTCAAATCATAACAAACTATGCCAGACTCACCTAAATTACTTCGGCTACTCTAAATCATTACCAACTCACCCTTACCACAACAAACTAAACCCAATCACTTTTAAATTACAAAAAAATGCTACTAACCATAGCAAACTATGCCAAACTCACCTAAATTACTTCGGCTATCAAAAATCACCCCCAACAACACTTTACCGCAAAAAACTAAGCCCAATCACTTTAAAATTACAAAAAAATGCTAAAAATCATAACAAACTATACCAGAATCACCTAAATTACTTCGGCTACCGTAAATCACCCCCAACTATCCCTTACCACAACAAACCAAACCATATCATCTTAAAATTACAAAAAAAGGTGTACAAATCATAACAAACTATGCCAGACTCACCTAAATTACTTCGGCTACTCTAAATCATTACCAACTAAACCTTACCACAACAAACTAAACCCAATCACTTTTAAATTACAAAAAAATGCTACTAACCATAGCAAACTATGCCAAACTCACCTAAATTACTTCGGCTATCAAAAATCACCCCCAACTACACTTTACAGCAACAAACTAAGCCCAATCACTTTAAAATTACAAAAAAATGCTAAAAATAATAACAAACTATACCAGAATCACTTAAATTACTTCGACTACCGTAAATCACCCCCAAAAATCCCTTACCACAACAAACCAAACCATATCATCTTAAAATTACAAAAAATGGTGACCAAATCATCACAAACTATGCCAGACTCACCTAAATTACTTCGGCTACTCTAAATCATCACCAACTAACCCTTACCACAACAAACTAAACCCAATAACTTTTAAATTACAAAAAAATGCTACTAACCATAGCAAACTATGCCAAACTCACCTAAATTACTTCGGCTATCAAAAATCACCCCCAACTACACTTTACAGCAACAAACTAAGCCCAATCAATTTAAAATTACAAAAAAATGCTAAAAATCATAACAAACTATACCAGAATCACCTAAATTAATTCGGCTACCGTAAATCACCCCCAACTATCCCTTACGACAACAAACCAAACCATATCATCTTAAAATTACAAAAAAGGTGTACAAATCATAACAAACTATGCCAGACTCACCTAAATTACTTCCGCTACTCTAAATCATCACCAACTAACCCTTACCACAACAAACTAAACCCAATCACTTTTAAATTACAAAAAAATGCTACTAACCATAGCAAACTATGCCAAACTCACCTAAATTACTTCGGCTATCAAAAATCACCCCCAACAACACTTTACAGCAAAAAACTAAGCCCAATCACTTTAAAATTACAAAAAAATGCTAAAAATCATAACAAACTATACCAGAATCACCTAAATTACTTCGGCTACCGTAAATCACCCCCAACTATCCCTTACCACATCAAACCAAACCATATCATCTTAAAATTACAAAAAAAGGTGTACAAATCATAACAAACTATGCCAGACTCACCTAAATTACTTCGGCTACTCTAAATCATTACCAACTCACCCTTACCACAACAAACTAAACCCAATCACTTTTAAATTACAAAAAAATGCTACTAACCATAACAAACTATGCCAAACTCACCTAAATTACTTCGGCTATCAAAAATCACCCCCAACAACACTTTACAGCAAAAAACTAAGCCCAATCACTTTAAAATTACAAAAAAATGCTAAAAATCATAACAAACTATACCAGAATCACCTAAATTACTTCGGCTACCGTAAATCACCCCCAACTATTCCTTACCACAACAAACCAAACCATATCATCTTAAAATTACAAAAAAAGGTGTACAAATCATAACAAACTATGCCAGACTCACCTAAATTACTTCGGCTACTCTAAATCATCACCAACTAAACCTTATCACAACAAACTAAACCCAATCACTTTTAAATTACAAAAAAATGCTACTAACCATAGCAAACTATGCCAAACTCACCTAAATTACTTCGGCTATCAAAAATCACCCCCAACTACACTTTACAGCAACAAACTAAGCCCAATCACTTTAAAATTACAAAAAAATGCTAAAAATAATAACAAACTATACCAGAATCACCTAAATTACTTCGACTACCGTAAATCACCCCCAACAATCCCTTACCACAACAAACCAAACCATATCATCTTAAAATTACAAAAAAAGGTGTCCAAATCATCACAAACTATGCCAGACTCACCTAAATTACTTCGGCTACTCTAAATCAACACCAACTAACCCTTACCACAACAAACTAAACCCAATAACTTTTAAATTACAAAAAAATGCTACTAACCATAGCAAACTATGCCAAACTCACCTAAATTTCTTCGGCTATCAAAAATTACCCCCAACTACACTTTACAGCAACAAACGAAGCCCAATCACTTTAAAATTACAAAAAAATGCTAAAAATCATAACAAACTATACCAGAATCACCTAAATTAATTCGGCTACCGTAAATCACCCCCAAATATCCCTTACGACAACAAACCAAACCATATCATCTTAAAATTACAAAAAAGGTGTACAAATCATAACAAACTATGCCAGACTCACCTAAATTACTTCCGCTACTCTAAATCATCACCAACTAACCCTTACCACAACAAACTAAACCCAATCACTTTTAAATTACAAAAAAATGCTACTAACCATAGCAAACTATGCCAAACTCACCTAAATTACTTCGGCTATCAAAAATCACCCCCAACAACACTTTACAGCAAAAAACTAAGCCCAATCACTTTAAAATTACAAAAAAATGCTAAAAATCATAACAAACTATACCAGAATCACCTAAATTACTTCGGCTACCGTAAATCACCCCCAACTATCCCGTACCACAACAAACCAAACCATATCATCTTAAAATTACAAAAAAAGGTGTCAAATCATAACAAACTAGGCCAGACTCACCTAAATTACTTCGGCTACTCTAAATCATTACCAACTCACCCTTACCACAACAAACTAAACCCAATCACTTTTAAATTACAAAAAAATGCTACTAACCATAGCAAACTATGCCAAACTCACCTAAATTACTTCGGCTATCAAAAATCACCCCCAACAACACTTTACAGCAAAAAACTAAGCCCAATCACTTTAAAATTACAAGAAAATGCTAAAAATCATAACAAACTATACCAGAATCACCTAAATTACTTCGGCTACCGTAAATCACCCCCAACTATCCCTTACCACAACAAACCAAACCATATCATCTTAAAATTACAAAAAAAGGTGTACAAATCATAACAAACTATGCCAGACTCACCTAAATTACTTCGGCTACTCTAAATCATTACCAACTAAACCTTACCACAACAAACTAAACCCAATCACTTTTAAATTACAAAAAAATGCTACTAACCATAGCAAACTATGCCAAACTCACCTAAATTACTTCGGCTATCAAAAATCACCCCCAACTACACTTTACAGCAACAAACTAAGCCCAATCACTTTAAAATTACAAAAAAATGCTAAAAATAATAACAAACTATACCAGAATCACCTAAATTACTTCGACTACCGTAAATCACCCCCAAAAATCCCTTACCACAACAAACCAAACCATATCATCTTAAAATTACAAAAAATGGTGACCAAATCATCACAAACTATGCCAGACTCACCTAAATTACTTCGGCTACTCTAAATCATCACCAACTAACCCTTACCACAACAAACTAAACCCAATAACTTTTAAATTACAAAAAAATGCTACTAACCATAGCAAACTATGCCAAACTCACCTAAATTACTTCGGCTATCAAAAATCACCCCCAACTACACTTTACAGCAACAAACTAAGCCCAATCAATTTAAAATTACAAAAAAATGCTAAAAATCATAACAAACTATACCAGAATCACCTAAATTAATTCGGCTACCGTAAATCACCCCCAACTATCCCTTACGACAACAAACCAAACCATATCATCTTAAAATTACAAAAAAGGTGTACAAATCATAACAAACTATGCCAGACTCACCTAAATTACTTCCGCTACTCTAAATCATCACCAACTAACCCTTACCACAACAAACTAAACCCAATCACTTTTAAATTACAAAAAAATGCTACTAACCATAGCAAACTATGCCAAACTCACCTAAATTACTTCGGCTATCAAAAATCACCCCCAACAACACTTTACAGCAAAAAACTAAGCCCAATCACTTTAAAATTACAAAAAAATGCTAAAAATCATAACAAACTATACCAGAATCACCTAAATTACTTCGGCTACCGTAAATCACCCCCAACTATCCCTTACCACATCAAACCAAACCATATCATCTTAAAATTACAAAAAAAGGTGTACAAATCATAACAAACTATGCCAGACTCACCTAAATTACTTCGGCTACTCTAAATCATTACCAACTCACCCTTACCACAACAAACTAAACCCAATAACTTTTAAATTACAAAAAAATGCTACTAACCATAGCAAACTATGCCAAACTCACCTAAATTACTTCGGCTATCAAAAATCACCACCAACAACACTTTACAGCAAAAAACTAAGCCCAATCACTTTAAAATTACAAAAAAATGCTAACAATCATAACAAACTATACCAGAATCACCTAAATTACTTCGGCTACCGTAAATCACCCCCAACTATCCCTTACCACAACAAACCAAACCATATCATCTTAAAATTACAAAAAAAGGTGTACAAATCATAACAAACTATGCCAGACTCACTTAAATTACTTCGGCTACTCTAAATCATTACCAACTCACCCTTACCACAACAAACTAAACCCAATCACTTTTAAATTACCAAAAAATGCTACTAACCATAGCAAACTATGCCAAACTCACTTAAATTACTTCGGCTATCAAAAATCACCCCCAACTACACTTTACAGCAAAAAACTAAGCCCAATCATTTTAAAATTACAAAAAAATGCTAAAAATCATAACAAACTATACCAGAATCACCTAAATTACTTCGGCTACTGTAAATCACCCCCAACCATCCCTTACGACAACAAACCAAACCATATCATCTTAAAATTACAAAAAAAGGTGTACAAATCATAACAAACTATGCCAGACTCACCTAAATTACTTCCGCTACTCTAAATCATCACCAACTAACCCTTACCACAACAAACTAAACCCAATCACTTTTAAATTACAAAAAAATGCTACTAACCATAGCAAACTATGCCAAACTCACCTAAATTACTTCGGCTATCAAAAATCACCCCCAACTACACTTTACAGCAAAAAACTAAGCCCAATCACTTTAAAATTACAAAAAAATGCTAAAAATCATAACAAACTATACCAGAATCACCTAAATTACTTCGGCTACCGTAAATCACCCCCAACTATCCCTTACCACAACAAACCAAACCATATCATCTTAAAATTACAAAAAAAGGTGTACAAATCATAACAAACTATGCCAGACTCACCTAAAATACTTCCGCTACTCTAAATCATCACCAACTAACCCTTACCACAACAAACTAAACCCAATCACTTTTAAATTACAAAAAAATGCTACTAACCATAGCAAACTATGCCAAGCTCACCTAAATTACTTCGGCTATCAAAAATCACCCCCAACAACACTTTACAGCAAAAAACTAAGCCCAATCCCTTTAAAATTACAAAAAAATGCTAAAAATTATAACAAACTATACCAGAATCACCTAAATTACTTCGGCTACCGTAAATCACCCCCAACTGTCCCTTACCACAACAAACCAAACCATATCATCTTAAAATTACAAAAAAAGGTGTACAAATCATAACAAACTATGCCAGACTCACTTAAATTACTTCGGCTACTCTAAATCATTACCAACTCACCCTTACCACAACAAACTAAACCCAATAACTTTAAAATTACAAAAAAATGCTACTAACCATAGCAAACTATGCCAAACTCACCTAAATTACTTCGGCTATCAAAAATCACCCCCAACTACACTTTACAGCAACAAACTAAGCCCAATCAATTTAAAATTACAAAAAAATGCTAAAAATCATAACAAACTATACCAGAATCACCTAAATTACTTCGACTACCGTAAATCACTCCCAACAATCCCTTACCACAACAAACCAAACCATATCATCTTAAAATTACAAAAAATGGTGACCAAATCATCACAAACTATGCCAGACTCACCTAAATTACTTCGGCTACTCTAAATCATCACCAACTAACCCTTACCACAACAAACTAAACCCAATAACTTTTAAATTACAAAAAAATGCTACTAACCATAGCAAACTATGCCAAACTCACCTAAATTACTTCGGCTATCAAAAATCACCCCCAACTACACTTTACAGCAACAAACTAAGCCCAATCAATTTAAAATTACAAAAAAATGCTAAAAATCATAACAAACTATACCAGAATCACCTAAATTAATTCGGCTACCGTAAATCACCCCCAACTATCCCTTACGACAACAAACCAAACCATATCATCTTAAAATTACAAAAAAGGTGTACAAATCATAACAAACTATGCCAGACTCACCTAAATTACTTCCGCTACTCTAAATCATTACCAACTCACCCTTACCAAAACAAACTAAACCCAATAACTTTTAAATTACAAAAAAATGCTACTAACCTTAGCAAACTATGCCAAACTCACCTAAATTACTTCGGCTATCAAAAATCGCCCCCAACAACACTTTACAGCAAAAAACTAATCCCAATCACTTTAAAATTACAAAAAAATGCTAAAAATCATAACAAACTATACCAGAATCACCTAAATTACTTCGGCTACCGTAAATCACCCCCAACTATCCCTTACCACAACAAACCAAACCATATCATCTTAAAATTACAAAAAAAGGTGTACAAATCATAACAAACTATGCCAGACTCACTTAAATTACTTCGGCTACTCTAAATCATTACCAACTCACCCTTACCACAACAAGCTAAATCTAATCACTTTTAAATTACCAAAAAATGCTACTAACCATAGCAAACTATGCCAAACTCACCTAAATTACTTCGGCTATCAAAAATCACCCCCAACTACACTTTACAGCAAAAAACTAAGCCCAATCACTTTAAAATTACAAAAAAATGCTAAAAATCATAACAAACTATACCAGAATCACCTAAATTACTTCGGCTACCGTAAATCACCCCCAACTATCCCTTACGACAACAAACCAAACCATATCATCTTAAAATTACAAAAAAAGGTGTACAAATCATAACATACTATGCCAGACTCACCTAAATTACTTCCGCTACTCTAAATCATCACCAACTAACCCTTACCACAACAAACTAAACCCAATCACTTTTAAATTACAAAAAAATGCTACTAACCATAGCAAACTATGCCAAACTCACCTAAATTACTTCGGCTATCAAAAATCACCCCCAACAACACTTTACAGCAAAAAACTAAGCCCAATCACTTTAAAATTACAAAAAAATGCTAAAAATCATAACAAACTATACCAGAATCACCTAAATTACTTCGGCTACCGTAAATCACCCCCAACTATCCCTTACCACAACAAACCAAACCATATCATCTTAAAATTACAAAAAAAGGTGTACAAATCATAACAAACTATGCCAGACTCACTTAAAGCCCAATCACTTTAAAATTACAAAAAAATGCTAAAAATCATAACAAACTATACCAGAATCACCTAAATTACTTCGGCTACCGTAAATCACCCGCAACTATCCCTTACCACAACAAACCAAACCATATCATCTTAAAATTACAAAAAAAGGTGTACAAATCATAACAAACTATGCCAGACTCACTTAAATTACTTCGGCTACTCTAAATCATCACCAACTAACCCCTACCACAACAAACTAAACCCAATCACTTTTAAATTACAAAAAAATGCTACTAACCATAGCAAACTATGCCAAACTCACCTAAATTACTTCGGCTATCAAAAATCACCCCCAACTACACTTTACAGCAACAAACTAAGCCCAATCACTTTAAAATTACAAAAAAATGCTAAAAATCATAACAAACTATACCAGAATCACCTAAATTAATTCGGCTACCGTAAATCACCCCCAACTATTCCTTACGACAACAAACCAAACCATATCATCTTAAAATTACAAAAAAGGTGTACAAATCATAACAAACTATGCCAGACTCACCTAAATTACTTCCGCTACTCTAAATCATCACCAACTAACCCTTACCACAACAAACTAAACCCAATCACTTTTAAATTACAAAAAAATGCTACTAACCATAGCAAACTATGCCAAACTCACCTAAATTACTTCGGCTATCCAAAATCACCCCCAACAACACTTTACAGCAAAAAACTAAGCCCAATAACTTTAAAATTACAAAAAAATGCCAAAAATCATAACAAACTATACCAGAATCACCTAAATTACTTCGGCTACCGTAAATCACCCCCAACTATCCCTTACGACAACAAACCAAACCATATCATCTTAAAATTACAAAAAAGGTGTACAAATCATAACAAACTATGCCAGACTCACCTAAATTACTTCCGCTACTCTAAATCATCACCAACTAACCCTTACCACTACAAACTAAACCCAATCACTTTTAAATTACAAAAAAATGCTACTAACCATAGCAAACTATGCCAAACTCACCTAAATTACTTCGGCTATCAAAAATCACCCCCAACAACACTTTACAGTAAAAAACTAAGCCCAATCACTTTAAAATTACAAAAAAATGCTAAAAATCATAACAAACTATACCAGAATCACTTAAATTACTTCGGCTACCGTAAATCACCCCCAACTATCCCTTACCACAACAAACCAAACCATATCATCTTAAAATTACAAAAAAAGGTGTACAAATCATAACAAACTATGCCAGACTCACCTAAATTACTTCGGCTACTCTAAATCATTACCAACTCACCCTTACCACAACAAACTAAACCCAATCACTTTTAAATTACAAAAAAATGCTACTAACCATAGCAAACTATGCCAAACTCACCTAAATTACTTCGGCTATCCAAAATCACCCCCAACAACACTTTACAGCAAAAAACTAAGCCCAATCACTTTAAAATTACAAAAAAATGCTAAAAATCATAACAAACTATACCAGAATCACCTAAATTACTTCGGCTACCGTAAATCACCCCCAACTATCCCTTACCACAACAAACCAAACCATATCATCTTAAAATTACAAAAAAAGGTGTACAAATCATAACAAACTATGCCAGACTCACTTAAAGCCCAATCACTTTAAAATTACAAAAAAATGCTAAAAATCATAACAAACTATACCAGAATCACCTAAATTACTTCGGCTACCGTAAATCACCCCCAACTATCCCTTACCACAACAAACCAAACCATATCATCTTAAAATTACAAAAAAAGGTGTACAAATCATAACAAACTATGCCAGACTCACTTAAATTACTTCGGCTACTCTAAATCATCACCAACTAACCCTTACCACAACAAACTAAACCCAATCACTTTTAAATTACAAAAAAATGCTACTAACCATAGCAAACTATGCCAAACTCACCTAAATTACTTCGGCTATCAAAAATCACCCCCAACTACACTTTACAGCAACAAACTAAGCCCAATCACTTTAAAATTACAAAAAAATGCTAAAAATCATAAAAAACTATACCAGAATCACCTAAATTACTTCGGCTACCGTAAATCACTCCCAACTATCCCTTACGACAACAAACCAAACCATATCATCTTAAAATTACAAAAAAAGATGTACAAATTATAACAAACTATGCCAGACTTATCTAAATTACTTCCGCTACTCTAAATCATTACCAACTAACCCTTACCACAACAGACTAAACCCAATCACTTTTAAATTACAAAAAAATGCTACTAACCATAGCAAACTATGCCAATCTTACCTAAATTACTTCGGCTATCAAAAATCACCCCCAACTACACTTTAAATCAAAAAACTAAGCCCAATCACTTTAAAATTACAAAAAAATGCTAAAAATCATAACAAACTATATCAGAATCACCTAAATTACTTCGGCTACCTTTAATCACCCCCAACTATCCCTTACCACAACAAACCAAACTATATCATCTTAAAAATACAAAAAACGGTGTACAAATCATAACAAACTATGCCAGACACACCTAAATTACTTCGGCTACTCTAAATCATCACCAACTAACCCTTACTCCAACAAACTAAATCCAATCACTTTTAAATTACAAAAAAATGCTACTAACCATACCAAACTATGCCAAACTCACCTAAATTACTTCGGCTATCAAAAATCACCCCCAACTACACTTTACAGCAACAAACTAAGCCCAATCACTTTAAAATTACAAAAAAATGCTAAAAATCATAACAAACTATACCAGAATCACCTAAATTACTTCGGCTACCGTAAATCACCCCCAACTATCCCTTACCACAACAAACCAAACCATATCATTTTAGAATTACAAAAAAAGGTGTACAAATCATAACAAATTATGCCAGACTCACCTAAATTACTTCGGCTACTCTAAATCATCACCAACTAACCCTTACCACAACAAACTAAATCCAATCACTTTTAAATTACAAAAAAATGCTACTAACCATAGCAGACTATGCCAAACTCATCTAAATTATTTCGGCTATCAATAATCACCCCCAACTACACTTTACAGCAAAAAACTAAGCCCAATCACTTTAAAATTACAAAAAAATGCTAAAAATCATAACAAACTATACCAGAATCACCTAAATTACTTCGGCTACCGTAAATTACCCCCAACTATCCCTTACCACAAAAAACCAAACCATATCACCTTAAAATTACAAAAAAAGGTGTACAAATCATAACAAACTATGCCAGACTCACCTAAATTACTTCGGCTACTCTAAATCATCACCAACTAAACCTTACCACAACAAACTAAACCCAATCACTTTTAAATTAAAAAAAATGCTACTAACCATAGCAAACTATGCCAAACTCACCTAAATTACTTCGGCTATCAAAAATCACCCCCAACTACACTTTACAGCAACAAACTAAGCCCTATCACTTTAAAATTACAAAAAAATGCTAAAAATAATAACAAACTATACCAGAATTACCTAAATTACTTCGACTACCGTAAATCACCCCCAACAATCCCTTACCACAACAAACCAAACCATATTATCTTAAAATTACAAAAAAAGGTGTACAAATCATCACAAACGATGCCAGACTCACCTAAATTACTTCGGCTACTCTAAATCATCACCAACTAACCCTTACCACAACAAACTAAACCCAATTACTTTTAAATTACAAAAAAATGCTACTAACCATAGCAAACTATGCCAAACTCACCTAAATTACTTCGGCTATCAAAAATCACCCCCAACAACACTTTACAGCAAAAAACTAAGCCCAATCACTTTAAAATTACAAAAAAATGCTAAAAATCATAACAAACTATACCAGAATCACCTAAATTACTTCGGCTACCGTAAATCACCCCCAACTATCCCTTACCACAACAAACCAAACCATATCATCTTAAAATTACAAAAAAAAGTGTACAAATATTAACAAACTATGCCAGACTCACCTAAATTACTTCGGCTACTCTAAATCATTACCAACTCATCCTTACCACAACAAACTAAACCCAATCACTTTTAAATTACAAAAAAATGCTACTAACTATAGCAAACTATGCCAAACTCACCTAAATTACTTCGGCTATCAAAAATCACCTCCAACTACACTTTACAGCAAAAAACTAATCCCAATCACTTTAAAATTACAAAAAAATGCTAAAAATCATGAACTATACCAGAATCACCTAAATTACTTCGGCTACCGTAAATCACCCCCAACTATCCATTACGACAACAAACCAAACCATATCATCTTAAAATTACAAAAAAAGGTGTACAAATCATAACAAACTATGCCAGACTCACCTAAATTACTTCCGCTACTCTAAATCATCACCAACTAACCCTTACCACAACAAACTAAACCCAATCACTTTTAAATTACAAAAAAATGCTACTAACCATAGCAAACTATGCCAAACTCACCTAAATTACTTCGGCTATCAAAAATCACCCCCAACTACACTTTACAGCAACAAACTAAGCCCAATCACTTTAAAATTACAAAAAAATGCTAAAAATCATAACAAACTATACCAGAATCACCTAAATTACTTCGGCTACCGTTAATCACCCCCAACTATCCCTTACGACAATAAACCAAACCATATCATCTTAAAATTACAAAAAAGGTGTACAAATCATAACAAACTATGCCAGACTCACCTAAATTACTTCCGCTACTCTAAATCATCACCAACTAACCCTTACCACAACAAACTAAACCCAATCACTTTTAAATTACAAAAAAATGCTACTAACCATAGCAAACTATGCCAAACTCACCTAAATTACTTCGGCTATCAAAAATCACCCCCAACTACACTTTACAGCAACAAACTAAGCCCAATCACTTTAAAATTACAAAAAAATGCTAAAAATCATAACAAACTATACCAGATTCACCTAAATTACTTCGGCTACCGTAAATCACCCCCAACTATCCCTTACGACAACAAACCAAACCATATCATTTTAAAATTACAAAAAAGGTGTACAAATCATAACAAACTATGCCAGACTCACCTAAATTACTTCCGCTACTCTAAATCATCACCAACTAACCCTTACCACAACAAACTAAACCCAATCACTTTTAAATTACAAAAAAATGCTACTAACCATAGCAAACTATGCCTAACTCACCTAAATTACTTCGGCTATCAAAAATCACTCCCAACTACACTTTACAGCAAAAAACTAAGCCCAATCACTTTAAAATTACAAAAAAATGCTATAAATCATAACAAACTATACCAGAATCACCTAAATTATTTCGGCTACCGTAAATCACCCCCAACTATCCCTTACGACAACAAACCAAACCATATCATCTTAAAATTACAAAAAAGGTGTACAAATCATAACAAATTATGCCAGACTCACCTAAATTACTTCCGCTACTCTAAATCATAACCAACTAACCCTTACCACAACAAACTAAACCCAATCACTTTTAAATTACAAAAAAATGCTACTAACCATAGCAAACTATGCCAAACTCACCTAAATTACTTCGGCTATCAAAAATCACCCCCAACTACACTTTACAGCAAAAAAATAAGCCCAATCACTATAAAATTACAAAAAAATGCTAAAAATCATAACAAACTATATTAGAATCACCTAAATTACTTCGGCTACCGTAAATCACCCCCAACTATCCCTTACCACAACAAACCAAACCATATCATCTTAAAATTACAAAAAAAGGTGTACAAATCATAAGAAACTATGCCAGACTCACCTAAATTACTTCGGCTATTCTAAATCATCACCAACTAATCCTTACCACAACTAACTAAACCCAATCACTTTTAAATTACAAGCAAATGCTACTAACCATAGCAAACTATGCCAAACTCACCTAAATTACTTTGGCTATCAAAAATCACCCCCAACTACACTTTACAGCACAAAACTATGCCCAATCACTTTAAAATTACAAAAAAATGCTAAAAATCATAACAAACTATACCAGAATCACCTAAATTACTTCGGCTACCGTAAATCACCCCCAAATATCCCTTACGACAACAAACCAAGCATATCATCTTAAAATTACAAAAAAAGGTGTACAAATCATAACAAACTATGCCAGACTCACCTAAATTACTTCTGCTACTCTAAATCATCACCAACTAACCCTTACCACAACAAACTAAACCCAATCACTTTTAAATTACAAAAAAATGCTACTAACCATAGCAAACTATGCCAAACTCACCTAAATTACTTTGGCTATCAAAAATCACCCCCAACTTCACTTTACAGCAAAAAACTAAGCCCAATCACTTTAAAATTACAAAAAAATGCTAAAAATCATAACAAACTATACCAGAATCACCTAAATTACTTCGGCTACCGTAAATCACCCCCAAATATCCCTTACGACAACAAACCAAGCATATCATCTTAAAATTACAAAAAAAGGTGTACAAATCATAACAAACTATGCCAGACTCACCTAAATTACTTCTGCTACTCTAAATCATCACCAACTAACCCTTACCACAACAAACTAAACCCAATCACTTTTAAATTACAAAAAAATGCTACTAACTATAGCAAACTATGCCAAACTCACCTAAATTACTTCGGCTATCAAAAATCACCTCCAACTACACTTTACAGCAAAAAACTAATCCCAATCACTTTAAAATTACAAAAAAATGCTAAAAATCATGAACTATACCAGAATCACCTAAATTACTTCGGCTACCGTAAATCACCCCCAACTATCCATTACGACAACAAACCAAACCATATCATCTTAAAATTACAAAAAAAGGTGTACAAATCATAACAAACTATGCCAGACTCACCTAAATTACTTCCGCTACTCTAAATCATCACCAACTAACCCTTACCACAACAAACTAAACCCAATCACTTTTAAATTACAAAAAAATGCTACTAACCATAGCAAACTATGCCAAACTCACCTAAATTACTTCGGCTATCAAAAATCACCCCCAACTACACTTTACAGCAACAAACTAAGCCCAATCACTTTAAAATTACAAAAAAATGCTAAAAATCATAACAAACTATACCAGAATCACCTAAATTACTTCGGCTACCGTTAATCACCCCCAACTATCCCTTACGACAATAAACCAAACCATATCATCTTAAAATTACAAAAAAGGTGTACAAATCATAACAAACTATGCCAGACTCACCTAAATTACTTCCGCTACTCTAAATCATCACCAACTAACCCTTACCACAACAAACTAAACCCAATCACTTTTAAATTACAAAAAAATGCTACTAACCATAGCAAACTATGCCAAACTCACCTAAATTACTTCGGCTATCAAAAATCACCCCCAACTACACTTTACAGCAACAAACTAAGCCCAATCACTTTAAAATTACAAAAAAATGCTAAAAATCATAACAAACTATACCAGATTCACCTAAATTACTTCGGCTACCGTAAATCACCCCCAACTATCCCTTACGACAACAAACCAAACCATATCATTTTAAAATTACAAAAAAGGTGTACAAATCATAACAAACTATGCCAGACTCACCTAAATTACTTCCGCTACTCTAAATCATCACCAACTAACCCTTACCACAACAAACTAAACCCAATCACTTTTAAATTACAAAAAAATGCTACTAACCATAGCAAACTATGCCTAACTCACCTAAATTACTTCGGCTATCAAAAATCACTCCCAACTACACTTTACAGCAAAAAACTAAGCCCAATCACTTTAAAATTACAAAAAAATGCTATAAATCATAACAAACTATACCAGAATCACCTAAATTATTTCGGCTACCGTAAATCACCCCCAACTATCCCTTACGACAACAAACCAAACCATATCATCTTAAAATTACAAAAAAGGTGTACAAATCATAACAAATTATGCCAGACTCACCTAAATTACTTCCGCTACTCTAAATCATAACCAACTAACCCTTACCACAACAAACTAAACCCAATCACTTTTAAATTACAAAAAAATGCTACTAACCATAGCAAACTATGCCAAACTCACCTAAATTACTTCGGCTATCAAAAATCACCCCCAACTACACTTTACAGCAAAAAAATAAGCCCAATCACTATAAAATTACAAAAAAATGCTAAAAATCATAACAAACTATATTAGAATCACCTAAATTACTTCGGCTACCGTAAATCACCCCCAACTATCCCTTACCACAACAAACCAAACCATATCATCTTAAAATTACAAAAAAAGGTGTACAAATCATAAGAAACTATGCCAGACTCACCTAAATTACTTCGGCTATTCTAAATCATCACCAACTAATCCTTACCACAACTAACTAAACCCAATCACTTTTAAATTACAAGCAAATGCTACTAACCATAGCAAACTATGCCAAACTCACCTAAATTACTTTGGCTATCAAAAATCACCCCCAACTACACTTTACAGCACAAAACTATGCCCAATCACTTTAAAATTACAAAAAAATGCTAAAAATCATAACAAACTATACCAGAATCACCTAAATTACTTCGGCTACCGTAAATCACCCCCAAATATCCCTTACGACAACAAACCAAGCATATCATCTTAAAATTACAAAAAAAGGTGTACAAATCATAACAAACTATGCCAGACTCACCTAAATTACTTCTGCTACTCTAAATCATCACCAACTAACCCTTACCACAACAAACTAAACCCAATCACTTTTAAATTACAAAAAAATGCTACTAACCATAGCAAACTATGCCAAACTCACCTAAATTACTTTGGCTATCAAAAATCACCCCCAACTTCACTTTACAGCAAAAAACTAAGCCCAATCACTTTAAAATTACAAAAAAATGCTAAAAATCATAACAAACTATACCAGAATCACCTAAATTACTTCGGCTACCGTAAATCACCCCCAACTATCCCTTACCACAACAAACCAAACCATATCATCTTAAAATTACAAAAAAAGGTGTACAAATTATAACAAACTATGCCAGACTCACCTAAATTACTTCGGCTACTCTAAATCATCACCAACTAACCCTTACCACAACAAACTAAACCCAATCACTTTTAAATTACAAAAAAATGCTACTAACCATAGCAAACTATGCCAAACTCACCTAAATTACTTCGGCTATCAAAAATTACCCCCAACTACACTTTACAGCAACAAACTAAGCCCAATCACTTTAAAATTACAAAAAAATGCTAAAAATCATAACAAACTATACCAGAATCACCTAAATTACTTCGGCTACCGTAAATCACCCCCAAGTATCCCTTACCACAACAAACCAAACTATATCATCTTAAAATTACAAAAAAAGGTGTACAAATCATAACAAACTAAGCCAGACTCACTTAAATTACTTCGGCTACTCTAAATCATCACCAACTAACCCTTACCACAACAAACTAAACCCAATCACTTTTAAATTACAAAAAAATGCTACTAACCATAGCAAACTATGCCAAACTCACCTATATTACTTCGGCTATCAAAAATCACCCCCAACTACACTTTACAGCAACAAACTAAGCCCAATCACTTTAAAATTACAAAAAAATGCTAAAAATCATAACAAACTATACCAGAATCACCTAAATTACTTCGGCTACCGTAAATCACCCCCAACTATCCCTTACCACAACAAACCAAACCATATCATCTTAAAATTACAAAAAAAGGTGTACAAATTATAACAAACTATGCCAGACTCACCTAAATTACTTCGGCTACTCTAAATCATCACCAACTAACCCTTACCACAACAAACTAAACCCAATCACTTTTAAATTACAAAAAAATGCTACTAACCATAGCAAACTATGCCAAACTCACCTAAATTACTTCGGCTATCAAAAATCACCCCCAACTACACTTTACAGCAACAAACTAAGCCCAATCACTTTAAAATTACAAAAAAATGCTAAAAATCATAACAAACTATACCAGAATCACCTAAATTACTTCGGCTACCGTAAATCACCCACAACTTTCCCTTACCACAACAAAACAAACCATATCATCTTAAAATTACAAAAAAAGGATTACAAATTATAACAAACTATGCCAGACTCACCTAAATTACTTCGGCTACTCTAAATCATCACCAACTACCCCTTACCACAACAAACTAAACCCAATCACTTTTAAATTACAAAAAAATGCTACTAACCATAGCAAACTATGCCAAACTCACCTAAATTACTTCGGATATCAAAAATCACCCTCAACTACACTTTACAGCAACAAACTAAGCCCAATCACTTTAAAATTACAAAAATAGCTAAAAATCATAACAAACTATACCAGAATCACCTAAATTACTTCGGCTACCGTAAATCACCCCCAAGTATCCCTTACCACAACAAACCAAACCATATCATCTTAAAATTACAAAAAAAGGTGTACAAATCATAACAAACTATGCCAGACTCACTTACATTACTTCGGCTACTCTAAATCATCACCAACTAACCCTTACCACAACAAACTAAACCCAATCACTTTTAAATTACAAAAAAATGCTACTAACTATAGCAAACTATGCCAAACTCATATAAATTACTTCGGCTATCAAAAATCACCCCCAACTACACTTTACAGCAACAAACTAAGCCCAATCACTTTAAAATTACAAAAAAATGCTAAAAATCATAACAAACTATACCAGAATCACCTAAATTACTTCGGCTACCGCAAATCACCCCCAACTATCCCTTACCACAACAAACCAAACCATGTCATTTTAAAATTACAAAAAAAGGTGTACAAACCATAACAAATTATGCCAGACTCACCTAAATTACTTCGGCTACTCTAAATCATCACCAACTAACCCTTACCACAACAAACTAAACCCAATCACTTTTAAATTACAGAAAAATGCTACTAACCATAGCAAACTATGCCAAACTCACCTAAATTACTTCGGCTATCAAAAATCACCCCCAACTACACTTTACAGCAACAAACTAAGCCCAATCACTTTAAAATTACAAAAAAATGCTAAAAATCATAACAAACTATACCAGAAACACCTAAATTACTTCGGCTACCGTAAATCACCCCCAACTATCCCTTACCACAACAAACCAAACCATATCATTTTAAAATTACGAAAAAAGGTGCACAAATCATAACAAATTATTCCAGACTCACCTAAATTACTTCGGCTACTCTAAATCATCACCAACTAACCCTTACCACAACAAACTAAACCCAATCACTTTTAAATTACAGAAAAATGCTACTAACCATAGCAAACTATGCCAAACTCACCTAAATTACTTCGGCTATCAAAAATCACCCCCAACTACACTTTACAGCAACAAACTAAGCCCAATCACTTCAAAATTACAAAAAAATGCTAAAAATCATAACAAACTATACCAGAATCACCTAAATTACTTCGGCTACCGTAAATCACCCCCAAGTATCCCTTACCACAACAAACCAAACCATATCATCTTAAAATTACAAAAAAAGGTGTACAAATCATAACAAACTATGCCAGACTCACTTAAATTACTTCGACTACTCTAAATCATCACCAACTAACCCTTACCACAACAAACTATACCCAATCACTTTTAAATTACAAAAAAATGCTACTAACCATAGCAAACTATGCCAAACTCACCTAAATTACTTCGGCTATCAAAAATCACCCCCAACTACACTTTACAGCAACAAACTAAGCCCAATCACTTTAAAATTACAAAAAAATGCTAAAAATCATAACAAACTATACCAGAATCACCTAAATTACTTCGGCTACCGTAAATCACCCCCAAGTATCGCTTACCACAACAAACCAAACCATATCTTAAAATTACAAAAAAAGGTGTACAAATCATAACAAACTATGCCAGACTCACTTAAATTACTTCGGCTACTCTAAATCATCACCAACTAACCCTTACCACAACAAACTAAACCCAATCACTTTTAAATTACAAAAAAATGCTACTAACCATAGCAAACTATGCCAAACACACCTAAATTACTTCGGCTATCAAAAATCACCCCCAACTACACTTTACAGCAACAAACTAAGCTCAATCACTTTAAAATTACAAAAAATGCTAAAAATCATAACAAACTATACCAGAATCACCTATATCACTTCGGCTACCGTAAATCACCCCCAACTTTCCCTTACCACAACAAAACAAACCATATCATCTTAAAATTACAAAAAAAGGTGTACAAATTATAACAAACTATGCCAGACTCACCTAAATTACTTCGGCTACTCTAAATCATCACCAACTAACCCTTACCACAAGAAACTAAACCCAATCACTTTAAAATTACAAAAAAATGCTAAAAATCATAACAAACTATACCAGAATCACCTAAATTACTTCGGCTACAGTAAATCACCCCCAACTATCCCTTACCACAACAAACCAAACTATATTATCTTAAAATTACCAAAAAAGGTGTACAAATCATAACAAACTATGCCAGACTCACCGAAATTACTTCGGCTACTCTAAATCATCACCAACTAACCCTTACCACAACAAACTAAACACAATCACTTTAAAATTACAAAAAATGCTAAAAATCATAACAAACTATACCGGAATCACCTAAATTACTTCGGCTACCGTAAATCACCCCCAACTGTCCCTTACCACAACAAACCAAACCATATCATCTTAAAATTACAAAAAAAGGTGTACAAATCATAACAAACTATGCCAGACTCACCTAAATTACTTTGGCTACTCTAAATCATCACCAACTAACCCTTACCACAACAAACTAAACCCAATCACTTTTAAATTACAAAAAAATGCTACTAACCTTAGCAAACTATGCCAAACTCACCTAAATTACTTCGGCTATCAAAAATCACCCCCAACTACACTTTACAGCAACAAACTAAGCCCAATCACTTTAAAATTACAAAAAAATGCTAAAAATCATAACAAACTATACCAGAATCACCTAAATTACTTTGGCTACCGTAAATCACCCCCAACTATCCCTTACCACAACAAACCAAATCATATCATCTCAAAATTACAAAAAAAGTTGTACAAATCATAACAAACTATGCCAGACTCACCTAAATTATTTCGGCTGCTCTAAATCATCACCAACTAACCCTTACTACAACAAACTAAACCCAATCACTTTTAAATTACAAAAAAATGCTACTAACCTTAGCAAACTATGCCAAACTCACCTAAATTACTTCGGCTATCAAAAATCACCCCCAACTACACTTTACAGCAACAAACTAAGCCCAATCACTTTAAAATTACAAAAAAATGCTAAAAATCATAACAAACTATATTAGAATCACCTAAATTACTTCGGCTACCGTAAATCACCCCCAACTATCCCTTACCACAACAAACCAAACCATATCATCTTAAAATTACAAAAAAAGGTGTACAAATCATAACAAACTATGCCAGACTCACCTAAATTACTTCGGCTAACCTAAATCATCACCAACTAACCCTTACCACAACAAACTAAACCCAATCACTTTTAAATTACAAAAAAATGCTACTAACCTTAGCAAACTATGCCAAACTCACCTAAATTACTTCGGCTATCAAAAATCACCCCCAACTACACTTTACAGCAACAAACTAAGCCCAATCACTTTAAAATTACAAAAAAATGTTAAAATCATAACAAACTATACCAGAATCACCTAAATTACTTTGGCTACCGTAAATCACCCCCAACTATCCCTTACCACAACAAACCAAATCATATCATCTCAAAATTACAAAAAAAGTTGTACAAATCATAACAAACTATGCCAGCCTCATCTAAATTATTTCGGCTGCTCTAAATCATCACCAACTAACCCTTACCACAACAAACTAAACCCAATCACTTTTAAATTACAAAAAAATGCTACTAACCTTAGCAAACTATGCCAAACTCACCTAAATTACTTCGGCTATCAAAAATCACCCCCAACTACACTTTACAGCAACAAACTAAGCCCAATCATTTTAAAATTACAAAAAAATGCTAAAAATCATAACAAACTATACCAGAATCACCTAAATTACTTCGGCTACCGTAAATCACCCCCAACTAGACCTTACAACAACAAACCAAACCATATCGTTTTAAAATTACAAAAAAAGGTGTACAAATCATAACAAACTATGCCAGACTCACCTAAATTACTTCGGCTACTCTAAATAATCACCAATTAACCCTTAGCACAACAAACTAAATCCAATCACTTTTAAATTACAAAAAAATGCTACTAACCATAGCAAACTATACCAAACTCACCTAAATTACTTCGGCTATCAAAAATCACCCCCAACTACACTTTACAGCAACAAACTTAGCCCAATCAGTTTAAAATTACAAAAAAATGCTAAAAATCATAACAAACTATACCAGAATCACCTAAATTACTTCGGCTACCGTAAATCACCCCCAACTATCCCTTACCACAACAAACCAAACCATATCATCTTAAAATTACAAAAAAAGGTGTACAAATCATAACAAACTATGCCAGACTCACCTAAATTACTTCGGCTACTCTAAATCATCATCAAATAACCCTAACCACAACAAACTAAACCCAATCACTTTGAAATTACAAAAAAATGCTACTAACCATAGCAAACTATGCCAAATTCACCTAAATTACTTCGGCTATCAAAAATCACCCCCAACTACACTTTACAGCAACAAACTAAGCCCAATCACTTTAAAATTACAAAAAAATGCTAAAAATCATAACAAACTATACCAGAATCACCTAAATTACTTCGGCTACCGTAAATCACCCCCACCTATCCCTTACCACAACAAACCAAACCATATCATCATAAAATTACAAAAAAAGGTGTACAAATCATTACAAAGTATGAGAGACTCACCTAAATTACTTCGGCTACTCTAAATCATCACCAACTAAACCTTACCACAACAAACTAAACCCAATCACTTTTAAATTACAAAAAAATGCTACTAACCATAGCAAACTATGCCAAATTCACCTAAATTACTTGGGTTATCAAAAATCACCCCCAACTACACTTTACAGCAACAAACTAAGCCCAATCACTTTAAAATTACAAAAAAATGCTAAAAATAATAACAAACTATACCAGAATCACCTAAATTACTTCGACTACCGTAAATCACCCCCAACAATCCCTTACCACAACAAACCAAACCATATCATCTTAAAATTACAAAAAAAGGTGTACAAATCATAACAAACTATGCCAGACTCACCTAAATTACTTCGGCTACTCTAAATCATCACCAACTAACCCTTACCACAACAAACTAAACCCAATCACTTTTAAATTACAAAAAAATGCTACTAACCATAGCAAACTATGCCAAACTCACCTAAATTACTTCGGCTATCAAAAATTACCCCCAACAACACTTTACAGCAAAAAACAAAGCCCAATCACTTTAAAATTACAAAAAAATGCTAAAAATCATAACAAACTATACCAGAATCACCTAAATTACTTCGGCTACCGTAAATCACCCCCAACTATCCCTTACCACAACAAACCAAACCATATCATCTTAAAATTACAAAAAAAGGTGTACAAATCATAACAAACTATGCCAGACTCACCTAAATTACTTCGGCTACTCTAAATCATTACCAACTCACCCTTACCACAACAAACTAAACCCAATCACTTTTAAACTACAAAAAAATGCTACTAACCTTAGCAAACTATGCCAAACTCACCTAAATTACTTCGGCTATCAAAAATCACCCCCAACTACACTTTACAGCAAAAAACTAAGCCCAATCACTTTAAAATTACAAAAAAATGCTAAAAATCATAACAAACTATACCAGAATCACCTAAATTACTTCGGCTACCGTAAATCACCCCCAACTATCCCTTACCACAACAAACCAAACCATATCATCATAAAATTACAAAAAAAGGTGTACAAATCATTACAAAGTATGCCAGACTCACCTAAATTACTTCGGCTACTCTAAATCATCACCAACTAAACCTTACCACAACAAACTAAACCCAATAACTTTTAAATTACAAAAAAATGCTACTAACCTTAGCAAACTATGCCAAATTCACCTAAATTACTTGAGTTATCAAAAATCACCCCCAACTACACTTTACAGCAACAAACTAAGCCCAATCACTTTAAAATTACAAAAAAATGCTAAAAATAATAACAAACTATACCAGAATCACCTAAATTACTTCGACTACCGTAAATCACCCCCAACACTCCCTTACCACAACAAACCAAACCATATCATCTTAAAATTACAAAAAAAGGTGTACAAATCATCACAAACTATGCCAGACTTACCTAAATTACTTCCGCTACACTAAATCATTACCAACTAACCCTTACCACAACAAACTAAACCCAATCACTTTTAAATTACAAAAAAATGCTACTAACCATAGCAAACTATGCCAAACTCACCTAAATTACTTCGGCTATCAAAAATCACCCCCAACTACACTTTACAGCAAAAAACTAAGCCCAATCACTTTAAAATTACAAAAAAATGCTAAAAAGCGTAACAAACTATACCAGAATCACCTAAATTACTTCGGCTACCGTAAATCACCCCAACTATCCCTTACCACAACAAACCAAACCATATCATCTTAAAATTACAAAAAAAGGTTAATCATAACAATCTATGCCAGACTCACCTAAATTACTTCGGCTACTCTAAATCATCACCAACTAACCCTTACTCCAACAAACTAAACCCAATCACTTTTAAATTACAAAAAAATGCTACTAACCATAGCAAACTATGCCAAACTCATCTAAATTACTTCGGCTATCAATAATCACCCCCAACTACACTTTACAGCAACAAACTAAGCCCAATCACTTTAAAATTACAAAAAAATGCTAAAAATCATAACAAACTATACCAGAATCATCTAAATTACTTCGGCTACCGTAAATCACCCCCAACTATCCCTTACCACAACAAACCAAACCATATCGTCTTAATATTACAAAAAAGGTGTACAAATCATAACAAACTATGCCAGACTCACCTAAATTACTTCGGCTACTCTAAATCATCACCAACTAACCCTTATAACAACAAACAAAACCCAATCACTTTTAAATTACAAAAAAATGCTACTAACCATAGCAAATAATGCCAAACTCACCTAAATTACTTCGGCAATCAAAAATCACCCCAACTACACTTTACAGCAACAAACTAAGCCCAATCACTTTAAAATTACAAAAAAATGCTAAAAATCATAACAAACTATACCAGAATCATCTAAATTACTTCGGCTACCGTAAATCACCCCTAACTATCCCTTATGACAACAAACCAAACCATATCATCTTAAAATTACAAAAAAAGGTGTACAAATCATAACAAACTATGCCAGACTCACCTAAATTACTTCCGCTACTCTAAATCATCACCAACTAACCCTTACCACAACAAACTAAACCCAATCACTTTTAAATTACAAAAAAATGCTACTAACGATAGCAAACTATGCCAAACTCACCTAAATTACTTCGGCTATCAAAAATCACCCCCAACTACACTTTACAGCAAAAAACTAAGCCCAATCACTTTAAAATTACAAAAAAATTCTAAAAATCATAACAAACTATACCAGAATCACCTACATTACTTCGGCTACCGTCAATCACCCCCAACTATCCCTTATGACAACAAACCAAACCATATCATCTTAAAATTACAAAAAAAGGTGTACAAATCATAACAAACTATGCCAGACTCACCTAAATTACTTCCGCTACTCTAAATCATCACCAACTAACCCTTACCACAACAAACTAAACCCAATCACTTTTAAATTACAAAAAAATGCTACTAACGATAGCAAACTATGCCAAACTCACCTAAATTACTTCGGCTATCAAAAATCACCCCCAACTGCACTTTACAGCAACAAACTAAGCCCAACTGCTTTAAAATTACAAAAAAATGCTAAAAATCATAACAAACTATACCAGAATCACCTAAATTACTTCGGCTACCGTAAATCACCCCCACCTATCCCTTACGACAACAAACCAAACCATATCATCTTAAAATTACAAAAAAGGTGTACAAATCATAACAAACTATGCCCGACTCACCTAAATTACTTCCGCTACTCTAAATCATCACCAACTAACCCTTACCACAACAAACTAAACCCAATAACTTTTAAATTACAAAAAAATGCTACTAACCATAGCAAACTATGCCAAACTCACCTAAATTACTTCGGCTATCAAAAATCACCCCCAACAACACTTTACAGCAAAAAACTAAGCCCAATCACTTTAAAATTACAAAAAATGCTAAAAATCATAACAAACTATACCAGAATCACTTAAATTACTTCGGCTACCGTAAATCACCCCCAACTATCCCTTACCACAACAAACCAAACCATATCATCTTAAAATTACAAAAAAAGTTGTACAAATCATAACAAACTATGCCAGACTCACCTAAATTACTTCGGCTACTCTAAATCATTACCAACTTACCCTTACCACAACAAACTAAACCCAATCACTTTTAAATTACAAAAAAATGCTACTAACCATAGCAAACTATGCCAAACTTACCTAAATTACTTCGGCTATCAAAAATTACCCCCAACTACACTTTACATCAAAAAACTAAGCCCAATCACTTTAAAATTACAAAAAAATGCTAAAAATTATAACAAACTATACCAGAATCAACTAAATTATTTCGGCTACCGTAAATCACCCCCAACTATCCCTTACGACAACAAACCAAACCATATCATCTTAAAATTACAAAAAAAGGTGTACAAATCATAACAAACTATGCCAGACTCACCTAAATTACTTCCGCTACTCTAAATCATCACCAACTAACCCTTACCACAACAAACTAAACCCAATCACTTTTAAATTACAAAAAAATGCTACTAACCATAGCAAACTATGCCAAACTCACCTAAATTACTTCGGCTATCAAAAATCACCCCCAACTACACTTTACAGCAAAAAAATAGGCCCAATCACTTTAAAATTACAAAAAAATGCTAAAAATCATAACAAACTATACCAGGATCACCTAAATTACTTCGGCTACCGTAAATCACCCCCAAATATCCCTTACGACAACAAACCAAACCATATCATCTTAAAATTACAAAAAAAGGTGTACAAATCATAACAAACTATGCCAGAATTACCTAAATTACTTTCGCTACACTAAATCATTACCAACTAACCCTTACCACAACAAACTAAGCCCAATCACTTTAAAATTACAAAAAAATGCTAAAAAGCGTAACAAACTATACCAGAATCACCTAAATTACTTCGGCTACCGTAAATCACCCCAACTATCCCTTACCACAACAAACCAAACCATATCATCTTAAAATTACAAAAAAAGGTTAATCATAACAATCTATGCCAGACTCACCTAAATTACTTCGGCTACTCTAAATCATCACCAACTAACCCTTACTCCAACAAACTAAACCCAATCACTTTTAAATTACAAAAAAATGCTACTAACCATAGCAAACTATGCCAAACTCATCTAAATTACTTCGGCTATCAATAATCACCCCCAACTACACTTTACAGCAACAAACTAAGCCCAATCACTTTAAAATTACAAAAAAATGCTAAAAATCATAACAAACTATACCAGAATCATCTAAATTACTTCGGCTACCGTAAATCACCCCCAACTATCCCTTACCACAACAAACCAAACCATATCGTCTTAATATTACAAAAAAGGTGTACAAATCATAACAAACTATGCCAGACTCACCTAAATTACTTCGGCTACTCTAAATCATCACCAACTAACCCTTATAACAACAAACTAAACCCAATCACTTTTAAATTACAAAAAAATGCTACTAACCATAGCAAATAATGCCAAACTCACCTAAATTACTTCGGCAATCAAAAATCACCCCAACTACACTTTACAGCAACAAACTAAGCCCAATCACTTTAAAATTACAAAAAAATGCTAAAAATCATAACAAACTATACCAGAATCATCTAAATTACTTCGGCTACCGTAAATCACCCCCAACTATCCCTTATGACAACAAACCAAACCATATCATCTTAAAATTACAAAAAAAGGTGTACAAATCATAACAAACTATGCCAGACTCACCTAAATTACTTCCGCTACTCTAAATCATCACCAACTAACCCTTACCACAACAAACTAAACCCAATCACTTTTAAATTACAAAAAAATGCTACTAACGATAGCAAACTATGCCAAACTCACCTAAATTACTTCGGCTATCAAAAATCACCCCCAACTACACTTTACAGCAACAAACTAAGCCCAACTACTTTAAAATTACAAAAAAATGCTAAAAATCATAACAAACTATACCAGAATCACCTAAATTACTTCGGCTACCGTAAATCACCCCCAACTATCCCTTACGACAACAAACCAAACCATATCATCTTAAAACTACAAAAAAGGTGTACAAATCATAACAAACTATGCCCGACTCACCTAAATTACTTCCGCTACTCTAAATCATCACCAACTAACCCTTACCACAACAAACTAAACCCAATAACTTTTAAATTACAAAAAAATGCTACTAACCATAGCAAACTATGCCAAACTCACCTAAATTACTTCGGCTATCAAAAATCACCCCCAACAACACTTTACAGCAAAAAACTAAGCCCAATCACTTTAAAATTACAAAAAATGCTAAAGATCATAACAAACTATACCAGAATCACTTAAATTACTTCGGCTACCGTAAATCACCCCCAACTATCCCTTACCACAACAAACCAAACCATATCATCTTAAAATTACAAAAAAAGTTGTACAAATCATAACAAACTATGCCAGACTCACCTAAATTACTTCGGCTACTCTAAATCATTACCAACTTACCCTTACCACAACAAACTAAACCCAATCACTTTTAAATTACAAAAAAATGCTACTAACCATAGCAAACTATGCCAAACTCACCTAAATTATTTCGGCTATCAAAAATTACCCCCAACTACACTTTACATCAAAAAACTAAGCCCAATCACTTTAAAATTACAAAAAAATGCTAAAAATCATAACAAACTATACCAGAATCAACTAAATTATTTCGGCTACCGTAAATCACCCCCAACTATCCCTTACGACAACAAACCAAACCATATCATCTTAAAATTACAAAAAAAGGTGTACAAATCATAACAAACTATGCCAGACTCACCTAAATTACTTCCGCTACTCTAAATCATCACCAACTAACCTTTACCACAACAAACTAAACCCAATCACTTTTAAATTACAAAAAAATGCTACTAACCATAGCAAACTATGCCAAACTCACCTAAATTACTTCGGCTATCAAAAATCACCCCCAACTACACTTTACAGCAAAAAAATAAGCCCAATCACTTTAAAATTACAAAAAAATGCTAAAAATCATAACAAACTATACCAGGATCACCTAAATTACTTCGGCTACCGTAAATCACCCCCAAATATCCCTTACGACAACAAACCAAACCATATCATCTTAAAATTACAAAAAAAGGTGTACAAATCATAACAAACTATGCCAGACTTACCTAAATTACTTCCGCTACACTAAATCATTACCAACTAACCCTTACCACAACAAACTAAACCCAATCACTTTTAAATTACAAAAAAATGCTACTAACCATAGCAAACTATGCCAAACTCACCTAAATTACTTCGGCTATCAAAAATCACCCCCAACTACACTTTACAGCAAAAAACTAATCCCAATCACTTTAAAATTACAAAAAAATGCTAAAAAGCGTAACAAACTATACCAGAATCACCTAAATTACTTCGGCTACCGTAAATCACCCCAACTATCCCTTACCACAACAAACCAAACCATATCATCTTAAAATTACAAAAAAAGGTTAATCATAACAATCTATGCCAGACTCACCTAAATTACTTCGGCTACTCTAAATCATCACCAACTAACCCTTACTCCAACAAACTAAACCCAATCACTTTTAAATTACAAAAAAATGCTACTAACCATAGCAAACTATGCCAAACTCATCTAAATTACTTCGGCTATCAATAATCACCCCCAACTACACTTTACAGCAACAAACTAAGCCCAATCACTTTAAAATTACAAAAAAATGCTAAAAATCATAACAAACTATACCAGAATCATCTAAATTACTTCGGCTACCGTAAATCACCCCCAACTATCCCTTACCACAACAAACCAAACCATATCGTCTTAATATTACAAAAAAGGTGTACAAATCATAACAAACTATGCCAGACTCACCTAAATTACTTCGGCTACTCTAAATCATCACCAACTAACCCTTATAACAACAAACTAAACCCAATCACTTTTAAATTACAAAAAAATGCTACTAACCATAGCAAATAATGCCAAACTCACCTAAATTACTTCGGCAATCAAAAATCACCCCAACTACACTTTACAGCAACAAACTAAGCCCAATCACTTTAAAATTACAAAAAAATGCTAAAAATCATAACAAACTATACCAGAATCATCTAAATTACTTCGGCTACCGTAAATCACCCCCAACTATCCCTTACCACAACAAACCAAACCATATCATCTTAAAATTACAAAAAAAGTTGTACAAATCATAACAAACTATGCCAGACTCACCTAAATTACTTCGGCTACTCTAAATCATTACCAACTTACCCTTACCACAACAAACTAAACCCAATCACTTTTAAATTACAAAAAAATGCTACTAACCATAGCAAACTATGCCAAACTCACCTAAATTACTTCGGCTATCAAAAATCACACCCAACTACACTTTACAGCAACAAACTAAGCCCAATCACTTTAAAATTACAAAAAAATGCTACTAACCATAGCAAACTATGCCAAACTCACCTAAATTACTTCGGCTATCAAAAATCACCCCCAACAACACTTTACAGCAAAAAACTAAGCCCAATCACTTTAAAATTACAAAAAATGCTAAAAATCATAACAAACTATACCAGAATCACTTAAATTACTTCGGCTACCGTAAATCACCCCCAACTATCCCTTACCACAACAAACCAAACCATATCATCTTAAAATTACAAAAAAGGTGTACAAATAATAACAAACTATGCCAGACTCACCTAAATTACTTCGGCTACTCTACATCATCACCAACTAACCCTTACCACAACAAACGAAACCCAATCACTTTTAAATTACAAAAAAATGCTACTAACCATAGCAAACTATGCCAAACTCACCTAAATTACTTCGGCTATCAAAAATCACACCCAACTACACTTTACAGCAACAAACTAAGCCCAATCACTTTAAAATTACAAAAAAATGCTAAAAATCATAACAAACTATACCAGAATCACCAAAATTACTTCGGCTACCCTAAATCACCCCCAACTATCCCTTACCACAACAAACCAAACCATATCATCTTAAAATTACAAAAAAAGGTGTACAAATCATAACAAACTATGCCAGACTCACCTAAATTACTTCGGCTACTCTAAATCATCACCAAATAACCCTAACCACAACAAACTAAACCCAATCACTTTGAAATTACAAGAAAATGCTACTAACCATAGCAAACTATGCCAAACTCACCTAAATTACTTCGGCTATCAAAAATCACCCCCAACTACACTTTACAGCAACAAACTAAGCCCAATCACTTTAAAATTACAAAAAAATGCTAAAAATCATAACAAACTATACCAGAATCACCTAAATTACTTCGGCTACCGTAAATCACCCCCAACTATCCCTTACCACAACAAACCAAACCATATCATCATAAAATTACAAAAAAAGGTGTACAAATAATAACAAACTATGCCAGACTCACCTAAATTACTTCGGCTACTCTACATCATCACCAACTAACCCTTACCACAACAAACGAAACCCAATCACTTTTAAATTACAAAAAAATGCTACTAACCATAGCAAACTATGCCAAACTCACCTAAATTACTTCGGCTATCAAAAATCACACCCAACTACACTTTACAGCAACAAACTAAGCCCAATCACTTTAAAATTACAAAAAAATGCTAAAAATCATAACAAACTATACCAGAATCATCTAAATTACTTCGGCTACCGTAAATCACCCCCAACTATCCCTTACCACAACAAACCAAACCATATCGTCTTAATATTACAAAAAAGGTGTACAAATCATAACAAACTATGCCAGACTCACCTAAATTACTTCGGCTACTCTAAATCATCACCAACTAACCCTTATAACAACAAACTAAACCCAATCACTTTTAAATTACAAAAAAATGCTACTAACCATAGCAAATAATGCCAAACTCACCTAAATTACTTCGGCAATCAAAAATCACCCCAACTACACTTTACAGCAACAAACTAAGCCCAATCACTTTAAAATTACAAAAAAATGCTAAAAATCATAACAAACTATACCAGAATCATCTAAATTACTTCGGCTACCGTAAATCACCCCCAACTATCCCTTACCACAACAAACCAAACCATATCATCTTAAAATTACAAAAAAAGTTGTACAAATCATAACAAACTATGCCAGACTCACCTAAATTACTTCGGCTACTCTAAATCATTACCAACTTACCCTTACCACAACAAACTAAACCCAATCACTTTTAAATTACAAAAAAATGCTACTAACCATAGCAAACTATGCCAAACTCACCTAAATTACTTCGGCTATCAAAAATCACACCCAACTACACTTTACAGCAACAAACTAAGCCCAATCACTTTAAAATTACAAAAAAATGCTACTAACCATAGCAAACTATGCCAAACTCACCTAAATTACTTCGGCTATCAAAAATCACCCCCAACAACACTTTACAGCAAAAAACTAAGCCCAATCACTTTAAAATTACAAAAAATGCTAAAAATCATAACAAACTATACCAGAATCACTTAAATTACTTCGGCTACCGTAAATCACCCCCAACTATCCCTTACCACAACAAACCAAACCATATCATCTTAAAATTACAAAAAAGGTGTACAAATAATAACAAACTATGCCAGACTCACCTAAATTACTTCGGCTACTCTACATCATCACCAACTAACCCTTACCACAACAAACGAAACCCAATCACTTTTAAATTACAAAAAAATGCTACTAACCATAGCAAACTATGCCAAACTCACCTAAATTACTTCGGCTATCAAAAATCACACCCAACTACACTTTACAGCAACAAACTAAGCCCAATCACTTTAAAATTACAAAAAAATGCTAAAAATCATAACAAACTATACCAGAATCACCAAAATTACTTCGGCTACCCTAAATCACCCCCAACTATCCCTTACCACAACAAACCAAACCATATCATCTTAAAATTACAAAAAAAGGTGTACAAATCATAACAAACTATGCCAGACTCACCTAAATTACTTCGGCTACTCTAAATCATCACCAAATAACCCTAACCACAACAAACTAAACCCAATCACTTTGAAATTACAAGAAAATGCTACTAACCATAGCAAACTATGCCAAACTCACCTAAATTACTTCGGCTATCAAAAATCACCCCCAACTACACTTTACAGCAACAAACTAAGCCCAATCACTTTAAAATTACAAAAAAATGCTAAAAATCATAACAAACTATACCAGAATCACCTAAATTACTTCGGCTACCGTAAATCACCCCCAACTATCCCTTACCACAACAAACCAAACCATATCATCATAAAATTACAAAAAAAGGTGTACAAATCATTACAAAGTATGAGAGACTCACCTAAATTACTTCGGCTACTCTAAATCATCACCAACTAAACCTTACCACAACAAACTAAACCCAATCACTTTTAAATTACAAAAAAATGCTACTAACCATAGCAAACTATGCCAAATTCACCTAAATTACTTGGGTTATCAAAAATCACCCCCAACTACACTTTACAGCAACAAACTAAGCCCAATCACTTTAAAATTACAAAAAAATGCTAAAAATAATAACAAACTATACCAGAATCACCTAAATTACTTCGACTACCGTAAATCACCCCCAACAACCCCTTACCACAACAAACCAAACCATATCATCTTAAAATTACAAAAAAAGGTGTACAAATCATAACAAACTATGCCAGACTCACCTAAATTACTTCGGCTACTCTAAATCATCACCAACTAACCCTTACCACAACAAACTAAACCCAATCACTTTTAAATTACAAAAAAATGCTACTAACCATAGCAAACTATGCCAAACTCACCTAAATTACTTCGGCTATCAAAAATTACCCCCAACAACACTTTACAGCAAAAAACTAAGCCCAATCACTTTAAAATTACAAAAAAATGCTAAAAATCATAACAAACTATACCAGAATCACCTAAATTACTTCGGCTACCGTAAATCACCCCCAACTATCCCTTACCACAACAAACCAAACCATATCATCTTAAAATTACAAAAAAAGGTGTACAAATCATAACAAACTATGCCAGACTCACCTAAATTACTTCGGCTACTCTAAATCATTACCAACTCACCCTTACCACAACAAACTAAACCCAATCACTTTTAAACTACAAAAAAATGCTACTAACCATAGCAAACTATGCCAAACTCACCTAAATTACTTCGGCTATCAAAAATCACCCCCAACTACACTTTACAGCAAAAAACTAAGCCCAATCACTTTAAAATTACAAAAAAATGCTAAAAATCATAACAAACTATACCAGAATCACCTAAATTACTTCGGCTACCGTAAATCACCCCCAACTATCCCTTACCACAACAAACCAAACCATATCATCATAAAATTACAAAAAAAGGTGTACAAATCATTACAAAGTATGCCAGACTCACCTAAATTACTTCGGCTACTCTAAATCATCACCAACTAAACCTTACCACAACAAACTAAACCCAATCACTTTTAAATTACAAAAAAATGCTACTAACCATAGCAAACTATGCCAAACTCACCTAAGTTACTTCGGCTATCAAAAATCACCCCCAACTACACTTTACAGCAAAAAACTAAGCCCAATCACTTTAAAATTACAAAAAAATTCTAAAAATCATAACAAACTATACCAGAATCACCTACATTACTTCGGCTACCGTAAATCACCCCCAACTATCCCTTATGACAACAAACCAAACCATATCATCTTAAAATTACAAAAAAAGGTGTACAAATCATAACAAACTATGCCAGACTCACCTAAATTACTTCCGCTACTCTAAATCATCACCAACTAACCCTTACCACAACAAACTAAACCCAATCACTTTTAAATTACAAAAAAATGCTACTAACGATAGCAAACTATGCCAAACTCACCTAAATTACTTCGGCTATCAAAAATCACCCCCAACTACACTTTACAGCAACAAACTAAGCCCAACTACTTTAAAATTACAAAAAAATGCTAAAAATCATAACAAACTATACCAGAATCACCTAAATTACTTCGGCTACCGTAAATCACCCCCAAATATCCCTTACGACAACAAACCAAACCATATCATCTTAAAATTACAAAAAAAGGTGTACAAATCATAACAAACTATGCCAGACTTACCTAAATTACTTCCGCTACACTAAATCATTACCAACTAACCCTTACCACAACAAACTAAACCCAATCACTTTTAAATTACAAAAAAATGCTACTAACCATAGCAAACTATGCCAAACTCACCTAAATTACTTCGGCTATCAAAAATCACCCCCAACTACACTTTACAGCAAAAAACTAAGCCCAATCACTTTAAAATTACAAAAAAATGCTAAAAAGCGTAACAAACTATACCAGAATCACCTAAATTACTTCGGCTACCGTAAATCACCCCAACTATCCCTTACCACAACAAACCAAACCATATCATCTTAAAATTACAAAAAAAGGTTAACAACGGTGGTATTAATCGGGTTTGTTGACCGTGTTCCATGCGAAGTTCCATGAGGGGGGGTGTAGTGAGCGCCCCGAGAGGCTAACTCAGCAAGTGATCCCCATGAATCTCTGCCAAACGTTTCGTCCACAGCTGCGGTGGACCTCTTCAGTGGCGGTGTGGTCGTGGTCGAAGTACTCTCCCAGCTGTCACAGTCGCGACTGGCACATCATCACTTTGCGCAGCTCTATATATAGCCTCAGATCGGTTATGCATCGTTCCGGGTGGGCGTGTCCCTGCATTCGTCAAAGGTGGTGACGTCACTCTTCTCGTTGTCATGGTTGGCTGCCAACTCCTATCCATTTTTAATCCTTCACCCTTCTTATTGAAATTGTTCTGGTGTTTGAAAATTTCAATCGCTTCTCGGTGTAGACGAGCGTAGTAGTGTGAGGTGGACGCCAATCGTTCAGTCTCCTCAAACCGTATCTGATGGTCTCCCTCAGAAAGAGCGTGTTCAGCTACCGACGATTTCTCCACTTCACCCAGACGACAGTTCCTCTTGTGTTCCGTCAAGCGCGTCTTGATGCTTCTCTTTGTTGTACCTACATAAACAGATCCACACGAACACGGAATTTTGTATACCCCAGCTGACGACAAGGGATCTCTGGGATCTTTCGCCGAACCCAGTAGTCCTCGGATCTGTGTCGTGGGTTTAAAGATGGTCTTAATATTATTACGGTTCAATAGTCGGCCAATGCGGTCTGTCACATTCCGCACATATGGTAAAAAGGCCGTTCCTGCAAACTCAGTTGTGTTATCAGTCACACTTTTATAAAAAAAGGTTAATCATAACAATCTATGCCAGACTCACCTAAATTACTTCGGCTACTCTAAATCATCACCAACTAACCCTTACTCCAACAAACTAAACCCAATCACTTTTAAATTACAAAAAAATGCTACTAACCATAGCAAACTATGCCAAACTCATCTAAATTACTTCGGCTATCAATAATCACCCCCAACTACACTTTACAGCAACAAACTAAGCCCAATCACTTTAAAATTACAAAAAAATGCTAAAAATCATAACAAACTATACCAGAATCATCTAAATTACTTCGGCTACCGTAAATCACCCCCAACTATCCCTTACCACAACAAACCAAACCATATCGTCTTAATATTACAAAAAAGGTGTACAAATCATAACAAACTATGCCAGACTCACCTAAATTACTTCGGCTACTCTAAATTATCACCAACTAACCCTTATAACAACAAACTAAACCCAATCACTTTTAAATTACAAAAAAATGCTACTAACCATAGCAAATAATGCCAAACTTACCTAAATTACTTCGGCAATCAAAAATCACCTCAACTACACTTTACAGCAACAAACTAAGCCCAATCACTTTAAAATTACAACAAAATGCTAAAAATCATAACAAACTATACCAGAATCATCTAAATTACTACCGTAAATCACCCCCAACTATCCCTTACCACAACAAACCAAACCATATCATCTTAAAATTACAAAAAAAGTTGTACAAATCATAACAAACTATGCCAGACTCACCTAAATTACTTCGGCTACTCTAAATCATTACCAACTTACCCTTACCACAACAAACTAAACCCAATCACTTTTAAATTACAAAAAAATGCTACTAACCATAGCAAACTATGCCAAACTCACCTAAATTACTTCGGCTATCAAAAATCACCCCCAACAACACTTTACAGCAAAAAACTAAGCCCAATCACTTTAAAATTACAAAAAATGCTAAAAATCATAACAAACTATACCAGAATCACTTAAATTACTTCGGCTACCGTAAATCACCCCCAACTATCCCTTACCACAACAAACCAAACCATATCATCTTAAAATTACAAAAAAGGTGTACAAATAATAACAAACTATGCCAGACTCACCTAAATTACTTCGGCTACTCTACATCATCACCAACTAACCCTTACCACAACAAACGAAACCCAATCACTTTTAAATTACAAAAAAAATGCTACTAACCATAGCAAACTATGCCAAACTCACCTAAATTACTTCGGCTATCAAAAATCACACCCAACTACACTTTACAGCAACAAACTAAGCCCAATCACTTTAAAATTACAAAAAAATGCTAAAAATCATAACAAACTATACCAGAATCACCAAAATTACTTCGGCTACCCTAAATCACCCCCAACTATTCCTTACCACAACAAACCAAACCATATCATCTTAAAATTACAAAAAAAGGTGTACAAATCATAACAAACTATGCCAGACTCACCTAAATTACTTCGGCTACTCTAAATCATCACCAAATAACCCTAACCACAACAAACTAAACCCAATCACTTTGAAATTACAAAAAAATGCTACTAACCATAGCAAACTATGCCAAACTCACCTAAATTACTTCGGCTATCAAAAATCACCCCCAACTACACTTTACAGCAACAAACTAAGCCCAATCACTTTAAAATTACAAAAAAATGCTATAAATCATAACAAACTATACCAGAATCACCTAAATTACTTCGGCTACCGTAAATCACCCCCAACTATCCCTTACCACAACAAACCAAACCATATCATCATAAAATTACAAAAAAAGGTGTACAAATCATTACAAAGTATGAGAGACTCACCTAAATTACTTCGGCTACTCTAAATCATCACCAACTAAACCTTACCACAACAAACTAAACCCAATCACTTTTAAATTACAAAAAAATGCTACTAACCATAGCAAACTATGCCAAATTCACCTAAATTACTTGGGTTATCAAAAATCACCCCCAACTACACTTTACAGCAACAAACTAAGCCCAATCACTTTAAAATTACAAAAAAATGCTAAAAATAATAACAAACTATACCAGAATCACCTAAATTACTTCGACTACCGTAAATCACCCCCAACAATCCCTTACCACAACAAACCAAACCATATCATCTTAAAATTACAAAAAAAGGTGTACAAATCATAACAAACTATGCCAGACTCACCTAAATTACTTGGGCTACTCTCAATCATCACCAACTAACCCTTACCACAACAAACTAAACCCAATCACTTTTAAATTACAAAAAAATGCTACTAACCATAGCAAACTATGCCAAACTCACCTAAATTACTTCGGCTATCAAAAATTACCCCCAACAACACTTTACAGCAAAAAACTAAGCCCAATCACTTTAAAATTACAAAAAAATGCTAAAAATCATAACAAACTATTCCAGAATCACCTAAATTACTTCGGCTACCGTAAATCACCCCCAACTATCCCTTACCACAACAAACCAAACCATATCATCTTAAAATTACAAAAAAAGGTGTACAAATCATAACAAACTATGCCAGACTCACCTAAATTACTTGGGCTACTCTCAATCATCACCAACTAACCCTTACCACAACAAACTAAACCCAATCACTTTTAAATTACAAAAAAATGCTACTAACCATAGCAAACTATGCCAAACTCACCTAAGTTACTTCGGCTATCAAAAATCACCCCAACTACACTTTACAGCAAAAAACTAAGCCCAATCACTTTAAAATTACAAAAAAATTCTAAAAATCATAACAAACTATACCAGAATCACCTACATTACTTCGGCTACCGTAAATCACCCCCAACTATCCCTTATGACAACAAACCAAACCATATCATCTTAAAATTACAAAAAAAGGTGTACAAATCATAACAAACTATGCCAGACTCACCTAAATTACTTCCGCTACTCTAAATCATCACCAACTAACCCTTACCACAACAAACTAAACCCAATCACTTTTAAATTACAAAAAAATGCTACTAACGATAGCAAACTATGCCAAACTCACCTAAATTACTTCGGCTATCAAAAATCACCCCCAACTACACTTTACAGCAACAAACTAAGCCCAACTACTTTAAAATTACAAAAAAATGCTAAAAATCATAACAAACTATACCAGAATCACCTAAATTACTTCGGCTACCGTAAATCACCCCCAAATATCCCTTACGACAACAAACCAAACCATATCATCTTAAAATTACAAAAAAAGGTGTACAAATCATAACAAACTATGCCAGACTTACCTAAATTACTTCCGCTACACTAAATCATTACCAACTAACCCTTACCACAACAAACTAAACCCAATCACTTTTAAATTACAAAAAAATGCTACTAACCATAGCAAACTATGCCAAACTCACCTAAATTACTTCGGCTATCAAAAATCACCCCCAACTACACTTTACAGCAAAAAACTAAGCCCAATCACTTTAAAATTACAAAAAAATGCTAAAAAGCGTAACAAACTATACCAGAATCACCTAAATTACTTCGGCTACCGTAAATCACCCCAACTATCCCTTACCACAACAAACCAAACCATATCATCTTAAAATTACAAAAAAAGGTTAATCATAACAATCTATGCCAGACTCACCTAAATTACTTCGGCTACTCTAAATCATCACCAACTAACCCTTACTCCAACAAACTAAACCCAATCACTTTTAAATTACAAAAAAATGCTACTAACCATAGCAAACTATGCCAAACTCATCTAAATTACTTCGGCTATCAATAATCACCCCCAACTACACTTTACAGCAACAAACTAAGCCCAATCACTTTAAAATTACAAAAAAATTCTAAAAATCATAACAAACTATACCAGAATCATCTAAATTACTTCGGCTACCGTAAATCACCCCCAACTATCCCTTACCACAACAAACCAAACCATATCGTCTTAATATTACAAAAAAGGTGTACAAATCATAACAAACTATGCCAGACTCACCTAAATTACTTCGGCTACTCTAAATTATCACCAACTAACCCTTATAACAACAAACTAAACCCAATCACTTTTAAATTACAAAAAAATGCTACTAACCATAGCAAATAATGCCAAACTTACCTAAATTACTTCGGCAATCAAAAATCACCTCAACTACACTTTACAGCAACAAACTAAGCCCAATCACTTTAAAATTACAACAAAATGCTAAAAATCATAACAAACTATACCAGAATCATCTAAATTACTTCGGCTACCGTAAATCACCCCCAACTATCCCTTACCACAACAAACCAAACCATATCATCTTAAAATTACAAAAAAAGTTGTACAAATCATAACAAACTATGCCAGACTCACCTAAATTACTTCGGCTACTCTAAATCATTACCAACTTACCCTTACCACAACAAACTAAACCCAATCACTTTTAAATTACAAAAAAATGCTACTAACCATAGCAAACTATGCCAAACTCACCTAAATTACTTCGGCTATCAAAAATCACCCCCAACAACACTTTACAGCAAAAAACTAAGCCCAATCACTTTAAAATTACAAAAAATGCTAAAAATCATAACAAACTATACCAGAATCACTTAAATTACTTCGGCTACCGTAAATCACCCCCAACTATCCCTTACCACAACAAACCAAACCATATCATCTTAAAATTACAAAAAAGGTGTACAAATAATAACAAACTATGCCAGACTCACCTAAATTACTTCGGCTACTCTACATCATCACCAACTAACCCTTACCACAACAAACGAAACCCAATCACTTTTAAATTACAAAAAAAATGCTACTAACCATAGCAAACTATGCCAAACTCACCTAAATTACTTCGGCTATCAAAAATCACACCCAACTACACTTTACAGCAACAAACTAAGCCCAATCACTTTAAAATTACAAAAAAATGCTAAAAATCATAACAAACTATACCAGAATCACCAAAATTACTTCGGCTACCCTAAATCACCCCCAACTATTCCTTACCACAACAAACCAAACCATATCATCTTAAAATTACAAAAAAAGGTGTACAAATCATAACAAACTATGCCAGACTCACCTAAATTACTTCGGCTACTCTAAATCATCACCAAATAACCCTAACCACAACAAACTAAACCCAATCACTTTGAAATTACAAAAAAATGCTACTAACCATAGCAAACTATGCCAAACTCACCTAAATTACTTCGGCTATCAAAAATCACCCCCAACTACACTTTACAGCAACAAACTAAGCCCAATCACTTTAAAATTACAAAAAAATGCTATAAATCATAACAAACTATACCAGAATCACCTAAATTACTTCGGCTACCGTAAATCACCCCCAACTATCCCTTACCACAACAAACCAAACCATATCATCATAAAATTACAAAAAAAGGTGTACAAATCATTACAAAGTATGAGAGACTCACCTAAATTACTTCGGCTACTCTAAATCATCACCAACTAAACCTTACCACAACAAACTAAACCCAATCACTTTTAAATTACAAAAAAATGCTACTAACCATAGCAAACTATGCCAAATTCACCTAAATTACTTGGGTTATCAAAAATCACCCCCAACTACACTTTACAGCAACAAACTAAGCCCAATCACTTTAAAATTACAAAAAAATGCTAAAAATAATAACAAACTATACCAGAATCACCTAAATTACTTCGACTACCGTAAATCACCCCCAACAATCCCTTACCACAACAAACCAAACCATATCATCTTAAAATTACAAAAAAAGGTGTACAAATCATAACAAACTATGCCAGACTCACCTAAATTACTTGGGCTACTCTCAATCATCACCAACTAACCCTTACCACAACAAACTAAACCCAATCACTTTTAAATTACAAAAAAATGCTACTAACCATAGCAAACTATGCCAAACTCACCTAAATTACTTCGGCTATCAAAAATTACCCCCAACAACACTTTACAGCAAAAAACTAAGCCCAATCACTTTAAAATTACAAAAAAATGCTAAAAATCATAACAAACTATTCCAGAATCACCTAAATTACTTCGGCTACCGTAAATCACCCCCAACTATCCCTTACCACAACAAACCAAACCATATCATCTTAAAATTACAAAAAAAGGTGTACAAATCATAACAAACTATGCCAGACTCACCTAAATTACTTCGGCTACTCTAAATCATTACCAACTCACCCTTACCACAACAAACTAAACCCAATCACTTTTAAACTACAAAAAAATGCTACTAACCATAGCAAACTATGCCAAACACACCTAAATTACTTCGGCTATCAAAAATCACCCCCAACTACACTTTACAGCAAAAAACTAAGCCCAATCACTTTAAAATTACAAAAAAATGCTAAAAATCATAACAAACTATACCAGAATCACCTAAATTACTTCGGCTACCGTAAATCACCCCCAACTATCCCTTACCACAACAAACCAAACCATATCATCATAAAATTACAAAAAAAGGTGTACAAATCATTACAAAGTATGCCAGACTCACCTAAATTACTTCGGCTACTCTAAATCATCACCAACTAAACCTTACCACAACAAACTAAACCCAATCACTTTTAAATTACAAAAAAATGCTACTAACCATAGCAAACTATGCCAAATTCACCTAAATTACTTGAGTTATCAAAAATCACCCCCAACTACACTTTACAGCAACAAACTAAGCCCAATCACTTTAAAATTACAAAAAAATGCTAAAAATAATAACAAACTATACCAGAATCACCTAAATTACTTCGACTACCGTAAATCACCCCCAACAATCCCTTACCACAACAAACCAAACCATATCATCTTAAAATTACAAAAAAAGGTGTACAAATCATCACAAACTATGCCAGACTCACCTAAATTACTTCGGCTACTCTAAATCATCACCAACTAACCCTTACCACAACAAACTAAACCCAATCACTTTTAAATTACAACAAAATGCTACTAACCATAGCAAACTATGCCAAACTCACCTAAATTACTTCGGCTATCAAAAATCACCCCCAACTACACTTTACAGCAACAAACTAAGCCCAATCACTTTAAAATTACAAAAAAATGCTAGAAATAATAACAAACTATACCAGAATTACCTAAATTACTTCGACTACCGTAAATCACCCCCAACAATCCCTTACCACAACAAACCAAACCATATTATCTTAAAATTACAAAAAAAGGTGTACAAATCATCACAAACTATGCCAGACTCACCTAAATTACTTCGGCTACTCTAAATCATCACCAACTAACCCTTACCACAACAAACTAAACCCAATCACTTTTAAATTACAAAAAAATGCTACTAACCATAGCAAACTATGCCAAACTCACCTAAATTACTTCGGCTATCAAAAATCACCCCCAACAACACTATACAGCAAAAAACTAAGCCCAATCACTTTAAAATTACAAAAAAATGCTAAAAATCATAACAAACTATACCAGAATCACCTAAATTACTTCGGCTACCGTAAATCACCCCCAACTATCCCTTACCACAACAAACCAAACCATATCATCTTAAAATTACAAAAAAAAGTGTACAAATATTAACAAACTATGCCAGACTCACCTAAATTACTTCGGCTACTCTAAATCATTACCAACTCACCCTTACCACAACAAACTAAACCCAATCACTTTTAAATTACAAAAAAATGCTACTAACCATAGCAAACTATGCGAAACTCACCTAAATTACTTCGGCTATCAAAAATCACCCCCAACTACACTTTACAGCAAAAAACTAAGCCCAACCACTTTAAAATTACAAAAAAATGCTAAAAATCATAACAAACTATACCAGAATCACCTACATTACTTTGGCTACCGTAAATCACCCCCAACTATCCCTTATGACAACAAACCAAACCATATCATCTTAAAATTACAAAAAAAGGTGTACAAATCATAACAAACTATGCCAGACTCACCTAAATTACTTCCGCTACTCTAAATCATCACCAACTAACCCTTACCACAACAAACTAAACCCAATCACTTTTAAATTACAAAAAAATGCTACTAACGATAGCAAACTATGCCAAACTCACCTAAATTACTTCGGCTATCAAAAATCACCCCCAACTACACTTTACAGCAACAAACTAAGCCCAACTACTTTAAAATTACAAAAAAATGCTAAAAATCATAACAAACTATACCAGAATCACCTAAATTACTTCGGCTACCGTAAATCACCCCCAACTATCCCTTACGACAACAAACCAAACCATATCATCTTAAAATTACAAAAAAGGTGTACAAATCATAACAAACTATGCCCGACTCACCTAAATTACTTCCGCTACTCTAAATCATCACCAACTAACCCTTACCACAACAAACTAAACCCAATCGCTTTTAAATTACAAAAAAATGCTACTAACCATAGCAAACTATGCCAAACTCACCTAAATTACTTCGGCTATCAAAAATCACCCCCAACAACACTTTACAGCAAAAAACTAAGCCCAATCACTTTAAAATTACAAAAAATGCTAAAAATCATAACAAACTATACCAGAATCACTTAAATTACTTCGGCTACCGTAAATCACCCCCAACTATCCCTTACCACAACAAACCAAACCATATCATCTTAAAATTACAAAAAAAGTTGTACAAATCATAACAAACTATGCCAGACTCACCTAAATTACTTCGGCTACTCTAAATCATTACCAACTTACCCTTACCACAACAAACTAAACCCAATCACTTTTAAATTACAAAAAAAAGCTACTAACCATAGCAAACTATGCCAAACTCACCTAAATTACTTTGGCTATCAAAAATCACCCCCAACAACAGTTTACAGCAAAAAACTAAGCCCAATCACTTTAAAATTACAAAAAAATGCTAAAAATCATAACAAACTATACCAGAATCACCTAAATTACTTCGGCTACCGTAAATCACCCCCAACTATCCCTTACGACAACAAACCAAACCATATCATCTTAAAATTACAAAAAAGGTGTACAAATCATAACAAACTATGCCCGACTCACCTAAATTACTTCGGCTACCCTAAATCATTACCAACTCACCCTTACCACAACAAACTAAACCCAATCATCTTTAAATTACAAAAAAATGCTACTAACCATAGCAAACTATGCCAAACTCACCAAAATTACTTCGGCTATCAAAAATTACCCCCAACTACACTTTACAGCAAAAAACTAAGCCCAATCACTTTAAAATTACGAAAAAATGCTAAAAATCATAACAAACTATACCAGAATCACCTAAATTACTTCGGCTACCGTAAATCACCCCCAACTATCCCTTACGACAACAAACCAAACCATATCATCTTAAAATTACAAAAAAAGGTGTACAAATCATAACAAACTATGCCAGACTCACCTAAATTACTTCGGCTACTCTAAATCATCACCAACTAACCCTTACCACAACAAACTAAACCCAATCACTTTTAAATTACAAAAAAATGCTACTAACCATAGCAAACTATGCCAAACTCATCTAAATTACTTCGGCTATCAATAATCACCCCCAACTACACTTTACAGCAACAAACTAAGCCCAATCACTTTAAAATTACAAAAAAATGCTAAAAATCATAACAAACTATACCAGAATCACCTAAATTACTTCGGCTACCAATCACCCCCAACTATCCCTTACCACAAAAAACCAAACCATATCATCTTAAAATTACAAAAAAAGGTGTACAAATCATAACAAACTATGCCAGACTCACCTAAATTACTTCGGCTACCGTAAATCACCCCCAACTATTCCTTACCACAACACACCAAACCATATCATTTTAAAATTACAAAAAAAAATGTACAAATCATAACAAACTATGCCAGACTCACCTAAATTACTTCGGCTACTCTAAATCATTACCAACTAACCCTTACTCCAACAATCTAAACCCAATCACTTTTAAATTACAAAAAAATGCTACTAACCATAGCAAACTATGCCAAACTCACCTAAGTTACTTCGGCTATCAAAAATGACCCCCAACTACACTTTACAGCAAAAAACTAAGCCCAATCACTTTAAAATTACAAAAAAATGCTAAAAATCATAACAAACTATACCAGAATCACCTAAATTACTTCGGCTACCGTAAATCACCCCCAACTATCCCTTACCACAACAAACCAAACCATATCATCTTAAAATTACAAAAAAAGGTGTACAAATCATAACAAACTATGCCAGACTCACCTAAATTACTTCGGCTACTCTAAATCATCACCAACTAACCCTTACTCCAACAATCTAAACCCAATCACTTTTAAATTACAAAAAAATGCTACTAACCATAGCAAACTATGCCAAACTCATCTAAATTACTTTGGCTATCAATAATCACCCCCAACTACACTTTACAGCAACAAACTAAGCCCAATCACTTTAAAATGACAAAAAAATGCTAAAAATCATAACAAACTATACCAGAATCACCTAAATTACTTCGGCTACCGTAAATCACCCCCAACTATCCCTTACCACAAAAAACCAAACCATATCATCTTAAAATTACAAAAAAAGGTGTACAAATCATAACAAACTATGCCAGACTCACCTAAATTACTTCGGCTACTCTAAATCATCACCAAATAACCCTTACCACAACAAACTAAACCCAATCTCTTTTAAATTACAAAAAAATGCTACTAACCATAGCAAACTATGCCAAACTCACCTAAATTACTGCGGCTATCAAAAATTACACCCAACTACACTTTACAGCAACAAACTAAGCCCAATCACTTTAAAATTACAAAAAAATGCTAAAAATCATAACAAACTATACCAGAATCACCTAAGTTACTTCGGCTAGCGTAAATCACCCCCAACTATCCCTTGCCACAACAAACCAAACCATATCATCATAAAATTACAAAAAAAGGTGTACAAATCATTACAAAGTATGCCAGACTCACCTAAATTACTTCGGCTACTCTAAATCATCACCAACAAAACCTTACCACAACAAACTAAACCCAATCACTTTTAAATTACAAAAAAATGCTACTGACCCTAGCAAACTATGCCAAACTCACCTAAATTACTTCGGCTATCAAAAATCACCCCCAACTACACTTTACAGCAACAAACTAATCCCAATCACTTTAAAATTACAAAAAAATGCTAAAAATAATAACAAACTATACCAGAATCACCTAAATTACTTCGACTACCGTAAATCACCCCCAACAATCCCTTACCACAACAAACCAAACCATATCATCTTAAAATTACAAAAAAAGGTGTACAAATCATCACAAACTATGCCAGACTCAACTAAATTACTTCGGCTACTCTAAATCATCACCAACTAACCCTTACCACAACAAACTAAACCCAATCACTTTTAAATAACAAAAAAATGCTACTAACCATAGCAAACTATGCCAAACTCACCTAAATTACTTCGGCTATCAAAAATCACCCCCAACTACACTTTACAGCAACAAACTAAGCCCAATCACTTTAAAATTACAAAAAAATGCTAAAAATCATAACAAACTATACCAGAATCATCTAAATTACTTCGGCTACCGTAAATCACCCCCAACTATCCCTTACCACAACAAACCAAACCATATCATCTTAAAATTACAAAAAAAGATGTACAAATCATAACAAACTATGCCAGACTCTCCTAAATTACTTCGGCTACTCTAAATCATCACCAACTAACCCTTTCCACAACAAACTAAACCCAATCACTTTTAAATTACAAAAATATGCTACTAACCATAGCAAACTATGCCAAATTCACCTAAATTACTTCGGCTATCAAAAATCACCCCCAACTACACTTTACAGCAAAAAACTAAGCCCAATCACTTTAAAATTACAAAAAAAGGCTAAAAATCATAACAAACTATACCAGAATCACCTAAATTACTTCGGCTACCGAAATAACCCCCAACTATCCCTTACGACAACAAACCAAACCATATCATCTTAAAATTACATAAAAAGGTGTACAAATCATAACAAACTATGCCAGACTCACCTAAATTACTTCGGCTACTCTAAATCATTACCAACTCACCCTTACCACAACAAACTAAACCCAATCACTTTTAAATTACAAAAAAATGCTACTAACCATAGCAAACTATGCCAAACTCACCTAAGTTACTTCGGCTATCAAAAATCACCCCCAACTACACTTTACAGCAAAAAACTAAGCCCAATCACTTTAAAATTACAAAAAAATGCTAAAAATCATAACAAACTATACCAGTATCACCTAAGTTACTTCGGCTAGCGTAAATCACCCCCAACTATCCCTTACCACAACAAACCAAACCATATCATCATAAAATTACAAAAAAAGGTGTACAAATCATTACAAAGTATTCCAGACTCACCTAAATTACTTCGGCTACTCTAAATCATCACCAACAAAACCTTACCACAACAAACCAAACCCAATCACTTTTAAATTACAAAAAAATGCTACTAACCCTAGCAAACTATGCCAAACTCACCTAAATTACTTCGGCTATCAAAAATCACCCCCAACTACACTTTACAGCAACAAACTAAGCCCAATCACTTTAAAATTACAAAAAAATGCTAAAAATAATAACAAACTATACCAGAATCACCTAAATTACTTCGACTACCGTAAATCACCCCCAACAATCCCTTACCACAACAAACCAAACCATATCATCTTAAAATTACAAAAAAAGGTGTACAAATCATCACAAACTATGCCAGATTCACCTAAATTACTTCGGCTACTCTAAATCATCACCAACTAACCCTTACCACAACAAACTAAACCCAATCACTTTTAAATAACAAAAAAATGCTACTAACAATAGCAAACTATGCCAAACTCACCTAAATTACTTCGGCTATCAAAAATCACCCCCAACTACACTTTACAGCAACAAACTAAGCCCAATCACTTTAAAACTACAAAAAAATGCTAAAAATCATAACAAACTATACCAGAATCATCTAAATTACTTCGGCTACCGTAAATCACCCCCAACTATCCCTTACCACAACAAACCAAACCATATAATTTTAAAATTACAAAAAAAGATGTACAAATCATAACAAACTATGCCAGACTCTCCTAAATTACTTCGGCTACTCTAAATCATCACCAACTAACCCTTTCCACAACAAACTAAACCCAATCACTTTTAAATTACAAAAAAATGCTACTAACCATAGCAAACTATGCCAAATTCACCTAAATTACTTCGGCTATCAAAAATCACCCCCAACTACACTTTACAGCAAAAAACTAAGCCCAATCACTTTAAAATTACAAAAAAATGCTAAAAATCATAACAAACTATACCAGAATCACCTAAATTACTTCGGCTACCGTAAATCACCCCCAACTATCCCTTACCACAACAAACCAAACCATATCATCTTAAAATTACAAAAAAAGGTGTACAAATCATAACAAACTATGCCAGACTCACCTAAATTACTTCGGCTACTCTAAATCATCACCAAATAACCCTTACCACAACAAACTAAACCCAATCACTTTTAAATTACAAAAAAATGCTACTAACCATAGCAAACTATGCCAAACTCACCTAAATTACTGCGGCTATCAAAAATCACCCCCAACTACACTTTACAGCAACAAACTAAGCCCAATCACTTTAAAATTACAAAAAAATGCTAAAAATCATAACAAACTATACCAGAATCACCTAAGTTACTTCGGCTAGCGTAAATCACCCCCAACTATCCCTTACCACGACAAACCAAACCATATCATCATAAAATTACAAAAAAAGGTTTACAAATCATTACAAAGTATGCCAGACTCACCTAAATTACTTCGGCTACTCTAAATCATCACCAACAAAACCTTACCACAACAAACTAAACCCAATCACTTTTAAATTACAAAAAATTGCTACTAACCCTAGCAAACTATGCCAAACTCACCTAAATTAATTCGGCTATCAAAAATCACCCCCAACTACACTTTACAGCAACAAACTAAGCCCAATCACTTTAAAATTACAAAAAAATGCTAAAAATAATAACAAACTATACCAGAATCACCTAAATTACTTCGACTACCGTAAATCACCCCCAACAATCCCTTACCACAACAAACCAAACCATATCATCTTAAAATTACAAAAAAAGGTGTACAAATTATCACAAACTATGCCAGACTCACCTAAATTACTTCGGCTACTCTAAATCATCACCAACTAACCCTTACCACAACAAACTAAACCCAATCACTTTTAAATAACAAAAAAATGCTACTAACCATAGCAAACTATGCCAAACTCACCTAAATTACTTCGGCTATCAAAAATCACCCCCAACAACACTTTACAGCAAAAATCTAAGCCCAATCACTTTAAAATTACAAAAAAATGCTAAAAATCATAACACACTATACTAGAATCACTTAAATTACTTCGGCTACCGTAAATCACCCCCAACTATCCCTTACCACAACAAACCAAACCATATCATCTTAAAGTTACAAAAAAAGGTGTACAAATCATAACAAACTATGCCAGACTCACCTAAATTACTTCGGCTACTCTAAATCATTACCAACTCACCCTTACCACAACAAACTAAACCCAATCACTTTTAAATTACAAAAAAATGCTACTAACCATAGCAAACTATGCCAAACTCATCTAAATTACTTTGGCTATCAATAATCACCCCCAACTACACTTTACAGCAACAAACTAAGCCCAATCACTTTAAAATGACAAAATGCTAAAAATCATAACAAACTATACCAGAATCACCTAAATTACTTCGGCTACCGTAAATCACCCCCAACTATCCCTTACCACAAAAAACCAAACCATATCATCTTAAAATTACAAAAAAAAGTGTACAAATCATAACAAACTATGCCAGACTCACCTAAATTACTTCGGCTACTCTAAATCATCACCAAATAACACTTACCACAACAAACTAAACCCAATCACTTTTAAATTACAAAAAAATGCTACTAACCATAGCAAACTATGCCAAACTCACCTAAATTACTGCGGCTATCAAAAATCACCCCCAACTACACTTTACAGCAACAAACTAAGCCCAATCACTTTAAAATTACAAAAAAATGCTAAAAATCATAACAAACTATACCAGAATCACCTAAGTTACTTCGGCTAGCGTAAATCACCCCCAACTATCCCTTACCACAACAAACTAAACCATATTATCATAAAATTACAAAAAAAGGTGTACAAATCATTACAAAGTATGCCAGACTCACCTAAATTACTTCGGCTACTCTAAATCATCACCAACAAAACCTTACCACAACAAACTAAACCCAATCACTTTTAAATTACAAAAAAATGCTACTAACCCTAGCAAACTATGCCAAACTCACCTAAATAACTTCGGCTATCAAAAATCACCCCCAACTACACTTTACAGCAACAAACTAAGCCCAATCACTTTAAAATTACAAAAAAATGCTAAAAATAATAACAAACTATACCAGAATCACCTAAATTACTTCGACTACCGTAAATCACCCCCAACAATCCCTTACCACAACAAACCAAACCATATCATCTTAAAATTACAAAAAAAGGTGTACAAATCATCACAAACTATGCCAGACTCACCTAAATTACTTCGGCTACTCTAAATCATTACCAACTCACCCTTACCACAACAAACTAAACCCAATCACTTTTAAATTACAAAAAAATGCTACTAACCATAGCAAACTATGCCAAACTCACCTAAATTACTTCGGCTATCAAAAATCACCCCCAACTACACTTTACAGCAAAAAACTAAGCCCAATCACTTTAAAATTACAAAAAAATGCTAAAAATCATAACAAACTATACCAGAATCACCTAAATTACTTCGGCTACCGTAAATCACCCCCAACTATCCCTTACCACAACAAACCAAACCATATCATCTTAAAATTACAAAAAAAGGTGTACAAATCATAACAAACTATGCCAGACTCACCTAAATTACTTCGGCTACTCTAAATCATCACCAACTAACCCTTACTCCAACAATCTAAACCCAATCACTTTTAAATTACAAAAAAATGCTACTAACCATAGCAAACTATGCCAAACTCATCTAAATTACTTCGGCTATCAATAATCACCCCCAACAACAGTTTACAGCAAAAAACTAAGCCCAATCACTTTAAAATTACAAAAAAATGCTAAAAATCATAACACACTATACCAGAATCACCTAAATTACTTCGGCTACCGTAAATCACCCCCAACAATCCCTTACCACAACAAACCAAACCATATCATCTTAAAATTACAAAAAAAGGTGTACAAATCATCACAAACTATGCCAGACTCACCTAAATTACTTCGGCTACTCTAAATCATCACCAACTAACCCTTACCACAACAAACTAAACCCAATCACTTTTAAATTACAAAAAAATGCTACTAACCATAGCAAACTATGCCAAACTCACCTAAATTACTTCGGCTATCAAAAATCACCCCGAACAACACTTTACAGCAAAAAACTAAGCCCAATCACTTTAAAATTAAAAAAAAATGCTAAAAATCATAACAAACTATACAAGAATCACCTAAATTACTTCGGCTACCGTAAATCACCCCCAACTATCCCTTACCACAACACACCAAACCATATCATCTTAAAATTACAAAAAAAGGTGTACAAATCATAACAAACTATGCCAGACTCATTTAAATTACTTCGGCTACCCTAAATCATTACCAACTCACCCTTACCACAACAAACTAAACCCAATCACCTTTAAATTACAAAAAAATGCTACTAACCATAGCAAACTATGCCAAACTCACCTAAATTACTTCGGCTATCAAAAATCACCCCCAACTACACTTTACAGCAAAAAACTAAGCCCAATCACTTTAAAATTACAAAAAAATGCTAAAAATCATAACAAACTATACCAGAATCACCTAAATTACTTCGGCTACCGTAAATCACCCCCAACTATCCCTTACGACAACAAACCAAACCATATCATCTTAAAATTACAAAAAAAGGTGTACAAATCATAACAAACTATGCCAGACTCACCTAAATTACTTCCGCTACTCTAAATCATCACCAACTAACCCTTACCACAACAAACTAAACCCAATCATTTTTAAATTACAAAAAAATGCTACTAACCATAGCAAACTATGCCAAACTCACCTAAATTACTTCGGCTATCAAAAATCACCCCCAACTACACTTTACAGCAACAAACTAAGCCCAATCACTTTAAAATTACAAAAAAATGCTAAAAATCATAACAAACTATACCAGAATCACCTAAATTACTTCGGCTACCGTAAATCACCCCCAACTATCCCTTACGACAACAAACCAAACCATATCATCTTAAAATTACAAAAAAGGTGTACAAATCATAACAAACTATGCCAGACTCACCTAAATTACTTCCGCTACTCTAAATCATCACCAACTAACCCTTACCACAACAAACTAAACCCAATCACTTTTATATTACAAAAAAATGCTACTAACCATAGCAAACTATGCCAAACTCACCTAAATTACTTCGGCTATCAAAAATCACCCCCAACAACACTTTACAGCAAAAAACTAAGCCCAATCACTTTAAAATTACAAAAAAATGCTAAAAATCATAACAAACTATACCAGAATCACCTAAATTACTTCGGCTACCGTAAATCACACCCAACTATCCCTTACGACAACAAACCAAACCAAATCATTTTAAAATTACAAAAAAAGGTGTACAAATCATAACAAATTATGCCAGACTCACCTAAATTACTTCGGTTACTCTAAATCATCACCAACTAACCCTAACCTAAATTACTTCGGCTAACGTAAATCACCCCCAACTATCCCTTACCACAACAAACCAAACCATATCATCTTAAAATTACAAAAAAAGGTGTACAAATCATAACAAACTATGCCAGACTCACCTAAATTACTTCGGTTACTCTAAATCATCACCAACTAACCCTTACCACAACAAACTAAATCCAATCACTTTTAAATTACAAAAAAATGCTACTAACCATAGCAAACTATGCCAAACTCACCTAAATTACTTCGGCTATCAAAAATCACCCCCAACTACACTTTACAGCAAAAAACTAAGCCCAATCACTTTAAAATTACAAAAAAATGCTAAAAATCATAACAAACTATACCAGAATCACCTAAATTACTTCGGCTACCGTAAATCACCCCCAACTATCCCTTACCACAACAAACCAAACTATATCATCTTAAAAATACAAAAAAAGGTGTACAAATCATAACAAACTATGCCAGACTCACCTAAATTACTTCGGCTACTCTAAATCATCACCAACTAACCCTTACTCCAACAAACTAAGCCCAATCACTTTTAAATTACAAAAAAATGCTACTAACCATAGCAAACTATGCCAATATCATCTAAATTACTTCGGCTATCAATAATCACCCCCAACTATACTTTACAGCAACAAACTAAGCCCAATCACTTTAAAATTACAAAAAAATGCTAAAAATCATAACAAACTATACCAGAATCACCTAAATTACTTCGGCTACCGTAAATCACTCCCAACTATCCCTTACCACAAAAAACCATATCATCTTAAAATTTCAAAAAAAGGTGTACAAATCATAACAAACTATGCCAGACTCACCTAAATTACTTCGGCTACTCTAAATGATCTCCAAATAACCCTTACCACAACAGACTAAACCCAATCACTTTTAAAATACAAAAAAATGCTACTAACCATAGCAAACTATGCCAAACCCACCTAAATTACTTCGGCCATCAAAAATCACCCCCAACTACACTTAACAGCAAAAAACTAAGCCCAATCACTTTAAAATTACAAAAAAATGCTAAAAATTATAACAAACTCTACCAGAATCAAATAAATTACTTCGGCTACCGTAAATCACCCCCAACTATCCCTTACCACAACAAACCAAACCATATCATCTTAAAATTACAAAAAAAGGTGTACAAATCATAACAAACTATGCCAGACTCACCTAAATTACTTCGGCTACTCTAAATCATCACCAACTAACCCTTACCACAACAAACTAAACTCAATCACTTTTAAATTACAAAAAAATGCTACTAACCATAGCAAACTATGCCAAACCCACCTAAATTACTTCGGCTATCAAAAATCACCCCCAACTACACTTAACAGCAAAAAACTAAGCCCAATCACTTTAAAATTACAAAAAAATGCTAAAAATCATAACAAACTATACCAGAATCACCTAAATTACTTCGGCTACCGTAAATCACCCCCAACTATCCCTTACCACAACAAACCAAACTATATCATCTTAAAAATACAAAAAAAGGTGTACAAATCATAACAAACTATGCCAGACTCACCTAAATTACTTCGGCTACTCTAAATCATCACCAACTAACCCTTACTCCAACAAACTAAGCCCAATCACTTTTAAATTACAAAAAAATGCTACTAACCATAGCAAACTATGCCAATATCATCTAAATTACTTCGGCTATCAATAATCACCCCCAACTATACTTTACAGCAACAAACTAAGCCCAATCACTTTAAAATTACAAAAAAATGCTAAAAATCATAACAAACTATACCAGAATCACCTAAATTACTTCGGCTACCGTAAATCACCCCCAACTATCCCTTACCACAAAAAACCATATCATCTTAAAATTTCAAAAAAAGGTGTACAAATCATAACAAACTATGCTAGACTCACCTAAATTACTTCGGCTACTCTAAATGATCTCCAAATAACCCTTACCACAACAGACTAAACCCAATCACTTTTAAATTACAAAAAAATGCTACTAACCATAGCAAACTATGCCAAACCCACCTAAATTACTTCGGCCATCAAAAATCACCCCCAACTACACTTAACAGCAAAAAACTAAGCCCAATCACTTTAAAATTACAAAAAAATGCTAAAAATCATAACAAACTCTACCAGAATCAAATAAATTACTTCGGCTACCGTAAATCACCCCCAACTATCCCTTACCACAACAAACCAAACCATATCATCTTAAAATTACAAAAAAAGGTGTACAAATCATAACAAACTATGCCAGACTCACCTAAATTACTTCGGCTACTCTAAATCATCACCAACTAACCCTTACCACAACAAACTAAACTCAATCACTTTTAAATTACAAAAAAATGCTACTAACCATAGCAAACTATGCCAAACTCACCTAAATTACTTCGGCTATCAAAAATCACCCCCAACTACACTTTACAGCAAAAAACTAAGCCCAATCACCTTAAAATTACAAAAAAATGCTAAAAATCATAACAAACTATACCAGAATCACCTAAATTACTTCGGCTACCGTAAATCACCCCCAACTATCCCTTACCACAAAAAACCATATCATCTTAAAATTTCAAAAAAAGGTGTACAAATCATATCAAACTATGCCAGACTCACCTAAATTACTTCGGCTACTCTAAATGATCTCCAAATAACCCTTACCACAACAGACTAAACCCAATCACTTTTAATTTACAAAAAAATGCTACTAACCATAGCAAACTATGCCAAACCCACCTAAATTACTTCGGCCATCAAAAATCACCCCCAACTACACTTAACAGCAAAAAACTAAGCCCAATCACTTTAAAATTACAAAAAAATGCTAAAAATCATAACAAACTATACCAGAATCACCAAGATTACTTCGGCTACCGTAAATCACCCCCAACTATCCCTTACCACAACAAACCAAACCATATCATCTTAAAATTACAAAAATAGGTTTGCAAATCATAACAAACTATGCCAGACTCACCTAAATTATTTCGGCTACTCTAAATCATCACCAACTAACCTTTACCACAACAAACTAAACCCAATCACTTTTAAATTACAAAAAATGCTACTAACCATAGCAAACTATGCCAAACTCACCTAAATTACTTCGGCTATCAAAAATCACCCCCAACTACACTTTACAGCAACAAACTAAGCCCAATCACTTTAAAATTACAAAAAAATGCTAAAAATCATTACAAACTATACCAGAATCACCTAAATTACTTCGGCTACCATAAATCATCACCAACTAACCCTTACCACAACAAACTAAACTCAATCACTTTTAAATTACAAAAAAATGCTACTAACCATAGCAAACTATGCCAAACTCACCTAAATTACTTCGGCTATCAAAAATCACCCCCAACTACATTTTACAGCAAAAAACTAAGCCCAATCACCTTAAAATTACAAAAAAATGCTAAAAATCATAACAAACTATACCAGAATCACCTAAATTACTTCGGCTACCGTAAATCACCCCCAACTATCCCTTACGACAACAAACCAAACCATAGCATCTTAAAACTACAAAAAAAGATGTACAAATCATAACAAACTATGCCAGACTTACCTAAATTACTTCCGCTACTCTAAATCATTACCAACTAACCCTTACCACAACAGAATAAACCCAATCACTTTTAAATTACAAAAAAATGCTAATAACCATAGAAAACTATGCCAAACCCACCTAAATTACTTCGGCTATCAAAAATCACCCCCAACTACACTTAACAGCAAAAAACTAAGCCCAATCACTTTAAAATTACAAAAAAATGCTAAAAATCATAACAAACTATACCAGAATCACCCAAATTACTTCGGCTACCGTAAATCACCCCCAACTATCCCTTACCACAACAAACCAAACTATATCATCTTAAAAATACAAAAAAAGGTGTACAAATCATAACAAATTATGCCAGACTCACCTAAATTCCTTCGGCTACTCTAAATCATCACCAACTAACCCTTACTCCAACAAACTAAACCCAATCACTTTTAAATTACAAAAAAATGCTACTAACCATAGCAAACTATGCCAAAATCATCTAAATTACTTCGGCTATCAATAATCACCCCCAACTATACTTTACAGCAACAAACTAAGCCCAATCACTTTAAAATTACAAAAAAATGCTAAAAATCATAACAAACTATACCAGAATCAGCTAAATTACTTCGGCTACCGTAAATCACCCCTAACTATCCCTTACCACAAAAAACCAAACCATATCTACTTAAAATTTCAAAAAAAGGTGTACAAAGCATAACAAACTATGCCAGACTCACCTAAATTACTTCGGCTACTCTAAATCATCTCCAAATAACCCTTACCACAACAAACTAAACCCAATCACTTTTAAATTACAAAAAAATGCTACTAATCATAGCAAACTATGCCAAACTCACCTAAATTACTTCGGCTATCAAAAATCACCCCCAACTACACTTAACAGCAAAAAACTAAGCCCAATCACTTTAAAATTACAAAAAAATGCTAAAAATTATAACAAACTATACCAGAATCACCTAAATTACTTCGGCTACCGTAAATCATCCCCAACTATCCCTTACCACAACAAACCAAACCATATCATCATAAAATTACAAAAAAAGGTGTACAAATCATTACAAAGTATGCCAGACTCACCTAAATTACTTCGGCTACTCTAAATCATCACCAACTAAACCTTACCACAACAAACTAAACCCAATCACTTTTAAATTACTAAAAAATGCTACTAACCATAGCAAACTATGCCAAACTCACCTAAATTACTTCGGCTATCAAAAATCACCCCCAACTACACTTTACAGCAACAAACTAAGCCCAATCACTTTAAAATTACAAAAAAATGCTAAAAATAATAACAAACTATACCAGAATCACCTAAATTACTTCTATTACCGTAAATCACCCCCGACAATCCCTTACCACAACAAACCAAACCATATCATCTTAAAATTACAAAAAAAGGTGTACAAATCATCACAAACTATGCCAGACTCACCTAAATTACTTCGGCTACTCTAAATCATCACCAACAAAACCTTACCTCAACAAACTAAACCCATTCACTTTTAAATTACAATAAAATGCTACTAACCCTAGCAAACTATGCCAAACTCACCTAAATTACTTCGGCTATCAAAAATCACCCCCAACTACACTTTACAGCAACAAACTAAGCCCAATCACTTTAAAATTACAAAAAAATGCTAAAAATAATAACAAACTATACCAGAATCACCTAAATTACTTCGACTACCGTAAATCACCCCCAACAATCCCTTACCACAACAAACCAAACCATATCATCTTAAAATTACAAAAAAAGGTGTACAAATCATAACAAACTATGCCAGACTCACCTAAATTACTTCGGCTACTCTAAATCATCTCCAAATAACCCTTACCACAACAAACTAAACCCAATCACTTTTAAATTACAAAAAAATGCTACTAATCATAGCAAACTATGCCAAACTCACCTAAATTACTTCGGCTATCAAAAATCACCCCCAACTACACTTAACAGCAAAAAACTAAGCCCAATCACTTTAAAATTACAAAAAAATGCTAAAAATTATAACAAACTATACCAGAATCACCTAAATTACTTCGGCTACCGTAAATCATCCCCAACTATCCCTTACCACAACAAACCAAACCATATCATCATAAAATTACAAAAAAAGGTGTACAAATCATTACAAAGTATGCCAGACTCACCTAAATTACTTCGGCTACTCTAAATCATCACCAACTAAACCTTACCACAACAAACTAAACCCAATCACTTTTAAATTACTAAAAAATGCTACTAACCATAGCAAACTATGCCAAACTCACCTAAATTACTTCGGCTATCAAAAATCACCCCCAACTACACTTTACAGCAACAAACTAAGCCCAATCACTTTAAAATTACAAAAAAATGCTAAAAATAATAACAAACTATACCAGAATCACCTAAATTACTTCGGCTACCGTAAATCACCCCTAACTATCCCTTACCACAAAAAACCAAACCATATCATCTTAAAATTTCAAAAAAAGGTGTACAAATCATAACAAACTATGCCAGACTCACCTAAATTACTTCGGCTACTCTAAATCATCTCCAAATAACCCTTACCACAACAAACTAAACCCAATCACTTTTAAATTACAAAAAAATGCTACTAATCATAGCAAACTATGCCAAACGCACCTAAATTACTTCGGCTATCAAAAATCACCCCCAACTACACTTAACAGCAAAAAACTAAGCCCAATCACTTTAAAATTACAAAAAAATGCTAAAAATTATAACAAACTATACCAGAATCACCTAAATTACTTCGGCTACCGTAAATCATCCCCAACTATCCCTTACCACAACAAACCAAACCATATCATCATAAAATTACAAAAAAAGGTGTACAAATCATTACAAAGTATGCCAGACTCACCTAAATTACTTCGGCTACTCTAAATCATCACCAACTAAACCTTACCACAACAAACTAAACCCAATCACTTTTAAATTACTAAAAAATGCTACTAACCATAGCAAACTATGCCAAACTCACCTAAATTACTTCGGCTATCAAAAATCACCCCCAACTACACTTTACAGCAACAAACTAAGCCCAATCACTTTAAAATTACAAAAAAATGCTAAAAATAATAACAAACTATACCAGAATCACCTAAATTACTTCTATTACCGTAAATCACCCCCGACAATCCCTTACCACAACAAACCAAACCATATCATCTTAAAATTACAAAAAAAGGTGTACAAATCATCACAAACTATGCCAGACTCACCTAAATTACTTCGGCTACTCTAAATCATCACCAACAAAACCTTACCTCAACAAACTAAACCCATTCACTTTTAAATTACAATAAAATGCTACTAACCCTAGCAAACTATGCCAAACTAACCTAAATTACTTCGGCTATCAAAAATCACCCCCAACTACACTTTACAGCAACAAACTAAGCCCAATCACTTTAAAATTACAAAAAAATGCTAAAAATAATAACAAACTATACCAGAATCACCTAAATTACTTCGACTACCGTAAATCACCCCCAACAATCCCTTACCACAACAAACCAAACCATATCATCTTAAAATTACAAAAAAGGTGTACAAATCATCACAAACTATGCCAGACTCACCTAAATTACTTCGGCTACTCTAAATCATCACCAACTAAACCTTACCACAACAAACTAAACCCAATCTTTTTTAAATTACAAAAAAATGCTACTAACCATAGCAAACTATGCCAAACTCACCTAAATTACTTCGGCTATCAAAAATCACCCCCAACAACACTTTACAGCAAAAAACTAAGCCCAATCACTTTAAAATTACAAAAAAATGTTAAAAATCATAACAAACTATACCAGAATCACCTAAATTACTTCGGCTACCGTAAATCACCCCCAACTATCCCTTACCACAACAAACCAAACTATATCATCTTAAAATTACAAAAAAAAGTGTACAAATATTAACAAACTATGCCAGACTCACCTAAATTACTTCGGCTACTCTAAATCATTACCAACTTACCCTTACCACAACAAACTAAACCCAATCACTTTTAAATTACAAAAAAATGCTACTAACCATAGCAAACTATGCCAAACTCACCTAAATTACTTCGGCTATCAAAAATCACCCCCAACTACACTTTACAGCAAAAAACTAAGCCCAATCACTTTAAAATTACAAAAAAATCCTAAAAATCATAACAAACTATACCAGAATCACCTAAATTACTTCGGCTACCGTAAATCACCCCCAACTATCCCTTACCACAACAAACCAAACCATATCATCTTAAAATTACAAAAAAAGTTGTACAAATCATAACAAACTATGCCAGACTCACCTAAATTACTTCGGCTACTCTAAATCATCACCAACTAACCCTTACTCCAACAATCTAAACCCAATCACTTTTAAATTACAAAAAAATGCTACTAACCATAGCAAACTATGCCAAACTCATCTAAATTACTTCGGCTATCAATAATCACCCCCAACTACACTTTACAGCAACAAACTAAGCCCAATCAATTTAAAATTACAAAAAAATGCTAAAAATCATAACAAACTATACCAGAATCACCTAAATTACTTCGGCTACCGTAAATCACCCCCAACTATCCCTTACCACAAAAAACCAAACCATATCATCTTAAAATTACAAAAAAAGGTGTACAAATCATAACAAACTAGGCCAGACTCACCTAAATTACTTCCGCTACTCTAAATCATCACCAAATAACCCTTACCACAACAAACTAAACCCAATCACTTTTAACTTACAAAAAAATGCTACTAACCATAGCAAACTATGCCAAACTCATCTAAATTACTTCGGCTATCAAAAAACACCCCCAACTACACTTTACAGCAACAAACTAAGCCCAATCACTTTAGAATTACAAAAAAATGCTAAAAATAATAACAAACTATACCAGAATCACCTAAATTACTTCGACTACCGTAAATCACCCCCAACAATCCCTTACCACAACAAACCAAACCATATCATCTTAAAATTACAAAAAAAGGTGTACAAATCATCACAAACTATGCCAGACTCACCTAATTTACTTCGGCTACTCTAAATCATCACCAACTAACCCTTACCACAACAAACTAAACCCAATCACTTTTAAATTACAAAAAAATGCTACTAACCATAGCAAACTATGCCAAACTCACCTAAATTACTTCGGCTATCAAAAATCACCCCCAACAACACTTTACAGCAAAAATACTAAGCCCAATCACTTTAAAATTACAAAAAAATGCTAAAAATCATAACAAACTATACAAGAATCACCTAAATTACTTCGACTACCGTAAATCACCCCCAACTATCCCTTACCACAACACACCAAACCATATCATATTAAAATTACAAAAAAAGATGTACAAATCATAACAAACTATGCCAGACTCACCTAAATTACTTCGGCTACCCTAAATCATTACCAACTCACCCTTACCACAACAAACTAAACCCAATCATCTTTAAATTACAAAAAAATGCTACTAACCATAGCAAACTATGCCAAACTCACCAAAATTACTTCGGCTATCAAAAATTACCCCCAACTACACTTTACAGCAAAAAACTAAGCCCAATCACTTTAAAATTACGAAAAAATGCTAAAAATCATAACAAACTATACCAGAATCACCTAAATTACTTCGGCTACCGTAAATCACCCCCAACTATCCCTTACGACAACAACCCAAACCATATCATCTTAAAATTACAAAAAAAGGTGTACAAATCATAACAAACTATGCCAGACTCACCTAAATTACTTCGGCTACTCTAAATCATCACCAACTAACCCTTACCACAACAAACTAAACCCAATCACTTTTAAATTACAAAAAAATGCTACTAACCATAGCAAACTATGCCAAACTCATCTAAATTACTTCGGCTATCAATAATCAACCCCAACTACACTTTACAGCAACAAACTAAGCCCAATCACTTTAAAATTACAAAAAAATGCTAAAAATCATAACAAACTATACCAGAATCACCTAAATTACTTCGGCTACCGTAAATCACCCCCAACTATCCCTTACCACAAAAAACCAAACCATATCATCTTAAAATTACAAAAAAAGGTGTACAAATTATCACAAACTATGCCAGACTCACCTAAATTACTTCGGCTACTCTAAATCATCACCAACTAACCCTTACCACAACAAACTAAACCCAATCACTTTTAAATTACAAAAAAATGCTACTAACCATAGCAAACTATGCCAAACTCACCTAAATTACTTTGGCTATCAAAAATCACCCCCAACAACAGTTTACAGCTAAAAAATAAGCCCAATCACTTTAAAATTACAAAAAAATGCTAAAAATCATAACACACTATACCAGAATCACCTAAATTACTTCGGCTACCGTAAATCACCCCCAACAATCCCTTACCACAACAAACCAAACCATATCATCTTAAAATTACAAAAAAAGGTGTACAAATCATCACAAACTATGCCAGACTCACCTAATTTACTTCGGCTACTCTAAATCATCACCAACTAACCCTTACCACAACAAACTAAACCCAATCACTTTTAAATTACAAAAAAATGCTACTAACCATAGCAAACTATGCCAAACTCACCTAAATTACTTCGGCTATCAAAAATCACCCCCAACAACACTTTACAGCAAAAATACTAAGCCCAATCACTTTAAAATTACAAAAAAATGCTAAAAATCATAACAAACTATACAAGAATCACCTAAATTACTTCGGCTACCGTAAATCACCCCCAACTATCCCTTACCACAACACACCAAACCATATCATATTAAAATTACAAAAAAAGATGTACAAATCATAACAAACTATGCCAGACTCACCTAAATTACTTCGGCTACCCTAAATCATTACCAACTCACCCTTACCACAACAAACTAAACCCAATCATCTTTAAATTACAAAAAAATGCTACTAACCATAGCAAACTATGCCAAACTCACCAAAATTACTTCGGCTATCAAAAATTACCCCCAACTACACTTTACAGCAAAAAACTAAGCCCAATCACTTTAAAATTACGAAAAAATGCTAAAAATCATAACAAACTATACCAGAATCACCTAAATTACTTCGGCTACCGTAAATCACCCCCAACTATCCCTTACGACAACAAACCAAACCATATCATCTTAAAATTACAAAAAAAGGTGTACAAATCATAACAAACTATGCCAGACTCACCTAAATTACTTCGGCTACTCTAAATCATCACCAACTAACCCTTACCACAACAAACTAAACCCAATCACTTTTAAATTACAAAAAAATGCTACTAACCATAGCAAACTATGCCAAACTCATCTAAATTACTTCGGCTATCAATAATCACCCCCAACTACACTTTACAGCAACAAACTAAGCCCAATCACTTTAAAATTACAAAAAAATGCTAAAAATCATAACAAACTATACCAGAATCACCTAAATTACTTCGGCTACCGTAAATCACCCCCAACTATCCCTTACCACAAAAAACCAAACCATATCATCTTAAAATTACAAAAAAAGGTGTACAAATCATAACAAACTATGCCAGACTCACCTAAATTACTTCCGCTACTCTAAATCATCACCAAATAACTCTTACCACAACAAACTAAACCCAATCACTTTTAACTTACAAAAAAATGCTACTAACCATAGCAAACTATGCCAAACTCACCTAAATTACTGCGGCTATCAAAAATCACCCCCAACAACACTTTACAGCAAAAAACTAAGCCCAATCACTTTAAAATTACAAAAAAATGCTAAAAATCATAACAAACTATACCAGAATCACCTAAATTACTTCGGCTACCGTAAATCACCCCCAACTATTCCTTACCACAACAAACCAAACCATATCATCTTAAAATTACAAAAAAAGGTGTACAAATCATAACAAACTATGCCAGACTCACCTAAATTACTTCGGCTACTCTAAATCATCACCAACTAACCCTTACTCCAACAATCTAAACCCAACCACTTTTAAATTACAAAAAAATGCTACTAACCATAGCAAACTATGCCAAACTCATCTAAATTACTTCGGCTATCAAAAATCACCCCCAACTACACTTTACAGCAACAAACTAAGCCCAATCACTTTAGAATTACAAAAAAATGCTAAAAATAATAACAAACTATACCAGAATCACCTAAATTACTTCGACTACCGTAAATCACCCCCAACAATCCCTTACCACAACAAACCAAACCATATCATCTTAAAATTACAAAAAAAGGTGTACAAATTATCACAAACTATGCCAGACTCACCTAAATTACTTCGGCTACTCTAAATCATCACCAACTAACCCTTACCACAACAAACTAAACCCAATCACTTTTAAATTACAAAAAAATGCTACTAACCATAGCAAACTATGCCAAACTCACCTAAATTACTGCGGCTATCAAAAATCACCCCCAACTACACTTTACAGCAAAAAACTAAGCCCAATCACTTTAAAATTACAAAAAAATGCTAAAAATCATAACAAACTATACCAGAATCACCTAAGTTACTTCGGCTAGCGTAAATCACCCCCAACTATCCCTTACCACAACAAACCAAACCATATCATCATAAAATTACAAAAAAAGGTGTACAAATCATTACAAAGTATGCCAGACTCACCTAAATTACTTCGGCTACTCTAAATCATCACCAACAAAACCTTACCACAACAAACTAAACCCAATCACTTTTAAATTACAAAAAAATGCTACTGACCCTAGCAAACTATGCCAAACTCACCTAAATTACTTCGGCTATCAAAAATCACCCCCAACTACACTTTACAGCAACAAACTAAGCCCAATCACTTTAAAATTACAAAAAAATGCTAAAAATAATAACAAACTATACCAGAATCACCTAAATTACTTCGACTACCGTAAATCACCCCCAACAATCCCTTACCACAACAAACCAAACCATATCATCTTAAAATTACAAAAAAAGGTGTACAAATCATCACAAACTATGCCAGACTCACCTAAATTACTTCGGCTACTCTAAATCATCACCAACTAACCCTTACCACAACAAACTAAACCCAATCATTTTTAAATACCAAAAAAATGCTACTAACCATAGCAAACTATGCCAAACTCACCTAAATTACTTCGGCTATCAAAAATCACCCCCAACTACACTTTACAGCAACAAACTAAGCCCAATCACTTTAAAATTACAAAAAAATGCTAAAAATCATAACAAACTATACCAGAATCATCTAAATTACTTCGGCTACCGTAAATCACCCCCAACTATCCCTTACCACAACAAACCAAACCATATCATCTTAAAATTACAAAAAAAGATGTACAAATCATAACAAACTATGCCAGACTCTCCTAAATTACTTCGGCTACTCTAAATCATCACCAACTAACCCTTTCCACAACAAACTAAACCCAATCACTTTTAAATTACAAAAAAATGCTACTAACCATAGCAAACTATGCCAAATTTACCTAAATTACTTCGGCTATCAAAAATCACCCCCAACTACACTTTACAGCAAAAAACTAAGCCCAATCACTTTAAAATTACAAAAAAAGGCTAAAAATCATAACAAACTATACCAGAATCACCTAAATTACTTCGGCTACCGTAATAACCCCCAACTATCCCTTACGACAACAAACCAAACCATATCATCTTAAAATTACATAAAAAGGTGTACAAATCATAACAAACTATGCCAGACTCACCTAAATTACTTCGGCTACTCTAAATCATTACCAACTCACCCTTACCACAACAAACTAAACCCAATCACTTTTAAATTACAAAAAAATGCTACTAACCATAGCAAACTATGCCAAACTCACCTAAGTTACTTCGGCTATCAAAAATCACCCCCAACTACACTTTACAGCAAAAAACTAAGCCCAATCACTTTAAAATTACAAAAAAATGCTAAAAATCATAACAAACTATACCAGAATCACCTAAGTTACTTCGGCTAGCGTAAATCACCCCCAACTATCCCTTACCACAACAAACCAAACCATATCATCATAAAATTACAAAAAAAGGTGTACAAATCATTACAAAGTATGCCAGACTCACCTAAATTACTTCGGCTACTCTAAATCATCACCAACAAAACCTTACCACAACAAACCAAACCCAATCACTTTTAAATTACAAAAAAATGCTACTAACCCTAGCAAACTATGCCAAACTCACCTAAATTACTTCGGCTATCAAAAATCACCCCCAACTACACTTTACAGCAACAAACTAAGCCCAATCACTTTAAAATTACAAAAAAATGCTAAAAATCATAACAAACTATACCAGAATCATCTAAATTACTTCGGCTACCGTAAATCACCCCCAACTATCCCTTACCACAACAAACCAAACCATATCATCTTAAAATTACTATAAAAGATGTACAAATCATAACAAACTATGCCAGACTCTCCTAAATTACTTCGGCTACTCTAAATCATCACCAACTAACCCTTTCCACAACAAACTAAACCCAATCACTTTTAAATTACAAAAAAATGCTACTAACCATAGCAAACTATGCCAAATTCACCTAAATTACTTCGGCTATCAAAAATCACCCCCAACTACACTTTACAGCAAAAAACTAAGCCCAATCACTTTAAAATTACAAAAAAATGCTAAAAATCATAACAAACTATACCAGAATCACCTAAATTACTTCGGCTACCGTAATAACCCCCAACTATCCCTTACGACAACAAACCAAACCATATCATCTTAAAATTACATAAAAAGGTGTACAAATCATAACAAACTATGCCAGACTCACCTAAATTACTTCAGCTACTCTAAATCATTAACAACTCACCCTTACCACAACAAACTAAACCCAATCACTTTTAAATTACAAAAAAATGCTACTAACCATAGCAAACTATGCCAAACTCACCTAAGTTACTTCGGCTATCAAAAATCACCCCCAACTACACTTTACAGCAAAAAACTAAGCCCAATCACTTTAAAATTACAAAAAAATGCTAAAAATCATAACAAACTATACCAGAATTACCTAAATTACTTCGGCTACCGTAAATCACCCCCAACTATCCCTTACCACAACAAACCAAACCATATCATCTTAAAATTACAAAAAAAGGTGTACAAATCATAACAAACTATGCCAGACTCACCTAAATTACTTCGGCTACTCTAAATCATCACCAAATATCCCTTACCACAACAAACTAAACCCAATCACTTTTAAATTACAAAAAAATGCTACTAACCATAGCAAACTATGCCAAATTCACCTAAATTACTGCGGCTATCAAAAATCACCCCCAACTACACTTTACAGCAACAAACTAAGCCCAATCACTTTAAAATTACAAAAAAATGCTAAAAATCATAACAAACTATACCTGAATCACCTAAGTTACTTCGGCTAGCGTAAATCACCCCCAACTATCCCTTACCACGACAAACCAAACCATATCATCATAAAATTACAAAAAAAGGTGTACAAATCATTACAAAGTATGCCAGACTCACCTAAATTACTTCGGCTACTCTAAATCATCACCAACAAAACCTTACCACAACAAACTAAACCCAATCACTTTTAAATTACAAAAAATTGCTACTAACCCTAGCAAACTATGCCAAACTCACCTAAATTACTTCGGCTATCAAAAATCACCCCCAACTACACTTTACAGCAACAAACTAAGCCCAATCACTTTAAAATTACAAAAAAATGCTAAAAATAATAACAAACTATACCAGAATCACTTAAATTACTTCGACTACCGTAAATCACCCCCAACAATCCCTTACCACAACAAACCAAACCATATCATCTTAAAATTACAAAAAAAGGTGTACAAATCATCACAAACTATGCCAGACTCACCTAAATTACTTCGGCTACTCTAAATCATCACCAACTAACCCTTACCACAACAAACTAAACACAATCACTTTTAAATAACAAAAAAATGCTACTAACCATAGCAAACTATGCCAAACTCACCTAAATTACTTCGGCTATCAAAAATCACCCCCAACAACACTTTACAGCAAAAATCTAAGCCCAATCACTTTAAAATTACAAAAAAATGCTAAAAATCATAACACACTATACCAGAATCACCTAAATTACTTCGGCTACCGTAAATCACCCCCAACTATCCCTTACCACAACAAACCAAACCATATCATCTTAAAGTTACAAAAAAAGGTGTACAAATCATAACAAACTATGCCAGACTCACCTAAATTACTTCGGCTACTCTAAATCATTACCAACTCACCCTTACCACAACAAACTAAACCCAATCACTTTTAAATTACAAAAAAATGCTACTAACCATAGCAAACTATGCCAAACTCACCTAAATTACTTCGGCTATCAAAAATCACCCCCAACTACACTTTACAGCAAAAAACTAAGCCCAATCACTTTAAAATTACAAAAAAATGCTAAAAATCATAACAAACTATACCAGAATCACCTAAATTACTTCGGCTACCGTAAATCACCCCCAACTATCCCTTACCACAACAAACCAAACCATATCATCTTAAAATTACAAAAAAAGGTGTACAAATCATAACAAACTATGCCAGACTCACCTAAATTACTTCGGCTACTCTAAATCATCACCAAATAACCCTTACCACAACAAACTAAACCCAATCACTTTTAAATTACAAAAAAATGCTACTAACCATAGCAAACTATGCCAAACTCACCTAAATTACTGCGGCTATCAAAAATCACCCCCAACTACACTTTACAGCAACAAACTAAGCCCAATCACTTTAAAATTACAAAAAAATGCTAAAAATCATAACAAACTATACCAGAATCACCTAAGTTACTTCGGCTACCGTAAATCACCCCCAACTATCCCTTAAAACAAAAAACCAAACCATATCATCTTAAAATTACAAAAAAAGGTGTACAAATCATAACAAACTATGCCAGACTCACCTAAATTACTTCGGCTACTCTAAATCATCACCAAATAACCCTTACCACAACAAACTAAACCCAATCACTTTTAAATTACAAAAAAATGCTACTAACCATAGCAAACTATGCCAAACTCACCTAAATTACTGCGGCTATCAAAAATCACCCCCAACTACACTTTACAGCAACAAACTAAGCCCAATCACTTTAAAATTACAAAAAAATGCTAAAAATCATAACAAACTATACCAGAATCACCTAAGTTACTTCGGCTAGCGTAAATCACCCCCAACTATCCCTTATTACAACAAACTAAACCATATCATCATAAAATTACAAAAAAAGGTGTACAAATCATTACAATGTATGCCAGACTCACCTAAATTACTTCGGCTACTCTAAATCATCACCAACAAAACCTTACCACAACAAAATAAACCCAATCACTTTTAAATTACAAAAAAATGCTACTAACCCTAGCAAACTATGCCAAACTCACCTAAATTACTTCGGCTATCAAAAATCACCCCCAACTACACTTTACAGCAACAAACTAAGCCCAATCACTTTAAAATTACAAAAAAATGCTAAAAATCATAACAAACTATACCAGAATCACCTAAATTACTTCGGCTACCGTAAATCACCCCCAACTATCCCTTACCACAACAAACCAAACCATATCATCTTAAAATTACAAAAAAAGGTGTACAAATCATAACAAACTATGCCAGACTCACCTAAATTACTTCGGCTACTTTAAATCATCACCAACTAACCCTTGTCACAACAAACTAAACCCAATCACTTTTAAATTACAAAAAAATGCTACTAACCATAGCAAACTATGCCAAATTTACCTAAATTACTTCGGCTATCAAAAATCACCCCCAACTACATTTTACAGCAAAAAACTAAGCCCAATCACTTTAAAATTACAAAAAAATGCTAAAAATCATAACAAACTATACCAGAATCACCTAAATAACTTCGGCTACCGTAAATTACCCCCAACTATCGCTTACGACAACAAACCAAACCATATCATCTTAAAATTACAAAAAAAGGTGTACAAATCATAACAAACTATGTCAGACTTACCTAAATTACTTCCGCTACTCTAAATCATTACCAACTAACCCTTACCACAACAAACTAAACCCAATCACTTTTAAATTACAAAAAAATGCTACTAACCATAGCAAACTATGCCAAACTCACCTAAATTACTTCGGCTATCAAAAATCACCCCCAACTACACTTTACAGCAACAAACTAAGCCCAATCACTTTAAAATTACAAAAAAATGCTAAAAATAATAACAAACTATACCAGAATCACCTAAGTTACTTCGACTACCGTAAATCACCCCCAACAATCCCTTACCACAACAAACCAAACCATATCATCTTAAAATTACAAAAAAAGGTGTACAAATCATCACAAACTATGCCAGACTCACCTAAATTACTTCGGCTACTCTAAATCATTACCAACTCACCCTTACCACAACAAACTAAACCCAATCACTTTTAAATTACAAAAAAATGCTACTAACCATAGCAAACTATGCCAAACTCACCTAAATTACTTCGGCTATCAAAAATCACCCCCAACTACACTTTACAGCAAAAAACTAAGCCCAATCACTTTAAAATTACAAAAAAATGCTAAAAATCATAACAAACTATACCAGAATCACCTAAATTACTTCGGCTACCGTAAATCACCCCCAACTATCCCTTACCACAACAAACCAAACCATATCATCTTAAAATTACAAAAAAAGGTGTACAAATCATAACAAACTATGCCAGACTCACCTAAATTACTTCGGCTACTTTAAATCATCACCAACTAACCCTTGTCACAACAAACTAAACCCAATCACTTTTAAATTACAAAAAAATGCTACTAACCATAGCAAACTATGCCAAATTTACCTAAATTACTTCGGCTATCAAAAATCACCCCCAACTACATTTTACAGCAAAAAACTAAGCCCAATCACTTTAAAATTACAAAAAAATGCTAAAAATCATAACAAACTATACCAGAATCACCTAAATAACTTCGGCTACCGTAAATTACCCCCAACTATCGCTTACGACAACAAACCAAACCATATCATCTTAAAATTACAAAAAAAGGTGTACAAATCATAACAAACTATGTCAGACTTACCTAAATTACTTCCGCTACTCTAAATCATTACCAACTAACCCTTACCACAACAAACTAAACCCAATCACTTTTAAATTACAAAAAAATGCTACTAACCATAGCAAACTATGCCAAACTCACCTAAATTACTTCGGCTATCAAAAATCACCCCCAACTACACTTTACAGCAAAAAACTAAGCCCAATCACTTTAAAATTACAAAAAAATGCTAAAAATCATAACAAACTATACCAGAAGCACCTAAATTACTTCGGCTACCGTAAATCACCCCCAACTATCCCTTACCACAACAAACCAAACCATATCATCTTAAAATTACAAAAAAAGGTGTACAAATCATAACAAACTATGCCAGACTCACTTAAATTACTTCGGCTACTCTAAATCATCACCAACTAACCCTTACTCCAACAATCTAAACCCAATCACTTTTAAATTACAAAAAAATGCTACTAACCATAGCAAACTATGCCAAACTCATCTAAATTACTTCGGCTATCAAAAATCACCCCCAACAACACTTTACAGCAAAAAACTAAGCCCAATCACTTTAAAATTACAAAAAAATGCTAAAAATCATAACACACTATACCAGAAACACCTAAATTACTTCGGCTACCGTAAGTCACCCCCAACAATCCCTTACCACAACAAACCAAACCATATCATCTTAAAATTACAAAAAAAGGTGTACAAATCATCACAAACTATGCCAGACTCACCTAAATTACTTCGGCTACTCTAAATCATCACCAACTAACCTTTACCACAACAAACTAAACCCAATCTATTATATAAAGCGAAGTGTCCTCACTGACACACTCATTCATCTACACACTGATTCATAATCAACCCACAGCCCAAACCGTGAGGGCTGGAGACTTGAAATTTTAGACACGGGTGTATCATGTGCCGAAACTGAACACTAAGAAGGGATTTTGCGAAATTCGGCCCGGTTCCTTTGTAATTCAATAAAAACCGGCTAAAATAAACAAAAAATGATCCGATCGCAGAGACCGTGTTTATGTTAGAAGCACGTATCTAGCCAAAACAACTTCGACGACGGGCGACCGGTTTACATTAAAAGCACTTATTTAACCTAAACAATTTCAACGTCGAGTTTCTGCTTTCGTGATCATACTTTTGCCGTACCTAGCGAGGCCGCAGATATTTCAATTATAATTTTGATTTCAATTATAATGTCGATCCTTGACTCAATTAAAAATTAACAAATCACTCCAAATTTAATCCGTCAACATTAAACATCCTCAAATATCTCTTACCACTGCAAACTTTACCAAATCAACCCCAAAAAATTCCCGAACTAAGCCAAATTGACATAAATTAGATCCGTTATCTTAAATCATCCCTTACCACCCTTTAGCAACCCCAAGTAACTCCAATCACTTTAAAATAAAACAAAATGACACAAATCATAGCAAACTATCCCTAACTCACCTAAATTACTTCGGCTACCATAAATCACCCCCAACTACCCCTTACCACCCCAAACTCAGCCCAATCACTTTAAAATTACAAAAAATTCTACAAACCATACCAAACTATGCCAAACTCACTTAAATTACTTCGGCTATCATAAATCACCCCCAACTACCCCTTACCACCCCTAACTCATCCGAATCACTTTAAAATTACAAAAAATGCTACAAACCATAGCAAACTATGCCTAACTCACCTAAATTACTTCGGCTAACATAAATCACCCCCGACTACCCCTTACCACCCCAAAATAGGCTCAAACATTTTAAAATTACAAAATAAATCTACAAACCGTAGCAAACTATGCCAAACTCCCCTAAATTACTTCGGCTACCATAAATCACCCCGAACTACCCCTTACAACCCCAAAATAAGCCCAATCACTTTAAAATTACAAAATATTCAACAAATTATAGCAAACTATGCCTAACTCACCTAAATTACTTCGGCTACCATAAATCACCCCCAACTACCCCTTACCACCCCAAAATAAGCCCAATCATTTTAAAATTACAAAAAATGCTACAAACCATAGCAAACTATGCCAAACTCACTTAAATTACTTTGGCTTCTATAAATCACCCCCAACTACCCCTTACCACCCCAAAATAGGCTCAATCACTTTAAAATTACAAAAAATGCTACAAACCGTAGCAAACTATGCCAAACTCCCCTAAATTACTTTGGCTACCATAAATCACCCCGAACTACCCCTTACAACCCCAAAATAAGCCCAATCACTTTAAAATTACAAAATATTCAACAAATCATAGCAAACTATGCCTAACTCACATAAATTACTTCGGCTACCATAAATCACCCCCAACTACCCCTTACCACCCCAAAATAAGCCCAATCACTTTAAAATTACAAAAAATGCTACAAACCATAGCAAACTATGCCAAACTCACTTAAATTACTTTGGCTTCTATAAATCACCCCCAACTACCCCTTACCACCCCAAAATAGGCTCAATCACTTTAAAATTACAAAAAAATTCTACAAACCGTAGCAAACTATGCCAAACTCCCCTAAATTACTTCGGCTACCATAAATCACCCCGAACTACCCCTTACAACCCCAAAATAAGCCCAATCACTTTAAAATTACAAAATATTCAACAAATCATAGCAAACTATGCCTAACTCACCTAAATTACTTCGGCTACCATAAATCACCCCCAAATACCCCTTACCACCCCAAAATAAGCCCAATCACTTTAAAATTACAAAAAATGCTACAAACCATAGCAAACTATGCCTAACTCACCTAAATTACTTCGGCTACCATAAATCACCCTCAACTACCCCTTACCACCCCAAAATAAGCCCAATCACTTTAAAATTACGAAAAATGCTACAAGCCATAGCAACCTATCTCAATCTCACCTGAATTACTTCGGCTACCATAAATCACCCCCAACTACCCCTTACCACCCCAAACAAAGCTTAATCACTTTAAAATTACAAAAAATGCTACAAACCATAGCAAACTATTCCAAACTCACCTAAATTACTTCGGCTACCATAAATCACCACCAACTACCCCTTACCGCCCCAAAATTAGCCTAATCACTTTAAAATTACAAAAATGCTACAAAACATAGCAAGCTATGCCAAACTCACTTAAATTACTTCGGCTACCATAAATTAATAATCGTTTTTAATCAAAATCTTCTATTTGGTTGTGTTATTTATAAATGCCTTATCGTACTAAATCATAAAATATTAATAAATATCTGCACATAAAATATATTGTTCCGACTAATAGTCGTTATTCTGAATATTAAATATGCTGATACCTATTTTGATTCTCTTCCACCTTCCAATAAATATTTGTTCCAGTTGAGATGCAAACATAAACGTATTTCTGCATTGCAACACGCTGACGGGGCAAGCCCTACCTTTTCAACATGCGTGCATTTGTATAAAAAGCTCTATGGTTTTTAACTTTAAAGAGGTATAAAGGCGGTGTAAGCGCTAGAGTTTCGTAAAAATATCTGAAAAATTCGAAATTCTGCAATTGAATCAGAACTATCTTTGTGTTCGATAGTAAATTTATACTTGGAGTGGCACTGCCAACCCTGCCACCCCTGACGAGGCACCTGCTGACTACTCTCCTTCCAGGGAAACTTTATAAATCAACGTCAAAATAATTTAGGGCGCCTGAATGTGAAAATATCACTGTGTAATAAGTTCAGACTGACATGGAACACTTGAAATTTCGATATTTGTTTGTAATTCGTCACAGGTCCATGAAGGAATGCATGTTAATGTAAACAAGTGTTAGTTTGTCGGAGAGACCGAATAAGATTTTTAATATTCCCGTCAAAATATGTATTTACTTTAGAATGTTAATTTCTTAAATTGATTTTGTGAAAATTATGACGGGCCATACGAGTACACCTGTGCGAGTATTATTTGGTACATACAAATTAATCTCTTTTGTTATCCAAATTGTTTTTATACGCACTAGGCACGTGCACCTCATATAATTGTGAAAATTGCTGCTTCAGCGTCTGGATCGCTGGTACTCAACGTCGCCAAGGTCGAGGCGACGCATCGGTATTCAAAGTTCTATCGCTATTAAATAAATTATTTTAATATAATATTCCCGATTTGTTCTTGCCGTTAACCAAAACTCTCCCCAATCGATTTTCGAAAAATTTCCAGCGTCGGACCGGACTTCACTAATGATAGTGGTGTATTTGTTCTTCACCAAACCTGCTCCGGCCGAAATCCGAAATTTTCACTGACATCATACGTTTAAGTATTGTATGCTTATACACGATTTATTTACACTATTTATTTTACATACATTGCGTTCATTATTGTTCTGCATTATTTATAACTAAGATGGAGCAGTTTGAAAATCTAATAGTAAGCGGAGAACAAATACCACCACGTATAATTCCCGTGAAAAGTGATGGAAATAGTCTTTCTTACTATCTTTCCTATTGCATTTTTAATACCGGAAATAGAGCTCAAGAGCGAAGAATAACTTCGACTTTTTTTATACATAATTCCTAAATACTTCGTTTTTATGGTGTAAAATTTTGTATCTATATATTTCAACATTGTCTTTAACGTTGTCAGAGAACTAAATGGGAATAATTTGGAATAATTTAGCTTCTATGTCAACTCTCCTTCTCTTGAAACTTTTGAAAACAACGACAAAATTCTTTAGGGCGCCTGGATTTGAAAATATAACTTTGTGTAATAAGTTTAGACTGACTAGAGTGAAAAGAAAGGAGCTTGCACCCAGAAACGAAATTAAATGGAACACTTGAAGTTGAAATATTTGTTTGTAATTCGTCACAAGTCCATGAGGGAATGCGTGTTAATGTAAACAAATGTGAGTTTATTGGAGAGGCCGAATAAGATTTTTACATTATTGAAGCAGCTGGAGCCTGCCACGTCAAGGGCAAGGTCAGAAACGTGAAAAGGCGATGCTCGATTTAGTTTGATTGAGTGTCTATGCAGAAATTCGCACATACCAAGCGTTGGATAAGCCTTTCTTATCGTTTCTTAGAATTCGAGAATTGCTGGTTCAGCGTGTGGAGCAGTACTCGATCGCGGTGTTTAATTTTAACACAACTACAATTGTGAAAATTGCTGCTCCAGCGTCGGAAACTGTTCGCAAAGTCGCCAAATTCGATGAGGCGACGCATCAGTGTTCGAAGATCTACCGCTATCAAATAAAGTATTTTAATTTAACATTTGATCCTCGCGTTAACCAAATCTGCCCCCAATCAATTTTCGAAAAATTATCAGCATCGGACCGGACTCCACTTATATTTGTACGCTAATTTTTACGTTTAGTTAATGATAGTGGTGTATTTGTTTTTCACCAAATTTGCCCCGAAATTTTCACCGTTGTATGTACCAGATATCACTGACATTCATACCAGTGGTGTAAGCGCTAAATTTTCGTGAAAATATCTGAAAAATTCATAATTCTGCAGCTGAATTACAGAACTAATTTTGTGTTCGATAGTAAATTTATACTTGGAGTGGCACTGCCAACCCTGCCACCCCTGACGAGCCCCACTGCTGACTACTTTCCTTCCAGAAAAATTTTTGAAATCAGCGGCAAAATAAATTTAGGGCACCTGGATATGAAAATATCACTATGTAAAAAGTTCAGACTGACAAGAGTGAAAAAAACCGCTTGCATCCAGAAACGAAATCAAATGGAACACTTGAAATTTAGATATTTGTTTGTAATTCGTCACAGGTCCATGAAGGCATGCATGTTAATGTAAACAAGTGTTAGTTTGTCGGAGAGGCCGAATAAGATTTTTACATCCACCACATTCCCGTCAAAATATTTATTTACTTTAGTATGTTAATTCATTTCGTGCAAATTATGACGGGCCATTCGAGTACACCTGCGCGAGTATTATTTGGTAATCCAAATTCTTTTAATACGCACTAGGCACGTGCACCTAATATAATTGTTAAAATTGCTGCTTCAGCGTCTGGAACGCTGGTACTCAACGTCGCCAAGGTGGAGGCGACGCATCAGTATTCGAAGTTCAATCGCTATTAAATAAATTTTTTTAATATAATATTCCCGATTTGTTCTTGACGTTAAGTAAATATCTCCCCAATCGATTTTCGAAAAATTACCATCGTCGTACCGGACTCCACTTATATACCGTACGCTAATTTTTACGTTCATTTAATGATAGTGGTGTATTTGATCTTCACCAAACCTGCTCCGGCCAAAATCCGAAATTTGCAGTTTTACCGGATTTCACTGACATCATAAGTAATGTGTGCTTATACACGATTTACACTATTTATTTTATGTTCATTGTGTTCATTATTGTTCTGCATTATTTATAACTAAGATGGAGGAATAGTAAGCGGGGTACAAATACCACCACGTATAATTCCTCTGAAAAGTGATGGAAATAGTTTTTTTTACTATCTTTCCTATTGCATTTTATTACCGAAAATAGAGCTCAAGAGGTTCGCACTATAATTGTTCATTTTAAAATTACCAAATTTTCTGTATATTTTACCTGAATACGTTAAACACCCCTAAATATAGTGTACCATTCCAAACTACTCTCAAAAATCATACACTTGCCATTCCAAACTACCCCACATCAACCTAAAATGTAAAAAAATTACGAATTACAAGCAAACTACGCTAAACTCGCATAAATTACTTCGACTTCCGCTATATCACCCCAACCACTTCTTACCAAGCCAAACTAAACCCAATCGCATTAAAATTACCAAAAGTTTCGTTTAATTCGCCAAAGCTAAACCCCGCCAACCATCAATAACCATTCAAAACAATCCCCAAAAAAAACCTTATCATCCGAAACTACACCAAATACATCGTTTTTATGGTGTAAAATTATGTATTTATATATTTCCACATTCTTCGACGACATTCTTTAACGTTGTTAGAGAACTAAATGGGAATAATTTGGAATAGTTCAGCTTCTTTGTCAATTCTCCTTCTCTTGAAGAGTGAAAAAGAGTGAAAAAAAAGGAGCTTGCACCCAGAAACAAAATTATCGTCATTTTCCAAATCATACCAAAGTACCATTTCCAAAGTACCCGGTCCTGGCAATGCAGGTTAATTTCAGCAAATTTGTTTATTTTGTGATTGGAAAAGTAGAGCATTCCTGTTTAATTGTATTATAATGTCGATTAGTCTACATCACAAATACACCACTTTTGTACCCGGTCCTGGCAATGCAGGTTAATTTCAGCAAATTTGTTTATTTTGTGATTGGAAAAGTAGAGCATTCCTGTTTAATTGTATTATAATGTCGATTAGTCTACATCACAAATACACCACTCTTGTCAACACTGCGTTTATTTAATCTACGTCCGGGCAACGCCGGGTACATTCAGCTAGTCACTTTTAAATTACAAAAAAATGCTACTAACCATAGCAAACTATGCCAAACTCACCTTAATTACTTCGGTTATCAAAAATCACCCCCAACTACACTTTACAGCAACAAACTAAGCCCAATCACTTTAAAATTACAAAAAAAATCTAAAAATCATAACAAACTATACCAGAATCACCTAGATTACTTCGGCTACAGTAAATCACCCCCAACTATCCCTTACCACAACAAACCAAACCATATCATCTTAAAATTACAAAAAAAGGTTTGCAAATCATAACAAACTATGCCAGACTCACCTAAATTATTTCGGCTACTCTAAATCATCACCAACTAACCTTTACCACAACAAACTAAACCCAATCACTTTTAAATTACAAAAAAATGCTACTAACCATAGCAAACTATGCCAAACTCACCTAAATTACTTCGGCTATCAAAAATCACCCCCAACTACACTTTACAGTAACAAACTAAGCCCAATCATTTTAAAATTACAAAAAAATGCTAAAAATCATAACAAACTATACCAGAACCACCTAAATTACTTCGGCTACCGTAAATCACCCCCAACTATCCCTTACCACAACAAACCAAACCATATCATCTTTAAATTACAAAAAAAGCTTTGCAAATCATAACAAACTATGCCAAACTCACCTAAATTACTTCGGCTATCAAAAATCACCCCCAACTACACTTTACAGCAACAAACTAAGCCCAATCACTTTAAAATTACAAAAAAAATCTAAAAATCATAACAAACTATACCAGAATCACCTAGATTACTTCGGCTACCGTAAATCACCCCCAACTATCCCTTACCACAACAAACCAAACCATATCATCTTAAAATTACAAAAAAAGGTTTGCAAATCATAACAAACTATGCCAGACTCACCTAAATTATTTCGGTTACTCTAAATCATGACCAACTAACCTTTACCACAACAAACTAAACCCAATCACTTTTAAATTACAAAAAAATGCTACTAACCATAGCAAACTATGCCAAACTCACCTAAATTACTTCGGCTATCAAAAATCACCCCCAACTACACTTTACAGTAACAAACTAAGCCCAATCATTTTAAAATTACACAAAAATGCTAAAAATCATAACAAACTATACCAGAACCACCTAAATTACTTCGGCTACCGTAAATCACCCCCAACTATCCCTTACCACAACAAACCAAACCATATCATCTTTAAATTACAAAAAAAGGTTTGCAAATCATAACAAACTATGCCAGACTCACCTAAATTATTTCGGCTACTCTTAATCATCACCAACTAACCCTTACCACAACAAACTAAACCCAATCACTTTTAAATTACAAAAAAATGCAACTAACCATAGCAAACTATGCCAAACTCACCTAAATTACTTCGGCTATCAAAAATCACCCCCAACTACACTTTACAGCAACAAACTAAGCCCAATCACTTTAAAATTACAAAAAAAATCTAAAAATCATAACAAACTATACCAGAATCACCTAGATTACTTCGGCTACCGTAAATCACCCCCAACTATCCCTTACCACAACAAACCAAACCATATGATCTTAAAATTACAAAAAAAGGTTTGCAAATCATAACAAACTATGCCAGACTCACCTAAATTATTTCGGCTACTCTAAATCATCACCAACTAACCTTTACCACAACAAACTAAACCCAATCACTTTTAAATTACAAAAAAATGCTACTAACCATAGCAAACTATGCCAAACTCACCTAAATTACTTCGGCTATCAAAAATCACCCCCAACTACACTTTACAGCAACAAACTAAGCCCAATCACTTTAAAATTACAAAAAAAATCTAAAAATCATAACAAACTATACCAGAATCACCAAGATTACTTCGGCTACCGTAAATCACCCCCAACTATCCCTTACCACAACAAACCAAACCATATCATCTTAAAATTACAAAAATAGGTTTGCAAATCATAACAAACTATGCCAGACTCACCTAAATTATTTCGGCTACTCTAAATCATCACCAACTAACCTTTACCACAACAAACTAAACCCAATCACTTTTAAATTACAAAAAATGCTACTAACCATAGCAAACTATGCCAAACTCACCTAAATTACTTCGGCTATCAAAAATCACCCCCAACTACACTTTACAGCAACAAACTAAGCCCAATCACTTTAAAATTACAAAAAAATGCTAAAAATCATTACAAACTATACCAGAATCACCTAAATTACTTCGGCTACCATAAATCATCACCAACTAACCCTTACCACAACAAACTAAACCCAATCACTTTTAAATTACAAAAAAAATGCTTCTAACCATAGCAAACTATGCCAAACTCACCTAAATTACTTCGGCTATCAAAAAACACCCCCAACTACACTTTACAGCAACAAACTAAGCCCAATCACTTTAAAATTACAAAAAAATTCTAAAAATTATAACAAACTATACCAGAATCACCTAAATTACTTCGGCTACCGTAAATCACCCCCAACTATCCCTTACCACAACAAACCAAACCATATCATCTTAAAATTACAAAAAAAGATGTACAAATCATAACAAACTATGCCAGAATCACCTAAATTACTTCGGCTACCGTAAATCACCCCCAACTATTCCTTACCACAAAAAACCAAACCATATCATCTTAAAATTACAAAAAAAGGTGTACAAATCATAACAAACTATGCCAGACTCACCTAAATTACTTGGGCTACTCTAAATCATCACCAACTAACCCTTACCACAACAAACTAAACCCAATCACTTTTAAATTACAAAAAAATTCTAGTAACCAGAGCAAACTATGCCAAACTTACCTAAATTACTTCGGCTACTCTAAATCATCACCAACTAACCCTTACCACAACAAACTAAACCCAATCACTTTTAAATTACAAAAAAATGCTACTAACCATAGCAAACTATGTCAAACTCACCTAAATTACTTCGGCTATCAAAAATCACCCCCAACTACACTTTACAGCAACAAACGAAGCCCAATCTCTTTTAATTTACAAAAAAATGCTAAAAATCATAACAAACTATACCAGAATCACCTAAATTACTTCGGCTACCGTAAATCACCCCCAAGTATCCCTTACCACAACAAACCAAACCATATCATTTAAAATTACAAAAAAAGTTGTACAAATCATAACAAACTATGCCAGACTCACCTAAATTACTTCGGCTACTCTAAATCATCACCAACTAACCCTTACCACAACAAACTAATCGCAATCACTATTAAATTACAAAAAAATGCTACTAACAATAGCAAACTATGCCAAACTCACCTAAATTACTTCGGCTATCAAAAATCACCCCCAACTACACTTTACAGCAACAAACTAAGCCCAATCACTTTAAAATTACAAAAAAGGCGAAAAATCATAACCAACTATACCAGAATCACCTAAATTACTTCGGCTACCGTAAATCACCCCCAACTATCCCTTACCACAACAAACCAAACCATATCATCTTAAAATTACAAAAAAAGGTTTGCAAATCATAACAAACTATGCCAGACTCACCTAAATTATTTCGGCTACTCTAAATCATCACCAACTAACCTTTACCACAACAAACTAAACCCAATCACTTTTAAATTACAAAAAAATGCTACTAACCATAGCAAACTATGCCAAACTCACCTAAATTACTTCGGCTATCAAAAATCACCCCCAACTACACTTTTCAGCAACAAACTAAGCCCAATCACTTTAAAATTACAAAAAAAATCTAAAAATCATAACAAACTATACCAGAATCACCTAGATTACTTCGGCTACCGTAAATCACCCCCAACTATTCCTTACCACAACAAATCAAACCATATCATCTTAAAATTACAAAAAAAGGTTTGCAAATTATAACAAACTATGCCAGACTCACCTAAATTATTTCGGCTACTCTAAATCATCACCAACTAACCTTTACCACAACAAACTAAACCCAATCACTTTTAAATTACAAAAAAATGCTACTAACCATAGCAAACTATGCCAAACTCACCTAAATTACTTCGGCTATCAAAAATCACCCCCAACTACACTTTACAGCAACAAACTAAGCCCAATCACTTTAAAATTACAAAAAAAATTTAAAAATCATAACAAACTATACCAGAATCACCTAGATTACTTCGGCTACCGTAAATCACCCCCAACTATCCCTTACCACAACAAACCAAACCATATCATCTTAAAATTACAAAAAAAGGTTTGCAAATCATAACAAACTATGCCAGACTCACCTAAATTATTTCGGCTACTCTAAATCATCACCAACTAACCTTTACCACAACAAACTAAACCCAATCACTTTTAAATTACAAAAAAATGCTATTAACCATAGCAAACTATACCAAACTCACCTAAATTACTTCGGCTATCAAAAATCACCCCCAACTACACTTTACAGCAACAAACTAAGCCCAATCACTTTAAAATTACAAAAAAAATCTAAAAATCATAACAAACTATACCAGAATCACCTAGATTACTTCGGCTACCGTAAATCACCCCCAACTATCCCTTACCACAACAAACCAAACCATATCATCTTAAAATTACAAAAAAAGGTTTGCAAATCATAACAAACTATGCCAGACTCACCTAAATTATTTCGGCTACTCTAAATCATCATCAACTAACCTTTACCACAACAAACTAAACCCAATCACTTTTAAATTACAAAAAAATGCTACTAACCATAGCAAACTATGCCAAACTCACCTAAATTACTTCGGCTATCAAAAATCACCCCCAACTACACTTTACAGTAACAAACTAAGCCCAATCATTTTAAAATTACAAAAAAATGCTAAAAATCATAACAAACTATACCAGAACCACCTAAATTACTTCGGCTACCGTAAATCACCCCTAACTATCCCTTACCACAACAAACCAAACCATATCATCTTTAAATTACAAAAAAAGGTTTGCAAATCATAACAAACTATGCCAGACTCACCTAAATTATTTCGGCTACTCTTAATCATCACCAACTAACCCTTACCACAACAAACTAAACCCAATCACTTTTAAATTACAAAAAAATGCTACTAACCATAGCAAACTATGCCAAACTCACCTAAATTACTTCGGCTATCAAAAATCACCCCCAACTACACTTTACAGCAACAAACTAAGCCCAATCACTTTAAAATTAAAAAAAAAATCTAAAAATCATAACAAACTATACCAGAATCACCTAGATTACTTCGGCTACCGTAAATCACCCCCAACTATCCCTTACCACAACAAACCAAACCATATCATCTTAAAATTACAAAAAAAGGTTTGCAAATCATAACAAACTATGCCAGACTCACCTAAATTATTTCGGCTACTCTAAATCATCACCAACTAACCTTTACAACAACAAACTAAACCCAATCACTTTTAAATTACAAAAAAATGCTACTAACCATAGCAAACTATGCCAAACTCACCTAAATTACTTCGGCTATCAAAAATCACCCCCAACTACACTTTACAGCAACAAACTAAGCCCAATCACTTTAAAATTACAAAAAAAATCTAAAAATCATAACAAACTATACCAGAATCACCTAGATTACTTCGGCTACCGTAGATCACCCCCAACTTTCCCTTACCACAACAAACCAAACCATATCATCTTAAAATTACAAAAAAAGGTTTGCAAATCATAACAAACTATGCCAGACTCACCTAAATTATTTCGGCTACTCTAAATCATCACCAACTAACCTTTTCCACAACAAACTAAACCCAATCACTTTTAAATTACAAAAAAATGCTACTAACCATAGCAAACTATGCCAAACTCACCTAAATTACTTCGGCTATCAAAAATCACCCCCAACTACACTTTACAGCAACAAACTAAGCCCAATCACTTTAAAATTACAAAAAAAATTTAAAAATCATAACAAACTATACCAGAATCACCTAGATTACTTCGGCTACCGTAAATCACCCCCAACTATCCCTTACCACAACAAACCAAACCATATCATCTTAAAATTACAAAAAAAGGTTTGCAAATCATAACAAACTATGCCAGACTCACCTAAATTATTTCGGCTACTCTAAATCATCACCAACTAACCTTTACCACAACAAACTAAACCCAATCACTTTTAAATTACAAAAAAATGCTACTAACCATAGCAAACTATGCCAAACTCACCTAAATTACTTCGGCTATCAAAAATCACCCCCAACTACACTTTACAGTAACAAACTAAGCCCAATCATTTTAAAATTACAAAAAAATGCTAAAAATCATAACAAACTATACCAGAACCACCTAAATTACTTCGGCTACCGTAAATCACCCCCAACTATCCCTTACCACAACAAACCAAACCATATCATCTTTAAATTACAAAAAAAGGTTTGCAAATCATAGCAAACTATGCCAGACTCACCTAAATTATTTCGGCTACTCTTAATCATCACCAACTAACCCTTACCACAACAAACTAAACCCAATCACTTTTAAATTACAAAAAAATGCTACTAACCATAGCAAACTATGCCAAACTCACCTAAATTACTTCGGCTATCAAAAATCACCCCCAACTTCTCTTTACAGCAACAAACTAAGCCCAATCACTTTAAAATTACAAAAAAAATCTAAAAATCATAACAAACTATACCAGAATCACCTAGATTACTTCGGCTACCGTAAATCACCCCCAACTATCCCTTACCACAACAAACCAAACCATATCATCTTAAAATTACAAAAAAAAATTTGCAAATCATAAACTATGCCAGACTCACCTAAATTATTTCGGCTACTCTAAATTATCACCAACTAACCGTTACCACAACAAACTAAACCCAATCACTTTTAAATTACAAAAAAATGCTACTAACCATAGGAAACTATGCCAAACTCACCTAAATTACTTCGGCTATCAAAAATCACCCCCAACTACACTTTACAGCAACAAACTAAGCCCAATCACTTTAAAATTACAAAAAAAATCTAAAAATCATAACAAACTATACCAGAATCACCTAGATTACTTCGGCTACCGTAAATCACCCCCAACTATCCCTTACCACAACAAACCAAACCATATCATCTTAAAATTACAAAAAAAGGTTTGCAAATCATAACAAACTATGCCAGACTCACCTAAATTATTTCGGCTACTCTAAATCATCACCAACTAACCTTTACCACAACAAACTAAACCCAATTACTTTTAAATTACAAAAAAATGCTACTAACCATAGCAAACTATGCCAAACTCACCTAAATTACTTCGGCTATCAAAAATCACCCCCAACTACACTTTACAGCAACAAACTAAGCCCAATCATTTTAAAATTACAAAAAAATTCTAAAAATCATAACAAACTATACCAGAATCACCTAGATTACTTCGGCTACCGTAAATCACCCCCAACTATCCCTTACCACAACAAACCAAACCATATCATCTTTAAATTACAAAAAAAGGTTTGCAAATCATAACAAACTATGCCAGACTCACCTAAATTATTTCGGCTACTCTTAATCATCACCAACTAACCCTTACCACAACAAACTAAACCCAATCACTTTTAAATTACAAAAAAATGCTACTAACCATAGCAAACTATGCCAAACTCACCTAAATTACTTCGGCTATCAAAAATCACCCCCAACTACACTTTACAGCAACAAACTAAGCCCAATCACTTTAAAATTACAAAAAAAATCTAAAAATCATAACAAACTATACCAGAATCACCTAGATTACTTCGGCTACCGTAAATCACCCCCACTATCCCTTACCACAACAAACCAAACCATATCATCTTAAAATTACAAAAAAAGGTTTGCAAATCATAACAAACTATGCCAGACTCACCTAAATTATTTCGGCTACTCTAAATCATCACCAACTAACCTTTACCACAACAAACTAAACCCAATCACTTTTAAATTACAAAAAAATGCTACTAACCATAGCAAACTATGCCAAACTCACCTAAATTACTTCGGCTATCAAAAATCACCCCCAACTACACTTTACAGCAACAAACTAAGCCCAATCACTTTAAAATTACAAAAAAAATCTGAAAATCATAACAAACTATACCAGAATCACCTAGATTACTTCGGCTACCGTAAATCACCCCCAACTATCCCTTACCACAACAAACCAAACCATATCATCTTAAAATTACAAAAAAAGGTTTGCAAATCATAACAAACTATGCCAGACTCACCTAAATTATTTCGGCTACTCTAAATCATCACCAACTAACCTTTACCACATCAAACTAAACCTAATCACTTTTAAATTACAAAAAAATGCTACTAACCATAGCAAACTATGCCAAACTCACCTAAATTACTTCGGCTATCAAAAATCACCCCCAACTACACTTTACAGCAACAAACTAAGCCCAATCATTTTAAAATTACAAAAAAATTCTAAAAATCATAACAAACTAAACCAGAATCACCTAGATTACTTCGGCTACCGTAAATCACCCCCAACTATCCCTTACCACAACAAACCAAACCATATCATCTTAAAATTACAAAAAGGGTGTACAAATCATAACAAACTATGCCAGACTCACCTAAATTACTTCGGCTACTCTAAATCATCACCAACTAAACCTTACCACAACAAACTAAACGCAATCACTATTAAATTACAAAAAAATGCTACTAACCATAGCAAACTATGCCAAACTCACCTAAATTACTTCGGCTAACAAAAATCACCCCCAACTACACTTTACAGCAACAAACTAAGCCCAATCACTTTAAAATTACAAAAAAATGCTAAAAATCATAACAAACTATACCAGAATCACCTAAATTACTTCGGCTACCGTAAATCACCCCCAACTATCCCTTACCACAACAAACCAAACCATATCATTTTAAAATTACAAAAAAAGGTCTACAAATCATAACAAACTATGCCAGACTCACCTAAATTTCTTCAGCTACTCTAAATCATCACCAACTAACCCTTACCACAACAAACTAAACCCAATCACTTTTAAATTACAAAAAAATGCTACTAACCATAGCAAACTATGCCAAACTCACCTAAATTACTTCGGCTATCAAAAATCACCCCCAACTACACTTTACAGTAACAAACTAAGCCCAATCATTTTAAAATTACAAAAAAATGCTAAAAATCATAACAAACTATACCAGAACCACCTAAATTACTTCGGCTACCGTAAATCACCCCCAACTAACCCTTACCACAACAAACCAAACCATATCATCTTTAAATTACAAAAAAAGGTTTGCAAATCATAACAAACTATGCCAGACTCACCTAAATTATTTCGGCTACTCTTAATCATCACCAAATAACCCTTACCACAACAAACTAAACCCAATCACTTTTAAATTACAAAAAAATGCTACTAACCATAGCAAACTATGCCAAACTCACCTAAATTACTTCGGCTATCAAAAATCACCCCCAACTACACTTTACAGCAACAAACTAAGCCCAATCACTTTAAAATTACAAAAAAAATCTAAAAATCATAACAAACTATACCAGAATCACCTAGATTACTTCGGCTACCGTAAATCACCCCCAACTATCCCTTACCACAACAAACCAAACCATATCATTTTAAAATTACAAAAAAAGGTTTGCAAATCATAACAAACTATGCCAGACTCACCTAAATTATTTCGGCTACTCTAAATCATCACCAACTAACCTTTACCACAACAAACTGAACCCAATCCCTTTTAAATTACAAAAAAATGCTACTAACCATAGCAAACTATGCCAAACTCACCTAAATTACTTCGGCTATCAAAAATCACCCCCAACTACACTTTACAGCAACAAACTAAGCCCAATCACTTTAAAATTACAAAAAAAATTTAAAAATCATAACAAACTATACCAGAATCACCTAGATTACTTCGGCTACCGTAAATCACCCCCAACTATCCCTTACCACAACAAACCAAACCATATCATCTTAAAATTACAAAAAAAGGTTTGCAAATCATAACAAACTATGCCAGACTCACCTAAATTATTTCGGCTACTCTAAATCATCACCAACTAACCTTTACCACAACAAACTAAACCCAATCACTTTTAAATTACAAAAAAATGCTACTAACCATAGCAAACTATGCCAAACTCACCTAAATTACTTCGGCTATCAAAAATCACCCCCAACTACACTTTACAGCAACAAACTAAGCCCAATCACTTTAAAATTACAAAAAAATGCTAAAAATCATTACAAACTATACCAGAATCACCTAAATTACTTCGGCTACCATAAATCATCACCAACTAACCCTTACCACAACAAACTAAACCCAATCACTTTTAAATTACAAAAAAATGCTTCTAACCATAGCAAACTATGCCAAACTCACCTAAATTACTTCGGCTATCAAAAATCACCCCCAACTACACTTTACAGCAACAAACTACGCCCAATCGCTTTAAAATTACAACAAAATTCTAAAAATTATAACAAACTATACCAGAATCACCTAAATTACTTCGGCTACCGTAAATCACCCCCAACTATCCCTTACCACAACAAACCAAACCATATCATCTTAAAATTACAAAAAAAGATGTACAAATCATAACAAACTATGCCAGAATCACCTAAATTATTTCGGCTACCCTTAATCATCACCAACTAACCCTTACCACAACAAACTAAACCCAATCACTTTTAAATTACAAAAAAATGCTACTAACCATAGCAAACTATGCCAAACTCACCTAAATTACTTCGGCTATCAAAAATCACCCCCAACTACACTTTACAGCAACAAACTAAGCCCAATCACTTTAAAATTACAAAAAAAATCTAAAAATCATAACAAACTATACCAGAATCACCTAGATTACTTCGGCTACCGTAAATCACTCCCACTATCCCTTACCACAACAAACCAAACCATATCATCTTAAAATTACAAAAAAAGGTTTGCAAATCATAACAAACTATGCCAGACTCACCTAAATTATTTCGGCTACTCTAAATCATCACCAACTAACCTTTACCACAACAAACTAAACCCAATCACTTTTAAATTACAAAAAAATGCTACTAACCATAGCAAACTATGCCAAACTCACCTAAATTACTTCGGCTATCAAAAATCACCCCCAACTACACTTTACAGCAACAAACTAAGCCCATTCACTTTAAAATTACAAAAAAAATCTGAAAATCATAACAAACAATACCAGAATCACCTAGATTACTTCGGCTACCGTAAATCACCCCCAACTATCCCTTACCACAACAAACCAAACCATATCATCTTAAAATTACAAAAAAAGGTTTGCAAATCATAACAAACTATGCCAGACTCACCTAAATTATTTCGGCTACTCTAAATCATCACCAACTAACCTTTACCACAACAAACTAAACCTAATCACTTTTAAATTACAAAAAAATGCTACTAACCATAGCAAACTATGCCAAACTCACCTAAATTACTTCGGCTATCAAAAATCACCCCCAACTACACTTTACAGCAACAAACTAAGCCCAATCATTTTAAAATTACAAAAAAATTCTAAAAATCATAACAAACTATACCAGAATCACCTAGATTACTTCGGCTACCGTAAATCACCCCCAACTATCCCTTACCACAACAAACCAAACCATATCATCTTAAAATTACAAAAAGGGTGTACAAATCATAACAAACTATGCCAGACTCACCTAAATTACTTCGGCTACTCTAAATCATCACTAACTAAACCTTACCACAACAAACTAAACGCAATCACTTTTAAATTACAAAAAAATGCTACTAACCATAGCAAACTATGCCAAACTCACCTAAATTACTTCGGCTAACAAAAATCACCCCCAACTACACTTTACAGCAACAAACTAAGCCCAATCACTTTAAAATTACAAAAAAATGCTAAAAATCATAACAAACTATACCAGAATCACCTAAATTACTTCGGCTACCGTAAATCACCCCCAACTATCCCTTACCACAACAAACCAAACCATATCATTTTAAAATTACAAAAAAAGGTCTACAAATCATAACAAACTATGCCAGACTCACCTAAATTTCTTCAGCTACTCTAAATCATCACCAACTAACCCTTACCACAACAAACTAAACCCAATCACTTTTAAATTACAAAAAAATGCTACTAACCATAGCAAACTATGCCAAACTCACCTAAATTACTTCGGCTATCAAAAATCACCCCCAACTACACTTTACAGTAACAAACTAAGCCCAATCATTTTAAAATTACAAAAAAATGCTAAAAATCATAACAAACTATACCAGAACCACCTAAATTACTTCGGCTACCGTAAATCACCCCCAACTATCCCTTACCACAACAAACCAAACCATATCATCTTTAAATTACAAAAAAAGGTGTGCAAATCATAACAAACTATGCCAGACTCACCTAAATTATTTCGGCTACTCTTAATCATCACCAACTAACCCTTACCACAACAAACTAAACCCAATCACTTTTAAATTACAAAAAAATGCTACTAACCATAGCAAACTATGCCAAACTCACCTAAATTACTTCGGCTATCAAAAATCACCCCCAACTACACTTTACAGCAACAAACTAAGCCCAATCACTTTAAAATTACAAAAAAAATCTAAAAATCATAACAAACTATACCAGAATCACCTAGATTACTTCGGCTACCGTAAATCACCCCCAACTATCCCTTACCACAACAAACCAAACCATATCATCTTAAAATTACAAAAAAAGGTTTGCAAATCATAACAAACTATGCCAGACTCACCTAAATTATTTCGGCTACTCTAAATCATCACCAACTAACCTTTACCACAACAAACTAAACCCAATCACTTTTAAATTACAAAAAAATGCTACTAACCATAGCAAACTATGCCAAACTCACCTAAATTACTTCGGCTATCAAAAATCACCCCCAACTACACTTTACAGCAACAAACTAAGCCCAATCACTTTAAAATTACAAAAAAAATCTAAAAATCATAACAAACTATACCAGAATCACCTAGATTACTTCGGCTACCGTAAATCACCCCCAACTATCCCTTACCACAACTAACCAAACCATATCATCTTAAAATTACAAAAAAAGGTTTGCAAATCATAACAAACTATGCCCGACTCACCTAAATTTCACTTTTAAATTACAAAAAAATGCTACTAACCATAGCAAACTATGCCAAACTCACCTAAATTACTTCGGCTATCAAAAATCACCCCCAACTACACTTTACAGCAACAAACTAAGCCCAATCACTTTAAAATTACAAAAAAATGCTAAAAATCATTACAAACTATACCAGAATCACCTAAATTACTTCGGCTACCGTAAATCATCACCAACTAACCCTTACCACAACAAACTTAACCCAATCACTTTTAAATTACAAAAAAATGCTTCTAACCATAGCAAACTATGCCAAACTCACCTAAATTACTTCGGCTATCAAAAATCACCCCCAACTACACTTTACAGCAACAAACTAAGCCCAATCACTTTAAAATTACAAAAAAATTCTAAAAATTATAACAAACTATACCAGAATCAAATAAATTACTTCGGCTACCGTAAATCACCCCCAACTATCCCTTACCACAACAAACCAAACCATATCATCTTAAAATTACAAAAAAAGATGTACAAATCATAACAAACTATGCCAGAATCACCTAAATTACTTCGGCTACCGTAAATCACCCCCAACTATTCCTTACCACAAAAAACCAAACCATATCATCTTAAAATTACAAAAAAAGGTGTACAAATCATAACAAACTATGCCAGACTCACCTAAATTACTTGGGCTACTCTAAATCATCACCAACTAACCCTTACCACAACAAACTAAGCCCAATCACTTTAAAATTACAAAAAAAATCTAAAAATCATAACAAACTATACCAGAATCACCTAGATTACTTCGGCTACCGTAAATCACCCCCACTATCCCTTACCACAACAAACCAAACCATATCATCTTAAAATTACAAAAAAAGGTTTGCAAATCATAACAAACTATGCCAGACTCACCTAAATTATTTCGGCTACTCTAAATCATCACCAACTAACCTTTACCACAACAAACTAAACCCAATCACTTTTAAATTACAAAAAAATGCTACTAACCATAGCAAACTATGCCAAACTCACCTAAATTACTTCGGCTATCAAAAATCACCCCCAACTACACTTTACAGCAACAAACTAAGCCCAATCACTTTAAAATTACAAAAAAAATCTGAAAATCATAACAAACTATACCAGAATCACCTAGATTACTTCGGCTACCGTAAATCACCCCCAACTATCCCTTACCACAACAAACCAAACCATATCATCTTAAAATTACAAAAAAAGGTTTGCAAATCATAACAAACTATGCCAGACTCACCTAAATTATTTCGGCTACTCTAAATCATCACCAACTAACCTTTACCACAACAAACTAAACCTAATCACTTTTAAATTACAAAAAAATGCTACTAACCATAGCAAACTATGCCAAACTCACCTAAATTACTTCGGCTATCAAAAATCACCCCCAACTACACTTTACAGCAACAAACTAAGCCCAATCATTTTAAAATTACAAAAAAATTCTAAAAATCATAACAAACTAAACCAGAATCACCTAGATTACTTCGGCTACCGTAAATCACCCCCAACTATCCCTTACCACAACAAACCAAACCATATCATCTTAAAATTACAAAAAGGGTGTACAAATCATAACAAACTATGCCAGACTCACCTAAATTACTTCGGCTACTCTAAATCATCACCAACTAAACCTTACCACAACAAACTAAACGCAATCACTATTAAATTACAAAAAAATGCTACTAACCATAGCAAACTATGCCAAACTCACCTAAATTACTTCGGCTAACAAAAATCACCCCCAACTACACTTTACAGCAACAAACTAAGCCCAATCACTTTAAAATTACAAAAAAATGCTAAAAATCATAACAAACTATACCAGAATCACCTAAATTACTTCGGCTACCGTAAATCACCCCCAACTATCCCTTACCACAACAAACCAAACCATATCATTTTAAAATTACAAAAAAAGGTCTACAAATCATAACAAACTATGCCAGACTCACCTAAATTTCTTCAGCTACTCTAAATCATCACCAACTAACCCTTACCACAACAAACTAAACCCAATCACTTTTAAATTACAAAAAAATGCTACTAACCATAGCAAACTATGCCAAACTCACCTAAATTACTTCGGCTATCAAAAATCACCCCCAACTACACTTTACAGTAACAAACTAAGCCCAATCATTTTAAAATTACAAAAAAATGCTAAAAATCATAACAAACTATACCAGAACCACCTAAATTACTTCGGCTACCGTAAATCACCCCCAACTAACCCTTACCACAACAAACCAAACCATATCATCTATAAATTACAAAAAAAGGTTTGCAAATCATAACAAACTATGCCAGACTCACCTAAATTATTTCGGCTACTCTTAATTATCACCAAATAACCCTTACCACAACAAACTAAACCCAATCACTTTTAAATTACAAAAAAATGCTACTAACCATAGCAAACTATGCCAAACTCACCTAAATTACTTCGGCTATCAAAAATCACCCCCAACTACACTTTACAGCAACAAACTAAGCCCAATCACTTTAAAATTACAAAAAAAATCTAAAAATCATAACAAACTATACCAGAATCACCTAGATTACTTCGGCTACCGTAAATCACCCCCAACTATCCCTTACCACAACAAACCAAACCATATCATCTTAAAATTACAAAAAAAGGTTTGCAAATCATAACAAACTATGCCAGACTCACCTAAATTATTTCGGCTACTCTAAATCATCACCAACTAACCTTTACCACAACAAACTAAACCCAATCACTTTTAAATTACAAAAAAATGCTACTAACCATAGCAAACTATGCCAAACTCACCTAAATTACTTCGGCTATCAAAAATCACCCCCAACTACACTTTACAGCAACAAACTAAGCCCAATCACTTTAAAATTACAAAAAAAATCTAAAAACCATAACAAACTATACCAGAATCACCTAGATTACTTCGGCTACCGTAAATCACCCCCAACTATCCCTTACCACAACAAACCAAACCATATCATCTTAAAATTACAAAAAAAGGTTTGCAAATCATAACAAACTATGCCAGACTCACCTAAATTATTTCGGCTACTCTAAATCATCACCAACTAACCTTTACCACAACAAACTAAACCCAATCACTTTTAAATTACAAAAAAATGCTACTAACCATAGCAAACTATGCCAAACTCACCTAAATTACTTCGGCTATCAAAAATCACCCCAACTACACTTTACAGCAACAAACTAAGCCCAATCACTTTAAAATTACAAAAAAATGCTAAAAATCATTACAAACTATACCAGAATCACCTAAATTACTTCGGCTACCATAAATCATCACCAACTAACCCTTACCACAACAAACTAAACCCAATCACTTTTAAATTACAAAAAAATGCTTCTAACCATAGCAAACTATGCCAAACTCACCTAAATTACTTCGGCTATCAAAAATCACCCCCAACTACACTTTACAGCAACAAACTAAGCCCAATCACTTTAAAATTACAACAAAATTCTAAAAATTATAACAAACTATACCAGAATCACCTAAATTACTTCGGCTACCGTAAATCACCCCCAACTATCCCTTACCACAACAAACCAAACCATATCATCTTAAAATTACAAAAAAAGATGTACAAATCATAACAAACTATGCCAGAATCACCTAAATTATTTCGGCTACCCTTAATCATCACCAACTAACCCTTACCACAACAAACTAAACCCAATCACTTTTAAATTACAAAAAAATGCTACTAACCATAGCAAACTATGCCAAACTCACATAAATTACTTCGGCTATCAAAAATCACTCCCAACTACACTTTACAGCAACAAACTAAGCCCAATCACTTTAAAATTACAAAAAAAATCTAAAAATCATAACAAACTATACCAGAATCACCTAGATTACTTCGGCTACCGTAAATCACCCCCACTATCCCTTACCACAACAAACCAAACCATATCATCTTAAAATTACAAAAAAAGGTTTGCAAATCATAACAAACTATGCCAGACTCACCTAAATTATTTCGGCTACTCTAAATCATCACCAACTAACCTTTACCACAACAAACTAAACCCAATCACTTTTAAATTACAAAAAAATGCTACTAACCATAGCAAACTATGCCAAACTCACCTAAATTACTTCGGCTATCAAAAATCACCCCCAACTACACTTTACAGCAACAAACTAAGCCCATTCACTTTAAAATTACAAAAAAAATCTGAAAATCATAACAAACTATACCAGAATCACCTAGATTACTTCGGCTACCGTAAATCACCCCCAACTATCCCTTACCACAACAAACCAAACCATATCATCTTAAAATTACAAAAAAAGGTTTGCAAATCATAACAAACTATGCCAGACTCACCTAAATTATTTCGGCTACTCTAAATCATCACCAACTAACCTTTACCACAACAAACTAAACCTAATCACTTTTAAATTACAAAAAAATGCTACTAACCATAGCAAACTATGCCAAACTCACCTAAATTACTTCGGCTATCAAAAATCACCCCCAACTACACTTTACAGCAACAAACTAAGCCCAATCATTTTAAAATTACAAAAAAATTCTAAAAATCATAACAAACTATACCAGAATCACCTAGATTACTTCGGCTACCGTAAATCACCCCCAACTATCCCTTACCACAACAAACCAAACCATATCATCTTAAAATTACAAAAAGGGTGTACAAATCATAACAAACTATGCCAGACTCACCTAAATTACTTCGGCTACTCTAAATCATCACAAACTAAACCTTACCACAACAAACTAAACGCAATCACTTTTAAATTACAAAAAAATGCTACTAACCATAGCAAACTATGCCCAACTCACCTAAATTACTTCGGCTAACAAAAATCACCCCCAACTACACTTTACAGCAACAAACTAAGCCCAATCACTTTAAAATTACAAAAAAATGCTAAAAATCATAACAAACTATACCAGAATCACCTAAATTACTTCGGCTACCGTAAATCACCCCCAACTATCCCTTACCACAACAAACCAAACCATATCATTTTAAAATTACAAAAAAAGGTCTACAAATCATAACAAACTATGCCAGACTCACCTAAATTTCTTCAGCTACTCTAAATCATCACCAACTAACCCTTACCACAACAAACTAAACCCAATCACTTTTAAATTACAAAAAAATGCTACTAACCATAGCAAACTATGCCAAACTCACCTAAATTACATCGGCTATCAAAAATCACCCCCAACTACACTTTACAGTAACAAACTAAGCCCAATCATTTTAAAATTACAAAAAAATGCTAAAAATCATAACAAACTATACCAGAACCACCTAAATTACTTCGGCTACCGTAAATCACCCCCAACTATCCCTTACCACAACAAACCAAACCATATCATCTTTAAATTACAAAAAAAGGTTTGCAAATCATAACAAACTATGCCAGACTCACCTAAATTATTTCGGCTACTCTTAATCATCACCAACTAACCCTTACCACAACAAACTAAACCCAATCACTTTTAAATTACAAAAAAATGCTACTAACCATAGCAAACTATGCCAAACTCACCTAAATTACTTCGGCTATCAAAAATCACCCCCAACTACACTTTACAGCAACAAACTAAGCCCAATCACTTTAAAATTACAAAAAAAATCTAAAAATCATAACAAACTACACCAGAATCACCTAGATTACTTCGGCTACCGTAAATCACCCCCCACTATCCCTTACCACAACAAACCAAACCATATCATCTTAAAATTACAAAAAAAGGTTTGCAAATCATAACAAACTATGCCAGACTCACCTAAATTATTTCGGCTACTCTAAATCATCACCAACTAACCTTTACCACAACAAACTAAACCCAATCACTTTTAAATTACAAAAAAATGCTACTAACCATAGCAAACTATGCCAAACTCACCTAAATTACTTCGGCTATCAAAAATCACCCCCAACTACACTTTACAGCAACAAACTAAGCCCAATCACTTTAAAATTACAAAAAAAATCTAAAAATCATAACAAACTATACCAGAATCACCTAGATTACTTCGGCTACCGTAAATCACCCCCAACTATCCCTTACCACAACAAACCAAACCATATCATCTTAAAATTACAAAAAAAGGTTTGCAAATCATAACAAACTATGCCAGACTCACCTAAATTATTTCGGCTACTCTAAATCATCACCAACTAACCTTTACCACAACAAACTAAACCCAATCACTTTTAAATTACAAAAAAATGCTACTAACCATAGCAAACTATGCCAAACTCACCTAAATTACTTCGGCTATCAAAAATCACCCCCAACTACACTTTACAGCAACAAACTAAGCCCAATCACTTTAAAATTACAAGAAAATGCTAAAAATCATTACAAACTATACCAGAATCACCTAAATTACTTCGGCTACCATAAATCATCACCAACTAACCCTTACCACAACAAACTAAACCCAATCACTTTTAAATTACAAAAAAATGCTTCTAACCATAGCAAATTATGCCAAACTCACCTAAATTACTTCGGCTATCAAAAATCACCCCCAACTACACTTTACAGCAACAAACTAAGCCCAATCACTTTAAAATTACAAAAAAATTCTAAAAATTATAACAAACTATACCAGAATCACCTAAATTACTTCGGCTACCGTAAATCACCCCCAACTATCCCTTACCACAACAAACCAAACCATATCATCTTAAAATTACAAAAAAAGATGTACAAATCATAACAAACTATGCCAGAATCACCTAAATTACTTCGGCTACCGTAAATCACCCTCAACTATTCCTTACCACAAAAAACCAAACCATATCATCTTAAAATTACAAAAAAAGGTGTACAAATCATAACAAACTATGCCAGACTCACCTAAATTACTTGGGCTACTCTAAATCATCACCAACTAACCCTTACCACAACAAACTAAACCCAATCACTTTTAAATTACAAAAAAATTCTAGTAACCAGAGCAAACTATGCCAAACTCACCTAAATTACTTCGGCTACTCTAAATCATCACCAACTAACCCTTACCACAACAAACTAAACCCAATCACTTTTAAATTACAAAAAAATGCTACTAACCATAGCAAACTATGCCAAACTCACCTAAATTACTTCGGCTATCAAAAATCACCCCCAACTACACTTTACAGCAACAAACGAAGCCCAATCACTTTTAATTTACAAAAAAATGCTAAAAATCATAACAAACTATACCAGAATCACCTAAATTACTTCGGCTACCGTAAATCACCCCCAAGTATCCCTTATCACAACAAACCAAACCATATCATTTTAAAATTACAAAAAAAGTTGTACAAATCATAACAAACTATGCCAGACTCACCTAAATTACTTCGGCTACTCTAAATCATCACCAACTAACCCTTACCACAACAAACTAAACGCAATCACTATTAAATTACAAAAAAATGCTACTAACAATAGCAAACTATGCCAAACTCACCTAAATTACTTCGGCTATCAAAAATCACCCCCAACTACACTTTACAGCAACAAACTAAGCCCAATCACTTTAAAATTACAAAAAAGGCGAAAAATCATAACAAACTATACCAGAATCACCTAAATTACTTCGGCTACCGTAAATCACCCCCAACTATCCCTTACCACAACAAACCAAACCATATCATCTTAAAATTACAAAAAAAGGTTTGCAAATCATAACAAACTATGCCAGACTCACCTAAATTATTTCGGCTACTCTAAATCATCACCAACTAACCTTTACCACAACAAACTAAACCCAATCACTTTTAAATTACAAAAAAATGCTACTAACCATAGCAAACTATGCCAAACTCACCTAAATTACTTCGGCTATCAAAAATCACCCCCAACTACACTTTACAGCAACAAACTAAGCCCAATCACTTTAAAATTACAAAAAAAATCTAAAAATCATAACAAACTATACCAGAATCACCTAGATTACTTCGGCTACCGTAAATCACCCCCAACTATCCCTTACCACAACATACCAAACCATATCATCTTAAAATTACAAAAAAAAGTTTGCAAATCATAACAAACTATGCCAGACTCACCTTAATTATTTCGGCTACTCTAAATCATCACCAACTAACCTTTACCACAACAAACTAAACCCAATCACTTTTAAATTACAAAAAAATGCTACTAACCATAGCAAACTATGCCAAACTCACCTAAATTACTTCGGCTATCAAAAATCACCCCCAACTACACTTTACAGCAACAAACTAAGCCCAATCACTTTAAAATTACAAAAAAAATCTAAAAATCATAACAAACTATACCAGAATCACCTAGATTACTTCGGCTACCGTAAATCACCCCCAACTATCCCTTACCACAACAAACCAAACCATATCATCTTAAAATTACAAAAAAAGGTTTGCAAATCATAACAAACTATGCCAGACTCACCTAAATTATTTCGGCTACTCTAAATCATCACCAACTAACCTTTACCACAACAAACTAAACCCAATCACTTTTAAATTACAAAAAAATGCTACTAACTATAGCAAACTATGCCAAACTCACCTAAATTACTTCGGCTATCAAAAATCACCCCCAACTACACTTTACAGTAACAAACTAAGCCCAATCATTTTAAAATTACAAAAAAATTCTAAAAATCATAACAAACTATACCAGAATCACCTAGATTACTTCGGCTACCGTAAATCACCCCCAACTATCCCTTACCACAACAAACCAAACCATATCATCTTAAAATTACAAAAAAAGGTTTGCAAATCATAACAAACTATGCCAGACTCACCTAAATTATTTCGGCTACTCTAAATCATCACCAACTAACCTTTACCACAACAAACTAAACCCAATCACTTTTAAATTACAAAAAAATGCTACTAACCATAGCAAACTATGCCAAACTCACCTAAATTACTTCGGCTATCAAAAATCACCCCCAACTACACTTTACAGCAACAAACTAAGCCCAATCATTTTAAAATTACAAAAAAAATCTAAAAATCATACAAACTATACCAGAATCACCTAGATTACTTCGGCTACCGTAAATCACCCCCAACTATCCCTTACCACAACAAACCAAACCATATCATCTTAAAATTACAAAAAAAGGTTTGCAAATCATAACATACTATGCCAGACTCACCTAAATTATTTCGGCTACTCTAAATCATCACCAACTAACCTTTACCACAACAAACTAAACCCAATCACTTTTAAATTACAAAAAAATGCTACTAACCATAGCAAACTATGCCAAACTCACCTAAATTACTTCGGCTATCAAAAATCACCCCCAACTACACTTTACAGCAACAAACTAAGCCCAATCACTTTAAAATTACAAAAAAAATCTAAAAATCATAACAAACTATACCAGAATCACCTAGATTACTTCGGCTACCGTAAATCACCCCCAACTATCCCTTACCACAACAAACCAAACCATATCATCTTAAAATTACAAAAAAAGGTTTGCAAATCATAACAAACTATGCCAGACTCACCTAAATTATTTCGGCTACTCTAAATCATCACCAACTAACCTTTACCACAACAAACTAAACCCAATCACTTTTAAATTACAAAAAAATTCTACTAACCATAGCAAACTATGCCAAACTCACCTAAATTACTTCGGCTATCAAAAATCACCCCCAACTACACTTTACAGCAACAAACTAAGCCCAATCATTTTAAAATTACAAAAAAATTCTAAAAATCATAACAAACTATACCAGAATCACCTAGATTACTTCGGCTACCGTAAATCACCCCCAACTATCCCTTACCACAACAAACCAAACCATATCATCTTAAAATTACAAAAAGGGTGTACAAATCATAACAAACTATGCCAGACTCACCTAAATTACTTCGGCTACTCTAAATCATCACCAACTAAACCTTACCACAACAAACTAAACGCAATCACTATTAAATTACAAAAAAATGCTACTAACCATAGCAAACTATGCCAAACTCACCTAAATTACTTCGGCTAACAAAAATCACCCCCAACTACACTTTACAGCAACAAACTAAGCCCAATCACTTTAAAATTACAAAAAAATGCTAAAAATCATAACAAACTATACCAGAATCACCTAAATTACTTCGGCAACCGTAAATCACCCCCAACTATCCCTTACCACAACAAACCAAACCATATCATTTTAAAATTACAAAAAAAGGTCTACAAATCATAACAAACTATGCCAGACTCACCTAAATTTCTTCAGCTACTCTAAATCATCACCAACTAACCCTTACCACAACAAACTAAACCCAATCACTTTTAAATTACAAAAAAATGCTACTAACCATAGCAAACTATGCCAAACTCACCTAAATTATTTCGGCTATCAAAAATCACCCCCAACTACACTTTACAGTAACAAACTAAGCCCAATCATTTTAAAATTACAAAAAAATGCTAAAAATCATAACAAACTATACCAGAACCACCTAAATTACTTCGGCTACCGTAAATCACCCCCAACTATCCCTTACCACAACAAACCAAACCATATCATCTTTAAATTACAAAAAAAGGTTTGCAAATCATAACAAACTATGCCAGACTCACCTAAATTATTTCGGCTACTCTTAATCATCACCAACTAACCCTTACCACAACAAACTAAACCCAATCACTTTTAAATTACAAAAAAATGCTACTAACCATAGCAAACTATGCCAAACTCACCTAAATTACTTCGGCTATCAAAAATCACCCCCAACTACACTTTACAGCAACAAACTAAGCCCAATCACTTTAAAATTACAAAAAAAATCTAAAAATCATAACAAACTATACCAGAATCACCTAGATTACTTCGGCTACCGTAAATCACCCCCAACTATCCCTTACCACAACAAACCAAACCATATCATCTTAAAATTACAAAAAAAGGTTTGCAAATCATAACAAACTATGCCAGACTCACCTAAATTATTTCGGCTACTCTAAATCATCACCAACTAACCTTTACCACAACAAACTAAACCCAATCACTTTTAAATTACAAAAAAATGCTACTAACCATAGCAAACTATGCCAAACTCACCTAAATTACTTCGGCTATCAAAAATCACCCCCAACTACACTTTACAGCAACAAACTAAGCCCAATCACTTTAAAATTACAAAAAAAATCTAAAAATCATAACAAACTATACCAGAATCACCTAGATTACTTCGGCTACCGTAAATCACCCCCAACTATCCCTTACCACAACAAACCAAACCATATCATCTTAAAATTACAAAAAAAGGTTTGCAAATCATAACAAACTATGCCAGACTCACCTAAATTATTTCGGCTACTCTAAATCATCACCAACTAACCTTTACCACAACAAACTAAACCCAATCACTTTTAAATTACAAAAAAATGCTACTAACCATAGCAAACTATGCCAAACTCACCTAAATTACTTCGGCTATCAAAAATCACCCCCAACTACACTTTACAGTAACAAACTAAGCCCAATCATTTTAAAATTACAAAAAAATTCTAAAAATCATAACAAACTATACCAGAATCACCTAGATTACTTCGGCTACCGTAAATCACCCCCAACTATCCCTTACCACAACAAACCAAACCATATCATCTTAAAATTACAAAAAAAGGTTTGCAAATCATAACAAACTATGCCAGACTCACCTAAATTATTTCGGCTACTCTAAATCATCACCAACTAACCTTTACCACAACAAACTAAACCCAATCACTTTTAAATTACAAAAAAATGCTACTAACCATAGCAAACTATGCCAAACTCACCTAAATTACTTCGGCTATCAAAAATCACCCCCAACTACACTTTACAGCAACAAACTAAGCCCAATCATTTTAAAATTACAAAAAAAATCTAAAAATCATAACAAACTATACCAGAATCACCTAGATTACTTCGGCTACCGTAAATCACCCCCAACTATCCCTTACCACAACAAACCAAACCATATCATCTTAAAATTACAAAAAAAGGTTTGCAAATCATAACAAACTATGCCAGACTCACCTAAATTATTTCGGCTACTCTAAATCATCACCAACTAACCTTTACCACAACAAACTAAACCCAATCACTTTTAAATTACAAAAAAATGCTACTAACCATAGCAAACTATGCCAAACTCACCTAAATTACTTCGGCTATCAAAAATCACCCCCAACTACACTTTACAGCAACAAACTAAGCCCAATCACTTTAAAATTACAAAAAAAATCTAAAAATCATAACAAACTATACCAGAATCACCTAGATTACTTCGGCTACCGTAAATCACCCCCAACTATCCCTTACCACAACAAACCAAACCATATCATCTTAAAATTACAAAAAAAGGTTTGCAAATCATAACAAACTATGCCAGACTCACCTAAATTATTTCGGCTACTCTAAATCATCACCAACTAACCTTTACCACAACAAACTAAACCCAATCACTTTTAAATTACAAAAAAATGCTACTAACCATAGCAAACTATGCCAAACTCACCTAAATTACTTCGGCTATCAAAAATCACCCCCAACTACACTTTACAGCAACAAACTAAGCCCAATCATTTTAAAATTACAAAAAAATTCTAAAAATCATAACAAACTATACCAGAATCACCTACATTACTTCGGCTACCGTAAATCACCCCCAACTATCCCTTACCACAACAAACCAAACCATATCATCTTAAAATTACAAAAAGGGTGTACAAATCATAACAAACTATGCCAGACTCACCTAAATTACTTCGGCTACTCTAAATCATCACCAACTAAACCTTACCACAACAAACTAAACGCAATCACTATTAAATTACAAAAAAATGCTACTAACCATAGCAAACTATGCCAAACTCACATAAATTACTTCGGCTAACAAAAATCACCCCCAACTACACTTTACAGCAACAAACTAAGCCCAATCACTTTAAAATTACAAAAAAATGCTAAAAATCATAACAAACTATACCAGAATCACCTAAATTACTTCGGCAACCGTAAATCACCCCCAACTATCCCTTACCACAACAAACCAAACCATATCATTTTAAAATTACAAAAAAAGGTCTACAAATCATAACAAACTATGCCAGACTCACCTAAATTTCTTCAGCTACTCTAAATCATCACCAACTAACCCTTACCACAACAAACTAAACCCAATCACTTTTAAATTACAAAAAAATGCTACTAACCATAGCAAACTATGCCAAACTCACCTAAATTACTTCGGCTATCAAAAATCACCCCCAACTACACTTTACAGTAACAAACTAAGCCCAATCATTTTAAAATTACAAAAAAATGCTAAAAATCATAACAAACTATACCAGAACCACCTAAATTACTTCGGCTACCGTAAATCACCCCCAACTATCCCTTACCACAACAAACCAAACCATATCATCTTTAAATTACAAAAAAAGGTTTGCAAATCATAACAAACTATGCCAGACTCACCTAAATTATTTCGGCTACTCTTAATCATCACCAACTAACCCTTACCACAACAAACTAAACCCAATCACTTTTAAATTACAAAAAAATGCTACTAACCATAGCAAACTATGCCAAACTCACCTAAATTACTTCGGCTATCAAAAATCACCCCCAACTACACTTTACAGCAACAAACTAAGCCCAATCACTTTAAAATTACAAAAAAAATCTAAAAATCATAACAAACTATACCAGAATCACCTAGATTACTTCGGCTACCGTAAATCACCCCCAACTATCCCTTACCACAACAAACCAAACCATATCATCTTAAAATTACAAAAAAAGGTTTGCAAATCATAACAAACTATGCCAGACTCACCTAAATTATTTCGGCTACTCTAAATCATCACCAACTAACCTTTACCACAACAAACTAAACCCAATCACTTTTAAATTACAAAAAAATGCTACTAACCATAGCAAACTATGCCAAACTCACCTAAATTACTTCGGCTATCAAAAATCACCCCCAACTACACTTTACAGCAACAAACTAAGCCCAATCACTTTAAAATTACAAAAAAAATCTAAAAATCATAACAAACTATACCAGAATCACCTAGATTACTTCGGCTACCGTAAATCACCCCCAACTATCCCTTACCACAACAAACCAAACCATATCATCTTAAAATTACAAAAAAAGGTTTGCAAATCATAACAAACTATGCCAGACTCACCTAAATTATTTCGGCTACTCTAAATCATCACCAACTAACCTTTACCACAACAAACTAAACCCAATCACTTTTAAATTACAAAAAAATGCTACTAACCATAGCAAACTATGCCAAACTCACCTAAATTACTTCGGCTATCAAAAATCACCCCCAACTACACTTTACAGCAACAAACTAAGCCCAATCACTTTAAAATTACAAAAAAATCTAAAAATCATAACAAACTATACCAGAATCACCTAGATTACTTCGGCTACCGTAAATCACCCCCAACTATCCCTTACCACAACAAACCAAACCATATCATCTTAAAATTACAAAAAAAGGTTTGCAAATCATAACAAACTATGCCAGACTCACCTAAATTATTTCGGCTACTCTAAATCATCACCAACTAACCTTTACCACAACAAACTAAACCCAATCACTTTTAAATTACAAAAAAATGCTACTAACCATAGCAAACTATGCCAAACTCACCTAAATTACTTCGGCTATCAAAAATCACCCCCAACTACACTTTACAGCAACAAACTAAGCCCAATCATTTTAAAATTACAAAAAAATTCTAAAAATCATAACAAACTATACCAGAATCACCTAGATTACTTCGGCTACCGTAAATCACCCCCAACTATCCCTTACCACAACAAACCAAACCATATCATCTTAAAATTACAAAAAGGGTGTACAAATCATAACAAACTATGCCAGACTCACCTAAATTACTTCGGCTACTCTAAATCATCACCAACTAAACCTTACCACAACAAACTAAACGCAATCACTATTAAATTACAAAAAAATGCTACTAACCATAGCAAACTATGCCAAACTCACCTAAATTACTTCGGCTAACAAAAATCACCCCCAACTACACTTTACAGCAACAAACTAAGCCCAATCACTTTAAAATTACAAAAAAATGCTAAAAATCATAACAAACTATACCAGAATCACCTAAATTACTTCGGCAACCGTAAATCACCCCCAACTATCCCTTACCACAACAAACCAAACCATATCATTTTAAAATTACAAAAAAAGGTCTACAAATCATAACAAACTATGCCAGACTCACCTAAATTTCTTCAGCTACTCTAAATCATCACCAACTAACCCTTACCACAACAAACTAAACCCAATCACTTTTAAATTACAAAAAAATGCTACTAACCATAGCAAACTATGCCAAACTCACCTAAATTACTTCGGCTATCAAAAATCACCCCCAACTACACTTTACAGTAACAAACTAAGCCCAATCATTTTAAAATTACAAAAAAATGCTAAAAATCATAACAAACTATACCAGAACCACCTAAATTACTTCGGCTACCGTAAATCACCCCCAACTATCCCTTACCACAACAAACCAAACCATATCATCTTTAAATTACAAAAAAAGGTTTGCAAATCATAACAAACTATGCCAGACTCACCTAAATTATTTCGGCTACTCTTAATCATCACCAACTAACCCTTACCACAACAAACTAAACCCAATCACTTTTAAATTACAAAAAAATGCTACTAACCATAGCAAACTATGCCAAACTCACCTAAATTACTTCGGCTATCAAAAATCACCCCCAACTACACTTTACAGCAACAAACTAAGCCCAATCACTTTAAAATTACAAAAAAAATCTAAAAATCATAACAAACTATACCAGAATCACCTAGATTACTTCGGCTACCGTAAATCACCCCCAACTATCCCTTACCACAACAAACCAAACCATATCATCTTAAAATTACAAAAAAAGGTTTGCAAATCATAACAAACTATGCCAGACTCACCTAAATTATTTCGGCTACCCTAAATCATAACCAACTAACCTTTACCACAACAAACTAAACCCAATCACTTTTAAATTACAAAAAAATGCTACTAACCATAGCAAACTATGCCAAACTCACCTAAATTACTTCGGCTATCAAAAATCACCCCCAACTACACTTTACAGCAACAAACTAAGCCCAATCACTTTAAAATTACAAAAAAAAATCTAAAAATCATAACAAACTATACCAGAATCACCTAGATTACTTCGGCTACCGTAAATCACCCCCAACTATCCCTTACCACAACAAACCAAACCATATCATCTTAAAATTACAAAAAAAGGTTTGCAAATCATAACAAACTATGCCAGACTCACCTAAATTATTTCGGCTACTCTAAATCATCACCAACTAACCTTTACCACAACAAACTAAACCCAATCACTTTTAAATTACAAAAAAATGCTACTAACCATAGCAAACTATGCCAAACTCACCTAAATTACTTCGGCTATCAAAAATCACCCCCAGCTACACTTTACAGCAACAAACTAAGCCTAATCACTTTAAAATTACAAAAAAATGCTAAAAATCATTACAAACTATACCAGAATCACCTAAATTACTTCGGCTACCATAAATCATCACCAACTAACCCTTACCACAACAAACTAAACCCAATCACTTTTAAATTACAAAAAAATGCTTCTAACCATAGCAAACTATGCCAAACTCACCTAAATTACTTCGGCTATCAAAAATCACCCCCAACTACACTTTACAGCAACAAACTAAGCCCAATCACTTCAAAATTACAAAAAAATTCTAAAAATCATAACAAACTATACCAGAATCACCTAGATTACTTCGGCTACCGTAAATCACCCCCAACTATCCCTTACCACAACAAACCAAACCATATCATCTTTAAATTACAAAAAGGGTGTACAAATCATAACAAACTATGCCAGACTCACCTAAATTACTTCGGCTACTCTAAATCATCACCAACTAAACCTTACCACAACAAACTAAACGCAATCACTATTAAATTACAAAAAAATGCTACTAACCATAGCAAACTATGCCAAACTCACCTAAATTACTTCGGCTAACAAAAATCACCCCTAACTACACTTTACAGCAACAAACTAAGCCCAATCACTTTAAAATTACAAAAAAATGCTAAAAATCATAACAAACTATACCAGAATCACCTAAATTACTTCGGCTACCGTAAATCACCCCCAACTATCCCTTACCACAACAAACCAAACCATATCATTTTAAAATTACAAAAAAAGGTCTACAAATCATAACAAACTATGCTAGACTCACCTAAATTTCTTCAGCTACTCTAAATCATCACCAACTAACCCTTACCACAACAAACTAAACCCAATCACTTTTAAATTACAAAAAAATGCTACTAACCATAGCAAACTATGCCAAACTCACCTAAATTACTTCGGCTATCAAAAATCACCCCCAACTACACTTTACAGTAACAAACTAAGCCCAATCATTTTAAAATTACAAAAAAATGCTAAAAATCATAACAAACTATACCAGAACCACCTAAATTACTTCGGCTACCGTAAATCACCCCCAACTATCCCTTACCACAACAAACCAAACCATATCATCTTTAAATTACAAAAAAAGGTTTGCAAATCATAACAAACTATGCCAGACTCACCTAAATTATTTCGGCTACTCTTAATCATCACCAACTAACCCTTACCACAACAAACTAAACCCAATCACTTTTAAATTACAAAAAAATGCTACTAACCATAGCAAACTATGCCAAACTCACCTAAATTACTTCGGCTATCAAAAATCACCCCCAACTACACTTTACAGCAACAAACTAAGCCCAATCACTTTAAAATTACAAAAAAAATCTAAAAATCATAACAAACTATACCAGAATCACCTAGATTACTTCGGCTACCGTAAATCACCCCCAACTATCCCTTACCACAACAAACCAAACCATATCATCTTAAAATTACAAAAAAAGGTTTGCAAATCATAACAAACTATGCCAGACTCACCTAAATTATTTCGGCTACTCTAAATCATCACCAACTAACCTTTACCACAACAAACTAAACCCAATCACTTTTAAATTACAAAAAAATGCTACTAACCATAGCAAACTATGCCAAACTCACCTAAATTACTTCGGCTATCAAAAATCACCCCCAACTACACTTTACAGCAACAAACTAAGCCCAATCAATTTAAAATTACAAAAAAAAATCTAAAAATCATAACAAACTATACCAGAATCACCTAGATTACTTCGGCTACCGTAAATCACCCCCAACTATCCCTTACCACAACAAACCAAACCATATCATCTTAAAATAACAAAAAAAGGTTTGCAAATCATAACAAACTATGCCAGACTCACCTAAATTATTTCGGCTACTCTAAATCATCACCAACTAACCTTTACCACAACAAACTAAACCCAATCACTTTTAAATTACAAAAAAATGCTACTAACCATAGCAAACTATGCCAAACTCACCTAAATTACTTCGGCTATCAAAAATCACCCCCAACTACACTTTACAGCAACAAACTAAGCCCAATCACTTTAAAATTACAAAAAAATGCTAAAAATCATTACAAACTATACCAGAATCACCTAAATTACTTCGGCTACCATAAATCATCACCAACTAACCCTTACCACAACAAACTAAACCCAATCACTTTTAAATTACAAAAAAATGCTACTAACCATAGCAAACTATGCCAAACTCACCTAAATTACTTCGGCTATCAAAAATCACCCCCAACTACACTTTACAGCAACAAACTAAGCCCAATCACTTTAAAATTACAAAAAAAATCTAAAAATCATAACAAACTATACCAGAATCACCTAGATTACTTCGGCTACCGTAAATCACCCCCAACTATCCCTTACCACAACAAACCAAACCATATCATCTTAAAATTACAAAAAAAGGTTTGCAAATCATAACAAACTATGCCAGACTCACCTAAATTATTTCGGCTACTCTAAATCATCACCAACTAACCTTTACCACAACAAACTAAACCCAATCACTTTTAAATTACAAAAAAATGCTACTAACCATAGCAAACTAAGCCAAACACACCTAAATTACTTGGGCTATCAAAAATCACCCCCAACTACACTTTACAGCAACAAACTAAGCCCAATCACTTTAAAATTACAAAAAAAATCTAAAAATCATAACAAACTATACCAGAATCACCTAGATTACTTCGGCTACCGTAAATCACCCCCAACTATCCCTTACCACAACAAACCAAACCATATCATTTTAAAATTACAAAAAAAGGTTTGGAAATCATAACAAACTATGCCAGACTCACCTAAATTATTTCGGCTACTCTAAATCATCACCAACTAACCTTTACCACAACAAACTAAACCCAATCACTTTTAAATTACAAAAAAATGCTACTAACCATAGCAAACTATGCCAAACTCACCTAAATTACTTCGGCTATCAAAAATCACCCCCAACTACACTTTACAGCAACAAACTAAGCCCAATCATTTTAAAATTACAAAAAAATTCTAAAAATCATAACAAACTATACCAGAGTCACCTAGATTACTTCGGCTACCGTAAATCACCCCCAACTATCCCTTACCACAACAAACCAAACCATATCATCTTAAAATTACAAAAAGGGTGTACAAATCATAACAAACTATGCCAGACTCACCTAAATTACTTCGGCTACTCTAAATCATCACCAACTAAACCTTACCACAACAAACTAAACGCAATCACTATTAAATTACAAAAAAATGCTACTAACCATAGCAAACTATGCCAAACTCACCTAAATTACTTCGGCTAACAAAAATCACCCCCAACTACACTTTACAGCAACAAACTAAGCCCAATCACTTTAAAATTACAAAAAAATGCTAAAAATCATAACAAACTACACCAGAATAACCTAAATTACTTCGGCAACCGTAAATCACCCCCAACTATCCCTTACCACAACAAACCAAACCATATCATTTTAAAATTACAAAAAAAGGTCTACAAATCATAACAAACTATGCCAGACTCACCTAAATTTCTTCAGCTACTCTAAATCATCACCAACTAACCCTTACCACAACAAACTAAACCCAATCACTTTTAAATTACAAAAAAATGCTACTAACCATAGCAAACTATGCCAAACTCACCTAAATTACTTCGGCTATCAAAAATCACCCCCAACTACACTTTACAGTAACAAACTAAGCCCAATCATTTTAAAATTACAAAAAAATGCTAAAAATCATAACAAACTATACCAGAACCACCTAAATTACTTCGGCTACCGTAAATCACCCCCAACTATCCCTTACCACAACAAACCAAACCATATCATCTTTAAATTACAAAAAAAGGTTTGCAAATCATAACAAACTATGCCAGACTCACCTAAATTATTTCGGCTACTCTTAATCATCACCAACTAACCCTTACCACAACAAACTAAACCCAATCACTTTTAAATTACAAAAAAATGCTACTAACCATAGCAAACTATGCCAAACTCACCTAAATTACTTCGGCTATCAAAAATCACCCCCAACTACACTTTACAGCAACAAACTAAGCCCAATCACTTTAAAATTACAAAAAAAATCTAAAAATCATAACAGACTATACCAGAATCACCTAGATTACTTCGGCTACCGTAAATCACCCCCAACTATCCCTTACCACAACAAAACAAACCATATCATCTTAAAATTAAAAAAAAATTTTTGCAAATCATAACAAACTATGCCAGACTCACCTAAATTATTTCGGCTACCCTAAATCATCACCAACTAACCTTTACCACAACAAACTAAACCCAATTACTTTTAAATTACAAAAAAATGCTACTAACCATAGCAAACTATGCCAAACTCACCTAAATTACTTCGGCTATCAAATATCACCCCCAACTACACTTTACAGCAACAAACTAAGCCCAATCACTTTAAAATTACAAAAAAAAATCTAAAAATCATAACAAACTATACCAGAATCACCTAGATTACTTCGGCTACCGTAAATCACCCCCAACTATCCCTTACCACAACAAACCAAACCATATCATCTTAAAATTACAAAAAAAGGTTTGCAAATCATAACAAACTATGCCAGACTCACCTAAATTATTTCGGCTACTCTAAATCATCACCAACTAACCTTTACCACAACAAACTAAACCCAATCACTTTTAAATTACAAAAAAATGCTACTAACCATAGCAAACTATGCCAAACTCACCTAAATTACTTCGGCTATCAAAAATCACCCCCAACTACACTTTACAGCAACAAACTAAGCCTAATCACTTTAAAATTACAAAAAAATGCTAAAAATCATTACAAACTATACCAGAATCACCTAAATTACTTCGGCTACCATAAATCATCACCAACTAACCCTTACCACAACAAACTAAACCCAATCACTTTTAAATTACAAAAAAATGCTTCTAACCATAGAAAACTATGCCAAACTCACCTAAATTACTTCGGCTATCAAAAATCACCCCCAACTACACTTTACAGCAACAAACTAAGCCCAATCACTTCAAAATTACAAAAAAATTCTAAAAATCATAACAAACTATACCAGAATCACCTAGATTACTTCGGCTACCGTAAATCACCCCCAACTATCCCTTACCACAACAAACCAAACCATATCATCTTAAAATTACAAAAAGGGTGTACAAAACATAACAAACTATGCCAGACTCACCTAAATTACTTCGGCTACTCTAAATCATCACCAACTAAACCTTACCACAACAAACTAAACGCAATCACTATTAAATTACAAAAAAATGCTACTAACCATAGCAAACTATGCCAAACTCACCTAAATTACTTCGGCTAACAAAAATCACCCCCAACTACACTTTACAGCAACAAACTAAGCCCAATCACTTTAAAATTACAAAAAAATGCTAAAAATCATAACAAACTATACCAGAATCACCTAAATTACTTCGGCTACCGTAAATCACCCCCAACTATCCCTTACCACAACAAACCAAACCATATCATTTTAAAATTACAAAAAAAGGTCTACAAATCATAACAAACTATGCTAGACTCACCTAAATTTCTTCAGCTACTCTAAATCATTACCAACTAACCCTTACCACAACAAACTAAACCCAATCACTTTTAAATTACAAAAAAATGCTACTAACCATAGCAAACTATGCCAAACTCACCTAAATTACTTCGGCTATCAAAAATCACCCCCAACTACACTTTACAGTAACAAACTAAGCCCAATCATTTTAAAATTACAAAAAAATGCTAAAAATCATAACAAACTATACCAGAACCACCTAAATTACTTCGGCTACCGTAAATCACCCCCAACTATCCCTTACCACAACAAACCAAACCATATCATCTTAAAATTACAAAAAGGGTGTACAAATCATAACAAACTATGCCAGACTCACCTAAATTACTTCGGCTACTCTAAATCATCACCAACTAAACCTTACCACAACAAACTAAACGCAATCACTATTAAATTACAAAAAAATGCTACTAACCATAGCAAACTATGCCAAACTCACCTAAATTACTTCGGCTAACAAAAATCACCCCCAACTACACTTTACAGCAACAAACTAAGCCCAATCACTTTAAAATTACAAAAAAATGCTAAAAATCATAACAAACTACACCAGAATAACCTAAATTACTTCGGCAACCGTAAATCACCCCCAACTATCCCTTACCACAACAAACCAAACCATATCATTTTAAAATTACAAAAAAAGGTCTACAAATCATAACAAACTATGCCAGACTCACCTAAATTTCTTCAGCTACTCTAAATCATCACCAACTAACCCTTACCACAACAAACTAAACCCAATCACTTTTAAATTACAAAAAAATGCTACTAACCATAGCAAACTATGCCAAACTCACCTAAATTACTTCGGCTATCAAAAATCACCCCCAACTACACTTTACAGTAACAAACTAAGCCCAATCACTTTAAAATTACAAAAAAAAATCTAAAAATCATAACAAACTATACCAGAATCACCTAGATTACTTCGGCTACCGTAAATCACCCCCAACTATCCTTTACCACAACAAACCAAACCATATTATCTTAAAATAACAAAAAAAGGTTTGCAAATCATAACAAACTATGCCAGACTCACCTAAATTATTTCGGCTACTCTAAATCATCACCAACTAACCTTTACCACAACAAACTAAACCCAATCACTTTTAAATTACAAAAAAATGCTACTAACCATAGCAAACTATGCCAAACTCACCTAAATTACTTCGGCTATCAAAAATCACCCCCAACTACACTTTACAGCAACAAACTAAGCCCAATCACTTTAAAATTACAAAAAAATGCTAAAAATCATTACAAACTATACCAGAATCACCTAAATTACTTCGGCTACCATAAATCATCACCAACTAACCCTTACCACAACAAACTAAACCCAATCACTTTTAAATTACAAAAAAATGCTTCACCCCATAGCAAACTATGCCAAACTCACCTAAATTACTTCGGCTATCAAAAATCACCCCCAACTACACTTTACAGCAACAAACTAAGCCCAATCACTTTCAAATTACAAAAAAATTCTAAAAATTATAACAAACTATACCAGAATCACCTAAATTACTTCGGCTACCGTAAATCACCCCCAACTATCCCTTACCACAACAAACCAAACCATATCATCTTAAAATTACAAAAAAAGATGTACAAATCATAACAAACTCTGCCAGAATCACCTAAATTACTTCGGCTACCGTAAATCACCCCCAACTATTCCTTACCACAAAAAACCAAACCATATCATCTTAAAATTACAAAAAAAGGTGAACAAATCATAACAAACTATGCCAGACTCACCTAAATTACTTGGGCTACTCTAAATCATCACCAACTAACCCTTACCACAACAAACTAAACCCAATCACTTTTAAATTACAAAAAAATGCTAGTAACCATAGCAAACTATGCCAAACTCACCTAAATTACTTCGGCTACTCTAAATCATCACCAACTAACCCTTACCACAACAAACTAAACCCAATCACTTTTAAATTACAAAAAAATGCTACTAACCATAGCAAACTATGCCAAACTCACCTAAATTACTTCGGCTATCAAAAATCACCCCCAACTACACTTTTCAGCAACAAACTAAGCCCAATCACTTTAAAATTACAAAAAAATGCTAAAAATCATAACAAACTATACCAGAACCACTTAAATTACTTCGGCTACTGTAAATCACCCCCAACTATCCCTTACCACAACAAACCAAACCATATCATTTTAAAATTACAAAAAAAGTTGTACAAATCATAACAAACTATGCCAGACTCACCTAAATTACTTCGGCTACTCTAAATCATCACCAACTAACCCTTACCACAACAAACTAAACGCAATCACTATTAAATTACAAAAAAATGCTACTAACAATAGCAAACTATGCCAAACTCACCTAAATTACTTCGGCTATCAAAAATCACCCCCAACTACACTTTACAGCAACAAACTAAGCCCAATCACTTTAAAATTACAAAAAAGGCGAAAAATCATAACAAACTATACCAGAATCACCTAAATTACTTCGGCTACCGTAAATCACCCCCAACTATCCCTTACCACAACAAACCAAACCATATCATCTTAAAATTACAAAAAAAGGTGTACAAATCATAACAAACTATGCCAGACTCACCTAAATTTCTTCGGCTACTCTAAATCATCACCAACTAACCCTTACCACAACAAACTAAACCCAATCACTTTTAAATTACAAAAAAATGCTACTAACCATAGCAAACTATGCCAAACTCACTTAAATTACTTCGGCTATCAAAAATCACTCCCAACTACACTTTACAGAAACACACTAAGCCCAGTCACTTTAAAATTACAAAAAAATTTTAAAAATTATAACAAACTATACCAGAACCACCTAAATTACTTCGGCTACCGTAAATCACCCCCAAATATCCCTTACCACAACAAACCAAACCATATCATCTTAAAATTACAAAAAAAGGTGTACAAATCATAACAAACTATGCCAGACTCACCTAAATTACTTCGGCAATTCTAAATCATCACCAATTAACCCTTACCACAACAAACTAAACCCAATCACTTTTAAATTACAAAAAAATGCTACTAACCATAGCAAACTATGCCAATCTCACCTAAATTACTTCTGCTACCATAAATCATCACCAACTAAGCCTTACCACAACAAACTAAACCCAATCAATTTTAAATTACAAAAAAATGGTTCTAACCATAGCAAACTATGCCAAACTCACCTAAATTACTTCGGCTACCATAAATCATCACCAAATAATCCTTACCACAACAAACTAAACCCAATCACTTTTAAATTACAAAAAAATGCTAAAAATCATAGCAAACTATACCAGAATCACCTAAATTATTTCGGTTATCAAAAATCACCCCTAACTACACTTTACAGCAACAAACTAAGCCCAATCACTTTAAAATTACAAAAAAATGCTAAAAATCATAACAAACTATACCAGAATCACCTAAATTACTTCGGCTACCGTAAATCATCACCAACTAACCCTTACCACAACAAACTAAACCCAATCACTTTAAAATTACAAAAAAATTCTAAAAATTATAACAAACTATACCAGAATCACCTAAATTACTTCGGCTACCGTAAATCACCCCCAACTATCTCTTACCACAACAAACCAAACCATATCATCTTAAAATTACAAAAAAAGATGTACAAATCATAACAAACTATGCCAGAATCACCTAAATTACTTCGGCTACTCTAAATCATCACCAACTAACCCTTACCACAACAAACTAAACGCAATCACAATTAAATTACAAAAAAATGCTACTAACCATAGTAAACTATGCCAAACTCACCTAAATTATTTCGGCTATCAAAAATCACCCCCAACTACACTTTACAGCAACAAACTAAGCCCAATCACTTTAAAATTACAAAAAAGGCTAAAAATCATAACAAACTATACCAGAATCACCTAAATTACTTCGGCTACCGTAAATCACCCCCAACTATCCCTTACCACAACAAACCAAACCATATCATCTTAAAATTACAAAAAAAGGTGTACAAATCATAATAAACTATGCCAGACTCACCTAAATTTCTTCGGCTACTCTAAATCATCACCAACTAACCCTTACCACAACAAACTAAACCCAATCACTTTTAAATTACAAAAAAATGCTAGTAACCATAGCAAACTATGCCAGACTTACCTAAATTAGTTCGGCTACTCTAAATCATCACCAACTAACCCTTACCACAACAAACTAAACCCAATCACTTTTAAATTACAAAAAAATGCTACTAACCATAGCAAACTATGCCAAACTCACCTAAATTACTTCGGCTATCAAAAATCACCCCCAACTACACTTTACAGCAACAAACTAAGCCCGATTACTTTAAAATTATAAAAAAATGCTAAAAACCATAACAAACTATACCAGAATCACCTAAATTACTTCGGCTACCGTAAAACACCCCCAACTATCCCTTACCACAACAAACCAAACCATATCATTTTAAAATTACAAAAAAAGGTGTACGAATCTTAACAAACTATGCCAGACTCACCTAAATTACTTCGGCTACTCTAAATCATCACCAACTAATCCTTACCACAACAAACTAAACCCAATCACTTTTAAATTACAAAAAAATGTTACTAACCATGGCAAACTATGCCAAACTCACCTAAATTACTTCGGCTACCATAAATGATCACCAACTAACCCTTACCACAAAAAACTAAACCCAATCACTTTTAAATTACAAAAAAATGCTACTAACCATAGCAAACTATGCCAAACTCACCTAAATTACTTCGGCTATCAAAAATCACCCCCAACTACACTTTACAGCAACAAACTAAGCCCAATCACTTTAAAATTACAAAAAAATGCTAAAAATCATAACAAACTATACCAGAATCACCTAAATTACTTCGGCTACCGTAAATCACCCCCAAATATCCCTTACCACAACAAACCAAACCATATCATCTTAAAATTACAAAAAAAGGTGTACAAATCATAACAAACTATGCCAGACTTACCTAAATTAGTTCGGCTACTCTAAATCATCACCAACTAACCCTTACCACAACAAACTAAACCCAATCACTTTTAAATTACAAAAAAATGCTACTAACCATAGCAAACTATGCCAAACTCACCTAAATTACTTCGGCTATCAAAAATCACCCCCAACTACACTTTACAGCAACAAACTAAGCCCGATTACTTTAAAATTATAAAAAAATGCTAAAAACCATAACAAACTATACCAGAATCACCTAAATTACTTCGGCTACCGTAAAACACCCCCAACTATCCCTTACCACAACAAACCAAACCATATCATCTTAAAATTACAAAAAAAGCTGTACAAATCATAACAAACTATGCCAGACTCACCTAAATTACTTCGGCTACTCTAAATCATCACCAACTAACCCTTACCACAACAAACTAAACCCAATCAATTTTAAATTACAAAAAAATGGTTCTAACCATAGCAAACTATGCCAAACTCACCTAAATTACTTCGGCTACCATAAATCATCACCAAATAACCCTTACCACAACAAACTAAACCCAATCACTTTTAAATTACAAAAAAATGCTAAAAATCATAGCAAACTATACCAGAATCACCTAAATTACTTCGGCTACCGTAAATCACCCCCAACTATCCCTTACCACAACAAACCAAACCATATTATCTTAAAATTACAAAAAAAGGTGTACAAATCATAAAAAACTATGCCAGACTCACCTAAATTACTTCGGCTACTCTAAATCATCACCAACTAACCCTTACCACAACAAACTAAACCCAATCACTTTTAAATTACAAAAAAATGCTAGTAACCATAGCAAACTATGCCAAACTCACCTAAATTACTTCGGCTACCATAAATCATCACCAACTAACCCTTACCACAAAAAACTAAACCCAATCACTTTTAAATTACAAAAAAATGCTACTAACCATAGCAAACTATGCCAAACACACCTAAATTACTTCGGCTATCAAAAATCACCCGCAACTACACTTTACAGCAACAAACTAAGCCCGATTACTTTAAAATTATAAAAAAATGCTAAAAATCATAACAAACTATACCAGAATCACCTAAATTACTTCGGATACCGTAAATCACCCCCAACTATCCCTTACCACAACAAACCAAACCATATCATCTTAAAATTACAAAAAAAGCTGTACAAATCATAACAAACTATGCCAGACTCACCTAAATTACTTCGGCTACTCTAAATCATCACCAACTAACCCTTACCACAACAAACTAAACCCAATCACTTTTAAATTACAAAAAAATGCTTCTAACCATAGCAAACTATGCCAAACTCACCTAAATTACTTCGGCTATCAAAAATCACCCCCAACTACACTTTACAGCAACAAACTAATCCCAATCACTTTAAAATTACAAAAAAATTCTAAAAATTATAACAAACTATACCAGAATCACCTAAATTACTTCGGCTACCGTAAATCACCCCCAACTATCCCTTACCACAACAAACCAAACCATATCATCTTAAAATTACAAAAAAAGATGTACAAATCATAACAAACTATGCCAAAATCACTTAAATTACTTCGGCTACCGTAAATCACCCCCAACTATTCCTTACCACAAAAAACCAAACCATATCATCTTAAAATTACAAAAAAAGGTGTACAAATCATAACAAACTATGCCAGACTCACCTAAATTACTTCGGCTACTCTAAATCATCACCAACTAACCCTTACCACAACAAACTAAACCCAATCACTTTTAAATTACAAAAAAATGCTAGTAACCATAGCAAACTATGCCAAGCTTACCTAAATTACTTCGGCTACTCTAAATCATCACCAACTAACCCTTACCACAACAAACTAAACCCAATCACTTTTAAATTACAAAAAAATGCTACTAACCATAGCAAACTATGCCAAACTCACCTAAATTACTTCGGCTATCAAAAATCACCCCCAACTACACTTTACAGCAACAAACTAAGCCCGATTACTTTAAAATTATAAAAAAAAGCTAAAACTCATAACAAACTATACCAGAATCACCTAAATTACTTCGGATACCGTAAATCACCCCCAACTATCCCTTACCACAACAAACCAAACCATATCATCTTAAAATTACAAAAAAAGCTGTACAAATCATAACAAACTATGCCAGACTCACCTAAATTACTTCGGCTACTCTAAATCATCACCAACTAACCCTTACCACAACAAACTAAACCCAATCACTTTTAAATTACAAAAAAATGCTTCTAACCATAGCAAACTATGCCAAACTCACCTAAATTACTTCGGCTATCAAAAATCACCCCCAACTACACTTTACAGCAACAAACTAAGCCCAATCACTTTAAAATTACAAAAAAATTCTAAAAATTATAACAAACTATACCAGAATCACCTAAATTACTTCGGCTACCGTAAATCACCCCCAACTATCCCTTACCACAACAAACCAAACCATATCATCTTAAAATTACAAAAAAAGGTGTACAAATCATAACAAACTATGCCAGACTCACCTAAATTACTTCGGCTACTCTAAATCATCACCAACTAACCCTTACCACAACAAACTAAACCCAATCACTTTTAAATTACAAAAAAATGCTAGTAACCATAGCAAACTATGCCAAGCTCACCTAAATTACTTCGGCTACTCTAAATCATCACCAACTAACCCTTACCACAACAAACTAAACCCAATCACTTTTAAATTACAAAAAAATGCTACTAACCATAGCAAACTATGCCAAACTCACCTAAATTACTTCGGCTATCGAAAATCACCCCCAACTACACTTTACAGCAACAAACTAAGCCCAATCACTTTAAAATTACAAAAAAATGCTAAAAATCATAACAAACTATACCAGAATCACCTAAATTACTTCGGCTACCGTAAATCACCCCCAACTATCCCTTACCACAACAAACCAAACCATATCATTTTAAAATTACAAAAAAAGTTGTACAAATCATAACAAACTATGCCAGACTCACCTAAATTACTTCGGCTACTCTAAATCATCACCAACTAACCCTTACCACAACAAACTAAACGCAATCACTATTAAATTACAAAAAAATGCTACTAACCATAGCAAACTATGCCAAACTCACCTAAATTACTTCGGATATCAAAAATCACCCCCAACTACACTTTACAGCAACAAACTAAGCCCAATCACTTTAAAATTACAAAAAAGGTTAAAAATCATAACAAACTATACCAGAATCACCTAAATTACTTCGGCTACCGTAAATCACCCCCAACTATCCCTTACCACAACAAACCAAACCATATCATCTTAAAATTACAAAAAAAGGTGTACAAATCATAACAAACTATGCCAGACTCACCTAAATTTCTTCGGCTACTCTAAACCATCACCAACTAACCCTTACCACAACAAACTAAACCCAATCACTTTTAAATTACAAAAAAATGCTACTAACCATAGCAAACTATGCCAATCTCACCTAAATTACTTCTGCTACCATAAATCATCACCAACTAAGCCTTACCACAACAAACTAAACCCAATCACTTTTAAATTACAAAAAAATGCTACTAATCATAGCAAACTATGCCAAACTCAACTAAATTACTTCGGCTACTCTGAATCATCACCAACTAACCCTTACCACAACAAACTAAACCCAATCACTTTTAAATTACAAAAAAATGCTACTAATCATAGCAAAATATGACAAACTCACCTAAATTACTTCGGCTATCAAAAATCACCCCCAACTACACTTTACAGCAACAAACTAAGCCCAATCACTTTAAAATTACAAATAAATGCTAAAAATCATAACAAACTATACCAGAATCACCTAAATTAGTTCGGCTACCATAAATCATCACCAACTAACCCTTACCACAACAAACTAAACCCAATCACTTTTAAATTACAAAAAAATGCTTCTAACCATAGCAAACTATGCCAAAGTCACCTAAATTACTTCGGCTATCAAAAATCACCCCCAACTACACTTTACAGCAACAAACTAAGCCCAATCACTTTAAAATTACAAAAAAATTCTAAAAATTATAACAAACTATACCAGAATCACCTAAATTACTTCGGCTACCGTAAATCACCCCCAATTATCCCTTACCACAACAAACCAAACCATATCATCTTAAAATTACAAAAAAAGATGTACAAATCATAACAAACTATGCCAAAATCACCTAAATTACTTCGGCTACCGTAAATCACCCCCAACTATTCCTTACCACAAAAAACCAAACCATATCATCTTAAAATTACAAAAAAAGGTGTACAAAACATAACAAACTATGCCAGACTCACCTAAATTACTTCGGCTACTCTAAATCAACACCAACTAACCCTTACCACAACAAACTAAACCCAATCACTTTTAAAATACAAAAAAATGCTACTAACCATAGCAAACTATGCCAACCTCACCTAAATTACTTCGGCTATCAAAAATCACCCCCAACTACACTTTACAGCAACAAACTAAGCCCAATCACTTTAAAATTACAAAAAAATGCTAAAAATCATAACAAACTATACCAGAATCACCTAAATTACTTCGGCTACTCTAAATCATCACCAACTAACCCTTACCACAACAAACCAAACCATATCATCTTAAAATTACAAAAAAAGATGTACAAATCATAACAAACTATGCCAAAATCACCTAAATTACTTCGGCTACCGTAAATCACCCCCAACTATTCCTTACCACAAAAAACCAAACCATATCATCTTAAAATTACAAAAAAAGGTGTACAAATCATAGCAAACTATGCCAAACTCACCTAAATTACTTCGGCTACTCTAAATCATCACCAACTAACCCTTACCACAACAAACTAAACCCAAACACTTTTAAATTACAAAAAAATGCTACTAACCATAGCAAACTATGCCAAACTCACCTAAATTACTTCGGCTATCAAAAATCACCCCCAACTACACTTTACAGCAACAAACTAAGCCCAATCACTTTAAAATTACAAAAAAATGCTAAAAATCATAACAAACTATACCAGAACCACCTAAATTACTTCGGCTACCGTAAATCACCCCCAACTATCCCTTACCACAACAAACCAAACCATATCATTTTAAAATTACAAAAAAAGTTGTACAAATCATAACAAACTATGCCAGACTCACCTAAATTACTTCGGCTACTCTAAATCATCACCAACTAACCCTTACCACAACAAACTAAACGCAATCACTATTAAATTACAAAAAAATGCTACTAACCATAGGAAACTATGCCAAACTCACCTAAATTACTTCGGCTATCAAAAATCACCCCCAACTACACTTTACAGCAACAAACTAAGCCCAATCACTTTAAAATTACAAAAAAGGCTAAAAATCATAACAAACTATACCAGAATCACCTAAATTACTTCGGCTACCGTAAATCACCCCAACTATCCCTTACCACAACAAACCAAACCATATCATCTTAAAATTACAAAAAAAGGTGTACAAATCATAACAAACTATGCCAGACTTACCTAAATTTCTTCGGCTACTCTAAATCATCACCAACTAACCCTTACCACAACAAACTAAACCCAATCACTTTTAAATTACAAAAAAATGCTACTAACCATAGCAAACTATGCCAATCTCACCTAAATTACTTCTGCTACCATAAATCATCACCAACTAAGCCTTACCACAACAAACTAAACCCAATCACTTTTAAATTACAAAAAAATGCTACTAATCATAGCAAACTATGCCAAACTCAACTAAATTACTTCGGCTACTCTAAATCATCACCAACTAACCCTTACCACAACAAACTAAACCCAATCACTTTTAAATTACAAAAAAATGCTACTAATCATAGCAAAATATGACAAACTCACCTAAATTACTTCGGCTATCAAAAATCACCCCCAACTACACCTTACAGCAACAAACTAAGCCCAATCACTTTAAAATTACAAATAAATGCTAAAAATCATAAAAAACTATACCAGAATCACCTAAATTACTTCGGCTACCGTAAATCACCCCCAACTATCCCTTACCACAACAAACCAAACCATATCATCTTAAAATTACAAAAAAAGGTGTACAAATCATAAAAAACTATGCCAGACTCACCTAAATTACTTCGGCTACTCTAAATCATCACCAACTAACCCTTACCACAACAAACTAAACCCAATCAATTTTAAATTACAAAAAAATGATTCTAACCATAGCAAACTATGCCAAACTCACCTAAATTACTTTGGCTACCATAAATCATCACCAAATAACCCTTACCACAACAAACTAAACCCAATCACTTTTAAATTACAAAAAAATGCTAAAAATCATAGCAAACTATACCAGAATTACCTAAATTACTTCGGTTATCAAAAATCACCCCCAACTTCACTTTACAGCAACAAACTAAGCCCAATCACTTTAAAATTACAAAAAAATGCTAAAAATCATAACAAACTATACCAGAAACTCCTAAATTACTTCGGCTACCGTAAATCACCCCCAACTATCCCTTACCACAACAAACCAAACCATATCATCTTAAAATTACAAAAAAAGGTGTACAAATCATAAAAAACTATGCCAGACTCACCTAAATTACTTCGGCTACTCTAAATCATCACCAACTAACCCTTACCACAACAAACTAAACGCAATCACTATTAAATTACAAAAAAATGCTACTAACCATAGCAAACTATGCCAAACTCACCTAAATTACTTCGGCTATCAAAAATCACCCCCAATTACACTTTACAGCAACAAACTAAGCCCAATCACTTTAAAATTACAAAAAAGGCTAAAAATCATAACAAACTATACCAGAATCACCTAAATTACTTCGGCTACCGTAAATCACCCCCAACTATCCCTTACCACAACAAACCAAACCATATCATCTTAAAATTACAAAAAAAGGTGTACAAATCATAACAAACTATGCCAGACTCACCTAAATTTCTTCGGCTACTCTAAATCATCACCAACTAACCCTTACCACAACAAACTAAACCCAATCACTTTTAAATTACAAAAAAATGTTACTAACCATAGCAAACTATGCCAAACTCACCTAAATTACTTTGGCTACCATAAATCATCACCAAATAACCCTTACCACAACAAACTAAACCCAATCACTTTTAAATTACAAAAAAATGCTAAAAATCATAGCAAACTATACCAGAATTACCTAAATTACTTCGGTTATCAAAAATCACCCCCAACTTCACTTTACAGCAACAAACTAAGCCCAATCACTTTAAAATTACAAAAAAATGCTAAAAATCATAACAAACTATACCAGAAACTCCTAAATTACTTCGGCTACCGTAAATCACCCCCAACTATCCCTTACCACAACAAACCAAACCATATCATCTTAAAATTACAAAAAAAGGTGTACAAATCATAAAAAACTATGCCAGACTCACCTAAATTACTTCGGCTACTCTAAATCATCACCAACTAACCCTTACCACAACAAACTAAACGCAATCACTATTAAATTACAAAAAAATGCTACTAACCATAGCAAACTATGCCAAACTCACCTAAATTACTTCGGCTATCAAAAATCACCCCCAATTACACTTTACAGCAACAAACTAAGCCCAATCACTTTAAAATTACAAAAAAGGCTAAAAATCATAACAAACTATACCAGAATCACCTAAATTACTTCGGCTACCGTAAATCACCCCCAACTATCCCTTACCACAACAAACCAAACCATATCATCTTAAAATTACAAAAAAAGGTGTACAAATCATAACAAACTATGCCAGACTCACCTAAATTTCTTCGGCTACTCTAAATCATCACCAACTAACCCTTACCACAACAAACTAAACCAATCACTTTTAAATTACAAAAAAATGTTACTAACCATAGCAAACTATGCCAATCTCACCTAAATTACTTCTGCTACCATAAATCATCACCAACTAAGCCTTACCACAACAAACTAAACCCAATCACTTTTAAATTACAAAAAAATGCTACTAATCATAGCAAACTATGCCAAACTCAACTAAATTACTTCGGCTACTCTAAATCATCACCAACTAACCCTTACCACAACAAACTAAACCCAATCACTTTTAAATTACAAAAAAATGCTACTAATCATAGCAAAATATGACAAACTCACCTAAATTACTTCGGCTATCAAAAGTCACCCCCAACTACACTTTACAGCAACAAACTAAGCCCAATCACTTTAAAATTACAAATAAATGCTAAAAATCATAAAAAACTATACCAGAATCACCTAAATTACTTCGGCTACCGTAAATCACCCCCAACTATCCCTTACCACAACAAACCAAACCATATCATCTTAAAATTACAAAAAAAGGTGTACAAATCATAAAAAACTATGCCAGACTCACCTAAATTACTTCGGCTACTCTAAATAATCACCAACTAACCCTTACCACAACAAACTAAACCCAATCACTTTTAAAATACAAAAAAATGCTAGTAACCATAGCAAACTATGCCAAACTCACCTAAATTACTTCGGCTACTCTAAATCATCACCAACTAACCCTTACCACAACAAACTAAACCCAATCACTTTTAAATTACAAAAAAATGCTACTAACCATAGCAAACTATGCCAAACTCACCTAAATTACTTCGGTTATCAAAAATCACCCCCAACTACACTTTACAGCAACAAACTAAGCCCAATCACTTTAAAATTACAAAAAAATGCTAAAAATCATAACAAACTATACCAGAAACACCTAAATTACTTCGGCTACCGTAAATCACCCCCAACTATCCCTTACCACAACAAACCAAACCATATCATCTTAAAATTACAAAAAAAGGTGTACAAATCATAAAAAACTATGCCAGACTCACCTAAATTACTTCGGCTACTCTAAATCATCACCAACTAACCCTTACCACAACAAACTAAACGCAATCACTATTAAATTACAAAAAAATGCTACTAACCATAGCAAACTATGCCAAACTCACCTAAATTACTTCGGCTATCAAAAATCACCCCCAACTACACTTTACAGCAACAAACTAAGCCCAATCACTTTAAAATTACAAAAAAGGCTAAAAATCATAACAAACTATACCAGAATCACCTAAATTACTTCGGCTACCGTAAATCACCCCCAACTATCCCTTACCACAACAAACCAAACCATATCATCTTAAAATTACAAAAAAAGGTGTACAAATCATAACAAACTATGCCAGACTCACCTAAATTACTTCGGCTACTCTAAATCATCACCAACTAACCCTTACCACAACAAACTAAACCCAATCAATTTTAAATTACAAAAAAATGATTCTAACCATAGCAAACTATGCCAAACTCACCTAAATTACTTTGGCTACCATAAATCATCACCAAATAACCCTTACCACAACAAACTAAACCCAATCACTTTTAAATTACAAAAAAATGCTAAAAATCATAGCAAACTATACCAGAATTACCCAAATTACTTCGGTTATCAAAAATCACCCCCAACTACACTTTACAGCAACAAACTAAGCCCAATCACTTTAAAATTACAAAAAAATGCTAAAAATCATAACAAACTATACCAGAAACACCTAAATTACTTCGGCTACCGTAAATCACCCCCAACTATCCCTTACCACAACAAACCAAACCATATCATCTTAAAATTACAAAAAAAGGTGTACAAATCATAAAAAACTATGCCAGACTCACCTAAATTACTTCGGCTACTCTAAATCATCACCAACTAACCCTTACCACAACAAACTAAACGCAATCACTATTAAATTACAAAAAAATGCTACTAACCATAGCAAACTATGCCAAACTCACCTAAATTACTTCGGCTATCAAAAATCACCCCCAACTACACTTTACAGCAACAAACTAAGCCCAATCACTTTAAAATTACAAAAAGGCTAAAAATCATAACAAACTATACCAGAATCACCTAAATTACTTCGGCTACCGTAAATCACCCCCAACTATCCCTTACCACAACAAACCAAACCATATCATCTTAAAATTACAAAAAAAGGTGTACAAATCATAACAAACTATGCCAGACTCACCTAAATTTCTTCGGCTACTCTAAATCATCACCAACTAACCCTTACCACAACAAACTAAACCCAATCACTTTTAAATTACAAAAAAATGTTACTAACCATAGCAAACTATGCCAATCTCACCTAAATTACTTCTGCTACCATAAATCATCACCAACTAAGCCTTACCACAACAAACTAAACCCAATCACTTTTAAATTACAAAAAAATGCTACTAATCATAGCAAACTATGCCAAACTCAACTAAATTACTTCGGCTACTCTAAATCATCACCAACTAACCCTTACCACAACAAACTAAACCCAATCACTTTTAAATTACAAAAAAATGCTACTAATCATAGCAAAATATGACAAACTCACCTAAATTACTTCGGCTATCAAAAGTGACCCCCAACTACACTTTACAGCAACAAACTAAGCCCAATCACTTTAAAATTACAAATAAATGCTAAAAATCATAAAAAACTATACCAGAATCACCTAAATTACTTCGGCTACCGTAAATCACCCCCAACTATCCCTTACCACAACAAACCAAACCATATCATCTTAAAATTACAAAAAAAGGTGTACAAATCATAAAAAACTATGCCAGACTCACCTAAATTACTTCGGCTACTCTAAATAATCACCAACTAACCCTTACCACAACAAACTAAACCCAATCACTTTTAAAATACAAAAAAATGCTAGTAACCATAGCAAACTATGCCAAACTCACCTAAATTACTTCGGCTACTCTAAATCATCACCAACTAACCCTTACCACAACAAACTAAACCCAATCACTTTTAAATTACAAAAAAATGCTACTAACCATAGCAAACTATGCCAAACTCACCTAAATTACTTCGGCTATCAAAAATCACCCCCAACTACACTTTACAGCAACAAACTAAGCCCAATCACTTTAAAATTACAAAAAAATGCTAAAAATCATAACAAACTATACCAGAATCACCTAAATTACTTCGGCTACCGTAAATCACCCCCAACTATCCCTTACCACAACAAACCAAACCATATCATTTTAAAATTACAAAAAAAGTTGTACAAATCATAACAAACTATGCCAGACTCACCTAAATTACTTCGGCTACTCTAAATCATCACCAACTAACCCTTACCACAACAAACTAAACGCAATCACTATTAAATTACAAAAAAATGCTACTAACCATAGCAAACTATGCCAAACTCACCTAAATTACTTCGGCTATCAAAAATCACACCCAACTACACTTTACAGCAACAAACTAAGCCCAATCACTTTAAAATTACAAAAAAGGCTAAAAATCATAACAAACTATACCAGAATCACCTAAATTACTTCGGCTACCGTAAATCACCCCCAACTATCCCTTACCACAACAAACCAAACCATATCATCTTAAAATTACAAAAAAAGGTGTACAAATCATAACAAACTATGCCAGACTCACCTAAATTTCTTCGGCTACTCTAAATCATCACCAACTAACCCTTACCACAACAAACTAAACCCAATCACTTTTAAATTACAAAAAAATGCTACTAACCATAGCAAACTATGCCAATCTCACCTAAATTACTTCTGCTACCATAAATCATCACCAACTAAGCCTTACCACAACAAACTATACCCAATCACTTTTAAATTACAAAAAAATGCTACTAATCATAGCAAACTATGCCAAACTCAACTAAATTACTTCGGCTACTCCAAATCATCACCAACTAACCCTTACCACAACAAACTAAACCCAATCACTTTTAAATTACAAAAAAATGCTACTAATCATAGCAAAATATGACAAACTCACCTAAATTACTTCGGCTATCAAAAATCACCCCCAACTACACTTTACAGCAACAAACTAAGCCCAATCACTTTAAAATTACAAATAAATGCTAAAAATCATAAAAAACTATACCAGAATCACCTAAATTACTTCGGCTACCGTAAATCACCCCCAACTATCCCTTACCACAACAAACCAAACCATATCATCTTAAAATTACAAAAAAAGGTGTACAAATCATAAAAAACTATTCCAGACTCACCTAAATTACTTCGGCTACTCTAAATCATCACCAACTAACCCTTACCACAACAAACTAAACCCAATCAATTTTAAATTACAAAAAAATGATTCTAACCATAGCAAACTATGCCAAACTCACCTAAATTACTTTGGCTACCATAAATCATCACCAAATAACCCTTACCACAACAAACTAAACCCAATCACTTTTAAATTACAAAAAAATGCTAAAAATCATAGCAAACTATACCAGAATTACCTAAATTACTTCGGTTATCAAAAATCACCCCCAACTACACTTTACAGCAAAAAACTAAGCCCAATCACTTTAAAATTACAAAAAAGGCTAAAAATCATAACAAACTATACCAGAATCACCTAAATTACTTCGGCTACCGTAAATCACCCCCAACTATCCCTTACCACAACAAACCAAACCATATCATCTTAAAATTACAAAAAAAGGTGTACAAATCATAACAAACTATGCCAGACTCACCTAAATTACTTCGGCTACTCTAAATCATCACCAACTAACCCTTACCACAACAAACTAAACCCAATCACTTTTAAATTACAAAAAAATGCTACTAACCATAGCAAACTATGCCAAACTCACCTAAATTACTTCGGCTATCAAAAATCACCCCCAACTACACTTTACAGCAACAAACTAAGCCCAATCACTTTAAAATTACAAAAAAATGCTAAAAATCATAACAAACTATACCAGAATCACCTAAATTACTTCGGCTACCGTAAATCACCCCCAACTATCCCTTACCACAACAAACCAAACCATATCATTTTAAAATTACAAAAAAAGTTGTACAAATCATAACAAACTATGCCAGACTCACCTAAATTACTTCGGCTACTCTAAATCATCACCAACTAACCCTTACCACAACAAACTAAACGCAATCACTATTAAATTACAAAAAAATGCTACTAACCATAGCAAACTATGCCAAACTCACCTAAATTACTTCGGCTATCAAAAATCACACCCAACTACACTTTACAGCAACAAACTAAGCCCAATCACTTTAAAATTACAAAAAAGGCTAAAAATCATAACAAACTATACCAGAATCACCTAAATTACTTCGGCTACCGTAAATCACCCCCAACTATCCCTTACCACAACAAACCAAACCATATCATCTTAAAATTACAAAAAAAGGTGTACAAATCATAACAAACTATGCCAGACTCACCTAAATTTCTTCGGCTACTCTAAATCATCACCAACTAACCCTTACCACAACAAACTAAACGCAATCACTATTAAATTACAAAAAAATGCTACTAAACATAGCAAACTATGCCAAACTCACCTAAATTACTTCGGCTATCAAAAATCACCCCCAACTACACTTTACAGCAACAAACTAAGCCCAATCACTTTAAAATTACAAATAAATGCTAAAAATCATAAAAAACTATACCAGAATCACCTAAATTACTTCGGCTACCGTAAATCACCCCCAACTATCCCTTACCACAACAAACCAAATTATATCATCTTAAAATTACAAAAAAAGGTGTACAAATCATAAAAAACTATGCCAGACTCACCTAAATTACTTCGGCTACTCTAAATCATCACCAACTAACCCTTACCACAACAAACTAAACCCAATCAATTTTAAATTACAAAAAAATGATTCTAACCATAGCAAACTATGCCAAACTCACCTAAATTACTTTGGCTACCATAAATCATCACCAAATAACCCTTACCACAACAAACTAAACCCAATGACTTTTAAATTACAAAAAAATGCTAAAAATCATAGCAAACTATACCAGAATTACCTAAATTACTTCGGTTATCAAAAATCACCCCCAACTACACTTTACAGCAACAAACTAAGCCCAATCTCTTTAAAATTACAAAAAAATGCTAAAAATCATAACAAACTATACCAGAATCACCTAAATTACTTCGGCTACCGTAAATCACCCCCAAACTATCCCTTACCACAACAAACCAAACCATATCATCTTAAAATTACAAAAAAAGGTGTACAAATCATAAAAAATTATGCCAGACTCACCTAAATTACTTCGGCTACTCTAAATCATCACCAACTAACCCTTACCACAACAAACTAAACCCAATCACTTTTAAATTACAAAAAAATGCTACTAACCATAGCAAACTATGCCAAACTCACCTAAATTTCTTCGGCTATCAAAAATCACTTAACTTACTTCGGCTACTCTAAATCATCACCAACTAACCCTTACCACAACAAACTAAACCCAATTACTTTTAAATTAAAAAAAAATGCTAGTAACCATAGCAAACTATGCCAAACTCACCTAAATTACTTCGGCTACCATAAATCATCACCAACTAACTCTTACCACAACAAACAAAACCCAATCAATTTTAAATTACAAAAAAATGCTACTAACCATAGCAAACTATGCCAAACTCACCTAAATTACTTCGGCTGTCAAAAATCACCCCCAACTACAACTTACAGCAACAAACTAAGCCCAATCACTTTAAAATTACAAAAAAATGATAAAAATCATAACAAACTATACCAGAATCACCTAAATTACTTCGGCTACCGTAAATCTCCCCCAACTATCCCTTACCACAACAAACCAAACCATATCTTCTTAAAATGACAAAAAAAGGTGTACAAATCATAACAAACTATGCCAGACTCACCTAAATTACTTCGGCTACTCTAAATCATCACCAACTAACCCTTACCACAACAAACTAAACCCAATCACTTTTAAATTACAAAAAAATGCTAGTAACCATAGCAAACTATGCCAAACTCACCTAAATTACTTCGGCTACCATAAATCATCACCAACTAACTCTTACCACAACAAACAAAACCCAATCAATTTTAAATTACAAAAAAATGCTACTAACCATAGCAAACTATGCCAAACTCACCTAAATTACTTCGGCTGTCAAAAATCACCCCCAACTACACCTTACAGCAACAAACTAAGCCCAATCACTTTAAAATTACAAAAAAATGATAAAAATCATAACAAACTATACCAGAATTACCTAAATTACTTCGGCTACCGTAAATCACCCCCAACTATCCCTTACCACAACAAACCAAACCATATCATCTTAAAATTACAAAAAATGGTGTACAAATCATAACAAACTATGCGAGACTCACCTAAATTACTTCGGCTACTCTAAATCATCACCAACTAACCATTTCCACAAAAACTAAACCTAATCACTTTGAAATTACAAAAAAATGCTACTAACCATAGCAAACTATGCCAAACTCACCTAAATTACTTCGGCTATCAAAAATCACCCCCAACTACACTTTACAGCAACAAACTAAGCCCAATCACTTTAAAATTGCAAAAGAATGCAAAAAATCATAACAAGCTATACCAGAATCACCTAAATTACTTCGGCTACCGTAAACCACCCCCAACTATTCCTTACCACAACAAACCAAACCATATCATCTTAAAATTACAAAAAAAGGTGTACAAATCATAACATACTATGACAGACTCACCTAAATTATTTCGGCTACTCTAAATCATCACCAACTAACCCTTACCACAACAAACTAAACCCAATCACTTTTAAATTACAAAAAAATGCTAGAAACCATAGCAAGCTATGCCAAACTCACCTAAATTACTTCGGCTACCATAAATCATCACCAACTATCCCTTACCACAACAAACTATACCCAATCAATTTTAAATTACAAAAAAATGCTACTCACCATAGCAAACTATGCCAAACTCACCTAAATTACTTCGGCTATCAAAAATCATCCCCAACTACACTTTACAGCAACAAACTAAGCCCAATCACTTTAAAATTACAAAAAAATGCTAAAAATCATAACAAACTATACCAGAATCACCTAAATTACTTCGGCTACCGTAAATCACCCCCAACTATCCCTTACCACAACAAACCAAACCATATCTTCTTAAAATGACAAAAAAAGGTGTACAAATCATAGCAAACTCTTCCAGACTCACCTAAATAACTTCGGCTACTCTCAAATCATCACCAACTAACCCTTACCACAACAAACTAAACCCAATCACATTTAAATTACATAAAATGCTAGTAACCATAGCAAACTATGCCAAACTCACCTAAATTACTTCGGCTACCATAAATCATCACCATCTAACTCTTACCACAACAAACTAAACCCAATCACTTTTAAATTACAAAAAAATGCTACTAACCATAGCAAACTATGCCAAACTCACCTAAATTACTTCGGCTGTCAAAAATCATCCCCAACTACACCTTACAGCAACAAACTAAGCCCAATCATTTTAAAATTACAAAAAAATGATAAAAATCATAACAAACTATACCAGAATCACCTAAATTACCTCGCTAAACGTAAATCACCCCCAACTATCCCTTACCACAACAAACCAAACCATATCATCTTAAAATTACAAAAAAAGGTGTACAAATCATAACAAAATTTGCCAGACTCACCTAAATTACTTCGGCTACTCTAAATCATCACCAACTAACCCTTACCACAAAAACTAAACCCAATCACTTTTAAATTACAAAAAAATGCTACTTACCATAGCAAACTATGCCAAACTCACCTAAATTACTTCGGCTATCAAAAATCACCCCCAACAACACTTTAGAGCAACAAACTAAGCCCAATCACTTTAAAATTGCAAAAAATGCAAAAAATCATAACAAACTATACCAGAATCACCTAAATTACGTCGGCTATCAAAAATCATCCCCAACTACACTTTACAGCAACAAACTAAGCCCAATCACTTTAAAATTTCAAAAAAATGCTAAAAATCATAACAAACTACACCAGAATCACCTAAATTACTTGGCTACAGTAAATCACCCCCAACTATCCCTTACCACAACAAACCAAACCATATCATCTTAAAATTACAAAAAAAGCTGTACAAATCATAACAAACTATGCCAGACTCACCTAAATTACTTCGGCTACTCTAAATCATCACCAACTTACCCTTACCACAACAAACTAAACCCAATCACTTTTAAATTACAAAAAAATGCTAGTAACCATAGCAAACTATGCCAAACTCACCTAAATTACTTCGGCTACCATAAATCATCACCAACTAACTCTTACAACAACAAACTAAACCCAATCACTTTTAAATTAAAAAAATGCTACTAACCATAGCAAACTATGCCAAACTCACCTAAATTACTTCGGCTATCAAAAATCACCTCCAACTACACTTTACAGCAACAAACTAAGCCCAATCACTTAAATTAAAAAAAAATGCTAAAAATCATAACAAACTATACCAGAATCACCTAAATTACTTCGGCTACCGTAAATCTCTCCCAACTATCCCTTACCACAACAAACCAAACCATATCTTCTTAAAATGACAAAAAAAAGATGTACAAATCATAACAAACTATGCCAGACTTACCTAAATTACTTCGGCTACTCTAAATCATCACCAACTAACCCTTACCACAACAAACTAAACCCAATTACTTTTAAATTACAAAAAAATGCTAGTAACCATAGCAAACTATGCCAAACTCACCTAAATTACTTCGACTACCATAAATCATCACCAACTAACTCTTACCACAACAAACTAAACCCAATCACTTTTAAATTTAAAAAAATGCTACTAACCATAGCAAACTATGCCAAACTCACCTAAATTACTTCGGCTATCAAAAATCATCCCCAACTACACCTTACAGCAACAAACTAAGCCCAATCATTTTAAAATTACAAAAAAATGATAAAAATCATAACAAACTATACCAGAATCACCTAAATTACCTCGCTAAACGTAAATCACCCCCAACTATCCCTTACCACAACAAACCAAACCATATCATCTTAAAATTACAAAAAAAGGTGTACAAATCATAACAAAATTTGCCAGACTCACCTAAATTACTTCGGCTACTCTAAATCATCACCAACTAACCCTTACCACAAAAACTAAACCCAATCACTTTGAAATTACAAAAAAATGCTACTAACCATAGCAAACTATGCCAAACTCACCTAAATTACTTCGGCTATCAAAAATCATCCCCAACTACACTTTACAGCAACAAACTAAACCCAATCACTTTAAAATTGCAAAAAAATGCAAAAAAATCATAACAAGCTATACCAGAATCACCTAAATTACTTCGGCTACCGTAAACCACCCCCAACTATCCCTTACCACAACAAACCAAACCATATCATCTTAAAATTACAAAAAAAGGTGTACAAATCATAACATACTATGCCAGAATCACCTAAATTACTTCGGCTACTCTAAATCATCACCAACTAACCCTTACCACAACAAACTAAACCCAATCACTTTTAAATTACAAAAAAATGCTAGAAACCATAGCAAGCTATGCCAAACTCACCTAAATTACTTCGGCTACCATAAATCATCACCAACCATCCCTTACCACAACAAACTATACCCAATCAATTTTAAATTAGAAAAAAATGCTACTAACCATAGCAAACTATGCCAAACTCACCTAAATTACTTCGGCTATCAAAAATCATCCCCAACTACACTTTACAGCAACAAACTAAGCCCAAACACTTTAAAATTACAAAAAAATGCTAAAAATCATAACAAACTATACCAGAATCACCTAAATTACTTCGGCTACCGTAAATCACCCCCAACTCTCCCTTACCACAACAAACCAAACCATATCATCTTAAAATTACCAAAAAAAGCTGTACAAATCATAACAAACTATGCCAGACTCACCTAAATTACTTCGGCTACTCTAAATCATCACCAACTAACCCTTACCACAACAAACTAAACCCAATCACTTTTAAATCACAAAAAAATGCTACTAACCATAGCAAACTATGCCAAACTCATCTAAATTACTTCGGCTATCAAAAATCACCCCCAACTACACTTTACAGCAACAAACTAATCCCAATCACTTTAAAATTACAAAAAAATGCTAAAAATCATAACAAACTATACCAGAATCACCTAAATTACTTCGGCTACCGTAAATTACCCCCAACTATCCCTTACCACAACAAACCAAACCATATCTTCTTAAAATGACAAAAAAGGTGTACAAATCATAACAAACTCTTCCAGACTCACCTAAATTACTTCGGCTACTCTAAATCATCACCAACTAACCCTTACCACAACAAACTAAACCCAATCACATTTAAATTACAAAAAATGCTAGTAACCATAGCAAACTATGCCAAACTCACCTAAATTATTTCGGCTACCATAAATCATCACCATCTAACCCTTACCACAACAAACTAAACCCAATCACTTTTAAATTACAAAAAAATGCTACTAACCATAGCAAACTATGCCAAACTCACCTAAATTACTTTGGTTGTCAAAAATCACCCCCAACTACACCTTACAGCAACAAACTAAGCCCAATCACTTTAAAATTACATAAAAATGATAAAAATCATAACAAACTATACCAGAATCACCTAAATTACCTCGCCAAACGTAAATCACCACCAACTATCCCTTACCACAGCAAACCAAACCATATCATCTTAAAATTACAAAAAAAGGTGTACAAATCATAACAAAATTTGCCAGACTCACCTAAATTACTTCGGCTACTCTAAATCATCACCAACTAACCCTTACCACAAAAACTAAACCCAATCACTTTTAAATTACAAAAAAATGCTACTAACCATAGCAAACTATTCCAAACTCACCTAAATTACTTCGGCTATCAAAAATCACCCCCAACTACACTTTACAGCAACAAACTAAGCCCAATCACTTTAAAATTGCAAAAAATCATAACAAGCTATACCAGAATCACCTAAATTACTTCGGCTACCGTAAATCACCCCCAACTACCCCTTACCACAACAAACCAAACCATATCATCTTAAAATTACAAAAAAAGGTGTACAAATCATAACAAACTATGCCAGACTCACCTAAATTACTTCGGCTACTCTAAATCATCACCAACTAACCCTTACCACAACAAACTAAACCCAATCACTTTTAAATTACAAAAAAATGCTAGAAACCATAGCAAACTATGCCAAACTCACCTAAATTACTTCGGTTACCATAAATCATCACCAACTAACCCTTACCACAACAAACTAAACCCAATCACTTTTAAATTACAAAAAAATGCTACTAACCATAGCAAACTATGCCAAACTCACCTAAATTACTTCGGCTATCAAAAATCATCCCCAACTACACTTTACAGCAACAAACTAAGCCCAATCACTTTAAAATTTCAAAAAAATGCTAAAAATCATAACAAACTACACCAGAATCACCTAAATTACTTCGGCTACAGTAAATCACCCCCAACTATCCCTTACCACAACAAACCAAACCATATCATCTTAAAATTACAAAAAAAGGTGTACAAATCATAACAAACTATGCCAGACTCACCTAAATTACTTCGGCTACTCTAAATCATCACCAACTAACCCTTACCACAACAAACTAAACCCAATCACGTTTAAATTACAAAAAAATGCTAGAAACCATAGCAAACTATGCCAAACTCACCTAAATTACTTCGGCTGCCATAAATCATCACCAACTAACCCTTACCACAACAAACTAAACCCAATCATTTTTAAATTACAAAAAAATGCTACTAACCATAGCAAACTATTCCAAACTCACCTAAATTACTTCGGCTATCAAAAATCACCCCCAACTACACTTTATCGCAACAAACTAAGCCCAATCACTTTAAAATTGCAAAAAATGCAAAAAATCATAACAAGCTATACCAGAATCACCTAAATTACTTCGGCTACCGTAAATCACCCCCAACTACCCCTTACCACAACAAACCAAACCATATCATCTTAAAATTACAAAAATGGTGTACAAATCATAACAAACTATGCCAGACTCACCTAAATTACTTCGGCTACTCTAAATCATCACCAACTAACCCTTACCACAACAAACTAAACCCAATCACTTTTAAATTACAAAAAAATGCTAGAAACCATAGCAAACTATGCCAAACTCACCTAAATTACTTCGGCTACCATAAATCATCACCAACTAACCCTTACCACAACAAACTAAACCCAATCACTTTTAAATTACAAAAAAATGCTACTAATCATAGCAAACTATGCCAAACTCTCCTAAATTACTTCGGCTATCAAAAATCACTCCCAACTTCACTTTACAGCAACAAACTAAGCCCAATCACTTTAAAATTACAAAAAAATGCTAAAAATCATAACAAACTATACCAGAATCACCTAAATTACTTCGGCTACCGTAAATCACCCCCAACTATCCTTTATTACAACAAACCAAACCATATCATCTTAAAATTACAAAAAAAGGTGTACAAATCATAACAAACTATGCCAGACTCACCTAAATTACTTCGGCTACTCTAAATCATCACCAACTAACCCTTACCACAACAAACTAAACCCAATCATTTTTAAATTACAAAAAAATGCTACTAGCCATAGCAAACTATGCCAAACTCACATAAATAACTTCGGCTACTCTAAATCATCACCAACTAACCCTTACCACAACAAACTAAACCCAATCACTTTTAAATTACAAAAAAATGCTACTAACCATAGCAAACTATGCCAAACTCACCTAAATTTCTTCGGCTATCAAAAATCACCCCCAACTATACTTTACAGCAACAAACTAAGCCCAATCACTATAAAATTACAAAAAAATGCTAAAAATCATAACAAACTATAACAGAATCACCTAAATTACTTCGGCTACCGTAAATCACCCCCAACTATCTTTTACCACAACAAACCAAACCATATCATCTTAAAATTACAAAAAAAGGTGTACAAATCATAACAAACTATGAGAGACTCACCTAAATTACTTCGGCTACTCTAAATCATCACCAACTAACCCTTACCACAACAAACTAAACCCAATCACTTTTAAATTACAAAAAAATGCTAGAAACCATAGCAAACTATGCCAAACTTACCTAAATTACTTCGGCTACCATAAATCATCACCAACTAACCCTTACCACAACAAACTAAACCCAATCACTTTTAAATTACAAAAAAATGCTAGTCACCATAGCAAACTATGCCAAACTCACCTAAATTACTTCGGCTACCATAAATCATCACCAACTAACCCTTACCACAACAAACTAAACCCAATCAATTTTAATTTACAAAAAAATGCTACTAACCATAGCAAACTATGCCAAACTCACCTAAATTACTTCGGCTATCAAAAATCATCCCCAACTACACTTTACAGCAACAAACTAAGCCCAATCACTTTAAAATTAAAAAAAAATGCTAAAAATCATAACAAACTATACCAGAATCACCTAAATTACTTCGGCTACCGTAAATCACCCCCAACTATCCCTTACCACAACAAACCAAACCATATCATTTTAAAATTACAAAAAAAGCTGTACAAATCATAACACACTATGCCAGACTCACCTAAATTACTTCGGCTACTCTAAATCATCACCAACTAACCCTTACCATAACAAACTAAACCCAATCACTTTTAAATTACAAAAAAATGCTAGTAACCATAGCAAACTATGCCAAACTCACTTAAATTGCTTCGGCTACCATAAATCATCACCAACTAACCCTTACCACAACAAACTAAACCCAATCACTTTTAAATTACAAAAAAATGCTACTAACCATAGCAAACTATGCCAAACTTACCTAAATTACTTCGGCTATCAAAAATCACCCCAAACTACACTTTACAGCAACAAACTAAGCACAATCACTTTAAAATTACAAAAAAATGCTAAAAATCATAAAAAACTATACCAGAATCACCTAAATTACTTCGGCTACCGTAAATCACCCCCAACTATCCCTTACCACAACAAACCAAACCATATTATCTTAAAATTACAAAAAAAGGTGTACAAATCATAACAAACTATGCCAGACTCACCTAAATTACTTCGGCTACTCTAAATCATCACCAACTAACCCTTACCACAACAAACTAAACCCAATCACTTTTAAATTACAAAAAAATGCTACTAACCATAGCAAACTATGCCAAACTCACCTAAATTACTTCGGCTATCAAAAATCACCCCCAACTACACTTTACAGCAACAAACTAAGCCCAATCACTTTAAAATTACAAAAAAATGCTAAAAATCATAACAAACTATACCAGAATCACCTAAATTACTTCGGCTACCGTAAATCACCCCCAACTATCCTTTACCACAACAAACCAAACCATATCATCTTAAAATTACAAAAAAAGGTGTACAAATCATAACAAACTATGCCAGACTTACCTAAATTACTTCGGCTACTCTAAATCATCACCAACTAACCCTTACCACAACAAACTAAACCCAATCATTTTTAAATTACAAAAAAATGCTACTAGCCATAGCAAACTATGCCAAACTCACATAAATAACTTCGGCTACTCTAAATCATCACCAACTAACCCTTACCACAACAAACTAAACCCAATCACTTTTAAATTACAAAAAAATGCTACTAACCATAGCAAACTATGCCAAACTCACCCAAATTACTTCGGCTATCAAAAATCACCCCCAACTACACTTTACAGCAACAAACTAAGCCCAATCACTTTAAAATTACAAAAAAATGCTAAAAATCATAACAAACTATACCAGAATCACCTAAATTACTTCGGCTACCGTAAATCACCCCCAACTATCCCTTACCACAACAAACCAAACCATATCATCTTAAAATTACAAAAAAAGGTGTACAAATCATAACAAACTATGCCAGACTCACCTAAATTACTTCGGCTACCATAAATCATCACCAACTAACCCTTACCACAACAAACTAAACCCAATCACTTTTAAATTACAAAAAAATGCTACTAACCATAGCAAATTATGCCAAACTCACCTAAATTACTTCGGCTATCAAAAATCACCCCAACTACACTTTACAGCAACAAACTAAGCCCAATCACTTTAAAATTACAAAAAAATGCTAAAAATCATAACAAACTATACCAGAATCACCTAAATTACTTCGGCTACCGAATATCACCCCCAACTATCCCTTACCACAACAAACCAAACCATATCATCTTAAATTTACAAAAAAAGGTGTACAAATCATAACAAACTATGCCAGACTCACCTAAATTACATCTGCTACTCTAAATCATCACCAACTAACCCTTACCACAACAAACTAAACCCAATCACTTTTAAATTACAAAAAAATGCTAGTAACCATAGCAAACTATGCCAAACTCACCTAAATTACCTCGGCTACCACAAATCATCACCAACTAACCCTTACCACAACAAACTAAACCCAATCACTTTTAAATTACAAAAAAATGCTACTAACCATAGCAAACTATGCCAAACTCACCTAAATTACTTCGGCTATCAAAAATCACCCCCAACTACACTTTACAGCAACAAACTAAGCCCAATCACTTTAAAATTACAAAAAATGCTAAAAATCATAACAAACTATACCAGAATCACCTAAATTACTTCGGCTACCGTAAATCACCCCCAACTATCCCTTACCACAACAAACCAAACCATATCATCTTAAAATTTCAAAAAAAGGTGTACAAATCATAACAAACTATGCCAGACTCACCTAAATTACTTCGGCTGCTCTAAATCATCACCAACTAACCCTTACCACAACAAACTAAACCCAATCACTTTTAAATTACAAAAAAATGCTACTAACCATAGCAAACTATGCCAAACTCACCTAAATTACTTCGGCTATCAAAAATTACCCTCAACTATACTTTACAGCAACAAACTAAGCCCAATCACTTTAAAATTACAAAAAAATGCTAAAAATCATAACAAACTATACCAGAATCACCTAAATTACTTCGGCTACCGTAAATCACCCCCAACTATCCCTTACCACAACAATCCAAACCATATCATCTTAAAATTACAAAAAAAGGTGTTCAAATCATAACAAACTATGCCAGACTCACCTAAATTACTTCGGCTAATCTAAATCATCACCAACTAACCCTTACCACAACAAACTAAACCCAATTACTTTTAAATTACAAAAAAATGCTAGTAACCATTGCAAACTATGCCAAACTCACCTAAATTACTTCGGCTACCATAAATCATCACCAACTAACCCTTACCACAACAAACTAATCCCAATCACTTTTAAATTACAAAAAAATGCTACTAACCATAGCAAACTATGCCAAACTCACCTAAATTACTTCGGCTATCAAAAATCACCCCCAACTACACTTTACAGCAACAAACTAAGCCCATTCACTTTAAAATTACAAAAAAATGTTAAAAATCATAACAAACTATACCAGAATCACCTAAATTACTTCGGCTACCGTAAATCACCCCCAACTATCCCTTACCACAACAAACCAAACCATATCATCTTAAAAGTACAAAAAAAGGTGTACAAATCATAACAAACTATGCCAGACTCACCTAAATTACTTCGGCTACTCTAAATCATCACCAACTAACCCTTACCACAGCAAACTAAACCCAATCACTTTTAAATTACAAAATAATGCTAGTAACCATAGCAAACTATGCCAAACTCACCTAAATTACTTCGGCTACCATAAATCACCCCCAACTATCCCTTACCACAACAAACCAAACCATATCATCTTAAAATTACAAAAAAAGGTGTACAAATCATAACAAACTATGCCAGACTCACCTAAATTACTTCGGCTACTCTAAATCATCAACAACTAACCCTTACCACAACATACTAAACCCAATCACTTTTAAATTACAAAAAAATGTTAGTAACCATAGCAAACTATGCCAAACTCACCTAAATTGCTTCGGCTACCATAAATCATCACCAACTAACCCTTACCACAACAAACTAAACCCAATCACTTTTAAATTACAAAAAAATGCTACTAACCATAGCTAACTATGCTAAACTCACCTAAATTACTTCGGCTATCAAAAATCACCCCCAACTACACTTTACAGCAACAAACTAAGCCCAATCATTTTAAAATTACAAAAAAATGCTAAAAATCGTAACAAACTATACCAGATTCACCTAAATTACTTCGGCTACCGTAAATCACCCCCAACTATCCCTTACCACAACAAACCAAACCATATCATCTTAAAATTACAAAAAAATGCTAGTAAAAATAGCAAACTATGCCAAACTCACCTAAATTACTTCGGCTATCATAAATCATCACCAACTAACCCTTACCACAACAAACTAAACCCAATCACTTTTAAATTACAAAAAAATGCTACTAACCAGAGCAAACTATGCCAAACTCACCTAAATTACTTCGGCTATCAAAAATCACCCCCAACTACACTTTACAGCAACAAACTAAGCCCAATCACTTTAAAATTACAAATAAATGCTAAAAATCATAACAAACTATACCAGAATCACCTAAATTACTTCGGCTACCGTAAATCACCCCCAACTATCCCTTACCACAACAAACCGAACCATATCATCTTAAAATTACAAAAAAAGGTGTACAAATCATAACAAACTATGCCAGACTCACCTAAATTACTTCGGCTACTCTAAATCATCACCAACTAACCCTTACCACAACTAACTAAACCCAATCAATTTTAAATTACAAAAAAATGCTAGTAACCATAGCAAACTATGCCAAACTCACCTAAATTACTTCGGCTACCATAAATCATCACCATCTAACCCTTACCACAACAAACTAAGCCCAATCATTTTAAAATTACAAAAAAATGCTAAAAATCATAACAAACTAGACCAGAATAACCTAAATTACTTCGGCTACCGTAAATCACCCCCAACTATCCCTTACCACAACAAACCAAACCATATCATTTTAAAATTACAAAAAAAGTTGTACAAATCATAACAAACTATGCCAGACTCACCTAAATTACTTCGGCTACTCTAAATCATCACCAACTAACCCTTACCACAACAAACTAAACGCAATCACTATTAAATTACAAAAAAATGCTACTAACAATAGCAAACTATGCCAAACTCACCTAAATTACTTCGGCTATCAAAAATCACCCCCAACTACACTTTACAGCAACAAACTAAGCCCAATCACTTTAAAATTACAAAAAAGGCAAAAAATCATAACAAACTATACCAGAATCACCTAAATTACTTCGGCTACCGTAAATCACCCCCAACTATCCCTTACCAAAACAAATCAAACCATATCATCTTAAAATTACAAAAAAAGGTTTGCAAATCATAACAAACTATGCCAGACTCACCTAAATTATTTCGGCTACTCTAAATCATCACCAACTAACCTTTACCACAACAAACTAAACCCAATCACTTTCAAATTACAAAAAATGCTACTAACCATAGCAAACTATGCCAAACTCACCTAAATTACTTCGGCTATCAAAAATCACCCCCAACTACACTTTACAGCAACAAACTAAGCCCAATCACTTTAAAATTACAAAAAAAATCTAAAAATCATAACAAACTATACCAGAATCACCTAGATTACTTCGGCTACCGTAAATCACCCCCAAGTATCCCTTACCACAACAAACCAAACCATATCATCTTAAAATTACAAAAAAAGGTTTGCAAATCATAACAAACTATGCCAGACTCACCTAAATTATTTCGGCTACTCTAAATCATCACCAACTAACCTTTACCACAACAAACTAAACCCAATCACTTTTAAATTACAAAAAAATGCTACTAACCATAGCAAACTATGCCAAACTCACCTAAATTACTTCGGCTATCAAAAATCACCCCCAACTACACTTTACAGCAACAAACTAAGCCCAATCACTTTAAAATTACAAAAAAAACTAAAAATCATAACAAACTATACCAGAATCACCTAGATTACTTCGGCTACCGTAAATCACCCCCAACTATCCCTTACCACAACAAACCAAACCATATCATCTTAAAATTACAAAAAAAGGTTTGCAAATCATAACAAACTATGCCAGACTCACCTAAATTATTTCGGCTACTCTAAATCATCACTAACTAACCTTTACCACAACAAACTAAACCCAATCACTTTTAAATTACAAAAAAATGCTACTAACCATAGCAAACTATGCCAAACTCACCTAAATTACTTCGGCTATCAAAAATCACCCCCAACTACACTTTACAGTAACAAACTAAGCCCAATCATTTTAAAATTACAAAAAAATGCTAAAAATCATAACAAACTATACCAGAACCACCTAAATTACTTCGGCTACCGTAAATCACCCCCAACTATCCCTTACCACAACAAACCAAACCATATCATCTTTAAATTACAAAAAAAGGTTTGCAAATCATAACAAACTATGCCAGACTCACCTAAATTAGTTCGGCTACTCTAAATCATCACCAACTAACCCTTACCACAACAAACTAAACCCAATCACTTTTAAATTACAAAAAAATGCTACTAACCATAGCAAACTATGCCAAACTCACCTAAATTACTTCGGCTATCAAAAATCACCCCCAACTACACTTTACAGCAACAAACTAAGCCCGATTACTTTAAAATTATAAAAAAATGCTAAAAACCATAACAAACTATACCAGAATCACCTAAATTACTTCGGCTACCGTAAAACACCCCCAACTATCCCTTACCACAACAAACCAAACCATATCATCTTAAAATTACAAAAAAAGCTGTACAAATCATAACAAACTATGCCAGACTCACCTAAATTACTTCGGCTACTCTAAATCATCACCAACTAACCCTTACCACAACAAACTAAACCCAATCAATTTTAAATTACAAAAAAATGGTTCTAACCATAGCAAACTATGCCAAACTCACCTAAATTACTTCGGCTACCATAAATCATCACCAAATAACCCTTACCACAACAAACTAAACCCAATCACTTTTAAATTACAAAAAAATGCTACTAATCATAGCAAACTACGCCAAACTCAACTAAATTACTTCGGCTACTCTAAATCATCACCAACTAACCCTTACCACAACAAACTAAACCCAATCAATTTTAAATTACAAAAAAATGGTTCTAACCATAGCAAACTATGCCAAACTCACCTAAATTACTTCGGCTACCATAAATCATCACCAAATAACCCTTACCACAACAAACTAAACCCAATCACTTTTAAATTACAAAAAAATGCTAAAAATCATAGCAAACTATACCAGAATCACCTAAATTACTTCGGTTATCAAAAATCACCCCCAACTACACTTTACAGCAACAAACTAAGCCCAATCACTTTAAAATTACAAAAAAATTCTAAAAATCATAACAAACTATACCAGAATCACCTAAATTACTTCGGCTACCGTAAATCACCCCCAACTATCCCTTACCACAACAAACAAAACCATATCATCTTAAAATTACAAAAAAAGGTGTACAAATCATAACAAACTATGCCAAACTTACCTAAATTACTTCGGCTACCACAAATCATCACCAATTAACTCTTACCACAACAAACTAAACCCAATCACTTTTAAATTTAAAAAAATGCTACTAACCTAAGCAAACTATGCCAAACTCACCTAAATTACTTCGGCTATCAAAAATCACCTCCAACTACACTTTACAGCAACAAACTAAGCCTAATCACTTTAAAATTCCTAAAAAAATGCTAAAAATCATAACAAACTATACCAGAATCACCTAAATTACTTCGGCTACTTTAAATGACACCCAACTATCCCTTACCACAACAAACCAAACCACATCATCTTAAAATTACAAAAAAAGGTGTACAAATCATAACAAACTATGCCAGACTCACCTAAATTACTTCGGCTACTCTAAATCATCACCAAATAACCCTTACCACAACTAACTTAACCCAATCATTTTTAAATTACAAAAAAATGCTACTAACCATAGCAAACTATGCCAAACTCACCTAAATTATTTCGGCTATCAAAAATCACCCCCAACTACACTTTACAGAAACACACTAAGCCCAGTCACTTTAAAATTACAAAAAAATGTTAAAAATTTTAACAAACTATACCAGAACCACCTAAATTACTTCGGCTACCGTAAATCACCCCCAAATATCCCTTACCACAACAAACCAAACCATATCATCTTAAAATTACAAAAAAAGGTGTACAAATCATAACAAACTATGCCAGACTCACCTAAATTACTTCGGCTACTCTAAATCATCACCAACTAACCCTTACCACAACAAACTAAACCCAATCACTTTTAAATTACAAAAAAATGCTAGTAACCATAGCAAACTATGCCAAACTCACCTAAATTACTTCGGCTACTCTAAATCATCACCAACTAACCCTTACCACAACAAACTAAACCCAATCACTTTTAAATTACAAAAAAATGCTACTAACCATAGCAAACTATGCCAAACTCACCTAAATTACTTCGGCTATCAAAAATCACCCCCAACTACACTTTACAGCAACAAACTAAGCCCAATCACTTTAAAATTACAAAAAAATGCTAAAAATCATAACAAACTATACCAGAATCACCTAAATTACTTCGGCTACCGTAAATCACCCCCAACTATCCCTTACCACAACAAACCAAACCATATCATTTTAAAATTACAAAAAAAGTTGTACAAATCATAACAAACTATGCCAGACTCACCTAAATTACTTCGGCTACTCTAAATCATCACCAACTAACCCTTACCACAACAAACTAAACGCAATCACTATTAAATTACAAAAAAATGCTACTAACCATAGCAAACTATGCCAAACTCACCTAAATTACTTCGGCTATCAAAAATCACCCCCAACTACACTTTACAGCAACAAACTAAGCCCAATCACTTTAAAATTACAAAAAAGGCTAAAAATCATAACAAACTATACCAGAATCACCTAAATTACTTCGGCTACCGTAAATCACCCCCAACTATCCCTTACCACAACAACCCAAACCATATCATCTTAAAATTACAAAAAAAGGTGTACAAATCATAACAAACTATGCCAGACTCAACTAAATTTCTTCGGCTACTCTAAATCATCACCAACTAACCCTTACCACAACAAACTAAACCCAACCTCTTTTAAATTACAAAAAAATGCTACTAACCATAGCAAACTATGCCAAACTCACCTAAATTACTTCGGCTATCAAAAATCACCCCCAACTACACTTTACAGCAACACACTAAGCCCAGTCACTTTAAAATTACAAAAAAATGTTAAAAATTATAACAAACTATACCAGAACCACCTAAATTACTTCGGCTACCTTAAATCACCCTTAAATATCCCTTACCACAACAAACCAAACCATATCATCTTAAAATTACAAAAAAAGGTGTACAAATCATAACAAACTCTTCCAGACTCACCTAAATTACTTCGGCTACTCTAAATCATCACCAACTAACCCTTACCACAACAAACCAAACCACATCATCTTAAAATTACAAAAAAAGGTGTACAAATCATAACAAACTATGCCAGACTCACCTAAATTACTTCGGCTACTCTAAATCATCACCAAATAACCCTTACCACAACTAACTTAACCCAATCACTTTTAAATTACAAAAAAATGCTACTAACCATAGCAAACTATGCCAAACTCACCTAAATTACTTCGGCTATCAAAAATCACCCCCAACTACACTTTACAGCAACACACTAATCCCAGTCACTTTAAAATTACAAAAAAATGTTAAAAATTATAACAAACTATACCAGAACCACCTAAATTACTTCGGCTACCGTAAATCACCCTTAAATATCCCTTACCACAACAAACCAAACCATATCATCTTAAAATTACAAAAAAAGGTGTACAAATCATAACAAACTCTTCCAGACTCACCTAAATTACTTCGGCTACTTTAAATCACACCCAACTATCCCTTACCACAACAAACCAAACCACATCATCTTAAAATTACAAAAAAAGGTGTACAAATCATAACAAACTATGCCAGACTTACCTAAATTACTTCGGCTACTCTAAATCATCACCAAATAACCCTTACCACAACTAACTTAACCCAATCACTTTTAAATTACAAAAAAATGCTACTAACCATAGCAAACTATGCCAAACTCACCTAAATTATTTCGGCTATCAAAAATCACCCCCAACTACACTTTACAGAAACACACTAAGCCCAGTCACTTTAAAATTACAAAAAAATGTTAAAAATTTTAACAAACTATACCAGAACCACCTAAATTACTTCGGCTACCGTAAATCACCCCCAAATATCCCTTACCACAACAAACCAAACCATATCATCTTATAATTACAAAAAAATGCTACTAATCATAGCAAACTACGCCAAACTCAACTAAATTACTTCGGCTACTCTAAATCATCACCAACTAACCCTTACCACAACAAACTAAACCCAATCATTTTTAAATTATAAAAAAATGCTACTAATCATAGCAAAATATGACAAACTCACATAAATTACTTCGGCTATCAAAAATCACCCCCAACTACACTTTACAGCAACAAACTAAGCCCAATCACTTTAAAATTACAAATAAATGCTAAAAATCATAAAAAATTATGCCAGAATCACCTAAATTACTTCGGCTACCGTAAATCACCCCCAACTATCCCTTACCACAACAAACCAAACCATATCATCTTAAAATTACAAAAAAAGGTGTACAAATTATAAAAAACTATGCCAGACTCACCTAAATTACTTCGGCTACTCTAAATCATCACCAACTAACCCTTACTACAACAAACTAAACCCAATCACTTTTAAATTACAAAAAAATGCTAAAAATCATAGCAAACTATACCAGAATCACCTAAATTACTTCGGTTATCAAAAATCACCCCCAACTACACTTTACAGCAACAAACTAAGCCCAATCACTTTAAAATTACAAATAAATGCTAAAAATCATAACAAACTATACCAGAATCACCTAAATTACTTCGGCTACCGTAAATCACCCCCAACTATCCCTTACCACAACAAACCAAACCATATCATCTTAAAATTACAAAAAAAGGTGTACAAATCATAAAAAACCAAGCCAGACTCACCTAAATTACTTCGGCTACTCTAAATCATCACCAACTAACCCTTACCACAACAAAATAAACCCAATCACTTTTAAATTACAAAAAAATGCTACTAATCATAGCAAACTACGCCAAACTCAACTAAATTACTTCGGCTACTCTAAATCATCACCAACTAACCCTTACCACAACAAACTAAACCCAATCACTTTTAAATTACAAAAAAATGCTTCTAACCATAGCAAACTATGCCAAACTCACCTAAATTACTTCGGCTATCAAAAATCACCCCCAACTACACTTTACAGCAACAAACTAAGCCCAATCACTTTAAAATTACAAAAAAATTCTAAAAATTATAACAAACTATACCAGAATCACCTAAATTACTTCGGCTACCGTAAATCACCCCCAACTATCCCTTACCACAACAAACCAAACCATATCATCTTAAAATTACAAAAAAAGATGTACAAATCATAACAAACTATGCCAGAATCACCTAAATTACTTCGGCTACCGTAAATCACCCCCAACTATTCCTTACCACAAAAAACCAAACCATATCATCTTAAAATTACAAAAAAAGGTGTACAAATCATAACAAACTATGCCAGACTCACCTAAATTACTTCGGCTACTCTAAATCATCACCAACTAACCCTTACCACAACAAACTAAACCCAATCACTTTTAAATTACAAAAAAATGCTAGTAACCATAGCAAACTATGCCAAACTCACCTAAATTACTTCGGCTACTCTAAATCATCACCAACTAACCCTTACCACAACAAACTAAACCCAATCACTTTTAAATTACAAAAAAATGCTAAAAATCATAACAAACTATACCAGAATCACCTAAATTACTTCGGCTACCGTAAATCACCCCCAACTATTCCTTACCACAAAAAACCAAACCATATCATCTTAAAATTACAAAAAAAGGTGTACAAATCATAACAAACTATGCCAGACTCACCTAAATTACTTCGGCTACTCTAAATCATCACCAACTAACCCTTACCACAACAAACTAAACCCAATCACTTTTAAATTACAAAAAAATGCTAGTAACCATAGCAAACTATGCCAAACTCACCTAAATTACTTCGGCTACTCTAAATCATCACCAACTAACCCTTACCACAACAAACTAAACCCAATCACTTTTAAATTACAAAAAAATGCTAAAAATCATAACAAACTATACCAGAATCACCTAAATTACTTCGGCTACCGTAAATCACCCCCAACTATCCCTTACCACAACAAACCAAACCATATCATTTTAAAATTACAAAAAAAGTTGTACAAATCATAACAAACTATGCCAGACTCACCTAAATTACTTCGGCTACTCTAAATCATCACCAACTAACCCTTACCACAACAAACTAAACGCAATCACTATTAAATTACAAAAAAATGCTACTAACCATAGCAAACTATGCCAAACTCACCTAAATTACTTCGGCTATCAAAAATCACCCCCAACTACACTTTACAGCAACAAACTAAGCCCAATCACTTTAAAATTACAAAAAAGGCTAAAAATCATAACAAACTATACCAGAATCACCTAAATTACTTCGGCTACCGTAAATCACCCCCAACTATCCCTTACCACAACAACCCAAACCATATCATCTTAAAATTACAAAAAAAGGTGTACAAATCATAGCAAACTATGCCAGACTCACCTAAATTTCTTCGGCTACTCTAAATCATCACCAACTAACCCTTACCACAACAAACTAAACCCAACCTCTTTTAAATTACAAAAAAATGCTACTAACCATAGCAAACTATGCCAAACTCACCTAAATTACTTCGGCTATCAAAAATCACCCCCAACTACACTTTACAGCAACACACTAAGCCCAGTCACTTTAAAATTACAAAAAAATGTTAAAAATTATAACAAACTATACCAGAACCACCTAAATTACTTCGGCTACCGTAAATCACCCTTAAATATCCCTTACCACAACAAACCAAACCATATCATCTTAAAATTACAAAAAAAGGTGTACAAATCATAACAAACTATGCCAGACTCACCTAAATTACTTCGGCTATTCTAAATCATCACCAATTAACCCTTACCACAACAAACTAAACCCAATCACTTTTAAATTACAAAAAAATGCTACTAACCATAGCAAACTATGCCAATCTCACCTAAATTACTTCTGCTACCATAAATCATCACCAACTAAGCCTTACCACAACAAACTAAACCCAATCACTTTTAAATTACAAAAAAATGCTACTAACCATAGCAAACTATGCCAAACACACCTAAATTACTTCGGCTATCAAAAATCACCCCCAACTACACTTTACAGCAACAAACTAAACCCAATCACTTTTAAATTACAAAAAAATGCTTCTAACCATAGCAAATTATGCCAAACTCACCTAAATTACTTCGGCTATCAAAAATCACCCCCAACTACACTTTACAGCAACAAACTAAGCCCAATCACTTTAAAATTACAAAAAAATTCTAAAAATTATAACAAACTATACCAGAATCACCTAAATTACTTCGGCTACCGTAAATCACCCCCAACTATCCCTTACCACAACAAACCAAACCATATCATCTTAAAATTACAAAAAAAGATGTACAAATCATAACAAACTATGCCAGAATCACCTAAATTACTTCGGCTACCGTAAATCACCCCCAACTATTCCTTACCACAAAAAACCAAACCATATCATCTTAAAATTACAAAAAAAGGTGTACAAATCATAACAAACTATGCCAGACTCACCTAAATTACTTCGGCTATTCTAAATCATCACCAATTAACCCTTACCACAACAAACTAAACCCAATCACTTTTAAATTACAAAAAAATGCTACTAACCATAGCAAACTATGCCAATCTCACCTAAATTACTTCTGCTACCATAAATCATCACCAACTAAGCCTTACCACAACAAACTAAACCCAATCACTTTTAAATTACAAAAAAATGCTACTAACCATAGCAAACTATGCCAATCTCACCTAAATTACTTCTGCTACCATAAATCATCACCAACTAACCCTTACCACAACAAACTAAACCCAACCTCTTTTAAATTACAAAAAAATGCTACTAACCATAGCAAACTATGCCAAACTCACCTAAATTACTTCGGCTATCAAAAATCACCCCCAACTACACTTTACAGCAACACACTAAGCCCAGTCACTTTAAAATTACAAAAAAATGTTAAAAATTATAACAAACTATACCAGAATCACCTAAATTACTTCGGCTACCGTAAATCACCCCCAACTATCCCTTACCACAACAAACCAAACCATATCATCTTAAAATTACAAAAAAAGGTGTACAAATCATAAAAAACCAAGCCAGACTCACCTAAATTACTTCGGCTACTCTAAATCATCACCAACTAACCCTTACCACAACAAACTAAACCCAATCACTTTTACATTACAAAAAAATGCTTCTAACCATAGCAAACTATGCCAAACTCACCTAAATTACTTCGGCTATCAAAAATCACCTCCAACTACACTTTACAGCAACAAACTAAGCCCAATCACTTTAAAATTACAAAAAAATTCTAAAAATTATAACAAACTATACCAGAATCACCTAAATTACTTCGGCTACCGTAAATCACCCCCAACTATCCCTTACCACAACAAACCAAACCATATCATCTTAAAATTACAAAAAAAGATGTACAAATCATAACAAACTATGCCAAAATCACCTAAATTACTTCGGCTACCGTAAATCACCCCCAACTATTCCTTACCACAAAAAACCAAACCATATCATCTTAAAATTACAAAAAAAGGTGTACAAATCATAACAAACTATGCCAGACTCACCTAAATTACTTCGGCTACTCTAAATCATCACCAACTAACCCTTACCACAACAAACTAAACCCAATCACTTTTAAATTACAAAAAAATGCTAGTAACCATAGCAAACTATGCCAAGCTCACCTAAATTACTTCGGCTACTCTAAATCATCACCAACTAACCCTTACCACAACAAACTAAACCCAATCACTTTTAAATTACAAAAAAATGCTACTAACCATAGCAAACTATGCCAAACTCACCTAAATTACTTCGGCTATCAAAAATCACCCCCAACTACACTTTACAGCAACAAACTAAGCCCGATTACTTTAAAATTTTAAAAAAATGCTAAAAATCATAACAAACTATACCAGAATCACTTAAATTACTTCGGATACCGTAAATCACCCCCAACTATCCCTTACCACAACAAACCAAACCATATCATCTTAAAATTACAAAAAAAGCTGTACAAATCATAACAAACTATGCCAGACTCACCTAAATTACTTCGGCTACTCTAAATCATCACCAACTAACCCTTACCACAACAAACTAAACCCAATCACTTTTAAATTACAAAAAAATGCTTCTAACCATAGCAAACTATGCCAAACTCACCTAAATTACTTCGGCTATCAAAAATCACCCCCAACTACACTTTACAGCAACAAACTAAGCCCAATCACTTTAAAATTACAAAAAAATTCTAAAAATTATAACAAACTATACCAGAATCACCTAAATTACTTCGGCTACCGTAAATCACCCCCAACTATCCCTTACCACAACAAACCAAACCATATCATCTTAAAATTACAAAAAAAGATGTACAAATCATAACAAACTATGCCAAAATCACCTAAATTACTTCGGCTACCGTAAATCACCCCCAACTATTCCTTACCACAAAAAACCAAACCATATCATCTTAAAATTACAAAAAAAGGTGTACAAATCATAACAAACTATGCCAGACTCACCTAAATTACTTCGGCTACTCTAAATCATCACCAACTAACCCTTACCACAACAAACTAAACCCAATCACTTTTAAATTACAAAAAAATGCTAGTAACCATAGCAAACTATGCCAAGCTCACCTAAATTACTTCGGCTACTCTAAATCATCACCAACTAACCCTTACCACAACAAACTAAACGCAATCACTATTAAATTACAAAAAAATGCTACTAACCATAGGAAACTATGCCAAACTCACCTAAATTACTTCGGCTATCAAAAATCACCCCCAACTACACTTTACAGCAACAAACTAAGCCCAATCACTTTAAAATTACAAAAAAGGCTAAAAATCATAACAAACTATACCAGAATCACCTAAATTACTTCGGCTACCGTAAATCACCCCCAACTATCCCTTACCACAACAAACCAAACCATATCATCTTAAAATTACAAAAAAAGGTGTACAAATCATAACAAACTATGCCAGACTCACCTAAATTTCTTCGGCTACTCTAAACCATCACCAACTAACCCTTACCACAACAAACTAAACCCAATCACTTTTAAATTACAAAAAAATGCTACTAACCATAGCAAACTATGCCAATCTCACCTAAATTACTTCTGCTACCATAAATCATCACCAACTAAGCCTTACCACAACAAACTAAACCCAATCACTTTTAAATTACAAAAAAATGCTACTAATCATAGCAAACTATGCCAAACTCAACTAAATTACTTCGGCTACTCTGAATCATCACCAACTAACCCTTACCACAACAAACTAAACCCAATCACTTTTAAATTACAAAAAAATGCTACTAATCATAGCAAAATATGACAAACTCACCTAAATTACTTCGGCTATCAAAAATCACCCCCAACTACACTTTACAGCAACAAACTAAGCCCAATCACTTTAAAATTACAAATAAATGCTAAAAATCATAACAAACTATACCAGAATCACCTAAATTACTTCGGCTACCATAAATCATCACCAACTAACCCTTACCACAACAAACTAAACCCAATCACTTTTAAATTACAAAAAAATGCTACTAACCATAGCAAACTATGCCAAACTCACCTAAATTACTTCGGCTATCAAAAATCACACCCAACTACACTTTACAGCAACAAACTAAGCCCAATCACTTTAAAATTACAAAAAAGGCTAAAAATCATAACAAACTATACCAGAATCACCTAAATTACTTCGGCTACCGTAAATCACCCCCAACTATCCCTTACCACAACAAACCAAACCATATCATCTTAAAATTACAAAAAAAGGTGTACAAATCATAACAAACTATGCCAGACTCACCTAAATTTCTTCGGCTACTCTAAATCATCACCAACTAACCCTTACCACAACAAACTAAACCCAATCACTTTTAAATTACAAAAAAATGCTACTAACCATAGCAAACTATGCCAAACTCACCTAAATTACTTCGGCTATCAAAAATCACTTAACTTACTTTGGCTACTCTAAATCATCACCAACTAACCCTTACCACAACAAACAAAACCCAATTACTTTTAAATTAAAAAAAAATGCTAGTAACCATAGCAAACTATGCCAAACTCACCTAAATTACTTCGGCTACCATAAATCATCACCAACTAACTCTTACCACAACAAACAAAACCCAATCAATTTTAAATTACAAAAAAATGCTACTAACCATAGCAAACTATGCCAAACTCACCTAAATTACTTCGGCTATCAAAAATCACCCCCAACTACACTTTACAGCAACAAACTAAGCCCAATCACTTTAAAATTACAAATAAATGCTAAAAATCATAAAAAACTATACCAGAATCACCTAAATTACTTCGGCTACCGTAAATCACCCCCAAACTATCCCTTACCACAACAAACCAAACCATATCATCTTAAAATTACAAAAAAAGGTGTACAAATCATAAAAAATTATGCCAGACTCAGCTAAATTACTTCGGCTACTCTAAATCATCACCAACTAACCCTTACCACAACAAACTAAACCCAATCACTTTTAAATTACAAAAAAATACTACTAACCATAGCAAACTATGCCAAACTCACCTAAATTACTTCGGCTATCAAAAATCACTTAACTTACTTCGGCTACTCTAAATCATCACCAACTAACCCTTACCACAACAAACTAAACCCAATTACTTTTAAATTAAAAAAAAATGCTACTAACCATAGCAAACTATGCCAAACTCACCTAAATTACTTCGGCTGTCAAAAATCACCCCCAACTACACCTTACAGCAACAAACTAAGCCCAATCACTTTAAAATTACAAAAAAATGATAAAAATCATAACAAACTATACCAGAATTACCTAAATTACTTCGGCTACCGTAAATCACCCCCAACTATCCCTTACCACAACAAACCAAACCATATCATCTTAAAATTACAAAAAAAGGTGTACAAATCATAACAAACTATGCGAGACTCACCTAAATTACTTCGGCTACTCTAAATCATCACCAACTAACCATTTCCACAAAAACTAAACCCAATCACTTTGAAATTACAAAAAAATGCTACTAACCATAGCAAACTATGCCAAACTCACCTAAATTACTTCGGCTATCAAAAATCACACCCAACTACACTTTACAGCAACAAACTAAGCCCAATCACTTTAAAATTGCAAAACAATGCAAAAAATCATAACAAGCTATACCAGAATCACCTAAATTACTTCGGCTACCGTAAACCACCCCCAACTATCCCTTACCACAACAAACCAAACCATATCATCTTAAAATTACAAAAAAAGGTGTACAAATCATAACATACTATGACAGACTTACCTAAATTATTTCGGCTACTCTAAATCATCACCAACTAACCCTTACCATAACAAACTAAACCCAATCACTTTTAAATTACAAAAAAATGCTAGAAACCATAGCAAGCTATGCCAAACTCACCTAAATTACTTCGGCTACCATAAATCATCACCAACTATCCCTTACCACAACAAACTATACCCAATCAATTTTAAATTACAAAAAAATGCTACTAACCATAGCAAACTATGCCAAACTCACCTAAATTACTTCGGCTATCAAAAATCATCCCCAACTACACTTTACAGCAACAAACTAAGCCCAATCACTTTAAAATTACAAAAAAATGCTAAAAATCATAACAAACTATACCAGAATCACCTAAATTACTTCGGCTACCGTAAATCACCCCCAACTAGCCCTTACCACAACAAACCAAACCATATCTTCTTAAAATGACAAAAAAAGGTGTACAAATCATAACAAACTCTTCCAGACTCACCTAAATAACTTCGGCTACTCTAAATCATCACCAACTAACCCTTACCACAACAAACTAAACCCAATCACATTTAAATTACATAAAATGCTAGTAACCATAGCAAACTATGCCAAACTCACCTAAATTACTTCGGCTACCATAAATCATCACCATCTAAATCTTACCACAACAAACTAAACCCAATCACTTTTAAATTACAAAAAAATGCTACTAACCATAGCAAACTATGCCAAACTCACCTAAATTACTTCGGCTGTCAAAAATCACCCCCAACTACACCTTACAGCAACAAACTAAGCCCAATCACTTTAAAATTACAAAAAAATGATAAAAATCATAACAAACTATACCAGAATTACCTAAATTACTTCGGCTACCGTAAATCACCCCCAACTATCCCTTACCACAACAAACCAAACCATATCATCTTAAAATTACAAAAAAAACTGTAAAAATCATAACAAACTATGCCAGACTCACCTAAATTACTTCGGCTACTCTAAATCATCACCAACTAACCCTTACCACAACAAACTAAACCCAATCACTTTTAAATCACAAAAAAATGCTACTAACCATAGCAAGCTATGCCAAACTCATCTAAATTACTTCGGCTATTAAAAATCACCCCCAACTACACTTTACAGCAACAAACTAATCCCAATCACTTTAAAATTACAAAAAAATGCTAAAAATCATAACAAACTATACCAGAATAACCTAAATTACTTCGGCTACCGTAAATCACCCCCAACTATCCCTTACCACAACAAAACAAACCATATCTTCTTAAAATGACAAAAAAAGGTGTACAAATCATAACAAACTATGCCAGACTCACCTAAATTACTTCGGCTACTCTAAATCATCACCAACTAACCCTTACTACAACTAACTTAACCCAATCAATTTTAAATTACAAAAAAATGCTACTAACCATAACAAACTATGCCAAACTCACCTAAATTACTTCGGCTATCAAAAATCACCCCCAACTACACTTTACAGCAACAAACTAAGCCCAATCACTTAAATTACAAAAAAATGCTAAAAATCATAACAAACTATACCAGAATCACCTAAATTACTTCGGCTACCGTAAATCTCTCCCAACTATCCCTTACCACAACAAACCAAACCATATCTTCTTAAAATGACAAAAAAAAGATGTACAAATCATAACAAACTATGCCAGACTTACCTAAATTACTTCGGTTACTCTAAATCATCACCAACTAACCCTTACCACAACAAACTAAACCCAATTACTTTTAAATTACAAAAAAATGCTAGTAACCATAGCAAACTATGCCAAACTCACCTAAATTACTTCGACTACCATAAATCATCACCAACTAACTCTTACCACAACAAACTAAACCCAATCACTTTTAAATTTAAAAAAATGCTACTAACCATAGCAAACTATGCCAAACTCACCTAAATTACTTCGGCTATCAAAAATCACTCTCAACTACACTTTACAGCAACAAACTAAGCCTAATCACTTTAAAATTCCAAAAAAAATGCTAAAAATCATAACAAACTATACCAGAATCACCTAAATTACTTCGGCTACCGTAAATCACACCCAACTATCCCTTACCACAACAAACCAAACCACATCATCTTAAAATTACAAAAAAAGGTGTACAAATCATAACAAACTATGCCAGACTCACCTAAATTACTTCGGCTACTCTAAATCATCACCAACTAACCCTTACCACAACAAACTTAACCCAATCACTTTTAAATTACAAAAAAATGCTACTAACCATAGCAAACTATGCCAAACTCACCTAAATTATTTCGGCTATCAAAAATCACCCCCAACTACACTTTACAGCAACAAACTAAGCCCAATCACTTAAATTACAAAAAAATGCTAAAAATCATAACAAACTATACCAGAATCACCTAAATTACTTCGGCTACCGTAAATCTCTCCCAACTATCCCTTACCACAACAAACCAAACCATATCTTCTTAAAATGACAAAAAAAAGATGTACAAATCATAACAAACTATGCCAGACTTACCTAAATTACTTCGGTTACTCTAAATCATCACCAACTAACCCTTACCACAACAAACTAAACCCAATTAATTTTAAATTACAAAAAAATGCTAGTAACCATAGCAAACTATGCCAAACTCACCTAAATTACTTCGACTACCATAAATCATCACCAACTAACTCTTACCACAACAAACTAAACCCAATCACTTTTAAATTTAAAAAAATGCTACTAACCATAGCAAACTATGCCAAACTCACCTAAATTACTTCAGCTATCAAAAATCACTCCCAACTACACTTTACAGCAACAAACTAAGCCTAATCACTTTAAAATTCCAAAAAAAATGCTAAAAATCATAACAAACTATACCAGAATCACCTAAATTACTTCGGCTACCGTAAATCACACCCAACTATCCCTTACCACAACAAACCAAACCACATCATCTTAAAATTACAAAAAAAGGTGTACAAATCATAACAAACTATGCCAGACTCACCTAAATTACTTCGGCTACTCTAAATCATCACCAACTAACCCTTACCACAACAAACTTAACCCAATCACTTTTAAATTACAAAAAAATGCTACTAACCATAGCAAACTATGCCAAACTCACCTAAATTATTTCGGCTATCAAAAATCACCCCCAACTACACTTTACAGCAACAAACTAAGCCCAATCACTTAAATTACAAAAAAATGCTAAAAATCATAACAAACTATACCAGAATCACCTAAATTACTTCGGCTACCGTAAATCTCCCCCAACTATCCCTTACCACAACAAACCAAACCATATCTTCTTAAAATGACAAAAAAAGGTGTACAAATCATAACAAACTATGCCAGACTCACCTAAATTACTTCGGCTACTCTAACTCATCACCAACTAACCCTTACCACAACAAACTAAACCCAATCACTTTTAAATTACAAAAAAATGCTAGTAACCATAGCAAACTATGCCAAACTCACCTAAATTACTTCGGCTACCATAAATCGTCACCAACTAACCCTTAGCACAACAAAAAAAACCCAATCAATTTTAAATTACAAAAACATGCTACTAACCATAGCAAACTATGCCAAACTCACCTAAATTACTTCGGCTGTCAAAAATCACCCCCAACTACACCTTACAGCAACAAACTAAGCCCAATCACTTTAAAATTACAAAAAAATGATAAAAATCATAACAAACTATACCAGAATCACCTAAATTACTTCGGCTACCGTAAATCACCCCCAATTATCCCTTAACACAACAAACCAAACCATATCATCTTAAAATTACAAAAAAAGGTGTACAAATCATAACAAACTATGCGAGACTCACCTAAATTACATCGGCTACTCTAAATCATCACCAACTCACCATTACCACAAAAACTAAACCCAATCACTTTGAAATTACAAAAAAATGCTACTAACCATAGCAAACTATGCCAATCTCACCTAAATTACTTCGGCTATCAAAAATCACCCCCAACTACACTTTACAGCAACAAACTAAACCCAATCACTTTAAAATTGCAAAAAAATGCAAAACAATCATAACAAGCTATACCAGAATCACCTAAATTACTTCGGCTACCGTAAACCACCCCCAACTATCCCTTACCACAACAAACCAAACCATATCATCTTAAAATTACAAAAAAAGGTGTACAAATCATAACATACTATGCCAGAATCACCTAAATTACTTCGGCTACTCTAAATCATCACCAACTAACCCTTACCACAACAAACTAAACCCAATCACTTTTAAATTACAAAAAAATGCTAGAAACCATAGCAAGCTATGCCAAACTCACCTAAACTACTTCGGCTACCATAAATCATCACCAACCATCCCTTACCACAACAAACTATACCCAATCAATTTTAAATTAGAAAAAAATGCTACTAACCATAGCAAACTATGCCAAACTCACCTAAATTACTTCGGCTATCAAAAATCATCCCCAACTACACTTTACAGCAACAAACTAAGCCCAATCACTTTAAAATTACAAAAAAATGCTAAAAATCATAACAAACTATACCAGAATCACCTAAATTACTTCGGCTACCGTAAATCACCCCCAACTCTCCCTTACCACAACAAACCAAACCATATCATCTTAAAATTACCAAAAAAAGCTGTACAAATCATAACAAACTATGCCAGACTCACCTAAATTACTTCGGCTACTCTAAATCATCACCAACTAACCCTTACCACAACAAACTAAACCCAATCACTTTTAAATCACAAAAAAATGCTACTAACCATAGCAAACTATGCCAAACTCATCTAAATTACTTCGGCTATCAAAAATCACCCCCAACTACACTTTACAGCAACAAACTAATCCCAATCACTTTAAAATTACAAAAAAATGCTAAAAATCATAACAAACTATACCAGAATCACCTAAATTACTTCGGCTACCGTAAATTACCCCCAACTATCCCTTACCACAACAAACCAAACCATATCTTCTTAAAATGACAAAAAAGGTGTACAAATCATAACAAACTCTTCCAGACTCACCTAAATTACTTCGGCTACTCTAAATCATCACCAACTAACCCTTACCACAACAAACTAAACCCAATCACATTTAAATTACAAAAAATGCTAGTAACCATAGCAAACTATGTCAAACTCACCTAAATTATTTCGGCTACCATAAATCATCACCATCTAACACTTACCACAACAAACTAAACCCAATCACTTTTAAATTACAAAAAAATGCTACTAACCATAGCAAACTATGCCAAACTCACCTAAATTATTTCGGCTATCAAAAATCACCCCCAACTACACTTTACAGCAACAAACTAAGCCCAATCACTTAAATTACAAAAAAATGCTAAAAATCATAACAAACTATACCAGAATCACCTAAATTACTTCGGCTACCGTAAATCTCCCCCAACTATCCCTTACCACAACAAACCAAACCATATCTTCTTAAAATGACAAAAAAAGGTGTACAAATCATAACAAACTATGCCAGACTCACCTAAATTACTTCGGCTACTCTAACTCATCACCAACTAACCCTTACCACAACAAACTAAACCCAATCACTTTTAAATTACAAAAAAATGCTAGTAACCATAGCAAACTATGCCAAACTCACCTAAATTACTTCGGCTACCATAAATCGTCACCAACTAACCCTTAGCACAACAAAAAAAACCCAATCAATTTTAAATTACAAAAACATGCTACTAACCATAGCAAACTATGCCAAACTCACCTAAATTACTTCGGCTGTCAAAAATCACCCCCAACTACACCTTACAGCAACAAACTAAGCCCAATCACTTTAAAATTACAAAAAAATGATAAAAATCATAACAAACTATACCAGAATCACCTAAATTACTTCGGCTACCGTAAATCACCCCCAATTATCCCTTAACACAACAAACCAAACCATATCATCTTAAAATTACAAAAAAAGGTGTACAAATCATAACAAACTATGCGAGACTCACCTAAATTACATCGGCTACTCTAAATCATCACCAACTCACCATTACCACAAAAACTAAACCCAATCACTTTGAAATTACAAAAAAATGCTACTAACCATAGCAAACTATGCCAATCTCACCTAAATTACTTCGGCTATCAAAAATCACCCCCAACTACACTTTACAGCAACAAACTAAACCCAATCACTTTAAAATTGCAAAAAAATGCAAAACAATCATAACAAGCTATACCAGAATCACCTAAATTACTTCGGCTACCGTAAACCACCCCCAACTATCCCTTACCACAACAAACCAAACCATATCATCTTAAAATTACAAAAAAAGGTGTACAAATCATAACATACTATGCCAGAATCACCTAAATTACTTCGGCTACTCTAAATCATCACCAACTAACCCTTACCACAACAAACTAAACCCAATCACTTTTAAATTACAAAAAAATGCTAGAAACCATAGCAAGCTATGCCAAACTCACCTAAACTACTTCGGCTACCATAAATCATCACCAACCATCCCTTACCACAACAAACTATACCCAATCAATTTTAAATTAGAAAAAAATGCTACTAACCATAGCAAACTATGCCAAACTCACCTAAATTACTTCGGCTATCAAAAATCATCCCCAACTACACTTTACAGCAACAAACTAAGCCCAATCACTTTAAAATTACAAAAAAATGCTAAAAATCATAACAAACTATACCAGAATCACCTAAATTACTTCGGCTACCGTAAATCACCCCCAACTCTCCCTTACCACAACAAACCAAACCATATCATCTTAAAATTACCAAAAAAAGCTGTACAAATCATAACAAACTATGCCAGACTCACCTAAATTACTTCGGCTACTCTAAATCATCACCAACTAACCCTTACCACAACAAACTAAACCCAATCACTTTTAAATCACAAAAAAATGCTACTAACCATAGCAAACTATGCCAAACTCATCTAAATTACTTCGGCTATCAAAAATCACCCCCAACTACACTTTACAGCAACAAACTAATCCCAATCACTTTAAAATTACAAAAAAATGCTAAAAATCATAACAAACTATACCAGAATCACCTAAATTACTTCGGCTACCGTAAATTACCCCCAACTATCCCTTACCACAACAAACCAAACCATATCTTCTTAAAATGACAAAAAAGGTGTACAAATCATAACAAACTCTTCCAGACTCACCTAAATTACTTCGGCTACTCTAAATCATCACCAACTAACCCTTACCACAACAAACTAAACCCAATCACATTTAAATTACAAAAAATGCTAGTAACCATAGCAAACTATGTCAAACTCACCTAAATTATTTCGGCTACCATAAATCATCACCATCTAACACTTACCACAACAAACTAAACCCAATCACTTTTAAATTACAAAAAAATGCTACTAACCATAGCAAACTATGCCAAACTCACCTAAATTACTTTGGTTGTCAAAAATCACCCCCAACTACACCTTACAGCAACAAACTAAGCCCAATCACTTTAAAATTACATAAAAATGATAAAAATCATAACAAACTATACCAGAATCACCTAAATTACCTCGCCAAACGTAAATCACCACCAACTATCCCTTACCACAGCAAACCAAACCATATCATCTTAAAATTACAAAAAAAGGTGTACAAATCATAACAAAATTTGCCAGACTCACCTAAATTACTTCGGCTACTCTAAATCATCACCAACTAACCCTTACCACAAAAACTAAACCCAATCACTTTTAAATTACAAAAAAATGCTACTAACCATAGCAAACTATTCCAAACTCACCTAAATTACTTCGGCTATCAAAAATCACCCCCAACTACACTTTACAGCAACAAACTAAGCCCAATCACTTTAAAATTGCAAAAAATCATAACAAGCTATACCAGAATCACCTAAATTACTTCGGCTACCGTAAATCACCCCCAACTACCCCTTACCACAACAAACCAAACCATATCATCTTAAAATTACAAAAAAAGGTGTACAAATCATAACAAACTATGCCAGACTAACCTAAATTACTTCGGCTACTCTAAATCATCACTAACTAACCCTTACCACAACAAACTAAACCCAATCACTTTTAAATTACAAAAAAATGCTAGAAACCATAGCAAACTATGCCAAACTCACCTAAATTACTTCGGTTACCATAAATCATCACCAACTAACCCTTACCACAACAAACTAAACCCAATCTCGTTTAAATTACAAAAAAATGCTAGAAACCATAGCAAACTATGCCAAACTCACCTAAATTACTTCGGCTGCCATAAATCATCACCAACTAACCCTTACCACAACAAACTAAACCCAATCATTTTTAAGTTACAAAAAAATGCTACTAACCATAGCAAACTATTCCAAACTCACCTAAATTACTTCGGCTATCAAAAATCACCCCCAACTACACTTTATCGCAACAAACTAAGCCCAATCACTTTAAAATTGCAAAAAATGCAAAAAATCATAACAAGCTATACCAGAATCACCTAAATTACTTCGGCTACCGTAAATCACCCCCAACTACCCCTTACCACAACAAACCAAACCATATCATCTTAAAATTACAAAAATGGTGTACAAATCATAACAAACTATGCCAGACTCACCTAAATTACTTCGGCTACTCTAAATCATCACCAACTAACCCTTACCACAACAAACTAAACCCAATCACTTTTAAATTACAAAAAAATGCTAGAAACCATAGCAAACTATGCCAAACTCACCTAAATTACTTCGGCTACCATAAATCATCACCAACTAACCCTTACCACAACAAACTAAACCCAATCAATTTTAAATTACAAAAAAATGCTACTATCCATAGCAAACTATGCCAAACTCACCTAAATTACTTCGGCTATCAAAAATTATCCCCAACTACACCAGAATCACCTAAATTACTTCGGCTACAGTAAATCACCCCCAACTATCCCTTACCACAACAAACCAAACCATATCATCTTAAAATTACAAAAAAAGCTGTACAAGTCTTAACAAACTATGCCAGACTCACCTAAATTACTTCGGCTACTCTAAATCATCACCAACTTACCCTTACCACAACAAACTAAACCCAATCACTTTTAAATTACAAAAAAATGCTAGTAACCATAGCAAACTATGACAAACTCACCTAAATTACTTCGGCTACCATAAATCATCACCAACTAACCCTTACCACAACAAACTAAACCCAATCACTTTAAAATTTCAAAAAAATGCTAAAAATCATAACAAACTATACCAGAATCACCTAAATTACTTCGGCTACCGTAAATCACCCCCAACTATTTTTTACCACAACAAACCAAACCATATCATCTTAAAATTACAAAAAAAGGTGTACAAATCATAACAAACTATGCCAGACTCACCTAAATTACTTCGGCTACTCTAAATCATCACCAACTAACCCTTACCACAACAAACTAAACCCAATCACTTTTAAATTACAAAAAAATGCTAGAAACCATAGCAAACTATGCCAAACTCACCTAAATTACTTCGGCTACCATAAATCATCACCAAATAACCCTTACCACAACAAACTAAACCCAATCACTTTTAAATTACAAAAAAATGCTAGTCACCATAGCAAACTATGCCAAACTCACCTAAATTACTTCGGCTACCATAAATCATCACCAACTAACCCTTACCACAACAAACTAAACCCAATCAATTTTAATTTACAAAAAAATGCTACTAACCATAGCAAACTATGCCAAACTCACCTAAATTACTTCGGCTATCAAAAATCATCCCCAACTACACTTTACAGCAACAAACTAAGCCCAATCACTTTAAAATTACAAAAAAATGCTAAAAATCATAACAAACTATACCAGAATCACCTAAATTACTTCGGCTACCGTAAATCACCCCCAACTATCCCTTACCACAACAAACCAAACCATATCATTTTAAAATTACAAAAAAAGCTGTACAAATCATAACAAACTATGCCAGACTCACCTAAATTACTTCGGCTACTCTAAATCATCACCAACTAACCCTTACCACAACAAACTAAACCCAATCACTTTTAAATTACAAAAAAATGCTAGTAACCATAGCAAACTATGCCAAACTCACTTAAATTGCTTCGGCTACCATAAATCATCACCAACTAACCCTTACCACAACAAACTAAACCCAATCACTTTTAAATTACAAAAAAATGCTACTAACCATAGCAAACTATGCCAAACTCACCTAAATTACTTCGGCTATCAAAAATCACCCCAAACTACACTTTACAGCAACAAACTAAGCACAATCACTTTAAAATTACAAAAAAATGCTAAAAATCATAAAAAACTATACCAGAATCACCTAAATTACTTCGGCTACCGTAAATCACCCCCAACTATCCCTTACCACAACAAACCAAACCATATCATCTTAAAATTACAAAAAAAGGTGTACAAATCATAACAAACTATGCCAGACTCACCTAAATTACTTCGGCTACTCTAAATCATCACCAACTAACCCTTACCACAACAAACTAAACCCAATCACTTTTAAATTACAAAAAAATGCTACTAATCATAGCAAACTATGCCAAACTCTCCTAAATTACTTCGGCTATCAAAAATCACCCCCAACTACACTTTACAGCAACAAACTAAGCCCAATCACTATAAAATTACAAAAAAATGCTAAAAATCATAACAAACTATACCAGAATCACCTAAATTACTTCGGCTACCGTAAATCACCCCCAACTATCCTTTACCACAACAAACCAAACCATATCATCTTAAAATTACAAAAAAAGGTGTACAAATCATAACAAACTATGCCAGACTCACCTAAATTACTTCGGCTACTCTAAATCATCACCAACTAACCCTTACCACAACAAACTAAACCCAATCATTTTTAAATTACAAAAAAATGCTACTAGCCATAGCAAACTATGCCAAACTCACATAAATAACTTCGGCTACTTTAAATCATCACCAACTAACCCTTACCACAACAAACTAAACCCAATCACTTTTAAATTACAAAAAAATGCTACTAACCATAGCAAACTATGCCAAACTCACCAAAATTACTTCGGCTATCAAAAATCACCCCCAACTACACTTTACAGCAACAAACTAAGCCCAATCACTTTAAAATTACAAAAAAATGCTAAAAATCATAACAAACTATACCAGAATCACCTAAATTACTTCGGCTACCGTAAATCACCCCCAACTATCCCTTACCACAACAAACCAAACCATATCGTCTTAAAATTACAAAAAAAGGTGTACAAATTATAACAAACTATGCCAGACTCACCTAAATTACTTCGGCTAACATAAATCATCACCAACTAACCCTTACCACAACAAACTAAACCCAATCACTTTTAAATTACAAAAAAATGCTAGTAACCATAGCAAACTATGCCAAACTCACCTAAATTACTTCGGCTACCATAAATCATTACCAACTAACCCTTACCACAACAAACTAAACCCAATTACTTTTAAATTACAAAAAAATGCTACTAACCATAGCAAACTATGCCAAACTCACCTAAATTTCTTCGGCTATCAAAAATCACCCCCAACTATACTTTACAGCAACAAACTAAGCCCAATCACTATAAAATTACAAAAAAATGCTAAAAATCATAACAAACTATACCAGAATCACCTAAATTACTTCGGCTACCGTAAATCACCCCCAACTATCTTTTACCACAACAAACCAAACCATATCATCTTAAAATTACAAAAAAAGGTGTACAAATCATAACAAACTATGAGAGACTCACCTAAATTACTTCGGCTACTCTAAATCATCACCAACTAACCCTTACCACAACAAACTAAACCCAATCACTTTTAAATTACAAAAAAATGCTAGAAACCATAGCAAACTATGCCAAACTCACCTAAATTACTTCGGCTACCATAAATCATCACCAACTAACCCTTACCACAACAAACTAAACCCAATCACTTTTAAATTACAAAAAAATGCTAGTCACCATAGCAAACTATGCCAAACTCACCTAAATTACTTCGGCTACCATAAATCATCACCAACTAACCCTTACCACAACAAACTAAACCCAATCAATTTTAATTTACAAAAAAATGCTACTAACCATAGCAAACTATGCCAAACTCACCTAAATTACTTCGGCTATCAAAAATCATCCCCAACTACACTTTACAGCAACAAACTAAGCCCAATCACTTTAAAATTTAAAAAAAATGCTAAAAATCATAACAAACTATACCAGAATCACCTAAATTACTTCGGCTACCGTAAATCACCCCCAACTATCCCTTACCACAACAAACCAAACCATATCATTTTAAAATTACAAAAAAAGCTGTACAAATCATAACAAACTATGCCAGACTCACCTAAATTACTTCGGCTACTCTAAATCATCACCCACTAACCCTTACCACAACAAACTAAACCCAATCACTTTTAAATTACAAAAAAATGCTAGTAACCATAGCAAACTATGCCAAACTCACTTAAATTGCTTCGGCTACCATAAATCATCACCAACTAACCCTTACCACAACAAACTAAACCCAATCACTTTTAAATTACAAAAAAATGCTACTAACCATAGCAAACTATGCCAAACTCACCTAAATTACTTCGGCTATCAAAAATCACCCCAAACTACACTTTACAGCAACAAACTAAGCACAATCACTTTAAAATTACAAAAAAATGCTAAAAATCATAAAAAACTATACCAGAATCACCTAAATTACTTCGGCTACCGTAAATCACCCCCAACTATCCCTTACCACAACAAACCAAACCATATTATCTTAAAATTACAAAAAAAGGTGTACAAATCATAACAAACTATGCCAGACTCACCTAAATTACTTCGGCTACTCTAAATCATCACCAACTAACCCTTACCACAACAAACTAAACCCAATCACTTTTATATTACAAAAAAATGCTACTAACCATAGCAAACTATGCCAAACTCACCTAAATTACTTCGGCTATCAAAAATCACCCCCAACTACACATTACAGCAACAAACTAAGCCCAATCACTTTAAAATTACAAAAAAATGCTAAAAATCATAACAAACTATACCAGAATCACCTAAATTACTTCGGCTACCGTAAATCACCCCCAACTATCCTTTACCACAACAAACCAAATCATATCATCTTAAAATTACAAAAAAAGGTGTACAAATCATAACAAACTATGCCAGACTTACCTAAATTACTTCGGCTACTCTAAATCATCACCAACTAACCCTTACCACAACAAACTAAACCCAATCATTTTTAAATTACAAAAAAATGCTACTAGCCATAGCAAACTATGCCAAACTCACATAAATAACTTCGGCTACTCTAAATCATCACCAACTAACCCTTACCACAACAAACTAAACCCAATCACTTTTAAATTACAAAAAAATGCTACTAACCATAGCAAACTATGCCAAACTCACCCAAATTACTTCGGCTATCAAAAATCACCCCCAACTACACTTTACAGCAACAAACTAAGCCCAATCACTTTAAAATTACAAAAAAATGCTAAAAATCATAACAAACTATACCAGAATCACCTAAATTACTTCGGCTACCGTAAATCACCCCCAACTATCCCTTACCACAACAAACCAAACCATATCATCTTAAAATTACAAAAAAAGGTGTACAAATCATAACAAACTATGCCAGACTCACCTAAATTACTTCGGCTACCATAAATCATCACCAACTAACCCTTACCACAACAAACTAAACCCAATCACTTTTAAATTACAAAAAAATGCTACTAACCATAGCAAATTATGCCAAACTCACCTAAATTACTTCGGCTATCAAAAATCACCCCAACTACACTTTACAGCAACAAACTAAGCCCAATCACTTTAAAATTACAAAAAAATGCTAAAAATCATAACAAACTATACCAGAATCACCTAAATTACTTCGGCTACCGTAAATCACCCCCAACTATCCCTTACCACAACAAACCAAACCATATCATCTTAAATTTACAAAAAAAGGTGTACAAATCATAACAAACTATGCCAGACTCACCTAAATTACTTCGGCTACTCTAAATCATCACCAACTAACCCTTACCACAACAAACTAAACCCAATCACTTTTATATTACAAAAAAATGCTACTAACCATAGCAAACTATGCCAAACTCACCTAAATTACTTCGGCTATCAAAAATCACCCCCAACTACACATTACAGCAACAAACTAAGCCCAATCACTTTAAAATTACAAAAAAATGCTAAAAATCATAACAAACTATACCAGAATCACCTAAATTACTTCGGCTACCGTAAATCACCCCCAACTATCCTTTACCACAACAAACCAAATCATATCATCTTAAAATTACAAAAAAAGGTGTACAAATCATAACAAACTATGCCAGACTTACCTAAATTACTTCGGCTACTCTAAATCATCACCAACTAACCCTTACCACAACAAACTAAACCCAATCATTTTTAAATTACAAAAAAATGCTACTAGCCATAGCAAACTATGCCAAACTCACATAAATAACTTCGGCTACTCTAAATCATCACCAACTAACCCTTACCACAACAAACTAAACCCAATCACTTTTAAATTACAAAAAAATGCTACTAACCATAGCAAACTATGCCAAACTCACCCAAATTACTTCGGCTATCAAAAATCACCCCCAACTACACTTTACAGCAACAAACTAAGCCCAATCACTTTAAAATTACAAAAAAATGCTAAAAATCATAACAAACTATACCAGAATCACCTAAATTACTTCGGCTACCGTAAATCACCCCCAACTATCCCTTACCACAACAAACCAAACCATATCATCTTAAAATTACAAAAAAAGGTGTACAAATCATAACAAACTATGCCAGACTCACCTAAATTACTTCGGCTACCATAAATCATCACCAACTAACCCTTACCACAACAAACTAAACCCAATCACTTTTAAATTACAAAAAAATGCTACTAACCATAGCAAATTATGCCAAACTCACCTAAATTACTTCGGCTATCAAAAATCACCCCAACTACACTTTACAGCAACAAACTAAGCCCAATCACTTTAAAATTACAAAAAAATGCTAAAAATCATAACAAACTATACCAGAATCACCTAAATTACTTCGGCTACCGTAAATCACCCCCAACTATCCCTTACCACAACAAACCAAACCATATCATCTTAAATTTACAAAAAAAGGTGTACAAATCATAACAAACTATGCCAGACTCACCTAAATTACATCTGCTACTCTAAATCATCACCAACTAACCCTTACCACAACAAACTAAACCCAATCACTTTTAAATTACAAAAAAATGCTAGTAACCATAGCAAACTATGCCAAACTCACCTAAATTACCTCGGCTACCACAAATCATCACCAACTAACCCTTACCACAACAAACTAAACCCAATCACTTTTAAATTACAAAAAAATGCTACTAACCATAGCAAACTATGCCAAACTCACCTAAATTACTTCGGCTATCAAAAATCACCCCCAACTACACTTTACAGCAACAAACTAAGCCCAATCACTTTAAAATTACAAAAAATGCTAAAAATCATAACAAACTATACCAGAATCACCTAAATTACTTCGGCTACCGTAAATCACCCCCAACTATCCCTTACCACAACAAACCAAACCATATCATCTTAAAATTTCAAAAAAAGGTGTACAAATCATAACAAACTATGCCAGACTCACCTAAATTACTTCGGCTGCTCTAAATCATCACCAACTAACCCTTAGCACAACAAACTAAACCCAATCACTTTTAAATTACAAAAAAATGCTACTAACCATAGCAAACTATGCCAAACTCACCTAAATTACTTCGGCTATCAAAAATTACCCTCAACTATACTTTACAGCAACAAACTAAGCCCAATCACTTTAAAATTACAAAAAAATGCTAAAAATCATAACAAACTATACCAGAATCACCTAAATTACTTCGGCTACCGTAAATCACCCCCAACTATCCCTTACCACAACAATCCAAACCATATCATCTTAAAATTACAAAAAAAGGTGTTCAAATCATAACAAACTATGCCAGATTCACCTAAATTACTTCGGCTAATCTAAATCATCACCAACTAACCCTTACCACAACAAACTAAACCCAATTACTTTTAAATTACAAAAAAATGCTAGTAACCATTGCAAACTATGCCAAACTCACCTAAATTACTTCGGCTACCATAAATCATCACCAACTAACCCTTACCACAACAAACTAATCCCAATCACTTTTAAATTACAAAAAAATGCTACTAACCATAGCAAACTATGCCAAACACACCTAAATTACTTCGGCTATCAAAAATCACCCCCAACTACACTTTACAGCAACAAACTAAGCCCATTCACTTTACAATTACAAAAAAATGTTAAAAATCATAACAAACTATACCAGAATCACCTAAATTACTTCGGCTACCGTAAATCACCCCCAACTATCCCCTACCACAACAAACCAAACCATATCATCTTAAAAGTACAAAAAAAAGGTGTACAAATCATAACAAACTATGCCAGACTCACCTAAATTACTTCGGCTACTCTAAATCATCACCAACTAACCCTTACCACAGCAAACTAAACCCAATCACTTTTAAATTACAAAATAATGCTAGTAACCATAGCAAACTATGCCAAACTCACCTAAATTACTTCGGCTACCATAAATCACCCCCAACTATCCCTTACCACAACAAACCAAACCATATCATCTTAAAATTACAAAAAAAGGTGTACAAATCATAACAAACTATGCCAGACTCACCTAAATTACTACGGCTACTCTAGATCATCACCAACTAACCCGTACCACAACAAACTAAACCCAATCACTTTTAAATTACAATAAAATGCTAGTAACCATAGCAAACTATGCCAAACTCACCTAAATTACTTCGGCTACCATAAATCATCACCAACTAACCTTTACCACAACAAACTAAACCCAATCACTTTTAAATTACAAAAAAATGCTACTAACCATAGCAAACTATGCCAAACTCACCTAAATTACTTCAGCTATCAAAAATCACCCTCAACTATACTTTACAGCAACAAGCTAAACCCAATCACTTTAAAATTACAAAAAAATGCTAAAAATCATAACAAACTATACCAGAATCACCTAAATTACTTCGGCTACCGTAAATCACCCCCAACTATCTCTTAACACAACAAACCAAACCATATCATCTTAAAATTTCAAAAAAAAGGTGTACAAACCATAACAAACTATGCCAGACTCACCTAAATTACTTCGGCTACTCTAAATCATCAACAACTAACCCTTACCACAACATACTAAACCCAATCACTTTTAAATTACAAAAAAATTTTAGTAACCATAGCAAACTATGCCAAACTCACCTAAATTGCTTCGGCTACCATAAATCATCACCAACTAACCCTTACCACAACAAACTAAACCCAATCACTTTTAAATTACAAAAAAATGCTACTAACCATAGCTAACTATGCTAAACTCACCTAAATTACTTCGGCTATCAAAAATCACCCCCAACTACACTTTACAGCAACAAACTAAGCCCAATCATTTTAAAATTACAAAAAAATGCTAAAAATTGTAACAAACTATACCAGATTCACCTAAATTACTTCGGCTACCGTAAATCACCCCCAACTATCCCTTACCACAACAAACCAAACCATATCATCTTAAAATTACGAAAAAATGCTAGTAAAAATAGCAAACTATGCCAAACTCACCTAAATTACTTCGGCTATCATAAATCATCACCAACTAACCCTTACCACAACAAACTAAACCCAATCACTTTTAAATTACAAAAAAATGCTACTAACCAGAGCAAACTATGCCAAACTCACCTAAATTACTTCGGCTATCAAAAATCACCCCCAACTACACTTTACAGCAACAAACTAAGCCCAATCACTTTAAAATTACAAAAAAATGCTAAAAATCATAACAAACTATACCAGAATCACCTAAATTACTTCGGCTACCGTAAATCACCCCCAACTATCCCTTACCACAACAAACCGAACCATATCATCTTAAAATTACAAAAAAAGGTGTACAAATCATAACAAACTATGCCAGACTCACCTAAATTACTTCGGCTACTCTAAATCATCACCAACTAACCCTTACCACAACAAACTAAACCCAATCAATTTTAAATTACAAAAAAATGCTAGTAACCATAGCAAACTATGCCAAACTCACCTAAATTACTTCGGCTACCATAAATCATCACCATCTAACCCTTACCACAACAAACTAAGCCCAATCATTTTAAAATTACAAAAAAATGCTAAAAATCATAACAAACTAGACCAGAATAACCTAAATTACTTCGGCTACCGTAAATCACCCCCAACTATCCCTTACCACAACAAACCAAACCATATCATTTTAAAATTACAAAAAAAGTTGTACAAATCATAACAAACTATGCCAGACTCACCTAAATTACTTCGGCTACTCTAAATCATCACCAACTAACCCTTACCACAACAAACTAAACGCAATCACTATTAAATTACAAAAAAATGCTACTAACAATAGCAAACTAGGCCAAACTCACCTAAATTACTTCGGCTATCAAAAATCACCCCCAACTACACTTTACAGCAACAAACTAAGCCCAATCACTTTAAAATTACAAAAAAGGCAAAAAATCATAACAAACTATACCAGAATCACCTAAATTACTTCGGCTACCGTAAATCACCCCCAACTATCCCTTACCACAACAAACCAAACCATATCATCTTAAAATTACAAAAAAAGGTTTGCAAATCATAACAAACTATGCCAGACTCACCTAAATTATTTCGGCTACTCTAAATCATCACCAACTAACCTTTACCACAACAAACTAAACCCAATCACTTTTAAATTACAAAAAAATGCTACTAACCATAGCAAACTATGCCAAACTCACCTAAATTACTTCGGCTATCAAAAATCACCCCCAACTACACTTTACAGCAACAAACTAAGCCCAATCACTTTAAAATTACAAAAAAAATCTAAAAATCATAACAAACTATACCAAAATCACCTAGATTACTTCGGCTACCGTAAATCACCCCCAACTATCCCTTACCACAACAAATCAAACCATATCATCTTAAAATTACAAAAAAAGGTTTGCAAATCATAACAAACTATGCCAGACTCACCTAAATTATTTCGGCTACTCTAAATCATCACCAACTAACCTTTACCACAACAAACTAAACCCAATCACTTTTAAATTACAAAAAAATGCTACTAACCATAGCAAACTATGCCAAACTCACCTAAATTACTTCGGCTATCAAAAATCACCCCCAACTTCACATTACAGCAACAAACTAAGCCCAATCACTTTAAAATTACAAAAAAAATCTAAAAATCATAACAAACTATACCAGAATCACCTAGATTACTTCGGCTACCGTAAATCACCCCCAACTATCCCTTACCACAACAAACCAAACCATATCATCTTAAAATTACAAAAAAAGGTTTGCAAATCATAACAAACTATGCCAGACTCACCTAAATTATTTCGGCTACTCTAAATCATCACCAACTAACCTTTACCACAACAAACTAAACCCAATCACTTTTAAATTACAAAAAAATGCTACTAACCATAGCAAACTATGCCAAACTCACCTAAATTACTTCGGCTATCAAAAATCACCCCCAACTACACTTTACAGCAACAAACTAAGCCCAATCACTTTAAAATTACAAAAAAAACTAAAAATCATAACAAACTATACCAGAATCACCTAGATTACTTCGGCTACCGTAAATCACCCCCAACTATCCCTTACCACAACAAACCAAATCATATCATCTTAAAATTACAAAAAAAGGTTTGCAAATCATAACAAACTATGCCAGACTCACCTAAATTATTTCGGCTACTCTAAATCATCACCAACTAACCTTTACCACAACAAACTAAACCCAATCACTTTTAAATTACAAAAAAATGCTACTAACCATAGCAAACTATGCCAAACTCACCTAAATTACTTCGGCTATCAAAAATCACCCCCAACTACACTTTACAGTAACAAACTAAGCCCAATCATTTTAAAATTACAAAAAAATGCTAAAAATCATAACAAACTATACCAGAACCACCTAAATTACTTCGGCTACCGTAAATCACCCCCAACTATACCTTACCACAACAAACCAAACCATATCATCTTTAAATTACAAAAAAGGTTTGCAAATCATAACAAACTATGCCAGACTCACCTAAATTATTTCGGCTACTCTAAATCATCACCAACTAACCTTTACCACAACAAACTAAACCCAATCACTTTTAAATTACAAAAAAATGCTACTAACCATAGCAAACTATGCCAAACTCACCTAAATTACTTCGGCTATCAAAAATCACCCCCAACTACACTTTACAGCAACAAACTAAGCCCAATCATTTTAAAATTACAAAAAAATTCTAAAAATCATAACACACTATACCAGAATCACCTAGATTACTTCGGCTACCGTAAATCATCCCCAACTATCCCTTACCACAACAAACCAAACCATATCATCTTTAAATTACAAAAAAATGTTTGCAAATTATAACAAACTATGCCAGACTCACCTAAATTATTTCGGCTACTCTTAATCATCACCAACTAACCCTTACCACAACAAACTAAACCCAATCACTTTTAAATTACAAAAAAATGCTACTAACCATAGCAAACTATGCCAAACTCACCTAAATTACTTCGGCTATCAAAAATCACCCCCAACTACACTTTACAGCAACAAACTAAGCCCAATCACTTTAAAATTACAAAAAAAATCTAAAAATCATAACAAACTATACCAGAATCACCTAGATTACTTCGGCTACCGTAAATCACCCCCACTATCCCTTACCACAACAAACCAAACCATATCATCTTAAAATTACAAAAAAAGGTTTGCAAATCATAACAAACTATGCCAGACTCACCTAAATTATTTCGGCTACTCTAAATCATCACCAACTAACCTTTACCACAACAAACTAAACCCAATCACTTTTAAATTACAAAAAAATGCTACTAACCATAGCAAACTATGCCAAACTCACCTAAATTACTTCGGCTATCAAAAATCACCCCCAACTACACTTTACAGCAACAAACTAAGCCCAATCACTTTAAAATTACAAAAAAAATCTGAAAATCATAACAAACTATACCAGAATCACCTAGATTACTTCGGCTACCGTAAATCACCCCCAACTATCCCTTACCACAACAAACCAAACCATATCATCTTAAAATTACAAAAAAAGGTTTGCAAATCATAACAAACTATGCCAGACTCACCTAAATTATTTCGGCTACTCTAAATCATCACCAACTAACCTTTACCACAACAAACTAAACCTAATCACTTTTAAATTACAAAAAAATGCTACTAACCATAGCTAACTATGCCAAACTCACCTAAATTACTTCGGCTATCAAAAATCACCCCCAACTACACTTTACAGCAACAAACTAAGCCCAATCATTTTAAAATTACAAAAAAATTCTAAAAATCATAACAAACTATACCAGAATCACCTAGATTACTTCGGCTACCGTAAATCACCCCAACTATCCCTTACCACAACAAACCAAACCATATCATCTTAAAATTACAAAAAGGGTGTACAAATCATAACAAACTATGCCAGACTCACCTAAATTACTTCGGCTACTCTAAATCATCACCAACTAAACCTTACCACAACAAACTAAACGCAATCACTATTAAATTACAAAAAAAAAATACTAACCATAGCAAACTATGCCAAACTCACCTAAATTACTTCGGCTAACAAAAATCACCCCCAACTACACTTTACAGCAACAAACTAAGCCCAATCACTTTAAAATTACAAAAAAATGCTAAAAATCATAACAAACTATACCAGAATCACCTAAATTACTTCGGCTACCGTAAATCACCCCCAACTATCCCTTACCACAACAAACCAAACCATATCATCTTAAATTTACAAAAAAAGGTGTACAAATCATAACAAACTATGCCAGACTCACCTAAATTACATCTGCTACTCTAAATCATCACCAACTAACCCTTACCACAACAAACTAAACCCAATCACTTTTAAATTACAAAAAAATGCTAGTAACCATAGCAAACTATGCCAAACTCACCTAAATTACCTCGGCTACCACAAATCATCACCAAATAACCCTTACCACAACAAACTAATCCCAATCACTTTTAAATTACAAAAAAATGCTACTAACCATAGCAAACTATGCCAAACTCACCTAAATTACTTCGGCTATCAAAAATCACCCCCAACTACACTTTACAGCAACAAACTAAGCCCAATCACTTTAAAATTACAAAAAATGCTAAAAATCATAACAAACTATACCAGAATCACCTAAATTACTTCGGCTACCGTAAATCACCCCCAACTATCCCTTACCACAACAAACCAAACCATATCATCTTAAAATTTCAAAAAAAGGTGTACAAATCATAACAAACTATGCCAGACTCACCTAAATTACTTCGGCTGCTCTAAATCATCACCAACTAACCCTTACCACAACAAACTAAACCCAATCACTTTTAAATTACAAAAAAATGCTACTAACCATAGCAAACTATGCCAAACTCACCTAAATTACTTCGGCTATCAAAAATTACCCTCAACTATACTTTACAGCAACAACCTAAGCCCAATCACTTTAAAATTACAAAAAAATGCTAAAAATCATAACAAACTATACCAGAATCACCTAAATTACTTCGGCTACCGTAAATCACCCCCAACTATCCCTTACCACAACAATCCAAACCATATCATCTTAAAATTACAAAAAAAGGTGTTCAAATCATAACAAACTATGCCAGACTCACCTAAATTACTTCGGCTAATCTAAATCATCACCAACTAACCCTTACCACAACAAACTAAACCCAATTACTTTTAAATTACAAAAAAATGCTAGTAACCATTGCAAACTATGCCAAACTCACCTAAATTACTTCGGCTACCATAAATCATCACCAACTAACCCTTACCACAACAAACTAATCCCAATCACTTTTAAATTACAAAAAAATGCTACTAACCATAGCAAACTATGCCAAACACACCTAAATTACTTCGGCTATCAAAAATCACCCCCAACTACACTTTACAGCAACAAACTAAGCCCATTCACTTTACAATTACAAAAAAATGTTAAAAATCATAACAAACTATACCAGAATCACCTAAATTACTTCGGCTACCGTAAATCACCCCCAACTATCCCCTACCACAACAAACCAAACCATATCATCTTAAAAGTACAAAAAAAGGTGTACAAATCATAACAAACTATGCCAGACTCACCTAAATTACTTCGGCTACTCTAAATCATCACCAACTAACCCTTACCACAGCAAACTAAACCCAATCACTTTTAAATTACAAAATAATGCTAGTAACCATAGCAAACTATGCCAAACTCACCTAAATTACTTCGGCTACCATAAATCACCCCCAACTATCCCTTACCACAACAAACCAAACCATATCATCTTAAAATTACAAAAAAAGGTGTACAAATCATAACAAACTATGCCAGACTCACCTAAATTACTACGGCTACTCTAGATCATCACCAACTAACCCGTACCACAACAAACTAAACCCAATCACTTTTAAATTACAATAAAATGCTAGTAACCATAGCAAACTATGCCAAACTCACCTAAATTACTTCGGCTACCATAAATCATCACCAACTAACCTTTACCACAACAAACTAAACCCAATCACTTTTAAATTACAAAAAAATGCTACTAACCATAGCAAACTATGCCAAACTCACCTAAATTACTTCAGCTATCAAAAATCACCCTCAACTATACTTTACAGCAACAAGCTAAACCCAATCACTTTAAAATTACAAAAAAATGCTAAAAATCATAACAAACTATACCAGAATCACCTAAATTACTTCGGCTACCGTAAATCACCCCCAACTATCTCTTAACACAACAAACCAAACCATATCATCTTAAAATTTCAAAAAAAAGGTGTACAAACCATAACAAACTATGCCAGACTCACCTAAATTACTTCGGCTACTCTAAATCATCAACAACTAACCCTTACCACAACATACTAAACCCAATCACTTTTAAATTACAAAAAAATGTTAGTAACCATAGCAAACTATGCCAAACTCACCTAAATTGCTTCGGCTACCATAAATCATCACCAACTAACCCTTACCACAACAAACTAAACCCAATCACTTTTAAATTACAAAAAAATGCTACTAACCATAGCTAACTATGCTAAACTCACCTAAATTACTTCGGCTATCAAAAATCACCCCCAACTACACTTTACAGCAACAAACTAAGCCCAATCATTTTAAAATTACAAAAAAATGCTAAAAATTGTAACAAACTATACCAGATTCACCTAAATTACTTCGGCTACCGTAAATCACCCCCAACTATCCCTTACCACAACAAACCAAACCATATCATCTTAAAATTACAAAAAAATGCTAGTAAAAATAGCAAACTATGCCAAACTCACCTAAATTACTTCGGCTATCATAAATCATCACCAACTAACCCTTACCACAACAAACTAAACCCAATCACTTTTAAATTACAAAAAAATGCTACTAACCAGAGCAAACTATGCCAAACTCACCTAAATTACTTCGGCTATCAAAAATCACCCCCAACTACACTTTACAGCAACAAACTAAGCCCAATCACTTTAAAATTACAAAAAAATGCTAAAAATCATAACAAACTATACCAGAATCACCTAAATTACTTCGGCTACCGTAAATCACCCCCAACTATCCCTTACCACAACAAACCGAACCATATCATCTTAAAATTACAAAAAAAGGTGTACAAATCATAACAAACTATGCCAGACTCACCTAAATTACTTCGGCTACTCTAAATCATCACCAACTAACCCTTACCACAACAAACTAAACCCAATCAATTTTAAATTACAAAAAAATGCTAGTAACCATAGCAAACTATGCCAAACTCACCTAAATTACTTCGGCTACCATAAATCATCACCATCTAACCCTTACCACAACAAACTAAGCCCAATCATTTTAAAATTACAAAAAAATGCTAAAAATCATAACAAACTAGACCAGAATAACCTAAATTACTTCGGCTACCGTAAATCACCCCCAACTATCCCTTACCACAACAAACCAAACCATATCATTTTAAAATTACAAAAAAAGTTGTACAAATCATAACAAACTATGCCAGACTCACCTAAATTACTTCGGCTACTCTAAATCATTACCAACTAACCCTTACCACAACAAACTAAACGCAATCACTATTAAATTACAAAAAAATGCTACTAACAATAGCAAACTATGCCAAACTCACCTAAATTACTTCGGCTATCAAAAATCACCCCCAACTACACTTTACAGCAACAAACTAAGCCCAATCACTTTAAAATTACAAAAAAGGAAAAAAATCATAACAAACTATACCAGAATCACCTAAATTACTTCGGCTACCGTAAATCACCCCCAACTATCCCTTACCACAACAAACCAAACCATATCATCTTAAAATTACAAAAAAAGGTTTGCAAATCATAACAAACTATGCCAGACTCACCTAAATTATTTCGGCTACTCTAAATCATCACCAACTAACCTTTACCACAACAAACTAAACCCAATCACTTTTAAATTACAAAAAAATGCTACTAACCATAGCAAACTATGCCAAACTCACCTAAATTACTTCGGCTATCAAAAATCACCCCCAACTACACTTTACAGCAACAAACTAAGCCCAATCACTTTAAAATTACAAAAAAAATCTAAAAATCATAACAAACTATACCAAAATCACCTAGATTACTTCGGCTACCGTAAATCACCCCCAACTATCCCTTACCACAACAAATCAAACCATATCATCTTAAAATTACAAAAAAAGGTTTGCAAATCATAACAAACTATGCCAGACTCACCTAAATTATTTCGGCTACTCTAAATCATCACCAACTAACCTTTACCACAACAAACTAAACCCAATCACTTTTAAATTACAAAAAAATGCTACTAACCATAGCAAACTATGCCAAACTCACCTAAATTACTTCGGCTATCAAAAATCACCCCCAACTACACATTACAGCAACAAACTAAGCCCAATCACTTTAAAATTACAAAAAAAATCTAAAAATCATAACAAACTATACCAGAATCACCTAGATTACTTCGGCTACCGTAAATCACCCCCAACTATCCCTTACCACAACAAACCAAACCATATCATCTTAAAATTACAAAAAAAGGTTTGCAAATAATAACAAACTATGCCAGACTCACCTAAATTATTTCGGCTACTCTAAATCATCACCAACTAACCTTTACCACAACAAACTAAACTCAATCACTTTTAAATTACAAAAAAATGCTACTAACCATAGCAAACTATGCCAAACTCACCTAAATTACTTCGGCTATCAAAAATCACCCCCAACTACACTTTACAGCAACAAACTAAGCCCAATCACTTTAAAATTACAAAAAAAACTAAAAATCATAACAAACTATACCAGAATCACCTAGATTACTTCGGCTACCGTAAATCACCCCCAACTATCCCTTACCACAACAAACCAAACCATATCATCTTAAAATTACAAAAAAAGGTTTGCAAATCATAACAAACTATGCCAGACTCACCTAAATTATTTCGGCTACTCTAAATCATCACCAACTAACCTTTACCACAACAAACTAAACCCAATCACTTTTAAATTACAAAAAAATGCTACTAACCATAGCAAACTATGCCAAACTCACCTAAATTACTTCGGCTATCAAAAATCACCCCCAACTACACTTTACAGTAACAAACTAAGCCCAATCATTTTAAAATTACAAAAAAATGCTAAAAATCATAACAAACTATACCAGAAACACCTAAATTACTTCGGCTACCGTAAATCACCCCCAACTATCCCTTACCACAACAAACCAAACCATATCATCTTTAAATTACAAAAAAAGGTTTGCAAATCATAACAAACTATGCCAGACTCACCTAAATTATTTCGGCTACTCTTAATCATCACCAAGTAACCCTTACCACAACAAACTAAACCCAATCACTTTTAAATTACAAAAAAATGCTACTAACCATAGCAAACTATGCCAAACTCACCTAAATTACTTCGGCTATCAAAAATCACCCCCAACTACACTTTACAGCAACAAACTAAGCCCAATCACTTTAAAATTACAAAAAAAATCTAAAAATCATAACAAACTATACCAGAATCACCTAGATTACTTCGGCTACCGTAAATCACCCCCAACTATCCCTTACCACAACAAACCAAACCATATCATCTTAAAATTACAAAAAAAGGTTTGCAAATCATAACAAACTATGCCAGACTCACCTAAATTATTTCGGCTACTCTAAATCATCACCAACTAACCTTTACCACAACAAACTAAACCCAATCACTTTTAAATTACAAAAAAATGCTACTAACCATAGCAAACTATGCCAAACTCACCTAAATTACTTCGGCTATCAAAAATCACCCCCAACTACACTTTACAGTAACAAACTAAGCCCAATCATTTTAAAATTACAAAAAAATGCTAAAAATCATAACAAACTATACCAGAACCACCTAAATTACTTCGGCTACCGTAAATCACCCCCAACTATCCCTTACCACAACAAACCAAACCATATCATCTTTAAATTACAAAAAAAGGTTTGCAAATCATAGCAAACTATGCCAGACTCACCTAAATTATTTCGGCTACTCTTAATCATCACCAACTAACCCTTACCACAACAAACTAAACCCAATCACTTTTAAATTACAAAAAAATGCTACTAACCATAGCAAACTATGCCAAACTCACCTAAATTACTTCGGCTATCAAAAATCACCCCCAACTACACTTTACAGCAACAAACTAAGCCCAATCACTTTAAAATTACAAAAAAAAATCTAAAAATCATAACAAACTATACCAGAATCACCTAGATTACTTCGGCTACCGTAAATCACCCCCAACTATCCCTTACCACAACAAACCAAACCATATCATCTTAAAATAACAAAAAAAGGTTTGCAAATCATAACAAACTATGCCAGACTCACCTAAATTATTTCGGCTACTCTAAATCATCACCAACTAACCTTTACCACAACAAACTAAACCCAATCACTTTTAAATTACAAAAAAATGCTACTAACCATAGCAAACTAGGCCAAACTCACCTAAATTACTTCGGCTATCAAAAATCACCCCCAACTACACTTTACAGCAACAAACTAAGCCCAATCACTTTAAAATTACAAAAAAATGCTAAAAATCATTACAAACTATACCAGAATCACCTAAATTACTTCGGCTACCATAAATCATCACCAACTAACCCTTACCACAACAAACTAAACCCAATCACTTTTAAATTACAAAAAAATGCTACTAACCATAGCAAACTATGCCAAACTCACCTAAATTACTTCGGCTATCAAAAATCACCCCCAACTACACTTTACAGCAACAAACTAAGCCCAATCACTTTAAAATTACAAAAAAATTCTAAAAATTATAACAAACTATACCAGAATCACCTAAATTACTTCGGCTACCGTAAATCACCCCCAACTATCCCTTACCACAACAAACCAAACCATATCATCTTAAAATTACAAAAAAAGATGTACAAATCATAACAAACTATGCCAAACTCACCTAAATTACTTCGGCTATCAAAAATCACCCCCAACTACACTTTACAGCAACAAACTAAGCCCAATCACTTTAAAATTACAAAAAAGGCGAAAAATCATAACAAACTATACCAGAACCACCTAAATTACTTCGGCTACCGTAAATCACCCCCAAATATCCCTTACCACAACAAACCAAACCATATCATCTTAAAATTACAAAAAAAGGTGTACAAATCATAACAAACTATGCCAGACTCACCTAAATTACTTCGGCAATTCTAAATCATCACCAATTAACCCTTACCACAACAAACTAAACCCAGTCACTTTTAAATTACAAAAAAATGCTACTAACCATAGCAAACTATGCCAATCTCACCTAAATTACTTCTGCTACCATAAATCATCACCAACTAAGCCTTACCACAACAAACTAAACCCAATCAATTTTAAATTACAAAAAAATGGTTCTAACCATAGCAAACTATGCCAAACTCACCTAAATTACTTCGGCTACCATAAATCATCACCAAATAATCCTTACCACAACAAACTAAACCCAATCACTTTTAAATTACAAAAATATGCTAAAAATCATAGCAAACTATACCAGAATCACCTAAATTATTTCAGTTATCAAAAATCACCCCCAACTACACTTTACAGCAACAAACTAAGCCCAATCACTTTAAAATTACAAAAAAATGCTAAAAATCATAACAAACTATACCAGAATCACCTAAATTACTTCGGCTACCGTAAATCATCACCAACTAACCCTTACCACAACAAACTAAACCCAATCACTTTTAAATTACAAAAAAATGCTTCTAACCATAGCAAACTATGCCAAACTCACCTAAATTACTTCGGCTATCAAAAATCACCCCCAACTACACTTTACAGCAACAAACTAAGCCCAATCACTTTAAAATTACAAAAAAATTCTAAAAATTATAACAAACTATACCAGAATCACCTAAATTACTTCGGCTACCGTAAATCACCCCCAACTATCTCTTACCACAACAAACCAAACCATATCATCTTAAAATTACAAAAAAAGATGTACAAATCATAACAAACTATGCCAGAATCACCTAAATTACTTCGGCTACTCTAAATCATCACCAACTAACCCTTACCACAACAAACTAAACGCAATCACTATTAAATTACAAAAAAATGCTACTAACCATAGTAAACTATGCCAAACTCACCTAAATTATTTCGGCTATCAAAAATCACCCCCAACTACACTTTACAGCAACAAACTAAGCCCAATCACTTTAAAATTACAAAAAAGGCTAAAAATCATAACAAACTATACCAGAATCACCTAAATTACTTCGGCTACCGTAAATCACCCCCAACTATCCCTTACCACAACAAACCAAACCATATCATCTTAAAATTACAAAAAAAGGTGTACAAATCATAAGAAACTATGCCAGACTCACCTAAATTTCTTCGGCTACTCTAAATCATCACCAACTAACCCTTACCGCAACAAACTAAACCCAATCACTTTTAAATTACAAAAAAATGCTAGTAACCATAGCAAACTATGCCAAACTCACCTAAATTACTTCGGCTACCATAAATCATCACCAACTAACCCTTACCACAACGAACTAAACCCAATCACTTTTAAATTACAAAAAAATGCTACTAACCATAGCAAACTATGCCAAACTCACCTAAATTACTTCATCTATCAAAAATCACCCCCAACTACACTTTACAGCAACAAACTAAGCCCAATCACTTTAAAATTACAAAAAAATGCTAAAATTCATAACAAACTATACCAGAATCACCTAAATTACTTCGGCTACCGTAAATCACCCCCAACTATCCCTTACCACAACAAACCAAACCATATCATTTTAAAATTACAAAAAAAGGTGTACGAATCTTAACAAACTATGCCAGACTCACCTAAATTACTTCGGCTACTCTAAATCATCACCAACTAATCCTTACCACAACAAACTAAACCCAATCACTTTTAAATTACAAAAAAATGTTACTAACCATGGCAAACTATGCCAAACTCACCTAAATTACTTCGGCTACCATAAATGATCACCAACTAACCCTTACCACAAAAAACTAAACCCAATCACTTTTAAATTACAAAAAAATGCTACTAACCATAGCAAACTATGCCAAACTCACCTAAATTACTTCGGCTATCAAAAATCACCCCCAACTACACTTTACAGCAACAAACTAAGCCCAATCACTTTAAAATTACAAAAAAATGCTAAAAATCATAACAAACTATACCAGAATCACCTAAATTACTTCGGCTACCGTAAATCACCCCCAAATATCCCTTACCACAACAAACCAAACCATATCATCTTAAAATTACAAAAAAAGGTGTACAAATCATAACAAACTATGCCAGACTCACCTAAATTAGTTCGGCTACTCTAAATCATCACCAACTAACCCTTACCACAACAAACTAAACCCAATCACTTTTAAATTACAAAAAAATGCTACTAACCATAGCAAACTATGCCAAACTCACCTAAATTACTTCGGCTATCAAAAATCACCCCCAACTACACTTTACAGCAACAAACTAAGCCCGATTACTTTAAAATTATAAAAAAATGCTAAAAACCATAACAAACTATACCAGAATCACCTAAATTACTTCGGCTACCGTAAAACACCCCCAACTATCCCTTACCACAACAAACCAAACCATATCATCTTAAAATTACAAAAAAAGCTGTACAAATCATAACAAACTATGCCAGACTCACCTAAATTACTTCGGCTACTCTAAATCATCACCAACTAACCCTTACCACAACAAACTAAACCCAATCAATTTTAAATTACAAAAAAATGGTTCTAACCATAGCAAACTATGCCAAACTCACCTAAATTACTTTGGCTACCATAAATCATCACCAAATAACCCTTACCACAACAAACTAAACCCAATCACTTTTAAATTACAAAAAAATGCTAAAAATCATAGCAAACTATACCAGAATCACCTAAATTACTTCGGTTATCAAAAATCACCCCCAACTACACTTTACAGCAACAAACTAAGCCCAATCACTTTAAAATTACAAAAAAATGCTAAAAATCATAACAAATTATACCAGAATCACCTAAATTACTTCGGCTACCGTAAATCACCCCCAACTATCCCTTACCACAACAAACCAAACCATATCATCTTAAAATTACAAAAAAAAGTGTACAAATCATAACAAACTATGCCAAACTTACCTAAATTACTTCGGCTACCACAAATCATCACCAACTAACTCTTACCACAACAAACTAAACCCAATCACTTTTAAATTAAAAAAAATGCTACTAACCTAATCAAACTATGCCAAACTCACCTAAATTACTTCGGCTATCAAAAATCACCTCCAACTACACTTTACAGCAACAAACTAAGCCTAATCACTTTAAAATTCCTAAAAAAATGCTAAAAATCATAACAAACTATACCAGAATCACCTAAATTACTTCGGCTACTTTAAATCACACCCAACTATCCCTTACCACAACAAACCAAACCACATCATCTTAAAATTACAAAAAAAGGTGTACAAATCATAACAAACTATGCCAGACTCACCTAAATTACTTCGGCTACTCTAAATCATCACCAACTAACCCTTACCACAACTAACTTAACCCAATCACTTTTAAATTACAAAAAATGCTACTAACCATAGCAAACTATGCCAAACTCACCTAAATTACTTCGGCTACCACAAATCATCACCAACTAACTCTTACCACAACAAACTAAACCCAATCACTTTTAAATTTCAAAAAATGCTACTAACCATAGCAAACTATGCCAAACTCACCTAAATTACTTCGGTTATCAAAAATCACCCCCAACTACACTTTACAGAAACACACTAAGCCCAGTCACTTTAAAATTACAAAAAAATGTTAAAAATTATAACAAACTATACCAGAACCACCTAAATTACTTCGGCTACCGTAAATCACCCCCAAATATCCCTTACCACAACAAACCAAACCATATCATCTTATAATTACAAAAAAAGGTGTACAAATCATAACAAACTATGCCAGACTCATCTAAATTACTTCGGCTATTCTAAATCATCACCAATTAACCCTTACCACAACAAACTAAACCCAATCACTTTTAAATTACAAAAAAATGCTACTAACCATAGCAAACTATGCCAAACTCACCTAAATTACTTCGGCTACCATAAATCATCACCAAATAATCCTTACCACAACAAACTAAACCCAATCACTTTTAAATTACAAAAAAATGCTAAAAATCATAGCAAACTATACCAGAATCACCTAAATTACTTCGGTTATCAAAAATCACCCCCAACTACACTTTACAGCAACAAACTAAGCCCAATCACTTTAAAATTACAAAAAAATGCTAAAAATCATAACAAACTATACCAGAATCACCTAAATTACTTCGGCTACCGTAAATCACCCCCAACCATCCCTTGCCACAACAAACCAAACCATATCATCTTAAAATTACAAAAAAAGGTGTACAAATCATAACAAACTATGCCAAACTTACCTAAATTACTTCGGCTACCACAAATCATCACCAACTAACTCTTACCACAACAAACTAAACCCAATCAATTTTAAATTAAAAAAAATGCTACTAACCTAAGCAAACTATGCCAAACTCACCTAAATTACTTCGGCTATCAAAAATCACCTCCAACTACACTTTACAGCAACAAACTAAGCCTAATCACTTTAAAATTCCTAAAAAAATGCTAAAAATCATAACAAACTATACCAGAATCACCTAAATTACTTCGGCTACTTTAAATCACACCCAACTATCCCTTACCACAACAAACCAAACCACATCATCTTAAAATTACAAAAAAAGGTGTACAAATCATAACAAACTATGCCAGACTCACCTAAATTACTTCGGCTACTCTAAATCATCACCAACTAACCCTTACCACAACTAACTTAACCCAATCACTTTTAAATTACAAAAAAATGCTACTAACCATAGCAAACTATGCCAAACTCACCTAAATTACTTCGGCTATCAAAAATCACCCCCAACTACACTTTACAGAAACACACTAAGCCCAGTCACTTTAAAATTACAAAAAAATGTTAAAAATTTTAACAAACTATACCAGAACCACCTAAATTACTTCGGCTACCGTAAATCACCCCCAAATATCCCTTACCACAACAAACCAAACCATATCATCTTATAATTACAAAAAAAGGTGTACAAATCATAACAAACTATGCCAGACTCACCTAAATTACTTCGGCTATTCTAAATCATCACCAATTAACCCTTACCACAACAAACTAAACCCAATCACTTTTAAATTACAAAAAAATGTTACTAACCATAGCAAACTATGCCAATCTCACCTAAATTACTTCTGCTACCATAAATCATCACCAACTAAGCCTTACCACAACAAACTAAACCCAATCACTTTTAAATTACAAAAAAATGCTACTAATCATAGCAAACTACGCCAAACTCAACTAAATTACTTCGGCTACTCTAAATCATCACCAACTAACCCTTACCACAACAAACTAAACCCAATCATTTTTAAATTACAAAAAAATGCTACTAATCATAGCAAAATATGACAAACTCACCTAAATTACTTCGGCTATCAAAAATCACCCCCAACTACACTTTACAGCAACAAACTAAGCCCAATCACTTTAAAATTACAAATAAATGCTAAAAATCATAAAAAACTATGCCAGAATCACCTAAATTACTTCGGCTACCGTAAATCACCCCCAACTATCCCTTACCACAACAAACCAAACCATATCATCTTAAAATTACAAAAAAAGGTGTACAAATCATAAAAAACTATGCCAGACTCACCTAAATTACTTCGGCTACTCTAAATCATCACCAACTAACCCTTACTACAACAAACTAAACCCAATCACTTTTAAATTACAAAAAAATGCTAAAAATCATAGCAAACTATACCAGAATCACCTAAATTACTTCGGTTATCAAAAATCACCCACAACTACACTTTACAGCAACAAACTAAGCCCAATCACTTTAAAATTACAAATAAATGCTAAAAATCATAACAAACTATACCAGAATCACCTAAATTACTTCGGCTACCGTAAATCACCCCCAACTATCCCTTACCACAACAAACCAAACCATATCATCTTAAAATTACAAAAAAAGGTGTACAAATCATAAAAAACCAAGCCAGACTCACCTAAATTACTTCGGCTACTCTAAATCATCACCAACTAACCCTTACCACAACAAACTAAACTCAATCACTTTTAAATTACAAAAAAATGCTACTAATCATTGCAAACTACGCCAAACTCAACTAAATTACTTCGGCTACTCTAAATCATCACCAACTAACCCTTACCACAACAAACTAAACCCAATCACTTTTAAATTACAAAAAAATGCTTCTAACCATAGCAAACTATGCCAAACTCACCTAAATTACTTCGGCTATCAAAAATCACCCCCAACTACACTTTACAGCAACAAACTAAGCCCAATCACTTTAAAATTACAAAAAAATTCTAAAAATTATAACAAACTATACCAGAATCACCTAAATTACTTCGGCTACCGTAAATCACCCCCAACTATCCCTTACCACAACAAACCAAACCATATCATCTTAAAATTACAAAAAAAGATGTACAAATCATAACAAACTATGCCAGAATCACCTAAATTACTTCGGCTACCGTAAATCACCCCCAACTATTCCTTACCACAAAAAACCAAACCATATCATCTTAAAATTACAAAAAAAGGTGTACAAATCATAACAAACTATGCCAGACTCACCTAAATTACTTCGGCTACTCTAAATCATCACCAACTAACCCTTACCACAACAAACTAAACCCAATCACTTTTAAATTACAAAAAAATGCTAGTAACCATAGCAAACTATGCCAAACTCACCTAAATTACTTCGGCTACTCTAAATCATCACCAACTAACCCTTACCACAACAAACTAAACCCAATCACTTTTAAATTACAAAAAAATGCTACTAACCATAGCAAACTATGCCAAACTCACCTAAATTACTTCGGCTATCAAAAATCACCCCCAACTACACTTTACAGCAACAAACTAAGCCCAATCACTTTAAAATTACAAAAAAATGCTAAAAATCATAACAAACTATACCAGAATCACCTAAATTATTTCGGCTACCGTAAATCACCCCCAACTATCCCTTACCACAACAAACCAAACCATATCATTTTAAAATTACAAAAAAAGTTGTACAAATCATAACAAACTATGCCAGACTCACCTAAATTACTTCGGCTACTCTAAATCATCACCAACTAACCCTTACCACAACAAACTAAACGCAATCACTATTAAATTACAAAAAAATGCTACTAACCATAGCAAACTATGCCAAACTCACCTAAATTACTTCGGCTATCAAAAATCACCCCCAACTACACTTTACAGCAACAAACTAAGCCCAATCACTTTAAAATTACAAAAAAGGCTAAAAATCATAACAAACTATACCAGAATTACCTAAATTACTTCGGCTACCGTAAATCACCCCCAACTATCCCTTACCACAACAACCCAAACCATATCATCTTAAAATTACAAAAAAAGGTGTACAAATCATAACAAACTATGCCAGACTCACCTAAATTTCTTCGGCTACTCTAAATCATCACCAACTAACCCTTACCACAACAAACTAAACCCAATCTCTTTTAAATTACAAAAAAATGCTACTAACCATAGCAAACTATGCCAAACTCACCTAAATTACTTCGGCTATCAAAAATCACCCCCAACTACACTTTACAGCAACACACTAAGCGCAGTCACTTTAAAATTACAAAAAAATGTTAAAAATTATAACAAACTATACCAGAACCACCTAAATTACTTCGGCTACCGTAAATCACCCTTAAATATCCCTTACCACAACAAACCAAACCATATCATCTTAAAATTACAAAAAAAGGTGTACAAATCATAACAAACTATGCCAAACTTACCTAAATTACTTCGGCTACCACAAATCATCACCAACTAACTCTTACCACAACAAACTAAACCCAATCACTTTTAAATTAAAAAAAATGCTACTAACCTAAGCAAACTATGCCAAACTCACCTAAATTACTTCGGCTATCAAAAATCACCTCCAACTACACTTTACAGCAACAAACTAAGCCTAATCACTTTAAAATTCCTAAAAAAATGCTAAAAATCATAACAAACTATACCAGAATCACCTAAATTACTTCGGCTACTTTAAATCACACCCAACTATCCCTTACCACAACAAACCAAACCACATCATCTTAAAATTACAAAAAAAGGTGTACAAATCATAACAAACTATGCCAGACTCACCTAAATTACTTCGGCTACTCTAAATCATCACCAACTAACCCTTACCACAACTAACTTAACCCAATCACTTTTAAATTACAAAAAAATGCTACTAACCATAGCAAACTATGCCAAACTCACCTAAATTACTTCGGCTATCAAAAATCACCCCCAACTACACTTTACAGAAACACACTAAGCCCAGTCACTTTAAAATTACAAAAAAATGTTAAAAATTTTAACAAACTATACCAGAACCACCTAAATTACTTCGGCTACCGTAAATCACCCCCAAATATCCCTTACCACAACAAACCAAACCATATCATCTTATAATTACAAAAAAAGGTGTACAAATCATAACAAACTATGCCAGACTCACCTAAATTACTTCGGCTATTCTAAATCATCACCAATTAACCCTTACCACAACAAACTAAACCCAATCACTTTTAAATTACAAAAAAATGTTACTAACCATAGCAAACTATGCCAATCTCACCTAAATTACTTCTGCTACCATAAATCATCACCAACTAAGCCTTACCACAACAAACTAAACCCAATCACTTTTAAATTACAAAAAAATGCTACTAATCATAGCAAACTACGCCAAACTCAACTAAATTACTTCGGCTACTCTAAATCATCACCAACTAACCCTTACCACAACAAACTAAACCCAATCATTTTTAAATTACAAAAAAATGCTACTAATCATAGCAAAATATGACAAACTCACCTAAATTACTTCGGCTATCAAAAATCACCCCCAACTACACTTTACAGCAACAAACTAAGCCCAATCACTTTAAAATTACAAATAAATGCTAAAAATCATAAAAAACTATGCCAGAATCACCTAAATTACTTCGGCTACCGTAAATCACCCCCAACTATCCCTTACCACAACAAACCAAACCATATCATCTTAAAATTACAAAAAAAGGTGTACAAATCATAAAAAACTATGCCAGACTCACCTAAATTACTTCGGCTACTCTAAATCATCACCAACTAACCCTTACTACAACAAACTAAACCCAATCACTTTTAAATTACAAAAAAATGCTAAAAATCATAGCAAACTATACCAGAATCACCTAAATTACTTCGGTTATCAAAAATCACCCACAACTACACTTTACAGCAACAAACTAAGCCCAATCACTTTAAAATCTATATATATAAAGCGAAGTGTCCTCACTGACACACTCATTCATTCACTCATTCATCTACACATCTACACACTGATTCATAATCAACCCACAGCCCAAACCGTGAGGGCTGGAGACTTGAAATTTTAGACACGGGTGTATCATGTGCCGAAACTGAACACTAAGAAGGGATTTTGCGAAATTCGGCCCGGTTCCTTTGTAATTCAATAAAAACCGGCTAAAATAAACAAAAAATGATCGGATCGCGGAGACCGTGTTTATGTTAGAAGCACGTATCTAGCCAAAACAACTTCGACGACGGGCGACCGGTTTACATTAAAAGCACTTATTTAACCTAAACAATTTCAACGTCGAGTTTCTGCTTTCGTGATCATACTTTTGCCGTACCTAGCGAGGCCGCAGATATTTCAATTATAATTTTGATTTCAATTATAATGTCGATCCGTGGCTCAATTAAAAATTACCAAATCACTCCAAATTTAATCCGTCAACATTAAACATCCTCAAATATCTCTTACCACTGCAAACTTTACCAAATCAACCCCAAAAAATTCCCGAACTATGCCAAACTGACATAAACTAGATCCGTTATTTTAAATCATCCCTTACCACCCCTTAGCAACCCCAAGCAACTCCAATCACTTTAAAATAAAACAAAATGACACAAATCATGGCAGATTAAGTCCAACTCACACATATTATTTCGTCTACCAAAAATCACCCCCAACTACCCCTTACCACCCCAAAATAAGCCCAATCACTTTAAAATTACAAAAAATGTTACAAACCTTACCAAACTATGCCAAACTCATCTAAATTACTTTGGCTTCCATAAATCACCCCCAACTACCCCTTACCACCCCAAAATAAGCCCAATCACTTTAAAATTATCAAAAATGCTACAAACCATAGCAAACTATGCCTAACTCACCTAAATTACTTCGGCTAACATAAATCACCCCCAACAACCCCTTACTACCCCAAAATAAGCCCAATCACTTTAAAATTACAAAAAATGCTACAAACCATAGCAAACTATGCCAAACTCACTTAAATTACTTCGGCTATCATAAATCACCCCCAACTACCCCTTACCACCCCTAACTCATCCCAATCACTTTAAAATTACAAAAAATGCTACAAACCATAGCAAACTATGCCTAACTCACCCAAATTACTTCGGCTAACATAAATCACCCCCAACAACCCCTTACTACCCCAAAATAAGCCCAATCACTTTAAAATTACAAAAAATGCTACAAACCATAGCAAACTATGCCAAACTCACTTAAATTACTTCGGCAATCATAAATCACCCCCAACTACCCCTTACCGCCCCTAACTCATCCCAATCACTTTAAAATTACAAAAAATGCTACAAACCATAGCAAACTATGCCTAACTCACTTAAATTACTTCGGCTAACATAAATCACCCCCAACTACCCCTTACCACCCCTAACTCATCCCAATCACTTTAAAATTACAAAAAATGCTACAAACCATAGCAAACTATGCCTAACTCACCTAAATTACTTCGGCTAACATAAATCACCCCCAACAACCCCTTACTACCCCGAAATAAGCCCAATCACTTTAAAATTACAAAAAATGCTACAAACCATAGCAAACTATGCCTAACTCACCTAAATTACTTCGGCTAACATAAATCACCCCCAACAACCCCTTACTACCCCAAAATAAGCCCAATCACTTTAAAATTACAAAAAAATGCTACAAACCATAGCAAACTATGCCTAACTCACCTAAATTACTTCGGCTACCATAAATCAGCCCCAACTACCCCTTACCACCCTAAAATAAGCCCAATCACTTTAAAATTACAAAAAATGCTACAAACCATAGCAAACTATGCCAAACTCACTTAAATTACTTCGGCTAACATAAATCACCCCCAACAACCCCTTACTACCCCAAAATAAGCCCAATCACTTTAAAATTACAAAAAAATGCTACAAACCATAGCAAACTATGCCTAACTCACCTAAATTACTTCGGCTAACATAAATCACCCCCAACAACCCCTTACTACCCCAAAATAAGCCCAATCACTTTAAAATTACAAAAAATGCTACAAACCATAGCAAACTATGCCTAACTCACCTAAATTACTTCGGCTAACATTAATCACCCCCAACAACCCCTTACTACCCCAAAATAAGCCCAATCACTTTAAAATTACAAAAAAATGCTACAAACCATAGCAAACTATGCCTAACTCACCTAAATTACTTCGGCTACCATAAATCACCCCCAACTACCCCTTACCACCCCAAAATAAGCCCAATCACTTTAAAATTACGAAAAATGCTACAAGCCATAGCAAACTATCTCAAACTCACCTGAATTACTTTGGCTACCATAAATCACCCCCAACTACCCCTTACCACTCCAAACTAAGCCCAATCACTTTAAAATTACAAAAAATTCTACAAACCATACCAAACTATGCCAAACTCACTTAAATTACTTCGGCTATCATAAATCACCCCCAACTACCCTTTACCACCCCTAACTCATCCCAATCACTTTAAAATTACAAAAAATGCTACAAACCATAGCAAACTATGCCTAACTCACCTAAATTACTTCGGCTAACATAAATCACCCCCAACTACCCCTTACTACCCCAAAATAAGCCCAATCATTTTAAAATTATAAAAAATGCTACAAACCATAGCAAACTATGCCTAACTCACCTAAATTACTTCGGCTAACATAAATCACCCCCAACAACCCCTTACTACCCCAAAATAAGCCCAATCACTTTAAAATTACAAAAAAATGCTACAAACCATAGCAAACTGTGCCAAACTCCCCTAAATTACTTCGGCTACCATAAATCACCCCCAACTACCCCTTACAACCCCAAAATAAGCCCAATCACTTTAAAATTACAAAAAATTCTACAAACCATAGCAAACTATGCTAAACTCACTTAAATTACTTCGGCTATCATAAATCACCCTCAACTACCCCTTACCACCCCAAACTCAGCCCAATCACTTTAAAACTACAAAAAATGTTACAAGCCATATCAAACTATGCCAAACTCATCTAAATTACTTTGACTTCCATAAATCACCCCCACCTACCCCTTACCACCCCAAAATAGGCTCAATCATTTTAAAATTACAAAAAAATTCTACAAACCGTAGCAAACTATGCCAAACTCCCCTAAATTACTTCGGCTAACATAAATCACCCCGAACTACCCCTTACAACCCCAAAATAAACCCAATCACTTTAAAATTACAAAATATTCAACAAATCATAGCAAACTATGCCTAACTCACCTAAATTACTTCGGCTACCATAAATCACCCCCAACTACCCCTTACCACCCCAAACTAAGCCCAATCACTTTAAAATTACAAAAAATGCTACAAACCATAGCAAACTATGCCAAACTCACCTAAATTACTTCGGCTACCATAAATCACCCCCAACTACCCCTTACCACTCCAAACTAAGCCCAATCACTTTAAAATTACAAAAAATTCTACAAACCATACCAAACTATGCCAAACTCACTTAAATTACTTCGGCTATCATAAATCACCCCCAACTACCCTTTACCACCCCTAACTCATCCCAATCACTTTAAAATTACAAAAAATGCTACAAACCATAGCAAACTATGCCTAACTCACCTAAATTACTTCGGCTAACATAAATCACCCCCAACTACCCCTTACTACCCCAAAATAAGCCCAATCATTTTAAAATTATAAAAAATGCTACAAACCATAGCAAACTATGCCTAACTCACCTAAATTACTTCGGCTAACATAAATCACCCCCAACAACCCCTTACTACCCCAAAATAAGCCCAATCACTTTAAAATTACAAAAAAATGCTACAAACCATAGCAAACTATGCCAAACTCACTTAAATTACTGCGGCTACCATAAATCACCCCCAACTACCCCTTACCAACCACAAACTAAACCCAATCACTTTAAAATTACAAAAAATGCTACAAACCATAGCAAACTATGCCAAACTCACTTAAATTACTTTGGCTTCTATAAATCACCCCCAACTACCCCTTACCACCCCAAAATAGGCTCAACCACTTTAAAATTAAAAAAAAATTCTACAAACTGTAGCAAACTATGCCAAACTCCCCTAAATTACTTCGGCTACCATAAATCACCCCGAACTACCCCTTACAACCCCAAAATAAGCCCAATCACTTTAAAATTACAAAATATTCAACAAATCATAGCAAACTATGCCTAACTCACCTAAATTACTTCGGCTACCATAAATCACCCCCAACTACCCCTTACCACCCCAAAATAGGCTCAATCACTTTAAAATTACAAAAAAATTCTACAAACCGTAGCAAACTATGCCAAACTCCCCTAAATTACTTCGGCTAACATAAATCACCCCGAACTACCCCTTACAACCCCAAAATAAACCCAATCACTTTAAAATTACAAAAAATGCTACAAACCATAGCAAACTATGCCAAACTCACTTAAATTATGCCTTACCTAAACTACTTACCTAAATTACTTCGGCTACCATAAATCACCCCCAACTACCCCTTACCGCCCCAAAATTAGCCTAATCACTTTAAAATTACAAAAAATGCTACAAAACATAGCAAGCTATGCCAAACTCACTTAAATTACTTCGGCTACCATAAGTTAATAATAATTTTCAATCAAAATCTTCTATTTAGTTGTGTCATTTATAAATGCCTTATCGTATTAAATCATAAAATATTAATAAATATCTGCACATAAAATATATTGTTTCGACTAATAGACGTTATTCTGCATATTAAATATGCTGATATCTATTTTGATTCTCTTCCACCTTCCAATAAATATTTGTTCCAGTTGAGATGCAAACATAAACGTATTTCTGAATTGCAACACGCTGACGGGGCAAGCCCTACCATTTCAACATGCGTGCATTTGTATAAACAGCTCTATGGTTTTTAACTTTAAAGAGGTATAAAGGCGGTGTAAGCGCTAGATTTTCGTAAAAATATCTGAAAAATTCGAAATTCTGCAATAGAATTACAGAACTATCTTTGTGTTCGATAGTAAATTTATACTTGGAGTGGTTTCCCTTCCAGGGAAACTTTATAAATCAACGGCAAAATAATTTTGGGCGCCTGAATGTGAAAATATCACTGTGTAATAAGTTCAGACTGACATGGAACACTTGAAATTTCGATATTTGTTTGTAATTCGTCACAGGTCCATGAAGGAATGCATGTTAATGTAAACAAGTGTTAGTTTGTTGGAGAGACCGAATAAGATTTTTAACATTCCCGTGAAAATATTTACTTTAGAATGTTAATTTTTTAAATTCATTTCTTGAAAATTATGACGGGCCATACGAGTACACCTGTGCGAGTATTATTTGCAACTTTGGAAAACAACGACAAAATTCTTTAGGGCGCCTGGATTTGAAAATATAACTCTTTGTAATAAGTTTAGACTGACTAGAGTGAAAAGAAAGGAGCTTGCACCCAGAAACGAAATTAAATGGAACACTTGAAGTTGCAATATTTGTTTGTAATTCGTCACAAGTCCATGAGGGAATGCGTGTTAATGTAAACAAATGTGAGTTTATTGGAGAGGTCGAATAAGATTTTTACATTATTGAAGCAGCTGGAGCCTGCCACGTCAAGGGCAAGGTCACAAACGTGAAAAGGCGATGCTCGATTTAGTTTGATTGAGTATCTATGCAGAAATTCGCACATACCAAGCGTTGTATAAGCCTTTCTTATCGTTTCTTAGAATTCGAGAATTGCTGGTTCAGCGTGTGGAGCAGTACTCGATCGCGGTGTTTAATTTTAACACAACTACAACTGTGAAAATTGCTGCTCCAGCGTCGGAAACTGTTCGCAAAGTCGCCAAATTCGATGAGGCGACGCATCAGTGTTCGAAGGTCTACCGCTATCAAATAAAGTATTTTAATTTAACATTTGATCCTCGCGTTAACCAAATCTGCCCCCAATTAATTTTCGAAAAATTACCAGCGTCGAACCGGACTCCACTTATATTTGTACGCTTATTTTTATTTTCAGTTAATGGTAGTGGTGTATTTGTTTTTCACCAAATTTGCCCCGGCTGAAATCCGAAATTTTCACCGTTGTATGTACCAGAGATCATTCATACCCTTAATAATTATGTGCTTATACACGTTTTACACTATTTATTTTACGTACACTGTTTTTATTATTGCTTTACATCATTTATAACTAAGATGGAGAAGTTTGAAAATCTAGCGATGTACAAATACCACACCGTATTATGAAAGGTGATGGAAATTGTCTTTTTTTATATCTATGGTATTGGTATTGATATTTTAGTACTGGAACGGAAGCTCAAGAGTGTGTTAATGTAAACAGGTGTGAGTCCGTCGGAGAGACCGAATAAGATTTTTACATCCACCATATTCCCGTCAAAATATTTATTTATTTTAGAATGTTAATTTTGCCGTTAACAAAATTTGTTCCCAATCACCATCGTCGTACCGGACGACCGTTCAGTTAATGATAATGGTGTATTTATTTTTCACCAAATCTGCCTCGGCTGAAATCCAAAATTTACAGCGTTGGACCAGACATTACTGACATTGATACGCGTTTTACACTGTTTATTTTACGTAAATACATTGTGTTCATTATTGCTTTACATCATTTATAACTAAGATGGACAAGTTTGAAAATCTAGCGATGCACAAATACCATAAAATACCACATTTTACCACATACCAAAATTTTAATACTGGAAAGGGAGCTCAAAAGGTTCGCACTTTAATTGTCCAACCAGTTAGGGCCAGGTTTTAATAATTTTTGTGCAGTTCAGAAGGAGATAATTGTTTGTTTATTCCGGAGATAAGTCAAAATCATCTACATACTCTTCTGTTTGTGAGTTGACTGCAGCAAGAGGAATCGTTCCATTGTGTTTTCAATTTTATCATAACATGATCAGCTAATTTGTAAACTTCGATTTCCCCGAAAATTATATAAAGTTAATTTCGATTTCCTGGAATCGCTTATAGAACAACTGCCTTAAGAGTCTATTCAAAATTTTTCATCTCAGATATCAACCAAGGTATGGCAACGCAGGTTAATTTCAGCATATTTGTTTATTTTGTGATTGGAAAAGTAGAGCATTCCTGTTTAATAGTATTATAATGTCGATTAGTCAACATCACCACTTTAGTCAACACTGAGTTTATTTAATCTACGTCCGGGCAACGCCGGGTACATTCAGCTAGTTACAAATAAATGCTAAAAATCATAACAAACTATACCAGAATCACCTAAATTACTTCGGCTACCGTAAATCACCCCCAACTATCCCTTACCACAACAAACCAAACCATATCATCTTAAAATTACAAAAAAAGGTGTACAAATCATAACAAACTATGCCAGACTCACCTAAATTACTTCGGCTACTCTAAATCATCACCAACTAACCCTTACCACAACAAACTAAACCCAATCACTTTTAAATTACAAAAAAATGCTAGTAACCATAGCAAACTATGCCAAACTCACCTAAATTACTTCGGCTACTCTTAATCATCACCAACTAACCCTTACCACAACAAACTAAACCCAATCACTTTTAAATTACAAAAAAATGCTACTAACCATAGCAAACTATGCCAAACTCACCTAAATTACTTCGGCTATCAAAAATCACCCCCAACTACACTTTACAGCAACAAACTAAGCCCAATCACTTTAAAATTACAAAAAAATGCTAAAAATCATAACAAACTATACCAGAATCACCTAAATTACTTCGGCTACCGTAAATCACCCCCAACTATCCCTTACCACAACAAACCAAACCATATCATTTTAAAATTACAAAAAAAGTTGTACAAATCATAACAAACTATGCCAGACTCACCTAAATTACTTCGGCTACTCTAAATCATCACCAACTAACCCTTACCACAACAAACTAAAAGCAATCACTATTAAATTACAAAAAAATGCTACTAACCATAGCAAACTATGCCAAACTCACCTAAATTACTTCGGCTATCAAAAATCACCCCCAACTACACTTTACTGCAACAAACTAAGCCCAATCACTTTAAAATTACAAAAAAGGCTAAAAATCATAACAAACTATACCAGAATTACCTAAATTACTTCGGCTACCGTAAATCACCCCCAACTATCCCTTACCACAACAACCCAAACCATATCATCTTAAAATTACAAAAAAAGGTGTACAAATCATAACAAACTATGCCAGACTCACCTAAATTTCTTCGGCTACTCTAAATCATCACCAACTAACCCTTACCACAACAAACTATACCCAATCTCTTTTAAATTACAAAAAAATGCTACTAACCATAGCAAACTATGCCAAACTCACCTAAATTACTTCGGCTATCAAAAATCACCCCCAACTACACTTTACAGCAACACACTAAGCCCAGTCACTTTAAAATTACAAAAAAATATTAAAAATTATAACAAACTATACCAGAACCACCTAAATTACTTCGGCTACCGTAAATCACCCTTAAATATCCCTTACCACAACAAACCAAACCATATCATCTTAAAATTACAAAAAAAGGTGTACAAATCATAACAAACTATGCCAGACTCACCTAAATTACTTCGGCTATTCTAAATCATCACCAATTAACCCTTACCACAACAAACTAAACCCAATCACTTTTAAATTACAAAAAAATGTTACTAACTATAGCAAACTATGCCAATCTCACCTAAATTACTTCTGCTACCATAAATCATCACCAACTAAGCCTTACCACAACAAACTAAACCCAATCACTTTTAAATTACAAAAAAATGCTACTAATCATAGCAAAATATTACAAACTCACCTAAATTACTTCGGCTATCAAAAATTACCCCCAACTACACTTTACAGCAACAAACTAAGCCCAATCACTTTAAAATTACAAATAAATGCTAAAAATCATAAAAAACTATACCAGAATCACCTAAATTACTTCGGCTACCGTAAATCTCCCCCAACTATCCCTTACCACAACAAACCAAACCATATCATCTTAAAATTACAAAAAAAGGTGTACAAATCATAAAAAACTATGCCAGACTCACCTAAATTACTTCGGCTACTCTAAATCATCACCAACTAACCCTTACCACAACAAACTAAACCCAATCAATTTTAAATTACAAAAAAATGGTTCTAACCATAGCAAACTATGCCAAACTCACCTAAATTACTTCGGCTACCATAAATCATCACCAAATAACCCTTACCACAACAAACTAAACCCAATCACATTTAAATTACAAAAAAATGCTAAAAATCATAGCAAACTATACCAGAATCACCTAAATTACTTCGGTTATCAAAAATCACCCCCAACTACACTTTACAGCAACAAACTAAGCCCAATCACTTTAAAATTACAAAAAAATGCTAAAAATCATAACAAACTATACCAGAATCACCTAAATTACTTCGGCTACCGTAAATCACCCCCAACTATACCTTACCACAACAAACCAAACCATATTATCTTAAAATTACAAAAAAAGGTGTACAAATCATAAAAAACTATGCCAGACTCACCTAAATTACTTCGGCTACCATAAATCATCACCAACTAACCCTTACCACAAAAAACTAAACCCAATCACTTTTAAATTACAAAAAAATGCTACTAACCATAGCAAACTATGCCAAACACACCTAAATTACTTCGGCTATCAAAAATCACCCCCAACTACACTTTACAGCAACAAACTAAGCCCAATCACTTTAAAATTACAAAAAAATGCTAAAAATCATAACAAACTATACCAGAATCACCTAAATTACTTCGACTACTGTAAATCACCCCCAAATATCCCTTACCACAACAAACCAAACCATATCATCTTAAAATTACAAAAAAAGGTGTACAAATCATAACAAACTATGCCAGACTCACCTAAATTACTTCGGCTACTCTAAATCATCACCAACTAACCCTTACCACAACAAACTAAACCCAATCACTTTTAAATTACAAAAAAATGCTACTAACCATAGCAAACTATGCCAGACTCACCTAAATTACTTCGGCTACTCTAAATCATCACCAACTAACCCTTACCACAACAAACTAAACCCAATTACTTTTAAATTACAAAAAAATGCTAGTAACCATAGCAAACTATGCCAAACTCACCTAAATTACTTTGGCTACCATAAATCATCACCAACTAACTCTTACCACAACAAACTAAACCCAATCACTTTTAAATTAAAAAAAATGCTACTAACCATAGCAAACTATGCCAAACTCACCTAAATTACTTCGGCTACTCTAAATCATCACCAACTAACCCTTACCACAACAAACTTAACCCAATCACTTTTAAATTACAAAAAAATGCTACTAACCATAGCAAATTATGCCAAACTCACCTAAATTACTTCGGCTATCAAAAATCACCCCCAACTACACTTTACAGCAACAAACTAAGCCCAATCACTTAAATTACAAAAAAATGCTAAAAATCATAACAAACTATACCAGAATCACCTAAATTACTTCGGCTACCGTAAATCTCCCCCAACTATCCCTTACCACAACAAACCAAACCATATCTTCTTAAAATGACAAAAAAAGGTGTATAAATCATAACAAACTATGCCAGACTCACCTAAATTACTTCGGCTACTCTAAATCATCACCAACTAACCCTTACCACAACAAACTAAACCCAATTACTTTTAAATTACAAAAAAATGCTAGTAACCATAGCAAACTATGCCAAACTCACCTAAATTACTTCGGCTATCAAAAATCACCCCCAACTACACTTTACAGCAACACACTAAGCCCAGTCATTTTAAAATTACAAAAAAATGTTAAAAATTATAACAAACTATACCAGAACCACCTAAATTACTTCGGCTACCGTAAATCACCCTTAAATATCCCTTACCACAACAAACCAAACCATATCATCTTAAAATTACAAAAAAAGGTGTACAAATCATAACAAACTATGCCAGACTCACCTAAATTACTTCGGCTATTCTAAATCATCACCAATTAACCCTTACCACAACAAACTAAACCCAATCACTTTTAAATTACAAAAAAATGTTACTAACCATTGCAAACTATGCCAATCTCACCTAAATTACTTCTGCTACCATAAATCATCACCAACTAAGCCTTACCACAACAAACTAAACCCAATCACTTTTAAATTACAAAAAAATGCTACTAATCATAGCAAAATATTACAAACTCACCTAAATTACTTCGGCTATCAAAAATCACCCCCAACTACACTTTACAGCAACAAACTAAGCCCAATCACTTTAAAATTACAAATAAATGCTAAAAATCATAAAAAACTATACCAGAATCACCTAAATTACTTCGGCTACCGTAAATCTCCCCCAACTATCCCTTACCACAACAAACCAAACCATATCATCTTAAAATTACAAAAAAAGGTGTACAAATCATAAAAAACTATGCCAGACTCACCTAAATTACTTCGGCTACTCTAAATCATCACCAACTAACCCTTACCACAACAAACTAAACCCAATCAATTTTAAATTACAAAAAAATGGTTCTAACCATAGCAAACTATGCCAAACTCACCTAAATTACTTCGGCTACCATAAATCATCACCAAATAACCCTTACCACAACAAACTAAACCCAATCACATTTAAATTACAAAAAAATGCTAAAAATCATAGCAAACTATACCAGAATCACCTAAATTACTTCGGCTACCGTAAATCACCCCCAACTATACCTTACCACAACAAACCAAACCATATTATCTTAAAATTACAAAAAAAGGTGTACAAATCATAAAAAACTATGCCAGACTCAAGTAAATTACTTCGGCTACTCTAAATCATCACCAACTAACCCTTACCACAACAAACTAAACCCAATCACTTTTAAATTACAAAAAAATGCTAGTAACCATAGCAAACTATGCCAAACTCACCTAAATTACTTCGGCTACCATAAATCATCACCAACTAACCCTTACCACAAAAAACTAAACCCAATCACTTTTAAATTACAAAAAAATGCTACTAACCATAGCAAACTATGCCAAACACACCTAAATTACTTCGGCTATCAAAAATCACCCCCAACTACACTTTACAGCAACAAACTAAGCCCAATCACTTTAAAATTACAAAAAAATGCTAAAAATCATAACAAACTATACCAGAATCACCTAAATTACTTCGACTACTGTAAATCACCCCCAAATATCCCTTACCACAACAAACCAAACCATATCATTTTAAAATTACAAAAAAAGGTGTACAAATCATAACAAACTATGCCAGACTCACCTAAATTACTTCGGCTACTCTAAATCATCACCAACTAACCCTTACCACAACAAACTAAACCCAATCACTTTTAAATTACAAAAAAATGCTACTAACCATAGCAAACTATGCCAAACTCACCTAAATTACTTCGGCTATCAAAAATCACCCCCAACTACACTTTACAGCAACAAACTAAGCCCGATTACTTTAAAATTATAAAAAAATGCTAAAAATCATAACAAACTATACCAGAATCACCTAAATTACTTCGGATACCGTAAATCACCCCCAACTATCCCTTACCACAACAAACCAAACCATATCATCTTAAAATTACAAAAAAAGCTGTACAAATCATAACAAACTATGCCAGACTCACCTAAATTACTTCGGCTACTCTAAATCATCACCAACTAACCCTTACCACAACAAACTAAACCCAATTACTTTTAAATTACAAAAAAATGCTAGTAACCATAGCAAACTATGCCAAACTCACCTAAATTACTTTGGCTACCATAAATCATCACCAACTAACTCTTACCACAACAAACTAAACCCAATCACTTTTAAATTAAAAAAAATGCTACTAACCATAGCAAACTATGCCAAACTCACCTAAATTACTTCGGCTACTCTAAATCATCACCAACTAACCCTTACCACAACAAACTTAACCCAATCACTTTTAAATTACAAAAAAATGCTACTAACCATAGCAAATTATGCCAAACTCACCTAAATTACTTCGGCTATCAAAAATCACCCCCAACTACACTTTACAGCAACAAACTAAGCCCAATCACTTAAATTACAAAAAAATGCTAAAAATCATAACAAACTATACCAGAATCACCTAAATTACTTCGGCTACCGTAAATCTCCCCCAACTATCCCTTACCACAACAAACCAAACCATATCTCCTTAAAATGACAAAAAAAGGTGTATAAATCATAACAAACTATGCCAGACTCACCTAAATTACTTCGGCTACTCTAAATCATCACCAACTAACCCTTACCACAACAAACTAAACCCAATTACTTTTAAATTACAAAAAAATGCTAGTAACCATAGCAAACTATGCCAAACTCACCTAAATTACTTCGGCTTCCATAAATCATCACCAACTAACTCTTACCACAACAAACTAAACCCAATGACTTTTAAATTTAAAAAAATGCTACTAACCATAGCAAACTATACCAAACTCACCTAAATTACTTCGGCTATCAAAAATCACCCCCAACTACACTTTACAGCAACAAACTAAGCCCAATCTCTTTAAAATTACAAAAAAATGCTAAAAATCATAACAAACTATACCAGAATCACCTAAATTACTTCGGCTACCATAAATCATCACCAACTAACCCTTACCACAACAAACTAAACCCAATCACTTTTAAATTACAAAAAAATGCTTCTAACCATAGCAAACTATGCCAAACCCACCTAAATTACTTCGGCTATCAAAAATCAACCCCAACTACACTTTACAGCAACAAACTAAGCCCAATCACTTTAAAATTACAAAAAAATTCTAAAAATTATAACAAACTATACCAGAATCACCTAAATTACTTCGGCTACCGTAAATCACCCCCAACTATCCCTTACCACAACAAACCAAACCATATCATCTTATAATTACAAAAAAAGATGTACAAATCATAACAAACTATGCCAAAATCACCTAAATTACTTCGGCTACCGTAAATCACCCCCAACTCTTCCTTACCACAAAAAACCAAACCATATCATCTTAAAATTACAAAAAAACGTGTACAAATCATAACAAACTATGCCAGACTCACCTAAATTACTTCGGCTACTCTAAATCATCACCAACTAACCCTTACCACAACAAACTAAACCCAATCACTTTTAAATTACAAAAAAATGCTAGTAACCATAGCAAACTATGCCAAGCTCACCTAAATTACTTCGGCTACTCTAAATCATCACCAACTAACCCTTACCACAACAAACTAAACCCAATCACTTTTAAATTACAAAAAAATGCTACTAACCATAGCAAACTATGCCAAACTCACCTAAATTACTTCGGCTATCGAAAATCACCCCCAACTACACTTTACAGCAACAAACTAAGCCCAATCACTTTAAAATTACAAAAAAATGCTAAAAATCATAACAAACTATACCAGAATCACCTAAATTACTTCGACTACTGTAAATCACCCCCAAATATCCCTTACCACAACAAACCAAACCATATCATTTTAAAATTACAAAAAAAGGTGTACAAATCATAACAAACTATGCCAGACTCACCTAAATTACTTCGGCTACTCTAAATCATCACCAACTAACCCTTACCACAACAAACTAAACCCAATCACTTTTAAATTACAAAAAAATGCTACTAACCATAGCAAACTATGCCAAACTCACCTAAATTACTTCGGCTATCAAAAATCACCCCCAACTACACTTTACAGCAACAAACTAAGCCCGATTACTTTAAAATTATAAAAAAATGCTAAAAATCATAACAAACTATACCAGAATCACCTAAATTACTTCGGATACCGTAAATCACCCCCAACTATCCCTTACCACAACAAACCAAACCATATCATCTTAAAATTACAAAAAAAGCTGTACAAATCATAACAAACTATGCCAGACTCACCTAAATTACTTCGGCTACTCTAAATCATCACCAACTAACCCTTACCACAACAAACTAAACCCAATTACTTTTAAATTACAAAAAAATGCTAGTAACCATAGCAAACTATGCCAAACTCACCTAAATTACTTTGGCTACCATAAATCATCACCAACTAACTCTTACCACAACAAACTAAACCCAATCACTTTTAAATTAAAAAAAATGCTACTAACCATAGCAAACTATGCCAAACTCACCTAAATTACTTTGGCTACTCTAAATCATCACCAACTAACCCTTACCACAACAAACTTAACCCAATCACTTTTAAATTACAAAAAAATGCTACTAACCATAGCAAATTATGCCAAACTCACCTAAATTACTTCGGCTATCAAAAATCACCCCCAACTACACTTTACAGCAACAAACTAAGCCCAATCACTTAAATTACAAAAAAATGCTAAAAATCATAACAAACTATACCAGAATCACCTAAATTACTTCGGCTACCGTAAATCTCCCCCAACTATCCCTTACCACAACAAACCAAACCATATCTCCTTAAAATGACAAAAAAAGGTGTATAAATCATAACAAACTATGCCAGACTCACCTAAATTACTTCGGCTACTCTAAATCATCACCAACTAACCCTTACCACAACAAACTAAACCCAATTACTTTTAAATTACAAAAAAATGCTAGTAACCATAGCAAACTATGCCAAACTCACCTAAATTACTTCGGCTTCCATAAATCATCACCAACTAACTCTTACCACAACAAACTAAACCCAATGACTTTTAAATTTAAAAAAATGCTACTAACCATAGCAAACTATACCAAACTCACCTAAATTACTTCGGCTATCAAAAATCACCCCCAACTACACTTTACAGCAACAAACTAAGCCCAATCTCTTTAAAATTACAAAAAAATGCTAAAAATCATAACAAACTATACCAGAATCACCTAAATTACTTCGGCTACCATAAATCATCACCAACTAACCCTTACCACAACAAACTAAACCCAATCACTTTTAAATTACAAAAAAATGCTTCTAACCATAGCAAACTATGCCAAACCCACCTAAATTACTTCGGCTATCAAAAATCAACCCCAACTACACTTTACAGCAACAAACTAAGCCCAATCACTTTAAAATTACAAAAAAATTCTAAAAATTATAACAAACTATACCAGAATCACCTAAATTACTTCGGCTACCGTAAATCACCCCCAACTATCCCTTACCACAACAAACCAAACCATATCATCTTATAATTACAAAAAAAGATGTACAAATCATAACAAACTATGCCAAAATCACCTAAATTACTTCGGCTACCGTAAATCACCCCCAACTCTTCCTTACCACAAAAAACCAAACCATATCATCTTAAAATTACAAAAAAACGTGTACAAATCATAACAAACTATGCCAGACTCACCTAAATTACTTCGGCTACTCTAAATCATCACCAACTAACCCTTACCACAACAAACTAAACCCAATCACTTTTAAATTACAAAAAAATGCTAGTAACCATAGCAAACTATGCCAAGCTCACCTAAATTACTTCGGCTACTCTAAATCATCACCAACTAACCCTTACCACAACAAACTAAACCCAATCACTTTTAAATTACAAAAAAATGCTACTAACCATAGCAAACTATGCCAAACTCACCTAAATTACTTCGGCTATCGAAAATCACCCCCAACTACACTTTACAGCAACAAACTAAGCCCAATCACTTTAAAATTACAAAAAAATGCTAAAAATCATAACAAACTATACCAGAATCACCTAAATTACTTCGGCTACCGTAAATCACCCCCAACTATCCCTTACCACAACAAACCAAACCATATCATTTTAAAATTACAAAAAAAGTTGTACAAATCATAACAAACTATGCCAGACTCACCTAAATTACTTCGGCTACTCTAAATCATCACCAACTAACCCTTACCACAACAAACTAAATGCAATCACTATTAAATTACAAAAAAATGCTACTAACCATAGCAAACTATGCCAAACTCACCTAAATTACTTCGGATATCAAAAATCACCCCCAACTACACTTTACAGCAACAAACTAAGCCCAATCACTTTAAAATTACAAAAAAGGTTAAAAATCATAACAAACTATACCAGAATCACCTAAATTACTTCGGCTACCGTAAATCACCCCCAACTATCACTTACCACAACAAACCAAACCATATCATCTTAAAATTACAAAAAAAGGTGTACAATTCATAACAAACTATGCCAGACTCACCTAAATTTCTTCGGCTACTCTAAACCATCACCAACTAACCCTTACCACAACAAACTAAACCCAATCACTTTTAAATTACAAAAAAATGCTACTAACCATAGCAAACTATGCCAATCTCACCTAAATTACTTCTGCTACCATAAATTATCACCAACTAAGCCTTACCACAACAAACTAAACGCAATCACTATTAAATTACAAAAAAATGCTACTAACCATAGCAAACTATGCCAAACTCACCTAAATTACTTCAGATATCAAAAATCACCCCCAACTACACTTTACAGCAACAAACTAAGCCCAATCACTTTAAAATTACAAAAAAAGTTAAAAATCATAACAAACTATACCAGAATCACCTAAATTACTTCGGCTACCGTAAATCACCCCCAACTATCCCTTACCACAACAAACCAAACCATATCATCTTAAAATTACAAAAAAAGGTGTACAAATCATAGCAAACTATGCCAAACTCAACTAAATTACTTCGGCTACTCTGAATCATCACCAACTAACCCTTACCACAACAAACTAAACCCAATCACTTTTAAATTACAAAAAAATGCTACTAATCATAGCAAAATATGACAAACTCACCTAAATTACTTCGGCTAACAAAAATCACCCCCAACTACACTTTACAGCAACAAACTAAGCCCAATCACTTTAAAATTACAAATAAATGCTAAAAATCATAACAAACTATACCAGAATCACCTAAATTACTTCGGCTACCATAAATGATCACCAACTAACCCTTACCACAACAAACTAAACCCAATCACTTTTAAATTACAAAAAAATGCTTCTAACCATAGCAAACTATGCCAAACTCACCTAAATTACTTCGGCTATCAAAAATCACCCCCAACTACACTTTACAGCAACAAACTAAGCCCAATCACTTTAAAATTACAAAAAAATTCTAAAAATTATAACAAACTATACCAGAATCACCTAAATTACTTCGGCTACCGTAAATCACCCCCAATTATCCCTTACCACAACAAACCAAACCATATCATCTTAAAATTACAAAAAAAGATGTACAAATCATAACAAACTATGCCAAAATCACCTAAATTACTTCGGCTACCGTAAATCACCCCCAACTATTCCTTACCACAAAAAACCAAACCATATCATCTTAAAATTACAAAAAAAGTTGTACAAATCATAACAAACTATGCCAGACTCACCTAAATTACTTCGGCTACTCTAAATCATCACCAACTAACCCTTACCACAACAAACTAAACCCAATCACTTTTAAAATACAAAAAAATGCTACTAACCATAGCAAACTATGCCAAACTCACCTAAATTACTTCGGCTATCAAAAATCACCCCCAACTACACTTTACAGCAACAAACTAAGCTCAATCACTTTAAAATTACAAAAAAATGTTAAAAATCATAACAAACTATACCAGAATCACCTAAATTACTTCGGCTACCGTAAATCACCCCCAACTATCCCTTACCACAACAAACCAAACCATATCATTTTAAAATTACAAAAAAAGTTGTAGAAATCATAACAAACTATGCCAGACTCACCTAAATTACTTCGGCTACTCTAAATCATCACCAACTAACCCTTACCACAACAAACTAAACGCAATCACTATTAAATTACAAAAAAATGCTACTAACCATAGGAAACTATGCCAAACTCACCTAAATTACTTCGGCTATCAAAAATCACCCCCAACTACACTTTACAGCAACAAACTAAGCCCAATCACTTTAAAATTACAAAAAAGGCTAAAAATCATAACAAACTATACCAGAATCACCTAAATTACTTCGGCTACCGTAAATCACCCCCAACTATCCCTTACCACAACAAACCAAACCATATCATCTTAAAATTACAAAAAAAGATGTACAAATCATAACAAACTAAGCCAAAATCACCTAAATTACTTCGGCTACCGTAAATCACCCCCAACTATTCCTTACCCCAAAAAACCAAACCATATCATCTTAAAATTACAAAAAAAGGTGTACAAATCATAGCAAACTATGCCAAACTCACCTAAATTACTTCGGCTACTCTAAATCATCACCAACTAACCCTTACCACAACAAACTAAACCCAATCACTTTTAAATTACAAAAAAATGCTACTAACCATAGCAAACTATGCCAAACTCACCTAAATTACTTCGGCTATCAAAAATCACCCCCAACTACACTTTACAGCAACAAACTAAGCCCAATCACTTTAAAATTACAAAAAAATGCTAAAAATCATAACAAACTATACCAGAATCACCTAAATTACTTCGGCTACCGTAAATCACCCCCAACTATCCCTTACCACAACAAACCAAACCATATCATTTTAAAATTACAAAAAAAGTTGTACAAATCATAACAAACTATGCCAGACTCACCTAAATTACTTCGGCTACTCTAAATCATCACCAACTAACCCTTACCACAACAAACTAAACGCAATCACTATTAAATTACAAAAAAATGCTACTAACCATAGGAAACTATGCCAAACTCACCTAAATTACTTCGGCTATCAAAAATCACCCCCAACTACACTTTACAGCAACAAACTAAGCCCAATCACTTTAAAATTACAAAAAAGGCTAAAAATCATAACAAACTATACCAGAATCACCTAAATTACTTCGGCTACCGTAAATCATCCCCAACTATCCCTTACCACAACAAACCAAACCATATCATCTTAAAATTACAAAAAAAGGTGTACAAATCATAACAAACTATGCCAGACTCACCTAAATTTCTTCGGCTACTCTAAATCATCACCAACTAACCCTTACCACAACAAACTAAACCCAATCACTTTTAAATTACAAAAAAATGCTACTAACCATAGCAAACTATGCCAATCTCACCTAAATTACTTCTGCTACCATAAATCATCACCAACTAAGCCTTACCACAACAAACTAAACCCAATCACTTTTAAATTACAAAAAAATGCTACTAATCATAGCAAACTATGCCAAACTCAACTAAATTACTTCGGCTACTCTAAATCATCACCAACTAACCCTTACCACAACAAACTAAACCCAATCACTCTTAAATTACAAAAAAATGCTACTAATCATAGCAAAATATGACAAACTCACCTAAATTACTTCGGCTATCAAAAATTACCCCCAACTACACTTTACAGCAACAAACTAAGCCCAATCACTTTAAAATTACAAATAAATGCTAAAAATCATAAAAAACTATACCAGAATCACCTAAATTACTTCGGCTACCGTAAATCACCCCCAACTATCCCTTACCACAACAAACCAAACCATATCATCTTAAAATTACAAAAAAAGGTGTACAAATCATAAAAAACTATGCCAGACTCACCTAAATTACTTCGGCTACTCTAAATCATCACCAACTAACCCTTACCACAACAAACTAAACCCAATCAATTTTAAATTACAAAAAAATGATTCTAACCATAGCAAACTATGCCAAACTCACCTAAATTACTTTGGCTACCATAAATCATCACCAAATAACCCTTACCACAACAAACTAAACCCAATCACTTTTAAATTACAAAAAAATGCTAAAAATCATAGCAAACTATACCAGAATTACCTAAATTACTTCGGTTATCAAAAATCACCCCCAACTACACTTTACAGCAACAAACTAAGCCCAATCACTTTAAAATTACAAAAAAATGCTAAAAATCATAACAAACTATACCAGAAACACCTAAATTACTTCGGCTACCGTAAATCACCCCCAACTATCCCTTACCACAACAAACCAAACCATATCATCTTAAAATTACAAAAAAAGGTGTACAAATCATAAAAAACTATGCCAGACTCACCTAAATTACTTCGGCTACTCTAAATCATCACCAACTAACTCTTACCACAACAAACTAAACGCAATCACTATTAAATTACAAAAAAATGCTACTAACCATGGCAAACTATGCCAAACTCACCTAAATTACTTCGGCTATCAAAAATCACCCCCAACTACACTTTACAGCAACAAACTAAGCCCAATCACTTTAAAATTACAAAAAAGGCTAAAAATCATAACAAACTATACCAGAATCACCTAAATTACTTCGGCTACCGTAAATCACCCCCAACTATCCCTTACCACAACAAACCAAACCATATCATCTTAAAATTACAAAAAAAGGTGTACAAATCATAACAAACTATGCCAGACTCACCTAAATTTCTTCGGCTACTCTAAATCATCACCAACTAACCCTTACCACAACAAACTAAACCCAATCACTTTTAAATTACAAAAAAATGTTACTAACCATAGCAAACTATGCCAATCTCACCTAAATTACTTCTGCTACCATAAATCATCACCAACTAAGCCTTACCACAACAAACTAAACCCAATCACTTTTAAATTACAAAAAAATGCTACTAATCATAGCAAACTATGCCAAACTCAACTAAATTACTTCGGCTACTCTAAATCATCACCAACTAACCCTTACCACAACAAACTAAACCCAATCACTTTTAAATTACAAAAAAATGCTACTAATCATAGCAAAATATGACAAACTCACCTAAATTACTTCGGCTATCAAAAATCACCCCCAACTACACTTTACAGCAACAAACTAAGCCCAATCACTTTAAAATTACAAATAAATGCTAAAAATCATAAAAAACTATACCAGAATCACCTAAATTACTTCGGCTACCGTAAATCACCCCCAACTATCCCTTACCACAACAAACCAAACCATATCATCTTAAAATTACAAAAAAAGGTGTACAAATCATAAAAAACTATGCCAGACTCACCTAAATTACTTCGGCTACTCTAAATAATCACCAACTAACCCTTACCACAACAAACTAAACCCAATCACTTTTAAAATACAAAAAAATGCTAGTAACCATAGCAAACTATGCCAAACTCACCTAAATTACTTCGGCTACTCTAAATCATCACCAACTAACCCTTACCACAACAAACTAAACCCAATCACTTTTAAATTACAAAAAAATGCTACTAACCATAGCAAACTATGCCAAACCCACCTAAATTACTTCGGCTATCAAAAATCACCCCCAACTACACTTTACAGCAACAAACTAAGCCCAATCACTTTAAAATTACAAAAAAATGCTAAAAATCATAACAAACTATACCAGAATCACCTAAATTACTTCGGCTACCGTAAATCACCCCCAACTATCCCTTACCACAACAAACCAAACCATATCATTTTAAAATTACAAAAAAAGTTGTACAAATCATAACAAACTATGCCAGACTCACCTAAATTACTTCGGCTACTCTAAATCATCACCAACTAACCCTTACCACAACAAACTAAACGCAATCACTATTAAATTACAAAAAAATGCTACTAACCATAGCAAACTATGCCAAACTCACCTAAATTACTTCGGCTATCAAAAATCACACCCAACTACACTTTACAGCAACAAACTAAGCCCAATCACTTTAAAATTACAAAAAAGGCTAAAAATCATAACAAACTATACCAGAATCACCTAAATTACTTCGGCTACCGTAAATCACCCCCAACTATCCCTTACCACAACAAACCAAACCATATCATCTTAAAATTACAAAAAAAGGTGTACAAATCATAACAAACTATGCCAGACTCACCTAAATTTCTTCGGCTACTCTAAATCATCACCAACTAACCCTTACCACAACAAACTAAACCCAATCACTTTTAAATTACAAAAAAATGCTACTAACCATAGCAAACTATGCCAATCTCACCTAAATTACTTCTGCTACCATAAATCATCACCAACTAAGCCTTACCACAATAAACTAAACCCAATCACTTTTAAATTACAAAAAAATGCTACTAATCATAGCAAACTATGCCAAACTCAACTAAATTACTTCGGCTACTCTAAATCATCACCAACTAACCCTTACCACAACAAACTAAACCCAATCACTTTTAAATTACAAAAAAATGCTACTAATCATAGCAAAATATGACAAACTCACCTAAATTACTTCGGCTATCAAAAATCACCCCCAACTACACTTTACAGCAACAAACTAAGCCCAATCACTTTAAAATTACAAATAAATGCTAAAAATCATAAAAAACTATACCAGAATCACCTAAATTACTTCGGCTACCGTAAATCACCCCCAACTATCCCTTACCACAACAAACCAAACCATATCATCTTAAAATTACAAAAAAAGGTGTACAAATCATAAAAAACTATGCCAGACTCACCTAAATTACTTCGGCTACTCTAAATAATCACCAACTAACCCTTACCACAAAAAACTAAACCCAATCACTTTTAAAATACAAAAAAATGCTAGTAACCATAGCAAACTATGCCAAACTCACCTAAATTACTTCGGCTACTCTAAATCATCACCAACTAACCCTTACCACAACAAACTAAACCCAATCACTTTTAAATTACAAAAAAATGCTACTAACCATAGCAAACTATGCCAAACTCACCTAAATTACTTCGGCTATCAAAAATCACCCCCAACTACACTTTACAGCAACAAACTAAGCCCAATCACTTTAAAATTACAAAAAAATGCTAAAAATCATAACAAACTATACCAGAATCACCTAAATTACTTCGGCTACCGTAAATCACCCCCAACTATCCCTTACCACAACAAACCAAACCATATCATTTTAAAATTACAAAAAAAGTTGTACAAATCATAACAAACTATGCCAGACTCACCTAAATTACTTCGGCTACTCTAAATCATCACCAACTAACCCTTACCACAACAAACTAAACGCAATCACTATTAAATTACAAAAAAATGCTACTAACCATAGCAAACTATGCCAAACTCACCTAAATTACTTCGGCTATCAAAAATCACCCCCAACTACACTTTACAGCAACAAACTAAGCCCAATCACTTTAAAATTACAAAAAAGGCTAAAAATCATAACAAACTATACCAGATTCACCTAAATTACTTCGGCTACCGTAAATCACCCCCAACTATCCCTTACCACAACAAACCAAACCATATCATCTTAAAATTACAAAAAAAGGTGTACAAATCATAACAAACTATGCCAGACTCACCTAAATTTCTTCGGCTACTCTAAATCATCACCAACTAACCCTTACCACAACAAACTAAACCCAATCACTTTTAAATTACAAAAAAATGCTACTAACCATAGCAAACTATGCCAAACTCACCTAAATTACTTCGGCTATCAAAAATCACCCCCAACTACACTTTACAGCAACAAACTAAGCCCAATCACTTTAAAATTACAAATAAATGCTAAAAATCATAAAAAACTATACCAGAATCACCTAAATTACTTCGGCTACCGTAAATCACCCCCAACTATCCCTTACCACAACAAACCAAACCATATCATCTTAAAATTACAAAAAAAGGTGTACAAATCATAAAAAACTATGCCAGACTCACCTAAATTACTTCGGCTACTCTAAATAATCACCAACTAACCCTTACCACAACAAACTAAACCCAATCACTTTTAAAATACAAAAAAATGCTAGTAACCATAGCAAACTATGCCAAACTAACCTAAATTAATTCGGCTACCATAAATCATCACCAACTATCCCTTACCACAACAAACCAAATCATATCATCTTAAAATTACAAAAAAAGGTGTACAAATCATAACAAACTATGCCAGACTCATCTAAATTACTTCAGCTACTCTAAATCATCACCAACTAACCCTTACCACAACAAACTAAACCCAATCACTTTTAAATTACAAAAAAATGCTAGTAACCATGGAAAACTATGCCAAACTCACCTAAATTACTTCGGCTACCATAAATCATCACCAACTAACCCTTACCACAACAAACTAAACCCAATTACTTTTAAATTACAAAAAAATGCTACTAACCATAGCAAACTATGCCAAACTCACCTAAATTACTTCGGCTATCAAAAATCACCCCCAACTACACTTTACAGCAACAAACTAAGCCCAATCACTTTAAAATTACAAAAAAATGCTAAAAATCATAACAAACTATACCAGAATCACCTAAATTACTTCGGCGACTGTAAATCACCCCCAACTATCCCTTACCACAACAATCCAAACCATATCATCTTAAAATTACAAAAAAGGTGTACAAATCATAACAAACTATGCCAGACTCACCTAAATTACTTCGGCTATTCTAAATCATCACCAACTAACCCTTACCACAACAAACTAAACCCAATCACTTTTAAATTACAAAAAAATACTAGTAACCATAGCAAACTATGCCAAACTAACCTAAATTAATTCGGCTACCATAAATCATCACCAACTAACCCTTACCACAACAAACTAAACCCAATCATTTTAAATGACAAAAAAATGCTACTAACCATAGCAAACTATGCTAAACTCACCTAAATTACTTCGGCTATCAAAAATCTCCCCCAACTACACTTTACTGCTTCAAACTAAGCGCAATCACTTTAAAATTACAAAAAAATGCTAAAAATCATAACAAACTATACCAGAATCACCTAAATTACTTCGGCTACCGTAAATCACCCCCAACTATCCCTCACCACAACAAACCAAACCATATCATCGTAAAATTACAAAAAAAGGTGTGCAAATCATAACAAACTATGCCAGACTTACCTAAATTACTTCGGCTACCGTAAATCACCCCCAACTATCCCTTACCACAACAAACCAAACCATATCATCTTAAAATTACAAAAAAAGGTGTACAAATCATAACTAAGCCTTACCACAACAAACTAAACCCAATCACTTTTAAATTACAAAAAAATGCTAGTAACCATAGCAAACTATGCCAAACTCACCTAAATTACTTCGGCTACCATAAATCATCACCAACTAACCCTTACCACAACAAACTAAACCCAATCACTTTTAAATTACAAAAAAATGCTACTAACCATAGCAAACTAGGCCAAACTCACATAAATTACTTCGGCTATCAAAAATCACCCCCAACTACACTTTACAGCAACAAACTAAGCCCAATCACTTTAAAATTACAAAAAAATGCTAAAAATTATAACAAACTATACCAGAATTACCTAAATTACTTCGGCTACCGTAAATCACCTCCAATTATCCCTTACCACAACAAACCAAACCATATCATCTTAAAATTACAAAAAAAGGTTTACAAATCATAACAAACTATACCAGAATCACCTAAATTACTTCGGCTACCTTAAATCACCCCCAACTATCCCTTACCACAACAAACCAAACCATATCATCTTAAAATTACAAAAAAAGGTGTACAAATCATAACAAACTATGCCAGACTTACCTAAATTACTTGGCTACTCTAAATCATCACCAACTAACCCTTACCACAACAAACTAAACCCAATCACTTTTAAATTACAAAAAAATGCTACTAACCATAGCAAACTAGGCCAAACTCACATAAATTACTTCGGCTATCAAAAATCACCCCCAACTACACTTTACAGCAACAAACTAAGCCCAATCACTTTAAAATTACAAAAAAATGCTAAAAATTATAACAAACTATACCAGAATTACCTAAATTACTTCGGCTACCGTAAATCACCTCCAATTATCCCTTACCACAACAAACCAAACCATATCATCTTAAAATTACAAAAAAAGGTTTACAAATCATAACAAACTATACCAGAATCACCTAAATTACTTCGGCTACCTTAAATCACCCCCAACTATCCCTTACCACAACAAACCAAACCATATCATCTTAAAATTACAAAAAAAGGTTTACAAGTCATAACAAACTATGCCAGACTCCCTGAGGGTTGAGATACCTACCGGGGGCGTCCCCAGGTGGTGGATAGGGGAACGGTGGATGCCTTAACGGGCTGAAACTAGTGGGAGTAAGTAGGGAAGCCTCAGGAGTAAAACGCTGCATGGTGGAGCGAAAACAACCGCCGCCAACCATCTCCCACGTGTTTGTGCCGTGCGTGGCGTCCCGTGACGGAGGATGAAAGGATCCTGGTGGTTGAGTTTGGCCCAGGTACGCCTGGAGTCCCAGCAACACACCACTTTGGCCTGGATTTCTCCTAGACGGGCGGTCGGAACTAACCCACTCCGATCAACCGGCTGTGTCGTCCCGTCAGAGGGCCGATAGGGTGAGACTTCTGGAGGCAGAGGGGCGCGTGGGAGACTGCAAAGCTGGGCACCGGTGGCTCCGGTGTACAGCGACGCACAACCTCCTCTCTGCGTTGCTCGCCTCTGGGGTCTATATCCAAACAGTAGCCCTGACGTCCACATGGGCTTGCCATGTGGCGTCTCCGTATGGGACTCCGTGGTGGGTGGGGAGCTGGGAGGATGAAACCCCAAACTCAGGTATGGACAATACAAAAGCCAACCAAAAAACAGTGGCTGAGCGCCAACGCTCGCCACAACCACCAACAGTGGCAGAGCAGCCATGCTCGCCACAAAAAACATCCATTCCTTCACAGGAATGGAAAGAGGCCCGACGCAGAGGAAAGCGACTCTGCGGGGCGGAGGTCAAGAGGAGGAAGAGGGCAAAAATGCAGGCTGCTGCCCAAGCACAGCCTTCACCGCTGCCCTCTACCTCTGGCGGACCAAAACAAGCGCAGGCAGTGCCTTCCAAAGGTGTGCCGCCTCCGAAAAGGGGACAACGTCCCCCCAAGGAGGCTAGGAAGCCTAGCGGTGTGCCGCCGGCGTCAACAAAAACCAGGGGAGCAAACCCCCCCTCGAAAAAACGCAGCCGGTCGGATAATTCGGCGGAGGTGACGCCGAGACGTCACAAAAGGACCAGAACGGCCCCTCCACCGACCAGCTATAAAGAAGCAGCCACGAGCCACCTCAAGGTTGCAATAATAGATAGGAGCAACCCCCTCGGCAAAATAACTGCAGAGAGGGCCGCTCTTGTCAAACGAGCCATGACGGAGGCCCTCGACAAAACAATACTGTCGCCTTCGTCAAGCTCGCAAACTCCAACGTTCTAGTCGTGGACATACTCTGGTGAGATAATCAGGGTTGTCTGCGACAACGACAAAGGAATACAGTGGCTTAAGGCCACTGTAAACACCCTAAAGCCCTGGAAGGACGCCGAGCTAGCCGTCATCCGTTCGGACCAGCTTCCTAGGCTGACGAAGGCATCGCTCTGGATCCCTGAGGAGGAGGAAACTCCCCTCGTCGAGAAGGAGCTTGTCATCCGTCGCCTAGCGAGTCAGAACGCGGAGGTGACGGTGGGCAAATGGTGCGTCTTCCACCATGAGGCGAAGACCAACTCGCGAGGGCATCTCCTCGTCTTCGGCATCGGAGATGAGGACATGAAGACCCTAAGAGAGGAAGGCATGAAGATTTCTTATCTCTTCCGCCACCTCACCCTGAGGGTCAAACGGGAAGAACCAGGAAAGGAGGAAGCAGCAACAGACGAAGCTGCACCTCCAGACCTGGAAACAACAGCGGCCAAGGCAGCCTCCCCACAAGGGATGGAAACCGAGGCCACCAACTAAAAAAAAACAACCACCAGGCAGCCCAATGGGCACTGCAAACAAGGAGGTAAAAATAGTCCAGTGCAATCTGCACCATAGCAGGGCTGCAACGGCAACTTTATGCCGGCACCTGGATATGGATCAGAATGCACTGGCACTAATTCAGGAACCCTGGATAGTCAAATCCAAGATTTCAGGGTTATCAAAACTAACTGGACGCACTTTTAGCACGCCCACTACAGAGAAGCCGAGGACAGCGGTCTACGTCCCTCGGCATATAAAAACCGAACCACTCCAACACCTGTCAACATCTGACCTAACGGCCGTAAAGGTGGAATGGGTAGTGGCCGGCAAACCGACCGCTTTAGTCCTAGCTTCAGCGTACCTCCCAATAGACGCGACCATCCCACCACCAACAAGGGAACTGGAGGACCTGATAGCGTACTGTCACTCCCAGAAATGGGAAGTCATCGTGGGATGCGACGCAAACGCACACCACGTGACCTGGGGCAGTAAGGACAACAACGCAAGGGGTGAGTCTCTTTTCGATTACATAAGCGGAAACAACCTCTGCATCACCAACAGAGGCTGCGTTCCGACATTTGTCAACGCTAAGAGTCAAACTGTAATAGATATAACGATCGCTACGGCGCACATATCGAGAACAATCCGCAACTGGCGCGTATCAGATTCGATTACGATGTCTGACCACCAGTGGATAAAATTCGAAATCGACCTCACTAGGACACCCGCGAGATTGTTTAGGGACCCCCGAAGGACAGACAGAGATAAATATCTCAGTCAACTCCGGGAGGGACTTAAACATACACAATGTCGCGCACCTAACAGCTGCGTCGAAATAGAACAATATGTCAAGGACATACAAAATAAGATTAAAAAAGCTTTTGAAACATCCTGCCCCCTGAGGACATCGGCTCAACCTGGAGAAGCTACCAAATGGTGGACCCAGGAATTGAGCGACCTCAAAATTAGAACTCGGGCAGCTTTCAACAAAGCCAAACGAAAGGGACCCGGCTCAGACTGGGACCAATACAAAACACTCCTAAGAGAGTTTAAAAAAACAGTCAGGAAAAGACAAAGAGCAGCGTGGAGAGCCTACTGCGAGGAGATCGAAAATCACTCGCAGGTGGCAAGACTTTATAAGATCCTCGCAAAAGATAAGGAGCATGACTTGGGTCTCCTAACCAAGGAAGATGGTACACGAACCACCGACCTACAAGAAAGCCTAGAGCTGCTTATGCAGACTCACTTCCCGGACTCGGTTCCAACCGAAGGGGAAGAATGGCCAGAAGAACCTGACACCAACCCTTCGGATCCGGAATGGGAAATTTCAGAACGAATTGTTGGAGAAGAAAGAATAAGATGGGCACTACAGAGCTTCTCTCCATTCAAATCACCAGGAAGCGACGGCATACATCCAGCACTACTCCAGTGGGGCCTGGAAGAACTGCTGCCGCACCTGGTGGGACTGTTCAGGTCGTGCCTTGCACACCAGTACATCCCAAAAGACTGGAGAGAGGTAAAAGCCGTGCTCATCCCAAAAGCGGGGAGAATGGATTACACCACCCCCAAAGCATACCGGTCCATAAGCCTGACCTCGTTCTTACTAAAGACGATGGAAATACTGTGCGAACGCCACCTGAGGGAAACAATTGCTGACACATTGCATCCCAACCAACAGGCATACACTCCAGGCAGATCCACTGACAGTGCCCTACACTTGGTCACTAGTTGGATTGAAAGATCATTGGACAACAAAGAGTCCACCCTGGGTATATTTCTAGACATAGAAGGTGCATTTGATAAAACCACCTTCCAAAAGATTGATGCAGCCCTGACGGAAAGGAACGTACACCCCACCATCCGGGGCTGGATAGCAAACATGCTCTCAAACAGAGCAGTAAAAATCAGTGTGGGAGACAAGATGGTGAGATGTAAAGTCGCGAGAGGCTGTCCGCAGGGCGGAGTTTTATCTCCGCTGCTGTGGAACTTGGTTCTCGACAGCCTTTTGCGTCGACTCAACTCCCAAGGCTTCTACACCATTGCATACGCAGACGATTTAACAATCCTGCTTAGTGGTAAGTTCGAAAGCATCCTGTGCGACAGAGCACAGGAGGCGCTGAGAATAACTGAAAAATGGTGCAGAGAACACACTCTGTCTGCAAACCCCAGGAAGACAGAGATGGTTCTCTTCACGAAAAAAAGAAAGACGGAGAAGCTAAAAGCACCAAGCTTTCTAAACACAAAACTAAGCTTTGCGACCGAAGTGAAATACCTTGGAGTAACCTTTGATAGCAAGCTAACATGGAACCTTCACATCGACAGAAGGATAAAAAAGGCGTACATCTTCTACGAGCAGTGCCGCAGGACCGTGGGGAAAACCTGGGGAATGAAACCCAAGGTCCTGATGTGGGTATACACTGCAATTGTGAGACCGATGATTGCCTATGGTAGCGTCGTCTGGTGGCCAAAAAGTCAACAGACAACAGCCAAACACAAACTTAGCCGACCACAGAGAACCGCATGTCTGTGCATAACCGGCGCTATGCGGACAACACCGACACGAGCGATGGAAGTGATGTTGTGCTTGCCACCACTTGATATCTATCTCGAGGAAACGGCACTGACAACGATGGCACGCCTCAAGAGTCTCGGTGTACAGTCCAGCGTAGGATGTGGCGAGATAAGGCGCCGACTGTGGGATGAGGCGGTCAAGAAGATACCTCAACTACAGGCAGGCACCAATGATATCTCCCCCCAGTTTGTCTTTAACAAACCCTACGCAATCGACATAAAACCAAACGAAACATCCGATGAAGAGACCATAAAGGTCTTCACGGATGGATCGAAAAAGAAAGAAGGAGCGGGCTGTGGAATATTTTCAAGAAGCCTGCGAATTCGAAGCAGCTGGACTATGGATAAATACGCCAGCGTAACGGATACCGAGCTGGCAGGTATATCCATAGCCGCAAAAGAAATTGCACGCAGACAGGCCAGCGGCAAAAAGATACGAATCTACACAGATAGTAGACAAGCACTACTGTCCCTTCAAAGATACAAAACTGTATCGAGGGCAGTATTAGAAACCCATAAAGCGCTCGCGGAGATCGCCACAGCGAACACAATTTCTGTTTGCTGGGTTAGAGGCCACGCGGAAAACATGGGTAACATAAAAGCTGACGAGTTGGCGGCGAGGGCAGCCAAAAGAAAGATCTTAGGCCCCTCAAATACGCTATCAACCTCAGCAAGAACAAAACTTATAAAGGAAAACACCCACTCTCAATTCAAAGAGAGATAGGATGACACAACCAGCTGTCGCCATGCCAAGGAATTACTAATGTATCCTAGCAAGGACGCAGCAAACAAATTTTTGACAATGACCAAGAAGAACCTGCGCCTCACGACTGGCATTCTGACCGGGCACTGTCATTTAAGAAAACACCTTCACCAAATGAAGCTAGAACACACACCACTTTGTAGAGGATGTGAACAAGAAGACGAAACAGTGCAGCACGTACTTTGCGAATGCACTGCGCTTTCGTCCATCAGAGAATCCATACTTGGGGACAAATGGCCATCAATGGCCAACATAAGGGAGATCCCCCTGGGCACGGTGGTCAACTATTTCAACCAAATAGGATGGCTATCGACCCAGCTGGAGTGATCCCCTAACGGAGGCAGGACAAGGGGCCCGCTGGGGCCTAAGTCCAGTGGTCGCACAGACTACCCTCCACTAATTTACATACATACATACTTCGGCTACCGTAAATCACCCCCAACTATCCCTTACCACAACAAACCAAACCATATCATTTTAAAATTACAAAAAAAGTTGTACAAATCATAACAAACTATGCCAGACTCACCTAAATTACTTCGGCTACTCTAAATCATCACCAACTAACCCTTACCACAACAAACTAAACGCAATCTCTATTAAATTACAAAAAAATGCTACTAACCATAGCAAACTATGCCAAACTCACCTAAATTACTTCGGCTATCAAAAATCACACCCAACTACACTTTACAGCAACAAACTAAGCCCAATCACTTTAAAATTACAAAAAAGGCTAAAAATCATAACAAACTATACCAGAATCACCTAAATTACTTCGGCTACCGTAAATCACCCCCAACTATCCCTTACCACAACAAACCAAACCATATCATCTTAAAATTACAAAAAAAGGTGTACAAATCATAACAAACTATGCCAGACTCACCTAAATTTCTTCGGCTACTCTAAATCATCACCAACTAACCCTTACCACAACAAACTAAACCCAATCACTTTTAAATTACAAAAAAATGCTACTAACCATAGCAAACTATGCCAATCTCACCTAAATTACTTCTGCTACCATAAATCATCACCAACTAAGCCTTACCACAATAAACTAAACCCAATCACTTTTAAATTACAAAAAAATGCTACTAATCATAGCAAACTATGCCAAACTCAACTAAATTACTTCGGCTACTCTAAATCATCACCAACTAACCCTTACCACAACAAACTAAACCCAATCACTTTTAAATTACAAAAAAATGCTACTAATCATAGCAAAATATGACAAACTCACCTAAATTACTTCGGCTATCAAAAATCACCCCCAACTACACTTTACAGCAACAAACTAAGCCCAATCACTTTAAAATTACAAATAAATGCTAAAAATCATAAAAAACTATACCAGAATCACCTAAATTACTTCGGCTACCGTAAATCACCCCCAACTATCCCTTACCACAACAAACCAAACCATATCATCTTAAAATTACAAAAAAAGGTGTACAAATCATAAAAAACTATGCCAGACTCACCTAAATTACTTCGGCTACTCTAAATAATCACCAACTAACCCTTACCACAACAAACTAAACCCAATCACTTTTAAAATACAAAAAAATGCTAGTAACCATAGCAAACTATGCCAAACTCACCTAAATTACTTCGGCTACTCTAAATCATCACCAACTAACCCTTACCACAACAAACTAAACCCAATCACTTTTAAATTACAAAAAAATGCTACTAACCATAGCAAACTATGCCAAACTCACCTAAATTACTTCGGCTATCAAAAATCACCCCCAACTACACTTTACAGCAACAAACTAAGCCCAATCACTTTAAAATTACAAAAAAATGCTAAAAATCATAACAAACTATACCAGAATCACCTAAATTACTTCGGCTACCGTAAATCACCCCCAACTATCCCTTACCACAACAAACCAAACCATATCATTTTAAAATTACAAAAAAAGTTGTACAAATCATAACAAACTATACCAGACTCACCTAAATTACTTCGGCTACTCTAAATCATCACCAACTAACCCTTACCACAACAAACTAAACGCAATCATTATTAAATTACAAAAAAATGCTACTAACCATAGCAAACTATGCCAAACTCACCTAAATTACTTCGGCTATCAAAAATCACCCCCAACTACACTTTACAGCAACAAACTAAGCCCAATCACTTTAAAATTACAAAAAAGGCTAAAAATCATAACAAACTATACCAGATTCACCTAAATTACTTCGGCTACCGTAAATCACCCCCAACTATCCCTTACCACAACAAACCAAACCATATCATCTTAAAATTACAAAAAAAGGTGTACAAATCATAACAAACTATGCCAGACTCACCTAAATTTCTTCGGCTACTCTAAATCATCACCAACTAACCCTTACCACAACAAACTAAACCCAGTCACTTTTAAATTACAAAAAAATGTTACTAACCATAGCAAACTATGCCAATCTCACCTAAATTACTTCTGCTACCATAAATCATCACCAACTAAGCCTTACCACAACAAACTAAACCCAATCACTTTTAAATTACAAAAAAATGCTACTAATCATAGCAAACTATGCCAAACTCAACTAAATTACTTCGGCTACTCTAAATCATCACCAACTAACCCTTACCACAACAAACTAAACCCAATCACTTTTAAATTACAAAAAAATGCTACTAATCATAGCAAAATATGACAAACTCACCTAAATTACTTCGGCTATCAAAAATCACCCCCAACTACACTTTACAGCAACAAACTAAGCCCAATCATTTTAAAATTACAAATAAATGCTAAAAATCATAAAAAACTATACCAGAATCACCTAAATTACTTCGGCTACCGTAAATCACCCCCAACTATCCCTTACCTCAACAAACCAAACCATATCATCTTAAAATTACAAAAAAAGGTGTACAAATCATAGAAAACTATGCCAGACTCACCTAAATTACTTCGGCTACTCTAAATCATCACCAACTAACCCTTACCACAACAAACTAAACCCAATCAATTTTAAATTACAAAAAAATGATTCTAACCATAGCAAACTATGCCAAACTCACCTAAATTACTTTGGCTACCATAAATCATCACCAAATAACCCTTGCCACAACAAACTAAACCCAATGACTTTTAAATTACAAAAAAATGCTAAAAATCATAGCAAACTATACCAGAATTACCTGAATTACTTCGGTTATCAAAAATCACCCCCAACTACACTTTACAGCAACAAACTAAGCCCAATCTCTTTAAAATTACAAAAAAATGCTAAAAATCATAACAAACTATACCAGAATCACCTAAATTACTTCGGCTACCGTAAATCACCCCCAACTATCCCTTACCACAACAAACCAAACCATATCATCTTAAAATTACAAAAAAAGGTGTACAAATCATAAAAAACTATGCCAGACTCACCTAAATTACTTCGGCTACTCTAAATCATCACCAACTAACCCTTACCACAACAAACTAAACCCAATCACTTTTAAATTACAAAAAACTGCTACTAACCATAGCAAACTATGCCAAACTCACCTAAATTACTTCGGCTATCAAAAATCACTTAACTTACTTCGGCTACTCTAAATCATCACCAACTAACCCTTACCACAACAAACTAAACCCAATTACTTTTAAATTAAAAAAAAATGCTAGTAACCATAGCAAACTATGCCAAACTCATCTAAATTACTTCGGCTACCATAAATCATCACCAACTAACTCTTACCACAACAAACAAAACCCAATCAATTTTAAATTACAAAAAAATGCTACTAACCATAGCAAACTATGCCAAACTCACCTAAATTACTTCGGCTGTCAAAAATCACCCCCAACTACACCTTACAGCAACAAACTAAGCCCAATCACTTTAAAATAACAAAAAAATGATATAAATCATAACAAACTATACCAGAATCACCTAAATTACTTCGGCTACCGTAAATCTCCCCCAACTATCCCTTACCACAACAAACCAAACCATATCTTCTTAAAATGACAAAAAAAGGTGTACAAATCATAACAAACTATGCCAGACTCACCTAAATTACTTCGGCTACTCTAAATCATCACCAACTAACCCTTACCACAACAAACTAAACCCAATCACTTTTAAATTACAAAAAAATGCTAGTAACCATAGCAAACTATGCCAAACTCACCTAAATTACTTCGGCTACCATAAATCATCACCAACTAACTCTTACCACAACAAACAAAACCCAATCAATTTTAAATTACAAAAAAATGCTACTAACCATAGCAAACTATGCCAAACTCACCTAAATTACTTCGGCTGTCAAAAATCACCCCCAACTACACCTTACAGCAACAAACTAAGCCCAATCACTTTAAAATTACAAAAAAATGATAAAAATCATAACAAACTATACCAGAATTACCTAAATTACTTCGGCTACCGTAAATCACCCCCAACTATCCCTTACCACAACAAACCAAACCATATCATCTTAAAATTACAAAAAAAGGTGTACAAATCATAACAAACTATGCGAGACTCACCTAAATTACTTCGGCTACTCTAAATCATCACCAACTAACCATTACCACAAAAACTAAACCCAATCACTTTGAAATTACAAAAAAATGCTACTAACCATAGCAAACTATGCCAAACTCACCTAAATTACTTCGGCTATCAAAAATCACCCCTAACTACACTTTACAGCAACAAACTAAGCCCAATCACTTTAAAATTGCAAAAGAATGCAAAAAATCATAACAAGCTATACCAGAATCACCTAAATTACTTCGGCTACCGTAAACCACCCCCAACTATCCCTTACCACAACAAACCAAACCATATCATCTTAAAATTACAAAAAAAGGTGTACAAATCATAACATACTAAGACAGACTCACCTAAATTACTTCGGCTACTCTAAATCATCACCAACTAACCCTTACCACAACAAACTAAACCCAATCACTTTTAAATTACAAAAAAATGCTAGAAACCATAGCAAGCTATGCCAAACTCACCTAAATTTCTTCGGCTACCATAAATCATCACCAACTATCCCTTACCACAACAAACTATACCCAATCAATTTTAAATTACAAAAAAATGCTACTAACCATAGCAAACTATGCCAAACTCACCTAAATTACTTCGGCTATCAAAAATCATCCCCAACTACACTTTACAGCAACAAACTACGCCCAATCACTTTAAAATTACAAAAAAATGCTAAAAATCATAACAAACTATACCAGAATCACCTAAATTACTTCGGCTACCGTAAATCACCCCCAACTATCTCTTACCACAACAAACCAAACCATATCTTCTTAAAATGACAAAAAAAGGTGTACAAATCATAACAAACTCTTCCAGACTCACCTAAATTACTTCGGCTACTCTAAATCATCACCAACTAACCCTTACCACAACAAACTAAACCCAATCACATTTAAATTACATAAAATGCTAGTAACCATAGCAAACTATGCCAAACTCACCTAAATTACTTCGGCTACCATAAATCATCACCATCTAACTCTTACCACAACAAACTAAACCCAATCACTTTTAAATTACAAAAAAATGCTACTAACCATAGCAAACTATGCCAAACTCACCTAAATTACTTCGGCTGTCAAAAATCACCCCCAACTACACCTTACAGCAACAAACTAAGCCCAATCACTTTAAAATTACAAAAAAATGATAAAAATCATAACAAACTATACCAGAATCACCTAAATTACCTCGTTAAACGTAAATCACCCCCAACTATCCCTTACCACAACAAACCAAACCATATCATCTTAAAATTACAAAAAAAGGTGTACAAATCATAACAAAATTTGCCAGACTCACCTAAATTACTTCGGCTACTCTAAATCATCACCAACTAACCCTTACCACAAAAACTAAACCCAATCACTTTTAAATTACAAAAAAATGCTACTTACCATAGCAAACTATGCCAAACTCACCTAAATTACTTCGGCTATCAAAAATCACCCCCAACAACACTTTAGAGCAACAAACTAAGCCCAATCACTTTAAAATTGCAAAAAATGCAAAAAATCATAACAAACTATACCAGATTCACCTAAATTACTTCGGCTACCGTAAATCACCCCCAACTATCCCTTACCACAACAAACCAAACCATATCATCTTAAAATTACAAAAAAAGGTGTACAAATCATAACAAACTATGCCAGACTCACCTAAATTTCTTCGGCTACTCTAAATCATCACCAACTAACCCTTACCACAACAAACTAAACCCAATCACTTTTAAATTACAAAAAAATGCTACTAACCATAGCAAACTATGCCAATCTCACCTAAATTACTTCTGCTACCATAAATCATCACCAACTAAGCCTTACCACAACAAACTACAACTAAGCCTTACCACAACAAACTAAACCCAATCACTTTTAAATTACAAAAAAATGCTACTAATCATAGCAAACTATGCCAAACTCAACTAAATTACTTCGGCTACTCTAAATCATCACCAACTAACCCTTACCACAACAAACTAAACCCAATCACTTTTAAATTACAAAAAAATGCTACTAATCATAGCAAAATATGACAAACTCACCTAAATTACTTCGGCTATCAAAAATCACCCCCAACTACACTTTACAGCAACAAACTAAGCCCAATCACTTTAAAATTACAAATAAATGCTAAAAATCATAAAAAACTATACCAGAATCACCTAAATTACTTCGGCTACCGTAAATCACCCCCAACTATCCCTTACCACAACAAACCAAACCATATCATCTTAAAATTACAAAAAAAGGTGTACAAATCATAGAAAACTATGCCAGACTCACCTAAATTACTTCGGCTACTCTAAATCATCACCAACTAACCCTTACCACAACAAACTAAACCCAATCAATTTTAAATTACAAAAAAATGATTCTAACCATAGCAAACTATGCCAAACTCACCTAAATTACTTTGGCTACCATAAATCATCACCAAATAACCTTTACCACAACAAACTAAACCCAATGACTTTTAAATTACAAAAAAATGCTAAAAATCATAGCAAACTATACCAGAATTACCTAAATTACTTCGGTTATCAAAAATCACCCCCAACTACACTTTACAGCAACAAACTAAGCCCAATCTCTTTAAAATTACAAAAAAATGCTAAAAATCATAACAAACTATACCAGAATCACCTAAATTACTTCGGCTACCGTAAATCACCCCCAACTATCCCTTACCACAACAAACCAAACCATATCATCTTAAAATTACAAAAAAAGGTGTACAAATCATAAAAAACTATGCCAGACTCACCTAAATTACTTCGGCTACTCTAAATCATCACCAACTAACCCTTACCACAACAAACTAAACCCAATCACTTTTAAATTACAAAAAAATGCTACTAACCATAGCAAACTATGCCAAACTCACCTAAATTACTTCGGCTATCAAAAATCACTTAACTTACTTCGGCTACTCTAAATCATCACCAAATAACCCTTACCACAACAAACTAAACCCAATTACTTTTAAATTAAAAAAAAATGCTAGTAACCATAGCAAACTATGCCAAACTCACCTAAATTACTTCGGCTACCATAAATCATCACCAACTAACTCTTACCACAACAAACAAAACCCAATCAATTTTAAATTACAAAAAAATGCTACTAACCATAGCAAACTATGCCAAACTCACCTAAATTACTTCGGCTGTCAAAAATCACCCCCAACTACACCTTACAGCAACAAACTAAGCCCAATCACTTTAAAATTACAAAAAAATGATAAAAATCATAACAAACTATACCAGAATCACCTAAATTACTTCGGCTACCGTAAATCTCCCCCAACTATCCCTTACCACAACAAACCAAACCATATCTTCTTAAAATGACAAAAAAAGGTGTACAAATCATAACAAACTATGCCAGACTCACCTAAATTACTTCGGCTACTCTAAATCATCACCAACTAACCCTTACCACAACAAACTAAACCCAATCACTTTTAAATTACAAAAAAATGCTAGTAACCATAGCAAACTATGCCAAACTCACCTAAATTACTTCGGCTACCATAAATCATCACCAACTAACTCTTACCACAACAAACAAAACCCAATCAATTTTAAATTACAAAAAAATGCTACTAACCATAGCAAACTATGCCAAACTCACCTAAATTACTTCGGCTGTCAAAAATCACCCCCAACTACACCTTACAGCAACAAACTAAGCCCAATCACTTTAAAATTACAAAAAAATGATAAAAATCATAACAAACTATACCAGAATTACCTAAATTACTTCGGCTACCGTAAATCACCCCCAACTATCCCTTACCACAACAAACCAAACCATATCATCTTAAAATTACAAAGAAAGGTGTACAAATCATAACAAACTATGCGAGACTCACCTAAATTACTTCGGCTACTCTAAATCATCACCAACTAACCATTTCCACAAAAACTAAACCCAATCACTTTGAAATTACAAAAAAATGCTACTAACCATAGCAAACTATGCCAAACTCACCTAAATTACTTCGGCTATCAAAAATCACCCCCAACTACACTTTACAGCAACAAACTAAGCCCAATCACTTTAAAATTGCAAAAGAATGCAAAAAATCATAACAAGCTATACCAGAATCACCTAAATTACTTCGGCTACCGTAAACCACCCCCAACTATCCCTTACCACAACAAACCAAACCATATCATCTTAAAATTACAAAAAAAGGTGTACAAATCATAACATACTAAGACAGACTCACCTAAATTACTTCGGCTACTCTAAATCATCACCAACTAACCCTTACCACAACAAACTAAACCCAATCACTTTTAAATTACAAAAAAATGCTAGAAACCACAGCAAGCTATGCCAAACTCACCTAAATTACTTCGGCTACCATAAATCATCACCAACTATCCCTTACCACAACAAACTATACCCAATCAATTTTAAATTACAAAAAAATGCTACTAACCATAGCAAACTATGCCAAACTCACCTAAATTACTTCGGCTATCAAAAATCATCCCCAACTACACTTTACAGCAACAAACTACGCCCAATCACTTTAAAATTACAAAAAAATGCTAAAAATCATAACAAACTATACCAGAATCACCTAAATTACTTCGGCTACCGTAAATCACCCCCAACTATCCCTTACCACAACAAACCAAACCATATCTTCTTAAAATGACAAAAAAAGGTGTACAAATCATAACAAACTCTTCCAGACTCACCTAAATTACTTCGGCTACTCTAAATCATCACCAACTAACCCTTACCACAACAAACTAAACCCAATCACATTTAAATTACATAAAATGCTAGTAACCATAGCAAACTATGCCAAACTCACCTAAATTACTTCGGCTACCATAAATCATCACCATCTAACTCTTACCACAACAAACTAAACCCAATCACTTTTAAATTACAAAAAAATGCTACTAACCATAGCAAACTATGCCAAACTCACCTAAATTACTTCGGCTGTCAAAAATCACCCCCAACTACACCTTACAGCAATAAACTAAGCCCAATCACTTTAAAATTACAAAAAAATGATAAAAATCATAACAAACTATACCAGAATCACCTAAATTACCTCGCTAAACGTAAATCACCCCCAACTATCCCTTACCACAACAAACCAAACCATATCATCTTAAAATTACAAAAAAAGGTGTACAAATCATAACAAAATTTGCCAGACTCACCTAAATTACTTCGGCTACTCTAAATCATCACCATCTAACCCTTACCACAAAAACTAAACCCAATCACTTTTAAATTACAAAAAAATGCTACTTACCATAGCAAACTATGCCAAACTCACCTAAATTACTTCGGCTATCAAAAATCACCCCCAACAACACTTTAGAGCAACAAACTAAGCCCAATCACTTTAAAATTGCAAAAAATGCAAAAAATCATAACAAACTATACCAGAATCACCTAAATTACTTGGCTACAGTAAATCACCCCCAACTATCCCTTACCACAACAAACCAAACCATATCATCTTAAAATTACAAAAAAAGCTGTACAAATCATAACAAACTATGCCAGACTCACCTAAATTACTTCGGCTACTCTAAATCATCACCAACTTACCCTTACCACAACAAACTAAACCCAATCACTTTTAAATTACAAAAAAATGCTAGTAACCATAGCAAACTATGCCAAACTCACCTAAATTACTTCGGCTACCATAAATCATCACCAACTAACTCTTACCACAACAAACTAAACCCAATCACTTTTAAATTAAAAAAAATGCTACTAACCATAGCAAACTATGCCAAACTCACCTAAATTACTTCGGCTATCAAAAATCACCTCCAACTACACTTTACAGCAACAAACTAAGCCTAATCACTTTAAAATTACAAAAAAAATGCTAAAAATCATAACAAACTATACCAGAATCACCTAAATTACTTCGGCTACCGTAAATCACACCCAACTATCCCTTACCACAACAAAATCAAACCACATCATCTTAAAATTACAAAAAAAGGTGTACAAATCATAACAAACTATGCCAGACTCACCTAAATTACTTCGGCTACTCTAAATCATCACCAACTAACCCTTACTACAACTAACTTAACCCAATCAATTTTAAATTACAAAAAAATGCTACTAACCATAGCAAACTATGCCAAACTCACCTAAATTACTTCGGCTATCAAAAATCACCCCCAACTACACTTTACAGCAACAAACTAAGCCCAATCACTTAAATTACAAAAAAATGCTAAAAATCATAACAAACTATACCAGAATCACCTAAATTACTTCGGCTACCGTAAATCTCTCCCAACTATCCCTTACCACAACAAACCAAACCATATCTTCTTAAAATGACAAAAAAAAGATGTACAAATCATAACAAACTATGCCAGACTCACCTAAATTACTTCGGCTACTCTAAATCATCACCAACTAACCCTTACCACAACAAACTAAACCCAATTACTTTTAAATTACAAAAAAATGCTAGTAACCATAGCAAACTATGCCAAACTCACCTAAATTACTTCGACTACCATAAATCATCACCAACTAACTCTTACCACAACAAACTAAACCCAATCACTTTTAAATTTAAAAAAATGCTACTAACCATAGCAAACTATGCCAAACTCACCTAAATTACTTCGGCTATCAAAAATCACCCCCAACTACACTTTACAGCAACAAACTAAGCCTAATCACTTTAAAATTCCAAAAAAAATGCTAAAAATCATAACAAACTATACCAGAATCACCTAAATTACTTCGGCTACCTTAAATCACACCCAACTATCCCTTACCACAACAAACCAAACCACATCATCTTAAAATTACAAAAAAAGGTGTACAAATCATAACAAACTATGCCAGACTCACCTAAATTACTTCGGCTACTCTAAATCATCACCAACTAACCCTTAACACAACAAACTTAACCCAATCACTTTTAAATTACAAAAAAATGCTACTAACCATAGCAAACTATGCCAAACTCACCTAAATTATTTCGGCTATCAAAAATCACCCCCAACTACACTCTACAGCAACAAACTAAGCCCAATCACTTAAATTACAAAAAAATGCTAAAAATCATAACAAACTATACCAGAATCACCTAAATTACTTCGGCTACCGTAAATCTCCCCCAACTATCCCTTACCACAACAAACCAAACCATATCTTCTTAAAATGACAAAAAAAGGTGTACAAATCATAACAAACTATGCCAGACTCACCTAAATTACTTCGGCTACTCTAAATCATCACCAACTAACCCTTACCACAACAAACTAAACCCAATCACTTTTAAATTACAAAAAAATGCTAGTAACCATAGCAAACTATGCCAAACTCACCTAAATTACTTCGGCTACCATAAATCTTCACCAACTAACCCTTAGCACAACAAACAAAACCCAATCAATTTTAAATTACAAAAACATGCTACTAACCATAGCAAACTATGCCAAACTCACCTAAATTACTTCGGCTGTCAAAAATCACCCCCAACTACACCTTACAGCAACAAACTAAGCCCAATCACTTTAAAATTACAAAAAAATGATAAAAATCATAACAAACTATACCAGAATCACCTAAATTACTTCGGCTACCGTAAACCACCCCCAACTATCCCTTACCACAACAAACCAAACCATATCATCTTAAAATTACAAAAAAAGGTGTACAAATCATAACATACTATGCCAGAATCACCTAAATTACTTCGGCTACTCTAAATCATCACCAACTTACCCTTACCACAACAAACTAAACCCAATCACTTTTAAATTACAAAAAAATGCTAGTAACCATAGCAAACTATGCCAAACTCACCTAAATTACTTCGGCTACCATAAATCATCACCAACTAACTCTTACCACAACAAACTAAACCCAATCACTTTTAAATTACAAAAAAATTCTACTAACCATAGCAAACTATGCCAAACTCACCTAAATTACTTTGGTTGTCAAAAATCACCCCCAACTACACCTTACAGCAACAAACAAAGCCCAATCACTTTAAAATTACATAAAAATGATAAAAATCATAACAAACTATACCAGAATCACCTAAATTACCTCGCCAAACGTAAATCACCACCAACTATCCCTTACCACAGCAAACCAAACCATATCATCTTAAAATTACAAAAAAAGGTGTACAAATCATAACAAAATTTGCCAGACTCACCTAAATTACTTCGGCTACTCTAAATCATCACCAACTAACCCTTACCACAAAAACTAAACCCAATCACTTTTAAATTACAAAAAAATGCTACTAACCATAGCAAACTATTCCAAACTCACCTAAATTACTTCGGCTATCAAAAATCACCCCCAACTACACTTTACAGCAACAAACTAACCACTTTGCAAAAAATCATAACAAGCTATACCAGAATCACCTAAATTAGTTCGGCTACCGTAAATCACCCCCAACTACCCCTTACCACAACAAACCAAACCATATCATCTTAAAATTACAAAAAAAGGTGTACAAATCATAACAAACTATGCCAGACTCACCTAAATTACTTCGGCTACTCTAAATCATCACCAACTAACCCTTACCACAACAAACTAAACCCAATCACTTTTAAATTACAAAAAAATGCTAGAAACCATAGCAAACTATGCCAAACTCACCTAAATTACTTCGGCTACCATAAATCATCACCAACTAACTTTTACCACAACAAACTAAACCCAATCACGTTTAAATTACAAAAAAATGCTACTAACCATAGCAAACTATTCCAAACTCACCTAAATTACTTCGGCTATCAAAAATCACCCCCAACTACACTTTACAGCAACAAACTAAGCCCAATCACTTTAAAATTGCAAAAAAATGCAAAAAATCATAACAAGCTATACCAGAATCATCTAAATTACTTCGGCTACCGTAAATCACCCCCAACTAACCCTTACCACAACAAACCAAACCATATCATCTTAAAATTACAAAAAAAGGTGTACAAATCATAACAAACTATGCCAGACTCACCTAAATTACTTCGGCTACTCTAAATCATCACCAACTAACCCTTACCACAACAAACTAAACCCAATCACGTTTAAATTACAAAAAAAAATGCTAGAAACCATAGCAAACTATGCCAAACTCACCTAAATTACTTCGGCTACCATAAATCATCACCAACTAACCCTTACCACAACAAACTAAACCCAATCAATTTTAAATTACAAAAAAATGCTACTAACCATAGCAAACTATGCCAAACTCACCTAAATTACTTCGGCTATCAAAAATCACCCCCAACTACACTTTACAGCAACAAACTAAGCCCAATCACTTTAAAATTACAAAAAAATGCTAAAAATCATAACAAACTATACCAGAATCACCTAAATTACTTCGGCTACCGTAAATCACCCCCAACTATCTTTTACCACAACAAACCAAACCATATCATCTTAAAATTACAATAAAAGGTGTACAAATCATAACAAACTATGCCAGACTCACCTAAATTACTTCGGCTACTCTAAATCATCACCATCTAACCCTTACCACAACAAACTAAACCCAATCACTTTTAAATTACAAAAAAATGCTAGTAACCATAGCAAACTATGCCAAACTCACCTAAATTACTTCGGCTACCATAAATCATCACCAACTAACCTTTACCACAACAAACTAAACCCAATTACTTTTAAATTACAAAAAAATGCTACTAACCATGCAAACTATGCCAAACTCACCTAAATTACTTCGGCTATCAAAAATCACCTCCAACTACACTTTACAGCAACAAACTAAGCCCAATCACTTTAAAATTACAAAAAAATGCTAAAAATCATAACAAACTATACCAGAATCACCTAAATTACTTCGGCTACCGTAAATCACCCCCAACTATCCCTTACCACAACAAACCAAACCATATCATCTTAAAATTACAAAAAAAGGTGTACAAATCATAACAAACTATGCCAGACTCACCTAAATTACTTCGGCTACTCTAAATCATCACCAACTAACCCTTACCACAACAAACTAAACCCAATCACGTTTAAATTACAAAAAAATGCTAGAAACCATAGCAAACTATGCCAAACTCACCTAAATTACTTCGGCTGCCATAAATCATCACCAACTAACCCTTACCACAACAAACTAAACCCAATCACTTTTAAATTACAAAAAAATGCTACTAACCATAGCAAACTATTCCAAACTCACCTAAATTACTTCGGCTATCAAAAATCACCCCCAACTACACTTTACAGCAACAAACTAAGCCCAATCATTTTAAAATTGCAAAAAATGCAAAAAATCATAACAAGCTATACCAGAATCACCTAAATTACTTCGGCTACCGTAAATCACCCCCAACTACCCCTTACCACAACAAACCAAACCATATCATCTTAAAATTACAAAAAAAGGTGTACAAATCATAACAAACTATGCCAGACTCACCTAAATTACTTCGGCTACTCTAAATCATCACCAACTAACCCTTACCACAACAAACTAAACCCAATCACTTTTAAATTACAAAAAAATGCTAGAAACCATAGCAAACTATGCCAAACTCACCTAAATTACTTCGGTTACCATAAATCATCACCAACTAACCCTTACCACAACAAACTAAACCCAATCAATTTTAAATTACAAAAAAATGCTACTAACCATAGCAAACTATGCCAAACTCATCTAAATTACTTCGGCTATCAAAAATCATCCCCAACTACACTTTACAGCAACAAACTAAGCACAATCACTTTAAAATTTCAAAAAAATGCTAAAAATCATAACAAACTACACCAGAATCACCTAAATTACTTCGGCTACCGTAAATCACCCCCAACTACCCCTTACCACAACAAACCAAACCATATCATCTTAAAATTACAAAAAAAGCTGTACAAGTCATAACAAACTATGCCAGACTCACCTAAATTAATTCGGCTACCATAAATCATCACCAACCATCCCTTACCACAACAAACTATACCCAATCAATTTTAAATTAGAAAAAAATGCTACTAACCATAGCAAACTATGCCAAACTCACCTAAATTACTTCGGCTATCAAAAATCATCCCCAACTACACTTTACAGCAACAAACTAAGCCCAATCACTTTAAAATTACAAAAAAATGCTAAAAATCATAACAAACTATACCAGAATCACCTAAATTACTTCGGCTACCGTAAATCACTCCCAACTCTCCCTTACCACAACAAACCAAACCATATCATCTTAAAATTACAAAAAAAGCTGTACAAATCATAACAAACTATGCCAGACACAACCTAAATTACTTCGGCTACTCTAAATCATCACCAACTAACCCTTACCACAACAAACTAAACCCAATCACTTTTAAATCACAAAAAAATGCTACTAACCATAGCAAACTATGCCAAACTCATCTAAATTACTTCGGCTATCAAAAATCACCCCCAACTACACTTTACAGCAACAAACTAATCCCAATCACTTTAAAATTACAAAAAAATGCTAAAAATCATAACAAACTATACCAGAATCACCTAAATTACTTCGGCTACCGTAAATTACCCCCAACTATTCCTTACCACAACAAACCAAACCATATCTTCTTAAAATGACAAAAAAGGTGTACAAATCATAACAAACTCTTCCAGACTCACCTAAATTACTTCGGCTACTCTAAATCATCACCAACTAACCCTTACCACAACAAACTAAACCCAATCACATTTAAATTACAAAAAATGCTAGTAACCATAGCAAACTATGCCAAACTCACCTAAATTATTTCGGCTACCATAAATCATCACCATCTAACCCTTACCACAACAAACTAAACCCAATCACTTTTAAATTACAAAAAAATGCTACTAACCATAGCAAACTATGCCAAACACACCTAAATTACTTTGGTTGTCAAAAATCACCCCCAACTACACCTTACAGCAACAAACTAAGCCCAATCACTTTAAAATTACATAAAAATAATAAAAATCATAACAAACTATACCAGAATCACCTAAATTACCTCGCCAAACGTAAATCACCACCAACTATCCCTTACCACAGCAAACCAAACCATATCATCTTAAAATTACAAAAAAAGGTGTACAAATCATAACAAAATTTGCCAGACTCACCTAAATTACTTCGGCTACTCTAAATCTTCACCAACTAACCCTTACCACAACAAACTAAACCCAATCACTTTTAAATTACAAAAAAATGTGCACTAACCATAGCAAACTATGCCAAACTCACCTAAATTACTTCGGCTACCGTAAACCACCCCCAACTATCCCTTACCACAACAAACCAAACCATATCATCTTAAAATTACAAAAAAAGGTGTACAAATCATAACATACTATGCCAGAATCACCTAAATTACTTCGGCTACTCTAAATCATCACCAACTAACCCTTACCACAACAAACTAAACCCAATTACTTTTAAATTACAAAAAAATGCTAGAAACCATAGCAAGCTATGCCAAACTCACCTAAATTACTTCGGCTACCATAAATCATCACCAACCATCCCTTACCACAACAAACTATACCCAATCAATTTTAAATTAGAAAAAAATGCTACTAACCATAGCAAACTATACCAAACTCACCTAAATTACTTCGGCTATCAAAAATCATCCCCAACTACACTTTACAGCAACAAACTAAGCCCAATCACTTTAAAATTACAAAAAAATGCTAAAAATCATAACAAACTATACCAGAATCACCTAAATTACTTCGGCTACCGTAAATCACCCCCAACTCTCCCTTACCACAACAAACCAAACCATATCATCTTAAAATTACAAAAAAAGCTGTACAAATCATAACAAACTATGCCAGACTCACCTAAATTACTTCGGCTACTCTAAATCATCACCAACTAACCCTTACCACAACAAACTAAACCCAATCACTTTTAAATCACAAAAAAATGCTACTAACCATAGCAAACTATGCCAAACTCATCTAAATTACTTCGGCTATCAAAAATCACCCCCAACTACACTTTACAGCAACAAACTAATCCCAATCACTTTAAAATTACAAAAAAATGCTAAAAATCATAACAAACTATACCAGAATCACCTAAATTACTTCGGCTACCGTAAATTACCCCCAACTATCCCTTACCACAACAAACCAAACCATATCTTCTTAAAATGACAAAAAAGGTGTACAAATCATAACAAACTCTTCCAGACTCACCTAAATTACTTCGGCTACTCTAAATCATCACCAACTAACCCTTACCACAACAAACTAAACCCAATCACATTTAAATTACAAAAAATGCTAGTAACCATAGTAAACTATGCCAAACTCACCTAAATTATTTCGGCTACCATAAATCATCACCAACTAACTTTTACCACAACAAACTAAACCCAATCACTTTTAAATTACAAAAAAAGGCTACTAACCATAGCAAACTATTCCAAACTCACCTAAATTACTTCGGCTATCAAAAATCACCCCCAACTACACTTTACAGCAACAAACTAAGCCCAATCACTTTAAAATTGCAAAAAAATGCAAAAAATCATAACAAGCTATACCAGAATCATCTAAATTACTTCGGCTACAGTAAATCACCCCCAACTAACCCTTACCACAACAAACCAAACCATATCATCTTAAAATTACAAAAAAAGGTGTACAAATCATAACAAACTATGCCAGACTCACCTAAATTACTTCGGCTACTCTAAATCATCACCAACTAACCCTTACCACAACAAACTAAACCCAATCACTTTTAAATTACAAAAAAATGCTACTAACCATAGCAAACTATGCCAAACTCACCTAAATTACTTCGGCTATCAAAAATCACCCCCAACTACACTTTACAGCAACAAACTAAGCCCAATTACAAATTAACTAACTAAGCCCAAATTACAAAAAAATGCTAAAAATCATAACAAACTATACCAGAATCACCTAAATTACTTCGGCTACCGTAAATCACCCCCAACTATCTTTTACCACAACAAACCAAACCATATCATCTTAAAATTACAAATCATAACAAACTATGCCAGACTCACCTAAATTACTTCGGCTACTCTAAATCATCACCAACTAACCCTTACCACAACAAACTAAACCCAATCACTTTTAAATTACAAAAAAATGCTAGAAACCATAGCAAACTATGCCAAACTCACCTAAATTACTTCGGTTACCATAAATCATCACCAACTAACCCTTACCACAACAAACTAAACCCAATCAATTTTAAATTACAAAAAAATGCTACTAACCATAGCAAACTATGCCAAACTCATCTAAATTACTTCGGCTATCAAAAATCATCCCCAACTACACTTTACAGCAACAAACTAAGCCCAATCACTTTAAAATTTCGAAAAAATGCTAAAAATCATAACAAACTACACCAGAATCACCTAAATTACTTCGGCTACCGTAAATCACCCCCAACTACCCCTTACCACAACAAACCAAACCATATCATCTTAAAATTACAAAAAAAGCTGTACAAGTCATAACAAACTATGCCAGACTCACCTAAATTACTTCGGCTACTCTATATCATCACCAACTTACCCTTACCACAACAAACTAAACCCAATCACTTTTAAATTACAAAAAAATGCTAGTAACCATAGCAAACTATGCCAAACTCATCTAAATTACTTTGGCTATCAAAAATCATCCCCAACTACACTTTACAGCAACAAACTAAGCCCAATCACTTTAAAATTACAAAAAAATGCTAAAAATCATAACAAACTATACCAGAATCACCTAAATTACTTCGGCTACCGTAAATCACCCCCAACTCTCCCTTACCACAACAAACCAAACCATATCATCTTAAAATTACAAAAAAAGCTGTACAAATCATAACAAACTATGCCAGACTCACCTAAATTACTTCGGCTACTCTAAATCATCACCAACTAACCCTTACCACAACAAACTAAACCCAATCACTTTTAAATCACAAAAAAATGCTACTAACCATAGCAAACTATGCCAAACTCATCTAAATTACTTCGGCTATCAAAAATCACCCCCAACTACACTTTACAGCAACAAACTAATCCCAATCACTTTAAAATTACAAAAAAATGCTAAAAATCATAACAAACTATACCAGAATCACCTAAATTACTTCGGCTACCGTAAATTACCCCCAACTATCCCTTACCACAACAAACCAAACCATATCTTCTTAAAATGACAAAAAAGGTGTACAAATCATAACAAACTCTTCCAGACTCACCTAAATTACTTCGGCTACTTTAAATCATCACCAACTAACCCTTACCACAACAAACTAAACCCAATCACATTTAAATTACAAAAAATGCTACTAACCATAGCAAACTATGCCAAACTCACCTAAATTACTTCGGCTATCAAAAATCACCCCCAACTACACTTTACAGCAACAAACTAAACCCAATCACTTTAAAATTGCAAAAAAATGCAAAAAAATCATAACAAGCTATACCAGAATCACCTAAATTACTTCGGCTACCGTAAACCACCCCCAACTATCCCTTACCACAACAAACCAAACCATATCATCTTAAAATTACAAAAAAAGGTGTACAAATTATAACAAACTATGCCAGACTCACCTAAATTACTTCGGCTACCATAAATCATCACCAACTAACCCTTACCACAACAAACTAAACCCAATCACTTTTAAATTACAAAAAAATGCTAGTAACCATAGCAAACTATGCCAAACTTACCTAAATTACTTCGGCTACCATAAATCATCACCAACTAACCCTTACCACAATAAACTAAACCCAATTACTTTTAAATTACAAAAAAATGCTACTAACCATAGCAAACTATGCCAAACTCACCTAAATTACTTCGGCTACTCTAAATCATCACCAACTAACCCTTACCACAACAAACTAAACCCAATCACTTTTAAATTACAAAAAAATGCTAGAAACCATAGCAAACTATGCCAAATTCACCTAAATTACTTCGGCTACCATAAATCATCACCAACTAACCCTTACCACAACAAACTAAACCCAATCACTTTTAAATTACAAAAAAATGCTAGTCACCATAGCAAACTATGCCAAACTCACCTAAATTACTTCGGCTATCAAAAATCATCCCCAACTACACTTTACAGCAACAAACTAAGCCCAATCACTTTTAAATTACAAAAAAATGCTAGAAACCATAGCAAACTATGCCAAATTCACCTAAATTACTTCGGCTACCATAAATCATCACCAACTAACCCTTACCACAACAAACTAAACCCAATCAATTTTAATTTACAAAAAAATGCTACTAACCATAGCAAACTATGCCAAACTCACCTAAATTACTTCGGCTATCAAAAATCATCCCCAACTACACTTTACAGCAACAAACTAAGCCCAATCACTTTAAAATTACAAAAAAATGCTAAAAATCATAACAAACTATACCAGAATCACCTAAATTACTTCGGCTACCGTAAATCACCCCCAACTATCCCTTACCACAACAAACCAAACCATATCATTTTAAAATTACAAAAAAAGCTGTACAAATCATAACAAACTATGCCAGACTCACCTAAATTACTTCGGCTACTCTAAATCATCACCAACTAACCCTTACCACAACAAACTAAACCCAATCACTTTTAAATTACAAAAAAATGCTAGTAACCATAGCAAACTATGCCAAACTCACTTAAATTGCTTCGGCTACCATAAATCATCACCAACTAACCCTTACCACAACAAACTAAACCCAATCACTTTTAAATTACAAAAAAATGCTACTAACCATAGCAAACTATGCCAAACTCACCTAAATTACTTCGGCTATCAAAAATCACCCCAAACTACACTTTACAGCAACAAACTAAGCACAATCACTTTAAAATTACAAAAAAATGCTAAAAATCATAAAAAACTATACCAGAATCACCTAAATTACTTCGGCTACCGTAAATCACCCCCAACTATCCCTTACCACAACAAACCAAACCATATCATCTTAAAATTACAAAAAAAGGTGTACAAATCATAACAAACTATGCCAGACTCACCTAAATTACTTCGGCTACTCTAAATCATCACCAACTAACCCTTACCACAACAAACTAAACCCAATCATTTTTAAATTACAAAAAAATGCTACTTGCCATAGCAAACTATGCCAAACTCACATAAATAACTTCGGCTACTCTAAATCATCACCAACTAACCCTTACCACAACAAACTAAACCCAATCACTTTTAAATTACAAAAAAATGCTACTAACCATAGCAAACTATGCCAAACTCACCCAAATTACTTCGGCTATCAAAAATCACCCCCAACTACACTTTACAGCAACAAACTAAGCCCAATCACTTGAAAATTACAAAAAAATGCTAAAAATCATAACAAACTATACCAGAATCACCTAAATTACTTCGGCTACCGTAAATCACCCCCAACTATCCCTTACCACAACAAACCAAACCATATCATCTTAAAATTACAAAAAAAGGTGTACAAATCATAACAAACTATGCCAGACTCACCTAAATTACTTCGGCTACCATAAATCATCACCAACTAACCCTTACCACAACAAACTAAACCCAATCACTTTTAAATTACAAAAAAATGCTACTAACCATAGCAAATTATGCCAAACTCACCTAAATTACTTCGGCTATCAAAAATCACCCCAACTACACTTTACAGCAACAAACTAAGCCCAATCACTTTAAAATTACAAAAAAATGCTAAAAATCATAACAAACTATACCAGAATCACCTAAATTACTTCGGCTACCGTAAATCACCCCCAACTATCCCTTACCACAACAAACCAAACCATATCATCTTAAAATTACAAAAAAAGGTGTACAAATCATAACAAACTATGCCAGACTCACCTAAATTACTTCGGCTACTCTAAATCATCACCAACTAACCCTTACCACAGCAAACTAAACCCAATCACTTTTAAATTACAAAATAATGCTAGTAACCATAGCAAACTATGCCAAACTCACCTAAATTACTTCGGCTACCATAAATCACCCCCAACTATCCCTTACCACAACAAACCAAACCATATCATCTTAAAATTACAAAAAAAGGTGTACAAATCATAACAAACTATGCCAGACTCACCTAAATTACTACGGCTACTCTAGATCATCACCAACTAACCCGTACCACAACAAACTAAACCCAATCACTTTTAAATTACAATAAAATGCTAGTAACCATAGCAAACTATGCCAAACTTACCTAAATTACTTCGGCTACCATAAATCATCACCAACTAACCTTTACCACAACAAACTAAACCCAATCACTTTTAAATTACAAAAAAATGCTACTAACCATAGCAAACTATGCCAAACTCACCTAAATTACTTCAGCTATCAAAAATCACCCTCAACTATACTTTACAGCAACAAGCTAAACCCAATCGCTTTAAAATTACAAAAAAATGCTAAAAATCATAACAAACTATACCAGAATCACCTAAATTACTTCGGCTACCGTAAATCACCCCCAACTATCTCTTAACACAACAAACCAAACCATATCATCTTAAAATTTCAAAAAAAGGTGTACAAACCATAACAAACTATGCCAGACTCACCTAAATTACTTCGGCTACTCTAAATCATCAACAACTAACCCTTACCACAACATACTAAACCCAATCACTTTTAAATTACAAAAAATGTTAGTAACCATAGCAAACTATGCCAAACTCACCTAAATTGCTTCGGCTACCATAAATCATCACCAACTAACCCTTACCACAACAAACTAAACCCAATCACTTTTAAATTACAAAAAAATGCTACTAACCATAGCTAACTATGCTAAACTCACCTAAATTACTTCGGCTAGCATAAATCATCACCAACTAACCCTTACCACAACAAACTAAACCCAATCACTTTTAAATTACAAAAAAATGCTACTAACCAGAGCAAACTATGCCAAACTCACCTAAATTACTTCGGCTATCAAAAATCACCCCCAACTACACTTTACAGTAACAAACTAAGCCCAATCACTTTAAAATTACAAAAAAATGCTAAAAATCATAACAAACTATACCAGAATCACCTAAATTACTTCGGCTACCGTAAATCACCCCCAACTATCCCTTACCACAACAAACCGAACCATATCATCTTAAAATTACAAAAAAAGGTGTACAAATCATAACAAACTATGCCAGACTCACCTAAATTACTTCGGCTACTCTAAATCATCACCAACTAACCCTTACCACAACAAACTAAACCCAATCAATTTTAAATTACAAAAAAATGCTAGTAACCATAGCAAACTATGCCAAACTCACCTAAATTACTTCGGCTACCATAAATCATCACCATCTAACCCTTACCACAACAAACTAAGCCCAATCATTTTAAAATTACAAAAAAATGCTAAAAATCATAACAAACTAGACCAGAATAACCTAAATTACTTCGGCTACCGTAAATCATCCCCAACTATCCCTTACCACAACAAACCGAACCATATCATCTTAAAATTACAAAAAAAGGTGTACAAATCATAACAAACTATGCCAGACTCACCTAAATTACTTCGGCTACTCTAAATCTTCACCAACTAACCCTTACCACAACAAACTAAACCCAATTACTTTTAAATTACAAAAAAATGCTACTAACCATAGCAAACTATGCCAAACTCACCTAAATTACTTCGGCTATCAAAAATCACCCCCAACTACACTTTACAGCAACAAACTAAGCCCAATCACTTTAAAATTACAAAAAAATGCTAAAAATCATAACAAACTATACCAGAATCAGCTAAATTACTTCGGCTACCGTAAATCACCCCCAACTATCCCTTACCACAACAAACCAAACCATATCACCTTAAAATTACAAAAAAAGGTGTACAAATCATAACAAACTATGCCAGACTCACCTAAATTAATTCGGCTACTCTAAATCATCACCCACTAACCCTTACCACAACAAACTAAACCGAATAACTTTTAAACTACAAAAAAATGCTACTAACCATAGCAAACTATGCCAAACTCACCTAAATTACTTCGGCTACCATAAATCATCACCAACTAACCCTTACCACAACAAACTAAACCCAATCACTTTTAAATTACAAAAAAATGCTAGTAACCATAGCAAACTATGCCAAACTCACCTAAATTACTTCGGCTATCAAAAGTCACCCCCAACTACACTTTACAGCAACAAACTAAGCCCAATCACTTTAAAATTACAAAAAATGCTAAAAATCATAACAAACTATACCAGAATCACCTAAATTATTTCGGTTACCGTAAATCACCCCCAACTACCCCTTACCACAACAAACCAAACCATATCATCTTAAAAGTACGAAAAAAGGTGTACAAAACATAACAAACTATGCCAGACTCACCTAAATTACTTCGGCTACTCTAAATCATCACCAACTAACCCTTACCACAACAAACTAAACCCAATCACTTTTAAATTACAAAATAATGCTAGTAACCATAGCAAACTATGCCAAACTCACCTAAATTACTTTGGCTATCAAAAATCACCCCCAACTACACTTTACAGCAACAAACTAAGCCCAATCACTTTAAAATTACAAAAAAATGCTAAAAATCATAACAAACTACCAGAATGAGCTAAATTACTTCGGCTACCGTAAATCACCCCCAACTATCTCTTACCACAACAAACCAAACCATATCATCTTAAAATTACAAAAAAAGGTGTACAAATCATAACAAACTATGCCAGACTCACCTAAATTAATTCGGCTACTCTAAATCATCACCAACTAACCCTTACCACAACAAACTAAACCGAATCACTTTTAAACTACAAAAAAATGCTACTAACCATAGCAAACTATGCCAAACTCACCTAAATTACTTCGGCTACCATAAATCATCACCAACTAACCCTTACCACAACAAACTAAACCCAATCACTTTTAAATTACAAGAAAATGCTACTAACCATAGGAAACTATGCCAAACTCACCTAAATTACTTCGGCTATCAAAAGTCACCCCCAACTACACTTTACAGCAACAAACTAAGCCCAATCACTTTAAAATTACAAAAAATGCTAAAAATCATAACAAACTATACCAGAATCACCTAAATTACTTCGGTTACCGTAAATCACCCCCAACTATCCCTTACCACAACAAACCAAACTATATCATCTTAAAATTACAAAAAAAGGTGTACAAATCATAACAAACTATGCCAGACTCACCTAAATTAATTCGGCTACTCTAAATCATCACCAACTAACCCTTACCACAACAAACTAAACCCAATCACTTTTAAATTACAAAAAAATGCTAGAAACCATAGCAAACTATGCCAAATTCACCTAAATTACTTCGGCTACCATAAATCATCACCAACTAACTCTTACCACAACAAACAAAACCCAATCAATTTTAAATTACAAAAAAATGCTACTAACCATAGCAAACTATGCCAAACTCACCTAAATTACTTCGGCTGTCAAAAATCACCCCCAACTACACCTTACAGCAACAAACTAAGCCCAATCACTTTAAAATTACAAAAAAATGATAAAAATCATAACAAACTATACCAGAATTACCTAAATTACTTCGGCTACCGTAAATCACCCCCAACTATCCCTTACCACAACAAACCAAACCATATCATCTTAAAATTACAAAGAAAGGTGTACAAATCATAACAAACTATGCGAGACTCACCTAAATTACTTCGGCTACTCTAAATCATCACCAACTAACCATTTCCACAAAAACTAAACCCAATCACTTTGAAATTACAAAAAAATGCTACTAACCATAGCAAACTATGCCAAACTCACCTAAATTACTTCGGCTATCAAAAATCACCCCCAACTACACTTTACAGCAACAAACTAAGCCCAATCACTTTAAAATTGCAAAAGAATGCAAAAAATCATAACAAGCTATACCAGAATCACCTAAATTACTTCGGCTACCGTAAACCACCCCCAACTATCCCTTACCACAACAAACCAAACCATATCATCTTAAAATTACAAAAAAAGGTGTACAAATCATAACATACTAAGACAGACTCACCTAAATTACTTCGGCTACTCTAAATCATCACCAACTAACCCTTACCACAACAAACTAAACCCAATCACTTTTAAATTACAAAAAAATGCTAGAAACCACAGCAAGCTATGCCAAACTCACCTAAATTACTTCGGCTACCATAAATCATCACCAACTATCCCTTACCACAACAAACTATACCCAATCAATTTTAAATTACAAAAAAATGCTACTAACCATAGCAAACTATGCCAAACTCACCTAAATTACTTCGGCTATCAAAAATCATCCCCAACTACACTTTACAGCAACAAACTACGCCCAATCACTTTAAAATTACAAAAAAATGCTAAAAATCATAACAAACTATACCAGAATCACCTAAATTACTTCGGCTACCGTAAATCACCCCCAACTATCCCTTACCACAACAAACCAAACCATATCTTCTTAAAATGACAAAAAAAGGTGTACAAATCATAACAAACTCTTCCAGACTCACCTAAATTACTTCGGCTACTCTAAATCATCACCAACTAACCCTTACCACAACAAACTAAACCCAATCACATTTAAATTACATAAAATGCTAGTAACCATAGCAAACTATGCCAAACTCACCTAAATTACTTCGGCTACCATAAATCATCACCATCTAACTCTTACCACAACAAACTAAACCCAATCACTTTTAAATTACAAAAAAATGCTACTAACCATAGCAAACTATGCCAAACTCACCTAAATTACTTCGGCTGTCAAAAATCACCCCCAACTACACCTTACAGCAATAAACTAAGCCCAATCACTTTAAAATTACAAAAAAATGATAAAAATCATAACAAACTATACCAGAATCACCTAAATTACCTCGCTAAACGTAAATCACCCCCAACTATCCCTTACCACAACAAACCAAACCATATCATCTTAAAATTACAAAAAAAGGTGTACAAATCATAACAAAATTTGCCAGACTCACCTAAATTACTTCGGCTACTCTAAATCATCACCATCTAACCCTTACCACAAAAACTAAACCCAATCACTTTTAAATTACAAAAAAATGCTACTTACCATAGCAAACTATGCCAAACTCACCTAAATTACTTCGGCTATCAAAAATCACCCCCAACAACACTTTAGAGCAACAAACTAAGCCCAATCACTTTAAAATTGCAAAAAATGCAAAAAATCATAACAAACTATACCAGAATCACCTAAATTACTTGGCTACAGTAAATCACCCCCAACTATCCCTTACCACAACAAACCAAACCATATCATCTTAAAATTACAAAAAAAGCTGTACAAATCATAACAAACTATGCCAGACTCACCTAAATTACTTCGGCTACTCTAAATCATCACCAACTTACCCTTACCACAACAAACTAAACCCAATCACTTTTAAATTACAAAAAAATGCTAGTAACCATAGCAAACTATGCCAAACTCACCTAAATTACTTCGGCTACCATAAATCATCACCAACTAACTCTTACCACAACAAACTAAACCCAATCACTTTTAAATTAAAAAAAATGCTACTAACCATAGCAAACTATGCCAAACTCACCTAAATTACTTCGGCTATCAAAAATCACCTCCAACTACACTTTACAGCAACAAACTAAGCCTAATCACTTTAAAATTACAAAAAAAATGCTAAAAATCATAACAAACTATACCAGAATCACCTAAATTACTTCGGCTACCGTAAATCACACCCAACTATCCCTTACCACAACAAAATCAAACCACATCATCTTAAAATTACAAAAAAAGGTGTACAAATCATAACAAACTATGCCAGACTCACCTAAATTACTTCGGCTACTCTAAATCATCACCAACTAACCCTTACTACAACTAACTTAACCCAATCAATTTTAAATTACAAAAAAATGCTACTAACCATAGCAAACTATGCCAAACTCACCTAAATTACTTCGGCTATCAAAAATCACCCCCAACTACACTTTACAGCAACAAACTAAGCCCAATCACTTAAATTACAAAAAAATGCTAAAAATCATAACAAACTATACCAGAATCACCTAAATTACTTCGGCTACCGTAAATCTCTCCCAACTATCCCTTACCACAACAAACCAAACCATATCTTCTTAAAATGACAAAAAAAAGATGTACAAATCATAACAAACTATGCCAGACTCACCTAAATTACTTCGGCTACTCTAAATCATCACCAACTAACCCTTAACACAACAAACTTAACCCAATCACTTTTAAATTACAAAAAAATGCTACTAACCATAGCAAACTATGCCAAACTCACCTAAATTATTTCGGCTATCAAAAATCACCCCCAACTACACTCTACAGCAACAAACTAAGCCCAATCACTTAAATTACAAAAAAATGCTAAAAATCATAACAAACTATACCAGAATCACCTAAATTACTTCGGCTACCGTAAATCTCCCCCAACTATCCCTTACCACAACAAACCAAACCATATCTTCTTAAAATGACAAAAAAAGGTGTACAAATCATAACAAACTATGCCAGACTCACCTAAATTACTTCGGCTACTCTAAATCATCACCAACTAACCCTTACCACAACAAACTAAACCCAATCACTTTTAAATTACAAAAAAATGCTAGTAACCATAGCAAACTATGCCAAACTCACCTAAATTACTTCGGCTACCATAAATCTTCACCAACTAACCCTTAGCACAACAAACAAAACCCAATCAATTTTAAATTACAAAAACATGCTACTAACCATAGCAAACTATGCCAAACTCACCTAAATTACTTCGGCTGTCAAAAATCACCCCCAACTACACCTTACAGCAACAAACTAAGCCCAATCACTTTAAAATTACAAAAAAATGATAAAAATCATAACAAACTATACCAGAATCACCTAAATTACTTCGGCTACCGTAAACCACCCCCAACTATCCCTTACCACAACAAACCAAACCATATCATCTTAAAATTACAAAAAAAGGTGTACAAATCATAACATACTATGCCAGAATCACCTAAATTACTTCGGCTACTCTAAATCATCACCAACTTACCCTTACCACAACAAACTAAACCCAATCACTTTTAAATTACAAAAAAATGCTAGTAACCATAGCAAACTATGCCAAACTCACCTAAATTACTTCGGCTACCATAAATCATCACCAACTAACTCTTACCACAACAAACTAAACCCAATCACTTTTAAATTACAAAAAAATTCTACTAACCATAGCAAACTATGCCAAACTCACCTAAATTACTTTGGTTGTCAAAAATCACCCCCAACTACACCTTACAGCAACAAACAAAGCCCAATCACTTTAAAATTACATAAAAATGATAAAAATCATAACAAACTATACCAGAATCACCTAAATTACCTCGCCAAACGTAAATCACCACCAACTATCCCTTACCACAGCAAACCAAACCATATCATCTTAAAATTACAAAAAAAGGTGTACAAATCATAACAAAATTTGCCAGACTCACCTAAATTACTTCGGCTACTCTAAATCATCACCAACTAACCCTTACCACAAAAACTAAACCCAATCACTTTTAAATTACAAAAAAATGCTACTAACCATAGCAAACTATTCCAAACTCACCTAAATTACTTCGGCTATCAAAAATCACCCCCAACTACACTTTACAGCAACAAACTAACCCCAATCACTTTAAAATTGCAAAAAATCATAACAAGCTATACCAGAATCACCTAAATTAGTTCGGCTACCGTAAATCACCCCCAACTACCCCTTACCACAACAAACCAAACCATATCATCTTAAAATTACAAAAAAAGGTGTACAAATCATAACAAACTATGCCAGACTCACCTAAATTACTTCGGCTACTCTAAATCATCACCAACTAACCCTTACCACAACAAACTAAACCCAATCACTTTTAAATTACAAAAAAATGCTAGAAACCATAGCAAACTATGCCAAACTCACCTAAATTACTTCGGCTACCATAAATCATCACCAACTAACTTTTACCACAACAAACTAAACCCAATCACGTTTAAATTACAAAAAAATGCTACTAACCATAGCAAACTATTCCAAACTCACCTAAATTACTTCGGCTATCAAAAATCACCCCCAACTACACTTTACAGCAACAAACTAAGCCCAATCACTTTAAAATTGCAAAAAAATGCAAAAAATCATAACAAGCTATACCAGAATCATCTAAATTACTTCGGCTACCGTAAATCACCCCCAACTAACCCTTACCACAACAAACCAAACCATATCATCTTAAAATTACAAAAAAAGGTGTACAAATCATAACAAACTATGCCAGACTCACCTAAATTACTTCGGCTACTCTAAATCATCACCAACTAACCCTTACCACAACAAACTAAACCCAATCACGTTTAAATTACAAAAAAAAATGCTAGAAACCATAGCAAACTATGCCAAACTCACCTAAATTACTTCGGCTACCATAAATCATCACCAACTAACCCTTACCACAACAAACTAAACCCAATCAATTTTAAATTACAAAAAAATGCTACTAACCATAGCAAACTATGCCAAACTCACCTAAATTACTTCGGCTATCAAAAATCACCCCCAACTACACTTTACAGCAACAAACTAAGCCCAATCACTTTAAAATTACAAAAAAATGCTAAAAATCATAACAAACTATACCAGAATCACCTAAATTACTTCGGCTACCGTAAATCACCCCCAACTATCTTTTACCACAACAAACCAAACCATATCATCTTAAAATTACAATAAAAGGTGTACAAATCATAACAAACTATGCCAGACTCACCTAAATTACTTCGGCTACTCTAAATCATCACCATCTAACCCTTACCACAACAAACTAAACCCAATCACTTTTAAATTACAAAAAAATGCTAGTAACCATAGCAAACTATGCCAAACTCACCTAAATTACTTCGGCTACCATAAATCATCACCAACTAACCTTTACCACAACAAACTAAACCCAATTACTTTTAAATTACAAAAAAATGCTACTAACCATGCAAACTATGCCAAACTCACCTAAATTACTTCGGCTATCAAAAATCACCTCCAACTACACTTTACAGCAACAAACTAAGCCCAATCACTTTAAAATTACAAAAAAATGCTAAAAATCATAACAAACTATACCAGAATCACCTAAATTACTTCGGCTACCGTAAATCACCCCCAACTATCCCTTACCACAACAAACCAAACCATATCATCTTAAAATTACAAAAAAAGGTGTACAAATCATAACAAACTATGCCAGACTCACCTAAATTACTTCGGCTACTCTAAATCATCACCAACTAACCCTTACCACAACAAACTAAACCCAATCACGTTTAAATTACAAAAAAATGCTAGAAACCATAGCAAACTATGCCAAACTCACCTAAATTACTTCGGCTGCCATAAATCATCACCAACTAACCCTTACCACAACAAACTAAACCCAATCACTTTTAAATTACAAAAAAATGCTACTAACCATAGCAAACTATTCCAAACTCACCTAAATTACTTCGGCTATCAAAAATCACCCCCAACTACACTTTACAGCAACAAACTAAGCCCAATCATTTTAAAATTGCAAAAAATGCAAAAAATCATAACAAGCTATACCAGAATCACCTAAATTACTTCGGCTACCGTAAATCACCCCCAACTACCCCTTACCACAACAAACCAAACCATATCATCTTAAAATTACAAAAAAAGGTGTACAAATCATAACAAACTATGCCAGACTCACCTAAATTACTTCGGCTACTCTAAATCATCACCAACTAACCCTTACCACAACAAACTAAACCCAATCACTTTTAAATTACAAAAAAATGCTAGAAACCATAGCAAACTATGCCAAACTCACCTAAATTACTTCGGTTACCATAAATCATCACCAACTAACCCTTACCACAACAAACTAAACCCAATCAATTTTAAATTACAAAAAAATGCTACTAACCATAGCAAACTATGCCAAACTCATCTAAATTACTTCGGCTATCAAAAATCATCCCCAACTACACTTTACAGCAACAAACTAAGCACAATCACTTTAAAATTTCAAAAAAATGCTAAAAATCATAACAAACTACACCAGAATCACCTAAATTACTTCGGCTACCGTAAATCACCCCCAACTACCCCTTACCACAACAAACCAAACCATATCATCTTAAAATTACAAAAAAAGCTGTACAAGTCATAACAAACTATGCCAGACTCACCTAAATTAATTCGGCTACCATAAATCATCACCAACCATCCCTTACCACAACAAACTATACCCAATCAATTTTAAATTAGAAAAAAATGCTACTAACCATAGCAAACTATGCCAAACTCACCTAAATTACTTCGGCTATCAAAAATCATCCCCAACTACACTTTACAGCAACAAACTAAGCCCAATCACTTTAAAATTACAAAAAAATGCTAAAAATCATAACAAACTATACCAGAATCACCTAAATTACTTCGGCTACCGTAAATCACTCCCAACTCTCCCTTACCACAACAAACCAAACCATATCATCTTAAAATTACAAAAAAAGCTGTACAAATCATAACAAACTATGCCAGACACAACCTAAATTACTTCGGCTACTCTAAATCATCACCAACTAACCCTTACCACAACAAACTAAACCCAATCACTTTTAAATCACAAAAAAATGCTACTAACCATAGCAAACTATGCCAAACTCATCTAAATTACTTCGGCTATCAAAAATCACCCCCAACTACACTTTACAGCAACAAACTAATCCCAATCACTTTAAAATTACAAAAAAATGCTAAAAATCATAACAAACTATACCAGAATCACCTAAATTACTTCGGCTACCGTAAATTACCCCCAACTATTCCTTACCACAACAAACCAAACCATATCTTCTTAAAATGACAAAAAAGGTGTACAAATCATAACAAACTCTTCCAGACTCACCTAAATTACTTCGGCTACTCTAAATCATCACCAACTAACCCTTACCACAACAAACTAAACCCAATCACATTTAAATTACAAAAAATGCTAGTAACCATAGCAAACTATGCCAAACTCACCTAAATTATTTCGGCTACCATAAATCATCACCATCTAACCCTTACCACAACAAACTAAACCCAATCACTTTTAAATTACAAAAAAATGCTACTAACCATAGCAAACTATGCCAAACACACCTAAATTACTTTGGTTGTCAAAAATCACCCCCAACTACACCTTACAGCAACAAACTAAGCCCAATCACTTTAAAATTACATAAAAATAATAAAAATCATAACAAACTATACCAGAATCACCTAAATTACCTCGCCAAACGTAAATCACCACCAACTATCCCTTACCACAGCAAACCAAACCATATCATCTTAAAATTACAAAAAAAGGTGTACAAATCATAACAAAATTTGCCAGACTCACCTAAATTACTTCGGCTACTCTAAATCTTCACCAACTAACCCTTACCACAACAAACTAAACCCAATCACTTTTAAATTACAAAAAAATGTGCACTAACCATAGCAAACTATGCCAAACTCACCTAAATTACTTCGGCTACCGTAAACCACCCCCAACTATCCCTTACCACAACAAACCAAACCATATCATCTTAAAATTACAAAAAAAGGTGTACAAATCATAACATACTATGCCAGAATCACCTAAATTACTTCGGCTACTCTAAATCATCACCAACTAACCCTTACCACAACAAACTAAACCCAATTACTTTTAAATTACAAAAAAATGCTAGAAACCATAGCAAGCTATGCCAAACTCACCTAAATTACTTCGGCTACCATAAATCATCACCAACCATCCCTTACCACAACAAACTATACCCAATCAATTTTAAATTAGAAAAAAATGCTACTAACCATAGCAAACTATACCAAACTCACCTAAATTACTTCGGCTATCAAAAATCATCCCCAACTACACTTTACAGCAACAAACTAAGCCCAATCACTTTAAAATTACAAAAAAATGCTAAAAATCATAACAAACTATACCAGAATCACCTAAATTACTTCGGCTACCGTAAATCACCCCCAACTCTCCCTTACCACAACAAACCAAACCATATCATCTTAAAATTACAAAAAAAGCTGTACAAATCATAACAAACTATGCCAGACTCACCTAAATTACTTCGGCTACTCTAAATCATCACCAACTAACCCTTACCACAACAAACTAAACCCAATCACTTTTAAATCACAAAAAAATGCTACTAACCATAGCAAACTATGCCAAACTCATCTAAATTACTTCGGCTATCAAAAATCACCCCCAACTACACTTTACAGCAACAAACTAATCCCAATCACTTTAAAATTACAAAAAAATGCTAAAAATCATAACAAACTATACCAGAATCACCTAAATTACTTCGGCTACCGTAAATTACCCCCAACTATCCCTTACCACAACAAACCAAACCATATCTTCTTAAAATGACAAAAAAGGTGTACAAATCATAACAAACTCTTCCAGACTCACCTAAATTACTTCGGCTACTCTAAATCATCACCAACTAACCCTTACCACAACAAACTAAACCCAATCACATTTAAATTACAAAAAATGCTAGTAACCATAGTAAACTATGCCAAACTCACCTAAATTATTTCGGCTACCATAAATCATCACCAACTAACTTTTACCACAACAAACTAAACCCAATCACTTTTAAATTACAAAAAAAGGCTACTAACCATAGCAAACTATTCCAAACTCACCTAAATTACTTCGGCTATCAAAAATCACCCCCAACTACACTTTACAGCAACAAACTAAGCCCAATCACTTTAAAATTGCAAAAAAATGCAAAAAATCATAACAAGCTATACCAGAATCATCTAAATTACTTCGGCTACAGTAAATCACCCCCAACTAACCCTTACCACAACAAACCAAACCATATCATCTTAAAATTACAAAAAAAGGTGTACAAATCATAACAAACTATGCCAGACTCACCTAAATTACTTCGGCTACTCTAAATCATCACCAACTAACCCTTACCACAACAAACTAAACCCAATCACTTTTAAATTACAAAAAAATGCTACTAACCATAGCAAACTATGCCAAACTCACCTAAATTACTTCGGCTATCAAAAATCACCCCCAACTACACTTTACAGCAACAAACTAAGCCCAATTACAAATTAACTAACTAAGCCCAAATTACAAAAAAATGCTAAAAATCATAACAAACTATACCAGAATCACCTAAATTACTTCGGCTACCGTAAATCACCCCCAACTATCTTTTACCACAACAAACCAAACCATATCATCTTAAAATTACAAATCATAACAAACTATGCCAGACTCACCTAAATTACTTCGGCTACTCTAAATCATCACCAACTAACCCTTACCACAACAAACTAAACCCAATCACTTTTAAATTACAAAAAAATGCTAGAAACCATAGCAAACTATGCCAAACTCACCTAAATTACTTCGGTTACCATAAATCATCACCAACTAACCCTTACCACAACAAACTAAACCCAATCAATTTTAAATTACAAAAAAATGCTACTAACCATAGCAAACTATGCCAAACTCATCTAAATTACTTCGGCTATCAAAAATCATCCCCAACTACACTTTACAGCAACAAACTAAGCCCAATCACTTTAAAATTTCGAAAAAATGCTAAAAATCATAACAAACTACACCAGAATCACCTAAATTACTTCGGCTACCGTAAATCACCCCCAACTACCCCTTACCACAACAAACCAAACCATATCATCTTAAAATTACAAAAAAAGCTGTACAAGTCATAACAAACTATGCCAGACTCACCTAAATTACTTCGGCTACTCTATATCATCACCAACTTACCCTTACCACAACAAACTAAACCCAATCACTTTTAAATTACAAAAAAATGCTAGTAACCATAGCAAACTATGCCAAACTCATCTAAATTACTTTGGCTATCAAAAATCATCCCCAACTACACTTTACAGCAACAAACTAAGCCCAATCACTTTAAAATTACAAAAAAATGCTAAAAATCATAACAAACTATACCAGAATCACCTAAATTACTTCGGCTACCGTAAATCACCCCCAACTCTCCCTTACCACAACAAACCAAACCATATCATCTTAAAATTACAAAAAAAGCTGTACAAATCATAACAAACTATGCCAGACTCACCTAAATTACTTCGGCTACTCTAAATCATCACCAACTAACCCTTACCACAACAAACTAAACCCAATCACTTTTAAATCACAAAAAAATGCTACTAACCATAGCAAACTATGCCAAACTCATCTAAATTACTTCGGCTATCAAAAATCACCCCCAACTACACTTTACAGCAACAAACTAATCCCAATCACTTTAAAATTACAAAAAAATGCTAAAAATCATAACAAACTATACCAGAATCACCTAAATTACTTCGGCTACCGTAAATTACCCCCAACTATCCCTTACCACAACAAACCAAACCATATCTTCTTAAAATGACAAAAAAGGTGTACAAATCATAACAAACTCTTCCAGACTCACCTAAATTACTTCGGCTACTTTAAATCATCACCAACTAACCCTTACCACAACAAACTAAACCCAATCACATTTAAATTACAAAAAATGCTACTAACCATAGCAAACTATGCCAAACTCACCTAAATTACTTCGGCTATCAAAAATCACCCCCAACTACACTTTACAGCAACAAACTAAACCCAATCACTTTAAAATTGCAAAAAAATGCAAAAAAATCATAACAAGCTATACCAGAATCACCTAAATTACTTCGGCTACCGTAAACCACCCCCAACTATCCCTTACCACAACAAACCAAACCATATCATCTTAAAATTACAAAAAAAGGTGTACAAATTATAACAAACTATGCCAGACTCACCTAAATTACTTCGGCTACCATAAATCATCACCAACTAACCCTTACCACAACAAACTAAACCCAATCACTTTTAAATTACAAAAAAATGCTAGTAACCATAGCAAACTATGCCAAACTTACCTAAATTACTTCGGCTACCATAAATCATCACCAACTAACCCTTACCACAATAAACTAAACCCAATTACTTTTAAATTACAAAAAAATGCTACTAACCATAGCAAACTATGCCAAACTCACCTAAATTACTTCGGCTACTCTAAATCATCACCAACTAACCCTTACCACAACAAACTAAACCCAATCACTTTTAAATTACAAAAAAATGCTAGAAACCATAGCAAACTATGCCAAATTCACCTAAATTACTTCGGCTACCATAAATCATCACCAACTAACCCTTACCACAACAAACTAAACCCAATCACTTTTAAATTACAAAAAAATGCTAGTCACCATAGCAAACTATGCCAAACTCACCTAAATTACTTCGGCTATCAAAAATCATCCCCAACTACACTTTACAGCAACAAACTAAGCCCAATCACTTTTAAATTACAAAAAAATGCTAGAAACCATAGCAAACTATGCCAAATTCACCTAAATTACTTCGGCTACCATAAATCATCACCAACTAACCCTTACCACAACAAACTAAACCCAATCAATTTTAATTTACAAAAAAATGCTACTAACCATAGCAAACTATGCCAAACTCACCTAAATTACTTCGGCTATCAAAAATCATCCCCAACTACACTTTACAGCAACAAACTAAGCCCAATCACTTTAAAATTACAAAAAAATGCTAAAAATCATAACAAACTATACCAGAATCACCTAAATTACTTCGGCTACCGTAAATCACCCCCAACTATCCCTTACCACAACAAACCAAACCATATCATTTTAAAATTACAAAAAAAGCTGTACAAATCATAACAAACTATGCCAGACTCACCTAAATTACTTCGGCTACTCTAAATCATCACCAACTAACCCTTACCACAACAAACTAAACCCAATCACTTTTAAATTACAAAAAAATGCTAGTAACCATAGCAAACTATGCCAAACTCACTTAAATTGCTTCGGCTACCATAAATCATCACCAACTAACCCTTACCACAACAAACTAAACCCAATCACTTTTAAATTACAAAAAAATGCTACTAACCATAGCAAACTATGCCAAACTCACCTAAATTACTTCGGCTATCAAAAATCACCCCAAACTACACTTTACAGCAACAAACTAAGCACAATCACTTTAAAATTACAAAAAAATGCTAAAAATCATAAAAAACTATACCAGAATCACCTAAATTACTTCGGCTACCGTAAATCACCCCCAACTATCCCTTACCACAACAAACCAAACCATATCATCTTAAAATTACAAAAAAAGGTGTACAAATCATAACAAACTATGCCAGACTCACCTAAATTACTTCGGCTACTCTAAATCATCACCAACTAACCCTTACCACAACAAACTAAACCCAATCATTTTTAAATTACAAAAAAATGCTACTTGCCATAGCAAACTATGCCAAACTCACATAAATAACTTCGGCTACTCTAAATCATCACCAACTAACCCTTACCACAACAAACTAAACCCAATCACTTTTAAATTACAAAAAAATGCTACTAACCATAGCAAACTATGCCAAACTCACCCAAATTACTTCGGCTATCAAAAATCACCCCCAACTACACTTTACAGCAACAAACTAAGCCCAATCACTTGAAAATTACAAAAAAATGCTAAAAATCATAACAAACTATACCAGAATCACCTAAATTACTTCGGCTACCGTAAATCACCCCCAACTATCCCTTACCACAACAAACCAAACCATATCATCTTAAAATTACAAAAAAAGGTGTACAAATCATAACAAACTATGCCAGACTCACCTAAATTACTTCGGCTACCATAAATCATCACCAACTAACCCTTACCACAACAAACTAAACCCAATCACTTTTAAATTACAAAAAAATGCTACTAACCATAGCAAATTATGCCAAACTCACCTAAATTACTTCGGCTATCAAAAATCACCCCAACTACACTTTACAGCAACAAACTAAGCCCAATCACTTTAAAATTACAAAAAAATGCTAAAAATCATAACAAACTATACCAGAATCACCTAAATTACTTCGGCTACCGTAAATCACCCCCAACTATCCCTTACCACAACAAACCAAACCATATCATCTTAAAATTACAAAAAAAGGTGTACAAATCATAACAAACTATGCCAGACTCACCTAAATTACTTCGGCTACTCTAAATCATCACCAACTAACCCTTACCACAGCAAACTAAACCCAATCACTTTTAAATTACAAAATAATGCTAGTAACCATAGCAAACTATGCCAAACTCACCTAAATTACTTCGGCTACCATAAATCACCCCCAACTATCCCTTACCACAACAAACCAAACCATATCATCTTAAAATTACAAAAAAAGGTGTACAAATCATAACAAACTATGCCAGACTCACCTAAATTACTACGGCTACTCTAGATCATCACCAACTAACCCGTACCACAACAAACTAAACCCAATCACTTTTAAATTACAATAAAATGCTAGTAACCATAGCAAACTATGCCAAACTTACCTAAATTACTTCGGCTACCATAAATCATCACCAACTAACCTTTACCACAACAAACTAAACCCAATCACTTTTAAATTACAAAAAAATGCTACTAACCATAGCAAACTATGCCAAACTCACCTAAATTACTTCAGCTATCAAAAATCACCCTCAACTATACTTTACAGCAACAAGCTAAACCCAATCGCTTTAAAATTACAAAAAAATGCTAAAAATCATAACAAACTATACCAGAATCACCTAAATTACTTCGGCTACCGTAAATCACCCCCAACTATCTCTTAACACAACAAACCAAACCATATCATCTTAAAATTTCAAAAAAAGGTGTACAAACCATAACAAACTATGCCAGACTCACCTAAATTACTTCGGCTACTCTAAATCATCAACAACTAACCCTTACCACAACATACTAAACCCAATCACTTTTAAATTACAAAAAATGTTAGTAACCATAGCAAACTATGCCAAACTCACCTAAATTGCTTCGGCTACCATAAATCATCACCAACTAACCCTTACCACAACAAACTAAACCCAATCACTTTTAAATTACAAAAAAATGCTACTAACCATAGCTAACTATGCTAAACTCACCTAAATTACTTCGGCTAGCATAAATCATCACCAACTAACCCTTACCACAACAAACTAAACCCAATCACTTTTAAATTACAAAAAAATGCTACTAACCAGAGCAAACTATGCCAAACTCACCTAAATTACTTCGGCTATCAAAAATCACCCCCAACTACACTTTACAGTAACAAACTAAGCCCAATCACTTTAAAATTACAAAAAAATGCTAAAAATCATAACAAACTATACCAGAATCACCTAAATTACTTCGGCTACCGTAAATCACCCCCAACTATCCCTTACCACAACAAACCGAACCATATCATCTTAAAATTACAAAAAAAGGTGTACAAATCATAACAAACTATGCCAGACTCACCTAAATTACTTCGGCTACTCTAAATCATCACCAACTAACCCTTACCACAACAAACTAAACCCAATCAATTTTAAATTACAAAAAAATGCTAGTAACCATAGCAAACTATGCCAAACTCACCTAAATTACTTCGGCTACCATAAATCATCACCATCTAACCCTTACCACAACAAACTAAGCCCAATCATTTTAAAATTACAAAAAAATGCTAAAAATCATAACAAACTAGACCAGAATAACCTAAATTACTTCGGCTACCGTAAATCATCCCCAACTATCCCTTACCACAACAAACCGAACCATATCATCTTAAAATTACAAAAAAAGGTGTACAAATCATAACAAACTATGCCAGACTCACCTAAATTACTTCGGCTACTCTAAATCTTCACCAACTAACCCTTACCACAACAAACTAAACCCAATTACTTTTAAATTACAAAAAAATGCTACTAACCATAGCAAACTATGCCAAACTCACCTAAATTACTTCGGCTATCAAAAATCACCCCCAACTACACTTTACAGCAACAAACTAAGCCCAATCACTTTAAAATTACAAAAAAATGCTAAAAATCATAACAAACTATACCAGAATCAGCTAAATTACTTCGGCTACCGTAAATCACCCCCAACTATCCCTTACCACAACAAACCAAACCATATCACCTTAAAATTACAAAAAAAGGTGTACAAATCATAACAAACTATGCCAGACTCACCTAAATTAATTCGGCTACTCTAAATCATCACCCACTAACCCTTACCACAACAAACTAAACCGAATAACTTTTAAACTACAAAAAAATGCTACTAACCATAGCAAACTATGCCAAACTCACCTAAATTACTTCGGCTACCATAAATCATCACCAACTAACCCTTACCACAACAAACTAAACCCAATCACTTTTAAATTACAAAAAAATGCTAGTAACCATAGCAAACTATGCCAAACTCACCTAAATTACTTCGGCTATCAAAAGTCACCCCCAACTACACTTTACAGCAACAAACTAAGCCCAATCACTTTAAAATTACAAAAAATGCTAAAAATCATAACAAACTATACCAGAATCACCTAAATTATTTCGGTTACCGTAAATCACCCCCAACTACCCCTTACCACAACAAACCAAACCATATCATCTTAAAAGTACGAAAAAAGGTGTACAAAACATAACAAACTATGCCAGACTCACCTAAATTACTTCGGCTACTCTAAATCATCACCAACTAACCCTTACCACAACAAACTAAACCCAATCACTTTTAAATTACAAAATAATGCTAGTAACCATAGCAAACTATGCCAAACTCACCTAAATTACTTTGGCTATCAAAAATCACCCCCAACTACACTTTACAGCAACAAACTAAGCCCAATCACTTTAAAATTACAAAAAAATGCTAAAAATCATAACAAACTACCAGAATGAGCTAAATTACTTCGGCTACCGTAAATCACCCCCAACTATCTCTTACCACAACAAACCAAACCATATCATCTTAAAATTACAAAAAAAGGTGTACAAATCATAACAAACTATGCCAGACTCACCTAAATTAATTCGGCTACTCTAAATCATCACCAACTAACCCTTACCACAACAAACTAAACCGAATCACTTTTAAACTACAAAAAAATGCTACTAACCATAGCAAACTATGCCAAACTCACCTAAATTACTTCGGCTACCATAAATCATCACCAACTAACCCTTACCACAACAAACTAAACCCAATCACTTTTAAATTACAAGAAAATGCTACTAACCATAGGAAACTATGCCAAACTCACCTAAATTACTTCGGCTATCAAAAGTCACCCCCAACTACACTTTACAGCAACAAACTAAGCCCAATCACTTTAAAATTACAAAAAATGCTAAAAATCATAACAAACTATACCAGAATCACCTAAATTACTTCGGTTACCGTAAATCACCCCCAACTATCCCTTACCACAACAAACCAAACTATATCATCTTAAAATTACAAAAAAAGGTGTACAAATCATAACAAACTATGCCAGACTCACCTAAATTAATTCGGCTACTCTAAATCATCACCAACTAACCCTTACCACAACAAACTAAACCGAATCACTTTTAAACTACAAAAAAATGCTACTAACCATAGCAAACTATGCCAAACTCACCTAAATTACTTCGGCTACCATAAATCATCACCAACTAACCCTTACCACAACAAACTAAACCCAATCACTTTTAAATTACAAGAAAATGCTACTAACCATAGGAAACTATGCCAAACTCACCTAAATTACTTCGGCTATCAAAAGTCACCCCCAACTACACTTTACAGCAACAAACTAAGCCCAATCACTTTAAAATTACAAAAAATGCTAAAAATCATAACAAACTATACCAGAATCACCTAAATTACTTCGGTTACCGTAAATCACCCCCAACTATCCCTTACCACAACAAACCAAACTATATCATCTTAAAATTACAAAAAAAGGTGTACAAATCATAACAAACTATGCCAGACTCACCTAAATTACTTCGGCTACTCTAAATCTTCACCAACTAACCCTTACCACAACAAACTAAACCCAATCACTTTTAAATTACAAAAAAATGCTACTAACCATAGCAAACTATGCCAAACTCACCTAAATTTCTTCGGCTATCAAAAATCACCCCCAACTACACTTTACAGCAACAAACTAAGCCCAATCACTTTAAAATTACAAAAAAATGCTAAAAATTATAACAAACTATACCAGAATCAGCTAAATTACTTCGGCTACCGTAAATCACCCCCAACTATCCCTTACCACAACAAACCAAACCATATCATCTTAAAATTACAAAAAAAGGTGTACAAATCATAACAAACTATGCCAGACTCACCTAAATTACTTCGGCTACTCTAAATCATCACCAACTAACCCTTACCAGAACAAACTAAACCCAATCACTTTTAAATTACAAAAAAATGCTAGTAACCATAGCAAACTATGCCAAACTCACCTAAATTACTTCGGCTACCATAAATCATCACCAACTAACCCTTACCACAACAAACTAAACCCAATCACTTTTAAATTTAAAAAAATGCTAGTAACCATAGCAAACTATGCCAAACTCACCTAAATTACTTCGGCTACCATAAATCATCACCAACTAACCCTTACCACGCCAAACTAAACCCAATCACATTTAAATTACGAAAAAATGCTACTAACCATAGAAAACTATGCCAAACTCACCTAAATTACTTCGGTTATCAAAAATCACCCCAACTACACTTTACAGCAACAAACTTAGCCCAATCACTTTAAAATTACAAAAAATGCTAAAAATCATAACAAACTATACCAGAATCACCTAAATTACTTCGGTTACCGTAAATCACCCCCAACTATCCCTTACCACAACAAACCAAACTATATCATCTTAAAATTACAAAAAAAGGTGTACAAATCATAACAAACTATGCCAGACTCACCTAAATTACTTCGGCTACTCTAAATCTTCACCAACTAACCCTTACCACAACAAACTAAACCCAATCACTTTTAAATTACAAAAAAATGTGCACTAACCATAGCAAACTATGCCAAACTCACCTAAATTACTTCGGCTATCAAAAATCACCCCCAACTACACTTTACAGCAACAAACTAAGCCCAATCACTTTAAAATTACAAAAAAATGCTAAAAATCATAACAAACTATACCAGAATCAGCTAAATTACTTCGGCTACCGTAAATCACCCCCAACTATCCCTTACCACAACAAACCAAACCATATCATCTTAAAATTACAAAAAAGGTGTACAAATCATAACAAACTATGCCAGACTCACCTAAATTAATTCGGCTACTCTAAATCATCACCAACTAACCCTTACCACAACAAACTAAACCGAATCACTTTTAAACTACAAAAAAATGCTACTAGCCATAGCAAACTATGCCAAACTCACCTAAATTACTTCGGCTACCATAAATCATCACCAACTAACCCTTACCACAACAAACTAAACCCAATCATTTTTAAATTTCAAAAAAATGCTACTAACCATAGCAAACTATGCCAAACTCACCTAAATTACTTCGGCTATCAAAAATCACCCCCAACTACACTTTACAGCAACAAACTAAGCCCAATCGCTTTAAAATTTCAAAAAAATGATAAAAATCATAACAAACTATACCAGAATCACCTAAATTACTTCTGCTACCGTAAATCACCCCAACTATCCCTTACCACAACAAACCAATCCATATCATCTTAAAATTACAAAAAAAGGTGTACAAATCATAACAAACTATGCCAGACTCACCTAAATTACTTCGGCTACTCTAAATCATCACCAACTAACCCTTACCACAACAAACTAAACCCAATCACTTTTAAATTACAAAAAAATTCTAGTAACCATAGCAAACTATGCCAAACTCACCTAAATTACTTCGGCTACCATAAATCATCACCAACTAACCCTTACCACAACAAACTAAACCCAATCACTTTAAAATTACAAAAAAATGCTACTAACCATAGCAAACTATGCCAAACTCACCTAAATTAATTCGGCTACTCTAAATCATCACCAACTAATCCTTACCACAACAAACTAAACCGAATCACTTTTAAATTACAAAAAAATGCTAGTAACCATAGCAAACTATGCAAACTCACCTAAATTACTTCGGCTACCATAAATCATCACCAACTAACCCTTACCACAACTAACTAAACCCAATCACTTTTAAATTACAAAAAAATCCTACTAACCATAGCAAACTATGCCACACTCACTTAAATTACATCGGCTACCATAAATCATCACCAACTAACCCTTACCACAACAAACTAAACCCAATCACTTTTAAATTACAAAAAAATGCTACTAACCATAGGAAACTATGCCAAACTCACCTAAATTACTTCGGCTATCAAAAGTCACCCCCAACTACACTTTACAGCAACAAACTAAGCCCAATCATTTTAAAATTACAAAAAAATGCTAAAAATCATAACAAACTAGACCAGAATAACCTAAATTACTTCGGCTACCGTAAATCACCCCCAACTATCCCTTACCACAACAAACCAAACCATATCATCTTAAAATTACAAAAAAAGGTGTACAAATCATAACAAATTATGCCAGACTCACCTAAATTACTTCGGCTACTCTAAATTTTCACCAACTAACCCTTACCACAACAAACTAAACCCAATCACTTTTAAATTACAAAAAAATGCTACTAACCATAGCAAACTATGCCAAACTCACCTAAATTACTTCGGCTATCAAAAATCACCCCCAACTACACTTTACAGCAACAAACTAAGCCCAATCACTTTAAAATTACAAAAAAATGCTAAAAATCATAACAAACTATACCAGAATCAGCTAAATTACTTCGGCTACCGTAAATCACCCCCAACTATCCCTTACCACAACAAACCAAACCATATCATCTTAAAATTACAAAAAAAGGTGTACAAATCATAACAAACTATGCCAGACTCACCTAAATTAATTCGGCTACTCTAAATCATCACCAACTAACCCTTACCACAACAAACTAAACCGAATCACTTTTAAACTACAAAAAAATGCTACTAACCATTGCAAACTATGCCAAACTCACCTAAATTACTTCGGCTACCATAAATCATCACCAACTAACTCTTACCACAACAAACTAAACCCAATCATTTTTAAATTTCAAAAAAATGCTACTAACCATAGCAAACTATGCCAAACTCACCTAAATTACTTCAGCTATCAAAAATCACCCCCAACTACACTTTACAGCAACAAACTAAGCCCAATCATTTTAAAATTACAAAAAAATGCTAAAAATCAAAACAAACTATACCAGGATCTCCTAAATTACTTCGGCTACCGTAAATCACCCCCAACTATCCCTTACCACAACAAACCAAACCATATCATCTAAAAATTACAAAAAAGGTGTACAAATCACAACAAACTATGCCAGACTCACCTAAATTACTTCGTCTACTCTAAATCATCACCAACTAACCCTTACCACAACAAACTAAACCCAATCACTTTTAAATTACAAAAAAATGCTAGTAACCATAGCAAACTATGCCAAACTCACCTATATTACTTCGGCTACCATAAATCATCACCAACTAACCCTTACCACAACAAACTAAGCCCAATCACTTTTAAATTACAAAAAAATGCAACTAATCATAGCAAACTATGCCAAACTCACCTAAATTACTTCGGCTATCAAAAATCACCCCCAAATACACTTTACAGAAACAAACTAAGCCCAATCATTTTAAAATTACAAAAAAATGCTAAAAATCATAACAAACTATACCAGAATCACCTAAATTACTTCGGCTACCGTAAATCACCCCCAACTATCCCTTACCACAACAAACCAAACCATATCATCTTAAAATTACAAAAAAAGTGTACAAATCATAACAAACTATGCCAGACTTACCTAAATTACTTTGGCTACTCTAAATCATCACCAACTAACCCTTACCACAACAAACTAAACCCAATCACTTTTAAATTACAAAAAAATGCTAGTAACCATAGCAAACTATGCCAAAGTCAATTAAATTACTTCGGCTACCATAAATCATCACCAACTAACCCTTACCACAACAAACTAAACCCAATCACTTTTAAATTACAAAAAAATGCTACTAACCATAGGAAACTATGCCAAACTCACCTAAATTACTTCGGCTATCAAAAGTCACCCCCAACTACACTTTACAGCAACAAACTAAGCCCAATCATTTTAAAATTACAAAAAAATTCTAAAAATCATAACAAACTAGACCAGAATAACCTAAATTACTTCGGCTACCGTAAATCACCCCCAACTATCCCTTACCACAACAAACCAAACCATATCATCTTAAAATTACAAAAAAAGGTGTACAAATCATAACAAATTATGCCAGACCCACCTAAATTACTTCGGCTACTCTAAATTTTCACCAACTAACCCTTACCACAACAAACTAAACCCAATCACTTTTAAATTACAAAAAAATGCTACTAACCATAGCAAACTATGCCAAACTCACCTAAATTACTTCGGCTATCAAAAATCACCCCCAACTACACTTTACAGCAACAAACTAAGCCCAATCACTTTAAAATTACAAAAAAATGCTAAAAATCATAACAAACTATACCAGAATCAGCTAAATTACTTCGGCTACCGTAAATCACCCCCAACTATCCCTTACCACAACAAACCAAACCATATCATCTTAAAATTACAAAAAAAGGTGTACAAATCATAACAAACTATGCCAGACTCACCTAAATTAATTCGGCTACTCTAAATCATCACCAACTAACCCTTACCACAACAAACTAAACCGAATCACTTTTAAACTACAAAAAAATGCTACTAACCATAGCAAACTATGCCAAACTCACCTAAATTACTTCGGCTACCATAAATCATCACCAACTAACTCTTACCACAACAAACTAAACCCAATCATTTTTAAATTTCAAAAAAATGCTACTAACCATAGCAAACTATGCCAAACTCACCTAAATTACTTCAGCTATCAAAAATCACCCCCAACTACACTTTACAGCAACAAACTAAGCCCAATCATTTTAAAATTACAAAAAAATGCTAAAAATCAAAACAAACTATACCAGGATCACCCAAATTACTTCGGCTACCGTAAATCACCCCCAACTATCCCTTACCACAACAAACCAAACCATATCATCTAAAAATTACAAAAAAGGTGTACAAATCATAACAAACTATGCCAGACTCACCTAAATTACTTCGTCTACTCTAAATCATCACCAACTAACCCTTACCACAACAAACTAAACCCAATCACTTTTAAATTACAAAAAAATGCTAGTAACCATAGCAAACTATGCCAAACTCACCTATATTACTTCGGCTACCATAAATCATCACCAACTAACCCTTACCACAACAAACTAAGCCCAATCACTTTTAAATTACAAAAAAATGCAACTAATCATAGCAAACTATGCCAAACTCACCTAAATTACTTCGGCTATCAAAAATCACCCCCAAATACACTTTACAGAAACAAACTAAGCCCAATCATTTTAAAATTACAAAAAAATGCTAAAAATCATAACAAACTATACCAGAATCACCTAAATTACTTCGGCTACCGTAAATCACCCCCAACTATCCCTTACCACAACAAACCAAACCATATCATCTAAAAATTACAAAAAAGGTGTACAAATCACAACAAACTATGCCAGACTCACCTAAATTAATTCGGCTACTCTAAATCATCACCAACTAACCCTTACCACAACAAACTAAACCGAATCACTTTTAAACTACAAAAAAATGCTACTAACCATTGCAAACTATGCCAAACTCACCTAAATTACTTCGGCTACCATAAATCATCACCAACTAACTCTTACCACAACAAACTAAACCCAATCATTTTTAAATTTCAAAAAAATGCTACTAACCATAGCAAACTATGCCAAACTCACCTAAATTACTTCAGCTATCAAAAATCACCCCCAACTACACTTTACAGCAACAAACTAAGCCCAATCATTTTAAAATTACAAAAAAATGCTAAAAATCAAAACAAACTATACCAGGATCTCCTAAATTACTTCGGCTACCGTAAATCACCCCCAACTATCCCTTACCACAACAAACCAAACCATATCATCTAAAAATTACAAAAAAGGTGTACAAATCACAACAAACTATGCCAGACTCACCTAAATTACTTCGTCTACTCTAAATCATCACCAACTAACCCTTACCACAACAAACTAAACCCAATCACTTTTAAATTACAAAAAAATGCTAGTAACCATAGCAAACTATGCCAAACTCACCTATATTACTTCGGCTACCATAAATCATCACCAACTAACCCTTACCACAACAAACTAAGCCCAATCACTTTTAAATTACAAAAAAATGCAACTAATCATAGCAAACTATGCCAAACTCACCTAAATTACTTCGGCTATCAAAAATCACCCCCAAATACACTTTACAGAAACAAACTAAGCCCAATCATTTTAAAATTACAAAAAAATGCTAAAAATCATAACAAACTATACCAGAATCACCTAAATTACTTCGGCTACCGTAAATCACCCCCAACTATCCCTTACCACAACAAACCAAACCATATCATCTTAAAATTACAAAAAAAGTGTACAAATCATAACAAACTATGCCAGACTTACCTAAATTACTTTGGCTACTCTAAATCATCACCAACTAACCCTTACCACAACAAACTAAACCCAATCACTTTTAAATTACAAAAAAATGCTAGTAACCATAGCAAACTATGCCAAAGTCAATTAAATTACTTCGGCTACCATAAATCATCACCAACTAACCCTTACCACAACAAACTAAACCCAATCACTTTTAAATTACAAAAAAATGCTACTAACCATAGGAAACTATGCCAAACTCACCTAAATTACTTCGGCTATCAAAAGTCACCCCCAACTACACTTTACAGCAACAAACTAAGCCCAATCATTTTAAAATTACAAAAAAATTCTAAAAATCATAACAAACTAGACCAGAATAACCTAAATTACTTCGGCTACCGTAAATCACCCCCAACTATCCCTTACCACAACAAACCAAACCATATCATCTTAAAATTACAAAAAAAGGTGTACAAATCATAACAAATTATGCCAGACCCACCTAAATTACTTCGGCTACTCTAAATTTTCACCAACTAACCCTTACCACAACAAACTAAACCCAATCACTTTTAAATTACAAAAAAATGCTACTAACCATAGCAAACTATGCCAAACTCACCTAAATTACTTCGGCTATCAAAAATCACCCCCAACTACACTTTACAGCAACAAACTAAGCCCAATCACTTTAAAATTACAAAAAAATGCTAAAAATCATAACAAACTATACCAGAATCAGCTAAATTACTTCGGCTACCGTAAATCACCCCCAACTATCCCTTACCACAACAAACCAAACCATATCATCTTAAAATTACAAAAAAAGGTGTACAAATCATAACAAACTATGCCAGACTCACCTAAATTAATTCGGCTACTCTAAATCATCACCAACTAACCCTTACCACAACAAACTAAACCGAATCACTTTTAAACTACAAAAAAATGCTACTAACCATAGCAAACTATGCCAAACTCACCTAAATTACTTCGGCTACCATAAATCATCACCAACTAACTCTTACCACAACAAACTAAACCCAATCATTTTTAAATTTCAAAAAAATGCTACTAACCATAGCAAACTATGCCAAACTCACCTAAATTACTTCAGCTATCAAAAATCACCCCCAACTACACTTTACAGCAACAAACTAAGCCCAATCATTTTAAAATTACAAAAAAATGCTAAAAATCAAAACAAACTATACCAGGATCACCCAAATTACTTCGGCTACCGTAAATCACCCCCAACTATCCCTTACCACAACAAACCAAACCATATCATCTAAAAATTACAAAAAAGGTGTACAAATCATAACAAACTATGCCAGACTCACCTAAATTACTTCGTCTACTCTAAATCATCACCAACTAACCCTTACCACAACAAACTAAACCCAATCACTTTTAAATTACAAAAAAATGCTAGTAACCATAGCAAACTATGCCAAACTCACCTATATTACTTCGGCTACCATAAATCATCACCAACTAACCCTTACCACAACAAACTAAGCCCAATCACTTTTAAATTACAAAAAAATGCAACTAATCATAGCAAACTATGCCAAACTCACCTAAATTACTTCGGCTATCAAAAATCACCCCCAAATACACTTTACAGAAACAAACTAAGCCCAATCATTTTAAAATTACAAAAAAATGCTAAAAATCATAACAAACTATACCAGAATCACCTAAATTACTTCGGCTACCGTAAATCACCCCCAACTATCCCTTACCACAACAAACCAAACCATATCATCTTAAAATTACAAAAAAAGTGTACAAATCATAACAAACTATGCCAGACTTACCTAAATTACTTTGGCTACTCTAAATCATCACCAACTAACCCTTACCACAACAAACTAAACCCAATCACTTTTAAATTACAAAAAAATGCTAGTAACCATAGCAAACTATGCCAAAGTCAATTAAATTACTTCGGCTACCATAAATCATCACCAACTAACCCTTACCACAACAAACTAAACCCAATCACTTTTAAATTACAAAAAAATGCTACTAACCATAGCAAACTATGCCAAACTCACCTAAATTACTTCGGCTATCAAAAATCTCCCCCAACTACACTTTACAGCAACAAACCAAGCCCAATCACTTTAAAATTACAAAAAAATGCTAAAAATCATAACAAACTATACCAGAGTCACCTAAATTACTTCGGCTACCGTAAATCACCCCCAACTATCCCTTACCACAACAAACCAAACCATATCATCTTAAAATTACAAAAAAAGATGTACAAATTATAACAAACTATGCCAGACTCTCCTAAATTACTTCGGCTACTCTAAATCATCACCAACTAACCCTTACCAAAGCAAACTAAACCCAATTACTTTTAAATTACAAAAAAATGCTAGTAACCATAGCAAACTATGCCAAACTCACCTAAATTACTTCGGCTACCATAAATCATCACCAACTAAACCTTACCACAACAAACTAAACCCAATCACTTTTAAATTACAAAAAAATGCTACTAACCATAGCAAACTATGCCAAACTCACCTAAATTACTTCGGCTATCAAAAATCACCCCCAACTACACTTTACAGCAACAAACTTAGCCCAATCATTTTAAAATTACAAAAAAATGCTAAAAATCATAACAAACTATACCAGAATCACCTAAATTACTTCGGCTACCGTAAATCACCCCCAACTATCCCTTACCACAACAAACCAAACCATATCATCTTAAAATTACAAAAAAGGTGTACAAATCATAACAAACTATGCCAGACTCACCTTAATTACTTCGGCTACTCTAAATCATCACCAACTAACCTTTACCACAACAAACTAAACCCAATCACTTTTAAATTACAAAAAAATGCTAGTAACCATAGCAAACTATGCCAAAATCACCTAAATTACTTCGGCTACCATAAATCATAACCAACTAACCCTTACCACAACAAACTAAACCCAATCACTTTTAAATTACAAAAAAATGCTACTAACCGTAGCAAACTATGCCAAATTCACCTAAATAACTTCGGCTACCATAAATCATCACCAACTAACCCTTACCACAACAAACTAAACCCAGTCACTTTTAAATTACAAAAAAATGCTACTAACCATAGCAAAGTATGCCAAACTCACCTAAATTACTTCGGCTGTCAAAAGTCACCCCCAACTACACTTTACAGCAACAAACTAAGCCCAATCATTTTAAAATTACAAAAAAATGCTAAAAATCATAACAAACTATACCAGGATCACCTAAATTATTTCGGCTACCGTAAATCACCCCCAACTATCCCTTACCACAACAAACCAAACCATATCATCTTAAAATTACAAAAAAGGTGTACAAATCTTAACAAACTATGCCAGACTCACCTAAATTACTTCGGCTACTCTAAATCATCACCAACTAACCCTTACCACAACAAACTAAACCCAATCACTTTTAAATTACAAAAAAATGCTACTAACCATAGCAAACTATGCCAAACTCACCTAAATTACTTCGGCTACCATAAATCATCACCAACTAAACCTTACCACAACAAACTAAGCCCAATCACTTTAAAATTACAAAAAAATGCTAAAAATCATAACAAACTAGACCAGAATAACCTAAATTACTTCGGCTACCGTAAATCACCCCCAACTATCCCTTACCACAACAAACTAAACCATATCATCTTAAAATTACAAAAAAAGGTGTACAAATTATAACAAACTATGCCAGACTCACCTAAATTACTTCGGCTACTCTAAATCTTCACCAACTAACCCTTACCACAACAAACTAAACCCAATCACTTTTAAATTACAGAAAAATGCTACTAACCATAGCAAACTATGCCAAACTCACCTAAATTACTTCGGCTATCAAAAATCACCCCCAACTACACTTTACAGCAACAAACTAAGCCCAATCACTTTAAAATTACAAAAAAATGCTAAAAACCATAACAAACTATACCAGAATCAGCTAAATTACTTCGGCTACCGTAAATCACCCCCAACTATCCCTTACCACAACAAACCAAACCATATCATCTTAAAATTACAAAAAAAGGTGTACAAATCATAACAAACTATGCCAGACTCACCTAAATTATTTCGGCTACTCTAAATCATCACCAACTAACCCTTACCGCAACAAACTAAACCGAATCACTTTTAAACTACAAAAAAATGCTACTAACCATAGCAAACTATGCCAAACTCACCTAAATTACTTCGGCTATCAAAAATCACCCCCAACAACACTTTACAGCAACAAACTAAGCCCAATCGCTTTAAAATTTCAAAAAAATGCTAAAAATCATAACAAACTATACCAGAATCACCTAAATTACTTCGGCTACCGTAAATCACTCCAACTATCCCTTACCACAACAAACCAATCCATATCATCTTAAAATTACAAAAAAAGGTGTACAAATCATAACAAACTATGCCAGACTCACCTAAATTACTTCGTGTACTCTAAATCATCACCAACTAACCCTTACCACAACAAACTAAACCCAATCACTTTTAAATTACAAAAAAATGCTAGTAACCATAGCAAACTATGCCAAAATCACCTAAATTACTTCGGCTACCATAAATCATAACCAACTAACCCTTACCACAACAAACTAAACCCAATCACTTTTAAATTACAAAAAAATGCTACTAACCGTAGCAAACTATGCCAAATTCACCTAAATTACTTCGGCTACCATAAATCATCACCAACTAACCCTTACCACAACAAACTAAACCCAATCACTTTTAAATTACAAAAAAATGCTACTAACCATAGCAAACTATGCCAAACTCACCTAAATTAATTCGGCTACTCTAAATCATCACCAACTAACCCTTACCACAACAAACTAAACCGAATCACTTTTAAATTACAAAAAAATGCTAGTAACCATAGCAAACTATGCCAAACTCACCTAAATTACTTCGGCTACCATAAATCATCACCAACTAACCCTTACCACAACAAACTAAGCCCAATCGCTTTAAAATTTCAAAAAAATGCCAAAAATCATAACAAACTATACCAGAATCACCTAAATTACTTCGGCTACCGTAAATCACTCCAACTATCCCTTACCACAACAAACCAATCCATATCATCTTAAAATTACAAAAAAAGGTGTACAAATCATAACAAACTATGCCAGACTCACCTAAATTACTTCGTGTACTCTAAATCATCACCAACTAACCCTTACCACAACAAACTAAACCCAATCACTTTTAAATTACAAAAAAATGCTAGTAACCATAGCAAACTATGCCAAAATCACCTAAATTACTTCGGCTACCATAAATCATAACCAACTAACCCTTACCACAACAAACTAAACCCAATCACTTTTAAATTACAAAAAAATGCTACTAACCGTAGCAAACTATGCCAAATTCACCTAAATTACTTCGGCTACCATAAATCATCACCAACTAACCCTTACCACAACAAACTAAACCCAATCACTTTTAAATTACAAAAAAATGCTACTAACCATAGCAAACTATGCCAAACTCACCTAAATTAATTCGGCTACTCTAAATCATCACCAACTAACCCTTACCACAACAAACTAAACCGAATCACTTTTAAATTACAAAAAAATGCTAGTAACCATAGCAAACTATGCCAAACTCACCTAAATTACTTCGGCTACCATAAATCATCACCAACTAACCCTTACCACAACAAACTAAACCCAATCACTTTTAAATTACAAAAAAATGCTACTAACCATAGCAAACTATGCCAAACTCACCTAAATTACTTCGGCTACCATAAATCATCACCAACTAACCCTTACCACAACAAACTAAACCCAATCACTTTTAAATTACAAAAAAATGCTACTAACCATAGCAAACTATGCCAAACTCACCTAAATTAATTCGGCTACTCTAAATCATCACCAACTAACCCTTACCACAACAAACTAAACCGAATCTCTTTTAAAGTACAAAAAAATGCTAGTAACTATAGCAAACTATGCCAAACTCACCTAAATTACTTCGGCTACCATAAATCATCACCAACTAACCCTTACCACAACAAACTAAACTTAATCACTTTTAAATTACAAAAAAATGCTACTAACCATAGGAAAATATGCCAAACTCACCTAAATTACTTCGGCTATCAAAAGTCACCCCCAACTACACTTTACCACAACAAACTAAGCCCAATCATTTTAAAATTACAAAAAAATGCTAAAAATCATAACAAACTAGACCAGAATAACCTAAATTACTTCGGCTACCGTAAATCACCCCCAACTATCCCTTACCACAACAAACCCAACCATATCATCTTAAAATTACAAAAAAAGGTGTACAAATCATAACAAACTATGCCAGACTCACCTAAATTACTTCGGCTACTCTAAATCTTCACCAACTAACCCTTACCACAACAAACTAAACCCAATCACTTTTAAATTACAAAAAAATGCTACTAACCATAGCAAACTATGCCAAACTCACCTAAATTACTTCGGCTATCAAAAATCACCCCCAACTACACTTTACAGCAACAAACTAAGCCCAATCACTTTAAAATTACAAAAAAATGCTAAAAATCATAACAAACTATACCAGAATCAGCTAAATTACTTCGGCTACCGTAAATCACCCCCAACTATCTCTTTCCACAACAAACCAAACCATATCATCTTAAAATTACAAAAAAGGTGTACAAATCATAACAAACTATGCCAGACTCACCTAAATTAATTCGGCTACTCTAAATCATCACCAACTAACCCTTACCACCACAAACTAAACCGAATCACTTTTAAACTACAAAAAAATGCTACTAACCATAGCAAACTATGCCAAACTCACCTAAATTACTTCGGCTACCATAAATCATCACCAACTAACCCTTACCACAACAAACTAAACCCAATCACTTTTAAATTACAAAAAAATGCTACTAACCGTAGCAAACTATGCCAGACTCACCTAAATTATTTCGGCTACTCTAAATCATCACCAACTAACCCTTACCGCAACAAACTAAACCGAATCACTTTTAAACTACAAAAAAATGCTACTAACCATAGCAAACTATGCCAAACTCACCTAAATTACTTCGGCTATCAAAAATCACCCCCAACAACACTTTACAGCAACAAACTAAGCCCAATCGCTTTAAAATTTCAAAAAAATGCTAAAAATCATAACAAACTATACCAGAATCACCTAAATTACTTCGGCTACCTTAAATCACTCCAACTATCCCTTACCACAACAAACCAATCCATATCATCTTAAAATTACAAAAAAAGGTGTACAAATCATAACAAACTATGCCAGACTCACCTAAATTACTTCGTGTACTCTAAATCATCACCAACTAACCCTTACCACAACAAACTAAACCCAATCACTTTTAAATTACAAAAAATGCTAGTAACCATAGCAAACTATGCCAAAATCACCTAAATTACTTCGGCTACCATAAATCATAACCAACTAACCCTTACCACAACAAACTAAACCCAATCACTTTTAAATTACAAAAAAATGCTACTAACCGTAGCAAACTATGCCAAATTCACCTAAATTACTTCGGCTACCATAAATCATCACCAACTAACCCTTACCACAACAAACTAAACCCAATCACTTTTAAATTACAAAAAAATGCTACTAACCATAGCAAACTATGCCAAACTCACCTAAATTAATTCGGCTACTCTAAATCATCACCAACTAACCCTTACCACAACAAACTAAACCGAATCACTTTTAAATTACAAAAAAATGCTAGTAACCATAGCAAACTATGCCAAACTCACCTAAATTACTTCGGCTACCATAAATCATCACCAACTAACCCTTACCACAACAAACTAAGCCCAATCGCTTTAAAATTTCAAAAAAATGCCAAAAATCATAACAAACTATACCAGAATCACCTAAATTACTTCGGCTACCGTAAATCACTCCAACTATCCCTTACCACAACAAACCAATCCATATCATCTTAAAATTACAAAAAAAGGTGTACAAATCATAACAAACTATGCCAGACTCACCTAAATTACTTCGTGTACTCTAAATCATCACCAACTAACCCTTACCACAACAAACTAAACCCAATCACTTTTAAATTACAAAAAAATGCTAGTAACCATAGCAAACTATGCCAAAATCACCTAAATTACTTCGGCTACCATAAATCATAACCAACTAACCCTTACCACAACAAACTAAACCCAATCACTTTTAAATTACAAAAAAATGCTACTAACCGTAGCAAACTATGCCAAATTCACCTAAATTACTTCGGCTACCATAAATCATCACCAACTAACCCTTACCACAACAAACTAAACCCAATCACTTTTAAATTACAAAAAAATGCTACTAACCATAGCAAACTATGCCAAACTCACCTAAATTAATTCGGCTACTCTAAATCATCACCAACTAACCCTTACCACAACAAACTAAACCGAATCACTTTTAAATTACAAAAAAATGCTAGTAACCATAGCAAACTATGCCAAACTCACCTAAATTACTTCGGCTACCATAAATCATCACCAACTAACCCTTACCACAACAAACTAAACCCAATCACTTTTAAATTACAAAAAAATGCTACTAACCATAGCAAACTATGCCAAACTCACCTAAATTACTTCGGCTACCATAAATCATCACCAACTAACCCTTACCACAACAAACTAAACCCAATCACTTTTAAATTACAAAAAAATGCTACTAACCATAGCAAACTATGCCAAACTCACCTAAATTAATTCGGCTACTCTAAATCATCACCAACTAACCCTTACCACAACAAACTAAACCGAATCTCTTTTAAAGTACAAAAAAATGCTAGTAACTATAGCAAACTATGCCAAACTCACCTAAATTACTTCGGCTACCATAAATCATCACCAACTAACCCTTACCACAACAAACTAAACCCAATCACTTTTAAATTACAAAAAAATGCTACTAACCATAGCAAACTATGCCAAACTCACCTAAATTAATTCGGCTACTCTAAATCATCACCAACTAACCCTTACCACAACAAACTAAACCGAATCACTTTTAAATTACAAAAAAATGCTAGTAACCATAGCAAACTATGCCAAACTCACCTAAATTACTTCGGCTACCATAAATCATCACCAACTAACCCTTACCACAACAAACTAAACCCAATCACTTTTAAATTACAAAAAAATGCTACTAACCATAGCAAACTATGCCAAACTCACCTAAATTACTTCGGCTACCATAAATCATCACCAACTAACCCTTACCACAACAAACTAAACCCAATCACTTTTAAATTACAAAAAAATGCTACTAACCATAGCAAACTATGCCAAACTCACCTAAATTAATTCGGCTACTCTAAATCATCACCAACTAACCCTTACCACAACAAACTAAACCGAATCTCTTTTAAAGTACAAAAAAATGCTAGTAACTATAGCAAACTATGCCAAACTCACCTAAATTACTTCGGCTACCATAAATCATCACCAACTAACCCTTACCACAACAAACTAAACTTAATCACTTTTAAATTACAAAAAAATGCTACTAACCATAGGAAACTATGCCAAACTCACCTAAATTACTTCGGCTATCAAAAGTCACCCCCAACTACACTTTACCACAACAAACTAAGCCCAATCATTTTAAAATTACAAAAAAATGCTAAAAATCATAACAAACTAGACCAGAATAACCTAAATTACTTCGGCTACCGTAAATCACCCCCAACTATCCCTTACCACAACAAACCCAACCATATCATCTTAAAATTACAAAAAAAGGTGTACAAATCATAACAAACTATGCCAGACTCACCTAAATTACTTCGGCTACTCTAAATCTTCACCAACTAACCCTTACCACAACAAACTAAACCCAATCACTTTTAAATTACAAAAAAATGCTACTAACCATAGCAAACTATGCCAAACTCACCTAAATTACTTCGGCTATCAAAAATCACCCCCAACTACACTTTACAGCAACAAACTAAGCCCAATCACTTTAAAATTACAAAAAAATGCTAAAAATCATAACAAACTATACCAGAATCAGCTAAATTACTTCGGCTACCGTAAATCACCCCCAACTATCCCTTTCCACAACAAACCAAACCATATCATCTTAAAATTACAAAAAAGGTGTACAAATCATAACAAACTATGCCAGACTCACCTAAATTAATTCGGCTACTCTAAATCATCACCAACTAACCCTTACCACCACAAACTAAACCGAATCACTTTTAAACTACAAAAAAATGCTACTAACCATAGCAAACTATGCCAAACTCACCTAAATTACTTCGGCTACCATAAATCATCACCAACTAACCCTTACCACAACAAACTAAACCCAATCATTTTTAAATTTCAAAAAAATGCTACTATCCATAGCAAACTATGCCAAACTCACCTAAATTACTTCGGCTATCAAAAATCACCCCCAACTACACTTTACAGCAACAAACTAAGCCCAATCATTTTAAAATTACAAAAAAATGCTAAAAATCGTAACAAACTATACCAGGATCACCTAAATTATTTCGGCTACCGTAAATCACCCCCAACTATCCCTTACCACAACAAACCAAACCATATCATCTAAAAATTACAAAAAAGTGTACAAATCATAACAAACTATGCCAGACTCACCTAAATTACTTCGGCTAGTCTAAATCATCACCAACTAACCCTTACCACAACAAACTAAACCCAATCACTTTTGAATTACAAAAAAATGCTAGTAACCATAGCAAACTATGCCAAACTCACCTATATTACTTCGGCTACCATAAATCATCACCAACTAACCCTTACCACAACAAACTAAGCCCAATCACTTTTATATTACAAAAAAATGCAACTAATCATAGCAAACTATGCCAAACTCACCTAAATTACTTCGGCTATCAAAAATCACCCCCAAATACACTTTACAGAAACAAACTAAGCCCAATCACTTTAAAATTACAATAAAATGCTAAAAATCATAACAAACTATACCAGAATCACCTAAATTACTTCGGCTACCGTAAATCACCCCTAACTATCCCTTACCATAACAAACCAAACCATATCATCTTAAAATTACAAAAAAAGTGTACAAATCATAACAAACTATGCCAGACTTACCTAAATTACTTCGGCTACTCTAAATCATCACCAACTAACCCTTACCACAACAAACTAAACCCAATCACTTTTAAATTACAAAAAAATGCTAGTAACCATAGCAAACTATGCCAAACTCACCTAAATTACTTCGGCTACCATTAATCATCACCAACTAACCCTTACCACAACAAACTAAACCCAATCACTTTTAATTTACAAAAAAATGCTACTAACCATAGCAAAACATGCCAAACTCACCTAAATTACTTCGGCTATCAAAAATCTCCCCCAACTACACTTTACAGCAACAAACCAAGCCCAATCACTTTAAAATTACAAAAAAATGCTAAAAATCATAACAAACTATACCAGAGTCACCTAAATTACTTCGGCTACCGTAAATCACCCCCAACTATCCCTTACCACAACAAACCAAACCATATCATCTTAAAATTACAAAAAAGTGTACAAATCATAACAAACTATGCCAGACTCACCTTAATTACTTCGGCTACTCTAAATCATCACCAACTAACCCTTACCACAACAAACTAAACCCAATCACTTTTAAATTACAAAAAATGCTAGTAACCATAGCAAACTATGCCAAACTCACCTAAATTACTTCGGCTACCATAAATCATCACCAACTAAAACTTACCACAACAAACTAAACCCAATCACTTTTAAATTACAAAAAAATGCTACTAACCATAGCAAACTATGCCAAACTCACCTAAATTACTTCGGCTACCATAAATCATCACCAACTAACCCTTACCACAACAAACTAAACCCAATCATTTTTAAATTTCAAAAAAATGCTACTAACCATAGCAAAACATGCCAAACTCACCTAAATTACTTCGGCTATCAAAAATCTCCCCCAACTACACTTTACAGCAACAAACCAAGCCCAATCACTTTAAAATTACAAAAAAATGCTAAAAATCATAACAAACTATACCAGAGTCACCTAAATTACTTCGGCTACCGTAAATCACCCCCAACTATCCCTTACCACAACAAACCAAACCATATCATCTTAAAATTACAAAAAAGTGTACAAATCATAACAAACTATGCCAGACTCACCTTAATTACTTCGGCTACTCTAAATCATCACCAACTAACCCTTACCACAACAAACTAAACCCAATCACTTTTAAATTACAAAAAAATGCTAGTAACCATAGCAAACTATGCCAAACTCACCTAAATTACTTCGGCTACCATAAATCATCACCAACTAAAACTTACCACAACAAACTAAACCCAATCACTTTTAAATTACAAAAAAATGCTACTAACCATAGCAAACTATGCCAAACTCACCTAAATTACTTCGGCTATCAAAAATCACCCCCAACTACACTTTACAGCAACAAACTTAGCCCAATCATTTTAAAATTACAAAAAAATGCTAAAAATCATAACTAACTATACCAGAATCACCTAAATTACTTCGGCTACCGTAAATCACCCCCAACTATCCCTTACCACAACAAACCAAACCATATCATCTTAAAATTACAAAAAAAGATGTACAAATCATAACAAACTATGCCAGACTCTCCTAAATTACTTCGGCTACTCTAAATCATTACCAACTAACCCTTACCAAAACAAACTAAACCCAATCACTTTTAAATTACAAAAAAATGCTAGTAACCATAGCAAACTATGCCAAACTCACCTAAATTACTTCGGCTACCATAAATCATCACCAACTAAAACTTACCACAACAAACTAAACCCAATCACTTTTAAATTACAAAAAAATGCTACTAACCATAGCAAACTATGCCAAACTCACCTAAATTACTTCGGCTATCAAAAATCACCCCCAACTACACTTTACAGCAACAAACTTAGCCCAATCATTTTAAAATTACAAAAAAATGCTAAAAATCATAACTAACTATACCAGAATCACCTAAATTACTTCGGCTACCGTAAATCACCCCCAACTATCCCTTACCACAACAAACCAAACCATATCATCTTAAAATTACAAAAAAGTGTACAAATCATAACAAACTATGCCAGACTCACCTTAATTACTTCGGCTACTCTAAATCATCACCAACTAACCCTTACCACAACAAACTAAACCCAATCACTTTTAAATTACAAAAAAATGCTAGTAACCAAAGCAAACTATGCCAAACTCACCTAAATTACTTCGGCTACCATAAATCATAACCAACTAACCCTTACCACAACAAACTAAACCCAATCACTTTTAAATTACAAAAAAATGCTACTAACCATAGCAAAATATGCCAAACTCACCTAAATTACTTCGGCTACCATAAATCATCACCAACTAACCCTTACCACAACAAACTAAACCCAATCACTTTTAAATTACAAAAAAAATGCTACTAACCATAGCAAACTATGCCAAACTCACCTAAATTACTTCGGCTATCAAAAATCACCCCCAACTACACTTTACAGCAACAAACTTAGCCCAATCATTTTAAAATTACAAAAAAATTCTAAAAATCATAACAAACTATACCAGAATCACCTAAATTACTTCGGCTACCGTAAATCACCCCCAACTATCCCTTACCACAACAAACCAAACCATATCATCTTAAAATTACAAAAAAGTGTACAAATCATAACAAACTAAGCCAGACTCACCTTAATTACTTCGGCTACTCTAAATCATCACCAACTAACCCTTACCACAACAAACTAAACCCAATCACTTTTAAATTAAAAAAAATGCTATTAACCATAGCAAACTATGCCAAACTCACCTAAATTAGTTCGGCTACCATAAATCATCACCAACTAACCCTTACCACAACAAACTAAACCCAATCACTTTTAAATTACAAAAAAATGCTACTAACCATAGCAAATTATGCCAAACTCACCTAAATTAATTCGGCTACTCTAAATCATCACCAACTAACCCTTACCACAACAAACTAAACCGAATCATTTTTAAATTACAAAAAAATGCTACTAACCATAACAAACTATGCCAAACTCTCCTAAATTACTTCAGCTACCATAAATCATCACCAAATAACCCTTACCACAACAAACTAAACCCAATCACTTTTAAAATTCAAAAAAATGCTACTAACCATAGCAAACTATGCCAAACTCACCTAAATTACTTCGGCTATCAAAAATCACCCCCAACTACACTTTACTGCAACAAACTAAGCCCAATCACTTTAAAATTACAAAAAAATGCTAAAAATCATAACAAACTATACCAGAATTACCTAAATTACTTCGGCTACCGTAAATCACCCCCAACTATCCCTTACCACAACAAACCAATTCATATCATCTTAAAATTACAAAATAAGGTGTACAAATCATAACAAACTATGCCAGACTCACCTAAATTACTTCGGCTACTCTAAATCATCACCAACTAACCCTTACCACAACAAACTAAACCCAATCACTTTTAAATTACAAAAAAATGCTAGTAACCATTGCAAACTATGCCAAACTCACCTAAATTACTTCGGCTACCATAAATCATCACCAACTAACCCTTACCACAACAAACTAAACCCAATCACTTTTAAATTACAAAAAAATGCTACTAACCATAGGAAACTATGCCAAACTCACCTAAATTACTTCGGCTACTAAAAATCACCCCCAACTACACTTTACAGAAACAAACAAAGCCCAATCACTTTAAAATTATAAAAAAATGCTAAAAATCATAACAAACTATACCAGAATCACCTAAATTACTTCCGCTACCGTAAATCACCCCCAACTATTCCTTACCACAAAAAACCAAACCATATCATCATAAAATTACAAAAAAAGTGTACAAATCATTACAAACTATGCCTGACTTACCTAAATTACTTCGGCTACTCTAAATCACCACCAAATAACCCTTACCACAACAAACTAAACCCAATCACTTTTAAAGTTCAAAAAAATGCTACTAACCATAGCACACTATGTCAAACTCACCTAAATTACTTCGGCTATCAAAAATCACCCCCAACTACACTTTACAGCAACAAAATAAGCCCAATCACTTTAAAATTACAACAAAAATGCTAAAAATCATGACAAACTATACCAGAATCACCTAAATTACTTCGGAAACCTTAAATCACCCCCAGCTATCGTTTACCACAACAAACCAAACCATATCATCTTAAAATTACAAAAAAGGTGTACAAATCATAACAAACTATTCCAGACTCACCTAAATTACTTCGGCTACTCTAAATCATCACCAACTAACCCTTACCACAACAAACTAAACCCAATCACTTTTAAATTACAAAAAAATGCTACTAACCATAGCAAACTATGCTAAACTCACCTAAATTACATCGGCTATCGAAAATCACCCTCAACTACACTTTACAGCAACAAACTAAGCCCAATCATTTTAAAATTACAAAAAAGTGCTAAAAATCATAACAAACTATACCAGAATCACCTAAATTACTTCGGCTACCGTAAATCACCCCCAACTATCCCTTACCACAACAAACCAAATCATATCATCTTAAAATTACAAAAAAAGGTGTACAAATCATAACAAACTATGCCAGACTCACCTAAATTACTTCGGCTACTCTAAATCATCACCAACTAACCCTTAACACAACAAACTAAACCCAATCACTTTTAAATTACAAAAAAATGCTAGTAACCATAGAAAACTATGCCAAACTCACCTAAATTACTTCGGCTACCATAAATCATCACCAACTAACCCTTACCACAACAAACTAAGCCCAATCACTTTAAAATTACAAAAAAATGCTAAAAATTATAACAAACTATACCAGAATTACCTAAATTACTTCGGCTACCGTAAATCACCCCCAACTAACCCTTACCTCAACAAACCAAAACATATCATCTTAAAATTACAAAAAAAGGTGTACAAATCATAACAAACTATGCCAGACTCACCTAAATTACTTCGGCTACTCTAAATCATCACCAACTAACCCTTACCATATCAAACTAAACCCAATCACTTTTAAATTACAAAAAAATGCTAGTAACCATAGCACAATATGCCAAACTCACCTAAATTACTTCGGCAATCAAAAATCACCCCCAACTACACTTTACAGCAACAAAATAAACCCAATCACTTTAAAATTACAAAAAAATGCTAAAAATCATGACAAACTATACCAGAATCACCTAAATTACTTCGGCTACCGTAAATCACCCCCAACTATCCTTTACCACAACAAACCAAGCTATATCATCTTAAAATTACAAAAAAGGTGTACAAATCATAACAAACTATGCCAGACTCACCTAAATTACTTCGGCTACTCTAAATCATCACCAACTAACCCTTACCACAACAAACTAAACCCAATCACTTTTAAATTACAAAAAAATGCTACTAACCATAGCAAACTATGCCAAACTCACCCAAATTACTTCGGCTATCAAAAATCACCCCCAACTACACTTTACAGCAACATAATAAGCCCAATCACTTTAAAATTACAACAAAAATGCTAAAAATCATGACAAACTATACCAGAATCACCTAAATTACTTCGGAAACCTTAAATCACCCCCAGCTATCGTTTACCACAACAAACCAAACCATATCATCTTAAAATTACAAAAAAGGTGTACAAATCATAACAAACTATTCCAGACTCACCTAAATTACTTCGGCTACTCTAAATCATCACCAACTAACCCTTACCACAACAAACTAAACCCAATCACTTTTAAATTACAAAAAAATGCTACTAACCATAGCAAACTATGCTAAACTCACCTAAATTACATCGGCTATCGAAAATCACCCTCAACTACACTTTACAGCAACAAACTAAGCCCAATCATTTTAAAATTACAAAAAAGTGCTAAAAATCATAACAAACTATACCAGAATCACCTAAATTACTTCGGCTACCGTAAATCACCCCCAACTATCCCTTACCACAACAAACCAAATCATATCATCTTAAAATTACAAAAAAAGGTGTACAAATCATAACAAACTATGCCAGACTCACCTAAATTACTTCGGCTACTCTAAATCATCACCAACTAACCCTTAACACAACAAACTAAACCCAATCACTTTTAAATTACAAAAAAATGCTAGTAACCATAGAAAACTATGCCAAACTCACCTAAATTACTTCGGCTACCATAAATCATCACCAACTAACCCTTACCACAACAAACTAAGCCCAATCACTTTAAAATTACAAAAAAATGCTAAAAATTATAACAAACTATACCAGAATTACCTAAATTACTTCGGCTACCGTAAATCACCCCCAACTATCCCTTACCTCAACAAACCAAAACATATCATCTTAAAATTACAAAAAAAGGTGTACAAATCATAACAAACTATGCCAGACTCACCTAAATTACTTCGGCTACTCTAAATCATCACCAACTAACCCTTACCATATCAAACTAAACCCAATCACTTTTAAATTACAAAAAAATGCTAGTAACCATAGCACACTATGCCAAACTCACCTAAATTACTTCGGCAATCAAAAATCACCCCCAACTACACTTTACAGCAACAAAATAAACCCAATCACTTTAAAATTACAAAAAAATGCTAAAAATCATGACAAACTATACCAGAATCACCTAAATTACTTCGGCTACCGTAAATCACCCCCAACTATCCTTTACCACAACAAACCAAGCTATATCATCTTAAAATTACAAAAAAGGTGTACAAATCATAACAAACTATGCCAGACTAACCTAAATTACTTCGGCTACTCTAAATCATCACCAACTAACCCTTACCACAACAAACTAAACCCAATCACTTTTAAATTACAAAAAAATGCTACTAACCATAGCAAACTATGCCAAACTCACCCAAATTACTTCGGCTATCATAAATCATCACCAACTAACCCTTACCACAACAAACTAAACCCAATCACTTTTAAATTAAAAAAAAATGCTACTAACCATAGCAAACTATGCTAAACTCACCTAAATTACATCGGCTATCGAAAATCACCCTCAACTAAACTTTACAGCAACAAACTAAGCCCAATCACTTTAAAATTACAAAAAAATGCTAAAAATCATAACAAACTATACCAGAATCACCTAAATTACTTCGGCTACCGTAAATCACCCCCAACTATCCCTTACCACAACAAACCAAATCATATCATTTTAAAATTACAAAAAAAGGTGTACAAATCATAACAAACTATGCCAGACTCACCTAAATTACTTCGGCTACTCTAAATCATCACCAACTAACCCTTAGCACAACAAACTAAACCCAATCACTTTTAAATTACAAAAAAATGCTAGTAACCATAGCAAACTATGCCAAAGTCACCTAAATTATTTCGGCTACCATAAATCATCACCAACTAACCCTTACCATAACAAACTAAACCCAATCACTTTTAAATTACAAAAAAATGCTACTAGCCATAGCAAACTATGCCAAACTCACCTAAATTACTTCGGCCACTATAAATCATCACCAACTAACCCTTACCACTACAAACTAAACCCAATCACTTTTAGATTACAAAAAAATGCTACTAACCATAGCAAACTATGCCAAACTCACCTAAATTACGTCGGCTACCATAAATCATCACCAACTAACCCTTACCACAACAAACTAAACTCAATCACTTTTAAATTACAAAAAAATGCTACTAACCATAGCAAACTATGTCAAACTCACCTAAATTACTTCGGCTATCAAAAATCACCCCCAACTACACTTTACAGCAACAAACTAAGCCCAATCACTTTAAAATTACAAAAAAATGTTAAAAATCATAACAAACTATACGAGAATCACCTAAATTACTTCGGCTACCGTAAATCACCCCCAACTATCCCTTACCACAACAAACCAAACCATATCATCTTAAAATTACAAAAAAGGTGTACAAATCATAAGAAACTATGCCAGACTCACCTAAATTACTTCGGCTACTCTAAATCATCACCAACTAACCCTTACCACAACAAACTAAACGCAATCACTTTTAAATTACAAAAAAATGCTACTAACCATAGCAAACTATGCCAAACCCACCTAAATTACTTCGGCTACCATAAATCATCATCAACTAACCCTTACCACAACAAACTAAACCCAATCAATTTTAAATTACAAAAAAAATGCTACTAACCATAGCAAACTATGCCAAACTCACCTAAATTACTTCGGCTATCAAAAATCACCCCCAACTACACTTTACAGCAACAAACTAAGCCCAATCACTTTAAAATTACAAAAAAATGTTAAAAATCATAACAAACTATACGAGAATCACCTAAATTACTTCGGCTACCGTAAATCACCCCCAACTATCCCTTACCACAACAAACCAAACCATATCATCTTAAAATTACAAAAAAGGTGTACAAATCATAAGAAACTATGCCAGACTCACCTAAATTACTTCGGCTACTCTAAATCATCACCAACTAACCCTTACCACAACAAACTAAACGCAATCACTTTTAAATTACAAAAAAATGCTACTAACCATAGCAAACTATGTCAAACTCACCTAAATTACTTCGGCTATCAAAAATCACCCCCAACTACACTTTACAGCAACAAACTAAGCCCAATCACTTTAAAATTACAAAAAAATGTTAAAAATCATAACAAACTATACGAGAATCACCTAAATTACTTCGGCTACCGTAAATCACCCCCAACTATCCCTTACCACAACAAACCAAACCATATCATCTTAAAATTACAAAAAAGGTGTACAAATCATAAGAAACTATGCCAGACTCACCTAAATTACTTCGGCTACTCTAAATCATCACCAACTAACCCTTACCACAACAAACTAAACGCAATCACTTTTAAATTACAAAAAAATGCTACTAACCATAGCAAACTATGCCAAACTCACCTAAATTACGTCGGCTACCATAAATCATCACCAACTAACCCTTAGCACAACAAACTAAACCCAATCACTTTTAAATTACAAAAAAATGCTACTAACCATAGCAAACTATGCCAAACTCACCTAAATTACGTCGGCTACCATAAATCATCACCAACTAACCCTTACCACAACAAACTAAACCCAATCACTTTTAAATTACAAAAAATGCTAGTAACCATAGCAAACTATGCCAAACTCACCTAAATTACTTCGGCTACCATAAATCATCACCAACTAAAACTTACCACAACAAACTAAACCCAATCACTTTTAAATTACAAAAAAATGCTACTAACCATAGCAAACTATGCCAAACTCACCTAAATTACTTCGGCTACCATAAATCATCACCAACTAACCCTTACCACAACAAACTAAACCCAATCATTTTTAAATTTCAAAAAAATGCTACTAACCATAGCAAAACATGCCAAACTCACCTAAATTACTTCGGCTATCAAAAATCTCCCCCAACTACACTTTACAGCAACAAACCAAGCCCAATCACTTTAAAATTACAAAAAAATGCTAAAAATCATAACAAACTATACCAGAGTCACCTAAATTACTTCGGCTACCGTAAATCACCCCCAACTATCCCTTACCACAACAAACCAAACCATATCATCTTAAAATTACAAAAAAGTGTACAAATCATAACAAACTATGCCAGACTCACCTTAATTACTTCGGCTACTCTAAATCATCACCAACTAACCCTTACCACAACAAACTAAACCCAATCACTTTTAAATTACAAAAAAATGCTAGTAACCATAGCAAACTATGCCAAACTCACCTAAATTACTTCGGCTACCATAAATCATCACCAACTAAAACTTACCACAACAAACTAAACCCAATCACTTTTAAATTACAAAAAAATGCTACTAACCATAGCAAACTATGCCAAACTCACCTAAATTACTTCGGCTATCAAAAATCACCCCCAACTACACTTTACAGCAACAAACTTAGCCCAATCATTTTAAAATTACAAAAAAATGCTAAAAATCATAACTAACTATACCAGAATCACCTAAATTACTTCGGCTACCGTAAATCACCCCCAACTATCCCTTACCACAACAAACCAAACCATATCATCTTAAAATTACAAAAAAAGATGTACAAATCATAACAAACTATGCCAGACTCTCCTAAATTACTTCGGCTACTCTAAATCATCACCAACTAACCCTTACCAAAACAAACTAAACCCAATCACTTTTAAATTACAAAAAAATGCTAGTAACCATAGCAAACTATGCCAAACTCACCTAAATTACTTCGGCTACCATAAATCATCACCAACTAAAACTTACCACAACAAACTAAACCCAATCACTTTTAAATTACAAAAAAATGCTACTAACCATAGCAAACTATGCCAAACTCACCTAAATTACTTCGGCTATCAAAAATCACCCCCAACTACACTTTACAGCAACAAACTTAGCCCAATCATTTTAAAATTACAAAAAAATGCTAAAAATCATAACTAACTATACCAGAATCACCTAAATTACTTCGGCTACCGTAAATCACCCCCAACTATCCCTTACCACAACAAACCAAACCATATCATCTTAAAATTACAAAAAAGTGTACAAATCATAACAAACTATGCCAGACTCACCTTAATTACTTCGGCTACTCTAAATCATCACCAACTAACCCTTACCACAACAAACTAAACCCAATCACTTTTAAATTACAAAAAAATGCTAGTAACCAAAGCAAACTATGCCAAACTCACCTAAATTACTTCGGCTACCATAAATCATAACCAACTAACCCTTACCACAACAAACTAAACCCAATCACTTTTAAATTACAAAAAAATGCTACTAACCATAGCAAAATATGCCAAACTCACCTAAATTACTTCGGCTACCATAAATCATCACCAACTAACCCTTACCACAACAAACTAAACCCAATCACTTTTAAATTACAAAAAAAATGCTACTAACCATAGCAAACTATGCCAAACTCACCTAAATTACTTCGGCTATCAAAAATCACCCCCAACTACACTTTACAGCAACAAACTTAGCCCAATCATTTTAAAATTACAAAAAAATTCTAAAAATCATAACAAACTATACCAGAATCACCTAAATTACTTCGGCTACCGTAAATCACCCCCAACTATCCCTTACCACAACAAACCAAACCATATCATCTTAAAATTACAAAAAAGTGTACAAATCATAACAAACTAAGCCAGACTCACCTTAATTACTTCGGCTACTCTAAATCATCACCAACTAACCCTTACCACAACAAACTAAACCCAATCACTTTTAAATTAAAAAAAATGCTATTAACCATAGCAAACTATGCCAAACTCACCTAAATTAGTTCGGCTACCATAAATCATCACCAACTAACCCTTACCACAACAAACTAAACCCAATCACTTTTAAATTACAAAAAAATGCTACTAACCATAGCAAATTATGCCAAACTCACCTAAATTAATTCGGCTACTCTAAATCATCACCAACTAACCCTTACCACAACAAACTAAACCGAATCATTTTTAAATTACAAAAAAATGCTACTAACCATAACAAACTATGCCAAACTCTCCTAAATTACTTCAGCTACCATAAATCATCACCAAATAACCCTTACCACAACAAACTAAACCCAATCACTTTTAAAATTCAAAAAAATGCTACTAACCATAGCAAACTATGCCAAACTCACCTAAATTACTTCGGCTATCAAAAATCACCCCCAACTACACTTTACTGCAACAAACTAAGCCCAATCACTTTAAAATTACAAAAAAATGCTAAAAATCATAACAAACTATACCAGAATTACCTAAATTACTTCGGCTACCGTAAATCACCCCCAACTATCCCTTACCACAACAAACCAATTCATATCATCTTAAAATTACAAAATAAGGTGTACAAATCATAACAAACTATGCCAGACTCACCTAAATTACTTCGGCTACTCTAAATCATCACCAACTAACCCTTACCACAACAAACTAAACCCAATCACTTTTAAATTACAAAAAAATGCTAGTAACCATTGCAAACTATGCCAAACTCACCTAAATTACTTCGGCTACCATAAATCATCACCAACTAACCCTTACCACAACAAACTAAACCCAATCACTTTTAAATTACAAAAAAATGCTACTAACCATAGGAAACTATGCCAAACTCACCTAAATTACTTCGGCTACTAAAAATCACCCCCAACTACACTTTACAGAAACAAACAAAGCCCAATCACTTTAAAATTATAAAAAAATGCTAAAAATCATAACAAACTATACCAGAATCACCTAAATTACTTCCGCTACCGTAAATCACCCCCAACTATTCCTTACCACAAAAAACCAAACCATATCATCATAAAATTACAAAAAAAGTGTACAAATCATTACAAACTATGCCTGACTTACCTAAATTACTTCGGCTACTCTAAATCACCACCAAATAACCCTTACCACAACAAACTAAACCCAATCACTTTTAAAGTTCAAAAAAATGCTACTAACCATAGCACACTATGTCAAACTCACCTAAATTACTTCGGCTATCAAAAATCACCCCCAACTACACTTTACAGCAACAAAATAAGCCCAATCACTTTAAAATTACAACAAAAATGCTAAAAATCATGACAAACTATACCAGAATCACCTAAATTACTTCGGAAACCTTAAATCACCCCCAGCTATCGTTTACCACAACAAACCAAACCATATCATCTTAAAATTACAAAAAAGGTGTACAAATCATAACAAACTATTCCAGACTCACCTAAATTACTTCGGCTACTCTAAATCATCACCAACTAACCCTTACCACAACAAACTAAACCCAATCACTTTTAAATTACAAAAAAATGCTACTAACCATAGCAAACTATGCTAAACTCACCTAAATTACATCGGCTATCGAAAATCACCCTCAACTACACTTTACAGCAACAAACTAAGCCCAATCATTTTAAAATTACAAAAAAGTGCTAAAAATCATAACAAACTATACCAGAATCACCTAAATTACTTCGGCTACCGTAAATCACCCCCAACTATCCCTTACCACAACAAACCAAATCATATCATCTTAAAATTACAAAAAAAGGTGTACAAATCATAACAAACTATGCCAGACTCACCTAAATTACTTCGGCTACTCTAAATCATCACCAACTAACCCTTAACACAACAAACTAAACCCAATCACTTTTAAATTACAAAAAAATGCTAGTAACCATAGAAAACTATGCCAAACTCACCTAAATTACTTCGGCTACCATAAATCATCACCAACTAACCCTTACCACAACAAACTAAGCCCAATCACTTTAAAATTACAAAAAAATGCTAAAAATTATAACAAACTATACCAGAATTACCTAAATTACTTCGGCTACCGTAAATCACCCCCAACTATCCCTTACCTCAACAAACCAAAACATATCATCTTAAAATTACAAAAAAAGGTGTACAAATCATAACAAACTATGCCAGACTCACCTAAATTACTTCGGCTACTCTAAATCATCACCAACTAACCCTTACCACAACAAACTAAGCCCAATCACTTTAAAATTACAAAAAAATGCTAAAAATTATAACAAACTATACCAGAATTACCTAAATTACTTCGGCTACCATAAATCATCACCAACTAACCCTTACCACAACAAACTAAACCCAATCACTTTTAAATTACAAAAAAATGCTTTTAACCATAGCAAACTATGCCAAACTCACCTAAATTACTTCGGCTACTCTAAATCATCACTAACTAACCCTTACCACAACAAACTAAACCCAATCATTTTTATATTACATAAAAATGCTACTAACCATAGCAAACTACGCCAAGCTCTCCTAAATTACATCGGCTACCATAAATCATCACCAACTACACTTTACAGCAACAACCTAAGCCCAATCACTTTAAAATTACAAAAAAATGCTAAAAATCATAACAAACTATACCAGAATCACCTAAATTACTTTGGCTACCGTAAATCACCCCCAACTATTCCTTACCACAACAAACCAAACCATATCATTTTAAAATTACAAAAATAGATGTACAAAGCATAACAAACTATGCCAGACTCACCTAAATTACTTCGGCTACTCTAAATCATCACCAACTAACCCTTACCACAAAAAACTAAACCCAATCACTTTTATATTACAAAAAAATGCTACTAACCATAGCAAACTATGCCAAACTCACCTAAATTACTTCGGCTATCAAAAATCACCCCCAACTACACTTTACAGCAACAAACTAAGCCCAATCACTTTAAAATTACAAAAAATGCTAAAAATTATAACAAACTATACCAGAGTCACCTAAATTACTTCGGCTACCATAAATCATCACCAACTAACCCTTACCACAACAAACTAAACCCAATCACTTTTAAATTACAAAAAAATGCTACTAACCAAAGCAAACTATGCCAAACTTACCTAAATTACTTCGGCTATGAAAAATCACCCCCAACTACACTTTACAGCAACAAACTAAGCCTAATCACTTTAAAATTACAAAAAAATGCTAAAAATCATAACAAACTATACCAGAATCACCTAAATTACTTCGGCTACCGTAAATCACCCCCAACTATCCCTTACCACAACAAACCAAACAATATTACCTTAAAATTACAAAAAAGGTGTACAAATCATAACGAACTATGCCAGACTCACCGAAATTACTTCGGCTACTCTAAATCATCACCAACTAACCCTTACCACAACAAACTAAACCCAATCACTTTTAAATTACAAAAAAATGCTACTAACCATAGAAAACTATGCTAAACTCACCTAAATTACTTCGGCTATCAAAAATCACCCCCAACTACATTTTACAGCAGCAAACTAAGCCCAATCACTTTAAAATTACAACAAAATGCTAAAAATCCTAACAAACTATACCAGAATCACCTAAATTACTTCGGATACGTAAATCACCCCCAACTATCCCTTACCACAACAAACCAAACCATATCATCTTAAAATTACAAGAAAAGATGTACAAATCATAACAAACTATGCCAGACTCACCTAAATTACTTCGGCTACTTTAAATCATCACCAACTAACCCTTACCACAACAAACCAAACCATATTATCTTAAAATTACAAAAAAAGGTGTACAAATCATAACGAACTATGCCAGACTCACCGAAATTACTTCGGCTACTCTAAATCATCACCAACTAACCTTTACCACAACAAACTAAACCCAATCACTTTTAAATTACAAAAAAATGCTACTAACCATAGCAAACTATGCCAAACTCACCTAAATTACTTCGGCTATCAAAAATCACCCCCAACTACATTTTACAGCAGCAAACTAAGCCCAAACAGTTTAAAATTACAAAAAAATGCTAAAAATCCTAACAAACTATACCAGAATCACCTAAATTACTTCGGCTACCGTAAATCACCCCCAACTATCCCTTACCACAACAAACCAAACCATATCATCTTAAAATTAAAAAAAAAAGATGTACAAATCATAACAAACTATGCCAGACTCACCTAAATTACTTCGGCTACTTTAAATCATCACCAACTAACCCTTACCACAACAAACTAAACCCAATCACTTTTAAATTACAAAAAAATGCTACTAACCATAGCAAACTATGCCAAACTCACATAAATTACTTCGGCTACCATAAATCATCACCAACTAACCCTTACCACAACAAACTAAACCCAATCAGTTTTAAATTACAAAAAAAATGCTACTAACCATAGCAAACTATGCCAAACTCACCTAAATTACTTCGGCTATCAAAAATCACCCCCAACTACACTTTACAGCAACAAACTAAGCCCAATCACTTTAAAATTACAAAAAAATGTTAAAAATCATAACAAACTATACCAGAATCACCTAAATTACTTCGGCTACCGTAAATCACCCCCAACTATCCCTTACCACAACAAACCAAACCATATCATCTTAAAATTACAAAAAAGGTATACAAATCATAAGAAACTATGGCAGACTCACCTAAATTACTTCGGCTACTCTAAATCATCACCAACTAACCCTTACCACAACAAACTAAACCCAATCAATTTTAAATTACAAAAAAATGCTATTAACCATAGCAAACTATGCCAAACTCACCTAAATTACTTCGGCTATCAAAAATCACCCCCAACTACTCTTTACAGCAACAAACTAAGCCCAATCACTTTAAAATTACAAAAAAATGTTAAAAATCATAACAAACTATACCAGAATCACCTAAATTACTTCGGCTACCGTAAATCACCCCCAATTATTCCTTACCACAACAAACCAAACCATATAATTTTAAAATTACAAAAATATGTGTACAAACCATAACAAACTATGCCAGACTCACCTAAATTACTTCGGCTACTCTAAATCATCACCAACTAACCCTTACCACAAAAAACTAAACCCAATCACTTTTATATTACAAAAAAATGCTACTAACCATAGCAAACTATGCCAAACTCACCTAAATTACTTCGGCTATCAAAAATCACCCCCAACTACACTTTACAGCAACAAACATAAGCCCAATCACTTTAAAATTACAAAAAAATGCTAAAAATTATAACAAACTATACCAGAGTCACCTAAATTATTTCGGCTACCGTAAATCACCCCCAACTATCCCTTACCACGACAAACCAAACCATATCATCTTAAAATTACAAAAAAGGTGTACAAATTATAACAAACTATGCCAGACTCACCTAAATTACTTCGGCTACTCTAAATCATCATAAACTAAACCTTACCACAACAAACTAAACCCAATCACTTTTAAATTACAAAAAAATGCTACTAACCATAACAAACTATGCCAAACTCACCTAAATTACTTCGGCTACCATAAATCATAACCAACTAACCCTTACCACAACATACTAAACCCAATCACTTTTAAATTACAAAAAAATGCTACTAACCATAACAAACTATGCCAAACGCACCTAAATTACTTCGGCTACCATAAATCATCACCAGCTAACCCTTACCACAACAAACTAAACCCAATCACTTTTAAATTACAAAAAAATGCTACTAACCATAGCAAACTATGCCAAACTCACCTAAATTACTTCGGCTATCAAAAATCACCCCCAACTACACTTTACAGCAACAAACTAAGCCCAATCACTTTAAAATTACAAAAAAATGCTAGAAATCATAACAAACTATACCAGAATCACCTAAATTACTTCGGCTACCGTAAATCACCCCCAACTATCCCCTACCACAACAAACCAAACCATATCATCTTAAAATTACAAAAAATGGTGTACAAATCATAAGAAACTATGCCAGACTCACCTAAATTACTTCGGCTACTCTAAATCATCACCAACTAACACTTACCACAACAAACTAAACCCAATCACTTTTAAATTACAAAAAAATGCTACTAACCATAGCAAACTATGCCAAACTCACCTAAATTACTTCGGCTACCATAAATCATCACCAACTAACCCTTACCACAACAAACTAAACCCAATCACTTTTAAATTACAAAAAAATGCTACTAACCATAGCAAACTATGCCAAACTCACCTAAATTACGTCGGCTATCAAAAATCACCCCCAACTACACTTTACACCTAAATTACTTCTGCTACCATAAATCATCACCAACTAACCCTTACCACAACAAACTAGACCCAATCAATTTTAAATTACACAAAAATGCTACTAAACATAGCAAACTATGCCAAACTCACCTAAATTACTTCGGCTATCAAAAATCACCCCCGACTACACTTTACAGCAACAAACTAAACCCAATCACTTTAAAATTACAAAAAAATGCTAAAAATTATAACAAACTATACCAGAATCACCTAAATTACTTCGGCTACCGTAAATCACCCCCAACTATCCCTTACCACAACAAACCAAACCATATCATCTTAAAATTACAAAAAAAGGTGTACAAATCATAACAAACTATGCCAGACTCACCTAAATTACTTCGGCTACTCTAAATCATCATAAACTAACCCTTACCACAACAAACTAAACCCAATCACTTTTAAATTACAAAAAAATGCTACTAACCATAGCAAACTATGCCAAGCTCTCCTAAATTACTTTGGCTACCATAAATCATCACCAACTACACTTTACAGCAACAAACTAAGCCCAATCACTTTAAAATTACAAAAAAATGCTAAAAATCATAACAAACTATACCAGAATCACCTAAATTACTTCGGCTACCGTAAATCACGCCCAACTATTCCTTACCACAACAAACCAAACCATATCATTTTAAAATTACAAAAATAGGTGTACAAACCATAACAAACTATGCCAGACTCACCTAAATTACTTCGGCTACTCTAAATCATCACCAACTAACCCTTACCACAAAAAACATAACCCAATCACTTTTATATTACAAAAAAATGCTACTAACCATAGCAAACTATGCCAAACTCACCTAAATTACTTCGGCTATCAAAAATCACCCCCAACTACACTTTACAGCAACAAACTAAGCCCAATCACTTTAAAATTACAAAAAAATGCTAAAAATTATAACAAACTATACCAGAGTCACCTAAATTACTTCGGCTACCGTAAATCACCCCCAACTATCCCTTACCACGACAAACCAAACCATATCATCTTAAAATTACAAAAAAGGTGTACAAATTATAACAAACTATGCCAGACTCACCTAAATTACTTCGGCTACTCTAAATCATCATAAACTAACCCTTACCACAACAAACTAAACCCAATCACTTTTAAATTACAAAAAAATGCTACTAACCATATCAAACTATGCCAAACTCACCTAAATTACTTCGGCTACCATAAATCATCACCAACTAACCCTTACCAAAACAAACTAAACCCAATCACTTTTAAATTACAAAAAAATGCTACTAACCATAGCAAACTATGCCAAACTCACCTAAATTTCTTCGGCAATCAAAAATCACCCCCAACTACACTTTACAGCAACAAACTAAGCCCAATCACTTTAAAATTACAAAAAAATGTTAAAAATCATAACAAACTATACCAGAATCACCTAAATTACTTCGGCTACCGTAAATCACCCCCAACTATCCCTTACCACAACAAACCAAACCATATCATCTTAAAATTACAAAAAAGGTATACAAATCATAAGAAACTATGCCAGACTCACCTAAATTACTTCGGCTACTCTAAATCATCACCAACTAACCCTTGCCACAACAAACTAAACGCAATCACTTTTAAATTACAAAAAAATGCTACTAACCATAGCAAACAATGCCAAACACACCTTAATTACTTCGGCTACCATAAATCATCACCAACTAACCTTTACCACAACAAACTAAACCCAATCACTTTTAAATCACAAAAAAATGCTTATAACCATAGCAAACTATGCCAAACTCACCTAAATTACTTCGGCTACTCTAAATCATCACCAACTAACCCCTACCACAACAAACTAAACCCAATCACTTTTATATTACAAAAAAATGCTACTAACCATAGCTAACTATGCCAAGCTCTCCTAAATTACTTCGGCTACCTTAAATCATCACCAACTACACTTTACAGCAACAAACTAAGCCCAATCACTTTAAAATTACAAAAAAATGCTAAAAATCATAACAAACTATACCAGAATCACCTAAATTACTTCGGCTACCGTAAATCACCCCCAATTATTCCTTACCACAACAAACCAAACCATATCATTTTAAAATTACAAAAATATGCGTACAAACCATAACAAACTATGCCAGACTCACCTAAATTACTTCGGCTACTCTAAATCATCACCAAATAACCCTTACCACAAAAAACTAAACCCAATCACTTTTATATTACAAAAAAATGCTACTAACCATAGCAAACTATGCCAAACTCACCTAAATTACTTCGGCTATCAAAAATCACCCCCAACTACACTTTACAGCAACAAACATAAGCCCAATCACTTTAAAATTACAAAAAAATGCTAAAAATTATAACAAACTATACCAGAGTCACCTAAATTATTTCGGCTACCGTAAATCACCCCCAACTATCCCTTACCACGACAAACCAAACCATATCATCTTAAAATTACAAAAAAGGTGTACAAATTATAACAAACTATGCCAGACTCACCTAAATTACTTCGGCTACTCTAAATCATCATAAACTAAACCTTACCACAACAAACTAAACCCAATCACTTTTAAATTACAAAAAAATGCTACTAACCATAACAAACTATGCCAAACTCACCTAAATTACTTCGGCTACCATAAATCATAACCAACTAACCCTTACCACAACATACTAAACCCAATCACTTTTAAATTACAAAAAAATGCTACTAACCATAACAAACTATGCCAAACGCACCTAAATTACTTCGGCTACCATAAATCATCACCAGCTAACCCTTACCACAACAAACTAAACCCAATCACTTTTAAATTACAAAAAAATGCTACTAACCATAGCAAACTATGCCAAACTCACCTAAATTACTTCGGCTATCAAAAATCACCCCCAACTACACTTTACAGCAACAAACTAAGCCCAATCACTTTAAAATTACAAAAAAATGCTAAAAATCATAACAAACTATACCAGAATCACCTAAATTACTTCGGCTACCGTAAATCACCCCCAATTATTCCTTACCACAACAAACCAAACCATATCATTTTAAAATTACAAAAATATGTGTACAAACCATAACAAACTATGCCAGACTCACCTAAATTACTTCGGCTACTCTAAATCATCACAAACTAACCCTTACCACAAAAAACTAAACCCAATCACTTTTATATTACAAAAAAATGCTACTAACCATAGCAAACTATGCCAAACTCACCTAAATTACTTCGGCTATCAAAAATCACCCCCAACTACACTTTACAGCAACAAACATAAGCCCAATCACTTTAAAATTACAAAAAAATGCTAAAAATTATAACAAACTATACCAGAGTCATCTAAATTATTTCGGCTACCGTAAATCACCCCCAACTATCCCTTACCACGACAAACCCAACCCTATCATCTTAAAATTACAAAAAAGGTGTACAAATTATAACAAACTATGCCAGACTCACCTAAATTACTTCGGCTACTCTAAATCATCATAAACTAAACCTTACCACAACAAACTAAACCCAATCACTTTTAAATTACAAAAAAATGCTACTAACCATAACAAACTATGCCAAACTCACCTAAATTACTTCGGCTACCATAAATCATAACCAACTAACCCTTACCACAACATACTAAACCCAATCACTTTTAAATTACAAAAAAATGCTACTAACCATAACAAACTATGCCAAACGCACCTAAATTACTTCGGCTACCATAAATCATCACCAGCTAACCCTTACCACAACAAACTAAACCCAATCACTTTTAAATTACAAAAAAATGCTACTAACCATAGCAAACTATGCCAAACTCACCTAAATTACTTCGGCTATCAAAAATCACCCCCAACTACACTTTACAGCAACAAACTAAGCCCAATCACTTTAAAATTACAAAAAAATGCTAAAAATCATAACAAACTATACCAGAATCACCTAAATTACTTCGGCTACCGTAAATCACCCCCAACTATCCCTTACCACAACAAACCAAACCATATCATCTTAAAATTACAAAAAATGGTGTACAAATCATAAGAAACTATGCCAGACTCACCTAAATTACTTCGGCTACTCTAAATCATCACCAACTAACCCTTACCACAACAAACTAAACCCAATCACTTTTAAATTACAAAAAAATGCTACTAACCATAGCAAACTATGCCAAACTCACCTAAATTACTTCGGCTACCATAAATCATCACCAACTAACCCTTACCACAACAAACTAAACCCAATCACTTTTAAATTACAAAAAAATGCTACTAACCATAGCAAACTATGCCAAACACACCTAAATTACTTCGGCTATCAAAAATCACCCCCAACTACACTTTACACCTAAATTACTTCTGCTACCATAAATCATCACCAACTAACCCTTACCACAACAAACTAGACCCAATCAATTTTAAATTACACAAAAATGCTACTAAACATAGCAAACTATGCCAAACTCACCTAAATTACTTCGGCTATCAAAAATCACCCCCGACTACACTTTACAGCAACAAACTAAGCCCAATCACTTTAAAATTACAAAAAAATGCTAAAAATTATAACAAACTATACCAGAATCACCTAAATTACTTCGGCTACCGTAAATCACCCCCAACTATCCCTTACCACAACAAACCAAACCATATCATCTTAAAATTACAAAAAAAGGTGTACAAATCATAACAAACTATGCCAGACTCACCTAAATTACTTCGGCTACTCTAAATCATCACCAACTAACCCTTACCACAACAAACTAAACCCAATCACTTTTAAATTACAAAAAAATGCTACTAACCATAGCAAACTATGCTAAACTCACCTAAATTACTTCGGCTATCAAAAATCACCCCCAACTACATTTTACAGCAGCAAACTAAGCCCAATCACTTTAAAATTACAAAAAAATGCTAAAAACCCTAACAAACTATACCAGAATCACCTAAATTACTTCGGATACAGTAAATCACCCCCAACTATCCCTTACCACAACAAACCAAACCATATCATCTTAAAATTACAAAAAAAGATGTACAAATCATAACAAACTATGCCAGACTCACCTAAATTACTTCGGCTACTTTAAATCATCACCAACTAATCCTTACCACAACAAACCAAACCATATTATCTTAAAATTACAAAAAAAGGTGTACAAATCATAACGAACTATGCCAGAATCACCTAAATTACTTCGGCTACCGTAAATCACCCCCAACTATCCCTTACCACAACAAACCAAACCATATCATCTTAAAATTACAAAAAAAGATGTACAAATCATAACAAACTATGCCAGACTCACCTAAATTACTTCGGCTACTTTAAATCATCACCAAATAACCCTTACCACAACAAACTAAACCCAATCACTTTTAAATTACAAAAAAATGCTACTAACTATAGCAAACTATGCCAAACTCACCTAAATTACTTCGGCTACCATAAATCATCACCAACTAACCCTTACCACAACAAACTAAACCCAATCAGTTTTAAATTACAAAAAAAATGCTACTAACCATAGCAAACTATGCCAAACTCACCTAAATTACTTCGGCTATCAAAAATCACCCCCAACTACACTTTACAGCAACAAACTAAGCCCAATCACTTTAAAATTACAAAAAAATGTTAAAAATCATAACAAACTATACCAGAATCACCTAAATTACTTCGGCTACCGTAAATCACCCCCAACTATCCCTTACCACAACAAACCAAACCATATCATGTTAAAATTACAAAAAAGGTGTACAAATCATAAGAAACTATGCCAGACCCACCTAAATTACTTCGGCTACTCTAAATCATCACCAACTAACCCTTACCACAACAAACTAAACGCAATCACTTTTAAATTACAAAAAAATGCTACTAACCATAGCAAACTATGCCAAACACACCTTAATTACTTCGGCTACCATAAATCATCACCAACTAACCTTTACCACAACAAACTAAACCCAATCACTTTTAAATTACAAAAAAATGCTTATAACCATAGCAAACTATGCCAAACTCACCTAAATTACTTCGGCTACTCTAAATCATCATAAACTAACCCTTACCACAACAAACTAAACCCAATCACTTTTAAATTACAAAAAAATGCTACTAACCATAGCAAACTATGCCAAGCTCTCCTAAATTACTTCGGCTACCATAAATCATCACCAACTACACTTTACAGCAACAAACTAAGCCCAATCACTTTAAAATTACAAAAAAATGCTAAAAATCATAACAAACTATACCAGAATCACCTAAATTACTTCGGCTACCGTAAATCACCCCCAACTATTCCTTACCACAACAAACCAAACCATATCATTTTAAAATTACAAAAATAGGTGTACAAACCATAACAAACTATGCCAGACTCACCTAAATTACTTCGGCTACTCTAAATCATCACCAACTAACCCTTACCACAAAAAACATAACCCAATCACTTTTATATTACAAAAAAATGCTACTAACCATAGCAAACTATGCCAAACTCACCTAAATTACTTCGGCTATCAAAAATCACCCCCAACTACACTTTACAGCAACAAACTAAGCCCAATCACTTTAAAATTACAAAAAAATGCTAAAAATTATAACAAACTATACCAGAGTCACCTAAATTACTTCGGCTACCGTAAATCACCCCCAACTATCCCTTACCACGACAAACTAAACCATATCATCTTAAAATTACAAAAAAGGTGTACAAATTATAACAAACTATGCCAGACTCACCTAAATTACTTCGGCTACTCTAAATCATCATAAACTAACCCTTACCACAACAAACTAAACCCAATCACTTTTAAATTACAAAAAAATGCTACTAACCATAGCAAACTATGCCAAACTCACCTAAATTACTTCGGCTACCATAAATCATAACCAACTAACACTTACCACAACATACTAAACCCAATCACTTTTAAATTGCAAAAAAATGCTGATAACCATAACAAACTATGCCAAACGCACCTAAATTACTTCGGCTACCATAAATCATCACCAGCTAACCCTTACCACAACAAACTAAACCCAATCAATTTTAAATTACAAAAAAATGCTACTAACCATAGCAAACTATGCCAAACTCACCTAAATTACTTCGGCTATCAAAAATCACCCCCAACTACACTTTACAGCAACAAACTAAGCCCAATCACTTTAAAATTACAAAAAAATGCTAAAAATCATAACAAACTATACCAGAATCACCTAAATTACTTCGGCTACCGTAAATCACCCCCAACTATCCCTTACCACAACAAACCAAACCATATCATCTTAAAATTACAAAAAAAGGTGTACAAATCATAACAAACTATGCCAGACTCACCTAAATTACTTCGGCTACTCTAAATCATCACCAACTAACCCTTACCACAACATACTAAACCCAATCACTTTTAAATTACAAAAAAATGCTACTAACCATAACAAACTATGCCAGACTCACCTAAATTACTTCGGCTACTCTAAATCATCACCAACTAACCCTTACCACAACAAATTAAACCCAATCACTTTAAAATTACAAAAAATGCTACTAACCACAGCAAACTATGCCAAACTCACCTAAATTACTTCGGCTATCAAAAATCACCCTTAACTACACTTTACAGCAACAAACTAAGCCCAATCATTTTAAAATTACAAAAAAATGCTAAAAATCATAACAAACTATACCAGAATCACCTAAATTACTTCGGCTACCGTAAATCACGCCCAACTATCTCTTACCACAACAAACCAACCCTTAAAATCTTAAAATTACAAAAAAAAATGTACAAATCATAACAAACTATGCCAGACTCACCTAAATTATTTCGGCTACTCTAAATCATCACCAACTAACCCTTACCACAACAAACTAAACCCAATCACTTTTAAATTACAAAAAAATGCTACTAACCATAGCAAGCTATGCCAAACTCACCTAAATTACTTCGGCTATCAAAAATCACCCCCAACATCACTTTACAGCAACAAACTAAGCCCAATCACTTTAAAATTACAAAAAAATGCTAAAAATCATAACAAACTATACCAGAATTACCTAAGTTACTTCGGCTACCGTAAATCACACCCAACTATACCTTACCACAACAATCCAAACTATATCATCTTAAAATTACAAAAAAAGGTGTACAAATCATAACAAACTATGCCAGACTCACCTAAATTACTTCGGCTACACTAAATCATCACCAACTAACCCTTACCACAACAAACTAAACCCAATCACTTTTAAATTACAAAAAAATGCTACTAACCATAGCAAACTATGCCAAACTCACCTTAATTACTTCGGCTATCAAAAATCACCCCAACTACACTTTACAGCAACAAACTAAGCCCAATCACTTTAAAATTACAAAAAAATCCTAAAAATCATAACATACTAAACCAGAATCACCTAAATTACTTCGGCTACCGTAAATCACCCCCAACTATCCCTTACCACAACAAACCAAACCATATCATGTTAAAATTACAAAAAAAGGTGTACAAATCATAACAAACTATGCCAGACTGACCTAAATTACTTCGGCTACTCTAAATCATCACCAACTAACCCTTACCACAACAAACTAAACCCAATCACTTTTAAATTACAAAAAAATGCTACTAACCATAGCAAACTATGCCAAACTCACCTAAATTACTTCGGCTACCATAAATCATCACCAACTAACCCTTACCACAACAACATAAACCCAATCACTTTTAAATTACAAAAAAATGCTTCTAACCATAGCAAACTATGCCAAACTCACCTAAATTACTACGGCTATCAAAAATCACCCCCAGCTACACTTTACAGCAACAAACTAAGCCCAATCACTTTAAAATTACAAAAAAATGCTAAAAATCATAACAAACTATACCAGAATCACCTAAATTACTTCGGCTACCGTAAATCACCCCCAACTATCCCTTACCACAATAAACCAAACCATATCATCTTAAAATTACAAAAAAAGGTGTACAAATCATAACAAACTTTGCCAGACTCACCTAAATTACTTCGGTTACTCTAAATCATCACCAACTAACCCTTACCACAACAAACTAAACCCAATCACTTTTAAATTACAAAAAAATGCTACTAACCATAGCAAACTATGCCAAACTCTCCTAAATTACTTCGGCTACCATAAATCATCACCAACTAACCCTTACCACAACAAACTTAACCCAATCACTTTTAAATTACAAAAAATTGCTACTAACCATAGCAAACTATGCCAAACTCACCTAAATTACTTCGGCTATCAAAAATCACCCCCAACTACACTTTACAGCAACAAACTAAGCCCAATCACTTTAAAATTACAAAAAAATTCTAAAAATCATAACAAACTATACCAGAATCACCTAAATTACTTCGACTACCGTAAATCACCCCCAACTATCCCTTACCACAACAAACCAAACCATATCATCTTAAAATTACAAAAAAAGGTGTACAAATTATAACAAACTATGCCAGACTCACCTAAATTACTTCGGCTACTCTAAATCATCACCAACTAACCCTTACCACAACAAACTAAACCCAATCACTTTTAAATTACAAAAAAATGCAACTAACCATAGCAAACTATGCCAAACTCACCTAAATTACTTCGGCTACCATAAATCATCACCAACTAACCCTTACCACAACAAAATATACCCAATCATTTTTAAATTACAAAAAAATGCTACTAACCATAGCAAACTATGCCAAACTCACCTAAATTACTTCGGCTATCAAAAATCACCCCCAACTACACTTTACAGCAACAAACTAAGCCCAATAACTTTAAAATTACAAAAAAATGCTAAAAATCATAACAAACTATACCAGAATCACCTGAATTACTTCGACTACCGTAAATCACCCCCAACTATCCCTTACCACAACAAATCAAACCATATCATCTTAAAATTACAAAAAAAGGTGTACAAATCATAACAAACTAAGCCAGACTCACCTAAATTACTTCGGCTACTCTAAATCATCACCAACTAATCCTTACCACAACAAACTAAACCCAATCACTTTTAAATTACAAAAAAATGCTATTAACCATAGCAAACTATGCCAAACTCACCTAAATTACTTCGGGTACCATAAATCATCACCAACTAACCCTTACCACAACAAACTAAACCCAATCACTTTTAAATTACAAGAAAATGCTACTAACCATAGCAAACTATGCCAAACTCATCTAAATTACTTCGGCTATCAAAAATCACCCCCAACTACACTTTAGAGCAACAAACTAAGCCCAATCACTTTAAAATTACAAAAAAATGCTAAAAATCATAACAAACTATACCAGAATCACCTAAATTACTTCGGCTACAGTAAACCACCCCCAACTATTCCTTACCACAACAAACAAAACCATTTTATCTTAAAATTACAAAAAAAGGTGTACCAATCATAACAAACTATGCCAGACTCACCTAAATAACTTCGGCTACTCTAAATCATCACCAACTAACCCTTACCACAACAAACTAAACCCAATCACTTTTAAATTACAAAAAAATGCTACTAACCATAGCAAACAATGCCAAACTCGCTTAAATTACTTCGGCTATCAAAAATCACCCCCAACTACACTTTACAGCAACAAACTAAGCCCAATTACTTTAAAGTTACAAAAAAATGCTAAAAATCATAACAAACTATACCAGAATCACCTAAATTACTTCGGCTACCGTAAATTACCCCCAACTATCCCTTACCACAACAAACCAAACCATATCATTGTTTTTTGTTGTTGTGGCGAAGCACATAGTTTCCCAATAAAGTTTTAAGTTTATAAACAAAAACTCGGTTTTATTTAATTTTTAACTTTATTTGCACATGTGCCCTAATATGTAACGGCACCCCAGGATGTTGGATCGATACTGATTCTCCCATCGATCAAAGTACATTGATGAAATAAATATCGATGGGGGGGGATAAAACATTACGCTTAATTACGATAGAGGAACCGACTAGTACCAAACATGCCGCCCCCCTTGAAATGCAAATTTCAAAATAAAAAGAACATTATTTTCGTATAAAATAACATGATTACAAAATGATATGGATCAATGCAAAAGAACAGAAATGAGCATCCTAAAAATTAAAGGAAAGAACATGTATGTGAAACCATAAATTAATTCAATTTATCGTCAGCAAGATGACTGGTATGTTCACTCAGTATATAATAGGGCGAGTTTGTTAACTGCGCGCCGCACTTCACCATTGGAAGTTTTCACGTCCACTACCCGCACTACACCATCAGTCCCTGGATGAAGTTGTGTGATGCGACCCATTTTCCAGCAGGTAGGAGGACTCGGCTCCTTCAAAAGGACGAGGGTTCCAACCTCCATAGCTGGAGTGTTCACCTTCCATTTGCATCGCTGTTGTAGAGTGGTTAAATAGTCATGTTACCATTTCCTCCAAAATTGTTGTTGTATCTGCTGCACGCGTTGGAACCGTGTCAGTCGATTAGACGATACATCAGAAACATCTCGTTGCAACGGTGCGAATAGCGAATTACCCACAAGGAAATGTGCAGGGGTCAATGGACACAAATCATTTGGATCAGTGGAAAAAGGAATTAGTGGCCGGGAATTCATGATGGCCTCAATTTGTGTAAAAATAGTAGTCAATTCCTCAAAAGTGAATGTGGAATTAGAAAATAATTTTTTAAAGTGACGCTTAGCTGACTTTACAGCGGCCTCCCACAGACCACCGAAGTGAGGTGATCTGGCCGGTATGAAATGCCAATTGATTGAAATCTTGGATAGATATTCATGTATCGAAACGTGCTCACGGGATAGGAAATTGAAAAGTTCTTGCAATTCCTTATTAGCTCCCACGAAATTTGTCGCATTGTCAGAAAAAATATCACTACAGATGCCGCGCCGTGACACGAAACGTCTAAAAGCTGCGAAAAAACATTCAGTAGTGAGATCACTGACAACCTCCAAATGAACAGCCTTAGTGCTGAAACAAACAAAGAGGCATAAATAGGCTTTTACTAATTTACGATTCCTTAGTTTGCTCTCACGCACAAGAAAGGGTTCTGCGTAGTCAACGCCAGTAGTTGTGAAAGGACGAGCAGGTGTTACTCTTGCAGATGGTAAGTCACCCATGATGGGCACTATGTTTCTGGCTTGCCACCGTTGACAGACTACACATTTTCTGATGACTTGTTTAACGCTGTTTCGACATGATAGTGGCCAATATTTTAAGCGATTTCTGGAAAGTGTAGTTTGCACACCACCATGCATAGTTTCACAATGACTCTTTTTTAACAATAAAGATGTGAGCTTGTGGTTGCTCGGCAATATTATGGGATTTATTTGACTTGGTTGCAAATTTGAATGCTTGAGCCGTCCGCCAACTCTGAGTACGCCCTCGTTGTCAATGAATGGATTTAGACATAAGATTTTGGACCTTGACGATATTAATCGTTTAGACTTCAGATTTTTCATATCATCTGCAAAAGACACTACTTGTGTATGCTTAACGAGATAAGTTGTTGCTTGATCGAGCTCAGCAACTTTTAATGGACCGGTTCTTCGCGTTTCTTTCAGAGATCGACAGTTGTTAACGAAGCGCAAACAAAATGATAGTACTCTTACGATTCGTTCTAAAGTGGAAAATTTATTAAATAGATAATCGTAAAATGGGGGGGGAGAGTCTGCTGTGGATATCGAAGTAGATAATTTGATTGGACGTAATTCAATCAATTCTCCCGAATGGACGTGTGTACTACGAGGCCAAGTGGATTCATCTTGAGACAACCAATCTGGTCCATACCACCAGATATTTGCTTCGATCAATTTTCTGGGGCACATTCCTCTAGATATGACATCCGCTGGGTTATCTTGCGAACGTACATGACGCCACTGACTGGGTTTTGTTAGTTGTTGGATTGTGGAGACGCGGTTCGCCACGAAAGTTTTTAAAATATTCGCTGGCTTTTCCAGCCAAGCTAGTACGATTGTCGAATCAACCCAACAATAAACATTTGTGATGGAAATATCGAGATACATTTGCACTTGGTGTAATAATTTGGATAATAGTACTGCAGCGCAAAGCTCTAATCTAGCTAATGTGAGACATTTTATCGGAGCTACCTTGGATTTAGCGCATAATAGTCGTGTAACGTTAATACCATTATTGTCGCTGCTCCTTAAGTATATACAAGCGCCATAAGCTGATTCACTGGCATCGGCGAATCCATGGATTTGTATCGCTACAGGGCTATCACATAGAACTTGGCGTGGTATTCGAATATGATTTAAATGTTGCAGTTCGTTTATGAATTTTATCCACGTGGTGTGGATGTCTTGTGGTAATGCCTCATCCCAATCAAGACGAGCCTCCCAAAGCTTCTGCAAAAGTATCTTAACCGTTATAGTTATTGGACCGACGAGTCCTAATGGGTCAAATATTCTCGCTATAGTACCTAAAATGATGCGTTTTGTTGCATTTGTACCCTTTTGATTCGTTGATAAATATTGAAAAACATCTTGTTTTATACTCCACTGAAGGTCAAGAGTTTTGACATCATCAGATTTGTCAAATTGCAATATATCTGATTCTTCATCTTCAGTGACTGCGAATGCGTTCGAATACCACTTCCTCAATGGAAAACCTGCCTGTGCTAAAGTTTCTGTCAAATGTTGTTTTAAGATTTTCGCGTCTCGCTCATTGTTACATCCTGTCAACAGGTCGTGGACGTAAAAGTCGCGTGCTATGATCGAGCTGATACGAGGATGCAAAGACTCGTTGTCTATCGAAATTTGCTTTAAGCATCTTGTAGCCAGAAAAGAAGATGGTCGCATACCATAAGTTACAGTGTTAAGTCGATATGATCTTACCGGTTGAGAAGTTTCCTCTCTCCACAAAATAAATTGTTTGGTTCGTTGTTCATCCAAAATATTCACCTGTCGGTACATTTTTGCTATGTCAGCTGTTAACGCGATTTTATGGGTTCTGAATCGTAGTACGATGTTAAATAAATCCTGTTGGATTACTGGACCCGTTTTCAGAGTGTCATTTAACGAGATTCCCGTATCAGTTGGAGCCGATGCGTCTAAGACGACGCGTAGTTTTGTAGTCGTACTACTTTCTTTCATTACTGCGTGGTGTGGCAAGTAATTTAAAGTCTCTTCTTCCTGTGATTTTTCTATTAAAGTCATATGACCCATGTTTTGATACTCTCGCATGAATTCAACGTACTGAGTCTTTAAATCAGGTTGTTTTTCAAATTTATTCTCAATAGAGATCAACCGTTTCATGGCCATGCCATGGGATGTGCCAAGATCATTTAATTTTTCGTTGAATGGTAATGAAACAATGAATCGGCCATTTGCCTCTCGCAGCGTTGTGCGCTTGAAATGGTCTTCGCAATCCTGTTCTTCCGATGTGTAAATTCTTGTGGACTCACACTCTTCTATGCGCCAAAATTTTGCGAATTTTTCATCAATAGAAGAGAAATTACATATTGTGGCTTTGCGTGAATTTTTAAATGATGGAAATGTAGGACCCGAAACGATCCAACCAAGTTTCGTTTTCTGTAACACTGGTTTTTGGGGTCCTAGTGAAATTTGTCCTACGCACATGAGAGACCAAAATGTTTCAGCTCCTATTAAAACTTCTATTTCACTGGACTGATAGAACGTAGGATCGGCAAGCGTTATGTTTTGTGGTATTTTTATGTCTGATTTCCGTAAATTGATAACTGGTAAATTATCCGAGACCTTGTTGGTTACAAGAAATTCTAATTTAGATTTATAACGATTATTATGGCGAGCGCTTATGGTGGCTAAAGTTTTTGATTGGATGTTAAAGCTGGTTTGTGTTATGCCACTTACTGAAATATTAATTGCTTCCGTGCGCAATCTTAGTCTCTTGCAAAGAGAGCTAGTTATGAAATTTGACTGTGAAGCAGAATCTAATAGTGCTCGGCACTCTTGAGGTGAACCTGTTGAATCAAAGATTCTGATTTAACAAGTCGCAAGAAGAACGCATGTTTGTGGAAGATAGTTACAATGTGTGACTACTTTTGAACCGTCCGAAGTCGTTTCCGAATTTAGTTCTTCAAGATTGGTATTAGATTTTGCCGCTTCCGTTTGTGTCTCTATGTGTAGCAATGTGTTGTGCTTTAAATTGCACTAGCTGAATGTACCCGGCGTTGCCCGGACGTAGATTAAATAAACGCAGTGTTGACAAAAGTGGTGAATTTGTGATGTAGACTAATCGTCATTATAATACAATTAAACAGGAATGCTCTACTTTTCCAATCACAAAATAAACAAATTTGCTGAAATTCACCTGCATTGCCAGGACCGGGTACTTCAATATGATTTGGAAAATGACGATAATTTCGTTTCTGGGTGCAAGCTCCTTTTTTTTTCACTCTTTTTCACTCTTCAAGAGAAGGAGAGTTGACAGAGAAGCTGAACTATTCCAAATTATTCCCATTTAGTTCTCTAACAACGTTAAAGAATGTCGTCGAAGAATGTTGAAATATATAAATACATAATTTCACACCATAAAAACGATGTATTTGGTGTACTTTCGGATGATAAGGTTTTTTTTTGGGGATTGTTTTGAATGGTTATTGATGTTTGGCGGGGTTTAGCTTTGGCGGATTAAACGAAACTTTTGGTAATTTTAATGCGATTGGGTTTAGTTTGGCTTGGTAAGAAGTGGTTGGGGTGATATAGCGGAAGTCGAAGTAATTTATGCGAGTTTAGCGTAGTTTGCTTGAAATTCGTAATTTTTTTACATTTCAGGTTGATGTGGGGTAGTTTGGAATGGCAAGTGTATGATTTTTGAGGGTATTTTGGAATGGTACATTATGTTTAGGGGTGTTTAACGTATTCAGGTAAAATATACAGAAAATTTGGTAATTTTAAAATGAACAATTATAGTGCGAACCTCTTGAGCTCTATTTTCGGTAATAAAATGCAAAAGGAAAGATAGTAAAAAAGACTATTTCCATCACTTTTCAGAGGAATTATACGTGGTGGTATTTGTACCCGGCTTACTATTCCTTCATCTTAGTTATAAATAATGCAGAACAATAATGAACATAATGTACATAAAATAAATAGTGTAAATCGTGTATAAGCACACATTACTTATGATGTCAGTGAAATCCGGTAAAACTGCAAATTTCGGATTTTGGCCGGAGCAGGTTTGGTGAAGATCAAATACACCACTATCATTAAATGAACGTAAAAATTAGCATACGGTATATAAGTGGAGTCCGGTACGACGATGGTAATTTTTCGAAAATCGATTGGGAAGATATTTACTTAACGTCAAGAACAAATCGGGAATATTATATTAAAAAAATTTATTTATTAGCGATAGAACTTCGAATACTGATGCGTCGCCTCGACCTTGTCGACGTTGAGTACCAGCGTTCCAGACGCTGAAGCAGCAATTTTAACAATTATATTAGGTGCACGTGCCTAGTGCGTATTAAAAGAATTTGGATTACCAAATAATACTCGCGCAGGTGTACTCGACTGGCCCGTCATAATTTGCACAAAATGAATTAACATACTAAAGTAAATAAATATTTTGACGGGAATATGTTGGATGTAAAAATCTTATTCGGTCTCTCCGACGGACTCACACCTGTTTACATTAACACACACTTGTTGAACAATTAAAGTGCCAACCTCTTGAGCTTCCGTTCCAGTATTAAAATATCAATACCAATACCATAGATATAAAAAAAGACAATTTCCATCACCTTTCATAATACGGTGTGGTATTTGTACATCGCTAGATTTTCAAACTTCTCCATCTTAATTATAAATGATGTAAAGCAATAATAAACGCAGTGTACGTAAAATAAATAGAGTAAAACGTGTATAAGCACATAATTATTAAGGGTATGAATGTCAGTGATCTCTGGTACATACAACGGTGAAAATTTCGGATTTCAGCCGGGGCAAATTTGGTGAAAAACAAATACACCACTACCATTAACTGAAAGTAAAAATTAGCGTACAAATATAAGTGGATTCCGGTTCGACGCTGGTAATTTTTCGAAAATTGATTGGGGGCAGATTTGGTTAAAGCGAGGATCAAATGTTAAATTAAAATACTTTATTTGATAGCGGTAGACCTTCGAACACTGATGCGTCGCCTCATCGAATTTGGCGATTTTGCGAAAAGTTTCCGACGCTGGAGCAGCAATTTTCACAATTGTAGTTGTGTTAAAATTAAACACCGCGATCGAGTACTGCTCCACACGCTGAACCAGCAATTCTCGAATTCTAAGAACCGATAAGAAAGGCTTATCCAACGCTTGGTATGTGCGAATTTCTGCATAGATACTCAATCAAACTAAATCTAGCATCGCCTTTTCACGTTTGTGACCTTGCCCTTGACGTGGCAGGCTCCAGCTGCTTCAATAATGTAAAAATCTTATTCGGCCTCTCCAATAAACTTACATTTGTTTACATTAACACGCATTCCCTCATGGACTTGTGACGAATTACAAACAAATATTGCAACTTCAAGTGTTCCATTTAATTTCGTTTCTGGGTGCAAGCTCCTTTCTTTTCACTCTAGTCAGTCTGAACTTATTACACAGAGTGATATTTTCAAATCCAGGCGCCCTAAATAATTTTGTCGTTGTTTTCAAAAGTTTCAAGAGAAGGAGAGTTGACAGAGAAGCTAAATTATTCCAAATTACTTCTATTTAGTTCTCTGACAACGTTAAAGACAATGTTGAAATATATAAATACAAAATTTCACACCATAAAAACGAAGTATTTGGGAAATATGGATAAAAAAGTCGAAGTTATTCTTCGCTCTTGAGCTCTATTTCCGGTATTAAAAATGCAATAGGAAAGATAGTAAGAAAGACTATTTCCATCACTTTTCACGGGAATTATACGTGGTGGTATTTGTTCTCCGCTTACTATTAGATTTTCAAACTGCTCTATCTTAGGTATAAATAATGCAGAACAATAATGAACGCAGTGTACGTAAAATAAATAGTGTAAATCGTGTATAAGCATACAATTCTTAAGCGTATGATGTCAGTGAAAATTTCGGATTTCGGTCGGAGCAGGTTTGGTGAAGAACAAATACACCACTATCATTAACTGAACCTAAAAATTAGCGTACAAAAATAAGTGAAGTCCGGTCCGACGCTGGAAATTTTTCGAAAATCGATTGGGGAGAGTTTTGGTTAACGGCAAGAACAAATCGGGAATATTATATTAAAATAATTTATTTAATAGCGATAGAACTTCGAATACCGATGCGTCGCCATGACCTTGGCGACGTTGAGTACGCTGAAGCGGCAATTTTCACAATTATATGAGGTGCACGTGCCTAGTGCGTATGTAAACAATTTGGATAACAAAAGAGATTAATTTGTATGTACCAAATAATACTCGCACAGGTGTACTCGTATGGCCCGTCATAATTTTCACGAAATGAATTTAAAAAATTAACATTCTAAACTAAATAAATATTTTGACGGGAATGTTAAAAATCTTATTCGGTCTCTCCAACAAACTAACACTTGTTTACATTAACATGCATTCCTTCATGGACCTGTGACGAATTACAAACAAATATCGAAATTTCAAGTGTTCCATGTCAGTCTGAACTTATTACACAGTGATATTTTCACATTCAGGCGCCCTAAATTATTTTGCCGTTGATTTATAAAGTTTCCCTGGAAGGAGAGTAGTCAGCAGGTGCCTCGTCAGGGGTGGCAGGGTTGGCAGTGCCACTCCAAGTATAAACTTACTATCGAACACAAAGATAGTTCTGTGATTCAATTGCAGAATTTCGAATTTTTCAGATATTTTTACGAAACTCTAACGCTTACACCGCCTTTATACCACTTTAAAGTTAAAAACCATAGAGCTGTTTATACAAATGCACGCATGTTGAGAAGGTAGGGCTTGCCCCGTCACGTGTTGCAATTCAGAAATACGTTTATGTTTGCATCTAAACTGGAACAAATATTTATTGGAAGGTGGAAGAGAATCAAAATAGGTATCAGCATATTTAATATTCAGAATAACGTCTATTAGTCGGAACAATATATTTTATGTGCAGATATTTATTAATATTTTATGATTTAATACGATAAGGCATTTATAAATAACACAACCAAATAGAAGATTTTGATTGAAAATGATTATTAATTTATGGTAGCCGAAGTAATTTAAGTGAGTTTGGCATAGCTTGCTATGTTTAATAGCATTTTTGCAATTTTAAAGTGATTAGGCTAATTTTGGGGCGGTAAGGGGTAGTTGGGGGTGATTTATGATAGCCGAAGTAATTTAGGTGAGTTTGGAATAGTTTGCTATGGTTTGTAGCATTTTTTGTAATTTTAAAGTGATTGGGCTAATTTTGGGGTCGTAAGGGGTAGTTGGGGGTGATTTATGGTAGCCGAAGTAATTTAGGGGAGTTTGGCATAGTTTGCTACGGTTTGTAGAATTTTTTTGTAATTTTAAAGTGATCGAGCCTATTTTGGGGTGGTAAGGGGTAGTTGGGGGTGATTTATGGAAGCCAAAGTAATTTAGATGAGTTTGGCATAGTTTGATATGGCTTGTAACATTTTTTGTAATTTTAAAGAGATTGGGCTGAGTTTGGGGTGGTAAGGGGTAGTTGGGGGTGATTTATGATAGCCGAAGTAATTTAAGTGAGTTTGGCATAGTTTGTAAAATTTTTTGTAATTTTAAAGTGATTGGGTTTAGTTTGTGGTTGGTAAGGGGTAGTTGGGGGTGATTTATGGTAGCCGAAGTAATTTAGGTGAGTTTGGAATAGTTTGCTATGGTTTGTAGCATTTTTTATAATTTTAAAGTGATTAGGCTTATTTTGGGGTGGTAAGGGGTAGTTGGGGGTGATTTATGGTAGCCGAAGTAATTTAGGTGAGTTAGGCATAGTTTGCTATAATTTGTTGAATATTTTGTAATTTTAAAGTGATTTGGCTTATTTTGGGGTTGTAAGGGGTAGTTCGGGGTGATTTATGGTAGCCGAAGTAATTTAGGGGAGTTTGGCATAGTTTGCTACGGTTTATAGAATTTTTTTGTAATTTTAAAGTGATTGAGCCTATTTTGGGGTGGTAAGGGGTAGTTGGGGGTAATTTATGGAAGCCAAAGTAATTTAAGTGAGTTTGGCATAGTTTGCTATGGTTTGTAGCATTTTTTGTAATTTTAAAGTGATTGGGCTTATTTTGGGGTGGTAAGGGGTAGTTGGGGGTGATTTATGGTAGCCGAAGTAATTTAGGTGAGTTAGGCATAGTTTGCTATGATTTGTTGAATATTTTGTACTTTTAAAGTGATTGGGTTTATTTTGGGGTTGTAAGGGGTAGTTCGGGGTGATTTATGGTAGCCGAAGTAATTTAGGGGAGTTTGGCATAGTTTGCTACGGTTTGTAGAATTTTTTTGTAATTTTAAAGTGATTGAGCCTATTTTGGGGTGGTAAGGGGGTAGTTGGAGGTGATTTATAGAAGCCAAAGTAATTTAAGTGAGTTTGGCATAGTTTGATACGGTTTGTAGCATTTTTTGTAAATTTAAAGTGATTGGGCTTATTTTGGGGTGGTAAGGGGTAGTTGGGGGTAATTTATGGTAGCCGAAGTAATTTAGGTGAGTTAGGCATAGTTTGCTATGATTTGTTGAATATTTTGTAATTTTAAAGTGATTGAGCCTATTTTGGGGTGGTAAGGGGTAGTTGGGGGTGATTTATGGAAGCCAAAGTAATTTAGATGAGTTTGGCATAGTTTGATATGGCTTGTAACATTTTTTGTAATTTTAAAGTGATTGGGCTGAGTTTGGGGTGGTAAGGGGTAGTTGGGGGTGATTTATGAAAGCCGAAGTAATTTAAGTGAGTTTGGCATAGTTTGCTATGGTTTGTAGCATTTTTTGTAATTTTAAAGTGATTGGGCTTATTTTGGGGTAGTAAGGGGTTGTTGGGGGTGATTTATGTTAGCCGAAGTAATTTAGGAGAGTTAGGCATAGTTTGCTATGGTTTGTAGCATTTTTTATAATTTGAAAGTGATTGGGCTTATTTTGGGGTAGTAAGGGGTAGTTGGGGGTGATTTATGTTAGCCGAAGTAATTTAGGTGAGTTAGGCATAGTTTGCTATGGTTTGTAGCATTTTTTGTAATTTTAAAGTGATTGGGATGAGTTAGGGGTGGTAAGGGGTAGTCGGGGGTGATTTATGATAACCGAAGTAATTTAAGTGAGTTTGGCATAGTTTGGTATGGTTTGTAGCATTTTTTGTAATTTTAAAGTGATTGGGCATATTTTGGGGAGGTAAGGGGTAGTTGGGGGTGATTTATGGTAGCCGAAGTAATTTAGGTGAGTTAGGCTTAGTTTGCTATGGTTTGTGGCATTTTTTGTAATTTTAAAGTGATTGGGCTTATTTTGGGGCCGGTAAGGGGTAGTTTGGGGTGATTTATGGAAGTCAAAGTAATTTAGATGAGTTTGGCATAGTTTGATATGGCTTGTAACATTTTTTATAATTTTAAAGTGATTGGGCTGTGTTTTGGGTGGTAAGGGGTAGTTGGGGGTGATTCATGATAGCAGAAGTAATTTAGGGGTGTTTGGCATAGTTTGCTACGGTTTGTAGAATTTTTTTGTAATTTTAAAGTGATTGGGCTTATTTTGGGGTGGTAAGGGGTAGTTGGGGGTGATTTTTGGTAGACGAAATAATATGTGTGAGTTCGACATAATCTGCCATGATTTGTGTCATTTTGTTTTATTTTAAAGTGATTGGAGTTACTTGGGGTTGCTAAGGGGTGGTAAGGGATGATTTAAAATAACGAATCTAGTTTATGTCAGTTTGGCATAGTTCGGGAATTTTTTGGGGTTGATTTGGTAAAGTTTGCAGTAGTAAGAGATATTTGAGGATGTTTAATGTTGACAGATTAAATTTGGAGTGATTTGGTAATTTTTAATTGAGTCACGGATCGACATTATAATTGAAATCAAAATTATAATTGAAATATCTGCGGCCTCGCTAGGTACGGCAAAAGTATGATCACGAAAGCAGAAACTCGACGTTGAAATTGTTTAGGTTAAATAAGTGCTTTTAATGTAAACCGGTCGCCCGTCGTCGAAGTTGTTTTGGCTAGATACCTGCTTCTAACATAAACACGGTCTCCGCGATCGGATCATTTTTTGTTTATTTTAGCCGGTTTTTATTGAATTACAAAGGAACCGGGCCGAATTTCGCAAAATCCCTTCTTAGTGTTCAGTTTCGGCACATGATACACCCGTGTCTAAAATTTCAAGTCTCCAGCCCTCACGGTTTGGGCTGTGGGTTGATTATGAATCAGTGTGTAGATGAATGAGTGTGTCAGTGAGGACACTTCGCTTTATATAATAGATTTACGACAATTAGAGAACTTGCAGTTGCTAGTCGGGTGGTTCCCGCGGAGACAATTTATGCATAATTTGAGTTTTTTGATTTCTGCAATTCGCGTATTCACGGGCATTTTGAGAAATGAATCGCATTGATATATACTGTGCACGTTTTTGCACAATTTGCACGTGGGTTTGTTGACGTTTACATGAGACACCGTCGTTTTATTGTGTCCACGATTGAAAACTGACCTTTCACCTGTGTTTTGTCCGTGATTTAATTTTGTAAGTTGTAATGCTTCCAACATTTTGCACCGATTTGACAAGAATGTAGTTATTTCGGCCGTAGTAGGAAAGCTTTTCTCGTGTGTGGTCTTCCATGCTTGCCACTCGCGACGCGTGGATTGATCTAATTTACTGACAATTAGATGTATCACAATTGCGTCCCATTGTTCCGTGGGCTGGTTTAACGTTTTTAATGCTCGTAAATTTTTTAAAACGCCATCTAAGAGTTGACGAAGTGCGAAATGTGATTCCTTGTTCACTATTGGAAGTGAGAATAGTGCTTGTACATGATTTTCCACGATCAAACCTGTGTTCTAGTATCTCTCTTTCAATAAGTCCCATGCTAAATGGTAATTATCGTTTGTCACCTCGATCGCATCAAGAATGTGACTTGCTTCACCCTTTAGTGCAGACTTTAAGTAGTGAAATTTTTGAATTAAAGCCAATGAGTCATTATTATCTATGAGAGACTGGAAAGTATCATAAAAATTTACCCATTTGTCGAGTTCTCCGCTAAATTCAGGTAATGATAAGATTGGTAATCTTACGGAATTTTGTGTGTGCGAGTCAAACCTAGGACTATTTGAGCTTCCCGGAGTAAGCTGTCCATTTGGAACGTCGCTGTGTAATTCAAGGTTTTCTAACAGATCACGTCCTGTAGAAACCACGTCAAAATATGAATTTTCGAATACGTCAGGCTCTGTATCATGGGTTACATCGGTCGGTGACGACATCTCGATTTGTGATTGTACGTTTTCGAATTCGCGCATTAATTCCCGACATCGCGTGAGCCGTTCCTGAATTTGATTTTTAGTCAGATCAGAATTTTTTGCGAAAAAGTTTGCAATGCGAGTAATACCGGCTTTTATCACCCCATGTCGTGCTCTTAAATTAATGACAACATTTTCATCTCCTTCTTCTGCCATTTTATTTTAAATTAATTTATCAATGTAAAAGAAATGTGAAAGGAGTAAATGAAGATAGGTGCAAGTTTGAAAAGAGAAGGATTTAGGTGAATAGAAAACGGGTTTTCGCTACCTGAAACATCTGGTTGTCCTTGGTCACCTTGGCTAGACAGGACGAGTGTTGGTAGACTGGCTGGCGCCGACAATTTGCCGTCGAATTCGTATTTCCGGTCGAAACTGGTCTTGCGTTTGGGAAGATTGGAGCACAATTCTTCTTGATAATTCACTTTGTGTAATTGTTTATTGTAAATTGAGTATCGATCCGTAAATTCAGTGTGTAAAAATGAAAATGGGCTTTTGATTAGTCGCAATCAAAAGTTCTTCGTAAATCGGTGGTTTCATCGGGTTCGAAGGACCATGTTTTTTGTTGTTGTGGCGAAGCACATAGTTTCCCAATAAAGTTTTAAGTTTATAAACAAAAACTCGGTTTTATTTAATTTTTAACTTTATTTGCACATGTGCCGTAATATGTAACGGCACCCCAGGATGTTGGATCGATACTGACTAGTCGGTCCCTCTATCGTAATTAAGCGTAATGTTTTATCCCCCCATCGATATTTATTTCATCAATGTACTTTGATCGATGGGAGGATCAAAGTACATTGATGAAATAAATATCGATGGGGGGGATAAAACATTACGCTTAATTACGATAGGTCCCTCTATAGTACCAAACAATCATCTTAAAATTACAAAAAAGGTGTACAAATCATAACAAACTATGCCAGACTCACCTAAATTACTTCGGCTACTCTAAATCATCACCAACTTACCCTTACCACAACAAACTAAACCCAATCACTTTTAAATTACAAAAAAATGCTACTAACCATAGCAAACTATGCCAAACTCACCTAAATTACTTCGGCTATCAAAAATCACCCCCAACTACACTTTACAGCAACAAACTAAGCCCAATCACTTTAAAATTACAAAAAAATGCTAAAAATCATAACAAACTATACCAGAATCACCTAAATTACTTCGGCTACCGTAAATTACCCCCAACTATCCCTTACCACAACAAACCAAAGCATATCATCTTAAAATTACAAAAAAAGGTGTACAAATCATAACAAACTATGCCAGACTCACCTAAATTACTTCGGCTACTCTAAATCATTACCAACTAACCCTTACCACAACAAACTAAACCCAATCATTTTTAAATTACAAAAAAATGCTACTAACCATAGCAAACGATGCCAAACTCACCTAAATTACTTCGGCTATCAAAAATCACCCCCAACTACACTTTACAGCAACAAACTAAGCCCAATCACTTTAAAATTACAAAAAAATGCTAAAAATCATAACAAACTATGCCAGACTCACCTAAATTACTTCGGCTACTTTAAATCACCCCCAACTATCCCTTACCACAACAAACCAAACCATATCATCTTAAAATTACAAAAAAGGTGTACAAATCATAACAAACTATGCCAGACTCACCTAAATTATTTGGGCTACTCTAAATCATCACCAATTAACCCTTACCACAACAAACTAAACCCAATCACTTTTAAATTACAAAAAAATGCTACTAACCATAGCAAACTATGTCAAACTCACCTAAATTACTTCGGCTATCAAAAATCACCCCCAACTACACTTTACAGCAACAAACTAATCACAATCACTTTAAAATTACAAAAAAATGCTAAAAATCATAACAAACTATACCAGAATTACCTAAATTACTTCGGCAACCGTAAAGTACCCCCAACTATCCCTTACCACAACAATCCAAACTATATCATCTTAAAATTACAAAAAAAGGTGTACAAATCATAACAAACTATGCCAGACTCACCTAAATTACTTCGGCTACTCTAAATCATCACCAACTAACCCTTACCACAACAAACTAAACCCAATCACTTTTAAATTACAAAAAAATGCTACTAACCATAGCAAACTATGCCAAACTCACCTAAATTACTTTGGCTATCAAAAATCACCCCCAAGTACACTTTACAGCAACAAACTAAGCCCACTCACTTTAAAATTACAAAAAAAAGTTAAAAATCATAACAAACTATACCAGAATCACCAAAATTACTTCGGCTACCGTAAATCACCCCAACTATCACTTACCACAACAAACCAAACCAAATCATCTTAAAATTACAAAAAAATGTGTACAAATCATAACAAACTATGCCAGACTCACCTAAATTACTTCGGCTACTCTAAATCATCACCAACTAACCCTTACCACAACAAACTATACCCAATCACTTTTATATTACAAAAAAATGCTACAAACCATAGCAAACTATGCCAAACTCACCTAAATTACTTCGGCTATCAAAAATCACCCCCAACTAAACTTTACAACAACAAACTAAGCCCAATCACTTTAAAATTACAAAAAATTGCTAAAAATCATAACAAACTATACCAGAATCACCTAAATTACTTCGGCTACCGTAAATCACCCCCAACTATCCCCTACCACAACAAACCAAACCATAACATCTTAAAATTACAAAAAAAGGTGTACAAATCATAACAAACTATGCCAGACTCACCTAAATTACTTCGGCTACTCTAAATCATCACCAACTAACCCTTACCACAACAAACTAAACCCAATCACTTTTAAATTACAAAAAAATGCTACTAACCATAGCAAACTATGCCAAACTCACCTAAATTACTTCGGCTCTCAAAAATCACCCCCAACTACACTTTACAGCAACGAACTAAGCACAATCACTTTAAAATTACAAAAAAATGCTAAAAATCATAACAAACTATACCAGAATAACCTAAATTACTTCGGCTACCGTAAATCACCCCCAACTATCCCTTACCACAATAAACCAAACCATATCATCTTAAAATTACAAAAAAAGGGATACAAATCATAACAAACTATGCCAGACTCACCTAAATTACTTCGGCTACTCTAAATCATCACCAATTAACCCTTAAAACAACAAACTAAACCCAATCACTTTTAAATTCCAAAAAAATTCTACTAACCATAGCAAACTATGCCAAACTCACCTAAATTACTTCGGCTATCAAAAATCACCCCCAACTACACTTTACAGCAACAAACTAAACCCAATCACTTTAAAATTACAAAAAAATGCTAAAAATTATAACAAACTATACCAGAATCACCTAAATTACTTCGGCTACCGTAAATCACCCCCAACTCTCCCTTACCACAACAAACCAAACCATATCATCTTCAAATTACAAAAAAGGTGTACAAATCATAACAAACTATGCCAGACTCACCTAAATTACTTCGGCTACTCTAAATCATCACCAACTAACCCTTACCACAACAAACTAAACCCAATCACTTTTAAATTACAAAAAAATGCTACTAACCATAGCAAACTATGCCAAACTCACCTAAATTACTTCGGCTATCAAAAATCACCCCCAACTACAATTTACAACATCAATCTAAGCCCAATCTCTTTAAAATTACAAAAAAATGCTAAAAATTATAACAAACTATACCAGAATCACCTAAATTACTTCGGCTACCGTAAATTACCCCCAACTATCCCTTACCACAACAAACCAAACTATATCATCTTAAAATTACAAAAAAAGGTGTACAACTCATAACAAACTATGCCAGACTTACCTAAATTACTTCGGCTACTCTAAATCATAACCAACTAACCCTTACCACAACAAACTAAACCCAATCACTTTTAAATTACAAAAAAATGCTACTAACCATAGCAAACGATGCCAAACTCACCTAAATTACTTCGGCTATCAAAAATCACCCTCAACTACACTTTACAGCAACAAACTAAGCCCAATCACTTTAAAATTACAAAAAAATGCTAAAAATCATAACAAACTATACCAGAATCACCTAAATTACTTCGGCTACCGTAAATTACCCCCAACTATCCCTTACCACAACAAACCAAAGCATATCATCTTAAAATTACAAAAAAAGGTGTACTAATCATAACAAACTATGCCAGACTCACCTAAATTACTTCGGCTACTCTAAATCATCACCAATTAACCCTTACCACATCAAACTAAACCCAATCACTTTTAAATTACAAAAAATGCTACTAACCATAGCAAACGATGCCAAACTCACCTAAATTACTTCGGCTATCAAAAATCACACCCAACTACACTTTACAGCAACAAACTAAGCCCAATCACTTTAAAATTACAAAAAAATGCTAAAAATCATAACAAACTATACCAGAATCACCTAAATTACTTCGGCTACCGTAAATCACCCCCAACTATCCCTTACCACAACAATCCAAACCATATCATCTTAAAATTACAAAAAAGGTGTACAAATCATAACAAACTATGCCAGACTCACCTAAATTACTTCGGCTACTCTAAATCATCACCAACTAACCCTTACCACAACAAACTAAACCCAATCACTTTTAAATTACAAAAAAATGCTACTTACCATAGCAAACTATGCCAAACTCACCTAATTTACTTCGGCTAGCAAAAATCACCCCCAACTACACTTTACAGCAACAAACTAAGCCCAATCATTTTAAAATTACAAAAAAATTTTAAAAATCATAACAAACTACACCAGAATTACCTAAATTACTTCGGCTACCGTAAATCACCCCCAACTATACCTTACCACAACAATCCAAACTATATCATCTTAAAATTACAAAAAAATGTGTACAAATCATAACAAACTATGCCAGACTCACCTAAATTACTTCGGCTACTCTAAATCATCACCAACTAACCCTTACCACAACAAACTATACCCAATCACTTTTATATTACAAAAAAATGCTACAAACCATAGCAAACTATGCCAAACTCACCTAAATTACTTCGGCTATCAAAAATCACCCCCAACTAAACTTTACAACAACAAACTAAGCCCAATCACTTTAAAATTACAAAAAATTGCTAAAAATCATAACAAACTATACCAGAATCACCTAAATTACTTCGGCTACCGTAAATCACCCCCAACTATCCCCTACCACAACAAACCAAACCATAACATCTTAAAATTACAAAAAAAGGTGTACAAATCATAACAAACTATGCCAGACTCACCTAAATTACTTCGGCTACTCTAAATCATCACCAACTAACCCTTACCACAACAAACTAAACCCAATCACTTTTAAATTACAAAAAAATGCTACTAACCATAGCAAACTATGCCAAACTCACCTAAATTACTTCGGCTCTCAAAAATCACCCCCAACTACACTTTACAGCAACGAACTAAGCACAATCACTTTAAAATTACAAAAAAATGCTAAAAATCATAACAAACTATACCAGAATAACCTAAATTACTTCGGCTACCGTAAATCACCCCCAACTATCCCTTACCACAATAAACCAAACCATATCATCTTAAAATTACAAAAAAAGGGATACAAATCATAACAAACTATGCCAGACTCACCTAAATTACTTCGGCTACTCTAAATCATCACCAATTAACCCTTAAAACAACAAACTAAACCCAATCACTTTTAAATTACAAAAAAATTCTACTAACCATAGCAAACTATGCCAAACTCACCTAAATTACTTCGGCTATCAAAAATCACCCCCAACTACACTTTACAGCAACAAACTAAACCCAATCACTTTAAAATTACAAAAAAATGCTAAAAATTATAACAAACTATACCAGAATCACCTAAATTACTTCGGCTACCGTAAATCACCCCCAACTCTCCCTTACCACAACAAACCAAACCATATCATCTTCAAATTACAAAAAAGGTGTACAAATCATAACAAACTATGCCAGACTCACCTAAATTACTTCGGCTACTCTAAATCATCACCAACTAACCCTTACCACAACAAACTAAACCCAATCACTTTTAAATTACAAAAAAATGCTACTAACCATAGCAAACTATGCCAAACTCACCTAAATTACTTCGGCTATCAAAAATCACCCCCAACTACAATTTACAACATCAATCTAAGCCCAATCTCTTTAAAATTACAAAAAAATGCTAAAAATTATAACAAACTATACCAGAATCACCTAAATTACTTCGGCTACCGTAAATTACCCCCAACTATCCCTTACCACAACAAACCAAACTATATCATCTTAAAATTACAAAAATGGTGTACAACTCATAACAAACTATGCCAGACTTACCTAAATTACTTCGGCTACTCTAAATCATAACCAACTCACCCTTACCACAACAAACTAAACCCAATCACTTTTAAATTACAAAAAAATGCTACTAACCATAGCAAACGATGCCAAACTCACCTAAATTACTTCGGCTATCAAAAATCACCCTCAACTACACTTTACAGCAACAAACTAAGCCCAATCACTTTAAAATTACAAAAAAATGCTAAAAATCATAACAAACTATACCAGAATCACCTAAATTACTTCGGCTACCGTAAATTACCCCCAACTATCCCTTACCACAACAAACCAAAGCATATCATCTTAAAATTACAAAAAAAGGTGTACTAATCATATCAAACTATGCCAGACTCACCTAAATTACTTCGGCTACTCTAAATCATCACCAATTAACCCTTACCACATCAAACTAAACCCAATCACTTTTAAATTACAAAAAATGCTACTAACCATAGCAAACGATGCCAAACTCACCTAAATTACTTCGGCTATCAAAAATCACACCCAACTACACTTTACAGCAACAAACTAAGCCCAATCACTTTAAAATTACAAAAAAATGCTAAAAATCATAACAAACTATACCAGAATCACCTAAATTACTTCGGCTACCGTAAATCACCCCCAACTATCCCTTACCACAACAATCCAAACCATATCATCTTAAAATTACAAAAAAGGTGTACAAATCATAACAAACTATGCCAGACTCACCTAAATTACTTCGGCTACTCTAAATCATCACCAACTAACCCTTACCACAACAAACTAAACCCAATCACTTTTAAATTACAAAAAAATGCTACTTACCATAGCAAACTATGCCAAACTCACCTAATTTACTTCGGCTAGCAAAAATCACCCCCAACTACACTTTACAGCAACAAACTAAGCCCAATCATTTTAAAATTACAAAAAAATTTTAAAAATCATAACAAACTACACCAGAATTACCTAAATTACTTCGGCTACCGTAAATCACCCCCAACTATACTTTACCACAACAATCCAAACTATATCATCTTAAAATTACAAAAAAAGGTGTACAAATCATAACAAACTATGCCAGACTCACCTAAATTACTTCGGCTACTCTAAATCATCACCAACTAACCCTTACCACAACAAACTAAACCCAATCACTTTTAAATTACAAAAAAATGCTACTAACCATAGCAAACTATGCCAAACTCACCTAAATTACTTCGGCTATCAAAAATCACCCCCAACTACACTTTACAGCAACAAACTAAGCCCAATCACTTTAAAATTACAAAAAAATGCTAAAAATTATTACAAACTATACCAGAATCACCTAAATTACTTCGGCTACCGTAAATCACCCCCAACTCTACTTTACCACAGCAAACCAGACCATATCATCTTCAAATTACAAAAAAAGGTGTACAAATCATAACAAACTATGCCAGACTCACCTAAATTACTTCGGCTACTCTAAATCATCACCAACTAACCCTTATACAACAAACTAAACCCAATCACTTTTAAATTACAAAAAAATGCTACTAACCATAGCAAACTATGCCAAACTCACCTAAATTACTTCGGCTATCAAAAATCACCCCCAACTACACTTTACAGCAACAAACTAAGCCCAATCTCTTTAAAATTACAAAAAAATGCTAAAAATCATAACAAACTATACCAGAATAACCTAAATTACTTCGGCTACCGAAAATCACTCCCAACTATCCCTTACCACAACAAACCAAACCATATCATCTTAAAATTACAAAAAAAGGTGTACAAATCATAACAAACTATGCCAGACTCACCAATATTACTTCGGCTACTCTAAATCATCACCATTTAACCCTTAAAACAACAAACTAAACCCAATCACATTTAAATTACAAAAAAATTTTACTAACCATAGCAAACTATGCCAAACTTACCTAAATTACTTCGGCTATCAAAAATCACCCCCAACTACACTTTACAGAAACAAACTAAGCCCAACCACTTTAAAATTACAAAAAAATGCTAAAAATCATAACAAACTATACCAGAATCACCTAAATTACTTCGGCTACCGTAAATCACCCCCAACTATCCCTTACCACAACAAACCAAACCATATCATCTTAAAATTACAAAAAAAGGTGTACAAATCATAACAAACTATGCCAGACTCACCTAAATTACTTCGGCTACTCTAAATCATCACCAACTAATCCTTACCACAACAAACTAAACCCAATAACTTTTAAATTACAAAAAAATGCTACTAACCATAGCAAACTATGCCAAACTCACCTAAATTACTTCGGCTATCAAAAATCACCCCCAACTACACTTTACAGCAACAAACTAAGCCCAATCACTTTAAAATTGCAAAAAAATGCTAAAAATCATAACAAACTATACCAGAATCACCTAAATTACTTCGGCTACCGTAAATCACCCCCAACTATCCCTTACCACAACAAACCAAACCATATCATCTTCAAATTACAAAAAAAGGTGTACAAATCATAACAAACTATGCCAGACTCACCTAAATTACTTCGGCTACTCTAAATCATCACCAATTAACCCTTAAAACAACAAACTAAACCCAATCACTTTTAAATTACAAAAAAAATTCTACTAACCATAGCAAACTATGCCAAACTCACCTAAATTACTTCGGCTATCAAAAATCACCCCCAACTACACTTTACAGCAACAAACTAAGTCCAATCACTTTAAAATTACAAAAAAATGCTAAAAATCATAACAAACTATACCAGAATCACCTAAATTACTTCGGCTACCGTAAATCACTTTCAACTATCCCTTACCACAACAAACCAAACCATATCATCTTAAAATTATAAAAAAAGGTGTACAAATCATAACAAACTATGCCAGACTCACCTAAATTACTTCGGCTATCAAAAATCACCCCCAACTACACTTTACAGCAACAAACTAAGCTCAATCACTTTAAAATTACAAAAAAATGCTAAAAATCATAACAAACTATACCAGAATCACCTAAATTATTTCGGCTACCGTAAATCACCCCCAACTATCCCCTACCACAACAATCCAAACCATATCATCTTAAAATTACAAAAAAAGGTGTACAAATCATAACAAACTATGCCAGACTCACCTAAATTACTTCGGCTACTCTAAATCATCACCAACTAACCCTTACCACAACAAACTAAACCCAATCACTTTTAAATTACAAAAAAATGCTACTAACCATAGCAAATTACGCCAAACTCACCTAAATTACTTCGGCTATTAAACACCACCCCCAACTACACTTTACAGCAACAAACTAAGCCCAATCACTTTAAAATTACAAAAAAATGCTAAAAATCATAACAAACTATACCAGAATCACCTAAATTACTTCGGCTACCGTAAATCACCCCCAACTATCCCTTACCACAACAAACCAAACCATATCATCTTAAAATTACAAAAAATGGTGTACAAATCATAACAAATTATGCCAGACTCACCTAAATTACTTCGGCTACTCTAAATCATCACCAATTAACCCTTAAAACAACAAACTAAACCCAATCACTTTTAAATTACAAAAAAATTCTACTAACTATAGCAAACTATGCCAAACTCACCTAAATTACTTCGGCTATCAAAAATCACCCCCAATTACACTTTACAGCAACAAACTAAGCCCAATCACTTTAAAATTACAAAAAAATGCTAAAAATCATAACAAACTATACCAGAATCACCTAAATTACTTCGGCTACCGTAAATCACCCCCAACTATCCCTTACTACAACAAACCAAACCATATCATCTTAAAATTACAAAAAAAGGTGTACAAATCATAACAAACTATGCCAGACTCACCTAAATTACTTCGGCTACTCTAAATCATCACCAACTAATCCTTACCACAACAAACTAAACCCAATAACTTTTAAATTACAAAAAAATGCTACTAACCATAGCAAACTATGCCAAACTCACCTAAATTACTTCGGCTATCAAAAATCACCCCCAACTACACTTTACAGCAACAAACTAAGCCCAATCACTTTAAAATTACAAAAAAATGCTAAAAATCATAACAAACTATACCAGAATAACCTAAATTACTTCGGCTACCGTAAATCACCCCCAACTATCCCTTACCACAATAAACCAAACCATATCATCTTAAAATTACAAAAAAAGGTGTACAAATCATAACAAACTATGCCAGACTCACCTAAATTACTTCGGCTACTCTAAATCATCACCAATTAAGCCTTAAAACAACAAACTAAACCCAATCATTTTTAAATTACAAAAAAATTCTACTAACCATAGCAAACTATGCAAAACTCACCTAAATTACTTCGGCTATCAAAAATCACCCCCGACTACACTTTACAGCAACAAACTAAACCCAATAACTTTAAAATTACAAAAAAATGCTAAAAATCATAACAAACTATGCCAGACTCACCTAAATTACTTCGGCTACTCTAAATCATCACCAACTAACCCTTACCACAACAAACTAAACCCAATCACTTTTAAATTACAAAAAAATGCTACTAACCATAGCAAGTTATGCCAAACTCACATAAATTACTTCGGCTATCAAAAATCACCCCCAACTACACTTTACAGCAACAAACTAACCCCAATCACTTTAAAATTACAAAAAAATGCTAAAAATTATAACAAACTATACCTGCATCACCTAAATTATTTCGGCTACCGTAAATCACCCCCAACTATCCCTTACCACAACAATCCAAACCATATCATCTTAAAATTACAAAAAAAGGTGTACAAATCATAACAAACTATGCCAGACTCACCTAAATTACTTCGGCTACTCTAAATCATCACCAACTAACCCTTACCACAACAAACTAAACCTAATCACATTTAAATTACAAAAAAATGCTACTAACCATAGCAAACTATGCCAAACTCACCTAAATTACTTCGGCTATCAAAAATGACCCCCAAGTACACTTTACAGCAACAAACTAAGCCCAATCACTTTAAAATTACAAAAAAATACTAAAAATCATAACAAACTATACCAGAATCACCTAAATTACTTCGGCTACCGTTGATCACCCCAACTATCACTTACCACAACAAACCAAACCATATCATCTTAAAATTACAAAAAAATGTGTACAAATCATAACAAACTATGCCAGACTCACGTAAATTACTTCGGCTACTCTATATCATTACCAACTAACCCTTACCACAACAAACTAAACCCAATCACTTTTAAATTACAAAAAAATGCTACTAACCATAGCAAACTATGCCAAACTCACCTAAATTACTTCGGCTATCAAAAATCACCCCCAACTACACTTTACAGCAACAAACTAAGCCCAATCACTTTAAAATTACAAAAAAATGCTAAAAATCATAACAAACTATACCAGAATCACCTAAAATATTTCGGCTACCGTAAATCACCCCCAACTATCCCTTACCACAACAAACCAAACCATATCATCTTAAAATTATAAAAAAAAGTGTACAAAACATAACACACTATGCCAGACTCACCAAAATTACTTCCGCTACTCTAAATCATCACCAACTAACCCTTACCACAACAAACTAAACCCAATCACTTTTAAATTACAAAAAAATGCTACTAACCATAGCAAACTATGCCAAACTCACCTAAATTACTTCGGCTCTCAAAAATCACCCCCAACTACACTTTACAGCAACAAACTAAGCCCAATCACTTTAAAATTACAAAAAAATGTTAAAAATCATAACAAACTATACCAGAATAACCTAAATTACTTCGGCTACCGTAAATCACCCCCAACTATCCCTTACCACAACAAACCAAACCATGTCATCTTAAACTTACAAAAAAAAGTTGTACAAATCATAACAAACTATGCCAAACTCACCTAAATTACTTCGGCTACTCTAAATCATCACCAATTAACCCTTAAAAAAAACAAACTTAACCCAATCACTTTTAAATTACAAAAAAATTCTACTAACCATACCAAACTATGTCAAACTCACCTAAATTACTTCGGCTATCAAAAATCACCCCCAACTACACTTTACAGCAACAAACAAAGCCCAATAGCTTTAAAATTACAAAAAAAATGCTAAAAATCATAACAAACTATACCAGAATCACCTAAATTACTACGGCTACCGTAAATCACCCCCCAACTATCCCATACCACAACAAACCAAACCATATCATCTTAAAATTATAAAAAAAGGCGTACAAATCATAACAAACTATGCTAGACTCACCTAAATTACTTCGGCTACTCTAAATCATCACCAATTAACCCTTAAAACAACAAACTAAACCCAATCACTTTTAAATTACAAAAAAATGCTACTAACCATAGCAAACTATGCCAAACTCACCTAAGTTACTTCGGCTATTAAAAATCACCCCCAACTACACTTTACAGCAACAAACTAAGCCCAATCACTTTAAAATTACAAAAAAATGCTAAAAATCATAACAAACTATGCCAAACTCACCTAAATTACTTCGGCTATCAAAAATCACCCCCAACTACACTTTACAGCAACAAACTAAGCCCAATCACTTTAAAATTACAAAAAAATGCTAAAAATCATAACAAACTATACCAGAATCACCTAAATTACTTCGGCTACCGTAAATCACCCCCAACTATCCCTTACCACAACAAACCAAACCATATCATCTTAAAATTACAAAAAAAGGTGTACAAATCATAACAAACTATGCCAGACTCACCTAAATTACTTCGGCTACTCTAAATCATCACCAACTAACCCTTACCACAACAAACTAAACCCAATCTCTATTAAATTACAAAAAAATGCTACTTACCATAGCAAACTATGCCAAACTCACCTAAATTACTTCGGCTATCAAAAATCACCCCGAACTACACTTTACAGCAACTAACTAACCCCAATCACTTTAAAATTACAAAAAAATGCTAAAAATCATAACAAACTATACCAGAATCACCTAAATTATTTCGGCTACCGTATATCACCCCCAACTATCCCTTACCACAACAATCCAAACCATATCATCTTAAAATTACAAAAAAAGGTGTACAAATCATAACAAACTATGCCAGACTCACCTAAATTACTTAGGCTACTCTAAATCATCACCAACTAACCCTTACCACAACAAACTAAACCCAAATTACTTTTAAATTACAAAAAAATGCTACTAACCATAGGAAACTATGCCAAACTCACCTAAATTACTTCGGCTATTAAAAATCAAACCCAACTACACTTTACAGCAACAAACTAAGCCCAATCACTTTAAAATTACAAAAAAATGCTAAAAATCATAACAAACTATACCAGAATCACCTAAATTACTTCGGCTACCGTAAATCACCCCCAAATATCCTTTACCAGAAGAAACCAAACCATATCATCTTGAAATTACAAAAAAGGTGTACAAATCATAACAAACTATGCCAGACTCACCTAAATTACTTCGGCTACTCTAAATCATCACCAACTAACCCTTACCACAACAAACTAAACCCAATCACTTTTAAATTACAAAAAAATGCTACTAACCATAGCAAACTATGCCAAACTCACCTAAATTACTTCGGCTATCAAAAATCACCCCAAACTACACTTTACTGCAACAAACTAAGCCCAATCACTTTAAAATTACAAAAAATTGCTAAAAATCATAACAAACTATACCAGAATCACTCAAATTACTTCGGCTACCGTAAATCATCCCCAACTATCCCCTACCACAACAAACCAAACCATATCATCTTAAAATTACTAAAACAGGTGTACAAATCATAACAAACTATGCCAGACTCACCAAAATTACTTCGGCTACTCTAAATCACACAACTACACTTTACAGCAACAAACTAAGCCCAATCACTTTAAAATTACAAAAAAATGCTAAAAATCATAACAAACTATACCAGAATCACCTAAATTACTTCGGCTACCGTAAATCACCCAAAAATATCCTTTACCAGAACAAACCAAACCATATCATCTTGAAATTACAAAAAAGGTGTACAAATCATAACAAACTATGCCAGACTCACCTAAATTACTTCGGCTACTCTAAATCATCACCAACTAACCCTTACCACAACAAACTAAACCCAATCACTTTTAAATTACAAAAAAATGCTACTAACCATAGCAAACTATGCCAAACTCACCTAAATTACTTCGGCTATCAAAAATCACCTCCAACTACACTTTACAGCAACAAACTAAACCAAATCACTTTAAAATTACAAAAAATTGCTAAAAATCGTAACAAACTATACCAGAATCACTCAAATTACTTCGGCTACCGTAAATCATCCCCAACTATCCCCTACCACAACAAACCAAACCATATCATCTTAAAATTACAAAAACAGGTGTACAAATCATAACAAACTATGCCAGACTCACCAAAATTACTTCGGCTACTCTAAATCACACAACTACACTTTACAGCAACAAACTAAGCCCAATCACTTTAAAATTACAAAAAAATGCTAAAAATCATAACAAACTATACCAGAATCACCTAAATTACTTCGGCTACCGTAAATCACCCAAAAATATCCTTTACCAGAACAAACCAAACCATATCATCTTGAAATTACAAAAAAGGTGTACAAATCATAACAAACTATGCCAGACTCACCTAAATTACTTCGGCTACTCTAAATCATCACCAACTAACCCTTACCACAACAAACTAAACCCAATCACTTTTAAATTACAAAAAAATGCTACTAATCATAGCAAACTATGCCAAACTCACCTAAATTACTTCGGCTATCAAAAATCACCCCCAAATACACTTTACAGCAACAAACTAAGCCCAATCACTTTAAAATTACAAAAAATTGCTAAAAATCATAACAAACTATACCAGAATCACTCAAATTACTTCGGCTACCGTAAATCATCCCCAACTATCCCCTACCACAACAAACCAAACCATATCATCTTAAAATTACAAAAACAGGTGTACAAATCATAACAAACTATGCCAGACTCACCAAAATTACTTCGGCTACTCTAAATCATCACCAACTAACCCTTACCACAACAAACTAAACCCAATAACTTTTAAATTACAAAAAAATGCTACTAAAAATAGCAAACTATGCCAAACTCACCTACATTACTTCGGCTACCATAAATCATCACCAACTAACCCTTACCAAAACAAACTAAATCCAGTCACTTTTATATTACAAAAAAATGCTACTAACCATAGCAAACTATGCCAAACTCACCTAAATTACTTCGGCTATCAAAAATCACCCCCAACTACACTTTACAGCAACAAACTAAGCCCAATCACTTTAAAATTACAAAAAAAATTCTAAAAATCATAACAAACTATACCAGAATCACCTAAATTACTTTGGCTACCGTAAATCACCCCAACTATCCCTTATAACAACAAACCAAACCATATGATCTTAAAATTACAAAAAAAAATTTACAAATCATAACAAATTATGCCAGACTCACCTAAATTACTTCGGCTACTCTAAATCATCACCAACTAACCCTTACCACAACAAAAAAAACCCATTCACTTTTAAATTACAAAAAAATGCTACTAACCATAGCAAACTATGCCAAACTCACCTAAATTACTTCGGCTATCAAAAATCACCCCAACTACACTTTACAGCAACAAACAAAGCCCAATCACTTTAAAATTACAAAAAAATGCTAAAAATCATAACAAACTATACCAGAATCTCCTAAATTACTTCGGCTACCGTAAATCATCCCCATCTATCCCTTACCACAACAAACCAAACCATATCATCTTAAAATTACAAAAAAAGGTGTACAAATCATAACTATGCCAGACTCATCTAAATTACTTCGGCTACTCTAAATCATCACCAACTAACCCTTACCACAACAAACTAAACCCAATCACTTTTAAATTACAAAAAAATTCTACTAACCATAGCAAACTATGCCAAACTCACCTAAATTACTTCGGCTATCAAAAATCACCCCCAACTACACTTTACAGCAACAAACAAAGCCCAATCACTTTAAAATTACAAAAAAATGCTAAAAATCATAACAAACTATACCAGAATCACCTAAATTACTTCGGCTACCGTAAATCACCCCCAACTATCCCTTACCACAACAAACCAAACCATATCATCTTAAAATTACAAAAAAAGGTGTACAAATCATAACAAACTATGCCAGACTCATTTAAATTACTTTGGCTACTCTAAATCATCACCAATTAACCCTTAAAACAACAAACTAAACCCAATCACTTTTAAATTACAAAAAAATTCTACTAACCATAGCAAACTATGCCAAACTCACCTAAATTACTTCGGCTATCAAAAATCACCCCCAACTACACTTTACAGCAACAAACTAAGCCCAATCACTTTAAAATTACAAAAAAATGCTAAAAATCATAACAAACTATACCAGAATCACCTAAATTACTTCGGCTACCGTAAATCACCCCCAACTATCCCTTACCACAACAAACCAAACCATATCATCTTAAAATTACAAAAAAAGGTGTACAAATCATAACAAACTATGCCAGACTCACCTAAATTACTTCGGCTACTCTAAATCATCACCAACTAACCCTTACCACAACAAACTAAACCCAATCTCTATTAAATTACAAAAAAATGCTACTTACCATAGCAAACTATGCCAAACTCACCTAAATTACTTCGGCTATCAAAAATCACCCCGAACTACACTTTACAGCAACAAACTAACCCCAATCACTTTAAAATTACAAAAAAATGCTAAAAATCATAACAAACTATACCAGAGTCACCTAAATTATTTCGGCTACCGTAAATCACCCCCAACTATCCCTTACCACAACAATCCAAACCATATCATCTTAAAATTACAAAAAAAGGTGTACAAATCATAACAAACTAGCTGAATGTTCCCGGCGTTGCCCGGACGTAGATTAAATAAACGCAGTGTTGACAAAAGTGGTGTATTTGTGATGTAGACTAATCGACATTATAATACAATTAAACAGGAATGCTTTACTTTTCCAATCACAAAATAAACAAATTTGCTGAAATTAACCTGCATTGCCAGGACCGGGTACTTCAATATGATTTGGAAAATGACGATAATTTCGTTTCTGGGTGCAAGCTCCTTTTTTTTCACTCTTTTTCACTCTTCAAGAGAAGGAGAGTTGACAGAGAAGCTGAACTATTCCAAATTATTCCCATTTAGTTCTCTAACAACGTTAAAGAATGTCGTCGAAGAATGTTGAAATATATAAATAAATAATTTCTTCCTCTTTTCCTTAGGCATTTTGCCTGTTTTCATTAGCATACGGCCTCATCGTGGTGGCGATTCTATAGATGATGAGGTCCAACTTTCGGCCCATCTTTTTGGTGGTCTTCCCGGTTGTCTTTTGCCGAAGGGGATTCCGTCTCGCACAGTTTTTGGTAGCCGATCTTCACCCATGCGATCGACGTGAGCGTTCCATTCTTTCCTTCTGGTCTTGGTGAATTTGATTATGTCCTGGATGTCACATTTTTTCCTGATTTCTCGATTAGGTATTCTGTCGTGGAGAGTTACACCTACTATCGTCCTTAGCGCTCTCATCTCGGTTACTCTGAGCCTTTGTTTTGTTTTGCTCGTCTCAGCTCTAGTTTCGCTCGCGTATGTCAGCGTTGGTCTTACTATGCTTTTGTAGATTCTGACTTTATTCGTTACCGACATGTATTTGTTCCGCCATATGACGTCTCGCAGGCAACCCGACACTATGGCGCCCTTGTTCGATTGTTTCATTACCTCCCTGTTCAGATCACGTGCGCTGGAGATATCAACGCCTAGATAGTTGTAAGTCATTACTTGTTCGATGACGCGGCCGTCGATTTCCAATTTGCACCTTAGAGGTTCCTTTGATATTGTCAGGCATTTTGTTTTCTCCTTCGATACATCCATGTTGACGTTTTTTGCGGTTGTTATGAACTGGAATAAGAGTTTTTGGAGGTCGTCTTCGCTGCTGGCAATCAGGACCGCATCGTCAGCATAGCATATTACGTTCACACTGCTTCCCCCCATTCTGTATCCGTTCTTAGACTTGACGCTGTCGATAATTTTGTCCATTATGATGTTGAACAACATAGGGCTTAGCGAGTCACCTTGACGTATTCCGGATCTTGTTGGGATTTCTGCTGTTGTGTCATCACCTGCTTTGATATATGTTGTCGTATCGTGGTATAGGTGTTGAATCAGATTAGTTAGCGGTCTGGAGACTTCCTTTTCAGTGAGGGTTGCTATAACGTCTTCGAGCTTCACACGGTCGAACGCTTTAGAGAGATCAACAAAACACATGAAGGCCGGAGAGTTGTACTCGATCGATTTCTCAACGATTTGTCGTATGACGAATATGGCGTCGGTGGTTGACCTATTTTTCCGGAATCCCATCTGTTCTTCGTTATTTTCCAGCTCCAAGTTGAGCTTGTTCAGAGTGACTTTTGTTATAAGTTTCAGGACGGAGCTGAGCAGAGTGATTCCTCGATAGTTTTCGGGTAGTTTTTTGTCGCCCTTTTTATGTATCGGTATGGTGACACTGGTCTTCATTTCCTTGGGAATTTCCTGGTTGTCAAAGATTTTTTGAGTCAATACAGTCAGTTCTGACATTAGATCGGCGCCCCCATATTTTAACAGTTCGTTTGGTATACCGTCCGGCCCTGGTGCCTTTCTCCCCCTCACACTTTTCAATGCTTTCTCGATGTCTTCTATATCTATTATGATAGTATTATTCTCTATCTGTCTGCTAGTGTGGTCGCTGCCTGTTGGTATTTGGTCGTACATATTTTTGAAATGTTCGTACCACTCCTCTGTGCTTATTTTACAGGTGGTGAGATGTTCATTTATTTCCTTCCTTTGATTCCGAATCATTTTCCATACTTTATTCTGTGCTCCGGTTATGTCATGTTCTAACTCTTTGGTAAATCTTTCCCAATATTCTTCTTTAATTTGGCGGATTCTTGCTTTGGTTTTGTTACGTGTTTCCTTATATTTAATGTAGTCCGATGGTGTTTTTGAAGATTTATATTTCAGGTACGCTTCTTTCTTTGACTGACTTAGTACCTTTATTTCCTTCGTAAACCAAGGAGTTCTTGTATTGTTAGTTACGGTGGTAACTGTCCTTGTGCCGCATGCTTCCTTTGATGCAGAGATGATGTTTATCTTCAGCTTTGTCCATGCATCGTTCACCGAGTCAGTTGGGTAAATTTTGTTGGTGTTAATTTTTTGCTTGAGTCTTCTGGCGTAGAGGTCTTGTGTGCTTTCTGTCTTTAGGCTTTCTATATTCAGCTTTTCTCGTTTAGCTGGATGTAGTTGCGGTTTCCTCTTTTTAGAGTGGGTCATCCTAAGCCTACATAGCACTAAACTATGGTCACTGCCGATATTTGCAGAGTTTAACGTTCTTACATCCAGTATTTGCGCTGGTAATATGCTGCGACTTGTGATAATATAATCTAATACTGATGTCTGGCCTCGGGTATTTTGCCAGGTTGTTTTATATTTGTCAGCGTGGTTGAAGAATGTGTTGTTAATTCTTAGGTAATTTTGGCTGCACAAATCCACGAGTAGTTCTCCGTTGTCATTTTCCATAGCTTCGTTAAAGCGTTGTTTAATACCAGGTATTATATAATTACCAACTCTTGCGTTAAGATCGCCCATAATTATTAGGTGTTCATTTGGCGGTATCGAATTTATGACGGATTGTAATTGTTCATAGAATAGTTCCCGCTGGATCCTTGACTTACTTATGTCCGGGGCATATACGCTTGCTATGTGTAGAGTGTCATTTGGTAGTTTGAAGGTTACGGTGATTATTCTTTCATTAATGTATAATATATTTTCGATGTTAGCATGGAATCTTTGGTGTATCAGTATTCCAACACCCTCCTTAGCTCTATCCTCTTTGTTTTTGCCGCTATAGGCAAGGATGTATTTGCCATAGTTATGGGTTCCTTTTCCTTTTTTCTTTGTCTCCGATAGAGCACATATGTCGATTTGTTTTTCAGATAGTTCATTTATTATTTCTTGGTCCCTAGAGTTCCAGGACATTATATTCCATGTTGCTAGTCTTATTGTTTTATTTGCCATGAATCGTTTAATCCTTGTTCGTTGCGAGGTCGCTATCAGTTTGGTCCTTCCTGTTCCGAGGCTATTGCTAGTACTTTGAGCGGTGTGTATTTTTTTCCGAGGGGTAGGTTGCTAACCTGACCCTTCAACCCTCCTCCTTTGCCCGGGCTTGGGACCGGCATCAACCTTGACCAGACTACTCGATTCATCCGGTCGCGGTTGGAGGCGGAGTTATAAATAATTTCACACCATAAAAACGATGTATTTGGTGTAGTTTCGGATGATAAGGTTTTTTTTGGGGATTGTTTTGAATGGTTATTGATGGTTGGCGGGGTTTAGCTTTGGCGGATTAAACGAAACTTTTGGTAATTTTAATGCGATTGGGTTTAGTTTGGCTTGGTAAGAAGTGGTTGGGGTGATATAGCGGAAGTCGAAGTAATTTATGCGAGTTTAGCGTAGTTTGCTTGTAATTCGTAATTTTTTTACATTTTAGGTTGATGTGGGGTAGTTTGGAATGGCAAGTGTATGATTTTTGAGAGTAGTTTGGAATGGTACATTATGTTTAGGGGTTTTTAACGTATTCAGGTAAAATATACAGAAAATTTGGTAATTTTAAAATGAACAATTATAGTGAGAACCTCTTGAGCTCTATTTTCGGTAATAAAATGCAATAGGAAAGATAGTAAAAAAGACTATTTCCATCACTTTTCAGAGGAATTATACGCGGTGGTATTTGTACCCCGCTTACTATTCCTCCATCTTAGTTATAAATAATGCAGAACAATAATGAACACAATGTACATAAAATAAATAGTGTAAATCGTGTATAAGCACACATTACTTATGATGTCTGTGAAATCCGGTAAAACTGCAAATTTCGGATTTTGGCCGGAGCAGGTTTGGTGAAGATCAAATACACCACTATCATTAAATGAACGTAAAAATTAGCGTACGGTATATAAGTGGAGTCCGGTACGACGATGGTAATTTTTCGAAAATCGATTGGGGAGATATTTACTTAACGTCAAGAACAAATCGGGAATATTATATTAAAAAAATGTATTTAATAGCGATAGAACTTCGAATACTGATGCGTCGCCTCGACCTTGGCGACGTTGAGTACCAGCGTTCCAGACGCTGAAGCAGCAATTTTAACAATTATATTAGGTGCACGTGCCTAGTGCGTATTAAAAAAATTTGGATTACCAAATAATACTCGCGCAGGTGTACTCGACTGGCCCGTCATAATTTGCACAAAATGAATTAACATACTAAAGTATATAAATATTTTGACGGGAATGTGGTGGGTGTAAAAATCTTATTCGGCCTCTCCGACAAACTAACACTTGTTTACATTAACATGCATGCCTTCATGGACCTGTGACGAATTACAAACAAATATCTAAATTTCAAGTGTTCCATTTGATTTCGTTTCTGGATGCAAGCGGTTTTTTTCACTCTTGTCAGTCTGAACTTATTACATAGTGATATTTTCACATCCAGGTGCCCTAAATTTATTTTGCCGCTGATTTCAAAAATTTTTCTGGAAGGAAAGTAGTCAGCAGTGGGGCTCGTCAGGGGTGGCAGGGTTGGCAGTGCCACTCCAAGTATAAATTTACTATCGAACACAAAATTAGTTCTGTAATTCAGTTGCAGAATTATGAATTTTTCAGATATTTTCACGAAAATTTAGCGCTTACACCGCCACTGGTATGAATGTCAGTGATATCTGGTACATACAACGGTGAAAATTTCGGGGCAAATTTGGTGAAAAACAAATACACCACTATCATTAACTAAACGTAAAAATTAGCGTACAAATATAAGTGGAGTCTGGTCCGATGCTGATAATTTTTCGAAAATTGATTGGGGGCAGATTTGGTTAACGCGAGGATCAAATGTTAAATTAAAATACTTTATTTGATAGCGGTAGACCTTCGAACACTGTTGCGTCGCCTCAGCGAATTTGGCGATTTTGCGAACAGTTTCCGACGCTGGAAGAGCAATTTTCACAATTGTAGTTGTGTTAAAATTAAACACCGCGATCGAGTACTGCTACACACGCTGAACCAGCAATTCTCGAATTCTAAGAAACGATAAGAAAGGCTTATCCAACGCTTGGTATGTGCGAATTTCTGCATAGACACTCAATCAAACTAAATCGAGCATCGCCTTTTCACGTTTGTGACCTTGCCCTTGACGTGGCAGGCTCCAGCTGCTTCAATAATGTAAAAATCTTATTCGGCCTCTCCAATAAACTCACATTTGTTTACATTAACACGCATTCCCTCATGGACTTGTGACGAATTACAAACAAATATTTCAACTTCAAGTGTTCCATCTAATTTCGTTTCTGGGTGCAAGCTCCTTTATTTTCACTCTAGTCAGTCTAAACTTATTACACAGAGTTATATTTTCAAATCCAGGCGCCCTAAAAAATTTTGTCGTTGTTTTCAAAAGTTCCAAGAGAAGTAGAGTTGACATAGACGCTAAATTATTCCAAATTATTCCCATTTAGTTCTCTGACAACATTAAAGACAATGTTGAAATATATAAATACAAAATTTTACACCATAAAAACGAAGTATTTAGGAATTATGTATAAAAAAAGTCGAAGTTATTCTTCGCTCTTGAGCTCTATTTCCGGTATTAAAAATGCAATAGGAAAGATAGTAAGAAAGACTATTTCCATCACTTTGCACGGGAATTATACGTGGTGGTATTTGTTCTCCGCTTACTATTAGATTTTCAAACTGCTCCATCTTATAAATAATGCAGAACAATAATGAACGCAATGTACGTAAAATAAATAGTGTAAATAAATCGTGTCTAAGCATACAATACTTAAGCGTATGATGTCAGTGAAAATTTCGGATTTCGGCCGGAGCAGGTTTGGTGAAGAACAAATACACCACTATCATTAACTGAACGGTAAAAATTAGCGTACGAAAATAAGTGAAGTCCGGTCCGACGCTGGAAATTTTTCGAAAATCGATTGGGCAGAGTTTTGGTTAACGGCAAGAACAAATCGGGAATATTATATTAAAATAATTTATTTAATAGCGATAGAACTTTGAATACCGATGCGTCGCCTCGACCTTGGCGACGTTGAGTACCAGCGTTCCAGACGCTGAAGCAGCAATTTTCACAATTATATGAGGTGCACGTGCCTAGTGCGTATAAAAACAATTTGGATAACAAAAGAGATTAATTTGTATGTACCAAATAATACTCGCACAGGTGCACTCGTATGGCCCGTCATAATTTTCACAAAATCAATTTAAGAAATTAACATTCTAAAGTAAATAAATATTTTGACAGGAATGTTAAAAATCTTATTCGGTCTCTCCGACAAACTAACACTTGTTTACATTAACATGCATTCCTTCATGGACCTGTGACGAATTACAAACAAATATCGAAATTTCAAGTGTTCCATGTCAGTCTGAACTTATTACACAGTGATATTTTCACATTCAGGCGCCCTAAATTATTTTGACGTTGATTTATAAAGTTTCCCTGGAAGGAGAGTAGTCAGCAGGTGCCTCGTCAGGGGTGGCAGGGTTGGCAGTGCCACTCCAAGTATAAATTTACTATCGAACACAAAGATAGTTCTGTAATTCAATTGCAAAATTTCGAATTTTTCAGATATTTTTACGAAACTCTAGCGCTTACACCGCCTTTATACCTCTTTAAAGTTAAAAACCATAGAGCTGTTTATACAAATGCACGCATGTTGAAAAGGTAGGGCTTGCCCCGTCAGCGTGTTGCAATTCAGAAATACGTTTATGTTTGCATCTCAACTGGAACAAATATTTATTGGAAGGTGGAAGAGAATCGAAATAGGTATCAGCCTATTTAATATTCAGAATAACGACTATTAGTCGGAACAATATATTTTATGTGCAGATATTTATTAATATTTTATGATTTAATACGATAAGGCATTTATAAATAACACAACCAAATAGAAGATTTTGATTGAAAACGATTATTAATTTATGGTAGCCGAAGTAATTTAAGTGAGTTTGGCATAGCTTGCTATGTTTTGTAGCATTTTTGTAATTTTAAAGTGATTAGGCTAATTTTGGGGCGGTAAGGGGTAGTTGGGGGTGATTTATGGTAGCCGAAGTAATTTAGGTGAGTTTGGAATAGTTTGCTATGGTTTGTAGCATTTTTTGTAATTTTAAAGTGATTGGGCTTAGTTTGGGGCGGTAAGGGGTAGTTGGGGGTGATTTATGGTAGCCGAAGTAATTTAGGTGAGTTAGGCATAGTTTGCTATGGTTTGTAGCATTTTTTGTAATTTTAAAGTGATTGGGCTTATTTTAGGGGTGGTAAGGGGTATTTGGCGGTGATTTATAGTAGCCGAAGTAATTTAGGTAAGTTAGGCATAGTTTGCTATGGTTTGTAGCATTTTTTGTAATTTTAAAGTGATTGGGTTTAGTTTGTGGTTGGTAAGGGGTAGTTGGGGGTGATTTATGGTAGCCGCAGTAATTTAAGTGGGTTCGGCATAGTTTGCTATGGTTTGTAGCATTTTTTGTAATTTTAAAATGATTGGGCTTATTTTGGGGTGGTTAGGGGTAGTTGGGGGTGATTTATGGTAGCCGAAGGAAATTAGGTAAGTTAGGAATAGTTTGCTATGGTTTGTAGCATTTTTTTGTAATTTTAAAGTGATTGGGCTTATTTTGGTATTGTAAGGGGTAGTTGGGGGTGATTTATGTTAGCCGAAGTAATTTAGGTGAGTTAGGCATAGTTTGCTATGGTTTGTAGCATTTTTTGTAATTTTAAAGTGATTGGGCTTATTTTGGGGTAGTAAGGGGTTGTTGGGGGTGATTTATGTTAGCCGAAGTAATTTAGGTGAGTTAGGCATAGTTTGCTATGGTTTGTAGCATTTTTTATAATTTTAAAGTGATTGGGCTTATTTTGGGGTAGTAAGGGGTAGTTGGGGGTGATTTATGTTAGCCGAAGAAATTTAGGTGAGTTAGGCATAGTTTGCTATGGTTTGTAGAATTTTTTTGTAATTTTAAAGTGATTGAGCCTATTTTGGAATGGTAAGGGGTAGTTGGGGGTGATTTATAGAAGCCAAAGTAATTTAAGTGAGTTTGGCATAGTTTGCTATGGTTTGTAGAATTTTTTTGTAATTTTAAAGTGATTGAGCCTATTTTGGGGTGGTAAGGGGTAGTTGGGGGTGATTTATGGAAGCCAAAGTAATTTAGATGAGTTTGGCATAGTTTGATATGGCTTGTAACATTTTTTGTAATTTTAAAGTGATTGGGCTGAGTTTGGGGTGGTAAGGGGTAGTTGGGGGTGATTTATGATAGCCGAAGTAATTTAAGTGAGTTTGGCATAGTTTGGTAAGGTTTGTAACATTTTTTGTAATTTTAAAGTGATTGGGCTTATTTTGGGGTGGTAAGGGGTAGTTGGGGGTGATTTTTGGTAGACGAAATAATATGTGTGAGTTGGACATAATCTGCCATGATTTGTGTCATTTTGTTTTATTTTAAAGTGATTGGAGTTACATGGGGTTGCTAAGGGGTGGTAAGGGATGATTTAAAATAACGGATCTAGTTTATGTCAGTTTGGCATAGTTCGAAAATTTTTTGGGGTTGATTTGGTAAAGTTTGCAGTTGTAAGAGATATTTGAGGATGTTTAATGTTGACGGATTAAATTTGGAGTGATTTGGTAATTTTTAATTGAGTCACGGATCGACATTATAATTGAAATCAAAATTATAATTGAAATATCTGCGGCCTCGCTAGGTACGGCAAAAGTATGATCACGAAAGCAGAAACTCGACGTTGAAATTGTTTAGGTTAAATAAGTGCTTTTAATGTAAACCGGTCGCCCGTCGTCGAAGTTGTTTTGGCTAGATACGTGCTTCTAACATAAACACGGTCTCCGCGATCCGATCATTTTTTGTTTATTTTAGCCGGTTTTTATTGAATTACAAAAGAACCGGGCCGAATTTCGCAAAATCTCTTCTTAGTGTTCAGTTTCGACACATGATACACCCGTGTCTAAAATTTCAAGTCTCCAGCCCTCACGGTTTGGGCTGTGGGTTGATTATGAATCAGTGTGTAGATGAATGAGTGTGTCAGTGAGGACACTTCGCTTTATATATATAGATTATGCCAGACTCACCTAAATTACTTAGGCTACTCTAAATCATCACCAACTAACCCTTACCACAACAAACTAAACCCAAATTACTTTTAAATTACAAAAAAGTGCTACTAACCATAGCAAACTATGCCAAACTCACCTAAATTACTTCGGCTATTAAAAATCACCCCCAACTACACTTTACAGCAATAAACTAAGCCCAATCACTTTAAAATTACAAAAAAATGCTAAAAATCATAACAAACTATACCAGAATCACCTAAATTACTTCGGCTACCGTAAATCACCCCCAAATATTCTTTACCACAACAAACCAAACCATATCATCTTCAAATTACAAAAAAAGGTGTACAAATCATAACAAACTATGCCAGACTCACCTAAATTACTTCGGCTACTCTAAATCATCACCAACTAACCCTTACCACAACAAACTAAATCCAATCTATATATATAAAGCGAAGTGTCCTCACTGACACACTCATTCATCTACACACTGATTCATAATCACCCACAGCCCAAACCGTGAGGGCTGGAGACTTGAAATTTTAGACACGGGTGTATCATGTGCCGAAAGTGAACACTAAGAAGGGATTTTGAGAAAATCGGCCCGGTTCCTTTGTAATTCAATAAAAACCGGCTAAAATAAACAAAAAATGATCGGATCGCGGAGACCGTGTTTATGTTAGAAGCACGTATCTAGCCAAAACAACTTCGACGACGGGCGACCTGTTTACATTAAAAGCACTTATTTAACCTAAACAATTTCAACATCGAGTTTCTGCATTTGTGATAAAATTTTTACCGTACCTAGCGAGGCCGCGGATATATCAATTATAATCTTGATATCAATTATAATGTCGATCCGTGACTCAATTAAAAATTACAAAACCACTCCAAATTTAATCCGTCTACATTAAACATCCTCAAATATCTCTTACAATTGCAAACTTTACCAAATCAACCCTAAAAAATTCCCGAACTACGCCAAACTGACATAAATTAGATCTGTTATCTTGTATCAGCCCTTACCACCCTTTAGCAACCCCAAGTAACTCCAATCACTTTAAAATAAAACAAAATGACACAAATTATAGCAAACTATGCCTAACTCACCTAAATTACTTCGGCTACCATAAATCACCCCCAACTACCCCTTACCATCCCAAACTCAGCCCAATCACTTTAAAATTACAAAAAATGTTACAAGCAATATCAAACTATGCCAAACTCATCTAAATTACTTCGGCTACCATAAATCACCCCCAACTACCCCTTACCACCCCAAACTAAGCCAAATCACTTTAAAATTACAAAAAATGCTAAAAATCATAGCAAGCTATGTCAAACTCACCTAAATTACTTCGGCTACCATAAATCACCCCCAACTACCCCTTACCACCCAAACTAAGCCCAATCACTTTAAAATTACAAAAATGCTACAAACCATAGCAAAGTATGTCAAACTCACTTAAATTACTTCGGCTACCATAAATCACCCCCAACTACACCTTACCACCCCAAACTAAGCCCAATCACTTTAAAATTACAAAAAATGCTACAAACCATAGCAAACTATGCCAAACTCACTTAAATTACTTCGGCTACCATAAATCACCCCCAACTACCCCTTACCAACCACAAACTAAACCCAATCACTTTAAAATTACAAAAAATGCTACAAACCATAGCAAACTATGCCAAACTCACTTAAATTACTTCGGCTATCATAAATCACCCCCAACTACCCCTTACCACCCCAAAATAAGCATAATTACTTTAAAATTACTAAAAATTATACAAACCATAGCAAACTATGTCAAACTCACCTAAATTACTTCGGCTACCATAAATCACCCCCAACTACCTTTTACAACTTCAAAATAAGCCCAATCACTTTAAAATTACAAAAAATGTTACAAGCCATATCAAACTATGCCAAACTCATCTAAATTACTTCGGCTTCCATAAATCACCCCCAACTACCCCTTACCACCCCAAAATAGGCTCAATCACTTTAAAATTACAAAAAAATTCTACAAACCGTAGCAAACTATGCCAAACTCCCCTAAATTACTTCGGCTACCATAAATCACCCCGAACTACCCCTTACAACCCCAAAATAAGCCCAATCACTTTAAAATTACAAAATATTCAACAAATCATAGCAAACTATGCCTAACTCACTTAAATTACTTCGGCTACCATAAATCACCCCAACTACCTTTTACAAATTCAAAATAAGCCCAATCACTTTAAAATTACAAAAAATGATACAAGCCATATCAAACTACGCCAAACTCACCTAAATTACTTCGGCTACCATAAATCAGCCCCACCTACCCCTTACGACCCCAAAATTAGCCCAATCACTTTAAAATTACGAAAAATGCTACAAACCATAGCAAACTATTTCAAACTCACCTGAATTACTTCGGCTACCATAAATCAACCCCAACTACCCCTTACCACCCCAAACTAAGCCCAATCACTTTAAAATTACAAAAAATGCTACAAACCATAGCAAACTATTCCAAAATCACCTAAATTACTTCGGCTACCACAAATGACCCCCAACTACCCCTTACCACCCTAAAATAAGCCCAATCACTTTAAAATTACAAAAAATGCTCCAAACCATAGCAAACTATCTCAAACTCACCTAAATTATTTCGACTACCATAAATCACCCCCAACTACCCCTTACCACCCCAAAATAAGCCCAATCACTTTAAAATTACAGAAAATGTTACAAACCATAGCAAACTATGTCAAACTCACTTAAATTACTTTGGCTACCATAAATCACCCCCAACTACCCCTTACCACCCCAAAATAAGCCCAATTGCTTTAAAAAACAAAAAATGCTACAAACCATAGCAAACCAAGTCAAACTCACCTAAATGATTTCGGCTACCATAAATCACCCCCAACTACCCCTTACCACCCCAAAATAAGCCCAATTACTTTAAAATTACAAAAATTATACAAACCATAGCAAGCTATGTCAAACTCACCTAAATTACTTCGGCTACCATAAATCACCCTCAACTACACCTTACCACCCCAAAATAAGCCCAATTACTTTAAAATTACAAAAATTATACAAACCATAGCAAACTATGTCAAACTCATCTAAATTACTTCGGCTACCATAAATCACCCCCAACTACCCCTTACCACCCCAAAATAAGCCCAATTACTTTAAAATTACAAAAATTATACAAATCATAGCAAACTATGTCAAACTCACCTAAATTGCTTCGGCTACCATAAATCACCCCCAACTACCCCTTACCGCCCCAAAATTAGCCTAATCACTTTAAAATTACAAAAAATGCTACAAAACATAGCAAGCTATGCCAAACTCACTTAAATTACTTCGGCTACCATAAATTAATAATCATTTTCAATCAAAATATTTTATTTGGTTGTGTCATTTATTAATGTCTTATCGTATTAAATCATAAAATATTAATAAATATCTGCACATAAAATATATTGTTTTGACTAATAGACGTTATTCTGAATATTAAATATGCTGATACCTATTTTGATTCTCTTCCACCTTCCAATAAATATTTGTTCCAGTTGAGATGCAAACATAAACGTATTTCTGAATTGCAACACGCTGACGGGGCAAGCCCTACCTTTTCAATATGCGTGCATTTGGATAAGCAGCTCTATGGTTAGAGGTAGAGGTATAAAGGCGGTGTAAGCGCTAGATTTTCGTAAAAATATCTGAAAAATTCGAAATTCTGTAATTGAATTACAGAACTATCTTTGTTTTCGATAGTAAATTTATACTTGGAGTGGCACTGCCAACCCTGCCACCCCTGACGAGGCCCCTGCTGACTACTCTCCTTCCAGGGAAACTTTATAAATCAACGGCAAAATAATTTAGGGCGCCTGAATGTGAAAATATCACTGTGTAATAAGTTCAGGCTGACATGGAACACTTGAAATTTCGATATTTGTTTGTAATTCGTCACAGGTCCATGAAGGAAAGCATGTTAATGTAAACAAGTGTTAGTTTGTTGGAGAGACCGAATAAGATCTTTAACATTCCCGTCAAAATATTTATTTACTTTAGAATGTTAATTTTTTAAATTCATTTCGTGAAAACTATGACGGGCCATACGAGTACACCTGTGCGAGTATTATTTGGTACATACAAATTAATCTCTTTTGTTATCCAAATTGTTTTTATACGCACTAGGCACGTGCACCTCATATAATTGTGAAAATTGCTGCTTCAGCGTCTGGAACGCTGGTACTCAACGTCCCCAAGGTCGAGGCGACGCATCGGTATTCGAAGTTCTATCGCTATTAAATAAATTATTTTAATATAATATTCCCGATTTGTTCTTGCCGTTAACCAAAACTCTCCCCAATCGATTTTCGAAAAATTTTTAGCGTCGGACCGGACTTCACTTATTTTCGTACGCTAATTTTTAGGTTCAGTTAATGATAGTGGTGTATTTGTTCTTCACCAAACCTGCTCCGACCGAAATCCGAAATTTTCAATGACATACGCTTAAGTATTGTGTGCTTATACACGATTTACACTATTTATTTTACGTACATTGCGTTCATTATGGTTCTGCATTATTTATAACTAAGATGGAGCAGTTTGAAAAACTAATAGTAAGCGGAGAACAAATACCACCATGTATAATTCCCGTGAAAAGTGATGGAAATAGTCTTTTTTACTATCTTTCCTATTGCATTTTTAATACCGGAAATAGAGCTCAAGAGCGAAGAATAAGTTCGACTTTTTTTAAACATAATTCCTAAATACTTCGTTTTTATGGTGTAAAATTTTGTATCTATATATTTCAACATTGTCTTTAACGTTGTCAGAGAACTAAATGGGAATAATTTGGAATAATTTAGCTTCTATGTCAACTCTCCTTCTCTTGAAACTTTGGAAATCAACGACAAAATTCTTTAGGGCGCCTGGATTTGAAAATATAACTCCGTGTAATAAGTTTAGACTGACTAGAGTAAAAAGAAAGGAGCTTGCACCCAGAAACGAAATTAAATGGAACACTTGAAGTTGCAATATTTGTTTGTAATTCGTTACAAGTCCATGAGGAAATGCGTGTTAATGTAAACAAATGTGAGTTTATTGGAGAGGCCGAATAAGATTTTTACATTATTGAAGCAGCTGGAGCCTGCCACGTCAAGGGCAAGGTCACAAACGTGAAAAGGCGATGCTCGATTTAGTTTGATTGAGTATCTATGCAGAAATTCGCACATACCAAGCGTTGGATAAGCCTTTCTTATCGTTTCTTAGAATTCGAGAATTGCTGGTTCAGCGTGTGGAGCAGTACTCGATCGCGGTGTTTAATTTTAACACAACTACAATTGTGAAAATTGCTGCTCCAGCGTCGGAAACTGTTCGCAAAATCGCCAAATTCGATGAGGCGACGCATCAGTGTTCGAAGGTCTACCGCTATCAAATAAAGTATTTTAATTTAACATTTGATCCTCGCGTTAACCAAATCTGCCCCCAATCAATTTTTGAAAAATTACCAGCGTCGAACCGGACTCCACTTATATTTGTACGTTAATTTTTATTTTCAGTTAATGGTAGTGGTTTATTTGTTTTTCACCAAATTTGCCCCGGCTGAAATCCGAAATTTTCACCGTTGTATGTACCAGAGATTACTGACATTCATACCCTTAATAATTATGTGCTTATACACGTTTTACATTATTTATTTTACGTACACTGTGTTTATTATTGCTTTACATCATTTATAACTAAGATGGAGAATTTTGAAAAGCTAGCTGTTAACATAAATTAGTGCGTGATCATAAAGGCTCTGATTGCAAGTGTTCCTTTTATGATCGTAACTAAGCAACAGACAATAACAAGTTGTTGATTTATTGATTTTGTAAGATTTTGAAGTTTGTATGAATTTTCAAAAATATATATCTTGTACTCGTGCGGCGTATTTCACAAAAATCCACGATACTCAAAACATTGGTCCTTCGAGCCGGATTTAAAAGAATAACAACAATAAGAAGAAGCCGATCCATCACAACATATCGTCCAGCATTTTGCCTCGCGGTACAAGGTCAGTCAGATCATTGCATCATATCAAATCGTTTCATCCTCGAGTTACAATTAAAATCACATCCACCGTATTGATCAATCGTCAAAATATACATATTTTGCGCAAGAGGTGGTAAATTAATTGTAAACTAACATATCAATTTCAATAAATACAAATGGATATCGATCAATTAGTCGCACAACGTGGTTTCTTGAAAACTAAACTAACAAGGTTTGTCAAGTTTTTAAAGGATTTAGAACATGACAACTCAAAGTCAGATCAATTACAGTTGCGTTTTGACATGCTACAGCAAGTCTGGAAGCAATTCGACGATGTACAATCACAAACCGAAATCATTGACAGTAGCGATGTTCAATGCTGCGAGCGCGAATCATTTGAGGACAAATATTTTGATGCAGCAACGCAGACAACTCAATTGTTGAGATCAACTACCCCGAGCACAAGCTCGATTCTAACCCATCCTCCAATGGACGCAATCTCAAATTCGAATACGAACAATCAATTTAACATAAAATTTCCTCAAATAAACTTGCCATCATTCAGCGGCGGTTATAATGACTGGATGCATTTTCATGACACATTCAATTCGTTAAATCACAATAATCCATGTTTGACAACTATTCAGAAATTTTATTATTTACAATCGTCACTCAAGGGCGAAGCTGCTCAAATCGTAGCATCACTTCAAATTACCGAAGACAACTACGTGTTAGCATGGGATTTGTTGAAGCGACGTTTTGAAGACAAAAAAGTAATAACTCGCGCACACGTTAAGGAAATTGTTGATATTTCTCCTGTTAAACCCAATGCTCCCGCGTTAAGGAATTTTGTAAACACAATTGTCAAAAATTATCGATCACTTGCCAACCTTGGTGAATGTGTTGAGCAATGGGACACTATATTGCTATATATATTAACGTCAAAGTTAGATTTTGAAGTCAAGAAAAATTGGGAAATCTATATGAAAGACATCGCGAAACCTACATTTACAATCTTCACAGAATTTTTGACACAACAGTGCAAATTGCTAGAAGCTATTGATGAAAAGCCCGCAAAACTAACATTGTTTAAAAAACCGCCTGAACAGAAGTCATTTTCGCATTTAGCAATGAATCGAATAAAATGTCCGATATGTCAAGAAAATCATCCCATTTATCATTGTAAACAATTTTTGGGTTTGTCAATCAGCAACCGGCTAGCGAACGTCCGCAGATTGAATCTGTGCACAAATTGTCTACGGTCAGGACACACAAATTCAGAGTGCAGATCAAGTGCCTGTTGCAAATGCCAGAAAAAACACAATTCACTTTTGCATTTTCCATCAGCCACACAGCAAATTTCAACAGATGCAATGGCAAGCGTTTCAAATGAGAAAGAGTCAACTTCGATCGAAGTAAAACCTACAACTACGGCTTTAGCATCGCTCTATAATAGCAATTTGTCTCCGGAGCCATTCGTCTTGTTAGCTACAGCGCAAATAATAATTTACGATTCAAATAATCAACCCGTTCTTTGTCGCGCTATTCTGGACAGTGGTTCACAATCTAATTTCATGACCAAGTGGTTGTCGGAAAGACTAGATCTCAAATCATCAAAAATAAGTGTTCCCGTATGCGGTATTAACCAAGCAGCATTGCGCATCAAAGCAAAAACAAAGGCAAGAATACAATCACGTCAAAATCAGTACTCTGCCGAGTTGACATTTTTAATTTTGGATCAAATTACTGGTCTCACTCCACAAAAAATGTTAAAACGTCATAAGCTGTGCATTCCGCCTGATATTCCAGATTGCTTAGCAGATCCTGAGTTTGATCAACCTGGGCGCATCGATGCACTTTTAGGAGCAAACATATTCTTTGACTTACTTTGCGTCGGACAAGTAAAGTTGGGACAGAATGAAATCATATTAAACAAAACAAATTTAGGATGGATTGTGTCGGGACAAACATTTCAGTGCGAACCACTGGAAACGAAATCATGTCTTTTAATCGCAAATTCAGATGTACAGGACCAACTTCAACAGTTTTGGCAACTGGAAAGCCACTATGCGATTCCCAAATACTCAAGGGAGGAAGTCGAGTGTGAAGAACATTTTTTAAAAACCGTGCGTCGAGACGAAACTGGTCGTTTCTCGGTTCAATTGCCTTTAAAGGCGAATTATACAGATTTAGGCGACTCCAGAGAAATGGCAATCACGCGTTTCGCTTCAATTGAACGTAAACTCCTCGCGAATCCAAAATTACGAGCAGACTATAATGAATTTATGGCAGAATATGAATCACTCGGTCATATGTCACGAGTAACTGTTGATCAATCAAGTTCTGAGGTACCCATATTTTATCTACCACATCATGGAGTACTGAAGGAGCAAAGCACCATATAACTCGCTTACGCGTTGTTTTTGACGCCTCTGCAAAAAGCACTTCCGGTTTATCACTAAATGATGTATTAAAAATCGGTCCAACGATTCAAAACGACCTATTCACTACCCTCATACGATTTCGGCAGCATTCCGTAGTTTTAATTGCAGACATAGGGAAGATGTATAGGCAAATTAACATTGAACCAGCTCAACGTGACCTTCAGCGCATTGTTTGGCGATCGGATCCAAAAGGTGATCTTAAGCATTATCGGCTCAACACGGTGACATACGGCACAGCTTCCGCGTCATTTCTATCAACTCGATGCCTAAAGCAATTGGCAATTGAAAATAGTTCAACTTACCCTCGAGAAGCAGCAATAATACAAAACGATTTTTACGTGGATGATCTTTTGACAGGATCTAATGATTCACGTGATTTAAGTACAATTTCACAAAACTTAATCACGATTTTCAAAAGTGCCGGGTTTGAATTAAGAAAATTCTTATCAAATGATTCATCAGTACTTGATAATTTGACCAGGGCACCAGACAATGCATCGAGATTTTTAATTGCAGATGATCAATCTAAAACTTTAGGAATTTCATGGCACGCGTCATCGGACAATTTTGAATATAAGATACGCGAATATGGCAATCATTATCATGTCACAAAAAGAAAAATCCTGTCAATTATAGCTAAGATATTCGATCCTTTGGGCCTTCTTGGGCCAATCACGGTGCAAGCCAACATCATATTACAAAAACTATGGCAATTAAACGTAACATGGGACGAATCAGTGCCTATCAGTTTGCACACGGCATGGATACAGTTTTGCAAACGGCTCGAGGATTCGCAAACCGTTTGCGTACCTCGGCATACAATTTTACCCAACGCAAGAACCGTGCAACTCCATGGCTTCTGTGACTCAAGCGAGTTGGCTTATGGAGCCTGTGTATACATCCGATCACAAGCGTCCCGCGAACGCGTCCAGGTGAGTCTTCTCTGCGCAAAGTCGCGTGTCGCGCCGCTTAAGGCAATCTCTCTTCCGCGTCTCGAATTGTGTGGTGGCTTACTTCTCGCACAACTTATGAAAAGGGTTAAAAACGCTCTAGACATTCACATCAGCGATATTTTTTATTGGACGGACTCTACTATATTACTTTCTTGGCTAGCTGCTGAGCCTAACACCTGGAAGACATTCGTGTCAAATCGCGTATCGGAAATCCAAACTTTAACAGATGTTAAACATTGGCGGCATGTAAAATCAGCAGATAATCCTGCAGACATAATCTCCCGCGGGATATTCCCGGGCGAGTTTGCAGAGACCAAATTGTGGTGGGGTGGCCCGTCATTTTTAAGCAAGGATTTCACGGTGTGGGAAGCCCAAACACGAGACAATCTATTGTTAAAACATCAAGAAGCTCCAGAACGTAAAATCATAAGTTTGCCCTGTTTATTGGAATTAGATTTTGTAACCAAATTCTCAAGTATCAAAACGTTACAACGAATAATCGCATATTGCTTGAGATTTATTTCAAATGCTCAATTATCATCAAACTTCCGTATCTCGGGTAATCTAAGTACACAGGAAATCGAAAGGGCTACAACAGTGCTTCTAAAATATGTTCAGAAAAGGCATTTCACGTCGGAAATCGCGGCGCTTCGCCGTACGGGCTCTGTTAAACCGAGCAGTCGATTAAGAACTCTTAATGTATTCTTGGATCCAGAAGGATTGATTCGCGTCGGTGGTAGGTTAAAAAATTAAAATTTGGAATACCATCAAAAACATCCTATCGTTTTGCCAAGTCAATATCATGTGACCAAACTCATCATCGAAGATTATCACCGCAAAAATTTGCATTCCGGGGCTCAAGCCACACTCGCGTCAGTTCGACAAAACTATTGGCCACTCAAAGGCAATCAAACAGTGAAAGGAGTGTTAAGACGATGCGTAGTCTGCTTTAGAGCTAATCCAATTTCAGTGATTCCCCAAATGGGTGACTTACCAAAACAAAGAGTCACGCCTGCGCGTCCATTCTACCACTGTGGGGTAGATTACGCAGGGCCATATGCATTGAAGGGAGGTCAAACACGCAACAGCAAAATAGTAAAGTCGTATTTATGCATTTTCGTCTGTCTTGCTACGAAAGCTGTACACATTGAGCTCGCAACTGACTTGACCACACAATGTTTTTTAAACGCGTTTAAGAGATTTGCTTCTAGGCGTGGAGCAGCGCGTCAAATGTTTTCTGATAATGCCACCAATTTTACTGGGGCTAATAACTATCTTCAGAAAATTTCTAAGTTGTTGCAAACTAACGATTTTCAAAATTATTTTTCGTATTCCAGTATTGAATGGAAATTCATTCCTCCTCACAGTCCGCACTTTGGCGGCCTGTGGGAAGCATCAGTAAAATCTATAAAATATAATCTCAAACGTATTTTGACCAACATTAACTTAACTTACGAGGAGTTTTACACTCTCCTCACTCAGGTGGAAGCGGTTTTAAACTCGCGGCCCTTAATTCCCCTTTCCGAGGATCCCAATGATCTGACAGCGTTGACCCCGGGACATTTCTTGATCGGGGAGCCGCTAAATGCAATTCCGCAGCCACATCTAACAGACCAGCCGATCAACTTTGTACATCGATTCAAACACATACAATTGATGAGCCAACACTTCTGGACCCGCTGGTCCAAAGACTATTTACATCGGTTGCAGCAGCGTACCAAGTCCCACTTCAACAAGTCTCCTTCTCTCCTCGTCGGTTCACTTGTACTTTTGAAGGAAGACAACGCACCTCCCCTACATTGGCTGCTAGGACGCATTACAGCAGTCCATCCAGGAGCGGATGGCGTTGTGCGTGTCGTCACTGTGAGAACGAGAGGCGGCGAAGTTAAGCGTGCCAGTGCCAAAGTGTGCCTGCTACCAATCATGGACAATATGGACGCTTAAGAGTGCTTATTATTGAAGTTCTTTAGATAATTTGTTAGTTGTCTTTGAAGCAATCACGTGAATTTTCGTTGAAAGGGAGCCTTTCAAGGGCGGCGGTATGTTAACATAAATTAGTGCGTGATCATAAAGGCTGTGATTGCAAGTGTTCCTTTTATGATCGTAACTAAGCAACAGACAATAACAAGTTGTTGATTTATTGATTTTGTAAGATTTTGAAGTTTGTATGAATTTTCAAAAATATATATCTTGTACTCGTGCGGCGTATTTCACAAAAATCCACGATACTCAAAACACTAGCGATGTACAAATACCACACCGTATTATGAAAGGTGATGGAAATTGTCTTTTTTTATATCTATGGTATTGGTATAGATATTTTAATACTGGAACGGAAGCTCAAGAGGTTGGCACTTTAATTGTTCAACAAGTGTGTGTTAATGTAAACAGGTGTGAGTCCGTCGGAGAGACCGAATAAGATTTTTACATCCACCATATTCCCGTCAAAATATTTATTTATTTTAGAATGTTAATTTTGCCGTTAACAAAATTTGTTCCCAATCACCATCGTCGTACCGGGCGACCGTTCAGTTAATGATAATGGTGTATTTATTTTTCACCAAATCTGCCTCGGCTGAAATCTAAAATTTACAGCGTTGGACCAGACATTACTGACATTGATACCCGTTTTACACTGTTTATTTTACGTAAATACATTGTATTCATTATTGCTTTACATCATTTATAACTAAGATGGACAAGTTTGAAAATCTAGCGATGCACAAATACCATAAAATACCACATTTTACCACGTACAAAAATTTTAATACTGGAAAGGGAGCTCAAAAGGTTCGCACTTTAATTGTCCAACCAGTTAGGGCCAGGTTTTAATAATTTTTGTGCAGTTCAGAAGGAGATAAGTGTTTGTTTATTCCGGAGATAAGTCAAAATCATCAACATACTGTTCTGTTTGTGAGTTGACTGCAGCAAGAGGAAACGTTCCATTGTGTTTTCAATTTTATCATAACATGATCAGCTAATTTGTAAACTTCGATTTCCCCGAAAATTATATAAAGTTAATTTCGATTTCCTGGAATCGCTTATAGAACAACTGCCTAAAGAGTCTATTCTCAGATATCAACCAAGGTATCCACTTTGTCCAAATCATATTGAAGTACCCGGTCCTGGCAACGCAGGTTAATTTCAGCATATTTGTTTAATTTTTGATTGGAAAAGTAGAGCATTCCTGTTTAATTGTATTATAATGTCGATTAGTCAACATCACCACTTTAGTCAACACTGAGTTTATTTAATCTACGTCCGGGCAACGCCGGGTACATTCAGATAGTCACTTCTATATTACAAAAAATGCTACTAACCATAGCAAACTATGCCAAACTCACCTAAATTACTTCGGCTATCAAAAATCACCCCCAACTACACTTTACAGCAACAAACTAAGCCCAATCACTTTAAAATTACAAAAAAAATGCTAAAAATCATAACAAACTATACCAGAATCACCTAAATTACTTTGGCTACCGTAAATAACCCCAACTATCCCTTATAACAACAAACCAAACCATATGATCTTAAAATTACAAAAAAACAATTACAAATCATAACAAATTATGCCAGACTCACCTAAATTACTTCGGCTACTCTAAATCATCACCAACTAACCCTTACCACAACAAAATAAACCCATTCACTTTTAAATTACAAAAAAATGCTACTAACTATAGCAAACTATGCCAAACTCACCTAAATTACTTCGGCTATCAAAAATCACCCCCAACTACACTTTACAGCAACAAACTAAGCCCAATCACTGTAAAATTACAAAAAAATGCTAAAAATCATAACAAACTATACCAGAATCACCTAAATTACTTCGGCTACCGTAAATCACCCCCAACTATCCCTTACCACAACAAACCAAACCATATCATCTTAAAATTACAAAAAAAGGTGTACAAATCATAACAAACTATGCCAGACTCACCTAAATTACTTCGGCTACTCTAAATCATCACCAACTAACCCTTACCACAACAAACTAAACCCAATCACTTTTAATTACAAAAAAATGCTACTTACCATAGCAAACTATGCCAAACTCACCTAAATTACTTCGGCTATCAAAAATCACCCCCAACTACACTTTACAGCAACAAACTAAGCCCAATCACTTTAAAATTACAAAAAAATGCTAAAAATCATAACAAACTATGCCAAACTCACCTAAATTACTTCGGCTATCAAAAATCACCCCCAACTACACTTTACAGCAACAAACTAACCCCAATCACTTTAAAATTACAAAAAAATGCTAAAAATCATAACAAACTATACCAGAATCACCTAAATTATTTCGGCTACCGTAAATCACCCCCAACTATCCCTTACCACAACAATCCAAACCATATCATCCTAAAATTACAAAAAAAGGTTTACAAATCATAACAAACTATGCCAAACTCACCTAAATTACTTCGGCTATTAAAAATCACCCCCAACTACACTTTACAGCAACAAACTAAGCCCAATCACTTTAAAATTACAAAAAATGCTAAAAATCATAACAAACTATACCAGAATCACCTAAATTACTTCGGCTACCGTAAATCACCCCAACTATCCCTTATAACAACAAACCAAACCATATGATCTTAAAATTACAAAAAAAAATTTACAAATCATAACAAATTATGCCAGACTCACCTAAATTACTTCGGCTACCCTAAATCATCACCAACTAACCCTTACCACAACAAAATAAACCCATTCACTTTTAAATTACAAAAAAATGCTACTAACCATAGCAAACTATGCCAAACTCACCTAAATTACTTCGGCTATCAAAAATCACCCCGAACTACACTTTACAGCAACAAACTAACCCCAATCACTTTAAAATTACAAAAAAATGCTAAAAATCATAACAAACTATACCAGAATCACCTAAATTATTTCGGCTACCGTAAATCACCCCCAACTATCCCTTACCACAGCAATCCAAACCATATCATCTTAAAATTACAAAAAAAGGTGTACAAATCATAACAAACTATGCCAGACTCACCTAAATTACTTAGGCTACTCTAAATCATCACCAACTAACCCTTACCACAACAAACTAAACCCAAATTACTTTTAAATTACAAAAAAATGCTACTAACCATAGCAAACTATGCCAAACTCACCTAAATTACTTCGGCTATTAAAAATCACCCCCAACTACACTTTACAGCAACAAACTAAGCCCAACCACTTTAAAATTACAAAAAAATGCTAAAAATCATAACAAACTATACCAGAATCACCTAAATTACTTCGGCTACCGTAAATCAACCCCAAATATCCTTTACCACAACAAACCAAACCATATCATCTTCAAATTACAAAAAAAGGTGTACAAATCATAACAAACTATGCCAGACTCACCTAAATTACTTCGGCTACTCTAAATCATCACCAACTAACCCTTACCACAACAAACTAAACCCAATCACTTTTAAATTACAAAAAAATGCTACTAACCATAGCAAACTATGCCAAACTCACCTAAATTACTTCGGCTATCCAAAATCACCCCTGTTCAAGCTTTTTTGAACTTGGAGAAAATGAAAGCTGTTGTTTGCTCGAAAACTTGCTTTATTCTGTATTTACAATGTTAACTTAAAACTAACCTAAACTAAAACCACTCCCTAACAGAGTGGTGGAAGACCCCACTCCAGGGTGGTTCCGACGTGGGGGGTGGAGGTCTGAACATTGCTCCCCCCCATTAAGCCTTGTGCTTAATTAATTGTGTCAATTGAGACAAACATGCGTATACATGTAAGGCGAACAAATTGAACGAAAATTGCATACGTGTGAATGACAAGAGTTATGCATGAAACAACAAAAATAATGTACAAAAAACATGAATCTGTGCGACAATTCGTGAAGATTGTCCTTGATTGGTTTGCGCACTACACTATTCACTTGGAACTGCACATATTCTTGAAATTGGTCTTTTTACAAGACCTCTTTCAGTTTGCACCGTCACTACGCGCACCAAACCATCGGCACCAGGATGTACGGCGGTGATGCGTCCCAACGGCCATCGCATTGGCGGTGTGTTGTCCTCTTTGATGATTACCAACATGTCGACCTCTGGTTGTGATTTGACCGATTTCCATTTGGTTCGCTGTTGAAGTTGCGTTCTGTATTCGGCCGACCATCGCTTCCAAAAATGTTGACGCATGAACTCAAGATGCTGATATTTAGACAAGCGGTTGATTTTTAGGTCCAAGATGTCGGGTTCGGCTGGAGCGTTGATTGGTTCTCCGATTAGGAAGTGTCCTGGCGTTAATGCTTGCAGGTCGGAAGGATCATGGGAGAGAGGTACCAAGGGGCGGGAATTGAGGCACGCTTCGATCATTGTTAACAGAGTGTACATCTCTTCAAAGTTCAATGAGGCGGTTGTTGTTACTCGTTTCAAATGTGATTTTACAGATTTCACCGCTGCTTCGTGCAACCCACCAAAGTGTGGGGCCCGTGGTGGAAGAAATTTCCACTGTATGTTGTCATTTGCTAATTGCGCAACTACGCGTTTTTCGAATTGTTGAGAGCCTAATAACACTTGAAATTCTTTCAATTCGCGATCAGCACCGACAAAATTTCGCGCGTTATCTGAAATAATTGTGGCCACCTTGCCTCGTCTTGCCATAAATCGTTTGAGCGCGTTTAAAAATGATTCGGTGGTGCAATCGCAGACGAGATCGAGATGAACGTTGATCATACGATACATTTTCGCAATATCCGCGGTCAAAACGTACCGATGCGTCCGGAATCGCGTTAAGATTGAGAATAGTTCCTGCTGAAGTGTTTCTCCTACCAATAAATTGTCATTTATTGACAATCCGTTGTCAGTTTTCGCGGATCCGTCAAATACGATCCTAATGACCGGTTCGCTGCTACCTTGTTTGTATACGGCGTGATGAGGGAGGTAGAAACAATTTTTCGGTTCAATTGTCTCGTTCACTACCTGCATGTGACCCATCTCTAAGTACTCTCTCATAAATGCTAAGTAGTCTGCTCTTAGTTTGGGGTCCTTTGAAAAACGCCGCTCTACAGCCCTAAATCTGTTTATGGCCGACAATTTGTTGCACCCCAATGACGGGATTTCCTCTTTAAATGGCAATTTGACAACAAAACGCCCGTTGGCCTGGCGCTGGTAGGTGGTTGTAAAAATACTTTCGCAGCAACTTTCTCTTGCTAGATGTTTTGCATTTCGATCGAAATCTTCGATTTCCCAAAATTTTTTGACGTCACTTTCAATATGTGAAAAATGACACATCAAAGTTGATGTTTTTGTACTCGGATTCCCGCCACCAATGATCCACCCCAGCTTTGTCTTTTGCAGCACCGGACCCTTTGGATTGATATTTATTTGGCCGACCGATAAAAGCGACCAAAACAATTCGCTGCCAATTAATAAGTCTATTTCCGCGGGTTTGTAAAACTGCGGGTCTGCCAAAGTCAAATTGCCTGGTATAGATAGATTGTTGACGTCGATCGGAGCTCTTGGTAATCGTTCGGTAATGTTATGTGAAGTTACGCACGATACCGTTGCCGAAAATGAGTTGCTGTTTGAATAAATTTTGAGGTTTACGAGTTTTTTTGCAACACTAACTTTTTGATTAATACCAGTTACTGGTAAATCAATCTTCTCAACTGGAAGTTTTAATTTCTTCGTCATGCTTTCGGTGATAAAGTTCACTTGAGATCCGGAATCAAGTAGGGCTCTTAATTTTACTGGCTTCCCGTCGCGATCAAAAACCTTAACCATCGCGGTTGATAAAATAACATCCTGCATGTTTGCGGAAGCCACGTGACTGGATGTTACCTGAGGTTGATTCCGATTGCTGACCTCTACCTCGATATGCAACAAGGAGTTGTGTTTTTTATTGCATTTACGACAATTGCTCGACAAGCAAGTGTCTGCCCGATGGCCTTCACAAAGGCAATTTAGACACAATTTCATTTTCTTTGATTCATTAATGCGTTGTTGAATTGAAAGAGACAAAAAATCTCTACACCTGAACAGTTCATGCGTGGACTGTTTGCAAAAATGGCATTTGGTTGCATTTAATGCTGGTCTTGCCGTGACACCTTGCCGATGTTCGACTGTTTGGGTATTTGCTGTTTGCATGGCCTCTAGAGTTTGACACCGTTGTGTCAAAAATGTCTCCAGAAGCTTGAAGGTGGGAAGCTCGTTTGTTAACGACGACTCCCATGCCATCATCGTATTCGAATCCAATTTTGACGTTATCATATAAATTAACAAATCGTCCCAATGATCGGTTGGTCGTTTTAATGAATGTAACACCTTTATGTTTGCTATAAATCCTTGTAGTAAATGACGCAATGATTGGGGGTTCTTAGTTATAGATGGTGAAATATTGAACATCGCGCGCACGTGGTGGTGCACGATAATCCGAATATTTTCGTACCGGTTGGTTGTTAATTCCCAGGCACTTGCGTAATTCTCATTTGAGATGGTCAGATGATCAATGTTTTGTCGAGCTTCACCCGATAAACTCGAAATTAAATAATGGAATTTTTGAATTCCCGAAAGATGTGACGCGTTGTGAATTAAGTTACAATACGTCTCCTTGAATGGAACCCAGTCCGTAAATGAACCGGAAAATGATGGTAATTGTATTTCAGGGAGTTTTACCTGAGACACCGCGGAATTGGGCTGATGATTCGCAACAAGATTTTTGGCGTCGGAAATCGCTTTAAAATATTCATTTTCGAAACTCAAAAGTTCCTCATCACTTGCTTGAGTTGGATCTAATTCCTGAATTTGTAAATGAATTTCTTCAAAATCGGACATGCATGAATTAAATGTTTCTAACCGACTCTTGATTTCGGTGATTTTATCGTGATTGTCCTCATTGTTAATGAAATGAGAGAACCGTGTTAGGCGTGCCTTGATGCTACCGCGCTTTGTCTTTAATGAACGAATCTCAGCCATGCTTGGACTGTGGTTATTTGACTAAATTTGGTGAAATTTAATGACAATTAATCACTCTGAGAACTCTGATTGCAACGTGTTTGACGGACTGCGGAAGAGGAAAAAAAAAAGGAAAAAGCTGACCTTTGAAGATCGGTTTGCTGAAGCGTTCTCCTGATGCGAATGAACAATGTGGGCGAAGCTGCACTGCTTCTGCCTCGTAATGTGAAGACGACAAAATGCTATCTGGCGTTGCTGTTGTTGCCGCTGATGTTGCTGTTGCTGAAGCGTTCTCCTGATGCGGATGAACAATGTGGGCGAAGCTGCACTGCTCCTGCCTCGTGATGTGCATACGACGAATGGTATCTGCCGCTGCTGCTGTTTCTTCTGATGAAGACAACAATGTTGGACACTCGCGATGTTGCACGAATATCTCACTTTTCGAAAATGTAACAAATCCAATTTACGCAAAATTGAATCCGGCTCGAAGGACCAAATTTATGTTCAAGCTTTTTTGAACTTGGAGAAAATGAAAGCTGTTGTTTGCTCGAAAACTTGCTTTATTCTGTATTTACAATGTTAACTTAAAACTAACCTAAACTAAAACCACTCCCTAACAGAGTGGTGGAAGACCCCACTCCAGGGTGGTTCCGACGTGGGGGGTGGAGGTCTGAACAACCCCCAACTACACTTTACAGCAACAAACTAAGCCCAATCACTTTAAAATTACAAAAAAATGCTAAAAATCATAACAAACTATACCAAAATCACCTAAAATATTTCGGCTACCGTAAATCACCCCCAACTATCCCTTACCACAACAAACCAAACCATATCATCTTAAAATTACAAAAAAAGGTGTACAAATCATAACAAACTATGCCAGACTCACCTAAATTACTTCGGCTACTCTAAATCATCACCAACTAACCCTTACCACAACAAACTAAACCCAATCACTTTTGAATTACAAAAAAATGCTACTAACCATAGCAAACTATGCCAAACTCACCTAAATTACTTCGGCTATCAAAATCACACCCAACTACACTTTACAGCAACAAACTAAGCCCAATCACTTTAAAATTACAAAAAAATGCTAAAAATCATAACAAACTATACCAGAATCACCTAAAATATTTTGGCTACCGTAAATCACCCCCAACTATCCCTTACCACAACAAACCAAACCATATCATCTTAAAATTACAAAAAAAGGTGTACAAATCATAACAAACTATGCCAGACTCACCTAAATTACTTCGGCTACTCTAAATCATCACCAACTAACCCTTACCACAACAAACTAAACCCAATCAATTTTAAATTACAAAAAAATGCTACTAACCATAGCAAACTATGCCAAACTCACCTAAATTACTTCGGCTATCAAAAATCACCCCCAACTACACTTTACAGCAACAAACTAAGCCCAAACACTTTAAAATTACAAAAAATTGCTAAAAATTATAACAAACTGTACCAGAATCACCTAAATTACTTCGGCTACCGTAAATTACCCCCAACTATCCCCTACCACAACTAACCAAACCATATCATCTTAAAATTACAAAAAAAGGTGTACAAATCATAACAAACTATGCCAGACTCACCTAAATTACTTCGGCTACTCTAAATCATCACCAATTAACCCTTAAAACAACAAACTAAACCCAATCACTTTTAAATTACAAAAAAATTCTACTAACCATAGCAAACTATGCCAAACTCACCTAAATTACTTCGGCTATCAAAAATCACCCCCAACTACACTTTACAGCAACAAACTAAGCCCAATCACTTTAAAATTACAAAAAAAATCTAAAAATCATAACAAACTATACCAGAATCACCTAAATTACTTCGGCTACCGTAAATCACCCCCAACTATCCCATACCACAACAAACCAAACCATATCATCTTAAAATTATAAAAAAAGTTGTACAAATCATAACAAACTATGCCAGACTCACCTAAATTACTTCGGCTACTCTAAATCATCACCAACTAACCCTTACCACAACAAACTAAACCCAATCACTTTTAAATTACAAAAAAATGCTACTAACCATAGCAAACTATGTCAAATTTACCTAAATTACTTCGGCTATCAAAAATCACCCCCAAGTACACTTTACAGTAACAAACTAAGCCCAATCACTTTAAAATTACAAAAAAATGCTAAAAATCATAACAAACTATACCAGAATCACCTAAATTACTTAGGCTACCGTAAATCACCCCCAACTATCACTTACCACAACAAACCAAACCATATCATTTTAAAATTACAAAAAAAAGGTGTACAAATCATAACAAACTATGCCAGACTCACCTAAATTACTTCGGCTACTCTAAATCATCACCAACTAACCCTTACCACAACAAACTAAACCCAATCACTTTTAAATTACAAAAAAATGCTACTAACCATAGCAAACTATGCCAAACTCACCTAAATTACTTCAGTTATCAAAAATCACCCCCAACTACACTTTACAGCAACAAACTAAGCCCAATCACATTAAAATTACAAAAAAATGCTAAAAATCATAACAAACTATACCAGAATCACCTAAATTATTTCGGCTACCGTAAATCACCCCCAACTATCCCTTACCACAACAAACCAAACCATATCATCTTAAAATTACAAAAAAGGTGTACAAATCATAACAAACTATGCCAGACTCACCTAAATTACTTCGGCTACTCTAAATCATCACCAACTAACCCTTACCACAACAAACTAAACCCAATCACTTTTAAATTACAAAAAAATGCTACTAACCATAGCAAACTATGCCAAACTCACCTAAATTACTTCGGCTATCAAAAATCACCCCCAACTACACTTTACAGCAACAAACTAAGCCCAATCACTTTAAAATTACAAAAAATTGCTAAAAATCATAACAAACAATACCAGAATCACCTAAATTACTTCGGCTACCGTAAATCACCCCCAACTATACCCTACCACAACAAACCAAACCATATCATCTTAAAATTACAAAAAAAGGTGTACAAATCATAACAAACTATGCCAGACTCACCTAAATTACTTCGGCTACTCTAAATCATCACCAGCTAACTCTTACCACAACAAACTAAACCCAATCACTTTTAAATTACAAAAAAATGCTACTAACCATAGCAAACTATGCCAAACTCACCTAAATTACTTCGGCTCTCAAAAATCACCCCCATCTACACTTTACAGCAACAAACTAAGCCCAATCACTTTAAAATTACAAAAAATGCTAAAAATCATAACAAACTATACCAGAATAACCTAAATTACTTCGGCTACCGTAAATCACCCCCAACTATCCCTTACCACAACAAACCAAGTCATAGCAACTTAAAATTACAAAAAAAGGTATACAAATCATAACAAACTATGCCAGACTCACCTAAATTACTTCGGCTACTCTAAATCATCACCAATTAACCCTTAAAACAACAAACTAAACCCAATCACTTTTAAATTACAAAAAAATTCTACTAACCATAGCAAACTATGCCAAACTCACCTAAATTATTTCGGCTATCAAAAATCACCCCCAAGTACACTTTACAGCAACAAACTAAGCCCAATCACTTTAAAATTACAAAAAAAAGCTAAAAATCATAACAAACTATACCAGAATCACCTAAATTACTTCGGCTACCGTAAATCACCCCCAACTATCCCATACCACAACAAACCAAACCATATCATCTTAAAATTATAAAAAAAGGTGTACAAATCATAACAAACTATGCCAGACTCACATAAATTACTTCGGCTACTCTAAATCATCACCAACTAACCCTTACCACAACAAACTAAACCCAATCACTTTTATATTACAAAAAAATGCTACTAACCATAGCAAACTATGCCAAACTTACCTAAATTACTTCGGCTATAAAAAATCACCCCCAAGTACACTTTACAGCAACAAACTAAGCCCAATCACTTTAAAATTACAAAAAAATGCTAAAAATCATAACAAGCTATACCAGAATCACCTAAATTACTTCGGCTACCGTAAATCACCCCCAACTATCACTTACCACAACAAACCAAACCATATCATCTTAAAATTACAATAAAAGGTGTACAAATCATAACAAACTATGCCAGACTCACCTAAATTACTTCGGCTATTCTAAATCATCACCAACTAACCCTTACCACAACAAACTAAACCCAATCACTTTTAAATTACAAAAAAATGCTACTAACCCTAGCAAACTATGCCAAACTCACCTAAATTACTTCGGCTATCAAAAATCACCCCCAACTACACTTTACAGCAACAAACTAAGCCCAATCACTTTAAAATTACAAAAAAATGCTAAAAATCATAACAAACTATACCAGAATCACCTAAATTATTTCGGCTACCGTAAATCACCCCCAACTATCTCTTACCACAACAAACCAAACCATATCATTTTAAAATTACAAAAAAAGGTGTACAAATCATAACAAACTATGCCAGATTCACCTTAATTACTTCGGCTACTCTAAATCATCACCAACTAACCCTTACCACAACAAACAAAACCCATTCACTTTTAAATTACAAAAAAATGCTACTAACCATAGCAAACTATGCCAAACTTACCTAAATTACTTTGGCTATAAAAATCACCTCCAACTACACTTTACAGCAACAAACTAAGCCCAATCACTTTAAAATTACAAAAAATTTTGATTAAAATCATAACAAACTATACCAGAATCACCTATATTACTTCGGCTACCGTAAATCACCCCCACCCATCCCCTACCACAACAAACCAAACCATATCATCTTAAAATTACAAAAAAAGGTGTACAAATCATAACAAACTATGCCAGACTCACCTAAATTACTTCGGCTACTCTAAATCATCACCAACTAACCCTTACCACAACAAACTAAACCCAATCACTTTTAAATTACAAAAAAATGTTACTAACCATAGCAAACTAAGCCAAGCTCACCTAAATTACTTCGGCTATCAAAAATCACCCCCAACTACACTTTACAGCAACAAACTAAGCCCAATCACTTTAAAATTACAAAAAAAATGCTTAAAATCATAACAAACTATACCAGAATAATCTAAATTACTTCGGCTAAAGTAAATCACCCCCAACTCTCCCTTACCACAATAAACCAAACCATATAATCTTAAAATTACAAAAAAAGGTGTACAAATCATAACAAACTATGCCAGACTCACCTAAATTACTTCGGCTACTCTAAATCATCACCAATTAACCCTTAAAACAACAAACTAAACCCAATCACTTTTAAATTACAAAAAAATTCTACTAACCATAGCAAACTAGGCCAAACTCACCTAAATTACTTCGGCTATCAAAAATCACCCCCAACTACACTTTACAGCAACAAACTAAGCCCAATCACTTTAAAATTACAAAAAAATGCAAAAAATCATAACAAACTATACCAGAATCACCAAAATTACTTCGGCTACCGTAAATCACCCCAACTATCACTTACCACAACAAACCAAACCATATCATCTTAAAATTACAAAAAAATGTGTACAAATCATAACAAACTATGCCAGACTCACCTAAATTACTTCGGCTACTCTAAATCATCACCAACTAACCCTTACCACAACAAACTAAACCCAATCACTTTTAAATTACAAAAAAATGCTACTAACCATAGCAAACTATGCCAAACTCACCTAAATTACTTCGGCTATCAAAAATCACCCCCAACTACACTTTACAGCAACAAACTAAGCCCAATCAATTTAAAGTTACAAAAAAATGCTAAAAATCATAACAAACTATACCAGAATCACCTAAATTACTTCGGCTACCGTAAATCACCCCCAACTATCCCTTACCACAACAAACCAAACCATATCATCTTAAAATTACAAAAAAAGGTGTACAAATCATAACATACTATGCAGGACTCACCTAAATTACTTTGGCTACTCTAAATCATCACCAATTAAGCCTTAAAACAACAAACTAAACCCAACCACTTTTAAATTACAAAAAAATTCTACTAACCATAGCAAACTATGCCAAACTCACCTAAATTACTTCGGCTATCAAAAATCACCCCCAACTACACTTTACAGCAACAAACTAAGCCCAATCACTTTAAAATTACAAAAAAATGCTAAAAATCATAACAAACTATGCCAGACTCACCTAAATTACTTCGGCTACTCTAAATCATCACCAACTAACCCTTACCACAACAATCTAAACACAATCACTTTTAAATTACAAAAAAATGCTACTAACCGTAGCAAACTATGCCAAACTCACCTAAATTACTTCGGTTATCAAAAATCACCCCCAACTCACTTTAGAGCAACAAACTAAGCCCAATCTCTTTAAAATTACAAAAAAATGCTAAAAATCATAACAAACTATACCAGAATAGCCTAAATTACTTCGGCTACCGTAAATCACCCCCAACTATCCCTTACCACAATAAACCAAACCATATCATCTTAAAATTACAAAAAAAGGTGTACAAATCATAACAAACTATGCCAGACTCACCTAAATTACTTTGGCTTCTCTAAATCATCACCAATTAACCCTTAAAACAACAAACTAAACCCAATCACTTTTAAATTACAAAAAAATGCTACTAACTATAGCAAACTATGCCAAACTCACCTAAGTTACTTCGGCTATTAAAAATCACCCCCAACTACACTTTACAGCAACAAACTAAGCCCAATCACTTTAAAATTACAAAAAATTGCTAAAAATCATAACAAACTATACCAGAATCACTCAAATTACTTCGGCTACCGTAAATCACCCCCAACTATCCCCTACCACAACAAACCAAACCATATCATCTTAAAATTACAAGAACAGGTGTACAAATCATAACAAAATATGCCAGACTCACCTAAATTACTTCGGCTACTCTAAATCATCACCAACTAACCCTTACCACAACAAACTAAACCCAATCACTTTTAAATTACAAAAAAATGCTACTAACCATAGCAAACTATGCAAAACTCACCTAAATTACTTCGGCTCTCAAAAATCACCCCCAACTACACTTTGCAGCAACAAACTAAGCCCAATCACTTTAAAATTACAAAAAAATTCTAAAAATCATAACAAACTATACCAGAATAACCTAAATTACTTCGGCTACCGTAAATCACCCCCAACTATCCCTTACCACAATAAACCAAACCATATCATCTTAAAATTACAAAAAAAGGTATACAAATCATAACAAACTATGCCAGACTCACCTAAATTACTTCGGCTACTCTAAATCATCACCAATTAACCCTTAAAACAACAAACTAAACCCAATCACTTTTAAATTACAAAAAAATTCTACTAACCATAGCAAACTATGCCAAACTTACCTAAATTACTTCGGCTATCAAAAATCACCCCCAACTACACTTTACAGCAACAAATTAAGCCCAATCACTTTAAAATTACAAAAAAATGCTAAAAATCATAACAAACTATACCAGAATCACCTAAATTATTTGGGCTACCGTAAATCACCCCCAACTATCCCTTACCACAACAATCCAAACCATATCATTTTAAAATTACAAAAAAAGGTGTACAAATCATAACAAACTATGCCAGACTCACCTAAATTACTTCGGCTACTCTACATCATCACCAAATAACCCTTACCACAACAAACTAAACCCAATCACTTTTAAATTACAAAAAAATGCTACTAACCATAGCAAATTATGCCAAACTCACCTAAATTACTTCGGCTATTAAAAATCACCCCCAACTACACTTTACAGCAACAAACTAAGCCCAATCACTTTAAAATTACAAAAAAATTCTAAAAATCATAACAAACTATACCAGAATCACCTAAATTACTTCGGCTACCGTAAATCACCCCCAGCTATCCCTTACCACAACAAACCAAACCATATCATCTTCAAATTACAAAAAAAGGTGTACAAATCATAACAAACTATGCCAGACTCACCTAAATTACTTCGGCTACTCTAAATCATCACCAACCAACCCTTACCACAACAAACTAAACCCAATCACTTTTAAATTACAAAAAAATGTTACTAACCATAGCAAACTATGCCAAACTCACCTAAATTACTTCGGCTATCAAAAATCACACCCAACTACACTTTACAGCAACAAGCTAAGCCCAATCAATTTAAAATTACAAAAAAATGCTAAAAATCATAACAAACTATACCAGAATAACCTAAATTACTTCGGCTACCGTAAATCACCCCCAACTATCCCTTACCACAATAAACCAAACCATATCATCTTAAAATTACAAAAAAAGGTGTACAAATCATAACAAACTATGCCAGACTCACCTAAATTACTTCGGCTACTCTAAATCATCACCAATTAACCCTTAAAACAACAAACTAAACCCAATCACTTTTAAATTACAAAAAAATTCTACTGACTATAGCAAACTATGCCAAACTCACCTAAATTACTTCGGCTATCAAAAATCACCCTCAACTACACTTTACAGCAACAAACTAAGCCCAATCACTTTAAAATTACAAAAAAATGCTAAAAATCATAACAAATTATACCAGAATCACCTAAATTACTTCGGCTACCGTAAATCACCCCCAACTATCCCTTACCACAACAAACCAAACCATATCATCTTAAAATTATAAAAAAAGGTATACAAATCATAACAAACTATGCCAGACTCACCTAACTTACTTCGGCTACTCTAAATCATCACCAACTAACCCTTACCACAACAAACTAAACCTAATCACTTTTAAATTACAAAAAAATGCTACTAACCATAGCATACTATGCCAAACTCACCTAAATTACTTCGGCTATCAAAAATCACCCCCAAGTACACTTTACAGCAACAAACTAAGCCCAATCACTTTAAAATTACAAAAAAATGCTAAAAATCATAACAAACTATACCAGAATCACCTAAATTACTTCGGCTACCGTAAATCACCCCAACTATCACTTACCACAACAAACCAAACCATATCATCTTAAAATTACAAAAAAATGTGTACAAATCATAACAAACTATGCCAGACTCACCTAAATTACTTCGGCTACTCTAAATCATCACCAACTAACCCTTACCACAACAAACTAAACCCAATCACTTTTAAATTACAAAAAAATGCTACTAACCATAGCAAACTATGCCAAACTCACCTAAATTACTTTGGCTATCAAAAATCACCCCCAACTACCCTTTACAGCAACAAACTAAGCCCAATCACTTTAAAATTACAAAAAAATTCTAAAAATCATAACAAACTATACCAGAATCACCTAAAATATTTTGGCTACCGTAAATCACCCCCAACTATCCCTTACCACAACAAACCAAACCATATCATCTTAAAATTACAAAAAAAGGTGTACAAATCATAACAAACTATGCCAGACTCACCTAAATTACTTCGGCTACTCTAAATCATCACCAACTAACCCTTACCACAACAAACTAAACCCAATCACTTTTAAATTACAAAAAAATGCTACTAACCATAGCAAACTATGCCAAACTCACCTAAATTACTTCGGCTATCAAAAATCACACCCAACTACACTTTACAGCAACAAACTAAGCCCAATCACTTTAAAATTACAAAAAATTGCTAAAAATTATAACAAACTGTACCAGAATCACCTAAATTACTTCGGCTACCGTAAATTACCCCCAACTATCCCCTACCACAACAAACCAAACCATATCATCTTAAAATTACAAAAAAAGGTGTACAAATCATAACAAACTATGCCAAACTCACCTAAATTACTTCGGCTACTCTAAATCATCACCAACTAACCCTTACCACAACAAACTAAACCCAATCACTTTTAAATTACAAAAAAATGCTACTAACCATAGCAAACTATGCCAAACTCACCTAAATTACTTTGGCTATCAAAAATCACCCCCAACTACCCTTTACAGCAACAAACTAAGCCCAATCACTTTAAAATTACAAAAAAATGCTAAAAATCATAACAAACTATACCAGAATCACCTAAAATATTTTGGCTACCGTAAATCACCCCCAACTATCCCTTACCACAACAAACCAAACCATATCATCTTAAAATTACAAAAAAAGGTGTACAAATCATAACAAACTATGCCAGACTCACCTAAATTACTTCGGCTACTCTAAATCATCACCAACTAACCCTTACCACAACAAACTAAACCCAATCACTTTTAAATTACAAAAAAATGCTACTAACCATAGCAAACTATGCCAAACTCACCTAAATTACTTCGGCTATCAAAAATCACACCCAACTACACTTTACAGCAACAAACTAAGCCCAATCACTTTAAAATTACAAAAAATTGCTAAAAATTATAACAAACTGTACCAGAATCACCTAAATTACTTCGGCTACCGTAAATTACCCCCAACTATCCCCTACCACAACAAACCAAACCATATCATCTTAAAATTACAAAAAAAGGTGTACAAATCATAACAAACTATGCCAAACTCACCTAAATTACTTCGGCTACTCTAAATCATCACCAACTAACCCTTACCACAACAAACTAAACCCAATCACTTTTAAATTACAAAAAAAGGCTACTAACCATAGCAAACTATGCCAAACTCACCTAAATTACTTCGGCTCTCAAAAATCACCCCCATCTACACTTTACAGCAACAAACTAAGCCCAATCACTTTAAAATTACAAAAAATGCTAAAAATCATAACAAACTATACCAGAATAACCTAAATTACTTCAGCTACCGTAAATCACCCCCAACTATCCCTTACCACAACAAACCAAATCATAGCATCTTAAAATAAAAAAAAAATGTGTACAAATCATAACAAACTATGCCAGACTCACCTAAATTACTTCGGCTACTCTAAATCATCACCAATTAACCCTTAAAACAACAAACTAAACCCAATCACTTTTAAATTACAAAAAAATTCTACTAACCATAGCAAACTATGCCAAACTCACCTAAATTACTTCGGCTATCAAAAATCACCCCCAACTACACTTTACAGCAACAAACTAAGCCCAATCACTTTAAAATTACAAAAAAAATCTAAAAATCATAACAAACTATACCAGAATCACCTAAATTACTTCGGCTACCGTAAATCACCCCCAACTATCCCATACCACAACAAACCAAACCATATCATCTTAAAACTATAAAAAAAGTTGTACAAATCATAACAAACTATGCCAGACTCACCTAAATTACTTCGGCTACTCTAAATCATCACCAACTAACCCTTACCACAACAAACTAAACCCAATCACTTTTAAATTACAAAAAAATGCTACTAACCATAGCAAACTATGTCAAACTTACCTAAATTACTTCGGCTATCAAAAATCACCCCCAAGTACACTTTACAGCAACAAACTAAGCCCAATCACTTTAAAATTACAAAAAAATGCTAAAAATCATAACAAACTATACCAGAATCACCTAAATTACTTAGGCTACCGTAAATCACCCCCAACTATCACTTACCACAACAAACCAAACCATATCATCTTAAAATTACAAAAAAGGTGTACAAATCATAACAAACTATGCCAGACTCACCTAAATTACTTCGGCTACTCTAAATCATCACCAACTAACCCTTACCACAACAAACTAAACCCAATCACTTTTAAATTACAAAAAAATCCTATTAACCATAGCAAACTATGCCAAACTCACCTAAATTACTTCGGCTATCAAAAATCACCCCCAACTACACTTTACAGCAACAAACTAAGCCCAATCACTTTAAAATTACAAAAAATGCTAAAAATCATAACAAACTATACCAGAATAACCTAAATTACTTCGGCTATCGTAAATCACCCCCAACTATCCCCTACCACAACAAACCAAACCATATCATCTTAAAATTACAAAAAAAGGTGTACAAATCATAACAAACTATGCCAGACTCACCTAAATTACTTCGGCTACTCTAAATCATCACCAACTAACCCTTACCACAACAAACTAAACCCAATCACTTTTAAATTACAAAAAAATGCTACTAACCATAGCAAACTATGCCAAACTCACCTAAATTACTTCGGCTCTCAAAAATCACCCCCATCTACACTTTACAGCAACAAACTAAGCCCAATCACTTTAAAATTACAAAAAATGCTAAAAATCATAACAAACTATACCAGAATAACCTAAATTACTTCGGCTACCGTAAATCACCCCCAACTATCCCTTACCACAACAAACCAAATCATAGCATCTTAAAATTACAAAAAAAGGTGTACAAATCATAACAAACTATGCCAGACTCACCTAAATTACTTCGGCTACTCTAAATCATCACCAATTAACCCTTAAAACAACAAACTAAACCCAATCACTTTTAAATTACAAAAAAATTCTACTAACCATAGCAAACTATGCCAAACTCACCTAAATTATTTCGGCTATCAAAAATCACCCCCAAGTACACTTTACAGCAACAAACTAAGCCCAATCACTTTAAAATTACAAAAAAAAGCTAAAAATCATAACAAACTATACCAGAATCACCTAAATTACTTCGGCTACCGTAAATCACCACCAACTATCCCATACCACAACAAACCAAACCATATCATCTTAAAATTATAAAAAAAGGTGTACAAATCATAACAAACTATGCCAAACTCACCTAAATTACTTCGGCTACTCTAAATCATCACCAACTAACCCTTACCACAACAAACTAAACCCAATCATTTTTAAATTACAAAAAAATGCTACTAACTATAGCAAACTACGCCAAACTCACCTAAATTACTTCGGCTATCAAAAATCACCCCCAACTACACTTTACAGCAACAAACTAAGCCCAATCACTTTAAAATTACAAAAAAACGCTAAAAATCATAACAAACTATACCAGAATCACCTAAATTACATTGGCTACCGTAAATCACCCCAACTATCCCTTATAACAACAAACCAAACCATATCATCTTAAAATTACAAAAAAAATTTACAAATCAAAACAAATTATGCCAGACTCACCTAAATTACTTCGGCTACTCTAAATCATCACCAACTAACCCTTACCACAACAAACTAAACCCAATCACTTTTAAATTACAAAAAAATGCTACTAACCATAGCAAACTATGCCAAACTCACCTAAAATACTTCGGCTACCGTAAATCACCCCCAACTATCCCTTACCACAACAAACCAAACCATATCATCTTAAAATTATAAAAAAAGGTGTACAAATCATAACAAACTATGCCAGACTCACCTAAATTACTTCGGCTAGTCTAAATCATCACCAACTAACACTTGCCACAACAAACTAAACCCAATCACTTTTAAATTACAAAAAAATGTTACTAACCATAGCAAACTATGCCAAACTCACCTAAATTACTTCGGGTATCAAAAATCACCCCCAACTACACTTTACAGCAACAAACTAAGCCCAATCACTTTAAAATTACAAAAAAACGCTAAAAATCATAACAAACTATACCAGAATCACCTAAATTACATTGGCTACCGTAAATCACCCCAACTATCCCTTATAACAACAAACCAAACCATATCATCTTAAAATTACAAAAAAAATTTACAAATCAAAACAAATTATGCCAGACTCACCTAAATTACTTCGGCTACTATAAATCATCACCAACTAACCCTTACCACAACAAACTAAACCCAATCACTTTTAAATTACAAAAAAATGCTACTAACCATAGCAAACTATGCCAAACTCACCTAAAATACTTCGGCTCTCAAAAATCACCCCCAACTACACTTTACAGCAACAAACTAAGCGCAATCACTTAAAAATTACAAAAAATAGCTAAAAATCATAACAAACTATACCAGAATAACCTATATTACTTCGGCTACCGTAAATCACCCCCAACTATCCCTTACCACAATAAACCAAACCATATCATCTTAAAATTACAAAAAAGGTGTACAAATCATAACAAACTATGCCAGACTCACCTAAATTACTTCGGCTACTCTAAATCATCACCAATTAACCCTTAAAACAACAAACTAAACCCAATCACTTTTAAATTACAAAACAATTCTACTAACCATAGCAAACTATGCCAAACTCACCTAAATTACTTCGGCTATCAAAAATCACCCCCAACTACACTTTACAGCAACAAACTAAGCCCAATCACTTTAAAATTACAAAAAAATGCAAAAAATCATAACAAACTATACCAGAATCACCTAAATTACTTCGGCTACCGTAAATCACCTTCAACTATTTCTTACCACAACACACCAAACCATATCATCTTAAAATTATAAAAAAAGGTGTACAAATCATAACAAACTATGCCAGACTCACCTAAATTACTTCGGTTACTCTAAATCATCACCAACTAACCCTTACCACAACAAACTAAACCCAATCACTTTTAAATTACAAAAAAATGCTACTAACCATAGCAAACTATGCCAAACTCACCTAAATTACTTCGGCTACCATAAATCATCGCCAACTAACCCTTACCACCACAAACTAAACCCAATCACTTTTAAATTACAAAAAAATGCTACTAACCATAGCAAACTATGCCAAACTCACCTAAATTACTTCGGCTACCATAAATCATCACCAACTCACCCTTACCACAACAAACAAAGCCCAATCATTTTAAAATTACAAAAAAATGCTAAAAATCATAACAAACTATACCAGAATCACCTAAATTACTTCGGCTACCGTAAATCTCCCCCAACTATCCCTTACCACAACAAACCAAACCATATCATCTTAAAATTACAAAAAAAGGTGTACAAATCATAACAAACTATGCCAGACTCACCTAAATTACTTCGGCTACTCTAAATCATCACCAACTAACCCTTACCACAACAAACTAAACCCAATCACTTTTAAATTACAAAAAAATGCTACTAACCATAGCAAACTATACCAAACTCACCTAAATTACTTCGGCTACCATAGATCATCACCAACTAACCCTTACCACAACAAACTAAACCCAATCACTTTTAAATTACAAAAAAATGCTACTAACCATAGCAAACCATGCCAAACTCACCTAAATTACTTCGGCTATCAAAAATCTCCCCCAACTACACTTTACAGCAACAAACTAAGCCCAATCAATTTAAAATTACAAAAAAATGCTAAAAATCATAACAAACTATACCAGAATCACCTAAATTACTTCGGCTACCGTAAATCACCCCCAACTATCCCTTACCACAACAAACCAAACCATATCATCTTAAAATTACAAAAAAAGTGTACAAATCATAACAAACTATGCCAGACTTACCTAAATTACTTCGGCTAACCTAAATCATCACCAACTAACCCTTACCACAACAAACTAAACCCAATTACTTTTAAAGTACAAAAAAATGCTACTAACCATAGCAAACTATGCCAAACTCACCTAAATTACTTCGGCAACCATAAATCATCACCAACTATACCTTACCACAACAAACTAAACCCAATCACTTTTAAATTACAAAAAAATGCTACTAACCATAGCAAACTATGCCAAATTCACCTAAATTACTTCGGCTGTCAAAAATCACCCCAAACTACACTTTACAGCAACAAACTAAGCCCAATCACTTTAAAATTACAAAAAAATGCTAAAAATCATAACAAACTATATCAGAATCACCTAAATTACTTCGGCTACCGTAAATCACCCCCAACTATCTCTTACCACAACAAACCAAACCATATCATCTTAAAATTACAAAAAAAGTTGTACAAATCACAACAAACTATGCCAGACTCACCTAAATTACTTCGGCTACTCTAAATCATCACCAACTAACCCTTACCACAACAAACTAAACCCAATCACTTTTAAATTACAAAAAAATGCTACTAACCATAGCAAACTATGCCAAACTCACCTAAATTACTTCGGCTACCATAAATCATCACCAACTAACCCTTACGACAACAAACTAAACCCAATCACTTTTAAATTACAAAAAAATGCTACTAACCATAGCAAACTATGCCAAACGCACCTAAATTACTTCGGCTATCAAAAATCACCCCCCAACTACACTTTACAGCAACAATCTAAGCCCAATCACTTTAAAATTACAAAAAAATGCTAAAAATCATAACAAACTATACCAGAATCACCTAAATTACTTCGGCTGCCGTAAATCACCCCCAACTATCCCTTACCACAACAAACCAAACCATATCATCTTAAAATTACAAAAAAAGTTGTACAAATCATAACAAACTATGCCAGACTCACCTAAATTACTTCGGCTACCCTAAATCATCACCAACTAACCCTTACCACAACAAACTAAGCCCAATCACTTTAAAATTACAAAAAAATGCTAAAAATCATAACAAACTATACCAGAATCACCTAAATTACTTCGGCTACCGTAAATCAACCCAACTATCCCTTACCACAACAAACCAAACCATATCATCTTAAAATTACAAAAAAAGGTGTACAAATCATAACAAACTATGCCAGACTCACTTAAATTACTTCGGCTACTAACCATAGCAAACTATGCCAAACTAACCTAAATTACTTCGGCTACCATAAATCATCACCAACTAACCCTTACCACAACAAACTAAACCCAAGCACTTTTAAATTACAAAAAAATGCTACTAACCATAGCAAACTATGCCAAACTCACCTAAATTACTTCGGCTGTCAAAAATCACCCCAAACTACACTTTACAGCAACAAACTAAGCCCAATCACTTTAAAATAACAAAAAAAAGCTAAAAATGATAACAAACTATATCAGAATCACCTAAATTACTTCGGCTACCGTAAATCACCCCCAACTATCTCTTACCACAACAAACCAAACCATATCATCTTAAAATTACAAAAAAAGTTGTACAAATCACAACAAACTATGCCAGACTCACCTAAATTACTTCGGCTACTCTAAATCATCACCAACTAAACCTTACCACAACAAACAAAGCCCAATCACTTTAAAATTACAAAAAAATGCTAAAAATCATAACAAACTATATCAGAATCACCTAAATTACTTCGGCTACCGTAAATCACCCCCAACTATCTCTTACCACAACAAACCAAACCATATCATCTTAAAATTACAAAAAAAGTTGTACAAATCACAACAAACTATGCCAGACTCACCTAAATTACTTCGGCTACTCTAAATCATCACCAACTAACCCTTACCACAACAAACTAAACCCAATCACTTTTAAATTACAAAAAAATGCTACTAACCATAGCAAACTATGCCAAACTCACCTAAATTACTTCAACTACCATAAATCATCACCAACTAACACTTACCACAACAAACTAAACCCAATCACTTTTAAATTACAAAAAAATGTGCTACTAACCATAGCAAACTATGCCAAACTCACCTAAATTACTTCGGCTATCAAAAATCACCCCCAACTACACTTTACAGCAACAAACTAAGCCCAATCACTTTAAAATTACAAAAAAATGCTAAAAATCATAACAAACTATACCAGAATCACCTAAATTACTTCGGCTACCGTAAATCACCCCCAACTATCCCTTAGCACAACAAACCAAACCATATCATCTTAAAATTACAAAAAAAGGTGTACAAATCATAACAAACTATGCCAGACTCGCCTAAATTACTTCGGCTATTCTAAATCATCACCAACTAACCCTTACCACAACAAACTAAACCCAATCACTTTTAAATTACAAAAAAATGCTACTAACCATAGCAAACTATGCCAAACTTACCTAAATTACTTCGGCTACTCTAAATCATCACCAACTAACCCTTACCACAACAAACTAAACCCAATCACTTTTAAATTACAAAAAAATGCTACTAACCATAGCAAACTATGCCAAACTAACCTAAATTACTTCGGCTACCGTAAATCACCCCCAACTATCCCTTACCACAACAAACCAAACCATATCATCTTAAAATTACAAAAAAAGGTGTACAACTCACCTAAATTACTTCGGCTATCAAAAATCACCCGCAACTACACTTTACAGCAACAAACTAAGCCCAATCACTTTAAAATTACAAAAAAATGCTAAAAATCATAAGAAGCTATACCAGAATCACGTAAATTACTTCGGCTACCGTAAATCACCCCCAACTATCCCTTACCACAACAAACCAAACCATATCATCTTAAAATTACAAAAAAAGGTGTACAAATTATAACAAACTATGCCAGACTCACCTAAATTACTTCGGCTACTCTAAATCATCACCAACTAACCCTTACCACAACAAACTAAACCCAATCACTTTTAAATTACAAAAAAATGCTACTAACCATAGCAAACTATGCCAAACTAACCTAAATTACTTCGGCTACCATAAATCATCACCAACTAACCCTTACCACAACAAACTAAACCCAATCACTTTTAAATTACAAAAAAATGCTACTAACCATAGCAAACTATGCCAAACTCACCTAAACTACTTCGGCTATCAAAAATCACCCCCAACTACACTTTACAGCAACAAACTAAGCCCAATCACTTTAAAATTACAAAAAAATGCTAAAAATCATAACAAACTATACCAGAATCACCTAAATTACTTCGGCTACCGTAAATCACCCCCAACTATCCCTTACCACAACAAACCAAACCATATCATCTTAAAATTACAAAAAAAGGTGTACAACTCACCTAAATTACTTCGGCTATCAAAAATCACCCGCAACTACACTTTACAGCAACAAACTAAGCCCAATCACTTTAAAATTACAAAAAAATGCTAAAAATCATAAGAAGCTATGCCAGAATCACCTAAATTACTTCGGCTACCGTAAATCACCCCCAACTATCCCTTACCACAACAAACCAAACTATATCATCTTAAAATTACAAAAAAAGGTGTACAAATCATAACAAACTATGCCAGACTCACCTAAATTACTTCGGCTACTCTAAATCATCACCAACTAACCCTTACCACAACAAACTAAACCCAATCACTTTTAAATTAGAAAAAAATGCTACTAACCATAGCAAACTATGCCAAACTCATCTAAATTACTTCGGCTATCAAAAATCACCCCCAACTACACTTTACAGCAACAAACTAAGCCCAATCACTTTAAAATTACAAAAAAATGCTAAAAATCACAACAAACTATACCAGAATCACCTAAATTACTTCGGCTACCGTAAATCACCCCCAACTATCCCTTACCACAACAAACCAAACCATATCATCTTAAAATTACAAAAAAAGGTGTACAACTCACCTAAATTACTTCGGCTATCAAAAATCACCCGCAACTACACTTTACAGCAACAAACTAAGCCCAATCACTTTAAAATTACAAAAAAATGCTAAAAATCATAAGAAGCTATACCAGAATCACGTAAATTACTTCGGCTACCGTAAATCACCCCCAACTATCCCTTACCACAACAAACCAAACCATATCATCTTAAAATTACAAAAAAAGGTGTACAAATCATAACAAACTATGCCAGACTCACCTAAATTACTTCGGCTACTCTAAATCATCACCAACTAACCCTTACCACAACAAACTAAACCCAATCACTTTTAAATTACAAAAAAATGCTACTAACCATAGCAAACTATGCCAAACTAACCTAAATTACTTCGGCTACCATAAATCATCACCAACTAACCCTTACCACAACAAACTAAACCCAATCACTTTTAAATTACAAAAAAATGCTACTAACCATAGCAAACTATGCCAAATTCACCTAAATTATTTCGGCTATCAAAAATCACCCCCAACTACACTTTACAGCAACAAACTAAGCCCAATCACTTTAAAATTACAAAAAAATGCTAAAAATCATAACAAACTATACCAGAATCACCTAAATTACTTCGGCTACCGTAAATCACCCCCAACTATCCCTTACCACAACAAACCAAACCATATCATCTTAAAATTACAAAAAAAGGTGTACAACACACCTAAATTACTTCGGCTATCAAAAATCACCCGCAACTACACTTTACAGCAACAAACTAAGCCCAATCACTTTAAAATTACAAAAAAATGCTAAAAATCATAAGAAGCTATACCAGAATCACCTAAATTACTTCGGCTACCGTAAATCACCCCCAACTATCCCTTACCACAACAAACCAAACTATATCATCTTAAAATTACAAAAAAAGGTGTACAAATCATAACAAACTATGCCAGACTCACCTAAATTACTTCGGCTACTCTAAATCATCACCAACTAACCCTTACCACAACAAACTAAACCCAGTCACTTTTAAATTAGAAAAAAATGCTACTAACCATAGCAAACTATGCCAAACTCATCTAAATTACTTCGGCTATCAAAAATCACCCCCAACTACACTTTACAGCAACAAACTAAGCCCAATCACTTTAAAATTACAAAAAAATGCTAAAAATCATAACAAACTATACCAGAATCACCTAAATTACTTCGGCTACCGTAAATCACCCCCAACTATCCCTTACCACAACAAACCAAACCATATCATCTTAAAATTACAAAAAAAGGTGTACAACTCACCTAAATTACTTCGGCTATCAAAAATCACCCGCAACTACACTTTACAGCAACAAACTAAGCCCAATCACTTTAAAATTACAAAAAAATGCTAAAAACCATAAGAAGCTATACCAGAATCACCTAAATTACTTCGGCTACCGTAAATCACCCCCAACTATCCCTTACCACAACAAACCAAACTATATCATCTTAAAATTACAAAAAAAGGTGTACAAATCATAACAAACTATGCCAGACTCACAAAAATTACTTCGGCTACTCTAAATCATCACCAACTAACCCTTACCACAACAAACTAAACCCAATCACTTTTAAATTAGAAAAAAATGCTACTAACCATAGCAAACTATGCCAAACTCATCTAAATTACTTCGGCTATCAAAAATCACCCCCAACTACACTTTACAGCAACAAACTAAGCCCAATCACTTTAAAATTACAAAAAAATGCTAAAAATCATAACAAACTATACCAGAATCACCTAAATTACTTCGGCTACCGTAAATCACCCCTAACTATCCCTTACCACAACAAACCAACCCATATCATCTTAAAATTACAAAAAAAGGTGTACAAATCATAACAAACTATGCCGGACTCACCTAAATTACTTCGGCTACTCTAAATCGTCACTAACTAACCCTTACCACAACAAATTAAACCCAATCACTTTTAAATTACAAAAAAATGCTACTAACCATAGCAAACTATGTCAAACTCACCTAAATTACTTCGGCAACCATAAATCATCACCAACTAAACCTTACCACAACAAACTAAACCCAATCACTTTTAAATTACAAAAAAATGCTACTAACCATAGCAAACTATGCCAAACGCACCTAAATTACTTCGGCTATCAAAAATCACCCCCCAACTACACTTTACAGCAACAATCTAAGCCCAATCACTTTAAAATTACAAAAAAAATGCTAAAAATCATAACAAACTATACCAGAATCACCTAAATTACTTCGGCTACCGTAAATCACCCCCAACTATCCCTTACCACAACAAACCAAACCATATCATCTTAAAATTACAAAAAAAGGTGTACAAATCATAACAAACTATGCCAGACTCACCTAAATTACTTCGGCTACCCTAAATCATCACCAACTAACCCTTACCACAACAAACTAAACCCAATCACTTTTAAATTACAAAAAAATGCTACTAACCATAGCAAACTCTGCCAAACTCACCTAAATTACTTCGGCTACCATAAATCATCACCAACTAACCCTTACCACAACAAACTAAACCCAATCACTTTACAATTACAAAAAAATGCTACTAACCGTTGCAAACTATGCCAAACTCACCTAAATTAGTTCGGCTATCAAAAATCACCCCCAACTACACTTTACAGCAACAAACTAAGCCCGATCACTCTAAAATTACAAAAAAATGCTAAAAATCATAACAAACTATACCAGAATCACCTAAATTACTTCGGCTACCGTAAATCACCCCCAACTATCCCTTACCACAACAAACCAAACCATATCATCTTAAAATTACAAAAAAAGGTGTACAAATCATAACAAACTATGCCAGACTCACTTAAATTAATTCGGCTACTAACCATAGCAAACTATGCCAAACTCACCTAAATTACTTCGGCTACCATAAATCATCACCAACTAACCCTTACCACAACAAACTAAACCCAATCACTTTTAAATTACAAAAAAATGCTACTAACCATAGCAAACTATGCCAAACTAACCTAAATTACTTCGGCTACCATAAATCATCACCAACTAACCCTTACCACAACAAACTAAACCCAATCACTTTTAAATTACAAAAAAATGCTACTAACCATAGCAAACTATGCCAAACTCACCTAAATTACTTCGGCTATCAAAAATCACCCCCAAATACACTTTACAGCAACAAACTAAGCCCAATCACTTTAAAATTACAAAAAAATGCTAAAAATCATAACAAACTATACCAGAATCACCTAAATTACTTCGGCTACCGTAAATCACCCCCAACTATCCCTTACCACAACAAACCAAACCATATCATCTTAAAATTACAAAAAAAGGTGTACAAATCATAACAAACTATGCCAGACTCACTTAAATTAATTCGGCTACTAACCATAGCAAACTATGCCAAACTCACCTAAATTACTTCGGCTACCATAAATCATCACCAACTAACCCTTACCACAACAAACTAAACCCAATTACTTTTAAATTACAAAAAAATGCTACTAACCATAGCAAACTATGCCAAACTCACCTAAATTACTTCAGCTGTCAAAAATCACCCCAAACTACACTTTACAGCAACAAACTAAGCCCAATCACTTTAAAATAACAAAAAAAAGCTAAAAATCATAACAAACTATATCAGAATCACCTAAATTACTTCGGCTACCGTAAATCACCCCCAACTATCTCTTACCACAACAAACCAAACCATATCATCTTAAAATTACAAAAAAAGTTGTACAAATCACAACAAACTATGCCAGACTCACCTAAATTACTTCGGCTACTCTAAATCATCACCAACTAAACCTTACCACAACAAACAAAGCCCAATCACTTTAAAATTACAAAAAAATGCTAAAAATCATAACAAACTATATCAGAATCACCTAAATTACTTCGGCTACCGTAAATCACCCCCAACTATCTCTTACCACAACAAACCAAACCATATCATCTTAAAATTACAAAAAAAGTTGTACAAATCACAACAAACTATGCCAGACTCACCTAAATTACTTCGGCTACTCTAAATCATCACCAACTAACCCTTACCACAACAAACTAAACCCAATCACTTTTAAATTACAAAAAAATGCTACTAACCATAGCAAACTATGCCAAACTCATCTAAATTACTTCAACTACCATAAATCATCACCAACTAACACTTACCACAACAAACTAAACCCAATCACTTTTAAATTACAAAAAAATGTGCTACTAACCATAGCAAACTATGCCAAACTCACCTAAATTACTTCGGCTAACAAAAATCACCCCCAACTACACTTTACAGCAACAAACTAAGCCCAATCACTTTAAAATTACAAAAAAATGCTAAAAATCATAACAAACTATATCAGAATCACCTAAATTACTTCGGCTACCGTAAATCACCCCCAACTATCCCTTAGCACAACAAACCAAACTATATCATCTTAAAATTACAAAAAAAGGTGTACAAATCATAACAAACTATGCCAGACTCTCCTAAATTACTTCGGCTATTCTAAATCATCACCAACTAACCCTTACCACAACAAACTAAACCCAATCACTTTTAAATTACAAAAAAATGCTACTAACCATAGCAAACTATGCCAAACTTACCTAAATTACTTCGGCTACCATAAATCATCACCAACTAACCCTTACCAAAACAAACTAAACCCAATCACTTTTAAATTACAAAAAAATGCTACTAACCATAGCAAACTATGCCAAACTCACCTAAATAACTTCGGCTACAATAAATCATCACCAACTAACCCTTACCACCACAAACTAAACCCAATCACTTTTAAACTAGAAAAAAATGCTACTAACCATAGCAAACTATGCCAAACTCACCTAAATTACTTCGGCTACCATAAATCATCACCAACTAAACCTTACCACTACAAACAAAGCCCAATCACTTTAAAATTACAAAAAAATGCTAAAAATCATAACAAACTATACCAGAATCACGTAAATTACTTCGGCTACCGTAAATCACCCCCAACTATCCCTTACCACAACAAACCAAACCATATCATCTTAAAATTACAAAAAAAGGTGTACAAATCATAACAAACTATGCCAGACTCACCTAAATTACTTCGGCTACTCTAAATCATCACCAACTAACCCTTACCACAACAAACTAAACCCAATCACTTTTAAATTACAAAAAAATGCTACTAACCATAGCAAACTATGCCAAACTAACCTAAATTACTTCGGCTACCATAAATCATCACCAACTAACCCTTACCACAACAAACTAAACCCAATCACTTTTAAATTACAAAAAAATGCTACTAACCATAGCAAACTATGCCAAACTCACCTAAATTAATTCGGCTATCAAAAATCACCCCCCAACTACACTTTACAGCAACAAACTAAGCCCAATCACTTTAAAATTACAAAAAAATGCTAAAAATCATAACAAACTATACCAGAATCACCTAAATTACTTCGGCTACCGTAAATCACCCCCAACTATCCCTTACCACAACAAACCAAACCATATCATCTTAAAATTACAAAAAAAGGTGTACAACTCACCTAAATTACTTCGGCTATCAAAAATCACCCGTAACTACACTTTACAGCAACAAACTAAGCCCAATCACTTTAAAATTACAAAAAAATGCTAAAAATCATAAGAAGCTATACCAGAATCACCTAAATTACTTCGGCTACCGTAAATCACCCCCAACTATCCCTTACCACAACAAACCAAACTATATCATCTTAAAATTACAAAAAAAGGTGTACAAATCATAACAAACTATGCCAGACTCACCTAAATTACTTCGGCTACTCTAAGTCATCACCAACTAACCCTTACCACAACAAACTAAACCCAATCACTTTTAAATTAGAAAAAAATGCTACTAACCATAGCAAACTATGCCAAACTCATCTAAATTACTTCGGCTATCAAAAATCACCCCCAACTACACTTTACAGCAACAAACTAAGCCCAATCACTTTAAAATTACAAAAAAATGCTAAAAATCATAACAAACTATACCAGAATCACCTAAATTACTTCGGCTACCGTAAATCACCCCCAACTATCCCTTACCACAACAAACCAAACCATATCATCTTAAAATTACAAAAAAAGGTGTACAACTCACCTAAATTACTTCGGCTATCAAAAATCACCCGCAACTACACTTTACAGCAACAAACTAAGCCCAATCACTTTAAAATTACAAAAAAATGCTAAAAATCATAAGAAGCTATACCAGAATCACGTAAATTACTTCGGCTACCGTAAATCACCCCCAAGTATCCCTTACCACAACAAACCAAACCATATCATCTTAAAATTACAAAAAAAGGTGTACAAATCATAACAAACTATGCCAGACTCACCTAAATTACTTCGGCTACTCTAAATCATCACCAACTAACCCTTACCACAACAAACTAAACCCAATCACTTTTAAATTACAAAAAAATGCTACTAACCATAGCAAACTATGCCAAACTAACCTAAATTATTTCGGCTACCATAAATCATCACCAACTAACTCTTACCACAACAAACTAAACCCAATCACTTTTAAATTACAAAAAAATGCTACTAACCATAGCAAACTATGCCAAACTCACCTAAATTACTTCGGCTATCAAAAATCACCCCGAACTACACTTTACAGCAACAAACTAACCCCAATCACTTTAAAATTACAAAAAAATGCTAAAAATCATAACAAACTATACCAGAATCACCTAAATTATTTCGGCTACCGTAAATCACCCCCAACTATCCCTTACCACAACAATCCAAACCATATCATCTTAAAATTACAAAAAAAGGTGTACAAATCATAACAAACTAGCTGAATGTACCCGGCGTTGCCGGGACGTAGATTAAATAAACACAGTGTTGACAAAAGTGGTGTATTTGTGATGTAGACTAATCGACATTATAATACAATTAAACAGGAATGCTCTACTTTTCCAATCACAAAATAAACAAATTTGCTGAAATTAACCTGCATTGCCAGGACCGGGTACTTCAATATGATTTGGAAAATGACGATAATTTCGTTTCTGGGTGCAAGCTCCTTTTTTTTCACTCTTTTTCACTCTTCAAGAGAAGGAGAGTTGACAGAGAAGCTGAACTATTCCAAATTATTCCCATTTAGTTCTCTAACAATGTTAAAGAATGTCGTCGAAGAATGTTGAAATATATAAATAAATAATTTCACACCATAAAAACGATGTATTTGGTGTAGTTTCGGATGATAAGGTTTTTTTTGGGGATTGTTTTGAATGGTTATTGATGGTTGGCGGGGTTTAGCTTTGGCGGATTAAACGAAACTTTTGGTAATTTCAATGCGATTGGGTTTAGTTTGGCTTGGTAAGAAGTGGTTGGGGTGATATAGCGGAAGTCGAAGTAATTTATGCGAGTTTAGCGTAGTTTGCTTGTAATTCGTAATTTTTTTACATTTTAGGTTGATGTGGGGTAGTTTGGAATGGCAAGTGTATGATTTTTGAGAGTAGTTTGGAATGGTACATTATGTTTAGGGGTTTTTAACGTATTCAGGTAAAATATACAGAAAATTTGGTAATTTTAAAATGAACAATTATAGTGAGAACCTCTTGAGCTCTATTTTCGGTAATAAAATGCAATAGGAAAGATAGTAAAAAAGACTATTTCCATCACTTTTCAGAGGAATTATACGTGGTGGTATTTGTACCCCGCTTACTATTCCTCCATCTTAGTTATAAATAATGCAGAACAATAATGAACACAATGTACATAAAATAAATAGTGTAAATCGTGTATAAGCACACATTACTTATGATGTCAGTGAAATCCGGTAAAACTGCAAATTTCGGATTTTGGCCAGAGCAGGTTTGGTGAAGATCAAATACACCACTATCATTAAATGAACGTAAAAATTAGCGTACGGTATATAAGTGGAGTCCGGTACGACGATGGTAATTTTTCGAAAATCGATTGGGGAGATATTTACTTAACGTCATGAACAAATCGGGAATATTATATTAAAAAAATGTATTTAATAGCGATAGAACTTCGAATACTGATGCGTCGCCTCGACCTTGGCGACGTTGAGTACCAGCGTTCCAGACGCTGAAGCAGCAATTTTAACAATCATATTAGGTGCACGTGCCTAGTGCGTATTAAAAAAATTTGGATTACCAAATAATACTCGCGCAGGTGTACTCGACTGGCCCGTCATAATTTGCACAAAATGAATTAACATACTAAAGTATATAAATATTTTGACGGGAATGTGGTGGGTGTAAAAATCTTATTCGGCCTCTCCGACAAACTAACACTTGTTTACATTAACATGCATGCCTTCATGGACCTGTGACGAATTACAAACAAATATCTAAATTTCAAGTGTTCCATTTGATTTCGTTTCTGGATGCAAGCGGTTTTTTTCACTCTTGTCAGTCTGAACTTATTACATAGTGATATTTTCACATCCAGGTGCCCTAAATTTATTTTGCCGCTGATTTCAAAAATTTTTCTGGAAGGAAAGTAGTCAGCAGTGGGGCTCGTCAGGGGTGGCAGGGTTGGCAGTGCCACTCCAAGTATAAATTTACTATCGAACACAAAATTAGTTCTGTAATTCAGTTGCAGAATTATGAATTTTTCAGATATTTTCACGAAAATTTAGCGCTTACACCGCCACTGGTATGAATGTCAGTGATATCTGGTACATACAACGGTGAAAATTTCGGGGCAAATTTGGTGAAAAACAAATACACCACTATCATTAACTAAACGTAAAAATTAGCGTACAAATATAAGTGGAGTCCGGTCCGATGCTGATAATTTTTCGAAAATTGATTGGGGGCAGATTTGGTTAACGCGAGGATCAAATGTTAAATTAAAATACTTTATTTGATAGCGGTAGACCTTCGAACACTGTTGCGTCGCCTCAGCGAATTTGGCGACTTTGCGAACAGTTTCCGACGCTGGAGGAGCAATTTTCACAATTGTAGTTGTGTTAGAATTAAACACCGCGATCAAGTACTGCTCCACACGCTAAACCAGCAATTCTCGAATTCTAAGAAACGATAAGAAAGGCTTATCCAACGCTTGGTATGTGCGAATTTCTGCATAGACACTCAATCAAACTAAATCGAGCATCGCCTTTTCACGTTTGTGACCTTGCCCTTGACGTGGCAGGCTCCAGCTGCTTCAATAATGTAAAAATCTTATTCGGCCTCTCCAATAAACTCACATTTGTTTACATTAACACGCATTCCCTCATGGACTTGTGACGAATTACAAACAAATATTTCAACTTCAAGTGTTCCATCTAATTTCGTTTCTGGGTGCAAGCTCCTTTATTTTCACTCTAGTCAGTCTAAACTTATTACACAGAGTTATGTTTTCAAATCCAGGCGCCCTAAAGAATTTTGTCGTTGTTTTCAAAAGTTCCAAGAGAAGGAGAGTTGACATAGAAGCTAAATTATTCCAAATTATTCCCATTTAGTACTCTGACAACATTATAGACAATGTTGAAATATATAAATACAAAATTTTACACCATAAAAACGAAGTATTTAGGAATTATGTATAAAAAAAGTCGAAGTTATTCTTCGCTCTTGAGCTCTATTTCCGGTATTAAAAATGCAATAGGAAAGATAGTAAGAAAGACTATTTCTATCACTTTGCACGGGAATTATACGTGGTGGTATTTGTTCTCCGCTTACTATTAGATTTTCAAACTGCTCCATCTTATAAATAATGCAGAACAATAATGAACGCAATGTACGTAAAATAAATAGTGTAAATAAATCGTGTCTAAGCATACAATACTTAAGCGTATGATGTCAGTGAAAATTTCGGATTTCGGCCGGAGCAGGTTTGGTGAAGAACAAATACACCACTATCATTAACTGAACGGTAAAAATTAGCGTACGAAAATAAGTGAAGTCCGGTCCGACGCTGGAAATTTTTCGAAAATCGATTGAGGAGAGTTTTGGTTAACGGCAAGAACAAATCGGGAATATTATATTAAAATAATTTATTTAATAGCGATAGAACTTTGAATACCGATGCGTCGCCTCGACCTTGGCGACGTTGAGTAACAGCGTTCCAGACGCTGAAGCAGCAATTTTCACAATTATATGAGGTGCACGTGCCTAGTGCGTATAAAAACAATTTGGATAACAAAAGAGATTAATTTGTATGTACCAAATAATACTCGCACAGGTGCACTCGTATGGCCCGTCATAATTTTCACAAAATCAATTTAAGAAATTAACATTCTAAAGTAAATAAATATTTTGACAGGAATGTTAAAAATCTTATTCGGTCTCTCCGACAAACTAACACTTGTTTACATTAACATGCATTCCTTCATGGACCTGTGACGAATTACAAACAAATATCTAAATTTCAAGTGTTCCATGTCAGTCTGAACTTATTACACAGTGATATTTTCACATTCAGGCGCCCTAAATTATTTTGACGTTGATTTATAAAGTTTCCCTGGAAGGAGAGTAGTCAGCAGGTGCCTCGTCAGGGGTGGCAGGGTTGGCAGTGCCACTCCAAGTATAAATTTACTATCGAACACAAAGATAGTTCTGTAATTCAATAGCAAAATTTCGAATTTTTCAGATATTTTTACGAAACTCTAGCGCTTACACCGCCTTTATACCTCTTTAAAGTTAAAAACCATAGAGCTGTTTATACAAATGCACGCATGTTGAAAAGGTAGGGCTTGCCCCGTCAGCGTGTTGCAATTCAGAAATACGTTTATGTTTGCATCTCAACTGGAACAAATATTTATTGGAAGGTGGAAGAGAATCGAAATAGGTATCAGCCTATTTAATATTCAGAATAACGACTATTAGTCGGAACAATATATTTTATGTGCAGATATTTATTAATATTTTATGATTTAATACGATAAGGCATTTATAAATAACACAACCAAATAGAAGATTTTGATTGAAAACGATTATTAATTTATGGTAGCCGAAGTAATTTAAGTGAGTTTGGCATAGCTTGCTATGTTTTGTAGCATTTTTGTAATTTTAAAGTGATTAGGCTAATTTTGGGGCGGTAAGGGGTAGTTGGGGGTGATTTATGGTAGCCGAAGTAATTTAGGTGAGTTTGGAATAGTTTGCTATGGTTTGTAGCATTTTTTGTAATTTTAAAGTGATTGGGCTTAGTTTGGGGTGGTAAGGGGTAGTTGGGGGTGATTTATGGTAGCCGAAGTAATTCAGGTGAGTTTGAGATATTTTGCTATGGCTTGTAGCATTTTTCGTAATTTTAAAGTGATTGGGCTTATTTTGGGGTGGTAAGGGGTAGTTGGGGGTGATTTATGGTAGCCGAAGTAATTTAGGTGAGTTAGGCATAGTTTGCTATGGTTTGTAGCATTTTTTGTAATTTTAAAGTGATTGGGCTTATTTTGGGGGTGGTAAGGGGTATTTGGGGGTGATTTATAGTAGCCGAAGTAATTTAGGTGAGTTAGGCATAGTTTGCTATGGTTTGTAGAATTTTTTGTAATTTTAAAGTGATTGGGTTTAGTTTGTGGTTGGTAAGGGGTAGTTGGGGGTGATTTATGGTAGCCGCAGTAATTTAAGTGGGTTCGGCATAGTTTGCTATGGTTTGTAGCATTTTTTGTAATTTTAAAGTGATTGGGCTTATTTTGGGGTGGTTAGGGGTAGTTGGGGGTGATTTATGGTAGCCGAAGGAAATTAGGTAAGTTAGGCATAGTTTGCTATGGTTTGTAGCATTTTTTTGTAATTTTAAAGTGATTGGGCTTATTTTGGTATTGTAAGGGGTAGTTGGGGGTGATTTATGTTAGCCGAAGTAATTTAGGTGAGTTAGGCATAGTTTGCTATGGTTTGTAGCATTTTTTGTAATTTTAAAGTGATTGGGCTTATTTTGGGGTAGTAAGGGGTTGTTGGGGGTGATTTATGTTAGCCGAAGTAATTTAGGTGAGTTAGGCATAGTTTGCTATGGTTTGTAGCATTTTTTATAATTTTAAAGTGATTGGGCTTATTTTGGGGTAGTAAGGGGTAGTTGGGGGTGATTTATGTTAGCCGAAGTAATTTAGGTGAGTTAGGCATAGTTTGCTATAGTTTGTAGAATTTTTTTGTAATTTTAAAGTGATTGAGCCTATTTTGGAATGGTAAGGGGTAGTTGGGGGTGATTTATAGAAGCCAAAGTAATTTAAGTGAGTTTGGCATAGTTTGCTATGGTTTGCAGAATTTTTTTGTAATTTTAAAGTGATTGAGCCTATTTTGGGGTGGTAAGGGGTAGTTGGGGGTGATTTATGGAAGCCAAAGTAATTTAGATGAGTTTGGCATAGTTTGATATGGCTTGTAACATTTTTTGTAATTTTAAAGTGATTGGGCTGAGTTTGGGGTGGTAAGGGGTAGTTGGGGGTGATTTATGATAGCCGAAGTAATTTAAGTGAGTTTGGCATAGTTTGGTAAGGTTTGTAACATTTTTTGTAATTTTAAAGTGATTGGGCTTATTTTGGGGTGGTAAGGGGTAGTTGGGGGTGATTTTTGGTAGACGAAATAATATGTGTGAGTTGGACATAATCTGCCATGATTTGTATCATTTTGTTTTATTTTAAAGTGATTGGAGTTACTTGGGGTTGCTAAGGGGTGGTAAGGGATGATTTAAAATAACGGATCTAGTTTATGTCAGTTTGGCATAGTTCGGGAATTTTTTGGGGTTGATTTGGTAAAGTTTGCAGTTGTAAGAGATATTTGAGGATGTTTAATGTTGACGGATTAAATTTGGAGTGATTTGGTAATTTTTAATTGAGTCACGGATCGACATTATAATTGAAATCAAAATTATAATTGAAATATCTGCGGCCTCGCTAGGTACGGCAAAAGTATGATCACGAAAGCAGAAACTCGACGTTGAAATTGTTTAGGTTAAATAAGTGCTTTTAATGTAAACCGGTCGCCCGTCGTCGAAGTTGTTTTGGCTAGATACGTGCTTCTAACATAAACACGGTCTCCGCGATCCGATCATTTTTTTTTATTTTAGCCGGTTTTTATTGAATTACAAAGGAACCGGGCCGAATTTCGCAAAATCCCTTTTTAGTGTTCAGTTTCGACACATGATACACCCGTGTCTAAAATTTCAAGTCTCCAGCCCTCACGGTTTGGGCTGTGGGTTGATTATGAATCAGTGTGTAGATGAATGAGTGTGTCAGTGAGGACACTTCGCTTTATATATATATAGATTATGCCAGACTCACCCAAATTACTTAGGCTACTCTAAATCATCACCAACTAACCCTTACCACAACAAACTAAACCCAAATTACTTTTAAATTACAAAAAAGTGCTACTAACCATAGCAAACTATGCCAAACTCACCTAAATTACTTCGGCTATTAAAAATCACCCCCAACTACACTTTACAGCAACAAACTAAGCCCAATCACTTTAAAATTACAAAAAAATGCTAAAAATCATAACAAACTATACCAGAATCACCTAAATTACTTCGGCTACCGTAAATCACCCCCAAATATTCTTTACCACAACAAACCAAACCATATCATCTTCAAATTACAAAAAAAGGTGTACAAATCATAACAAACTATGCCAGACTCACCTAAATTACTTCGGCTACTCTAAATCATCACCAACTAACCCTTACCACAACAAACTAAATCCAATCTATATATATAAAGCGAAGTGTCCTCACTGACACACTCATTCATCTACACACTGATTCATAATCAACCCACAGCCCAAACCGTGAGGGCTGGAGACTTGAAATTTTAGACACGGGTGTATCATGTGCCGAAAGTGAACACTAAGAAGGGATTTTGCGAAATTCGGCCAGGTTCCTTTGTAATTCAATAAAAACCGGCTAAAATAAACAAAAAATGATCGGATCGCGGAGACGGTGTTTATGTTAGAAGCACGTATCTAGCCAAAACAACTTCGACGACGGGCGACCTGTTTACATTAAAAGCACTTATTTAACCTAAACAATTTCAACATCGAGTTTCTGCATTTGTGATAAAATTTTTACCGTACCTAGCGAGGCCGCGGATATATCAATTATAATCTTGATATCAATTATAATGTCGATCCGTGACTCAATTAAAAATTACAAAACCACTCCAAATTTAATCCGTCTACATTAAACATCCTCAAATATCTCTTACAATTGCAAACTTTACCAAATCAACCCTAAAAAATTCCCGAACTATGCCAAACTGACATAAACTAGATCCGTTATTTTAAATCATCCCTTACCACCCCTTAGCAACCCCAAGTAACTCCAATCACTTTAAAATAAAACAAAATGACACAAATTATAGCAAACTATGCCTAACTCACCTAAATTACTTCGGCTACCATAAATCACCCCCAACTACCCCTTACCATCCCAAACTCAGCCCAATCACTTTAAAATTACAAAAAATGTTACAAGCAATATCAAACTATGCCAAACTCATCTAAATTACTTCGGTTACCATAAATCACCCCCAACTACCCCTTACCACCCCAAACTAAGCCAAATCACTTTAAAAGTACAAAAAATGCTAAAAACCATAGCAAGCTATGTCAAACTCACCTAAATTACTTCGGCTACCATAAATCACCCCCAACTACCCCTTACCACCCAAACTAAGCCCAATCACTTTAAAATTACAAAAAATGCTACAAACCATAGCAAAGTATGTCAAACTCACTTAAATTACTTCGGCTACCATAAATCACCCCCAACTACACCTTACCACCCCAAACTAAGCCCAATCACTTTAAAATTACAAAAAATGCTACAAACCATAGCAAACTATGCCAAACTCACTTAAATTACTTCGGCTACCATAAATCACCCCCAACTACCCCTTACCAACCACAAACTAAACCCAATCACTTTAAAATTACAAAAAATGCTAAAAACCATAGCAAGCTATGTCAAACTCACCTAAATTACTTCGGCTACCATAAATCACCCCCAACTACCCCTTACCACCCAAACTAAGCCCAATCACTTTAAAATTACAAAAAATGCTACAAACCATAGCAAAGTATGTCAAACTCACTTAAATTACTTCGGCTACCATAAATCACCCCCAACTACACCTTACCACCCCAAACTAAGCCCAATCACTTTAAAATTACAAAAAATGCTACAAACCATAGCAAACTATGCCAAACTCACTTAAATTACTTCGGCTACCATAAATCACCCCCAACTACCCCTTACCAACCACAAACTAAACCCAATCACTTTAAAATTACAAAAAATGCTACAAACCATAGCAAACTATGCCAAACTCACTTAAATTACTTCGGCTATCATAAATCACCCCCAACTACCCCTTACCACCCCAAAATAAGCATAATTACTTTAAAATTACTAAAAATTATACAAACCATAGCAAACTATGTCAAACTCACCTAAATTACTTCGGCTACCATAAATCACCCCCAACTACCTTTTTCAACTTCAAAATAAGCCCAATCACTTTAAAATTACAAAAAATGTTACAAGCCATATCAAACTATGCCAAACTCATCTAAATTACTTCGGCTTCCATAAATCACCCCCAACTACCCCTTACCACCCCAAAATAGGCTAAATCACTTTAAAATTACAAAAAAATTCTACAAACCGTAGCAAACTATGCCAAACTCCCCTAAATTACTTCGGCTACCATAAATCACCCCGAACTACCCCTTTCAACCCCAAAATAAGCCCAATCACTTTAAAATTACAAAATATTCAACAAATCATAGCAAACTATGCCTAACTCACTTAAATTACTTCGGCTACCATAAATCACCCCCAACTACCTTTTACAACTTCAAAATAAGCCCAATCACTTTAAAATTACAAAAAATGATACAAGCCATATCAAACTACGCCAAACTCACCTAAATTACTTCGGCTACCATAAATCAGCCCCACCTACCCCTTACGACCCCAAAATTAGCCCAATCACTTTAAAATTACGAAAAATGCGACAAACCATAGCAAACTATTTCAAACTCACCTGAATTACTTGGGCTACCATAAATCAACCCCAACTACCCCTTACCATCCCAAACTAAGCCCAATCACTTTAAAATTACAAAAAATGCTACAAACCATAGCAAACTATTCCAAAATCACCTAAATTACTTCGGCTATCACAAATGACCCCCAACTACCCCTTACCACCCCAAAATAAGCCCAATCACTTTAAAATTACAAAAAATGCTCCAAACCATAGCAAACTATCTCAAACTCACCTAAATTATTTCGACTACCATAAATCACCCCCAACTACCCCTTACCACCCCAAAATAAGCCCAATCACTTTAAAATTACAGAAAATGTTACAAACCATAGCAAACTATGTCAAACTCACTTAAATTACTTCGGCTACCATAAATCACCCCCAACTACCCCTTACCACCCCAAAATAAGCCCAATTGCTTTAAAAAACAAAAAATGCTACAAACCATAGCAAACCAAGTCAAACTCACCTAAATGATTTCGGCTACCATAAATCACCCCCAACTACCCCTTACCACCCCAAAATAAGCCCAATTACTTTAAAATTACAAAAATTATACAAACCATAGCAAGCTATGTCAAACTCACCTAAATTACTTCGGCTACCATAAATCACCCTCAACTACACCTTACCACCCCAAAATAAGCCCAATTACTTTAAAATTACAAAAATTATACAAACCATAGCAAACTATGTCAAACTCATCTAAATTACTTCGGCTACCATAAATCACCCCCAACTACCCCTTACCACCCCAAAATAAGCCCAATTACTTTAAAATTACAAAAATTATACAAATCATAGCAAACTATGTCAAACTCACCTAAATTGCTTCGGCTACCATAAATCACCCCCAACTACCCCTTACCGCCCCAAAATTAGCCAAATCACTTTAAAATTACAAAAAATGCTACAAAACATAGCAAGCTATGCCAAACTCACTTAAATTACTTCGGCTACCATAAATTAATAATCATTTTCAATCAAAATCTTTTATTTGGTTGTGTCATTTATTAATGTCTTATCGTATTAAATCATAAAATATTAATAAATATCTGCACATAAAATATATTGTTTTGACTAATAGACGTTATTCTGAATATTAAATATGCTGATACCTATTTTGATTCTCTTCCACCTTCCAATAAATATTTGTTCTAGTTGAGATGCAAACATAAACGTATTTCTGAATTGCAACACGCTGACGGGGCAAGCCCTACCTTTTCAATATGCGTGCATTTGTATAAGCAGCTCTATGGTTAGAGGTAGAGGTATAAAGGCGGTGTAAGCGCTAGATTTTCGTAAAAATATCTGAAAAATTCGAAATTCTGTAATTGAATTACAGAACTATCTTTGTTTTCGATAGTAAATTTATACTTGGAGTGGCACTGCCAACCCTGCCACCCCTGACGAGGCCCCTGCTGACTACTCTCCTTCCAGGGAAACTTTATAAATCAACGGCAAAATAATTTAGGGCGCCTGAATGTGAAAATATCACTGTGTAATAAGTTCAGGCTGACATGGAACACTTGAAATTTCGATATTTGTTTGTAATTCGTCACAGGTCCATGAAGGAAAGCATGTTAATGTAAACAAGTGTTAGTTTGTTGGAGAGACCGAATAAGATCTTTAACATTCCCGTCAAAATATTTATTTACTTTAGAATGTTAATTTTTTAAATTCATTTCGTGAAAACTATGACGGGCCATACGAGTACACCTGTGCGAGTATTATTTGGTACATACAAATTAATCTCTTTTGTTATCCAAATTGTTTTTATACGCACTAGGCACGTGCACCTCATATAATTGTGAAAATTGCTGCTTCAGCGTCTGGAACGCTGGTACTCAACGTCCCCAAGGTCGAGGCGACGCATCGGTATTCGAAGTTCTATCGCTATTAAATAAATTATTTTAATATAATATTCCCGATTTGTTCTTGCCGTTAACCAAAACTCTCCCCAATCGATTTTCGAAAAATTTTTAGCGTCGGACCGGACTTCACTTATTTTCGTACGCTAATTTTTAGGTTCAGTTAATGATAGTGGTGTATTTGTTCTTCACCAAACCTGCTCCGACCGAAATCCGAAATTTTCACTGACATACGCTTAAGTATTGTGTGCTTATACACGATTTACACTATTTATTTTACGTAAATTGCGTTCATTATGGTTCTGCATTATTTATAACTAAGATGGAGCAGTTTGAAAAACTAATAGTAAGCGGAGAACAAATACCACCATGTATAATTCCCGTAAAAAGTGATGGAAATAGTCTTTTTTACTATCTTTCCTATTGCATTTTTAATACCGGAAATAGAGCTCAAGAGCGAAGAATAAGTTCGACTTTTTTTAAACATAATTCCTAATTACTTCGTTTTTATGGTGTAAAATTTTGTATCTATATATTTCAACATTGTCTTTAACGTTGTCAGAGAACTAAATGGGAATAATTTAGAATAATTTAGCTTCTATGTCAACTCTCCTTCTCTTGAAACTTTGGAAATCAACGACAAAATTCTTTAGGGCGCCTGGATTTGAAAATATAACTCCGTGTAATAAGTTTAGACTGACTAGAGTAAAAAGAAAGGAGCTTGCACCCAGAAACGAAATTAAATGGAACACTTGAAGTTGCAATATTTGTTTGTAATTCGTTACAAGTCCATGAGGAAATGCGTGTTAATGTAAACAAATGTGAGTTTATTGGAGAGGCCGAATAAGATTTTTACATTATTGAAGCAGCTGGAGCCTGCCACGTCAAGGGCAAGGTCACAAACGTGAAAAGGCGATGCTCGATTTAGTTTGATTGAGTATCTATGCAGAAATTCGCACATACCAAGCGTTGGATAAGCCTTTCTTATCGTTTCTTAGAATTCGAGAATTGCTGGTTCAGCGTGTGGAGCAGTACTCGATCGCGGTGTTTAATTTTAACACAACTACAATTGTGAAAATTGCTGCTCCAGCGTCGGAAACTGTTCGCAAAATCGCCAAATTCGATGAGGCGACGCATCAGTGTTCGAAGGTCTACCGCTATCAAATAAAGTATTTTAATTTAACATTTGATCCTCGCGTTAACCAAATCTGCCCCCAATCAATTTTTGAAAAATTACCAGCGTCGAACCGGACTCCACTTATATTTGTACGCTAATTTTTATTTTCAGTTAATGGTAGTGGTTTATTTGTTTTTCACCAAATTTGCCCCGGCTGAAATCCGAAATTTTCACCGTTGTATGTACCAGAGATTACTGACATTCATACCCTTAATAATTATGTGCTTATACACGTTTTACATTATTTATTTTACGTACACTGTGTTTATTATTGCTTTACATCATTTATAACTAAGATGGAGAATTTTGAAAAGCTAGCGATGTACAAATACCACACCGTATTATGAAAGGTGATGGAAATTGTCTTTTTTTATATCTATGGTATTGGTATAGATATTTTAATACTGGAACGGAAGCTCAAGAGGTTGGCACTTTAATTGTTCAACAAGTGTGTGTTAATGTAAACAGGTGTGAGTCCGTCGGAGAGACCGAATAAGATTTTTACATCCACCATATTCCCGTCAAAATATTTATTTATTTTAGAATGTTAATTTTGCCGTTAACAAAATTTGTTCCCAATCACCATCGTCGTACCGGGCGACCGTTCAGTTAATGATAATGGTGTATTTATTTTTCACCAAATCTGCCTCGGCTGAAATCCAAAATTTACAGCGTTGGACCAGACATTACTGACATTGATACCCGTTTTACACTGTTTATTTTACGTAAATACATTGCATTCATTATTGCTTTACAACATTTATAACTAAGATGGACAAGTTTGAAAATCTAGCGATGCACAAATACCATAAAATACCACATTTTACCACGTACAAAAATTTTAATACTGGAAAGGGAGCTCAAAAGGTTCGCACTTTAATTGTCCAACCAGTTAGGGCCAGGTTTTAATAATTTTTGTGCAGTTCAGAAGGAGATAAGTGTTTGTTTATTCCGGAGATAAGTCAAAATCATCAACATACTGTTCTGTTTGTGAGTTGACTGCAGCAAGAGGAAACGTTCCATTGTGTTTTAAATTTTATCATAACATGATCAGCTAATTTGTAAACTTCGATTTCCCCGAAAATTATATAAAGTTAATTTCGATTTCCTGGAATCGCTTATAGAACAACTGCCTAAAGAGTCTATTCTCAGATATCAACCAAGGTATCCACTTTGTCCAAATCATATTGAAGTACCCGGTCCTGGCAACGCAGGTTAATTTCAGCATATTTGTTTAATTTTTGATTGGAAAAGTAGAGCATTCCTGTTTAATTGTATTATAATGTCGATTAGTCAACATCACCACTTTAGTCAACACTGAGTTTATTTAATCTACGTCCGGGCAACGCCGGGTACATTCAGCTAGTCACTTCTATATTACAAAAAAATGCTACTAACCATAGCAAACTATGCCAAACTCACCTAAATTACTTCGGCTATCAAAAATCACCCCCAACTACACTTTACAGCAACAAACTAAGCCCAATCACTTTAAAATTACAAAAAAAATGCTAAAAATCATAACAAACTATACCAGAATCACCTAAATTACTTTGGCTACCGTAAATAACCCCAACTATCCCTTATAACAACAAACCAAACCATATGATCTTAAAATTACAAAAAAACAATTACAAATCATAACAAATTATGCCAGACTCACCTAAATTACTTCGGCTACTCTAAATCATCACCAACTAACCCTTACCACAACAAAATAAACCCATTCACTTTTAAATTACAAAAAAATGCTACTAACTATAGCAAACTATGCCAAACTCACCTAAATTACTTCGGCTATCAAAAATCACCCCAACTACACTTTACAGCAACAAACTAAGCCCAATCACTTTAAAATTACAAAAAAATGCTAAAAATCATAACAAACTATACCAGAATCACCTAAATTACTTCGGCTACCGTAAATCATCCCCAACTATCCCTTACCACAACAAACCAAACCATATCATCTTAAAATTACAATAAAAGGTGTACAAATCATAACAAACTATGCCAGACTCACCTAAATTACTTCGGCTACTCTAAATCATCCCCAACTAACCCTTACCACAACAAACTAAACCCAATCACTTTTAATTACAAAAAAATGCTACTTACCATAGCAAACTATGCCAAACTCACCTAAATTACTTCGGCTATCAAAAATCACCCCCAACTACACTTTACAGCAACAAACTAAGCCCAATCACTTTAAAATTACAAAAAAATGCTAAAAATCATAACAAACTATGCCAAACTCACCTAAATTACTTCGGCTATCAAAAATCACCCCCAACTACACTTTACAGCAACAAACTAAGCCCAATCACTGTAAAATTACAAAAAAATGCTAAAAATCATAACAAACTATACCAGAATCACCTAAATTACTTCGGCTACCGTAAATCACCCCCAACTATCCCTTACCACAACAAACCAAACCATATCATCTTAAAATTACAAAAAAAGGTGTACAAATCATAACAAACTATGCCAGACTCACCTAAATTACTTCGGCTACTCTAAATCATCACCAACTAACCCTTACCACAACAAACTAAACCCAATCTCTTTTAAATTACAAAAAAATGCTACTTACCATAGCAAACTATGCCAAACTCACCTAAATTACTTCGGCTATCAAAAATCACCCCGAACTACACTTTACAGCAACAAACTAACCCCAATCACTTTAAAATTACAAAAAAATGCTAAAAATCATAACAAACTATACCAGAATCACCTAAATTATTTCGGCTACCGTAAATCACCCCCAACTATCCCTTACCACAACAATCCAAACCATATCATCCTAAAATTACAAAAAAAGGTTTACAAATCATAACAAACTATGCCAAACTCACCTAAATTACTTCGGCTATTAAAAATCACCCCCAACTACACTTTACAGCAACAAACTAAGCCCAATCACTTTAAAATTACAAAAAATGCTAAAAATCATAACAAACTATACCAGAATCACCTAAATTATTTCGGCTACCGTAAATCACCCCCAACTATCCCTTACCACAGCAATCCAAACCATATCATCTTAAAATTACAAAAAAAGGTGTACAAATCATAACAAACTATGCCAGACTCACCTAAATTACTTAGGCTACTCTAAATCATCAACAACTAACCCTTACCACAACAAACTAAACCCAAATTACTTTTAAATTACAAAAAAATGCTACTAACCATAGCAAACTATGCCAAACTCACCTAAATTACTTCGGCTATCAAAAATCACCCCCAACTACACTTTACAGCAACAAACTAAGCCCAATCACTTTAAAATTACAAAAAAAATCTAAAAATCATAACAAACTATACCAGAATCACCTAAATTACTTCGGCTACCGTAAATCACCCCCAACTATCCCATACCACAACAAACCAAACCATATCATCTTAAAATTATAAAAAAAGTTGTACAAATCATAACAAACTATGCCAGACTCACCTAAATTACTTCGGCTACTCTAAATCATCACCAACTAACCCTTACCACAACAAACTAAACCCAATCACTTTTAAATTACAAAAAAATGCTACTAACCATAGCAAACTATGTCAAACTTACCTAAATTACTTCGGCTATCAAAAATCACCCCCAAGTACACTTTACAGCAACAAACTAAGCCCAATCACTTTAAAATTACAAAAAAATGCTAAAAATCATAACAAACTATACCAGAATCACCTAAATTACTACGGCTACCGTAAATCACCCCCAACTATCACTTACCACAACAAACCAAACCATATCATCTTAAAATTACAATAAAAGGTGTACAAATCATAACAAACTATGCCAGACTCACCTAAATTACTTCGGCTATTCTAAATCATCACCAACTAACCCTTACCACAACAAACAAAACCCAATCACTTTTAAATTACAAAAAAATGCTACTAACCCTAGCAAACTATGCCAAACTCACCTAAATTACTTCGGCTATCAAAAATCACCCCCAACTACACTTTACAGCAACAAACTAAGCCCAATCACTTTAAAATTACAAAAAAATGCTAAAAATCATAACAAACTATACCAGAATCACCTAAATTATTTCGGCTACCGTAAATCACCCCCAACTATCTCTTACCACAACAAACCAAACCATATCATTTTAAAATTACAAAAAAAGGTGTACAAATCATAACAAACTATGCCAGATTCACCTTAATTACTTCGGCTACTCTAAATCATCACCAACTAACCCTTACCACAACAAACTAAACCCATTCACTTTTAAATTACAAAAAAATGCTACTAACCATAGCAAACTATGCCAAACTTACCTAAATTACTTTGGCTATAAAAATCACCTCCAACTACACTTTACAGCAACAAACTAAGCCCAATCACTTTAAAATTACAAAAAATTTTTATTAAAATCATAACAAACTATACCAGAATCACCTAAATTACTTCGGCTACCGTAAATCACCCCCAACTATCCCCTACCACAACAAACCAAACCATATCATCTTAAAATTACAAAAAAAGGTGTACAAATCATAACAAACTATGCCAGACTCACCTAAATTACTTCGGCTACTCTAAATCATCACCAACTAACCCTTACCACAACAAACTAAACCCAATCACTTTTAAATTACAAAAAAATGTTACTAACCATAGCAAACTAAGCCAAGCTCACCTAAATTACTTCGGCTATCAAAAATCACCCCCAACTACACTTTACAGCAACAAACTAAGCCCAATCACTTTAAAATCACAAAAAAATGCTTAAAATCATAACAAACTATACCAGAATAATCTAAATTACTTCGGCTACCGTAAATCACCCCCAACTCTCCCTTACCACAATAAACCAAACCATATCATCTTAAAATTACAAAAAAAGGTGTACAAATCATAACAAACTATGCCAGACTCACCTAAATTACTTCGGCTACTCTAAATCATCACCAACTATCCCTTACCACAACAAACTAAACCCAATCACTTTTAAATTACAAAAAAATGTTACTAACCATAGCAAACTAAGCCAAGCTCACCTAAATTACTTCGGCTATCAAAAATCACCCCCAACTACACTTTACAGCAACAAACTAAGCCCAATCACTTTAAAATTACAAAAAAATGCTTAAAATCATAACAAACTATACCAGAATAATCTAAATTACTTCGGCTACCGTAAATCACCCCCAACTCTCCCTTACCACAATAAACCAAACCATATCATCTTAAAATTACAAAAAAATGTGTACAAATCATAACAAACTATGCCAGACTCACCTAAATTACTTCGGCTACTCTAAATCATCACCAACTAACCCTTTCCACAACAAACTAAACCCAATCACTTTTAAATTACAAAAAAATGCTACTAACCATAGCAAACTATGCCAAACTCACCTAAATTACTTCGGCTATCAAAAATCACCCCCAACTACACTTTACAGCAACAAACTAAGCCCAATCACTTTAAAGTTACAAAAAAATGCTAAAAATCATAACAAACTATACCAGAATCACCTAAATTATTTCGGCTACCGTAAATCACCCCCACATATCCCCTACCACAACAAACCAAACCATATCATCTTAAAATTACAAAAAAAGGTGTACAAATCATAACAAACTATGCCAGACTCACCTAAATTACTTCGGCTACTCTAAATCATCACCAACTATCCCTTACCACAACAAACTAAACCCAATCACTTTTAAATTACAAAAAAATGTTACTAACCATAGCAAACTAAGCCAAGCTCACCTAAATTACTTCGGCTATCAAAAATCACCCCCAACTACACTTTACAGCAACAAACTAAGCCCAATCACTTTAAAATTACAAAAAAATGCTTAAAATCATAACAAACTATACCAGAATAATCTAAATTACTTCGGCTACCGTAAATCACCCCCAACTCTCCCTTACCACAATAAACCAAACCATATCATCTTAAAATTACAAAAAAATGTGTACAAATCATAACAAACTATGCCAGACTCACCTAAATTACTTCGGCTACTCTAAATCATCACCAACTAACCCTTACCACAACAAACTAAACCCAATCACTTTTAAATTACAAAAAAATGCTACTAACCATAGCAAACTATGCCAAACTCACCTAAATTACTTCGGCTATCAAAAATCACCCCCAACTACACTTTACAGCAACAAATTAAGCCCAATCACTTTAAAGTTACAAAAAAATGCTAAAAATCATAACAAACTATACCAGAATCACCTAAATTACTTCGGCTACCGTAAATCACCCCCAACTATCCCTTACCACAACAAACCAAACCATATCATCTTAAAATTACAAAAAAAGGTGTACAAATCATAACATACTATGCAGGACTCACCTAAATTACTTTGGCTACTCTAAATCATCACCAATTAAGCCTTAAAACAACAAACTAAACCCAACCACTTTTAAATTACAAAAAAATTCTACTAACCATAGCAAACTATGCCAAACTCACCTAAATTACTTCGGCTATCAAAAATCACCCCCAACTACACTTTACAGCAACAAACTAAGCCCAATCACTTTAAAATTACAAAAAAATGCTAAAAATCATAACAAACTATGCCAGACTCACCTAAGTTACTTCGGCTACTCTAAATCATCACCAACTAACCCTTACCACAACAATCTAAACACAATCACTTTTAAATTACAAAAAAATGCTACTAACCGTAGCAAACTATGCCAAACTCACCTAAATTACTTCGGTTATCAAAAATCACCCCCAACTCACTTTAGAGCAACAAACTAAACCCAATCTCTTTAAAATTACAAAAAAATGCTAAAAATCATAACAAACTATACCAGAATCACTCAAATTACTTCGGCTACCGTAAATCACCCCCAACTATCCCCTACCACAACAAACCAAGCCATATCATCTTAAAATTACAAGAACAGGTGTACAAATCATAACAAAATATGCCAGACTCACCTAAATTACTTCGGCTACTCTAAATCATCACCAACTAACCCTTACCACAACAAACTAAACCCAATCACTTTTAAATTACAAAAAAATGCTACTAACCATAGCAAACTATGCCAAACTCACCTAAATTACTTCGGCTCTCAAAAATCACCCCCAACTACACTTTGCAGCAACAAACTAAGCCCAATCACTTTAAAATTACAAAAAAATGCTAAAAATCATAACAAACTATACCAGAATAACCTAAATTACTTCGGCTACCGTAAATCACCCCCAACTATCCCTTACCACAATAAACCAAACCATATCATCTTAAAATTACAAAAAAAGGTATACAAATCATAACAAACTATGCCAGACTCACCTAAATTACTTCGGCTACTCTAAATCATCACCAATTAACCCTTAAAACAACAAACTAAACCCAATCACTTTTAAATTACAAAAAAATTCTACTAACTATAGCAAACTATGCCAAACTTACCTAAATTACTTCGGCTATCAAAAATCACCCCCAACTACACTTTACAGCAACAAATTAAGCCCAATCACTTTAAAATTACAAAAAAATGCTAAAAATCATAACAAACTATACCAGAATCACCTAAATTATTTCGGCTACCGTAAATCACCCCCAACTATCCCTTACCACAACAATCCAAACCATATCATCTTAAAATTACAAAAAAAGGTGTACAAATCATAACAAACTATGCCAGACTCACCTAAATTACTTCGGCTACTCTAAATCATCACCAACTAACCCTTACCACAACAATCTAAACCCAATCACTTTTAAATTACAAAAAAATGCTACTAACCATAGCAAATTATGCCAAACTCACCTAAATTACTTCGGCTATTAAAAATCACCCCCAACTACACTTTACAGCAACAAACTAAGCCCAATCACTTTAAAATTACAAAAAAATTCTAAAAATCATAACAAACTATACCAGAATCACCTAAATTACTTCGGCTACCGTAAATCACCCCCAACTATCCCTTACCACAACAAACCAAACCATATCATCTTCAAATTACAAAAAAAGGTGTACAAATCATAACAAACTATGCCAGACTCACCTAAATTACTTCGGCTACTCTAAATCATCACCAACCAACCCTTACCACAACAAACTAAACCCAATCACTTTTAAATTACAAAAAAATGTTACTAACCATAGCAAACTATGCCAAACTCACCTAAATTACTTCGGCTATCAAAAATCACCCCCAACTACACTTTACAGCAACAAACTAAGCCCAATCAATTTAAAATTACAAAAAAATGCTAAAAATCATAACAAACTATACCAGAATAACCTAAATTACTTCGGCTACCGTAAATCACCCCCAACTATCCCTTACCACAATAAACCAAACCATATCATCTTAAAATTACAAAAAAAGGTGTACAAATCATAACAAACTATGCCAGACTCACCTAAATTACTTCGGCTACTCTAAATCATCACCAATTAACCCTTAAAACAACAAACTAAACCCAATCACTTTTAAATTACAAAAAAATTCTACTGACTATAGCAAACTATGCCAAACTCACCTAAATTACTTCGGCTATCAAAAATCACCCCCAACTACACTTTACAGCAACAAACTAAGCCCAATCACTTTAAAATTACAAAAAAATGCTAAAAATCATAACAAATTATACCAGAATCACCTAAATTACTTCGGCTACCGTAAATCACTCCCAACTATCCCTTACCACAACAAACCAAACCATATCATCTTAAAATTATAAAAAAAGGTGTACAAATCATAACAAACTATGCCAGACTCACCTAAATTACTTCGGCTAGTCTAAATCATCACCAACTAACACTTACCACAACAAACTAAACCCAATCACTTTTAAATTACAAAAAAATGTTACTAACCATAGCAAACTATGCCAAACTCACCTAAATTACTTCGGGTATCAAAAATCACCCCCAACTACACTTTACAGCAACAAACTAAGCCCAATCACTTTAAAATTACAAAAAAAAGCTAAAAATCATAACAAACTATACCAGAATCACCTAAAATATTTCGGCTACCGTAAATCACCCCCAACTATCCCTTACCACAACAAACCAAACCATATCATCTTAAAATTACAAAAAAGGTGTACAAATCATAACAAACTATGCCAGACTCACCTAAATTACTTCGGCTACTCTAAATCATCACCAATTAACCCTTAAAACAACAAACTAAACCCAATCACTTTTAAATTACAAAACAATTCTACTAACCATAGCAAACTATGCCAAACTCACCTAAATTACTTCGGCTATCAAAAATCACCCCCAACTACACTTTACAGCAACAAACTAAGCCCAATCACTTTAAAATTACAAAAAAATGCTAAATATCATAACAAACTATACCAGAATCACCTAAATTACTTCGGCTACCGTAAATCACCTTCAACTATTTCTTACCACAACACACCAAACCATATCATCTTAAATTTATAAAAAAAGGTGTACAAATCATAACAAACTATGCCAGACTCACCTAAATTACTTCGGTTACTCTAAATCATCACCAACTAACCCTTACCACAACAAACTAAACCCAATCACTTTTAAATTACAAAAAAAATGCTACTAACCATAGCAAACTATGCCAAACTCACCTAAATTACTTCGGCTACCATAAATCATCGCCAACTAACCCTTACCACCACAAACTAAACCCAATCACTTTTAAATTACAAAAAAATGCTACTAACCATAGCAAACTATGCCAAACTCACCTAAATTACTTCGGCTACCATAAATCATCACCAACTCACCCTTACCACAACAAACAAAGCCCAATCACTTTAAAATTACAAAAAAATGCTAAAAATCATAACAAACTATACCAGAATCACCTAAATTACTTCGGCTACCGTAAATCTCCCCCAACTATCCCTTACCACAACAAACCAAACCATATCATCTTAAAATTACAAAAAAAGGTGTACAAATCATAACAAACTATGCCAGACTCACCTAAATTACTTCGGATACTCTAAATCATCACCAACTAACCCTTACCACAACAAACTAAACCCAATCACTTTTAAATTACAAAAAAATGCTACTAACCATAGCAAACTATACCAAACTCACCTAAATTACTTCGGCTACCATAGATCATCACCAACTAACCCTTACCACAACAAACTAAACCCAATCACTTTTAAATTACAAAAAAATGCTACTAACCATTGCAAACCATGCCAAACTCACCTAAATTACTTCGGCTAACAAAAATCTCCCCCAACTACACTTTACAGCAACAAACTAAGCCCAATCAATTTAAAATTACAAAAAAATGCTAAAAATCATAACAAACTATACCAGAATCACCTAAATTACTTCGGCTACCGTAAATCACCCCCAACTATCCCTTACCACAACAAACCAAACCATATCATCTTAAAATTACAAAAAAAGTGTACAAATCATAACAAACTATGCCAGACTTACCTAAATTACTTCGGCTACCCTAAATCATCACCAACTAACCCTTACCACAACAAACTAAACCCAATTACTTTTAAAGTACAAAAAAATGCTACTAACCATAGCAAACTATGCCAAATTCACCTAAATTACTTCGGCAACCATAAATCATCACCAACTATACCTTACCACAACAAACTAAACCCAATCACTTTTAAATTACAAAAAAATGCTACTAACCATAGCAAACTAAGCCAAACGCACCTAAATTTCTTCGGCTATCAAAAATCACCCCCCAACTACACTTTACAGCAACAATCTAAGCCCAATCACTTTAAAATTACAAAAAAATGCTAAAAATCATAACAAACTATACCAGAATCACCTAAATTACTTCGGCTACCGTAAATCACCCCCAACTATCCCTTACCACAACAAACCAAACCATATCATCTTAAAATTACAAAAAAAGTTGTACAAATCATAACAAACTATGCCAGACTCACCTAAATTACTTCGGCTACCCTAAATCATCACCAACTAACCCTTACCACAACAAACTAAGCCCAATCACTTTAAAATTACAAAAAAATGCTAAAAATCATAACAAACTATACCAGAATCACCTAAATTACTTCGGCTACCGTAAATCACCCCCAACTATCCCTTACCACAACAAACCAAACCATATCATCTTAAAATTACAAAAAAAGGTGTACAAATCATAAGAAACTATGCCAGACTCACTTAAATTACTTCGGCTACTAACCATAGCAAACTATGCCAAACTCACCTAAATTACTTCGGCTACCATAAATCATCACCAACTAACCCTTACCACAACAAACTAAACCCAATCACTTTTAAATTACAAAAAAATGCTACTAACCATAGCAAACTATGCCAAACTCACCTAAATTACTTCGGCTGTCAAAAATCACCCCAAACTACACTTTACAGCAACAAACTAAGCCCAATCACTTTAAAATAACAAAAAAAAGCTAAAAATGATAACAAACTATATCAGAATCACCTAAATTACTTCGGCTACCGTAAATCACCCCCAACTATCTCTTACCACAACAAACCAAACCATATCATCTTAAAATTACAAAAAAAGTTGTACAAATCACAACAAACTATGCCAGACTCACCTAAATTACTTCAGCTACTCTAAATCATCACCAACTAAACCTTACCACAACAAACAAAGCCCAATCACTTTAAAATTACAAAAAAATGCTAAAAATCATAACAAACTATATCAGAATCACCTAAATTACTTCGGCTACCGTAAATCACCCCCAACTATCTCTTACCACAACAAACCAAACCATATCATCTTAAAATTACAAAAAAAGTTGTACAAATCACAACAAACTATGCCAGACTCACCTAAATTACTTCGGCTACTCTAAATCATCACCAACTAACCCTTACCACAACAAACTAAACCCAATCACTTTTAAATTACAAAAAAATGCTACTAACCATAGCAAACTATGCCAAACTCACCTAAATTACTTCAACTACCATAAATCATCACCAACTAACACTTACCACAACAAACTAAACCCAATCACTTTTAAATTACAAAAAAATGTGCTACTAACCATAGCAAACTATGCCAAACTCACCTAAATTACTTCGGCTATCAAAAATCACCCCCAACTACACTTTACAGCAACAAACTAAGACCAATAACTTTAAAATTACAAAAAAATGCTAAAAATCATAACAAACTATACCAGAATCACCTAAATTACTTCGGCTACCGTAAATCACCCCCAACTATCCCTTAGCACAACAAACCAAACCATATCATCTTAAAATTACAAAAAAAGGTGTACAAATCATAACAAACTATGCCAGACTCTCCTAAATTACTTCGGCTATTCTAAATCATCACCAACTAACCCTTACCACAACAAACTAAACCCAATTACTTTTAAAGTACAAAAAAATGCTACTAACCATAGCAAACTATGCCAAACTCACCTAAATTACTTCGGCAACCATAAATCATCACCAACTATACCTTACCACAACAAACTAAACCCAATCACTTTTAAATTACAAAAAAATGCTACTAACCATAGCAAACTATGCCAAACTCACCTAAATTACTTCGGCTGTCAAAAATCACCCCAAACTACACTTTACAGCAACAAACTAAGCCCAATCACTTTAAAATTACAAAAAAATGCTAAAAATCATAACAAACTATATCAGAATCACCTAAATTACTTCGGCTACCGTAAATCACCCCCAACTATCTCTTACCACAACAAACCAAACCATATCATCTTAAAATTACAAAAAAAGTTGTACAAATCACAACAAACTATGCCAGACTCACCTAAATTACTTCGGCTACTCTAAATCATCACCAACTAACCCTTACCACAACAAACTAAACCCAATCATTTTTAAATTACAAAAAAATGCTACTAACCATAGCAAACTATGCCAAACTCACCTAAATTATTTCGGCTACCATAAATCATCACCAACTAACCCTTACGACAACAAACTAAACCCAATCACTTTTAAATTACAAAAAAATGCTACTAACCATAGCAAACTATGCCAAACGCACCTAAATTACTTCGGCTATCAAAAATCACCCCCCAACCACACTTTACAGCAACAATCTAAGCCCAATCACTTTAAAATTACAAAAAAATGCTAAAAATCATAACAAACTATACCAGAATCACCTAAATTACTTCGGCTACCGTAAATCACCCCCAACTATCCCTTACCACAACAAACCAAACCATATCATCTTAAAATTACAAAAAAAGTTGTACAAATCATAACAAACTATGCCAGACTCACCTAAATTACTTCGGCTACCCTAAATCATCACCAACTAACCCTTACCACAACAAACTAAGCCCAATCACTTTAAAATTACAAAAAAATGCTAAAAATCATAACAAACTATACCAGAATCACCTAAATTACTTCGGCTACCGTAAATCACCCCCAACTATCCCTTACCACAACAAACCAAACCATATCATCTTAAAATTACAAAAAAAGGTGTACAAATCATAACAAACTATGCCAGACTCACTTAAATTACTTCGGCTACTAACCATAGCAAACTATGCCAAACTCACCTAAATTACTTCGGCTACCATAAATCATCACCAACTAACCCTTACCACAACAAACTAAACCCAATCACTTTTAAATTACAAAAAAATGCTACTAACCATAGCAAACTATGCCAAACTCACCTAAATTACTTCGGCTGTCAAAAATCACCCCAAACTACACTTTACAGCAACAAACTAAGCCCAATCACTTTAGAATAACAAAAAAAAGCTAAAAATGATAACAAACTATATCAGAATCACCTAAATTACTTCGGCTACCGTAAATCACCCCCAACTATCTCTTACCACAACAAACCAAACCATATCATCTTAAAATTACAAAAAAAGTTGTACAAATCACAACAAACTATGCCAGACTCACCTAAATTACTTCGGCTACTCTAAATCATCACCAACTAAACCTTACCACAACAAACAAAGCCCAATCACTTTAAAATTACAAAAAAATGCTAAAAATCATAACAAACTATATCAGAATCACCTAAATTACTTCGGCTACCGTAAATCACCCCCAACTATCTCTTACCACAACAAACCAAACCATATCATCTTAAAATTACAAAAAAAGTTGTACAAATCACAACAAACTATGCCAGACTCACCTAAATTACTTCGGCTACTCTAAATCATCACCAACTAACCCTTACCACAACAAACTAAACCCAATCACTTTTAAATTACAAAAAAATGCTACTAACCATAGCAAACTATGCCAAACTCACCTAAATTACTTCAACTACCATAAATCATCACCAACTAACACTTACCACAACAAACTAAACCCAATCACTTTTAAATTACAAAAAAATGTGCTACTAACCATAGCAAACTATGCCAAACTCACCTAAATTACTTCGGCTATCAAAAATCACCCCCAACTACACTTTACAGCAACAAACTAAGCCCAATCACTTTAAAATTACAAAAAAATGCTAAAAATCATAACAAACTATACCAGAATCACCTAAATTACTTCGGCTACCGTAAATCACCCCCAACTATCCCTTAGCACAACAAACCAAACCATATCATCTTAAAATTACAAAAAAAGGTGTACAAATCATAACAAACTATGCCAGACTCTCCTAAATTACTTCGGCTATTCTAAATCATCACCAACTAACCCTTACCACAACAAACTAAACCCAATCACTTTTAAATTACAAAAAAATGCTACTAACCATAGCAAACTATGCCAAACTTACCTAAATTACTTCGGCTACCATAAATCATCACCAACTAACCCTTACCAAAACAAACTAAACCCAATCACTTTTAAATTACAAAAAAATGCTACTAACCATAGCAAACTATGCCAAACTCACCTAAATAACTTCGGCTACAATAACTCATCACCTACTAACCCATACCACCACAAACTAAACCCAATCAGTTTTAAATTACAAAAAAATGCTACTAACCATAGCAAACTATGCCAAACTCACCTAAATTACTTCGGCTACCATAAATCATCACCAACTAAACCTTACCACAACAAACAAAGCCCAATCACTTTAAAATTACAAAAAAATGCTAAAAATCATAACAAATTATACCAGAATCACGTAAATTACTTCGGCTACCGTAAATCACCCCCAACTATCCCTTACCACAACAAACCAAACCATATCATCTTAAAATTACAAAAAAAGGTGTACAAATCATAACAAACTATGCCAGACTCACCTAAATTACTTCGGCTACTCTAAATCATCACCAACTAACCCTTACCACAACAAACTAAACCCAATCACTTTTAAATTACAAAAAAATGCTACTAACCATAGCAAACTATGCCAAACTAACCTAAATTACTTCGGCTACCATAAATCATCACCAACTAACCCTTACCACAACAAACTAAACCCAATCACTTTTAAATTACAAAAAAATGCTACTAACCATAGCAAACTATGCCAAACTCACCTAAATTACTTCGGCTATCAAAAATCACCCCCCAACTACACTTTACAGCAACAAACTAAGCCCAATCACTTTAAAATTACAAAAAAATGCTAAAAATCATAACAAACTATACCAGAATCACCTAAATTACTTCGGCTACCGTAAATCACAGCCAACTATCCCTTACCACAACAAACCAAACCATATCATCTTAAAATTACAAAAAAAGGTGTACAACTCACCTAAATTACTTCGGCTATCAAAAATCACCCGCAACTACACTTTACAGCAACAAACTAAGCCCAATCACTTTAAAATTACAAAAAATGCTAAAAATCATAAGAAGCTATACCAGAATCACCTAAATTACTTCGGCTACCGTAAATCACCCCCAACTATCCCTTACCACAACAAACCAAACTATATCATCTTAAAATTACAAAAAAAGGTGTACAAATCATAACAAACTATGCCAGACTCACCTAAATTACTTCGGCTACTCTAAGTCATCACCAACTAACCCTTACCACAACAAACTAAACCCAATCACTTTTAAATTAGAAAAAAATGCTACTAACCATAGCAAACTATGCCAAACTCATCTAAATTACTTCGGCTATCAAAAATCACCCCCAACTACACTTTACAGCAACAAACTAAGCCCAATCACTTTAAAATTACAAAAAAATGCTAAAAATCACAACAAACTATACCAGAATCACCTAAATTACTTCGGCTACCGTAAATCACCCCCAACTATCCCTTACCACAACAAACCAAACCATATCATCTTAAAATTACAAAAAAAGGTGTACAACTCACCTAAATTACTTCGGCTATCAAAAATCACCCGCAACTACACTTTACAGCAACAAACTAAGCCCAATCACTTTAAAATTACAAAAAAATGCTAAAAATCATAAGAAGCTATACCAGAATCACGTAAATTACTTCGGCTACCGTAAATCACCCCCAACTATCCCTTACCACAACAAACCAAACCATATCATCTTAAAATTACAAAAAAGGTGTACAACTCACCTAAATTACTTCGGCTATCAAAAATCACCCGCAACTACACTTTACAGCAACAAACTAAGCCCAATCACTTTAAAATTACAAAAAAATGCTAAAAATCATAAGAAGCTATACCAGAATCACCTAAATTACTTCGGCTACCGTAAATCACCCCCAACTATCCCTTACCACAACAAACCAAACCATATCATCTTAAAATTACAAAAAAAGGTGTACAAATCATAACAAACTATGCCAGACTCACCTAAATTACTTCGGCTACTCTAAATCATCACCAACTAACCCTTACCACAACAAACTAAACCCAATCACTTTTAAATTACAAAAAAATGCTACTAACCATAGCAAACTATGCCAAACTAACCTAAATTACTTCGGCTACCATAAATCATCGCCAACTAACCCTTACCACAACAAACTAAACCCAATCACTTTTAAATTACAAAAAAATGCTACTAACCATAGCAAACTATGCCAAACTCACCTAAATTACTTCGGCTATCAAAAATCACCCCCAACTACACTTTACAGCAACAAACTAAGCCCAATCACTTTAAAATTACAAAAAAATGCTAAAAATCATAACAAACTATACCAGAATCACCTAAATTACTTCGGCTACCGTAAATCACCCCCAACTATCCCTTACCACAACAAACCAAACCATATCATCTTAAAATTACAAAAAAAGGTGTACAACTCACCTAAATTACTTCGGCTATCAAAAATCACCCGCAACTACACTTTACAGCAACAAACTAAGCCCAATCACTTTAAAATTACAAAAAAATGCTAAAAATCATAAGAAGCTATACCAGAATCACCTAAATTACTTCGGCTACCGTAAATCACCCCCAACTATCCCTTACCACAACAAACCAAACTATATCATCTTAAAATTACAAAAAAAGGTGTACAAATCATAACAAACTATGCCAGACTCACCTAAATTACTTCGGCTACTCTAAATCATCACCAACTAACCCTTACCACAACAAACTAAACCCAGTCACTTTTAAATTAAAAAAAAATTCTACTAACCATAGCAAACTATGCCAAACTCATCTAAATTACTGCGGCTATCAAAAATCACCCCCAACTACACTTTACAGCAACAAACTAAGCCCAATCACTTTAAAATTACAAAAAAATGCTAAAAATCATAACAAACTATACCAGAATCACCTAAATTACTTCGGCTACCGTAAATCACCCCCAACTATCCCTTACCACAACAAACCAAACCATATCATCTTAAAATTACAAAAAAAGGTGTACAACTCACCTAAAATACTTCGGCTATCAAAAATCACCCGCAACTACACTTTACAGCAACAAACTAAGCCCAATCACTTTAAAATAACAAAAAAAAGCTAAAAATCATAACAAACTATATCAGAATCACCTAAATTACTTCGGCTACCGTAAATCACCCCCAACTATCTCTTACCACAACAAACCAAACTATATCATCTTAAAATTACAAAAAAAGGTGTACAAATCACAACAAACTATGCCAGACTCACCTAAATTACTTCGGCTACTCTAAATCATCACCAACTAAACCTTACCACAACAAACAAAGCCCAATCACTTTAAAATTACAAAAAAATGCTAAAAATCATAACAAACTATATCAGAATCACCTAAATTACTTCGGCTACCGTAAATCACCCCCAACTATCTCTTACCACAACAAACCAAACCATATCATCTTAAAATTACAAAAAAAGTTGTACAAATCACAACAAACTATACCAGACTCACCTAAATTACTTCGGCTACTCTAAATCATCACCAACTAACCCTTACCACAACAAACTAAACCCAATCACTTTTAAATTACAAAAAAATGCTACTAACTATAGCAAACTATGCCAAACTCACTTAATTACTTCAACTACCATAAATCATCACCAACTAACACTTACCACAACAAACTAAACCCAATCACTTTTAAATTACAAAAAAATGTGCTACTAACCATAGCAAACTATGCCAAACTCACCTAAATTACTTCGGCTAACAAAAATCACCCCAAACTACACTTTACAGCAACAAACTAAGCCCAATCACTTTAAAATTACAAAAAAGTGCTAAAAATCATAACAAACTATATCAGAATCACCTAAATTACTTCGGCTACCGTAAATCACCCCCAACTATCCCTTAGCACAACAAACCAAACTATATCATCTTAAAATTACAAAAAAAGGTGTACAAATCATAACAAACTATGCCAGACTCTCCTAAATTACTTCGGCTATTCTAAATCATCACCAACTAACCCTTACCACAACAAACTAAACCCAATCACTTTTAAATTACAAAAAAATGCTACTAACCATAGCAAACTATGCCAAACTTACCTAAATTACTTCGGCTACCATAAATCATCACCAACTAAACCTTACCACAACAAACAAAGCCCAATCACTTTAAAATTACAAAAAAATGCTAAAAATCATAACAAACTATATCAGAATCACCTAAATTACTTCGGCTACCGTAAATCACCCCCAACTATCTCTTACCACAACAAACCAAACCATATCATCTTAAAATTACAAAAAAAGTTGTACAAATCACAACAAACTATACCAGACTCACCTAAATTACTTCGGCTACTCTAAGTCATCACCAACTAACCCTTACCACAACAAACTAAACCCAATCACTTTTAAATTAGAAAAAAATGCTACTAACCATAGCAAACTATGCCAAACTCATCTAAATTACTTCGGCTATCAAAAATCACCCCCAACTACACTTTACAGCAACAAACTAAGCCCAATCACTTTAAAATTACAAAAAAATGCTAAAAATCATAACAAACTATACCAGAATCACCTAAATTACTTCGGCTACCGTAAATCACCCCCAACTATCCCTTACCACAACAAACCAAACCATATCATCTTAAAATTACAAAAAAAGGTGTACAACTCACCTAAATTACTTCGGCTATCAAAAATCACCCGCAACTACACTTTACAGCAACAAACTAAGCCCAATCACTTTAAAATTACAAAAAAATGCTAAAAATCATAAGAAGCTATACCAGAATCACGTAAATTACTTCGGCTACCGTAAATCACCCCCAACTATCCCTTACCACAACAAACCAAACCATATCATCTTAAAATTACAAAAAAAGGTGTACAAATCATAACAAACTATGCCAGACTCACCTAAATTACTTCGGCTACTCTAAATCATCACCAACTAACCCTTACCACAACAAACTAAACCCAATCACTTTTAAATTACAAAAAAATGCTACTAACCATAGCAAACTATGCCAAACTAACCTAAATTACTTCGGCTACCATAAATCATCACCAACTAACCCTTACCACAACAAACTAAACCCAATCACTTTTAAATTACAAAAAAATGCTACTAACCATAGCAAACTATGCCAAACTCACCTAAATTACCTCGGCTATCAAAAATCACCCCCAACTACACTTTACAGCAACAAACTAAGCCCAATCACTTTAAAATTACAAAAAAATGCTAAAAATCATAACAAACTATACCAGAATCACCTAAATTACTTCGGCTACCGTAAATCACCCCCAACTATCCCTTACCACAACAAACCAAACCATATCATCTTAAAATTACAAAAAAAGGTATACAACTCACCTAAATTACTTCGGCTATCAAAAATCACCCGCAACTACACTTTACAGCAACAAACTAAGCCCAATCACTTTAAAATTACAAAAAAATGCTAAAAATCATAAGAAGCTATACCAGAATCACCTAAATTACTTCGGCTACCGTAAATCACCCCCAACTATCCCTTACCACAACAAACCAAACTATATCATCTTAAAATTACAAAAAAAGGTGTACAAATCATAACAAACTATGCCAGACTCACCTAAATTACTTCGGCTACTCTAAATCATCACCAACTAACCCTTACCACAACAAACTAAACCCAATCACTTTTAAATTAGAAAAAAATGCTACTAACTATAGCAAACTATGCCAAACTCATCTAAATTACTTCGGCTATCAAAAATCACCCCCAACTACACTTTACAGCAACAAACTAAGCCCAATCACTTTAAAATTACAAAAAAATGCTAAAAATCATAACAAACTATACCAGAATCACCTAAATTACTTCGGCTACCGTAAATCACCCCCAACTATCCCTTACCACAACAAACCATACCATATCATCTTAAAATTACAAAAAAAGGTGTACAACTCACCTAAATTACTTCGGCTATCAAAAATCACCCGCAACTACACTTTACAGCAACAAACTAAGCCCAATCACTTTAAAATTACAAAAAAATGCTAAAAATCATAAGAAGCTATACCAGAATCACCTAAATTACTTCGGCTACCGTAAATCACCCCCAACTATCCCTTACCACAACAAACCAAACTATATCATCTTAAAATTACAAAAAAAGGTGTACAAATCATAACAAACTATGCCAGACTCACCTAAATTACTTCGGCTACTCTAAATCATCACCAACTAACTCTTACCACAACAAACTAAACCCAATCACTTTTAAATTAGAAAAAAATGCTACTAACCATAGAAAACTATGCCAAACTCATCTAAATTACTTCGGCTATCAAAAATCACCCCCAACTACACTTTACAGCAACAAACTAAGCCCAATCACTTTAAAATTACAAAAAAATGCTAAAAATCATAACAAACTATACCAGAATCACCTAAATTACTTCGGCTACCGTAAATCACCCCCAACTATCCCTTACCACAACAAACCAACCCATATCATCTTAAAATTACAAAAAAAGGTGTACAAATCATAACAAACTATGCCGGACTCACCTAAATTACTTCGGCTACTCTAAATCGTCACCAACTAACCCTTACCACAACAAACTAAACCCAATCACTTTTAAATTACAAAAAAATGCTACTAACCATTGCAAACTATGCCAAACTCACCTAAATTACTTCGGCTACCATAAATCATCACCAACTAACACTTACCGCAACAAATTAAACCCAATCACTTTTAAATTACAAAAAAATGCTACTAACCATAGCAAACTATGTCAAACTCACCTAAATTACTTCGGCAACCATAAATCATCACCAACTAAACCTTACCACAACAAACTAAACCCAATCACTTTTAAATTACAAAAAAATGCTACTAACCATAGCAAACTATGCCAAACGCACCTAAATTACTTCGGCTATCAAAAATCACCCCCCAACTACACTTTACAGCAACAATATAAGCCCAATCACTTTAAAATTACAAAAAAAATGCTAAAAATCATAACAAACTATACCAGAATCACCTAAATTACTTCGGCTACCGTAAATCACCCCCAACTATCCCTTACCACAACAAACCAAACCATATCATCTTAAAATTACAAAAAAAGGTGTACAAATCATAACAAACTATGCCAGACTCACCTAAATTACTTCGGCTACCCTAAATCATCACCAACTAACCCTTACCACAACAAACTAAACCCAATCACTTTTAAATTACAAAAAAATGCTACTAACCATAGCAAACTCTGCCAAACTCACCTAAATTACTTCGGCTACCATAAATCATCACCAACTAACCCTTACCACAACAAACTAAACCCAATCACTTTACAATTACAAAAAAATGCTACTAACCGTTGCAAACTATGCCAAACTCACCTAAATTAGTTCGGCTATCAAAAATCACCCCCAACTACACTTTACAGCAACAAACTAAGCCCAATCACTCTAAAATTACAAAAAAATGCTAAAAATCATAACAAACTATACCAGAATCACCTAAATTACTTCGGCTACCGTAAATCACCCCCAACTATCCCTTACCACAACAAACCAAACCATATCATCTTAAAATTACAAAAAAAGGTGTACAAATCATAACAAACTATGCCAGACTCACTTAAATTACTTCGGCTACTAACCATAGCAAACTATGCCAAACTCACCTAAATTACTTCGGCTACCATAAATCATCACCAACTATCCCTTACCACAACAAACTAAACCCAATCACTTTTAAATTACAAAAAAATGCTACTAACCATAGCAAACTATGCCAAACTCACCTAAATTACTTCGGCTGTCAAAAATCACCCCAAACTACACTTTACAGCCACAAACTAAGCCCAATCACTTTAAAATTACAAAAAAATGCTAAAAATCATAACAAACTATATCAGAATCACCTAAATTACTTCGGCTACCGTAAATCACCCCCAACTATCTCTTACCACAACAAACCAAACCATATCATCTTAAAATTACAAAAAAAGTTGTACAAATCACAACAAACTATGCCAGACTCACCTAAATTACTTCGGCTACTCTAAATCATCACCAACTAACCCTTACCACAACAAACTAAACCATATCACTTTTAAATTACAAAAAAATGCTACTAACCATAGCAAACTATGCCAAACTCACCTAAATTACTTCGGCTACCATAAATCATCACCAACTAACCCTTACCACAACAAACTAAACCCAATCACTTTTAAATTACAAAAAAATGCTACTAACCATAGCAAACAATGCCAAACTCACCTAAATTATTTCGGCTACCATAAATCATCACCAACTAAACCTTACCACAACAAACAAAGTCCAATCACTTTAAAATTACAAAAAAATGCTAAAAATCATAACAAACTATATAAGAATCACCTAAATTACTTCGGCTACCGTAAATCACCCCCAACTATCTCTTACCACAACAAACCAAACCATATCATCTTAAAATTACAAAAAAAGTTGTACAAATCACAACAAACGATGCCAGACTCACCTAAATTACTTCGGCTACTCTAAATCATCACCAACTAACCCTTACCACAACAAACTAAACCCAATCACTTTTAAATTACAAAAAAATGCTACTAACCATAGCAAAGTATGCCAAACTCACCTAAATTACTTCGGCTACCATAAATCATCACCAACTAACACTTACCACAACAAACTAAACCCAATCACTTTTAAATTACAAAAAAATGTGCTACTAACCATAGCAAACTATGCCAAACTCACCTAAATTACTTCGGCTATCAAAAATCACCCCCAACTACACTTTACAGCAACAAACTAAGCCCAATCATTTTAAAATTACAAAAAAATGCTAAAAATCATAACAAACTATACCAGAATCACCTAAATTACTTCGGCTACCGCAAATCACCCCCAACTATCCCTTAGCACAACAAACCAAACCATATCATCTTAAAATTACAAAAAAAAGGTGTACAAATCATAACAAACTATGCCAGACTCTCCTAAATTACTTCGGCTATTCTAAATCATCACCAACTAACCCTTACCACAACAAACTAAACCCAATCACTTTTAAATTACAAAAAAATGCTACTAACCATAGCAAACTATGCCAAACTTACCTAAATTACTTCGGCTACCATAAATCATCACCAACTAACCCTTACCAAAACAAACTAAACCCAATCACTTTTAAATTACAAAAAAATGCTACTAACCATAGCAAACTATGCCAAACTCACCTAAATAACTTCGGCTACAATAAATCATCACCAACTAACCCTTACCACCACAAACTAAACCCAATCACTTTTAAATTACAAAAAAATGCTACTAACCATAGCAAACTATGCCAAACTCACCTAATTTACTTCGGCTAACATAAATCATCACCAACTAAACCTTACCACTACAAACAAAGCCCAATCACTTTAAAATTACAAAAAAATGCTAAAAATCATAACAAACTATACCAGAATCACGTAAATTACTTCGGCTACCGTAAATCACCCCCAACTATCCCTTACCACAACAAACCAAACCATATCATTTTAAAATTACAAAAAAAGGTGTACAAATCATAACAAACTATGCCAGACTCACCTAAATTACTTCGGCTACTCTAAATCATCACCAACTAACCCTTACCACAACAAACTAAACCCAATCACTTTTAAATTACAAAAAAATGCTACTAACCATAGCAAACTATGCCAAACTAACCTAAATTACTTCGGCTACCATAAATCATCACCAACTAACCCTTACCACAACAAACTAAACCCAATCACTTTTAAATTACAAAAAAATGCTACTAACCATAGCAAACTATGCCAAACTCACCTAAATTACTTCGGCTATCAAAAATCACCCCCAACTACACTTTACAGCAACAAACTAAGCCCAATTACTTTAAAATTACAAAAAAATGCTAAAAATCATAACAAACTATACCAGAATCACCTAAATTACTTCGGCTACCGTAAATCACCCCCAACTATCCCTTACCACAACAAACCAAACCATATAATCTTAAAATTACAAAAAATGGTGTACAACTCACCTAAATTACTTCGGCTATCAAAAATCACCCGCAACTACACTTTACAGCAACAAACTAAGCCCAATCACTTTAAAATTACAAAAAAATGCTAATAATCATAAGAAGCTATACCAGAATCACCTAAATTACTTCGGCTACCGTAAATCACCCCCAACTATCCCTTACCACAACAAACCAAACTATATCATCTTAAAATTACAAAAAAAGATGTACAAATCATAACAAACTATGCCAGACTCACCTAAATTACTTCGGCTACTCTAAATCATCACCAACTAACCCTTACCACAACAAACTAAACCCAATCACTTTTAAATTAGAAATAAATGCTACTAACCATAGCAAACTATGCCAAACTCATCTAAATTACTTCGGCTATCAAAAATCACCCCCAACTACACTTTACAGCAACAAACTAAGCCCAATCACTTTAAAATTACAAAAAAATGCTAAAAATCATAAGAAACTATACCAGAATCACCTAAATTACTTCGGCTACCGTAAATCACCCCTAACTATCCCTTACCACAACAAACCAACCCATATCATCTTAAAATTACAAAAAAAAGTGTACAAATCATAACAAACTATGCCAGACTCACCTAAATTACTTCGGCTACTCTAAATCGTCACCAACTAACCCTTACCACAACAAACTAAACCCAATCACTTTTAAATTACAAAAAAATGCTACTAATCATAGCAAACTATGCCAAACTCACCTAAATTACTTCGGCTACCATAAATCATCACCAACTAACACTTACCGCAACAAATTAAACCCAATCACTTTTAAATTACAAAAAAATGCTACTAACCATAGAAAACTATGCCAAACTCACCTAAATTACTTCGGCTATCAAAAATCACCCCCAACTACACTTTACAGCAACAAACTAAGCCCAATCACTTTAATATTACAAAAAAAATCTAAAAATCATAACAAACTATACCAGAATCACCTAAATTACTTCGGCTACCGTAAATCACTCCCAACTATCCCTTACCACAACAAACCAAACCATATCATCTTAAAATTACAAAAAAAGGTGTACAAATCATAACAAACTATGCCAGACACACCTAAATTACTTCGGCTACTCTAAATCATCACCAACTAACCCTTACCACAACAAATTAAACCCAATCACATTTAAATTACAAAAAAATGCTCCTAACCATAGCAAACTATGCCAAACTCACCTAAATTACTTCGGCTACCATAAATCATCACCAACTATCCCTTACCACAACAAACTAAACCCAATCACTTTTAAATTACAAAAAATGCTACTAACCGTAGCAAACTATGCCAAACTCACCTAAATTACTTCGGCTATCAAAAATCACCCGCAACTACACTTTACAGCAACAAACTAAGCCCAATCATTTTAAAATTACAAAAAAATGCTAAAAATCATAAGAAGCTATACCAGAATCACCTAAATTACTTCGGCTACCGTAAATCACCCCCAACTATCCCTTACCACAACAAACTAAACCCAATCACTTTTAAATTACAAAAAAATGCTACTAACCATAGCAAACTATGCCAAACTCATCTAAATTACTTCGGCTATCAAAAATCACCCCCAACTACACTTTACAGCAACAAACTAAGCCCAATCACTTTAAAATTACAAAAAAATGCTAAAAATCATAACAAACTATACCAGAATCACCTAAATTACTTCGGCTACCGTAAATCACCCCCAACTATCCCTTACCACAACAAACCATACCATATCATCTTAAAATTACAAAAAAAGGTGTACAACTCACCTAAATTACTTCGGCTATCAAAAATCACCCGCAACTACACTTTACAGCAACAAACTAAGCCCAATCACTTTAAAATTACAAAAAAATGCTAAAAATCATAAGAAGCTATACCAGAATCACCTAAATTAATTCGGCTACCGTAAATCACCCCCAACTATCCCTTACCACAACAAACCAAACTATATCATCTTAAAATTACAAAAAAAGGTGTACAAATCATAACAAACTATGCCAGACTCACCTAAATTACTTCGGCTACTCTAAATCATCACCAACTAACCCTTACCACAACAAACTAAACCCAATCACTTTTAAATTAGAAAAAAATGCTACTAACCATAGAAAACTATGCCAAACTCATCTAAATTACTTCGGCTATCAAAAATCACCCCCAACTACACTTTACAGCAACAAACTAAGCCCAATCACTTTAAAATTACAAAAAAATGCTAAAAATCATAACAAACTATACCAGAATCACCTAAATTACTTCGGCTACCGTAAATCACCCCTAACTATCCCTTACCACAACAAACCAACCCATATCATCTTAAAATTACAAAAAAAGGTGTACAAATCATAACAAACTATGCCGGACTCACCTAAATTACTTCGGCTACTCTAAATCGTCACCAACTAACCCTTACCACAACAAACTAAACCCAATCACTTTTAAATTACAAAAAAATGCTACTAACCATTGCAAACTATGCCAAACTCACCTAAATTACTTCGGCTACCATAAATCATCACCAACTAACACTTACCGCAACAAATTAAACCCAATCACTTTTAAATTACAAAAAAATGCTACTAACCAGAGCAAACTATGTCAAACTCACCTAAATTACTTCGGCAACCATAAATCATCACCAACTAAACCTTACCACAACAAACTAAACCCAATCACTTTTAAATTACAAAAAAATGCTACTAACCATAGCAAACTATGCCAAACGCACCTAAATTACTTCGGCTATCAAAAATCACCCCCCAACTACACTTTACAGCAACAATATAAGCCCAATCACTTTAAAATTACAAAAAAAATGCTAAAAATCATAACAAACTATACCAGAATCACCTAAATTACTTCGGCTACCGTAAATCACCCCCAACTATCCCTTACCACAACAAACCAAACCATATCATCTTAAAATTACAAAAAAAGGTGTACAAATCATAACAAACTATGCCAGACTCACCTAAATTACTTCGGCTACCCTAAATCATCACCAACTAACCCTTACCACAACAAACTAAACCCAATCACTTTTAAATTACAAAAAAATGCTACTAACCATAGCAAACTCTGCCAAACTCACCTAAATTACTTCGGCTACCATAAATCATCACCAACTAACCCTTACCACAACAAACTAAACCCAATCACTTTACAATTACAAAAAAATGCTACTAACCGTTGCAAACTATGCCAAACTCACCTAAATTAGTTCGGCTATCAAAAATCACCCCCAACTACACTTTACAGCAACAAACTAAGCCCAATCACTCTAAAATTACAAAAAAATGCTAAAAATCATAACAAACTATACCAGAATCACCTAAATTACTTCGGCTACCGTAAATCACCCCCAACTATCCCTTACCACAACAAACCAAACCATATCATCTTAAAATTACAAAAAAAGGTGTACAAATCATAACAAACTATGCCAGACTCACTTAAATTACTTCGGCTACTAACCATAGCAAACTATGCCAAACTCACCTAAATTACTTCGGCTACCATAAATCATCACCAACTAACCCTTACCACAACAAACTAAACCCAATCACTTTTAAATTACAAAAAAATGCTACTAACCATAGCAAACTATGCCAAACTCACCTAAATTACTTCGGCTGTCAAAAATCACCCCAAACTACACTTTACAGCCACAAACTAAGCCCAATCACTTTAAAATTACAAAAAAATGCTAAAAATCATAACAAACTATATCAGAATCACCTAAATTACTTCGGCTACCGTAAATCACCCCCAACTATCCCTTACCACAACAAACCAAACCATATCATCTTAAAATTACAAAAAAAGGTGTACAAATCATAACAAACTATGCCAGACTCACTTAAATTACTTCGGCTACTAACCATAGCAAACTATGCCAAACTCACCTAAATTACTTCGGCTACCATAAATCATCACCAACTAACCCTTACCACAACAAACTAAACCCAATCACTTTTAAATTACAAAAAAATGCTACTAACCATAGCAAACTATGCCAAACTCACCTAAATTACTTCGGCTGTCAAAAATCACCCCAAACTACACTTTACAGCCACAAACTAAGCCCAATCACTTTAAAATTACAAAAAAATGCTAAAAATCATAACAAACTATATCAGAATCACCTAAATTACTTCGGCTACCGTAAATCACCCCCAACTATCTCTTACCACAACAAACCAAACCATATCATCTTAAAATTACAAAAAAAGTTGTACAAATCACAACAAACTATGCCAGACTCACCTAAATTACTTCGGCTACTCTAAATCATCACCAACTAACCCTTACCACAACAAACTAAACCCAATCACTTTTAAATTACAAAAAAATGCTACTAACCATAGCAAACTATGCCAAACTCACCTAAATTACTTCGGCTACCATAAATCATCACCAACTAACACTTACCACAACAAACTAAACCCAATCACTTTTAAATTACAAAAAAATGTGCTACTAACCATAGCAAACTATGCCAAACTCACCTAAATTACTTCGGCTATCAAAAATCACCCCCAACTACACTTTACAGCAACAAACTAAGCCCAATCACTTTAAAATTACAAAAAAATGCTAAAAATCATAACAAACTATACCAGAATCACCTAAATTACTTCGGCTACCGCAAATCACCCCCAACTATCCCTTAGCACAACAAACCAAACCATATCATCTTAAAATTACAAAAAAAAGGTGTACAAATCATAACAAACTATGCCAGACTCTCCTAAATTACTTCGGCTATTCTAAATCATCACCAACTAACCCTTACCACAACAAACTAAACCCAATCACTTTTAAATTACAAAAAAATGCTACTAACCATAGCAAACTATGCCAAACTTACCTAAATTACTTCGGCTACCATAAATCATCACCAACTAACCCTTACCAAAACAAACTAAACCCAATCACTTTTAAATTACAAAAAAATGCTACTAACCATAGCAAACTATGCCAAACTCACCTAAATAACTTCGGCTACAATAAATCATCACCAACTAACCCTTACCACCACAAACTAAACCCAATCACTTTTAAATTACAAAAAAATGCTACTAACCATAGCAAACTATGCCAAACTCACCTAATTTACTTCGGCTAACATAAATCATCACCAACTAAACCTTACCACTACAAACAAAGCCCAATCACTTTAAAATTACAAAAAAATGCTAAAAATCATAACAAACTATACCAGAATCACGTAAATTACTTCGGCTACCGTAAATCACCCCCAACTATCCCTTACCACAACAAACCAAACCATATCATTTTAAAATTACAAAAAAAGGTGTACAAATCATAACAAACTATGCCAGACTCACCTAAATTACTTCGGCTACTCTAAATCATCACCAACTAACCCTTACCACAACAAACTAAACCCAATCACTTTTAAATTACAAAAAAATGCTACTAACCATAGCAAACTATGCCAAACTAACCTAAATTACTTCGGCTACCATAAATCATCACCAACTAACCCTTACCACAACAAACTAAACCCAATCACTTTTAAATTACAAAAAAATGCTACTAACCATAGCAAACTATGCCAAACTCACCTAAATTACTTCGGCTATCAAAAATCACCCCCAACTACACTTTACAGCAACAAACTAAGCCCAATCACTTTAAAATTACAAAAAAATGCTAAAAATCATAACAAACTATACCAGAATCACCTAAATTACTTCGGCTACCGTAAATCACCCCCAACTATCCCTTACCACAACAAACCAAACCATATCATCTTAAAATTACAAAAAATGGTGTACAACTCACCTAAATTACTTCGGCTATCAAAAATCACTCGCAACTACACTTTACAGCAACAAACTAAGCCCAATCACTTTAAAATTACAAAAAAATGCTAAAAATCATAAGAAGCTATACCAGAATCACCTAAATTACTTCGGCTACCGTAAATCACCCCCAACTATCCCTTACCACAACAAACCAAACTATATCATCTTAAAATTACAAAAAAAGATGTACAAATCATAACAAACTATGCCAGACTCACCTAAATTACTTCGGCTACTCTAAATCATCACCAACTAACCCTTACCACAACAAACTAAACCCAATCACTTTTAAATTAGAAATAAATGCTACTAACCATAGCAAACTATGCCAAACTCATCTAAATTACTTCGGCTATCAAAAATCACCCCCAACTACACTTTACAGCAACAAACTAAGCCCAATCACTTTAAAATTACAAAAAAATGCTAAAAATCATAACAAACTATACCAGAATCACCTAAATTACTTCGGCTACCGTAAATCACCCCTAACTATCCCTTACCACAACAAACCAACCCATATCATCTTAAAATTACAAAAAAAAGTGTACAAATCATAACAAACTATGCCAGACTCACCTAAATTACTTCGGCTACTCTAAATCGTCACCAACTAACCCTTACCACAACAAACTAAACCCAATCACTTTTAAATTACAAAAAAATGCTACTAACCATAGCAAACTATGCGAAACTCACCTAAATTACTTCGGCTACCATAAATCATCACCAACTAACACTTACCGCAACAAATTAAACCCAATCACTTTTAAATTACAAAAAAATGCTACTAACCATAGAAAACTATGCCAAACTCACCTAAATTACTTCGGCTATCAAAAATCACCCCCAACTACACTTTACAGCAACAAACTAAGCCCAATCACTTTAATATTACAAAAAAAATCTAAAAATCATAACAAACTATACCAGAATCACCTAAATTACTTCGGCTACCGTAAATCACTCCCAACTATCCCTTACCACAACAAACCAAACCATATCATCTTAAAATTACAAAAAAAGGTGTACAAATCATAACAAACTATGCCAGACACACCTAAATTACTTCGGCTACTCTAAATCATCACCAACTAACCCTTACCACAACAAATTAAACCCAATCACATTTAAATTACAAAAAAATGCTCCTAACCATAGCAAACTATGCCAAACTCACCTAAATTACTTCGGCTACCATAAATCATCACCAACTATCCCTTACCACAACAAACTAAACCCAATCACTTTTAAATTACAAAAAATGCTACTAACCGTAGCAAACTATGCCAAACTCACCTAAATTACTTCGGCTATCAAAAATCACCCGCAACTACACTTTACAGCAACAAACTAAGCCCAATCATTTTAAAATTACAAAAAAATGCTAAAAATCATAAGAAGCTATACCAGAATCACCTAAATTACTTCGGCTAACGTAAATCACCCCCAACTATCCCTTACCACAACAAACCAAACTATATCATCTTAAAATTACAAAAAAAGGTGTACAAATCATAACAAACTATCCCAGACTCACCTAAATTACTTCGGCTACTCTAAATCATCACCAACTAACCCTTACCACAACAAACAAAACCCAATTACTTTTAAATTACAAAAAAATGCTACTAACTATAGCAAACTATGCCAAACTCATCTAAATTACTTCGGCTATCAAAAATCACCCCCAACTACACTTTACAGCAACAAACTAAGCCCAATCACTTTAAAATTACAAAAAAATGCTAAAAATCATAACAAACTATACCAGAATCACCTAAATTACTTCGGCTACCGTAAATCACCCCCAACTATCCCTTACCACAACAAACCAAACTATATCATCTTAAAATTACAAAAAAAGGTGTACAAATCATAACAAACTATGCCAGACACACCTAAATTACTTCGGCTACTCTAAATCATCACCAACTAACCCTTACCACAACAAATTAAACCCAATCACATTTAAATTACAAAAAAATGCTCCTAACCATAGCAAACTATGCCAAACTCACCTAAATTACTTCGGCTACCATAAATCATCACCAACTAACCCTTACCAAAACAAACTAAACCCAATCACTTTTAAATTACAAAAAAATGCTACTAACCATAGCAAACTATGCCAAACTCACCTAAATTACTTCGGCTATCAAAAATCACCCCCAACTACACTTTACAGCAACAAACTAAGCCCAATCACTTAAAAATTACAAAAAAATGCTAAAAATCATAACAAACTATACCAGAATCACCTAAATTACTTCGGCTACCGTAAATCACCCCCAACTATCCCTTACCACAACAAACCAAACCATATCATCTTAAAATTACAAAAAAAATTGCACAAATCATAACAAATTATGCCAGACTCACCTAAATTACTTTTTCTACCCTAAATTATCACCAACTAACCCTTACCACAACAAACTAAACCCAATCACTTTTAAATTACAAAAAAATGCTACTAACCATAGCAAACTATGCCAAACTCACATAAATTACTTCGGCTACCCTAAATCATCACCAACTATCCCTTATCACAACAAACTAAACCCAATCACTTTTAAATTACAAAAAAATGCTACTAACCATAGCAAACTATGCCAAACTCACATAAATTACTTCGGCTACCCTAAATCATCACCAACTAACCCTTACCAAAACAAACTAAACCCAATTACTTTTAAATTACAAAAAAATGCTACTAACCATAGAAAACTATGCCAAACTCACCTAAATTACTTCGGCTACCCTAAATCATCACCAACTAACCCTTACCACAACAAACTAAACCCAATCACTTTTAAATTACAAAAAAATGCTACTAACCATAGCAAACTATGCCAAATTCACCTAAATTACTTTGGCTATCAAAAATCACCCCCAACTACACTTTACAGCAACAAACTAAGCCCAATCACTTTAAAATTACAAAAAATGCTAAAAATCATAAGAAGCTATACCAGAATCACCTAAATTACTTCGGCTACCGTAAATCACCCCCAACTATCCCTTACCACAACAAACCAAACTATATCATCTTAAAATTACAAAAAAAGGTGTACAAATCATAACAAACTATGCCAGACACATCCTAAATTACTTCGGCTACTCTAAATCATCACCAACTATATTTTACCACAACAAATTAAACCCAATCACATTTAAATTACAAAAAAATGCTCCTAACCATAGCAAACTATGCCAAACTCACCTAAATTACTTCGGCTACCATAAATCATCACCAACTATCCCTTACCACATCAAACTAAACCCAATCACTTTCAAATTATAAAAAATGCTACTAACCATAGCAAACTATGCCAAACTCACCTAAATTACTTCGGCTATCAAAAATCACCCCCAACTACACTTTACAGCAACAAACTAAGCCCAATCACTTTAAAATTACAAAAAAATGCTAAAAATCATAACAAACTATACCAGAATCACCTAAATTACTTCGGCTACCGTAAATCACCCCTAACTATCCCTTACCACAACAAACCAACCCATATCATCTTAAAATTACAAAAAAAGGTGTACAAATCATAACAAACTATGCCGGACTCACCTAAATTACTTCGGCTACTCTAAATCGTCACCAACTAACCCTTACCACAACAAACTAAACCCAATCACTTTTAAATTACAAAAAAATGCTACTAACCATTGCAAACTATGCCAAACTCACCTAAATTACTTCGGCTACCATAAATCATCACCAACTAACACTTACCGCAACAAATTAAACCCAATCACTTTTAAATTACAAAAAAATGCTACTAACCATAGCAAACTATGTCAAACTCACCTAAATTACTTCGGCAACCATAAATCATCACCAACTAAACCTTACCACAACAAACTAAACCCAATCACTTTTAAATTACAAAAAAATGCTACTAACCATAGCAAACTATGCCAAACGCACCTAAATTACTTCGGCTATCAAAAATCACCCCCCAACTACACTTTACAGCAACAATATAAGCCCAATCACTTTAAAATTACAAAAAAAATGCTAAAAATCATAACAAACTATACCAGAATCACCTAAATTACTTCGGCTACCGTAAATCACCCCCAACTATCCCTTACCACAACAAACCAAACCATATCATCTTAAAATTACAAAAAAAGGTGTACAAATCATAACAAACTATGCCAGACTCACCTAAATTACTTCGGCTACCCTAAATCATCACCAACTAACCCTTACCACAACAAACTAAACCCAATCACTTTTAAATTACAAAAAAATGCTACTAACCATAGCAAACTCTGCCAAACTCACCTAAATTACTTCGGCTACCATAAATCATCACCAACTAACCCTTACCACAACAAACTAAACCCAATCACTTTACAATTACAAAAAAATGCTACTAACCGTTGCAAACTATGCCAAACTCACCTAAATTAGTTCGGCTATCAAAAATCACCCCCAACTACACTTTACAGCAACAAACTAAGCCCAATCACTCTAAAATTACAAAAAAATGCTAAAAATCATAACAAACTATACCAGAATCACCTAAATTACTTCGGCTACCGTAAATCACCCCCAACTATCCCTTACCACAACAAACCAAACCATATCATCTTAAAATTACAAAAAAAGGTGTACAAATCATAACAAACTATGCCAGACTCACTTAAATTACTTCGGCTACTAACCATAGCAAACTATGCCAAACTCACCTAAATTACTTCGGCTACCATAAATCATCACCAACTAACCCTTACCACAACAAACTAAACCCAATCACTTTTAAATTACAAAAAAATGCTACTAACCATAGCAAACTATGCCAAACTCACCTAAATTACTTCGGCTGTCAAAAATCACCCCAAACTACACTTTACAGCCACAAACTAAGCCCAATCACTTTAAAATTACAAAAAAATGCTAAAAATCATAACAAACTATATCAGAATCACCTAAATTACTTCGGCTACCGTAAATCACCCCCAACTATCCCTTACCACAACAAACCAAACCATATCATCTTAAAATTACAAAAAAAGGTGTACAAATCATAACAAACTATGCCAGACTCACTTAAATTACTTCGGCTACTAACCATAGCAAACTATGCCAAACTCACCTAAATTACTTCGGCTACCATAAATCATCACCAACTAACCCTTACCACAACAAACTAAACCCAATCACTTTTAAATTACAAAAAAATGCTACTAACCATAGCAAACTATGCCAAACTCACCTAAATTACTTCGGCTGTCAAAAATCACCCCAAACTACACTTTACAGCCACAAACTAAGCCCAATCACTTTAAAATTACAAAAAAATGCTAAAAATCATAACAAACTATATCAGAATCACCTAAATTACTTCGGCTACCGTAAATCACCCCCAACTATCTCTTACCACAACAAACCAAACCATATCATCTTAAAATTACAAAAAAAGTTGTACAAATCACAACAAACTATGCCAGACTCACCTAAATTACTTCGGCTACTCTAAATCATCACCAACTAACCCTTACCACAACAAACTAAACCCAATCACTTTTAAATTACAAAAAAATGCTACTAACCATAGCAAACTATGCCAAACTCACCTAAATTACTTCGGCTACCATAAATCATCACCAACTAACACTTACCACAACAAACTAAACCCAATCACTTTTAAATTACAAAAAAATGTGCTACTAACCATAGCAAACTATGCCAAACTCACCTAAATTACTTCGGCTATCAAAAATCACCCCCAACTACACTTTACAGCAACAAACTAAGCCCAATCACTTTAAAATTACAAAAAAATGCTAAAAATCATAACAAACTATACCAGAATCACCTAAATTACTTCGGCTACCGCAAATCACCCCCAACTATCCCTTAGCACAACAAACCAAACCATATCATCTTAAAATTACAAAAAAAAGGTGTACAAATCATAACAAACTATGCCAGACTCTCCTAAATTACTTCGGCTATTCTAAATCATCACCAACTAACCCTTACCACAACAAACTAAACCCAATCACTTTTAAATTACAAAAAAATGCTACTAACCATAGCAAACTATGCCAAACTTACCTAAATTACTTCGGCTACCATAAATCATCACCAACTAACCCTTACCAAAACAAACTAAACCCAATCACTTTTAAATTACAAAAAAATGCTACTAACCATAGCAAACTATGCCAAACTCACCTAAATAACTTCGGCTACAATAAATCATCACCAACTAACCCTTACCACCACAAACTAAACCCAATCACTTTTAAATTACAAAAAAATGCTACTAACCATAGCAAACTATGCCAAACTCACCTAATTTACTTCGGCTAACATAAATCATCACCAACTAAACCTTACCACTACAAACAAAGCCCAATCACTTTAAAATTACAAAAAAATGCTAAAAATCATAACAAACTATACCAGAATCACGTAAATTACTTCGGCTACCGTAAATCACCCCCAACTATCCCTTACCACAACAAACCAAACCATATCATTTTAAAATTACAAAAAAAGGTGTACAAATCATAACAAACTATGCCAGACTCACCTAAATTACTTCGGCTACTCTAAATCATCACCAACTAACCCTTACCACAACAAACTAAACCCAATCACTTTTAAATTACAAAAAAATGCTACTAACCATAGCAAACTATGCCAAACTAACCTAAATTACTTCGGCTACCATAAATCATCACCAACTAACCCTTACCACAACAAACTAAACCCAATCACTTTTAAATTACAAAAAAATGCTACTAAACATAGCAAACTATGCCAAACTCACCTAAATTACTTCGGCTATCAAAAATCACCCCCAACTACACTTTACAGCAACAAACTAAGCCCAATCACTTTAAAATTACAAAAAAATGCTAAAAATCATAACAAACTATACCAGAATCACCTAAATTACTTCGGCTACCGTAAATCACCCCCAACTATCCCTTACCACAACAAACCAAACCATATCATCTTAAAATTACAAAAAATGGTGTACAACTCACCTAAATTACTTCGGCTATCAAAAATCACCCGCAACTACACTTTACAGCAACAAACTAAGCCCAATCACTTTAAAATTACAAAAAAATGCTAAAAATCATAAGAAGCTATACCAGAATCACCTAAATTACTTCGGCTACCGTAAATCACCCCCAACTATCCCTTACCACAACAAACCAAACTATATCATCTTAAAATTACAAAAAAAGATGTACAAATCATAACAAACTATGCCAGACTCACCTAAATTACTTCGGCTACTCTAAATCATCACCAACTAACCCTTACCACAACAAACTAAACCCAATCACTTTTAAATTAGAAATAAATGCTACTAACCATAGCAAACTATGCCAAACTCATCTAAATTACTTCGGCTATCAAAAATCACCCCCAACTACACTTTACAGCAACAAACTAAGCCCAATCACTTTAAAATTACAAAAAAATGCTAAAAATCATAACAAACTATACCAGAATCACCTAAATTACTTCGGCTACCGTAAATCACCCCTAACTATCCCTTACCACAACAAACCAACCCATATCATCTTAAAATTACAAAAAAAAGTGTACAAATCATAACAAACTATGCCAGACTCACCTAAATTACTTCGGCTACTCTAAATCGTCACCAACTAACCCTTACCACAACAAACTAAACCCAATCACTTTTAAATTACAAAAAAATGCTACTAACCATAGCAAACTATGCCAAACTCACCTAAATTACTTCGGCTACCATAAATCATCACCAACTAACACTTACCGCAACAAATTAAACCCAATCACTTTTAAATTACAAAAAAATGCTACTAACCATAGAAAACTATGCCAAACTCACCTAAATTACTTCGGCTATCAAAAATCACCCCCAACTACACTTTACAGCAACAAACTAAGCCCAATCACTTTAATATTACAAAAAAAATCTAAAAATCATAACAAACTATACCAGAATCACCTAAATTACTTCGGCTACCGTAAATCACTCCCAACTATCCCTTACCACAACAAACCAAACCATATCATCTTAAAATTACAAAAAAAGGTGTACAAATCATAACAAACTATGCCAGACACACCTAAATTACTTCGGCTACTCTAAATCATCACCAACTAACCCTTACCACAACAAATTAAACCCAATCACATTTAAATTACAAAAAAATGCTCCTAACCATAGCAAACTATGCCAAACTCACCTAAATTACTTCGGCTACCATAAATCATCACCAACTATCCCTTACCACAACAAACTAAACCCAATCACTTTTAAATTACAAAAAATGCTACTAACCGTAGCAAACTATGCCAAACTCACCTAAATTACTTCGGCTATCAAAAATCACCCGCAACTACACTTTACAGCAACAAACTAAGCCCAATCATTTTAAAATTACAAAAAAATGCTAAAAATCATAAGAAGCTATACCAGAATCACCTAAATTACTTCGGCTAACGTAAATCACCCCCAACTATCCCTTACCACAACAAACCAAACTATATCATCTTAAAATTACAAAAAAAGGTGTACAAATCATAACAAACTATCCCAGACTCACCTAAATTACTTCGGCTACTCTAAATCATCACCAACTAACCCTTACCACAACAAACAAAACCCAATTACTTTTAAATTACAAAAAAATGCTACTAACTATAGCAAACTATGCCAAACTCATCTAAATTACTTCGGCTATCAAAAATCACCCCCAACTACACTTTACAGCAACAAACTAAGCCCAATCACTTTAAAATTACAAAAAAATGCTAAAAATCATAACAAACTATACCAGAATCACCTAAATTACTTCGGCTACCGTAAATCACCCCCAACTATCCCTTACCACAACAAACCAAACTATATCATCTTAAAATTACAAAAAAAGGTGTACAAATCATAACAAACTATGCCAGACACACCTAAATTACTTCGGCTACTCTAAATCATCACCAACTAACCCTTACCACAACAAATTAAACCCAATCACATTTAAATTACAAAAAAATGCTCCTAACCATAGCAAACTATGCCAAACTCACCTAAATTACTTCGGCTACCATAAATCATCACCAACTAACCCTTACCAAAACAAACTAAACCCAATCACTTTTAAATTACAAAAAAATGCTACTAACCATAGCAAACTATGCCAAACTCACCTAAATTACTTCGGCTATCAAAAATCACCCCCAACTACACTTTACAGCAACAAACTAAGCCCAATCACTTAAAAATTACAAAAAAATGCTAAAAATCATAACAAACTATACCAGAATCACCTAAATTACTTCGGCTACCGTAAATCACCCCCAACTATCCCTTACCACAACAAACCAAACCATATCATCTTAAAATTACAAAAAAAATTGCACAAATCATAACAAATTATGCCAGACTCACCTAAATTACTTTTTCTACCCTAAATTATCACCAACTAACCCTTACCACAACAAACTAAACCCAATCACTTTTAAATTACAAAAAAATGCTACTAACCATAGCAAACTATGCCAAACTCACATAAATTACTTCGGCTACCCTAAATCATCACCAACTATCCCTTATCACAACAAACTAAACCCAATCACTTTTAAATTACAAAAAAATGCTACTAACCATAGCAAACTATGCCAAACTCACATAAATTACTTCGGCTACCCTAAATCATCACCAACTAACCCTTACCAAAACAAACTAAACCCAATTACTTTTAAATTACAAAAAAATGCTACTAACCATAGAAAACTATGCCAAACTCACCTAAATTACTTCGGCTACCCTAAATCATCACCAACTAACCCTTACCACAACAAACTAAACCCAATCACTTTTAAATTACAAAAAAATGCTACTAACCATAGCAAACTATGCCAAATTCACCTAAATTACTTTGGCTATCAAAAATCACCCCCAACTACACTTTACAGCAACAAACTAAGCCCAATCACTTTAAAATTACAAAAAATGCTAAAAATCATAAGAAGCTATACCAGAATCACCTAAATTACTTCGGCTACCGTAAATCACCCCCAACTATCCCTTACCACAACAAACCAAACTATATCATCTTAAAATTACAAAAAAAGGTGTACAAATCATAACAAACTATGCCAGACACATCCTAAATTACTTCGGCTACTCTAAATCATCACCAACTATATTTTACCACAACAAATTAAACCCAATCACATTTAAATTACAAAAAAATGCTCCTAACCATAGCAAACTATGCCAAACTCACCTAAATTACTTCGGCTACCATAAATCATCACCAACTATCCCTTACCACATCAAACTAAACCCAATCACTTTCAAATTATAAAAAATGCTACTAACCATAGAAAACTATGCCAAACTCACCTAAATTACTTCGGCTATCAAAAATCACCCCCAACTACACTTTACAGCAACAAACTAAGCCCAATCACTTTAAAATTACAAAAAAATGCTAAAAATCATAACAAACTATACCAGAATCACCAAATTACTTCGGCTACCGTAAATCACCCCCAACTAACCCTTACCACAACAAACCAAACCATATCATCTTAAAATTACAAAAAAAGGTGTACAAATCATAACAAATTATGCCAGACACACCTAAATTACTTCGGCTACTCTAAATCATCACCAACTAACCCTTACCACAACAAACTAAACCCAATCATTTTTAAATTACAAAAAAATGCTACTAACCATAGCAAACTATGCCAAACTCACCTAAATTACTTCGGCTACCATAAATCATCACCAACTAAACCTTACCACAACAAACAAAGCCCAATCACTTTAAAATTACAAAAAAATGCTAAAAATCATAACAAACTATACCAGAATCACCTAAATTACTTCGGCTACCGTAAATCACCCCCAACTATCCCTTACCACAACAAACCAAACCATATCATCTTAAAATTACAAAAAAAGGTGTACAAATCATAACAAACTATGCCGGACTCAGCTAAATTACTTCGGCTACACTAAATCATCACCAACTAACCCTTACCACAACAAACTAAACCCAATCACTTTTAAATTACAAAAAAATTTTACTAACCATAGCAAACTATGCCAAACTCACCTAAATTACTTCGGCTACCATAAATCATCACCAACTAACACTTACCACAACAAATTAAACCCAATCACTTTTAAATTACAAAAAAATGCTACTAACCATAGCAAACTATACCAAACTCACCTAAATTACTTCGGCTATCAAAAATCACCCCCAACTACACTATACAGCAACAAACTAAGCCCAATCACTTTAATATTACAAAAAAATTCTAAAAATTATAACAAACTATACCAGAATCACCTAAATTACTTCGGCTACCGTAAATCACCCCCAACTATCCCTTACCACAACAAACCAAACCATATCATCTTAAAATTTCAAAAAAAGGTTTACAAATCATAACAAACTATGCCAGACTCACCTAAATTACTTCGGCTACTCTAAATTATCACCAACTAACTCTTACCACAACAAACTATACCCAATCACTTTTAAATTACAAAAAAATGCTACTAACGATAGCAAACTATACCAAACTCACCTAAATTACTTCGGCTACCATATATCATCACCAACTAACCCTTACCACAACAAACTAAACCCAATTACTTTTAAATTACAAAAAAATGCTACTAACCATAGCAAACTATGCCAAACTCACCTAAATTACTTCGGCTATCAAAAATCACCCGCAACTACACTTTACAGCAACAAACTAAGCCCAATCACTTTAAAATTACAAAAAAATGCTAAAAATCATAAGAAGCTATACCAGAATCACCTAAATTACTTCGGCTAACGTAAATCATCCCCAACTATCCCTTACCACAACAAACCAAACCATATCATTTTAAAATTACAAAAAAAGGTGTACAAATCATAACAAACTATGCCAGACTCACCTAAATTACTTCGGCTACTCTAAATCATCACCAACTAACCCTTACCACAACAAACTATACCCAATCATTTTTAAATTACAAAAAAATGCTACTAGCCATAGCAAATTATGCCAAACCCACCTAAATTACTTCGGCTATCAAAAATCACCCCCAACTACACTTTACAGCAACAAACTAATCCCAATCACTTTTAAATTAAAATAAAATTCTAAAAATCATAACAAACTATACCAGAATAACCTAAATTACCCCCAACTATGCCTTACCACAACAAACCAAACCATATCATCTTAAAATTACAAAAAAAAGTGTACAAATCATAAAAAACTATGCCAGACTCACCTAAATTACTTCGGCTACTCTAAATCATGACCAACTAACCCTTACCAAAACAAACTAAACCCAATCACTTTTAAATTACAAAAAAATGCTACTAACCATAGCAAACTATGCCAAAATCACCTAAATTACTTCTGCTACCATAAATCATCACCAACTAACCCTTACCAAAACAAACTAAACCCAATCACTTTTAAATTACAAAAAAATGCTACTAACCATAGCAAACTATGCCAAACTCACCTAAATTACTTCGGCTATCAAAAATCACCCCCAACTAAACTTTACAGCAACAAACAAAGCCCAATCACTTAAAAATTACAAAAAAATGCTAAAAATCATAACAAATTATACCAGAATCACCTAAATTATTTCGGCTACCGTAAATCACCCCCAACTATCCCTTACCACAACAAACCAAACCATATCATCTTAAAATTATAAAAAAAGGTGCACAAATCATAACAAATTATGCCAGACTCACCTAAATTACTTCGGCTACCCTAAATTATCACCAACTAACCCTTACCACAACAAACTAAACCCAATCACTTTTAAATTACAAAAAAATGCTACTAACCATAGCAAACTATGCCAAACTCACCTAAATTACTTCGGCTACCCTAAATCATCACCAACTAACCCTTACCACAACAAACTAAACCCAATCACTTTTAAATTACAAAAAAATGCTACTAACCATAGCAAACTATGCCAGACTCACCTAAATTATTTCGGCTAATCTAAATCATCACCAACTAACCCTTACCAAAACAAACTAAACCCAATTACTTTTAAATTACAAAAAAATGCTACTAACCATAGAAAACTATGCCAAACTCACCTAAATTACTTCGGCTACCCTAAATCATCACCAACTAACCCTTACCACAACAAACTAAACCCAATCACTTTTAAATTACAAAAAAATGCTACTAACCATAGCAAAATATGCCAAACTCACCTAAATTACTTCGGCTATCAAAAATCACCCCCAACTACACTTTACAGCAACAAACTAAGCCCAATCACTTTAAAATTACAAAAAAATGCTAAAAATCATAAGAAGCTATACCAGAATCACCTAAATTACTTCGGCTACCGTAAATCACCCCCAACTATCCCTTACCACAACAAACCAAACTATATCATCTTAAAATTACACAAAAAGGTGTACAAATCATAACAAACTATGCCAGACTCACCTAAATTACTTCGGCTACTCTAAATCATCACCAACTAACCCTTACCACAACAAACTAAACCCAATCACTTTTAAATTACAAAAAAATGCTACTAACCATAGCAAACTATGCCAAACTCACCTAAATTACTTCGGCTATCAAAAATCACCCCCAACTACACTTTACAGCAACAAACTAAGCCCAATCGCTTTAAAATTACAAAAAAATGCTAAAAATCATAATAAACTATACCAGAATCACCTAAATTACTTCGGCTAACGTAAATCACCCCCAACTATCCCTTACCACAACAAACCAAACCATATCATCTTAAAATTACAAAAAAAGGTGTACAAATCATAACAAACTATGCCAGACTCACCTAAATTACTTCGGCTACTCTAAATCATCACCAACTAACCCTTACCACAACAAACTAAACCCAATCACTTTTAAATTACAAAAAATGCTACTAACCATAGCAAACTATGCCAAACTCACCTAAATTACTTCGGCAACCATAAATCATCACCAACTAACCCTTACCACAACAAACTAACCCCAATCGCTTTTAAATTACAAAAAAATGCTACTAACCATAGCAAACTATGCCAAACTCACCTAAATTACTTCGGCTATCAAAAATCACCCCCAACTACACTTTACAGCAACAAACTAAGCCCAATCACTTTAAAATTAAAAAAAAATGCTAAAAATCATAACAAACTATACCAGAATCACCTAAATTACTTCGGCTAACGTAAATCACCCCCAACTATGCCTTACCACAACAAACCAAACCATATCATCTTAAAATTACAAAAAAAGGTGTACAAATCATAACAAACTATGCCAGACACACCTAAATTACTTCGGCTACTCTAAATCATCACCAACTAACCCTTACTACAACAAATTAAACCCAATCACATTTAAATTACAAAAAAATGCTCCTAACCATAGCAAAATAAGCCAAACTCACCTAAATTACTTCGGCTACCATAAATCATCACCAACTATCCCCTACCACAACAAACTAAACCCAATCACTTTTAAATTACAAAAAATGCTACTAACCATAGCAAACTATGCCAAACTCACCTAAATTACTTCGGCTATCAAAAATCACCCCCAACTAAACTTTACAGCAACAAACTAAGCCCAATCACTTTAAAATTACAAAAAAATGCTAAAAATCATAAGAAGCTATACCAGAATCACCTAAATTACTTCGGCTACCGTAAATCACCCCCAACTATCTCTTACCACAACAAACCAAACTATATAATCTTAAAATTACAAAAAAAGGTGTACAAATCATAACAAACTATGCCAGACTCACCTAAATTACTTCGGCTACTCTAAATCATCACCAACTAACCCTTACCACAACAAACTAAACCCAATCACTTTTAAATTAGAAAAAAATGCTACTAACCATAGCAAACTATGCCAAACTCACTTTACTTAGGCTATCAAAAATCACCCCCAACTACACTTTACAGCAACAAACTAAGCCCAATCACTTTAAAATTACAAAAAAATGCTAAAAATCATAACAAACTATACCAGAATCACCTAAATTACTTCGGCTACTGTAAATCACCCCTAACTATCCCTTACCACAACAAACCAACCCATATCATCTTAAAATTACAAAAAAAGGTGTACAAATCATAACAAACTATGCCGGACTCACCTAAATTACTTCGGCTACTCTAAATCATCACCAACTAACCCTTACCACAACAAACTAAACCCAATCACTTTTAAATTACAAAAAAATGCTTCTAACCTTAGTAAACTATGCCAAACTCACCTAAATTACTTCGGCTACCATAAATCATCACCAACTAACACTTACCACAACAAATTAAACCCAATCACTTTTAAATTACAAAAAAATGCTACTAACTATAGCAAACTATGCCAAACTCACCTAAATTACTTCGGCTATCAAAAATCACCCCCAACTACACTTTACAGCAACAAACTAAGCCCAATCACTTTAATATTACAAAAAAATTCTAAAAATCATAACAAACTATACCAGAATCACCTAAATTACTTCGGCTACCGTAAATCACCCCCAACTATCCCTTACCACAACAAACCAAACCATATCATCTTAAATTTACAAAAAAAGGTTTACAAATCATAACAAACTATGCCAGACTCACCTAAATTACTTCGGCAACTCTAAATCATCACCAACTAACCCTTACCACAACAAACTATACCCAATCACTTTTAAATTACAAAAAAATGCTACTAACCATAGCAAACTATGCCAAACTCACCTAAATTACTTCGGCTATCAAAAATCACCCCCAACTACACTTTACAGCAACAAACTAAGCCCAATCACTTTAAAATTACAAAAAAATGCTTAAAATCATAACAAACTATACCAGTATCACCTAAATTACTTCGGCTAACGTAAATCATCCCCAACTATCCTTTACCACAACAAACCAAACCATATCATTTTAAAATTACAAAAAAAGGTGTACAAATCATAACAAACTATGCCAGACTCACCTAAATTACTTCGGTTACTCTAAATCATCACCAACTAACCCTTACCACAACAAACTAAACCCAATCACTTTTAAATTACAAAATTGCTACTAACCATAGCAAACTATGCCAAACTCACCTAAATTACTTCGGCTACAATAAATCATCACCAACTAACCCTTACCACCACAAACTAAACCCAATCACTTTTAAATTACAAAAAAATACTACTAACCATAGCAAACTATGCCAAACTCACCTAAATTACTTCGGCTACCATAAATCATCACCAACTAAACCTTACCACAACAAACAAAGCCCAATCACTTTAAAATTACAAAAAAATGCTAAAAATCATAACAAACTATACCAGAATCACCTAAATTACTTCGTCTACCGTAAATCACCCCCAACTATCCCTTACCACAACAAACCAAACCATATCATCTTAAAATTACAAAAAAAGGTGTACAAATCATAACAAACTATGCCAGACTCACCTAAATTACTTCGGCTACTGTAAAACATCTCCAACTAACCCTTACCACAACAAACTAAACCCAATCACTTTTAAATTAGAAAAAAATGCTACTAACCATAGCAAACTATGCCAAACTCATCTAAATTACTTCGGCTATCAAAAATCACCCCCAACTACATTTTACAGCAACAAACTAAGCCCAATCACTTTAAAATTACAAAAAAATGCTAAAAATCATAACAAACTATACCAGAATCACCTAAATTACTTCGGCTACAGTAAATCACCCCTAACTATCCCTTACCACAACAAACCAACCCATATCATCTTAAAATTATAAAAAAAGGTGTACAAATCATAACAAACTATGCCAGACTCACCTAAATTACTTCGGCTACCCTAAATCATCACCAACTAACCCTTACCACAACAAACTATACCCAATCAATTTTAAATTACAAAAAAATGCTACTAACCATAGCAAACTATGCCAAACTCACCTAAATTACTTCGGCTACCATAAATCATCACCAACTAACTTTTACCACAACAAACTAAACCCAATCAATTTTAAATTACAAAAAAATGCTACTAACCATAGCAAACTATTCCAAACTCTCCTAAATTACTTCGGCTACCATAAATCATCAGCAACTAACCCTTACCACAACAAACTAAGCCCAATCACTTTTAAATTACAATAAAATGCTAAAAATCATAACAAACTATACCAGAATCACCTAAATTACCCCCAACTATCCCTTACCACAACAAACCAAACCATATCATCTTAAAATTACAAAAAAAAGTGTACAAATCATAAAAAACTATGCCAGACTCACCTAAATTACTTCAGCTACTCTAAATCATGACCAACTAACCTTTACCAAAACCAACTAAACCCAATCACTTTTAAATTACAAAAAAATGCTACTAACCATAGCAAACTATGCCAAACTCACCTAAATTACTTCGGCTACCATAAATCATCACCAACTAACCCTTACCAAAACAAACTAAACCCAATCACTTTTAAATTACAAAAAAATGCTACTAACCATAGCAAACTATTCCAAACTCACCCAAATTACTTCGGCTATCAAAAATCACCCCCAACTACACTTTACAGCAACAAACTAAGCCCAATCGCTTTAAAATTACAAAAAAATGCTAAAAATCATAACAAACTATACCAGAATCACCTAAATTACTTCGGCTAACGTAAATCACCCCCAACTATCCCTTACCACAACAAACCAAACCATATCATCTTAAAATTACAAAAAAAGGTGTACAAATCATAACAAACTATGCCAGACTCACCTAAATTACTTCGGCTACTCTAAATCATCACCAACTAACCCTTACCACAACAAACTAAACCCAATCACTTTTAAATTACAAAAAATGCTACTAACCATAGCAAACTATGCCAAACTCACCTAAATTACTTCGGCAACCATAAATCATCACCAACTAACCCTTACCACAACAAACTAACCGCCATCGCTTTTAAATTACAAAAAAATGCTACTAACCATAGCAAACTATGCCAAACTCACCTAAATTACTTCGGCTATCAAAAATCACCCCCAACTACACTTTACAGCAACAAACTAAGCCCAATCACTTTAAAATTAAAAAAAAATGCTAAAAATCATAACAAACTATACTAGAATCACCTAAATTACTTCGGCTACCGTAAATCACCCCTAACTATCCCTTACCACAACAAAGGAAACCATATCATCTTAAAATTACAAAAAAAGGTGTACAAATCATTACGACCTATGCCAGACTCACCTAAATTACTTCGGCTACTCTAAATCAGCACCAAGTAACCCTTACCACAACAAACTAAACCCAATCACTTTTAAATTACAAAAAATGCTACTAACCATAGCAAACTATGCCAAACTCGCCTAAATTACTTAGGCTATCAAAAATCACCCCCAACTACACTTTACAGCAACAAACTAAACCCATACACTTTAAAATTACAAAAAAATGTTAAAAATCATAACAAACTATACCAGAATTACCTAAATTACTTCGGCTACCGTAAATCACCCACAACTATCCCTTACCACAACAACCAAAACCATATCATCTTAAAATTACAAAAAAAGGTGTACAAATCATAACAAACTATGCCAGGCTCACCTAAATTACTTCGGCTACTCTAAATCAGCACCAACTAACCTTTACCACAACAAACTAAACCCAATCACTTTTAAATTACAAAAAAATGCTACTAACCATAGCAAACTATGCCAAACTCACCTAAATTACTTCGGCTACCATAAATCATCACCAACTAACCCTTACCACAACAAACTAAACCCAATCACTTTTAAATTACAAAAAAATGCTACTAACCATAGCAAACTATGCCAAACTCACCTAAATTACTTCGGCTATCAAAAATCACCCCCAACTACACTTTACAGCAACAAACTAAGCCCAATCACTTTAAAATTACAAAAAAATGCTAAAAATCATAACAAACTATACCAGAATCACCTAAATTATTTCGGCTAACGTAAATCACCCCCAACTATCCCTTACCACAACAAACCAAACCATATCATCTTAAAATTACAAAAAAAGGTGTACAAATCATAACAAACTATGCCAGACTCACCTAAATTACTTCGGCTACCCTAAATCATCACCAACTAACCCTTACCACAACAAACTATACCCAATCAATTTTAAATTACAAAAAAATGCTACTAACCATAGCAAACTATGCCAAACTCACCTAAATTACTTCGGCTACCATAAATCAGCACCAACTAACCTTTACCACAACAAACTAAACCCAATCACTTTTAAATTACAAAAAAATGCTACTAACCATAGCAAACTATGCCAAACTCACCTAAATTACTTCGGCAACCATAAATCATCACCAACTAACCCTTACCACAACAAACTAACCGCCATCGCTTTTAAATTACAAAAAAATGCTACTAACCATAGCAAACTATGCCAAACTCACCTAAATTACTTCGGCTATCAAAAATCACCCCCAACTACACTTTACAGCAACAAACTAAGCCCAATCACTTTAAAATTAAAAAAAAATGCTAAAAATCATAACAAACTATACTAGAATCACCTAAATTACTTCGGCTACCGTAAATCACCCCTAACTATCCCTTACCACAACAAAGGAAACCATATCATCTTAAAATTACAAAAAAAGGTGTACAAATCATTACGACCTATGCCAGACTCACCTAAATTACTTCGGCTACTCTAAATCATAACTAACTAACCCTTAACACAACAAACAAAACCCAATCACTTTTAAATTACAAAAAAATGCTACTAACCATAGCAAACTATGCCAAACTCACCTAAATTACTTCGGCTACCATAAATCATCACCAACTAACACTTACCACAACAAATTAAACCCAATCACTTTTAAATTACAAAAAAATGCTACTAACCATAGCAAACTATGCCAAACTCACCTAAATTACTTCGGCTATCAAAAATCACCCCCAACTACACTTTACAGCAACAAACTAAGCCCAATCACTTTAATATTACAAAAAAATTCTAAAAATCATAACAAACTATACCAGAATCACCTAAATTACTTCGGCTACCGTAAATCACCCCCAACTATCCCTTACCACAACAAACCAAACCATATCATCTTAAAATTACAAAAACAGGTTTACAAATCATAACAAACTATGCCAGACTCACCTAAATTACTTCGGCTACCATAAATCATCACCAACTAACACTTACCACAACAAATTAAACCCAATCACTTTTAAATTACAAAAAAATGCTACTAACCATAGCAAACTATGCCAAACTCACCTAAATTACTTCGGCTATCAAAAATCACCCCCAACTACACTTTACAACAACAAACTAAGCCCAATCACTTTAATATTACAAAAAAATTCTAAAAATCATAACATACTATACCAGAATCACCTAAATTACTTCGGCTACCGTAAATCACCCCCAACTATCCCTTACCACAACAAACCAAACCATATCATCTTAAATTACAAAAACAGGTTTACAAATCATAACAAACTATGCCAGACTCACCTAAATTACTTCGGCTACTCTAAATTATCACCAACTAACCCTTACCACAACAACCTATACCCAATCACTTTTAAATTACAAAAAAATGCTACTAACGATAGCAAATTATACCAAACTCACCTAAATTACTTCGGCTACCATATATCATCACCAACTAACCCTTACCACAACAAACTAAACCCAATCACTTTTAAATTACAAAAAAATGCTACTAACCATAGCAAACTATGCCAAACTCACCTAAATTACTTCGGCTATCAAAAATCATCCCCAACTACACTTTACAGCAACAAACTAAGCCCAATCACTTTAAAATTACAAAAAAATGCTAAAAATCATAACAAACTATACCAGTATCACCTAAATTACTTCGGCTAACGTAAATCATCCCCAACTATCCCTTACCACAACAAACCAAACCATATCATTTTAAAATTACAAAAAAAGGTGTACAAATCATAACAAACTATGCCAGACTCACCTAAATTACTTCGGTTACTCTAAATCATCACCAACTAACTTTTACCACAACAAACTAAACCCAATCAATTTTAAATTACAAAAAAATGCTACTAACCATAGCAAACTATTCCAAACTCTCCTAAATTACTTCGGCTACCATAAATCATCAGCAACTAACCCTTACCACAACTAACTAAACCCAATCACTTTTAAATTACAAAAAAATGCTACTAACCATGGCAAACTATGCCAAACCCACCTAAATTACTTCGGCTATCAAAAATCACCCCCAACTACACTTTACAACAACAAACTAAGCCCAATCACTTTTAAATTACAATAAAATGCTAAAAATCATAACAAACTATACCAGAATCACCTAAATTACCCCCAACTATCCCTTACCACAACAAACCAAACCATATCATCTTAAAATTACAAAAAAAAGTGTACAAATCATAAAAAACTATGCCAGACTCACCTAAATTACTTCAGCTACTCTAAATCATGACCAACTAACCTTTACCAAAACCAACTAAACCCAATCACTTTTAAATTACAAAAAAATGCTACTAACCATAGCAAACTATGCCAAACTCACCTAAATTACTTCGGCTACCATAAATCATCACCAACTAACCCTTACCAAAACAAACTAAACCCAATCACTTTTAAATTACAAAAAAATGCTACTAACCATAGCAAACTATGCCAAACTCACCCAAATTACTTCGGCTATCAAAAATCACCCCCAACTACACTTTACAGCAACAAACTAAGCCCAATCGCTTTAAAATTACAAAAAAATGCTAAAAATCATAACAAACTATACCAGAATCACCTAAATTACTTCGGCTAACGTAAATCACCCCCAACTATCCCTTACCACAACAAACCAAACCATATCATCTTAAAATTACAAAAAAAGGTGTACAAATCATAACAAACTATGCCAGACTCACCTAAATTACTTCGGCTACTCTAAATCATCACCAACTAACCCTTACCACAACAAACTAAACCCAATCACTTTTAAATTACAAAAAATGCTACTAACCATAGCAAACTATGCCAAACTCACCTAAATTACTTCGGCAACCATAAATCATCACCAACTAACCCTTACCACAACAAACTAACCGCCATCGCTTTTAAATTACAAAAAAATGCTACTAACCATAGCAAACTATGCCAAACTCACCTAAATTACTTCGGCTATCAAAAATCACCCCCAACTACACTTTACAGCAACAAACTAAGCCCAATCACTTTAAAATTAAAAAAAAATGCTAAAAATCATAACAAACTATACTAGAATCACCTAAATTACTTCGGCTACCGTAAATCACCCCTAACTATCCCTTACCACAACAAAGGAAATCATATCATCTTAAAATTACAAAAAAAGGTGTACAAATCATTACGACCTATGCCAGACTCACCTAAATTACTTCGGCTACTCTAAATCAGCACCAAGTAACCCGTACCACAACAAACTAAACCCAATCACTTTTAAATTACAAAAAATGCTACTAACCATAGCAAACTATGCCAAACTCGCCTAAATTACTTAGGCTATCAAAAATCACCCCCAACTACACTTTACAGCAACAAACTAAACCCATACACTTTAAAATTACAAAAAAATGCTAAAAATCATAACAAACTATACCAGAATTACCTAAATTACTTCGGCTACCGTAAATCACCCACAACTATCCCTTACCACAACAACCAAAACCATATCATCTTAAAATTACAAAAAAAGGTGTACAAATCATAACAAACTATGCCAGGCTCACCTAAATTACTTCGGCTACTCTAAATCAGCACCAACTAACCTTTACCACAACAAACTAAACCCAATCACTTTTAAATTACAAAAAAATGCTACTAACCATAGCAAACTATGCCAAACTCACCTAAATTACTTCGGCTACCATAAATCATCACCAACTAACCCTTACCACAACAAACTAAACCCAATCACTTTTAAATTACAAAAAAATGCTACTAACCATAGCAAACTATGCCAAACACACCTAAATTACTTCGGCTATCAAAAATCACCCCCAACTACACTTTACAGCAACAAACTAAGCCCAATCACTTTAAAATTACAAAAAAATGCTAAAAATCATAACAAACTATACCAGAATCACCTAAATTATTTCGGCTAACGTAAATCACCCCCAACTATCCCTTACCACAACAAACCAAACCATATCATCTTAAAATTACAAAAAAAGGTGTACAAGTCATAACAAACTATGCCAGACTCACCTAAATTACTTCGGCTACCCTAAATCATCACCAACTAACCCTTACCACAACAAACTATACCCAATCAATTTTAAATTACAAAAAAATGCTACTAACCATAGCAAACTATGCCAAACTCACCTAAATTACTTCGGCTACTCTAAATCAGCACCAACTAACCTTTACCACAACAAACTAAACCCAATCACTTTTAAATTACAAAAAAATGCTACTAACCATAGCAAACTATGCCAAACTCACCTAAATTACTTCGGCTACCATAAATCATCACCAACTAACCCTTACCACAACAAACTAAACCCAATCACTTTTAAATTACAAAAAAATGCTACTAACCATAGCAAATTATGCCAAACTCACCTAAATTACTTCGGCTATCAAAAATCACCCCCAACTACACTTTACAGCAACAAACTAAGCCCAATCACTTTAAAATTACAAAAAAATGCTAAAAATCATAACAAACTATACCAGAATCACCTAAATTATTTCGGCTAACGTAAATCACCCCCAACTATCCCTTACCACAACAAACCAAACCATATCATCTTAAAATTACAAAAAAAGGTGTACAAATCATAACAAACTATGCCAGACTCACCTAAATTACTTCGGCTACCCTAAATCATCACCAACTAACCCTTACCACAACAAACTATACCCAATCAATTTTAAATTACAAAAAAATGCTACTAACCATAGCAAACTATGCCAAACTCACCTAAATTACTTCGGCTACCATAAATCATCACCAACTAACCCTTACCACAACAAACTAAACCCAATCACTTTTAAATTACAAAAAAATGCTACTAACCATAGCAAACTATGCCAAACTCACCTAAATTACTTCGGCTATCAAAAATCACCCCCAACTACATTTTACAGCAACAAACTAAGCCCAATCACTTTAAAATTACAAAAAAATGCTAAAAATCATAACAAACTATACCAGAATCACCTAAATTACTTCGGCTATCGTAAATCACACCCAACCATCCCTTACCACAACAAACCAAACCATATCATATTAAAATTACAAAAAAAGGTGTACAAATCATAACAAACTATGCCAGACTCACCTAAATTACTTCGGCTACTCTAAATAATCACCAACTAACCCTTACCACAACAAACTAAACCCTATCACTTTTAAATTACAAAAAAATGCTACTAACCATAGCAAACTATGCCAAACTCCTATAAATTACTTTGGCTATCAAAAATCACCCCCAACTACATTTTACATTAACAAACTAAGCCTAATCACTTTAAAATTACAAAAAAATGATAAAAATTATAACAAACTATACCAGAATCACCTAAATTACTTCGGCTACCGTAAATCACCCCCAACTATTCCTTACCACAACAAATCAAACCATATCATCTTAAAATTACAAAAAAAGGTGTACAAATCGTAACAAACTATGCCAGAGTTACCTAAATTACTTCGGCTACTCTAAATCATCACCAACTAACCCTTACCACAACAAATTAAACCCAATCACTTTTAAATTTCAAAAAAATGCTACTAACCATAGCAAACTATGCCAAACTCACCTAAATTACTTCGGGTATCAAAAATCACCCCCAACTACACTTTACAGCAACAAACTAAGCCCATTCACTTTAAAATTACAAAAAAATGCTAAAAATCATAACAAACTATACCAGAATTACTTAAATTACTTCGGCTACCGTAAATCACCCCCAACTATCTCTTACCACAACAAACCAAACCATATCATCTTAAAGTTACAAAAAAAGGTGTACAAATCATAACAAACTATGCCAGAGTTACCTAAATTACTTCGGCTACTCTAAATCATCACCAACTAACCCTTACCACAACTAACTAAACCCAATCACTTTTAAATTACAAAAAAATGCTGCTAACCATAGCAAACTATGCCAAACGCACCTAAATTACTTCGGCTATCAAAAATCACCCCCAACTACACTTTACAGCAACAAACTAAGCCCAATCACTTTAAAATTACAAGAAAATGCTAAAAATCATAACAAACTATACCAGAATCACCTAAATTACTTAGGCTACCGTAAATCACACCCAACTATCCCTTACTACAATAAACCAAACCATATCATCTTAAAATTACAAAAAAGGTGTACAATTCATAACAAACTATGCCAGACTCACCTAAATTACTTCGGCTACCATAAATCATCACCAACTAACCCTTACCACAACAAACTAAACCCAATCACTTTTAAATTACAAAAAAATGCTACTAACCATAGCAAACTATGCCAAACTCACCTAAATTATTTCGGCTATCAAAAATCACCCCCAACTATACTTTACAGCAACAAACTAAGCCCAATCACTTTAAAATTACAAAAAAATGCTAAAAATCATAACAAACTATACCAGAATCACCTAAATTACTTTGGCTACCGTAAACCACCCTCAACTATCTCTTACCACAACAAAACAAACCATATCATCTTAAAATTAAAAAAAAAGGTGTACAAATCATAACAAACTATGCCAGACTCACCTAAATTACTTCGGCTACTCTAAATCATCACCAACTAACCCTTACCACAACAAACTAAACCCAATCACTTTTAAATTACAAAAAAATGCTACTAACCATAGCAAACTATGCCAAACTCACCTACATTACTTCGGCTACCATAAATCATCACCAACTAACCCTTACCGCAACAAACTAAACCCAATCACTTTTAAATTAGAAAAAAATGCTACTAACCATAGCAAACTATGCCAAACTCACCTAAATTACTTCGGCTACTATAAATCATCACCAACTAACCCTTACCACAACAAACTAAACCCAATCACTTTTAAATTACAAAAAAATGTTACAAACCATAGCAAACTATGCCAAACTCACCTAAATTACTTCGGCTATCAAAAATCACCCTTAACTACACTTTACAGCAACAAACTAAGCCCAATCACTTTAAAATTACAAAAAAATGCTAAAAATCATAACAAACTATACCAGAATCACCTAAATTACTTCGGCTACCGTAAACCACCCTCAACTATCCCTTACCACAACAAAACAAACCATATCATCTTAAAATTACAAAGAAAGGTGTACAAATCATAACAAACTATGCCAGACTCACCTAAATTACTTCGGCTACTCTAAATCATCACCAACTAACCCTTACCACAACAAACTAAACCCAATCACTTTTAGATTACAAAAAAATGCTACTAACCATAGCAAACTATGCCAAACTCACCTAAATTACTTCGGCTACCATAAATCATCACCAACTAACCCTTACCACAACAAACTAAACCCAATCACTTTTAAATTACAAAAAAATGCTACTAACCATAGCAAACTATGCCAAACTCACCTAAATTACATCGGCTACCATAAATCATAACCAACTAACCCTTACCACAACAAACTAAACCCAATCACTTTTAAATTACAAAAAAATGTTACAAACCATAGCAAACTATGCCAAACTCACCTAAATTACTTCGGCTATCAAAAATCACCCCCAACTACACTTTACAGCAACAAACTAAGCCCAATCACTTTAAAATTACAAAAAAATGCTAAAAATCATAACAAACTATTCCAGAATCACCTAAATTACTTCGGCTACCGTAAATCACTCCCAACTATCCCTTACCACAACAAACCAAACCATATCACCTTAAAATTACAAAAAAAAGTGTACAAATCATAACAAACTATGCCAGACTCACCTAAATTACTTCGGCTACTCTAAATCATCACCAACTAATTCTTACCACAACAAACTAATCCCAATCACTTTTAAATTACAAAAAAAATGCTACTTACCATAGCAAACTATGCCAAACTCACCTAAATTACTTCGGCTACCATAAATCATCACCAACTAACCCTTACCACAACAAACTAACCCCAATCACTGTTAAATTACAAAAAAAATGCTACTAACCATAGCAAACTATGCCAAACTCACCTAAATTACTTCGGCTATCAAAAATCACCCCCAACTACACTTTACAGCAACAAACTAAGCCCAATCACTTTAAAATTACAAAAAAATGCTAAAAATCATAACAAACTATACCAGAATCACCTAAATTACTTCGGCTACCGTAAACCACCCTTAACTATCCCTTACCACAACAAACCAAACCATATCATCATAAAATTACAAAAAAAGTGTACAAATTATAACAAACTATGCCAGACTCACCTAAATTACTTCGGCTACCGTAAATCACCCCCAACTATCTCTTACCACAACAAACCAAACCATATCATCTTAAAATTACAAAAAAAGGTGTACAAATCATAACAAACTATGCCAGACTCACCTAAATTACTTCGGCTACTCTAAATCATCACCAACTAACCCTTACCACAACAAACTAAACCCAATCACTTTTAAATTACAAAAAAATGCTACTAACCATAGCAAACTATGCCAAACTCACCTAAATTACTTCGGCTACCATAAATCATCACCAACTAACCCTTACCACAACAAACTAAACCCAATAACTTTTAAATTACAAAAAAATGCTACTAACCATAGCAAACTATGCCTAGCTCACATAAATTACTTTGGCTATCAAAAATCACCCCCAACTACACTTTACAGCAACAAACTAAGCCCAATCACTTTAAAATTACAAAAAATGCTAAAAATCATAACAAACTATACCAGAATCACCTAAATTACTTCGGCTACCGTAAATCACCCCCAACTATCCCTTACCACAACAAACCAAACTATATCATCTTAAAATTACAAAAAAAGGTGTACAAATCATAACAAACTATGCCAGACTCACCTAAATTACTTCGGCTACTCTAAATCATCACCAACTAACCCTTACCACAACAAACTAAACCCAATCACTTTTAAATTACAAAAAAATGCTACTAACCATAGCAAACTATGCCAAACTCACCTAAATTACTTCAGCTATCAAAAATCACCCCCAACTACACTTTACAGCAACAAACTAAGCCCAATCGCTTTAAAATTACAAAAAAATGCTAAAAATCATAATAAACTATACCAGAATCACCTAAATTACTTCGGCTAACGTAAATCACCCCCAACTATCCCTTACCACAACAAACCAAACCATATCATCTTAAAATTACAAAAAAAGGTGTACAAATCATAACAAACTATGCCAGACTCACCTAAATTACTTCGGCTACTCTAAATCATCACCAACTAACCCTTACCACAACAAACTAAACCCAATCACTTTTAAATTACAAAAAATGCTACTAACCATAGCAAACTATGCCAAACTCACCTAAATTACTTCGGCAACCGTAAATCATCACCAACTAACCCTTACCACAACAAAATAACCCCAATCGCTTTTAAATTACAAAAAAATGCTACTAACCATAGCAAACTATGCCAAACTCACCTAAATTACTTCGGCTATCAAAAATCACCCCCAACTACACTTTACAGCAACAAACTAAGCCCAATCACTTTAAAATTAAAAAAAATGCTAAAAATCATAACAAACTATACCAGAATCACCTAAATTACTTCGGCTAACGTAAATCACCCCCAACTATGCCTTACCACAACAAACCAAACCATATCATCTTAAAATTACAAAAAAAGGTGTACAAATCATAACAAACTATGCCAGACACACCTAAATTACTTCGGCTACTCTAAATCATCACCAACTAACCCTTACCACAACAAATTAAACCCAATCACATTTAAATTACAAAAAAATGCTCCTAACCATAGCAAAATATGCCAAACTCACCTAAATTACTTCGGCTACCATAAATCATCACCAACTATCCCTTACCACAACAAACTAAACCCAATCACTTTTAAATTACAAAAAATGCTACTAACCATAGCAAACTATGCCAAACTCACCTAAATTACTTCGGCAATCAAAATTCACCCCCAACTAAACTTTACAGCAACAAACTAAGCCCAATCACTTTAAAATTACAAAAAAATGCTAAAAATCATAAGAAGCTATACCAGAATCACCTAAATTACTTCGGCTACCGTAAATCACCCCCAACTATCTCTTACCACAACAAACCAAACTATATCATCTTAAAATTACAAAAAAAGGTGTACAAATCATAACAAACTATGCCAGACTCACCTAAATTACTTCGGCTACTCTAAATCATCACCAACTAACCCTTACCACAACAAACTAAACCCAATCACTTTTAAATTAGAAAAAAATGCTACTAACCATAGCAAACTATGCCAAACTCATCTATATTACTTCGGCTATCAAAAATCACCCCCAACTACACTTTACAGCAACAAACTAAGCCCAATCAATTTAAAATTACAAAAAAATGCTAAAAATCATAACAAACTATACCAGAATCACCTAAATTACTTCGGCTACTGTAAATCACCCCTAGCTATCCCTTACCACAACAAACCAACCCATATCATCTTAAAATTACAAAAAAAGGTGTACAAATCATAACAAACTATGCCGGACTCACCTAAATTACTTCGGCTACTCTAAATCATCACCAACTAACCCTTACCACAACAAACTAAACCCAATCACTTTTAAATTACAAAAAATGCTTCTAACCTTAGCAAACTATGCCAAACTCACCTAAATTACTTCGGCTACCATAAATCATCACCAACTAACACTTACCACAACAAATTAAACCCAATCACTTTTAAATTACAAAAAAATGCTACTAACTATAGCAAACTATGCCAAACTCACCTAAATTACTTCGGCTATCAAAAATCACCCCCAACTACACTTTACAGCAACAAACTAAGCCCAATCACTTTAATATTACAAAAAAATTCTAAAAATCATAACAAACTATACCAGAATCACCTAAATTACTTCGGCTACCGTAAATCACCCCCAACTATCCCTTACCACAACAAACCAAACCATATCATCTTAAAATTACAAAAAAAGGTTTACAAATCATAACAAACTATGCCGGACTCACCTAAATTACTTCGGCTACTCTAAATCATCACTAACTAACCCTTACCACAACAAACAAAACCCAATCACTTTTAAATTACAAAAAAATGCTACTAACCATAGCAAACTATGCCAAACTCACCTAAATTACTTCGGCTATCAAAAATCACCCCCAACTACACTTTACAGCAACAAACTAAGCCCAATCATTTTAAAATTACAAAAAAATGCTTAAAATCATAACAAACTATACCAGTATCACCTAAATTACTTCGGCTAACGTAAATCATCCCCAACTATCCTTTACCACAACAAACCAAACCATATCATTTTAAAATTACAAAAAAAGGTGTACAAATCATAACAAACTATGCCAGACTCACCTAAATTACTTCGGTTACTCTAAATCATCACCAACTAACCCTTACCACAACAAACTAAACCCAATCACTTTTAAATTACAAAATTGCTACTAACCATAGCAAACTATGCCAAACCCACCTAAATTACTTCGGCTACAATAAATCATCACCAACTAACCCTTACCACCACAAACTAAACCCAATCACTTTTAAATTACAAAAAAATAATACTAACCATAGCAAACTATGCCAAACTCACCTAAATTACTTCGGCTACCATAAATCACCCCCAACTATCCCTTACCACAACAAACCAAACCATATCATCTTAAAATTACAAAAAAAGGTGTACAAATCATAACAAACTATGCCATACTCACCTAAATTACTTCGGCTACTGTAAAACATCACCAACTAACCCTTACCACAACAAACTAAACCCAATCACTTTTAAATTAGAAAAAAATGCTACTAACCATAGCAAACTATGCCAAACTCATCTAAATTACTTCGGCTATCAAAAATCACCCCCAACTACACTTTACAGCAACAAACTAAGCCCAATCACTTTAAAATTACAAAAAAATGCTAAAAATCATAACAAACTATACCAGAATCACCTAAATTACTTCGGCTACAGTAAATCACCCCTAACTATCCCTTACCACAACAAACCAACCCATATCATCTTAAAATTATAAAAAAAGGTGTACAAATCATAACAAACTATGCCGGACTCACCTAAATTACTTCGGCTACTCTAAATCATCACTAACTAACCCTTACCACAACAAACAAAACCCAATCACTTTTAAATTACAAAAAAATGTTACTAACCATAGCAAACTATGCCAAACTCACCTAAATTACTTCGGCTATCATAAATCATCACCAACTAACACTTACCACAACAAATTAAACCCAATCACTTTTAAATTACAAAAAAATGCTACTAACCATAGCAAACTATGTCAAACTCACCTAAATTACTTCGGCTATCAAAAATCACCCCCAACTACACTTTACAGCAACAAACTAAGCCCAATCACTTTAATATTACAAAAAAATTCTAAAAATCATAACAAACTATACCAGAATCACCTAAATTACTTCGGCTACCGTAAATCACCCCCAACTATCCCTTACCACAACACACCAAACCATATCATCTTAAAATTACAAAAAAAGGTTTACAAATCATAACAAATTATGCCAGACTCACCTAAATTACTTCGGCTACTCTAAATTATCACCAACTAACCCTTTCCACAACCTATACCCAATCACTTTTAAATTACAAAAAAATGCTACTAACGATAGCAAACTATACCAAACTCACCTAAATTACTTCGGCTACCATATATCATCACCAACTAACCCTTACCACAACAAACTAAACCCAATTACTTTTAAATTACAAAAAAATGCTACTAACCATAGCAAACCATGCCAAACTCACCTAAATTACTTCGGCTATCAAAAATCATCCCCAACTACACTTTACAGCAACAAACTAAGCCCAATCACTTTAAAATTACAAAAAAATGCTAAAAATCATAACAAACTATACCAGTATCACCTAAATTACTTCGGCTAACGTAAATCATCCCCAACAATCCCTTACCACAACAAACCAAACCATATCATTTTAAAATTACAAAAAAAGGTGTACAAATCATAACAAACTATGCCAGACTCACCTAAATTACTTCGGTTACTCTAAATCATCACCAACTAACCCTTACCACAACAAACTAAACCCAATCACTTTTAAATTACAAAAAAAATGCTACTAACCATAGCAAACTATTCCAAACTCTCCTAAATTACTTCGGCTACCATAAATCATCAGCAACTAACCCTTACCACAACAAACTAAACCCAATCGCTTTTAAATTACAAAAAAATGCTACTAACCATGGCAAACTATGCCAAACCCACCTAAATTACTTCGGCTATCAAAAATCACCCCCAACTACACTTTACAGCAACAAACTAAGCCCAATCACTTTTAAATTACAATAAAATGCTAAAAATCATAACAAACTATACCAGAATCACCTAAATTACCCCCAACTATCCCTTACCACAACAAACCAAACCATATCATCTTAAAATTACAAAAAAAAGTGTACAAATCATAAAAAACTATGCCAGACTCACCTAAATTACTTCGGCTACTCTAAATCATGACCAACTAACCTTTACCAAAACAAACTAAACCCAATCACTTTTAAATTACAAAAAAATGCTACTAACCATAGCAAACTATGCCAAACTCACCCAAATTACTTCGGCTATCAAAAATCACCCCCAACTACACTTTACAGCAACAAACTAAGCCCAATCGCTTTAAAATTACAAAAAAATGCTAAAAATCATAACAAACTATACCAGAATCACCTAAATTACTTCGACTACCGTAAATCACCCCTAACTATCCCTTACCACAACAAAGGAAACCATATCATCTTAAAATTACAAAAAAGGTGTACAAATCATTACGAAATATGCCAGACTCACCTAAATTACTTCGGCTACTCTAAATCATCACCAAGTAACCCTTACCACAACAAACTAAACCCAATCACTTTTAAATTACAAAAAATGCTACTAACCATTGCAAACTATGCCAAACTCACCTAAATTACTTCGGCTATCAAAAATCACCCCCAACTACACTTTACAGCAACAAACTAAACCCATACACTTTAAAATTACAAAAAAATGCTAAAAATCATAACAAACTATACCAGAATTACCTAAATTACTTCGGCTACCGTAAATCACCCACAACTATCCCTTACCACAACAACCAAAACCATATCATCTTAAAATTACAAAAAAAGGTGTACAAATCATAACAAACTATGCCAGACTCACCTAAATTACTTCGGTTACTCTAAATCATCACCAACTAACCCTTACCACAACAAACTAAACCCAATCACTTTTAAATTACAAAAAAAATGCTACTAACCATAGCAAACTATTCCAAACTCTCCTAAATTACTTCGGCTACCATAAATCATCAGCAACTAACCCTTACCACAACAAACTAAACCCAATCGCTTTTAAATTACAAAAAAATGCTACTAACCATAGCAAACTATGCCAAACTCACCTAAATTACTTCGGCTATCAAAAATCACCCCCAACTACACTTTACAGCAACAAACTAAACCCATACACTTTAAAATTACAAAAAAATGCTAAAAATCATAACAAACTATACCAGAATCACCTAAATTACTTCGGCTATCGTAAATCACACTTAACCATCCCTTACCACAACAAACCAAACCATATCATCTTAAAAATACAAAAGAAGGTGTACAAATCATAACAAACTATGCCAGACTCACCTAAATTATTTCGGCTACTCTAAATCATCACCAACTAACCCTTACCACAACAAACTAAACCCTATCACTTTTAAATTACAAAAAAATGCTACTAACCATAGCAAACTATGCCAAACTCCTATAAATTACTTTGGCTATCAAAAATCACCCCCAACTACACTTTACAATAACAAACTAAGCCTAATCACTTTAAAATTACAAAAAAATGCTAAAAATTATAACAAACTATTCCAGAATCACCTAAATTACTTCGGCTACCGTAAATCACCCCCAACTATCCCTTACCACAACAAATCAAACCATATCATCTTAAAATTACAAAAAAAGGTGTACAAATCGTAACAAACTATGCCAGAGTTACCTAAATTACTTCGGCTACTCTAAATCATCACCAACTAACCCTTACCACAACAAACTAAACCCAATCACTTTTAAATTACAAAAAAATGCTACTAACCATAGCAAACTATGCCAAACTCACCTAAATTACTTCGGGTATCAAAAATCACCCCCAACTACACTTTACAGCAACAAACTAAGCCCATTCACTTTAAAATTACAAAAAAATGCTAAAAATCATAACAAACTATACCAGAATTACTTAAATTACTTCGGCTACCGTAAATCACCTCCAACTATCTCTTACCACAACAAACCAAACCATATCATCTTAAAGTTACAAAAAAAGGTGTACAAATCATAACAAACTATGCCAGAGTTACCTAAATTACTTCGGCTACTCTAAATCATCACCAACTAACCCTTACCACAACAAACTAAACCCAATCACTTTTAAATTACAAAAAAATGCTACTAACCATAGCAAACTATGCCAAACTCACCTAAATTACTTCGGCTACCATAAATCATCACCAACTAACCCTTACCACAACAAACTAAACCCAATCACTTTTAAATTACAAAAAAATGCTACTAACCATAGCAAACTATGCCAAACTCACCTAAATTACATCGGCTACCATAAATCATAACCAACTAACCCTTACCACAACAAACTAAACCCAATCACTTTTAAATTACAAAAAAATGTTACAAACCATAGCAAACTATGCCAAACCATGCAACAAACTAAGCCCAATCACTTTAAAATTACAAAAAAATGCTAAAAATCATAACAAACTATTCCAGAATCACCTAAATTACTTCGGCTACCGTAAATCACTCCCAACTATCCCTTACCACAACAAACCAAACCATATCATCTTAAAATTACAAAAAAAGGTGTACAAATCATAACAAACTATGCCAGACTCACCTAAATTACTTCGGCTACTCTAAATCATCACCAACTAATTCTTACCACAACAAACTAAACCCAATCACTTTTAAATTACAAAAAAAATGCTACTTACCATAGCAAACTATGCCAAACTCACCTAAATTACTTCGGCTACCATAAATCATCACCAACTAATCCTTACCACAACAAACTAACCTAAATCACTGTTAAATTACAAAAAAAATGCTACTAACCATAGCAAACTATGCCAAACTCACCTAAATTACATCGGCTACCATAATTCATAACCAACTAACCCTTACCACAACAAACTAAACCCAATCACTTTTAAATTACAAAAAAATGTTACAAACCATAGCAAACTATGCCAAACTCACCTAAATTACTTCGGCTATCAAAAATCACCCCCAACTACACTTTACAGCAACAAACTAAGCCCAATCACTTTAAAATTACAAAAAAATGCTAAAAATCATAACAAACTATTCCAGAATCACCTAAATTACTTCGGCTACCGTAAATCACTCCCAACTATCCCTTACCACAACAAACCAAACCATATCATCTTAAAATTACAAAAAAAAGTGTACAAATCATAACAAACTATGCCAGACTCACCTAAATTACTTCGGCTACTCTAAATCATCACCAACTAATTCTTACCACAACAAACTAAACCCAATCACTTTTAAATTACAAAAAAAATGCTACTTACCATAGCAAACTATGCCAAACTCACCTAAATTACTTCGGCTACCATAAATCATCACCAACTAACCCTTACCACAACAAACTAAACCCAATCACTGTTAAATTACAAAAAAAATGCTACTAACCATAGCAAACTATGCCAAACTCACCTAAATTAATTCGGCTATCAAAAATCACCCCCAACTACACTTTACAGCAACAAACTAAGCCCAATCACTTTAAAATTACAAAAAAATGCTAAAAATCATAACAAACTATACCAGAATCACCTAAATTACTTCGGCTACCGTAAACCACCCTTAACTATCCCTTACCACAACAAACCAAACCATATCATCATAAAATTACAAAAAAAGTGTACAAATTATAACAAACTATGCCAGACTCACCTAAATTACTTCGGCTACCGTAAATCACCCCCAACTATCTCTTACCACAACAAACTAAACCATATCATCTTAAAATTACGAAAAAAGGTGTACAAATCATAACAAACTATGCCAGACTCATCTAAATTACTTCGGCTATCAAGAATCACCCCCAACTACACTTTACAGCAACAAACTAAGCCCAATCACTTTAAAATTACAAAAAAATTCTAAAAATCATAACAAACTATACCAGAATCACCTAAATTACTTCGGCTACCGTAAATCACTCCCAACTATCCCTTACCACAACAAACCAAACCATATCATCTTAAAATTACAAAAAAAGGTGTACAAATCATAACAAACTATGCCTGACTCACCTAAATTACTTCGGCTACTCTAAATCATCACCAACTAACCCTTACCACAACAAACTAAACCCAATCACTTTTAAATTACAAAAAAAATGCTACTTACCATAGCAAACTATGCCAAATTCACCTATAGTACTTCGGCTACCATAAATCATCACCAACTAACCCTTACCACAACAAACTAACCCCAATCACTTTTAAATTACAAAAAAATGTTACAAACCATAGCAAACTATGCCAAACTCACCTAAATTACTTCGGCTATCAAGAATCACCCACAACTACACTTTACAGCAACAAACTAAGCCCAATCACTTTAAAATTACAAAAAAATGCTAAAAATTATAACAAACTATACCAGAATCACCTAAATTACTTCGGCTACCGTAAATCACTCCCAACTATCCCTTACCACAACAAACCAAACCATATCATCTTAAAATTACAAAAAAAGGTGTACAAATCATAACAAACTATGCCTGACTCACCTAAATTACTTCGGCTACTCTAAATCATCACCAACTAACCCTTACCACAACAAACTAAACCCAATCACTTTTAAATTACAAAAAAAATGCTACTTACCATAGCAAACTATGCCAAACTCACCTAAATTACTTCGGCTACCATAAATCATCACCAACTAACCTTTACCACAACAAACTAACCCCAATCACTTTTAAATTACAAAAAAATGCTACTAACCATAGCAAACTATGCCAAACTCACCTAAATTACTTCGGCTATCAAAAATCACCCCCAACTACACTTTACAGCAACAAACTAAGCCCAATCACTTTAAAATTACAAAAAAATGCTAAAAATCATAACAAACTATACCAGAATCACCTAAATTACTTCGGCTACCGTAAACCACCCTTAACTATCCCTTACCACAACAAACCAAACCATATCATCATAAAATTACAAAAAAAAGTGTACAAATTATAACAAACTATGCCAGACTCACCTAAATTACTTCGGCTACTCTAAATCATCACCAACTAACCCTTACCACAACAAACTAAACCCAATCACTTTTAAATTACAAAAAAAATGCTACTTACCATAGCAAACTATGCCAAACTCACCTAAATTACTTCGGCTACCATAAATCATCACCAACTAACCCTTACCACAACAAACTAAACCCAATCACTTTTAAATTACAAAAAAATGCTACTAACCATAGCAAACTATGCCAAACTCACCTAAATTACTTCGGCTACCATAAATCATCACCAACTAACCCTTACCACAACAAACTAAACCCAATCATTTTAAATTACAAAAGAATGTTACAAACCATAGCAAACTATGCCAAACTTACCTAAATTACTTCGGCTATCAAAAATCACCCCCAACTACACTTTACAGCAACAAACAAAGCCCAATCACTTTAAAATTACAAAAAAATGCTAAAAATCATAACAAACTATACCAGAATCACCTAAATTATTTCGGCTACCGTAAACAACCCTCAAATATCCCTAACCACAACAAAACAAACCATATCATCTTAAATTTACAAAAAAAGGTGTACAAATCATAACAAACTATGCCAGACTCACCTAAATTACTTCGGCTACTCTAAATCATCACCAACTAACCCTTACCACAACAAACTAAACCCAATCACTTTTAAATTACAAAAAAATGCTACTAACCATACCAAACTATGCCAAACTCACCTAAATTACTTCGGCTACCATAAATCATCACCAACTAACCCTTACCACAACAAACTAAACCCAACCACTTTTAAATTACAAAAAAATGTTACAAACCATAGCAAACTATGCCAAACTCACCTAAATTACTTCGGCTACCAAAAATCACCCCCAACTACACTTTACAGCAACAAACTAAGCCCAATCACTTTAAAATTACAAAAAAATGCTAAAAATCATAACAAACTATACCAGAATCACCTAAATTACTTCGGCTACCGTAAACCACCCTCAACTATCCCTTACCACAACAAAACAAACCATATCATCTTAAAATTACAAAAAAAGGTGTACAAATCATAACAAACTATACCAGAATCACCTAAATTACTTCGGCTACCGTAAACCACCCTCAACTATCCCTTACCACAACAAAACAAACCATATCATCTTAAAATTACAAAAGAAGGTGTACAAATCATAACAAACTATGCCTGACTCACCTAAATTACTTCGGCTACTCTAAATCATCACCAACTAACCCTTACCACAACAAACTAAACCCAATCACTTTTAAATTACAAAAAAATGCTACCAACCATAGCAAACTATGCCAAACTCACCTAAATTACTTCGGCTACCATAAATCATCACCAACTAACCCTTACCACAACAAACTAAACCCAATCACTTTTAAATTACAAAAAAATGCTACTAACCATAGCAAACTATGCCAAACTCACCTAAATTACTTCGGCTACCATAAATCATCACCAACTAACCCTTACCACAACAAACTAAACCCAATCACTTTTAAATTACAAAAAAATGTTACAAACCATAGCAAACTATGCCAAACTCACATAAATTACTTCGGCTATCAAAAATCACCCCCAGCTACACTTTACAGCAACAAACTAAGCCCAATCACTTTAAAATTACAAAAAAATGCTAAAAATCATAACAAACTTTACCAGAATCACCTAAATTACTTCGGCTACCATAAATCATCACCAGCTACACTTTACAGCAACAAACTAAGCCCAATCACTTTAAAATTACAAAAAAATGCTAAAAATCATAACAAACTTTACCAGAATCACCTAAATTATTTCGGCTAACGTAAATCACCCCCAACTATCCCTTACCACAACAAACCAAACCATATCATCTTAAAATTACAAAAAAGGTGTACAAATCATAACAAACTATGCCAGACTCACCTAAATTACTTCGGCTACCCTAAATCATCACCAACTAACCCTTACCACAACAAACTATACCCAATCAATTTTAAATTACAAAAAAATGCTACTAACCATAGCAAACTATGCCAAACTCACCTAAATTACTTCGGCTATCATAAATCATCACCAACTAACCCTTACCACAACAAACTAAACCCAATCACTTTTAAATTACAAAAAAATGCTACTAACCATAGCAAACTATGCCAAACTCACCTAAATTACTTCGGCTATCAAAAATCACCCCCAACTACATTTTACAGCAACATACTAAGCCCAATCACTTTAAAATTACAAAAAAATGCTAAAAATCATAACAAACTATACCAGAATCACCTAAATTACTTCGGCTATCGTAAATCACACTTAACCATCCCTTACCACAACAAACCAAACCATATCATCTTAAAAATACAAAAGAAGGTGTACAAATCATAACAAACTATGCCAGACTCACCTAAATTATTTCGGCTACTCTAAATCATCACCAACTAACCCTTACCACAACAAACTAAACCCTATCACTTTTAAATTACAAAAAAATGCTACTAACCATAGCAAACTATGCCAAACTCCTATAAATTACTTTGGCTATCAAAAATCACCCCCAACTACACTTTACATTAACAAACTAAGCCTAATCACTTTAAAATTACAAAAAAATGCTAAAAATTATAACAAACTATTCCAGAATCACCTAAATTACTTCGGCTACCGTAAATCACCCCCAACTATCCCTTACCACAACAAATCAAACCATATAATCTTAAAATTACAAAAAAAGGTGTACAAATCGTAACAAACTATGCCAGAGTTACCTAAATTACTTCGGCTACTCTAAATCATCACCAACTAACCCTTACCACAACAAACTAAACCCAATCACTTTTAAATTACAAAAAAATGCTACTAACCATAGCAAACTATGCCAAACTCACCTAAATTACTTCGGGTATCAAAAATCACCCCCAACTACACTTTACAGCAACAAACTAAGCCCATTCACTTTAAAATTACAAAAAAATGCTAAAAATCATAACAAACTATACCAGAATTACTTAAATTACTTCGGCTACCGTAAATCACCTCCAACTATCTCTTACCACAACAAACCAAACCATATCATCTTAAAGTTACAAAAAAAGGTGTACAAATCATAACAAACTATGCCAGAGTTACCTAAATTACTTCGGCTACTCTAAATCATCACCAACTAACCCTTACCACAACAAACTAAACCCAATCACTTTTAAATTACAAAAAAATGCTACTAACCATAGCAAACTATGCCAAACTCACCTAAATTACTTCGGCTACCATAAATCATCACCAACTAACCCTTACCACAACAAACTAAACCCAATCACTTTTAAATTACAAAAAAATGCTACTAACCATAGCAAACTATGCCAAACTCACCTAAATTACATCGGCTACCATAAATCATAACCAACTAACCCTTACCACAACAAACTAAACCCAATCACTTTTAAATTACAAAAAAATGTTACAAACCATAGCAAACTATGCCAAACCATGCAACAAACTAAGCCCAATCACTTTAAAATTACAAAAAAATGCTAAAAATCATAACAAACTATTCCAGAATCACCTAAATTACTTCGGCTACCGTAAATCACTCCCAACTATCCCTTACCACAACAAACCAAACCATATCATCTTAAAATTACAAAAAAAGGTGTACAAATCATAACAAACTATGCCAGACTCACCTAAATTACTTCGGCTACTCTAAATCATCACCAACTAATTCTTACCACAACAAACTAAACCCAATCACTTTTAAATTACAAAAAAAATGCTACTTACCATAGCAAACTATGCCAAACTCACCTAAATTACTTCGGCTACCATAAATCATCACCAACTAATCCTTACCACAACAAACTAACCTAAATCACTGTTAAATTACAAAAAAAATGCTACTAACCATAGCAAACTATGCCAAACTCACCTAAATTACATCGGCTACCATAATTCATAACCAACTAACCCTTACCACAACAAACTAAACCCAATCACTTTTAAATTACAAAAAAATTTTACAAACCATAGCAAACTATGCCAAACTCACCTAAATTACTTCGGCTATCAAAAATCACCCCCAACTACACTTTACAGCAACAAACTAAGCCCAATCACTTTAAAATTACAAAAAAATGCTAAAAATCATAACAAACTATTCCAGAATCACCTAAATTACTTCGGCTACCGTAAATCACTCCCAACTATCCCTTACCACAACAAACTAAACCATATCATCTTAAAATTACGAAAAAAGGTGTACAAATCATAACAAACTATGCCAGACTCACCTAAATTACTTCGGCTATCAAGAATCACCCCCAACTACACTTTACAGCAACAAACTAAGCCCAATCACTTTAAAATTACAAAAAAATTCTAAAAATCATAACAAACTATACCAGAATCACCTAAATTACTTCGGCTACCGTAAATCACTCCCAACTATCCCTTACCACAACAAACCAAACCATATCATCTTAAAATTACAAAAAAAGGTGTACAAATCATAACAAACTATGCCTGACTCACCTAAATTACTTCGGCTACTCTAAATCATCACCAACTAACCCTTACCACAACAAACTAAACCCAATCACTTTTAAATTACAAAAAAAATGCTACTTACCATAGCAAACTATGCCAAATTCACCTATAGTACTTCGGCTACCATAAATCATCACCAACTAACCCTTACCACAACAAACTAACCCCAATCACTTTTAAATTACAAAAAAATGTTACAAACCATAGCAAACTATGCCAAACTCACCTAAATTACTTCGGCTATCAAGAATCACCCACAACTACACTTTACAGCAACAAACTAAGCCCAATCACTTTAAAATTACAAAAAAATGCTAAAAATTATAACAAACTATACCAGAATCACCTAAATTACTTCGGCTACCGTAAATCACTCCCAACTATCCCTTACCACAACAAACCAAACCATATCATCTTAAAATTACAAAAAAAGGTGTACAAATCATAACAAACTATGCCTGACTCACCTAAATTACTTCGGCTACTCTAAATCATCACCAACTAACCCTTACCACAACAAACTAAACCCAATCACTTTTAAATTACAAAAAAAATGCTACTTACCATAGCAAACTATGCCAAACTCACCTAAATTACTTCGGCTACCATAAATCATCACCAACTAACCTTTACCACAACAAACTAACCCCAATCACTTTTAAATTACAAAAAAATGCTACTAACCATAGCAAACTATGCCAAACTCACCTAAATTACTTCGGCTATCAAAAATCACCCCCAACTACACTTTACAGCAACAAACTAAGCCCAATCACTTTAAAATTACAAAAAAATGCTAAAAATCATAACAAACTATACCAGAATCACCTAAATTACTTCGGCTACCGTAAACCACCCTTAACTATCCCTTACCACAACAAACCAAACCATATCATCATAAAATTACAAAAAAAAGTGTACAAATTATAACAAACTATGCCAGACTCACCTAAATTACTTCGGCTACTCTAAATCATCACCAACTAACCCTTACCACAACAAACTAAACCCAATCACTTTTAAATTACAAAAAAAATGCTACTTACCATAGCAAACTATGCCAAACTCACCTAAATTACGTCGGCTACCATAAATCATCACCAACTAACCCTTACCACAACAAACTAAACCCAATCACTTTTAAATTACAAAAAAATGCTACTAACCATAGCAAACTATGCCAAACTCACCTAAATTACTTCGGCTACCATAAATCATCACCAACTAACCCTTACCACAACAAACTAAACCCAATCATTTTAAATTACAAAAGAATGTTACAAACCATAGCAAACTATGCCAAACTTACCTAAATTACTTCGGCTATCAAAAATCACCCCCAACTACACTTTACAGCAACAAACAAAGCCCAATCACTTTAAAATTACAAAAAAATGCTAAAAATCATAACAAACTATACCAGAATCACCTAAATTATTTCGGCTACCGTAAACAACCCTCAAATATCCCTAACCACAACAAAACAAACCATATCATCTTAAATTTACAAAAAAAGGTGTACAAATCATAACAAACTATGCCAGACTCACCTAAATTACTTCGGCTACTCTAAATCATCACCAACTAACCCTTACCACAACAAACTAAACCCAATCACTTTTAAATTACAAAAAAATGCTACTAACCATACCAAACTATGCCAAACTCACCTAAATTACTTCGGCTACCATAAATCATCACCAACTAACCCTTACCACAACAAACTAAACCCAACCACTTTTAAATTACAAAAAAATGTTACAAACCATAGCAAACTATGCCAAACTCACCTAAATTACTTCGGCTACCAAAAATCACCCCCAACTACACTTTACAGCAACAAACTAAGCCCAATCACTTTAAAATTACAAAAAAATGCTAAAAATCATAACAAACTATACCAGAATCACCTAAATTACTTCGGCTACCGTAAACCACCCTAAACTATCCCTTACCACAACAAAACAAACCATATCATCTTAAAATTACAAAAAAAGGTGTACAAATCATAACAAACTATACCAGAATCACCTAAATTACTTCGGCTACCGTAAACCACCCTCAACTATCCCTTACCACAACAAAACAAACCATATCATCTTAAAATTACAAAAGAAGGTGTACAAATCATAACAAACTATGCCTGACTCACCTAAATTACTTCGGCTACTCTAAATCATCACCAACTAACCCTTACCACAACAAACTAAACCCAATCACTTTTAAATTACAAAAAAATGCTACCAACCATAGCAAACTATGCCAAACTCACCTAAATTACTTCGGCTACCATAAATCATCACCAACTAACCCTTACCACAACAAACTAAACCCAATCACTTTTAAATTACAAAAAAATGCTACTAACCATAGCAAACTATGCCAAACTCACCTAAATTACTTCGGCTACCATAAATCATCACCAACTAACCCTTACCACAACAAACTAAACCCAATCACTTTTAAATTACAAAAAAATGTTACAAACCATAGCAAACTATGCCAAACTCACATAAATTACTTCGGCTATCAAAAATCACCCCCAGCTACACTTTACAGCAACAAACTAAGCCCAATCACTTTAAAATTACAAAAAAATGCTAAAAATCATCACAAACTTTACCAGAATCACCTAAATTACTTCGGCTACCATAAATCATCACCAGCTACACTTTACAGCAACAAACTAAGCCCAATCACTTTAAAATTACAAAAAAATGCTAAAAATCATAACAAACTTTACCAGAATCACCTAAATTACTTCGGCTACCATAAATCATCACCAACTAACCCTTACCACAACAAATAAACCCAATTACTTTTAAATTACAAAAAAATGCTACTAACCATAGCAAACTATGCCAAACTCACCTAAATTACATCGGCTACCATAAATCATCACCAACTAACCCTTACCACAACAAACTAAACCCAATCACTTTTAAATTAAAAAAAATGTTACAAACCATAGCAAACTATGCCAAACTCACCTAAATTACTTCGGCTATCAAAAATCACCCCCAACTACACTTTACAGCAACAAACTAAGCCCAATCACTTTAAAATTACAAAAAAATGCTAAAAATCATAACAAACTATACCAGAATCACCTAAATTACTTCGGCTACCGTAAATCACTCCCAACTATTTCGTACCACAACAAACCAAACCATATCATCTTAAAATTACAAAAAAAGGTGTACAAATCATAAAAAACTATGCCAGACTCACCTAAATTACTTCGGCTACTCTAAATCATCACCAACTAACCCTTACCACAACAAACTAAACCCAATTATTTTTAAATTACAAAAAAATGCTACTAACCATAGCAAACTATGCCAAACTCACCTAAATTACTTCGGCTACCATAAATCATCACCAACTAACCCTTACCACAACAAACTAAACCCAATCACATATAATTACAAAAAAATGCTACTAACCATAGCAAACTATGCCAAGCTCACCTAAATTACTTCGGCTATCAAAAATCACCCCCAACTACACTTTACAGCAACAAACTAAGCCCAATCACTTTAAAATTACAAAGAATGCTAAAAATCATAACAAACTATACCAGAATCACCTAAATTACTTCGGCTACCGTAAATCACTCCCAACTATTTCTTACCACAACAAACCAAACCATATCATCTTAAAATTACAAAAAAAGGTGTACAAATCATAAAAAACTATGCCAGACTCACCTAAATTACTTCGGCTACTCTAAATCATCACCAACTAACCTTTACCACAACAAACTAAACCCAATCACTTTTAAATTACAAAAAGATGCTACTAACCATAGCAAACTATCCCAAACTCACCTAAATTACTTCGGCTACCATAAATCATCACCAACTAACCCTTACCACAACAAACTAAACTCAATCACTTTTAAATTACAAAAAAATGCTACTAACCATAGCAAATTATGCCAAACTCACCTAAATTACTTCGGCTATCAAAAATCACCCCCAACTACACTTTTCAGCAACAAACTAAGCCCAATCACTTTAAAATTACAAAAAAATGCTAAAAATCATAACAAACTATACCAGAATCACCTAAATTACTTTGGCTACCGTAAATCACCCCCAACTATCCCTTACCACAACAAACCAAACCATATCATCTTAAAATTACAAAAAAAAGTGTACAAATTATAACAAACTATGCCAGACTCACCTGAATTACTTCGGCTACTCTAAATCATCACCAACTAACCCTTACCACAACAAACTAAACCCAATCACTTTTAAATTACAAAAAAATGCTACTAACCATAGCAAACTATGCCAAACTCACCTAAATTACTTCGGCTATCAAAAATCACCCCCAACTACACTTTACAGCAACAAACTAAGCCCAATCACTTTAAAATTACAAAAAAATGCTAAAAATCATAACAAACTATACCAGAATCACCTAAATTACTTCGGCTACCGTAAATCACCCCCAACTATCCCTTAACATAACAAACCAAACCATATCATCTTAAAATTACAAGTAAAGGTGTACAAATCATAACAAATTATGCCAGACTCACCGAAATTATTTCGGCTACTCTAAATCATCACCAACTAACCCTTACCACAACAAACTAAACCCAATCATTTTTAAATTACAAAAAAATGCTACTAACCATAGCAAACTATGCCAAACTCACCTAAATTACTTCGGCTATCTAAAATCACCCCCAACTACACTTTACAGCAACAAACTAAGCCCAATCACTTTAAAATTACAAAAAAATGCTAAAAATCATAACAAACTATACCAGAATAACCTAAATTACTTCGGCTACCGTAAATCACCCCCAACTATCCCTTAACATAACAAACCAAACCATATCATCTTAAAATTACAAAAAAAGGTGTACAAATCATAAAAAACTATGCCAGACTCACCTAAATTACTTCGGCTACTCTAAATCATCACCAACTAACCTTTACCACAACAAACTAAACCCAATCACTTTTAAATTACAAAAAGATGCTACTAACCATAGCAAACTATCCCAAACTCACCTAAATTACTTCGGCTACCATAAATCATCACCAACTAACCCTTACCACAACAAACTAAACTCAATCACTTTTAAATTACAAAAAAATGCTACTAACCATAGCAAATTATGCCAAACTCACCTAAATTACTTCGGCTATCAAAAATCACCCCCAACTACACTTTTCAGCAACAAACTAAGCCCAATCACTTTAAAATTACAAAAAAATGCTAAAAATCATAACAAACTATACCAGAATCACCTAAATTACTTTGGCTACCGTAAATCACCCCCAACTATCCCTTACCACAACAAACCAAACCATATCATCTTAAAATTACAAAAAAGGTGTACAAATCATAACAAACTATGCCAGACTCACCTAAATTACTTCGGCTACTCTAAATCATCACCAACTAACCCTTACCACAACAAACTAAACCCAATCACTTTTAAATTACAAAAAAATGCTACTAACCATAGCAAACTATGCCAAACTCACCTAAATTACTTCGGCTACCATAAATCATCACCAACTAACCCTTACCACAACAAACTAAACCCAATCACTTTTAATTACAAAAAAATGCTACTAACCATAGCAAACTATGCCAAGCTCACCTAAATTACTTCGGCTATCAAAAATCACCCCCAACTACACTTTACAGCAACAAACTAAGCCCAATCACTTTAAAATTACAAAAAATGCTAAAAATCATAACAAACTATACCAGAATCACCTAAATTACTTCGGCTGCCGTAAATCACCCTCAACTATCCCTTACCACAACAAACCAAACCATATCATCTTAAAATTACAAAAAAAGGTGTACAAATCATAACAAACTGTGCTAGACTCACCTAAATTACTTCGGCTACTCTAAATCATCACCAACTAACCCTTACCACAACAAACTAAACCCAATCACTTTTAAATTACAAAAAAATGCTACTAACTATAGCAAACTATGCCAAACTCACCTAAATTACTTCGGCTATCAAAAATCACCCACAACTACACTTTACAGCAACAAACTAAGCTCAATCACTTTAAAATTACAAAAAAATGCTAAAAATCATAACAAACTATACCAGAATCACCTAAATTACTTCGGCTGCCGTAAATCACCCTCAACTATCCCTTACCACAACAAACTAAACCATATCATCTTAAAATTACAAAAAAAGGTGTACAAATCATAACAAACTGTGCTAGACTCACCTAAATTACTTCGGCTACTCTAAATCATCACCAACTAACCCTTACCACAACAAACTAAACCCAATCACTTTTAAATTACAAAAAAATGCTACTAACTATAGCAAACTATGCCAAACTCACCTAAATTACTTCGGCTATCAAAAATCACCCACAACTACACTTTACAGCAACAAACTAAGCCCATTCACTTTAAAATTACAAAAAATGCTAAAAATCATAACAAACTATACCAGAATCACCTAAATTACTTCGGCTGCCGTAAATCACCCTCAACTATCCCTTACCACAACAAACCAAACCATATCATCTTAAAATTACAAAAAAAGGTGTACAAATCATAACAAACTGTGCTAGACTCACCTAAATTACTTCGGCTACTCTAAATCATCACCAACTAACCCTTACCACAACAAACTAAACCCAATCACTTTTAAATTACAAAAAAATGCTACTAACCATAGCAAACTATGCCAAACTCACCTAAATTACTTCGGCTACCATAAATCATCACCAACTAACCCTTACCACAACAAACTAAACCCAATCACTTTTAATTACAAAAAAATGCTACTAACCATAGCAAACTATGCCAAGCTCACCTAAATTACTTCGGCTATCAAAAATCACCCCCAACTACACTTTACAGCAACAAACTAAGCCCAATCACTTTAAAATTACAAAAAATGCTAAAAATCATAACAAACTATACCAGAATCACCTAAATTACTTCGGCTGCCGTAAATCACCCTCAACTATCCTTTACCACAACAAACCAAACCATATCATCTTAAAATTACAAAAAAAGGTGTACAAATCATAACAAACTGTGCTAGACTCACCTAAATTACTTCGGCTACTCTAAATCATCACCAACTAACCCTTACCACAACAAACTAAACCCAATCACTTTTAAATTACAAAAAAATGCTACTAACTATAGCAAACTATGCCAAACTCACCTAAATTACTTCGGCTATCAAAAATCACCCACAACTACACTTTACAGCAACAAACTAAGCTCAATCACTTTAAAATTACAAAAAAATGCTAAAAATCATAACAAACTATACCAGAATCACCTAAATTACTTCGGCTGCCGTAAATCACCCTCAACTATCCCTTACCACAACAAACCAAACCATATCATCTTAAAATTACAAAAAAAGGTGTACAAATCATAACAAACTGTGCTAGACTCACCTAAATTACTTCGGCTACTCTAAATCATCACCAACTAACCTTTACCACAACAAACTAAACCCAATCACTTTTAAATTACAAAAAGATGCTACTAACCATAGCAAACTATCCCAAACTCACCTAAATTACTTCGGCTACCATAAATCATCACCAACTAACCCTTACCACAACAAACTAAACTCAATCACTTTTAAATTACAAAAAAATGCTACTAACCATAGCAAATTATGCCAAACTCACCTAAATTACTTCGGCTATCAAAAATCACCCCCAACTACACTTTTCAGCAACAAACTAAGCCCAATCACTTTAAAATTACAAAAAAATGCTAAAAATCATAACAAACTATACCAGAATCACCTAAATTACTTTGGCTACCGTAAATCACCCCCAACTATCCCTTACCACAACAAACCAAACCATATCATCTTAAAATTACAAAAAAAAGTGTACAAATTATAACAAACTATGCCAGACTCACCTGAATTACTTCGGCTACTCTAAATCATCACCAACTAACCCTTACCACAACAAACTAAACCCAATCACTTTTAAATTACAAAAAAATGCTACTAACCATAGCAAACTATGCCAAACTCACCTAAATTACTTCGGCTATCAAAAATCACCCCCAACTACACTTTACAGCAACAAACTAAGCCCAATCACTTTAAAATTACAAAAAAATGCTAAAAATCATAACAAACTATACCAGAATCACCTAAATTACTTCGGCTACCGTAAATCACCCCCAACTATCCCTTAACATAACAAACCAAACCATATCATCTTAAAATTACAAGTAAAGGTGTACAAATCATAACAAATTATGCCAGACTCACCGAAATTATTTCGGCTACTCTAAATCATCACCAACTAACCCTTACCACAACAAACTAAACCCAATCATTTTTAAATTACAAAAAAATGCTACTAACCATAGCAAACTATGCCAAACTCACCTAAATTACTTCGGCTATCTAAAATCACCCCCAACTACACTTTACAGCAACAAACTAAGCCCAATCACTTTAAAATTACAAAAAAATGCTAAAAATCATAACAAACTATACCAGAATAACCTAAATTACTTCGGCTACCGTAAATCACCCCCAACTATCCCTTAACATAACAAACCAAACCATATCATCTTAAAATTACAAAAAAAGGTGTACAAATCATAAAAAACTATGCCAGACTCACCTAAATTACTTCGGCTACTCTAAATCATCACCAACTAACCTTTACCACAACAAACTAAACCCAATCACTTTTAAATTACAAAAAGATGCTACTAACCATAGCAAACTATCCCAAACTCACCTAAATTACTTCGGCTACCATAAATCATCACCAACTAACCCTTACCACAACAAACTAAACTCAATCACTTTTAAATTACAAAAAAATGCTACTAACCATAGCAAATTATGCCAAACTCACCTAAATTACTTCGGCTATCAAAAATCACCCCCAACTACACTTTTCAGCAACAAACTAAGCCCAATCACTTTAAAATTACAAAAAAATGCTAAAAATCATAACAAACTATACCAGAATCACCTAAATTACTTTGGCTACCGTAAATCACCCCCAACTATCCCTTACCACAACAAACCAAACCATATCATCTTAAAATTACAAAAAAGGTGTACAAATCATAACAAACTATGCCAGACTCACCTAAATTACTTCGGCTACTCTAAATCATCACCAACTAACCCTTACCACAACAAACTAAACCCAATCACTTTTAAATTACAAAAAAATGCTACTAACCATAGCAAACTATGCCAAACTCACCTAAATTACTTCGGCTACCATAAATCATCACCAACTAACCCTTACCACAACAAACTAAACCCAATCACTTTTAATTACAAAAAAATGCTACTAACCATAGCAAACTATGCCAAGCTCACCTAAATTACTTCGGCTATCAAAAATCACCCCCAACTACACTTTACAGCAACAAACTAAGCCCAATCACTTTAAAATTACAAAAAATGCTAAAAATCATAACAAACTATACCAGAATCACCTAAATTACTTCGGCTGCCGTAAATCACCCTCAACTATCCCTTACCACAACAAACCAAACCATATCATCTTAAAATTACAAAAAAAGGTGTACAAATCATAACAAACTGTGCTAGACTCACCTAAATTACTTCGGCTACTCTAAATCATCACCAACTAACCCTTACCACAACAAACTAAACCCAATCACTTTTAAATTACAAAAAAATGCTACTAACTATAGCAAACTATGCCAAACTCACCTAAATTACTTCGGCTATCAAAAATCACCCACAACTACACTTTACAGCAACAAACTAAGCTCAATCACTTTAAAATTACAAAAAAATGCTAAAAATCATAACAAACTATACCAGAATCACCTAAATTACTTCGGCTGCCGTAAATCACCCTCAACTATCCCTTACCACAACAAACTAAACCATATCATCTTAAAATTACAAAAAAAGGTGTACAAATCATAACAAACTGTGCTAGACTCACCTAAATTACTTCGGCTACTCTAAATCATCACCAACTAACCCTTACCACAACAAACTAAACCCAATCACTTTTAAATTACAAAAAAATGCTACTAACTATAGCAAACTATGCCAAACTCACCTAAATTACTTCGGCTATCAAAAATCACCCACAACTACACTTTACAGCAACAAACTAAGCCCATTCACTTTAAAATTACAAAAAATGCTAAAAATCATAACAAACTATACCAGAATCACCTAAATTACTTCGGCTGCCGTAAATCACCCTCAACTATCCCTTACCACAACAAACCAAACCATATCATCTTAAAATTACAAAAAAAGGTGTACAAATCATAACAAACTGTGCTAGACTCACCTAAATTACTTCGGCTACTCTAAATCATCACCAACTAACCCTTACCACAACAAACTAAACCCAATCACTTTTAAATTACAAAAAAATGCTACTAACCATAGCAAACTATGCCAAACTCACCTAAATTACTTCGGCTACCATAAATCATCACCAACTAACCCTTACCACAACAAACTAAACCCAATCACTTTTAATTACAAAAAAATGCTACTAACCATAGCAAACTATGCCAAGCTCACCTAAATTACTTCGGCTATCAAAAATCACCCCCAACTACACTTTACAGCAACAAACTAAGCCCAATCACTTTAAAATTACAAAAAATGCTAAAAATCATAACAAACTATACCAGAATCACCTAAATTACTTCGGCTGCCGTAAATCACCCTCAACTATCCTTTACCACAACAAACCAAACCATATCATCTTAAAATTACAAAAAAAGGTGTACAAATCATAACAAACTGTGCTAGACTCACCTAAATTACTTCGGCTACTCTAAATCATCACCAACTAACCCTTACCACAACAAACTAAACCCAATCACTTTTAAATTACAAAAAAATGCTACTAACTATAGCAAACTATGCCAAACTCACCTAAATTACTTCGGCTATCAAAAATCACCCACAACTACACTTTACAGCAACAAACTAAGCTCAATCACTTTAAAATTACAAAAAAATGCTAAAAATCATAACAAACTATACCAGAATCACCTAAATTACTTCGGCTGCCGTAAATCACCCTCAACTATCCCTTACCACAACAAACCAAACCATATCATCTTAAAATTACAAAAAAAGGTGTACAAATCATAACAAACTGTGCTAGACTCACCTAAATTACTTCGGCTACTCTAAATCATCACCAACTAACCCTTACCACAACAAACTAAACCCAATCACTTTTAAATTACAAAAAAATGCTACTAACCATAGCAAACTATGCCAAACTCACCTAAATTACTTCGGCTATCTAAAATCACCCCCAACTACACTTTACAGCAACAAACTAAGCCCAATCACTTTAAAATTACAAAAAATGTTAAAACTCATAACAAACTATACCAGAATCACCTAAATTACTTCGGCTACCGTAAATCACCCTCAACTATCACTTACCACAACAAACCAAACCATATCATCTTAAAATTACAAAAAAAGGTGTACAAATCATAACAAACTATGCCAGACTCACCTAAATTACTTCAGCTACTCTAAATCATCACCAACTAATCCTTCCCACAACAAACTAAACCCAATAACTTTTAAATTTCAAAAAAATGCTACTAACCATAGCAAACTATGCCAAACTCACCTAAATTACTTCGGCTATCAAAAATCACCCCCAACTAAACTTTACAGCAATAAACTAAGCCCAATCACTTTAAAATTACAAAAAAAGGTGTACAAATCATAACAAACTATGCCAGACTCACCTAGATTACTTCGGCTACTCTAAATCATCACCAACTAACCCTTACCACAACAAACTAAACCCAATCACTTTTAAATTACAAAAAAATGCTACTAACCATAGCAAACTATGCCAAACTCACCTAAATTACTTCGGCTATCAAAAATCACCCCCAACTAAACTTTACAGCAATAAACTAAGCCCAATCACTTTAAAATTACAAAAAAATGCTAAAAATCATAACAAACTATACCAGAATCACCTAAATTACTTCGGCTACCGTAAATCACCCCCAACTATCCCTTACCACAACAAACCAAACCATATCATCTTAAAATTACAAAAAAAGGTGTACAAATCATAACAAGCTATGCCAGACTCACCTAAATTACTTCGGCTACTCTAAATCATCACCAACTAATCCCTACCACAACAAACAAAACCCAATAACTTTTAAATTACAAAAAAATGCTACTAACCATTGCAAACTATGCCAAACTCACCTAAATTACTTCGGCTACCATAAATCATCACCAACTAACCCTTACCACAACAAACTAAACCCAATCACTTTTAAATTACAAAAAAATGCTACTAACCATAGCAAACTATGCCAAACTCACCTAAATTACTTCGGCTATCTAAAATCACCCCCAACTACACTTTACAGCAACAAACTAAGCCCAATCACTTTAAAATTACAAAAAAATGCTAAAAATCATAACAAACTATACCAGAATCACCTAAATTACTTCGGCTACCGTAAATCACCCCCAACTATCCCTTACCACAACAAACCAAACCATATTATTTTAAAATTACTAAAAAAAGTGTACAAATCATAACAAACTATGCCAGACTCACCTAAATTACTTCGGCTACTCTAAATCATCACCAACTAACCCTTTCCACAACAAACTAAACCCAATCACTTTTAAATTACCAAAAAATGCTACTAACCATAGCAAACTATGCCAAATTCACCTAAATTACTTTGGCTATCAAAAGTCGCACCCAACTACACTTTACAGCAACAAACTAAGCCCAATCACTTTAAAATTACAAAAAAATGCTAAAAATCATAACAAACTATACCAGAATCACCTAAATTACTTCGGCTACCGTAAATCACCCCCAACTATCCCTTACCACAACAAACCAAACCATATCATCTTAAAATTACAAAAAAAGGTGTACAAATCATAACAAACTATGCCAGACTCACCTAAATTACTTCGGCTACTCTAAATCGTAACCACAACAAACTAAACCCAATCACTTTTAAATTACAAAAAAATGCTACTAACCATAGCAAACTATGCCAAGCTCACCTAAATTACTTCGGCTATCAAAAATCACCCCCAACTACACTTTACAGCAACAAACTAAGCCCAATCACTTTAAAATTACAAAAAAATGCTAAAAATCATAACAAACTATACCAGAATCACCTAAATTACTTCGGCTACCGTAAATCACCCCCAACTATCCCTTACCACAACAAACCAATCCATATTATTTTAAAATTACTAAAAAAAGTGTACAAATCATAACAAACTATGCCAGACTCACCTAAATTACTTCGGCTACTCTAAATCATCACCAACTAACCCTTTCCACAACAAACTAAACCCAATCACTTTTAAATTACCAAAAAATGCTACTAAACATAGCAAACTATGCCAAACTCACCTAAATTACTTTGGCTATCAAAAATCACACCAAACTACACTTTACAGCAACAACCTAAGCCCAATCACTTTAAAATTACAAAAAAATGCTAAAAATCATAACAAACTATACCAGAATCACCTAAATTACTTCGGCTACCGTAAATCACCCCCAACTATCCCTTACCACAACAAACCAAACCATATCATCTTAAAATTACAAAAAAGGAATACAAATCATAACAAACTATACCAGACTGACCTAAATTACTTCGGCTACTCTAAATCATCACCAACTAACCCTTACCACAACAAACTAAACCCAATCACTTTTAAATTACAAAAAAATTCTACTAACCATAGCAAACTATGCCAAACTCACCTAGCAACAAACTAAGCCCAATCACTTTAAAATTACAAAAAAATGCTAAAATTTATAACAAACTATACCAGAATCACCTAAATTACTTCGGCTACCGTAAATCACCCCTAACTATCCCTTACCACAACAAACCAAACCATATCATCTTAAAATTACAAAAAAGGTGTACAAATCATATCAAACTATGCCAGACTCACCTAAATTACTTCGGCTACTCTAAATCATCACCAACTAACCCTTACCACAACAAACTAAATCCAATTAATTTTAAATTACAAAAAAATGCTACTAACCATAGCAAACTATGCCAAACTCACCTAAATTACTTCGGCTATCAAAAATCACCCCCAACTAAACTTTACAGCAATAAACTAAGCCCAATCACTTTAAAATTACAAAAAAATGCTAAAAATCATAACAAGCTATACCAGAATCACCTAACTTACTTCGGCTACCGTAAATCACCCCCAACTATCCCTTACCACAACAAACCAAACCATATCATCTTAAAATTACAAAAAAAGGTGTACAAATCATAACAAACTATTCCAGACTCACCTAAATTACTTCGGCTACTCTAAATCATCACCAACTATCCCCTACCACAACAAACAAAACCCAATCACTTTTAAATTACAAAAAAATGCTACTAACCATAGCAAACTATGCCAAACTCACCTAAATTACTTTGGCTATCAAAAATCACACCCAACTACACTTTACAGCAACAAACTAAGCCCAATCACTTTAAAATTACAAAAAAATGCTAAAAATCATAACAAACTATACCAGAATCACCTAAATTACTTCGGCTACCGTAAATCACCCCCAACTATCCCTTACCACAACAAACCAAACCATATCATCTTAAAATTACAAAAAAGGAATACAAATCATAACAAACTATACCAGACTGACCTAAATTACTTCGGCTACTCTAAATCATCACCAACTAACCCTTACCACAACAAACTAAACCCAATCACTTTTAAATTACAAAAAAATTCTACTAACCATAGCAAACTATGCCAAACTCACCTAGCAACAAACTAAGCCCAATCACTTTAAAATTACAAAAAAATGCTAAAAATCATAACAAACTATACCAGAATCACCTAAATTACTTCGGCTACCGTAAATCACCCCCAACTATCCCTTACCACAACAAACCAAACCATATCATCTTAAAATTACAAAAAAGGTGTACAAATCATAACAAACTATGCCAGACTCACCTAAATTACTTCGGCTACTCTAAATCATCACCAACTAACCCTTACCTCAACAAACTAAACCCAATCACTTTTAAATTACAAAAAAATGCTACTAACCATAGTAAACTATGCCAAACTCACCTAAATTACTTCGGCTACTCTAAATCATCACCAACTAACCCTTACCACAACAAACTAAATCCAATTAATTTTAAATTACAAAAAAATGCTACTAACCATAGCAAACTATGCCAAACTCACCTAAATTACTTCGGCTATCAAAAATCACCCCCAACTAAACTTTACAGCAATAAACTAAACCCAATCACTTTAAAATTACAAAAAAATGCTAAAAATCATAACAAACTATACCAGAATCACCTAAATTACTTCGGCTACCGTAAATCACCCCCAACTATCCCTTACCACAACAAACCAAACCATATCATCTTAAAATTACAAAAAAAGGTGTACAAATCATAACAAACTATGCCAGACTCACCTAAATTACTTCGGCTACTCTAAATCATCACCAACTATCCCCTACCACAACAAACAAAACCCAATCACTTTTAAATTACAAAAAAATGCTACTAACCATAGCAAACTATGCCAAACTCACCTAAATTACTTTGGCTATCAAAAATCACACCCAACTACACTTTACAGCAACAAACTAAGCCCAATCACTTTAAAATTACAAAAAAATGCTAAAAATCATAACAAACTATACCAGAATCACCTAAATTACTTCGGCTACCGTAAATCACCCCCAACTATCCCTTACCACAACAAACCAAACCATATCATCTTAAAATTACAAAAAAGGAATACAAATCATAACAAACTATACCAGACTGACCTAAATTACTTCGGCTACTCTAAATCATCACCAACTAACCCTTACCACAACAAACTAAACCCAATCACTTTTAAATTACAAAAAAATTCTACTATCCATAGCAAACTATGCCAAACTCACCTAGCAACAAACTAAGCCCAATCACTTTAAAATTACAAAAAAATGCTAAAAATCATAACAAACTATACCAGAATCACCTAAATTACTTCGGCTACCGTAAATCACCCCCAACTATCCCTTACCACAACAAACCAAACCATATCATCTTAAAATTACAAAAAAGGTGTACAAATCATAACAAACTATGCCAGACTCACCTAAATTACTTCGGCTACTCTAAATCATCACCAACTAACCCTTACCTCAACAAACTAAACCCAATCACTTTTAAATTACAAAAAAATGCTACTAACCATAGTAAACTATGCCAAACTCACCTAAATTACTTCGGCTACCATAAATCATCACCAACTAACCCTTACCACAACAAACTAAACCCAATCACTTTTAAATTACAAAAAAATGCTACTAACCATAGCAAACTATGCCAAGCTCACCTAAATTACTTCGGCTATTAAAAATCACCCCCAACTACACTTTACAGCAACAAACTAGGCCCAATCACTTTAAAATTACAAAAAATGCTAAAAATCATAACAAACTATACCAGAATCACCTAAATTACTTCGGCTACCGTAAATCACCCTCAACTATCCCTTACCACAACAAACCAAACCATATCATCTTAAAATTACAAAAAAAGGTGTACAAATCATAACAAACTGTGCTAGACTCACCTAAATTACTTCGGCTACTCTAAATCATCACCAACTAATCCTTACCACAACAAACTAAACCCAATCACTTTTAAATTACAAAAAAATGTTACTAACCATAGCAAACTATGCCAAACTCACTTAAATTACTTCGGCTATCAAAAATCACCCACAACTACACTTTACAGCAACAAACTAAGCCCAATCACTTTAAAATTACAAAAAAATGCTAAAAATCATAACAAACTATACCAGAATCACCTAAATTACTTCGGCTACCGTAAATCACCCCTAACTATCCCTTACCACAACAAACCAAACCATATCATCTTAAAATTACAAAAAAATGTGTACAAATCATATCAAACTATGCCAGACTTACCTAAATTACTTCGGCTACTCTAAATCATCACCAACTAATCCTTACCAAAACAAACTAAACCCAATCACTTTTAAATTACAAAAAAATGCTACTAACCATAGCAAACTATGCCAAACTCACCTAAATTACTTCGGCTATCAAAAATCACCCACAACTACACTTTACAGCAACAAACTAAGCCCAATCACTTTAAAATTACAAAAAAATGCTAAAAATCATAACAAACTATACCAGACTTACCTAAATTACTTCGGCTACCGTAAATCACCCCCAACTATCCCTTACCACAACAAACCAAACCATATCATCTTAAAATTACAAAAAAAGGTGTACAAATCATAACAAACTATGCCAGACTCACCTAAATTACTTCGGCTACTCTAAATCATCACCAACTAACCCCTACCACAACAAACTAAACCCAATCACTTTTAAATTACAAAAAAATGCTACTAACCATAGAAAACTATGCTAAACTCACCTAAATTACTTCGGCTACCATAAATCATCACCAACTAACCCTTGCCACAACAAACTAAACCCAATCACTTTTAAATTACCAAAAAAATGCTACTAACCATAGCAAACTATGCCAAACTCACCTAAATTACTTCGGCTATCAAAAATCACTCCCAACTACACTTTACAGCAACAAACTAAGCCCAATCACTTTAAAATTACAAAAAAATGCTAAAAATTATAACAAACTATACCAGAATCACCTAAATTACTTCGGCTACCGTAAATCACCCCCAACTATCCTTTACCACAACAAACCAAACCATATCATCTTAAAATTACAAAAAAAAGTGTACAAATCATAACAAACTATGCCAGACTCACCTAAATTACTTCGGCTACTCTAAATCATCACCAACTAACCCTTACCACAACAAACTAAACCCAATCACTTTTAAATTACAAAAAAATGCTACTAACCATAGCAAACTATGTCAAACTCACCTAATTTACTTCGGCTTTCAAAAATCACCCCCAACTACACTTTACAGCAACTAACTAAGCCCAATCACTTTAAAAATACAAAAAAATGCTAAAAATCAAAACAAACTATACCAGAATCACCTAAATTACTTCGGCTACCGTAAATCACCCCCAACTATACCTTACCACAACAAACCAAACCATATCATCTTAAAATTACAAAAAAAGGTGTAAAAATCATAACAAACTATGCCAGACTCACCTAAATTATTTCGGCTACTCTAAATCATCACCAACTAACCCTTACCACAACAAACTAAACCCAATCACTTTTAAATTACTAACCCTTACCAGAACAACCTAAACCCAATCAATTTTAAATTACAAAAAAATGCTACTAACCATAGCAAACTATGCCAAACTCACATAAATTACTTCGGCTATCAAAAATCACCCCCAACTACATTTTACAGCAACAAACTAAGCCCAATCACTTTAAAATTACAAAAAAATGCTAAAAATCATAACAAACTGTACCAGAATCACCTAAATTACTTCGGCTACCGTAAATCACCCCCAACAATCCCTTACCACAACAAACCAAACTATATGATTTTAAAATTACAAAAAAAGGTGTACAAATCATAACAAACTATGCCAGACTTACCTAAATTACTTCGGCTACTCTAAATCATCACCAACTAACCCTTACCACAACAAACTAAACCCAATCACTTTTAAATTACAAAAAAATGCTACTAACCATTGCAAACTATGCCAAACTCACCTAAATTACTTCGGCTATCAAAAATCACCCCCAACTACACTTTACAGCAACAAACTAAGCCCAATTACTTTAAAATTACAAAAAAAAGCTAAAAATCATAACAAACTATACCAGAATCACCTAAATTACTTCGGCTACCGTAAATCAACTCAACTATCCCTTACCACAACAAACCAAACCACATCATCTTAAAATTACAAAAAAAGGTGTACAAATCATAACAAACTATGCTAGACTCACCTAAATTACTTCGGCTACTTTAAATCATCACCAACTAACCCTTACCACAACAAACTAAACCCAATCACTTTTAAATTACAAAAAAATGCTACTAACCATAGCAAACTATGCCAAACTCACCTAAATTATTTCGGCTATCAAAAATCACCCCCAACTAGACTTTACAGCAACAAACTAAGCCCAATCACTTTAAAATTACAAAAAAATGCTACTAACCATAGCAAACTATGCCAAACTCACCTAAATTACTTCGGCTATCAAAAATTACCCCCAACTACACTTTACAGCAAAAAACTAAGCCCAATCACTATAAAATTACAAAAAAATGCTAAAAATCATAACAAACTATACCAGAATCACCTAAATTACTTCAGGCACCGTAAATGAACCCAACTATCCCTTACCACAACAAACCAAACCATATCATCTTAAAATTACAAAAAAGGTGTACAAATCATAACAAACTATGCTAGACTCACCTAAATTACTTCGGCTACTTTAAATCATCACCAACTAACCCTTACCACAACAAACTAAACCCAGTCACTTTTAAATTACAAAAAAATGCTACTAACCATAGCAAACTATGCCAAACTTACCTAAATCACTTCGGCTATCAAAAATCACCTCCAACTACACTTTACAGCAACAAATTAAGCCCAATCACTTTAAAATTACAAAAAAATGCTAAAAATCATAACAAACTATACCAGAATCACCTAAATTACTTCGGCTACCGGAAATCACCCCCAATTATCCTTTACCACAACAAACCAAACCATATCATCTTAAAATTACAAAAAAAGGTGTACAAATCATAACAAACTATGCCAGACTCACCTAAATTACTTCGGCTACTCTAAATCATCACCAACTAACCCTTACCACAACAAACTAAACCCAATCACTTTTAAATTACAAAAAAATGCTACTAACCATAGCAAACTATGCCAAACTCACCTAAATTACTTCAGTTCTCAAAAATCACTCCCAACTACACTTTACAGCAACAAACTAAGCCCAATCACTTTAAAATTACAAAAAAATGCTAAAAATTATAACAAACTATACCAGAATCACCTAAATTACTTCGGCTACCGTAAATCACCCCCAACTATCCCTTACCACAACAAACCAAACCATATCATCTTAAAATTACAAAAAAAGGTGTACAAATCATAACAAACTATGCCAGACTCACCTAAATTACTTCGGCTACTCTAAATCATCACCAACTAACCCTTACCACAACAAACTAAATCCAATTAATTTTAAATTACAAAAAAATGCTACTAACTATATCAAACTATGCCAAACTCACCTAAATTACTTCGGCTATCAAAAATCACCCCCAACTAAACTTTACAGCAATAAACTAAGCCCAATCACTTTAAAATTACAAAAAAATGCTAAAAAGCATAACAAACTATACCAGAATCACCTAAATTACTTCGGCTACCGTAAATCACCCCCAACTATCCATTACCACAACAAACCAAACCATATCATCTTAAAATTACAAAAAAAGGTGTACAAATCATAACAAACTATGCCAGACTCACCTAAATTACTTTGGCTACTCTAAATCATCACCAACTAACCCCTACCTCAACAAACTAAACCCAATCACTTTTAAATTACAAAAAAATGCTACTAACCATAGCAAACTATGCCAAACTCACCTAAATTACTTTGGCTATCAAAAATCACCCCCAACTACACTTTACAGCAACAAACTAAGCCCAATCACTTTAAAATTACAATAAAATGTTAAAAATTATAACAAACTATACCAGAATCACCTAAATTACTTCGGCTACCGTAAATCACCCCCAACTATCCCTTACCACAACAAACCAAACCATATCATCTTAAAATTACAAAAAAAGGTGTACAAATCATAACAAACTATGCCAGACTCACCTAAATTACTTCGGCTACTCTAAATCATCACCAACTAACCCTTACCACAACAAACTAAACCCAATCACTTTTAAATTACAAAAAAATGCTACTAACCATAGCAAACTATGCCAAACTCATCTAAATTACTTCGGCTATCAAAAATCACCCCCAACTACACTTTACAGCAACAAACTAAGCCCAATCACTTTAAAATTACAAAAAAATGCTAAAAATCATAACAAACTATACCAGAATCACCTAAATTACTTCGGCTCTCAAAAATCACCCCCAACTACACTTTACAGCAACAAACTATGCCCAATCACTTTAAAATTACAAAAAAATGCTAAAAATTATAACAAACTATACCAGAATCACCTAAATTACTTCGGCTACCGTAAATCACCCCCAACTATCCCTTACCACAACAAACCAAATCATATCATCTTAAAATTACAAAAAAAGGTGTACAAATCATAACAAACTATGCCAGACTCACCTAAATTACTTCGGCTACTCTAAATCATCACCAACTAACCCTTACCACAACAAACTAAACCCAATCACTTTTAAATTACAAAAACATGCTACTAACCATAGCAAACTATGCCAAACTCACCTAAATTACTTCGGCGATCAAAAATCACCCCCAACTACACTTTACATCAACAAACTAAGCCCAATCACTTTAAAATTACAAAAAAATGCTAAAAATCATAACAAACTATACCAAAATCACCTAAATTACTTCGGCTATCAAAAATCACCCCCAACTACACTTTACAGCAACAAACTATGCCCAATCACTTTAAAATTACAAAAAAACGCTAAAAATCATAACAAACTATACCTGAATCACCTAAATTACTTCGGCTACCGTAAATCACCCCCAACTATCCCTTACCACAACAAACAAAACCATATCATCTTAACATTACAAAAAAAGGTGTACAATTCATAACAAACTATGCCAGACTCACCTAAATTACTTCGGCTACTCTAAATCATCACCAACTAACCCTTACCACAACAAACTAAACCCAATCACTTTTAAATTACAAAAACATGCTACTAACCATAGCAAACTATGCCAAACTCACCTAAATTACTTCGGCTATCAAAAATCACCCCCAACTACACTTTACAGCAACAAACTAAGCCCAATCACTTTAAAATTACAAAAAAATGCTAAAAATCATAACAAACTATACCAGAATCACCTAAATTACTTCGGCTCTCAAAAATCACCCCCAACTACACTTTACAGCAACAAACTATGCCCAATCACTTTAAAATTACAAAAAAATGCTAAAAATCATAACAAACTGTACCAGAATCACCTAAATTACTTCGGCTACCGTAAATCACCCCCAACAATCCCTTACCACAACAAACCAAACCACATCATCTTAAAATTACAAAAAAAGGTGTACAAATCATAACAAACTATGCTAGACTCACCTAAATTACTTCGGCTACTTTAAATCATCACCAACTAACCCTTACCACAACAAACTAAACCCAATCACTTTTAAATTACAAAAAAATGCTACTAACCATAGCAAACTATGCCAAACTCACCTAAATTATTTCGGCTATCAAAAATCACCCCCAACTAGACTTTACAGCAACAAACTAAGCCCAATCACTTTAAAATTACAAAAAAATGCTACTAACCATAGCAAACTATGCCAAACTCACCTAAATTACTTCGGCTATCAAAAATTACCCCCAACTACACTTTACAGCAACAAACTAAGCCCAATCACTATAAAATTACAAAAAAATGCTAAAAATCATAACAAACTATACCAGAATCACCTAAATTACTTCAGGCACCGTAAATCAACCCAACTATCCCTTACCACAACAAACCAAACCATATCATCTTAAAATTACAAAAAAGGTGTACAAATCATAACAAACTATGCTAGACTCACCTAAATTACTTCGGCTACTTTAAATCATCACCAACTAACCCTTACCACAACAAACTAAACCCAGTCACTTTTAAATTACAAAAAAATGCTACTAACCATAGCAAACTATGCCAAACTTACCTAAATCACTTCGGCTATCAAAAATCACCTCCAACTACACTTTACAGCAACAAATTAAGCCCAATCACTTTAAAATTACAAAAAAATGCTAAAAATCATAACAAACTATACCAGAATCACCTAAATTACTTCGGCTACCGGAAATCACCCCCAATTATCCTTTACCACAACAAACCAAACCATATCATCTTAAAATTACAAAAAAAGGTGTACAAATCATAACAAACTATGCCAGACTCACCTAAATTACTTCGGCTACTCTAAATCATCACCAACTAACCCTTACCACAACAAACTAAACCCAATCACTTTTAAATTACAAAAAAATGCTACTAACCATAGCAAACTATGCCAAACTCACCTAAATTACTTCAGTTCTCAAAAATCACTCCCAACTACACTTTACAGCAACAAACTAAGCCCAATCACTTTAAAATTACAAAAAAATGCTAAAAATTATAACAAACTATACCAGAATCACCTAAATTACTTCGGCTACCGTAAATCACCCCCAACTATCCCTTACCACAACAAACCAAACCATATCATCTTAAAATTACAAAAAAAGGTGTACAAATCATAACAAACTATGCCAGACTCACCTAAATTACTTCGGCTACTCTAAATCATCACCAACTAATCCTTACCACAACAAACTAAATCCAATTAATTTTAAATTACAAAAAAATGCTACTAACTATATCAAACTATGCCAAACTCACCTAAATTACTTCGGCTATCAAAAATCACCCCCAACTAAACTTTACAGCAATAAACTAAGCCCAATCACTTTAAAATTACAAAAAAATGCTAAAAAGCATAACAAACTATACCAGAATCACCTAAATTACTTCGGCTACCGTAAATCACCCCCAACTATCCATTACCACAACAAACCAAACCATATCATCTTAAAATTACAAAAAAAGGTGTACAAATCATAACAAACTATGCCAGACTCACCTAAATTACTTTGGCTACTCTAAATCATCACCAACTAACCCCTACCTGAACAAACTAAACCCAATCACTTTTAAATTACAAAAAAATGCTACTAACCATAGCAAACTATGCCAAACTCACCTAAATTACTTTGGCTATCAAAAATCACCCCCAACTACACTTTACAGCAACAAACTAAGCCCAATCACTTTAAAATTACAATAAAATGTTAAAAATTATAACAAACTATACCAGAATCACCTAAATTACTTCGGCTACCGTAAATCACCCCCAACTATCCCTTACCACAACAAACCAAACCATATCATCTTAAAATTACAAAAAAAGGTGTACAAATCATAACAAACTATGCCAGACTCACCTAAATTACTTCGGCTACTCTAAATCATCACCAACTAACCCTTACCACAACAAACTAAGCCCAATCACTTTAAAATTACAAAAAAATGCTAAAAATCATAACAAACTATACCAGAATCACCTAAATTACTTCGGCTATCAAAAATCACCCCCAACTACACTTTACAGCAACAAACTAAGCCCAATCACTTTAAAATTACAAAAAAATGCTAAAAATCATAACAAACTATACCAGAATCACCTAAATTACTTCGGCTCTCAAAAATCACCCCCAACTACACTTTACAGCAACAAACTATGCCCAATCACTTTAAAATTACAAAAAAATGCTAAAAATTATAACAAACTATACCAGAATCACCTAATTTACTTCGGCTACCGTAAATCACCCCCAACTATCCCTTACCACAACAAACCAAATCATATCATCTTAAAATTACAAAAAAAGGTGTACAAATCATAACAAACTATGCCAGACTCACCTAAATTACTTCGGCTACTCTAAATCATCACCAACTAACCCTTACCACAACAAACTAAACCCAATCACTTTTAAATTACAAAAACATGCTACTAACCATAGCAAACTATGCTAAACTCACCTAAATTACTTCGGCTATCAAAAATCACCCCCAACTACACTTTACAGCAACAAACTAAGCCCAATCACTTTAAAATTACAAAAAAATGCTAAAAATCATAACAAACTATACCAAAATCACCTAAATTACTTCGGCTATCAAAAATCACCCCCAACTACACTTTACAGCAACAAACTATGCCCAATCACTTTAAAATTACAAAAAAATGCTAAAAATCATAACAAACTATACCTGAATCACCTAAATTACTTCGGCTACCGTAAATCACCCCCAACTATCCCTTACCACAACAAACAAAACCATATCATCTTAAAATTACAAAAAAAGGTGTACAATTCATAACAAACTATGCCAGACTCACCTAAATTACTTCGGCTACTCTAAATCATCACCAACTAACCCTTACCACAACAAACTAAACCCAATCACTTTTAAATTACAAAAACATGCTACTAACCATAGCAAACTATGCCAAACTCACCTAAATTACTTCGGCTATCAAAAATCACCCCCAACTACACTTTACAGCAACAAACTAAGCCCAATCACTTTAAAATTACAAAAAAATGCTAAAAATCATAACAAACTATACCAGAATCACCTAAATTACTTCGGCTCTCAAAAATCACCCCCAACTACACTTTACAGCAACAAACTATGCCCAATCACTTTAAAATTACAAAAAAATGCTAAAAATTATAACAAACTATACCAGAATCACCTAAATTACTTCGGCTACCGTAAATCACCCCCAACTATCCCTTACCACAACAAACCAAACTATATCATCTTAAAATTACAAAAAAGGGTGTACAAATCATAACAAACTATGCCAGATTCACCTAAATTACTTCGGCTACTCTAAATCATCACCAACTAACCCTTACCACAACAAACTAAACCCAATCACTTTAAATTACAAAAAAATGCTACTAACGATAGCAAACTATGCCAAGCTCACCTAAATTACATCGGCTACCATAAATCATCACCAATCAACCCTTACCACAACAAACTAAACCCAATCAATTTTAAATTACAAAAAAATGCTACTAACCATAGCAAACTATGCCAAACTCACATAAATTACTTCGGCTATCAAAAATCACCCCCAACTACACTTTACAGCAACAAACTAAGCCCAATCACTTTAAAATTACAAAAAAATGCTAAAAATCATCACAAACTGTACCAGAATCACCTAAATTACTTCGGCTACCGTAAATCACCCTCAACTATCCCTTACCACAACAAACCAAACCATATCATCTTAAAATTACAAAAAAGGTGTACAAATCATAACAAACTATGCTAGACTCACCTAAATTACTTCGGCTACTCTAAATCATCACCAACTAACCCTTACCACAACAAACTAAACCCAATCACTTTTAAATTACAAAAAAATGCTACTAACCATAGCAAACTATGCCAAACTCATCTAAATTACTTCGGCTATCAAAAATCACCCCCAACTACACTTTACAGCAACAAACTAAGCCCAATCACTTTAAAATTACAAAAAAATGCTAAAAATCATAACAAACTATACCAGAATCACCTAAATTACTTCGGCTCTCAAAAATCACCCCCAACTACACTTTACAGCAACAAACTATGCCCAATCACTTTAAAATTACAAAAAAATGCTAAAAATTATAACAAACTATACCAGAATCACCTAAATTACTTCGGCTACCGTAAATCACCCCCAACTATCCCTTACCACAACAAACCAAACCATATCATCTTAAAATTACAAAAAAAGGTGTACAAATCATAACAAACTATGCCAGACTCACCTAAATTACTTCGGCTACTCTAAATCATCACCAACTAACCCTTACCACAACAAACTAAACCCAATCACTTTTAAATTACAAAAACATGCTACTAACCATAGCAAACTATGCCAAACTCACCTAAATTACTTCGGCTATCAAAAATCACCCCCAACTACACTTTACAGCAACAAACTAAGCCCAATCACTTTAAAATTACAAAAAAATGCTAAAAATCATAACAAACTATACCAAAATCACCTAAATTACTTCGGCTATCAAAAATCACCCCCAACTACACTTTACAGCAACAAACTATGCCCAATCACTTTAAAATTACAAAAAAATGCTAAAAATCATAACAAACTATACCTGAATCACCTAAATTACTTCGGCTACCGTAAATCACCCCCAACTATCCCTTACCACAACAAACCAAACCATATCATCTCAAAATTACAAAAAAAGGTGTACAAATCATAACAAACTATGCCAGACTCACCTAAATTACTTCGGCTACTCTAAATCATCACCAACTAACCCTTACCACAACAAACTAAACCCAATCACTTTTAAATTACAAAAACATGCTACTAACCATAGCAAACTATGCCAAACTCATCTAAATTACTTCGGCTATCAAAAATCACCCCCAACTACACTTTACAGCAACAAACTAAGCCCAATCACTTTAAAATTACAAAAAAATGCTAAAAATCATAACAAACTATACCAGAATCACCTAAATTACTTCGGCTCTCAAAAATCACCCCCAACTACACTTTACAGCAACAAACTATGCCCAATCACTTTAAAATTACAAAAAAATGCTAAAAATTATAACAAACTATACCAGAATCACCTAAATTACTTCGGCTACCGTAAATCACCCCCAACTATCCCTTACCACAACAAACCAAACCATATCATCTTAAAATTACAAAAAAAGGTGTATAAATCATAACAAACTATGCCAGACTCACCTAAATTACTTCGGCTACTCTAAATCATCACCAACTAACCCTTACCACAACAAACTAAACCCAATCACTTTTAAATTACAAAAACATGCTACTAACCATAGCAAACTATGCCAAACTCACCTAAATTACTTCGGCTATCAAAAATCACCCCCAACTACACTTTACAGCAACAAACTAAGCCCAATCACTTTAAAATTACAAAAAAATGCTAAAAATCATAACAAACTATACCAAAATCACCTAAATTACTTCGGCTATCAAAAATCACCCCCAACTACACTTTACAGCAACAAACTATGCCCAATCACTTTAAAATTACAAAAAAATGCTAAAAATCATAACAAACTATACCTGAATCACCTAAATTACTTCGGCTACCGTAAATCACCCCCAACTATCCCTTACCACAACAAACCAAACCATATCATCTCAAAATTACAAAAAAAGGTGTACAAATCATAACAAACTATGCCAGACTCACCTAAATTACTTCGGCTACTCTAAATCATCACCAACTAACCCTTACCACAACAAACTAAACCCAATCACTTTTAAATTACAAAAACATGCTACTAACCATAGCAAACTATGCCAAACTCACCTAAATTACTTCGGCTATCAAAAATCACCCCCAACTACACTTTACAGCAACAAACTAAGCCCAATCACTTTAAATTTACAAAAAAATGCTAAAAATCATAACAAACTATACCAGAATCACCTAAATTACTTCGGCTCTCAAAAATTACCCCCAACTACACTTTACAGCAACAAACTATGCCCAATCACTTTAAAATTACAAAAAAATGCTAAAAATTATAACAAACTATACCAGAATCACCTAAATTACTTCGGCTACCGTAAATCACCCCCAACTATCCCTTACCACAACAAACCAAACCATATCATCTTAAAATTACAAAAAAAGGTGTACAAATCATAACAAACTATGCCAGACTCACCTAAATTACTTCGGCTACTCTAAATCATCACCAACTAACCCTTACCACAACAAACTAAACCCAATCACTTTTAAATTACAAAAACATGCTACTAACCATAGCAAACTATGCCAAACTCACCTAAATTACTTCGGCTATCAAAAATCACCCCCAACTACACTTTACAGCAACAAACTAAGCCCAATCACTTTAAAATTACAAAAAAATGCTAAAAATCATAACAAACTATACCAGAATCACCTAAATTACTTCGGCTATCAAAAATCACCCCCAACTACACTTTACAGCAACAAACTAAGCCCAATCACTTTAAAATTACAAAAAAATGCTAAAAATCATAACAAACTATACCAGAATCACCTAAATTACTTCGGCTACCGTAAATCACCCCCAACTATCCCTTACCACAACAAACCAAACTATATCATCTTAAAATTACAAAAAAGGGTGTACAAATCATAACAAACTATGCCAGATTCACCTAAATTACTTCGGCTACTCTAAATCATCACCAACTAACCCTGACCACAACAAACTAAACCCAATCACTTTTAAATTACAAAAAAATGCTACTAACGATAGCAAACTATGCCAAGCTCACCTAAATTACATCGGCTACCATAAATCATCACCAATCAACCCTTACCACAACAAACTAAACCCAATCAATTTTAAATTACAAAAAAATGCTACTAACCATAGCAAACTATGCCAAACTCACATAAATTACTTCGGCTATCAAAAATCACCCCCAACTACACTTTACAGCAACAAACTAAGCCCAATCACTTTAAAATTACAAAAAAATGCTAAAAATCATCACAAACTGTACCAGAATCACCTAAATTACTTCGGCTACCGTAAATCACCCTCAACTATCCCTTACCACAACAAACCAAACCATATCATCTTAAAATTACAAAAAAGGTGTACAAATCATAACAAACTATGCTAGACTCACCTAAATTACTTCGGCTACTCTAAATCATCACCAACTAACCTTTACCACAACAAACTAAACCCAATCACTTTTAAATTACAAAAAAATGCTACTAACCATAGCAAACTATGCCTAACTCACCTAAATTACTTCGGCTATCAAAAATCACCCCCAACTACACTTTACAGCAACAAACTAAGCCCAATCACTTTAAAATTACAAAAAAATGCTAAAAATTATAACAAACTATACCAGAATCACCTAAATTACTTCGGCTACCGTAAATCACCCCCAACTATCCCTTACCACAACAAACCAAACCATATCATCTTAAAATTACAAAAAAAGATGTACAAATCATAACAAACTATGCCAGACTCTCCTAAATTACTTCGGCTACTCTAAATCATCAACAACTAACCCTTACCACAACAAACTAAACCCAATCACTTTTAAATTACAAAAAAATGCTACTAACGATAGCAAACTATGCCAAGCTCACCTAAAATACATCGGCTACCATAAATCATCACCAATCAACCCTTACCACAACAAACTAAACCCAATCAATTTTAAATTACAAAAAAATGCTACTAACCATAGCAAACTATGCCAAACTCACATAAATTACTTCGGCTATCAAAAATCACCCCCAACTACACTTTACAGCAACAAACTAAGCCCAATCACTTTAAAATTACAAAAAAATGCTAAAAATTATAACAAACTATACCAGAATCACCTAAATTACTTCGGCTACCGTAAATCACCCCCAACTATCCCTTACCACAACAAACCAAACCATATCATCTTAAAATTACAAAAAAAGGTGTACAAATCATAACAAACTATGCCAGACTCACCTAAATTACTTCGGCTACTCTAAATCATCACCAACTAACCCTTACCACAACAAACTAAACCCAATCACTTTTAAATTACAAAAACATGCTACTAACCATAGCAAACTATGCCAAACTCACCTAAATTACTTCGGCTATCAAAAATCACCCCCAACTACACTTTACAGCAACAAACTAAGCCCAATCACTTTAAAATTACAAAAAAATGCTAAAAATCATAACAAACTATACCAGAATCACCTAAATTACTTCGGCTATCAAAAATCACCCCCAACTACACTTTACAGCAACAAACTAAGCCCAATCACTTTAAAATTACAAAAAAATGCTAAAAATCATAACAAACTATACCAGAATCACCTAAATTACTTCGGCTACCGTAAATCACCCCCAACTATCCCTTACCACAACAAACCAAACTATATCATCTTAAAATTACAAAAAAGGGTGTACAAATCATAACAAACTATGCCAGATTCACCTAAATTACTTCGGCTACTCTAAATCATCACCAACTAACCCTGACCACAACAAACTAAACCCAATCACTTTTAAATTACAAAAAAATGCTACTAACGATAGCAAACTATGCCAAGCTCACCTAAATTACATCGGCTACCATAAATCATCACCAATCAACCCTTACCACAACAAACTAAACCCAATCAATTTTAAATTACAAAAAAATGCTACTAACCATAGCAAACTATGCCAAACTCACATAAATTACTTCGGCTATCAAAAATCACCCCCAACTACACTTTACAGCAACAAACTAAGCCCAATCACTTTAAAATTACAAAAAAATGCTAAAAATCATCACAAACTGTACCAGAATCACCTAAATTACTTCGGCTACCGTAAATCACCCTCAACTATCCCTTACCACAACAAACCAAACCATATCATCTTAAAATTACAAAAAAGGTGTACAAATCATAACAAACTATGCTAGACTCACCTAAATTACTTCGGCTACTCTAAATCATCACCAACTAACCCTTACCACAACAAACTAAACCCAATCACTTTTAAATTACAAAAAAATGCTACTAACCATAGTAAACTATGCCTAACTCACCTAAATTACTTCGGCTATCAAAAATCACCCCCAACTACACTTTACAGCAACAAACTAAGCCCAATCACTTTAAAATTACAAAAAAATGCTAAAAATTATAACAAACTATACCAGAATCACCTAAATTACTTCGGCTACCGTAAATCACCCCCAACTATCCCTTACCACAACAAACCAAACCATATCATCTTAAAATTACAAAAAAAGATGTACAAATCATAACAAACTATGCCAGACTCTCCTAAATTACTTCGGCTACTCTAAATCATCAACAACTAACCCTTACCACAACAAACTAAACCCAATCACTTTTAAATTACAAAAAAATGCTACTAACGATAGCAAACTATGCCAAGCTCACCTAAATTACATCGGCTACCATAAATCATCACCAATCAACCCTTACCACAACAAACTAAACCCAATCAATTTTAAATAACAAAAAAATGCTACTAACCATAGCAAACTATGCCAAACTCACATAAATTACTTCGGCTATCAAAAATCACCCCCAACTACACTTTACAGCAACAAACTAAGCCCAATCACTTTAAAATTACAAAAAAATGCTAAAAATCATAACAAACTATACCAGAATCACCTAAATTACTTCGGCTCTCAAAAATCACCCCCAACTACACTTTACAGCAACAAACTATGCCCAATCACTTTAAAATTACAAAAAAATGCTAAAAATTATAACAAACTATACCAGAATCACCTAAATTACTTCGGCTACCGTAAATCACCCCCAACTATCCCTTACCACAACAAACCAAACCATATCATCTTAAAATTACAAAAAAAGGTGTACAAATCATAACAAACTATGCCAGACTCACCTAAATTACTTCGGCTACTCTAAATCATCACCAACTAACCCTTACCACAACAAACTAAACCCAATCACTTTTAAATTACAAAAAAATGCTACTAACCATAGCAAACTATGCCAAACTCATCTAAATTACTTCGGCTATCAAAAATCACCCCCAACTACACTTTACAGCAACAAACTAAACCCAATCACTTTAAAATTACAAAAAAATGCTAAAAATCATAACAAACTATACCAGAATCACCTAAATTACTTCGGCTATCAAAAATCACCCCCAACTACACTTTACAGCAACAAACTAAGCCCAATCACTTTAAAATTACAAAAAAATGCTAAAAATCATAACAAACTATACCAGAATCACCTAAATTATTTCGGCTACCTTAAATCACCCCCAACTATCCCTTACCACAACAAACCAAACCATATCATCTTAAAATTACAAAAAAGGGTGTACAAATCATAACAAACTATGCCAAGCTCACCTAAATTACATCGGCTACCATAAATCATCACCAATCAACCCTTACCACAACAAACTAAACCCAATCAATTTTAAATTACAAAAAAATGCTACTAACCATAGCAAACTATGCCAAACTCACATAAATTACTTCGGCTATCAAAAATCACCCCCAACTACACTTTACAGCAACAAACTAAGCCCAATCACTTTAAAATTACAAAAAAATGCTAAAAATCATCACAAACTGTACCAGAATCACCTAAATTACTTCGGCTACCGTAAATCACCCTCAACTATCCCTTACCACAACAAACCAAACCATATCATCTTAAAATTACAAAAAAGGTGTACAAATCATAACAAACTATGCTAGACTCACCTAAATTACTTCGGCTACTCTAAATCATCACCAACTAACCCTTACCACAACAAACTAAACCCAATCACTTTTAAATTACAAAAAAATGCTACTAACTATAGCAAACTATGCCTAACTCACCTAAATTACTTCGGCTATCAAAAATCACCCCCAACTACACTTTACAGCAACAAACTAAGCCCAATCACTTTAAAATTACAAAAAAATGCTAAAAATTATAACAAACTATACCAGAATCACCTAAATTACTTCGGCTACCTTAAATCACCCCCAACTATCCCTTACCACAACAAACCAAACCATATCATCTTAAAATTACAAAAAAAGATGTACAAATCATAACAAACTATGCCAGACTCACCTAAATTACTTCGGCTACTCTAAATCATCACCAACTAACCCTTACCACAACAAACTAAACCCAATCACTTTTAAATTACAAAAAAATGCTACTAACCATAGCAAACTATGCCAAACTCACCTAAATTACTTCGGCTCTCAAAAATCACCCCCAACTACACTTTACAGCAACAAACAATGCCCAATCACTTTAAAATTACAAAAAAATGCTAAAAATCATAACAAACTATACCTGAATCACCTAAATTACTTCGGCTACCGTAAATCACCCCCAACTATCCCTTACCACAACAAACCAAACCATATCATCTTAAAATTACAAAAAAAGGTGTACAAATCATAACAAACTATGCCAGACTCACCCAAATTACTTCGGCTACTCTAAATCATCACCAACTAACCCTTACCACAACAAACTAAACCCAATCATTTTTAAATTACAAAAACATGCTAGTAACCATAGCAAACTATGCCAAACTCACCTAAATTACTTCGGCTATCAAAAATCACCCCCAACTACACTTTACAGCAACAAACTAAGCCCAATCACTTTAAAATTACAAAAAAATGCTAAAAATCATAACAAACTATACCAGAATCACCTAAATTACTTCGGCTACCGTAAATCACCCCCAACTATCCCTTACCACAACAAACCAAACTATATCATCTTAAAATTACAAAAAAAGGTGTACAAATCATAACAAACTATGCCAGATTCACCTAAATTACTTCGGCTACTCTAAATCATCACCAACTAACCCTTACCACAACAAACTAAACCCAATCACTTTTAAATTACAAAAAAATGCTACTAACGATAGCAAACTATGCCAAGCTCACCTAAATTACATCGGCTACCATAAATCATCACCAACCAACCCTTACCACAACAAACTAAACCCAATCAATTTTAAATTACATAAAAATGCTACTAACCATAGCAAACTATGCCAAACTCACATAAATTACTTCGGCTATCAAAAATCACCCCCAACTACACTTTACAGCAACAAACTAAGCCCAATCACTTTAAAATTACAAAAAAATGCTAAAAATCATCACAAACTGTACCAGAATCACCTAAATTACTTCGGCTACCGTAAATCACCCTCAACTATCCCTTACCACAACAAACCAAACCATATCATCTTAAAATTACAAAAAAGGTGTACAAATCATAACAAACTATGCTAGACTCACCTAAATTACTTCGGCTACTCTAAATCCTCACCAACTAACCCTTACCACAACAAACTAAACCCAATCACTTTTAAATTACAAAAAAATGCTACTAAACATAGCAAACTATGCCTAACTCATCTAAATTACTTCGGCTATCAAAAATCACCCCCAACTACACTTTACAGTAACAAACTAAGCCCAATCACTTTAAAATTACAAAAAAATGCTAAAAATTATAACAAACTATACCAGAATCACCTAAATTACTTCGGCTACCGTAAATCACCCCCAACTATCCCTTACCACAACAAACCAAACCATATCATCTTAAAATTATCAAAAAAGGTTTACAAATCATAACAAACTATGCCAGACTCACCTAAATTACTTCGGCTACTCTAAATCATCACCAACTAACCCTTACCACAACAAACTAAACCCAATCACTTTTAAATTACAAAAAAATGCTACTAACTATAGCAAACTATACCAAACTCACCTAAATTACTTCGGCTCTCAAAAATCACCCCCAACTACACTTTACAGCAACAAACTAAGCCCAATCACTTTAAAATTACAAAAAAATGCTAAAAATCATAACAAACTATACCAGAATCACCTAAATTACTTCGGCTACCGTAAATCACCCCCAACTATCCCTTACCACAACAAACCAAACCATATCATCTTAAAATTACAAAAAAAGTTGTACAAATCATAACAAACTATGGCAGACTCACCTAAATTACTTCGGCTACTCTAAATCATCACCAACTAACCCTTACCACAACAAACTAAACGCAATCACTTTTAAATTACAAAAAAATGCTAAAAATGATAACAAACTATACCAGAATCACCTAAATTACTTCGGCTACCGTAAATCACCCCAACTATCCCTTACCACAACAAACCCAACCATATTATCTTAAAATTACAAAAAAAGGTGTACAAATCATAACAAACTATGCCAGACTCACCTAAATTACTTCGGCTACTCTAAATCATCACCAACTAACCCTTACCACAACAAACTAAACCCAATCACTTTTAAATTACAAAAAAATGCTACTAACCATAGCAAACTATGCCAAACTCACCTAAATTAATTCGGCTATCAAAAATCAGCCCCAACTACACTTTACAGCAACAAACTAAGCCCAATCACTTTAAAATTACAAAAAAATGCCAAAAATCATAACAAACTATACCAGAATCACCTAAATTACTTCGGCTACCGTAAATCACCCCAACTATCCCTTACCACAACAAACCAAACCATATCATTTTAAAATTACAAAAAAAGGTGTACAAATCATAACAAACTATGCTGACTCACCTAAATTACTTCGGCTACTCTAAATCATCACCAACTAACCCTTACCACAACAAACTAAACCCAATCACTTTTAAATTACAAAAAAATGCTACTAACCATAGCAAACTATGCCAAACTCACCTAAATTACTTCAGCTATCAAAAATCACCCCCAACTACACTTTACAGCAACAAACTAAGCCCAATCACTTTAAAATTACAAAAAAATGCTAAAAATCATAACAAACTATACCAGAATCACCTAAATTACTTCGGCTACCGTAAATCACCCCCAACTATCCCTTACCACAACAAACCAAACCATATCATCTTAAAATTACAAAAAAAGGTGTACAAATCATAACAAACTATGCCAGACTCACCTAAATTACTTCGGCTACTCTAAATCATCACCAACTAACCCTTACCACAACAAACTAAACGCAATCACTTTTAAATTACAAAAAAATGCTACTAACCTTAGCAAACTATGCCAAACTGACCTAAATTACTTCGGCTACCATAAATCATCACCAACTACACTTTACAGCAACAAACTATGCCCAATCACTTTAAAATTACAAGAAAATGCTAAAAATCATAACAAACTATACCTGAATCACCTAAATTACTTCGGCTACCGTAAATCACCCCCAACTATCCCTTACCACAACAAACCAAACCATATCATCTTAAAATTACAAAAAAAGGTGTACAAATCATAACAAACTATGCCAGACTCACCCAAATTACTTCGGCTACTCTAAATCATCACCAACTAACCCTTACCACAACAAACTAAACCCAATCATTTTTAAATTACAAAAACATGCTACTAACCATAGCAAACTATGCCAAACTCACCTAAATTACTTCGGCTATCAAAAATCACCCCCAACTACACTTTACAGCAACAAACTAAGCCCAATCACTTTAAAATTACAAAAAAATGCTAAAAATCATAACAAACTATACCAGAATCACCTAAATTACTTCGGCTACCGTAAATCACCCCCAACTATCCCTTACCACAACAAACCAAACTATATCATCTTAAAATTACAAAAAAAGGTGTACAAATCATAACAAACTATGCCAGATTCACCTAAATTACTTCGGCTACTCTAAATCATCACCAACTAACCCTTACCACAACAAACTAAACCCAATCACATTTAAATTACAAAAAAATGCTACTAACGATAGCAAACTATGCCAAGCTCACCTAAATTACATCGGCTACCATAAATCATCACCAACCAACCCTTACCACAACAAACTAAACCCAATCAATTTTAAATTACAAAAAAATGCTACTAACCATAGCAAACTATGCCAAACTCACATAAATTACTTCGGCTATCAAAAATCACCCCCAACTACACTTTACAGCAACAAACTAAGCCCAATCACTTTAAAATTACAAAAAAATGCTAAAAATCATCACAAACTGTACCAGAATCACCTAAATTACTTCGGCTACCGTAAATCACCCTCAACTATCCCTTACCACAACAAACCAAACCATATCATCTTAAAATTACAAAAAAGGTGTACAAATCATAACAAACTATGCTAGACTCACCTAAATTACTTCGGCTACTCTAAATCATCACCAACTAACCCTTACCACAACAAACTAAACCCAATCACTTTTAAATTACAAAAAAATGCTACTAAACATAGCAAACTATGCCTAACTCACCTAAATTACTTCGGCTATCAAAAATCACCCCCAACTACACTTTACAGCAACAAACTAAGCCCAATCACTTTAAAATTACAAAAAAATGCTAAAAATTATAACAAACTATACCAGAATCACCTAAATTACTTCGGCTACCGTAAATCACCCCCAACTATCCCTTACCACAACAAACCAAACCATATCATCTTAAAATTACAAAAAAAGGTTTACAAATCATAACAAACTATGCCAGACTCACCTAAATTACTTCGGCTACTCTAAATCATCACCAACTAACCCTTACCACAACAAACTAAACCCAATCATTTTTAAATTACAAAAAAATGCTACTAACCATAGCAAACTATGCCAAACTCACCTAAATTACTTCGGCTCTCAAAAATCACCCCCAACTACACTTTACAGCAACAAACTAAGCCCAATCACTTTAAAATTACAAAAAAATGCTAAAAATCATAACAAACTATACCAGAATCACCTAAATTACTTTGGCTACCGTAAATCACCCCCAACTATCCCTTACCACAACAAACCAAACCATATCATCTTAAAATTACAAAAAAAGTTGTACAAATCATAACAAACTATGCCAGACTCACCTAAATTACTTCGGCTACTCTAAATCATCACCAAATAACCCTTACCACAACAAACTAAACGCAATCACTTTTAAATTACAAAAAAATGCTAAAAATCATAACAAACTATACCAGAATCACCTAAATTACTTCGGCTACCGTAAATCACCCCAACTATCCCTTACCACAACAAACCCAACCATATCATCTTAAAATTACAAAAAAAGGTGTACAAATCATAACAAACTATGCCAGACTCACCTAAATTACTTCGGCTACTCTAAATCATCACCAACTAACCCTTACCACAACAAACTAAACCCAATCACTTTTAAATTACAAAAAAATGCTACTAACCATAGCAAACTATGCCAAACTCACCTAAATTAATTCGGCTATCAAAAATCACCCCCAACTACACTTTACAGCAACAAACTAAGCCCAATCACTTTAAAATTACAAAAAAATGCCAAAAATCATAACAAACTATACCAGAATCACCTAAATTACTTCGGCTACCGTAAATCACCCCAACTATCCCTTACCACAACAAACCAAACCATATCATTTTAAAATTACAAAAAAAGGTGTACAAATCATAACAAACTATGCTGACTCACCTAAATTACTTCGGCTACTCTAAATCATCACCAACTAACCCTTACCACAACAAACTAAACCCAATCACTTTTAAATTACAAAAAAATGCTACTAACCATAGCAAACTATGCCAAACTCACCTAAATTACTTCAGCTATAAAAAATCACCCCCAACTACACTTTACAGCAACAAACTAAGCCCAATCACTTTAAAATTACAAAAAAATGCTAAAAATCATAACAAACTATACCAGAATCACCTAAATTACTTCGGCTACCGTAAATCACCCCCAACTATCCCTTACCACAACAAACCAAACCATATCATCTTAAAATTACAAAAAAAGGTGTACAAATCATAACAAACTATGCCAGACTCACCTAAATTACTTCGGCTACTCTAAATCATCACCAACTAACCCTTACCACAACAAACTAAACGCAATCACTTTTAAATTACAAAAAAATGCTACTAACCTTAGCAAACTATGCCAAACTCACCTAAATTACTTCGGCTACCATAAATCATCACCAACTAACCCTTACCACAACAAACTAAACCCAATCAATTTTAAATTACAAAAAAATGCTACTAACCATAGCAAACTATGCCAAACTCACCTAAATTACTTCGGCTATCAAAAATAACCCCCAACTACACTTTACAGCAACAAACTAAGCCCAATCACTTTAAAATTACAAAAAAATGCTAAAAATCATAACAAACTATACCAGAATCACCTAAATTACTTCGGCTACCGTAAATCACCCCAACTATCCCTTACCACAACAAACCCAACCATATCATCTTAAAATTCCAAAAAAAGGTGTACAAATCATAACAAACTATGCCAGACTCACCTAAATTACTTCGGCTACTCTAAATCATCACCAACTAACCCTTACCAAAACAAACTAAACCCAATCACTTTTAAATTACAAAAAATGCTACTAACCTTAGCAAACTATGCCAGACTCACCTAAATTACTTCGGCTACTCTAAATCATCACCAACTAACCCTTACCACAACAAACTAAACCCAATCACTTTTAAATTACAAAAAAATGCTACTAACCATAGCAAACTATGCCAAACTCACCTAAATTACTTCAGCTATCAAAAATCACCCCCAACTACACTTTACAGCAACAAACTAAGCCCAATCACTTTAAAATTACAAAAAAATGCTAAAAATCATAACAAACTATACCAGAATCACCTAATTTACTTCGGCTACCGTAAATCAACCCCAACTATCCCTTACCACAACAAACCAAACCATATCATCTTAAAATTACAAAAAAAGGTGTACAAATCATAACAAACTATGCCAGACTCACCTAAATTACTTCGGCTACTCTAAATCATCACCAACTAACCCTTACCACAACAAACTAAACCCAATCACTTTTAAATTACAAAAAAATGCTACTAACCATAGCAAACTATGCCAAACTCACCTAAATTACTTCGGCTATCAAAAATCACCCCCAACTACACTTTACAGCAACAAGCAAAGCCCAATCACTTTAAAATTACAAAAAAATGCTAAAAATCATAACAAACTATACCAGAATCACCTAAATTACTTCGGCTACCGTAAATCACCCCCAACTATCCCTTACCACAACAAACTAAACGCAATCACTTTTAAATTACAAAAAAATGCTACTAACCTTAGCAAACTATGCCAAACTCACCTAAATTACTTCGGCTACCATAAATCATCACCAACTAACCCTTACCACAACAAACTAAACCCAATCAATTTTAAATTGCAAAAAAATGCTACTAACCATAGCAAACTATGCCAAGCTCTCCTAAATTACTTCGGCTATCAAAAATAACCCCCAACTACACTTTTCAGCAACAAACTAAGACCAATCACTTTAAAATTACAAAAAAATGCTAAAAATCATAACAAACTATACCAGAATCACCTAAATTACTTCGGCTACCGTAAATCACCCCAACTATCCCTTACCACAACAAACCCAACCATATCATCTTAAAATTACAAAAAAAGGTGTACAAATCATAACAAACTATGCCAGACTCACCTAAATTACTTCGGCTACTCTAAATCATCACCAACTAACCCTTACCACAACAAACTAAACCCAATCACTTTTAAATTACAAAAAAATGCTACTAACGATAGCAAACTATGCCAAACTCACCTAAATTACTTCGGCTACCATAAATCATCACCAACTAACCCTTACCAAAACAAACTAAACCCAATCAATTTTAAATTACAAAAAAATGCTACTAACCATAGCAAACTATGCCAAACTCACATAAATTACTTCGGCTATCAAAAATCAACCCCAACTACACTTTACAGCAACAAACTAAGCCCAATCACTTAAAAATTACAAAATAATGCTAAAAATCATAACAAACTATACCAGAATCACCCAAATTACTTCGGCTACTCTAAATCATCACCAACTAACCCTTACCACAACAAACTAAACGCAATCACTTTTAAATTACAAAAAAATGCTACTAACCTTAGCAAACTATGCCAAACTCACCTAAATTACTTCGGCTACCATAAATCATCACCAACTAACCCTTACCACAACAAACTAAACCCAATCAATTTTAAATTACAAAAAAATGCTACTAACCATAGCAAACTATGCCAAACTCACCTAAATTACTTCAGCTATAAAAAATCACCCCCAACTACACTTTACAGCAACAAACTAAGCCCAATCACTTTAAAATTACAAAAAAATGCTAAAAATCATAACAAACTATACCAGAATCACCTAAATTACTTCGGCTACCGTAAATCACCCCCAACTATCCCTTACCACAACAAACCAAACCATATCATCTTAAAATTACAAAAAAAGGTGTACAAATCATAACAAACTATGCCAGACTCACCTAAATTACTTCGGCTACTCTAAATCATCACCAACTAACCCTTACCACAACAAACTAAACGCAATCACTTTTAAATTACAAAAAAATGCTACTAACCTTAGCAAACTATGCCAAACTCACCTAAATTACTTCGGCTACCATAAATCATCACCAACTAACCCTTACCACAACAAACTAAACCCAATCAATTTTAAATTACAAAAAAATGCTACTAACCATAGCAAACTATGCCAAACTCACCTAAATTACTTCGGCTATCAAAAATAACCCCCAACTACACTTTACAGCAACAAACTAAGCCCAATCACTTTAAAATTACAAAAAAATGCTAAAAATCATAACAAACTATACCAGAATCACCTAAATTACTTCGGCTACCGTAAATCACCCCAACTATCCCTTACCACAACAAACCCAACCATATCATCTTAAAATTCCAAAAAAAGGTGTACAAATCATAACAAACTATGCCAGACTCACCTAAATTACTTCGGCTACTCTAAATCATCACCAACTAACCCTTACCAAAACAAACTAAACCCAATCACTTTTAAATTACAAAAAAATGCTACTAACCTTAGCAAACTATGCCAGACTCACCTAAATTACTTCGGCTACTCTAAATCATCACCAACTAACCCTTACCACAACAAACTAAACCCAATCACTTTTAAATTACAAAAAAATGCTACTAACCATAGCAAACTATGCCAAACTCACCTAAATTACTTCAGCTATCAAAAATCACCCCCAACTACACTTTACAGCAACAAACTAAGCCCAATCACTTTAAAATTACAAAAAAATGCTAAAAATCATAACAAACTATACCAGAATCACCTAAATTACTTCGGCTACCGTAAATCACCCCCAACTATCCCTTACCACAACAAACCAAACCATATCATCTTAAAATTACAAAAAAAGGTGTACAAATCATAACAAACTATGCCAGACTCACCTAAATTACTTCGGCTACTCTAAATCATCACCAACTAACCCTTACCACAACAAACTAAACCCAATCACTTTTAAATTACAAAAAAATGCTACTAACCATAGCAAACTATGCCAAACTCACCTAAATTACTTCAGCTATCAAAAATCACCCCCAACTACACTTTACAGCAACAAACTAAGCCCAATCACTTTAAAATTACAAAAAAATGCTAAAAATCATAACAAACTATACCAGAATCACCTAAATTACTTCGGCTACCGTAAATCACCCCCAACTATCCCTTACCACAACAAACTAAACGCAATCACTTTTAAATTACAAAAACATGCTACTAACCTTAGCAAACTATGCCAAACTCACCTAAATTACTTCGGCTACCATAAATCATCACCAACTAACCCTTACCACAACAAACTAAACCCAATCAATTTTAAATTACAAAAAAATGCTACTAACCATAGCAAACTATGCCAAGCTCCCCTAAATTACTTCGGCTATCAAAAATAACCCCCAACTACACTTTACAGCAACAAACTAAGACCAATCACTTTAAAATTACAAAAAAATGCTAAAAATCATAACAAACTATACCAGAATCACCTAAATTACTTCGGCTACCGTAAATCACCCCAACTATCCCTTACCACAACAAACCAAACCATATCATCTTAAAATTACAAAAAAAGGTGTACAAATCATAACAAACTATGCCAGACTCACCTAAATTACTTCGGCTACTCTAAATCATCACCAACTAACCCTTACCACAACAAACTAAACCCAATCACTTTTAAATTACAAAAAAATGCTACTAACCATAGCAAACTATGCCAAACTCACCTAAATTACTTCAGCTATCAAAAATCACCCCCAACTACACTTTACAGCAACAAACTAAACCCAATCACTTTAAAATTACAAAAAATGCTAAAAATTATAACAAACTATACCAGAATCACCTAAATTACTTCGGCTACCGTAAATCACCCCCAACTATCCCTTACCACAACAAACCAAACCATATCATCTTAAAATTACAAAAAAAATTGTACAAATCATAACAAACTATGCCAGATTCACCTAAATTACTTCGGCTACTCTAAATCATCACCAACTAACCCTTACCAAAACAAACTAAACCCAATCACTTTTAAATTACAAAAAAATGCTACTAACGATAGCAAACTATGCCAAGCTCACTTAAATTACATCGGCTTCCATAAATCATCACCAACAAACCCTTACCACAACAAACTAAACCCAATCAATTTTAAATTACAAAAAAATGCTACTAACCATAGCAAACTATGCCAAACTCACATAAATTACTTCGGCTATCAAAAATCACCCCCAACTACACTTTACAGCAACAAACTAAGCCCAATCACTTTAAAATTACAAAAAAAATGCTAAAAATCATCACAAACTGTACCAGAATCACCTAAATTACTTCGGCTACCGTAAATCACCCTCAACTATCCCTTACCACAACAAACCAAACCATATCATCTTAAAATTACAAAAAAGGTGTACAAATCATAACAAACTCAACTAGACTCACCTAAATTACTTCGGCTACTCTAGATCATCACCAACTAACCCTTACCACAACAAACTAAACCCAATCACTTTTAAATTACAAAAAAATGCTACTAACCATAGCAAACTATGCCAAACACACCTAAATTACTTCGGCTCTCAAAAATCACCCCCAACTACACTTTACAGCAACAAACTAAGCCCAATCACTTTAATATTACAAAAAAATTCTAAAAATCATAACAAACTATACCAGAATCACCTAAATTACTTCGGCTACCGTAAATCACCCCCAACTATCCCTTACCACAACAAACCAAACCATATCATCTTAAAATTACAAAAAAAGGTTTACAAATCATAACAAACTATGCCAGACTCACCTAAATTACTTCGGCAACTCTAAATCATCACCAACTAACCCTTACCACAACAAACTATACCCAATCACTTTTAAATTACAAAAAAATGCTACTAACCATAGCAAACTATGCCAAACTCACCTAAATTACTTCGGCTATCAAAAATCACCCCCAACTACACTTTACAGCAACAAACTAAGCCCAATCACTTTAAAATTACAAAAAAATGCTTAAAATCATAACAAACTATACCAGTATCACCTAAATTACTTCGGCTAACGTAAATCATCCCCAACTATCCTTTACCACAACAAACCAAACCATATCATTTTAAAATTACAAAAAAAGGTGTACAAATCATAACAAACTATGCCAGACTCACCTAAATTACTTCGGTTACTCTAAATCATCACCAACTAACCCTTACCACAACAAACTAAACCCAATCACTTTTAAATTACAAAATTGCTACTAACCATAGCAAACTATGCCAAACTCACCTAAATTACTTCGGCTACAATAAATCATCACCAACTAACCCTTACCACCACAAACTAAACCCAATCACTTTTAAATTACAAAAAAATACTACTAACCATAGCAAACTATGCCAAACTCACCTAAATTACTTCGGCTACCATAAATCATCACCAACTAAACCTTACCACAACAAACAAAGCCCAATCACTTTAAAATTACAAAAAAATGCTAAAAATCATAACAAACTATACCAGAATCACCTAAATTACTTCGTCTACCGTAAATCACCCCCAACTATCCCTTACCACAACAAACCAAACCATATCATCTTAAAATTACAAAAAAAGGTGTACAAATCATAACAAACTATGCCAGACTCACCTAAATTACTTCGGCTACTGTAAAACATCACCAACTAACCCTTACCACAACAAACTAAACCCAATCACTTTTAAATTAGAAAAAAATGCTACTAACCATAGCAAACTATGCCAAACTCATCTAAATTACTTCGGCTATCAAAAATCACCCCCAACTACATTTTACAGCAACAAACTAAGCCCAATCACTTTAAAATTACAAAAAAATGCTAAAAATCATAACAAACTATACCAGAATCACCTAAATTACTTCGGCTACAGTAAATCACCCCTAACTATCCCTTACCACAACAAACCAACCCATATCATCTTAAAATTATAAAAAAAGGTGTACAAATCATAACAAACTATGCCGGACTCACCTAAATTACTTCGGCTACTCTAAATCATAACTAACTAACCCTTAACACAACAAACAAAACCCAATCACTTTTAAATTACAAAAAAATGCTACTAACCATAGCAAACTATGCCAAACTCACCTAAATTACTTCGGCTACCATAAATCATCACCAACTAACACTTACCACAACAAATTAAACCCAATCACTTTTAAATTACAAAAAAATGCTACTAACCATAGCAAACTATGCCAAACTCACCTAAATTACTTCGGCTATCAAAAATCACCCCCAACTACACTTTACAGCAACAAACTAAGCCCAATCACTTTAATATTACAAAAAAATTCTAAAAATCATAACAAACTATACCAGAATCACCTAAATTACTTCGGCTACCGTAAATCACCCCCAACTATCCCTTACCACAACAAACCAAACCATATCATCTTAAAATTACAAAAACAGGTTTACAAATCATAACAAACTATGCCAGACTCACCTAAATTACTTCGGCTACTCTAAATTATCACCAACTAACCCTTACCACAACAACCTATACCCAATCACTTTTAAATTACAAAAAAATGCTACTAACGATAGCAAACTATACCAAACTCACCTAAATTACTTCGGCTACCATATATCATCACTAACTAACCCTTACCACAACAAACTAAACCCAATCACTTTTAAATTACAAAAAAATGCTACTAACCATAGCAAACTATGCCAAACTCACCTAAATTACTTCGGCTATCAAAAATCATCCCCAACTACACTTTACAGCAACAAACTAAGCCCAATCACTTTAAAATTACAAAAAAATGCTAAAAATCATAACAAACTATACCAGTATCACCTAAATTACTTCGGCTAACGTAAATCATCCCCAACTATCCCTTACCACAACAAACCAAACCATATCATTTTAAAATTACAAAAAAAGGTGTACAAATCATAACAAACTATGCCAGACTCACCTAAATTACTTCGGTTACTCTAAATCATCACCAACTAACCCTTACCACAACAAACTAAACCCAATCACTTTTAAATTACAAAATTGCTACTAACCATAGCAAACTATGCCAAACCCACCTAAATTACTTCGGCTACAATAAATCATCACCAACTAACCCTTACCACCACAAACTAAACCCAATCACTTTTAAATTACAAAAAAATACTACTAACCATTGCAAACTATGCCAAACTCACCTAAATTACTTCGGCTACCATAAATCATCACCAACTAAACCTTACCACAACAAACAAAGCCCAATCACTTTAAAATTACAAAAAAATGCTAAAAATCATAACAAACTATACCAGAATCACCTAAATTACTTCGTCTACCGTAAATCACCCCCAACTATCCCTTACCACAACAAACCAAACCATATCATCTTAAAATTACAAAAAAAGGTGTACAAATCATAACAAACTATGCCATACTCACCTAAATTACTTCGGCTACTGTAAAACATCACCAACTAACCCTTACCACAACAAACTAAACCCAATCACTTTTAAATTAGAAAAAAATGCTACTAACCATAGCAAACTATGCCAAACTCATCTAAATTACTTCGGCTATCAAAAATCACCCCCAACTACACTTTACAGCAACAAACTAAGCCCAATCACTTTAAAATTACAAAAAAATGCTAAAAATCATAACAAACTATACCAGAATCACCTAAATTACTTCGGCTACAGTAAATCACCCCTAACTATCCCTTACCACAACAAACCAACCCATATCATCTTAAAATTATAAAAAAAGGTGTACAAATCATAACAAACTATGCCGGACTCACCTAAATTACTTCGGCTACTCTAAATCATCACTAACTAACCCTTACCACAACAAACAAAACCCAATCACTTTTAAATTACAAAAAAATGCTACTAACCATAGCAAACTATGCCAAACTCACCTAAATTACTTCGGCTATCATAAATCATCACCAACTAACACTTACCACAACAAATTAAACCCAATCACTTTTAAATTACAAAAAAATGCTACTAACCATAGCAAACTATGCCAAACTCACCTAAATTACTTCGGCTATCAAAAATCACCCCCAACTACACTTTACAGCAACAAACTAAGCCCAATCACTTTAATATTACAAAAAAATTCTAAAAATCATAACAAACTATACCAGAATCACCTAAATTACTTCGGCTACCGTAAATCACCCCCAACTATCCCTTACCACAACACACCAAACCATATCATCTTAAAATTACAAAAAAAGGTTTACAAATCATAACAAACTATCCCAGACTCACCTAAATTACTTCGGTTACTCTAAATTATCACCAACTAACCCTTACCACAACAACCTATACCCAATCACTTTTAAATTACAAAAAAATGCTACTAACGATAGCAAACTATACCAAACTCACCTAAATTACTTCGGCTACCATATATCATCACCAACTAACCCTTACCACAACAAACTAAACCCAATTACTTTTAAATTACAAAAAAATGCTACTAACCATAGCAAACTATGCCAAACTCACCTAAATTACTTCGGCTATCAAAAATCATCCCCAACTACACTTTACAGCAACAAACTAAGCCCAATCACTTTAAAATTACAAAAAAATGCTAAAAATCATAACAAACTATACCAGTATCACCTAAATTACTTCGGCTAACGTAAATCATCCCCAACAATCCCTTACCACAACAAACCAAACCATATCATTTTAAAATTACAAAAAAAGGTGTACAAATCATAACAAACTATGCCAGACTCACCTAAATTACTTCGGTTACTCTAAATCATCACCAACTAAACCTTACCACAACAAACTAAACCCAATCACTTTTAAATTACAAAAAAAATGCTACTAACCATAGCAAACTATTCCAAACTCTCCTAAATTACTTCGGCTACCATAAATCATCAGCAACTAACCCTTACCACAACAAACTAAACCCAATCGCTTTTAAATTACAAAAAAATGCTACTAACCATGGCAAACTATGCCAAACCCACCTAAATTACTTCGGCTATCAAAAATCACCCCCAACTACACTTTACAGCAACAAACTAAGCCCAATCACTTTTAAATTACAATAAAATGCTAAAAATCATAACAAACTATACCAGAATCACCTAAATTACCCCCCACTATCCCTTACCACAACAAACCAAACCATATCATCTTAAAATTACAAAAAACAGTGTACAAATCATAAAAAACTATGCCAGACTCACCTAAATTACTTCGGCTACTCTAAATCATGACCAACTAACCTTTACCAAAACAAACTAAACCCAATCACTTTTAAATTACAAAAAAATGCTACTAACCATAGCAAACTATGCCAAACTCACCTAAATTACTTCGGATACCATAAATCATCACCAACTAACCCTTACCAAAACAAACTAAACCCAATCACTTTTAAATTACAAAAAAATGCTACTAACCATAGCAAACTATGCCAAACTCACCCAAATTACTTCGGCTATCAAAAATCACCCCCAACTACACTTTACAGCAACAAACTAAACCCAATCGCTTTAAAATTACAAAAAAATGCTAAAAATCATAACAAACTATACCAGAATCACCTAAATTACTTCGGCTAACGTAAATCACCCCCAACTATCCCTTACCACAACAAACCAAACCATATCATCTTAAAATTACAAAAAAAGGTGTACAAATCATAACAAACTATGCCAGACTCACCTAAATTACTTCGGCTACTCTAAATCATCACCAACTAACCCTTACCACAACAAACTAAACCCAATCACTTTTAAATTACAAAAAATGCTACTAACCATAGCAAACTATGCCAAACTCACCTAAATTACTTCGGCAAACATAAATCATCACCAACTAACCCTTACCACAACAAACTAACCGCCATCGCTTTTAAATTACAAAAAAATGCTACTAACCATAGCAAACTATGCCAAACTCACCTAAATTACTTCGGCTATCAAAAATCACCCCCAACTACACTTTATAGCAACAAACTAAGCCCAATCACTTTAAAATTAAAAAAAAATGCTAAAAATCATAACAAACTATACTAGAATCACCTAAATTACTTCGGCTACCGTATATCACCCCTAACTATCCCTTACCACAACAAAGGAAACCATATCATCTTAAAATTACAAAAAAAGGTGTACAAATCATTACGAACTATGCCAGACTCACCTAAATTACCTCGGCTACTCTAAATCATCACCAAGTAACCCTTACCACAACAAACTAAACCCAATCACTTTTAAATTACAAAAAATGCTACTAACCATAGCAAACTATGCCAAACTCACCTAAATTACTTCGGCTATCAAAAATCACCCCCAACTACACTTTACAGCAACAAACTAAACCCATACACTTTAAAATTACAAAAAAATGCTAAAAATCATAACAAACTATACCAGAATTACCTAAATTACTTCGGCTACCGTAAATCACCCACAACTATCCCTTACCACAACAACCAAAACCATATCATCTTAAAATTACAAAAAAAGGTGTACAAATCATAACAAACTATGCCAGGCTCACCTAAATTACTTCGGCTACTCTAAATCAGCACCAACTAACCTTTACCACAACAAACTAAACCCAATCACTTTTAAATTACAAAAAAATGCTACTAACCATAGCAAACTATGCCAAACTCACCTAAATTACTTCGGCTACCATAAATCATCACCAACTAACCCTTACCACAACAAACTAAACCCAATCACTTTTAAATTACAAAAAAATGCTACTAACCATAGCAAACTATGCCAAACTCACCTAAATTACTTCGGCTATCAAAAATCACCCCCAACTACACTTTACAGCAACAAACTAAGCCCAATCACTTTAATATTACAAAAAAATTCTAAAAATCATAACAAACTATACCAGAATCACCTAAATTACTTCGGCTACCGTAAATCACCCCCAACTATCCCTTACCACAACACACCAAACCATATCATCTTAAAATTACAAAAAAAGGTTTACAAATCATAACAAACTATGCCAGACTCACCTAAATTACTTCGGCTACTCTAAATTATCACCAACTAACCCTTACCACAACAACCTATACCCAATCACTTTTAAATTACAAAAAAATGCTACTAACGATAGCAAACTATACCAAACTCACCTAAATTACTTCGGCTACCATATATCATCACCAACTAACCCTTACCACAACAAACTAAACCCAATTACTTTTAAATTACAAAAAAATGCTACTAACCATAGCAAACTATGCCAAACTCACCTAAATTACTTCGGCTATCAAAAATCATCCCCAACTACACTTTACAGCAACAAACTAAGCCCAATCACTTTAAAATTACAAAAAAATGCTAAAAATCATAACAAACTATACCAGTATCACCTAAATTACTTCGGCTAACGTAAATCATCCCCAACAATCCCTTACCACAACAAACCAAACCATATCATTTTAAAATTACAAAAAAAGGTGTACAAATCATAACAAACTATGCCAGACTCACCTAAATTACTTCGGTTACTCTAAATCATCACCAACTAACCCTTACCACAACAAACTAAACCCAATCACTTTTAAATTACAAAAAAAATGCTACTAACCATAGCAAACTATTCCAAACTCTCCTAAATTACTTCGGCTACCATAAATCATCAGCAACTAACCCTTACCACAACAAACTAAACCCAATCGCTTTTAAATTACAAAAAAATGCTACTAACCATGGCAAACTATGCCAAACCCACCTAAATTACTTCGGCTATCAAAAATCACCCCCAACTACACTTTACAGCAACAAACTAAGCCCAATCACTTTTAAATTACAATAAAATGCTAAAAATCATAACAAACTATACCAGAATCACCTAAATTACCCCCAACTATCCCTTACCACAACAAACCAAACCATATCATCTTAAAATTACAAAAAAAGGTGTACAAATCATAAAAAACTATGCCAGACTCACCTAAATTACTTCGGCTACTCTAAATCATGACCAACTAACCTTTACCAAAACAAACTAAACCCAATCACTTTTAAATTACAAAAAAATGCTACTAACCATAGCAAACTATGCCAAACTCACCTAAATTACTTCGGCTACCATAAATCATCACCAACTAACCCTTACCAAAACAAACTAAACCCAATCACTTTTAAATTACAAAAAAATGCTACTAACCATAGCAAACTATGCCAAACTCACCCAAATTACTTCGGCTATCAAAAATCACCCCCAACTACACTTTACAGCAACAAACTAAGCCCAATCGCTTTAAAATTACAAAAAAATGCTAAAAATCATAACAAACTATACCAGAATCACCTAAATTACTTCGGCTAACGTAAATCACCCCCAACTATCCCTTACCACAACAAACCAAACCATATCATCTTAAAATTACAAAAAAAGGTGTACAAATCATAACAAACTATGCCAGACTCACCTAAATTACTTCGGCTACTCTAAATCATCACCAACTAACCCTTACCACAACAAACTAAACCCAATCACTTTTAAATTACAAAAAATGCTACTAACCATAGCAAACTATGCCAAACTCACCTAAATTACTTCGGCAAACATAAATCATCACCAACTAACCCTTACCACAACAAACTAACCGCCATCGCTTTTAAATTACAAAAAAATGCTACTAACCATAGCAAACTATGCCAAACTCACCTAAATTACTTCGGCTATCAAAAATCACCCCCAACTACACTTTATAGCAACAAACTAAGCCCAATCACTTTAAAATTAAAAAAAAATGCTAAAAATCATAACAAACTATACTAGAATCACCTAAATTACTTCGGCTACCGTATATCACCCCTAACTATCCCTTACCACAACAAAGGAAACCATATCATCTTAAAATTACAAAAAAAGGTGTACAAATCATTACGAACTATGCCAGACTCACCTAAATTACCTCGGCTACTCTAAATCATCACCAAGTAACCCTTACCACAACAAACTAAACCCAATCACTTTTAAATTACAAAATATGCTACTAACCATAGCAAACTATGCCAAACTCACCTAAATTACTTCGGCTATCAAAAATCACCCCCAACTACACTTTACAGCAACAAACTAAACCCATACACTTTAAAATTACAAAAAAATGCTAAAAATCATAACAAACTATACCAGAATTACCTAAATTACTTCGGCTACCGTAAATCACCCACAACTATCCCTTACCACAACAACCAAAACCATATCATCTTAAAATTACAAAAAAAGGTGTACAAATCATAACAAACTATGCCAGGCTCACCTAAATTACTTCGGCTACTCTAAATCAGCACCAACTAACCTTTACCACAACAAACTAAACCCAATCACTTTTAAATTACAAAAAAATGCTACTAACCACAGCAAACTATGCCAAACTCACCTAAATTACTTCGGCTACCATAAATCATCACCAACTAACCCTTACCACAACAAACTAAACCCAATCACTTTTAAATTACAAAAAAATGCTACTAACCATAGCAAACTATGCCAAACTCACCTAAATTACTTCGGCTATCAAAAATCACCCCCAACTACACTTTACAGCAACAAACTAAGCCCAATCACTTTAAAATTACAAAAAAATGCTAAAAATCATAACAAACTATACCAGAATCACCTAAATTATTTCGGCTAACGTAAATCACCCCCAACTATCCCTTACCACAACAAACCAAACCATATCATCTTAAAATTACAAAAAAAGGTGTACAAATCATAACAAACTATGCCAGACTCACCTAAATTACTTCGGCTACCCTAAATCATCACCAACTAACCCTTACCACAACAAACTATACCCAATCAATTTTAAATTACAAAAAAATGCTACTAACCATAGCAAACTATGCCAAACTCACCTAAATTACTTCGGCTACCATAAATCATCACCAACTAACCCTTACCACAACAAACTAAACCCAATCACTTTTAAATTACAAAAAAATGCTACTAACCATAGCAAACTATGCCAAACTCACCTAAATTACTTCGGCTATCAAAAATCACCCCCAACTACATTTTACAGCAACATACTAAGCCCAATCACTTTAAAATTACAAAAAAATGCTAAAAATCATAACAAACTATACCAGAATCACCTAAATTACTTCGGCTATCGTAAATCACACTTAACCATCCCTTACCACAACAAACCAAACCATATCATCTTAAAAATACAAAAGAAGGTGTACAAATCATAACAAACTATGCCAGACTCACCTAAATTATTTCGGCTACTCTAAATCATCACCAACTAACCCTTACCACAACAAACTAAACCCTATCACTTTTAAATTACAAAAAAATGCTACTAACCATAGCAAACTATGCCAAACTCCTATAAATTACTTTGGCTATCAAAAATCACCCCCAACTACACTTTACATTAACAAACTAAGCCTAATCACTTTAAAATTACAAAAAAATGCTAAAAATTATAACAAACTATTCCAGAATCACCTAAATTACTTCGGCTACCGTAAATCACCCCCAACTATCCCTTACCACAACAAATCAAACCATATCATCTTAAAATTACAAAAAAAGGTGTACAAATCGTAACAAACTATGCCAGAGTTACCTAAATTACTTCGGCTACTCTAAATCATCACCAACTAACCCTTACCACAACAAACTAAACCCAATCACTTTTAAATTACAAAAAAATGCTACTAACCATAGCAAACTATGCCAAACTCACCTAAATTACTTCGGGTATCAAAAATCACCCCCAACTACACTTTACAGCAACAAACTAAGCCCATTCACTTTAAAATTACAAAAAAATGCTAAAAATCATAACAAACTATACCAGAATTTCTTAAATTACTTCGGCTACCGTAAATCACCTCCAACTATCTCTTACCACAACAAACCAAACCATATCATCTTAAAGTTACAAAAAAAGGTGTACAAATCATAACAAACTATGCCAGAGTTACCTAAATTACTTCGGCTACTCTAAATCATCACCAACTAACCCTTACCACAACAAACTAAACCCAATCACTTTTAAATTACAAAAAAATGCTACTAACCATAGCAAACTAAGCCAAACTCACCTAAATTACTTCGGCTACCATAAATCATCACCAACTAACCCTTACCACAACAAACTAAACCCAATCACTTTTAAAATACAAAAAAATGCTACTAACCATAGCAAACTATGCCAAACTCACCTAAATTACATCGGCTACCATAAATCATAACCAACTAACCCTTACCACAACAAACTAAACCCAATCACTTTTAAATTACAAAAAAATGTTACAAACCATAGCAAACTATGCCAAACTCACCTAAATTACTTCGGCTATCAAAAATCACCCCCAACTACACTTTACAGCAACAAACTAAGCCCAATCACTTTAAAATTACAAAAAAATGCTAAAAATCATAACAAACTATTCCAGAATCACCTAAATTACTTCGGCTACCGTAAATCACTCCCAACTATCCCTTACCACAACAAACCAAACCATATCATCTTAAAATTACAAAAAAAGGTGTACAAATCATAACAAACTATGCCAGACTCACCTAAATTACTTTGGCTACTCTAAATCATCACCAACTAATTCTTACCACAACAAACTAAACCCAATCACTTTTAAATTACAAAAAAAATGCTACTTACCATAGCAAACTATGCCAAACTCACCTAAATTACTTCGGCTACCATAAATCATCACCAACTAATCCTTACCACAACAAACTAACCTAAATCACTGTTAAATTACAAAAAAAATGCTACTAACCATAGCAAACTATGCCAAACTCACCTAAATTACATCGGCTACCATAATTCATAACCAACTAACCCTTACCACAACAAACTAAACCCAATCACTTTTAAATTACAAAAAAATGTTACAAACCATAGCAAACTATGCCAAACTCACCTAAATTACTTCGGCTATCAAAAATCACCCCCAACTACACTTTACAGCAACAAACTAAGCCCAATCACTTTAAAATTACAAAAAAATGCTAAAAATCATAACAAACTATTCCAGAATCACCTAAATTACTTCGGCTACCGTAAATCACTCCCAACTATCCCTTACCACAACAAACCAAACCATATCATCTTAAAATTACAAAAAAAAGTGTACAAATCATAACAAACTATGCCAGACTCACCTAAATTACTTCGGCTACTCTAAATCATCACCAACTAATTCTTACCACAACAAACTAAACCCAATCACTTTTAAATTACAAAAAAAATGCTACTTACCATAGCAAACTATGCCAAACTCACCTAAATTACTTCGGCTACCATAAATCATCACCAACTAACCCTTACCACAACAAACTAAACCCAATCACTGTTAAATTACAAAAAAAATGCTACTAACCATAGCAAACTATGCCAAACTCACCTAAATTACTTCGGCTATCAAAAATCACCCCCAACTACACTTTACAGCAACAAACTAAGCCCAATCACTTTAAAATTACAAAAAAATGCTAAAAATCATAACAAACTATACCAGAATCACCTAAATTACTTCGGCTACCGTAAACCACCCTTAACTATCCCTTACCACAACAAACCAAACCATATCATCATAAAATTACAAAAAAAGTGTACAAATTATAACAAACTATGCCAGACTCACCTAAATTACTTCGGCTACCGTAAATCACCCCCAACTATCTCTTACCACAACAAACTAAACCATATCATCTTAAAATTACAAAAAAAGGTGTACAAATCATAACAAACTATGCCAGACTCACCTAAATTACTTCGGCTATCAAGAATCACCCCCAACTACACTTTACAGCAACAAACTAAGCCCAATCACTTTAAAATTACAAAAAAATGCTAAAAATCATAACAAACTATACCAGAATCACCTAAATTACTTCGGCTACCGTAAATCACTCCCAACTATCCCTTACCACAACAAACCAAACCATATCATCTTAAAATTACAAAAAAAGGTGTACAAATCATAACAAACTATGCCTGACTCACCTAAATTACTTCAGCTACTCTAAATCATCACCAACTAACCCTTACCACAACAAACTAAACCCAATCACTTTTAAATTACAAAAAAAATGCTACTTACCATAGCAAACTATGCCAAACTCACCTATAGTACTTCGGCTACCATAAGTCATCACCAACTAACCCTTACCACAACAAACTAACCCCAATCACTTTTAAATTACAAAAAAATGTTACAAACCATAGCAAACTATGCCAAACTCACCTAAATTACTTCGGCTATCAAGAATCACCCCCAACTACACTTTACAGCAACAAACTAAGCCCAATCACTTTAAAATTACAAAAAAATGCTAAAAATTATAACAAACTATACCAGAATCACCTAAATTACTTCGGCTACCGTAAATCACTCCCAACTATCGCTTACCACAACAAACCAAACCATATCATTTTAAAATTACAAAAAAAGGTGTACAAATCATAACAAACTATGCCTGACTCATCTAAATTACTTCGGCTACTCTAAATCATCACCAACTAACCCTTACCACAACAAACTAAACCCAATCACTTTTAAATTACAAAAAAAATGCTACTTACCATAGCAAACTATGCCAAACTCACCTAAATTACTTCGGCTACCATAAATCATCACCAACTAACCTTTACCACAACAAACTAACCCCAATCACTTTTAAATTACAAAAAAATGCTACTAACCATAGCAAACTATGCCAAACTCACCTAAATTACTTCGGCTATCAAAAATCACCCCCAACTACACTTTACAGCAACAAACTAAGCCCAATCACTTTAAAATTACAAAAAAATGCTAAAAATCATAACAAACTATACCAGAATCACCTAAATTACTTCGGCTACCGTAAACCACCCTTAATTATCCCTTACCACAACAAACCAAACCATATCATCATAAAATTACAAAAAAAAGTGTACAAATTATAACAAACTATGCCAGACTCACCTAAATTACTTCGGCTACTCTAAATCATCACCAACTAACCCTTACCACAACAAACTAAACCCAATCACTTTTAAATTACAAAAAAAATGCTACTTACCATAGCAAACTATGCCAAACTCACCTAAATTACTTCGGCTACCATAAATCATCACCAACTAACCCTTACCACAACAAACTAAACCCAATCACTTTTAAATTACAAAAAAATGCTACTAACCATAGCAAACTATGCCAAACTCACCTAAATTACTTCGGCTACCATAAATCATCACCAACTAACCCTTACCACAACAAACTAAACCCAATCATTTTAAATTACAAAAGAATGTTACAAACCATAGCAAACTATGCCAAACTTACCTAAATTACTTCGGCTATCAAAAATCACCCCCAACTACACTTTACAGCAACAAACAAAGCCCAATCACTTTAAAATTACAAAAAAATGCTAAAAATCATAACAAACTATACCAGAATCACCTAAATTATTTCGGCTACCGTAAACAACCCTCAAATATCCCTAACCACAACAAAACAAACCATATCATCTTAAATTTACAAAAAAAGGTGTACAAATCATAACAAACTATGCCAGACTCACCTAAATTACTTCGGCTACTCTAAATCTTCACCAACTAACCCTTACCACAACAAACTAAACCCAATCACTTTTAAATTACAAAAAAATGCTACTAACCATACCAAACTATGCCAAACTCACCTAAATTACTTCGGCTACCATAAATCATCACCAACTAACCCTTACCACAACAAACTAAACCCAACCACTTTTAAATTACAAAAAAATGTTACAAACCATAGCAAACTATGCCAAACTCACCTAAATTACTTCGGCTACCAAAAATCACCCCCAACAATACTTTACAGCAACAAACTAAGCCCAATCACTTTAAAATTACAAAAAAATGCTAAAAATCATAACAAACTATACCAGAATCACCTAAATTACTTCGGCTACCGTAAACCACCCTCAACTATCCCTTACCACAACAAAACAAACCATATCATCTTAAAATTACAAAAAAAGGTGTACAAATCATAACAAACTATACCAGAATCACCTAAATTACTTCGGCTACCGTAAACCACCCTCAACTATCCCTTACCACAACAAAACAAACCATATCATCTTAAAATTACAAAAAAAGGTGTACAAATCATAACAAACTATGCCTGACTCACCTAAATTACTTCGGCTACTCTAAATCATCACCAACTAACCCTTACCACAACAAACTAAACCCAATCACTTTTAAATTACAAAAAAATGCTACCAACCATAGCAAACTATGCCAAACTCACCTAAATTACTTCGGCTACCATAAATCATCACCAACTAACCCTTACCACAACAAACTAAACCCAATCACTTTTAAATTACAAAAAAATGCTACTAACCATAGCAAACTATGCCAAACTCACCTAAATTACTTCGGCTACCATAAATCATCACCAACTAACCCTTACCACAACAAACTAAACCCAATCACTTTTAAATTACAAAAAAATGTTACAAACCATAGCAAACTATGCCAAACTCACATAAATTACTTCGGCTATCAAAAATCACCCCCAGCTACACTTTACAGCAACAAACTAAGCCCAATCACTTTAAAATTACAAAAAAATGCTAAAAATCATAACAAACTTTACCAGAATCACCTAAATTACTTCGGCTACCATAAATCATCACCAACTAACCCTTACCACAACAAATAAACCCAATTACTTTTAAATTACAAAAAAATGCTACTAACCATAGCAAACTATGCCAAACTCACCTAAATTACATCGGCTACCATAAATCATCACCAACTAACCCTTACCACAACAAACTAAACCCAATCACTTTTAAATTAAAAAAAATGTTACAAACCATAGCAAACTATGCCAAACTCACCTAAATTACTTCGGCTATCAAAAATCACCCCCAACTACACTTTACAGAAACAAACTAAGCCCAATCACTTTAAAATTACAAAAAAATGCTAAAAATCATAACAAACTATACCAGAATCACCTAAATTACTTCGGCTACCGTAAATCACTCCCAACTATTTCGTACCACAACAAACCAAACCATATCATCTTAAAATTACAAAAAAAGGTGTACAAATCATAAAAAACTATGCCAGACTCACCTAAATTACTTCGGCTACTCTAAATCATCACCAACTAACCCTTACCACAACAAACTAAACCCAATTATTTTTAAATTACAAAAAAATGCTACCAACCATAGCAAACTATGCCAAACTCACCTAAATTACTTCGGCTACCATAAATCATCACCAACTAACCCTTACCACAACAAACTAAACCCAATCACTTATAATTACAAAAAAATGCTACTAACCATAGCAAACTATGCCAAGCTCACCTAAATTACTTCGGCTATCAAAAATCACCCCCAACTACACTTTACAGCAACAAACTAAGCCCAATCACTTTAAAATTACAAAGAATGCTAAAAATCATAACAAACTATACCAGAATCACCTAAATTACTTCGGCTACCGTAAATCACTCCCAACTATTTCTTACCACAACAAACCAAACCATATCATCTTAAAATTACAAAAAAAGGTGTACAAATCATAAAAAACTATGCCAGACTCACCTAAATTACTTCGGCTACTCTAAATCATCACCAACTAACCTTTACCACAACAAACTAAACCCAATCACTTTTAAATTACAAAAAGATGCTACTAACCATAGCAAACTATCCCAAACTCACCTAAATTACTTCGGCTACCATAAATCATCACCAACTAACCCTTACCACAACAAACTAAACTCAATCACTTTTAAATTACAAAAAAATGCTACTAACCATAGCAAATTATGCCAAACTCACTTAAATTACTTCGGCTATCAAAAATCACCCCCAACTACACTTTTCAGCAACAAACTAAGCCCAATCACTTTAAAATTACAAAAAAATGCTAAAAATCATAACAAACTATACCAGAATCACCTAAATTACTTCGGCTACCGTAAATCACCCCCAACTATCCCTTAACATAACAAACCAAACCATATCATCTTAAAATTACAAGTAAAGGTGTACAAATCATAACAAATTATGCCAGACTCACCGAAATTATTTCGGCTACTCTAAATCATCACCAACTAACCCTTACCACAACAAACTAAACCCAATCATTTTTAAATTACAAAAAAATGCTACTAACCATAGCAAACTATGCCAAACTCACCTAAATTACTTCGGCTATCTAAAATCACCCCCAACTACACTTTACAGCAACAAACTAAGCCCAATCACTTTAAAATTACAAAAAAATGCTAAAAATCATAACAAACTATACCAGAATAACCTAAATTACTTCGGCTACCGTAAATCACCCCCAACTATCCCTTAACACAACAAACCAAACCATATCATCTTAAAATTACAAAAAAAGGTGTACAAATCATAAAAAACTATGCCAGACTCACCTAAATTACTTCGGCTACTCTAAATCATCACCAACTAACCTTTACCACAACAAACTAAACCCAATCACTTTTAAATTACAAAAAGATGCTACTAACCATAGCAAACTATCCCAAACTCACCTAAATTACTTCGGCTACCATAAATCATCACCAACTAACCCTTACCACAACAAACTAAACTCAATCACTTTTAAATTACAAAAAAATGCTACTAACCATAGCAAATTATGCCAAACTCACCTAAATTACTTCGGCTATCAAAAATCACCCCCAACTACACTTTTCAGCAACAAACTAAGCCCAATCACTTTAAAATTACAAAAAAATGCTAAAAATCATAACAAACTATACCAGAATCACCTAAATTACTTTGGCTACCGTAAATCACCCCCAACTATCCCTTACCACAACAAACCAAACCATATCATCTTAAAATTACAAAAAAGGTGTACAAATCATAACAAACTATGCCAGACTCACCTAAATTACTTCGGCTACTCTAAATCATCACCAACTAACCCTTACCACAACAAACTAAACCCAATCACTTTTAAATTACAAAAAAATGCTACTAACCATAGCAAACTATGCCAAACTCACCTAAATTACTTCGGCTACCATAAATCATCACCAACTAACCCTTACCACAACAAATTAAACCCAATCACTTTTAAATTACAAAAAAATGCTACTAACCATAGCAAACTATGCCAAGCTCACCTAAATTACTTCGGCTATCAAAAATCACCCCCAACTACACTTTACAGCAACAAACTAAGCCCAATCACTTTAAAATTACAAAAAATGTTAAAACTCATAACAAACTATACCAGAATCACCTAAATTACTTCGGCTACCGTAAATCACCCTCAACTATCCCTTACCACAACAAACCAAACCATATCATCTTAAAATTACAAAAAAAGGTGTACAAATCATAACAAACTGTGCTAGACTCACCTAAATTACTTCGGCTACTCTAAATCATCACCAACTAATCCTTACCACAACAAACTAAACCCAATAACTTTTAAATTTCAAAAAAATGCTACTAACCATAGCAAACTATGCCAAACTCACCTAAATTACTTCGGCTATCAAAAATCACCCACAACTACACTTTACAGCAACAAACTAAGCCCAATCACTTTAAAATTACAAAAAAATGCTAAAAATCATAACAAACTATACCAGAAACACCTAAATTACTTCGGCTACCGTAAATCACCCCCAACTATCCCTTACCACAACAAACCAAACCATATCATCTTAAAATTACAAAAAAAGGTGTACAAATCATATCAAACTATGCCAGACTCACCTAAATTACTTCGGCTACTCTAAATCATCACCAACTAACCCTTACCACAACAAACTAAACCCAATCACTTTTAAATTACAAAAAAATGCTACTATCCATAGCAAACTATGCCAAACTCACCTAAATTACTTCGGCTACCATAAATCATCACCAACTAACCCTTACCACAACAAACTAAACCCAATCACTTTTAATTACAAAAAAATGCTACTAACCACAGCAAACTATGCCAAGCTCATCTAAATTACTTCGGCTATCAAAAATCTCCCCCAACTACACTTTACAGCAACAAACTAAGCCCAATCACTTTAAAATTACAAAAAATGCTAAAAATCATAACAAACTATACCAGAATCACCTAAATTACTTCGGCTGCCGTAAATCACCCTCAACTATCCCTTACCACAACAAACCAAACCATATCATATTAAAATTACAAAAAAAGGTGTACAAATCATAACAAACTGTGCTAGACTCACCTAAATTACTTCGGCTACTCTAAATCATCACCAACTAACCCTTACCACAACAAACTAAGCCCAATCACTTTAAAATTACAAAAAATGCTAAAAATCATAACAAACTATACCAGAATCACCTAAATTACTTCGGTTACCGTAAACCACCCTCAACTATCCCTTACCACAACAAAACAAACCATATCATCTTAAAATTACAAAAAAAGGTGTACAAATCATAACAAACTATGCCAGACTCACCTAAATTACTTCGGCTACTCTAAATCATCACCAACTAACCCTTACCACAACAAACTAAACCCAATCACTTTAAAATTACAAAAAAATGCTAAAAATCATAACAAACTATCCCAAACTCACCTAAATTACTTCGGCTACCATAAATCATCACCAACTAACCCTTACCACAACAAACTAAACTCAATCACTTTTAAATTACAAAAAAATGCTACTAACCATAGCAAACTATGCCAAACTCACCTAAATTACTTCGGCTATCAAAAATCACCCCCAACTACACTTTACAGCAACAAACTAAGCCCAATCACTTTAAAATTACAAAAAAATGCTAAAAATCATAACAAACTATACCAGAATCACCTAAATTACTTCGGCTACCGTAAATCACCCCCAACTATCCCTTAACATAACAAACCAAACCATATCATCTTAAAATTACAAGTAAAGGTGTACAAATTATAACAAATTATGCCAGACTCACCGAAATTATTTCGGCTACTCTAAATCATCACCAACTAACCCTTACCACAACAAACTAAACCCAATCATTTTTAAATTACAAAAAAATGCTACTAACCATAGCAAACTATGCCAAACTCACATAAATTACTTCGGCTATCTAAAATCACCCCCAACTACACTTTACAGCAACAAACTAAGCCCAATCACTTTAAAATTACAAAAAAATGCTAAAAATCATAACAAACTATACCAGAATCACCTAAATTACTTCGGCTACCGTAAATCACTCCCAAATATCTCTTACCACAACAAACCAAACCATATCATCTTAAAATTACAAAAAAAGTGTACAAATCATAACAAACTATGCCAGACTCACCTAAATTACTTCGGCTACTCTAAGTCATCACCAACTAACCCTTACCACAACAAACTAAACCCAATCACTTTTAAATTACAAAAAAATGCTACTAACCATAGCAAACTATGCCAAACTCACCTAAATTACTTCGGCTACCATAAATCATCACCAACTAACCCTTACCACAACAAACTAAACCCAATCACTTTTAATTACAAAAAAATGCTACTAACCATAGCAAACTATGCCAAGCTCACCTAAATTACTTCGGCTATCAAAAATCACCCCCAACTACACTTTACAGCAACAAACTAAGCCCAATCACTTTAAAATTACAAAAAATGCTAAAAATCATAACAAACTATACCAGAATCACCTAAATTACTTCGGCTGCCGTAAATCACCCTCAACTATCCCTTACCACAACAAACCAAACCATATCATCTTAAAATTACAAAAAAAGGTGTACAAATCATAACAAACTGTGCTAGACTCACCTAAATTACTTCGGCTACTCTAAATCATCACCAACTAACCCTTACCACAACAAACTAAACCCAATCACTTTTAAATTACAAAAAAATGCTACTAACTATAGCAAACTATGCCAAACTCACCTAAATTACTTCGGCTATCAAAAATCACCCACAACTACACTTTACAGCAACAAACTTAGCTCAATCACTTTAAAATTACAAAAAAATGCTAAAAATCATAACAAACTATACCAGAATCACCTAAATTACTTCGGCTACCGTAAATCACCCCCAACTGTCCCTTACCACAACAAACCAAACCATATCATCTTAAAATTACAAAAAAGGTGTACAAATCATAACAAACTATACCAGACTCACCTAAATTACTTCGGCTACTCTAAATCATCACCAACTAACCCTTACCACAACAAACTAAACCCAATCACTTTTAAATTACAAAAAAATTGTACTAACCATAGCAAACTATACCAAACTCACCTAAATTACTTCGGCTATCTAAAATCACCCCCAACTACACTTTACAGCAACAAACTAAGCCCAATCACTTTAAAATTACAAAAAAATGCTAAAAATCATAACAAACTATACCAGAATCACCTAAATTACTTCGGCTACCGTAAATCACCCCCAACTATCCCTTACCACAACAAACCAAACCATATCATCTTAAAATTACAAAAAAAGGTGTACAAATCATAACAAACTATGCCAGACTCACCTAAATTACTTCGGCTACTCTAAATCATCACCAACTAACCCTTACCACAACAAACTAAACCCAATCACTTTTAAATTACAAAAAAATGCTACTAACCATAGTAAACTATGCCAAACTCACCTAAATTACTTCGGCTACCATAAATCATCACCAACTAACCCTTACCACAACAAACTAAACCCAATCACTTTTAAATTACAAAAAAATGCTACTAACCATAGCAAACTATGCCAAGCTCACCTAAATTACTTCGGCTATCAAAAATCACCCCCAACTACACTTTACAGCAACAAACTAAGCCCAATCACTTTAAAATTACAAAAAAATGCTAAAAATCATAACAAACTATACCAGAAACACCTAAATTACTTCGGCTACCGTAAATCACCCCCAACTATCCCTTACCACAACAAACCAAACCATATCATCTTAAAATTACAAAAAAGGTGTACAAATCATAACAAACTATACCAGACTCACCTAAATTACTTCGGCTACTCTAAATCATCACCAACTAACCCTTACCACAACAAACTAAACCCAATCACTTTTAAATTACAAAAAAATGCTACTAACCATAGCAAACTATGCCAAACTCACCTAAATTACTTCGGCTATCTAAAATCACCCCCAACTACACTTTACAGCAACAAACTAAGCCCAATCACTTTAAAATTACAAAAAAAATGTTAAAAATCATAACAAACTATACCAAAATCACCTAAATTACTTCGGCTACCGTAAATCACCCCCAACTATCCCTTACCACAACAAACCAAACCATATCATCTTAAAATTACAAAAAAAGGTGTACAAATCATAACAAACTATGCCAGACTCACCTAAATTACTTCGGCTACTCTAAATCATCACCAACTAACCCTTACCACAACAAACTAAACCCAATCACTTTTAAATTACAAAAAAATGCTACTAACCATAGTAAACTATGCCAAACTCACCTAAATTACTTCGGCTACCATAAATCATCACCAACTAACCCTTACCACAACAAACTAAACACAATCATTTTTAAATTACAAAAAAATGCTACTAACCATAGCAAACTATGCCAAGCTCACCTAAATTACTTCGGCTATCAAAAATCACCCCCAACTACACTTTACAGCAACAAACTAAGCCCAATCACTTTAAAATTACAAAAAATGTTAAAACTCATAACAAACTATACCAGAATCACCTAAATTACTTCGGCTACCGTAAATCACCCTCAACTATCACTTACCACAACAAACCAAACCATATCATCTTAAAATTACAAAAAAAGGTGTACAAATCATAACAAACTATGCCAGACTCACCTAAATTACTTCGGCTACTCTAAATCGTAACCACAACAAACTAAGCCCAATCACTTTAAAATTACAAAAAAATGCTAAAAATTATAACAAACTATACCAGAATCACCTAAATTACTTCGGCTACCGTAAATCACCCCCAACTATCCCTTACCACAACAAACCAAACCATATCATCCTAAAATTACAAAAAAAGGTGTACAAATCATAACAAACTATGCCAGACTCACCTAAATTACTTCGGCTACTCTAAATCGTAACCACAACAAACTAAACCCAATCACTTTAAAATTACAAAAAAATGCTAAAAATCATAACAAACTATACCAGAATCACCTAAATTACTTCGGCTACCGTAAATCACCCCCAACTATCCCTTACCACAACAAACCAATCCATATTATTTTAAAATTACTAAAAAAAGTGTACAAATCATAACAAACTATGCCAGACTCACCTAAATTACTTCGGCTACTCTAAATCATCACCAACTAACCCTTTCCACAACAAACTAAACCCAATCACTTTTAAATTACCAAAAAATGCTACTAACCATAGCAAACTATGCCAAACTCACCTAAATTACTTTGGCTATCAAAAATCACACCGAACTACACTTTACAGCAACAACCTAAGCCCAATCACTTTAAAATTACAAAAAAATGCTAAAAATCATAACAAACTATACCAGAATCACCTAAATTACTTCGGCTACCGTAAATCACCCCCAACTATCCCTTACCACAACAAACCAAACCATATCATCTTAAAATTACAAAAAAGGAATACAAATCATAACAAACTATACCAGACTGACCTAAATTACTTCGGCTACTCTAAATCATCACCAACTAACCCTTACCACAACAAACTAAACCCAATCACTTTTAAATTACAAAAAAATTCTACTAACCATAGCAAACTATGCCAAACTCACCTAGCAACAAACTAAGCCCAATCACTTTAAAATTACAAAAAAATGCTAAAATTTATAACAAACTATACCAGAATCACCTAAATTACTTCGGCTACCGTAAATCACCCCTAACTATCCCTTACCACAACAAACCAAACCATATCATCTTAAAATTACAAAAAAGGTGTACAAATCATATCAAACTATGCCAGACTCACCTAAATTACTTCGGCTACTCTAAATCATCACCAACTAACCCTTACCACAACAAACTAAATCCAATTAATTTTAAATTACAAAAAAATGCTACTAACCATAGCAAACTATGCCAAACTCACCTAAATTACTTCGGCTATCAAAAATCACCCCCAACTAAACTTTACAGCAATAAACTAAGCCCAATCACTTTAAAATTACAAAAAAATGCTAAAAATCATAACAAGCTATACCAGAATCACCTAAATTACTTCGGCTACCGTAAATCACCCCCAACTATCCCTTACCACAACAAACCAAACCATATCATCTTAAAATTACAAAAAAAGGTGTACAAATCATAACAAACTATTCCAGACTCACCTAAATTACTTCGGCTACTCTAAATCATCACCAACTATCCCCTACCACAACAAACAAAACCCAATCACTTTTAAATTACAAAAAAATGCTACTAACCATAGCAAACTATGCCAAACTCACCTAAATTACTTTGGCTATCAAAAATCACACCCAACTACACTTTACAGCAACAAACTAAGCCCAATCACTTTAAAATTACAAAAAAATGCTAAAAATCATAACAAACTATACCAGAATCACCTAAATTACTTCGGCTACCGTAAATCACCCCCAACTATCCCTTACCACAACAAACCAAACCATATCATCTTAAAATTACAAAAAAGGAATACAAATCATAACAAACTATACCAGACTGACCTAAATTACTTCGGCTACTCTAAATCATCACCAACTAACCCTTACCACAACAAACTAAACCCAATCACTTTTAAATTACAAAAAAATTCTACTAACCATAGCAAACTATGCCAAACTCACCTAGCAACAAACTAAACCCAATCACTTTAAAATTACAAAAAAATGCTAAAAATCATAACAAACTATACCAGAATCACCTAAATTACTTCGGCTACCGTAAATCACCCCCAACTATCCCTTACCACAACAAACCAAACCATATCATCTTAAAATTACAAAAAAAGGTGTACAAATCATAACAAACTATGCCAGACTCACCTAAATTACTTCGGCTACTCTAAATCATCACCAACTATCCCCTACCACAACAAACAAAACCCAATCACTTTTAAATTACAAAAAAATGCTACTAACCATAGCAAACTATGCCAAACTCACCTAAATTACTTTGGCTATCAAAAATCACACCCAACTACACTTTACAGCAACAAACTAAGCCCAATCACTTTAAAATTACAAAAAAATGCTAAAAATCATAACAAACTATACCAGAATTACCTAAATTACTTCGGCTACCGTAAATCACCCCCAACTATCCCTTACCACAACAAACCAAACCATATCATCTTAAAATTACAAAAAAGGAATACAAATCATAACAAACTATACCAGACTGACCTAAATTACTTCGGCTACTCTAAATCATCACCAACTAACCCTTACCACAACAAACTAAACCCAATCACTTTTAAATTACAAAAAAATTCTACTAACCATAGCAAACTATGCCAAACTCACCTAGCAACAAACTAAGCCCAATCACTTTAAAATTACAAAAAAATGCTAAAAATCATAACAAACTATACCAGAATCACCTAAATTACTTCGGCTACCGTAAATCACCCCCAACTATCCCTTACCACAACAAACCAAACCATATCATCTTAAAATTACAAAAAAGGTGTACAAATCATAACAAACTATGCCAGACTCACCTAAATTACTTCGGCTACTCTAAATCATCACCAACTAACCCTTACCTCAACAAACTAAACCCAATCACTTTTAAATTACAAAAAAATGCTACTAACCATAGTAAACTATGCCAAACTCACCTAAATTACTTCGGCTACCATAAATCATCACCAACTAACCCTTACCACAACAAACTAAACCCAATCACTTTTAAATTACAAAAAAATGCTACTAACCATAGCAAACTATGCCAAGCTCACCTAAATTACTTCGGCTATTAAAAATCACCCCCAACTACACTTTACAGCAACAAACTAGGCCCAATCACTTTAAAATTACAAAAAATGCTAAAAATCATAACAAACTATACCAGAATCACCTAAATTACTTCGGCTACCGTAAATCACCCTCAACTATCCCTTACCACAACAAACCAAACCATATCATCTTAAAATTACAAAAAAAGGTGTACAAATCATAACAAAATGTGCTAGACTCACCTAAATTACTTCGGCTACTCTAAATCATCACCAACTAATCCTTACCACAACAAACTAAACCCAATCACTTTTAAATTACAAAAAAATGTTACTAACCATAGCAAACTATGCCAAACTCAATTAAATTACTTCGGCTATCAAAAATCACCCACAACTACACTTTACAGCAACAAACTAAGCCCAATCACTTTAAAATTACAAAAAAATGCTAAAAATCATAACAAACTATACCAGAATCACCTAAATTACTTCGGCTACCGTAAATCACCCCCAACTATCCCTTACCACAACAAACCAAACCATATCATCTTAAAATTACAAAAAAATGTGTACAAATCATATCAAACTATGCCAGACTTACCTAAATTACTTCGGCTACTCTAAATCATCACCAACTAATCCTTACCAAAACAAACTAACCCCAATCACTTTTAAATTACAAAAAAATGCTACTAACCATAGCAAACTATGCCAAACTCACCTAAATTACTTCGGCTATCAAAAATCACCCACAACTACACTTTACAGCAACAAACTAAGCCCAATCACTTTAAAATTACAAAAAAATGCTAAAAATCATAACAAACTATACCAGACTTACTTACCTAAATTACTTCGGCTACCGTAAATCACCCCCAACTATCCCTTACCACAACAAACCAAACCATATCATCTTAAAATTAAAAAAAAGGTGTACAAATCATAACAAACTATGCCAGACTCACCTAAATTACTTCGGCTACTCTAAATCATCACCAACTAACCCCTACCACAACAAACTAAACCCAATCACTTTTAAATTACAAAAAAATGCTACTAACCATAGCAAACTATGCCAAACTCACCTAAATTACTTCGGCTATCAAAAATCACCCACAACTACACTTTACAGCAACAAACTAAGCCCAATCACTTTAAAATTACAAAAAAATGCTAAAAATCATAACAAACTATACCAGACTTACCTAAATTACTTCGGCTACCGTAAATCACCCCCAACTATCCCTTACCACAACAAACCAAACCATATCATCTTAAAATTACAAAAAAAGGTGTACAAATCATAACAAACTATGCCAGACTCACCTAAATTACTTCGGCTACTCTAAATCATCACCAACTAACCCTTACCACAACAAACTAAACCCAATCACTTTTAAATTACAAAAAAATGCTACTAACCATAGCAAACTATGTCAAACTCACCTAATTTTCTTCGGCTTTCAAAAATCACCCCCAACTACACTTTACAGCAACAAACTAAGCCCAATCACTTTAAAAATACAAAAAAATGCTAAAAATCAAAACAAACTATACCAGAATCACCTAAATTACTTCGGCTACCGTAAATCACCCCCAACTATACCTTACCACAACAAACCAAACCATATCATCTTAAAATTACAAAAAAAGGTGTAAAAATCATAACAAACTATGCCAGACTCACCTAAATTATTTCGGCTACTCTAAATCATCACCAACTAACCCTTACCACAACAAACTAAACCCAATCACTTTTAAATTACAAAAAAATGCTACTAACGATAGCAAACTATGCCAAACTCACCTAAATTACTTCGGCTACCATAAATCATCACCAACTAACCCTTACCAGAACAACCTAAACCCAATCAATTTTAAATTACAAAAAAATACTACTAACCATAGCAAACTATGCCAAACTCACATAAATTACTTCGGCTATCAAAAATCACCCCCAACTACATTTTACAGCAACAAACTAAGCCCGATCACTTTAAAATTACAAAAAAATGCTAAAAATCATAACAAGCTGTACCAGAATCACCTAAATTACTTCGGCTACCGTAAATCACCCCCAACAATCCCTTACCACAACAAACCAAACTATATGATCTTAAAATTACAAAAAAAGGTGTACAAATCATAACAAACTATGCCAGACTTACCTAAATTACTTCGGCTACTCTAAATCATCACCAACTAACCCTTACCACAACAAACTAAACCCAATCACTTTTAAATTACAAAAAAATGCTACTAACCATTGCAAACTATGCCAAACTCACCTAAATTACTTCGGCTATCAAAAATCACCCCCAACTACACTTTACAGCAACAAACTAAGCCCAATTACTTTAAAATTACAAAAAAAAGCTAAAAATCATAACAAACTATACCAGAATCACCTAAATTACTTCGGCTACCGTAAATCAACTCAACTATCCCTTACCACAACAAACCAAACCACATCATCTTAAAATTACAAAAAAAGGTGTACAAATCATAACAAACTATGCTAGACTCACCTAAATTACTTCGGCTACTTTAAATCATCACCAACTAACCCTTACCACAACAAACTAAACCCAATCACTTTTAAATTACAAAAAAATGCTACTAACCATAGCAAACTATGCCAAACTCACCTAAATTATTTCGGCTATCAAAAATCACCCCCAACTAGACTTTACAGCAACAAACTAAGCCCAATCACTTTAAAATTACAAAAAAATGCTACTAACCATAGCAAACTATGCCAAACTCACCTAAATTACTTCGGCTATCAAAAATTACCCCCAACTACACTTTACAGCAACAAACTAAGCCCAATCACTATAAAATTACAAAAAAATGCTAAAAATCATAACAAACTATACCAGAATCACCTAAATTACTTCAGGCACCGTAAATCAACCCAACTATCCCTTACCACAACAAACCAAACCATATCATCTTAAAATTACAAAAAAGGTGTACAAATCATAACAAACTATGCTAGACTCACCTAAATTACTTCGGCTACTTTAAATCATCACCAACTAACCCTTACCACAACAAACTAAACCCAGTCACTTTTAAATTACAAAAAAATGCTACTAACCATAGCAAACTATGCCAAACTTACCTAAATCACTTCGGCTATCAAAAATCACCTCCAACTACACTTTACAGCAACAAATTAAGCCCAATCACTTTAAAATTACAAAAAAATGCTAAAAATCATAACAAACTATACCAGAATCACCTAAATTACTTCGGCTACCGGAAATCACCCCCAATTATCCTTTACCACAACAAACCAAACCATATCATCTTAAAATTACAAAAAAAGGTGTACAAATCATAACAAACTATGCCAGACTCACCTAAATTACTTTGGCTACTCTAAATCATCACCAACTAACCCCTACCTCAACAAACTAAACCCAATCACTTTTAAATTACAAAAAAATGCTACTAACCATAGCAAACTATGCCAAACTCACCTAAATTACTTTGGCTATCAAAAATCACCCCCAACTACACTTTACAGCAACAAACTAAGCCCAATCACTTTAAAATTACAATAAAATGTTAAAAATTATAACAAACTATACCAGAATCACCTAAATTACTTCGGCTACCGTAAATCACCCCCAACTATCCCTTACCACAACAAACCAAACCATATCATCTTAAAATTACAAAAAAAGGTGTACAAATCATAACAAACTATGCCAGACTCACCTAAATTACTTCGGCTACTCTAAATCATCACCAACTAACCCTTACCACAACAAACTAAACCCAATCACTTTTAAATTACAAAAAAATGCTACTAACCATAGCAAACTATGCCAAACTCATCTAAATTACTTCGGCTATCAAAAATCACCCCCAACTACACTTTACAGCAACAAACTAAGCCCAATCACTTTAAAATTACAAAAAAATGCTAAAAATCATAACAAACTATACCAAAATCACCTAAATTACTTCGGCTATCAAAAATCACCCCCAACTACACTTTACAGCAACAAACTATGCCCAATCACTTTAAAATTACAAAAAAATGCTAAAAATCATAACAAACTATACCTGAATCACCTAAATTACTTCGGCTACCGTAAATCACCCCCAACTATCCCTTACCACAACAAACAAAACCATATCATCTTAAAATTACAAAAAAAGGTGTACAATTCATAACAAACTATGCCAGACTCACCTAAATTACTTCGGCTACTCTAAATCATCACCAACTAACCCTTACCACAACAAACTAAACCCAATCACTTTTAAATTACAAAAACATGCTACTAACCATAGCAAACTATGCCAAACTCACCTAAATTACTTCGGCTATCAAAAATCACCCCCAACTACACTTTACAGCAACAAACTAAGCCCAATCACTTTAAAATTACAAAAAAATGCTAAAAATCATAACAAACTATACCAGAATCACCTAAATTACTTCGGCTCTCAAAAATCACCCCCAACTACACTTTACAGCAACAAACTATGCCCAATCAGTTTAAAATTACAAAAAAATGCTAAAAATCATAACAAACTGTACCAGAATCACCTAAATTACTTCGGCTACCGTAAATCACCCCCAACAATCCCTTACCACAACAAACCAAACTATATGATCTTAAAATTACAAAAAAAGGTGTACAAATCATAACAAACTATGCCAGACTTACCTAAATTACTTTGGCTACTCTAAATCATCACCAACTAACCCTTACCACAACAAACTAAACCCAATCACTTTTAAATTACAAAAAAATGCTACTAACCATTGCAAACTATGCCAAACTCACCTAAATTACTTCGGCTATCAAAAATCACCCCCAACTACACTTTACAGCAACAAACTAAGCCCAATTACTTTAAAATTACAAAAAAAAGCTAAAAATCATAACAAACTATACCAGAATCACCTAAATTACTTCGGCTACCGTAAATCAACTCAACTATCCCTTACCACAACAAACCAAACCACATCATCTTAAAATTACAAAAAAAGGTGTACAAATCATAACAAACTATGCTAGACTCACCTAAATTACTTCGGCTACTTTAAATCATCACCAACTAACCCTTACCACAACAAACTAAACCCAATCACTTTTAAATTACAAAAAAATGCTACTAACCATAGCAAACTATGCCAAACTCACCTAAATTATTTCGGCTATCAAAAATCACCCCCAACTAGACTTTACAGCAACAAACTAAGCCCAATCACTTTAAAATTACAAAAAAATGCTACTAACCATAGCAAACTATGCCAAACTCACCTAAATTACTTCGGCTATCAAAAATTACCCCCAACTACACTTTACAGCAACAAACTAAGCCCAATCACTATAAAATTACAAAAAAATGCTAAAAATCATAACAAACTATACCAGAATCACCTAAATTACTTCAGGGACCGTAAATCAACCCAACTATCCCTTACCACAACAAACCAAACCATATCATCTTAAAATTACAAAAAAGGTGTACAAATCATAACAAACTATGCTAGACTCACCTAAATTACTTCGGCTACTTTAAATCATCACCAACTAACCCTTACCACAACAAACTAAACCCAGTCACTTTTAAATTACAAAAAAATGCTACTAACCATAGCAAACTATGCCAAACTTACCTAAATCACTTCGGCTATCAAAAATCACCTCCAACTACACTTTACAGCAACAAATTAAGCCCAATCACTTTAAAATTACAAAAAAATGCTAAAAATCATAACAAACTATACCAGAATCACCTAAATTACTTCGGCTACCGGAAATCACCCCCAATTATCCTTTACCACAAAAAACCAAACCATATCATCTTAAAATTACAAAAAAAGGTGTACAAATCATAACAAACTATGCCAGACTCACCTAAATTACTTCGGCTACTCTAAATCATCACCAACTAACCCTTACCACAACAAACTAAACCCAATCACTTTTAAATTACAAAAAAATGCTACTAACCATAGCAAACTATGCCAAACTCACCTAAATTACTTCAGTTCTCAAAAATCACTCCCAACTACACTTTACAGCAACAAACTAAGCCCAATCACTTTAAAATTACAAAAAATGCTAAAAATTATAACAAACTATACCAGAATCACCTAAATTACTTCGGCTACCGTAAATCACCCCCAACTATCCCTTACCACAACAAACCAAACCATATCATCTTAAAATTACAAAAAAAGGTGTACAAATCATAACAAACTATGCCAGACTCACCTAAATTACTTCGGCTACTCTAAATCATCACCAACTAATCCTTACCACAACAAACTAAATCCAATTAATTTTAAATTACAAAAAAATGCTACTAACTATATCAAACTATGCCAAACTCACCTAAATTACTTCGGCTATCAAAAATCACCCCCAACTAAACTTTACAGCAATAAACTAAGCCCAATCACTTTAAAATTACAAAAAAATGCTAAAAAGCATAACAAACTATACCAGAATCACCTAAATTACTTCGGCTATCGTAAATCACCCCCAACTATCCATTACCACAACAAACCAAACCATATCATCTTAAAATTACAAAAAAAGGTGTACAAATCATAACAAACTATGCCAGACTCACCTAAATTACTTTGGCTACTCTAAATCATCACCAACTAACCCCTACCTCAACAAACTAAACCCAATCACTTTTAAATTACAAAAAAATGCTACTAACCATAGCAAACTATGCCAAACTCACCTAAATTACTTTGGCTATCAAAAATCACCCCCAACTACACTTTACAGCAACAAACTAAGCCCAATCACTTTAAAATTACAATAAAATGTTAAAAATTATAACAAACTATACCAGAATCACCTAAATTACTTCGGCTACCGTAAATCACCCCCAACTATCCCTTACCACAACAAACCAAACCATATCATCTTAAAATTACAAAAAAAGGTGTACAAATCATAACAAACTATGCCAGACTCACCTAAATTACTTCGGCTACTCTAAATCATCACCAACTAACCCTTACCACAACAAACTAAACCCAATCACTTTTAAATTACAAAAAAATGCTACTAACCATAGCAAACTATGCCAAACTCATCTAAATTACTTCGGCTATCAAAAATCACCCCCAACTACACTTTACAGCAACAAACTAAGCCCAATCACTTTAAAATTACAAAAAAATGCTAAAAATCATAACAAACTATACCAGAATCACCTAAATTACTTCGGCTCTCAAAAATCACCCCCAACTACACTTTACAGCAACAAACTATGCCCAATCACTTTAAAATTACAAAAAAATGCTAAAAATTATAACAAACTATACCAGAATCACCTAAATTACTTCGGCTACCGTAAATCACCCCCAACTATCCCTTACCACAACAAACCAAATCATATCATCTTAAAATTACAAAAAAAGGTGTACAAATCATAACAAACTATGCCAGACTCACCTAAATTACTTCGGCTACTCTAAATCATCACCAACTAACCCTTACCACAACAAACTAAACCCAATCACTTTTAAATTACAAAAACATGCTACTAACCATAGCAAACTATGCCAAACTCACCTAAATTACTTCGGCTATCAAAAATCACCCCCAACTACACTTTACAGCAACAAACTAAGCCCAATCACTTTAAAATTACAAAAAAATGCTAAAAATCATAACAAACTATACCAAAATCACCTAAATTACTTCGGCTATCAAAAATCACCCCCAACTACACTTTACAGCAACAAACTATGCCCAATCACTTTAAAATTACAAAAAAATGCTAAAAATCATAACAAACTATACCTGAATCACCTAAATTACTTCGGCTACCGTAAATCACCCCCAACTATCCCTTACCACAACAAACAAAACCATATCATCTTAAAATTACAAAAAAAGGTGTACAATTCATAACAAACTATGCCAGACTCACCTAAATTACTTCGGCTACTCTAAATCATCACCAACTAACCCTTACCACAACAAACTAAACCCAATCACTTTTAAATTACAAAAACATGCTACTAACCATAGCAAACTATGCCAAACTCACCTAAATTACTTCGGCTATCAAAAATCACCCCCAACTACACTTTACAGCAACAAACTAAGCCCAATCACTTTAAAATTACAAAAAAATGCTAAAAATCATAACAAACTATACCAGAATCACCTAAATTACTTCGGCTCTCAAAAATCACCCCCAACTACACTTTACAGCAACAAACTATGCCCAATCACTTTAAAATTACAAAAAAATGCTAAAAATTATAACAAACTATACCAGAATCACCTAAATTACTTCGGCTACCGTAAATCACCCCCAACTATCATTTAACACAACAAACCAAACCATATCATCTTAAAATTACAAAAAAAGGTGTACAAATCATAACAAACTATGCCAGACTCACCTAAATTACTTCGGCTACTCTAAATCATCACCAACTAACCCTTACCACAACAAACTAAACCCAATCACTTTTAAATTACAAAAACATGCTACTAACCATAGCAAACTATGCCAAACTCACCTAAATTACTTCGGCTATCAAAAATCACCCCCAACTACACTTTACAGCAACAAACTAAGCCCAATCACTTTAAAATTACAAAAAAATGCTAAAAATCATAACAAACTATACCAGAATCACCTAAATTACTTCGGCTATCAAAAATCACCCCCAACTACACTTTACAGCAACAAACTAAGCCCAATCACTTTAAAATTACAAAAAAATGCTAAAAATCATAACAAACTATACCAGAATCACCTAAATTACTTCGGCTACCGTAAATCACCCCCAACTATCCCTTACCACAACAAACCAAACTATATCATCTTAAAATTACAAAAAAGGGTGTACAAATCATAACAAACTATGCCAGATTCACCTAAATTACTTCGGCTACTCTAAATCATCACCAACTAACCCTTACCACAACAAACTAAACCCAATCACTTTAAATTACAAAAAAATGCTACTAACGATAGCAAACTATGCCAAGCTCACCTAAATTACATCGGCTACCATAAATCATCACCAATCAACCCTTACCACAACAAACTAAACCCAATCAATTTTAAATTACAAAAAAATGCTACTAACCATAGCAAACTATGCGAAACTCACATAAATTACTTCGGCTATCAAAAATCACCCCCAACTACACTTTACAGCAACAAACTAAGCCCAATCACTTTAAAATTACAAAAAAATGCTAAAAATCATCACAAACTGTACCAGAATCACCTAAATTACTTCGGCTACCGTAAATCACCCTCAACTATCCCTTACCACAACAAACCAAACCATATCATCTTAAAATTACAAAAAAGGTGTACAAATCATAACAAACTATGCTAGACTCACCTAAATTACTTCGGCTACTCTAAATCATCACCAACTAACCCTTACCACAACAAACTAAACCCAATCACTTTTAAATTACAAAAAAATGCTACTAACCATAGCAAACTATGCCAAACTCATCTAAATTACTTCGGCTATCAAAAATCACCCCCAACTACACTTTACAGCAACAAACTAAGCCCAATCACTTTAAAATTACAAAAAAATGCTAAAAATCATAACAAATTATACCAGAATCACCTAAATTACTTCGGCTCTCAAAAATCACCCCCAACTACACTTTACAGCAACAAACTATGCCCAATCACTTTAAAATTACAAAAAAATGCTAAAAATTATAACAAACTATACCAGAATCACCTAAATTACTTCGGCTACCGTAAATCACCCCCAACTATCCCTTACCACAACAAACCAAACCATATCATCTTAAAATTACAAAAAAAGGTGTACAAATCATAACAAACTATGCCAGACTCACCTAAATTACTTCGGCTACTCTAAATCATCACCAACTAACCCTTACCACAACAAACTAAACCCAATCACTTTTAAATTACAAAAACATGCTACTAACCATAGCAAACTATGCCAAACTCACCTAAATTACTTCGGCTATCAAAAATCACCCCCAACTACACTTTACAGCAACAAACTAAGCCCAATCACTTTAAAATTACAAAAAAATGCTAAAAATCATAACAAACTATACCAAAATCACCTAAATTACTTCGGCTATCAAAAATCACCCCCAACTACACTTTACAGCAACAAACTATGCCCAATCACTTTAAAATTACAAAAAAATGCTAAAAATCATAACAAACTATACCTGAATCACCTAAATTACTTCGGCTACCGTAAATCACCCCCAACTATCCCTTACCACAACAAACCAAACCATATCATCTCAAAATTACAAAAAAAGGTGTACAAATCATAACAAACTATGCCAGACTCACCTAAATTACTTCGGCTACTCTAAATCATCACCAACTAACCCTTACCACAACAAACTAAACCCAATCACTTTTAAATTACAAAAACATGCTACTAACCATAGCAAACTATGCCAAACTCACCTAAATTACTTCGGCTATCAAAAATCACCCCCAACTACACTTTACAGCAACAAACTAAGCCCAATCACTTTAAATTTACAAAAAAATGCTAAAAATCATAACAAACTATACCAGAATCACCTAAATTACTTCGGCTCTCAAAAATTACCCCCAACTACACTTTACAGCAACAAACTATGCCCAATCACTTTAAAATTACAAAAAAATGCTAAAAATTATAACAAACTATACCAGAATCACCTAAATTACTTCGGCTACCGTAAATCACCCCCAACTATCCCTTACCACAACAAACCAAACCATATCATCTTAAAATTACAAAAAAAGGTGTACAAATCATAACAAACTATGCCAGACTCACCTAAATTACTTCGGCTACTCTAAATCATCACCAACTAACCCTTACCACAACAAACTAAACCCAATCACTTTTAAATTACAAAAACATGCTACTAACCATAGCAAACTATGCCAAACTCACCTAAATTACTTCGGCTATCAAAAATCACCCCCAACTACACTTTACAGCAACAAACTAAGCCCAATCACTTTAAAATTACAAAAAAATGCTAAAAATCATAACAAACTATACCAGAATCACCTAAATTACTTCGGCTATCAAAAATCACCCCCAACTACACTTTACAGCAACAAACTAAGCCCAATCACTTTAAAATTACAAAAAAATGCTAAAAATCATAACAAACTATACCAGAATCACCTAAATTACTTCGGCTACCGTAAATCACCCCCAACTATCCCTTACCACAACAAACCAAACTATATCATCTTAAAATTACAAAAAAGGGTGTACAAATCATAACAAACTATGCCAGATTCACCTAAATTACTTCGGCTACTCTAAATCATCACCAACTAACCCTTACCACAACAAACTAAACCCAATCACTTTTAAATTACAAAAAAATGCTACTAACGATAGCAAACTATGCCAAGCTCACCTAAATTACATCGGCTACCATAAATCATCACCAATCAACCCTTACCACAACAAACTAAACCCAATCAATTTTAAATTACAAAAAAATGCTACTAACCATAGCAAACTATGCCAAACTCACATAAATTACTTCGGCTATCAAAAATCACCCCCAACTACACTTTACAGCAACAAACTAAGCCCAATCACTTTAAAATTACAAAAAAATGCTAAAAATCATCACAAACTGTACCAGAATCACCTAAATTACTTCGGCTACCGTAAATCACCCTCAACTATCCCTTACCACAACAAACCAAACCATATCATCTTAAAATTACAAAAAAGGTGTACAAATCATAACAAACTATGCTAGACTCACCTAAATTACTTCGGCTACTCTAAATCATCACCAACTAACCCTTACCACAACAAACTAAACCCAATCACTTTTAAATTACAAAAAAATGCTACTAACCATAGCAAACTATATCTAACTCACCTAAATTACTTCGGCTATCAAAAATCACCCCCTACTACACTTTACAGCAACAAACTAAGCCCAATCACTTTAAAATTACAAAAAAATGCTAAAAATTATAACAAACTATACCAGAATCACCTAAATTACTTCGGCTACCGTAAATCACCCCCAACTATCCCTTACCACAACAAACCAAACCATATCATCTTAAAATTACAAAAAAAAATGTACAAATCATAACAAACTATGCCAGACTCTCCTAAATTACTTCGGCTACTCTAAATCATCAACAACTAACCCTTACCACAACAAACTAAACCCAGTCACTTTTAAATTACAAAAAAATGCTACTAACCATAGCAAACTATGCCAAACTCACCTAAATTACTTCGGCTCTCAAAAATCACCCCCAACTACACTTTACAGCAACAAACTATGCCCAATCACTTTAAAATTACAAAAAAATGCTAAAAATCATAACAAACTATACCTGAATCACCTAAATTACTTCGGCTACCGTAAATCACCCCCAACTATCCCTTACCACAACAAACCAAACCATATCATCTTAAAATTACAAAAAAAGGTGTACAAATCATAACAAACTATGCCAGACTCACCTAAATTACTTCGGCTACTCTAAATCATCACCAACTAACCCTTACCACAACAAACTAAACCCAATCACTTTTAAATTACAAAAAAATGCTACTAACCATAGCAAACTATGCCAAACTCATCTAAATTACTTCGGCTATCAAAAATCACCCCCAACTACACTTTACAGCAACAAACTAAGCCCAATCACTTTAAAATTACAAAAAAATGCTAAAAATCATAACAAACTATACCAGAATCACCTAAATTACTTCGGCTCTCAAAAATCACCCCCAACTACACTTTACAGCAACAAACTATGCCCAATCACTTTAAAATTACAAAAAAATGCTAAAAATTATAACAAACTATACCAGAATCACCTAAATTACTTCGGCTACCGTAAATCACCCCCAACTATCCCTTACCACAACAAACCAAACCATATCATCTTAAAATTACAAAAAAAGGTGATCAAATCATAACAAACTATGCCAGACTCACCTAAATTACTTCGGCTACTCTAAATCATCACCAACTAACCCTTACCACAACAAACTAAACCCAATCACTTTTAAATTACAAAAAAATGCTACTAACCATAGCAAACTATGCCAAACTCATCTAAATTACTTCGGCTATCAAAAATCACCCCCAACTACACTTTACAGCAACAAACTAAGCCCAATCACTTTAAAATTACAAAAAAATGCTAAAAATCATAACAAACTATACCAGAATCACCTAAATTACTTCGGCTATCAAAAATCACCCCCAACTACACTTTACAGCAACAAACTAAGCCCAATCACTTTAAAATTACAAAAAAATGCTAAAAATCATAACAAACTATACCAGAATCACCTAAATTACTTCGGCTATCAAAAATCACCCCCAACTACACTTTACAGCAACAAACTAAGCCCAATCACTTTAAAATTACAAAAAAATGCTAAAAATCATAACAAACTATACCAGAATCACCTAAATTATTTCGGCTACCGTAAATCACCCTCAACTATCCCTTACCACAACAAACCAAACCATATCATCTTAAAATTACAAAAAAGGTGTACAAATCATAACAAACTATGCTAGACTCACCTAAATTACTTCGGCTACTCTAAATCATCACCAACTAACCCTTACCACAACAAACTAAACCCAATCACTTTTAAATTACAAAAAAATGCTACTAACTATAGCAAACTATGCCTAACTCACCTAAATTACTTCGGCTATCAAAAATCACCCCCAACTACACTTTACAGCAACAAACTAAGCCCAATCACTTTAAAATTACAAAAAAATGCTAAAAATCATCACAAACTGTACCAGAATCACCTAAATTACTTCGGCTACCGTAAATGACCCTCAACTATCCCTTACCTCAACAAACCAAACCATATCATCTTAAAATTACAAAAAAGGTGTACAAATCATAACAAACTATGCTAGACTCACCTAAATTACTTCGGCTACTCTAAATCATCACCAACTAACCCTTACAACAACAAACTAAACCCAATCACTTTTAAATTACAAAAAAATTGAACTAATTATAGCAAACAATGCCTAACTCACCTAAATTACTTCGGCTATCAAAAATCACCCCCAACTACACTTTACAGCAACAAACTAAGCCCAATCACTTTAAAATTACAAAAAAATGCTAAAAATTATAACAAACTATACCAGAATCACCTAAATTACTTCGGCTACCTTAAATCACCCCCAACTATCCCTTACCACAACAAACCAAACCATATCATCTTAAAATTACAAAAAAGGGTGTACAAATCATAACAAACTATGCCAGATTCACCTAAATTACTTCGGCAACTCTAAATCATCACCAACTAACCCTTACCACAACAAACTAAACCCAATCACTTTTAAATTACAAAAAAATGCTACTAACTATAGCAAACTATGCCTAACTCACCTAAATTACTTCGGCTATCAAAAATCACCCCCAACTACACTTTACAGCAACAAACTAAACCCAATCACTTTTAAATTACAAAAAAATGCTACTAACGATAGCAAACTATGCCAAGCTCACCTAAATTACATCGGCTACCATAAATCATCACCAATCAACCCTTACCACAACAAACTAAACCCAATCAATTTTAAATTACAAAAAAATGCTACTAACCATAGCAAACTATGCCAAACTCACATAAATTACTTCGGCTATCAAAAATCACCCCCAACTACACTTTACAGCAACAAACTAAGCCCAATCACTTTAAAATTACAAAAAAATGCTAAAAATCATCACAAACTGTACCAGAATCACCTAAATTACTTCGGCTACCGTAAATCACCCTCAACTATCCCTTACCACAACAAACCAAACCATATCATCTTAAAATTACAAAAAAGGTGTACAAATCATAACAAACTATGCTAGACTCACCTAAATTACTTCGGCTACTCTAAATCATCACCAACTAACCCTTACCACAACAAACTAAACCCAATCACTTTTAAATTACAAAAAAATGCTACTAACTATAGCAAACTATGCCTAACTCACCTAAATTACTTCGTCTATCAAAAATCACCCCCAACTACACTTTACAGCAACAAACAATGCCCAATCACTTTAAAATTACAAAAAAATGCTAAAAATCATAACAAACTATACCTGAATCACCTAAATTACTTCGGCTACCTTAAATCACCCCCAACTATCCCTTACCACAACAAACCAAACCATATCATCTTAAAATTACAAAAAAAGATGTACAAATCATTACAAACTATGCCAGACTCACCTAAATTACTTCGGCTACTCTAAATCATCACCAACTAACCCTTACCACAACAAACTAAACCCAATCATTTTTAAATTACAAAAACATGCTACTAACCATAGCAAACTATGCCAAACTCACCTAAATTACTTCGGCTATCAAAAATCACCCCCAACTACACTTTACAGCAACAAACTAAGCCCAATCACTTTAAAATTACAAAAAAATGCTAAAAATCATAACAAACTATACCTGAATCACCTAAATTACTTCGGCTACCGTAAATCACCCCCAACTATCCCTTACCACAACAAACCAAACCATATCATCTTAAAATTACAAAAAAAGGTGTACAAATCATAACAAACTATGCCAGACTCACCCAAATTACTTCGGCTACTCTAAATCATCACCAACTAACCCTTACCACAACAAACTAAACCCAATCATTTTTAAATTACAAAAACATGCTACTAACCATAGCAAACTATGCCAAACTCACCTAAATTACTTCGGCTATCAAAAATCACCCCCAACTACACTTTACAGCAACAAACTAAGCCCAATCACTTTAAAATTACAAAAAAATGCTAAAAATCATAACAAACTATACCAGAATCACCTAAATTACTTCGGCTACCGTAAATCACCCCCAACTATCCCTTACCACAACAAACCAAACTATATCATCTTAAAATTACAAAAAAAGGTGTACAAATCATAACAAACTATGCCAGATTCACCTAAATTACTTCGGCTACTCTAAATCATCACCAACTAACCCTTACCACAACAAACTAAACCCAATCACTTTTAAATTACAAAAAAATGCTACTAACGATAGCAAACTATGCCAAGCTCACCTAAATTACATCGGCTACCATAAATCATCACCAACCAACCCTTACCACAACAAACTAAACCCAATCAATTTTAAATTACAAAAAAATGCTACTAACCATAGCAAACTATGCCAAACTCACATAAATTACTTCGGCTATCAAAAATCACCCCCAACTACACTTTACAGCAACAAACTAAGCCCAATCACTTTAAAATTACAAAAAAATGCTAAAAATCATCACAAACTGTACCAGAATCACCTAAATTACTTCGGCTACCGTAAATCACCCTCAACTATCCCTTACCACAACAAACCAAACCATATCATCTTAAAATTACAAAAAAGGTGTACAAATCATAACAAACTATGCTAGACTCACCTAAATTACTTCGGCTACTCTAAATCCTCACCAACTAACCCTTACCACAACAAACTAAACCCAATCACTTTTAAATTACAAAAAAATGCTACTAAACATAGCAAACTATGCCTAACTCGCCTAAATTACTTCGGCTATCAAAAATCACCCCCAACTACACTTTACAGTAACAAACTAAGCCCAATCACTTTAAAATTACAAAAAAATGCTAAAAATTATAACAAACTATACCAGAATCACCTAAATTACTTCGGCTACCGTAAATCACCCCCAACTATCCCTTACCACAACAAACCAAACCATATCATCTTAAAATTATCAAAAAAGGTTTACAAATCATAACAAACTATGCCAGACTCACCTAAATTACTTCGGCTACTCTAAATCATCACCAACTAACCCTTACCACAACAAACTAAACCCAATCACTTTTAAATTACAAAAAAATGCTACTAACTATAGCAAACTATGCCAAACTCACCTAAATTACTTCGGCTCTCAAAAATCACCCCCAACTACACTTTACAGCAACAAACTAAGCCCAATCACTTTAAAATTACAAAAAAATGCTAAAAATCATAACAAACTATACCAGAATCACCTAAATTACTTCGGCTACCGTAAATCACCCCCAACTATCCCTTACCACAACAAACCAAACCATATCATCTTAAAATTACAAAAAAAGTTGTACAAATCATAACAAACTATGCCAGACTCACCTAAATTACTTCGGCTACTCTAAATCATCACCAACTAACCCTTACCACAACAAACTAAACGCAATCACTTTTAAATTACAAAAAAATGCTAAAAATGATAACAAACTATACCAGAATCACCTAAATTACTTCGGCTACCGTAAATCACCCCAACTATCCCTTACCACAACAAACCCAACCATATTATCTTAAAATTACAAAAAAAGGTGTACAAATCATAACAAACTATGCCAGACTCACCTAAATTACTTCGGCTACTCTAAATCATCACCAACTAACCCTTACCACAACAAACTAAACCCAATCACTTTTAAATTACAAAAAAATGCTACTAACCATAGCAAACTATGCCAAACTCACCTAAATTAATTCGGCTATCAAAAATCAGCCCCAACTACACTTTACAGCAACAAACTAGGCCCAATCACTTTAAAATTACAAAAAAATGCCAAAAATCATAACAAACTATACCAGAATCACCTAAATTACTTCGGCTACCGTAAATCACCCCAACTATCCCTTACCACAACAAACCAAACCATATCATTTTAAAATTACAAAAAAAGGTGTACAAATCATAACAAACTATGCTGACTCACCTAAATTACTTCGGCTACTCTAAATCATCACCAACTAACCCTTACCACAACAAACTAAACCCAATCACTTTTAAATTACAAAAAAATGCTACTAACCATAGCAAACTATGCCAAACTCACCTAAATTACTTCAGCTATCAAAAATCACCCCCAACTACACTTTACAGCAACAAACTAAGCCCAATCACTTTAAAATTACAAAAAAATGCTAAAAATCATAACAAACTATACCAGAATCACCTAAATTACTTCGGCTACCGTAAATCACCCCCAACTATCCCTTACCACAACAAACCAAACCATATCATCTTAAAATTACAAAAAAAGGTGTACAAATCATAACAAACTATGCCAGACTCACCTAAATTACTTCGGCTACTCTAAATCATCACCAACTAACCCTTACCACAACAAACTAAACGCAATCACTTTTAAATTACAAAAAAATGCTACTAACCTTAGCAAACTATGCCAAACTCACCTAAATTACTTCGGCTACCATAAATCATCACCAACTACACTTTACAGCAACAAACTATGCCCAATCACTTTAAAATTACAAAAAAATGCTAAAAATCATAACAAACTATACCTGAATCACCTAAATTACTTCGGCTACCGTAAATCACCCCCAACTATCCCTTACCACAACAAACCAAACCATATCATCTTAAAATTACAAAAAAAGGTGTACAAATCATAACAAACTATGCCAGACTCACCCAAATTACTTCGGCTACTCTAAATCATCACCAACTAACCCTTACCACAACAAACTAAACCCAATCATTTTTAAATTACAAAAACATGCTACTAACCATAGCAAACTATGCCAAACTCACATAAATTACTTCGGCTATCAAAAATCACCCCCAACTACACTTTACAGCAACAAACTAAGCCCAATCACTTTAAAATTACAAAAAAATGCTAAAAATCATCACAAACTGTACCAGAATCACCTAAATTACTTCGGCTACCGTAAATCACCCTCAACTATCCCTTACCACAACAAACCAAACCATATCATCTTAAAATTACAAAAAAGGTGTACAAATCATAACAAACTATGCTAGACTCACCTAAATTACTTCGGCTACTCTAAATCATCACCAACTAACCCTTACCACAACAAACTAAACCCAATCACTTTTAAATTACAAAAAAATGCTAAAAATCATAACAAACTATACCAGAATCACCTAAATTACTTCGGCTACCGTAAATCACCCCCAACTATCCCTTACCACAACAAACCAAACTATATCATCTTAAAATTACAAAAAAAGGTGTACAAATCATAACAAACTATGCCAGATTCACCTAAATTACTTCGGCTACTCTAAATCATCACCAACTAACCCTTACCACAACAAACTAAACCCAATCACATTTAAATTACAAAAAAATGCTACTAACGATAGCAAACTATGCCAAGCTCACCTAAATTACATCGGCTACCATAAATCATCACCAACCAACCCTTACCACAACAAACTAAACCCAATCAATTTTAAATTACAAAAAAATGCTACTAACCATAGCAAACTATGCCAAACTCACATAAATTACTTCGGCTATCAAAAATCACCCCCAACTACACTTTACAGCAACAAACTAAGCCCAATCACTTTAAAATTACAAAAAAATGCTAAAAATCATCACAAACTGTACCAGAATCACCTAAATTACTTCGGCTACCGTAAATCACCCTCAACTATCCCTTACCACAACAAACCAAACCATATCATCTTAAAATTACAAAAAAGGTGTACAAATCATAACAAACTATGCTAGACTCACCTAAATTACTTCGGCTACTCTAAATCATCACCAACTAACCCTTACCACAACAAACTAAACCCAATCACTTTTAAATTACAAAAAAATGCTACTAAACATAGCAAACTATGCCTAACTCACCTAAATTACTTCGGCTATCAAAAATCACCCCCAACTACACTTTACAGCAACAAACTAAGCCCAATCACTTTAAAATTACAAAAAAATGCTAAAAATCATAACAAACTATACCAGAATCACCTAAATTACTTTGGCTACCGTAAATCACCCCCAACTATCCCTTACCACAACAAACCAAACCATATCATCTTAAAATTACAAAAAAAGTTGTACAAATCATAACAAACTATGCCAGACTCACCTAAATTACTTCGGCTACTCTAAATCATCACCAAATAACCCTTACCACAACAAACTAAACGCAATCACTTTTAAATTACAAAAAAATGCTAAAAATCATAACAAACTATACCAGAATCACCTAAATTACTTCGGCTACCGTAAATCACCCCAACTATCCCTTACCACAACAAACCCAACCATATCATCTTAAAATTACAAAAAAAGGTGTACAAATCATAACAAACTATGCCAGACTCACCTAAATTACTTCGGCTACTCTAAATCATCACCAACTAACCCTTACCACAACAAACTAAACCCAATCACTTTTAAATTACAAAAAAATGCTACTAACCATAGCAAACTATGCCAAACTCACCTAAATTAATTCGGCTATCAAAAATCACCCCCAACTACACTTTACAGCAACAAACTAAGCCCAATCACTTTAAAATTACAAAAAAATGCCAAAAATCATAACAAACTATACCAGAATCACCTAAATTACTTCGGCTACCGTAAATCACCCCAACTATCCCTTACCACAACAAACCAAACCATATCATTTTAAAATTACAAAAAAAGGTGTACAAATCATAACAAACTATGCTGACTCACCTAAATTACTTCGGCTACTCTAAATCATCACCAACTAACCCTTACCACAACAAACTAAACCCAATCACTTTTAAATTACAAAAAAATGCTACTAACCATAGCAAACTATGCCAAACTCACCTAAATTACTTCAGCTATAAAAAATCACCCCCAACTACACTTTACAGCAACAAACTAAGCCCAATCACTTTAAAATTACAAAAAAATGCTAAAAATCATAACAAACTATACCAGAATCACCTAAATTACTTCGGCTACCGTAAATCACCCCCAACTATCCCTTACCACAACAAACCAAACCATATCATCTTAAAATTACAAAAAAAGGTGTACAAATCATAACAAACTATGCCAGACTCACCTAAATTACTTCGGCTACTCTAAATCATCACCAACTAACCCTTACCACAACAAACTAAACGCAATCACTTTTAAATTACAAAAAAATGCTACTAACCTTAGCAAACTATGCCAAACTCACCTAAATTACTTCGGCTACCATAAATCATCACCAACTAACCCTTACCACAACAAACTAAACCCAATCAATTTTAAATTACAAAAAAATGCTACTAACCATAGCAAACTATGCCGAACTCACCTAAATTACTTCGGCTATCAAAAATAACCCCCAACTACACTTTACAGCAACAAACTAAGCCCAATCACTTTAAAATTACAAAAAAATGCTAAAAATCATAACAAACTATACCAGAATCACCTAATTTACTTCGGCTACCGTAAATCACCCCAACTATCCCTTACCACAACAAACCCAACCATATCATCTTAAAATTCCAAAAAAAGGTGTACAAATCATAACAAACTATGCCAGACTCACCTAAATTACTTCGGCTACTCTAAATCATCACCAACTAACCCTTACCAAAACAAACTAAACCCAATCACTTTTAAATTACAAAAAATGCTACTAACCTTAGCAAACTATGCCAGACTCACCTAAATTACTTCGGCTACTCTAAATCATCACCAACTAACCCTTACCACAACAAACTAAACCCAATCACTTTTAAATTACAAAAAAATGCTACTAACCATAGCAAACTATGCCAAACTCACCTAAATTACTTCAGCTATCAAAAATCACCCCCAACTACACTTTACAGCAACAAACTAAGCCCAATCACTTTAAAATTACAAAAAAATGCTAAAAATCATAACAAACTATACCAGAATCACCTAATTTACTTCGGCTACCGTAAATCACCCCCAACTATCCCTTACCACAACAAACCAAACCATATCATCTTAAAATTACAAAAAAAGGTGTACAAATCATAACAAACTATGCCAGACTCACCTAAATTACTTCGGCTACTCTAAATCATCACCAACTAACCCTTACCACAACAAACTAAACCCAATCACTTTTAAATTACAAAAAAATGCTACTAACCATAGCAAACTAGGCCAAACTCACCTAAATTACTTCGGCTATCAAAAATCACCCCCAACTACACTTTACAGCAACAAGCAAAGCCCAATCACTTTAAAATTACAAAAAAATGCTAAAAATCATAACAAACTATACCAGAATCACCTAAATTACTTCGGCTACCGTAAATCACCCCCAACTATCCCTTACCACAACAAACTAAACGCAATCACTTTTAAATTTCAAAAAAATGCTACTAACCTTAGCAAACTATGCCAAACTCACCTAAATTACTTCGGCTACCATAAATCATCACCAACTAACCCTTACCACAACAAACTAAACCCAATCTATTTTAAATTACAAAAAAATGCTACTAACCATAGCAAACTATGCCAAGCTCTCCTAAATTACTTCGGCTATCAAAAATAACCCCCAACTACACTTTTCAGCAACAAACTAAGACCAATCACTTTAAAATTACAAAAAAATGCTAAAAATCATAACAAACTATACCAGAATCACCTAAATTACTTCGGCTACCGTAAATCACCCCAACTATCCCTTACCACAACAAACCCAACCATATCATCTTAAAATTACAAAAAAAGGTGTACAAATCATAACAAACTATGCCAGACTCACCTAAATTACTTCGGCTACTCTAAATCATCACCAACTAACCCTTACCACAACAAACTAAACCCAATCACTTTTAAATTACAAAAAAATGCTACTAACCATAGCAAACTATGCCAAACTCACCTAAATTAATTCGGCTATCAAAAATCACCCCCAACTACACTTTACAGCAACAAACTAAGCCCAATCACTTTAAAATTACAAAAAAATGCTAAAAATCATAACAAACTATACCAGAATCACCTAAATTACTTCGGCTACCGTAAATCACCCCAACTATCCCTTACCACAACAAACCAAACCATATCATTTTAAAATTACAAAAAAAGGTGTACAAATCATAACAAACTATGCTGACTCACCTAAATTACTTCGGCTACTCTAAATCATCACCAACTAACCCTTACCACAACAAACTAAACCCAATCACTTTTAAATTACAAAAAAATGCTACTAACCATAGCAAACTATGCCAAACTCACCTAAATTACTTCAGCTATAAAAAATCACCCCCAACTACACTTTACAGCAACAAACTAAGCCCAATCACTTTAAAATTACAAAAAAATGCTAAAAATCATAACAAACTATACCAGAATCACCTAAATTACTTCGGCTACCGTAAATCACCCCCAACTATCCCTTACCACAACAAACCAAACCATATCATCTTAAAATTACAAAAAAAGGTGTACAAATCATAACAAACTATGCCAGACTCACCTAAATTACTTCGGCTACTCTAAATCATCACCAACTAACCCTTACCACAACAAACTAAACGCAATCACTTTTAAATTACAAAAAAATGCTACTAACCTTAGCAAACTATGCCAAACTCACCTAAATTACTTCGGCTACCATAAATCATCACCAACTAACCCTTACCACAACAAACTAAACCCAATCAATTTTAAATTACAAAAAAATGCTACTAACCATAGCAAACTATGCCGAACTCACCTAAATTACTTCGGCTATCAAAAATAACCCCCAACTACACTTTACAGCAACAAACTAAGCCCAATCACTTTAAAATTACAAAAAAATGCTAAAAATCATAACAAACTATACCAGAATCACCTAATTTACTTCGGCTACCGTAAATCACCCCAACTATCCCTTACCACAACAAACCCAACCATATCATCTTAAAATTCCAAAAAAAGGTGTACAAATCATAACAAACTATGCCAGACTCACCTAAATTACTTCGGCTACTCTAAATCATCACCAACTAACCCTTACCAAAACAAACTAAACCCAATCACTTTTAAATTACAAAAAATGCTACTAACCTTAGCAAACTATGCCAGACTCACCTAAATTACTTCGGCTACTCTAAATCATCACCAACTAACCCTTACCACAACAAACTAAACCCAATCACTTTTAAATTACAAAAAAATGCTACTAACCATAGCAAACTATGCCAAACTCACCTAAATTACTTCAGCTATCAAAAATCACCCCCAACTACACTTTACAGCAACAAACTAAGCCCAATCACTTTAAAATTACAAAAAAATGCTAAAAATCATAACAAACTATACCAGAATCACCTAATTTACTTCGGCTACCGTAAATCACCCCCAACTATCCCTTACCACAACAAACCAAACCATATCATCTTAAAATTACAAAAAAAGGTGTACAAATCATAACAAACTATGCCAGACTCACCTAAATTACTTCGGCTACTCTAAATCATCACCAACTAACCCTTACCACAACAAACTAAACCCAATCACTTTTAAATTACAAAAAAATGCTACTAACCATAGCAAACTAGGCCAAACTCACCTAAATTACTTCGGCTATCAAAAATCACCCCCAACTACACTTTACAGCAACAAGCAAAGCCCAATCACTTTAAAATTACAAAAAAATGCTAAAAATCATAACAAACTATACCAGAATCACCTAAATTACTTCGGCTACCGTAAATCACCCCCAACTATCCCTTACCACAACAAACTAAACGCAATCACTTTTAAATTTCAAAAAAATGCTACTAACCTTAGCAAACTATGCCAAACTCACCTAAATTACTTCGGCTACCATAAATCATCACCAACTAACCCTTACCACAACAAACTAAACCCAATCTATTTTAAATTACAAAAAAATGCTACTAACCATAGCAAACTATGCCAAGCTCTCCTAAATTACTTCGGCTATCAAAAATAACCCCCAACTACACTTTTCAGCAACAAACTAAGACCAATCACTTTAAAATTACAAAAAAATGCTAAAAATCATAACAAACTATACCAGAATCACCTAAATTACTTCGGCTACCGTAAATCACCCCAACTATCCCTTACCACAACAAACCCAACCATATCATCTTAAAATTACAAAAAAAGGTGTACAAATCATAACAAACTATGCCAGACTCACCTAAATTACTTCGGCTACTCTAAATCATCACCAACTAACCCTTACCACAACAAACTAAACCCAATCACTTTTAAATTACAAAAAAATGCTACTAACCATAGCAAACTATGCCAAACTCACCTAAATTAATTCGGCTATCAAAAATCACCCCCAACTACACTTTACAGCAACAAACTAAGCCCAATCACTTTAAAATTACAAAAAAATGCTAAAAATCATAACAAACTATACCGGAATCACCTAAATTACTTCGGCTACCGTAAATCACCCCAACTATCCCTTACCACAACAAACCAAACCATATCATCTTAAAATTACAAAAAAAGGTGTACAAATCATAACAAACTATGCCAGACTCACCTAAATTACTTCGGCTACTCTAAATCATCACCAACTAACCCTTACCACAACAAACTAAACCCAATCACTTTTAAATTACAAAAAAATGCTACTAACCATAGCAAACTATGCCAAACTCACCTAAATTAATTCGGCTATCAAAAATCACCCCCAACTACACTTTACAGCAACAAACTAAGCCCAATCACTTTAAAATTACAAAAAAATGCTAAAAATCATAACAAACTATACCGGAATCACCTAAATTACTTCGGCTACCGTAAATCACCCCAACTATCCCTTACCACAACAAACCAAACCATATCATCTTAAAATTACAAAAAAAGGTGTACAAATCATAACAAACTATGCCAGACTCACCTAAATTACTTCGGCTACTCTAAATCATCACCAACTAACCCTTACCACAACAAACTAAACCCAATCACTTTTAAATTACAAAAAAATGCTACTAACCATAGCAAACTATGCCAAACTCACCTAAATTACTTCAGCTATCAAAAATCACCCCCAACTACACTTTACAGCAACAAACTAAACCCAATCACTTTAAAATTACAAAAAATGCTAAAAATTATAACAAACTATACCAGAATCACCTAAATTACTTCGGCTACCGTAAATCACCCCCAACTATCCCTTACCACAACAAACCAAACCATATCATCTTAAAATTACAAAAAAATTGTACAAATCATAACAAACTATGCCAGATTCACCTAAATTACTTCGGCTACTCTAAATCATCACCAACTAACCCTTACCAAAACAAACTAAACCCAATCACTTTTAAATTACAAAAAAATGCTACTAACGATAGCAAACTATGCCAAGCTCACTTAAATTACATCGGCTTCCATAAATCATCACCAACCAACCCTTACCACAACAAACTAAACCCAATCAATTTTAAATTACAAAAAAATGCTACTAACCATAGCAAACTATGCCAAACTCACATAAATTACTTCGGCAATCAAAAATCACCCCCAACTACACTTTACAGCAACAAACTAAGCCCAATCACTTTAAAATTACAAAAAAAATGCTAAAAATCATCACAAACTGTACCAGAATCACCTAAATTACTTCGGCTACCGTAAATCACCCTCAACTATCCCTTACCACAACAAACCAAACCATATCATCTTAAAATTACAAAAAAGGTGTACAAATCATAACAAACTCAACTAGACTCACCTAAATTACTTCGGCTACTCTAGATCATCACCAACTAACCCTTACCACAACAAACTAAACCCAATCACTTTTAAATTACAAAAAAATGCTACTAACCATAGCAAACTATGCCAAACTCACCTAAATTACTTCGGCTCTCAAAAATCACCCCCAACTACACTTTACAGCAACAAACTAAGCCCAATCACTTTAAAATTACAAAAAAATGCTAAAATCATAACAAACTATACCAGAATCACCTAAATTACTTCGGCTACCGTAAATCACTCCCAACTATCCCTTACCACAACAAACCAAACCATATCATCTTAAAATTACAAAAAAAGGTGTACAAATCATAACAAACTATGCCAGACTCACCTAAATTACTTCGGCTACTCTAAATCATCACCAACTAACCCTTACCACAACAAACTAAACCCAATCACTTTTAAATTACAAAAAAATGCTACTAACGATAGCAAACTATGCCAAACTCACCTAAATTACTTCGGCTACCATAAATCATCACCAACTAACCCTTACCAAAACAAACTAAACCCAATCAATTTTAAATTACAAAAAAATGCTACTAACCATAGCAAACTATGCCAAACTCACATAAATTACTTCGGCTATCAAAAATCAACCCCAACTACACTTTACAGCAACAAACTAAGCCCAATCACTTAAAAATTACAAAATAATGCTAAAAATCATAACAAACTATACCAGAATCACCCAAATTACTTCGGCTACTCTAAATCATCACCAACTAACCCTTACCACAACAAACTAAACGCAATCACTTTTAAATTACAAAAAAATGCTACTAACCTTAGCAAACTATGCCAAACTCACCTAAATTACTTCGGCTACCATAAATCATCACCAACTAACCCTTACCACAACAAACTTAACCCAATCAATTTTAAATTACAAAAAAATGCTACTAACCATAGCAAACTATGCCAAACTCACCTAAATTACTTCAGCTATAAAAAATCACCCCCAACTACACTTTACAGCAACAAACTAAGCCCAATCACTTTAAAATTACAAAAAAATGCTAAAAATCATAACAAACTATACCAGAATCACCTAAATTACTTCGGCTACCGTAAATCACCCCCAACTATCCCTTACCACAACAAACCAAACCATATCATCTTAAAATTACAAAAAAGGGTGTACAAATCATAACAAACTATGCCAGACTCACCTAAATTACTTCGGCTACTCTAAATCATCACCAACTAACCCTTACCACAACAAACTAAACGCAATCACTTTTAAATTACAAAAAAATGCTACTAACCTTAGCAAACTATGCCAAACTCACCTAAATTACTTCGGCTACCATAAATCATCACCAACTAACCCTTACCACAACAAACTAAAAGCAATCAATTTTAAATTACAAAAAAATGCTACTAACCATAGCAAACTATGCCAAACTCACCTAAATTACTTCGGCTATCAAAAATAACCCCCAACTACACTTTACAGCAACAAACAAAGCCCAATCACTTTAAAATTACAAAAAAATGCTAAAAATCATAACAAACTATACCAGAATCACCTAAATTACTTCGGCTACCGTAAATCACCCCAACTATCCCTTACCACAACAAACCCAACCATATCATCTTAAAATTCCAAAAAAAGGTGTACAAATCATAACAAACTATGCCAGACTCACCTAAATTACTTCGGCTACTCTAAATCATCACCAACTAACCCTTACCAAAACAAACTAAACCCAATCACTTTTAAATTACAAAAAAATGCTACTAACCTTAGCAAACTATGCCAGACTCACCTAAATTACTTCGGCTACTCTAAATCATCACCAACTATCCCTTACCACAACAAACTAAACCCAATCACTTTTAAATTACAAAAAAATGCTACTAACCATAGCAAACTATGCCAAACTCACCTAAATTACTTCAGCTTTCAAAAATCACCCCCAACTACACTTTACAGCAACAAACTAAGCCCAATCACTTTAAAATTACAAAAAAATGCTAAAAATCATAACAAACTATACCAGAATCACCTAAATTACTTCGGCTACCGTAAATCACCCCCAACTATCCCTTACCACAACAAACCAAACCATATCATCTTAAAATTACAAAAAAGGGTGTACAAATCATAACAAACTATGCCAGACTCACCTAAATTACTTCGGCTACTCTAAATCATCACCAACTAACCCTTACCACAACAAACTAAACCCAATCACTTTTAAATTACAAAAAAATGCTACTAACCATAGCAAACTATGCCAAACTCACCTAAATTACTTCAGCTATCAAAAATCACCCCCAACTACACTTTACAGCAACAAACTAAGCCCAATCACTTTAAAATTACAAAAAAATGCTAAAAATCATAACAAACTATACCAGAATCACCTAAATTACTTCGGCTACCGTAAATCACCCCCAACTATCCCTTACCACAACAAACTAAACGCAATCACTTTTAAATTACAAAAACATGCTACTAACCTTAGCAAACTATGCCAAACTCACCTAAATTACTTCGGCTACCATAAATCATCACCAACTAACCCTTACCACAACAAACTAAACCCAATCAATTTTAAATTACAAAAAAATGCTACTAACCATAGCAAACTATGCCAAGCTCCCCTAAATTACTTCGGCTATCAAAAATAACCCCCAACTACACTTTACAGCAACAAACTAAGACCAATCACTTTAAAATTACAAAAAAATGCTAAAAATCATAACAAACTATACCAGAATCACCTAAATTACTTCGGCTACCGTAAATCACCCCAACTATCCCTTACCACAACAAACCCAACCATATCATCTTAAAATTACAAAAAAAGGTGTATAAATCATAACAAACTATGCCAGACTCACCTAAATTACTTCGGCTACTCTAAATCATCACCAACTAACCCTTACCACAACAAACTAAACCCAATCACTTTTAAATTACAAAAAAATGCTACTAACCATAGCAAACTATGCCAAACTCACCTAAATTAATTCGGCTATCAAAAATCAACCCCAACTACACTTTACAGCAACAAACTAAGCCCAATCACTTTAAAATTACAAAAAAATGCTAAAAATCATAACAAACTATACCAGAATCACCTAAATTACTTCGGCTACCGTAAATCACCCCAACTATCCCTTACCACAACAAACCAAACCATATCATCTTAAAATTACAAAAAAAGGTGTACAAATCATAACAAACTATGCCAGACTCACCTAAATTACTTCGGCTACTCTAAATCATCACCAACTAACCCTTACCACAACAAACTAAACCCAATCACTTTTAAATTACAAAAAAATGCTACTAACCATAGCAAACTATGCCAAACTCACCTAAATTACTTCAGCTATCAAAAATCACCCCCAACTACACTTTACAGCAACAAACTAAACCCAATCACTTTAAAATTACAAAAAATGCTAAAAATTATAACAAACTATACCAGAATCACCTAAATTACTTCGGCTACCGTATATCACCCCCAACTATCCCTTACCACAACAAACCAAACCATATCATCTTAAAATTACAAAAAAAATTGTACAAATCATAACAAACTATGCCAGATTCACCTAAATTACTTCGGCTACTCTAAATCATCACCAACTAACCCTTACCAAAACAAACTAAACCCAATCACTTTTAAATTACAAAAAAATGCTACTAACGATAGCAAACTATGCCAAGCTCACTTAAATTACATCGGCTTCCATAAATCATCACCAACAAACCCTTACCACAACAAACTAAACCCAATCAATTTTAAATTACAAAAAAATGCTACTAACCATAGCAAACTATGCCAAACTCACATAAATTACTTCGGCTATTAAAAATCACCCCCAACTACACTTTACAGCAACAAACTAAGCCCAATCACTTTAAAATTACAAAAAAAATGCTAAAAATCATCACAAACTGTACCAGAATCACCTAAATTACTTCGGCTACCGTAAATCACCCTCAACTATCCCTTACCACAACAAACCAAACCATATCATCTTAAAATTACAAAAAAGGTGTACAAATCATAACAAACTCAACTAGACTCACCTAAATTACTTCGGCTACTCTAGATCATCACCAACTAACCCTTACCACAACAAACTAAACCCAATCACTTTTAAATTACAAAAAAATGCTACTAACCATAGCAAACTATGCCAAACTCACCTAAATTACTTCGGCTCTCAAAAATCACCCCCAACTACACTTTACAGCAACAAACTAAGCCCAATCACTTTAAAATTACAAAAAAATGCTAAACATCATAACAAACAATACCAGAATCACCTAAATTACTTCGGCTACCGTAAATCACCCCCAACTATCCCTTACCACAACAAACCAAACCATATCATCTTAAAATTACAAAAAAAGGTGTACAAATCATAACAAACTATGCCAGACTCACCTAAATTACTTCGGCTACTCTAAATCATCACCAACTAACCCTTACCACAACAAACTAAACCCAATCACTTTTAAATTACAAAAAAATGCTACTAACGATAGCAAACTATGCCAAACTCACCTAAATTACTTCGGCTACCATAAATCATCACCAACTAACCCTTACCAAAACAAACTAAACCCAATCAATTTTAAATTACAAAAAAATGCTACTAACCATAGCAAACTATGCCAAACTCACATAAATTACTTCGGCTATCAAAAATCAACCCCAACTACACTTTACAGCAACAAACTAAGCCCAATCACTTAAAAATTACAAAATAATGCTAAAAATCATAACAAACTATACCAGAATCACCCAAATTACTTCGGCTACTCTAAATCATCACCAACTAACCCTTACCACAACAAACTAAACGCAATCACTTTTAAATTACAAAAAAATGCTACTAACCTTAGCAAACTATGCCAAACTCACCTAAATTACTTCGGCTAGCATAAATCATCACCAACTAACCCTTACCACAACAAACTAAACCCAATCAATTTTAAATTACAAAAAAATGCTACTAACCATAGCAAACTATGCCAAACTCACCTAAATTACTTCGGCTATCAAAAATAACCCCCAACTACACTTTACAGCAACAAACAAAGCCCAATCACTTTAAAATTACAAAAAAATGCTAAAAATCATAACAAACTATACCAGAATCACCTAAATTACTTCGGCTACCGTAAATCACCCCAACTATCCCTTACCACAACAAACCCAACCATATCATCTTAAAATTACAAAAAAAGGTGTACAAATCATAACAAACTATGCCAGACTCACCTAAATTACTTCGGCTACTCTAAATCATCACCAACTAACCCTTACCACAACAAACTAAACGACGTCACTTTTAAATTACAAAAAAATGCTACTAACCTTAGCAAACTATGCCAAACTCACCTAAATTACTTCGGCTACCATAAATCATCACCAACTAACCCTTACCACAACAAACTAAACCCAATCAGTTTTAAATGACAAAAAAATGCTACTAACCATAGCAAACTATGCCAAACTCACCTAAATTAATTCGGCTATCAAAAATCACCCCCAACTACACTTTACAGCAACAAACTAAGCCCAATCACTTTAAAATTACAAAAAAATGCTAAAAATCATCACAAACTATACCAGAATCACCTAAATTACTTCGGCTACCGTAAATCACCCCCAACTATCCCTTACCACAACAAACCAAACCATATCATCTTAAAATTACAAAAAAAGGTGTACAAATCATAACAAACTATGCCAGACTCACCTAAATTACTTCGGCTACTCTAAATCATCACCAACTAACCCTTACCACAACAAACTAAACCCAATCAGTTTTAAATTACAAAAAAATGCTACTAACGATAGCAAACTATGCCAAACTCACCTAAATTACTTCGGCTACCATAAATCATCACCAACTAACCCTTACCAAAACAAACTAAACCCAATCAATTTTAAATTACAAAAAAATGCTACTAACCATAGCAAACTATGCCAAACTCACATAAATTACTTCGGCTATCAAAAATCACCCCCAACTACACTTTACAGCAACAAACTAAGCCCAATCGTTTTAAAATTACAAAAAAATGCTAAAAATCATAACAAACTATACCAGAATCACCTAAATTACTTTGGCTACCGTAAATCACCCCCAACTATCCCTTACCACAACAAACCAAACCATATCATCTTAAAATTACAAAAAAAGGTGTACAAATCATAACAAACTATGCCAGACTCACCTAAATTACTTCGGCTACTCTAAATCATCACCAACTAACCCTTACCACAACAAACTAAACGACGTCACTTTTAAATTACAAAAAAATGCTACTAATCTTAGCAAACTATGCCAAACTCACCTAAATTAATTCGGCTATCAAAAATCACCCCCAACTACACTTTACAGCAACAAAGTAAGCCCAATCACTTTAAAATTACAAAAAAATGCCAAAAATCATAACAAACTATACCAGAATCACCTAAATTACTTCGGCTACCGTAAATCACCCCCAACTATCCCTTACCACAACAAACCAAACCATATCATCTTAAAATTACAAAAAAAGGTGTACAAATCATAACAAACTATGCCAGACTCACCTAAATTACTTCGGCTACTCTAAATCATCACCAACTAACCCTTACCACAACAAACTAAACCCAATCACTTTTAAATTACAAAAAAATGCTACTAACGATAGCAAACTATGCCAAACTCACCTAAATTACTTCGGCTACTCTAAATCATCACCAACTAACCCTTACCACAACAAACTAAACCCAATCACTTTTAAATTACAAAAACATGCTACTAACCATAGCAAACTATGCCAAACTCACCTAAATTACTTCGGCTATCAAAAATCACCCCCAACTACACTTTACAGCAACAAACTAAGCCCAATCGTTTTAAAATTACAAAAAAATGCTAAAAATCATAACAAACTATACCAGAATCACCTAAATTACTTTGGCTACCGTAAATCACCCCCAACTATCCCTTACCACAACAAACCAAACCATATCATCTTAAAATTACAAAAAAAGGTGTACAAATCATAACAAACTATGCCAGACTCACCTAAATTACTTCGGCTACTCTAAATCATCACCAACTAACCCTTACCACAACAAACTAAACGACGTCACTTTTAAATTACAAAAAAATGCTACTAACCTTAGCAAACTATGCCAAACTCACCTAAATTACTTCGGCTACCATAAATCATCACCAACTAACCCTTACCACAACAAACTAAACCCAATCAGTTTTAAATTACAAAAAAATGCTACTAACCATAGCAAACTATGCCAAACTCACCTAAATTAATTCGGCTATCAAAAATCACCCCCAACTACACTTTACAGCAACAAACTAAGCCCAATCACTTTAAAATTACAAAAAAATGCTAAAAATCATCACAAACTGTACCAGAATCACCTAAATTACTTCGGCTACCGTAAATCACCCCCAACTATCCCTTACCACAACAAACCAAACCATATCATCTTAAAATTACAAAAAAAGGTGTACAAATCATAACAAACTATGCCAGACTCACCTAAATTACTTCGGCTACTCTAAATCATCACCAACTAACCCTTACCACAACAAACTAAACCCAATCACTTTTAAATTACAAAAAAATGCTACTAACCATAGCAAACTATGCCACACTCACCTAAATTACTTCGGCTCTCAAAAATCACCCCCAACTACACTTTACAGCAACAAACTAAGCCCAATCACTTTAAAATTACAAAAAAATGCTAAAAATCATAACAAGCTATACCAGAATCACCTAAATTACTTCGGCTACCGTAAATCACCCCCAACTATCCCTTACCACAACAAACCAAACCATATCATCTTAAAATTACAAAAAAAGGTGTACATATCATAACAAACTATGCCAGACTCACCTAAATTACTTCGGCTACTCTAAATCATCACCAACTAACCCTTACCACAACAAACTAAACGCAATCACTTTTAAATTACAAAAAAATGCTACTAACCTTAGCAAACTATGCCAAACTCACCTAAATTACTTCGGCTACAATAAATCATCACCAACTAACCCTTACCACAACAAACTAAACCCAATCAATTTTAAATTACAAAAAAATGCTACTAACCATAGCAAACTATGCCAAACTCACCTAAATTACTTCGGCTATCAAAAATAACCCCCAACTACACTTTACAGCAACAAACTAAGCCCAATCACTTTAAAATTACAAAAAAATGCTAAAAATCATAACAAACTATACCAGAATCACCTAAATTACTTCGGCTACCGTAAATCACCCCCAACTATCCCTTACCACAACAAACCAAACCATATCATCTTAAAATTACAAAAAAAGGTGTACAAATCATAACAAACTATGCCAGACTCACCTAAATTACTTCGGCTACTCTAAATCATCACCAACTAACCCTTACCACAACAAACTAAACCCAATCACTTTTAAATTACAAAAAAATGCTACTAACCATAGCAAACTATGCCACACTCACCTAAATTACTTCGGCTCTCAAAAATCACCCCCAACTACACTTTACAGCAACAAACTAAGCCCAATCACTTTAAAATTACAAAAAAATGCTAAAAATCATAACAAGCTATACCAGAATCACCTAAATTACTTCGGCTACCGTAAATCACCCCCAACTATCCCTTACCACAACAAACCAAACCATATCATCTTAAAATTACAAAAAAAGGTGTACATATCATAACAAACTATGCCAGACTCACCTAAATTACTTCGGCTACTCTAAATCATCACCAACTAACCCTTACCACAACAAACTAAACCCAATCACTTTTAAATTACAAAAAAATGCTACTAACGATAGCAAACTATGTCAAACTCACCTAAATTACTTCGGCTACCATAAATCATCACCAACTAACCCTTACCAAAACATACTAAACCCAATCAATTTTAAATTACAAAAAAATGCTACTAACCATAGCAAACTATGCCAAACTCACATAAATTACTTCGGCTATCAAAAATCACCCCCAACTACACTTTACAGCAACAAACTAAGCCCAATCACTTTAAAATTACAAAAAAATACTAAAAATCATAACAAACTATACCAGAATCACCCAAATTACTTCGGCTACTCTAAATCATCACCAACTAACCCTTACTACAACAAACTAAACCCAATCACTTTTAAATTACAAAAACATGCTACTAACCATAGCAAACTATGCCAAACTCACCTAAATTACTTCGGCTATCAAAAATCACCCCCAACTACACTTTACAGCAACAAACTAAGCCCAATCACTTTAAAATTACAAAAAAATGCAAAAAATCATAACAAACTATACCAGAATCACCTAAATTACTTCGGCTACCGTAAATCACCCCAACTATCCCTTACCACAACAAACCAAACCATATCATCTTAAAATTACAAAAAAAGGTGTACAAATCATAACAAACTATGCCAGACTCACCCAAATTACTTCGGCTACTCTAAATCATCACCAACTAACCCTTACCACAACAAACTAAACCCAATCACTTTTAAATTACAAAAACATGCTACTATCCATAGCAAACTATGCCAAACTCACCTAAATTACTTCGGCTATCAAAAATCACCCCCAACTATACTTTACAGCAACAAACTAAGCCCAATCACTTTAAAATTACAAAAAAATGCTAAAAATCATAACAAACTATACCAGAATCACCTAAATTACTTTGGCTAACGTAAATCACCCCCAACTATCCCTTACCATAACAAACCAAACCATATCATCTTAAAATTACAAAAAAAGGTGTACAAATCATAACAAACTATGCCAGACTCACCCAAATTACTTCGGCTACTCTAAATCATCACCAACTTACCCTTACCACAACAAACTAAACCCAATCACTTTTAAATTACAAAAACATGCTACTAACCATAGCAAACTATGCCAAACTCACCTAAATTACTTCGGCTATCAAAAATCACCCCCAACTACACTTTACAGCAACAAACTAAGCCCAATCACTTTAAAATTACAAAAAAATGCTAAAAATCATAACAAACTATACCAGAATCACCTAAATTACTTCGGCTATCAAAAATCACCCCCAACTACACTTTACAGCAACAAACTAAGCCAATCACTTTAAAATTACAAAAAAATGCTAAAAATCATAACAAACTATACCAGAATCACCTAAATTACTTCGGCTACCGTAAATCACCCCCAACTATCCCTTACCACAACAAACCAAACTATATCATCTTAAAATTACAAAAAAAGGTGTACAAATCATAACAAACTATGCCAAATTCACCTAAATTACTTCGGCTACTCTAAATCATCACCAACTAACCCTTACCACAACAAACTAAACCCAATCACTTTTAAGTTACAAAAAAATGCTACTAACGATAGCAAACTATGCCAAGCTCACCTAAATTACATCGGCTACCATAAATCATCACCAACCAACCCTTACCACAACAAACTAAACCCAATCAATTTTAAATTACAAAAAAATGCTACTAACCATAGCAAACTATGCCAAACTCACATAAATTACTTCGGCTATCTAAAATCACCCCCAACTACACTTTACAGCAACAAACTAAGCCCAATCACTTTAAAATTACAAAAAAATGCTAAAAATTATAACAAACTATACCAGAATCACCTAAATTACTTCGGCTACCGTAAATCACCCCCAACTATCCCTTACCACAACAAACCAAACCATAGCATCTTAAAATTACAAAAAAAGGTGTACAAATCATAACAAACTATGCCAGACTCACCTAAATTACTTCGGCTAATCTAAATCATTACCAACTAACCCTTACCACAACAAACTAAACCCAATCACTTTTAAATTACAAAAAAATGCTACTAACCATAGCAAACTATGCCACACTCACCTAAATTACTTAGGCTCTCAAAAATCACCCCCAACTACACTTTACAGCAACAAACTAAGCCCAATCACTTTAAAATTACAAAAAAATGCTAAAAATCATAACAAACTATACCAGAATCACCTAAATTACTTCGGCTACCGTAAATCACCCCCAACTATCCCTTACCACAACAAACCAAACCATATCATCTTAAAATTACAAAAAAAGATGTACAAATCATAACAAACTATGCCAGACTCACCTAAATTACTTCGGCTACTCTAAATCATCACCAACTAACCCTTACCACAACAAACTAAACGCAATCACTTTTAAATTACAAAAAAATGCTACTAACCTTAGCAAACTATGCCAAACTCACCTAAATTACTTCGGCTACAATAAATCATCACCAACTAACCCTTACCACAACAAACTAAACCCAATCAATTTTAAATTACAAAAAAATGCTACTAACCATAGCAAACTATGCCAAACTCACCTAAATTACTTCGGCTATCAAAAATAACCCCCAACTACACTTTACAGCAACAAACTAAGCCCAATCACTTTAAAATTACAAAAAAATGCCAAAAATCATAACAAACTATACCAGAATCACCTAAATTACTTCGGCTACCGTAAATCACCCCAACTATCCTTTACCACAACAAACCAAACCATATCATCTTAAAATTACAAAAAAAGGTGTACAAATCATAACAAACTATGCCAGACTTACCTAAATTACTTCGGCTACTCTAAATCATTACCAACTAACCCTTACCACAACAAACTAAACCCAATCACTTTTAAATTACAAAAAAATGCTACTAACCATAGCAAACTATGCCAAACTCACCTAAATTACTTCAGCTATCAAAAATCACCCCCAACTACACTTTACAGCAACAAACTAAGCCCAATCACTTTAAAATTACAAAAAAATGCTAAAAATCATAACAAACTATACCAGAATCACCTAAATTACTTCGGCTACCGTAAATCACCCCCAACTATCCCTTACCACAACAAACCAAACCATATCATCATAAAATTACAAAAAAAGGTGTACAAATCATAACAAACTATGCCAGACTCACCTAAATTACTTCGGCTACTCTAAATCATCACCAACTAACCCTTACCACAACAAACTAAACGCAATCACTTTTAAATTACAAAAAATGCTACTAACCTTAGCAAACTATGCCAAACTCACCTAAATTACTTCGGCTACCATAAATCATCACCAACAAACCCTTACCACAACAAACTAAACCCAATCAATTTTAAATTACAAAAAAATGCTACTAACCATAGCAAACTATGCCAAACTCACCTAAATTACTTCGGCTATCAAAAATAACCCCCAACTACACTTTACAGCAACAAACTAAGCCCAATCACTTTAAAATTACAAAAAAATGCTAAAAATCATAACAAACTATACCAGAATCACCTAAATTACTTCGGCTACCGTAAATCACCCCAACTATCCCTTACCACAACAAACCCAACCATATCATCTTAAAATTACAAAAAAAGGTGTACAAATCATAACAAACTATGCTAGACTCACCTAAATTACTTCGGCTACTCTAAGTCATCACCAACTAACCCTTACCACAACAAACTAAACTCAATCTCTTTTAAATTACAAAAAAATGCTACTAACCATAGCAAACTATGCCTAACTCACCTAAATTACTTCGGCTATCAAAAATCACCCCCAACTACATTTTAGAGCAACAAACTAAGCCCAATCACTTTAAAATTACAAAAAAATGCTAAAAATTATAACAAACTATACCAGAATCACCTAAATTACTTCGGCTATCGTAAATCACCGCCAACTATCCCTTACCACAACAAACCAAACCATAGCATCTTAAAATTACAAAAAAAGGTGTACAAATTATAACAAACTATGCCAGACTCACCTAAATTACTTCGGCTAATCTAAATCATCACCAACTAATCCTTACCACAACAAACTAAACCCAATCACTTTTAAATTACAAAAAAATGCTACTAACCATAGCAAACTATGCCACACTCACCTAAATTACTTCGGCTCTCAAAAATCACCCCCAACTACACTTTACAGCAACAAACTAAGCCCAATCACTTTAAAATTACAAAAAAATGCTAAAAATCATAACAAACTATACCAGAATCACCTAAATTACTTCGGCTACCGTAAATCACCCCCAACTATCCCTTACCACAACAAACCAAACCATATCATCTTAAAATTACAAAAAAAGATGTACATATCATAACAAACTATACCAGACTCACCTAAATTACTTCGGCTACTCTAAATCATCACCAACTAACCCTTACCACAACAAACTAAACGCAATCACTTTTAAATTACAAAAAAATGCTACTAACCTTGGCAAACTATGCCAAACTCACCTAAATTACTTCGGCTACAATAAATCATCACCAACTAACCCTTACCACAACAAACTAAACCCAATCAATTTTAAATTACAAAAAAATGCTACTAACCATAGCAAACTATGCCAAACTCACCTAAATTACTTCGGCTATCAAAAATAACCCCCAACTACACTTTACAGCAACAAACTAAGCCCAATCACTTTAAAATTACAAAAAATGCTAAAAATCATAACAAACTATACCAGAATCACCTAAATTACTTCGGCTACCGTAAATCACCCCAACTATCCCTTACCACAACAAACCCAACCATATCATCTTAAAATTACAAAAAAAGGTGTACAAATCATAACAAACTATGCCAGACTCACCTAAATTACTTCGGCTACTCTAAATCATCACCAACTAACCCTTACCACAACAAACTAAACCCAATCACTTTTAAATTACAAAAAAATGCTACTAACCATAGCAAACTATGCCAAACTCACCTAAATTAATTCGGCTATCAAAAATCACCCTCAACTACACTTTACAGCAACAAACTAATCCCAATCACTTTAAAAAATTACAAAAAAATGCCAAAAATCATAACAAACTATACCAGAATCACCTAAATTACTTCGGCTACCGTAAATCACCCCAACTATCCTTTACCACAACAAACCAAACCATATCATCTTAAAATTACAAAAAAAGGTGTACAAATCATAACAAACTATGCCAGACTTACCTAAATTACTTCGGCTACTCTAAATCATTACCAACTAACCCTTACCACAACAAACTAAACCCAATCACTTTTAAATTACAAAAAAATGCTACTAACCATAGCAAACTATGCAAACTCACCTAAATTACTTCAGCTATCAAAAATCACCCCAACTACACTTTACAGCAACAAACTAAGCCCAATCACTTTAAAATTACAAAAAAATGCTAAAAATCATAACAAACTATACCAGAATCACCTAAATTACTTCGGCTACCGTAAATCACCCCCAACTATCCCTTACCACAACAAACCAAACCATATCATCATAAAATTACAAAAAAAGGTGTACAAATCATAACAAACTATGCCAGACTCACCTAAATTACTTCGGCTACTCTAAATCATCACCAACTAACCCTTACCACAACAAACTAAACGCAATCACTTTTAAATTACAAAAAATGCTACTAACCTTAGCAAACTATGCCAAACTCACCTAAATTACTTCGGCTTCCATAAATCATCACCAACAAACCCTTACCACAACAAACTAAACCCAATCAATTTTAAATTACAAAAAAATGCTACTAACCATAGCAAACTATGCCAAACTCACCTAAATTACTTCGGCTATCAAAAATAACCCCCAACTACACTTTACAGCAACAAACTAAGCCCAATCACTTTAAAATTACAAAAAAATGCTAAAAATCATAACAAACTATACCAGAATCACCTAAATTACTTCGGCTACCGTAAATCACCCCAACTATCCCTTACCACAACAAACCCAACCATATCATCTTAAAATTACAAAAAAAGGTGTACAAATCATAACAAACTATGCTAGACTCACCTAAATTACTTCGGCTACTCTAAGTCATCACCAACTAACCCTTACCACAACAAACTAAACTCAATCTCTTTTAAATTACAAAAAAATGCTACTAACCATAGCAAACTATGCCTAACTCACCTAAATTACTTCGGCTATCAAAAATCACCCCCAACTACATTTTAGAGCAACAAACTAAGCCCAATCACTTTAAAATTACAAAAAAATGCTAAAAATTATAACAAACTATACCAGAATCACCTAAATTACTTCGGCTATCGTAAATCACCCCCAACTATCCCTTACCACAACAAACCAAACCATAGCATCTTAAAATTACAAAAAAAGTGTACAAATTATAACAAACTATGCCAGACTCACCTAAATTACTTCGGCTAATCTAAATCATCACCAACTAACCCTTACCACAACAAACTAAACCCAATCACTTTTAAATTACAAAAAAATGCTACTAACCATAGCAAACTATGCCACACTCACCTAAATTACTTCGGCTCTCAAAAATCACCCCCAACTACACTTTACAGCAACAAACTAAGCCCAATCACTTTAAAATTACAAAAAAATGCTAAAAATCATAACAAACTATACCAGAATCACCTAAATTACTTCGGCTACCGTAAATCACCCCCAACTATCCCTTACCACAACAAACCAAACCATATCATCTTAAAATTACAAAAAAAGATGTACATATCATAACAAACTATGCCAGACTCACCTAAATTACTTCGGCTACTCTAAATCATCACCAACTAACCCTTACCACAACAAACTAAACGCAATCACTTTTAAATTACAAAAAAATGCTACTAACCTTAGCAAACTATGCCAAACTCACCTAAATTACTTCGGCTACAATAAATCATCACCAACTAACCCTTACCACAACAAACTAAACCCAATCAATTTTAAATTACAAAAAAATGCTACTAACCATAGCAAACTATGCCAAACTCACCTAAATTACTTCGGCTATCAAAAATAACCCCCAACTACACTTTACAGCAACAAACTAAGCCCAATCACTTTAAAATTACAAAAAATGCTAAAAATCATAACAAACTATACCAGAATCACCTAAATTACTTCGGCTACCGTAAATCACCCCAACTATCCCTTACCACAACAAACCCAACCATATCATCTTAAAATTACAAAAAAAGGTGTACAAATCATAACAAACTATGCCAGACTCACCTAAATTACTTCGGCTACTCTAAATCATCACCAACTAACCCTTACCACAACAAACTAAACCCAATCACTTTTAAATTACAAAAAAATGCTACTAACCATAGCAAACTATGCCAAACTTACCTAAATTAATTCGGCTATCAAAAATCACCCCCAACTACACTTTACAGCAACAAGCTAATCCCAATCACTTTAAAATTACAAAAAAATGCCAAAAATCATAACAAACTATACCAGAATCACCTAAATTACTTCGGCTACCGTAAATCACCCCAACTATCCTTTACCACAACAAACCAAACCATATCATCTTAAAATTACAAAAAAAGGTGTACAAATCATAACAAACTATGCCAGACTTACCTAAATTACTTCGGCTACTCTAAATCATTACCAACTAACCCTTACCACAACAAACTAAACCCAATCACTTTTAAATTACAAAAAAATGCTACTAACCATAGCAAACTATGCCAAACTCACCTAAATTACTTCAGCTATCAAAAATCACCCCCAACTACACTTTAAAGCAACAAACTAAGCCCAATCACTTTAAAATTACACAAAAATGCTAAAAATCATAACAAACTATACCAGAATCACCTAAATTACTTCGGCTACCGTAAATCACCCCCAACTATCCCTTACCACAACAAACCAAACCATATCATCATAAAATTACAAAAAAAGGTGTACAAATCATAACAAACTATGCCAGACTCACCTAAATTACTTCGGCTACTCTAAATCATCACCAACTAACCCTTACCACAACAAACTAAACGCAATCACTTTTAAATTACAAAAAATGCTACTAACCTTAGCAAACTATGCCAAACTCACCTAAATTACTTCGGCTACCATAAATCATCACCAACTAACCCTTACCACAACAAACTAAACCCAATCAATTTTAAATTACAAAAAAATGCTACTAACCATAGCAAACTATGCCAAACTCACCTAAATTACTTCGGCTATCAAAAATAACCCCCAACTACACTTTACAGCAACAAACTAAGCCCAATCACTTTAAAATTACAAAAAAATGCTAAAAATCATAACAAACTATACCAGAATCACCTAAATTACTTCGGCTACCGTAAATCACCCCAACTATCCCTTACCACAACAAACCCAACCATATCATCTTAAAATTACAAAAAAAGGTGTACAAATCATAACAAACTATGCCAGACTCACCTAAATTACTTCAGCTACTCTAAATCATCACCAACTAACCCTTACCACAACAAACTACACCCAATCACTTTTAAATTACAAAAAAATGCTACTAACCATAGCAAACTATGCCAAACTCACCTAAATTAATTCGGCTATCAAAAATCACCCCCAACTACACTTTACAGCAACAAACTAAGCCCAATCACTTTAAAATTACAAAAAAATGCTAACAATCATAACAAACTATACCAGAATCACCTAAATTACTTTGGCTACCGTAAATCACCCCCAACTATCTCTTACCACAAAAAACCAAACCATATCATCTTAAAATTACAAAAAAAGGTGTACAAATCATAACAAACTATGCCAGACTCACCTAAATTACTTCGGCTACTCTAAATCATCACCAACTAACCCTTACCGCAACAAACTAAACGCAATCACTTTTAAATTACAAAAAAATGCTACTAATGATAGCAAACTATGCCAAACTCACCTAAATTACTTAGGCTATCAAAAATCACCCCCAACTACACTTTACAGCAACAAACTAAGCCCAATCACTTTAAAATTACAAAAAAATGCTAACAATCATAACAAACTATACCAGAATCACCTAAATTACTTTGGCTACCGTAAATCACCCCCAACTATCTCTTACCACAAAAAACCAAACCATATCATCTTAAAATTACAAAAAAAGGTGTACAAATCATAACAAACTATGCCAGACTCACCTAAATTACTTCGGCTACTCTAAATCATCACCAACTAACCCTTACCGCAACAAACTAAACGCAATCACTTTTAAATTACAAAAAAATGCTACTAACCTTAGCAAACTATGCCAAACTCATCTAAATTACTTCGGCTACCATAAATCATCACCAACTAACCCTTACCACAACAAACTAAACCCAATCAATTTTAAATTACAAAAAAATGCTACTAACCATAGCAAAGTATGCCAAACTCACCTAAATTAATTCGGCTATCAAAAATCACCCCCAACTACACTTTACAGCAACAAACTAAGCCCAATCACTTTAAAATTACAAAAAAATGCTAAAAATCATAACAAACTATACCAGAATCACCTAAATTACTTTAGCTAACGTAAATCACCCCCAACTATCCCTTACCACAACAAATCAAACCATATCATCTTAAAATTACAAAAAAAGGTGTACAAATCATAACAAACTATGCCAGACTCACCCAAATTACTTCGGCTACTCTAAATCATCACCAACTAACCCTTACCACAACAAACTAAACCCAATCACTTTTAAATTACAAAAACATGCTACTAACCATAGCAAACTATGCCAAACTCACCTAAATTACTTCGGCTATCAAAAATCACCCCCAACTACACTTTACAGCAACAATCTAAGCCCAATCACTTTAAAATTACAAAAAAATGCTAAAAATCATAACAAACTATACCAGAATCACCTAAATTACTTTAGCTAACGTAAATCACCCCCAACTATCCCTTACCACAACAAATCAAACCATATCATCTTAAAATTACAAAAAAAGGTGTACAAATCATAACAAACTATGCCAGACTCACCTAAATTACTTCGGCTACTCTAAGTCATCACCAACTAACCCTTACCACAACAAACTAAACTCAATCTCTTTTAAATTACAAAAAAATGCTACTAACCATAGCAAACTATGCCTAACTCACCTAAATTACTTCGGCTATCAAAAATCACCCCCAACTACATTTTAGAGCAACAAACTAAGCCCAATCACTTTAAAATTACAAAAAAATGCTAAAAATTATAACAAACTATACCAGAATCACCTAAATTACTTCGGCTATCGTAAATCACCCCCAACTATCCCTTACCACAACAAACCAAACCATAGCATCTTAAAATTACAAAAAAAGGTGTACAAATTATAACAAACTATGCCAGACTCACCTAAATTACTTCGGCTAATCTAAATCATCACCAACTAACCCTTACCACAACAAACTAAACCCAATCACTTTTAAATTACAAAAAAATGCTACTAACCATAGCAAACTATGCCACACTCACCTAAATTACTTCGGCTCTCAAAAATCACCCCCAACTACACTTTACAGCAACAAACTAAGCCCAATCACTTTAAAATTACAAAAAAATGCTAAAAATCATAACAAACTATACCAGAATCACCTAAATTACTTCGGCTACCGTAAATCACCCCCAACTATCCCTTACCACAACAAACCAAACCATATCATCTTAAAATTACAAAAAAAGATGTACATATCATAACAAACTATGCCAGACTCACCTAAATTACTTCGGCTACTCTAAATCATCACCAACTAACCCTTACCACAACAAACTAAACGCAATCACTTTTAAATTACAAAAAAATGCTACTAACCTTAGCAAACTATGCCAAACTCACCTAAATTACTTCGGCTACAATAAATCATCACCAACTAACCCTTACCACAACAAACTAAACCCAATCAATTTTAAATTACAAAAAAATGCTACTAACCATAGCAAACTATGCCAAACTCACCTAAATTACTTCGGCTATCAAAAATAACCCCCAACTACACTTTACAGCAACAAACTAAGCCCAATCACTTTAAAATTACAAAAAATGCTAAAAATCATAACAAACTATACCAGAATCACCTAAATTACTTCGGCTACCGTAAATCACCCCAACTATCCCTTACCACAACAAACCCAACCATATCATCTTAAAATTACAAAAAAAGGTGTACAAATCATAACAAACTATGCCAGACTCACCTAAATTACTTCGGCTACTCTAAATCATCACCAACTAACCCTTGCCACAACAAACTAAACCCAATCACTTTTAAATTACAAAAAAATGCTACTAACCATAGCAAACTATGCCAAACTTACCTAAATTAATTCGGCTATCAAAAATCACCCCCAACTACACTTTACAGCAACAAGCTAATCCCAATCACTTTAAAATTACAAAAAAATGCCAAAAATCATAACAAACTATACCAGAATCACCTAAATTACTTCGGCTACCGTAAATCACCCCAACTATCCTTTACCACAACAAACCAAACCATATCATCTTAAAATTACAAAAAAAGGTGTACAAATCATAACAAACTATGCCAGACTTACCTAAATTACTTCGGCTACTCTAAATCATTACCAACTAACCCTTACCACAACAAACTAAACCCAATCACTTTTAAATTACAAAAAAATGCTACTAACCATAGCAAACTATGCCAAACTCACCTAAATTACTTCAGCTATCAAAAATCACCCCCAACTACACTTTAAAGCAACAAACTAAGCCCAATCACTTTAAAATTACACAAAAATGCTAAAAATCATAACAAACTATACCAGAATCACCTAAATTACTTCGGCTACCGTAAATCACCCCCAACTATCCCTTACCACAACAAACCAAACCATATCATCATAAAATTACAAAAAAAGGTGTACAAATCATAACAAACTATGCCAAACTCACCTAAATTAATTCGGCTATCAAAAATCACCCCCAACTACACTTTACAGCAACAAACTAAGCCCAATCACTTTAAAATTACAAAAAAAGGTGTACAAATCATAACAAACTATGCCAAACTCACCTAAATTACTTCGGCTACTCTAAATCATCACCAACTAACCCTTACCACAACAAACTACACCCAATCACTTTTAAATTACAAAAAAATGCTACTAACCATAGCAAACTATGCCAAACTCACCTAAATTAATTCGGCTATCAAAAATCACCCCCAACTACACTTTACAGCAACAAACTAAACCCAATCACTTTAAAATTACAAAAAAATGCTAACAATCATAACAAACTATACCAGAATCACCTAAATTACTTTGGCTACCGTAAATCACCCCCAACTATCTCTTACCACAAAAAACCAAACCATATCATCTTAAAATTACAAAAAAAGGTGTACAAATCATAACAAACTATGCCAGACTCACCTAAATTACTTCGGCTACTCTAAATCATCACCAACTAACCCTTACCGCAACAAACTAAACGCAATCACTTTTAAATTACAAAAAAATGCTACTAACCTTAGCAAACTATGCCAAACTCATCTAAATTACTTCGGCTACCATAAATCATCACCAACTAACCCTTACCACAACAAACTAAACCCAATCAATTTTAAATTACAAAAAAATGCTACTAACCATAGCAAAGTATGCCAAACTCACCTAAATTAATTCGGCTATCAAAAATCACCCCCAACTACACTTTACAGCAACAAACTAAGCCCAATCACTTTAAAATTACAAAAAAATGCTAAAAATCATAACAAACTATACCAGAATCACCTAAATTACTTTAGCTAACGTAAATCACCCCCAACTATCCCTTACCACAACAAATCAAACCATATCATCTTAAAATTACAAAAAAAGGTGTACAAATCATAACAAACTATGCCAGACTCACCCAAATTACTTCGGCTACTCTAAATCATCACCAACTAACCCTTACCACAACAAACTAAACCCAATCACTTTTAAATTACAAAAACATGCTACTAACCATAGCAAACTATGCCAAACTCACCTAAATTACTTCGGCTATCAAAAATCACCCCCAACTACACTTTACAGCAACAATCTAAGCCCAATCACTTTAAAATTACAAAAAAATGCTAAAAATCATAACAAACTATACCAGAATCACCTAAATTACTTTAGCTAACGTAAATCACCCCCAACTATCCCTTACCACAACAAATCAAACCATATCATCTTAAAATTACAAAAAAAGGTGTACAAATCATAACAAACTATGCCAGACTCACCCAAATTACTTCGGCTACTCTAAATCATCACCAACTAACCCTTACCAAAACAAACTAAACCCAATCAATTTTAAATTACAAAAAAATGCTACTAACCATAGCAAACTATGCCAAACTCACATAAATTACTTTGGCTACCAAAAATCACCCCCAACTACACATTACAGCAACAAACTAAGCCCAATCACTTTAAAATTACAAAAAAATGCTAAAAATTATAACAAACTACACCAGAATCACCTAAATTACTTCGGCTACCGTAAATCACCCCCAACTATCCCTTACCACAACAAACCAAACCATATTATCTTAAAATTACAAAAAAAGGTGTACAAATCATAACAAACTATGCCAGACTCACCTAAATTACTTCGGCTACACTAAATCATCACCAACTAACCCTTACCACAACAAACTAAACCCAATCACTTTTAAATTACAAAAAAATGCTACTAACCATACTAAACTATGCCAAACTCACTTAAATTACTTCGGCATTCAAATATCACCCCCAACTACACTTTACAGCAACAAACTAAGCCCAATAACTTTAAAATTACAAAAAAATGCTAAAAATCATAACAAACTATACCAGAATCACCTAAATTACTTCGGCTACCGTAAATCACCCCCAACTATCCCTTACCACAACAAACCAAACCATATCATCTTAAAATTACAAAAAAAGGTGTACAAATCATAACAAACTATGCCAGACTCACCTAAATTACTTCGGCTACTCTAAATCATCACCAACTAACCCTTACCACAACAAACTAAACCCAATCACTTTTAAATTACAAAAACATGCTACTAACCATAGCAAACTATGCCAAACTCACCTAAATTACTTCAGCTATCAAAAATCACCCCCAACTACACTTTACAGCAACAAACTAAGCCCAATCACTTTAAAATTACAAAAAAATGCTAAAAATCATAACAAACTATACCAGAATCACCTAAATTACTTCGGCTACCGTAAATCACCCCCAACTATCCCTTACCACAACAAACCAAACCATATCATCTTAAAATTACAAAAAAAGGTGTACAAATCATAACAAACTATGCCAGACTCACCTAAATTACTTCGGCTACTCTAAATCATCACCAACTAACCCTTACCACAACAAACTAAACGCAATCACTTTTAAATTACAAAAAAATGCTACTAACCATAGCAAACTATGCCAAACTCACATAAATTACTTTGGCTACCAAAAATCACCCCCAACTACACATTACAGCAACAAACTAAGCCCAATCACTTTAAAATTACAAAAAAATGCTAAAAATTATAACAAACTACACCAGAATCACCTAAATTACTTCGGCTACCGTAAATCACCCCCAACTATCCCTTACCACAACAAACCAAACCATATTATCTTAAAATTACAAAAAAAGGTGTACAAATCATAACAAACTATGCCAGACTCACCTAAATTACTTCGGCTACACTAAATCATCACCAACTAACCCTTACCACAACAAACTAAACCCAATCACTTTTAAATTACAAAAAAATGCTACTAACCATACTAAACTATGCCAAACTCACTTAAATTACTTCGGCACTCAAATATCACCCCCAACTACACTTTACAGCAACAAACTAAGCCCAATAACTTTAAAATTACAAAAAAATGCTAAAAATCATAACAAACTATACCAGAATCACCTAAATTACTTCGGCTACCGTAAATCACCCCCAACTATCCCTTACCACAACAAACCAAACCATATCATCTTAAAATTACAAAAAAAGGTGTACAAATCATAACAAACTATGCCAGACTCACCTAAATTACTTCGGCTACTCTAAATCATCACCAACTAACCCTTACCACAACAAACTAAACGCAATCACTTTTAAATTACAAAAAAATGCTACTAACCTTAGCAAACTATGCCAAACTCACCTAAATTACTTCGGCTAAAATAAATCATCACCAACTAACCCTTACCACAACAAACTAAACCCAATCACTTTTAAATTACAAAAAAATGCTACTAACGATAGCAAACTATGCCAAACTCACCTAAATTACTTCGGCTACCATAAATCATCACCAACTAACCCTTACCAAAACAAACTAAACCCAATCAATTTTGAATTACAAAAAAATGCTACTAACCATAGCAAACTATGCCAAACTCACATAAATTACTTCGGCTATCAAAAATCACCCTCAACTACACTTTACAGCAACAAACTAAGCCCAATCCCTTTAAAATTACAAAAAAATGCTAAAAATCATAACAAACTATACCAGAATCACCCAAATTACTTCGGCTACTCTAAATCATCACCAACTAACCCTTACCACAACAAACTAAACCCAATCACTTTTAAATTACAAAAACATGCTACTAACCATAGCAAACTATGCCAAACTCACCTAAATTACTTCGGCTATCAAAAATCACCCCCAACTACACTTTACAGCAACAAACTAAGCCCAATCACTTTAAAATTACAAAAAAAATGCTAAAAATCATAACAAACTATACCAGAATCACCTAAATTACTTTAGCTAACGTAAATCACCTTCAACTATCCCTTACCACAACAAATCAAACGATATCATCTTAGAATTACAAAAAAAGGTGTACAAATCATAACAAACTATGCCAGACTCACCCAAATTACTTCGGCTACTCTAAATCATCACCAACTAACCCTTACCACAACAAACTAAACCCAGTCACTTTTAAATTACAAAAACATGCTACTAACCATAGCAAACTATGCCAAACTCACCTAAATTACTTCGGCTCTCAAATATCACCCCCAACTACACTTTACAGCAACAAACTAAGCCCAATCACTTTAAAATTACAAAAAAATGCTAAAAATCATAACAAACTATACCAGAATCACCTAAATTACTTCGGCTACCGTAAATCATCCCCAACTATCCCTTACCACAACAAATCAAACCATATCATCTTAAAATTACAAAAAAAGGTGTACAAATCATAACAAACTATGCCAGACTCACCTAAATTACTTCGGCTACTCTAAATCATCACCAACTAACCCTTACCACAACAAACTAAACGCAATCACTTTTAAATTACAAAAAAATGCTACTAACGATAGCAAACTATGCCAAACTCACCTAAATTACTTCGGCTACCATAAATCATAACCAACTAACCCTTACCACAACAAACTAAACCCAATCAATTTTAAATTACAAAAAAATGCTACTAACCATAGCAAACTATGCCAAACTCACCTAAATTACTTCGGCTATCAAAAATAACCCCCAACTACACTTTACAGCAACAAACTAAGCCCAATCACTTTAAAATTACAAAAAAATGCTAAAAATCATAACAAACTATACCAGAATCACCTAAATTACTTCGGCTACCGTAAATCACCCCAACTATCCCTTACCACAACAAACCCAACCATATCATCTTAAAATTACAAAAAAAGGTGTACAAATCATAACAAACTATGCTAGACTCACCTAAATTACTTCGGCTACTCTAAGTCATCACCAACTAACCCTTACCACAACAAACTAAACTCAATCTCTTTTAAATTACAAAAAAATGCTACTAACCATAGCAAACTATGCCTAACTCACCTAAATTACTTCGGCTATCAAAAATCACCCCCAACTACATTTTAGAGCAACAAACTAAGCCCAATCACTTTAAAATTACAAAAAAATGCTAAAAATTATAACAAACTATACCAGAATCACCTAAATTACTTCGGCTATCGTAAATCACCGCCAACTATCCCTTACCACAACAAACCAAACCATAGCATCTTAAAATTACAAAAAAAGGTGTACAAATTATAACAAACTATGCCAGACTCACCTAAATTACTTCGGCTAATCTAAATCATCACCAACTAATCCTTACCACAACAAACTAAACCCAATCACTTTTAAATTACAAAAAAATGCTACTAACCATAGCAAACTATGCCACACTCACCTAAATTACTTCGGCTCTCAAAAATCACCCCCAACTACACTTTACAGCAACAAACTAAGCCCAATCACTTTAAAATTACAAAAAAATGCTAAAAATCATAACAAACTATACCAGAATCACCTAAATTACTTCGGCTACCGTAAATCACCCCCAACTATCCCTTACCACAACAAACCAAACCATATCATCTTAAAATTACAAAAAAAGATGTACATATCATAACAAACTATACCAGACTCACCTAAATTACTTCGGCTACTCTAAATCATCACCAACTAACCCTTACCACAACAAACTAAACGCAATCACTTTTAAATTACAAAAAAATGCTACTAACCTTGGCAAACTATGCCAAACTCACCTAAATTACTTCGGCTACAATAAATCATCACCAACTAACCCTTACCACAACAAACTAAACCCAATCAATTTTAAATTACAAAAAAATGCTACTAACCATAGCAAACTATGCCAAACTCACCTAAATTACTTCGGCTATCAAAAATAACCCCCAACTACACTTTACAGCAACAAACTAAGCCCAATCACTTTAAAATTACAAAAAATGCTAAAAATCATAACAAACTATACCAGAATCACCTAAATTACTTCGGCTACCGTAAATCACCCCAACTATCCCTTACCACAACAAACCCAACCATATCATCTTAAAATTACAAAAAAAGGTGTACAAATCATAACAAACTATGCCAGACTCACCTAAATTACTTCGGCTACTCTAAATCATCACCAACTAACCCTTACCACAACAAACTAAACCCAATCACTTTTAAATTACAAAAAAATGCTACTAACCATAGCAAACTATGCCAAACTCACCTAAATTAATTCGGCTATCAAAAATCACCCTCAACTACACTTTACAGCAACAAACTAATCCCAATCACTTTAAAATTACAAAAAAATGCCAAAAATCATAACAAACTATACCAGAATCACCTAAATTACTTCGGCTACCGTAAATCACCCCAACTATCCTTTACCACAACAAACCAAACCATATCATCTTAAAATTACAAAAAAAGGTGTACAAATCATAACAAACTATGCCAGACTTACCTAAATTACTTCGGCTACTCTAAATCATTACCAACTAACCCTTACCACAACAAACTAAACCCAATCACTTTTAAATTACAAAAAAATGCTACTAACCATAGCAAACTATGCCAAACTCACCTAAATTACTTCAGCTATCAAAAATCACCCCCAACTACACTTTACAGCAACAAACTAAGCCCAATCACTTTAAAATTACAAAAAAATGCTAAAAATCATAACAAACTATACCAGAATCACCTAAATTACTTCGGCTACCGTAAATCACCCCCAACTATCCCTTACCACAACAAACCAAACCATATCATCATAAAATTACAAAAAAAGGTGTACAAATCATAACAAACTATGCCAGACTCACCTAAATTACTTCGGCTACTCTAAATCATCACCAACTAACCCTTACCACAACAAACTAAACGCAATCACTTTTAAATTACAAAAAATGCTACTAACCTTAGCAAACTATGCCAAACTCACCTAAATTACTTCGGCTTCCATAAATCATCACCAACAAACCCTTACCACAACAAACTAAACCCAATCAATTTTAAATTACAAAAAAATGCTACTAACCATAGCAAACTATGCCAAACTCACCTAAATTACTTCGGCTATCAAAAATAACCCCCAACTACACTTTACAGCAACAAACTAAGCCCAATCACTTTAAAATTACAAAAAAATGCTAAAAATCATAACAAACTATACCAGAATCACCTAAATTACTTCGGCTACCGTAAATCACCCCAACTATCCCTTACCACAACAAACCCAACCATATCATCTTAAAATTACAAAAAAAGGTGTACAAATCATAACAAACTATGCTAGACTCACCTAAATTACTTCGGCTACTCTAAGTCATCACCAACTAACCCTTACCACAACAAACTAAACTCAATCTCTTTTAAATTACAAAAAAATGCTACTAACCATAGCAAACTATGCCTAACTCACCTAAATTACTTCGGCTATCAAAAATCACCCCCAACTACATTTTAGAGCAACAAACTAAGCCCAATCACTTTAAAATTACAAAAAAATGCTAAAAATTATAACAAACTATACCAGAATCACCTAAATTACTTCGGCTATCGTAAATCACCCCCAACTATCCCTTACCACAACAAACCAAACCATAGCATCTTAAAATTACAAAAAAAGGTGTACAAATTATAACAAACTATGCCAGACTCACCTAAATTACTTCGGCTAATCTAAATCATCACCAACTAACCCTTACCACAACAAACTAAACCCAATCACTTTTAAATTACAAAAAAATGCTACTAACCATAGCAAACTATGCCACACTCACCTAAATTACTTCGGCTCTCAAAAATCACCCCCAACTACACTTTACAGCAACAAACTAAGCCCAATCACTTTAAAATTACAAAAAAATGCTAAAAATCATAACAAACTATACCAGAATCACCTAAATTACTTCGGCTACCGTAAATCACCCCCAACTATCCCTTACCACAACAAACCAAACCATATCATCTTAAAATTACAAAAAAAGATGTACATATCATAACAAACTATGCCAGACTCACCTAAATTACTTCGGCTACTCTAAATCATCACCAACTAACCCTTACCACAACAAACTAAACGCAATCACTTTTAAATTACAAAAAAATGCTACTAACCTTAGCAAACTATGCCAAACTCACCTAAATTACTTCGGCTACAATAAATCATCACCAACTAACCCTTACCACAACAAACTAAACCCAATCAATTTTAAATTACAAAAAAATGCTACTAACCATAGCAAACTATGCCAAACTCACCTAAATTACTTCGGCTATCAAAAATAACCCCCAACTACACTTTACAGCAACAAACTAAGCCCAATCACTTTAAAATTACAAAAAATGCTAAAAATCATAACAAACTATACCAGAATCACCTAAATTACTTCGGCTACCGTAAATCACCCCAACTATCCCTTACCACAACAAACCCAACCATATCATCTTAAAATTACAAAAAAAGGTGTACAAATCATAACAAACTATGCCAGACTCACCTAAATTACTTCGGCTACTCTAAATCATCACCAACTAACCCTTACCACAACAAACTAAACCCAATCACTTTTAAATTACAAAAAAATGCTACTAACCATAGCAAACTATGCCAAACTTACCTAAATTAATTCGGCTATCAAAAATCACCCCCAACTACACTTTACAGCAACAAGCTAATCCCAATCACTTTAAAATTACAAAAAAATGCCAAAAATCATAACAAACTATACCAGAATCACCTAAATTACTTCGGCTACCGTAAATCACCCCAACTATCCTTTACCACAACAAACCAAACCATATCATCTTAAAATTACAAAAAAAGGTGTACAAATCATAACAAACTATGCCAGACTTACCTAAATTACTTCGGCTACTCTAAATCATTACCAACTAACCCTTACCACAACAAACTAAACCCAATCACTTTTAAATTACAAAAAAATGCTACTAACCATAGCAAACTATGCCAAACTCACCTAAATTACTTCAGCTATCAAAAATCACCCCCAACTACACTTTAAAGCAACAAACTAAGCCCAATCACTTTAAAATTACACAAAAATGCTAAAAATCATAACAAACTATACCAGAATCACCTAAATTACTTCGGCTACCGTAAATCACCCCCAACTATCCCTTACCACAACAAACCAAACCATATCATCATAAAATTACAAAAAAAGGTGTACAAATCATAACAAACTATGCCAGACTCACCTAAATTACTTCGGCTACTCTAAATCATCACCAACTAACCCTTACCACAACAAACTAAACGCAATCACTTTTAAATTACAAAAAATGCTACTAACCTTAGCAAACTATGCCAAACTCACCTAAATTACTTCGGCTACCATAAATCATCACCAACTAACCCTTACCACAACAAACTAAACCCAATCAATTTTAAATTACAAAAAAATGCTACTAACCATAGCAAACTATGCCAAACTCACCTAAATTACTTCGGCTATCAAAAATAACCCCCAACTACACTTTACAGCAACAAACTAAGCCCAATCACTTTAAAATTACAAAAAAATGCTAAAAATCATAACAAACTATACCAGAATCACCTAAATTACTTCGCCTACCGTAAATCACCCCAACTATCCCTTACCACAACAAACCCAACCATATCATCTTAAAATTACAAAAAAAGGTGTACAAATCATAACAAACTATGCCAGACTCACCTAAATTACTTCAGCTACTCTAAATCATCACCAACTAACCCTTACCACAACAAACTACACCCAATCACTTTTAAATTACAAAAAAATGCTACTAACCATAGCAAACTATGCCAAACTCACCTAAATTAATTCGGCTATCAAAAATCACCCCCAACTACACTTTACAGCAACAAACTAAGCCCAATCACTTTAAAATTACAAAAAAATGCTAACAATCATAACAAACTATACCAGAATCACCTAAATTACTTTGGCTACCGTAAATCACCCCCAACTATCTCTTACCACAAAAAACCAAACCATATCATCTTAAAATTACAAAAAAAGGTGTACAAATCATAACAAACTATGCCAGACTCACCTAAATTACTTCGGCTACTCTAAATCATCACCAACTAACCCTTACCGCAACAAACTAAACGCAATCACTTTTAAATTACAAAAAAATGCTACTAATGATAGCAAACTATGCCAAACTCACCTAAATTACTTAGGCTATCAAAAATCACCCCCAACTACACTTTACAGCAACAAACTAAGCCCAATCACTTTAAAATTAAAAAAAAATGCTAACAATCATAACAAACTATACCAGAATCACCTAAATTACTTTGGCTACCGTAAATCACCCCCAACTATCTCTTACCACAAAAAACCAAACCATATCATCTTAAAATTACAAAAAAAGGTGTACAAATCATAACAAACTATGCCAGACTCACCTAAATTACTTCGGCTACTCTAAATCATCACCAACTAACCCTTACCGCAACAAACTAAACGCAATCACTTTTAAATTACAAAAAAATGCTACTAACCTTAGCAAACTATGCCAAACTCATCTAAATTACTTCGGCTACCATAAATCATCACCAACTAACCCTTACCACAACAAACTAAACCCAATCAATTTTAAATTACAAAAAAATGCTACTAACCATAGCAAAGTATGCCAAACTCACCTAAATTAATTCGGCTATCAAAAATCACCCCCAACTACACTTTACAGCAACAAACTAAGCCCAATCACTTTAAAATTACAAAAAAATGCTAAAAATCATAACAAACTATACCAGAATCACCTAAATTACTTTAGCTAACGTAAATCACCCCCAACTATCCCTTACCACAACAAATCAAACCATATCATCTTAAAATTACAAAAAAAGGTGTACAAATCATAACAAACTATGCCAGACTCACCCAAATTACTTCGGCTACTCTAAATCATCACCAACTAACCCTTACCACAACAAACTAAACCCAATCACTTTTAAATTACAAAAACATGCTACTAACCATAGCAAACTATGCCAAACTCACCTAAATTACTTCGGCTATCAAAAATCACCCCCAACTACACTTTACAGCAACAATCTAAGCCCAATCACTTTAAAATTACAAAAAAATGCTAAAAATCATAACAAACTATACCAGAATCACCTAAATTACTTTAGCTAACGTAAATCACCCCCAACTATCCCTTACCACAACAAATCAAACCATATCATCTTAAAATTACAAAAAAAGGTGTACAAATCATAACAAACTATGCCAGACTCACCTAAATTACTTCGGCTACTCTAAGTCATCACCAACTAACCCTTACCACAACAAACTAAACTCAATCTCTTTTAAATTACAAAAAAATGCTACTAACCATAGCAAACTATGCCTAACTCACCTAAATTACTTCGGCTATCAAAAATCACCCCCAACTACATTTTAGAGCAACAAACTAAGCCCAATCACTTTAAAATTACAAAAAAATGCTAAAAATTATAACAAACTATACCAGAATCACCTAAATTACTTCGGCTATCGTAAATCACCCCCAACTATCCCTTACCACAACAAACCAAACCATAGCATCTTAAAATTACAAAAAAAGGTGTACAAATTATAACAAACTATGCCAGACTCACCTAAATTACTTCGGCTAATCTAAATCATCACCAACTAACCCTTACCACAACAAACTAAACCCAATCACTTTTAAGTTACAAAAAAATGCTACTAACCATAGCAAACTATGCCACACTCACCTAAATTACTTCGGCTCTCAAAAATCACCCCCAACTACACTTTACAGCAACAAACTAAGCCCAATCACTTTAAAATTACAAAAAAATGCTAAAAATCATAACAAACTATACCAGAATCACCTAAATTACTTCGGCTACCGTAAATCACCCCCAACTATCCCTTACCACAACAAACCAAACCATATCATCTTAAAATTACAAAAAAAGATGTACATATCATAACAAACTATGCCAGACTCACCTAAATTACTTCGGCTACTCTAAATCATCACCAACTAACCCTTACCACAACAAACTAAACGCAATCACTTTTAAATTACAAAAAAATGCTACTAACCTTAGCAAACTATGCCAAACTCACCTAAATTACTTCGGCTACAATAAATCATCACCAACTAACCCTTACCACAACAAACTAAACCCAATCAATTTTAAATTACAAAAAAATGCTACTAACCATAGCAAACTATGCCAAACTCACCTAAATTACTTCGGCTATCAAAAATAACCCCCAACTACACTTTACAGCAACAAACTAAGCCCAATCACTTTAAAATTACAAAAAATGCTAAAAATCATAACAAACTATACCAGAATCACCTAAATTACTTCGGCTACCGTAAATCACCCCAACTATCCCTTACCACAACAAACCCAACCATATCATCTTAAAATTACAAAAAAAGGTGTACAAATCATAACAAACTATGCCAGACTCACCTAAATTACTTCGGCTACTCTAAATCATCACCAACTAACCCTTGCCACAACAAACTAAACCCAATCACTTTTAAATTACAAAAAAATGCTACTAACCATAGCAAACTATGCCAAACTTACCTAAATTAATTCGGCTATCAAAAATCACCCCCAACTACACTTTACAGCAACAAGCTAATCCCAATCACTTTAAAATTACAAAAAAATGCCAAAAATCATAACAAACTATACCAGAATCACCTAAATTACTTCGGCTACCGTAAATCACCCCAACTATCCTTTACCACAACAAACCAAACCATATCATCTTAAAATTACAAAAAAAGGTGTACAAATCATAACAAACTATGCCAGACTTACCTAAATTACTTCGGCTACTCTAAATCATTACCAACTAACCCTTACCACAACAAACTAAACCCAATCACTTTTAAATTACAAAAAAATGCTACTAACCATAGCAAACTATGCCAAACTCACCTAAATTACTTCAGCTATCAAAAATCACCCCCAACTACACTTTAAAGCAACAAACTAAGCCCAATCACTTTAAAATTACACAAAAATGCTAAAAATCATAACAAACTATACCAGAATCACCTAAATTACTTCGGCTACCGTAAATCACCCCCAACTATCCCTTACCACAACAAACCAAACCATATCATCATAAAATTACAAAAAAAGGTGTACAAATCATAACAAACTATGCCAAACTCACCTAAATTAATTCGGCTATCAAAAATCACCCCCAACTACACTTTACAGCAACAAACTAAGCCCAATCACTTTAAAATTACAAAAAAAGGTGTACAAATCATAACAAACTATGCCAGACTCACCTAAATTACTTCGGCTACTCTAAATCATCACCAACTAACCCTTACCACAACAAACTACACCCAATCACTTTTAAATTACAAAAAAATGCTACTAACCATAGCAAACTATGCCAAACTCACCTAAATTAATTCGGCTATCAAAAATCACCCCCAACTACACTTTACAGCAACAAACTAAACCCAATCACTTTAAAATTACAAAAAAATGCTAACAATCATAACAAACTATACCAGAATCACCTAAATTACTTTGGCTACCGTAAATCACCCCCAACTATCTCTTACCACAAAAAACCAAACCATATCATCTTAAAATTACAAAAAAAGGTGTACAAATCATAACAAACTATGCCAGACTCACCTAAATTACTTCGGCTACTCTAAATCATCACCAACTAACCCTTACCGCAACAAACTAAACGCAATCACTTTTAAATTACAAAAAAATGCTACTAACCTTAGCAAACTATGCCAAACTCATCTAAATTACTTCGGCTACCATAAATCATCACCAACTAACCCTTACCACAACAAACTAAACCCAATCAATTTTAAATTACAAAAAAATGCTACTAACCATAGCAAAGTATGCCAAACTCACCTAAATTAATTCGGCTATCAAAAATCACCCCCAACTACACTTTACAGCAACAAACTAAGCCCAATCACTTTAAAATTACAAAAAAATGCTAAAAATCATAACAAACTATACCAGAATCACCTAAATTACTTTAGCTAACGTAAATCACCCCCAACTATCCCTTACCACAACAAATCAAACCATATCATCTTAAAATTACAAAAAAAGGTGTACAAATCATAACAAACTATGCCAGACTCACCCAAATTACTTCGGCTACTCTAAATCATCACCAACTAACCCTTACCACAACAAACTAAACCCAATCACTTTTAAATTACAAAAACATGCTACTAACCATAGCAAACTATGCCAAACTCACCTAAATTACTTCGGCTATCAAAAATCACCCCCAACTACACTTTACAGCAACAATCTAAGCCCAATCACTTTAAAATTACAAAAAAATGCTAAAAATCATAACAAACTATACCAGAATCACCTAAATTACTTTAGCTAACGTAAATCACCCCCAACTATCCCTTACCACAACAAATCAAACCATATCATCTTAAAATTACAAAAAAAGGTGTACAAATCATAACAAACTATGCCAGACTCACCCAAATTACTTCGGCTACTCTAAATCATCACCAACTAACCCTTACCAAAACAAACTAAACCCAATCAATTTTAAATTACAAAAAAATGCTACTAACCATAGCAAACTATGCCAAACTCACATAAATTACTTTGGCTACCAAAAATCACCCCCAACTACACATTACAGCAACAAACTAAGCCCAATCACTTTAAAATTACAAAAAAATGCTAAAAATTATAACAAACTACACCAGAATCACCTAAATTACTTCGGCTACCGTAAATCACCCCCAACTATCCCTTACCACAACAAACCAAACCATATTATCTTAAAATTACAAAAAAAGGTGTACAAATCATAACAAACTATGCCAGACTCACCTAAATTACTTCGGCTACACTAAATCATCACCAACTAACCCTTACCACAACAAACTAAACCCAATCACTTTTAAATTACAAAAAAATGCTACTAACCATACTAAACTATGCCAAACTCACTTAAATTACTTCGGCATTCAAATATCACCCCCAACTACACTTTACAGCAACAAACTAAGCCCAATAACTTTAAAATTACAAAAAAATGCTAAAAATCATAACAAACTATACCAGAATCACCTAAATTACTTCGGCTACCGTAAATCACCCCCAACTATCCCTTACCACAACAAACCAAACCATATCATCTTAAAATTACAAAAAAAGGTGTACAAATCATAACAAACTATGCCAGACTCACCTAAATTACTTCGGCTACTCTAAATCATCACCAACTAACCCTTACCACAACAAACTAAACCCAATCACTTTTAAATTACAAAAACATGCTACTAACCATAGCAAACTATGCCAAACTCACCTAAATTACTTCAGCTATCAAAAATCACCCCCAACTACACTTTACAGCAACAAACTAAGCCCAATCACTTTAAAATTACAAAAAAATGCTAAAAATCATAACAAACTATACCAGAATCACCTAAATTACTTCGGCTACCGTAAATCACCCCCAACTATCCCTTACCACAACAAACCAAACCATATCATCTTAAAATTACAAAAAAAGGTGTACAAATCATAACAAACTATGCCAGACTCACCTAAATTACTTCGGCTACTCTAAATCATCACCAACTAACCCTTACCACAACAAACTAAACGCAATCACTTTTAAATTACAAAAAAATGCTACTAACCATAGCAAACTATGCCAAACTCACATAAATTACTTTGGCTACCAAAAATCACCCCCAACTACACATTACAGCAACAAACTAAGCCCAATCACTTTAAAATTACAAAAAAATGCTAAAAATTATAACAAACTACACCAGAATCACCTAAATTACTTCGGCTACCGTAAATCACCCCCAACTATCCCTTACCACAACAAACCAAACCATATTATCTTAAAATTACAAAAAAAGGTGTACAAATCATAACAAACTATGCCAGACTCACCTAAATTACTTCGGCTACACTAAATCATCACCAACTAACCCTTACCACAACAAACTAAACCCAATCACTTTTAAATTACAAAAAAATGCTACTAACCATACTAAACTATGCCAAACTCACTTAAATTACTTCGGCACTCAAATATCACCCCCAACTACACTTTACAGCAACAAACTAAGCCCAATAACTTTAAAATTACAAAAAAATGCTAAAAATCATAACAAACTATACCAGAATCACCTAAATTACTTCGGCTACCGTAAATCACCCCCAACTATCCCTTACCACAACAAACCAAACCATATCATCTTAAAATTACAAAAAAAGGTGTACAAATCATAACAAACTATGCCAGACTCACCTAAATTACTTCGGCTACTCTAAATCATCACCAACTAACCCTTACCACAACAAACTAAACGCAATCACTTTTAAATTACAAAAAAATGCTACTAACCTTAGCAAACTATGCCAAACTCACCTAAATTACTTCGGCTAAAATAAATCATCACCAACTAACCCTTACCACAACAAACTAAACCCAATCACTTTTAAATTACAAAAAAATGCTACTAACGATAGCAAACTATGCCAAACTCACCTAAATTACTTCGGCTACCATAAATCATCACCAACTAACCCTTACCAAAACAAACTAAACCCAATCAATTTTGAATTACAAAAAAATGCTACTAACCATAGCAAACTATGCCAAACTCACATAAATTACTTCGGCTATCAAAAATCACCCTCAACTACACTTTACAGCAACAAACTAAGCCCAATCCCTTTAAAATTACAAAAAAATGCTAAAAATCATAACAAACTATACCAGAATCACCCAAATTACTTCGGCTACTCTAAATCATCACCAACTAACCCTTACCACAACAAACTAAACCCAATCACTTTTAAATTACAAAAACATGCTACTAACCATAGCAAACTATGCCAAACTCACCTAAATTACTTCGGCTATCAAAAATCACCCCCAACTACACTTTACAGCAACAAACTAAGCCCAATCACTTTAAAATTACAAAAAAAATGCTAAAAATCATAACAAACTATACCAGAATCACCTAAATTACTTTAGCTAACGTAAATCACCTTCAACTATCCCTTACCACAACAAATCAAACGATATCATCTTAGAATTACAAAAAAAGGTGTACAAATCATAACAAACTATGCCAGACTCACCCAAATTACTTCGGCTACTCTAAATCATCACCAACTAACCCTTACCACAACAAACTAAACCCAGTCACTTTTAAATTACAAAAACATGCTACTAACCATAGCAAACTATGCCAAACTCACCTAAATTACTTCGGCTCTCAAATATCACCCCCAACTACACTTTACAGCAACAAACTAAGCCCAATCACTTTAAAATTACAAAAAAATGCTAAAAATCATAACAAACTATACCAGAATCACCTAAATTACTTCGGCTACCGTAAATCATCCCCAACTATCCCTTACCACAACAAATCAAACCATATCATCTTAAAATTACAAAAAAAGGTGTACAAATCATAACAAACTATGCCAGACTCACCTAAATTACTTCGGCTACTCTAAATCATCACCAACTAACCCTTACCACAACAAACTAAACGCAATCACTTTTAAATTACAAAAAAATGCTACTAACGATAGCAAACTATGCCAAACTCACCTAAATTACTTCGGCTACCATAAATCATAACCAACTAACCCTTACCACAACAAACTAAACCCAATCAATTTTAAATTACAAAAAAATGCTACTAACCATAGCAAACTATGCCAAACTCACCTAAATTACTTCGGCTATCAAAAATAACCCCCAACTACACTTTACAGCAACAAACTAAGCCCAATCACTTTAAAATTACAAAAAAATGCTAAAAATCATAACAAACTATACCAGAATCACCTAAATTACTTCGGCTACCGTAAATCACCCCAACTATCCCTTACCACAACAAACCCAACCATATCATCTTTAAATTACAAAAAAAGGTGTACAAATCATAACAAACTATGCCAGACTCACCTAAATTACTTCGGCTACTCTAAATCATCACCAACTAAACCTTACCACAACAAACTAAACCCAAACACTTTTAAATTACAAAAAAATGCTACTAACCATAGCAAACTATGCCAAACTCACCTAAATTAATTCGGCTATCAAAAATCACCCCCAACTACACTTTACAGCAACAAACTAAGCCCAATCACTTTAAAATTACAAAAAAATGCTAAAAATCGTAACAAACTATACCAGAATCACCTAAAATACTTCGGCTACCGTAAATCACCCCCAACTATCCCTTACCACAACAAACCAAACCATATCATCTTAAAATTACTTCGGCTACTCTAAATCATCACCAACTAACCCTTACCACAACAAACTAAACGCAATCACTTTTAAATTACAAAAAAATGCTACTAACCTTAGCAAACTATGCCAAACTCACCTAAATTACTTCTGCTACCATAAATCATCACCAACTAACCCTTACCACAACAAAATAAACCCAATCAATTTTAAATTACAAAAAAATGCTACTAACCATAGCAAACTATGCCAAACTCACCTAAATTACTTCGGCTATAAAAAATCACCCCCAACTACACTTTACAGCAACAAGCTAAGCCCAATCACTTTAAAATTACAAAAAAATGCTAAAAATCATAACAAACTATACCAGAATCACCTAAATTACTTCGGCTACCGTAAATCACCCCAACTATCCCTTACCACAAAAAACCAAACCATATCATCTTAAAATTACAAAAAAAGTGTACAAATCATAACAAACTATGCCAGACTCACCTAAATTACTTCGGCTACTCTAAATCATCACCAACTAACCCTTACCACAACAAACTAAACCCAATCACTTTTAAATTACAAAAAAATGCTGCTAACCATAGCAAACTATGCCAAACTCACCTAAATTAATTCGGCTATCAAAAATCACCCCCAACTACACTTTACAGCAACAAGCTAAGCCCAATCACTTTAAAATTACAAAAAAATGCTAAAAATCATAACAAACTATACCAGAATCACCTAAATTACTTCGGCTACCGTAAATCACCCCAACTATCCCTTACCACAAAAAACCAAACCATATCATCTTAAAATTACAAAAAAAGTGTACAAATCATAACAAACTATGCCAGACTCACCTAAATTACTTCGGCTACTCTAAATCATCACCAACTAACCCTTACCACAACAAACTAAACCCAATCACTTTTAAATTACAAAAAAATGCTACTAACCATAGCAAACTATGCCAAACTCACCTAAATTACTTCAGCTATCAAAAATCACCCCCAACTACACTTTACAGCAACAAACTAAACCCAATCACTTTAAAATTACAAAAAAATGCTAAAAATTATAACAAACTATACCAGAATCACCTAAAATACTTCGGCTACCCTAAATCACCCCCAACTATTCCTTACCACAACAAACCAAACCATATCATCTTAAAATTACAAAAAAAATTGTACAAATCATAACAAACTATGCTAGACTCACCTAAATTACTTCGGCTACTTTAAATCATCACCAACTAACCTTTACCACAACAAACTAAACCCAATCAATTTTAAATTACAAAAAAATGCTACTAACCATAGCAAACTATGCCAAACTCATTTAAATTACTTCGGCTTTCAAAAATCACCCCCAACTACACTTTACAGCAAAAAACTAAGCCCAATCACTTTAAAATTACAAAAAAATGCTAAAAATCATAACAAACTATACCTGAATCACCTAAATTACTTCGGCTACCGTAAATCACCCCCAACTGTTCCTTACCACAACAAACCAAACCATATCATATTAAAATTACAAAAAAAGGTGTACAAATCATAACAAACTAAGCCAGACTCACCCAAATTACTTCGGCTACTTTAAATCATCACCAACTAACCCTTACCACAACAAACTAAACCCAATCACTTTTAAATTACAAAAACATGCTACTAACCATAGCAAACTATGCCAAACTCACCTAAATTACTTCGGCTATCAAAAATCACCCCCAACTACACTTTACAGCAACAAACTAAGCCCAATCACTTTAAAATTACAAAAAAATGCTAAAAATCATAACAAACTATACCAGAATCACCTAAATTACTTTGGCTAACGTAAATCACCCCCAACTATCCCTTACCACAACAAACCAAACCATATCATCTTAAAATTACAAAAAAGGTGTACAAATCATAACAAACTATGCCAGACTCATCTAAATTACTTCGGCTACTCTAAATCATCACCAACTAACCCTTACCACAACAAACTAAACCCAATCACATTTAAATTACAAAAAAATGCTACTAACGATAGCAAACCATGCCAAACTCACCTAAATTACTTCGGCTACCATAAATCATCACCAACTATGCCTTACCACAACAAACCAAACCATATCATCTTAAAATTACAAAAAAAGGTGTACAAATCATAACAAACTATGCCAGACTCACCTAAATTACTTCGGCTACTCTAAATCATCACCAACTAACCCTTACCACAACAAACTAAACGCAATCACTTTTAAATTACAAAAAAATACTACTAACCTTAGCAAACTATGCCAAACTCACCTAAATTACTTCGGCTACCATAAATCATCACCAACTAACCCTTACCACAACAAACTAAACCCAATCAATTTTAAATTACAAAAAAATGCTACTAACCATAGCAAACTATGCCAAACTCACCTAAATTACTTCGGCTATCAAAAATAACCCCCAACTACACTTTACAGCAACAAACTAAGCCCAATCATTTTAAAATTACAAAAAAATGCTAAAAATCATAACAAACTATAGAAGAATCACCTAAATTACTTCGGCTACCGTAAATCACCCCAACTATCCCTTACCACATCAAACCCAACCATATCATCTTAAAATTACAAAAAAAGGTGTACAAATCATAACAAACTATGCCAGACTCACCTAAATTACTTCGGCTACTCTAAATCATCACCAACTAACCCTTACCACAACAAACTAAACCCAATCACTTTTAAATTACAAAAAAATGCTACTAACCATAGCAAACTATGCCAAACTCACCTAAATTAATTCGGCTATCAAAAATCACCCCCAACTACACTTTACAGCAACAAACTAAGCCCAATCACTTTAAAATTACAACAAAATGCAAAAAATCATAACAAACTATACCAGAATCACCTAAATGAATTCGGCTACCGTAAATCACCCCAACTATCCCTTACCACAACAAACCAAACCATATCATCTTGAAATTACAAAAAAAGGTGTACAAATCATAACAAACTATGCCAGACTCACCTAAATTACTTCGGCTACTCTAAATCATCACCAACTAACCCTTACCACAACAAACTAAACCCAATCACTTTTAAATTACAAAAAAATGCTACTAACCATAGCAAACTATGCCAAACTCACCTAAATTACTTCAGCTATCAAAAATCACACCCAACTACACTTTACAGCAACAAACTAAACCCAATCACTTTAAAATTACAAAAAAATGCTAAAAATTATAACAAACTATACCAGAATCACCTAAATTACTTCGGCTACCGTAAATCACCCCCAACTATCCCTTACCACAACAAACTAAACCATATCATCTTAAAATTACAAAAAAAGGTGTACAAATCATAACAAACTATGCTAGACTCACCTAAATTACTTCGGCTACTTTAAATCATCACCAACTAACCTTTACCACAACAAACTAAACCAAATCACTTTTAAATTACAAAAAAATGCTACTAACCATAGCAAACTATGCCAAACTCATTTAAATTACTTCGGCTTTCAAAAATCACCCCCAACTACACTTTACAGCAAAAAAACTAAGCCCAATCACTTTAAAATTACAAAAAAATGCTAAAAATCATAACAAACTATACCTGAATCACCTAAATTACTTTGGCTACCGTAAATCACCCCCAACTCTTCCTTACCACAACAAACCAAACCATATCATCTTAAAATTACAAAAAAAGGTGTACAAATCATAACAAACTATGCCAGACTCACCCAAACTACTTCGGCTATTCTAAATCATCACCAACTAACCCTTACCACAACAAACTAAACCCAATCACTTTTAAATTACAAAAACATGCTACTAACCATAGCAAACTATGCCAAACTCACCTAAATTACTTCGGCTATCAAAAATCACCCCCAACTACACTTTACAGCAACAAACTAAGCCCAATCACTTTAAAATTACAAAAAAATGCTAAAAATCATAACAAACTATACCAGAATCACCTAAATTACTTTGGCTACAGTAAATCACCCCCAACTATCCCTTACCACAACAAACCAAACCATATAATCTTAAAATTACAAAAAAAAGTGTACAAATCATAACAAACTATGCCAGACTCACCTAAATTATTTCGGCTACTCTAAATCATCACCAACTAACCCCTACCACAACAAACTAAACCCAATCACTTTTAAATTACAAAAACATGCTACTAACCATAGCAAACTATGCCAAACTCACCTAAATTACTTCGGCTATCAAAAATCACCCCCAACTACACTTTACAGCAACAAACTAAGCCCAATCACTTTTAAATTACAAAAAAATGCTACTAACCATACCAAACTATGCCAAACTCACCTAAATTACTTCGGCACTCAAATATCACCCCCAACTACACTTTACAGCAACAAACTAAGCCCAATAACTTTAAAATTACAAAAAAATGCTAAAAATCATAACAAACTAGACCAGAATCACCTAAATTACTTCGGCTACCGTAAATCACCCCCAACTATCCCTTACCACAACAAACCAAACCATATCATTTTAAAATTACAAAAAAAGGTGTACAAATCATAACAAACTATGCCAGACTCACCTAAATTACTTCGGCTACTCTAAATCATCACCAACTAACCCTTACCACAACAAACTAAACGCAATCACTTTTAAATTACAAAAAAATGCTACTAACCTTAGCAAACTATGCCAAACTCACCTAAATTACTTCGGCTACCATAAATCATCACCAACTAACCCTTACCACAACAAACTAAACCCAATCAATTTTAAATTACAAAAAAATGCTACTAACCATAGCAAACTATGCCAAACTCACCTAAATTACTTCGGCTATCAAAAATAACCCCCAACTACACTTTACAGCAACAAACTAAGCCCAATCACTTAAAAATTACAAAAAATTGCTAAAAATCATAACAAACTATACCAGAATCACCTAAATTACTTCGGCTACCGTAAATCACCCCAACTATCCCTTACCACAACAAACCCAACCATATCATCTTAAAATTACAAAAAAAGGTGTACAAATCATAACAAACTATGCCAGACTCACCTAAATTACTTCGGCTACTCTAAATCATCACCAACTAACCCTTACCACAACAAACTAAACCCAAACACTTTTAAATTACAAAAAAATGCTACTAACCATAGCAAACTATGCCAAACTCACCTAAATTAATTCGGCTATCAAAAATCACCCCCAACTACACTTTACAGCAACAAACTAAGCCCAATCACTTTAAAATTACAAAAAAATGCTAAAAATCATAACAAACTATACCAGAATCACCTAAATTACTTCGGCTACCGTAAATCACCCCCAACTATCCCTTACCACAACAAACCAAACCATATCATCTTAAAATTACAAAAAAAGGTGTACAAATCATAACAAACTATGCCAGACTCACCTAAATTACTTCGGCTACTCTAAATCATCACCAACTAACCCTTACCACAACAAACTAAACCCAATCACTTTTAAATTACAAAAACATGCTAATAACCTTAGCAAACTATGCCAAACTCACCTAAATTACTTCAGCTATCAAAAATCACCCCCAACAACACTTTACAGCAACAAACTAAGCCCAATCACTTTAAAATTACAAAAAAATGCTAAAAATCATAACAAACTATACCAGAATCACCTAAATTACTTCGGCTACCGTAAATCACCCCCAACTATCCCTTACCACAACAAACCAAACCATATCATCTTAAAATTACAAAAAAAGGTGTACAAATCATAACAAACTATGCCAGACTCACCTAAATTACTTCGGCTACTCTAAATCATCACCAACTAACCCTTACCACAACAAACTAAACGCAATCACTTTTAAATTACAAAAAAATGCTACTAACCTTAGCAAACTATGCCAAACTCACCTAAATTACTTCGGCTACTCTAAATCATCACCAACTAACCCTTACCACAACAAACTATACCCAATCACATTTAAATTACAAAAAAATGCTACTAACGATAGCAAACTATGCCAAACTCACCTAAATTACTTCGGCTACCATAAATCATCACCAACTAACCCTTACCACAACAAACTAAACCCAATCAATTTTAAATTACAAAAAAATGCTACTAACCATAGCAAACTATGCCAAACTCACATAAATTACTTCGGCTATCAAAAATCACCCCCAACTACACTTTACTGCAACAAACTAAGCCCAATCACTTTAAAATTACAAAAAAATGCTAAAAATCATAACAAACTATATCAGAATCACCCAAATTACTTCGGCTACTCTAAATCATCACCAACTAACCCTTACCACAACAAACTAAACCCAATCACTTTTAAATTACAAAAACATGCTACTAACCATAGCAAACTATGCCAAACTCACCTAAATTACTTCGGCTATCAAAAATCACCCCCAACTACACTTTACAGCAACAAACTAAGCCCAATCACTTTAAAATTACAAAAAAATGCTAAAAATCATAACAAACTATACCAGAATCACCTAAATTACTTCGGCTACTCTAAATCATCACCAACTAACCCTTACCACAACAAACTAAACGCAATCACTTTTAAATTACAAAAAAATACTACTAACCTTAGCAAACTATGCCAAACTCACCTAAATTAATTCGGCTTTCAAAAATCACCCCCAACTACACTTTACAGCAACAAACTAAGCCCAATCACTTTAAAATTACAAAAAAATGCAAAAAATCATAACAAACTATACCAGAATCACCTAAATTACTTCGGCTACCGTAAATCACCCCCAACTATCCCTTACCACAACAAACCAAACCATATCATCTTAAAATTACAAAAAAAAGTGTACAAATCATAACAAACTATGCCAGACTCACCTAAATTACTTCGGCTACTCTAAATCATCACCAACTAACCCTTACCACAACAAACTAAACGCAATCACTTTTAAATTACAAAAAAATACTACTAACCTTAGCAAACTATGCCAAACTCACCTAAATTACTTCGGCTACCATAAATCATCACCAACTAACCCTTACCACAACAAACTAAACCCAATCAATTTTAAATTACAAAAAAATGCTACTAACCATAGCAAACTATGCCAAACTCACCTAAATTACTTCGGCTATCAAAAATAACCCCCAACTACACTTTACAGCAACAAACTAAGCCCAATCATTTTAAAATTACAAAAAAATGCTAAAAATCATAACAAACTATAGAAGAATCACCTAAATTACTTCGGCTACCGTAAATCACCCCAACTATCCCTTACCACATCAAACCCAACCATATCATCTTAAAATTACAAAAAAAGGTGTACAAATCATAACAAACTATGCCAGACTCACCTAAATTACTTCGGCTACTCTAAATCATCACCAACTAACCCTTACCACAACAAACTAAACCCAATCACTTTTAAATTACAAAAAAATGCTACTAACCATAGCAAACTATGCCAAACTCACCTAAATTAATTCGGCTTTCAAAAATCACCCCCAACTACACTTTACAGCAACAAACTAAGCCCAATCACTTTAAAATTACAAAAAAATGCAAAAAATCATAACAAACTATACCAGAATCACCTAAATTACTTCGGCTACCGTAAATCACCCCCAACTATCCCTTACCACAACAAACCAAACCATATCATCTTAAAATTACAAAAAAAGGTGTACAAATCATAACAAACTATGCTAGACTCACCTAAATTACTTCGGCTACTTTAAATCATCACCAACTAACCTTTACCACAACAAACTAAACCAAATCACTTTTAAATTACAAAAAAATGCTACTAACCATAGCAAACTATGCCAAACTCATTTAAATTACTTCGGCTTTCAAAAATCACCCCCAACTACACTTTACAGCAAAAAAACTAAGCCCAATCACTTTAAAATTACAAAAAAATGCTAAAAATCATAACAAACTATACCTGAATCACCTAAATTACTTCGGCTACCGTAAATCACCCCCAACTCTTCCTTACCACAACAAACCAAACCATATCATCTTAAAATTACAAAAAAAGGTGTACAAATCATAACAAACTATGCCAGACTCACCCAAATTACTTCGGCTACTCTAAATCATCACCAACTAACCCTTACCACAACAAACTAAACCCAATCACTTTTAAATTACAAAAACATGCTACTAACCATAGCAAACTATGCCATACTCACCTAAATTACTTCGGCTATCAAAAATCACCCCCAACTACCCTTTACAGCAACAAACTAAGCCCAATCATTTTAAAATTACAAAAAAATGCTAAAAATTATAACAAACTATACCAGAATCACCTAAATTACTTTGGCTACAGTAAATCACCCCCAACTATCCCTTACCACAACAAACCAAACCATATCATCTTAAAATTACAAAAAAAGGTGTACAAATCATAACAAACTATGCCAGACTCACCTAAATTACTTCGGCTACTCTAAATCATCACCAACTAACCCTTACCACAACAAACTAAACCCAATCATATTTAAATTAGAAAAAAATGCTACTAACGATAGCAAACTATGCCAAACTCACCTAAATTACTTCGGCTACCATAAATCATCACCAACTAACCCTTACCACAACAAACTAAACCTAATCAATTTTAAATTACAAAAAAATGCTACTAACCATAGCAAACTATGCCAAACTCACATAAATTACTTCGGCTATCAAAAATCACCCCCAACTACACTTTACAGCAACAAACTAAGCCCAATCACTTTAAAATTACAAAAAAATGCTAAAAATCATAACAAACTGTACCAGAATCACCTAAATTACTTCGGCTACCGTAAATCACCCTCAACTATCCCTTACCACAACAAACCAAACCATATCATCTTAAAATTAAAAAAAAGGTGTACAAATCATAACAAACTATGCCAGACTTACCTAAATTACTTCGGCTACACTAAATCATCACCAACTAACCCTTACCACAACAAACTAAACCCAATCACTTTTAAATTACAAAAAAATGCTACTAACCATAGCAAACTATGCCAAACTCATTTAAATTACTTCGGCTTTCAAAAATCACCCCCAACTACACTTTACAGCAAAAAACTAAGCCCAATCACTTTAAAATTACAAAAAAATGCTAAAAATCATAACAAACTATACCTGAATCACCTAAATTACTTCGGCTACCGTAAATCACCCCCAATTATCCCTTACCACAACAAACCAAACCATATCATCTTAAAATTACAAAAAAAGGTGTACAAATCATAACAAACTATGCTAGACTCACCTAAATTACTTCGGCTACTTTAAATCATCACCAACTAACCCTTACCACAACAAACTAAACCCAATCACTTTTAAATTACAAAAAAATGCTACTAACCATAGCAAACTATGCCAAACTTACCTAAATTACTTCGGCTATCAAAAATCACCCCCAACTACACTTTACAGCATCAAACTAAGCCCAATCACTTTAAAATTACAAAAAAATGTTAAAAATTATAACAAACTATACCAGAATCACCTAAATTACTTCGGCTACCGTAAATCACCCCCAACTATCCCTTACCACAACAAACCAAACCATATCATCTTAAAATTACAAAAAAAGGTGTACAAATCATAGCAAACAATGCCAGACTCACCTAAATTACTTCGGCTACTCTAAATCATCACCAACTAACCCTTACCACAACAAACTAAACCCAATCACTTTTAAATTACAAAAAAATGCTACTAACGATAGCAAACTATGCCAAACTCACCTAAATTACTTCGGCTACCTTAAATCATCACCAACTAACCCTTACCACAACAAACTAAACCCAATCAATTTTAAATTACAAAAAAATGCTACTAACCATAGCAAACTATGCCAAACTCACATAAATTACTTCGGCTATCAAAAATCACCCCCAACTACACATTACAGCAACAAACTAAGCCCAATCACTTTAAAATTACAAAAAAATGCTAAAAATCATAACAAACTATACCAGAATCACCTAAATTACTTCGGCTACCGTAAATCACCCCCAACTATACCTTACCACAACAAAACAAACCATATCATCTTAAAATTACAAAAAAAGGTGTACAAATCATAACAAACTATGCCAGACTCACCTAATTTACTTCGGCTACTCTAAATCATCACCAACTAACCCTTACCACAAAAAACAAAACCCAATCACTTTTAAATTACAAAAAAATGCTACTAACCATAGCAAACTATGCCAAACTCACCTAAATTATTTCGGCTACCATAAAGCATCACCAGCTGACCCTTACCACAACAAACTAAACCCAATCACTTTTAAATTACAAAAAAATGCTACTAACCATAGCAAACTATGCCAAACTCCCCTAAATTACTTCGGCTTTCAAAGATCGCCCCCAACTACACTTTACAGCAACAAACTAAGCCCAATCACATTAAAATTACAAAAAAATGCTAAAAATCATAAAAAACTATACCAGAATCACCTAAATTACTTCGGCTAACGTAAATCACCCCCAACTATCCTTTACCACAACAAACCAAACCATATCATCTTAAAAATACAAAAAAAGGTGTAAAAATCATAACAAACTATGCCAGACTCACCTAAATTACTTCGGCTACTCTAAATCATCACCAACTAACCCTTACCACAACAAACTAAACCCAATCACTTTTAAATTACAAAAAAATGCTACTAACCATAGCAAACTATGCCAAACTTACCTAAATTACTTAGGCTATCAAAAATCACCCCCAACTACACTATACAGCAACAAACTAAGCCCAATCACATTAAAATTACAAAAAAATGCTAAAAATCATAACAAACTATACCAGAATCACCTAAATTACTTCGGCTACCGTAAATCACCCCCAACTATCCCTTACCACAACAAACCAAACCATATCATCTTAAAATTACAAAAAAAGCTGTACAAAACATAACAAACTATGCCAGACTCACCTAAATTACTTCGGCTACTCTAAATCATCACCAACTAACCCTTACCACAACAAACTAAACCCAATCACTTTTAAATTACAAAAAATGCTACTAACCACAGCAAACTATGCCAAACTCACCTAAATTACTTCGGCTATCAAAAATCACCCCCAACTACACTTTACAGCAACAAACTAAACCCAATCACTTTAAAATTACAAAAAAATGCTAAAAATCATAACAAACTATACCAGAATCACCTAAATTACTTCGGCTACCGTAAATCACCCCCAACTATCCCTTACCACAACAAACCAAACCATATCAACTTAAAATTAAAAAAAAAGGTGTACAAATCATAACAAACAATGCCAGACTCACCTAAATTACTTCGGCTACTCTAAATCATCACCAACTAACCCTTACCACAACAAACTAAACCCAATCACTTTTAAATTACAAAAAAATGCTACTAACCATAGCAAACTATGCCAAACTCCCCTAAATTACTTCGGCTATCAAAAATCACCCCCAACTACACTTTACAGCAACAAACTAAACCCAATCACTTTAAAATTACAAAAAAATGCTAAAAATCATAAAAAACTATACCAGAATCACCTAAATTACTTCGGCTTACGTAAATCACCCCCAACTATCCTTTAGCACAACTAACCAAACCATATCATCTTAAAAATACAAAAAAAAATGTACAAATCATAACAAACTATGCCAGACTTACCTAAATTACTTCGGCTACTCTAAATCATCACCAACTAACCCTTACCACAACAAACTATACCCAATCACTTTTAAATTACAAAAAAATGCTACTAACCATAACAAACTATGCCAAACTCACCTAAATTACTTCGGCTATCAAAAATCACCCCCAACTACACTTTACAGCAATAAACTAAGCCCAATCACTTTAAAATTACAAAAAAATGCTAAAAATCATAAGAAACTATACCAGAATCACCTAAATTACTTCGGCTACCATAAATCACCCCCAACTATCCTTTACCACAACAAACCAAACCATATCATCTTAAAATTAAAAAAAAGGTGTACAAATCAAAACAAACTATGCCAGACTCACCTAAATTACTTCGGCTACACTAAATCATTACCAACTAACCCTTACCACAACAAACTAAACCCAATCACTTTTAAATTACAAAAAAATGCTACTAACCATAGCAAACTATGCCAAACTCACCTAAATTACTTAGGCTATCAAAAATCACCCCCAACTACACTATACAGCAACAAACTAAGCCCAATCACTTTAAAATTACAAAAAAATGCTAAAAATCATAACAAACTATACCAGAATCACCTAAATTACTTCGGCTACCGTAAATCACCCCCAACTATCCCTTACCACAACAAACCAAACCATATCATCTTAAAATTAAAAAAAAGGTGTACAAATCATAACAAACTATGCCAAACTCACCTAAATTACTTCGGCTACCATAAATCATCAACAACTAACCCTTACCACAACAAACTAAACCCAATCAATTTTAAATTACAAAAAAATGCTATTAACCATAGCAAACTATGCCAAACTCACCTAAATTACTTCGGCTATCAAAAATCACCCCCAACTACACTTTACAGCAACAAACTAAGCCCAATCACTTTAAAATTACAAAAAAATGCTAAAAATCATAACAAACTATACCAGAATCACCTAAATTACTTCGGCTACCGTAAATCACCCCCAACTATCCTTTACCACAACAAACCCAACCATATCATCTTAAAATTACAAAAAAAGTTGTACAAATCATAACAAACTATGCCAGACTCACCTAAATTACTTCGGCTACTCTAAATCATCACCAACTAACCCTTACCACAACGAACTAAACCCAATCACTTTTAAATTACAAAAAAATGCTACTAACCATAGCAAACTATGCCAAACTCCCCTAAATTACTTCGGCTATCAAAAATCACCCCCAACTACACTTTACAGCAACAAACTAAACCCAATCACTTTAAAATTACAAAAAAATGCTAAAAATCATAAAAAACTATACCAGAATCACCTAAATTACTTCGGCTTACGTAAATCACCCCCAACTATCCTTTAGCACAACTAACCAAACCATATCATCTTAAAAATACAAAAAAAAATGTACAAATCATAACAAACTATGCCAGACTTACCTAAATTACTTCGGCTACTCTAAATCATCACCAACTAACCCTTACCACAACAAACTATACCCAATCACTTTTAAATTACAAAAAAATGCTACTAACCATAACAAACTATGCCAAACTCACCTAAATTACTTCGGCTATCAAAAATCACCCCCAACTACACTTTACAGCAATAAACTAAGCCCAATCACTTTAAAATTACAAAAAAATGCTAAAAATCATAAGAAACTATACCAGAATCACCTAAATTACTTCGGCTACCATAAATCACCCCCAACTATCCTTTACCACAACAAACCAAACCATATCATCTTAAAATTAAAAAAAAGGTGTACAAATCAAAACAAACTATGCCAGACTCACCTAAATTACTTCGGCTACACTAAATCATTACCAACTAACCCTTACCACAACAAACTAAACCCAATCACTTTTAAATTACAAAAAAATGCTACTAACCATAGCAAACTATGCCAAACTCACCTAAATTACTTAGGCTATCAAAAATCACCCCCAACTACACTATACAGCAACAAACTAAGCCCAATCACTTTAAAATTACAAAAAAATGCTAAAAATCATAACAAACTATACCAGAATCACCTAAATTACTTCGGCTACCGTAAATCACCCCCAACTATCCCTTACCACAACAAACCAAACCATATCATCTTAAAATTAAAAAAAAGGTGTACAAATCATAACAAACTATGCCAAACTCACCTAAATTACTTCGGCTACCATAAATCATCAACAACTAACCCTTACCACAACAAACTAAACCCAATCAATTTTAAATTACAAAAAAATGCTATTAACCATAGCAAACTATGCCAAACTCACCTAAATTACTTCGGCTATCAAAAATCACCCCCAACTACACTTTACAGCAACAAACTAAGCCCAATCACTTTAAAATTACAAAAAAATGCTAAAAATCATAACAAACTATACCAGAATCACCTAAATTACTTCGGCTACCGTAAATCACCCCCAACTATCCTTTACCACAACAAACCCAACCATATCATCTTAAAATTACAAAAAAAGTTGTACAAATCATAACAAACTATGCCAGACTCACCTAAATTACTTCGGCTACTCTAAATCATCACCAACTAACCCTTACCACAACGAACTAAACCCAATCACTTTTAAATTACAAAAAAATGCTACTAACCATAGCAAACTATGCCAAACTCCCCTAAATTACTTCGGCTATCAAAAATCACCCCCAACTACACTTTACAGCAACAAACTAAACCCAATCACTTTAAAATTACAAAAAAATGCTAAAAATCATAAAAAAACTATACCAGAATCACTTAAATTACTTCGGCTAACGTAAATCACCCCCAACTATCCTTTAGCACAACAAACCAAACCATATCATCTTAAAATTACAAAAAAAGGTGTACAAATCATAACAAACTATGCCAGACTCACCTAAATTACTTCGGCTACTCTAAATCATCACCAACTAACCCTTACCACAACAAACTAAACCCAATCACTTTTAAATTACAAAAAAATGATACTAACCATAGCAACCTATGCCAAACTCACCTAAATTACTTCGGCTACCATAAACCATCACCAACTAACCCTTACCACAACAAACTAAACCCAATCATTTTTAAATTACAAAAAAATGCTACTAACCATAGCAAACTACGCCAAACTCACCTAAATTACTTCGGCTATCAAAAATTACCCCCAACTACACTTTACAGCAACAAACTAAGCCCAATCACTTTAAAATTACAAAAAAATGCTAAAAATCATAACAAACTATACCAGAATCACCTAAATTACTTCGGCTACCGTAAATAACCCCCAACTATCCCTTACCACAACAAACCAAACCATATCATCTTAAAATTACAAAAAAAGGTGTACAAATCATAACAAACTATGCCAGACTCACCTAAATTACTTCGGCTACTCTAAATCATCACCAACTAACCCTTACCACAACAAACTAAACCCAATCACTTTTAAATTACAAAAAAATGCTACTAACCATAGCAAACTACGCCAAACTCACCTAAATTACTTCGGCTATCAAAAATTACCCCCAACTACACTTTACAGCAACAAACTAAGCCCAATCACTTTAAAATTACAAAAAAATGCTAAAAATCATAACAAACTATACCAGAATTACCTAAATTACTTCGGCTACCGTAAATCACCCCCAACTATACCTTACCACAACAAACCAAACCATATCATCTTAAAATTACAAAAAAAGTGTACAAATCATAACAAACTATGCCAGACTCACCTAAATTACTTCGGCTACTCTAAATCATCACCAACTAACCCTTAGCACAACAAACTAAACCCAATCACTTTTAAATTACAAAAAAATGCTACTAACCATTGCAAACTATGCCAAACTCACCTAAATTACTTCGGCTACTATAAATCATCACCAACTAACCCTTACCACAACAAACTAAACCCAATCACTTTTAAATTACAAAAAAATGCTACTAACCATAGCAAACTATGCCAAACTCTCCTAAATTACTTCGGCTATCAAAAATCACCGCCAACTACACTTTACAGCAACAAACTGAGCCCAATCACTTTAAAATTACAAAAAAATGCTAAAAATCATAACAAACTATACCAGAATCACCTAAATTACTTCGGCTACCGTAAATCACCCTCAACTATCCCTTACCACAACAAACCAAACCATATCATCTTAAAATTACAAAAAAAGGTGTACAAATCATAACAAACTATGCTAGACTCACCTAAATTACTTCGGCTACTCTAAATCACCACCAACTAACCCTTACCACAACAAACTAAACCCAATCACTTTTAAATTACAAAAAAATGCTACTAACCATAGCAAACTATGCCAAACTCCCCTAAATTACTTCGGCTATCAAAAATCGCCCCCAACTACACTTTACAGCAACAAACTAAGCCCAATCACTTTAAAATTACAAAAAAATGCTAAAAATCATAAAAAACTATACCAGAATCACCTAAATTACTTTGGCTAACGTAAATCACCCCCAACTATCCTTTACCACAACAAACCAAACCATATCATCTTAAAAATACAAAAAAAGGTGTAAAAATCATAACAAACTATGCCAGACTCACCTAAATTACTTCGGCTACTCTAAATCATCACCAACTAACCCTTACCACAACAAACTATACCCAATCACTTTTAAATTACAAAAAAATGCTACTAACCATAGCAAACTACGCCAAACTCACCTAAATTACTTCGGCTATCAAAAATTACCCCCAACTACACTTTACAGCAACAAACTAAGCCCAATCACTTTAAAATTACAAAAAAATGCTAAAAATCATAACAAACTATACCAGAATCACCTAAATTACTTCGGCTACCGTAAATAACCCCCAACTATCCCTTACCACAACAAACCAAACCATATCATCTTAAAATTACAAAAAAAGGTGTACAAATCATAACAAACTATGCCAGACTCACCTAAATTACTTCGGCTACTCTAAATCATCACCAACTAACCCTTACCACAACAAACTAAACCCAATCACTTTTAAATTACAAAAAAATGCTACTAACCATTGTAAACTATGCCAAACTCACCTAAATTACTTCGGCTACTATAAATCATCACCAACTAACCCTTACCACAACAAACTAAACCCAATCACTTTTAAATTACAAAAAAATGCTACTAACCATAGCAAACTATGCCAAACTCTCCTAAATTACTTCGGCTATCAAAAATCACCGCCAACTACACTTTACAGCAACAAACTAAGCCCAATCACTTTAAAATTACAAAAAAATGCTAAAAATCATAACAAACTATACCAGAATCACCTAAATTACTTCGGCTACCGTAAATCACCCTCAACTATCCCTTACCACAACAAACCAAACCATATCATCTTAAAATTACAAAAAAAGGTGTACAAATCATAACAAACTATGCTAGACTCACCTAAATTACTTCGGCTACTCTAAATCACCACCAACTAACCCTTACCACAACAAACTAAACCCAATCACTTTTAAATTACAAAAAAATGCTACTAACCATAGCAAACTATGCCAAACTCCCCTAAATTACTTCGGCTATCAAAAATCGCCCCCAACTACACTTTACAGCAACAAACTAAGCCCAATCACTTTAAAATTACAAAAAAATGCTAAAAATCATAAAAAACTATACCAGAATCACCTAAATTACTTTGGCTAACGTAAATCACCCCCAACTATCCTTTACCACAACAAACCAAACCATATCATCTTAAAAATACAAAAAAAGGTGTAAAAATCATAACAAACTATGCCAGACACACCTAAATTACTTCGGCTACTCTAAATCATCACCAACTAACCCTTACCACAACAAACTATACCCAATCACTTTTAAATTACAAAAAAATGCTACTAACCATAACAAACTATGCCAAACTCACCTAAATTACTTCGGCTATCAAAAATTACCCCCAACTACACTTTACAGCAACAAACTAAGCCCAATCACTTTAAAATTACAAAAAAATGCTAAAAATCATAACAAACTATACCAGAATCACCTAAATTACTTCGGCTACCGTAAATCACCCCCAACTATCCCTTACCACAACAAACCAAACCATATCATCTTAAAATTACAAAAAAAGGTGTACAAATCATAACAAACTATGCCAGACTCACCTAAATTACTTCGGCTACTCTAAATCATCACCAACTAACCCTTACCACAACAAACTAAACCCAATCACTTTTAAATTACAAAAAAATGCTACTAACCATAGCAAACTACGCCAAACTTACCTAAATTACTTCGGCTATCAAAAATTACCCCCAACTACACTTTACAGCAACAAACTAAACCCAATCACTTTAAAATTACAAAAAAATGCTAAAAATCATAACAAACTATACCAGAATCACCTAAATTACTTCGGCTACCGTAAATCACCCCCAACTATCCCTTACCACAACAAACCAAACCATATCATCTTAAAATTACAAAAAAAGTGTACAAATCATAACAAACTATGCCAGACTCACCTAAATTACTTCGGCTACTCTAAATCATCACCAACTAACCCTTACCACAACAAACTAAACCCAATCACTTTTAAATTACAAAAAAATGCTACTAACCATTGCAAACTATGCCAAACTCACCTAAATTACTTCGGCTACTATAAATCATCACCAACTAACCCTTACCACAACAAACTAAACCCAATCACTTTTAAATTACAAAAAAATGCTACTAACCATAGCAAACTATGCCAAACGCTCCTAAATTACTTCGGCTATCAAAAATCACCGCCAACTACACTTTACAGCAACAAACTAAGCCCAATCACTTTAAAATTACAAAAAAATGCTAAAAATCATAACAAACTATACCAGAATCACCTAAATTACTTCGGCTACCGTAAATCACCCTCAACTATCCCTTACCACAACAAACCAAACCATATCATCTTAAAATTACAAAAAAAGGTGTAAAAATCATAACAAACTATGCTAGACTCACCTAAATTACTTCGGCTACTCTAAATCACCACCAACTAACCCTTACCACATCAAACTAAACCCAATCACTTTTAAATTACAAAAAAATGCTACTAACCATAGCAAACTATGCCAAACTCCCCTAAATTACTTCGGCTATCAAAAATCGCCCCCAACTACACTTTACAGCAACAAACTAAGCCCAATCACTTTAAAATTACAAAAAAATGCTAAATATCATAAAAAACTTCTACCAGAATCACCTAAATTACTTTGGCTAACGTAAATCACCCCCAACTATCCTTTATCACAACAAACCATACCATATCATCTTAAAAATACAAAAAAAGGTGTAAAAATCATAACAAACTATGCCAGACTCACCTAAATTACTTCGGTTACTCTAAATCATCACCAACTAACCCTTACCACAACAAACTAAACCCAATAACTTTTAAATTACAAAAAAATGATACTAACTATAGCAACCTATGCCAAACTCACCTAAATTACTTCGGCTACCATAAATCATCACCAACAAACCCTTACCACAACAAACTAAACCCAATCACTTTTAAATTACAAAAAAATGCTACTAACCATATCAAACTATGCCAAACTCACCTAAATTACTTCGGCTATCAAAAATCACCCCCAACTGCGCTTTACAGCAACAAACTAAGCCCAATCACTTTAAAATTACAAAAAAATGCTAAAAATGATTACAAACTATACCAGAATCACCTAAATTACTTCGGCTACCGTAAATCACCCCCAACTATCCCTTACCACAACAAACCAAACCATATCATCTTAAAATTACAAAAAAAGTTGTACAAATCATAACAAACTAAGCCAGACTCACCGAAATTACTTCGGCTACTCTAAATCATCTACATATATAAAGCGAAGTGTTCTCACTGACACACTCATCTACACATCTACACATTCACTGATTCATAATCAACCCAAAGCCCAAACCGTGAAGGCTGGTAACTTGAAATTTTAGACACGGGTGTTTCATGTGCCGAAACGAAGAGATAAGAAGGGATTTTGCGAAATTCGGCCCGGTTCCTTTGTATTTAAATAAAAACCGGATAAAAACCGGTTAAAATAAACAAGAAATGATCGGCTCGCGGAGACCGTGTTTTTTTTTTGTTAGAAGCACGTGTCTAGCCAAAACAACTTCGACGTCGGGCGACCGGTTTACATTAGGCTGAACTTAGACGGACCACTCCCGAACCACACGACAGCGACAAAAGCTGTTTCAACGTCGAGTTTCTGCTTTCCTGATCATACTTTTGCCGTACCTAGCGAGGCGCAGATATTTCAATTATAATTTTGATTTCAATTATAATGTCGATCCGTGACTCATTTACAAATTACCAAACCACTCCAAATTTAATCCGTCTACATTAAACATCCTCAAATATCTCTTACCATTGCAAACTTCGCCAAAGCAACCCCCAAAAATTCCCGAACTACGCCAAACTGACATAAATTAGATCCGTTATCTTAAATCATCCCTTACCACCCCTTAGCAACCCTAAGTAACTCCAATCACTTTAAAATAAAACAAAATGCCATAAACCATAGCAAACTGTGCCAAACTCACCCAAATTACTTCGGCTACCATAAATCACCCCCAACTACCCCTTACCACCCCAAACTAAGCCAAATCACTTTAAAATTACAAAAATGCTACAAACCATAACAAACTATGTCAAACTCACTTAAATTACTTCGGCTACCATAAATCACCCCCAACTACCCCTTACCACCAGAAAATAAGCCCAATCACTTTAAAATTAGAAAAAATGCTACAAACCATAGCAAAACTATGCCAAACTCACCCAAATTACTACGTCTATCATAAATCAGCCCCAACTACCCCTTACCACCCTAAACTAAGCCCAATCACTTTAAAATTACTAAAAATGCTACAAACCATAGCAAACTATGTCAAACTCACCTAAATTACTTCGGCTACCATAAATCACCCCCAACTACCACTTACCACCCCAAACTAAGCCAAATTACTTTAAAATTACAAAAAATGCTACAAACCATGGCAAAACTATGCCAAACTCACCCACATTATTTCGGCTATCATAAATCACCTCGAAATACCCCTTACCACCCCAAACTAAGCGCAATCACTTTAAAATCACAAAAAATGCTACAAACCATAGCAAACTATGTCAAACTCACCTAAATTACTTCGGCTACCATAAATCACCCCCAACTACCCCTTACCACCTCAAACTAAGCCAAATCAGTTTAAAATTACAAAAAATGCTACAAATCATAGCAAAACTATGCCAAACTCACCCACATTACTTCGGCTATCATAAATCACCCCCAACTACCCTTTACCACCCCAAACTAAGCCCAATCACTTTAAAATTACAAACAATGCTACAAATCATAGCAAACTATTCAAACTCACTTAAATTACTTCGGCTACCATAAATCACCCCCAACTACCCCTTACCACCCCAAAGTAAGCCAAATCACTTTAAAATTACAAAAAAGTGCTACAAACCATAGCAAACTATGTCAAACTCACCTACATTACTTCGGCTACCATAAATCACCCCCAACTACCCCTTTCCTCCCCAAACTAGGCCAAACCATTTTATAATTACAAAAAAAAGCTACAAACCATAGCAAAACTATGCCAAACTCACCCAAATTACTTCGGCTATCATAAATCAGCCCCAACTACCCCTTTACACCCCAAACTAAGCCCAATCACTTTAAAATTACAAAAATCCTACATACCATAGCAAACTATGTCAAACTCACTTAAATTACTTCGGCTACCAGAAATCACCCCCAACTACCCCTTACCACCCCGAACTAAGACCCATCACTTTAAAATTAGAAAAAATTCTACAAACCATAGCAAAACTATGCCAAACTCACCTAACTTACTTCAACTACCATAAATCACCCCCAACTACCACCCCAAACTAAGCCCAATCACTTTAAAATTAGAAAAAATGCTACAAACCATAGCAAAACTATGCCAAACGCACCCAAATTACTTCGGCTACCGTAAATCAACCCCAACTACCCCTTACCACCCCAAACTAAGCCCAATCACTTTAAAATTACAAAAAATGCTACAAACCATAACAAACTATGCCAAATTCACCCAAATTACTTCGGCTACCATAAATCACCCCCAAATACCCCTTACAACCCAAACTAAACCCACTAATTAAGTCATAAAATTCCTTACTATTAAGCAAAGTCTTCATTAATTGTTCCTCTATTGCAATCGTTGACAAGTTGTTTAAGCGAGATTTGCAAGTACAAATTCGACTAAATGTTTTAATTCTTTTTAAGATGGAAAAAACGTATTGTTGCAGAGTTTGTAGGCCAAAAATCATAAAATATTAAGAAATATCTGCATCTAAAATATATTGTTTCGACTAATAGACGTTATTCTCAATATTAAATATGCTGATAAAAATTTTGATTCTCTTCCACCTTCCAATAAATAATTATTCCAGTTGAGATGCAAACATAAACTTATGTTCTGAATTGCAACACGCTCACAGGGCAAGCTATATCTTCTTAACATGCGTGCATTTACATCGCAAATAATAAGGACTTTTTTTCCATTGTATAAAGAGCTCTATGGTTTTTAATTTTAAAGCGGTATAAGCGCTAGATTTTCGTTAAAATATCTAAAAATTCATAATTTTGCAATTGAATTGCAGAACTAATTTTGTGTTGGATAGTCTATTATATAAGGCGAAGTGTCCTCACTGACACACTCATTCACTCATTCATCTACACACTGATTCATAATCAACCCACAGCCCAAACCGTGAGGGCTGGAGACTTGAAATTTTAGACACGGGTGTATCATGTGCCGAAACTGAACACTAAGAAGGGATTTTGCAAAATTCGGCCCGGTTCCTTTGTAATTCAATAAAAACCGGCTAAAATAAACAAAAAATGATCGGATCGCGGAGACAGTGTTTATGTTAGAAGCACGTATCTAGCCAAAACAACTTCGACGACGGGCGACCGGTTTACATTAAAAGCACTTATTTAACCTAAACAATTTCAACGTCGAGTTTCTGCTTTCGTGATCATACTTTTGCCGTACCTAGCGAGGCCGCAGATATTTCAATTATAATTTTGATTTCAATTATAATGTCGATCCGTGACTCAATTAAAAATTACCAAATAACTCCAAATTTAATCCGTCAACATTAAACATCCTCAAATATCTCTTACCACTGCAAACTTTACCAAATCAACCCCAAAAAATTCCCGAACTATGCCTAAACTGACATAAACTAGATCCGTTATTTTAAATCATCCCTTACCATCCCTTAGCAACCCCAAGTAACTCCAATCACTTTAAAATAAAACAAAATGACACAAATCATGGCAGATTATGTCGAACTCACACATATTATTTCGTCTATCACCCCCAACTACCCCGTACCACCCCAAAATAAGCCCAATCACTTTAAAATTACAAAAAAAATCTACAAACCGTAGCAAACTATGCCAAACTCCCCTAAATTACTTCGGCTATCATGAATCACCCCCAACTACCCCTTACCACCCAAAACACAGCCCAATCACTTTAAAATTACAAAAAATGCTACAAACCATACCAAACTATGCCAAACTCACTTAAATTACTTCGGCTATCATAAATCACCCCCAACTACCCCTTACCACCCCTAACTCATCCCAATCACTTTAAAATTACAAAAAATGCTACAAACCATATCAAACTATCCCTAACTCACCTAAATTAATTCGGCTACCATAAATCACCCCGAACTACCCCTTACAACCCCAAAATAAGCCCAATCACTTTAAAATGACAAAAAATGTTACAAACCATACCAAACTATGTCAAACTCACTTAAATTACTTCGGCTACCATAGATCACCCCCAACTAGCCCTTACCAACCACAAACTAAACCCAATCACTTTAAAATTACAAAAAATGCTACAAACCATAGCAAACTATGCCTAACTCACCTAAATTACTTCGGCTAACATAAATCACCCCCAACTACCCCTTACCACCCCTAACTCATCCCAATCACTTTAAAATTACAAAAAATGCTACAAACCATAGCAAACTATGCCTAACTCACCTAAATTACTTCGGCTAACATAAATCACCCCCCACAACCTCTTACTACCCCAAAATAAGCCCAATCACTTTAAAATTACAAAAAAATGTTACAAACCATAGCAAACTATGCCTAACTCACCTAAATTACTTCGGCTACCATAAATCACCCCCAACTACCTCTTACCCCCCAAAATAAGCCCAATCACTTTAAAATGACAAAAAATGTTACAAACCATACCAAACTATGTCAAACTCACTTAAATTACTTCGGCTACCATAAATCACCCCCAACTAGCCCTTACCAACCACAAACTAAACCCAATCACTTTAAAATTACAAAAAATGCTACAAACCATAGCAAACTATGCCTAACTCACCTAAATTACTTCGGCTAACATTAATCACCTTCAAAAACCCCTTACTACCCCAAAATAAGCCCAATCACTTTAAAATTACAAAAAATGCTACAAACCATAGCAAACTATGCCAAACTCACTTAAATTACTTCGGCTATCATAAATCACCCCCAACTACCCCTTACCACCCCTAACTCATCCCAATCACTTTAAAATTACAAAAAATGCTACAAACCATAGCAAACTATGCCTAACTCACCTAAATTACTTCGGCTAACATAAATCACCCTCAACAACCCCTTACTACCCCAAAATAAGCCCAATCACTTTAAAATTACAAAAAAATGCTACAAACCATAGCAAACTATGCCTAACTCACCTAAATTACTTCGGCTACCATAAATCACCCCCAACTACCCCTTACCACCCCAAAATAAGTCCAATCACTTTAAAATTACAAAAAATGTTACAAGCCATATCAAACTATCCCTAACTCACCTAAATTACTTCGGCTACCATAAATCACCCCGAACTACCCCTTACAACCCCAAAATAAGCCCAATCACTTTAATATGACAAAAAATGTTACAAACCATACCAAACTATGTCAAACTCACTTAAATTACTTCGGCTACCATAAATAACCCCCAACTACCCCTTACCAACCACAAACTAGACCCAATCACTTTAAAATTACAAAAAATGCTGCAAATCATAGCAAACTATGCCAAACTCACTTAAATTACTTCGGCTATCATAAATCACCCCCAACTACCCCTTACCACCCCTAACTCATCCCAATCACTTTAAAATTACAAAAAATGCTACAAACCATAGCAAACTATGCCTAACTCACATAAATTACTTCGGCTAACATAAATCACCCCCAACAACCCCTTACTACTCCAAAATAAGCCCAATCACTTTAAAATTACAAAAAAATGCTACAAACCATAGCAAACTATGCCCAACTCACCTAAATTACTTCGGCTACCATAAATCACCCCCAACTACCCCTTACCACCCCAAAATAAGCCCAATCACTTTAAAATGACAAAAAATGTTACAAACCATACCAAACTATGTCAAACTCACTTAAATTACTTCGGCTACCATAAATCACCCCCAACTACCCCTTACCAACCACAAACTAAACCCAATCATTTTAAAATTACAAAAAATGCTGCAAACCATAGCAAACTATGCCAAACTCACTTAAATTACTTCGGCTATCATAAATCACCCCCAACTACCCCTTACCACTCCAAAATTAGCTCAATCACTTTAAAATTACAAAAAATGCTACAAACCATAGCAAACTATCTCAAACTCACCTGAAATACTTCGGTTACCATAAATCACCCCCAACTACCCCTTACCACCCCAAACTAAGCCCAATCACTTTAAAATTACAAAAAATGCTACAAACCATAGCAAACTATTTCAAAGTCACCTAGATTACTTCGGCTACCATAAATCACCCCCAACTACCCCTTACCACCCGAAAATAAACCCAATCACTTTAAAATTACAAAAAATGTTACAAACCATAGCAAACTATGTCAAACTCACTTAAATTACTTCGGCTACCCTAAATCACCCCCAACTACCCCTTACCACCCCAAAATAAGCTCAATCGCTTTAAAATTACAAAAAATGCTACAAACCATGTCAAACTCACCTAAATGACTTCGGCTACCATAAATCACCCCCAACTACCCCTTACTACCCCAAAATAAGCCCAATCACTTTAAAATTAGAAAAAATGCTACAAACCATAGCAAACTATGCCAAACTCACCTAAATTACTTCGGCTACCATAAATCACCCCCAACTACCCCTTACCACCCCAAAATAAGCCCAATTAATTTAAAATTACAAAAACTATACAAACCATAGCAAACTATGTCAAACTCACCTAAATTACTTCGGCTACCATAAATCGCCCCAACTACCCCTTACCGCCCCAAAATTAGCCTAATCACTTTAAAATTACAAAAAATGCTACAAAACATAGCAAGCTATGCCAAACTCACTTAAATTACTTCGGCTACCATAAATTAATAATCATTTTCAATCAAAATCTTCTATTTGGTTGTCATTTATAAATTCCTTATCGTATTAAATCATAAAATATTAATAAATATCTGCACATAAAATATATTGTTTCGACTAATAGACGTTATTCTGAATATTAAATATGCTGATACCTATTTTGATTCTCTTCCACCTTCGAATAAATATTTGTTCCAGTTGAGATGCAAACATAAAGGTATTTCTGAATTGCAACACGCTGACGGGGCAAGCCCTACCTTTTCAACATTCGTGCATTTGTATAAATAGCTCTATGGTTTTTAACTTTAAAGAGGTATAAAGGCGGTATGAGCGCTAGATTTTCGTAAAAATATCTAAAAAATTCGAAATTCTGCAGTTGAATTACAGAACTATTTTTGTGTTCGATAGTAAATTTATATTTGGAGTGGTACTGCCAACCCTGCCACACCTGACGAGCCCCCTGCTGACTACTCTCCTTCCAGGGAAACTTTATAAATCAACGGCAAAATAATTTAGGGCGCCTGAATGTGAAAATATCACTGTGTAATAAGTTCAGACTGACATGGAACACTTGAAATTTCGATATTTGTTTGTAATTCGTCACAGGTCCATGAAGGAATGCATGTTAATGTAAACAAGCGTTAGTTTGTTGGAGAGACCGAATAAGATTTTTAACATTCCCGTCAAAATATTTATTTACTTTAGAATGTTAATTTTTTAAATTCATTTCGTGAAAATTATGACGGGCCATACGAGTACACCAGTGCGAGTATTATTTGGTACATACAAATTAACCTCTTTTGTTATCCAAATTGTTTTATTACGCACTAGGCACGTGCACCTAATATAATTGATAAAATTGCTACTTCAGCGTCTGGAACGCTGGTATCAACGTCGCCAAGGTCGAGGCGACGCATCGGTATTCGAAGTTCTATCGCTATTAAATAAATTATTTTAATATACTATTCCCGATTTGTTCTTGCCGTTAACCAAAACTCTCCCCAATCGATTTTCGAAAAATTTCCAGCGTCGGACCGGACTTCACTTATTTTCGTACGCTAATTTTTACGTTCAGTTAATGATAGTGGTGTATTTGTTCTTCACCAAACCTGCTCCGGCCGAAATCCGAAATTTTCACTGACATCATACGCTTAACTATTGTATGCTTATAAACGATTTATTTACACTATTTATTTTACGTACATTACGTTCATTAGTGCTCTGCATTATCTATAACTAAGATGGAGCAGTTTGAAAATCTAATAGTAAGCGGAGAACAAATACCACCACGTATAATTCCCGTGAAAAGTGATGGAAATAGTCTTTCTTACTATCTTTCCTATTGCATTTTTAATACCGGAAATAGAGCTCAAGAGCGAAGAATAACTTCGACTTTTTTTATACATAATTCCTAAATACTTTTTTACTACGTTTTTATGGTGTAAAATTTTGTATTTATATATTTCAACATTGAATTTAACGTTGTCAGAGAACTAAATGGGAATAATTTGGAATAATTTAGCTTCTATGTCAACTCTCCTTCTCTTGAAACTTTTGAAAACAACGACAAAATTCTTTAGGGCGCCTGGATTTGAAAATATAACTCTGTGTAATAAGTTCAGACTGACTAGAGTGAAAAGAAAGGAGCTTGCACCCAGAAACGAAATTAAATGGAACACTTGAAGTTGCAATATTTGTTTGTAATTCGTCACAAGTCCATGAGGGAATGCGTGTTAATGTAAACAAATGTGAGTTTATTGGAGAGGCCGAATAAGATTTTTACATTATTGAAGCAGCTGGAGCCTGCCACGTCAAGGGCAAGGTCACAAACGTGAAAAGGCGATGCTCGATTTAGTTTGATTGAGTATCTATGCAGAAATTCGAACATACCAAGCGTTGGATAAGCTTTTCTTATCGTTTCTTATCTGGTTCAACGTGTGGAGCAGTACTCGATCGCGGTGTTTAATTTTAACACAACTGCAATTGTGAAAATTGCTGCTCCAGCGTCGGAAACTGTTCGCAAAGTCGCCAAATCCGATGAGACGACGCATCAGTGTTCGAAGGTCTACCGCTATCAAATAAAGTATTTTAATTTAACATTTGATCCTCGCGTTAACCAAATCTGCCCCCAATCAATTTTCGAAAAATTATCAGCATCGGACCGGACTCTACTTATATTTGTACGCTAATTTTTACGTTTAGTTAATGACTAGCTGAATGTACCCGGCGTTGCCCGGACGTAGATTAAATAAACGCAGTGTTGACAAAAGTGGTGTATTTGTGATGTAGACTAATCGACATTATAATACAATTAAACAGGAATGCTCTACTTTTCCAATCACAAAATAAACAAATTTGCTGAAATTAACCTGCATTGCCAGGACCGGGTACTTCAATATGATTTGGAAAATGACGATAATTTCGTTTCTGGGTGCAAGCTCCTTTTTTTTTCACTCTTTTTCACTCTTCAAGAGAAGGAGAGTTGACAGAGAAGCTGAACTATTCCAAATTATTCCCATTTAGTTCTCTAACAACGTTAAAGAATGTCGTCGAAGAATGTTGAAATATATAAATAAATAATTTCACACCATAAAAACGATGTATTTGGTGTAGTTTCGGATGATAAGGTTTTTTTTGGGGATCGTTTTGAATGGTTATTGATAGTTGGCGGGGTTTAGCTTTGGCGGATTAAACGAAACTTTTGGTAATTTTAATGCGATTGGGTTTAGTTTGGCTTGGTAAGAAGTGGTTGGGGTGATATAGCGGAAGTCGAAGTAATTTATGCGGGTTTAGCGTAGTTTGCTTGTAATTCGTAATTTTTTTACATTTTAGGTTGATGTGGGGTAGTTTGGAATGGCAAGTGTATGATTTTTGAGAGTAGTTTGGAATGGTACATTATGTTTAGGGGTGTTTAACGTATTCAGGTAAAATATACAGAAAATTTGGTAATTTTAAAATGAACAATTATAGTGCGAACCTCTTGAGCTCTATTTTCGGTAATAAAATGCAATAGGAAAGATAGTAAAAAAGACTATTTCCATCACTTTTCAGAGGAATTATACGTGGTGGTATTTGTACCCCGCTTACTATTCCTCCATCTTAGTTATAAATAATGCAGAACAATAATGAACACAATGTACATAAAATAAATAGTGTAAATCGTGTATAAGCACACATTACTTATGATGTCAGTGAAATCCGGTAAAACTGCAAATTTCGGATTTTGGCCGGAGCAGGTTTGGTGAAGATCAAATACACCACTATCATTAAATGAACGTAAAAATTAGCGTACGGTATATAAGTGGAGTCCGGTACGACGATGGTAATTTTTCGAAAATCGATTGGGGAGATATTTACTTAACGTCAAGAACAAATCGGGAATATTATATTAAAAAAATTTATTTAATAGCGATAGAACTTCGAATACTGATTCGTCGCCTCGACCTTGGCGACGTTGAGTACCAGCGTTCCAGACGCTGAAGCAGCAATTTTAACAATTATATTAGGTGCACGTGCCTAGTGCGTATTAAAAGAATTTGGATTACCAAATAATACTCGCGCAGGTGTACTCGACTGGCCCGTCATAATTTGCACAAAATGAATTAACATACTAAAGTAAATAAATATTTTGACGGGAATGTGGTGGGTGTAAAAATCTTATTCGGCCTCTCCGACAAACTAACACTTGTTTACATTAACATGCATGCCTTCATGGACCTGTGACGAATTACAAACAAATATCTAAATTTCAAGTGTTCCATTTGATTTCGTTTCTGGATGCAAGCGGTTTTTTTCACTCTTGTCAGTCTGAACTTATTACATAGTGATATTTTCACATCCAGGTGCCCTAAATTTATTTTGCCGCTGATTTCAAAAATGTTTCTGGAAGGAAAGTAGTCAGTAGTGGGGCTCGTCAGGGGTGGCAGGGTTGGCAGTGCCACTCCAAGTATAAATTTACTATCGAACACAAAATTAGTTCTGTAATTCAGTTGCAGAATTATGAATTTTTCAGATATTTTCACGAAAATTTAGCGCTTACACCGCCGCTGGTATGAATGTCAGTGATATCTGGTACATACAACGGTGAAAATTTCGGGGCAAATTTGGTGAAAAACAAATACACCACTATCATTAACTAAACGTAAAAATTAGCGTACAAATATAAGTGGAGTCCGGTCCGATGCTGATAATTTTTCGAAAATTGATTGGGGGCAGATTTGGTTAACGCGAGGATGAAATGTTAAATTAAAATACTTTATTTGATAGCGGTAGACCTTCGAACACTGATGCGTCGCCTCATCGAATTTGGCGACTTTGCAAACAGTTTCCGACGCTGGAGCAGCAATTTTCACAATTGTAGTTGTGTTAAAATTAAACACCGCGATCGAGTACTGCTCCACACGCTGAACCAGCAATTCTCGAATTCTAAGAAACGATAAGAAAGGCTTATCATCCAACGCTTGGTATGTGCGAATTTCTGCATAGACACTCAATCAAACTAAATCGAGCATCGCCTTTTCACGTTTCTGACCTTGCCCTTGACGTGGCAGGCTCCAGCTGCTTCAATAATGTAAAAATCTTATTCGGCCTCTCCAATAAACTCACATTTGTTTACATTAACACGCATTCCCTCATGGACTTGTGACGAATTACAAACAAATATTTCAACTTCAAGTGTTCCATTTAATTTCGTTTCTGGGCGCAAGCTCCTTTCTTTTCACTCTAGTCAGTCTAAACTTATTACACAGAGTTATATTTTCAAATCCAGGCGTCCTAAAGAATTTTGTCATTGTTTTCAAAAGTTTCTAAATTATTCCAAATTATTCCCATTTAGTTCTCTGACAACGTTAAAGACAATGTTGAAATATATAAGGAAGTATTTAGGAATTATGTATAAAAAAGTCGAAGTTATTCTTCGCTCTTGAGCTCTATTTCCGGTATTAAAAATGCAATAGGAAAGATAGTAAGAAAGACTATTTCCATCACTTTTCACGGGAATTATACGTGGTGGTATTTGTTCTCCGCTTACTATTAGATTTTCAAACTGCTCCATCTTAGTTATAAATAATGCAGAACAATAATGAACGCAATGTACGTAAAATAAATAGTGTAAATAAATCGTGTCTAAGCATACAATACTTAAGCGTATGATGTCAGTGAAAATTTCGGATTTCGGCCGGAGCAGGTTTGGTGAAGAACAAATACACCACTATCATTAACTGAACGTAAAAATTAGCGTACGAAAATAAGTGAAGTCCGGTCCGACGCTGGAAATTTTTCGAAAATCGATTGGGGAGAGTTTTGGTTAACGGCAAGAACAAATCGGGAATATTATATTAAAATAATTTATTTAATAGCGACAGAACTTTGAATACCGATGCGTCGCCTCGACCTTGGCGACGTTGAGTACCACCGATCCAGACGCTGAAGCAGCAATTTTCACAATTATATGAGGTGCACGTGCCTAGTGCGTATAAAAACAATTCGGATAACAAAAGAGATTAATTTGTATGCACCAAATAATACTCGCACAGGTGTACTCGTATGGCCCGTCATAATTTTCACAAAATCAATTTAAGAAATTAACATTCTAAAGTAAATAAATATTTTGACAGGAATGTTAAAAATCTTATTCGGTCTCTCCGACACACTAACACTTGTTTACATTAACATGCATTCCTTCATGGACCTGTGTCGAATTACAAACAAATATCGAAATTTCAAGTGTTCCATGTCAGTCTGAACTTATTACACAGTGATATTTTCACATTCAGGCGTCCTAAATTATTTTGACGTTGATTTATAAAGTTTCCCTGGAAGGAGAGTAGTCAGCAGGTGCCTCGTCATGGGTGGCAGGGTTGGCAGTGCCACTCCAAGTATAAATTTACTATCGAACACAAAGATAGTTCTGATTCAATTGAAGAATTTCGAATTTTTCAGATATTTTTACGAAACTCTAGCGCTTACACCGCCTTTATACCTCTTTAAAGTTAAAAACCATAGAGCTGTTTATACAAATGCACGCATGTTGAAAAGGTAGGGCTTGCCCCGTCAGCGTGTTGCAATTCAGAAATACGTTTATGTTTGCATCTCAACTGGAACAAATATTTATTGGAAGGTGGAAGAGAATCAAAATAGGTATCAGAATATTTAATATTCAGAATAACGACTATTAGTCGGAACAATATATTTTATGTGCAGATATTTATTAATATTTTATGATTTAATACGATAAGGCATTTATAAATAACACAACCAAATAGAAGATTTTGATTGAAAACGATTATTAATTTATGGTAGCCGAAGAAATTTAAGTGAGTTTGGCATAGCTTGCTATGTTTTGTAGCATTTTTGTAATTTTAAAGTGATTAGGCTAATTTTGGGGTGGTAAGGGGTAGTTGGGGGTGATTTATGGTAGCCGAAGTAATTTAAGTGAGTTAGGCATAGTTTGCTATGGTTTGTAGCATTTTTTATAATTTTAAAGTGATTGGGCTTATTTTGGGGTAGTAAGGGGTAGTTGGGGGTGATTTATGTTAGCCGAAGTAATTTAGGTGAGTTAGGCATAGTTTGCTATGGTTTGTAGCATTTTTTATAATTTTAAAGTGATTGGGCTTATTTTGGGGTAGTAAGGGGTAGTTGGGGGTGATTTATGTTAGGGGAAGTAATTTAGGTGAGTTAGGCATAGTTTGCTATGGTTTGTAGCATTTTTTGTAATTTTAAAGTGATTGGGATGAGTTAGGGGTGGTAAAGGGTAGTTGGGGGTGATTTATGATAGCCGAAGTAATTTAAGTGAGTTTGGCATAGTTTGGTATGGTTTGTAGAATTTTTTGTAATTTTAAAGTGATTGGGCTTAGTTTGGGGTGGTAAGGGGTAGTTGGGGGTGATTTATGGTAGCCGAAGTAATTTAGGTGAGTTTGGCATAGTTTGCTATGGTTTGTAGCATTTTTTGTAATTTTAAAGTGATTGGGCTTAGTTTGGGGTGGTAAGGGGTAGTTGGGGGTGATTTATGGTAGCCGAAGTAATTTAGGTGAGTTAGGCATACTTTGCTATGATTTGTTGAATATTTTGTAATTTTAAAGTGATTGGTCTTATTTTGGGGTTGTAAGGGGTAGTTCGGGGTGATTTATGGTAGCCGAAGTAATTTAGGGGAGTTTGGCATAGTTTGCTACGGTTTGTAGAATTTTTTTGTAATTTTAAAGTGGTTGAGCCTATTTTGGGGTGGTAAGGGGTAGTTGGGGGTGATTTATAGAAGCCAAAGTAATTTAAGTGAGTTTGGCATAGTTTGCTATGGTTTGTAGCATTTTTTGTAATTTTAAAGTGATTGGGTTTAGTTTGTGGTTGGTAAGGGGTAGTTGGGGGTGATTTATGGTAGCCGCAGTAATTTAAGTGAGTTTGGCATAGTTTGCTATGGTTTGTAGCATTTTTTTGTAATTTTAAAGTGATTGGGCTTATTTTGGGGTAGTAAGGGGTTGTTGGGGGTGATTTATGGAAGTCAAAGTAATTTAGGTGAGTTAGGCATAGTTTGCTATGGTTTGTAGCATTATTTATAATTTTAAAGTGATTGGGCTTATTTTGGGGTAGTAAGGGGTAGTTGGGGGTGATTTATGTTAGCCGAAGTAATTTAGGTGAGTTAGGCATAGTTTGCTATGGTTTGTAGCATTTTTTGTAATTTTAAAGTGATTGGGATGAGTTAGGGGTGGTAAGGGGTAGTTGGGGGTGATTTATGATAGCCGAAGTAATTTAAGTGAGTTTGGCATAGTTTGGTATGGTTTGTAGAATTTTTTGTAATTTTAAAGTGATTGGGCTTAGTTTGGGGTGGTAAGGGGTAGTTGGGGGTGATTTATGGTAGCCGAAGTAATTTAGGTGAGTTTGGCATAGTTTGCTATGGTTTGTAGCATTTTTTGTAATTTTAAAGTGATTGGGCTTAGTTTGGGGTGGTAAGGGGTAGTTGGGGGTGATTTATGGTAGCCGAAGTAATTTAGGTGAGTTAGGCATAGTTTGCTATGATTTGTTGAATATTTTGTAATTTTAAAGTGATTGGGTTTATTTTGGGGTTGTAAGGGGTAGTTCGGGGTGATTTATGTTAGCCGAAGTAATTTAGGGGAGTTTGGCATAGTTTGCTACGGTTTGTAGAATTTTTTTGTAATTTTAAAGTGATTGAGCCTATTTTGGGGTGGTAAGGGGTAGTTGGGGGTGATTTATGGAAGTCAAAGTAATTTAGATGAGTTTGGCATAGTTTGATATGGCTTGTAACATTTTTTGTAATTTTAAAGTGATTGGGCTTATTTTGGGGTTGTAAGGGGTAGTTGGGGGTGATTTATGGTAGCCGAAGTAATTTAGGTGAGTTAGGGATAGTTTGCAATGATTTGTGTCATTTTGTTTTATTTTAAAGTGATTGGAGTTGCTTGGGGTTGCTAAAGGGTGGTAAGGGATGATTTAAGATAACGGATCTAATTTATGTCAGTTTGGCTTAGTTCGGGAATTTTTTGGGGTTGATTTGGTAAAGTTTGCAGTGGTAAGAGATATTTGAGGATGTTTAATGTTGACGGATTAAATTTGGAGTGGTTTGGTAATTTTTAATTGAGTCACGGATCGACATTATAATTGAAATCAAAATTATAATTGAAATATCTGCGGCCTCGCTAGGTACGGCAAAAGTATGATCACGAAAGCAGAAACTCGACGTTGAAATTGTTTAGGTTAAATAAGTGCTTTTAATGTAAACCGGTCGCCCGTCGTCGAAGTTGTTTTGGCTAGATACGTGCTTCTAACATAAACACGGTCTCCGCGATCCGATCATTTTTTGTTTATTTTAGCCGGTTTTTATTGAATTACAAAGGAACCGGGCCGAATTTCGCAAAATCCCTTCTTAGTGTTCAGTTTCGGCACATGATACACCCGTGTCTAAAATTTCAAGTCTCCAGCCCTCACGGTTTGGGCTGTGGGTTGATTATGAATCAGTGTGTAGATGTGTAGATGAATGAGTGAATGAATGAGTGTGTCAGTGAGGACACTTCGCTTTATATATATAGATAGTAGTGTATTTGTTTTTCACCAAATTTGCCCCGAAATTTTCACCGTTGTATGTACCAGATATCACTGAAATTCATACCAGTAAGCGCTAGATTTTCGTGAAAATATCTGAAAAATTCCTAATTCTGCAACTGAATTATAGAACTAATTTTGTGTTCGATAGTAAATTTATACTTGGAGTGGCACTGCCAAACCTGCCGCCTCTGACGAGCCCCACTGCTGACTACTTTCCTTCCAGAAAAAATTTTGAAATCAGCGGCAAAATAAATTTAGGGCACCTGGATGTGAAAATATCACTGAGTAATAAGTTCAGACTAACAAGAGTGAAAAAAACCGCTTGCATCCAGAAACGAAATCAAATGGAACACTTGAAATTTAGATATTTGTTTGTAATTCGTCACAGGTCCATGAAGGCATGCATGTTAATGTAAACAAGTGTTAGTTTGTCGGAGAGGCCGAATAAGATTTTTACATCCACCACATTCCCGTCAAAATATTTATTTACTTTAGTATGTTGATTAATTTTGTGCAAATTATGAAGGGCCATACGAGTACACCTGCGCGAGTATTATTTGGTAATCCAAATTCTTTTAATACGCACTAGGCACGTGCACCTAATTTAATTGTTAAAATTGCTGCTTCAGCGTCTGGAACGCTGGTACTCAACGTCGCCAAGGTCGAGGCGACGCATCAGTATTCGAAGTTCTATCGCAATTAAATAAATTTTTTTAATATAATATTCCCGATTTGTTCTTGACGTTAAGTAAATATCTCCCCAATCGATTTTCGAAAAATTACCATCGTCGTACCGGACTCCACTTATATACCGTACGCTAATTTTTACGTTCATTTAATGATAGTGGTGTATTTGATCTTCACCAAACCTGCTCCGGCCAAAATTCGAAATTTGCAGTTTTACCGGATTTCACTGACATCATAAGTAATGTGTGCTTATACACGATTTACAATATTTATTTTATGTACATTGTGTTCATTATTGTTCTTCATTATTTATAACTAAGATGGAGGAATAGTAAGCGGGGTACAAATACCACCACGTATAATTCCCCTGAAAAGTGATGAAAATAGTCTTTTTTACTATTTTTCCTATTGCATTTTATTACCGAAAACAGAGCTCAAGAGGTTCGCACTATAATTGTTCATTTTATATTTACCAAATTTTCTGTATATTTTACCTGAATACGTTAAACACCCCTAAACATAATGTACCATTCCAAACTACCCTCAAAAATCATACACTTGCCATTCAAAACTACCCCAAATCAACCTAAAATGAAAAAAAATTACGAATTCCAAGCAAACTACTCTAAACTCGCATAAATTACTTCCACTTCCGCTATATCACCCCAACCACTTCTTACCAAGCCAAACTAAACCCAATCACATTAAAATTACCAAAAGTTTAGTTTAATCCGCCAAAGCTAAACCCCGCCTACCATCAATAACCATTCAAAACAATCCCCAAAAAAACCCTTATCATCCGAAACTACACCAAATACATCGTTTTTATGGTGTGAAATTATGTATTTATATATTTCAGCTTCTCTGTCAACTCTGTCAACAAAAGAGCTTGCACCCAGAAACGAAATTATCGTCATTTTCCAAATCATATTGAAGTACCCGGTCCTGGCAATGCAGGTTAATTTCAGCAAATTTGTTTATTTTGTGATTGGAAAAGTAGAGCATTCCTGTTTAATTGTATTATAATGTCGATTAGTCTACATCACCAATTCACCACTTTTGTCAACACTGCGTTTATTTCATCTACGTCCGGGCAACGCCGGGTACATTCAGCTAGTAAATTTATACTTGGAGTGGCACTGCCAACCCTGCCACCCCTAACGGGCCCCACTGTTAACTACTGTCCTTTCAGGGAAATTTTTGAATTAAACGGCAAAATAATTTAGGTCGCCTGGATGTGAAAATATCACTGTGTAGTAAGTTCAGACTGACGAGTGAAAAAAACCGCTTTCATACAGAAACGAAATCATATGGAACACTTGAAATTTCGAAATTTGTGTGTAATTCGTCACAGGTCCATGAAGAAATGCATGTTAATCTAAACAAGTGTTAGTTGGTCGGAGAGGCCGAATAAGATTTTTTCATCCACCACATTTCCGTCAAAATAATTATTTACTTAAGAATGTTCATTTTTCTAATTCATTTCGTGAAAATAATGACGGGCCATACGAGTACACCTTTGCGAGTATTATTTGGTATATACAAATTAATCTCTTTTGTTAGCCAAATTGTTTTAACACGCACTAGGCACGTGCACCTAATATAATTGTGAAAATTGCTGCTTCAGCGGCTGAAACGCTGGTACTCAAAGTCGCCAAGGTCGAGGCGACGCATCAGTATTAAAAGTTCTATCGCTATTAAATAAATTATTTTAATATAATATTCCCGATTTGTTCTTGCCGTTAACCAAAAATTACCACCGTCGTACCGGACCCCACTTATATTCGTACGCTAATTTTTACGTTCAGTTAATGATAGTGGTGTATTTGTTTTTCACCAAACCTGCCCCGGCTGAAATCCGAAATTTGCAGCGTTGGACCAGAATTTACTGATTTTGATACGCGTTTTACACTATTTATTTTACGTAAATAGATTGTGTTCATTATTGCATCATTTAAAACTAAGATGGAGCTGTTTGAAAATCTAGCAGATTACAAATACCACAGCGTATAATTTTCGTGAAAGCTGATGAAAATTGTCTTTTTTACTATCTGTGATAATGGTATTAAAATTTTAATACTGCAGAGGGAGCTCAAAAGGTTCTCACTTTAATTGTTCAACAAGTTGCGGCCTGATTTCAATAACATTGTGCAGCTCAAAAGGAGATATTTATGCTGAAGAGTTTGTTTATTCTTAAGATAAGTCAAAATCATCTACATACTGTTCTGCTGTGAGATAACTGTAGCAGGAGAAATGTTTCCATTGTCTTTTCAACTTTATCATAACCTTATCTGCTAATTTGTAAACTTCGATTTTCCCGAAAATTTTCTAACATTAATTTCGATTTCTTGGAATCGCTTATAGAACACCTCCAAACTGCGTCTTTGCCTAAAGAGTCTATACAAGATTTTTGATCTGATATCAACCAAGATATCCTCTTTTTCCAAATCATATACACGGTCAAGTACCCGGTCCTGGCAATGCAGGTTAATTTTAGCAAATTTGTTTATTTTGTGATTGGAAAAGTAGAGCATTCCTGTTTAATTGTATTATAATGTCGATTAGTCTACATCACCAATACACCACTTTTGTCAACACTGCGTTTATTTAATCTACGTCCGGGCAACGCCGGGTACATTCAGCTAGTCACCAACTAACCCTTACGACAACAAACTAAACCCAATCACTTTTAAATTACAAAAAAATGCTACTAACCATAGCAAACTATGCCAAACTCACCTAAATTACTTCGGCTATCAAAGATCACCCCCAACTACACTTTACAGGAACAAACTAAGCCCAAGCACTTTAAAATTACAAAAAAAAAGCTAAAAATCATAACAAACTATACCAGAATCACCTAAATTACTTCGGCTACCGTAAATCACCCCCAACTATCCCTTACCACAACAAACCAAACCATATCATCTTAAAATTTCAAAAAAAGGTGTACAAATCATAACAAACTATGCCAGACTCACCTAAATTACTTTGGATACTCTAAATCATAACCAACTAACCCTTACCACAACAAACTAAACCCAATCACATTTAAATTACAAAAAATGCTACTAACCATAGCAAACTATGCCAAACTCACCTAAATTATTTCGGCTACCATAAATCATCACCAACTAGCCCTTACCACCACAAGCTAAACCCAATCACTTTTAAATTACAAAAAAATGCTACTAACCATAGCAAACTATGCCGAACTCACCTAAATTTCTTCCGCTATCAAAAATCACCCCCAACTACACTTTACAGCAACAACCTAAGCCCAATCACTTTAAAATTACAAAAAAATGCTAAAAATCATAACAAACTATACCAGAATCACCTAAATTACTTCGGCTACCGTAAATCACTCCCAACTATACCTTACCACAACAAACCAAACCATATCATCTTAAAATTATAAAAAAAAGGTGTACAAATCATAACAAACTATGCCAGACTCACCTAAATTACTTCGGCTACTCTAAATCATCACCAACTAACCCTTACCACAACAAACTAAACACAATCACTATTAAATTACAAAAAAATGCTACTAACCATAGCAAACTATGCCAAACTCACCTAAATTACTTCGGCTACCATAAATCATCACCAACTCACCCTTACCACAACAAACTAAACCCAATCACTTTTAAATTACAATAAAATGCTACTAACCATAGCAAACTATGCCAAACTCACCTAAATCACTTCGGCTATCAAAAATCACCCCCAACTACACTTTACAGCAACAAACTAAGCCCAATCACTTTAAAATTACAAAAAAATGCTAAAAATCATAACAAACTATACCAGAATCACCTAAATTACTTCGGCTACCGTAAATCACCCCCAACTATTCCTTACCACAACAAACCAAACCATATCATCTTAAAATTTCAAAAACAGTGTACAAATCATAACAAACTATGCCAGACTCACCTAAATTACTTCGGCTTCTCTAAATCATCACCAACTAACCCTTACCACAACAAACAACTCCCAATCACTTTAAAATTACAAAAAAATGCTACTAACCATAGCAAACTATGCCAAACTCACCTAAATTACTTCGGCTACCATAAATCATCACCAACTAACCCTTACCACAACAAACTAAACCCAATCACTTTTAAATTACAAAAAAATGCTACTAACCATAGCAAACTATGCCAAACTCACCTAAATTACTTCGGCTATCAAAAATCACCCCCAACTACACTTTACAGCAACAAACTAAGCCCAATCATTTTAAAATTACAAAAAAATGCTAAAAATCATAACAAACTATACCAGAATCACCTAAAGTACTTCGGCTACCGTAAATCACCCCCAACTATCCCTTACCACAACAAACCAAACCGTATCATCTTAAAATTACAAAAAAAAGGTGTACAAATTATAACAAACTATGCCAGAATCACCTAAATTACTTCGGCTTCTCAAAATCATCACCAACTAACCCTTACCACAACAAACAACTCCCAATCACTTTAAAATTACAAAAAAATGCTACTAACCATAGCAAACTATGCCAAACTCACCTAAATTACTTCGGCTATCAAAAATCACCCCCAACTACACTTTACAGCAACAAACTAAGCCCAATCACTTTAAAATTACAAAATAATGCTAAAAATCTTAACAAACTATACCAGAATCACCTAAAGTACTTCGGCTACCGTAAATCACCCCCAACTATCCCTTACCACAACAAACCAAACCATATCATCTTAAAATTACAAAAAAAGGTGTACAAATTATAACAAACTATGCCAGACTCACCTAAATTACTTCGGCTACTCTAAATCATCTCCAAATAACCCTTACCACAACAAACTAAACCCAATCACTTTTAAATTACAAAAAAATGCTACTAACCATAGCAAACTATGCCAAACTCACCTAAATTACTTCGGCTACCATAAATCATCACCTACTAACCCTTACCACAACGAACTAAACCCAATCACTTTTAAATTACAAAAAAATGCTACTAACCATAGCAAACTATGCCAAACTCACCTAAATTACTTCGGCTATCCAAAATCACCCCCCACTACACTTTACAGCATCAAAATAAGCCCAATCACTTTAAAATTACAAAAAAATTCTAAAAATCATAACAAACTATACCATAATCACCTAAATTACTTCGGCTACCGTAAATCACCCCCAACTATCCCTTACCACAACAAACCAAACCATATCATCTTAAAATTACAAAAAACTGTGTACAAATCATAACAAATTATGCCAGACTCACCTAAATTACTTCGGCTACTCTAAATCATCGCCAACTAACCCTTACCACAACAAACTAAACCCAATCATTTTTAAATTACAAAAAAGTGCTACTAACCATAGCAAACTATGCCAAACTCACCTAAATTACTTCAGCTACCATAAATCATCACCAACTAGCCCTTACCACAACAAACTAAACCCAATCACTTTTAAATTACAAAAAAATGCTACTAACCATAGCAAACTATGCCAAACTCACCTAAATTTCTTCGGCTATCAAAAATCACCCCCAACTACACTTTACAGCAACAAACAAAGCCCAATCACTTCAAAATTACAAAAAAATGCTAAAAATCATAACAAACTATACCAGAATCACCTAAATTACTTCGGCTACCGTAAATCACCCCCAACTATTCCTTACCACAACAAACCAAACCATATCATCTTAAAATTTCAAAAACAGTGTACAAATCATAACAAACTATGCCAGACTCACCTAAATTACTTCGGCTTCTCTAAATCATCACCAACTAACCCTTACCACAACAAACAACTCCCAATCACTTTAAAATTACAAAAAAATGCTACTAACCATAGCAAACTATGCCAAACTCACCTAAATTACTTCGGCTACCATAAATCATCACCAACTAACCCTTACCACAACAAACTAAACCCAATCACTTTTAAATTACAAAAAAATGCTACTAACCATAGCAAACTATGCCAAACTCACCTAAATTACTTCGGCTATCAAAAATCACCCCCAACTACACTTTACAGCAACAAACTAAGCCCAATCATTTTAAAATTACAAAAAAATGCTAAAAATCATAACAAACTATACCAGAATCACCTAAAGTACTTCGGCTACCGTAAATCACCCCCAACTATCCCTTACCACAACAAACCAAACCGTATCATCTTAAAATTACAAAAAAAAGGTGTACAAATTATAACAAACTATGCCAGAATCACCTAAATTACTTCGGCTTCTCAAAATCATCACCAACTAACCCTTACCACAACAAACAACTCCCAATCACTTTAAAATTACAAAAAAATGCTACTAACCATAGCAAACTATGCCAAACTCACCTAAATTACTTCGGCTACCATAAATCATCACCAACTCACCCTTACCACAACAAACTAAACCCAATCACTTTTAAATTACAATAAAATGCTACTAACCATAGCAAACTATGCCAAACTCACCTAAATTACTTCGGCTATCAAAAATCACCCCCAACTACACTTTACAGCAACAAACTAAGCCCAATCACTTTAAAATTACAAAATAATGCTAAAAATCTTAACAAACTATACCAGAATCACCTAAAGTACTTCGGCTACCGTAAATCACCCCCAACTATCCCTTACCACAACAAACCAAACCATATCAACTTAAAATTACAAAAAAAGGTGTACAAATCATAACAAACTATGCCAGACTCACCTAAATTACTTCGGCTACTCTAAATCATCACCAACTAACCCTTACCACAACAAACTAAACCCAATCACTTTTAAATTACAAAAAAATGCTACTAACCATAGCAAACTATGCCAAACTCACCTAAATTACTTCGGCTATCAAAAATCACCCCCAATTACACTTTACAGCAACAAACTAAGCCCAATCACTTTAAAATAACAAAAAAATGCTAAAAATCATAACAAACTATACCAGAATCACCTAAAGTACTTCGGCTACCGTTAATCACCCCCAACTATCCCTTACCACAACAAACCAAACCATATCATCTTAAAATTACAAAAAAAAGGTGTACAAATTATAACAAACTATGCCAGACTCACCTAAATTACTTCGGCTACTTTAAATCATCACCAACTAACCCTTTCCACAACAAACTAAACCCAATCACTTTTAAATTACAAAAAAATGCTACTAACCATAGCAAACTATGCCAAACTCACCTAAATTACTTCGGCTATCAAAAATCACCCCCAATTACACTTTACAGCAACAAACTAAGCCCAATCACTTTAAAATAACAAAAAAATGCTAAAAATCATAACAAACTATACCAGAATCACCTAAATTACTTCGGCTACCGTAAATCACCCCCAACTATCCCTTACCACAACAAACCAAACCATATCATCTTAAAATTACAAAAAAAGGTGTACAAATCATAACAAACTATGCCAGACTCACCTAAATTACTTCGGCTACTCTAAATCATCACCAACTAACCCTTACCACAACAAACTAAACGCAATCAATTTTAATTACAAAAAAATGCTACTAACCATAGCAAACTATGCCAAACTCACCTAAATTACTTCGGCTACCATAAATCATCACCTACTAACCCTTATCACAACAAACTAAACCCAATCACTTTTAAATTACAAAAAAATGCTACTAACCATAGCAAACTATGCCAAACTCACCTAAATTACTTCGGCTATCAAAAATCACCCCCAGCTACACTTTACAGCAACAAACTAAGCCCAATCATTTTAAAATTACAAAAAAATGCTAAAAATCATAACAAACTATACCAGAATCACCTAAATTACTTCGGCTACCGTAAATCACCCCCAACTATCCCTTACCACAACAAACCAAACCATATCATCCTAAAATTACAAAAAAAGGTGTACAAATCATAACGAACTATGCCAGACTCAACTAAATTACTTCGGCTACTCTAAATCATCACCAATTAACCCTTACCACAACAAACTAAACCCAATCACTTTTAAATTACAAAAAAATGCTACTAACCATAGAAAACTATGCCAAACTCACCTAAATTCCTTCGGCTACCATAAATCATCACCAACTAACCCTTACCACAACAAACTAAACCCAATCACTTTTAAATTACAAAAAAATGCTACTAACCATAGCAAACTATGCCTAACTCACCTAAATTATTTCGGCTACCATAAATCACCCCCAATTACCCCCTACCACACCAAAATAAGCCCAATCACTTTAAAATTACAAAAAATTCTACAAACCATAGCAAACTATGCCAAACTCCCCTAAATTACTTCGGCTACCATAAATCACCCCCAACTACCCTTTACAATCCCTAAATAAGACCAATCACATACAATTACAAAAAATGCTACAAATCATAGCAAACTATGCCTAACTCACCTAAATTACTTCGGCTACCATAAATCACCCCCAACTACTCCTTACAACCCCAAAATAAGCCCAATCACTTTAAAATAACAAAAAATGTTATAAGCCATATCAAACTATGCCAAACTCATCTAAATTATTTCGGCTTCCATAAATCACCCCGAACTACCCCTTACAACCCCAAAATAAGCCCAATCACTTTAAAATTACAAAAAATGTTATAAGCCATATCAAACTATGCCAAACTCATCTAAATTACTTCGGCTTCCATAAATCACCCCAAACTACCTCTTACAACCCCAAAATAAGCCCAATCACTTTAAAATTACAAAAAATGCTACAAACCATAGCAAACTATTCCAAACTCACCTAAATTACTTCGGCTACCATAAATCACCCCCGACTACCCCTTACCACCCCAAAATAAGCCCAATCACTTTAAAATTACAAAAAATGCTACAAACCATAGCAAGCTATGCCAAACTCACTTAAATTACTTCGGCTACCATAAATCACCCCCAACTACCCCTTACCAACCACAAACTAAACCCAATCACTTTAAAATTACAAAAAATGCTACAAACCATACCAAACTACGTCGAACTCACTTAAATTACTTCGGCTACCATAAATCACCCTCAATTACCCCTTACAAACCACAAACTAAACCCAATCACTTTAAAATTACAAAAAATGCTACAAACCATAGCAAACTATTCCAAACTCACCTAAATTACTTCGGCTACCATAAATCACCCCCCACTACCCCTTACCACCCCAAAATAAGCCCAATCACTTTAAAATTACAAAAAATGCTACAAACCATAGCAAACTATTCCAAACTCACTTGAATTACTTCGGCTACCATAAATCACCCCCAACTACCCTTTACCACCCCAAACTAAGCCCAATCACTTTAAAATTACAAAAAATGCTACAAACCATAGCAAACTATTCCAAACTCACCTAAATTACTTCGGCTACCATAAATCACCCCCCACTACCCCTTACCTACCCAAAATAAGCCCAATCACTTTAAAATTACAAAAAATGTTACATACCATAGCAAACTATGTCAAACTCACTTATATTACTTCGGCTACAATAAATCACCCCCAACTACCCCTTACCACCCCAAACTAAGCCCAATCACTTTAAAATTACAAAAAATGCTACAAACCATAGCAAACTATTCCAAACTCACCTAAATTGCTTCGGCTACCATAAATCACCCCGAACTACCCCTTACAACCCCAAAATAAGCCCAATCACTTTAAGGACGGCGTCTCACAGTTGCGTACCTCCGTTCCCACTCACCCGCTCGCCCGTCAAAACATAAGCACTGTAAAAAATGGTAATCTCAAAAACTACGCCACGGATCAGAAAATGATGAATGGTAATCTAATCTGGAAACCCCATTCGTTATAATAGGAACTTTTGAAGCTGATTAAAGCAACCAATCAAAAGATATTGCTAAGTTAAAAAAAGGTAGAAACTTGTCATCAACCTGTACAGTTTAATTTAACTTATTTTTGCTACATAATTTCCTATTATACCCGCAGTAACATTATGTTCCAAATGAGACCAAAATTATTCCTCTACGACTTGTCGTTTTCAAGATTACCATTTTTTAAGAAATAATCCTGGCTGGCTCTTCATCTGCCCCTACATGAAAGCGGTCAAATAGAAACCGGTAAAAATCGGTAAGATTTTAGTTCAGCTATTGTGGTAACGATGTCGCTGACATAGTATCAATATTGAAAGTTAAAGATCGGATATAGTTATTTTTTGAGAGTAATGGCAGTACCCAGCGGTAAAATTCGCGGTGTTTTTAGATCAAACAAAATTGAGCGGCAGACCGTCGCGATGCATAAGAGCGCGCATATAGAACAATGCCTTTAGCAAACGTCGCGATTTTTTCCGTCGGGCGGGAGACGACAAAAACGCGTGCAGAAAATCGGTTTAATGTATGAAACTCACGTCGTGTGCTTGTTAATAATCTATCGGAATTTTGTGTTTTTCTATTGGTGTTCTTATTTTTTTCTGCGGTCGGGCTGTAGCTGTTGTCTTTAACAACAATGTTTTTTACTATAAGGTCAATTTCAAACAAAAAAAAATTGTACTTTGATAAGTATGAGTTGAATTTAACTAATTTCGGGGTGTTAATTACAATATGTAATTTATGAAAAATTTAGTGCTGTTAACCTGTGCTAATAGGAAATCATTGTTTTTAAATAAGAATGAATAAATTTATTAATTCATGGATTTGTCATTATTATCTAATATCTACTAAAAACCAATTTAAAAAATTACAAAATTATGACCCCGGCTTTTATGAAAATCACCAGCCCTGCGGCTAACACGTTTACTACTTTTCTGTACGACTCTCTGGGTGGAGGACGCAGGTAAAGAGATGCCTTTCATTCAAGTTATTTCAATTTGTGGAAATACATGAATGGTATGAAATTCATACCTGCTAAAATAAAATGTAGGTTCTGGTTCAGTGCGTATTTATGAACATTTACTAAACTAATCTAAACAAACACGCCCTTTGTTGATCATTAAAAAAATCACAACTGCAACATGGTTGGCAAAAACTGAATTTTCAGGAAAAGCAAAAAACAGTCACCGATAAGTATTCTTTTTACAGAACATTATTATTATATTATACAAATAACTACAAAAAATACAAAATACGTACAAATAACTATGGCGTGAGCTGTTTTTGGCTGAAAAAAAAAAAGTTTTTTAATCTGCGTCCTAAAAATTAAAAAATATACTGGGTATTCAATTCAGAAACATAGGTAGGAAGAATTTCCAGTTATACAAAAAATGAAAAAAAATAAAGAAATTCGTGATTTACAACCATATATGTACTTTTGTACCAAAGTTGAAAATTGAGTTTTTAGATAACAAAGTTAGTTGTTAATTTTTTTGACTAGTGCTGTTTTTGAAAAACCCATGAATTTAGTACAACTAATTTCGAAGTATGTAGACTTTCGTGGCCGGCTTCATTAGCGGTTATATTTTATCGGTATGTAGATCGTGTTCCAATCGAAGTTATTCCAGTAAGTGGGGCGTAGCGAGCAAATTATGCAAAAAATATGGCTCTTAATTTAAAATAAGAAAGATGAATATTGCACAAAATCTATTATATAAAGCGAAGTGTCCTCACTGACACACTCATCTACACATCTACACATTCACTGATTCACCGACAACCCACAGCCCAAACCGTGAGGGCTGGCGACTTGAAATTTTAGACACGGGTGTATCATGTGCCGAAACTGAACACTAAGAAGGGATTTTGCGAAATTCGGCCCGGTTCCTTTGTAATTCAATAAAAACCGGCTAAAATAAACAAAAAATGATCCGATCGCGGAGACCGTGTTTATGTTAGAAGCACGTATCTAGCCAAAACAACTTCGACGACGGGCGACCGGTTTACATTAAAAGCACTTATTTAACCTAAACAATTTCAACGTCGAGTTTCTGCTTTCGTGATCATACTTTTGCCGTACCTAGCGAGGCCGCAAATATTTCAATTATAATTTTGATTTCAATTATAATGTCGATCCGTGACTCAATTAAAAATTACCAAATCACTCCAAATTTAATCCGTCAACATTAAACATCCTCAAATATCTCTTACCACTGCAAACTTTACCAAATCAACCCCAAAAAATTCCCGAACTATGCCAAACTGACATAAACTAGATCCGTTATTTTAAATCATCCCTTACCACCCCTTAGCAACCCCAAGTAACTCCAATCACTTTAAAATAAAACAAAATGACACAAATCATGGCAGATTATGTCGAACTCACACATATTATTTCGTCTACCAAAAATCACCCCCAACTACCCCTTACCACCCCAAAATAAGCCCAATCACTTTAAAATTACAAAAAAATTCTACAAACCGTAGCAAACTATGCCAAACTCCCCTAAATTACTTCGGCTATCATGAATCACCCCCAACTACCCCTTACCACCCAAAACACAGCCCAATCACTTTAAAATTATAAAAAATGTTACAAGCTATATCAAACTATGCCAAACTCATCTACATTACTTTGACTTCCATAAATCATCCCAAACTACCCCTTACCACCCCAAAATAAACCCAATCACTTTAAAATTATAAAAAATGCTACAAACCATAGCAAACTATGCCAAACTCACTTAAATTACTTCGGCTAACATAAATCACCCCCAACAACCCCTTACTACCCCAAAATAAACCCAATCACTTTAAAATTACAAAAAATGCTACAAACCATAGCAAACTATGCCAAACTCACTTAAATTACTTCGGCTATCATAAATCACCCCCAACTACCTCTTACCACCCCTAACTCATCCCAATCACTTGAAAATTACAAAAAATGCTACAAACTATAGCAAACTATGCCTAACTCACCTAAATTACTTCGGCTAACATAAATCACCCCCAACAACCCCTTACTACCCCAAAATAAGCCCAATCACTTTAAAATTACAAAAAATGCTACAAACCATAGCAAACTATGCCAAATTCACTTAAATTACTTCGGCTATCATAAATCACCCCAAACTACCCCTTACCACCCCTTACTCATCCCAATCACTTTAAAATTACAAAAAATGCTACAAACCATAGCAAACTATGCCTAACTCACCTAAATTACTTCGGCTAACATAAATCACCCCCAACAACCCCTTACTACCCCAAAATAAGCCCAATCACTTTAAAATTACAAAAAATGCTACAAACCATAGCAAACTATGCCAAACTCACTTAAATTACTGCGGCTACCATAAATCACCCCCAACTACCCCTTACCAACCACCAACTAAACCCAATCACTTTAAAATTACAAAAAATGCTACAAACTATGCCAAACTCACTTAAATTACTTCGGCTATCATAAATCACCCCCAACTACCCCTTACTACCCCAAACTCAGCCCAATCACTTTAAAATTACAAAAAATGTTACAAGCCATATCAAACTATGCCAAACTCATCTAAATTACTTTGGCTTCCATAAATCACCCCCAACTACCCCTTACCACCCCAAAATAGGCTCAATCACTTTAAAATTACAAAAAAATTCTACAAACCGTAGCAAACTATGCCAAACTCCCCTAAATTACTTCGGCTACCATAAATCACCCCGAACTACCCCTTACAACCCCAAAATAAACCCAATCACTTTAAAATTACAAAATTTTCAACAAATCATAGCAAACTATGCCTAACTCACCTAAATTACTTCGGCTACCATAAATCACCCCCAACTACCCCTTACCACCCCAAAATAAGCCCAATCACTTTAAAATTACAAAAAATGCTACAAACTATAGCAAACTATGCTAAACTCACTTAAATTACTTTGGCTTCTATAAATCACCCCCAACTACCCCTTACCACCCCAAAATAGGCTCAATCACTTTAAAATTACAAAAAAATTCTACAAACCGTAGCAAACTATGCTAAACTCCCCTAAATTACTTCGGCTACCATAAATCACCCCGAACTACCCCTTACAACCCCAAAATAAGCCCAATCACTTTAAAATTACAAAATATTCAACAAATCATAGCAAACTATCTCAAACTCACCTGAATTACTTCGGCTACCATAAATCACCCCCAACTACCCCTTACCACCCCAAACTAAGCCCAATCGCTTTAAAATTACAAAAAATGCTACAAACCATAGCAAACTATTCCAAACTCACCTAAATTACTTCGGCTACCATAAATCACCCCCAACTACCCCTTACCAACCACAAACTAAACCCAATCACTTTAAAATTACAAAAAATTCTACAAACCATAGCAAACTATTCCAAACTCACTTAAATTACTTCGGCTATCATAAATCACCCCCAACTACCCCTTACCACCCCAAAATAAGCCCTATTACTTTAAAATTACAAAAAATTATACAAACCATAGCAAACTATGTCAAAGTCACCTAAATTACTTCGGCTACCATAAATTACCCCCAACTACCCCTTACGGCCCCAAAATTAGCCCAATCACTTTAAAACTACGAAAAATGCTACAAGCCATAGCAAGCTATGCCAAACTCCCCTAAATTACTTCGGCTACCATAAATCACCCCGAACTACCCCTTACAACCCCAAAATAAGCCCAATCACTTTAAAATTACAAAATATTCAACAAATCATAGCAAACTATGCCTAACTCACCTAAATTACTTCGGCTACCATAAATCACCCCCAACTACCCCTTACGACCCCAAAATTAGACCAATCACTTTAAAATTACGAAAAATGCTACAAACCATAGCAAACTATCTCAAACTCACCTGAATTACTTCGGCTACCATAAATCACCCCCAACTACCCCTTACCACCCCAAACTAAGCCCAATCGCTTTAAAATTACAAAAAATTCTACAAACCATAGCAAACTATTCCAAACTCACCTAAATTACTTCGGCTACCATAAATCACCCCCAACTACCCCTTACCGCCCCAAAATTAGCCTAATCACTTTAAAATTACAAAAATGCTACAAAACATAGCAAGCTATGCCAAACTCACTTAAATTACTTCGGCTACCATAAATTAATAATGGTTTTCAATCAAAATCTTCTATTTGGTTGTGTTATTTATAAATGCCTTATCGTATTAAATCATAAAATATTAATAAATATCTGCACATAAAATATATTGTTCCGACTAATAGTCGTTATTCTGAATATTAAATATGCTGATACCTATTTTGATTCTCTTCCACCTTCCATAAAATATTTGTTCCAGTTTAGATGCAAACATAAACGTATTTCTGAATTGCAACACGCTAACGGGGCAAGCCCTACCTTTTCAACATGCGTGCATTTGTATAAACAGCTCTATGGTTTTTAACTTTAAAGAGGTATAAAGGCGGTGTAAGCGCTAGAGTTTCGTAAAAATATCTGAAAAATTCGAAATTCTGCAATTGAATCAGAACTATCTTTGTGTTCGATATTAAATTTATACTTGGAGTGGCACTGCCAACCCTGCCACCCCTGACGAGGCACCTGCTGACTACTCGCCTTCCAGGGAAACTTTATAAATCAACGTCAAAATAATTTAGGGCGCCTGAATGTGAAAATATCACTGTGTAATAAGTTCAGACTGACATGGAACACTTGAAATTTCGATATTTGTTTGTAATTCGTCACAGGTCCATGAAGGAATGCATGTTAATGTAAACAAATGTTAGTTTGTCGGAGAGACCGAATAAGATTTTTAACATTCCTGTCAAAATATTTATTTACTTTAGAATGTTAATTTTTTAAATTCATTTCGTGAAAATTATGACGGGCCATACGAGTACACCTGTGCGAGTATTATTTGGTACATACAAATTAATCTCTTTTTTTATCCAAATTGTTTACATACGCACTAGGCACGTGCACCTCATATAATTGTTAAAATAGCTGCTTCCGCGTCTGGAACGCTGGTACTCAACGTCGCCAAGGTCGAGGCGACGCATCAGTATTCGAAGTTCTATCGCTATTAAATAAATTTTTTTAATATAATATTCCCGATTTGTTCTTGACGTTAAGTAAATATCTCCCCAATCGATTTTCGAAAAATTACCATCGTCTTACCGGACTCCACTTCTATACCGTACGCTAATTTTTACGTTCATTTAATGATAGTGGTGTATTTGATCTTCACCAAACCTGCGCCGGCCAAAATCCGAAATTTGCAGTTTTACCGGATTTCACTGACATCATAAGCAATGTGTGCTTATACACGATTTACACTATTTATTTTATGTACATTGTGTTCATTATTGTTCTGCATTATTTATAACTAAGATGGAGGAATAGTAATCGGGGTACAAATACCACCACGTATAATTCCTCTGAAAAGTGATGGAAATAGTATTTTTTACTATCTTTCCTATTGCATTTTATTACCGAAAATAGAGCTCAAGAGGTTCGCACTATAGTTGTTCATTTTAAAATTACCAAATTTTCTGTATATTTTACCTGAATACGTTAAACACCCCTAAACATAATGTACCATTCGAAACTACCCTCAAAAATCATACACTTGCCATTCCAAACTACCCCACATCAACCTAAAATGTAAAAAAATTACGAATTGCAAGCAAACTACGCTAAACTCGCATAAATTACTTCGACTTCCGCTATATCACCCCAACCACTTCTTACCAAGCCAAACTAAACCCAATCACATTAAAATTACCAAAAGTTTCGTTTAATCCGCCAAAGCTAAACCCCGCCAACCATCAATAACCATTCAAAACAATCCCCAAAAAACCCTTATCATCCGAAACTACACCAAATACATCGTTTTTATGGTGTGAAATTATGTATTTATATATTTCAACATTCTTCGACGACATTCTTTAACGTTGTTAGAGAACTAAATGGGAATAATTTGGAATAATTCAGCTTCTCTGTCAACTCTCCTTCTCTTGAAGAGTGAAAAAGAGTGAAAAAAAAGGAGCTTGCACCCAGAAACGAAATTATCGTCATTTTCCAAATCATATTGAAGTACCCGGTCCTGGCAATGCAGGTTAATTTCAGCAAATTTGTTTATTTTGTGATTGGAGAAGTAGAGCATTCCTGTTTAATTGTATTATAATGTCGATTAGTCTACATCACAAATACACCACTTTTGTCAACACTGCGTTTATTTAATCTACGTCCGGGCAACGCCGGGTACATTCAGCTAGTATACCATGAAATTTAGAAAAATTCAAAAATGATGGGCTTGTGGTAAATTGGAAGCCATTTAATATGGTTTTTAATTTATTGAAATCGGAATTTTACAGCGATTGCAGCTTTTTAAAAATCATCTTGTGCACGAATCTTTATAATTCGAATTCGAACTGTATATAATGAATTACCTGGAACAGAATATTACTCGGATTCTGAAACTGATAAGGAGGAACAAGCTTCTTTTCAAATCTATCAGAAGGAATCCTTTCTTAGAAATAAGCCGTTTTCTTCATCGCACAGACAATAAAAATCCTGATTTACATGACAAGACAAGACCAATCTATAGGAAGAACTAATTAAATGGCCGAAAGCATTTCTGAGTACTGTACAGCTGTAAAAAGAAAGAAATTGCGGTGGTGTTTATTTACATGGACTCCTGGCGTTTTACCTATACCTGTGTCTTTATTCCGACACAAGAGCCGCTGGTTTTATCAACAAAGATTGGGACATTATCTGTACCCATCGTTTGCAGTTCCGGAAACTGCGTGTTGAATGAACATGCAAGTCTGTGCTGTAACTCGCTAATATTGAAAAAAAAAAAATTTATAATACTTATCTTGACAGTTACGAATAATCTACAGCTGTCCCACCCAAAAATTGACAAATACCTTCTATACCTAAAACTACCCGTTTTTTGGATAATTCAATTTCTATGTTTATCTAAACCGACGAATCAATTTATGCTAATTTTTGATTCCGAAATTGAACATCAATAGAAAATAAGGATAAATGTGGCGATTTATATGATTTATTTGCTCGCTTTCGAATACTGCAGATCATAAAAATGCAAATATCTCAAAAGGTACAGGACAGTAGGTAAGTAGTCGTCATCAAACTTTAGACTTTTAAATTTATTTATCATTAAAATATTATTGATACAAAATATTGCCGTTCTTTTTTTTTTACAACGATGTTGCAGCTGTGATTTTTTAAAATGGTAAGCAAAAACGCCATGTGTGTTTAAATCAGTTCAGTAATTGTTTATAAATACGTACTGAAGCAGAATCAACATTTTTATTTTGAGGCGGTATGAATTTCATTCATATCGTTCTTGAATGGAAGGTATTTCTTTACCTGCGTCTTCCACCCGTAGAGTCGCACAAGAAAGTAGTAAACGTTGTAGCCGCAGGGCTGATGATTTTCAGATGAGCCGTAGGAGGGGTCATGTGTATGTATGTATGTATGAACATATGGGTGAGGCAAGTTTCATGTACATTTTCAAAATATAATTTTCTAATTAAACAAAAAATTTACAAAATTCAGAAATGATTTTTATACTTGGGAGCATAAGTTATAACGGCGCAAATTTGATTTAGAATTAGGCCCTAAGTCATCATTGACGATGAGTCTGATTAGCCGAAAAGCGAAAGGAAACCGAGAACTCGTCATATTATTTTTTCTATTTTCAATGATTCCAAATAGTAGTTTTGGCGTTTTAAATTGATCGTGAATGATTTTCGATTATGTTGGGTTTCGACCAAAGTGTATTTCAAGTCTCTCCGCCTATGAGTCTGATTACGCAATTGTTTCGTGGTAAGTGCAGACTCGGATCTCTAGTTCGACATGACAGAAATCTGTTTACTGTTTAAAGACGTTTCACCTCTACTCGGTAGAGAACGCTTTCACTGGTCAAATAAAAATTGAATTTAAAGAGATTGCAGATGCAAGTGCCATCTAGCGGTCAAAAATCAGTAGAGTTTGTGAGACGCCGCTCTTAAAATGACAAAAAATGTTACAAACCATACCAAACTATGTCAAACTCACTTAAATTACTTCGGCTACCATAAATCACCCCCAACTACCCCTTACCAACCACAAACTAAACCCAATCACTTTAAAATTACAAAAAATGCTGCAAACCATAGCAAACTATGCCAAAGTCACTTAAATTACTTCGGCTATCATAAATCACCCCCAACTACCCCTTACCACTCCAAAATTAGCTCAATCACTTTAAAATTACAAAAAATGCTACAAACCATAGCAAACTATCTCAAACTCACCTGAAATACTTCGGCTACCATAAATCACCCCCAATTACCCCTTACCTCCCCGAACTAAACCCAATCACTTTAAAATTACAAAAAATGCTACAAACCATAGCAAACTATCTCAAACTCACCTGAAATACTTCGGCTACCATAAATCACCCCCAACTACCCCTTACCACCCCAAACTAAGCCCAATCATTTTAAAATTACAAAAAATGCTACAAACCATAGCAAACTATTCCAAAGTCACCTAGATTACTTCGGCTACCATAAATCACCCCCAACTACCCCTTACCACCCGAAAATAAGCCCAATCACTTTAAAATTACAAAAAATGTTACAAACCATAGCAAACTATGTCAAACTCACTTAAATTACTTTGGCTACCATAAATCACCCCCAACTACCCCTTACCACCCCAAAATAAGCTCAATCGCTTTAAAATTACAAAAAATGCTACAAACCATGTCAAACTCACCTAAATGACTTCGGCTACCATATATAACCCCCAACTACCCCTTACCACCCCAAACTAAGCCCAATCACTTTAAAATTAGAAAAAATGCTACAAACCATAGCAAACTATTTCAAACTCACCTGAAATACTTCGGCTACCATAAATCACCCCCAACTACCCCTTACCGCCCCAAACTAAGCCCAATCACTTTAAAATTACAAAAATTATACAAACCATAGCAAACTATGTCAAACTCACCTAAATTACTTCGGCTACCATAAATCGCCCCAACTACCCCTTACCGCCCCAAAATTTGCCTAATCACTTTAAAATTACAAAAAATGCTACAAAACATAGCAAGCTATGCCAAACTCACTTAAATTACTTCGGCTACCATAAATTAATAATCATTTTCAATCAAAATCTTCTATTTGGTTGTCATTTATAAATTCCTTATCGTATTAAATCATAAACATATTAATAAATATCTGCACATAAAATATATTGTTTCGACTAATAGACGTTATTCTGAATATTAAATATGCTAGCATAATAGGCTGATACCTATTTTGATTCTCTTCCACCTTCCAATAAATATTTGTTCCAGTTGAGATGCAAACATAAAGGTATTTCTGAATTGCAACACGCTGACGGGGCAAGCCCTACCTTTTCAACATGCGTGCATTTGTATAAATAGCTCTATGGTTTTTAACTTTAAAGAGGTATAAAGGCGGTGTGAGCGCTAGATTATCGTAAAAATATCTAAAAAATTCGAAATTCTGCAGTTGAATTACAGAACTATTTTTGTGTTCGATAGTAAATTTATATTTGGAGTGGCACTGCCAACCCTGCCACACCTGACGAGCCCCCTGCTGACTACTCTCCTTCTAGGGAAACTTTATAAATCAACGGCAAAATAATTTAGGGCGCCTGAATGTGAAAATATCACTGTGAAATAAGTTCAGACTGACATGGAACACTTGAAATTTCGATATTTGTTTGTAATTCGTCACAGGTCCATGAAGGAATGCATGTTAATGTAAACAAGTGTTAGTTTGTTGGAGAGACCGAATAAGATTTTTAACATTCCCGTCAAAATATTTATTTACTTTAGAATGTTAATTTTTTAAATTCATTTCGTGAAAATTATGACGGGCCATACGAGTACACCAGTGCGAGTATTATTTGGTACATACAAATTAATCTCTTTTGTTATCCAAATTGTTTTAATACGCACTAGGCACGTGCACCTAATATAATTGATAAAATTGCTACTTCGGCGTCTGGAACGCTGGTATCAACGTCGCCAAGGTCGAGGCGACGCATCGGTATTCGAAGTTCTATCGCTATTAAATAAATTATTTTAATATACTATTCCCGATTTGTTCTTGCCGTTAACCAAAACTCTCCCCAATCGATTTTCGAAAAATTTCCAGCGTCGGACCGGACTTCATTTATTTTCGTACGCTAATTTTTACCGTTTAGTTAATGATAGTGGTGTATTTGTTCTTCACCAAACCTGCTCCGGCCGAAATCCGAAATTTTCACTGACATCATACGCTTAAGTATTGTATGCTTAGACACGATTTATTTACACTATTTATTTTACGTACATTGCGTTCATTATTGTTCTGCATTATTTATAAGATGGAGCAGTTTGAAAATCTAATAGTAAGCGGAGAACAAATACCACCACGTATAATTCCCGTGCAAAGTGATGGAAATAGTCTTTCTTACTATCTTTCCTATTGCATTTTTAATACCGGAAATAGAGCTCAAGAGCGAAGAATAACTTCGACTTTTTTTATACATAATTCCTAAATACTTTTTTACTACGTTTTTATGGTGTAAAATTTTGTATTTATATATTTCAACATTGTCTTTAACGTTGTCAGAGAACTAAATGGGAATAATTTGGAATAATATAGCTTCTATGTCAACTCTCCTTCTCTTGAAACTTTTGAAAACAACGACAAAATTCTTTAGGGCGCCTGGATTTGAAAATATAACTGTGTAATAAGTTCAGAGTGACTAGAGTGAAAAGAAAGGAGCTTGCACCCAGAAACGAAATTAAATGGAACACTTGAAGTTGCAATATTTGTTTGTAATTCGTCACAAGTCCATGAGGGAATGCGTGTTAATGTAAACAAATGTGAGTTTATTGGAGAGGCCGAATAAGATTTTTACATTATTGAAGCAGCTGGAGCCTGCCACGTCAAGGGCAAGGTCACAAACGTGAAAAGGCGATGCTCGATTTAGTTTGATTGAGTATCTATGCAGAAATTCGCACATACCAAGCGTTGAATAAGCTTTTCTTATCGTTTCTTAGAATTCGAGAATTGCTGGTTCAGCGTGTGGAGCAGTACTCGATCGCGGTGTTTAATTTTAACACAACTACAATTGTGAAAATTGCTGCTCCAGCGTCGGAAACTGTTCGCAAAGTCGCCAAATTCGATGAGGCGACGCATCGGTGTTCGAAGGTCTACCGCTATCAAATAAAATATTTTAATTTAATATTTGATCCTCGCGTTAACCAAATCTGCCCCCAATCAATTTTCGAAAAATTATCAGCATCGGACCGGACTCTACTTATATTTGTACGCTAATTTTTACGTTTAGTTAATGATAGTGGTGTATTTGTTTTTCACCAAATTTGCCCCGAAATTTTCACCGTTGTATGTACCAGATATCACTGAAATTCATACCAGTGGCGGTGTAAGCGCTAGATTTTCGTGAAAATATCTGAAAAATTCATAATTCTGCAACTGAATTACAGAACTAATTTTGTGTTCGATAGTAAATTTATACTTGGAGTGGCACTGCCAACCCGGCCGCCTCTGACGAGCCCCACTGCTGACTACTTTCCTTCCAGAAAAATTTTTGAAATTAGCGGCAAAATAAATTTAGGGCACCTGGATGTGAAAATATCACTGTGTAATAAGTTCAGACTAACAAGAGTGAAAAAAACCTCTTGCATCCAGAAACGAAATCAAATGGAACACTTGAAATTTAGATATTTGTTTGTAATTCGTCACAGGTCCATGAAAGCATGCATGTTAATGTAAACAAGTGTTAGTTTGTCGGAGAGGCCGAATAAGATTTTTACATCCACCACATTCCCGTCAAAATATTTATTTATTTTAGTATGTTGATTCATTTTGTGCAAATTATGACGGGCCATACGAGTACACCTGCGCGAGTATTATTTGGTAATCCAAATTCTTTTAATACGCACTAGGCACGTGCACCTAATATAATTGTTAAAATTGCTGCTTCAGCGTCTGGAACGCTGGTACTCAACGTCGCCAAGGTCGAGGCGACGCATCAGTATTCGAAGTTCTATCGCTATTAAATAATTTTTTTTAATATAATATTCCCGATTTGTTCTTGACGTTAAGTAAATATCTCCGCAATCGATTTTCGAAAAATTACCATCGTCGTACCGGACTCCACTTATATACCGTACGCTAATTTTTACGTTCATTTAATGATAGTGGTGTATTTAATCTTCACCAAACCTGCTCCGGCCAAAATTCGAAATTTGCAGTTTTACCGGATTTCACTGACATCATAAGTAATGTGTGCTTATACACGATTTACACTATTTATTTTATATACATTGTGTTCATTATTGTTCTGCATTATTTATAACTAAGATGGAGGAATAGTAAGCGGGGTACAAATACCACCACGTATAATTCCCCTGAAAAGTGATGGAAATAGTCTTTTTTACTATCTTTCCTATTGCATTTTATTACCGAAAACAGAGCTCAAGAGGTTCGCACTATAATTGTTCATTTTGTAATTACCAAATTTTCTGTATATTTTACCTGAATACGTTAAACACCCCTAAACATAATGTACCATTCCAAACTACCCTCAAAAATCATACACTTGCCTTTCAAAACTACCCCAGATCAACCTAAAATGTAAAAAAATTACGAATTCCAAGCAAACTACGCTAAACTCGCATAAATTACTTCCACTTCCGCTATATCACCCCAACCACTTCTTACCAAGCCAAACTAAACCCAATTACATTAAAATTACCAAAAGTTTAGTTTAATCCGCCAAAGCTAAACCCCGCCAACCATCAATAACCATTCAAAACAATCCCCAAAAAACCCCTTATCATCCGAAACTACACCAAATACATCGTTTTTATGGTGTGAAATTATGTATTTATATATTTCAGCTTCTCTGTCAACTCTGTCAACAAAGGAGCTTGCACCCAGAAACGAAATTATCGTCATTTTCCAAATCATATTGAAGTACCCGGTCCTGGCAATGCAGGTTAATTTCAGCAAATTTGTTTATTTTGTGATTGGAAAAGTAGAGCATTCCTGTTTAATTGTATTATAATGTCGATTAGTCTACATCACCAATTCACCACTTTTGTCAACACTGCGTTTATTTAATCTACGTCCGGGCAACGCCGGGTACATTCAGCTAGGTTCAAATAAAGGTGTACAAATTATAAAAAGCTATGCCAGACTCACCTAAATTATTTCGGCTACTCTAAATCATCACCAACTAACCCTTACCACAACAAACTAAACCCAATCACTTTTAAATTACAAAAAAATGCTACTAACCATAGCAAACTATGCCAAACTCACCTAAATTACTTCGTCTATCAAAAATCACCCCCAAATACACTTTACAGCAACAAACTAACCCAATCACTTTAAAATTACAAAAAAATGCTTAAAAATCATAACAAACTATACCAGAATCACCTAAATTACTTCGGCTACCATAAATCATCACCAACTAAACCTTACCACAACAAACTAAACCCAATCACTTTTAAATTACAAAAAAATGCTTAAAAATCATAACAAACTATACCAGAATCACCTAAATTACTTCGGCTACCATAAATCATCACCAACTAAACCTTACCACAACAAACTAAACCCAATCACTTTTAAATTACAAAAAAATTCTACTAATTATAGCAAACTATGCCAAACTCACCTAAATTACTTCGTCTATCAAAAATCACCCACAAATACACTTTACAGCAACAAACTAAACCCAATCACTTTTAAATTACAAAAAAATGCTACTAACCATAGCCAACTAAGCCAAACTCACCTAAATTACTTCGGCTACCATAAATCATCACCAAATAACCCTTACCACAACAAACTAAACCCAATCACTTTTAAATTACAAAAAAATGCTACTAACCATAGCAAACTATGCCAAACTCACCTAAATTACTTCGGCTACAATAAATCATCACCAACTAACCCTTACCACAACAAACTAAACCCAATCACTTTTAAATTACAAAAAAATTCTACTAACCATAGCAAACTATGCCAAACTCACCTAAATTACTACGGCTATCAAAAATCACCCCCAACTACACTTTACAGCAACAAACAAAGCCCAATCACTTTAAAATTACAAAAAAAAAGCAAAAAATTATAACAAACTATACCAGAATCACCTAAATTAATTCGGCTACCGTAAATCACCCCCAACTATCCCTTACCACAACAAACCAAACCATATCATCTTAAAATTACAAAAAAAAGTGTACAAATCATAACAAACTATGCCAGACTCACCTAAATTAGTTCGGCTACTCTAAATCATCACCAACTAACCCTTACCACAACAAACTAAACCCAATCACTTTTAGATTACAAAAAAATGCTACTAACCATAGCAAACTATGCCAAACTCACCTAAATTACTTCGGCTATCAAAAATCACTCCCAACTACACTTTACAGCAACAACTAAAGCCCAATCACTTTAAAATTACAAAAAAAAGCTAAAAATCATAACAAACTATACCATAATCACCTAAATTACTTCGGCTACCGTAAATCACCCCCAACTATCCCTTACCATAACAAACCAAACCATATCATCCTAAAATTACAAAAAAATGTGTACAAATCATAACAAACTATGCCAGACTCACCTAAATTACTTCGGCTACTCTAAATCATCACCAATTAACCCTTACCACAACAAACTAAACCCAATCACTTTTAAATTACAAAAAAATGCTACTAACCATAGAAAACTATGCCAAACTCACCTAAATTACTTCGGCTACCATAAATCATCACCAACTAACCCTTACCACAACAAACTAAACCCAATCACTTTTAAATTACAAAAAAATGCTACTAACCATAGCAAACTATGCCAAACTCACCTAAATTACTTCGGCTATCAAAAATCACCCCCAACTACACTTTACAGGAACAAACTAAGCCCAATCACTTTAAAATTACAAAAAAATGCTAAAAATCATAACAAACTATACCAGAATCACCTAAATTACTTCGGCTACCGTAAATCACCACCAACTATCCCTTACCACAACAAACCAAACCATATCATCTTAAAATTACAAATAAAGGTCTACAAATTATAAAAAGCTATGCCAGACTCACCTAAATTATTTCGGCTACTCTAAATCATCACCAACTAACCCTTACCACAACAAACTAAACCCAATCACTTTTAAATTACAAAAAAATTCTACTAACCATAGCAAACTACGCCCAACTTACCTAAATTACTTCGGCTACCATAAATCAGCACCAATTAACCCTTACCACAACAAACTAAACCCAATCACTTTTTAATTACAAAAAAATGCTACTAACCATAGCACACTATGCCAAACTCACCTAAATTACTTCGGCTACCGTAAATCACCCTTAACTATCCCTTACCACAACAAACCAAACCATATCATCTTAAAATTACAAAAAAAGGTGTACAAATCATAACAAACTATGCCAAACTCACCTAAATTACTTCGGCTACTCTAAATCATCACCAACTAACCCTTACCACAACAAACTAAACCCAATCTCATTTAAATTACAAAAAAATGCTACTAACCATAGCAAACTATGCCAAACTCACCTAAATTACTTCGGCTACCATAAATCATCACCAACTAACCCTTACCACAACAAACTAAACCCAATCACTTTTAAATTACAAAAAAATGCTACTAACCATATCAAACTATGCCAAACCCACCTAAATTACTTCGGCTATCAAAAATCACCCCCAACTACACTTTACAGCAACAAACTAAGCCCAAGCACTTTAAAATTGCAAAAAAATGCTAAAAATCATAACAAACTATACCAGAATTATCTAAATTACTTCGGCTACCGTAAATCACCCCCAACTGTCCCTTACCACAAAAAACCAAACCATATCGTCTTAAAATTACAAAAAAGGTGTACAAATCATAACAAACTATGCCAGACTCACCTAAATTACTTCGGCTACTCTAAATCATCACCAACTAACCCTTACCACAACAAACTAAACCCAATCACTTTTAAATTACAAAAAAATGCTACTAACCATAGCAAACTAGGCCAAACTCACCTAAATTACTTCGGCTACCATAAATCATCACCAACTAACCCTTACTACAACAAACTAAGCCCAATCACTTTTAAATTACAAAAAAATGCTACTAACCATAGCAAACTATGCCAAACTCACCTAAATTACTTCGGCTATCAAAAATCACCCCCAACTACACTTTACAGCAACAAACTAAGCCCAATCACTTTAAAATTACAAAAAAATGTTAAAAATCATAACAAACTATACCAGAATCACCTAAATTACTTCGGCTACCGTAAATCACCCCCAACTATCCCTTACCACAACAAACCAAACCATATCATCTTAAAATTACAAAAAAAGTTGTACAAATCATAACAAACTATGCCAGACTCACCTAAATTACTTCGGCTACTCTAAATCATCACTAACTAACCCTTACCACAACAAACTAAACCCAATCACTTTTAAATAACAAAAAAATGCTACTAACCATAGCAAACTATGCCAAATTACCTAAATTACTTCGGCTATCAAAAATCACCCCCAACTACACTTTACAGCAACAAAATAAGCCCAATCACTTTAAAATTACAAAAAAATGCTTAAAAATCATAACAAACTATACCAGAATCACCTAAATTACTTCGGCTACCGTAAATCACCCCCAACTATCCCTTACCACAACAAACCAAACCATATCATCTTAAAATTACAAAAAAAGTTGTACAAATCATATCAAACTATGCCAGACTCACCTAAATTACTTCGGCTATTCTAAATCATCACTAACTAACCCTTACCACAACAAACTAAACCCAATCACTTTTAAATAACAAAAAAATGCTACTAACCATAGCAAACTATGCCAAACTCACCTAAATTACTTCGGCTACCATAAATCATCACCAACTAACCCTTACCACAACAAACGAAACCCAATCACTTTTAAATTACAAAAAAAATGCTACTAACCATAGCAAACTATGCCAAACTTACCTAAATTACTTCGGCTATCAAAAATCACCCCCAACTACACTTTACAGCAACAAAATAAGCCCAATCACTTTAAAATTACAAAAAAATGCTAAGAATTATAAGAAACTATACCAGAATCACCTAAATTACTTCGGCTACCGTAAATCACCCCCAACTATCCCTTACCACAACATACCAAACCATATCATCTTAAAATTACAAAAAAAGGTGTACAAATCATAACAAACTATGCCAGACTCACCTAAATTACTTCGGCAACTCTAAATCACTTTTAAATTACAAAAAAATGCTACTAACCATAGCAAACTATGCCAAACTCACCTAAATTACTTCGGCTACCATAAATCATCACCAACTAACCCTTACCACAACAAACTAAACCCAATCATTTTTAAATTACAAAAAAATGCTACTAACCATAGCAAACTATGCCAAACTCACCTAAATTACTTCGTCTACCAAAAATCACCCCCAAATACACTTTACAGCAACAAACTAAGCCCAATCACTTTAAAATTACAAAAAAATGCTTAAAAATCATAACAAACTATACCAGAATCACCTAAATTACTTCGGCTACCGTAAATCACCCCCAACTTTCCCTTACCACAACAAACCAAACCATATCATCTTAAAATTACAAATAAAGGTGTACAAATCATAACAAACTATGCCAGACTCACCTAAATTATTTCGGCTACTCTAAATCATCACCAACTAACCCTGACCACAACAAACTAAACCCAATCACTTTTAAATTACAAAAAATTGCTACTAACCATAGCAAACTATGCCAAACTCACCTAAATTACTTCGGCTATCATAAATCATCACCAACTAACCCTTACCACAACAAACTAAACCCAATCACTTTTAAATTACAAAAAAATTCTACTAATTATAGCAAACTATGCCAAACTCACCTAAATTACTTCGTCTATCAAAAATCACCCCCAAATACACTTTACAGCAACAAACTAAACCCAATCACTTTTAAATTACAAAAAAATGCTACTAACCATAGCCAACTAAGCTAAACTCACCTAAATTACTTCGGCTACCATAAATCATCACCAAATAACCCTTACCACAACAAACTGAACCCAATCACTTTTAAATTACAAAAAAATGCTACTAACCATAGCAAACTATGCCAAACTCACCTAAATTACTTCGGCTACAATAAATCATCACCAACTAACCCTTACCACAACAAACTAAACCCAATCACTTTTAAATTACAAAAAAATTCTACTAACCATAGCAAACTATACCAAACTCACCTAAATTACTACGGCTATCAAAAATCACCCCCAACTACACATTACAGCAACAAACAAAGCCCAATCACTTTAAAATTACAAAAAAAAGCAAAAAATTATAACAAACTATACCAGAATCACCTAAATTAATTCGGCTACCGTAAATCACCCCCAACTATCCCTTACCACAACAAACCAAACCATATCATCTTAAAATTACAAAAAAAGTGTACAAATCATAACAAACTATGCCAGACTCACCTAAATTAGTTCGGCTACTCTAAATCATCACCAACTAACCCTTACCACAACAAACTAAACCCAATCACTTTTAGATTACAAAAAAATGCTACTAACCATAGCAAACTATGCCAAACTCACCTAAATTACTTCGGCTATTAAAAATCACTCCCAACTACACTTTACAGCAACAACTAAAGCCCAATCACTTTAAAATTACAAAAAAAAGCTAAAAATCATAACAAACTATACCAGAATCACCTAAATTACTTCGGCTACCGTAAATCACCCCCAACTATCCCTTACAACAACAAACAAAACCATATCATCTTAAAATTACAAAAAAAGGTGTACAAATCATAACAAACTATGCCAGACTCACCTAAATTACTTCGGCTACTCTAAATCATCACCAACTAACCCTTACCACAACAAACTAAACCCAATCACTTTTAAATTACAAAAAAATGCTACTAACCATAGCAAACTATGCCAAACTCACCTAAATTACTTCGGCTACCATAAATCATCACCAACTAACCCTTACCACAACAAACTATCCTGAATCTAATAGAGGCCCAAAACGAAGGCCTCAGTGCTAAGAGCTGGAGGGTGCTTAGGAGAAATCCGATAGGCCCCACACTCGAAACAACGCTCTCTGTCGACCATCAGTCGACGGAGATATTGAAAACCATGGGCTTTAAGGTAAGCTATAAGTTCGGTCAAGTTCAACTTAGGCCAAGGACCGCTGGCGCCAACAAAGCCCAAGACAAAGAGGCGAGCACCTCTATTAGCTCTGCAACCAAGCCAGCTAGCACTGGTGTTGCTAGTGAAAGGAGATTGCCCGCCTCAACGTCTGCTGCAGCCAACTCTGGAGCAAAGCCTAAAGGCAGGAAATTGCCTAAGGTAGCGCAAAAGAAAGGCTGCGGCAAAAAGAAGTAACTGCAACAATGGCAGGCAGGATAAACTTCACCCAGATAAATCTCCAACACTTAAAAGCCGCATCCAGTGTGCTTTATTGGGGGTTTGTCAGAGGGTCCGCAGACGTGGGGCTAATCCAAGAGCCATGGATAAATGGGGGAAACATAAAGGGACTTCCAACCAGATCATGTAAGGTAATAAGTGACCACCATGAACATCCAAGAGCAGCAATTCTGCTCAAAAACATATCAAATTTGTTCCGATTCCAGAGTTCATCTCCAGGGACTTAGTTGCAGTAGCTGTAGAGGTACCCACGGAAGGTGGCAAAAGGCCAATTGTAATGGCCTCTGCCTACTTCCCAGGCGACGTAAATAACTCCATTCCAGAGGAAGTTATACGCCTTATAAGCTGGTGCAAAAGGAGGAACAAACACTACATTCTGGGCTGCGACGCCCAGGGCGACAACCGGGGGAACAAAGCCACCTTCATAAATGCGATTAGGAAAGAGGTTTTAGATCTAACCCTGGCGAGTCCATTTATTGCAAATTTTATTAAAAATTGGCACGTGGCGGACGAGGCCTCCATGTCGGACTATTGCACAATCCGATTCCACATGGAGGCATCCCCCCACAGCCTCGAAACGTGCAGAGTGCCGAAGGAGACGGACTGGTGTCTCTACACGGAGCACATCAGAGCCAAAACCGACGGACTCCGTTACCAAATCGACACAAGAGAAGACCTCGATGCGGCCTCGGTGCATCTTCGCGATCTCATAGTCTCGTCCTATGAGAAAAGTTGTCCTCTGAAACAAAGAGTGACTTCGAGGAACGTTCCTTGGTGGAACAAAGAACTCGGCCGACGTAGGGCCGAAGTAAGGAAGCTATTCAATAGAGCTAAAAGTTTAGGAACGTGGATCGACTACAAAAAAGCTCTCACAGAATTCAACAAAGAATTGAGGAAGTCAAAGAGGCGCTCATGGAGTACTTTCTGCGAAGGGATCGAGCAATTGATCCCAGCAGTAAGGCTCCAAAAAGTGCTCTTAAAAGACCACTCAAACGGAATAGGCTTAATAAAAAAACCTAACGGCGAATACACCGGCAATCTAAAGGAAAGCTTAAGGGTACTTTTAGAGACCCATTTTCCTGGGTCAAAGGCGCTAACAGACATAGAGATCAGAGACGTGACTCAAGGGCCGATAACACGCCCAACCCGGCAAACCAAAAGCCTAGCAGGAAAAATGTTTACTGCTAACAAAATACAATGGGCGATCAACAGCTTCAAGCCGTTCAAATCGCCGGGCAGAGACGGAATCTTTCCTGCCCTGCTCCAAAGGGGAACAGACTACCTGATACCCAGCTTAATGAGAATATTCAAAGCTAGCTACATTCTCGGATATAAACCCGAGACCTGGAGAGAGGCTAAAGTGGTATTCATAACAAAAAGCGGTAGAAGGCCTCCTGAAGAGGCTAAATCTTACCGCCCCATAAGCCTCACTTCCTTTCTCCTCAAAACCATAGAGAAAATAATTGATAACTACATCAGAGGAGCTATCCTAAAGCAAACTCCACTTCATACTAATCAATTTGCTTATCAAGCAGGCAAATCCACAGTGGACGCCCTACATTGCCTCATCAAGGGCATTGAAAGGACGCTGATGGCTAAACAAGTAGCTCTGGGAATATTCATTGACGTAGAGGGAGCCTTCGACAATACCTCCTATGAATCCATCGAAAGAGCTGTTTTACTAAGAGGCGTCGAAACCTCAACCGTAGAATGGATAAAATCCATGCTGAGGAGCCGAGTCATAACGGCAAGCGTCGGTGGAGAGGAGACGATGGTCACCACAGTAAAAGGGTGTCCGCAAGGCGGAGTTCTATCGCCCCTACTGTGGTCGATTGTTGTCGACGATCTACTGAGCAAGCTCAATGACTCGGGAATCTATACCCAAGGTTACGCAGATGACCTGGTTGTACTCATCAGGGGCAAACACGAAGGCACGATCTCTGGCCTAGCGCAAAATGCCCTAAACATCATCTCAAGATGGTGCTCGGACGAACAGCTCAATGTTAATCCGAGCAAAACTGTTCTAGTTCCCTTTACGAAGAGAAGGAAGCTGAATTTAACAGCTCCAACTCTGCACGGGAAAAAGCTGCAGTTCTCCAGAGAGGTCAAATATCTAGGTGTAAATCTAGACGCGAAACTCAACTGGAAAACGCATGTTGACAAAACTCTTGCAAAAGGCACAGCGGCACTCTGGTGTTGCCGCAGGCTTTTTGGGAGAACTTGGGGACTCAAACCGGAGATGATCTACTGGTCATACCTGACGGTGGTAAGACCCGTGGTAACCTATGCATCCCTGCTGTGGTGGCCAAAAACTGAAGAAACAACAACGCAAAGCAAAATGCAGAAATTGCAAAGGCTTGCTTGTCTAGGCGTGACGGGCTCAATGCGCTCCACCCCTACGGCCGCCTTAGAGGCGCTGCTTGATCTTCTTCCTTTACATCTACATGTGAGGAAGGAGGCAGCACTGAGTGCCTTGAGGTCAACACAGACAAAAAATCTAAAACTAGGGGACATGGTTGGTCACTGCAGGATTATGAATCTGATAAGAGCAGAGTCCTGGAACCAACCAACGGACGTAATGCCAGCCGAACTCGACTTCGATGTTCCATTCGAAGTGGCCATTTTAGGCCGCCAATGTAGAACATTCGATACGACTCGACTTCCAAAGAACTCACTCGTCTGGTACACAGACGGGTCAAAATCGCAGCAGGGGACTGGAATAGGAGTCTATGGTCCGCAGACCAGGATCCATCAGCCCTTAGGAAGTACCCCCTCGATTCATCAGGCCGAAATATGTGCCATAGATGTTTGTGCTCGGAAATGCCTCGAAAGGCGCATAAAGGGTGCAAATATCTACATACTGTCAGACAGTCAAGCAGCCTTAAAGGCCCTGAGAGCCTACCGCTGTGTACTGAGGACTGTCTGGGAATGCAAACAATTCCTGAAGCAACTGGCGATAGGCAACAGAATCACTCTGTTGTGGATTCCAGGGCATGAGGGGATTGAAGGAAATGAAATGGCAGACGCCCTCGCCAAGAAAGGTGCGACAGCTCCATTTATTAGACCAGAACTATTCTGCGGGCTAACCAAAGCCCAGAGAATGTCCGACATCCATAAATGGGAAAAGAAACAGAAAGAATCCTACTGGAGAAATACTCCAGGCCAACGCCAGGCGAAAAAGTTCATACACTATTCGTCAAAGAAGACTAAGATTCTTCTCAAACTGGAAAAGAATGATCTGAGGCAAGTAACTGGCCTCCTGACAGGACACGGTCCAGTCAGATACCATCTCCAGAAAATGGGGAAAGCAGAAGTCGCTACATGTCGACTCTGTGGATCGGCGGTAGAAACGGCCGAACACATTCTCTGTGAGTGCAACACCATCGCTCATAATAGGTTACAATATCTGGGTGCGGCTGCACTCACGGCCGCCCAGATACGTAAATCAACTCCCACGGATCTGGCCCACTTCATCAGGGGGCTAGACTCCCTGGGATTCCAATAGGAAGCAGGGTTATTCACAATATACCAACAATGGTCGCAGTGACGAAGGGCTTCAGTAGCCAAACGACCCCCCTACAATAAAAAAAAAAAAAAAAAAAAACCCTTACCACAACAAACTAAACCCAATCACTTTTAAATTACAAAAAAATTCTACTAACCCAAGCAAACTATGCCAAACTCACCTAAATTACTTCGGCTATCAAAAATCACCCCCAACTACACTTTACAGCAACAAACTAAGCCCAATCATTGTAAATTACAAAAAAATGCTAAAAATCATAACAAACTATACCAGAATCACCTAAAGTACTTCGGCTACCGTAAATCACCCCCAACTATCCCTTACCACAACAAACCAAACCATATCATCTTAAAATTATAAAAAAAGGTGTGCATATCATAACAAACTATGCCAGACTCACCTAAATTACTTCGGCTACTCTAAATCATCACCAACTAACCCTTACCACAACAAACTAAACCCAATCACTTTTAAATTACAAAAAAATGCTACTAACCATAGCAAACTACGCCCAACTTACCTAAATTACTTCGGCTACCATAAATCAGCACCAATTAACCCTTACCACAACAAACTAAACCCAATCACTTTTTAATTACAAAAAAATGCTACTAACCATAGCAAACTATGCCAAACTCACCTAAATTACTTCGGCTATCAAAAATCATTCCCAACTTCACTTTACAGCAACAAACTAAACCCAATCACTTTAAAATTACAAAAAAATGCTAAAAATCATAACAAACTATACCAGAATCACCTAAATTACTTCGGCTACCGTAAATCACCCTTAACTATCCCTTAATACAACAAACCAAACCATATCATCTTAAAATTACAAAAAAAGGTGTACAAATCATAACAAACTATGCCAAACTCACCTAAATTACTTCGGCTACTCTAAATCATCACCAACTAACCCTTACCACAACAAACTAAACCCAATCTAATTTAAATTACAAAAAAATGCTACTAACCATAGCAAACTATGCCAAACTCACCTAAATTACTTCGGCTACCATAAATCATCACCAACTAACCCTTACCACAACAAACTAAACCCAATCACTTTTAAATTACAAAAAAATGCTACTAACCATATCAAACTATTCCAAACTCACCTAAATTACTTCGGCTATCAAAAATCACCCCCAACTACACTTTACAGCAACAAACTAAGCCCAATCACTTTAAAATTGCAAAAAAATGCTAAAAATCATAACAAACTATACCAGAATCACCTAAATTACTTCGGCTACCGTAAATCACCCCCAACTGTCCCTTACCTCAAAAAACCAAACCATATCGTCTTAAAATTACAAAAAAGGTGTACAAATCATAACAAACTATGCCAGACTCACCTAAATTACTTCGGCTACTCTAAATCATTACCAACTAACCCTTACCACAACAAACTAAACCTAATCACTTTTAAATTACAAAAAAATGCTACTAACCATAGCAAACTATGCCAAACTCACCTAAATTACTTCGGCTACCATAAATCATCACCAACTAACCCTTACCACAACAAACTAAGCCCAATCACTTTTAAATTACAAAAAAATGCTACTAACCATAGCAAACTATGCCAAACTCACCTAAATTACTTCGGCTATCAAAAATCACCCCCAACTACACTTTACAGCAACAAACTAAGCCCAATCACTTTAAAATTACAAAAAAATGTTAAAAATCATAACAAACTATACCAGAATCACCTAAATTACTTCGGCTACCGTAAATCACCCCCAACTATCCCTTACCACAACAAACCAAACCATATCATCTTAAAATTACAAAAAAAGGTGTACAAATCATAACAAACTATGCCAGACTCACCTAAATTACTTCGGCTACTCTAAATCATCACCAACTAACCCTTACCACAACAAACTAAACCCAATCACTTTTAAATAACAAAAAAATGCTACTAACCATAGCAAACTATGCCAAACTCACCTAAATTACTTCGGCTACCATAAATCATCACCAACTAACCCTTACCATAACAAACTAAACCCAATCACTTTTAAATTACAAAAAAAATGCTACTAACCATAGCAAACTATGCCAAACTCACCTAAATTACTTCGGCTATCAAAAATCACCCCCAACTACACTTTACAGCAACAAACTAAACCCAATCACTTTAAAATTACAAAAAAATGGTAAAAATCATAACCAACTATACCAGAAACACCTAAATTACTTCGGCTGCCGTAAATCACCCCCAAATATCCCTTACCACAACAAACCAAACCATATCATCTTAAAATTACAAAAAAAGGTGTACAAATCATAACAAACTATGCCAGACTCACCTAAATTACTTCGGCTACTCTAAATCATCACCAACTAACCCTTACCACAACAAACTAAACCCAATCACTTTTAAATTACAAAAAAATGTTACTAACCATAGCAAACTACGCCCAACTTACCTAAATTACTTCGGCCACCATAAATCAGCACCAACTAACCCTTACCACAACAAACTAAACCCAATCACTTTTAAATTACAAAAAAATGCTACTAACCATAGCAAACTATGCCAAACTCACCTAAATTACATCGGCTATCAAAAATCACTCCCAACTACACTTTACAGCAACAAACTAAACCCAATCACTTTAAAATTACAAAAAAATGCTAAAAATCATAACAAACTATACCAGAATCACCTAAATTACTTCGGCTACCGTAAATCACCCTTAACTATCCCTTACCACAACAAACCAAACCATATCATCTTAAAATTACAAAAAAAGGTGTACAAATCATAACAAACTATGCCAAACTCACCTAAATTACTTCGGCTACCCCAAATCATCACCAACTAACCCTTTCCACAACAATCTAAACCCAATCACATTTAAATTACAAAAAAATGCTACTAACCATAGCAAACTATGCCAAACTCACCTAAATTACTTCGGCTACCATAAATCATCACCAACTAACCCTTACCACAACAAACTAAACCCAATCACTTTTAAATTACAAAAAAATGCTACTAACCATATCAAACTATGCCAAACTCACCTAAATTACTTCGGCTATCAAAAATCACCCCCAACTACACTTTACAGCAACAAACTAAGCCCAATCACTTTAAAATTGCAAAAAAATGCTAAAAATCATAACAAACTATACCAGAATCACCTAAATTACTTCGGCTACCGTAAATCACCCCCAACTGTCCCTTACCACAAAAAACCAAACCATATCGTCTTAAAATTACAAAAAAGGTGTACAAATCATAACAAACTATGCCAGACTCACCTAAATTACTTCGGCTACTCTAAATCATCACCAACTAACCCTTACCACAACAAACTAAACCCAATCACTTTTAAATTAGAAAAAATGCTACTAACCATAGCAAACTATGCCAAACTCACCTAAATTACTTCGGCTACCATAAATTATCACCAACTAACCCTTACCACAACAAACTAAACCCAATCACTTTTAAATTACCAAAAAATGCTACTAACCATAGCAAACTATGCCAAACTCACCTAAATTACTTCGGCTATCAAAAATAACCCCCAACTACACTTTACAGCAACAAATTAAGCCCAATCACTTTAAAATTACAAAAATATGTTAAAAATCATAACAAACTATACCAGAATCACCTAAATTACTTCGACTACCGTAAATCACCCCCAACTATCCCTTACCACAACAAACCAAACCATATTTTCTTAAAATTACAAAAAAAGGTGAACAAATCATAACAAACTATGCCAGACTCACCTAAATTACTTCGGCTACTCTAAATCATCACCAACTAACCCTTACCACAACAAACTAAACCCAATCACTTTTAAATTACAAAAAAAATGCTACTAACCATAGCAAACTATGCCAAACTCACCTAAATTACTTCGGCTATCAAAAATCACCCCCAACTACACTTTACAGCAACAAACTAAACCCAATCACTTTTAAATTACAAAAAAATGCTACTAACCATAGAAAACTATGCTAAACTCACCTAAATTACTTCGGCTACCATAAATCATCACCAACTAACCCTTACCACAACAAACTAAACCCAATCACTTTTAAATTACAAAAAAAATGCTACTAACCATAGCAAACTATGCCAAACTCACCTAAATTACTTCGGCTATCAAAAATCACCCCCAACTACACTTTACAGCAACAAACTAAACCCAATCACTTTAAAATTACAAAACCCCCGACTATCCCTTACCACAACAAACCAAACCATATCATCTTGAAATTACAAAAAAAGTTGTACAAATCATAACAAACTATGCCAGACTCACCTAAATTACTTCGGCTACTCTAAATCATCACCAACTAACCCTTACCACAACAAACTAAACCCAATCACTTTTAAATTACAAAAAAATGCTACTAACCATAGCAAACTATGCCAAACTCACCTAAATTACTTCGGCTACCATAAATCATCACCAACTAACCCTTACCACAACAAACTAAACCCAATCACTTTTAAATTAAAAAAATGCTACTAACCATAGCAAACTATGCCAAACTCACCTAAATTACTTCGGCTATCAGAAATCACCCTCAACTACACTTTACAGCAACAAACTAAGCCCAATCATTTTAAAATTACAGAAAAATGCTAAAAATCATAACAAACTATACCAGAATTACCTAAATTACTTCGGCTACCGTAAATCACCCCCAACTATCCCTTACCACAACAAACCAAACCATATCATCTTAAAATTACAAAAAAAGGTGTACAAATCATAACAAACTATGCCAGACTCACCTAAATTACTTCGGCTACTCTAAATCATCACCAACTAACCCTTACCACAACAAACTAAACCCAATCACTTTTAAATAACAAAAAAATGCTACTAACCATAGCAAACTATGCCAAACTCACCTAAATTACTTCGGCTACCATAAATCATCACCAACTAACCCTTACCATAACAAACTAAACCCAATCACTTTTAAATTACAAAAAAAATGCTACTAACCATAGCAAACTATGCCAAACTCACCTAAATTACTTCGGCTATCAAAAATCACCCCCAACTACACTTTACAGCAACAAACTAAACCCAATCACTTTAAAATTACAAAAAAATGGTAAAAATCATAACCAACTATACCAGAAACACCTAAATTACTTCGGCTGCCGTAAATCACCCCCAAATATCCCTTACCACAACAAACCAAACCATATCATCTTAAAATTACAAAAAAAGGTGTACAAATCATAACAAACTATGCCAGACTCACCTAAATTACTTCGGCTACTCTAAATCATCACCAACTAACCCTTACCACAACAAACTAAACCCAATCACTTTTAAATTACAAAAAAATGTTACTAACCATAGCAAACTACGCCCAACTTACCTAAATTACTTCGGCCACCATAAATCAGCACCAACTAACCCTTACCACAACAAACTAAACCCAATCACTTTTAAATTACAAAAAAATGCTACTAACCATAGCAAACTATGCCAAACTCACCTAAATTACATCGGCTATCAAAAATCACTCCCAACTACACTTTACAGCAACAAACTAAACCCAATCACTTTAAAATTACAAAAAAATGCTAAAAATCATAACAAACTATACCAGAATCACCTAAATTACTTCGGCTACCGTAAATCACCCTTAACTATCCCTTACCACAACAAACCAAACCATATCATCTTAAAATTACAAAAAAAGGTGTACAAATCATAACAAACTATGCCAAACTCACCTAAATTACTTCGGCTACCCTAAATCATCACCAACTAACCCTTTCCACAACAATCTAAACCCAATCACATTTAAATTACAAAAAAATGCTACTAACCATAGCAAACTATGCCAAACTCACCTAAATTACTTCGGCTACCATAAATCATCACCAACTAACCCTTACCACAACAAACTAAACCCAATCACTTTTAAATTACAAAAAAATGCTACTAACCATATCAAACTATGCCAAACTCACCTAAATTACTTCGGCTATCAAAAATCACCCCCAACTACACTTTACAGCAACAAACTAAGCCCAATCACTTTAAAATTGCAAAAAATGCTAAAAATCATAACAAACTATACCAGAATCACCTAAATTACTTCGGCTACCGTAAATCACCCCCAACTGTCCCTTACCACAAAAAACCAAACCATATCGTCTTAAAATTACAAAAAAGGTGTACAAATCATAACAAACTATGCCAGACTCACCTAAATTACTTCGGCTACTCTAAATCATCACCAACTAACCCTTACCACAACAAACTAAACCCAATCACTTTTAAATTAGAAAAAATGCTACTAACCATAGCAAACTATGCCAAACTCACCTAAATTACTTCGGCTACCATAAATCATCACCAACTAACCCTTACCACAACAAACTAAACCCAATCACTTTTAAATTACCAAAAAATGCTACTAACCATAGCAAACTATGCCAAACTCACCTAAATTACTTCGGCTATCAAAAATAACCCCCAACTACACTTTACAGCAACAAATTAAGCCCAATCACTTTAAAATTACAAAAAAATGTTAAAAATCATAACAAACTATACCAGAATCACCTAAATTACTTCGACTACCGTAAATCACCCCCAACTATCCCTTACCACAACAAACCAAACCATATCTTCTTAAAATTACAAAAAAAGGTGAACAAATCATAACAAACTATGCCAGACTCACCTAAATTACTTCGGCTACTCTAAATCATCACCAACTAACCCTTACCACAACAAACTAAACCCAATCACTTTTAAATTACAAAAAAATGCTACTAACCATAGAAAACTATGCTAAACTCACCTAAATTACTTCGGCTACCATAAATCATCACCAACTAACCCTTACCACAACAAACTAAACCCAATCACTTTTAAATTACAAAAAAAATGCTACTAACCATAGCAAACTATGCCAAACTCACCTAAATTACTTCGGCTATCAAAAATCACCCCCAACTACACTTTACAGCAACAAACTAAACCCAATCACTTTAAAATTACAAAACCCCCGACTATCCCTTACCACAACAAACCAAACCATATCATCTTGAAATTACAAAAAAAGTTGTACAAATCATAACAAACTATGCCAGACTCACCTAAATTACTTCGGCTACTCTAAATCATCACCAACTAACCCTTACCACAACAAACTAAACCCAATCACTTTTAAATTACAAAAAAATGCTACTAACCATAGCAAACTATGCCAAACTCACCTAAATTACTTCGGCTACCATAAATCATCACCAACTAACCCTTACCACAACAAACTAAACCCAATCACTTTTAAATTAAAAAAATGCTACTAACCATAGCAAACTATGCCAAACTCACCTAAATTACTTCGGCTATCAGAAATCACCCTCAACTACACTTTACAGCAACAAACTAAGCCCAATCATTTTAAAATTACAGAAAAATGCTAAAAATCATAACAAACTATACCAGAGTTACCTAAATTACTTCGGCTACCGTAAATCACCCCCAACTATCCCTTACCACAACAAACCAAACCATATCATCTTAAAATTACAAAAAAAGGTGTACAAATCATAACAAACTATGCCAGACTCACTTAAATTACTTCGGCTACTCTAAATCATCACCAACTAACCCTTACCACAACAAACTAAACCCAATCACTTTTAAATTACAAAAAAATGCTACTAACCATAGCAAACTATGCCAAACTCACCTAAATTACTTCGGCTACCATAAATCATCACCAACTAACCCTTACCACAACAAACTAAACCCAATCACTTTTAAATTACAAAAAATTTCTACTAACCATAGCAAACTATGCCAAATTCACCTAAATTATTTCGGCTATCAAAAATCACCCCCAACTACACTTTACAGCAACAAACTAAGCCCAATCACTTTAAAATTACAAAAAAATGCTAAAAATCATAACAAACTATACCAGAATCACCTAAATTACTTCGGCTACCGTAAATAACCCTCAACTATCCCTTACCACAACAAACCAAACCATATCATCTTAAAATTACAAAAAAAGGTTTACAAATCATAACAAATTATGCCAGACTCACCTAAATTACTTCGGCTACTCTAAATCATCACCAACTAACCCTTACCACAACAAACTAAACCCAATCACTTTTAAATTACAAAAAAATGCTACTAACCATAGCAAACTATGCCAAACTCACCTAAATTACTTCGGCTACCATAAATCATCACCAACTAACCCTTACCACAACAAACTAAACCCAATCACTTTTAAATTACAAAAAAAATGCTACTAACCATAGCAAACTACGCCCAACTTACCTAAATTACTTCGGCCACCATAAATCAGCACCAACTAACCCTTACCACAACAAACTAAACCCAATCACTTTTAAATTACAAAAAAATGCTACTAACCATAGCAAACTATGCCAAACTTACCTAAATTACTTCGGCTATCAAAAATCACTCCCAGCTACACTTTACAGCAACAAACTAAACCCAATCAGTTTAAAATTACAAAAAAATGCTAAAAATCATAACAAACTATACCAGAATCACCTAAATTACTTCGGCTACCGTAAATCACCCCCAACTATCCCTTACCACAACAAACCAAACCATATCGTCTTAAAATTACAAAAAAAGGTGTACAAATTATAACAAACTATGCCAGACTCACCTAAATTACTTCGGCTACCATAAATCATCACCAACTAACCCTTACCACAACAAACTAAACCCAATCACTTTTAAATTACAAAAAAATGCTAGTAACCATAGCAAACTATGCCAAACTCACCTAAATTACTTCGGCTACCATAAATCATCACCAACTAACCCTTACCACAACAAACTAAACCCAATTAATTTTAAATTACAAAAAAATGCTACTAACCATAGCAAACTATGCCAAACTCACCTAAATTTCTTCGGCTATCAAAAATCACCCCCAACTATACTTTACAGCAACAAACTAAGCCCAATCACTATAAAATTACAAAAAAATGCTAAAAATCATAACAAACTATACCAGAATCACCTAAATTACTTCGGCTACCGTAAATCACCCCCAACTATCTTTTACCACAACAAACCAAACCATATCATCTTAAAATTACAAAAAAAGGTGTACAAATCATAACAAACTATGAGAGACTCACCTAAATTACTTCGGCTACTCTAAATCATCACCAACTAACCCTTACCACAACAAACTAAACCCAATCACTTTTAAATTACAAAAAAATGCTAGAAACCATAGCAAACTATGCCAAACTCACCTAAATTACTTCGGCTACCATAAATCATCACCAACTAGCCCTTACCACAACAAACTAAACCCAATCACTTTTAAATTACAAAAAAATGCTAGTCACCATAGCAAACTATGCCAAACTCACCTAAATTACTTCGGCTACCATAAATCATCACCAACTAACCCTTACCACAACAAACTAAACCCAATCAATTTTAATTTACAAAAAAATGCTACTAACCATAGCAAACTATGCCAAACTCACCTAAATTACTTCGGCTATCAAAAATCATCCCCAACTACACTTTACAGCAACAAACTAAGCCCAATCACTTTAAAATTTAAAAAAAATGCTAAAAATCATAACAAACTATACCAGAATCACCTAAATTACTTCGGCTACCGTAAATCACCCCCAACTATCCCTTACCACAACAAACCAAACCATATCATTTTAAAATTACAAAAAAAGCTGTACAAATCATAACAAACTATGCCAGACTCACCTAAATTACTTCGGCTACTCTAAATCATCACCCACTAACCCTTACCACAACAAACTAAACCCAATCACTTTTAAATTACAAAAAAATGCTAGTAACCATAGCAAACTATGCCAAACTCACTTAAATTGCTTCGGCTACCATAAATCATCACCAACTAACCCTTACCACAACAAACTAAACCCAATCACTTTTAAATTACAAAAAAATGCTACTAACCATAGCAAACTATGCCAAACTTACCTAAATTACTTCGGCTATCAAAAATCACTCCCAGCTACACTTTACAGCAACAAACTAAACCCAATCACTTTAAAATTACAAAAAAATGCTAAAAATCATAACAAACTATACCAGAATCACCTAAATTACTTCGGCTACCGTAAATCACCCTTAACTATCCCTTACCACAACAAACCAATCCATATCATCTTAAAATTACAAAAAAAGGTGTACAAATCATAACAAACTATGCCAAACTCACCTAAATTACTTCGGCTACTCTAAATCATCACCAACTAACCCTTACCACAACAAACTAAACCCAATCACATTTAAATTACAAAAAAATGCTACTAACCATAGCAAACTATGCCAAACTCACCTAAATTACTTCGGCTACCATAAATCATCACCAACTAACTCTTACCACAACAAACTAAACCCAATCACTTTTAAATTACAAAAAAATGCTACTAACCATATCAAACTATGCCAAACTCACCTAAATTACTTCGGCTATCAAAAATCACCCCCAACTACACTTTACAGCAACAAACTAAGCCCAATCACTTTAAAATTGCAAAAAAATGCTAAAAATCATAACAAACACTACCAGAATCACCTAAATTACTTCGGCTACCGTAAATCACCCCCAACTGTCCCTTACCACAAAAAACCAAACCATATCGTCTTAAAATTACAAAAAAGGTGTACAAATCATAACAAACTATGCCAGACTCACCTAAATTACTTCGGCTACTCTAAATCATCACCAACTAACCCTTACCACAACAAACTAAACCCAATCACTTTTAAATGAAAAAAAATGCTACTAACCATAGCAAACTATGCCAAACTCACCTAAATTACTTCGGCTACCATAAATCATCACCACCTAACCCTTACCACAACAAACTAAACCCAATCACTTTTAAATTACAAAAAAATGCTACTAACCATAGCAAACTATGCCAAACTCACCTAAATTACTTCGGCTATCAAAAATAACCCCCAACTACACTTTACAGCAACAAACTAAGCCCAATCACTTTAAAATTACAAAAAAATGTTAAAAATCATAACAAACTATACCAGAATCACCTAAATTACTTCGGCTACCGTAAATCACCCCCAACTATCCCTTACCACAACAAACCAAACCATATCATCTTAAAATTACAAAAAAAGGTGAACAAATCATAACAAACTATGCCAGACTCACCTAAATTACTTCGGCTACTCTAAATCATCACCAACTAACCCTTACCACAACAAACTAAACCCAATCACTTTTAAATTACAAAAAAATGCTACTAACCATAGAAAACTATGCCAAACTGACCTAAATTACTTCGGCTACCATAAATCATCACCAACTAACCCTTACCACAACAAACTAAACCCAATCACTTTTAAATTAAAAAAATGCTACTAACCATAGCAAACTATGCCAAACTCACCTAAATTACTTCGGCTATCAAAAATCACGCTCAACTACACTTTACAGCAACAAACTAAGCCCAATCATTTTAAAATTACAGAAAAATGCTAAAAATCATAACAAACTATACCAGAATTACCTAAATTACTTCGGCTACCGTAAATCACCCCCAACTATCCCATACCAGAACAAACCAAACCATATCATCTTAAAATTACAAAAAAAGGTGTACAAATCATAACAAACTATGCCAGACTCACCTAAATTACTTCGGCTACTCTAAATCATCACCAACTAACCCTTACCACAACAAACTAAACCCTATCACTTTTAAATTACAAAAAAATGCTACTAACCATAGCAAACTATGCCAAACTCACCTAAATTACTTCGGCTACCATAAATCATCACCAACTAACCCTTACCACAACAAACTAAACCCAATCACTTTTAAATTACAAAAAATTTCTACTAACTATAGCAAACTATGCCAAATTCACCTAAATTATTTCGGCTATCAAAAATCACCCCCAACTACACTTTACAGCAACAAACTAAGCCCAATCACTTTAAAATTACAAAAAATGCTAAAAATCATAACAAACTATACCAGAATCACCTAAATTACTTCGGCTACCGTAAATAACCCCCAACTATCCCTTACCACAACAAACCAAACCATATCATCTTAAAATTACAAAAAAAGGTTTACAAATCATAACAAACTATGCCAGACTCACCTAAATTACTTCGGCTACTCTAAATCATCACCAACTAAACCTTACCACAACAAACTAAACCCAATCACTTTTAAATTACAAAAAAATGCTACTAACCATAGCAAACTATGCCAAACTCACCTAAATTACTTCGGCTATCAAAAATCACGCTCAACTACACTTTACAGCAACAAACTAAGCCCATTCATTTTAAAATTACAGAAAAATGCTAAAAATCATAACAAACTATACCAGAACTACCTAAATTACTTCGGCTACCGTAAATCACCCCCAACTATCCCATACCAGAACAAACCAAACCATATCATCTTAAAATTACAAAAAAAGGTGTACAAATCATAACAAACTATGCCAGACTCACCTAAATTACTTCGGCTACTCTAAATCATCACCAACTAACCCTTACCACAACAAACTAAACCCTATCACTTTTAAATTACAAAAAAATGCTACTGACCATAGCAAACTATGCCAAACTGACCTAAATTACTTCGGCTACCATAAATCATCACCAACTAACCCTTACCACAACAAACTAAACCCAATCACTTTTAAATTACAAAAAATTTCTACTAACTATAGCAAACTATGCCAAATTCACCTAAATTATTTCGGCTATCAAAAATCACCCCCAACTACACTTTACAGCAACAAACTAAGCCCAATCACTTTAAAATTACAAAAAAATGCTAAAAATCATAACAAACTATACCAGAATCACCTAAATTACTTCGGCTACCGTAAATAACCCCCAACTATCCCTTACCACAACAAACCAAACCATATCATCTTAAAATTACAAAAAAAGGTTTACAAATCATAACAAACTATGCCAGACTCACCTAAATTACTTCGGCTACTCTAAATCATCACCAACTAACCCTTTCCACAACAAACTAAACCCAATCACTTTTAAATTACAAAAAAATGCTACTAACCATAGCAAACTATGCCAAACTCACCTAAATTACTTCGGCTACCATAACTCATCACCAACTAACCCTTACCACAACAAACTAAACCCAATCATTTTTAAATTACAAAAAAATGCTACTAACCATAGCAAACTATGCCAAACTCACCTAAATTACTTCGGCTACCATAAATCATCACCAACTAACCCTTACCACAACAAACTAAACCCAATCACTTTTAAATTAAAAAAATGCTACTAACCATAGCAAACTATGCCAAACTTACCTAAATTACTTCGGCTATCAGAAATCACCCTCAACTACACTTTACAGCAACAAACTAAGCCCAATCATTTTAAAATTACAGAAAAATGCTAAAAATCATAACAAACTATACCAGAATTACCTAAATTACTTCGGCTACCGTAAATCACCCCCAACTATCCTTTACCACAACAAACCAAACCATATCATCTTAAAATTACAAAAAAAGGGGTACAAATCATAACAAACTATGCCAGACTCACCTAAATTACTTCGGCTACTCTAAATCATCACCAACTAACCCTTAGCACAACAAATTAACCCTATCAATTTTAAATTACAAAAAAATGCTACTAACCATAGCAAACTATGCCAAACTCACCTAAATTACTTCGGCTACCATAAATCATCACCAACTAACCCTTACCACAACAAACTAAACCCAATCACTTTTAAATTACAAAAAATTTCTACTAACCATAGCAAATTATGCCAAATTCACCTAAATTATTTCGGCTATCAAAAATCACCCCCAACTACACTTTACAGCAACAAACTAAGCCCAATCACTTTAAAATTACAAAAAAATGCTAAAAATCATAACAAACTATACCAGAATCACCTAAATTACTTCGGCTACCGTAAATAACCCTCAACTATCCCTTACCACAACAAACCAAACCATATCATCTTAAAATTACAAAAAAAGGTTTACAAATCATAAAAAATTATGCCAGACTCACCTAAATTACTTCGGCTACTCTAAATCATCACCAACCAACCCTTACCACAACAAACTAAACCCAATCACTTTTAAATTACAAAAAAATGCTACTAACCATAGCAAACTATGCCAAACTCACCTAAATTACTTCGGCTACCATAAATCATCACCAACTAACCCTTACCACAACAAACTAAACCCAATCACTTTTAAATTACAAAAAAATGCTACTAACCATAGCAAACTACGCCCAACTTACCTAAATTACTTCGGCCACCATAAATCAGCACCAACTAACCCTTACCACAACAAACTAAACCCAATCACTTTTAAATTACAAAAAAATGCTACTAACCATAGAAAACTATGCCAAACTCACCTAAATTACTTCGGCTATCAAAAATCACTCCCAGCTACACTTTACAGCAACAAACTAAACCCAATCACTTTAAAATTACAAAAAAATGCTAAAAATCATAACAAACTATACCAGAATCACCTAAATTACTTCGGCTACCGTAAATCACCCTTAACTATCCCTTACCACAACAAACCAATCCATATCATCTTAAAATTACAAAAAAAGGTGTACAAATCATAACAAACTATGCCAAACTCACCTAAATTACTTCGGCTACTCTAAATCATCACCAACTAACCCTTACCACAACAAACTAAACCCAATCACATTTAAATTACAAAAAAATGCTACTAACCATAGCAAACTATGCCAAACTCACCTAAATTAGTTCGGCTACCATAAATCATCACCAACTAACTCTTACCACAACAAACTAAACCCAATCACTTTTAAATTACAAAAAAATGCTACTAACCATATCAAACTATGCCAAACTCACCTAAATTACTTCGGCTATCAAAAATCACCCCCAACTACACTTTACAGCAACAAACTAAGCCCAATCACTTTAAAATTGCAAAAAAATGCTAAAAATCATAACAAACTATACCAGAATCACCTAAATTACTTCGGCTACCGTAAATCACCCCCAACTGTCCCCTACCACAAAAAACCAAACCATATCGTCTTACAATTACAAAAAAGGTGTACAAATCATAACAAACTATGCCAGACTCACCTAAATTAGTTCGGCTACCATAAATCATCACCAACTAACTCTTACCACAACAAACTAAACCCAATCACTTTTAAATTACAAAAAAATGCTACTAACCATATCAAACTATGCCAAACTCACCTAAATTACTTCGGCTATCAAAAATCACCCCCAACTACACTTTACAGCAACAAACTAAGCCCAATCACTTTAAAATTGCAAGAAAATGCTAAAAATCATAACAAACTATACCAGAATCACCTAAATTACTTCGGCTACCGTAAATCACCCCCAACTGTCCCCTACCACAAAAAACCAAACCATATCATCTTAAAATTACAAAAAAAGGTGAACAAACCATAGCAAACTATGCCAAACTCACCTAAATTAGTTCGGCTACCATAAATCATCACCAACTAACTCTTACCACAACAAACTAAACCCAATCACTTTTAAATTACAAAAAAATGCTACTAACCATATCAAACTATGCCAAACTCACCTAAATTACTTCGGCTACCATAAATCATCACCACCTAACCCTTATCACAACAAACTAAACCCAATCACTTTTAAATTACAAAAAAATGCTACTAACCATAGCAAACTATGCCAAACTCACCTAAATTACTTCGGCTATCAAAAATAACACCCAACTACACTTTACAGCAACAAACTAAGCCCAATCACTTTAAAATTACAAAAAAATGTTAAAAATCATAACAAACTATACCAGAATCACCTAAATTACTTCGGCTACCGTAAATCACCCCCAACTATCCCTTACCACAACAAACCAAACCATATCATCTTAAAATTACAAAAAAAGGTGAACAAACCATAGCAAACTATGCCAAACTCACCTAAATTAGTTCGGCTACCATAAATCATCACCAACTAACTCTTACCACAACAAACTAAACCCAATCACTTTTAAATTACAAAAAAATGCTACTAACCATATCAAACTATGCCAAACTCACCTAAATTACTTCGGCTATCAAAAATCACCCCCAACTACACTTTACAGCAACAAACTAAGCCCAATCACTTTAAAATTGCAAGAAAATGCTAAAAATCATAACAAACTATACCAGAATCACCTAAATTACTTCGGCTACCGTAAATCACCCCCAACTGTCCCCTACCACAAAAAACCAAACCATATCATCTTAAAATTACAAAAAAAGGTTTACAAATCATAACAAATTATGCCAGACTCACCTAAATTACTTCGGCTACTCTAAATCATCACCAACCAACCCTTACCACAACAAACTAAACCCAATCACTTTTAAATTACAAAAAAATGCTACTAACCATAGCAAACTATGCCAAACTCACCTAAATTAGTTCGGCTACCATAAATCATCACCAACTAACTCTTACCACAACAAACTAAACCCAATCACTTTTAAATTACAAAAAAATGCTACTAACCATATCAAACTATGCCAAACTCACCTAAATTACTTCGGCTATCAAAAATCACCCCCAACTACACTTTACAGCAACAAACTAAGCCCAATCACTTTAAAATTGCAAAAAAATGCTAAAAATCATAACAAACTATACCAGAATCACCTAAATTACTTCGGCTACCGTAAATCACCCCCAACTGTCCCCTACCACAAAAAACCAAACCATATCGTCTTAAAATTACAAAAAAGGTGTACAAATCATAACAAACTATGCCAAACTCACCTAAATTACTTCGGCTACTCTAAATCATCACCAACTAACCCTTACCACAACAAACTAAACCCAATCACATTTAAATGACAAAAAAATGCTACTAACCATAGCAAACTATGCCAAACTCACCTAAATTAGTTCGGCTACCATAAATCATCACCAACTAACTCTTACCACAACAAACTAAACCCAATCACTTTTAAATGAAAAAAAATGCTACTAACCATAGCAAACTATGCCAAACTCACCTAAATTACTTCGGCTACCATAAATCATCACCACCTAACCCTTACCACAACAAACTAAACCCAATCACTTTTAAATTACAAAAAAATGCTACTAACCATAGCAAACTATGCCAAACTCACCTAAATTACTTCGGCTATCAAAAATAACACCCAACTACACTTTACAGCAACAAACTAAGCCCAATCACTTTAAAATTACAAAAAAATGTTAAAAATCATAACAAACTATACCAGAATCACCTAAATTACTTCGGCTACCGTAAATCACCCCCAACTATCCCTTACCACAACAAACCAAACCATATCATCTTAAAATTACAAAAAAAGGTGAACAAATCATAACAAACTATGCCAGACTCACCTAAATTACTTCGGCTACTCTAAATCATCACCAACTAACCCTTACCACAACAAACTAAACCCAATCACTTTTAAATTACAAAAAAATGCTACTAACCATACAAAACTATGCCAAACTGACCTAAATTACTTCGGCTACCATAAATCATCACCAACTAACACTTACCACAACAAACTAAACCCAATCACTTTTAAATTACAAAAAAATGCTACTAACCATATAAAACTATGCCAAACTCACCTAAATTACTTCGGCTATCAAAAATTACCCCCAACTACACTTTACAGCAACAAACTAAACCCAATCATTTTAAAATTACAAAAAAATGCTAAAAATCATAACAAACTATACCAGAATCACCTAAATTACTTCGGCTACCGTAAATCACCCCCAACTATCCCTTACCACAACAAACCAAACCATATCATCTTGAAATTACAAAAAAAGTTGTACAAATCTTAACAAACTATGCCAGACTCACCTAAATTACTTCGGCTACTCTAAATCATCACCAACTAACCCTTACCACAACAAAGTAAACCCAATCACTTTTAAATTACAAAAAAATGCTACTAACCATAGCAAATTATGCCAAACTCACCTAAATTACTTCGTCTATCAAAAATCACCCCCAACTATATTTTACAGCAACAAACTAAACCCAATCACTTTAAAATTACAAAAAAATGCTAAAAATCATAACAAACTATACCAGAATCACCTAAATTACTTCGGCTACCGTAAATCACCCCCAACTATCCCTTACCACAACAAACCAAACCATATCATCTTAAAATTACAAAAAAAGGTGAACAAATCATATCAAACTATGCCAGACTCACCTAAATTACTTCGGCTACTCTAAATCATCACCAACTAACCCTTACCACAACAAACTAAACCCAATCACATTTAAATTACAAAAAAATGCTACTAACCATAGCAAACTATGCCAAACTCACCTAAATTACTTCGGCTACCATAAATCATCACCAACTAACCCTTACCACAACAAACTAAACCCAATCACGTTTAAATTACAAAAAAATGCTACTAACCATAGCAAACTATGCCAAACTTACCTAAATTACTTCGGCTATCAAAAATCACCCCCAGCTACACTTTACAGCAACAAACTAAGCCCAATCACTTTTACATTACAAAAAAATTCTAAAATATATAACAAACTATACCAGAATCACCTAAATTACTTCGACTACCGTAAATCACTCCCAACAATCCCTTCCTACAACAAACCAAACCATATCATCTTAAAATTACAAAAAAAGGTGTACAAATCATAACAAACTATGCCAGACTCACCTAAATTACTTCGGCTATTCTAAATCATCACCAACTAACACTTACCTCAACAAACTAAACCCAATCACTTTTTAATTACAAAAAAATGCTACTAACCATAGCAAACTATGCCAAACTCACCTAAATTACTTCGGCTACCATAAATCATCACCAACTAACCCTTACCACAACAAACTAAACCCAATCACTTTTAAATTACAAAAAAATGCTACTAACCATAGCAAACTATGCCAAATTTACCTAAATTACTGCGGCTACCATAAATCATCACCAACTAACCCTTACCACAACAAACTAAACCCAATCACTTTTAAATTACAAAAAAATGCTACTAACCATAGAAAACTTTGCCAAACTCACCTAAATTACTTCGGCTATCAAAAATCACCCCCAACTACACCTTACAGCAACAAACTAAGCCCAATCGCTTTAAAATTACAAAAAAATGCTAAAAATCATAACAAACTATACCAGAATCACCTAAATTACTTCGGCTACCGTAAATCACCCCCAAATATCCCTTACCAGAACAAACCAAACCATATCATCTTAAAATTACAAAAAAAGGTGTACAAATCATAACAAACTATGCCAGACTCACCTAAATTACTTCGGCTACTCTAAATCATCACCAACTAACCCTTACCACAACAAACTAAACCCAATCACTTTTAAATTACAAAAAAATGCTACTAACCATAGCAAACTATGCCAAACTCACATAAATTGCTTCGGCTACCATATATCATTACCAACTAACCCTTACCACAACAAACTAAACCCAATCATTTTTAAATTACAAAAAAATGCTACTAACCATAGCAAACTATGCCAAACTCACCTAAATTACTTCGGCTATCAAAAATCACCCCCAACTACACTTTATAGCAACAAACTAAGCCCAATCACTTTAGAATTACAAAAAATGCTAAAAATCATAACAAACTATACCAGAATCACCTAAATTACTTCGGCTACCGTAAATCACCCACAACTATCCCTTACCACAACAAACCAAACCATATCATCTTAAAATTACAAAAAAAGGTGTACAAATCATAACAAACTATGCCAGACTCACCTAAATTACTTCGGCTACTCTAAATCATCACCAACTAACCCTTACCACAACAAACTAAACCCAATCACTTTTAAATTACAAAAAAATGCTACTAACCATAGAAAACTATGCCAAACTGACCTAAATTACTTCGGCTACCATAAATCATCACCAACTAACACTTACCACAACAAACTAAACCCAATCACTTTTAAATGACAAAAAAATGCTACTAACCATAGAAAACTATGCCAAACTCACCTAAATTACTTCGGCTATCAAAAATCACCCCCAACTACACTTTACAGCAACAAACTAAACCCAATCATTTTAAAATTACAAAAAAATGCTAAAAATCATAACAAACTATACCAGAATCACCTAAATTACTTCGGCTACCGTAAATCACCCCCAACTATCCCTTACCACAACAAACCAAACCATATCATCTTGAAATTACAAAAAAAGTTGTACAAATCTTAACAAACTATGCCAGACTCACCTAAATTACTTCGGCTACTCTAAATCATCACCAACTAACCCTTACCACAACAAACTAAACCCAATCACTTTTAAATTACAAAAAAATGCTACTAACTATAGCAAACTATGCCAAACTCACCTAAGTTACTTCGGCTACCATAAATCATCACCAACTAACCCTTACCACAACAAACTAAACCCAATCACTTTTAAATTAAAAAAATGCTACTAACCATAGCAAACTATGCCAAATTCACCTAAATTATTTCGGCTATCAAAAATCACCCCCAACTACACTTTACAGCAACAAACTAAGCCCAATCACTTTAAAATTACAAAAAAATGCTAAAAATCATAACAAACTATACCAGAATCACCTAAATTACTTCGGCTACCGTAAATAACCCCCAACTATCCCTTACCACAACAAACCAAACCATATCATCTTAAAATTACAAAAAAAGGTTTACAAATCATAACAAACTATGCCAGACTCACCTAAATTACTTCGGCTACTCTAAATCATCACCAACTAAACCTTACCACAACAAACTAAACCCAATCACTTTTAAATTACAAAAAAATGCTACTAACCATAGAAAACTATGCCAAACTGACCTAAATTACTTCGGCTACCATAAATCATCACCAACTAACCCTTACCACAACAAACTAAACCCAATCACTTTTAAATTACAAAAAAATGCTACTAACCATAGTAAACTATGCCAAACTCACCTAAATTACTTCGGCTACCATAACTCATCACCAACTAACCCTTACCACAACAAACTAAACCCAATCACTTTTAAATTACAAAAAAATGCTACTAACCATAGCAAACTATGCCAAATTCACCTAAATTACTTCGGCTATCAAAAGTCACCCCCAACTACACTTTACCACAACAAACCAAACCATATCATCTAAAAATTACAAAAAAAGTTGTACAAATCTTAACAAACTATGCCAGACTCACCTAAATTACTTCGGCTACTCTAAATCATCACCAACTAACCCTTACCACAACAAACTAAACCCAATCACTTTTAAATTACAAAAAAATGCTACTAACCATAGCAAACTATGCCAAACTCACCTAAATTACTTCGGCTACCATAAATCATCACCAACAAACCCTTACCACAACAAACTAAACCCAATCATTTTTAAATTACAAAAAAATGCTACTAACCACAGCAAACTATGCAAAACACACCTAAATTACTTCGGTTATCAAAAATCACCCCCAACTACACTTTACAGAAACAAACTAAGCCCAATCACTTTAAAATTACAAAAAAATGCTAAAATATATAACAAACTATACCAGAATCACCTAAATTACTTCGACTACCGTAAATCACCCCCAACTATCCCTTCCTACAACAAACCAAACCATATCATCTTAAAATTACAAAAAAAGGTGTACAAAACATAACAAACTATGCCAGACTCACCTAAATTACTTTGGCTACACTAAATCATCACCAACTAACCCTTACCACAACAAACTAAACCCAATCACTTTTAAATTACAAAAAAATGCTACTAACCATAGCAAACTATGCCAAACTCACCTAAATTACTTCGGCTACCATAAATCATCACCAACTAACCCTTACCACAACAAACTAAACCCAATCACTTTTAAATTACAAAAAAATGCTACTAACCATAGCAAACTTTGCCAAACTCACCTAAATTATTTCGGCTATCAAAAATCACCCCCAACTACACTTTACAGCAACAAACTAAGCCCAATCACATTAAAATTACAAAAAAATGCTAAAAATCATAACAAACTATACCAGAATCACCTAAATTACTTCGGCTACCGTAAATCACCCCCAACTATCCCTTACCACAACAAACCAAACCATATCATCTTAAAATTACAAAAAAAGTTGTACAAATCATAACAAACTATGCCAGACTCACCTCAATTACTTCGGCTACTCTAAATCATCACCAACTAACCCTTACCACAACAAACTAAACCCAATCACTTTTAAATTACAAAAAAATGCTACTAACCATAGCAAACTATGCCAAACTCACATAAATTACTTCGGCTATCATATATCATTACCAACTAACTCTTACCACAACAAACTAAACCCAATCACTTTTAAATTACAAAAAAATGCTACTAACCTTAGCAAACTATGCCAAACTCACCTAAATTACTTCGGCTACCATAAATCATCACCAACTAACCCTTACCACAACAAAGTAAACCCAATCACTTTTAAATTACAAAAAAATGCTACTAACCATAGCAAATTATGCCAAACTCACCTAAATTACTTCGTCTATCAAAAATCACCCCCAACTATATTTTACAGCAACAAACTAAACCCAATCACTTTAAAATTACAAAAAAATGCTAAAAATCATAACAAACTATACCAGAATCACCTAAATTACTTCGGCTACCGTAAATCACCCCCAACTATCCCTTACCACAACAAACCAAACCATATCATCTTAAAATTACAAAAAAAGGTGAACAAATCATATCAAACTATGCCAGACTCACCTAAATTACTTCGGCTACTCTAAATCATCACCAACTAACCCTTACCACAACAAACTAAACCCAATCACATTTAAATTACAAAAAAATGCTACTAACCATAGCAAACTATGCCAAACTCACCTAAATTACTTCGGCTACCATAAATCATCACCAACTAACCCTTACCACAACAAACTAAACCCAATCACGTTTAAATTACAAAAAAATGCTACTAACCATAGCAAACTATGCCAAACTTACCTAAATTACTTCGGCTATCAAAAATCACCCCCAGCTACACTTTACAGCAACAAACTAAGCCCAATCACTTTTACATTACAAAAAAATGCTAAAATATATAACAAATTATACCAGAATCACCTAAATTACTTCGACTACCGTAAATCACTCCCAACAATCCCTTCCTACAACAAACCAAACCATATCATCTTAAAATTACAAAAAAAGGTGTACAAATCATAACAAACTATGCCAGACTCACCTAAATTACTTCGGCTATTTTAAATCATCACCAACTAACACTTACCTCAACAAACTAAACCCAATCACTTTTTAATTACAAAAAAATGCTACTAACCATAGCAAACTATGCCAAACTCACCTAAATTACTTCGGCTACCATAAATCATCACCAACTAACCCTTACCACAACAAACTAAACCCAATCACTTTTAAATTACAAAAAAATGCTACTAACCATAGCAAACTATGCCAAATTTACCTAAATTACTTCGGCTACCATAAATCATCACCAACTAACCCTTACCACAACAAACTAAACCCAATCACTTTTAAATTACAAAAAAATGCTACTAACCATAGCAAACTTTGCCAAACTCACCTAAATTACTTCGGCTATCAAAAATCACCCCCAACTACACCTTACAGCAACAAACTAAGCCCAATCGCTTTAAAATTACAAAAAAATGCTAAAAATCATAACAAACTATACCAGAATCACCTAAATTACTTCGGCTACCGTAAATCACCCCCAACTATCCCTTACCAGAACAAACCAAACCATATCATCTTAAAATTACAAAAAAAGGTGTACAAATCATAACAAACTATGCCAGACTCACCTAAATTACTTCGGCTACTCTAAATCATCACCAACTAACCCTTACCACAACAAACTAAACCCAATCACTTTTAAATTACAAAAAAATGCTACTAACCATAGCAAACTATGCCAAACTCACATAAATTACTTCGGCTACCATATATCATTACCAACTAACCCTTACCACAACAAACTAAACCCAATCATTTTTAAATTACAAAAAAATGCTACTAACCATAGCAAACTATGCCAAACTCACCTAAATTACTTCGGCTATCAAAAATCACCCCCAACTACACTTTATAGCAACAAACTAAGCCCAATCACTTTAGAATTACAAAAAATGCTAAAAATCATAACAAGCTATACCAGAATCACCTAAATTACTTCGGCTACCGTAAATCACCCCCAACTATCCCTTACCACAACAAACCAAACCATATCATCTTAAAATTACAAAAAAAGGTGTACAAATCATAACAAACTATGCCAGACTCACCTAAATTACTTCGGCTACTCTAAATCATCACCAACTAACCCTTACCACAACAAACTAAACCCAATCACTTTTAAATTACAAAAAAATGCTACTAACCATAGCAAACTATGCCAAACTCACATAAATTACTTCGGCTACCATATATCATTTCCAACTAACCCTTACCACAACAAACTAAACCCAATCATTTTTAAATTACAAAAAAATGCTACTAACCATAGCAAACTATGCCAAACTCACCTAAATTACTTCGGCTATCAAAAATCACCCCCAACTACACTTTATAGCAACAAACTAAGCCCAATCACTTTAGAATTACAAAAAATGCTAAAAATCATAACAAACTATACCAGAATCACCTAAATTACTTCGGCTACCGTAAATCACCCCCAACTATCCCTTACCACAACAAACCAAACCATATCATCTTAAAATTACAAAAAAAGGTGTACAAATCATAACAAACTATGCCAGACTCACCTAAATTACTTCGGCTACTCTAAATCATCACCAACTAACCCTTACCACAACAAACTAAACCCAATCATTTTTAAATTACAAAAAAATGCTACTAACCATAGCAAACTATGCCAAACTCACCTAAATTACTTCGGCTACCATAAATCATCACCAACTAACCCTTACCACAACAAAGTAAACCCAATCACTTTTAAATTACAAAAAAATGCTACTAACCATAGCAAATTATGCCAAACTTACCTAAATTACTTCGGCTATCAAAAATCACCCCCAACTATACTTTACAGCAACAAACTAAACCCAATCACTTTAAAATTACAAAAAAATGCTAAAAATCATAACAAACTATACCAGAATCACCAAAATTACTTCGGCTATCAAAAATCACCCCCAACTACACTTTACAGCAACAAACTAAGCCCAATCACGTTAAAATTACAAAAAAATGCTGCTAACCATAGCAAACTATTGCAAACTCACCTAAATTACTTCGGCTACCATAAATCATCACCAACTAACCCTTGCCACAACAAACTAAACCCAATTACTTTTAACTAGCTGAATGTACCCGGCGTTGCCCGGACGTAGATTAAATAAACGCAGTGTTGACAAAAGTGGTGTATTTGTGATGTAGACTAATCGACATTATAATACAATTAAACAGGAATGCTCTACTTTTCCAATCACAAAATAAACAAATTTGCTGAAATTAACCTGCATTGCCAGGACCGGGTACTTCAATATGATTTGGAAAATGACGATAATTTCGTTTCTGGGTGCAAGCTCCTTTTTTTTCACTCTTTTTCACTCTTCAAGAGAAGGAGAGTTGACAGAGAAGCTGAACTATTCCAAATTATTCCCATTTAGTTCTCTAACAACGTTAAAGAATGTCGTCGAAGAATGTTGAAATATATAAATACATAACTTCACACCATAAAAACGATGTATTTGGTGTAGTTTCGGATGATAAGGTTTTTTTTGGGGATTGTTTTGAATGGTTATTGATGGTTGGCGGGGTTTAGCTTTGGCGGATTAAACGAAACTTTTGGTAATTTTAATGCGATTGGGTTTAGTTTGGCTTGGTAAGAAGTGGTTGGGGTGATATAGCGGAAGTCGAAGTAATTTATGCGAGTTTAGCGTAGTTTGCTTGTAATTCGTAATTTTTTTACATTTTAGGTTCATGTGGGGTAGTTTGGAATGGCAAGTGTATGATTTTTGAGAGTAGTTTGGAATGGTACATTATGTTTAGGGGTTTTTAACGTATTCAGGTAAAATATACAGAAAATTTGGTAATTTTAAAATGAACAATTATAGTGCGAACCTCTTGAGCTCTATTTTCGGTAATAAAATGCAATAGGAAAGATAGTAAAAAAGACTATTTCCATCACTTTTCAGAGGAATTATACGTGGTGGTATTTGTACCCCGCTTACTATTCCTCCATCTTAGTTATAAATAATGCAGAACAATAATGAACACAATGTATGTAAATTTGGATTACCAAATAATACTCGCGCAGGTGTACTCGACTGGCCCGTCATAATTTGCACAAAATGAATTAACATACTAAAGTATATAATTATTTTGACGGGAATGTGGTGGGTGTAAAAATCTTATTCGGCCTCTCCGACAAACTAACACTTGTTTACAATAACATGCATGCCTTCATGGACCTGTGACGAATTACAAACAAATATCTAAATTTCAAGTGTTCCATTTGATTTCGTTTCTGGATGCAAGCGGTTTTTTTCACTCTTGTCAGTCTGAACTTATTTCATAGTGAAATTTTCACATCCAGGTGCCCTAAATTTATTTTGCCGCTGATTTCAAAAATTTTTCTGGAAGGAAAGTAGTCAGCAGTGGGGCTCGTCAGGGGTGGCAGGGTTGGCAGTGCCACTCCAAGTATAAATTTACTATCGAACACAAAATTAGTTCTGTAATTCAGTTGCAGAATTATGAATTTTTCAGATATTTTCACGAAAATTTAGCGCTTACACCGCCACTGGTATGAATGTCAGTGATATCTTGTACATACAACGGTGAAAATTTCGGGGCAAATTTGGTGAAAAACAAATACACCACTATCATTAACTAAACGTAAAAATTAGCGTACAAATATAAGTGGAGTCCGGTCCGATGCTGATAATTTTTCGAAAATTGATTGGGGGCAGATTTGGTTAACGCGAGGATCAAATGTTAAATTAAAATACTTTATTTGATAGCGGTAGACCTTCGAACACTGTTGCGTCGCCTCAGCGAATTTGGCGACTTTGCGAACAGTTTCCGACGCTGGAGCAGCAATTTTCACAATTGTAGTTGTGTTAAAATTAAACACCGCGATCGAGTACTGCTCCACACGCTGAACCGGCAATTCTCGAATTCTAAGAAACGATAAGAAAGGCTTATCCAACGCTTGGTATGTGCGAATTTCTGCATAGACACTCAATCAAACTAAATCGAGCATCGCCTTTTCACGTTTCTGACCTTGCCTTTGACGTGGCAGGCTCCAGCTGCTTCAATAATGTAAAAATCTTATTCGGCCTCTCCAATAAACTCACATTTGTTTACATTAACACGCATTCCCTCATGGACTTGTGACGAATTACAAACAAATATTTCAACATCAAGTGTTCCATCTAATTTCGTTTCTGGGTGCAAGCTCCTTTATTTTCACTCTAGTCAGTCTAAACTTATTACACAGAGTTATATTTTCTAATCCAGGCTCCCTAAAGAATTTTGTCGTTGTTTTCAAAAGTTCCAAGAGAAGGAGAGTTGACATAGAAGCTAAATTATTCCAAATTATTCCCATTTAGTTCTCTGACAACGTTAAAGACAATGTTGAAATATATAAATACAAAATTTTACACCATAAAAACGAAGTATTTAGGAATTATGTATAAAAAAAGTCGAAGTTATTCTTCGCTCTTGAGCTCTATTTCCGGTATTAAAAATGCAATAGGAAAGATAGTAAGAAAGACTATTTCCATCACTTTGCACGGGAATTATACGTGGTGGTATTTGTTCTCCGCTTACTATTAGATTTTCAAACTGCTCCATCTTATAAATAATGCAGAACAATAATGAACGCAATGTACGTAAAATAAATAGTGTAAATAAATCGTGTCTAAGCATACAATACTTAAGCGTATGATGTCAGTGAAAATTTCGGATTTCGGCCGGAGCAGGTTTGGTGAAGAACAAATACACCACTATCATTATCTGAACGGTAAAAATTAGCGTACGAAAATAAGTGAAGTCCGGTCCGACGCTGGAAATTTTTCGAAAATCGATTGGGGAGAGTTTTGGTTAACGGCAAGAACAAATCGGGAATATTATATTAAAATAATTTATTTAATAGCGATAGAACTTTGAATACCGATGCGTCGCCTCGACCTTGGCGACGTTGAGTACCAGCGTCCAGACTCTGAAGCAGCAATTTTCACAATTATATGAGGTGCACGTGCCTAGTGCGTATAAAAACAATTTGGATAACAAAAGAGATTAATTTGTATGTACCAAATAATACTCGCACAGGTGTACTCGTATGGCCCGTCATAATTTTCACAAAATCAATTTAAGAAATTAACATTCTAAAGTAAATAAATATTTTGACAGGAATGTTAAAAATCTTATTCGGTCTCTCCGACAAACTAACACTTGTTTACATTAACATGCATTCCTTCATGGACCTGTGACGAATTACAAACAAATATCGAAATTTCAAGTGTTCCATGTCAGTCTGAACTTAATACACAGTGATATTTTCACATTCAGGCGCCCTAAATTATTTTGACGTTGATTTATAAAGTTTCCCTGGAAGGAGAGTAGTCAGCAGGTGCCTCGTCAGGGGTGGCAGGGTTGGCAGTGCCACTCCAAGTATAAATTTACTATCGAACACAAAGATAGTTCTGATTCAATTGCAGAATTTCGAATTTTTCAGATATTTTTACGAAACTCTAGCGCTTACACCGCCTTTATACCTCTTTAAAGTTAAAAACCATAGAGCTGTTTATACAATTGCACGCATGTTGAAAAGGTAGGGCTTGCCCCGTCAGCGTGTTGCAATTCAGAAATACGTTTATGTTTGCATCTCAACTGGAACAAATATATATTGGAAGGTGGAAGAGAATCAAAATAGGTATCAGCATATTTAATATTCAGAATAACGACTATTAGTCGGAACAATATATTTTATGTGCAGATATTTATTAATATTTTATGATTTAATACGATAAGGCATTTATAAATGACACAACCAAATGGAAGATTTTGATTGAGAATGATTATTAATTTATGGTAGCCGAAGTAATTTAAGTGAGTTTGGCATAGCTTTCTATCTTTTGTAGCATTTTTGTAATTTTAAAGTGATTAGGCTAATTTTGGGGCGGTAAGGGGTAGTTGGGGGTGATTTATGGTAGCCGAAGTAATTTAAGTGAGTTTGGCATAGCTTTCTATCTTTTGTAGCATTTTTGTAATTTTAAAGTGATTAGGCTAATTTTGGGGCGGTAAGGGGTAGTTGGGGGTGATTTATGGTAGCCGAAGTAATTTAGGTGAGTTTGGAATAGTTTGCTATGGTTTGTAGCATTTTTTGTAATTTTAAAGTGATTGGGCTTAGTTTGGGGTGGTAAGGGGTAGTTGGGGGTGATTTATGGTAGCCGAAGTAATTTAGGTGAGTTAGGCATAGTTTGCTATGATTTGTTGAATATTTTGTAATTTTAAAGTGATTGGGCTTATTTTGGGGTTGTAAGGGGTAGTTCGGGGTGATTTATGGTAGCCGAAGTAATTTAGGGGAGTTTGGCAGAGTTTGCTACGGTTTGTAGAATTTTTTTGTAATTTTAAAGTGATTGAGCCTATTTTGGGGTGGTAAGGGGTAGTTGGGGGTGATTTATAGAATCCAAAGTAATTTAAGTGAGTTTGGCATAGTTTGCTATGGTTTGTAGCATTTTTTGTAATTTTAAAGTGATTGGGCTTATTTTGGGCTGGTAAGGGGTAGTTGGGGGTGATTTATGGTAGCCGAAGTAATTTAGGTGAGTTAGGCATAGTTTGCTATGATTTGTTGAATATTTTGTAATTTTAAAGTGATTGGGTTTATTTTGGGGTTGTAAGGGGTAGTTCGGGGTGATTTATGGTAGCCGAAGTAATTTAGGGGAGTTTGGCATAGTTTGCTATGGTTTGTAGCATTTTTTATAATTTTAAAGTGATTGGGCTTATTTTGGGGTAGTAAGGGGTAGTTGGGGGTGATTTATGTTAGCCGAAGTAATTTAGGTGAGTTAGTCATAGTTTGCTATGGTTTGTAGCATTTTTTGTAATTTTAAAGTGATTGGGATGAGTTAGAGGTGGTAAGGGGTAGTTGGGTGTGATTTATGATAGCCGAAGTAATTTAAGTGAGTTTGGTATAGTTTGCTATGGTTTGTAGCATTTTTTATAATTTTAAAGTGATTGGGCTTATTTTGGGGTAGTAAGGGGTAGTTGGTGGTGATTTATGTTAGCCGAAGTAATTTAGGTGAGTTATGCATAGTTTGCTATGGTTTGTAGCATTTTTTGTAATTTTAAAGTGATTGGGCTTATTTTGGGGCGGTAAGGGGTAGTTGGGGGTGATTTATGGTAGCCGAAGTAATTTCGGTGAGTTAGGCATAGTTTGCTATGGTTTGTAGCATTTTTTTGTAATTTTAGTGTGATTGGGCTTATTTTGGGGTAGCAAGGGGTTGTTGGGGGTGATTTATGTTAGCCGAAGTAATTTAGGTGAGTTAGGCATAGTTTGCTATGGTTTGTAGCATTTTTTTGTAATTTTAAAGTGATTGGGTTTAGTTTGTGGTTGGTAAGGGGTAGTTGGGGGTGATTTATGGTAGCCGCAGTAATTTAAGTGAGTTTGGCATAGTTTGCTATGATTTGTAGCATTTTTTGTAATTTTAAAGTGATTGGGATGAGTTAGGGGTGGCAAGGGGTAGTTGGGGGTGATTTATGATAGAAAAGTAATTTAAGTGAGTTTGGCATAGTTTGGTATGGTTTGTAGCATTTTTTATAATTTTAAAGTGATTGGGCTTATTTTGGGGTAGTAAGGGGTAGTTGGGGGTGATTTATGTTAGCCGAAGTAATTTAGGTGAGTTAGTCATAGTTTGCTATGGTTTGTAGCATTTTTTGTAATTTTAAAGTGATTGGGATGAGTTAGAGGTGGTAAGGGGTAGTTGGGTGTGATTTATGATAGCCGAAGTAATTTAAGTGAGTTTGGTATAGTTTGCTATGGTTTGTAGCATTTTTTATAATTTTAAAGTGATTGGGCTTATTTTGGGGTAGTAAGGGGTAGTTGGTGGTGATTTATGTTAGCCGAAGTAATTTAGGTGAGTTATGCATAGTTTGCTATGGTTTGTAGCATTTTTTGTAATTTTAAAGTGATTGGGCTTATTTTGGGGCGGTAAGGGGTAGTTGGGGGTGATTTATGGTAGCCGAAGTAATTTCGGTGAGTTAGGCATAGTTTGCTATGGTTTGTAGCATTTTTTTGTAATTTTAGTGTGATTGGGCTTATTTTGGGGTAGCAAGGGGTTGTTGGGGGTGATTTATGTTAGCCGAAGTAATTTAGGTGAGTTAGGCATAGTTTGCTATGGTTTGTAGCATTTTTTTGTAATTTTAAAGTGATTGGGTTTAGTTTGTGGTTGGTAAGGGGTAGTTGGGGGTGATTTATGGTAGCCGCAGTAATTTAAGTGAGTTTGGCATAGTTTGCTATGATTTGTAGCATTTTTTGTAATTTTAAAGTGATTGGGATGAGTTAGGGGTGGCAAGGGGTAGTTGGGGGTGATTTATGATAGAAAAGTAATTTAAGTGAGTTTGGCATAGTTTGGTATGGTTTGTAGAATTTTTTGTAATTTTAAAGTGATTGGGCTTATTTTGGGGTTGTAAGGGGTAGTTGGGGGTGATTTATGGTAGCCGAAGTAATTTAGGGGAGTTTGGCACAGTTTGCGACGGTTTGTAGAATTTTTTTGTAATTTTAAAGTGATTGAGCCTATTTTGGGGAGGTAAGGGGTAGTTGGGGGTGATTAATGGAAGCCGAAGTAATTTAGATGAGTTTGGCATAGTTTGATATTGCTTGTAACATTTTTTGTAATTTTAAAGTGATTGGGCTGAATTTGGGGCGGTAAGGGGTAGTTGGGGGTGATTTATGGTAGCCGAAGTAATTTAGGTGAGTTAGGCATAGTTTGCTATGGTTTGTAGCATTTTTTGTAATTTTAAAGTGATTGGGCTTATTTTGGGGGTGGTAAGGGTTATTTGGGGGTGATTTATGGTAGCCGAAGTAATTTAGGTGAGTTAGGCATAGTTTGCTATGGTTTGTAGCATTTTTTGTAATTTTAAAGTGATTGGGTTTAGTTTGTGGTTGGTAAGGGGTAGTTGGGGGTGATTTATGGTAGCCGAAGTAATTCAGGTGAGTTTGAGATAGTTTGCTACGGTTTGTAGAATTTTTTTGTAATTTTAAAGTGATTGAGCCTATTTTGGGGTGGTAAGGGGTAGTTGGGGGTGATTTATGGAAGCCAAAGTAATTTAGATGAGTTTGGCATAGTTTGATATGGCTTGTAACATTTTTTGTAATTTTAAAGTGATTGGGCTGAGTTTGCGGTGGTAAGGGGTAGTTGGGGGTGATTTATGATAGCCAAAGTAATTTAAGTGAGTTTGGCATAGTTTGCTATGGTTTGTAGCATTTTTTGTAATTTTAAAGTGATTGGGTTTAGTTTGTGGTTGGTAAGGGGTAGTTGGGGGTGATTTATGGTAGCCGCAGTAATTTAAGTGGGTTCGGCATAGTTTGCTATGGTTTGTAGCATTTTTTGTAATTTTAAAGTGATTGGGCTTATTTTGGGGTGGTAAGGGGTAGTTGGGGGTGATTTATGGTAGCCGAAGTAATTTAGGTGAGTTAGGCATAGTTTGCTATGATTTGTTGAATATTTTGTAATTTTAAAATGATTGGGTTTATTTTGGGGTTGTAAGGGGTAGTTCGGGGTGATTTATGGTAGCCGAAGTAATTTAGGGGAGTTTGGCATAGTTTGCTACGGTTTGTAGAATTTTTTTGTAATTTTAAAGTGATTGAGCCTATTTTGGGGTGGTAAGGGGTAGTTGGGGGTGATTTATGGAAGCCAAAGTAATTTAGATGAGTTTGGCATAGTTTCATATGGCTTGTAACATTTTTTGTAATTTTAAAGTGATTGGGCTGAGTTTGGGGTGGTAAGGGGTAGTTGGGGGTGATTTATGATAGCCGAAGTAATTTAAGTGAGTTTGGCATAGTTTGCTATGGTTTGTAGCATTTTTTGTAATTTTAAAGTGATTGGGTTTAGTTTGTGGTTGGTAAGGGGTAGTTGGGGGTGATTTATGGTAGCCGCAGTAATTTAAGTGGGTTGAGCATAGTTTGCTATGGTTTGTAGCATTTTTTGTAATTTTAAAGTGATTGGGCTTATTTTGGGGTGGTAAGGGGTAGTTGGGGGTGATTTATGGTAGCCGAAGTAATTTAGGTGAGTTAGGCATAGTTTGCTATGATTTGTTGAATATTTTGTAATTTTAAAATGATTGGGTTTATTTTGGGGTTGTAAGGGGTAGTTCGGGGTGATTTATGGTAGCCGAAGTAATTTAGGGGAGTTTGGCACAGTTTGCAGAATTTTTTTGTAATATTAAAGTGATTGAGCCTATTTTGGGGTGGTAAGTGGTAGTTGGGGGTGATTAATGGAAGCCGAAGTAATTTAGATGAGTTTGGCATAGTTTGATATTGCTTGTAACATTTTTTGTAATTTTAAAGTGATTGGGCTGAGTTTGGGGCGGTAAGGGGTAGTTGGGGGTGATTTATGGTAGCCGAAGTAATTTAGGTGAGTTAGGGATAGTTTGCTATGATTTGTGTCATTTTGTTTTATTTTAAAGTGATTGGAGTTACTTGGGGTTGCTAAAGGGTGGTAAGGAATGATTTAAGATAACGGATCTAATTTATGTCAGTTTGGCTTAGTTCGGGAATTGTTTGGGGTTGATTTGGTAAAGTTTGCAATGGTAAGAGATATTTGAGGATGTTTAATATAGACGGATTAAATTTGCAGTTGTAATTTTTGTAATTTTTAATTGAGTCACGGACCGACATTATAATTGAAATTAAGATTATAATAAAAATATCCGCGGCCTCGCTAGGTACGGTAAAAATTTGATCACAAAAGCAGAAACTCGACGTTGAAATTGTTTAGGTTAAATAAGTGCTTTTAATGTAAACACGTCGACCGTCGTCGAAGTTGTTTTGGCTAGATACGTGCTTCTAACATAAACACGGTCTCCGCGATCCGATCATTTTTTGTTTATTTTAGCCGGTTTTTATTGAATTACAAAGGAACCGGGCCGAATTTCGCAAAATCCCTTCTTAGCGTTCACTTTCGGCACATGATACACCCGTGTCTAAAATTTCAAGTCGCCAGCCCTCACTGTTTGGGCTGTGGGTTGTCGGTGAATCAGTGAATGTGTAGATGTGTAGATGAGTGTGTCAGTGAGGACACTTCGCTTTATATATATAGATTGACGAGTTGCTCTACATCCTGGAAACACGACCAGCCGGACTAAAACTTGGCGACGCCCGCATAAACACCCTTGCCTATGCGGATGACCTCATTTTACTATCGGAGAGCCGGGAAGACATGCAGTTTCTGGTCAGGGACGTAACCCGTTTCTTGGAACAGCGCAGGATGCAGATCAACACTAAAAAATGCACCAACTTAACTGTGAAACGCCTGCCCATGAAACAGAAGCTGTACGTGAACACAGATCGGCGGTCCCACGTCTACATCGGAAGCGTCCCACTACCAAACATCGGAGTGGGTGATCAATTTCGCTACCTTGGTCACAACTATGAGTTCTCGGGGGCAAAATTCTCCACTCTGGCGGACCTCAAACCCCAACTGGATCGAATACAAAAGGCCCCCCTAAAACCTCAACAGAAAATTCATCTAATTAAATTTTATCTTGTACCGCGCTACATCTATACCCTTCAAAATCCGAATGTTACTCTAAAGGCCCTACGCAGCGCCGATCGACTGGTACGCCTTGCCGCAAAAAAAACCCTCCACCTACCCTCCAGCACCTCTAATGCTTACCTATATTCTAGAACATCAGATGGAGGTCTCGGTCTATTAAATCTCTCTCGCAGAATTCCGGGAATCCTACTGGGCCGCCTAAACAAGCTCTCGGCAACCGATGATTTCGATCTCCTGGAACTTTTTAATAACAACAACTACCTACAGAAATTTACCGAAAAACTTTCCCTCTGGCTGCGAGATATAGGCACCAACCCCAACAATCTCGCCCACTATTGGTCAGGTCAACTAGAAGCTTCAGTATCAGGAGGCGGGCTTTGGCAGGTCGGTGGCTGTTCGGGTTGCTATCGATGGGTTGATCGGCTTCCCGGCCACTGGAATGGAGGCGACTACGTTAAAGCAATCCAACTAAGGGGTAACCTTCTACCGGTCCATAAGGGTGTGCATAATCGATCAGGACAGGTCCTCTGCAGAGCAGGCTGTCAACGGAGAGAGACGGTCTGCCATATATTGCAGAGATGTCCAGTCACGCACGTGGAGAGGATAGCGAGGCACGACCACACCGTCAACCGCATCGCGGCAATGGCCAGAGAGAAAGGTTGGGAAGTCTCTGTGGAACCGAGGATATACGATCTTAACGGGGCGCTTCACAAACCGGATTTAATTTTAATCAAAGAAAGCCGACTTATAATAGGAGAGATAGGAATCCACTGGGAAGGTCCCAACAACCTCGACGTGGCATTCATAAACAAATCGGCCCATTACAGCAGCGACTCCTTCCTTGCCGGAGTAAAACGCCTCCATTAGGATAAGGATATACAGGTCCTTCCAACTATAATTGGAGCTCGCGGCGGTTGGTGTCCTCTGAACAACCAATTCATCGACACCATCGGACTCGGTAAAAACAGCTTGGAGTCCCTGGTGTGCGATGTAATCAAAGGAGGCTGGATGTGTCACGGAAGGTTCAGCACTAGAGTGTGGGACCGCCGCCTGTGAAAGTGCTTTGATTAATACATGGCCTGTCAGTGCGGTTGAATGTGCGAACTTACGAGTCTATCGGGAACTTTGCCGTTCAAACCAGGTCATCGTGATGTTTTGGTTTCCATAACCTCACTTTTATAAAACGATCGATGACCGCCTTTTCGCCCCGATCAATCTACCAACCATACACGGCAGAGTTCACCGTTACCGGCTGAGTAATAATTACTAGTTCTAACAACTTTAACTTAGCCTATACTCACCAATGTTACCAACTACGAATGCATTTCGTTTCGAACAAACATCAAAGCGTCACAACATTTCCGAACCTTACAGACTTAGAGTCTTATTGTCTTGTGTGTCGGTCCACCGCGTGGCAGTCGACACCGGCTGCCATAATCTTGACCCCCTTTTATTTTTTTTTTCAATTTTCGGGTTGTGTAAATTTTTTATTGGGGACGGCCCCCCAACATCATTTGCCGAAATACTCTGAAAACAGAGCAATAAATTAGCCGAAGGAAATTAGGTAAGTTAGGCATAGTTTGCTATGGTTTGTAGCATTTTTTTGTAATTTTAAAGTGATTGGGCTTATTTTGGTATTGTAAGGGGTAGTTGGGGGTGATTTATGTTAGCCGAAGTAATTTAGGTGAGTTAGGCATAGTTTGCTATGGTTTGTAGCATTTTTTGTAATTTTAAAGTGATTGGGCTTATTTTGGGGTAGTAAGGGGTTGTTGGGGGTGATTTATGTTAGCCGAAGTAATTTAGGTGAGTTAGGCATAGTTTGCTATGGTTTGTAGCATTTTTTATAATTTTAAAGTGATTGGGCTTATTTTGGGGTAGTAAGGGGTAGTTGAGGGTGATTTATGTTAGCCGAAGTAATTTAGGTGAGTTAGGCATAGTTTGCTATGGTTTGTAGCATTTTTTGTAATTTTAAAGTGATTGGGATGAGTTAGGGGTGGTAAGGGGTAGTTGGGGGTGATTTATGATAGCCGAAGTAATTTAAGTGAGTTTGGCATAGTTTGGTAAGGTTTGTAACATTTTTTGTAATTTTAAAGTGATTGGGCTTATTTTGGGGTGGTAAGGGGTAGTTGGGGGTGATTTTTGGTAGACAAAATAATATGTGTGAGTTGGACATAATCTGCCATGATTTGTGTCATTTTGTTTTATTTTAAAGTGATTGGAGTTACTTGGGGTTGCTAAGGGGTGGTAAGGGATGATTTAAAATAACGGATCTAGTTTATGTCAGTTTGGCATAGTTCGGGAATTTTTTGGGGTTGATTTGGTAAAGTTTGCAGTGGTAAGAGATATTTGAGGATGTTTAATGTTGACGGATTAAATTTGGAGTGATTTGGTAATTTTTAATTGAGTCACGGATCGACATTATAATTGAAATCAAAATTATAATTGAAATATCTGCGGCCTCGCTAGGTACGGCAAAAGTATGATCACGAAAGCAGAAACTCGACGTTGAAATTGTTTAGGTTAAATAAGTGCTTTTAATGTAAACCGGTCGCCCGTCGTCGAAGTTGTTTTGGCTAGATACGTGCTAATTATATAAATAATAAATGCAAATTATGTAAACTATAAATGCTTATATGGTAGGAATTGTAGCTTTGCTTAGTGAGCGCTTTTAGGAAATATAAAGACTGGAAACACATGTCACAGTTACATTATTATGTTATCTCGCCGATTGTAGTTATCTTGTAATAAAGTTTTTTAAAAACTCCTCCGTCGACTTCCAAAATATAATTGGCGCAGTCGGTAGGATTGGTCATAACGTTTCGAAAAAAAAATCGTGAGTGCGAACCCGAAATAGTTTTTGTGGACCTTCGACTCAGCGATCCAGACCAGGTCAAATCCCCGGACTTCTGGACGAAACGGTGCATTTTTATGCTTCAACGACCAAGATCAACAGGAATCGATATCGAGGAACATGCAGATCTACTACTGGTGAGTCATAGATGTCATTGATTGCTTCAGACGACTCAGAAAACGAAATTACAGAACAATTTCGAATTATTAATTCAATAAATCGTGATCGATCGAGATCTCCGGTTAGTCGTGAAATCAATCAATTAAAAATGGATTTTAAATTAGAATACTTGCAAATATTGCCAGAATTTTCCGGCAATCGTTCGCTCCTTAGTGAATTTATTACCACGGGAGAACAATTAATCGCCAAATTCTATAATCATAAAGATGTCAATGATTTTCAAAATGTGCTTCTGCTCAAGTCAATTAGAAATAAAATTAAAGGCGAAGCAGCCGAAAATATTGCGTCTTACCAAGTAAATAGTTGGGGCGACCTTAAAAGGGCCTTATTAGCAACATACTCCGACAAAAGAGATTTGCAAACGTTAACGATTGAACTCTGTAATATGCGTCAAGGAAACTTGAAACCCCTTGAATTCTTCGCACGAGTTCAAGAAAATTTAAACCTGCAAGTCAGTTTTATCTCAATGAACTGTCAAGGTGATGCAGAATGTCGCGCGTTGACCGAGAGTTCGAAACTCCTCGCATTACGCGTTTTCTTGAAAAACCTAAATAATCCTCTGGGAGATTATATTACAACGCGTCAACCCGAATCCCTTAACGTCGCGTTGCATATTCTTACAAACGATTTTAATATCAACGACACACAGAAGGTTAAACAAAATTGGCCAAAGCAACTCCCGCACCCCTCATATTCTAAACCTCCTCAATATCAACCCAACAGAGCTTTCCAACAATTTAATAATCAACAAAGGCCATTTGCACAACCTAACTTTAATAACAAACAGCAAAATCAGCCAAACGTTTGGAAGAATAGACCTGCTAATTTTCAAATGCAAAAACCCGTTCCTATGAGTACCTCTACAAGAAATACCCCACCTGTTCCGCAAAGACGAAATTATTTTGCAAATAATAATCCCCAACCCACTCATTGGTTCGCCGAAGAATTGCACAATAATGAAGACATAAACCAAGACCATTTGGACCAAACTGACGAAATTTCAGAAAATTTACAATGTGACGAAACTGAAAATAATTTTTTAGGCGAAACAGCCTCGGACACGGAGAACTTTTAAACTTAGACGATACACCCTCACATCTTCCCTATATTTTAATTCCCCTGGAAAATATTACTTTAAAATGTCTCATAGATACAGGATCTACCAAATCTTTCATTAACCCAGATAAAGCAAAACAATATTTTTCAAAATGTATAAAACATGATCCATTTACAATAACAACCGCGCACGGTACGACTAACGAAAAATATAGTATTTCTATTTCTTGTCCAAAAATATTTAAATCACAGCAAAAAGAAATTAAATTTCACGTTTTCCAATTTCATAAATATTTCGATTGTTTATTAGGAATTGATAATTTGCGACGATTAAGTGCGAATATAGACATTTCGAGAAACAAACTTTTACTACCAAATGCAAAACTAGACCTGATTTTTAAAAACATTGCTCATTACAACACCAATATTATAACTTGCATCCCACACTCTGAACTAATCGTTAAAGTCAAAATATCTAATATAAAAGACGGAATTGCGTTGATGCCAGAACACCGCTTTCCACTTCGAAAATATATAATTCCCGAAAGTTTAATAAAAGTTAAGGATAGCGAAGCTTTCATTTCAGTCACTAACCCTACTAACGAAAGTGGAGAAATAGATATATCCCGACCATTTGAAGTAATTCCACAAAATCAATTCGAAATTCCCAATTTAAATAATATTAACTTTAATTATAATTTACCAAAATTTGATATTTCAAAACTAAGACTTGACCATTGTAATAAAGAAGAAAAGTTTAGTATTACAAAACTAATTAAAAATTATTCTGATATCTTTTACGACGAATCAACATCACTTTCATTTACGAATGCAATTAGGCACAAAATTAAGTTAAAGGATGACAACCCTATACACACTAAAACATATAGATACCCCTATGTTCATAAAGCCGAAGTACAAGATCAAATTAGTAAAATGTTGAGACAAAAAATAATTAGACCTTCAAATTCACCTTGGACATCACCAATCTGGGTGGTACCCAAAAAATTAGATGCTTCTGGCCAACGAAAATGGAGAATAGTGGTGGATTACCGAAAACTAAATGAACAGACTATCGATGATAGATATCCGATTCCGAATATAAATGATATCCTAGATAAGCTAGGTCGAAGTCAATATTTCAGTACATTAGATCTTGCTTCCGGATTCCATCAGATTGAAGTTGAACCCGACGACATACCGAAAACTGCATTTACAGTCGAGAATGGCCATTACGAATTCGTTCGAATGCCTTTCGGATTAAAAAATGCGCCCTCCACTTTTCAACGCGTTATCGACAACGTTTTGAGAGGTATTATAAATGAATCTTGTGTTGTGTACCTCGATGATATTATAATATTTTCAACATCTCTTCAAGAACATATCCAAAATTTAACATCAGTATTTGACAGGTTACGTAAATTTAACTTTAAAATTCAGATAGATAAAAGCGAGTTTTTGAAAAAAGAAGTTAATTATTTAGGACATGTCATCACACCAGACGGAATTAAACCTAATCCAGATAAAATTAAAGCCATCGTAGATTTCACAATACCAACAACCCCAAAACAACTAAAAGGATTCCTAGGCCTCATTGGTTATTACCGTAAATTTATTAAAAATTTTGCAAAATTAACCAAACCTCTCACTGTTCGACTTAAGAAAGACCACAAAATTTACCCCGAAGATGAAGATTATAAAAATTGTTTCGAACTTTGTAAAAGCCTGTTAACTAATGATCCTATTTTACAATACCCAGATTTCGAAAAACCTTTCGTACTGACTACAGACGCCAGCAATTACGCTATTGGTGCCGTCCTATCACAAGGACCTATAGGTTCAGATCTCCCAATAGCATATGCGTCCCGCACATTAAATGAACACGAAATCAACTATTCCACGATTGAGAAAGAACTTCTTGCCATTGTCTGGGCAACAAAATATTTCCGACCATATATATATGGACGTAAATTCAAAATTGTAACCGACCATCAACCGTTAAAATGGTTATTTTCTCTTAAAGAACCTAACTCGAAATTAATTCGATGGCGCTTACGCTTAGAAGAATTCGAATATGAAATTCATTATAAAAAAGGAAAGCTAAATAGTAACGCCGACGCTCTTTCTCGACCCCCAAACTTAAACATGACTTTAACACCAGAAGACGAATCACCTTTTCTAAAATATATGAAAGACTTTAACAAGACATATTCAAATCTTAATCCGACTGAAACTGACGATAAAGATTCAGTAATCGTCCAAATACCAGACGAACAAGACGAACTGACAGAAGACGACATTACTATGCATAGTAATATAGAAAATCCTATCTGTGCTATACCCATTTCGGAAGACCCAATAAATTTCTGTAAAAACCAATTAGAATTTATCTCAGTTAAAACTAGTCCTTCTCAACCTTCGATAATACATCTGTTCGATCATTCTAAGCAACGAATCATTGTCCAAATTTCTGCCAATAATATCGAAAATGACGTAATTAATTTCATTAAAACTTTTGTAGCACCCAATGTTCCATACGGATGTTACTTTGAATCTGATCTACTGTACCAACAAGTTTGTCGAATTTTACAAACAGCATTTAATAATACAATTATATTGAAACGTCATATGAAAATATTAGAAGATATAGAATCAGTTGAAGAACAAAGAGAATTGATACTAAATTACCACTATGGAAAATGCAATCACAGAGGTATTACAGAAACGTATCATAAATTATCGATGAGATATTACTGGCCAAATATGCAAAAAGCTATTCAAAATTTTATTAATGGTTGTGATATCTGTAAAATAACTAAATACGACAGAAAACCTTTTAAGCTAAAACTTAACATAACACCAACACCTACAAAACCCTTTGAAATAGTCCATTTAGACGTTCTAAAATATCAAAATAATAAATTTTTAGTTATAATCGATGCTTTCAGCAAATATGCACAAGTTTATCTGCTTGAAAACATGCAAGGAATTGAAATAATGAAAAAATTATTAATCTATTTTAGTCATCATTGTATCCCTAATCTAATTATAGTAGATAACGGATCAGAATTCGATAATGGATTAATTTGCGAACTTTTTAAACTACATAAGATAAACGTCCACTTTTGCAGTCCCCACCATCCAGCCAGCAACGGCTTAATAGAACGTTTTAACTCCACATTCTTAGAACATTTAAACCTGATTAATAATCGCATCGAATTTCATAAAGACAACATCCAAGTTAAAGCACTATACGCGGTAATCGCTTACAATAATTCTATTCACTCAATAACAAAAATGTCACCTTTCAATATATTAAACCTTAATGACGAACACGAAATAGGAGATATTAAATTAGAAGAGAAAATTTTAAATACTTACATACAAAACCATAAAGAAAAGTTGCAAATAATATATAAAGTAATTAATGAAAATTTAACTAATACAAAAGAAAAAATTATTTCTAAACTAAATGAAACTCGAGAAGATGTACCTCAAGAATTACCGACCGATGTATTTATAAAAAGTAATTTTAGATCAAAACAAAGAAATCGCTTTAAAAAAGAAAAAATTTTAGAAATTAATGAAAAACGAAAAACAGTTAAACCTGAAGTCGATAAATCAAAAAGCGGACGAAAATTTCATAAACTTCACATGGATAATATAAAACGACCAACTAAATACGAAATCCTTCCACTTCCAGGTACCTCATCGCAGTTACAATAATATGCATCCTCGCGGATAGAAATCTGTCGAACAACCCTGGGATCCTCCCAATAAAACTAGGCCAAGCGAAACTGCAGATATCTTCCCACTACCTTGTTCATTATTTCGACATCTCGAACCTTTTGGACGAATATGAAAAACTAAAAGCCCATTTATATACTATTGAAGACTCATCTAAAGACGATCTTAAATTTCAAACCGAGGTAGAAAACTATTTAAAGATAATCCATTATACTAAAGTAATTATCGACGAAAAACTGTACCCCTTTATCCCGAAACGCTCTAAGAGAGGTTTAATAAATGCACTTGGATCAATAATTAATGCTATTACTGGTAATATGGATGCAGAAGATAATGAACGAATTGGTAGTACACTAAATATTTTGAAACGAAATCAAGATAATATTGCTCATCAAATTAATAACCAATATTCAGTTAACAAAGAAATAATTAATAAATTCCAAAATACAATAAAAGATATCGAACATAATGAACGTTCACTCTTTTCAATAGCAACTACTCTTGAAAAATATCAAAATACTACCCGCCATCAGGTCACACAATTATTTGCTAAAGACGCATTAAATCAACTAATTCATTTATTTAATATAATATTGAACATAATCCAAGATATCGAAAATTCATTGACCTTTTGTAAATTAAATATTGTCCACCCGAGTATAATTACTAACGAGGAACTGTTAAAAGAATTAACGAAAATAAATTTACTATATAAAAATGAAATGCCATTTCCAGTTAACGTTGATTATCTAGAAAATTTTAAAAGTGTTATGAGAACAAAATGTGTTATACACAAACGCGAAATTCTATATTTGATATCGTTTCCACTTTTTGAAAAACAACAGTTCGAACTATACTACTTTTTGCCGATCCCTAATCGGAAATTTCAAACTATAATACCATTGGCAAAATATTTTCTAAAATCTGAGTTTAGTCTCTTGCCATTGATGAATAGCTGTGACAAAAACCAAAATGATTACCTGTGTCCTAAATCACTAAAAATGTATGCCAATACAACATGCGAGCACAACATCCTTTTCGAGAATAGCCTTAAAGGATGCCTCCCAATTCAACTTAACGAAGGAGAGTCGCTGGAATACATACCGGAAATCAACCAATACATCGGAGTTTTCCCCAAAACTACTATAGTGAAAACCTTATGTGAAAAAGAAGTATCCTCAACCAAACAACTAGAAGGCGTATTTCTCTTCGACGAGCAATTACACTGTCAAAAATTCGTGAATAACCAACTATTATCATTCAACGATACCACCAAAGGACAACCATTGATCTTAGAAGATATCAAATTCACAACCCCAGATGATACTGCTCCATTACCACACATTACATTAAAACGACTGGAAATAACCAAGTTATCAACCAATATTCAACCCATCGACAATATCGAATACAATCAAGATTTTACCCATGTTACAGGAACAATACTCCTGTACATCCTACTGGCCATGACGATTACCTACACTATCATCAAACGACTTGTTTTCAGGAGAAAACACACTACCAACTCGAACGAATCATCCCCTCACCCTGAGGATGCTAAAATCTAAAAAAGGGTACCTTCGCCGGAGACTCAGGACTACCGAGGGAGGAATTATATAAATAATAAATGCAAATTATGTAAACTATAAATGCTTATATGGTAGGAATTGTAGCTTTGCTTAGTGAGCGCTTTTAGGAAATATAAAGACTGGAAACACATGTCACAGTTACATTATTATGTTATCTCGCCGATTGTAGTTATCTTGTAATAAAGTTTTTTAAAAACTCCTCCGTCGACTTCCAAAATATAATTTGCTTCTAACATAAACACGGTCTCCGCGATCCGATCATTTTTTGTTTATTTTAGCCGGTTTTTATTGAATTACAAAGGAACCGGGCCGAATTTCGCAAAATCCCTTCTTAGTGTTCAGTTTCGGCACATGATACACCCGTGTCTAAAATTTCAAGTCTCCAGCCCTCACGGTTTGGGCTGTGGGTTGATTATGAATCAGTGTGTAGATGAATGAGTGAATGAATGAGTGTGTCAGTGAGGACACTTCGCTTTATATATATAGATTTACAAAAAATGCTACTAACCATAGCAAACTATGCCAAACTCACCTAAATTACTTCGGCTACCATAAATCATCACCAACTAACCCTTACCACAACAAACTAAACCCAATCACTTTTAATTTACAAAAAAATGCTACTAACCATAGCAAACTATGCCAAACTCACCTAAATTACTTCGGCTACCATAAATCATCACCAACTAACCCTTACCACAACAAACTAAACCCAATCACTTTTAAATTACAAAAAAATGCTACTAACCATAGCAAATTATGCCAAACTCACCTAAATTACTTCGGCTATCAAAAATCACCCCCAACTACACTTTACAGCAACAAACTAAGCCCAATCACTTTAAAATTACAAAAAAAATGCTAAAAATCATAACAAACTATACCAGAATCACCTAAGTTACTTCGGCTACCGTAAATCACCCCCAACTATCCCTTACCACAACAAACCAAACCATATCATCTTAAAATTACAAAAAAGGGTGTACAAATCATAACAAACTATGCCAGACTCACCTAAATTCCTTCGGCTACTCTAAATCATCACCAACTAACCCTTACTACAACAAACTAAACTCAATCACTTTTAAATTACAAAAAAATGCTACTAACCATAGCAAACTATGCCAAACTCACCTAAATTACTTCGGCTACCATAAATCATCACCAACTAACCCTTACCACAACAAACTAAACCCAATCACTTTTAAATTACAAAAAAATGCTACTAACCATAGCAAACTATGCCAAACTCACCTAAATTACTTCGGCTACCATAAATCATCACCAACTTACCCTTACCACAACAAACTAAACCCAATCACTTTTAAATTACAAAAAAATGCTACTAACCATAGCAAACTATGCCAAACTCACCTAAATTACTTCGGCTATCAAAAATCACCCCCAACTACACTTTACAGCAACAAACTAAGCCCAATCACTTTAAAATTACAAAAAAATGCTAAAAATCATAACAAACTATACCAGAATCACCTAAATTACTTCCGCTAACGTAAATCATCCCCAACTATCCCTTACCACAAGAAACCAAACCATATCATCTTAAAATTACAAAAAAAGGTGTACAAATCATAACAAACTATGCCAGACTCACCTAAATTACTTCGGATACTCTAAATCATCACCAACTAACCCTTACCACAACAAACTAAACCCAATCACTTTTAAATTACAAAAAAATGCTACTAACCATAGCAAATTATGCCAAACTCACCTAAATTACTTCGGCTACTCTAAATAATCACCAACTAACCCTTACCACAACAAACTAAACCCAATCACTTTTAAATTACAAAAAAATGCTGCTAACCATAGCAAACTATGCCAAACTCACCTAAATTACTTCGGCTATCAAAAATCACCCCCAACTACACTTTACAGCAACAAACTAAGCCCAATTACTTTAAAATTACAAAAAAATGCTAAAAATCATAACAAACTATACCAGAATCACCTAAATTACTTCGGCTACCGTAAATCACCCCCAACTATCCCTTACCACAACAAACCAAACCATATCATCTTAAAATTACAAAAAAAGGTGAACAAATCATAACAAACTATACCAGAATCACCTAAATTACTTCGGCTACCGTAAATCACCCCCAACTCTCCCTTACCACAACAAACCAAACCATATCATCTTAAAATTACAAAAAAAGGTGAAAAAATCATATCAAACTATGCCAGACTCACCTAAATTACTTCGGCTACTCTAAATCATCACCAACTAACCCTTACCACAACAAACTAAACCCAATCACTTTTAAATTACAAAAAAATGCTACTAACCATAGCAAACTATGCCAAACTTACCTAAATTACTTCGGCTATCAAAAATCACCCCCAGCTACACTTTACAGCAACAAACTAAGCCCAATCACTTTAAAATTACAAAAAAATGCTAAAAATCATAACAAACTAACCAGAATCACCTAAATTACTTTGACTATCGTAAATCACCCCCAACTATCCCTTACCACAACGAACCAAACCATATCATCTTAAAATTACAAAAAAAGGTGTAAAAATTATAACCAACTATGCCAGACTCACCTAAATTACTTCGGCTACTCTAGATCATCACTTTTAAATTACAAAAAAATGCTACTAACCATAGCAAACTATGCCAAACTCACCTAAATAACTTCGGCTACCATAAATCATCACCAACTAACCCTTACCACAACAAACTAAACCCAATCACTTTAAATTACAAAAAAATGCTACTAACCATAGCAAACTATGCCAAACTCACCTAAATTACTTCGGCTATCAAAAATCACCCCCAACTACACTTTACAGCAACAAACTAAGCCCAATCACTTTTAAATTACAAAAAAATGCTACTAACCATAGCAAACTATGCCAAGCTTACCTAAATTACTTCTGCTATCAAAAATCACCCCCAACTACACTTTACAGCAACAAACTAAGCCCAATCACTTTAAAATTACAAAAAAATGCTAAAACTCATAACAAACTATACCCGAATTACCTAAATTACTTCGGCTACCGTAAATCACCCCCAACTATCCCTTACCACAACAAACCAAACCATATCATCTTAAAATTACAAAAAAAGTTGTACAAATCATAACAAACTATGCCAGACTCACCTAAATTACTTCGGCTACTCTAAATCATCACCAACTAACCCTTACCACAACAAACTAAACCCAAACACTTTTAAATTACAAAAAAATGCTACTAACCATAGCAAATTATGCCAAACTAACCTAAATTACTTCGGCTACCATAAATCATCACCAACTAACCCTTACCAAAACAAACTAAACCCAATCACATTTAAATAACAAAAAAATGCTACTATCCATTGCAAACTATGGCAAACTCACCTAAATTACTTCGGCTATCAAAAATCACCCCCAACTACACTTTACAGCAACAAACTAAGCCCAATCACTTTAAAATTACAAAAAAATGCTAAAAATCATAACAAACTATACCAGAATCACCTAAATTGTTTCGGCTATTGTAAATCACCCCCAACTATCCCTTACCACAACAAACCAAACCATGTCATCTTAAAATTACAAAAAAAGTTGTACAAATCATAACAAACTATGCCAGACTCACCTAAATTACTTCGGCTACTCTAAATCATCACCAACTAACCCTTACTACAACAAACTAAACCATATCATCTTAAAATTACAAAAAAAGGTGAACAAATCATAACAAACTATACCAGAATCACCTAAATTACTTCGGCTACCGTAAATCACCCCCAACTCTCCCTTACCACAACAAACCAAACCATATCATCTTAAAATTACAAAAAAAGTTGTACAAATCATAACAAACTATGCCAGACTCACCTAAATTACTTCGGCTACTCTAAATCATCACCAACTAACCCTTACCACAACAAACTAAACCCAAACACTTTTAAATTACAAAAAAATGCTACTAACCATAGCAAACTATGCCAAACTAACCTAAATTACTTCGGCTACCATAAATCATCACCAACTAACCCTTACCAAAACAAACTAAACCCAATCACATTTAAATAACAAAAAAATGCTACTATCCATTGCAAACTATGGCAAACTCACCTAAATTACTTCGGCTATCAAAAATCACCCCCAACTACACTTTACAGCAACAAACTAAGCCCAATCACTTTAAAATTACAAAAAAATGCTAAAAATCATAACAAACTATACCAGAATCACCTAAGTTACTTCGGCTACCGTAAATCACCCCCAACTATCCCTTACCACAACAAACCAAACCATGTCATCTTAAAATTACAAAAAAAGGTGTACAAATCATAACAAACTATGCCAGACTCACCTAAATTACTTCGGCTACTCTAAATCATCACCAACTAACCCTTACCACAACAAACTAAACCCAATCACTTTTAAATTACAAAAAAATGCTACTAACCATAGCAAGCTATGCCAAACTAACCTAAATTACTTCGGCTACCATAAATCATCACCAACTAACCCTTACTACAACAAACTAAACCCAGTCACTTTTAAATTACAAAAAAATGCTGCTAACCATAGCAAACTATTGCAAACTCACCTAAATTACTTCGGCTACCATAAATCATCACCAACTAACCCTTTCCACAACAAACTAAACCCAATTACTTTTAATTTACAAAAAATGCTACTAACCATAGCAAACTATGCCAAACTCACCTAAATTACTTCGGCTACCATAAATCATCACCAACTTACCCTTACCACAACAAACTAAACCCAATCACTTTTAATTTACAAAAAAATGCTACTAACCATAGCAAACTATGCCAAACTTACCTAAATTACTTCGGCTACCATAAATCATCACCAACTAACCCTTACCACAACAAACTAAACCCAATCACTTTTAAATTACAAAAAAATGCTACTAACCATAGCAAATTATGCCAAACTCACCTAAATTACTTCGGCTATCAAAAATCACCCCCAACTACACTTTACAGCAACAAACTAAGCCCAATCACTTTAAAATTACAAAAAAAATGCTAAAAATCATAACAAACTATACCAGAATCACCTAAGTTACTTCCGCTACCGTAAATCACCCCCAACTATCCCTTACCACAACAAACCAAACCATATCATCTTAAAATTACAAAAAAGGGTGTACAAATCATAACAAACTATGCCAGACTCACCTAAATTACTTCGGCTACTCTAAATCATCACCAACTAACCCTTACCACAACAAACTAAACCCAATCACTTTTAAATTACAAAAAAATGCTACTAACCATAGCAAACTATGCCAAACTCAACTAAATTACTTCGGCTACCATAAATCATCACCAACTAACCCTTACCACAACAAACTAAACCCAATCACTTTTAAATTACAAAAAAATGCTACTAACCATAGCAAACTATGCCAAACTCACCTAAATTACTTCGGCTATCAAAAATCACCCCCAACTACACTTTACAGCAACAAACTAAGCCCAATCACTTTAAAATTACAAAAAAATGCTAAAAATCATAACAAACTATACCAGAATCACCTAAATTACTTCCGCTAACGTAAATCACCCCCAACTATCCCTTACCACAAGAAACCAAACCATATCATCTTAAAATTACAAAAAAAGGTGTACAAATCATAACAAACTATGCCAGACTCACCTAAATTACTTCGGCTACTCTAAATCATCACCAACTAACCCTTACCACAACAAACTAAACCCAATCACTTTTAAATTACAAAAAAATGCTACTAACCATAGCAAACTATGTCAAACTTACCTAAATTACTTCGGCTACCATAAATCATCACCAACTAACCCTTATCACAACAAACTAAATTCAATCACTTTTAAATTACAAAAAAATGCTACTAACCATAGCAAACTATGCCAAACTCACCTAAATTACTTCGGCTATCACAAATCACCCCCAACTACACTTTATAGCAACAAACTAAGCCCAATCACCTTAAAATTACAAAAAAATGCTAAAAATCATAACAAACTATACCAGAATCACCTAAATTACTTCGGCTACCGTAAATCACCCCCAACTATCCCTTACCACAACAAACCAAACCATATCATCTTAAAATTACAAAAAAAGGTGTACAAATCATAACAAACTATGCCAGACTCACCTAAATTACTTCGGCTAGTCTAAATCATCACCAACTAACCCTTACCACAACAAACTAAACCCAATCACTTTTAAATTACAAAAAAATGCTACTAACCATAGCAAACTATGTCAAACTCACCTAAATTACTTCGGCTACCATAAATCATCACCAACTAACCCTTACCACAACAAACTAAACCCAATCACTTTTAAATTACAAAAAAATGCTACTAACCATAGCAAACTATTGCAAACTCACCTAAATTACTTCGGCTACCATAAATCATCACCAACTAACCCTTTCCACAACAAACTAAACCCAATTACTTTTAATTTACAAAAAATGCTACTAACCATAGCAAACTATGCCAAACTCACCTAAATTACTTCGGCTATCAAAAATCACCCCCAACTACACTTTACAGCAACAAACTAAGCCCAATCACTTTAAAATTACAAAAAAAGGTGTACAAATCATAACAAACTATGCCAGACTCACCTAAATTACTTCGGCTACTCTAAATCATCACCAACTAACCCTTACCACAACAAACTAAACCCAATCACTTTTAAATTACAAAAAAATGCTACTAACCATAGCAAGCTATGCCAAACTAACCTAAATTACTTCGGCTACCATAAATCATCACCAACTAACCCTTACTACAACAAACTAAACCCAGTCACTTTTAAATTACAAAAAAATGCTGCTAACCATAGCAAACTATTGCAAACTCACCTAAATTACTTCGGCTACCATATATCATCACCAACTAACCCTTTCCACAACAAACTAAACCCAATTACTTTTAATTTACAAAAAATGCTACTAACCATAGCAAACTATGCCAAACTCACCTAAATTACTTCGGCTACCATAAATCATCACCAACTTACCCTTACCACAACAAACTAAACCCAATCACTTTTAATTTACAAAAAAATGCTACTAACCATAGCAAACTATGCCAAACTTACCTAAATTACTTCGGCTACCATAAATCATCACCAACTAACCCTTACCACAACAAACTAAACCCAATCACTTTTAAATTACAAAAAAATGCTACTAACCATAGCAAATTATGCCAAACTCACCTAAATTACTTCGGCTATCAAAAATCACCCCCAACTACACTTTACAGCAACAAACTAAGCCCAATCACTTTAAAATTACAAAAAAAATGCTAAAAATCATAACAAACTATACCAGAATCACCTAAGTTACTTCCGCTACCGTAAATCACACCCAACTATCCCTTACCACAACAAACCAAACCATATCATCTTAAAATTACAAAAAAGGGTGTACAAATCATAACAAACTATGCCAGACTCACCTAAATTACTTCGGCTACTCTAAATCATCACCAACTAACCCTTACCACAACAAACTAAACCCAATCACTTTTAAATTACAAAAAAATGCTACTAACCATAGCAAACTATGCCAAACTCACCTAAATTACTTCGGCTACCATAAATAATCACCAACTAACCCTTACCACAACAAACTAAACCCAATCACTTTTAAATTACAAAAAAATGCTACTAACCATAGCAAACTATGCCAAACTCAACTAAATTACTTCGGCTACCATAAATCATCACCAACTAACCCTTACCACAACAAACTAAACCCAATCACTTTTAAATTACAAAAAAATGCTACTAACCATAGCAAACTATGCCAAACTCACCTAAATTACTTCGGCTATCAAAAATCACCCCCAACTACACTTTACAGCAACAAACTAAGCCCAATCACTTTAAAATTACAAAAAAATGCTAAAAATCATAACAAACTATACCAGAATCACCTAAATTACTTCCGCTAACGTAAATCACCCCCAACTATCCCTTACCACAAGAAACCAAACCATATCATCTTAAAATTACAAAAAAAGGTGTACAAATCATAACAAACTATGCCAGACTCACCTAAATTACTTCGGCTACTCTAAATCATCACCAACTAACCCTTACCACAACAAACTAAACCCAATCACTTTTAAATTACAAAAAAATGCTACTAACCATAGCAAACTATGCCAAACTCACCTAAATTACTTCGGCTACCATAAATCATCACCAACTAACCCTTACCACAACAAACTAAACCCAATCACTTTTAAATTACAAAAAAATGCTACTAACCATAGCAAACTATGCCAAACTCACTTAAATTACTTCGGCTACCATAAATCATCACCAACTAACCCTTACCACAAGAAATCAAACCCAATCACTTTTAAATTACAAAAAAATGCTACTAACCATAGCAAACTATGCCAGACTCACCTAAATTACTTCGGCTACCATAAATCATCACCAACTAACCCTTATCACAACAAACTAAATTCAATCACTTTTAAATTACAAAAAAATGCTACTAACCATAGCAAACTATGCCAAACTCACCTAAATTACTTCGGCTATCAAAAATCACCCCCAACTACACTTTATAGCAACAAACTAAGCCCAATCACTTAAAAATTACAAAAAAATGCTAAAAATCATAACAAACTATACCAGAATTACCTAAATTACTGCGGCTACCGTAAATCACCCCAAACTATCCCTTACCACAACAAACCAAACCATATCATCTTAAAATTACAAAAAAAGGTGTACAAATCATAACAAACTATGCCAGACTCACCTAAATTACTTCGGCTACTCTAAATCATCACCAACTAACCCTTACCACAACAAACTAAACCCAATCACTTTTAAATTACAAAAAAATGCTACAAACCATAGCAAACTATGTCAAACTCACCTAAATTACTTCGGCTACCATAAATCATCACCAACTAACCCTTACCACAACAAACTAAACCCAATCACTTTTAAATTACAAAAAAATGCTACTAACCATAGCAAACTATGCCAAACATACCTAAATTACTTCGGCTATCAAAAATCACCCCCAGCTACACTTTACAGCAACAAACTAAGCCCAATCATTTTAAAAGTACAAAAAAATGCTAAAAATCATAACAAACTATACCAGAATCACCTAAATTACTTTGGCTAACGTAAATCACCCCCAACTATCCCTTACCACAACAAACCAAACCATATCATCTTAAAATTACAAAAAAAGGTGTAAAAGTTATAACAAACTATGCCAGCCTCACCTAAATTACTTCGGCTACTCTAGACCATCACCAACTAACCCTTACCACAACAAACTAAACCCAATCACTTTTAAATTACAAAAAAATGCTACTAACCATAGCAAACTATGCCAAACTCACCTAAATTACTTCGGCTACCATAAATCATCACCAACTAACCCTTACCACAACAAACTAAATTCAATCAATTTTAAATTACAAAAAAATGCTACTAACCATAGCAAACTATGCCAAACTCACCTAAATTACTTCGGCTATCAAAAATCACCCCCAACTACACTTTATAGCAACAAACTAAGCCCAATCACTTTAAAATTTCAAAAAAATGCTAAAAATCATAACAAACTATACCAGAATCACCTAAATTACTTCGGCTACCGTAAATCACCCCCAACTATCCCTTACCCCAACAAACCCAACCATATCATCTTAAAATTACAAAAAAAGGTGTACAAATCATAACAAACTATGCCAGACTCACCTAAATTACTTCGGCTACCGTAAATCACCCCCAACTATCCCTTACCACAACAAACCCAACCATATCATCTTAAAATTACAAAAAAAGGTGTACAAATCATAACAAACTATGCCAGACTCACCTAAATTACTTCGGCTACCATAAATCATCACCAACTAACCCTTACCACAACAAACTAAACCCAATCACTTTTAAATTACAAAAAAATGCTACTAACCATAGCAAACTATGCCAAACTCACCTAAATTACTTCGGCTCCCATAAATCATCACCAACTAACCCTTACTACAACAAACTAAACCCAATCACTTTTAAATTACAAAAAAATGCTACTAACCATAGCAAACTATGCCAAACTCACTTAAATTACTTCGGCTACCATAAATTATCACCAACTAACCCTTACCACAACAAATCAAACCCAATCACTTTTAAATTACAAAAAAATGCTACTAACCATAGCAAACTATGCCAAACTCACCTAAATTACTTCGGCTACCATAAATCATCACCAACTAACCCTTATCACAACAAACTAAATTCAATCACTTTTAAATTACAAAAAAATGCTACTAACCATAGCAAACTATGCCAAACTCACCTAAATTACTTCGGCTATCAAAAATCACCCCCAACTACACTTTATAGCAACAAACTAAGCCCAATCACTTTAAAATTACAAAAAAATGCTAAAAATCATAACAAACTATACCAGAATTACCTAAATTACTGCGGCTACTGTAAATCACCCCCAACTATCCCTTACCACAAAAAACCAAACCATATCATCTTAAAATTACAAAAAAAGGTGTACAAATTATAACAAACTATGCCAGACTCACCTAAATTACTTCGGCTACTCTAAATCATCACCAACTAACCCTTACCACAACAAACTAAACCTAATCACTTTTAAATTACAAAAAAATGCTACTAACCATAGCAAACTATGTCAAACTCACCTAAATTACTTCGGCTACCATAAATCATCACCAACTAACCCTTACCACAACAAACTAAACCCAATCACTTTTAAATTACAAAAAAATGCTACTAACCATAGCAAACTATGCCAAACTTACCTAAATTACTTCGGCTATCAAAAATCACCCCCAGCTACACTTTACAGCAACAAACTAAGCCCAATCATTTTAAAATTACAAAAAAATGCTAAAAATCATAACAAACTATACCAGAATCACCTAAATTACTTTGGCTAACGTAAATCACCCCCAACTATCCCTTACCACAACAAACCAAACCATATCATCTTAAAATTACAAAAAAAGGTGTAAAAGTTATAACAAACTATGCCAGCCTCACCTAAATTACTTCGGCTACTCTAGACCATCACCAACTAACCCTTACCACAACAAACTAAACCCAATCACTTTTAAATTACAAAAAAATGCTACTAACCATAGCAAACTATGCCAAACTCACCTAAATTACTTCGGCTACCATAAATCATCACCAACTAACCCTTACCACAACAAACTAAACCCAATCAATTTTAAATTACAAAAAAATGCTACTAATTATAGCAAACTATGCCAAACTCACCTAAATTACTTCGGCTACCATAAATCATCACCAACTAACCCTTACCACAACAAACTAAACCCAATCACTTTTAAATTACAAAAAAATGCTACTAACCATAGCAAACTATGCCAAACTCACCTAAATTACTTTGGCTATCAAAAATCACACCCAACTACACTTTACAGCAACAAACTAAGCCCAATCACTTTAAAATTACAAAAAAATGCTAAAAATCATAACAAACTATACCAGAATCATCTAAATTACTTCCGCTAACGTAAATCACCCCCAACTATCCCTTACCACAAGAAACCAAACCATATCATCTTAAAATTACAAAAAAAGGTGTACAAATCATAACAAACTATGCCAGACTCACCTAAATTATTTCGGCTACTCTAAATCATCACCAACTAACCCTTACCACAACAAACTAAACCCAATCACTTTTAAATTACAAAAAAATGCTACTAACCATAGCAAACTATGCCAAACTCACCTAAATTACTTCGGCTACCATAAATCATCACCAACTAACCCTTACCACTACAAATTAAAACCAATCACTTTTAAATTACAAAAAAATGCTACTAACCATAGCAAACTATGCCAAACTCACCTAAATTACTTCGGCTACCATAAATCATCACCAACTAACCCTTACCACTACAAATTAAAACCAATCACTTTTAAATTACAAAAAAATGCTACTAACCATAGCAAACTATGCCAAACTCACCTAAATTACTTTGGCTATCAAAAATCACCCCCAACTACACTTTACAGCAACAAACTAAGCCCAATCACTTTAAAATTACAAAAAAAATGCTAAAAATCATAACAAACTATACCAGAATCACCTAAGTTACTTCGGCTACCGTAAATCACCCCCAACTATCCCTTACCACAACAAACCAAACCATATCATCTTAAAATTACAAAAAAGGGTGTACAAATCATAACAAACTATGCCAGACTCACCTAAATTCCTTCGGCTACTCTAAATCATCACCAACTAACCCTTACTACAACAAACTAAACTCAATCACTTTTAAATTACAAAAAAATGCTACTAACCATAGCAAACTAGGCCAAACTCACCTAAATTACTTCGGCTACCATAAATCATCACCAACTAACCCTTACCACAACAAACTAAACCCAATCACTTTTAAATTACAAAAAAATGCTACTAACCATAGCAAACTATGCCAAACTCACCTAAATTACTTCGGCTACCATAAATCATCACCAACTTACCCTTACCACAACAAACTAAACCCAATCACTTTTAAATTACAAAAAAATGCTACTAACCATAGCAAACTATGCCAAACTCACCTAAATTACTTCGGCTATCAAAAATCACCCCCAACTACACTTTACAGCAACAAACTAAGCCCAATCACTTTAAAATTACAAAAAAATGCTAAAAATCATAACAAACTATACCAGAATCACCTAAATTACTTCCGCTAACGTAAATCATCCCCAACTATCCCTTACCACAAGAAACCAAACCATATCATCTTAAAATTACAAAAAAAGGTGTACAAATCATAACAAACTATGCCAGACTCACCTAAATTACTTCGGATACTCTAAATCATCACCAACTAACCCTTACCACAACAAACTAAACCCAATCACTTTTAAATTACAAAAAAATGCTACTAACCATAGCAAATTATGCCAAACTCACCTAAATTACTTCGGCTACTCTAAATAATCACCAACTAACCCTTACCACAACAAACTAAACCCAATCACTTTTAAATTACAAAAAAATGCTGCTAACCATAGCAAACTATGCCAAACTCACCTAAATTACTTCGGCTATCAAAAATCACCCCCAACTACACTTTACAGCAACAAACTAAGCCCAATTACTTTAAAATTACAAAAAAATGCTAAAAATCATAACAAACTATACCAGAATCACCTAAATTACTTCGGCTACCGTAAATCACCCCCAACTATCCCTTACCACAACAAACCAAACCATATCATCTTAAAATTACAAAAAAAGGTGAACAAATCATAACAAACTATACCAGAATCACCTAAATTACTTCGGCTACCGTAAATCACCCCCAACTCTCCCTTACCACAACAAACCAAACCATATCATCTTAAAATTACACAAAAAGGTGAAAAAATCATATCAAACTATGCCAGACTCACCTAAATTACTTCGGCTACTCTAAATCATCACCAACTAACCCTTACCACAACAAACTAAACCCAATCACTTTTAAATTACAAAAAAATGCTACTAACCATAGCAAACTATGCCAAACTTACCTAAATTACTTCGGCTATCAAAAATCACCCCCAGCTACACTTTACAGCAACAAACTAAGCCCAATCACTTTAAAATTACAAAAAAATGCTAAAAATCATAACAAACTAACCAGAATCACCTAAATTACTTTGACTATCGTAAATCACCCCCAACTATCCCTTACCACACCGAACCAAACCATATCATCTTAAAATTACAAAAAAAGGTGTAAAAATTATAACCAACTATGCCAGACTCACCTAAATTACTTCGGCTACTCTAGATCATCACTTTTAAATTACAAAAAAATGCTACTAACCATAGCAAACTATGCCAAACTCACCTAAATAACTTCGGCTACCATAAATCATCACCAACTAACCCTTACCACAACAAACTAAACCCAATCACTTTAAATTACAAAAAAATGCTACTAACCATAGCAAACTATGCCAAACTCACCTAAATTACTTCGGCTATCAAAAATCACCCCCAACTACACTTTACAGCAACAAACTAAGCCCAATCACTTTTAAATTACAAAAAAATGCTACTAACCATAGCAAACTATGCCAAGCTTACCTAAATTACTTCTGCTATCAAAAATCACCCCCAACTACACTTTACAGCAACAAACTAAGCCCAATCACTTTAAAATTACAAAAAAATGCTAAAACTCATAACAAACTATACCCGAATTACCTAAATTACTTCGGCTACCGTAAATCACCCCCAACTATCCCTTACCACAACAAACCAAACCATATCATCTTAAAATTACAAAAAAAGTTGTACAAATCATAACAAACTATGCCAGACTCACCTAAATTACTTCGGCTACTCTAAATCATCACCAACTAACCCTTACCACAACAAACTAAACCCAAACACTTTTAAATTACAAAAAAATGCTACTAACCATAGCAAATTATGCCAAACTAACCTAAATTACTTCGGCTACCATAAATCATCACCAACTAACCCTTACCAAAACAAACTAAACCCAATCACATTTAAATAACAAAAAAATGCTACTATCCATTGCAAACTATGGCAAACTCACCTAAATTACTTCGGCTATCAAAAATCACCCCCAACTACACTTTACAGCAACAAACTAAGCCCAATCACTTTAAAATTACAAAAAAATGCTAAAAATCATAACAAACTATACCAGAATCACCTAAATTGTTTCGGCTATTGTAAATCACCCCCAACTATCCCTTACCACAACAAACCAAACCATGTCATCTTAAAATTACAAAAAAAGTTGTACAAATCATAACAAACTATGCCAGACTCACCTAAATTACTTCGGCTACTCTAAATCATCACCAACTAACCCTTACTACAACAAACTAAACCATATCATCTTAAAATTACAAAAAAAGGTGAACAAATCATAACAAACTATACCAGAATCACCTAAATTACTTCGGCTACCGTAAATCACCCCCAACTCTCCCTTACCACAACAAACCAAACCATATCATCTTAAAATTACAAAAAAAGTTGTACAAATCATAACAAACTATGCCAGACTCACCTAAATTACTTCGGCTACTCTAAATCATCACCAACTAACCCTTACCACAACAAACTAAACCCAAACACTTTTAAATTACAAAAAAATGCTACTAACCATAGCAAACTATGCCAAACTAACCTAAATTACTTCGGCTACCATAAATCATCACCAACTAACCCTTACCAAAACAAACTAAACCCAATCACATTTAAATAACAAAAAAATGCTACTATCCATTGCAAACTATGGCAAACTCACCTAAATTACTTCGGCTATCAAAAATCACCCCCAACTACACTTTACAGCAACAAACTAAGCCCAATCACTTTAAAATTACAAAAAAATGCTAAAAATCATAACAAACTATACCAGAATCACCTAAGTTACTTCGGCTACCGTAAATCACCCCCAACTATCCCTTACCACAACAAACCAAACCATGTCATCTTAAAATTACAAAAAAAGGTGTACAAATCATAACAAACTATGCCAGACTCACCTAAATTACTTCGGCTACTCTAAATCATCACCAACTAACCCTTACCACAACAAACTAAACCCAATCACTTTTAAATTACAAAAAAATGCTACTAACCATAGCAAGCTATGCCAAACTAACCTAAATTACTTCGGCTACCATAAATCATCACCAACTAACCCTTACTACAACAAACTAAACCCAGTCACTTTTAAATTACAAAAAAATGCTACTAACCATAGCAAACTATTGCAAACTCACCTAAATTACTTCGGCTACCATAAATCATCACCAACTAACCCTTTCCACAACAAACTAAACCCAATTACTTTTAATTTACAAAAAATGCTACTAACCATAGCAAACTATGCCAAACTCACCTAAATTACTTCGGCTACCATAAATCATCACCAACTTACCCTTACCACAACAAACTAAACCCAATCACTTTTAATTTACAAAAAAATGCTACTAACCATAGCAAACTATGCCAAACTTACCTAAATTACTTCGGCTACCATAAATCATCACCAACTAACCCTTACCACAACAAACTAAACCCAATCACTTTTAAATTACAAAAAAATGCTACTAACCATAGCAAATTATGCCAAACTCACCTAAATTACTTCGGCTATCAAAAATCACCCCCAACTACACTTTACAGCAACAAACTAAGCCCAATCACTTTAAAATTACAAAAAAAATGCTAAAAATCATAACAAACTATACCAGAATCACCTAAGTTACTTCCGCTACCGTAAATCACCCCCAACTATCCCTTACCACAACAAACCAAACCATATCATCTTAAAATTACAAAAAAGGGTGTACAAATCATAACAAACTATGCCAGACTCACCTAAATTACTTCGGCTACTCTAAATCATCACCAACTAACCCTTACCACAACAAACTAAACCCAATCACTTTTAAATTACAAAAAAATGCTACTAACCATAGCAAACTATGCCAAACTCAACTAAATTACTTCGGCTACCATAAATCATCACCAACTAACCCTTACCACAACAAACTAAACCCAATCACTTTTAAATTACAAAAAAATGCTACTAACCATAGCAAACTATGCCAAACTCACCTAAATTACTTCGGCTATCAAAAATCACCCCCAACTACACTTTACAGCAACAAACTAAGCCCAATCACTTTAAAATTACAAAAAAATGCTAAAAATCATAACAAACTATACCAGAATCACCTAAATTACTTCCGCTAACGTAAATCACCCCCAACTATCCCTTACCACAAGAAACCAAACCATATCATCTTAAAATTACAAAAAAAGGTGTACAAATCATAACAAACTATGCCAGACTCACCTAAATTACTTCGGCTACTCTAAATCATCACCAACTAACCCTTACCACAACAAACTAAACCCAATCACTTTTAAATTACAAAAAAATGCTACTAACCATAGCAAACTATGTCAAACTTACCTAAATTACTTCGGCTACCATAAATCATCACCAACTAACCCTTATCACAACAAACTAAATTCAATCACTTTTAAATTACAAAAAAATGCTACTAACCATAGCAAACTATGCCAAACTCACCTAAATTACTTCGGCTATCACAAATCACCCCCAACTACACTTTATAGCAACAAACTAAGCCCAATCACCTTAAAATTACAAAAAAATGCTAAAAATCATAACAAACTATACCAGAATCACCTAAATTACTTCGGCTACCGTAAATCACCCCCAACTATCCCTTACCACAACAAACCAAACCATATCATCTTAAAATTACAAAAAAAGGTGTACAAATCATAACAAACTATGCCAGACTCACCTAAATTACTTCGGCTAGTCTAAATCATCACCAACTAACCCTTACCACAACAAACTAAACCCAATCACTTTTAAATTACAAAAAAATGCTACTAACCATAGCAAACTATGTCAAACTCACCTAAATTACTTCGGCTACCATAAATCATCACCAACTAACCCTTACCACAACAAAATAAACCCAATCACTTTTAAATTACAAAAAAATGCTACTAACCATAGCAAACTATTGCAAACTCACCTAAATTACTTCGGCTACCATAAATCATCACCAACTAACCCTTTCCACAACAAACTAAACCCAATTACTTTTAATTTACAAAAAATGCTACTAACCATAGCAAACTATGCCAAACTCACCTAAATTACTTCGGCTATCAAAAATCACCCCCAACTACACTTTACAGCAACAAACTAAGCCCAATCACTTTAAAATTACAAAAAAAGGTGTACAAATCATAACAAACTATGCCAGACTCACCTAAATTACTTCGGCTACTCTAAATCATCACCAACTAACCCTTACCACAACAAACTAAACCCAATCACTTTTAAATTACAAAAAAATGCTACTAACCATAGCAAGCTATGCCAAACTAACCTAAATTACTTCGGCTACCATAAATCATCACCAACTAACCCTTACTACAACAAACTAAACCCAGTCACTTTTAAATTACAAAAAAATGTTGCTAACCATAGCAAACTATTGCAAACTCACCTAAATTACTTCGGCTACCATATATCATCACCAACTAACCCTTTCCACAACAAACTAAACCCAATTACTTTTAATTTACAAAAAATGCTACTAACCATAGCAAACTATGCCAAACTCACCTAAATTACTTCGGCTACCATAAATCATCACCAACTTACCCTTACCACAACAAACTAAACCCAATCACTTTTAATTTACAAAAAAATGCTACTAACCATAGCAAACTATGCCAAACTTACCTAAATTACTTCGGCTACCATAAATCATCACCAACTAACCCTTACCACAACAAACTAAACCCAATCACTTTTAAATTACAAAAAAATGCTACTAGCCATAGCAAATTATGCCAAACTCACCTAAATTACTTCGGCTATCAAAAATCACCCCCAACTACACTTTACAGCAACAAACTAAGCCCAATCACTTTAAAATTACAAAAAAAATGCTAAAAATCATAACAAACTATACCAGAATCACCTAAGTTACTTCCGCTACCGTAAATCACACCCAACTATCCCTTACCACAACAAACCAAACCATATCATCTTAAAATTACAAAAAAGGGTGTACAAATCATAACAAACTATGCCAGACTCACCTAAATTACTTCGGCTACTCTAAATCATCACCAACTAACCCTTACCACAACAAACTAAACCCAATCACTTTTAAATTACAAAAAAATGCTACTAACCATAGCAAACTATGCCAAACTCACCTAAATTACTTCGGCTACCATAAATCATCACCAACTAACCCTTACCACAACAAACTAAACCCAATCACTTTTAAATTACAAAAAAATGCTACTAACCATAGCAAACTATGCCAAACTCAACTAAATTACTTCGGCTACCATAAATCATCACCAACTAACCCTTACCACAACAAACTAAACCCAATCACTTTTAAATTACAAAAAAATGCTACTAACCATAGCAAACTATGCCAAACTCACCTAAATTACTTCGGCTATCAAAAATCACCCCCAACTACACTTTACAGCAACAAACTAAGCCCAATCACTTTAAAATTACAAAAAAATGCTAAAAATCATAACAAACTATACCAGAATCACCTAAATTACTTCCGCTAACGTAAATCACCCCCAACTATCCCTTACCACAAGAAACCAAACCATATCATCTTAAAATTACAAAAAAAGGTGTACAAATCATAACAAACTATGCCAGACTCACCTAAATTACTTCGGCTACTCTAAATCATCACCAACTAACCCTTACCACAACAAACTAAACCCAATCACTTTTAAATTACAAAAAAATGCTACTAACCATAGCAAACTATGTCAAACTTACCTAAATTACTTCGGCTACCATAAATCATCACCAACTAACCCTTATCACAACAAACTAAATTCAATCACTTTTAAATTACAAAAAAATGCTACTAACCATAGCAAACTATGCCAAACTCACCTAAATTACTTCGGCTATCACAAATCACCCCCAACTACACTTTATAGCAACAAACTAAGCCCAATCACCTTAAAATTACAAAAAAATGCTAAAAATCATAACAAACTATACCAGAATCACCTAAATTACTTCGGCTACCGTAAATCACCCCCAACTATCCCTTACCACAACAAACCAAACCATATCATCTTAAAATTACAAAAAAAGGTGTACAAATCATAACAAACTATGCCAGACTCACCTAAATTACTTCGGCTAGTCTAAATCATCACCAACTAACCCTTACCACAACAAACTAAACCCAATCACTTTTAAATTACAAAAAAATGCTACTAACCATAGCAAACTATGTCAAACTCACCTAAATTACTTCGGCTACCATAAATCATCACCAACTAACCCTTACCACAACAAACTAAACCCAATCACTTTTAAATTACAAAAAAATGCTACTAACCATAGCAAACTATGCCAAACTCACCTAAATTACTTCGGCTACCATAAATCATCACCAACTAACCCTTACCACAACAAACTAAACCCAATCACTTTTAAATTACAAAAAAATGCTACTAACCATAGCAAACTATGCCAAACTCACTTAAATTACTTCGGCTACCATAAATCATCACCAACTAACCCTTACCACAAGAAATCAAACCCAATCACTTTTAAATTACAAAAAAATGCTACTAACCATAGCAAACTATGCCAGACTCACCTAAATTACTTCGGCTACCATAAATCATCACCAACTAACCCTTATCACAACAAACTAAATTCAATCACTTTTAAATTACAAAAAAATGCTACTAACCATAGCAAACTATGCCAAACTCACCTAAATTACTTCGGCTATCAAAAATCACCCCCAACTACACTTTATAGCAACAAACTAAGCCCAATCACTTAAAAATTACAAAAAAATGCTAAAAATCATAACAAACTATACCAGAATTACCTAAATTACTGCGGCTACCGTAAATCACCCCAAACTATCCCTTACCACAACAAACCAAACCATATCATCTTAAAATTACAAAAAAAGGTGTACAAATCATAACAAACTATGCCAGACTCACCTAAATTACTTCGGCTACTCTAAATCATCACCAACTAACCCTTACCACAACAAACTAAACCCAATCACTTTTAAATTACAAAAAAATGCTACAAACCATAGCAAACTATGTCAAACTCACCTAAATTACTTCGGCTACCATAAATCATCACCAACTAACCCTTACCACAACAAACTAAACCCAATCACTTTTAAATTACAAAAAAATGCTACTAACCATAGCAAACTATGCCAAACATACCTAAATTACTTCGGCTATCAAAAATCACCCCCAGCTACACTTTACAGCAACAAACTAAGCCCAATCATTTTAAAATTACAAAAAAATGCTAAAAATCATAACAAACTATACCAGAATCACCTAAATTACTTTGGCTAACGTAAATCACCCCCAACTATCCCTTACCACAACAAACCAAACCATATCATCTTAAAATTACAAAAAAAGGTGTAAAAGTTATAACAAACTATGCCAGCCTCACCTAAATTACTTCGGCTACTCTAGACCATCACCAACTAACCCTTACCACAACAAACTAAACCCAATCACTTTTAAATTACAAAAAAATGCTACTAACCATAGCAAACTATGCCAAACTCACCTAAATTACTTCGGCTACCATAAATCATCACCAACTAACCCTTACCACAACAAACTAAACCCAATCAATTTTAAATTACAAAAAAATGCTACTAATTATAGCAAACTATGCCAAACTCACCTAAATTACTTCGGCTACCATAAATCATCACCAACTAAACCTTACCACAACAAACTAAACCCAATCACTTTTAAATTACAAAAAAATGCTACTAACCATAGCAAACTATGCCAAACTCACCTAAATTACTTCGGCTATCAAAAATCACCCCCAACTACACTTTACAGCAACAAACTAAGCCCAATCACTTTAAAATTACAAAAAAATGCTCAAAATCATAACAAACTATACCAGAATCACCTAAATTACTTCCGCTAACGTAAATCACCCCCAACTATCCCTTACCACAAGAAACCAAACCATATCATCTTAAAATTACAAAAAAAGGTGTACAAATCATAACAAACTATGCCAGACTCACCTAAATTACTTCGGCTACTCTAAATCATCACCAACTAACCCTTACCACAACAAACTAAACCCAATCACTTTTAAATTACAAAAAAATGCTACTAACCATAGCAAACTATGCCAAACTCACCTAAATTACTTCGGCTACCATAAATCATCACCAACTAAACCTTACCACAACAAACTAAACCCAATCACTTTTAAATTACAAAAAAATGCTACTAACCATAGCAAACTATGCCAAACTCACCTAAATTACTTCGGCTATCAAAAATCACACCCAACTACACTTTACAGCAACAAACTAAGCCCAATCACTTTAAAATTACAAAAAAATGCTAAAAATCATAACAAACTATACCAGAATCACCTAAATTACTTCCGCTAACGTAAATCACCCCCAACTATCCCTTACCACAAGAAACCAAACCATATCATCTTAAAATTACAAAAAAAGGTGTACAAATCATAACAAACTATGCCAGACTCACCTAAATTACTTCGGCTACTCTAAATCATCACCAACTAACCCTTACCACAACAAACTAAACCCAATCACTTTTAAATTACAAAAAAATGCTACTAACCATAGCAAACTATGCCAAACTCACCTAAATTACTTCGGCTACCATAAATCATCACCAACTAACCCTTACCACTACAAATTAAAACCAATCACTTTTAAATTACAAAAAAATGCTACTAACCATAGCAAACTATGCCAAACTCACCTAAATTACTTCGGCTACCATAAATCATCACCAACTAACCCTTACCACAACAAACTAAATTCAATCAATTTTAAATTACAAAAAAATGCTACTAACCATAGCAAACTATGCCAAACTCACCTAAATTACTTCGGCTATCAAAAATCACCCCCAACTACACTTTATAGCAACAAACTAAGCCCAATCACTTTAAAATTTCAAAAAAATGCTAAAAATCATAACAAACTATACCAGAATCACCTAAATTACTTCGGCTACCGTAAATCACCCCCAACTATCCCTTACCACAACAAACCCAACCATATCATCTTAAAATTACAAAAAAAGGTGTACAAATCATAACAAACTATGCCAGACTCACCTAAATTACTTCGGCTACCGTAAATCACCCCCAACTATCCCTTACCACAACAAACCCAACCATATCATCTTAAAATTACAAAAAAAGGTGTACAAATCATAACAAACTATGCCAGACTCACCTAAATTACTTCGGCTACCATAAATCATCACCAACTAACCCTTACCACAACAAACTAAACCCAATCACTTTTAAATTACAAAAAAATGCTACTAACCATAGCAAACTATGCCAAACTCACCTAAATTACTTCGGCTCCCATAAATCATCACCAACTAACCCTTACTACAACAAACTAAACCCAATCACTTTTAAATTACAAAAAAATGCTACTAACCATAGCAAACTATGCCAAACTCACTTAAATTACTTCGGCTACCATAAATTATCACCAACTAACCCTTACCACAACAAATCAAACCCAATCACTTTTAAATTACAAAAAAATGCTACTAACCATAGCAAACTATGCCAAACTCACCTAAATTACTTCGGCTACCATAAATCATCACCAACTAACCCTTATCACAACAAACTAAATTCAATCACTTTTAAATTACAAAAAAATGCTACTAACCATAGCAAACTATGCCAAACTCACCTAAATTACTTCGGCTATCAAAAATCACCCCCAACTACACTTTATAGCAACAAACTAAGCCCAATCACTTTAAAATTACAAAAAAATGCTAAAAATCATAACAAACTATACCAGAATTACCTAAATTACTGCGGCTACTGTAAATCACCCCCAACTATCCCTTACCACAAAAAACCAAACCATATCATCTTAAAATTACAAAAAAAGGTGTACAAATCATAACAAACTATGCCAGACTCACCTAAATTACTTCGGCTACTCTAAATCATCACCAACTAACCCTTACCACAACAAACTAAACCTAATCACTTTTAAATTACAAAAAAATGCTACTAACCATAGCAAACTATGTCAAACTCACCTAAATTACTTCGGCTACCATAAATCATCACCAACTAACCCTTAGCACAACAAACTAAACCCAATCACTTTTAAATTACAAAAAAATGCTACTAACCATAGCAAACTATGCCAAACTTACCTAAATTACTTCGGCTATCAAAAATCACCCCCAGCTACACTTTACAGCAACAAACTAAGCCCAATCATTTTAAAATTACAAAAAAATGCTAAAAATCATAACAAACTATACCAGAATCACCTAAATTACTTTGGCTAACGTAAATCACCCCCAACTATCCCTTACCACAACAAACCAAACCATATCATCTTAAAATTACAAAAAAAAGTGTAAAAGTTATAACAAACTATGCCAGCCTCACCTAAATTACTTCGGCTACTCTAGACCATCACCAACTAACCCTTACCACAACAAACTAAACCCAATCACTTTTAAATTACAAAAAAATGCTACTAACCATAGCAAACTATGCCAAACTCACCTAAATTACTTCGGCTACCATAAATCATCACCAACTAACCCTTACCACAACAAACTAAACCCAATCAATTTTAAATTACAAAAAAATGCTACTAATTATAGCAAACTATGCCAAACTCACCTAAATTACTTCGGCTACCATAAATCATCACCAACTAACCCTTACCACAACAAACTAAACCCAATCACTTTTAAATTACAAAAAAATGCTACTAACCATAGCAAACTATGCCAAACTCACCTAAATTACTTTGGCTATCAAAAATCACACCCAACTACACTTTACAGCAACAAACTAAGCCCAATCACTTTAAAATTACAAAAAAATGCTAAAAATCATAACAAACTATACCAGAATCATCTAAATTACTTCCGCTAACGTAAATCACCCCCAACTATCCCTTACCACAAGAAACCAAACCATATCATCTTAAAATTACAAAAAAAGGTGTACAAATCATAACAAACTATGCCAGACTCACCTAAATTATTTCGGCTACTCTAAATCATCACCAACTAACCCTTACCACAACAAACTAAACCCAATCACTTTTAAATTACAAAAAAATGCTACTAACCATAGAAAACTATGCCAAACTCACCTAAATTACTTCGGCTACCATAAATCATCACCAACTAAACCTTACCACGACAAACTAAACCCAATCACTTTTAAATTACAAAAAAATGCTACTAACCATAGCAAACTATGTCAAACTCACCTAAATTACTTCGGCTACCATAAATCATCACCAACTAACCCTTACCACAACAAACTAAACCCAATCACTTTTAAATTACAAAAAAATGCTACTAACTATAGCAAACTATGCCAAACTCACCTAAATTACTTCGGCTACCATAAATCATCACCAACTAACCCTTACCACTACAAATTATAACCAATCACTTTTAAATTACAAAAAAATGCTACTAACCATAGCAAACTATGCCAAACTTACCTAAATTACTTCGGCTATTAAAAATCACCCCCAACTACACTTTACAGCAACAAACTAAGCCCAATCACTTTAAAATTACAAAAAAATGCTAAAAATCATAACAAACTATTCCAGAATCACCTAAATTACTTCGGCTACCGTAAATTACCCCCAACTCTCCCTTACCACAACAAACCAAACCATATCATTTTAAAATTAAAAAAAAAAGGTGTACAAATCATAACAAACTATGCCAGACTCACCTAAATTATTTCGGCTATTCTAAATCATCACCAACTAACCCTTACCACAACAAACTAAACCCAATCACTTTTAAATTACAAAAAAATGCTACTAACCATAGAAAACTATGCCAAACTCACCTAAATTACTTCGGCTACCATAAATCATCACCAACTAAACCTTACCACGACAAACTAAACCCAATCACTTTTAAATTACAAAAAAACGCTACTAACCTTAGCAAACTATGCCAAACTCACCTAAATTACTTCGGCTATCAAAAATCACCACCCAACTACACTTTACAGCAACAAACTAAGCCCAATCACTTTAAAATTTCACAAAAATGCTAAAAATCATAACAAACTATACCAGAATCACCTAAATTGCTTCGGCTACCGTAAATCACCCCCAACTATCCCTTACCACAACAAACCAAACCATATCATCTTAAAATTACAAAAAAGGTGTACAAATCATAACAAACTATACCAGAATCACCTAAATTACTTCGGCTACCGTAAATCACCCCCAGCTATCCCTTACCACAACAAACCAAACCATATCATCTTAAAATTACAAAAAAAGGTGTACAAATCATAACAAACTATGCCCGACTCACCTAAATTACTTCGGCTACTCTAAATCATCACCAACTAACCCTTACCACAACAAACTAAACCCAATCACTTTTAAATTACAAAAAAATGCTACTAACCATAGCAAATTATGCCAAACTCACCTAAATTACTTCGGCTACCATAAATCATCACCAACTAACCCTTACCACAACAAACTAAACCCAATCACGTTTAAATTACAAAAAAGTGCTACTAACCATAGCAAACTATGCCAAACTTACCTAAATTACTTCGGCTATCAAAAATCACCCCCAACTACACTTTACAGCAACAAACTAAGCCCAATCACTTTAAAATTACAAAAAAATTCTAAAAATCATAACAAACTATACCAGAATCACCTAAATTACTTCGGCTACCGTAAATCACCCCCAACTATCCCTTACCACAACAAACAAAACCATATCATCTTAAAATTACAAAAAAGGTGTACAAATCATAACAAACTATGCCAGACTCACCTAAATTACTTCGGCTAATATAAATCATCACCAACTAACCCTTACCACAACAAACTAAACCCAATCACTTTTAAATTACATAAAAATGCTACTAACCATAGCAAACTATGCCAAACTCACCTAAATTACTTCGGCTATCAAAAATCACCCCCAACTACACTTTACAGCAACAAACTAAGCCCAATCACTTTAAAATTACAAAAAAATGCTAAAAATCATAACAAACTATACCAGAATCACCTAAATTATTTCAGCTACTGTAAATCACCCCCAACTATCCCTTACATCAACAAACCAAACCATGTTATCTTAAAATTACAAAAAAAGGTGAACAAATCATAACAAACTATGCCAGACTTACCTAAATTACTTCGGCTACTCTAAATCATCAAGAACTAACCCTTACTACAACAAACTAAACCCAATCACTTTTAAATTACAAAAAAATGCTACTAACCATAGCAAACTATGTCAAGCTTACCTAAATTACTTCGGCTATCAAAAATCACCCCCAACTACACTTTACAGCAACAAACTAAGCCCAATCACTTTAAAATTACAAAAAAATGCTAAAACTCATAACAAACTATACCAGAATTACCTAAATAACTTCGGCTACCGTAAATCACCCCCAACTATCCCTTACCACAACAAACCAAACCATATCATCTTAAAATTACAAAAAAAGTTGTACAAATCATAACAAACTATGCCAGACTCACCTAAATTTCTTCGGCTACGCTAAATCATCACCAACTAACCCTTACCACAACAAACTAAACCCAATCACTTTTAAATTACAAAAAAATGCTACTAACCATAGCAAACTATGCCAAACTCACCTAAATTACTTCGGCTACCATAAATCATCACCAACTAACCCTTACCACAACAAACTAAACCCAATCACTTTTAAACAACAAAAAAATGCTACTAACCATAGCAAATTATGCCAAACTCACCTAAATTACTTCGGCTATCAAAAATCACCCCCAACTACACTTTACAGCAACAAACTAAGCCCAATCACTTTAAAATTACAAAAAAATGCTAAAAATCATAACAAACTATACCAGAATCACCTAAATTACTTCGGCTAACGTAAATCACCCCCAACTATCCCTTACCACAAGAAACCAAACCATATCATCTTAAAATTACAAAAAAAGGTGTACAAATCATAACAAACTATGCCAGACTCACCTAAATTACTTCGGCTACTCTAAATCATCACCAACTAACCCTTACCACAACAAACTAAACCCAATCACTTTTAAATTACAAAAAAATGCTACTAACCATAGCAAACTATGCCAAACTCACCTAAATTACTTCGGCTACCATAAATCATCACCAACTAACCCTTACCACAACAAATTAAACCCAATCACTTTTAAATTACAAAAAAATGCTACTAACCATAGCAAACTATGCCAAACTCACCTAAATTACTTCGGCTACCATAAATCATCACCAACTAACCCTTACCACAACAAACTAAACCCAATCACACTTAAATTACAAAAAAATGCTACTAACCATAGCAAACTATGCCAAACTCACCTAAATTACTTCGGCTATCAAAAATCACCCCCAACTACACTTTACAGCAACAAACTAAGCCCAATCACTTTAAAATTACAAAAAAATGCTAAAAATCATAACAAACTATACCAGAATCACCTAAATTACTTCGGCTACCGTAAATCACCCTCAACTATCCCTTACCACAACAAACCAAACCATATCATCTTAAAATTACAAAAAAAGGTGTACAAATCATAACAAATTATGCCAGACTCACCTAAATTACTTCGGCTACTCTAAATCATCACCAACTAATCCTTACCACAACAAACTATACCCAATCACTTTTAAATTACAAAAAAATGCTACTAACTATAGCAAACTATGCCAAACTCACCTAAATTACTTCGGCTACCATAAATCATCACCAACTAACCCTTACCACAACAAACTAAACCCAATCACTCTTAAATTACAAAAAAATGCTACTAACCATAGCAAACTATGCCAAACTCACCTAAATTACTTCGGCTATCAAAAATCACCCCCAACTACACTTTACAGCAACAACTAAGCCCAATCACTTTAAAATTACAAAAAAATGCTAAAAATCATAACAAACTCTACCAGAATCACCTAAATTACTTCGGCTACCGTAAATTACCCCCAACTATCCCTTACCACAACAAACCAAACCATATCACCTTAAAATTACAAAAAAAGGTGTACAAATCATAACAAACTTTGCCAGACTCACCTAAATTACTTCGGCTACTCTGAATCATCGCCAACTAACCCTTACCACAACAAACTAAACCCAATCACTTTTAAATTACAAAAAAATGCTACTAACCACAGCAAACTATACCAAACTTACCTAAATTACTTCGGCTACCATAAATCATCACCAACTAACCCTTACCACAACAAACTAAACCCAATCACTTTTAAATTACAAAAAAATGCTACTAACCATAGCAAACTATGCCAAACTCACTTAAATTACTTCGGCTATCAAAAATCACCCCAACTACACTTTACAGCAACAAACCAAGCCCAAACACTTTAAAATTACAAAAAAATGCTAAAAATCATAACAAACTATACCAGAATCACCTAAATTACTTCGGCTACCGTAAATCCCCCCAACTATCCCTTACCACAACAAACCAAACCATATCATCTTAAAATTTCAAAGAAAGGTGTACAAATCAGAACAAACTATGCCAGACTCACCTAAATTACTTCAGCTACTCTAAATCATCACCAACTAACCCTTACCACAACAAACTAAACCAAATCACTTTTAAATTACAAAAAAATGCTACTAACCATAGCAAACTATGCCAAACTCACCTAAATTACTTCGGCTATCAAAAATCACCCCCAACTACACTTTACAGCAACAAACTAAGCCCAATCACTTTAAAATTACAAAAAAATGCTCAAAATCATAACAAACTATACCAGAATCACCTAAGTTACTTCGGCTACCGTAAATCACCCCCAGCTATCCCTTACCACAACAAACCAAACCATATCATCTTAAAATTACAAAAAAAGGTGTACAAATCATAACAAACTATGCCAGACTCACCTAAATTACTTCGGCTACTCTAAATCATCAAGAACTAACCCTTACCACAACAAACTAAACCCAATCACTTTTAAATTACAGAAAAATGCTACTAACCATTGCAAACTATGCCAAACTCACCTAAATTACTTCGGCTACCATAAATCACCACCAACTAATCCTTACCACAACAAACTAAACCCAATCACTTTTAAATTACAAAAAAATGCTACTAACCATAGCAAACTATGCCAAACTCACCTAAATTACTTCGGCTATCAAAAATCACCCCAAACTACACTTTACAGCAACAAACTAAGCCCAATCACTTTAAAATTACAAAAAAATGCTCAAAATCATAACAAACTATACCAGAATCACCTAAATTACTTCGGCTACCGTAAATCACCCCCAGCTATCCCTTACCACAACAAACCAAACCATATCATCTTAAAATTACAAAAAAAGGTGTACAAATCATAACAAACTATGCCAGACTCACCTAAATTACTTCGGCTACTCTAAATCATCAAGAACTAACCCTTACCACAACAAACTAAACCCAATCACTTTTAAATTACAGAAAAATGCTACTAACCATTGCAAACTATGCCAAGCTTACCTTAATTACTTCGGCTATCAAAAATCACCCCTAACTACACTTTACAGCAACAAACTAAGCCCAATCACTTTAAAATTACAAAAAAATGCTAAAACTCATAACAAGCAATACCAGAATTACCTAAATTACTTCGGCTACCGTAAATCACCCCCAACTATCCCTTACCACAACAAACCAAACCATATCATCTTAAAATTACAAAAAAAGTTGTACAAATCATAACAAACTATGCCAGACTCACCTAAATTACTTCGGCTACGCTAAATCATCACCAACTAACCCTTACCACAACAAACTAAACCCAATCACTTTTAAATTACAAAAAAATGCTACTAACCATAGCAAACTATGCCAAACTCACCTAAATTACTTCGGCTACCATAAATCATCACCAACTAACCCTTACCACAACAAACTAAACCCAATCACTTTTAAATAACAAAAAAATGCTACTAACCATAGCAAATTATGCCAAACTCACCTAAATTACTTCGGCTATCAAAAATCACCCCCAACTACACTTTACAGCAACAAACTAAGCCCAAACACTTTAAAATTACAAAAAAATGCTAAAAATCATAAAAAACTATACCAGAATCACCTAAATTACTTCGGCTAACGTAAATCACTCCCAACTATCCCTTACCACAAGAAACCAAACCATATCATCTTAAAATTACAAAAAAAAGGTGTACAAATCATAACAAACTATGCCAGACTTACCTAAATTACTTCGGCTACTCTAAATCATCACCAACTAACCCTTACCACAACAAACTAAACCCAATCACTTTTAAATTACAAAAAAATGCTACTAACCATAGCAAACTATGCCAACCTCACCTAAATTACTTCGGCTACCATAAATCATCACCAACTAACCCTTACCACAACAAATTAAACCCAATCATTTTTAAATTACAAAAAAATGCTACTAACCATAGCAAACTATGCCAAACTCACCTAAATTACTTCGGCTACCATAAATCATCACCAACTAACCCTTACCACAACAAACTAAACCCAATCACTCTTAAATTACAAAAAAATGCTACTAACCATAGCAAACTATGCCAAATTCACCTAAATTACTTCGGCTATCAAAAATCACCCCCAACTACACTTTAAAGCAACAAACTAAGCCCAATCACTTTAAAATTACAAAAAAATGTTAAAAATCATAACAAACTATACCAGAATCACTTAAATTACTTCGGCTACCGTAAATCACCCCCAACTATCCCTTACCACAACAAACCAAACCATATCATCTTAAAATTACAAAAAAAGGTGTACAAATCATAACAAACTATGCCAGACTCACCTAAATTACTTCGGCTACTCTAAATCATCACCAACTAACCTTTACCACAACAAACTAAACCCAATCACTTTTAAATTACAAAAAAATGCTACTAACCATAGCAAAATATGCCAAACTCACCTAAATTACTTCGGCTACCATAAATCATCACCAACTAACCCTTACCACAACAAACTAAACCCAATCACTTTTAAATTACAAAAAAATGCTGCTAACCATAGCAAACTATGCCAAACTCACTTAAATTACTTCGGCTATCAAAAATCACCCCCAACTACACTTTACAGCAACAAACTAAGCCCAATCACTTTAAAATTACAAAAAAATGTTAAAAATCATAACAAACTATACCAGAATCACCTAAATTACTTCGGCTACCGTAAATCACCCCCAACTATCCCTTACCACAACAAACCAAACTATATCATCTTAAAATTACAAAAAGGTGTACAAATCATAACAAACTATGCCAGACTTACCTAAATTACTTCGGCTACTCTAAATCATCACCGACTAACCCTTACCACAACAAACTAAACCCAATCACTTTTAAATTAAAAAAAATGCTACTAACCATAGCAAACTATGCCAAACTCACCTAAATTACTTCGGCTACCATAAATCATCACCAACTAACCCTTACCACAACAAACTAAACTCAATCACTTTTAAATAACAAAAAAATGCTACTAACCATTTCAAACTATGCCAAACTCACCTAAATTACTTCGGCTATCAAAAATCACCCCCAACTACAATTTACAGCAACAAACTAAGCCCAATCACATTAAAATTACAAAAAAATGCTAAAAATCATAACAAACTATACCAGAATCACCTAAATTACTTCGGCTACCGTAAATCACCCCCAACTATCCCTTACCACAACAAACCAAACCATATCATCTTAAAATTACAAAAAAAAGTGTACAAATCATAACAAACTATGCCAGACTCACCTAAATTACTTCGGCTACTCTAAATCATCACCAACTAACCCTTACCACAACAAACTAAACCCAATCACATTTAAATTACAAAAAAATGCTACTAACCATAGCAAACTATGCCAAACTCACCTAAATTACTTCGGCTACCATAAATCATCACCAACTAACCCTTACTACAACAAACTAAACCCAATCACTTTTAAATTACAAAAAAATGCTACTAAACATAGCAAACTATGCCAAACTCACCTAAATTACTTCGGCTATCAAAAATCACCCCCAACTAAACTTTACAGCAACAAACTAAGCCCAATCACTTTAAAATTACAAAAACATGCTAAAAATCATAACAAACTATACCAGAATCACCTAAATTACTTCGGCTACCGTAAATCACCCCCAACTATCCCTTACCACAACAAACCAAACCAAATCATCTTAAAATTACAAAAAAAGGTGTACAAATCATAACAAACTATGCCAGACTCACCTAAATTACTTCGGCTATTCTAAATCATCACCAACTAACCCTTACCACAACAAACTAAACCCAATCACTTTTAAATTACAAAAAAATGCTGCTAACCATAGCAAACTTAGCCAAACTCACCTAAATTACTTCGGCTATCAAAAATCACCCCCAACTACACTTTACAGCAACAAACTAAGCCCAATCACTTTAAAATTACAAAAAAATGCTAAAAATCAAAACAAACTATACCAGAATCACCTAAATTACTTCGGCTACCGTAAATCACCCCCAACTATCCCTTACCACAACAAACGAAACCATATCATCTTAAAATAAAAAAAGGTGTACAAATCATAACAAACTATGCTAGACTCACCTAAATTACTTCGGCTACTCTAAATCATCACCAACTAACCCTTACTACAACAAACTAAACCCAATCATTTTTAAATTACAAAAAAATGTTACAAACCATAGCAAACTATGCCAAACTCACCTAAATTACTTCGGCTATCAAAAATCACCCCCAACTACACTTTACAGCAGCAAACTAAGCCCAATCACTTTAAAATTACAAAAAAATGCTAAAAATTATAACAAACTATACCAGAATCACCTAAATTACTTCGGCTACCGTAAATCACCCCCAACTATCCCTTACCACAACAAACCAAACCATATCATCTTAAAATTACAAAAAAAGGTGTACAAATTATAACAAATTATGCCAGACTCAACTAAATTACTTCGGCTATTCTAAATCATCACCAACTAACCCTTACCACAACAAACTAAACCCAATCACTTTTAAATTACAAAAAAATGCTACTAACCATAGCAAACTATGCCAAACTCACCTAAATTACTTCGGCTACCATAAATCATCACCAACTAACCCTTACCACAACAAACTAAACCCAATCACTTTTAAATTACAAAAAAATGCTACTAACCATAGCAAACTATGCCAAACTCACCTAAATTACTTCAGCTATCGAAAATCATCCCCAACTACAATTTACAGCAACAAACTAAGCCCAATCACATTAAAATTACAAAAAAATGCTAAAAATCATAACAAACTATACCAGAATCACCTAAATTACTTCGGCTACCGTAAATCACCCCCAACTATTCCTTACCACAACAAACCAAACCATATCATCTTAAAATTACAAAAAAAGTGTACAAATCATAACAAACTATGCCAGACTCACCTAAATTACTTCGGCTACTCTAAATCATCACCAACTAACCCTTACCACAACAAACTAAACCCAATCGCTTTTAAATTACAAGAAAATGCTACTAACCATAGCAAACTATGCCAAACTCACCTAAATTACTTCGGCTATTATAAATCATCACCAACTACACTTTACAGCAACAAACTAAGCCCAATCACTTTAAAATTACAAAAAAATGCTAAAATCAAAACAAACTATACCAGAATCACCTAAATTACTTCGGCTACCGTAAATCACCCCCAACTATCCCTTACTACAACAAACCAAACCATATCATCTTAAAATTACATAAAAAGGTGTACAAATCATAACAAACTATGCCAGACTTACCTAAATTACTTCGGCTACTCTAAATCATCACCAACTAACCTTTACCACAAAAAACTAAACCCAATCACTTTTAAATTACAAAAAAATGCTACTAACCATAGCAAACTATGCCAAACTCACCTAAATTACTTCGGCTACCATAAATCATCACCAACTAACCCTTACCACAACAAATTAAATCCAATCATTTTTAAATTACAAAAAAATGCTGTTAATCATAGCAAACTATGCCAAATTCTCCTAAATTACTTCGGCTATCAAAAATCACCCCCAACTACACTTTACAGCAACAAACTAAGCCCAATCACTTTAAAATTACAAAAAAATGTTAAAAATCATAACAAACTATACCAGAATCACTTAATTTACTTCGGCTACCGTAAATCACCCCCAACTATCCCTTACCACAACAAACCAAACCATATCATCTTAAAATTACAAAAAAAGGTGTACAAATCATAACAAACTATGCCAGACTCACCTAAATTACTTCGGCTACTCTAAATCATCACCAACTAACCTTTACCAAAACAAACTAAACCCAATCACTTTTAAATTACAAAAAAATGCTACTAACCATAGCAAAATATGCCAAACTCACCTAAATTACTTCGGCTACCATAAATCATCACCAACTAACCCTTACCACAACAAACTAAACCCAATCACTTTTAAATTACAAAAAAATGCTGCTAACCACAGCAAACTATGCCAAACTCACTTAAATTACTTCGGCTATCAAAAATCACCCCCAACTACACTTTACAGCAACAAACTAAGCCCAATCACTTTAAAATTACAAAAAAATGTTAAAAATCATAACAAACTATACCAGAATCACCTAAATTACTTCGGCTACCGTAAATCACCCCCAACTATCCCTTACCACAACAAACCAAACTATATCATCTTAAAATTACAAAGAAAGTGTACAAATCATAACAAACTATGCCAAACTCACCTAAATTACTTCGGCTACCATAAATCATCACCAACTAACTCTTACCACAACAAACTAAACCCAATCACTTTTAAATTACAAAAAAATGCTGTTAACCATAGCAAACTATGCCAAACTCACCTAAATTACTTCGGCTACCATAAATCATCACCAACTGACCCTTACCACAACAAACTAAACTCAATCACTTTTAAATAACAAAAAAATGCTACTAACCATTTCAAACTATGCCAAACTCACCTAAATAACTTCGGCTATCAAAAATCACCCCCAACTACACTTTACAGCAACAAACTAAGCCCAATCACTTTAAAATTACATAAACATTCTAAAAATCATAACAAACTATACCAGAACCACCTAAATTACTTCGGCTACCGTAAATCACCCCCAACTATCCCTTACCACAACAAACCAAACCATATCATCTTAAAATTACAAAAGAAGGTGTACAAATCATAACAAACTATGCCAGACTCACCTAAATTACTTCGGCTACTCTAAATCATCACCAACTAACCCTTAGCACAACAAACTAAACACAATCACTTTTAAATTACAAAAAAATGCTACTAACCATAGCAAACTATGCCAAACTCACCTAAATTACTTCAGCTATCGAAAATCACCCCCAACTACAATTTACAGCAACAAACTAAGCCCAATCACATTAAAATTACAAAAAAATGCTAAAAATCATAACAAACTATACCAGAATCACCTAAATTACTTCGACTACCGTAAATCACCCCCAACTATTCCTTACCACAACAAACCAAACCATATCATCTTAAAATTACAAAAAAAGGTGTACAAATCATAACAAACTATGCCAGACTCACCTAAATTACTTCGGCTACTCTAAATCATCACCAACTAACCCTTACCACAACAAACTAAACCCAATCGCTTTTAAATTACAAAAAAATGTTACTAACCATAGCAAACTATGCCAAACTCACCTAAATTACTTCGGCTACTATAAATCATCACCAACTACACTTTACAGCAACAAACTAAGCCCAATCACTTTAAAATTACAAAAAAATGCTAAAATCAAAACAAACTATACCAGAATCACCTAAATTACTTCGGCTACCGTAAATCACCCCCAACTATCCCTTACTACAACAAACCAAACCATATCATCTTAAAATTACATAAAAAGGTGTACAAATCATAACAAACTATGCCAGACTTACCTAAATCACTTCGGCTACTCTAAATCATCACCAACTAACCTTTACCACAACAAACTAAACCCAATCACTTTTAAATTACAAAAAAATGCTACTAACCATAGCAAACTATGCCAAACTCACCTAAATTACTTCGGCTACCATAAATCATCACCAACTAACCCTTACCACAACAAATTAAATCCAATCACTTTTAAATTACAAAAAAATGGTGTTAATCATAGCAAACTATGCCAAAATCACCTAAATTACTTCGGCTATCAAAAATCACCCCCAACTACACTTTACAGCAACAAACTAAGCCCAATCACTTTAAAATTACAAAAAAATGTTAAAAATCATAACAAACTATACCAGAATCACCTAAATTACTTCGGCTACCGTAAATCACCCCCAACTATCCCTTACTACAACAAACCAAACCATATCATCTTAAAATTACAAAAAAAGGTGTACAAATCATAACAAACTATGCCAGACTCACCTAAATTACTTCGGCTACTCTAAATCATCACCAACTGACCTTTACCACAACAAACTAAACCCAATCACTTTTAAATTACAAAAAAATGCTACTAACCATAGCAAAATATGCCAAACTCACCTAAATTACTTCGGCTACCATAAATCATCACCAACTAACCCTTACCACAACAAACTAAACCCAATCACTTTTAAATTACAAAAAAATGCTGCTAACCACAGCAAACTATGCCAAACTCACTTAAATTACTTCGGCTATCAAAAATCACCCCCAACTACACTTTACAGCAACAAACTAAGCCCAATCACTTTAAAATTACAAAAAAATGTTAAAAATCATAACAAACTATACCAGAATCACCTAAATTACTTCGGCTACCGTAAATCACCCCCAACTATCCCTTACCACAACAAACCAAACTATATCATCTTAAAATTACAAAAAAGGTGTACAAATCATAAGAAACTATGCCAGACTTACCTAAATTACTTCGGCTACTCTAAATCATCACCAACTAACCCTTACCACAACAAACTAAACCCAATCACATTTAAATTACAAAAAAATGCTACTAACCATAGCAAACTATGCCAAACTCACCTAAATTACTTCGGCTACCATAAATCATCACCAACTAACCCTTACTACAACAAACTAAACCCAATCACTTTTAAATTACAAAAAAATGCTACTAAACATAGCAAACTATGCCAAACTCACCTAAATTACTTCGGCTATCAAAAATCACCCCCAACTACACTTTACAGCAACAAACTAAACCCAATCACTTTAAAATTACAAAAACATGCTAAAAATCATAACAAACTATACCAGAATCACCTAAATTACTTCGGCTACCGTAAATCACCCCCAACTATCCCTTACCACAACAAACCAAACCAAATCATCTTAAAATTACAAAAAAGTTGTTCAAATCATAACAAACTGTGCCAGACTCACCTAAATTACTTCGGCTATTCTAAATCATCACCAACTAACCCTTACCACAACAAACTAAACCCAATCACTTTTAAATTACAAAAAAATGCTACTAACCATAGCAAACTATGCCAAACTCACCTAAATTACTTCGGCTATCAAAAATCACCCAAAACTACACTTTACAGCAACAAACTAAGCCCAATCACTTTAAAATTACAAAAAAATGCTAAAAATCAAAACAAACTATACCAGAATCACCTAAATTACTTCGGCTACCGTAAATCACCCCCAACTATCCCTTGCCACAACAAACCAAACCATATCATCTTAAAATTACAAAAAAGGTGTACAAATCATAACAAACTATGCCAGACTCACCTAAATTACTTCGGCTACTCTAAATCATCACCAACTAACCCTTACTACAACAAACTAAACCCAATCACTTTTAAATTACAAAAAAATGCTACTAACCATACCAAACTATGCCAAACTCACCTAAATTACTTCGGCTACCATAAATCATCACCAACTTACCCTTACCACAACAAACTAAACCCAATCATTTTTAAATTACAAAAAAAATGCTACTAACCATAGCAAACTATGCCAAACTAACCTAAATTACTTCGGCTATCAAAAATAACCCCCAACTACACTTTACAGAAACAAACTAAGCCCAATCACTTTAAAATTACAAAAAATGCTAAAAATCATAACAAACTATACCAGAATCACCTAAATTACTTCGGCTACCGTAAATCACCCCCAACTATCCCTTACCACAACAAACCAAACCATATCATCTTAATATTACAAAAAAAGGTGTACAAATCATAACAAACTATGCCAGACTCACCTAAATTACTTCGGCTACTCTAAAGCATCACCAACTAACTTTTACCACAACAAACTAAACCCAATCACTTTTAAATTACAAAAAAATGCTACTAACCATAGCAATTTATGCCAAACTTACCTAAATTACTTCGGCTACCATAAATCATCACCAACTAACCCTTACCACAACAAACTAAACCCAATCACTTTTAAATTACAAAAAAATGCTACTAACCATAGCAAATTATGCCAAACTCACCTAAATTACTTCGGCTATCAAAGATCACCCCCAACTACACTTTACAGCAACAAACTAAGCCCAATCACTTTAAAATTACAAAAAAATGCTAAAAATCATAACAAACTATACCAGAATCACCTAAATTACTTCGGCTACCGTAAATCACCCCCAACTATCCATTACCACAACAAACCAAACCATATCATCTTAAAATAAAAAAAAAGGTGTGCAAATCATAACAAACTATGCCAGACTCACTTAAATTACTTCGGCTACTCTAAATCATCACCAACTAACCCTTTCCACAACAAACTAAACCCAATCACTTTGAAATTACAAAAAAATGCTACTAACCATAGCAAACTATGCCAAACTCACCTAAATTACTTCGGCTATCAAAAATCACCCCCAACTACACTTTACAGCAACAAACTAAGCCCAATCACTTTAAAATTACAAAAAAATGCTAAAAATCAAAACAAACTATACCAGAATCACCTAAATTACTTCGGCTACCGTAAATCACCCCCAACTATCCCTTACCACAACAAACCAAACCAAATCATCTTAAAATTAGAAAAAAAGGTGTACAAATCATAACAAACTATGCCAGACTCACCTAAATTACTTCGGCTATTCTAAATCATCACCAACTAACCCTTACCACAACAAACTAAACCCAATCACTTTTAAATTAGAAAAAAATGTTACTAACCATAGCAAACTATGCCAAACTCACCTAAATTACTTCGGCTATCAAAAATCACCCAAAACTACACTTTACAGCAACAAACTAAGCCCAATCACTTTAAAATTACAAAAAAATGCTAAAAATCAAAACAAACTATACCAGAATCACCTAAATTAGTTCGGCTACCGTAAATCACCCCCAACTATCCCTTGCCACAACAAACCAAACCATATCATCTTAAAATTACAAAAAAAGGTGTACAAATCATAACAAACTATGCCAGACTCACCTAAATTACTTCGGCTACTCTAAATCATCACCAACTAACCCTTACCACAACAAACTAAACCCAATCAATTTTAAATTACAAAAAAATTCTACTAGCCATAGCAAACTATGCCAAACTCATCTAAATTACTTCGGCTACCATAAATCATCACCAACTAACCCTTACCACAACAAACTAAACCCAATCACATTTAAATTACAAAAAAATGCTACTAACCATAGCAAACTATGCCAAACTCACCTAAATTACTTCTTCTATCAAAAATCACCCCCAACTACACTTTACAGCAACAAACTAAGCCCAATCACTTTAAAATTACAAAAAAATGCTAAAAATTATAACAAACTATACCAGAATCACCAAAATTACTTCGGCAACCGTAAATCACCCCCAACTATCCCTTACCACAACAAACCAAACCATATCATCTTAAAATTACAAAAAAAGGTGTACAAATCATAACAAACTATGCCAGACTCACCTAAATTACTTCGGCTACTCTAAATCATCACCAACTAACCTTTACCACAACAAACTAAACCCAATAACTTTTAAATTACAAAAAAATGCTACTAACCATAGCAAACTATGCCAAACTCACCTAAATTACTTCGGCTACCATAAATTATCACCAACTAACCCTTACCACAACAAACTAAACCCAATCACTTTTAAATTACAAAAAAATGCTGCTAACCATAGCAAACTATGCCAAACTCACCTAAATTACTTCGGCTACCATAAATCATCACCAACTAACCCTTACCACAACAAACTAAACTCAATCACTTTTAAATAACAAAAAAATGCTACTAACCATTTCAAACTATGCCAAACTCACCTAAATTACTTCGGCTATCAAAAATCACCCCCAACTACAATTTACAGCAACAAACTAAGCCCAATCACATTAAAATTACAAAAAAATGCTAAAAATCATAACAAACTATACCAGAATCACTTAAATTACTTCGGCTACCGTAAATCACCCCCAACTAACCCTTACCACAAGAAACCAAACCATATCATCTTAAAATTACAAAAAAAGGTGTACAAATCATAACAAACTATGCCAGACTCACCTAAATTACTTCGGCTACTCTAAATCATCACCAACTAACCCTTACCACAACAAACTAAACCCAATCACATTTAAATTACAAAAAAATGCTACTAACCATAGCAAACTAGGCCAAACTCACCTAAATTACTTCGGCTACCATAAATCATCACCAACTAACCCTTACTACAACAAACTAAACCCAATCACTTTTAAATTACAAAAAAATGCTACTAAACATAGCAAACTATGCCAAACTCACCTAAATTACTTCGGCTATCAAAAATCACCCCCAACTACACTTTACAGCAACAAACTAAACCCAATCACTTTAAAATTACAAAAACATGCTAAAAATCATAACAAACTATACCAGAATCACCTAAATTACTTCGGCTACCGTAAATCACCCCCAACTATCCCTTACCACAACAAACCAAACCAAATCATCTTAAAATTACAAAAAAAGTTGTTCAAATCATAACAAACTGTGCCAGACTCACCTAAATTACTTCGGCTATTCTAAATCATCACCAACTAACCCTTACCACAACAAACTAAACACAATCACTTTTAAATTACAAAAAAATGCTACTAACCATAGCAAACTATGCCAAACTCACCTAAATTACTTCGGCTACCATAAATCATCACCAACTAACCCTTACTACAACAAACTAAACCCAATCACTTTTAAATTACAAAAAAATGCTACTAAACATAGCAAACTATGCCAAACTCACCTAAATTACTTCGGCTATCAAAAATCACCCCCAACTACACTTTACAGCAACAAACTAAACCCAATCACTTTAAAATTACAAAAACATGCTAAAAATCATAACAAACTATACCAGAATCACCTAAATTACTTCGGCTACCGTAAATCACCCCCAACTATCCCTTACCACAACAAACCAAACCAAATCATCTTAAAATTACAAAAAAAGTTGTTCAAATCATAACAAACTATGCCAGACTCTCCTAAATTACTTCGGCTACTCTAGATCATCACCAACTAACCCTTACCACAACAAACTAAACCCAATCACATTTAAATTACAAAAAAATGCTACTAACCATAGCAAACTATGCCAAACTCACCTAAATTACTTCGGCTACCATAAATCATCACCAACTAACCCTTACTACAACAAACTAAACTCAATCACTTTTAAATTACAAAAAAATGCTACTAAACATAGCAAACTATGCCAAACTCACCTAAATTACTTCGGCTATCAAAAATCACCCCCAACTACACTTTACAGCAACAAACTAAGCCCAATCACTTTAAAATTACAAAAACATGCTAAAAATCATAACAAACTATACCAGAATCACCTAAATTACTTCGGCTACCGTAAATCACCCCCAACTATCCCTTACCACAACAAACCAAACCAAATCATCTTAAAATTACAAAAAAAGGTGTACAAATCATAACAAACTATGCCAGACTCACCTAAATTACTTCGGCTATTCTAAATCATCACCAACTAACCCTTACCACAACAAACTAAACCCAATCACTTTTAAATTACAAAAAAATGCTACTAACCATAGCATACTATGCCAAACTCACCTAAATTACTTCGGCTATCAAAAATCACCTCTAACTACACTTTACAGCAACAAACTAAGCCCAATCACTTTAAAATTACAAAAAAATGCTAAAAATCAAAACAAACTATACCAGAATCACCTAAATTACTTCGGCTACCGTAAATCACCCCCAACTATCCCTTACCACAACAAACCAAACCATATCATCTTAAAATAAAATAAAAGGTGTACAAATCATAACAAATTATGCCAGACTCACCTAAATTACTTCGGCTACTCTAAATCATCACCAACTAACCCTTACTACAACAAACTAAACCCAATCACTTTTAAATTACAAGAAAATGCTACTAACCATAGCAAACTATGCCAAACTCACCTAAATTACTTCGGCTACCATAAATCATCACCAACTTACCCTTACCACAACAAACAAAACCCAATCAATTTTAAATTACGAAAAATTGCTACTAACCATAGCAAACTATGCCAAACTCACCTAAATTACTTCGGCTATCAAAAATCACCCCCAACTACAATTTACAGCAACAAACTAAGCCCAATCACTTTAAAATTTCAAAAAAATGCTAAAAATCATAACAAACTATACTAGAATTACCTAAATTACTTCGGCTACCGTAAATCACCCCCAACTATCCCTTACCACAACAAACCAAACCATATCATCTTAAAATTACAAAAAAAGGTGTACAAATTATAACAAACTATGCCAGAATCACCTAAATTACTTCGGCTACTCTAAAGCATCACCAACTAACTTTTACCACAACAAACTAAACCCAATCACTTTTAAATTACAAAAAAATGCTACTAACCATAGCAATTTATGCCAAACTTACCTAAATTACTTCGGCTACCATAAATCATCACCAACTAACTCTTACCACAACAAACTAAACCCAATCACTTTTAAATTACAAAAAAATGCTACTAACCATAGCAAATTATGCCAAACTCACCTAAATTACTTCGGCTATCAAAGATCACCCCCAACTACACTTTACAGCAACAAACTAAGCCCAATCACTTTAAAATTACAAAAAAATGCTAAAAATCATAACAAACTATACCAGAATCACCTAAATTACTTCGGCTACCGTAAATCACCCCCAACTATCCATTACCACAACAAACCAAACCATATCATCTTAAAATAAAAAAAAAGTGTGCAAATCATAACAAACTATGCCAGACTCACTTAAATTACTTCGGCTACTCTAAATCATCACCAACTAACCCTTTCCACAACAAACTAAACCCAATCACTTTGAAATTACAAAAAAATGCTACTAACCATAGCAAACTATGCCAAACTCACCTAAATTACTTCGGCTATCAAAAATCACCCCCAACTACACTTTACAGCAACAAACTAAGCCCAATCACTTTAAAATTACAAAAAAATGCTAAAAATCAAAACAAACTATACCAGAATCACCTAAATTACTTCGGCTACCGTAAATCACCCCCAACTATCCCTTACCACAACAAACCAAACCAAATCATCTTAAAATTAGAAAAAAAGGTGTACAAATCATAACAAACTATGCCAAACTCACCTAAATTACTTCGGCTATTCTAAATCATCACCAACTAACCCTTACCACAACAAACTAAACCCAATCACTTTTAAATTACAAAAAAATGCTACTAACCATAGCAAACTATGCCAAACTCACCTAAATTACTTCGGCTATCAAAAATCACCCAAAACTACACTTTACAGCAACAAACAAAGCCCAATCACTTTAAAATTACAAAAAAATGCTAAAAATCAAAACAAACTATACCAGAATCACCTAAATTAGTTCGGCTACCGTAAATCACCCCCAACTATCCCTTGCCACAACAAACAAAACCATATCATCTTAAAATTACAAAAAAAGGTGTACAAATCATAACAAACTATGCCTGACTCACCTAAATTACTTCGGCTACTCTAAATCATCTCCAACTAACCCTTACCACAACAAACTAAACCCAATCACTTTTAAATTACAAAAAAATGCTACTAACCATAGCAAACTATGCCAAACTCACCTAAATTACTTCGGCTACCATAAATCATCACCAACTAACCCTTACCACAACAAACTAAACCCAGTCACTTTTAAATTACAAAAAAATGCTACTAACCATAGCAATTTATGCCAAACTTACCTAAATTACTTCGGCTACCATAAATCATTACCAACTAACCTTTACCACAACAAACTAAACCCAATCACTTTTAAATTACAAAAAAATGCTACTAACCATAGCAAATTATGCCAAACTCACCTAAATTACTTCGGCTATCAAAGATCACCCCCAACTACACTTTACAGCAACAAACTAAGCCCAATCACTTTAAAATTACAAAAAAATGCTAAAAATCATAACAAACTATACCAGAATCACCTAAATTACTTCGGCTACCGTAAATCACCCCCAACTATCCATTACCACAACAAACCAAACCATATCATCTTAAAATAAAAAAAAAGGTGTGCAAATCATAACAAACTATGCCAGACTCACTTAAATTACTTCGGCTACTCTAAATCATCACCAACTAACTTTTACCACAACAAACTAAACCCAATCACTTTTAAATTACAAAAAAATGCTACTAACCATAGCAAACTATGCCAAACTTACCTAAATTACTTCGGCTACCATAAATCATCACCAACTAACCCTTACCACAACAAACTAAACCCAGTCACTTTTAAATTACAAAAAAATGCTACTAACCATAGCAATTTATGCCAAACTTACCTAAATTACTTCGGCTACTCTAAATCATCACCAACTAACTTTTACCACAACAAACTAAACCCAATCACTTTTAAATTACAAAAAAATGCTACTAACCATAGCAAACTATGCCAAACTTACCTAAATTACTTCGGCTACCATAAATCATCACCAACTAACCCTTACCACAACAAACTAAACCCAATCACTTTTAAATTACAAAAAAATGCTACTAACCATAGCAAATTATGCCAAACTCACCTAAATTACTTTGGCTATCAAAAATCACCCCCAACTACACTTTACAGCAACAAACTAAGCCCAATCACTTTAAAATTACAAAAAAATGCTAAAAATCAAAACAAACTATACCAGAATCACCTAAATTACTTCGGCTACCGTAAATCACCCCCAACTATCCATTACCACAACAAACCAAACCATATCATCTTAAAATTACAAAAAAAGGTGTACAAATCATAACAAACTATGCCAAACTCACCTAAATTACTTCGGCTATCAAAAATCACCCCCAACTACACTTTACAGCAACAAACTAAGCCCAATCACTTTAAAATTACAAAAAAATGCTAAAAATCAAAACAAACTATACCAGAATCACCTAAATTACTTCGGCTACCGTAAATCACCCCCAACTATCCCTTACCACAACAAACCAAACCAAATCATCTTAAAATTACAAAAAATGGTGTACAAATCATAACAAACTATGCCAGACTCACGTAAATTACTTCGGCTATTCTAAATCATCACCAACTAACCCTTACCTCAACAAACTAAACCCAATCACTTTTAAATTACAAAAAAATGCTACGAACCATAGCAAACTATGCCAAACTCACCTAAATTACTTCGGCTATCAAAAATCACCCCCAACTACGTTTTACAGCAACAAACTAGGCCCAATCACTTTAAAATTACAAAAAAATGCTAAAAATCAAAACAAACTACACCAGAATCACCTAAATTACTTCGGCTACCGTAAATCACCCCCAACTATCCCTTACCACAACAAACCAAACCATATCATCTTAAAATAAAAAAAAAGGTGTACAAATCATAACAAACTATGCCAGACTCACCTAAATTACTTCGGCTACTCTAAATCATCACCAACTAACCCTTACTACAACAAACTAAACCCAATCACTTTTAAATTACAAGAAAATGCTACTAACCATAGCAAACTATGCCAAACTCACCTAAATTACTTCGGCTACCATAAATCATCACCAACTTACCCTTACCACAACAAACAAAACCCAATCAATTTTAAATTACAAAAAATTGCTACTAACCACAGCAAACTATGCCAAACTCACCTAAATTAGTTCGGCTATCAAAATCACCCCCAACTACAATTTACAGCAACTAACTAAACCCAATCACTTTAAAATTTCAAAAAAATGCTAAAAATCATAACAAACTATACCAGAATCACCTAAATTACTTCGGCTACCGTAAATCACCCCCAACTATCCCTTACCACAACAAACCAAACCAAATCATCTTAAAATTACAAAAAAAGTTGTTCAAATCATAACAAACTATGCCAGACTCACCTAAATTACTTCGGCTATTCTAAATCATCACCAACTAACCCTTACCACAACAAACTAAACCCAATCACTTTTAAATTACAAAAAAATGCTACTAACCATAGCAAACTATGCCAAACTCACCTAAATTACTTCGGCTATCAAAAATCACCCAAAACTACACTTTACAGCAACAAACTAAGCCCAATCACTTTAAAATTACAAAAAAATGCTAAAAATCAAAACAAACTATACCAGAATCACCTAAATTACTTCGGCTACCGTAAATCACCCCCAACTATCCCTTGCCACAACAAACCAAACCATATCATCTTAAAATTACAAAAAAAGGTGTACAAATCATAACAAACTATGCCAGACTCACCTAAATTACTTCGGCTACTCTAAATCATCACCAACTAACCCTTACTACAACAAACTAAACCCAATCACTTTTAAATTACAAAAAAATGCTACTAACCATACCAAACTATGCCAAACTCACCTAAATTACTTCGGCTACCATAAATCTTCACCAACTTACCCTTACCACAACAAACTAAACCCAATCATTTTTAAATTACAAAAAAAATGCTACTAACCATAGCAAACTATGCCAAACTAACCTAAATTACTTCGGCTATCAAAAATAACCCCCAACTACACTTTACAGAAACAAACTAAGCCCAATCACTTTAAAATTACAAAAAATGCTAAAAATCATAACAAACTATACCAGAATCACCTAAATTACTTCGGCTACCGTAAATCACCCCCAACTATCCCTTACCACAACAAACCAAACCATATCATCTTAATATTACAAAAAAAGGTGTACAAATCATAACAAACTATGCCAGACTCACCTAAATTACTTCGGCTACTCTAAATCATCACCAACTAACTTTTACCACAACAAACTAAACCCAATCACTTTTAAATTACAAAAAAATGCTACTAACCATAGCAATTTATGCCAAACTTACCTAAATTACTTCGGCTACCATAAATCATCACCAACTAACCCTTACCACAACAAACTAAACCCAATCACTTTTAAATTACAAAAAAATGCTTCTAACCATAGCAAATTATGCCAAACTCACCTAAATTACTTTGGCTATCAAAGATCACCCCCAACTACACTTTACAGCAACAAACTAAGCCCAATCACTTTAAAATTACAAAAAAATGCTAAAAATCATAACAAACTACACCAGAATCACCTAAATTACTTGGGCTACCGTAAATCACCCCCAATTATCCATTACCACAACAAACCAAACCATATCATCTTAAAATAAAAAAAAAGGTGTGCAAATCATAACAAACTATGCCAGACTCACTTAAATTACTTCGGCTACTCTAAATCATCACCAACTAACCCTTTCCACAACAAACTAAACCCAATCACTTTAAAATTACAAAAAAATGCTACTAACCATAGCAAACTATGCCAAACTCACCTAAATTACTTCGGCTATCAAAAATCACCCCCAACTACACTTTACAGCAACAAACTAAGCCCAATCACTTTAAAATTACAAAAAAATGCTAAAAATCAAAACAAACTATACCAGAATCACCTAAATTACTTCGGCTACCGTAAATCACCCCCAACTATCCCTTACCACAACAAACCAAACCAAATCATCTTAAAATTACAAAAAAAGGTGTACAAATCATAACAAACTATGCCAGACTCACCTAAATTACTTCGGCTATTCTAAATCATCACCAACTAACCCTTACCACAACAAACTAAACCCAATCACTTTTAAATTACAAAAAAATGCTACTAACCATAGCAAACTATGCCAAACTCACCTAAATTATTTCGGCTACCATAAATCATCACCAACTTACCCTTACCACAACAAACTAAACCCAATCATTTTTAAATTACAAAAAAAAATGCTACTAACCATATCAAACTATGCCAAACTAACCTAAATTACTTCGGCTACCAAAAATAACCCCCAACTACACTTTACAGAAACAAACTAAGCCCAATCACTTTAAAATTACAAAAAATGCTAAAAATCATAACAAACTATACCAGAATCACCTAAATTACTTCGGCTACCGTAAATCACCCCCAACTATCCCTTACCACAACAAACCAAACCATATCAACTTAATATTACAAAAAAAGGTGTACAAATCATAACAAACTATGCCAGACTCACCTAAATTACTTCGGCTACTCTAAATCATCACCAACTAACTTTTACCACAACAAACTAAACCCAATCACTTTTAAATTACAAAAAAATGCTACTAACCATAGCAATTTATGCCAAACTTACCTAAATTACTTCGGCTACCATAAATCATCACCAACTAACCCTTACCACAACAAACTAAACCCAATCACTTTTAAATTACAAAAAAATGCTACTAACCATAGCAAATTATGCCAAACTCACCTAAATTACTTCGGCTATCAAAGATCACCCCCAACTACACTTTACAGCAACAAACTAAGCCCAATCACTTTAAAATTACAAAAAAATGCTAAAAATCATAACAAACTATACCAGAATCACCTAAATTACTTCGGCTACCGTAAATCACCCCCAACTATCCATTACCACAACAAACCAAACCATATCATCTTAAAATAAAAAAAAAAGGTGTGCAAATCATAACAAACTATGCCAGACTCACTTAAATTACTTCGGCTACTCTAAATCATCACCAACTAACCCTTTCCACAACAAACTAAACCCAATCACTTTGAAATTACAAAAAAATGCTACTAACCATAGCAAACTATGCCAAACTCACCTAAATTACTTCGGCTATCAAAAATCACCCCCAACTACACTTTACAGCAACAAACTAAGCCCAATCACTTTAAAATTACAAAAAAATGCTAAAAATGAAAACAAACTATACCAGAATCACCTAAATTACTTCGGCTACCGTAAATCACCCCCAACTATCCCTTACCACAACAAACCAAACCAAATCATCTTAAAATTACAAAAAAAGGTGTACAAATCATAACAAACTATGCCAGACTCACCTAAATTACTTCGGCTATTCTAAATCATCACCAACTAACCCTTGCCACAACAAACTAAACCCAATCACTTTTAAATTACAAAAAAATGCTACTAACCATAGCAAACTATGCCAAACTCACCTAAATTACTTCGGCTATCAAAAATCACCCAAAACTACACTTTACAGCAACAAACTAAGCCCAATCACTTTAAAATTTAAAAAAAATGCTAAAAATCATAACAAACTATACTAGAATCACCTAAATTACTTCGGCTACCGTAAATCAACCCCAACTATCCCTTACCACAACAAACCAAACCATATCATCTTAAAATTACAAAAAAAGGTGTACAAATCATAACAAATTATGCCAGAATCACCTAAATTACTTCGGCTACCGTAAATCACCCCCAACTATCCCTTGCCACAACAAACCAAACCATATCATCTTAAAATTACAAAAAAGGTGTACAAATCATAACAAACTATGCCAGACTCACCTAAATTACTTCGGCTACTCTAAATCATCACCAACTAACCCTTACTACAACAAACTAAACCCAATCACTTTTAAATTACAAAAAAATGCTACTAACCATACCAAACTATGCCAAACTCACCTAAATTACTTCGGCTACCATAAATCATCACCAACTTACCCTTACCACAACAAACAAAACCCAATCAATTTTAAATTACAAAAAATTGCTACTAACCATAGCAAACTATGCCAAACTCACCTAAATTACTTCGGCTATCAAAAATCACCCCCAACTACAATTTACAGCAACTAACTAAGCCCAATCACTTTAAAATTTAAAAAAAATGCTAAAAATCATAACAAACTTTACTAGAATCACCTAAATTACTTCGGCTACCGTAAATCAACCCCAACTATCCCTTACCACAACAAACCAAACCATATCATCTTAAAATTACAAAAAAGGTGTACAAATCATAACAAACTATGCCAGACTCACCTAAATTACTTCGGCTACTCTAAATCATCACCAACTAACCCTTACTACAACAAACTAAACCCAATCACTTTTAAATTACAAAAAAATGCTACTAACCATACCAAACTATGCCAAACTCACCTAAATTACTTCGGCTACCATAAATCATCACCAACTTACCCTTACCACAACAAACAAAACCCAATCAATTTTAAATTACAAAAAATTGCTACTAACCATAGCAAACTATGCCAAACTCACCTAAATTACTTCGGCTATCAAAAATCACCCCCAACTACAATTTACAGCAACTAACTAAGCCCAATCACTTTAAAATTTAAAAAAAATGCTAAAAATCATAACAAACTATACTAGAATCACCTAAATTACTTCGGCTACCGTAAATCAACCCCAACTATCCCTTACCACAACAAACCAAACCATATCATCTTAAAATTACAAAAAAAGGTGTACAAATCATAACAAATTATGCCAGAATCACCTAAATTACTTCGGCTACCGTAAATCACCCCCAACTATCCCTTGCCACAACAAACTAAACCCAATCACTTTTAAATTACAAAAAAATGCTACTAACCATAGCAAATTATGCCAAACTTACCTAAATTACTTCGGCTACCATAAATCATCACCAACTAACCCTTACCACAACAAACTAAACCCAATCACTTTTAAATTACAAAAAAATGCTACTAACCATAGCAAATTATGCCAAACTCACCTAAATTACTTCGGCTATCAAAGATCACCCCCAACTACACTTTACAGCAACAAACTAAGCCCAATCACTTTAAAATTACAAAAAAATGCTAAAAATCATAACAAACTATACCAGAATCACCTAAATTACTTCGGCTACCGTAAATCACCCCCAACTATCCATTACCACAACAAACCAAACCATATCATCATAAAATTACAAAAAAAGGTGTACAAATCATAACAAACTATGCCAGACTCACTTAAATTACTTCGGCTACTCTAAATCATCACCAACTAACCCTTTCCACAACAAACTAAACCCAATCACTTTGAAATTACAAAAAAATGCTACTAACCATAGCAAACTATGCCAAACTCACCTAAATTACTTCGGCTATCAAAAATCACCCCAACTACACTTTACAGCAACAAACTAAGCCCAATCACTTTAAAATTACAAAAAAATGCTAAAAATCAAAACAAACTATACCAGAATCACCTAAATTACTTCGGCTACCGTAAATCACCCCCAACTATCCCTTACCACAACAAACCAAACCAAATCATCTTAAAATTACAAAAAAAGGTGTACAAATCATAACAAACTATGCCAGACTCACCTAAATTAGTTCGGCTATTCTAAATCATCACCAACTAACCCTTACCACAACAAACTAAACCCAATCACTTTTAAATTACAAAAAAATGCTACTAACCATAGCAAACTATGCCAAACTGACCTAAATTACTTCGGCTATCAAAAATCACCCAAAACTACACTTTACAGCAACAAACTAAGCCCAATCACTTTAAAATTACAAAAAAATGTTAAAAATCATAACAAACTATACCAGAATCACCTAAATTACTTCGGCTACCGTAAATCACCCCCAACTATCCCTTACCACAACAAACCAAACCATATCATTTTAAAATTACAAAAAAAGGTGTACAAATCATAACAAACTATGCCAGACTCACCTAAATTACTTCGGCTACTCTAAATCATCTCCAACTAACCCTTACCACAACAAACTAAACCCAATCAATTTTAAATTACAAAAAAATGCTACTAACCATAGCAAACTATGCCAAACTCACCTAAATTACTTCGGCTACCATAAATCATCACCAACTAACCCTTACCACAACAAACTAAACCCAATCACTTTTAAATTAAAAAAAATGCTACTAACCATAGCAAACTATGCTAAACTCACCTAAATTACTTCGGCTATCAAAAATCACCCCCAACTACACTTTACAGCAACAAACTTAACCCAATGACTTTAAAATTACAAAAAAATGCTAAAAATCATAACAAACTATACCAGAATCACCTAAATTACTTCGGCTACCGTAAATCACCCCCAACTATCCCTTACCACAACAAACCAAACCATATCATCTTAAAATTACAAAAAAAGTGTACAAATCATAACAAACTATGCCAGACTCACCTAAATTACTTCGGCTACTCTAAATCATCACCAACTAACCCTTACCCCAACAAACTAAACCCAATCACTTTTAAATTACAAAAAAATGCTACTAACCATAGCAAACTATGCCAAACTCACCTAAATTACTTCGGCTACCATAAATCATCACCAACTAACCCATACAACAACAAACTAAACCCAATCACTTTTAAATTACAAAAAAATGCTACTAACCGTAGCAAACTATGCCAAACTCACCTAAATTACTTTGGCTATCAAAAATCACCCCCAACTACACTTTACAGCAACAAACTAAGCCTAATCACTTTAAAATTACAAAAAAATGCTAAAAATCATAACAAACTATACCAGAATCACCTAAATTACTTCGGCTATCGTAAATCACCCCCAACTACCCCTTACCACAACAAACCAAACCATATCATCTTAAAATTACAAAAATAGGTGTACAAATCATAACAAACTATGCCAGATTCACCAAAATTACTTCGGCTACTCTAAATCATCACCAACTAACCCTTACCACAACAAACTAAACCCAATCACTTTTAAGTTACAAAAAAATGCTACTAACCATAGCAAACTATGCCAAACTCACCTAAATTACTTTGTCTATCAAAAATCACCCCCAACTACACTTTACAGCAACAAACTAAGCCCAATCACTTTAAAATTACAAAAAAATGCTAAAAATCATAACAAACTATACCAGAGTCACCTAAATTACTTGGGCTACCGTAAATCACCCCCAACTATCCCTTACCACAACAAACCAAACCATATTATCTTAAAATTACAAAAAAAGGTGTACAAATCATAACAAACTATGCCAGACTCACCTAAATTTCTTCGGCTACTCTAAATCATCACCAACTAACCCTTACCACAACAAACTAAACCCAATCAATTTTAAATTACAAAAAAATGCTACTAACCATAGCAAACTATGCCAAACTCACCTAAATTACTTCGGCTACCATAAATCATCACCAACTAACCCTTACCACAACAAACTAAACCCAATCACTTTTAAATTACACAAAAATGCTACTAACCATAGCAAACTATGCCAAACTCACCTAAATTACTTCGGCTACCATAAATCATCACCAACTAACCCTTACCACAACAAACTAAACCCAATCACTTTTAAATTAAAAAAAATGCTACTAACCATAGCAAACTATGCCAAACTCACCTAAATTACTTCGGCTATCAAAAATCACTCCCAACTACACTTTACAGCAACAAACAAAGCCTAATCACTTTAAAATTACAAAAAAATGCTAAAAGTCATAACAAACTATACCAGAATCACCTAAATTACTTCGGCTATCCTAAATCACCCCCAACTATCCCTTACCACAACAAACCGAACCATATCATCTTAAAATTACAAAAAAAGGTGTACAAATCATAACAAACTATGCCAGACTCACCAAAATTACTTCGGCTACTCTAAATCATCACCAACTAACCCTTACCCCAACAAACTAAACCCAATCACTTTTAAATTACAAAAAAATGCTACTAACCATAGCAAACTATGCCAAACTCACCTAAATTACTTCGGCTACCATAAATCATCACCAACTAACCCTTACCACAACAAACTAAACCCAATCACTTTTAAATTACAAAAAATTGCTACTAACCATAGCAAACTATGCTAAACTCACCTAAATTACTTCGGCTATCAAAAATCATCACCAACTAACCCTTACCACAACAAACCAAACCATATCATCTTAAAATTACAAAAAAAGGTGTACAAATCATAACAAACTATGCCAGACTCACCAAAATTACTTCGGCTACTCTAAATCATCACCAACTAACCCTTACCACAACAAACTAAACCCAATCACTTTTAAATTACAAAAAAATGCTACTAACCATAGCAAATTATGCCAAACTCACCTAAATTACTTCGGCTATCAAAGATCACCCCCAACTACACTTTACAGCAACAAACTAAGCCCAATCACTTTAAAATTACAAAAAAATGCTAAAAATCATAACAAACTATACCAGAATCACCTAAATTACTTCGGCTACCGTAAATCACCCCCAACTATCCATTACCACAACAAACCAAACCATATCATCTTAAAATTACAAAAAAAGGTGTACAAATCATAACAAACTATGCCAGACTCACTTAAATTACTTCGGCTACTCTAAATCATCACCAACTAACCCTTTCCACAACAAACTAAACCCAATCACTTTGAAATTACAAAAAAATGCTACTAACCATAGCAAACTATGCCAAACTCACCTAAATTACTTCGGCTATCAAAAATCACCCCCAACTACACTTTACAGCAACAAACTAAGCCCAATCACTTTAAAATTACAAAAAAATGCTAAAAATCAAAACAAACTATACCAGAATCACCTAAATTACTTCGGCTACCGTAAATCACCCCCAACTATCCCTTACCACAACAAACCAAACCAAATCATCTTAAAATTACAAAAAAAGGTGTACAAATCATAACAAACTATGCCAGACTCACCTAAATTACTTCGGCTATTCTAAATCATCACCAACTAACCCTTACCACAACAAACTAAACCCAATCACTTTTAAATTACAAAAAAATGCTACTAACCATAGCAAACTATGCCAAACTCACCTAAATTACTTCGGCTATCAAAAATCACCCAAAACTACACTTTACAGCAACAAACTAAGCCCAATCACTTTAAAATTACAAAAAAATGTTAAAAATCATAACAAACTATACCAGAATCACCTAAATTACTTCGGCTACCGTAAATCACCCCCAACTATCCCTTACCACAACAAACCAAACCATATCATTTTAAAATTACAAAAAAAGGTGTACAAATCATAACAAACTATGCCAGACTCACCTAAATTACTTCGGCTACTCTAAATCATCTCCAACTAACCCTTACCACAACAAACTAAACCCAATCAATTTTAAATTACAAAAAAATGCTACTAACCATAGCAAACTATGCCAAACTCACCTAAATTACTTCGGCTACCATAAATCATCACCAACTAACCCTTACCACAACAAACTAAACCCAATCACTTTTAAATTAAAAAAAATGCTACTAACCATAGCAAACTATGCTAAACTCACCTAAATTACTTCGGCTATCAAAAATCACCCCCAACTACACTTTACAGCAACAAACTAAGCCCAATCACTTTAAAATTACTAAAAAATGCTAAAAATTATAACAAACTATACCAGAACCACCTAAATTACTTCGGCTACCGTAAATCTCCCCCAACTATCCCTTACCACAACAAACCAAACCATATTATCTTAAAATTACAAAAAAGGTGTACAAATCATAACAAACTATGCCAGACTCACCTAAATTACTTCGGCTACTCTAAATCATCACCAACTAACCCTTACCACAACAAACTAAACCCAATCACTTTTAAATTACAAAAAATGCTACTAACCATAGCAAACTATGCCAAACTCACCTAAATTACTTCGGCTAACATAAATCATCACCAACTAACCATTACCACAACAAACTAAACCCAATCACTTTTAAATTACAAAAATATGCTGCTAACTATAGCAAACTATGCCAAACTCACCTAAATTACTTCGGCTACCATAAATCATCACCAACTAACCCTTACCACAACAAACTAAACCCAATCACTTTTAAATTACAAAAAAATGCTACTAACCATAGCAAACTATGCCAAACTCACCTAAATTACTTCGGCTGCCATAAATCATCACCAACTAACCCTTACCACAACAAACTAAACCCAATCACTTTTAAGTTACAAAAAAATGCTACTAACCATAGCAAACTATGCCAAACTCACCTAAATTACTTTGTCTATCAAAAATCACCCCCAACTACACTTTACAGCAACAAACTAAGCCCAATCACTTTAAAATTACAAAAAAATGCTAAAAATCATAACAAACTATACCAGAGTCACCTAAATTACTTGGGCTACCGTAAATCACCCCCAACTATCCCTTACCACAACAAACCAAACCATATTATCTTAAAATTACAAAAAAAGGTGTACAAATCATAACAAACTATGCCAGACTCACCTAAATTACTTCGGCTACTCTAAATCATCACCAACTAACCCTTACCACAACAAACTAAACCCAATCACTTTTAAATTACAAAAAAATGCTACTAACCATAGCAAACTATGCCAAACTCACCTAAATTACTTCGGCTACCATAAATCATCACCAACTAACCCTTACCACAACAAACTAAACCCAATCACTTTTAAATTACAAAAAAATGCTACTAACCATAGCAAACTATGCCAAACTCACCTAAATTACTTTGGCTAACAAAAATCACTCCCAACTACACTTTACAGCAACAAACTAAGCCCAATCATTTTAAAATTACAAAAAAATGCTAAAAATCATAACAAACAATACCAGAGTCACCTAAATTACTTCGGTTACCGTAAATCACCCCCAACTATCCCTTACCACAACAAACCAAACCATATCATCTTAAAATTACAAAAAAAGGTGTACAAATCATAACAAACTATGCCAGACTCACCTAAATTACTTCGGCTATCAAAAATCACCCCCAACTACACTTTACAGCAACAAACTTAACCCAATGACTTTAAAATTACAAAAAAATGCTAAAAATCATAACAAACTATACCAGAATCACCTAAATTACTTCGGCTACCGTAAATCACCCCCAACTATCCCTTACCACAACAAACCAAACCTATCATCTTAAAATTACAAAAAAAGTGTACAAATCATAACAAACTATGCCAGACTCACCTAAATTACTTCGGCTACTCTAAATCATCACCAACTAACCGTTACCACAACAAACTAAACCCAATAACTTTTAAATTACAAAAAAATGCTACTAACAATAGCAAACTATGCCAATCTCACCGAAATTACTTCGGCTACTCTAAATCATCACCAACTAACCCTTACCACAACAAACTAAACCCAATCACTTTTAAATTACAAAAAATGCTACTAACCATAGCAAACTATGCCAAACTCACCTAAATTACTTCGGCTAATATAAATCATCACCAACTAACCATTACCACAACAAACTAAACCCAATCACTTTTAAATTACAAAAATATGCTGCTAACTATAGCAAACTATGCCAAACTCACCTAAATTACTTCGGCTACCATAAATCATCACCAACTAACCCTTACCACAACAAACTAAACCCAATCACTTTTAAATTACAAAAAAATGCTACTAACCATAGCAAACTATGCCAAACTCACCTAAATTACTTCGGCTACCATAAATCATCACCAACTAACCCTTACCACAACAAACTAAACCCAATCACTTTTAAGTTACAAAAAAATGCTACTAACCATAGCAAACTATGCCAAACTCACCTCAATTACTTTGTCTATCAAAAATCACCCCCAACTACACTTTACAGCAACAAACTAAGCCCAATCACTTTAAAATTACAAAAAAATTCTAAAAATCATAACAAACTATACCAGAGTCACCTAAATTACTTCGGCTACCGTAAATCACCCCCAACTATCCCTTACCACAACAAACCAAACCATATTATCTTAAAATTACAAAAAAAGGTGTACAAATCATAACAAACTATGCCAGACTCACCTAAATTACTTCGGCTACTCTAAATCATCACCAACTAACCCTTACCACAACAAACTAAACCCAATCACATTTAAATTACAAAAAAATGCTACTAACCATAGCAAACTATGCCAAACTCACCTAAATTACTTTGGCTACCATAAATCATCACCAACTAACCCTTACCACAACAAACTAAACCCAATCACTTTTAAATTACAAAAAAATGCTACTAACCATAGCAAACTATGCCAAACTCACCTAAATTACTTTGGCTATCAAAAAACACTCCCAACTACACTTTACAGCAACAAACTAAGCCCAATCATTTTAAAATTACAAAAAAATGCTAAAAATCATAACAAACAATACCAGAGTCACCTAAATTACTTCGGTTACCGTAAATCACCCCCAACTATCCCTTACCACAACAAACCAAACCATATCATCTTAAAATTACAAAAAAAGGTGTACAAATCATAACAAACTATGCCAGACTCACCTAAATTACTTCGGCTATCAAAAATCACCCCCAACTACACTTTACAGCAACAAACTTAACCCAATGACTTTAAAATTACAAAAAAATGCTAAAAATCATAACAAACTATACCAGAATCACCTAAATTACTTCGGCTACCGTAAATCACCCCCAACTATCCCTTACCACAACAAACCAAACCATACCATCTTAAAATTACAAAAAAAGTGTACAAATCATAACAAACTATGCCAGACTCACCTAAATTACTTCGGCTACTTTAAATCATCACCAACTAACCGTTACCACAACAAACTAAACCCAATCACTTTTAAATTACAAAAAAATGCTACTAACTATAGCAAACTATGCCAAACTCACCTAAATTACTTCGGCTACCATAAATCATCACCAACTAACCCATACAACAACAAACTAAACCCAATCACTTTTAAATTACAAAAAAATGCTACTAACCGTAGCAAACTATGCCAAACTCACCTAAATTACTTTGGCTATCAAAAATCACCCCCAACTACACTTTACAGCAACAAACTAAGCCTAATCACTTTAAAATTACAAAAAAATGCTAAAAATCATAACAAACTATACCAGAATCACCTAAATTACTTCGGCTATCGTAAATCACCCCCAACTACCCCTTACCACAACAAACCAAACCATATCATCTTAAAATTACAAAAATAGGTGTACAAATCATAACAAACTATGCCAGATTCACCAAAATTACTTCGGCTACTCTAAATCATCACCAACTAACCCTTACCACAACAAACTAAACCCAATCACTTTTAAATTACAAAAAAATGCTACTAACCATAGCAAACTATGCCAAACTCACCTAAATTACTTCGGCTACCATAAATCATCACCAACTAACCCTTACCACAACAAACTAAACCCAATCACTTTTAAATTACAAAAAAATGCTACTAACCATAGCAAACTATGCTAAACTCACCTAAATTACTTCGGCTATCAAAAATCACCCCCAACTACACTTTACAGCAACAAACTAAGCCCAATCACTTTAAAATTACAAAAAAATGCTAAAAATCATAACAAACTATACCAGAATCACCTAAATTACTTCGGTTACCGTAAATCACCCCCAACTATCCCTTACCACAACAAACCAAACCATATCATCTTAAAATTACAAAAAAAGGTGTACAAATTATAACAAACTATGCCAGACTCGCCTAAATTACTTCGGCTACTCTAAATCATCACTAACTAACCCTTACTACAACAAACTAAACCCAATCACTTTTAAATTACAAAAAAATGCTACTAACCATAGCAAACTATGCCAAACTCACCTAAATTACTTCGGCTACCATAAATCATCACCAACTAACCCTTACCACAACAAACTAAACCCAATCACTTTTAAATTAAAAAAAAAGCTACTAACCATAGCAAACTATGCCAAACTCACCTAAATTACTTCGGCTATCAAAAATCACCCCCAACTACACTTTACAGCAACAAACAAAGCCTAATCACTTTAAAATTACAAAAAAATGCTAAAAATCATAACAAACTATACCAGAATCACCTAAATTACTTCGGCTATCGTAAATCACCCCCAACTATCCCTTACCACAACAAACCGAACCATATCATCTTAAAATTAGAAAAAAAGGTGTACAAATCATAACAAACTATGCCAGACTCACCAAAATTACTTCGGCTACTCTAAATCATCACCAACTAACCCTTACCCCAACAAACTATACCCAATCACTTTTAAATTACAAAAAAATGCTACTAACCATAGCAAACTATGCCAAACTCACCTAAATTACTTCGGCTACCATAAATCATCACCAACTAACCCTTACCACAACAAACTAAACCCAATCACTTTTAAATTACAAAAAAATGCTACTAACCATAGCAAACTATGCTAAACTTACCTAAATTACTTCGGCTATCAAAAATCATCACCAACTAACCCTTACCACAACAAACTAAACCCAATCACTTTTAAATTACAAAAAAATGCTACTAACCATAGCAAACTATGCCAAACTCACCTAAATTACTTCGGCTATCAAAAATCACCCCCAACTATACTTTACAGCAACAAACTAAACCCAATCACTTTAAAATTACAAAAAAATGCTAAAAATTATAACAAACTATACCAGAACCACCTAAATTACTTCGGCTACCGTAAATCACCCCCAATTATCCCTTACCACAACAAACCAAACCATATCATCTTAAAATTACAAAAAAAGGTGTACAAATCATAACAAACTATGCCAGACTCACCTAAATTACTTCGGCTACTCTAAATCATCACCAAGTAACTCTTACCACAACAAACTAAACCCAATCACTTTTAAATTACAAAAAATGCTACTAACCATAGCAAACTATGCCAAACTCATCTAAATTACTTCGGCTACCATAAATCATCACCAACTAACCCTTACCACAACAAACTAAACCCAATCACTTTTAAATTACAAAAAAATGCTACTAACCATAGCAAACTATGCCAAACTCACCTAAATTACTTCGGCTACCATAAATCATCACCAACTAACCCTTACCACAACAAACTAAACCCAATCACTTTTAAGTTACAAAAAAATGCTACTAACCATAGCAAACTATGCCAAACTCACCTAAATTACTTTGTCTATCAAAAATCACCCCCAACTAAACTTTACAGCAACAAACTAAGCCCAATCACTTTAAAATTACAAAAAAAAGCTAAAACTCATAACAAACTATACCAGAGTCACCTAAATTACTTCGGCTACCGTAAATCACCCCCAACTATCCCTTACCACAACAAACCAAACCATATCATCTTAAAATTACAAAAAAAGGTGTACAAATCATAACAAACTATGCCAGACTCACCGAAATTACTTCGGCTACTCTAAATCATCACCAACTAACCCTTACCACAACAAACTAAACCCAATGACTTTTAAATTACAAAAAAATGCTACTAACCATAGCAAACTATGCCAAACTCACCTAAATTACTTCGGCTACCATAAATCATCACCAACTAACCCTTACCACAACAAATTAAACCCAATCACTTTTAAATTACAAAAAAATGCTACTAACCATAGCAAACTATGCCAAACTCACCTAAATTACTTTGGCTATCAAAAATCACCCCCAACTACACTTTACAGGAACAAACTAAGCCCAATCATTTTAAAATTACAAAAAAATGCTAAAAATCATAACAAACTATACCAGAATCACCTAAATTACTTCGGCTACCGTAAATCACCCCCAACTATCCCTTACCACAACAAACCAAACCATATCATCTTAAAATTACAAAAAAAATTTACAAATCATAACAAACTATGCCAGAATCACCTAAATTACTTCGGCCTCTCTAAATCATCACCAACTAACCCTTACCACAACAAACTAAACCCAATCACTTTTAAATTACAAAAAAATGCTACTAACCATAGCAAACTATGCCAAACTCACCTAAATTACTTCGGCTACCATAAATTATCACCAACTAACCCTTACCGCAACAAATTAAACCCAATCACTTTTAAATTACAAAAAAATGCTACTAACCATAGCAAACTATGCCAAACTCACCTAAATTACTTTGGCTATCAAAAATCACCCCCAACTACACTTTACAGGAACAAACTAAGCCCAATCATTTTAAAATTACAAAAAAATGCTAAAAATCATAACAAACTATACCAGAATCACCTAAATTACTTCGGCTACCGTAAATCACCCCCAACTATCCCTTACCACAACAAACCAAACCATATTATCTTAAAATTACAAAAAAAGGTGTACAAATCATAACAAACTATGCCAGACTCACCTAAATTACTTCGGCTATCAAAAATCACCCCCAACTACACTTTACAGCAACAAACTAAACCCAATGACTTTAAAATTACACAAAAATGCTAAAAATCATAACAAACTATACCAGAATCACTTAAATTACTTCGGCTACCGTAAATCACCCCCAACTATCCCTTACCACAACAAACCAAACCATATCATCTTAAAATTACAAAAAAAGTGTACAAATCATAACAAACTATGCCAGACTCACCTAAATTACTTCGGCTACTCTAAATCATCACCAACTAACCGTTACCACAACAAACTAAACCCAATCACTTTTAAATTACAAAAAAATGCTACTAACTATAGCAAACTATGCCAAACTCACCTAAATTACTTCGGCTACCATAAATCATCACCAACTAACCCTTACAACAACAAACTAAACCCAATAACTTTTAAATTACAAAAAAATGCTACTAACCGTAGCAAACTATGCCAAACTCACCTAAATTACTTTGGCTATCAAAAATCACCCCCAACTACACTTTACAGCAACAAACTAAGCCCAATCACTTTAAAATTACAAAAAAATGCTAAAAATCATAACAAATTATACCAGAGTCACCTAAATTACTTCGGCTACCATAAATCACCCCCAACTATACCTTACCACAACAAACCAAACCATATCATCTTAAAATTACAAAAAAGGTGTACAAATCATAACAAACTATGCCAGACTCACCTAAATTACTTCGGCCTCTCTAAATCATCACCAACTAACCCTTACCACAACAAACTAAACCCAATTACTTTTAAATTACAAAAATATGCTACTAAACATAGCAAACTATGCCAAACTCACCTAAATTACTTCGGCTACCATAAATCATCACCAACTAACCCTTACCACAACAAACTAAACCCAATCACTTTAAAATTACAAAAAAATGCTAAAAATCATAACAAACTATACCAGAATCACCTAAATTACTTCGGCTACCGTAAATCACCCCCAACTATCCCTTACCACAACAAACCAAACCATATCATCTTAAAATTACAAAAAAAATTTACAAATCATAACAAACTATGCCAGACTCACCTAAATTACTTCGGCCTCTCTAAATCATCACCAACTAACCCTTACCACAACAAACTAAACCCAATCACTTTTAAATTACAAAAAAATGCTACTAACCATAGCAAACTATGCCAAACTCACCTAAATTACTTCGGCTACCATAAATCATCACCAACTAACCCTTACCACAACAAACTAAACCAAATCACTTTTAAGTTACAAAAAAATGCTACTAACCATAGCAAAGTATGCCAAACTCACCTAAATTACTTTGTCTATCAAAAATCACCCCTAACTACACTTTACAGCAACAAACTAAGCCCAATCACTTTAAAATTACAAAAAAATGCTAAAAATCATAACAAACTATACCAGAGCCACCTAAATTACTTCGGCTACCGTAAATCACCCCCAACTATCTCTTACCACAACAAACCAAACCATATCATCTTAAAATTACAAAAAAAGGTGTACAAATCATAACAAACTATGCCAGACTCACCTAATTTACTTCGGCTATCAAAAATCACCCCCAACTACACTTTACAGCAACAAACTAAACCCAATCACTTTAAAATTACAAAAAAATGCTAAAAATCATAACAAACTATACCAGAATCACCTAAATTACTTCGGCTACCGTAAATCACCCCCAACTATCCCTTACCACAACAAACCAAACCATATCATCTTAAAATTACAAAAAAAGTGTACAAATCATAACAAACTATGCCAGACTCACCTAAATTACTTCGGCTACTCTAAATCATCACCAACTAACCCTTACCACAACAAACTAAACCCAATCACTTTTAAATTCCAAAAAAATGCTACTAACCGTAGCAAACTATGCCAAACTCACCTAAATTACTTTGGCTATCAAAAATCATCCCCAACTACACTTTACAGCAACAAACTAAGCCCAATCACTTTAAAATTACAAAAAAATGCTAAAAATCATAACAAACTATACCAGAGTCACCTAAATTACTTCGGCTACCGTAAATCACCCCCAACTATCCCTTACCACAACAAACCAAACCATATCATCTTAAAATTGCAAAAAAAGGTGTACAAGTCATAACAAACTATGCCAGACTCACCTAAATTACTTCGGCTATCAAAAATCACCCCCAACTACACTTTACAGCAACAAACTTAACCCAATCACTTTAAAATTACAAAAAAATGCTAAAAATCATAACAAACTATACCAGAATCACCTAAATTACCTCGGCTACCGTAAATCACCCCCAACTATCCCTTACCACAACAAACCAAATCAAATCATCTTAAAATTACAAAAAAAGGTGTACAAATCATAACAAACTATGCCAGACTCACCTAAATTACTTCGGCTACTCTAAATCATCTCCAACTAACCCTTACCACAACAAACTAAACCCAATCACTTTTAAATTACAAAAAATGCTACTAACCATAGCAAACTATGCCAAACTCACTTAAATTACTTCGGCTACCATAAATCATCACCAACTAACCCCTACCACCACAAACTAAACCCAATCACTTTTAAGTTACAAAAAATGCTACTAACCATAGCAAAGTATGCCAAACTCACCTAAATTACTTTGTCTATCAAAAATCACCCCCAACTACACTTTACAGCAACAAACTAAGCCCAGTCACTTTAAAATTACAAAAACATGCTAAAAATTATAACAAACTATACCAGAATCACCTCAATTACTTCGGCTACCGTAAATCACCCCCAACTATTCCTTACCACAACAAACCAAACCGTATCATCTTAAAATTACAAAAAAAGGTGTACAAATCATAACAAACTATGCCAGACTCACCTAAATTACTTCGGCTACTCTAAATCATCACCAACTAACCCTTACCACAACAAACTAAACCCAATCACTTTTAAATTACAAGAAAATGCTACTAACCATAGCAAACTATGCCAAACTCACTTAAATTACTTCGGCTACCATAAATCATCACCAACTAACCCTTACCACAACAAACTAAACCTAATCACTTTTAAATTATAAAAAAATGCTACTAACCATAGCAAACTATGCCAAACTCACCTAAATTACTTCGGCTATCAAAAATCACCCCCAACTACACTTTACAGCAACAAACTAAGCCCAATCACTTTAAAATTACAAAAAAATGCTAAAAATCATAACAAACTATACCAGAATGACTTAAATTACTTCGGCTACCGTAAATCATTCCGAACTATCCCTTACCACAACAAACCAAACCATATCATCTTAAAATTACAAAAAAAGGTGTACAAATCATAACAAACTATGCCAGACTCAACTAAATTACTTCGGATACTCTAAATCATCACCAACTAACCCTTACCACAACAAACTAAACCCAATCACTTTTAAATTACAAAAAAATGTAATTAACCATAGCAAACTATGCCAAACTCACCTAAATAACTTCGGCTACCATAAATCATCACCAACTAACCCTTACCACAACAAACTAAACCCAATCAATTTTAAATTACAAAAAAATGCTACTAACCATAGCAAACTATGCCAAACTCACCTAAATTACTTCGGCTATCAAAAATCACCCCCAACTACATTTTACAGCAACAAACTAAGCCCAATCACTCTAAAATTACAAAAAAATTCTAAAAATCATAACAAACTATACCAGAATCACCTAAATTACTTCGGCTACCGTAAATTACCCCCAACTATCCCTTACCATAACAAACCAAACCATATCATCTTAAAATTACAAAAAAAGGTGTACAAATCATAACAAACTATGCCAGACTCACCTAAATTACTTCGGCTACTCTAAATCATCACCAACTAACCCTTACCACAACAAACTAAACCCAATCACTTTTAAATTACAAGAAAATGCTACTAACCATGGCAAACTATGCCAAACTCACCTAAATTACTTCGGCTACCATAAATCATCACCAACTAACCCTTACCACAACAAACTAAACCCAATCACTTTTAAATTTCAAAAAAATGCTTCTAACCATAGCAAACTATGCCAAACTCACCTAAATTACTTCGGCTATCAAAAATCACCCCCAACTACACTTTACAGCAACAAACTAAGCCCAATCACTTTAAAATTACAAAAAAATGCTAAAAATCATAACAAACTATACCAGAATCACCTAAATTACTTCGGCTACCGTATATCACAACCAACTATCCCTTACCACAACAAACCAAACCATATCATCTTAAAATTACAAAAAAAGGTGTACAAATCATAACAAACTATGCCAGACTCACCTAAATTACTTCGGCTACTCTAAATCATCACCAACTAATCCTTACCACAACAAAGTAAACCCAATCACTTTTAAATTACAAAAAAATGCTACTAACCATAGCAAACTATGCCAAACTCACCTAAATTACTTCGGCTACCATAAATCATCTCCAACTAACCCTTACCACAACAAACTAAACCGAATCACTTTTAAATTACAAAAAAATGCTACTAACAATAGCAAACTATGTCAAACTCACCTAAATTACTTCGGCTATCAAAAATCACCCCCAACTACACTTTACAGCAACAAACTAGGCCCAATCACTTTAAAATTACAAAAAAATGCTAAAAATCATAACAAACTATACCAGAATCACCTAAATTACTTCGGCTACCGTAAATCACCCCCAACTATCCCTTACCACAACAAACCAAACCATATCATCTTAAAATTACAAAAAAGTGTACAAATCATAACAAACTATGCCAGACTCACCTAAATTACTTCGGCTACTCTAAATCATCACCAACTAACCCTTACCACAACAAACTAAACCCAATCACTTTTAAATTACAAAAAAATGCTACTAACTATAGCAAACTATGCCAAACTCACCTAAATTACTTCGGCTACCATAAATCATCACCAACTAACCCTTACCACAACAAACTAAACCCAATCACTTTTAAATTACAAAAAAATGCTACTAACCGTAGCAAACTATGCCAAACTCACCTAAATTACTTTGGCTATCAAAAATCATCCCCAACTACACTTTACAGCAACAAACTAAGCCCAATCACTTTAAAATTACAAAAAAATGCTAAAAATCATAACAAACTATACCAGAATCACCTAAATTACTTCGGCTACCGTAAATCACCCCAACTATCCCTTACCACAACAAACCAAACCATATCATCTTAAAATTAAAAAAAAGGTGTACCAATCATAACAAACTATGCCAGACTCACCTAAATTACTTCGGCTAACCTAAATCATCACCAACTAACCCTTACCACAACAAACTAAACCCAATCACTTTAAAATTACAAAAAAATGCTAAAAATCATAACAAACTATACCAGAATCACCTAAATTACTTCGGCTACCGTAAATCACCCCAACTATCCCTTACCACAACAAAACAAACCATATCATCTTAAAATTACAAAAAAAGGTGTACAAATCATAACAAACTATGCCAGACTCACCTAAATTACTTCGGCTACCCTAAATCATCACTAACTAACCCTTACCACAACAAAATAAACCCAATCACTTTTAAATTACAAAAAAATGCTACTAACTATAGCAAACTATGTCAAACTCACCTAAATTACTTCGGCTACCATAAATCATCACCAACTAAGCCTTACCACAACAAACTAAACCCAATCAATTTTAAATTACAAAAAAATTCTACTAACCATAGCAAACTATGCCAAACTCACCTAAATTTCTTCGGCTATCAAAAATCACCCCCAACTACACTTTACAGCAACAAACTAAGCCCAATCACTTTAAAATTATAAAAAAAATGCTAAAAATCATAACAAACTATACCAGAATCACCTAAATTACTTCGGCTACCGTAAATCACCCCCAACTATCCCTTAAGACAACAAACCAAACCATATCATCTTAAAATTACAAAAAAAGGTGAACAAATCATAACAAACTATGCCAGACTCACCTAAATTACTTCGGCTACTCTAAATCATCACCAACTAACACTTACCACAACAAACTAAACCCAATCACTTTTAAATTACAAAAAAATGCTACTAACCATAGCAAACTATGCCAAACTCACCTAAATTACTTCGGCTATCAAAAATCACCCCCAACTACACTTTACAGCAACAAACTAAGCCCAATCACTTTAAAATTATAAAAAAAATGCTAAAAATTATAACAAACTATACCAGAATCACCTAAATTACTTCGGCTACCGTAAATCACCCCCAACTATCCCTTACCACAACAAACCAAACCATATCATCTTAAAATTACAAAAAAAGGTGTACAAATCATAACAAACTATGCCAGACTCACCTAAATTACTTCGGCTACTCTAAATCATCTCCAACTAACCCTTACCACAACAAACTAAACCCAATCACTTTTAAATTATAAAAAAATGCTAATAACCATAGCATACTATGCCAAACTCACCTAAATTACTTCGGCTACCATAAATCATCACCAACTAACCCTTACCACAACAAACTAAACCCAGTCACTTTTAAATTACAAAAAAATTCTACTAACCTTAGCAAACTATGCCAAACTCACCTAAATTACTTCGGCTATCAAAAATCACACCCAACTACACTTTACAGCAACAAACTAAGCCAAATCACTTTAAAATTACAAAAAAATGCTAAAAATCATAACAAACTATACCAGAATTACCTAAATTACTTCGGCTACCGTAAATCACCCCCAACTATCCCTTACCACAACAAACCAAACCATATCATCTTAAAATTACAAAAAAGGTGTACAAATCATAACAAACTATGCCAGACTCACCTAAATTACTTCGGCTACTCTAAATCATCACCAACAATAGCAAACTATGTCAAACTCACCTAAATTACTTCGGCTATCAAAAATCACCCCCAACTACACTTTACAGCAACAAACTAGGCCCAATCACTTTAAAATTACAAAAAAATGCTAAAAATCATAACAAACTATATCAGAATCACCTAAATTACTTCGGCTACCGTAAATCACCCCCAACTATCCCTTACCACAACAAACCAAACCATATCATCTTAAAATTACAAAAAAAGGTGTACAAATCATAACAAACTCTGCCAGACTCACCTAAATTACTTCGGCTACTCTAAATCATCACTAACTAACCCTTACCACAACAAACTAAACCCAATCACTTTTAAATTACAAAAAAATGCTACTAACCATAGCAAACGATGCCAAACTCACCTAAATTACTTCGGCTATCAAAAATCACCCCCAACTACACTTTACAGCAACTAACTAAGCCCAATCACTTTAAAATTACAAAAAAATGCTAAAAATCATAACAAACTATACCAAAATCACCTAAATTACTTCGGCTACCGTAAATCACCCCCAACTATCCCTTACCACAACAAACCAAACCATATCATCTTAAAATTACAAAAAAAGGTGTACAAATCATAAGAAACTATGCCAGACTCACCTAAATTACTTCGGCTACTCTAAATCAACTCCAACTAACCCTTACCACAACAAACTAAACCCAATCACTTTTAAATTACAAAAAAATGCTACTAACCATAGCAAACTATGCCAAACTCACCTAAATTACTTCGGCTATCAAAAATCACCCCCAACTACACTTTACAGCAACAAACTAAGCCCAATCACTTTAAAATTACAAAAAAATGCTAAAAATCATAACAAACTATACCAGAATCACCTAAATTACTTCGGCTACCGTAAATCACCCCAACTATCCCTTACCACAACAAACCAAACCATATCATCTTAAAATTACAAAAAAAGGTGTACAAATCATAACAAACTATGCCAGACTCACCTAAATTACTTCGGCTAACCTAAATCATCACCAACTAACCCTTACCACAACAAACTAAACCTAATCACTTTTAAATTACAAAAAAATGCTACTAACTATAGCAAACTATGTCAAACTCACCTAAATTACTTCGGCTACCATAAATCATCACCAAATAACCCTTACCAAAACAAACTAAACCCAATCAATTTTAAATTACAAAAAAATGCTACTATCCATAGCAAACTATGCCAAACTCACCTAAATTTCTTCGGCTATCAAAAATCACCCCCAACTACACTTTGCAGCAACAAACTAAGCCCAATCACTTTAAAATTACAAAAAAATGCTAAAAATCATAACAAACTATACCAGAATCACCTAAATTACTTCGGCTACCGTAAATCACCCCAACTATCCCTTACCACAACAAACCAAACCATATCATCTTAAAATTACAAAAAAAGGTGTACAAATCATAACAAACTATGCCAGACTCACCTAAATTACTTCGGCTACCCTAAATCATCACTAACTAACCCTTACCACAACAAACTAAACCCAATCACTTTTAAATTACAAATAAATGCTACTAACTATAGCAAACTATGTCAAACTCACCTAAATTACTTCGGCTACCATAAATCATCAACAACTAACCCTTACCACAACAAACTAAACCCAATCAATTTTAAATTACAAAAAAATGCTACTAACCATAGCAAACGATGCCAAACTCACCTAAATTACTTCGGCTATCAAAAATCACCCCCAACTACACTTTACAGCAACTAACTAAGCCCAATCACTTTAAAATTACAAAAAAATTCTAAAAATCATAACAAACTATACCAAAATCACCTAAATTACTTCGGCTACCGTAAATCACCCCCAACTATCCCTTACCACAACAAACCAAACCATATCATCTTAAAATTACAAAAAAAGGTGTACAAATCATAAGAAACTATGCCAGACTCACCTAAATTACTTCGTCTACTCTAAATCAACTCCAACTAACCCTTACCACAACAAACTAAACCCAATCACTTTTAAATTACAAAAAAATGCTACTAACCATAGCAAACTATGCCAAACTCACCTAAATTACTTCGGCTATCAAAAATCACCCCCAACTACACTTTACAGCAACAAACTAAGCCCAATCACTTTAAAATTACAAAAAAATGCTAAAAATCATAACAAACTATACCAGAATCACCTAAATTACTTCGGCTACCGTAAATCACCCCAACTATCCCTTACCACAACAAACCAAACCATATCATCTTAAAATTACAAAAAAAGGTGTACAAATCATAACAAACTATGCCAGACTCACCTAAATTACTTCGGCTAACCTAAATCATCACCAACTAACCCTTACCACAACAAACTAAACCTAATCAATTTTAAATTACAAAAAAATGCTACTAACTATAGCAAACTATGTCAAACTCACCTAAATTACTTCGGCTACCATAAATCATCACCAAATAACCCTTACCACAACAAACTAAACCCAATCAATTTTAAATTACAAAAAAATGCTACTATCCATAGCAAACTATGCCAAACTCACCTAAATTTCTTCGGCTATCAAAAATCACCCCCAACTACACTTTGCAGCAACAAACTAAGCCCAATCACTTTAAAATTACAAAAAAATGCTAAAAATCATAACAAACTATACCAGAATCACCTAAATTACTTCGGCTACCGTAAATCACCCCAACTATCCCTTACCACAACAAACCAAACCATATCATCTTAAAATTACAAAAAAAGGTGTACAAATCATAACAAACTATGCCAGACTCACCTAAATTACTTCGGCTACCCTAAATCATCACTAACTAACCCTTACCACAACAAACTAAACCCAATCACTTTTAAATTACAAATAAATGCTACTAACTATAGCAAACTATGTCAAACTGACCTAAATTACTTCGGCTACCATAAATCATCACCAACTAACCCTTACCACAACAAACTAAACCCAATCAATTTTAAATTACAAAAAAATGCTACTAACCATAGCAAACTATGCCAAACTCACCTAAATTTCTTCGGCTATCAAAAATCACCCCCAACTACACTTTGCAGCAACAAACTAAGCCCAATCACTTTAAAATTACAAAAAAATGCTAAAAATCATAACAAAGTATACCAGAATCACCTAAATTACTTCGGCTACCGTAAATCACCCCCAACTATCCTTTAAGACAACAAACCAAACCATATCATCTTAAAATTACAAAAAAAGGTGTACAAATCATAACAAACTATGCCAGACTCACCTAAATTACTTCGGCTACTCTAAATCATCACCAACTAACCCTTACCACAACAAACTAAACCCAATCACTTTTAAATTACAAAAAAATGCTACTAACCATAGCAAACTATGCCAAACTCACCTAAATTACTTCGGCTATCAAAAATCACCCCCAACTACACTTTACAGCAACAAACTAAGCCCAATCACATTAAAATTACAAAAAAATGCTAAAAATCATAACAAACTATACCAGAATCACCTAAATTACTTCGGCTACCTTAAATCACCCCCAACTATCCCTTAAGACAACAAACCAAACTATATCATCTTAAAATTACAAAAAAAGGTGTACAAATCATAACAAACTATGCCAGACTCACCTAAATTACTTCGGCTACTCTAAATCATCACCAACTAACACTTACCACAACAAACTAAACCCAATCACTTTTAAATTACAAAAAAATGCTACTAACCATAGCAAACTATGCCAAACTCACCTAAATTACTTCGGCTATCAAAAATCACCCCCAACTACACTTTACAGCAACAAACTAAGCCCAGTCACTTTAAAATTATAAAAAAAATGCTAAAAATCATAACAAACTATACCAGAATCACCTAAATTACTTCGGCTACCGTAAATCACCCCCAACTATCCCTTACCACAACAAACCAAACCATATCATCTTAAAATTACAAAAAAAGGTGTACAAATCATAACAAACTATGCCAGACTCACCTAAATTACTTCGGCTACTCTAAATCATCTCCAACTAACCCTTACCACAACAAACTAAACCCAATCACTTTTAAATTATAAAAAAATGCTACTAACCATAGCAAACTATGCCAAACTCACCTAAATTACTTCGGCTACCATAAATCATCACCAACTAACCCTTACCACAACAAACTAAACCCAGTCACTTTTAAATTACAAAAAAATGCTACTAACCTTAGCAAACTATGCCAAACTCACCTAAATTACTTCGGCTATCAAAAATCACCCCCAACTACACTTTGCAGCAACAAACTAAGCCCAATCACTTTAAAATTACAAAAAAATGCTAAAAATCATAACAAACTATACCAGAATCACCTAAATTACTTCGGCTACCGTAAATCACCCCAACTATCCCTTACCACAACAAACCAAACCATATCATCTTAAAATTACAAAAAAAGGTGTACAAATCATAACAAACTATGCCAGACTCACCTAAATTACTTCGGCTACCCTAAATCATCACTAACTAACCCTTACCACAACAAACTAAACCCAATCACTTTTAAATTACAAATAAATGCTACTAACTGTAGCAAACTATGTCAAACTCACCTAAATTACTTCGGCTACCATAAATCATCACCAACTAACCCTTACCACAACAAACTAAACCCAATCAATTTTAAATTACAAAAAAATGCTACTAACCATAGCAAACTATGCCAAACTCACCTAAATTTCTTCGGCTATCAAAAATCACCCCCAACTACACTTTGCAGCAACAAACTAAGCCCAATCACTTTAAAATTACAAAAAAATGCTAAAAATCATAACAAAGTATACCAGAATCACCTAAATTACTTCGGCTACCGTAAATCACCCCCAACTATCCCTTAAGACAACAAACCAAACCATATCATCTTAAAATTACAAAAAAAGGTGTACAAATCATAACAAACTATGCCAGACTCACCTAAATTACTTCGGCTACTCTAAATCATCACCAACTAACCCTTACCACAACAAACTAAACCCAATCACTTTTAAATTACAAAAAAATGCTACTAACCATAGCAAACTATGCCAAACTCACCTAAATTACTTCGGCTATCAAAAATCACCCCCAACTACACTTTACAGCAACAAACTAAGCCCAATCACATTAAAATTACAAAAAAATGCTAAAAATCATAACAAACTATACCAGAATCACCTAAATTACTTCGGCTACCGTAAATCACCCCCAACTATCCCTTAAGACAACAAACCAAACTATATCATCTTAAAATTACAAAAAAAGGTGTACAAATCATAACAAACTATGCCAGACTCACCTAAATTACTTCGGCTACTCTAAATCATCACCAACTAACACTTACCACAACAAACTAAACCCAATCACTTTTAAATTACAAAAAAATGCTACTAACCATAGCAAACTATGCCAAACTCACCTAAATTACTTCGGCTATCAAAAATCACCCCCAACTACACTTTACAGCAACAAACTAAGCCCAGTCACTTTAAAATTATAAAAAAAATGCTAAAAATCATAACAAACTATACCAGAATCACCTAAATTACTTCGGCTACCGTAAATCACCCCCAACTATCCCTTACCACAACAAACCAAACCATATCATCTTAAAATTACAAAAAAAGGTGTACAAATCATAACAATCTATGCCAGACTCACCTAAATTACTTCGGCTACTCTAAATCATCTCCAACTAACCCTTACCACAACAAACTAAACCCAATCACTTTTAAATTATAAAAAAATGCTACTAACCATAGCAAACTATGCCAAACTCACCTAAATTACTTCGGCTACCATAAATCATCACCAACTAACCCTTACCACAACAAACTAAACCCAGTCACTTTTAAATTACAAAAAAATGCTACTAACCTTAGCAAACTATGCCAAACTCACCTAAATTACTTCGGCTATCAAAAATCACCCCCAACTACACTTTACAGCAACAAACTAAGCCAAATCACTTTAAAATTACAAAAAAATGCTAAAAATCATAACAAGCTATACCAGAATCACCTAAATTACTTCGGCTACCGTAAATCACCCCCAACTATCCCTTACCACAACAAACCAAACCATATCATCTTAAAATTACAAAAAAAGGTGTACAAATCATAACAAACTATGCCAGACTCACCTAAATTACTTCGGCTACTCTAAATCAACTCCAACTAACCCTTACCACAACAAACTAAACCCAATCACTTTTAAATTACAAAAAAATGCTACTAACCATAGCAAACTATGTCAAACTCACCTAAATTACTTCGGCTATCAAAAATCACCCCCAACTACACTTTACAGCAACAAACTAAGCCCAATCACATTAAAATTACAAAAAAATGCTAAAAATCATAACAAACTATACCAGAATCACCTAAATTACTTCGGCTACCGTAAATCACCCCCAACTATCCCTTAAGACAACAAACCAAACTATATCATCTTAAAATTACAAAAAAAGGTGTACAAATCATAACAAACTATGCCAGACTCACCTAAATTACTTCGGCTATCAAAAATCACCCCCAACTACACTTTACAGCAACAAACTAAGCCCAATCACATTAATATTACAAAAAAATGCTAAAAATCATAACAAACTATACCAGAATCACCTAAATTACTTCGGCTACCGTAAATCACCCCCAACTATCCCTTAAGACAACAAACCAAACTATATCATCTTAAAATTACAAAAAAAGGTGTACAAATCATAACAAACTATGCCAGACTCACCTAAATTACTTCGGCTACTCTAAATCATCTCCAACTAACCCTTACCACAACAAACTAAACCCAATCACTTTTAAATTATAAAAAAATGCTAATAACCATAGCATACTATGCCAAACTCACCTAAATTACTTCGGCTACCATAAATCATCACCAACTAACCCTTACCACAACAAACTAAACCCAGTCAATTTTAAATTACAAAAAAATGCTACTAACCTTAGCAAACTATGCCAAACTCACCTAAATTACTTCGGCTATCAAAAATCACCCCCAACTACACTTTGCAGCAACAAACTAAGCCCAATCACTTTAAAATTACAAAAAAATGCTAAAAATCATAACAAAGTATACCAGAATCACCTAAATTACTTCGGCTACCGTAAATCACCCCCAAATATCCCTTACCACAACAAACCAAACCATATCATCTTAAAATTACAAAAAAAGATGTACAAATCATAACAAACTCTGCCAGACTCACCTAAATTACTTCGGCTACTCTAAATCATCACCAACAAACCCTTACCACAACAAACTAATCCCAATCACTTTTAAATTACAAAAAAATGCTACTAACCATAGCAAACTATGCCAAACTCACCTAAATTACTTCGGCTACCATAAATCATCACCAACTAACCCTTACCACAATAAACTAAACCCAATCACTTTTGAATTACAAAAAAATGCTACTAACCATAGCAAACTATGCCAAACTCACCTAAATTACTTCGGCTATCAAAAATCACCCCCAACTATCCCTTAAGACAACAAACCAAACCATATCATCTTAAAATTACAAAAAAAGGTGTACAAATCATAACAAACTATGCCAGACTCACCTAAATTACTTTGGCTACTCTAAATCATCTCCAACTAACCCTTACCACAACAAACTAAACCCAATCACTTTTAAATTAAAAAAAAATGCTACTAACCATAGCAAACTATGCCAAACTCACCTAAATTACTTCGGCTACCATAAATCATCACCAACTAACCCTTACCACATCAAACTAAACCCAATCACTTTTAAATTACAAAAAAATGCTACTAACCATAGCAAACTATACCAATCTCACCTAAATTACTTCGGCTATCAAAAATCACCCCCAACTACACTTTACAGCAACAAACTAAGCCCAATCACTTTAAAATTACAAAAAAATGCTAAAAATCATAACAAACTATACCAAAATCACCTAAATTACTTCGGCTACCGTAAATCACCCCCAAATATCCCTTACCACAACAAACCAAACCATATCATCTTAAAATTACAAAAAAAGGTGTACAAATCATAACAAACTCTGCCAGACTCACCTAAATTACTTCGGCTACTCTAAATCATCACCAACAAACCCTTACCACAACAAACTAATCCCAATCACTTTTAAATTACAAAAAAATGCTACTAACCATAGCAAACTATGCCAAACTCACCTAAATTACTTCGGCTACCATAAATCATCACCAACTAACCCTTACCACAATAAACTAAACCCAATCACTTTTGAATTACAAAAAAATGCTACTAACCATAGCAAACTATGCCAAACTCACCTAAATTACTTCGGCTATCAAAAATCACCCCCAACTATCCCTTAAGACAACAAACCAAACCATATCATCTTAAAATTACAAAAAAAGGTGTACAAATCATAACAAACTATGCCAGACTCACCTAAATTACTTCGGCTACTCTAAATCATCTCCAACTAACCCTTACCACAACAAACTAAACCCAATCACTTTTAAATTAAAAAAAATGCTACTAACCATAGCAAACTATGCCAAACTCACCTAAATTACTTCGGCTACCATAAATCATCACCAACTAACCCTTACCACATCAAACTAAACCCAATCACTTTTAAATTACAAAAAAATGCTACTAACCATAGCAAACTATACCAATCTCACCTAAATTACTTCGGCTATCAAAAATCACCCCCAACTACACTTTACAGCAACAAACTAAGCCCAGTCACTTTAAAATTACAAAAATATGCTAAAAATTATAACAAACTATACCAGAATCACCTCAATTACTTCGGCTACCGTAAATCACCCCCAACTATCCCTTACCACAACAAACCAAACCATATCATCTTAAAATTACAAAAAAAGGTGTACAAATCATAACAAACTATGCCAGACTCACCTAAATTTCTTCGGCTACTCTAAATCATCACCAACTAACCTTTACCACAACAAACTAAACCCAATCACTTTTAAATTACAAGAAAATGCTACTAACCATAGCAAACTATGCCAAACTCACCTAAATTACTTCGGCTACCATAAATAATCACCAACTAACCCTTACCACAACAAACTAAACCTAATCACTTTTAAATTACAAAAAAATGCTACTAACCATAGCAAACTATGCCAAACTCACCTAAATTACTTCGGCTATCAAAAATCACCCCCAACTACACTTTACAGCCACAAACTAAGCCCAATCACTTTAAAATTACAAAAAAATGCTAAAAATCATAACAAACTATACCAGAATGACTTAAATTACTTCGGCTACCGTAAATCACCCCGAACTATCCCTTACCACAACAAACCAAACCATATCATCTTAAAATTACAAAAAAAGGTGTACAAATCATAACAAACTATGCCAGACTCACCTAAATTACTTCGGCTACTCTAAATCATCACCAACTAACCCTTACCACAACAAACTAAACCCAATCACTTTTAAATTACAAAAAAATGCTACTAACCATAGCAAACTATGCCAAACTTACCTAAATATCTTCGGCTACCATAAATCATCACCAACTAACCCTTACCACAACAAACTAAACCCAATCATTTTAAATTACAAAAAAATGCTACTAACCATAGCAAACTATGCCAAACTCACCTAAATTACTTCGGCTATCAAAAATCACCCCCAACTACATTTTACGGCAACAAACTAAGCCCAATCACTCTAAAATTACAAAAAAATTCTAAAAATCATAACAAACTATACCAGAATCACCTAAATTACTTCGGCTACCGTAAATTACCCCCAACTATCCCTTACCATAACAAACCAAACCATATCATCTTAAAATTACAAAAAAAGGTGTACAAATCATAACAAACTATGCCAGACTCACCTAAATTACTTCGGCTACTCTAAATCATCACCAACTAACCCTTACCACAACAGACTAAACCCAATCACTTTTAAATTTCAAAAAAATGCTTCTAACCATAGCAAACTATGCTAAACTCACCTAAATTACTTCGGCTATCAAAAATCACCCCCAACTACACTTTACAGCAACAAACTAAGCCCAATCACTTTAAAATTACAAAAAAATGCTAAAAATCATAACAAACTATACCAAAATCACCTAAATTACTTCGGCTACCGTAAATTACCCCCAACTATCCCTTACCACAACAAACCAAACCATATCATCTTAAAATTACAAAAAAAGGTGTACAAATCATAACAAATTATGCCAGACTCACCTAAATTTTTTGTAATTTAAAAGTGATTGGGTATAGTTTGTTGTGGTAAGGGTAAGTTGGTGATGATTTAGAGTAGCCGAAGTAATTTAGGTGAGTTTGGCATAGTTTGCTATGGTTAGTAGCATTTTTTTATAATTTAAAAGTGATTGGGTATAGTTTGTTGTGGTAAGGGTAAGTTGGTGATGATTTAGAGTAGCCGAAGTAATTTAGGTGAGTCTGGCATAGTTTGTTATGATTTGTACACCTTTTTTTGTAATTTAAAATGATATGGTTTGGTTTGTTGTGGTAAGGGATAGTTGGGGTGATTTACGGTAGCCGAAGTAATTTAGGTGATTCTGGTATAGTTTGTTATGATTTTTAGCATTTTTTTTTAATTTTAAAGTGATTGGGCTTAGTTTGTTGCTGTAAAGTGTAGTTGGGGGTGATTTTTGATAGCCGAAGTAATTTAGGTGAGTTTGGCATAGTTTGCTATGGCTAGTAGAATTTTTTTGTAATTTAAAAGTGATTGGGTTTAGTTTGTTGTGGTAAGGGTTAGTTGGTGATGATTTATGGTAACCAAAGTAATTTAGGTGAGTTTGGCATAGTTTGCTATGGTTAGTAGCATTTTTTTGTAATTTAAAAGTGATTGTGTTTAGTTTGTTGTGGTAAGGGTTAGTTGGTGATGATTTATGGTAGCCGAAGTAATTTAGGTGAGTTTGGCATAGTTTGCTATGGTTAGTAGCATTTTTTTATAATTTAAAAGTGATTGGGTTTAGTTTGTTGTGGTAAGGGTTAGTTGGAGATGATTTAGAGTAGCCGAAGTAATTTAGGTGAGTCTGGCATAGTTTGTTATGATTTGTACACCTTTTTTGTAATTTTAAGATGATATGGTTTGGTTTGTTGTGGTAAGGGATAGTTGGGGGTGATTTACGGTAGCCGAAGTAATTTAGGTGATTCTGGTATAGTTTGTTATGATTTTTAGCATTTTTTTTATAATTTTAAAGTGATTGGGCTTAGTTTGTTGCTGTAAAGTGTAGTTGGGGGTGATTTTTGATAGCCGAAGTAATTTAGGTGAGTTTGGCATAGTTTGCTATGGTTAGTAGCATTTTTTTGTAATTTAAAAGTGATTGGGTTTAGTTTGTTGTGGTAAGTGTTAGTTGGTGATGATTTAGAGTAGCCGAAGTAATTTAGGTGAGTCTGGCATAGTTTGTTATGATTAGTACACCTTTTTTTGTAATTTTAAGATGATATGGTTTGGTTTGTTGTGGTAAGGGATAGTTGGGGGTGATTTACGGTAGCCGAAGTAATTTAGGTGATTCTGGTATAGTTTGTTATGATTTTTAGCATTTTTTTGTAATTTTAAAGTGATAGTGATAGTTGGGGGTGATTTACGGTAGCCGAAGTAATTTAGGTGATTCTGGTATAGTTTGTTATGATTTTTAGCATTTTTTTGTAATTTTAAAGTGATTTGGCTTAGTTTGTTGCTGTAAAGTGTAGTTGGGGGTGATTTTTGATAGCCGATGTATTTTAGGTGAGTTTGGCATAGTTTGCTATGGTTAGTAGCATTTTTTAGTAATTTAAAAGTGACTGGGTTTAGTTTGTTGTGGTAAGGGTTAGTTGGTGATGATTTATGGTAGCCGAAGTAATTTAGGTGAGTTTGGCATAGTTTGCTATGGTTAGTAGCATTTTTTTATAATTTAAAAGTGATTGGGTATAGTTTGTTGTGGTAAGGGTTAGTTGGAGATGATTTAGAGTAGCCGAAGTAATTTAGGTGAGTCTGGCATAGTTTGTTATGATTTGTACACCTTTTTTGTAATTTTAAGATGATATGGTTTGGTTTGTTGTGGTAAGGGATAGTTGGGGGTGATTTACGGTAGCCGAAGTAATTTAGGTGATTCTGGTATAGTTTGTTATGATTTTTAGCATTTTTTTTATAATTTTAAAGTGATTGGGCTTAGTTTGTTGCTGTAAAGTGTAGTTGGGGGTGATTTTTGATAGCCGAAGTAATTTAGGTGAGTTTGGCATAGTTTGCTATGGTTAGTAGCATTTTTTTGTAATTTAAAAGTGATTGGGTTTAGTTTGTTGTGGTAAGTGTTAGTTGGTGATGATTTAGAGTAGCCGAAGTAATTTAGGTGAGTCTGGCATAGTTTGTTATGATTTGTACACCTTTTTTTGTAATTTTAAGATGATATGGTTTGGTTTGTTGTCTTAAGGGATAGTTGGGGGTGATTTACGGTAGCCGAAGTAATTTAGGTGATTCTGGTATAGTTTGTTATGATTTTTAGCATTTTTTTGTAATTTTAAAGTGATTGGGCTTAGTTTGTTGCTGCAAAGTGTAGTTGGGGGTGATTTTTGATAGCCGAAGAAATTTAGGTGAGTTTGGCATAGTTTGCTATAGTTAGTAGCATTTTTTTGTAATTTAAAATTGATTGGGTTTAGTTTGTTGTGGTAAGGGTTAGTTGGTGATGATTTATGGTAGCCGAAGTAATTTAGGTGAGTTTGACATAGTTTGCTATAGTTAGTAGCATTTTTTTGTAATTTAAAAGTGATTGGGTTCTGTTTGTTGTGGTAAGGGTTAGTTAGTGATGATTTAGGGTAGCCGAAGTAATTTAGGTGAGTCTGGCATAGTTTGTTATGATTTGTACACCTTTTTTTATAATTTTAAGATGATATGGTTTGGTTTGTTGTGGTTAGGGATAGTTATAAAATTACAAAAAAAGGTGTACAAATCATAACAAACTATGCCAGACTCACCTAAATTACTTCGGCTACCCTAAATCATCACCAACTAACCCTTACCACAACAAACTAAACCCAATCACTTTTAAATTACAAAAAAATGCTACTAACTATAGCAAACTATGCCAAACTCACCTAAATTACTTCGGCTACCATAAATCATCACCAACTAACCCTTACCACAACAAACTAAACCCAATCAATTTTAAATTACAAAAAAATGCTACTAACCATAGCAAACTATGCCAAACTCATCTAAATTTCTTCGGCTATCAAAAATCACCCCCAACCACACTTTAACCATATCATCTTAAAATTACAAAAAAAGGTGTACAAATCATAACAAACTATGCCAGACTCACCTAAATTACTTCGGCTACTCTAAATCATTACCAACTAACCCTTACCACAACAAACTAAACCCAATCACTTTTAAATTACAAAAAAATGCTACTAACCATAGCAAACTATGCCAAACTCACCTAAATTACTTCGGCTATCAAAAATCACCCCCAACTACACTTTACAGCAACAAACTAAGCTCAATCACTTTAAAATTATACAAAAATGCTACTAACCATAGCAAACTATGCCAAACTCACCTAAATTACTTCGGCTACCATAAATCATCACCAACTAACCCTTACCACAACAAACTAAACCCAGTCACTTTTAAATTACAAAAAAATGCTACTAACCATAGCAAACTATGACAAACTCACCTAAATTACTTCGGCTATCAAAAATCACCCCCAACAACACTTTACAGCAACAAACTAAACCCAATCACTTTTAAATTACAAAAAAATGCTACTAACCATAGCAAACTATGCCAAACTCACCTAAATTACTTCGGCTACCATAAATCATCACCAACTAACCCTTACCACAACAAACTAAACCCAGTCACTTTTAAATTAAATGCTACTAACCATAGCAAACTATGCCAAACTCACCTAAATTACTTCGGCTATCAAAAATCACCCCCAACTACACTTTACAGCAATAAACTAAGCCCAATAACTTTAAACTTACAAAAAAATGCTATAAATCATAACAAAATATACCAGAATCACCTAAATTACTTCGGCTACCGTAAATCACCAACAACTATCCCTTACCACAACAAACCAAACCATATCATCTTAAAATTACAAAAAAAGGTGTACAAATCATAACAAACTATGCCAAACTCACCTAAATTACTTCGGCTACCATAAATCATCACCAACTAACCCTTACCACAACAAACTAAACCCAGTCACTTTTAAATTACAAAAAAATGCTACTAACCATAGCAAACTATGCCAAACTCACCTAAATTACTTCGGCTATCAAAAATCACCCCCAACTACACTTTACAGCAACAAACTAAGCCCAATCACTTTAAACTTACAAAAAAATGCTAAAAATCATAACAAACTATACCAGAATCACCTAAATTACATCGGCTACCGTAAATCACCCCCAACTATCCCTTACCACAACAAACCAAACCATATCATCTTAAAATTACAAAAAAAGGTGTACAAATCATAACAAACTATGCCAGACTCACCTAAATTACTTCGGCTACGATAAATCATCAACAACTAACCCATACCACAACAAACTAAACCCAATCACTTTTAAATTACAAAAAAATGCTACTAACCATAGCAAACTATGCCAAACTCACCTAAATTACTTCGGTTATCAAAAATCAACCCCAACTACACTTTACAGCAACAAACTAAGCCAAATCACTTTAAAATTACAAAAAAATGCTAAAAATCATAACAAACTATACCAGAATCACCTAAATTACTTCGGCTACCGTAAATCCCCCCCAACTATCCCTTATCACAACAAACCAAACCATTGTAGGGCACTTTTGGGGCTGTTTTTAATAACGGATGGCGTAGTGTTTTAATGATTTTTATTTCACTCGATCTACATAACGTGTTTGTTTCGCTCACCCAACCGGCATGCTCTCTTCTTTCAACGTAACCAACCTAAAGTAACTAAACTTGAGGCGCTCAATTCAAACAGATCGGATTTTATCCTACAGATCGGCCGTTCCTGACATTTCGCACGTCCTCGTAGCGAAGTATCAAGATCACATAATTTTGATCTGCTTTGCACATAACGTTGACATTAGTCACATAATTGAACATAATTCATAACTTGAACAGGGATGTAATTCCTGATTAACCACCTACCTAACTTACGGAACATATCTTGTAAATCTAGGTACACATAACTGGGTTTCATAACAAGACATATTCTAACACATAACGGTAGCATAACATAGCCGGGATCATAAGTAAAACACTAAAATCGGGAGCCAATAATCAAACTAAATGTCAGAAAACCAAGACTTCATCTGATCAGGACCTATTATGGTCTAAAATGGAATCTGAGTCAACTGGAAGCCCTCCACGTCACCGACTACATAACGATCTCATTCCAAAACGCGACGGACAACGTAGGGACCCTTAAATTTTGGCATAAACTTCTTATTAGCGCCTACGGTTGAATCAACATTCCTGATAACAACGTAGTCTCCAACCTTGTAAACGCGGGGCGACTTACGACGCTTGTTGTAAGACACCTCGCTAACGGATTGTGCATGGCTAATGTTAGCAGCAGTTTCTTCTCGAACCTCCTTGAGTGAAACATAAGAACGATCGGATTCAAGAAAAGCTCGTAAAGAATCATTCACGCTACCAATCTGAAGTCGCCCAAATAGAACTTCACTAGGGGATTTACCCAAAGATCGGTGTATTGTATTACTAGCTGAATGTACCCGGCGTTGCCCGGACGTAGATTAAATAAACTCAGTGTTGACTAAAGTGGTGATGTTGACTAATCTATATATATAAAGCGAAGTGTCCTCACTGACACACTCATTCATCTACACACTGATTCATAATCAACCCACAGCCCAAACCGTGAGGGCTGGCGACTTGAAATTATAGACACGGCTGTATCATGTGCCGAAAGTGAACGTTAAGAAGGGATTTTGCGAAATTCGGCCCGGTTCCTTTCTAATTCAATAAAAACCGGCTAAAATAAACAAAAAATGATCGGATCGCGGAGACCGTGTTTATGTTAGAAGCACGTATCTAGCCAAAACAACTTCGACGACGGGCGACCTGTTTACATTAAAAGCACTTATTTAACCTAAACAATTTCAACGTCGAGTTTCTGCTTTTGTGATCAAATTTTTACCGTACCTAGCGAGGCCGCGGATATATCAATTATAATCTTGATTTCAATTATAATGTCGATCCGTGACTCAATTAAAAATTACAAAACCACTCCTAATTTAATCCGTCTACATTAAACATCCTCAAATATCTCTTACCATTGCAAACTTTACCAATTCAACCCCAAAAAATTCCCGAACTACGCCAAACTGACACAAATTAGATCCGTTATCTTAAATCATCCCTTACCACCCTTTAGCAACCCCAAGTAACTCCAATCACTTTAAAATAAAACAAAATGACACAAATCATAGCAAACTATGCCTAACTCACCTAAATTACTTCGGCTACCTTAAATCACCCCCAAATAACTCTTACAACCCAAAAATAAGCCCAATCACTTTAAAATTACAAAATATTCTACAAACCATAGCAAACTATGCCAAACTCACTTAAATTACTTCGGCTACCATAAATCACCCCCAACTACCCCTTACCAACCACAAACTAAACCCAATCACTTTAAAATTACAAAAAAATGCTATAAACCATAGCAAACTATGCCAAACTCACTTAAATTACTTCGGCTATCATAAATCACCCCCAACTACCCCTTACCACCCCAAAATAAGCCCAATTACTTTAAAATTATAAAAAATTATACAAACCATAGCAAACTATGTCAAACTCACCTAAATTACTTCGGCTACCATAAATCACCCCCAACTACCCCTTACAACCCCAAAATAAGCCCAATCACTTTCAGATTACAAAAAATGTTACAAGCCATATCAAACTATGCCAAACTCATCTAAATTACTTCGGCTTCCATAAATCACCCCCAACTACCCCTTACCTCCCCAAAATAGGCTCAATCACTTTAAAATTACAAAATATTCTACAAATCATAGCAAACTATGCCTAACTCACCTAAATTACTTCGGCTACCATAAATCACCCCCAACTACCCCTTACCACCCCAAAATAAGCCCAATCACTTTAAAATTACAAAAAATGCTACAAACCATAGCAAACTATGCCAAACTCACTTAAATTACTTCGGCTACCAAAAATAACCCCAAATCTTATTCGGCCTCTCCAATAAACTCACTTACATTAACACGCATTCCCTCATGGACTTCTGACGAATTACAAACAAATATTGCAATTTCAAGTGTTCCATTTAATTTCGTTTCTGGGTGCAAGCTCCTTTCTTTTCACTCTAGTCAGTCTAAACTTATTATACAGAGTTATATTTTCAAATCAAGGCGCCCTAAAGAATTTTGTCGTTGTTTTCCAAAGTTTCAAGAGAAGGAGAGTTGACATAGAAGCTAAATTATTCCAAATTATTCCCATTTAGTTCTCTGACAACGTTAAAGACAATGTTGAAATATATAGATACAAAATTTTACACCATAAAAACGAAGTATTTAGGAATTATATATAAAAAAAATCGAAGTTATTCTTCGCTCTTGAGCTCTATTTCCGGTATTAAAAATGCAATAGGAAAGATAGTAAGAAAGACTATTTCCATCACTTTTCACGGGAATTATACATGGTATTTGTTCTCCGCTTACTATTAGATTTTCAAACTGCTCCATCTTAGTTTTAAATAATGCAGAACCATAATGAACGCAATGTACGTAAAATAAATAGTGTAAATCGTGTATAAGCACACAATACTTAAGCGTATGATGTCAGTGAAAATTTCGGATTTTGGCCGGAGCAGGTTTGGTGAAGAACAAATACACCACTATCATTAACTGAACGTAAAAATTAGAGTACGAAAATAAGTGAAGTCCGGTCCGACGCTGGAAATTTTTCGAAAATCGATTGGGGAGAGTTTTGGTTAACGGCAAGAACAAATCGGGAATATCGGGAATAAAATAATTAATTTAATAGCGATAGAACTTCGAATACCGATGCGTCGCCTCGACCTTGGCGACGTTGAGTACCAGCGTTTCAGACGCTGAAGCGGCAATTTTCACAATTATATGAGGTGCACGTGCCTAGTGCGTATGTAAACAATTTGGATATCAAAGAGATTAATTTGTATGTACTAAATAATACTCGCACAGGTGTACTCGTATGGCCCGTCATAATTTTCACGAAATGAATTTAAAAAATTAACATTCTAAAGTAAATAAATATTTTGACAGGAATGTTAAAAATCTTATTCGGTCTCTCCAACAAACTAACACTTGTTTACATTAACATGCATTCCTTCATGGACCTGTGACGAATTACAAACAAATATCGAAATTTCAAGTGTTCCAAGTCTGAACTTATTACACAGTGATATTTTCACATTCAGGCGCCCTAAATTATTTTGACGTTGATTTATAAAGTTTCCCTGGAAGGAGAGTAGTCAGCAGGTGCCTCGTTAGGGGTGGCAGGGTTGGCAGTGCCACTCCAAGTATAAATTTATTATCGAACACAAAGATAGTTCTGATTCAATTGCAGAATTTCGAATTTTTCAGATATTTTACGAAACTCTAGCGCTTACACCGGCTTTATACCTCTTTAAAGTTAAAAACCATAGAGCTGTTTATACAAATGCACGCATGTTGAAAAGGTAGGGCTTGCCCCGTCAGCTTGTTGCAATTCAGAAATACGTTTATGTTGGCATCTCAACTGGAACAAATATTTATTGGAAGGTGGAAGAGAATCAAAATAGGTATCAGCATATTTAATATTCAGAATAACGTCTATTAGTCGGAACAATATATTTTATGTGCAGATATTTATTAATATTTTATGATTTAATACGATAAGGCATTTATAAATAACACAACCAAATAGAAGATTTTGATTGAAAATGATTATTAATTTATGGTAGCCGAAGTAATTTAAGTGAGTTTGGCATAGCTTGCTATGTTTTGTAGCATTTTTGTAATTTTAAAGTGATTAGGCTAATTTTGGGGCGGTAAAGGGTAGTTGGGGGTGATTTATGGTAGCCGAAGTAATTTAGGTGAGTTTGGAATAGTTTGCTATGGTTTGTAGCATTTTTTGTAATTTTAAAGTGATTGGGCTTTTTTTGGGGTGGTAAGGGGTAGTTGAGGGTGATTTATGATAGCCGAAGTAATTTAGGTGACTTTGGCATAGCTTGCTATGTTTTGTAGCATTTTTGTAATTTTAAAGTGATTAGGCTAATTTTGGGGCGGTAAAGGGTAGTTCGGGGTGATTTATGGTAGCCGAAGTAATTTAGGGGAGTTTGGCATAGTTTGCTATGGTTTGTAGAATTTTTTGTAATTTTAAAGTGATTGGGCTTATTTTGGGGTGGTAAGGGGTAGTTGGGGATGATTTATGGTAGCCGAAGTAATTTAGATGAGTTTGGAATAGTTTGCTATGGTTTGTAGCATTTTTTGTAATTTTAAAGTGATTGGGCTTAGTTTGGGGTAGTAAGGGGTAGTTGGGGGTGATTTATGGTAGCCGAAGTAATTCAGGTGAGTTTGTGATAGCTTGCTATGGTTTGTAGCATTTTTCGTAATTTTAAAGTGATTGGGCTAATTTTGGGGTTGTAAGGGGTAGTTGGGGGTGATTTATGGTAGCCGAAGTAATTTAGGTGAGTTTGGAATAGTTTGCTATGGTTTGTAGCATTTTTTGTAATGTTAAAGTGATTGGGCTTATTTTGGGGTTGTAAGGGGTAGTTCGGGGTGATTTATGGTAGCCGAAGTAACTTAGGGGAGTTTGGCATAGTTTGCTACGGTTTGTAGAATTTTTTTGTAATTTTAAAGTGATTGGGCTTATTTTGGGGTGGTAAGGGGTAGTTGGGGGTGATTTATGGTAGCCGAAGTAATTTAGGTGAGTTTGGAATAGTTTGCTACGGTTTGTAGCATTTTTTGTAATGTTAAAGTGATTGGGCTTATTTTGGGGTTGAAAGGGGTAGTTCGGGGTGATTTATGGTAGCCGAAGTAATTTAGGGGAGTTTGGCATAGTTTGCTATGGTTTATAGAAATTTTTTGTAATTTTAAAGTGATTGAGCTTATTTTGGGGTGGTAAGGGGTAGTTGGGGGTGATTTATTGAAGCCAAAGTAATTTAAGTGAGTTTGGCATAGTTTGCTATGGTTTGTAGCATTTTTTGTAATTTTAAAGTGATTGGGCTTATTTTGGGGTGGTAAGGGGTAGTTGGGGGTGATTTATGGTAGCCGAAGTAATTCAGGTGAGTTTGAGATAGTTTGCTATGGTTTGTAGCATATTTTGTAATTTTAAAGTGATTGGGCTTATTTTGGGGAGGTAAGGGGTAGTGGGGGGTGATTTATGGTAGCCGAAGTAATTTAGGTGAGTTTGGAATTGTTTGCTATGGTTTGTAGCATTTTTTGTAATTTTAAAGTGATTGGGCTTATTTTGGGGTGGTAAGGGGTAGTTGGGGGTGATTTATGGTAGCCGAAGTAATTCAGGTGAGTTTGAGATAGTTTGCTATGGTTTGTAGCATTTTTCGTAATTTTAAAGTGATTGGGCTAATTTTGGGGTCGTAAGGGGTAGTTGGGTGTGATTTATGGTAGCCGAAGTAATTTAGGTGAGTTTGGAATAGTTTGCTATGGTTTGTAGCATTTTTTGTAATGTTAAAGTGATTGGGCTTATTTTGGGGTTGTAAGGGGTAGTTCGGGGTGATTTATGGTAGCCGAAGTAATTTAGGGGAGTTTGGCATAGTTTGCTATGGTTTGTAGAATTTTTTGTAATTTTAAAGTGATTGGGCTTATTTTGGGGTGGTAAGGGGTAGTTGGGGATGATTTATGGTAGCCGAAGTAATTTAGATGAGTTTGGAATAGTTTGCTATGGTTTGTAGCATTTTTTGTAATTTTAAAGTGATTGGGCTTAGTTTGGGGTGGTAAGGGGTAGTTGGGGGTGATTTATGGTAGCCGAAGTAATTCAGGTGAGTTTGAGATAGCTTGCTATGGTTTGTAGCATTTTTCGTAATTTTAAAGTGATTGGGCTAATTTTGGGGTCGTAAGGGGTAGTTGGGGGTGATTTATGGTAGCCGAAGTAATTTAGGTGAGTTTGGAATAGTTTGCTATGGTTTGTAGCATTTTTTGTAATGTTAAAGTGATTGGGCTTATTTTGGGGTTGTAAGGGGTAGTTCGGGGTGATTTATGGTAGCCGAAGTAACTTAGGGGAGTTTGGCATAGTTTGCTACGGTTTGTAGAATTTTTTTGTAATTTTAAAGTGATTGGGCTTATTTTGGGGTGGTAAGGGGTAGTTGGGGGTGATTTATGGTAGCCGAAGTAATTTAGGTGAGTTTGGAATAGTTTGCTATGGTTTGTAGCATTTTTTGTAATGTTAAAGTGATTGGGCTTATTTTGGGGTTGTAAGGGGTAGTTCGGGGTGATTTATGGTAGCCGAAGTAATTTAGGGGAGTTTGGCATAGTTTGCTATGGTTTATAGAAATTTTTTGTAATTTTAAAGTGATTGAGCTTATTTTGGGGTGGTAAGGGGTAGTTGGGGGTGATTTATTGAAGCCAAAGTAATTTAAGTGAGTTTGGCATAGTTTGCTATGGTTTGTAGCATTTTTTGTAATTTTAAAGTGATTGGGCTTATTTTTGGGTGGTAAGGGGTAGTTGGGGGTGATTTATGGTAGCCGAAGTAATTCAGGTGAGTTTGAGATAGTTTGCTATGGTTTGTAGCATATTTTGTAATTTTAAAGTGATTGGGCTTATTTTGGGGAGGTAAGGGGTAGTGGGGGGTGATTTATGGTAGCCGAAGTAATTTAGGTGAGTTTGGAATTGTTTGCTATGGTTTGAAGCATTTTTTGTAATTTTAAAGTGATTGGGCTTAGTTTGGGGTGGTAAAGGGTAGTTGGGGGTGATTTATGGTAGCCGAAGTAATTCAGGTGAGTTTGAGATAGTTTGCTATGGTTTGTAGCATTTTTTGTAATTTTAAAGTGATTGGGCTAATTTTGGAGTGGTAAGGGGTAGTTGGGGGTGATTTATGATAGCCGAAGTAATTTAAGTGAGTTTGACATAGTTTGGTATGGTTTGTAACATTTTTTGTAATTTTAAAGTGATTGGGTTTAGTTTTGTGGTTGGTAAGGGGTAGTTGGGGGTGATTTATGGTAGCCGAAGTAATTTAAGTGAGTTTGGCATAGTTTGCTATGGTTTGTAGCATTTTTTGTAATTTTAAAGTGATTGGGCTTAGTTTGGGGTAGGTAAGGGGTAGTGGGGGTGATTTATGGTAGCCGAAGTAATTTAGGTGAGTTTGGAATTGTTTGCTATGGTTTGTAGCATTTTTTGTAATTTTAAAGTGATTGGGCTTAGTTTGGGGTGGTAAAGGGTAGTTGGGGGTGATTTATGGTAGCCGAAGTAATTCAGGTGAGTTTGAGATAGTTTGCTATGGTTTGTAGCATTTTTTGTAATTTTAAAGTGATTGGGCTAATTTTGGAGTGGTAAGGGGTAGTTGGGGGTGATTTATGATAGCCGAAGTAATTTAAGTGAGTTTGACATAGTTTGGTATGGTTTGTAACATTTTTTGTAATTTTAAAGTGATTGGGTTTAGTTTTGTGGTTGGTAAGGGGTAGTTGGGGGTGATTTATGGTAGCCGAAGTAATTTAAGTGAGTTTGGCATAGTTTGCTATGGTTTGTAGCATTTTTTGTAATTTTAAAGTGATTGGGCTTATTTTGGGGCGGTAAGGGGTAGTTGGGGGTGATTTATGGTAGCCGAAGTAATTCAGTGGAGTTTGGCATAGTTTGCTACGGTTTGTAGAATTTTTTTGTAATTTTAAAGTGATTGAGCATATTTTGGGGTGGTAAGGGGTAGTTGGGGGTGATTTATGGAAGCCGAAGTAATTTAGATGAGTTTGGCATAGTTTAACATGGCTTGTAACATTTTTTGAAATTTTAAAGTGATTGGGTTTAGTTTTGTGGTTGGTAAGGGGTAGTTGGGGGTTATTTATGGTAGCCGAAGTAATTTAGGGGAGTTTGGCATAGTTTGCTATGGTTTGTAGAATTTTTTGTAATTTTAAAGTGATTGGGCTTATTTTGGGGTGGTAGGGGGTAATTGGGGATGATTTATGGTAGCCGAAGTAATTTAGGGGAGTTTGGCACAGTTTGCTACGGTTTGTAGAATTTTTTTTAATTTTAAAGTGATTGAGCCTATTTTGGGGAGGTAAGGGGTAGTTGGGGGTGATTAATGGAAGCCGAAGTAATTTAGATGGGTTTGGCATAGTTTGATATTGCTTGTAACATTTTTTGTAATTTTAAAGTGATTGGGCTGTGTTTGGGGTGGTAAGGGGTAGTTGGGGGTGATTTATGGTAGCCGAAGTAATTTAGGTGAGTTAGGGATAGTTTGCTATGATTTGTGTCATTTTGTTTTATTTTAAAGTGATTGGAGTTACTTGGGTTTGCTAAAGGGTGGTAAGGGATGATTTAAGATAACGGATCTAATTTATGTCAGTTTGGCTTAGTTCGGGAATTTTTTGGGGATGATTTGGTAAAGTTTGCAGTGGTAAGAGATATTTGAGGATGTTTAATGTAGACGGATTAAATTTGCAGTGGTTTTGTAATTTTTAATTGAGTCACGGATCGACATTATAATTGAAATCAAGATTATAATAAAAATATCCGCGGCCTCGCTAGGTACGGTAAAAATTTGATCACAAAAGCAGAAACTCGACGTTGAAATTGTTTAGGTTAAATAAGTGCTTTTAATGTAAACCGGTCGCCCGTCGTAGAAGTTGTTTTGGCTAGATACGTGCTTCTAACATAAACACGGTCTCCGCGATCGGATCATTTTTTGTTTATTTTAGCCGGTTTTTATTGAATTACAAAGGAACCGGGCCGAATTTCGCAAAATCCCTTCTTAGTGTTCAGTTTCGGCACATGATACACCCGTGTCTAAAATTTCAAGTCTCCAGCCCTCACGGTTTGGGCTGTGGGTTGTCGGTGAATCAGTGAATGTGTAGATGTGTAGATGAGTGTGTCAGTGAGGACACTTCGCTTTATATAATAGATTAAGAGCAAACTCGACTCTATCCAGAATGGTATCCCATTTATCGGGGATAGCTGAATGTACCCGGCGTTGCCCGGACGTAGATTAAATAAACGCAGTGTTGACAAAAGTGGTGTATTTGTGATGTAGACTAATCGACATTATAATACAATTGAACAGGAATGCTCTACTTTTCCAATCACAAAATAAACAAATTTGCTGAAATTAACCTGCATTGCCAGGACCGGGTACTTCAATATGATTTGGAAAATGACGATAATTTCGTTTCTGGTTGCAAGCTCCTTTTTTTTCACTCTTTTTCACTCTTCAAGAGAAGGAGAGTTGACAGAGAAGCTGAACTATTCCAAATTATTCCCATTTAGTTCTCTAACAACGTTAAAGAATGTCGTCGAAGAATGTTGAAATATATAAATAAATAATTTCACACCATAAAAACGATGTATTTGGTGTAGTTTCGGATGATAAGGTTTTTTTTGGGGATCGTTTTGAATGGTTATTGATAGTTGGCGGGGTTTAGCTTTGGCGGATTAAACGAAACTTTAGGTAATTTTAATGCGATTGGGTTTAGTTTGGCTTGGTAAGAAGTGGTTGGGGTGATATAGCGGAAGTCGAAGTAATTTATGCGGGTTTAGCGTAGTTTGCTTGTAATTCGTAATTTTTTTACATTTTAGGTTGATGTGGGGTAGTTTGGAATGGCAAGTGTATGATTTTTGAGAGTAGTTTGGAATGGTACATTATGTTTAGGGGTGTTTAACGTATTCAGGTAAAATATACAGAAAATTTGGTAATTTTAAAATGAACAATTATAGTGCGAACCTCTTGAGCTCTATTTTCGGTAATAAAATGCAATAGGAAAGATAGTAAAAAAGACTATTTCCATCACTTTTCAGAGGAATTATACGTGGTGGTATTTGTACCCCGCTTACTATTCCTGCATCTTAGTTATAAATAATGCAGAACAATAGTGAACACAATGTACATAAAATAAATAGTGTAAATCGTGTATAAGCACACATTACTTATGATGTCAGTGAAATCCGGTAAAACTGCAAATTTCGGATTTTGGCCGGAGCAGGTTTGGTGAAGATCAAATACACCACTATCATTAAATGAACGTAAAAATTAGCGTACGGTATATAAGTGGAGTCCGGTACGACGATGGTAATTTTTCGAAAATCGATTGGGGAGATATTTACTTAACGTCAAGAACAAATCGGGAATATTATATTAAAAAAATTTATTTAATAGCGATAGAACTTCGAATACTGATTCGTCGCCTCGACCTTGGCGACGTTGAGTACCAGCGTTCCAGACGCTGAAGCAGCAATTTTAACAATTATATTAGGTGCACGTGCCTAGTGCGTATTAAAAGAATTTGGATTACCAAATAATACTCGCGCAGGTGTACTCGACTGGCCCGTCATAATTTGCACAAAATGAATTAACATACTAAAGTAAATAAATATTTTGACGGGAATGTGGTGGGTGTAAAAATCTTATTCGGCCTCGCCGACAAACTAACACTTGTTTACATTAACATGCATGCCTTCATGGACCTGTGACGAATTACAAACAAATATCTAAATTTCAAGTGTTCCATTTGATTTCGTTTCTGGATGCAAGCGGTTTTTTTCACTCTTGTCAGTCTGAACTTATTACATAGTGATATTTTCACATCCAGGCGCCCTAAATTTATTTTGCCGCTGATTTCAAAAATGTTTCTGGAAGGAAAGTAGTCAGTAGTGGGGCTCGTCAGGGGTGGCAGGGTTGGCAGTGCCACTCCAAGTATAAATTTACTATCGAACACAAAATTAGTTCTGTAATTCAGTTGCAGAATTATGAATTTTTCAGATATTTTCACGAAAATTTAGCGCTTACACCGCCGCTGGTATGAATGTCAGTGATATCTGGTACATACAACGGTGAAAATTTCGGGGCAAATTTGGTGAAAAACAAATACACCACTATCATTAACTAAACGTAAAAATTAGCGTACAAATATAAGTGGAGTCCGGTCCGATGCTGATAATTTTTCGAAAATTGATTGGGGGCAGATTTGGTTAACGCGAGAATGAAATGTTAAATTAAAATACTTTATTTGATAGCGGTAGACCTTCGAACACTGATGCGTCGCCTCATCGAATTTGGCGACTTTGCAAACAGTTTCCGACGCTGGAGCAGCAATTTTCACAATTGTAGTTGTGTTAAAATTAAACACCGCGATCGAGTACTGCTCCACACGCTGAACCAGCAATTCTCGAATTCTAAGAAACGATAAGAAAGGCTTATCATCCAACGCTTGGTATGTGCGAATTTCTGCATAGACACTCAATCAAACTAAATCGAGCATCGCCTTTTCACGTTTCTGACCTTGCCCTTGACGTTGCAGGCTCCAGCTGCTTCAATAATGTAAAAATCTTATTCGGCCTCTCCAATAAACTCACATTTGTTTACATTAACACGCATTCCCTCATGGACTTGTGACGAATTACAAACAAATATTTCAACTTCAAGTGTTCCATTTAATTTCGTTTCTGGGCGCAAGCTCCTTTCTTTTCACTCTAGTCAGTCTAAACTTATTACACAGAGTTATATTTTCAAATCCAGGCGCCCTAAAGAATTTTGTCATTGTTTTCAAAACTTTCTAAATTATTCCAAATTATTCCCATTTAGTTCTCTGACAACGTTAAAGACAATGTTGAAATATATAAGGAAGTATTTAGGAATTATGTATAAAAAAGTCGAAGTTATTCTTCGCTCTTGAGCTCTATTTCCGGTATTAAAAATGCAATAGGAAAGATAGTAAGAAAGACTATTTCCATCACTTTTCACGGGAATTATACGTGGTGGTATTTGTTCTCCGCTTACTATTAGATTTTCAAACTGCTCCATCTTAGTTATAAATAATGCCGAACAATAATGAACGCAATGTACGTAAAATAAATAGTGTAAATAAATCGTGTCTAAGCATACAATACTTAAGCGTATGATGTCAGTGAAAATTTCGGATTTCGGCCGGAGCAGGTTTGGTGAAGAACAAATACACCACTATCATTAACTGAACGTAAAAATTAGCGTACGAAAATAAGTGAAGTCCGGTCCGACGCTGGAAATTTTTCAAAAATCGATTGGGGAGAGTTTTGGTTAACGGCAAGAACAAATCGGGAATATTATATTAAGATAATTTATTTAATAGCGACAGAACTTTGAATACCGATGCGTCGCCTCGACCTTGGCGACGTTGAGTACCACCGATCCAGACGCTGAAGCAGCAATTTTAACAATTATAATAGGTGCACGTGCCTAGTGCGTATAAAAACAATTCGGATAACAAAAGAGATTAATTTGTATGCACCAAATAATACTCGCACAGGTGTACTCGTATGGCCCGTCATAATTTTCACAAAATCAATTTAAGAAATTAACATTCTAAAGTAAATAAATATTTTGACAGGAATGTTAAAAATCTTATTCGGTCTCTCCGACAAACTAACACTTGTTAACATTAACATGCATTCCTTCATGGACCTGTGTCGAATTACAAACAAATATCGAAATTTCAAGTGTTCCATGTCAGTCTGAACTTATTACACAGTGATATTTTCACATTCAGGCGTCCTAAATTATTTTGACGTTGATTTATAAAGTTTCCCTGGAAGGAGAGTAGTCAGCAGGTGCCTCGTCATGGGTGGCAGGGTTGGCAGTGCCACTCCAAGTATAAATTTACTATCGAACACAAAGATAGTTCTGATTCAATTGAAGAATTTCGAATTTTTCAGATATTTTTACGAAACTCTAGCGCTTACACCGCCTTTATACCTCTTTAAAGTTAAAAACCATAGAGCTGTTTATACAAATGCACGCATGTTGAAAAGGTAGGGCTTGCCCCGTCAGCGTGTTGCAATTCAGAAATACGTTTATGTTTGCATCTCAACTGGAACAAATATTTATTGGAAGGTGGAAGAGAATCAAAATAGGTATCAGCATATTTAATATTCAGAATAACGACTATTAGTCGGAACAAAATATTTTATGTGCAGATATTTATTAATATTTTATGATTTAATACAATAAGGCATTTATAAATAACACAACCAAATAGAAGATTTTGATTGAAAACGATTATTAATTTATGGTAGCCGAAGAAATTTAAGTGAGTTTGGCATAGCTTGCTATGTTTTGTAGCATTTTTGTAATTTTAAAGTGATTAGGCTAATTTTGGGGCGGTAAGGGGTAGTTGGGGGTGATTTATGGTAGCCGAAGTAATTTAGGTGAGTTTGGCATAGTTTGCTATGGTTTGTAGCATTTTTTGTAATTTTAAAGTGATTGGGCTTAGTTTGGGGTGGTAAGGGGTAGTTGGGGGTGATTTATGGTAGCCAAAGTAATTCAGGTGAGTTTGAGATAGTTTGCTATGGCTTGTAGCATTTTTCGTAATTTTAAAGTGATTAGGCTTATTTTGGGGTGGTAAGGGGTAGTTGGGGGTGATTTATGGTAGCCGAAGTAATTTAGGTGAGTTTGGCATAGTTTGCTATGGTTTGTAGCATTTTTTGTAATTTTAAAGTGATTGGGCTTATTTTGGGGTGGTAAGGGGTAGTTGGGGGTGATTTATGGTAGCCGAAGTAATTTAGGTGAGTTAGGCATAGTTTGCTATGATTTGTTGAATATTTTGTAATTTTAAAGTGATTGGGCTTATTTTGGGGTTGTAAGGGGTAGTTCGGGGTGATTTATGGTAGCCGAAGTAATTTAGGGGAGTTTGGCATAGTTTGCTACGGTTTGTAGAATTTTTTTGTAATTTTAAAGTGGTTGAGCCTATTTTGGGGTGGTAAGGGGTAGTTGGGGGTGATTTATAGAAGCCAAAGTAATTTAAGTGAGTTTGGCATAGTTTGCTATGGTTTGTAGCATTTTTTGTAATTTTAAAGTGATTGGGTTTAGTTTGTGGTTGGTAAGGGGTAGTTGGGGGTGATTTATGGTAGCCGCAGTAATTTAAGTGAGTTTGGCATAGTTTGCTATGGTTTGTAGCATTTTTTTGTAATTTTAAAGTGATTGGGCTTATTTTGGGGTAGTAAGGGGTTGTTGGGGGTGATTTATGTTAGCCGAAGTAATTTAGGTGAGTTAGGCATAGTTTGCTATGGTTTGTAGCATTTTTTATAATTTTAAAGTGATTGGGCTTATTTTGGGGTAGTAAGGGGTAGTTGGGGGTGATTTATGTTAGCCGAAGTAATTTAGGTGAGTTAGGCATAGTTTGCTATGGTTTGTAGCATTTTTTGTAATTTTAAAGTGATTGGGATGAGTTAGGGGTGGTAAAGGGTAGTTGGGGGTGATTTATGATAGCCGAAGTAATTTAAGTGAGTTTGGCATAGTTTGGTATGGTTTGTAGAATTTTTTGTAATTTTAAAGTGATTGGGCTTAGTTTGGGGTGATAAGGGGTAGTTGGGGGTGATTTATGGTAGCCGAAGTAATTTAGGTGAGTTTGGCATAGTTTGCTATGGTTTGTAGCATTTTTTGTAATTTTAAAGTGATTGGGCTTAGTTTGGGGTGGTAAGGGGTAGTTGGGGGTGATTTATGGTAGCCGAAGTAATTTAGGTGAGTTAGGCATAGTTTGCTATGATTTGTTGAATATTTTGTAATTTTAAAGTGATTGGTCTTATTTTGGGGTTGTAAGGGGTAGTTCGGGGTGATTTATGGTAGCCGAAGTAATTTAGGGGAGTTTGGCATAGTTTGCTACGGTTTGTAGAATTTTTTTGTAATTTTAAAGTGGTTGAGCCTATTTTGGGGTGGTAAGGGGTAGTTGGGGGTGATTTATAGAAGCCAAAGTAATTTAAGTGAGTTTGGCATAGTTTGCTATGGTTTGTAGCATTTTTTGTAATTTTAAAGTGATTGGGTTTAGTTTGTGGTTGGTAAGGGGTAGTTGGGGGTGATTTATGGTAGCCGCAGTAATTTAAGTGAGTTTGGCATAGTTTGCTATGGTTTGTAGCATTTTTTTGTAATTTTAAAGTGATTGGGCTTATTTTGGGGTAGTAAGGGGTTGTTGGGGGTGATTTATGGAAGTCAAAGTAATTTAGGTGAGTTAGGCATAGTTTGCTATGGTTTGTAGCATTTTTTATAATTTTAAAGTGATTGGGCTTATTTTGGGGTAGTAAGGGGTAGTTGGGGGTGATTTATGTTAGCCGAAGTAATTTAGGTGAGTTAGGCATAGTTTGCTATGGTTTGTAGCATTTTTTGTAATTTTAAAGTGATTGGGATGGGTTAGGGGTGGTAAGGGGTAGTTGGGGGTGATTTATGATAGCCGAAGTAATTTAAGTGAGTTTGGCATAGTTTGGTATGGTTTGTAGAATTTTTTGTAATTTTAAAGTGATTGGGCTTAGTTTGGGGTGGTAAGGGGTAGTTGGGGGTGATTTATGGTAGCCGAAGTAATTTAGGTGAGTTTGGCATAGTTTGCTATGGTTTGTAGCATTTTTTGTAATTTTAAAGTGATTGGGCTTAGTTTGGGGTGGTAAGGGGTAGTTGGGGGTGATTTATGGTAGCCGAAGTAATTTAGGTGAGTTAGGCATAGTTTGCTATGATTTGTTGAATATTTTGTAATTTTAAAGTGATTGGGTTTATTTTGGGGTTGTAAGGGGTATTTCGGGGTGATTTATGTTAGCCGAAGTAATTTAGGGGAGTTTGGCATAGTTTGCTACGGTTTGTAGAATTTTTTTGTAATTTTAAAGTGATTGAGCCTATTTTGGGGTGGTAAGGGGTAGTTGGGGGTGATTTATGGAAGTCAAAGTAATTTAGATGAGTTTGGCATAGTTTGATATGGCTTGTAACATTTTTTGTAATTTTAAAGTGATTGGGCTGAGTTTGGGGTGGTAAGGGGTAGTTGGGGGTGATTTATGATAGCCGAAGTAATTTAAGTGAGTTTAGCATAGTTTGCTATGGTTTGTAGAATTTTTTGTAATTTTAAAGTGATTGGGCTTATTTTGGGGTTGTAAGGGGTAGTTGGGGGTGATTTATGGTAGCCGAAGTAATTTAGGTGAGTTAGGGATAGTTTGCAATGATTTGTGTCATTTTGTTTTATTTTAAAGTGATTGGAGTTACTTGGGGTTGCTAAAGGGTGGTAAGGGATGATTTAAGATAACGGATCTAATTTATGTCAGTTTGGCTTAGTTCGGGAATTTTTTGGGGTTGATTTGGTAAAGTTTGCAGTGGTAAGAGATATTTGAGGATGTTTAATGTTGACGGATTAAATTTGGAGTGGTTTGGTAATTTTTAATTGAGTCACGGATCGACATTATAACTGAAATCAAAATTATAATTGAAATATCTGCGGCCTCGCTAGGTACGGCAAAAGTATGATCACGAAAGCAGAAACTCGACGTTGAAATTGTTTAGGTTAAATAAGTGCTTTTAATGTAAACCGGTCGCCCGTCGTCGAAGTTGTTTTGGCTAGATACGTGCTTCTAACATAAACACGGTCTCCGCGATCCGATCATTTTTTGTTTATTTTAGCCGGTTTTTATTGAATTACAAAGGAACCGGGCCGAATTTCGCAAAATCCCTTCTTAGTGTTCAGTTTCGGCACATGATACACCCGTGTCTAAAATTTCAAGTCTCCAGCCCTCACAGTTTGGGCTGTGGGTTGATTATGAATCAGTGTGTAGATGTGTAGATGAATGAGTGAATGAATGAGTGTGTCAGTGAGGACACTTCGCTTTATATATATAGATTTCAGTCATTTTCGAAATCATGGGGGTCAAGGAACGGTTCACCCTTTCGACTTGGCCATTTGATCTTGGAGTGTGCGTTGCGATTAGAACATGATCGATCCCATAATCTTGAACGAAATCGGCAAATGCATGCGACGTAAAACAAGTTCCTCTGTCAGAAATGATCCGATGAGGTCTACTGTAAACTCGGGAGTACATCTTGAGATGCCTAATAGTCTCTTCAGATTTCGTACTCTTGCAGGCATAAAGTGAAACGTACTTGCTAAAAGCATCGACTATAACGAGAATATGCTTAAAGCCTTTACTAGTAGTAGGTATAGGACCATAATGATCGATATGCACAGTCTCAAAGGGTAAGTTACCCTTGGGAATCGAATTAAGAAAACCTTCGATTTTCCCTGACTTTGGCGAGAAAGTAATGCACTTAAGGCAGTTCGCGACATAATCATAAACCTTATGGCGCATTTGAGGAAACCAGTATATACGAGAAATATACTCCAATGTCTTCTCGATCGCTGCGTGACCAATATCTTCATGACACGCGCGCATAACCGAAACTTCCGTGGATAAGGGAACATTGAACATCAGTTTACCATGAGATCCCTTACGATAAACTAAGCCGTTCCTTAGCTCAAAGAATTTATCCTCACGCTGTTCTAAAAGATCTCTATTTTCCTTAATTTTCATATCAGTCTCCTGACGAATGGATAAGACTTGTTCGAAAGTATTCTCCTCGAGAATTAATATGCTATGGTCCCTACTCAGTGCATCGACGTGAACCATACTCAACCCGGGACGATGTCGAATTTCGTAATCGTAACTTTGTAAAAACATTGCCCAACGAGATATACGAGGATGTACATCCTTCTTTGCGAGTGTAAGACGAAAACTATCACAGTCGGTTACAATGGTAAATTTCAGGCCAAACAGATAAGTATGGAAACGTTTGATGGCTTAAATCACAGACAAGCATTCAAGCTCAAAGCTATGATACCTCGACTCGGTAGGAGTAGTCCTCTTACTAAAATAAAATACGGGGTGCCATTTGCCACCGCTTTTTTGAAGAAGAATAGCTCCGTAACCTACCGAACTGGCATCACAATGCAACTCTGTTGGTAACTCTGGAGAGAATACTGCCAATACTGGATAGCTCGACATCCTGGACTTTAACTCTCGAAAACATTCCATTTGTTCTGGACCGAACCTAAAATCAGCATCTTTCCTGAGCAGGTCAGTGAGCGGTGCAGCTACCACTCCGAACTTGGGTATGAAACGGCGGAAGTAACCAGCTAGTCCAATAAACCTATGGAGCTCTTTCTGATTCTTTGGAATGGGGTAATCTACGACTGCTCGGACGGAATCTGGATTAGGACGGATTCCTTCTTCGTTGATAACGTATCCCAAATAACGAATGCTATTCTCAGCGAAATCACACTTATCGACACGAAATATCAACGCATGTTTGGCAGCAAGCCTGAAAACTGCAGACAAAATCTCCAAGTGCTGGTCCAAAGACTCAGTCGCAACCAGAAGATCGTCTAAATACAAAAGGATTTTATCGGTTCGAATCAGCTCATTGAACACCTCAGAAAGATATCGTTGGAACACACGCGGAGCATTCGCAAGGCCAAAAGGCATCCTCAAGAATTCAAATTGACCCAGTGGTGTGACGAAAGACGTATATTGCACAGAGCTGTCAGCTACTTTAACATGGTAGAAACCATTCTTCAAATCCAGAGAGCTGAACCACTTTTTTCCTCGAAGACGATCAAGGTGATTATCGATTAATGGGGTGGGAAAATTCTGTTTTACCGTAATTGAATTCAGAGCCCTGTAATCCACACACATTCTAAGATCGCCGTTCTTCTTTGTCGTTAATACAATGGGGGATGCATATGGTGAATTACTAGGTGTCGGATAACGTTACTGGCTAATAGATCGTCTAGTATTTCACGCAGTTTGCCTTTCTCATAAAAAGATATGCGTCTTGGTCGAAAACTAACTGGCTTATCAGATGTCAACACAATATTCATTTCGAAATCAAGCGAACTGTCCGTAACTAAGTTAGAAAGGTATTCGGTAACATACAAGTCTTTCAGTCTCTGAGTTACAACAAAGTCTAAGTTGGGATTCATCACGAGAGGGGGCTCATTGACACTCCCATTGTCACTAGCATCAATATTCAAGAGCTCAAGGGATTCATCATCTGAGTTCACCAAAAACGGTTTACAATCGACTCTCGTTATTTGAACGGGGTCTGACAATTTGACGTCAATGGACGGATTTGAAATGAAATCACGACCAAGAATGCAAGCATGCAACATCGTATCATCTGGTACAACATAAAATCGGACATTGACAGGAATTACAGGTCCAGTCAAAACAATGGGTATGCTAAAGTTGCCTAAAACTCGAAGTTTGGAGCCGTTGATTCCAGTGAAGCTGTGGTCAGACTCCACGGGTTCACAATCAGCGACGTTCACGTAGCGCTGCTTAATCAGGCTGATGGGACTTCCGGAATCTAGCAGGGCATTAATGGCGTACTTACAGCGGCATCTATCGCTGTCAAATACTGTCAACTCGATGGGGACCAAAAAAAGTGACGTTGGCTTCAATGACTGGATGATATGGGTGCTCGAGTCATCAGCCACTCTCACAGCCTTCTCCGGGCAGTCCTTTACCTGATGGTCGCTTTTCCCACATCGAAAGCAAGATCCACGCTGACGCTTGGGATTAGGACAGTCAGCCATTCGGTGTCCCTCACCAAAACAATTGAAGCATCGGCCAGCTCTAGCAGGTGCAACGCCAACGGGTCGAATCATGGCTAAAGATTTCCCTGCAGGCTGAGTCACTGTCGAGCCGGTGCTCCTTGACGCAGCATAATGGGGGTTACGAATCGCCTGTGGTGTCTTCCCGCTCAATCTAACATTGCTCATTGTACGCAGGACCTCTTGCAGCGATACAAAATCTTTCATTCGGGCGTTGTTTCGCACATTTTCGTCAGGTATCCCTTCAATCAAGTAGTCGATAATTTCAGATTCTCCTAAATTCGCCCAGTTTCCTAATGTGACCTTCGAGTGAAAGTACTCGGAGGACCTCTCTTCTCGTTTCCATGTACGTGCCTCGAACTTACGGCGGTGGTCCACAATATCGGACGAGATCGTAAAATAGGATTTCATTTCCCGCTTTAGTTGTGTCCATGGCATTCCGACATGTTTCACTCTTGAATGATACCACTTTTGAGCAACACCCGTTAATTTGTTGACGACGATCAGCTGCAGAATTTCGTCTCTCAATCCATACACGCCCTGAACGGTGTCGATTCGTTCCAGCCAAGTGGCGGCGTCCATTTCCTTGTTAGAAAACACCAGGTGACGGGCGGCATCATCCACGTTCTCTCTCGGTGGTCTCGATGGCGTATTATTACGGAAGTTCTGTTGTTGAGACAAGACGGCTTGTACTGTACGAGTCACGTGCTCTTCGATGGTCAATTCTTCAGGGTTTGTCGACGGACCACGTGCCTCCGCACCATCATCTCCGTTAAAACTCATAACTCAGGAAAATCACACATCAAATTACACTCGATCCCACTTCTGAAACTGTAGGGCACTTTTGGGTCTTTAATAACGGATGGCGTAGTGTTTTAATGATTTTTATTTCACTCGATCTACATAACGTGTTTGTTTCGCTCACCCAACCGGCATGCTCTCTTCTCTCAACGTAACCAACCTAAAGTAACTAAACTTAAGGCGCTCAATTCAAACAGATCGGATTTTATCCTACACCATATCATCTTAAAATTACAAAAAAAGGTGTACAAATCATAACAAACTATGCCAGACTCACCTAAATTACTTCGGCTACTCTAGATCATCACCAACTTACCCTTACCACAACAAACTAAACCCAATCACTTTTAAATGACAAAAAAATGCTACTAACCATAGCAAACTATGCCAAACTCACCTAAATTACTTCGGCTATCAAAAACCACCCCCAACTACACTTTACAGCAACCAACTAAGTCAAATAACTTTAAAATTACAAAAAAATGCTAAAAATCATAACAAGCTATACCAGAATCACCTTAATTACTTCGGCTACCGTAAATCACCCCCAACTATCTTTTACCACAACAAACCAAACCATATCATCTTAAAAATACAAAAAAAGGTGTACAAATCATAACAAACTATGCCAGACTCACCTAAATTACTTCGGCTACTCTAAATCATCACCAACTAACCCTTACCACAACAAACTAAACCCAATCACATTTAAATTACAAAAAATGCTACTAACCATAGCAAACTATGCCAAACTCACCTAAATTACTTCGGCTATCAAAAATCACCCCCAACTACACTTTACAGCAACAAACTAAGCCCAATCACTTTAAAATTACAAAAAAATGCTAAAAATCATAACAAACTATACCAGAATCACCTAAATTACTTCGGCTACCGTAAATCCCCCCAACTATCCCTTACCACAACAAACCAAACTATATCATCTTAAAATTACAAAAAAAGGTGTACAAATCATAACAAACTATGCCAGACTCTCCTAAATTTCTTCGGCTACTCTAAATCATCACCAACTAACCCTTACCACAACAAACTAAACCCAATCACTTTTAAATTACAAAAAAATGCTACTAACCATAGCAAACTATGCCAAACTCACCTAAATTACTTCGGCTACCATAAATCATCACCAACTAACTCTAACCACAACAAACTAAATCCAATTACTTTTAAATTACAAAAAAATGCTAAAAATCATAACAAACTATACCAGAATCACCTAAATTACTTCGGCTACCGTAAATCACCCCCAACTATCCCTTACCACAACAAACCAAACCATATCATCTTAAAATTACAAAAAAAGTGTACAAATCATAACAAACTATGCCAGACTCACCTAAATTACTTCGGCTACTCTAAATCATCACCAACTAACCCTTACCACAACAAACTAAACCCAATCACTTTTAAATTACAAAAAAATGCTACTAACCATAGCAAACTATGCCAAACTCACCTAAATTACTTCGGCTACCATAAATCATTACCAACTAACCCTTACCACAACAAACTAAATCCAATTACTTTTAAATTACAAAAAAATGCTAAAAATCATAACAAACTATACCAGAATCACCTAAATTACTTTGGCTACCGTAACTCACCCCCAACTATCCCTTACCACAACAAACCAAACCATATCATCTTAAAATTACAAAAAAAGTGTATAAATCATAACAAACTATGCCAGACTCACCTAAATTACTTCGGCTACTCTAAATCATCACCAACTAACCCTTACCACAACAAACTAAACCCAATCAATTTTAAATTACAAAAAAATGCTACTAACCATAGAAAACTATGCCAAACTCACCTAAATTACTTCGGCTACCATAAATCATCACCAACTAACCCTTACCACAACAAACTAAACCCAATCACTTTTAGATTACAAAAAAATGCTACTAACCATAGCAAACTATGCCAAACTCACCTAAATTACTTCGGCTATCAAAAATCACCCCCAACTACACTTTACAGCAACAAACTAAGCCCAATCACTTTAAAATTACAAAAAAATGCTAAAAGTCAAAACAAACTATACCAGAATCACCTAAATTACTTCGGCTACCGTAAATCACCCCCAACTATCCCTTACCAAAACAAACCAAACCATATCATCTTAAAATTACAAAAAAGGTGTACAAATCATAACAAACTATGCCAGACTCACCTAAATTACTTCGGCTACTCTAAATCATCACCAACTAACCCTTACCACAACAAACTAAACCCAATCACATTTAAATTACAAAAAAATGCTACTAACCATAGCAAACTATGCCAAACTCACCTAAATTACTTCGGCTATCAAAAATCACCCCCAACTACACTTTACAGCAACAAACTAAGCCCAATCACTTTAAAATTACAAAAAAATGCTAAAAATCATAACAAACTATACCAGAATCACCTAAATTACTTCGGCTACCGTAAATCCCCCCAACTATCCCTTACCACAACAAACCAAACTATATCATCTTAAAATTACAAAAAAAGGTGTACAAATCATAACAAACTATGCCAGACTCTAATAAATTACTTCGGCTACTCTAAATCATCACCAACTAACCCTTACCACAACAAACTAAATTCAATTACTTTTAAATTACAAAAAAAATGCTAAAAATCATAACAAACTATACCAGAATCAACTAAATTACTTCGGCTATCGTAAACCACCCCCAACTATCCCTTACCAGAACAAACCAAACCATATCATCTTAAAATTACAAAAAAGTGTACAAATCATAACAAACTATGCCAGACTCACCTAAATTACTTCGGCTACTCTAAATCATCACCAACTAATCCTTACCACAACAAACTAAACCTAATCATTTTTAAATTACAAAAAAATGCTACTAACCATAGCAAACTATGCCAAACTCACCTAAATTACTTCGGCTATCAAAAATCACCTCCAACTACACTTTACAGCAACAAATTAAGTCCAATCATTTTAAAATTACAAAAAAATGCTAAAAATCATAACAAACTATACCAGAATCACGTAAATTACTTCGGCTACCGTAAATCACCCCCAACTATCCCTTACCACAACAAACCAAACCATATCATCTTAAAATTACAAAAAAAGTGTACAAATCATAACAAACTATGCCAAACCCACCTAAATTACTTCGGCTACCATAAATCATCACCAACTAACCCTTACCACAACAAACTAAACCCAATCAATTTTAAATTACAAAAAAATGCTACTAACCATAGCAAACTATGCCAAACTCATCTAAATTACTTCGGCTATCAAAAATCACCCCCAACTACACTTTACAGCAACAAACTAAGCCCAATCACTTTAAAATTACAAAAAAATGCTAAAAATCATAACAAACTATACCAGAATCACCTAAATTACTTCGGCTACCGTAAATCACCCCCAACTATCCCTTACCACAACAAACCAAACCATATCATCTTAAAATTACAAAAAAAAGGTGTACAAATCATAACAAACTCTGCCAGACTCACCTAAATTACTTCGGCTACTCTAAATCATCACCAACTAACCCTTACCACAACAAACTAAACCCAATCACTTTTAAATTACAAAAAAATGCTACTAACCATAGCAAACTATGCTAAACTCCCCTAAATTACTTCGACTACCATAAATCATCACCAACTAACCCTTACCACAACAAACTAAACCCAATCACTTTTAAATTACAAAAAAATGGTACTAACCATTGCAAACTATGCCAAACTCACCTAAATTACTTTGGCTATCAAAAATCACCTCAAACTACACTTTACAGCAACAAACTAAGTCCAATCACTTTAAAATTACAAAAAAATGCTAAAAATCATAACAAACTATACCAGAATCACCTAAATTACTTCGGCTACCGTAAATCACCCCCAACTATCCCTTACCACAACAAACCAAACCATATCATCTTAAAATTACAAAAAAGGTGTACAAATCATAACAAACTATGCCAGACTCACCTAAATTACTTCGGCTACTCTAAATCATCACCAACTAACCCTTACCACAACAAACTAAACCCAATCACATTTAAATTACAAAAAAATGCTACTAACCATAGCAAACTATGCCAAACTCACCTAAATTACTTCGGCTATCAAAAATCACCTCAACTACACTTTACAGCAACAAACTAAGCCCAATCACTTTAAAATTACAAAAAAATGCTAAAAATCATAACAAACTATACCAGAATCACCTAAATTACTTCGGCTACCGTAAATCCCCCCAACAATCCCTTACCACAACAAACCAAACTATATCATCTTAAAATTACAAAAAAAGGTGTACAAATCATAACAAACTATGCCAGACTCTCCTAAATTACTTCGGCTACTCTTAATCATCACCAACTAACCCTTACCACAACAAACTAAACCCAATCACTTTTAAATTACAAAGAAATGCTACTAACCATAGCAAATTATGCCAAACTCACCTAAATTACTTCGGCTACCATAAATCATCACCAACTAACCCTTATCACTACAAACTAAACCCAATCACTTATAAATTACAAAAAAATGCTACTAACCATTGCAAACTATGCCAAACTCACCTAAATTACTCGGCTATCAAAAATCACCTCAAACTACACTTTACAGCAACAAACTAAGTCCAATCACTTTAAAATTACAAAAAAATGCTAAAAATCATAACAAACTATACCAGAATCACCTAAATTACTTCGGCTACCGTAAATCACCCCCAACTATCCCTTACCACAACAAACCAAACCATATCATCTTAAAATTACAAAAAAAGATGTACAAATCATAACAAACTATGCCAGACTCACCTAAATTACTTCGGCTACTCTAAATCATCACCAACCAACCCTTACCACAACAAACTAAACCCAATCACTTTTAAATTACAAAAAAATGCTACTAACCAAAGCAAACTATGCCAAACTCACCTAAATTACTTCGGCTATCAAAAATCACCCCCAACTACACTTTACAGCAACAAACTAAGCCCAATCACTTTAAAATTACAAAAAAATGCTAAAAATCATAACAAACTATACCAGAATCACCTAAATTACTTCGCCTACCGTAAATCACCCCCAACAATTCCTTACCACAACAAACCAAACCATATCATCTTAAAATTACAAAAAAGGTGTACAAATCATAGCAAACTATGCCAGACTCACCTAAATTACTTCGGCTACTCTAAATCATCACCAACTAACCCTTACCACAACAAACTAAACCCAATCACTTTTAAATTACAAAAAAATGCTACTAACCATAGCAAACTATGCCAAACTCACCTAAATTACTTCGGCTACCATAAATCATCACCAACTAACCCTTACCACAACAAACTAAACCCAATCACTTTTAAATTACAAAAAAATGCTACTAACCATAGCAAACTATGCCAAGCTCACCTAAATTACTTCGGCTATCAAAAATCACCCCCAACTAAACTTTACAGCAACAAGCTAAGCCCAATCACTTTAAAATCACAAAAAAATGCTAAAAATCATAACAAACTCTACCAAAATCACCTAAATTACTTCGGCTACCGTAAATCACCCCCAACTATCCCTTAAGACAACAAACCAAACCATATCATCTTAAAATTGCAAAAAAAGGTGTACAAATCATAACAAACTATGCCAGACTCACCTAAATTACTTCGGCTACTCTAAATCATCACCAACTAACCCTTACCACAACAAACTAAACCCAATCAATTTTAAATTACAAAAAAATGCTACTAACCATAGAAAACTATGCCAAACTCACCTAAATTACTTCGGCTACCATAAATCATCACCAACTAACCCTTACCACAACAAACTAAACCCAATCACTTTTAAATTACAAAAAAATGCTACTAACCATAGCAAACTATGCCAAACTCACCTAAATTACTTCGGCTATCAAAAATCACCCCCAACTACACTTTACAGCAACAAACTAAGCCCAATCACTTTAAAATTACAAAATAATGCTAAAAATCATAACAAACTATACCAAAATCACCTAAATTACTTCGGCTACCGTAAATCACCCCCAACTATCACTTACCACAACAAACCAAACCATATCATCTTAAAATTACAAAAAAAGGTGTACAAATCATAACAAACTATGCCAGACTCACCTAAATTACTTTGGCTACTCTAAATCATCACCAACTAACCCTTACCACAACAAACTAAACCCAATCACATTTAAATTACAAAAAAATGCTACTAACCATAGCAAACTATGCCAAACTCACCTAAATTACTTCGGCTATCAAAAATCACCCCCAACTACACTTTACAGCAACAAACTAAGCCCAATCACTTTAAAATTACAAAAAAATGTTAAAAATTATAACAAACTATCCAGAATCACCTAAATTACTTCGGCTACCGTAAATCCCCCCAACTATTCTTTACCACAACAAACCAAACTATATCATCTTAAAATTACAAAAAAAGGTGTACAAATGATAATAAACTATGCCAGACTCTCCTAAATTACTTCGGCTACTCTAAATCATCACCAACTAACCCTTACCACAACAAACTAAACCCAATCACATTTAAATTACAAAGAAATGCTACTAACCATAGCAAACTATGCCAAACTCACCTAAATTACTTCGGCTACCATAAATCATCACCAACTAACCCTTACCACTACAAACTAATCCCAATCACTTTTAAATTACAAAAAAATGCTACTAACCATTGCAAACTATGCCAAACTCACCTAAATTACTTTGGCTATCAAAAATCACCTCAAACTACACTTTACAGCAACAAACTAAGTCCAATCACTTTAAAATTACAAAAAAATGCTAAAAATCATAACAAACTATACCAGAATCACCTAAATTACTTCGGCTACCGTAAATCCCCCCAACAATCCCTTACCACAACAAACCTAACTATATCATCTTAAAATTACAAAAAAAGGTGTACAAATCATAACAAACTATACCAGACTCTCCTAAATTACTTCGGCTACTCTAAATCATCACCAACTAACCCTTACCACAACAAACTAAACCCAATCACTTTTAAATTACAAAGAAATGCTACTAACCATAGCAAACTATGCCAAACTCACCTAAATTACTTCGGCTACCATAAATCATCACCAACTAACCCTTACCACTACAAACTAAACCCAATCACTTTTAAATTACAAAAAAATGCTACTAACCATAGCAAACTATGCCAAACTCACCTAAATTACTTCGGCTATCAAAAATCACCTCAAACTACACTTTACAGCAACAAACTAAGTCCAATCACTTTAAAATTACAAAAAAATGCTAAAAATCATAACAAACTATACCAGAATCACCTAAATTACTTCGGCTACCGTAAATCACCCCCAACTATCCCTTACCACAACAAACCAAACCATATCATCTTAAAATTACAAAAAAAGATGTACAAATCATAACAAACTATGCCAGACTCACCTAAATTACTTCGGCTACTCTAAATCATCACCAACCAACCCTTACCACAACAAACTAAACCCAATCACTTTTAAATTACAAAAAAATGCTACTAACCATAGCAAACTATGCCAAACTCACCTAAATTACTTCGGCTATCAAAAATCACCTCAAACTACACTTTACAGCAACAAACTAAGTCCAATCACTTTAAAATTACAAAAAAATGCTAAAAATCATAACAAACTATACCAGAATCACCTAAATTACTTCGGCTACCGTAAATCACCCCCAACTATCCCTTACCACAACAAACCAAACCATATCATCTTAAAATTACAAAAAAAGATGTACAAATCATAACAAACTATACCAGAATCACCTAAATTACTTCGCCTACCTTAAATCACCCCCAAGAATTCCTTACCACAACAAACCAAACCATATCATCTTAAAATTACAAAAAAGGTGTACAAATCATAACAAACTATGCCAGACTCACCTAAATTACTTCGGCTACTCTAAATCATCACCAACTAACCCTTACCACAACAAACTAAACCCAATCACTTTTAAATTACAAAAATGCTACTAACCATAGCAAACTATGCCAAACTCACCTAAATTACTTCGGCTACCATAAATCATCACCAACTAACCCTTACCACAACAAACTAAACCCAATCACTTTTAAATTACAGAAAAATGCTACTAACCATAGCAAACTATGCCAAACTCACCTAAATTACTTCGGCTATCAAAAATCACCCCCAACTAAACTTTACAGCAACAAGCTAAGCCCAATCACTTTGAAATCACAAAAAAATGATAAAAATCATAACAAACTATACCAGAATCACCTAAATTACTTCGGCTACCGTAAATCACCCCCAACTATCCCTTAAGACAACAAACCAAACCATATCATCTTAAAATTGCAAAAAAAGGTGTACAAATCATAGCAAACTATGCCAGACTCACCTAAATTACTTCGGCTACTCTAAATCATCACCAATTAACCCTTACCACAACAAACTAAACCCAATCAATTTTAAATTACAAAAAAATGCTACTAACCATAGAAAACTATGCCAAACTCACCTAAATTACTTCGGCTACAATAAATCATCACCAACTAACCCTTACCACAACAAACTAAACCCAATCACTTTTAAATTACAAAAAAATGCTACTAACCATAGCAAACTATGCCAAACTCACCTAAATTACTTCGGCTATCAAAAATCACCCCCAACTACACTTTACAGCAACAAACTAAGCCCAATCACTTTAAAATTACAAAAAAATGCTAAAAATCATAACAAACTATACCAGAATCACCTAAATTACTTCGGCTACCGTAAATCACCCCAACTATCCCTTACCACAACAAACCAAACCATATCATCTTAAAATTACAAAAAAGGTGTACAAATCATAACAAACTATGCCAGACTCACCTAAATTACTTTGGCTACTCTAAATCATCACCAACTAACCCTTACCACAACAAACTAAACCCAATCACATTTAAATTACAAAAAAATGCTACTAACCATAGCAAACTATGCCAAACTCACCTAAATTACTTCGGCTATCAAAAATCACCCCCAACTACACTTTACAGCAACAAACTAAGCCCAATCACTTTAAAATTACAAAAAAATGTTAAAAATTATAACAAACTATCCAGAATCACCTAAATTACTTCGGCTACCGTAAATCCCCCCAACTATTCTTTACCACAACAAACCAAACTATATCATCTTAAAATTACAAAAAAAGGTGTACAAATGATAACAAACTATGCCAGACTCTCCTAAATTACTTCGGCTACTCTAAATCATCACCAACTAACCCTTACCACAACAAACTAAACCCAATCACATTTAAATTACAAAGAAATGCTACTAACCATAGCAAACTATGCCAAACTCACCTAAATTACTTCGGCTACCATAAATCATCACCAACTAACCCTTACCACTACAAACTAATCCCAATCACTTTTAAATTACAAAAAAATGCTACTAACCATTGCAAACTATGCCAAACTCACCTAAATTACTTTGGCTATCAAAAATCACCTCAAACTACACTTTACAGCAACAAACTAAGTCCAATCACTTTAAAATTACAAAAAAATGCTAAAAATCATAACAAACTATACCAGAATCACCTAAATTACTTCGGCTACCGTAAATCCCCCCAACAATCCCTTACCACAACAAACCTAACTATATCATCTTAAAATTACAAAAAAAGGTGTACAAATCATAACAAACTATACCAGACTCTCCTAAATTACTTCGGCTACTCTAAATCATCACCAACTAACCCTTACCACAACAAACTAAACCCAATCACTTTTAAATTACAAAGAAATGCTACTAACCATAGCAAACTATGCCAAACTCACCTAAATTACTTCGGCTACCATAAATCATCACCAACTAACCCTTACCACTACAAACTAAACCCAATCACTTTTAAATTACAAAAAAATGCTACTAACCATAGCAAACTATGCCAAACTCACCTAAATTACTTCGGCTATCAAAAATCACCTCAAACTACACTTTACAGCAACAAACTAAGTCCAATCACTTTAAAATTACAAAAAAATGCTAAAAATCATAACAAACTATACCAGAATCACCTAAATTACTTCGGCTACCGTAAATCACCCCCAACTATCCCTTACCACAACAAACCAAACCATATCATCTTAAAATTACAAAAAAAGATGTACAAATCATAACAAACTATGCCAGACTCACCCCCAACTATCCCTTAAGACAACAAACCAAACCATATCATCTTAAAATTGCAAAAAAAGGTGTACAAATCATAGCAAACTATGCCAGACTCACCTAAATTACTTCGGCTACTCTAAATCATCACCAACTAACCCTTACCACAACAAACTAAACCCAATCAATTTTAAATTACAAAAAAATGCTACTAACCATAGAAAACTATGCCAAACTCACCTAAATTACTTCGGCTACCATAAATCATCACCAACTAACCCTTACCACAACAAACTAAACCCAATCACTTTTAAATTACAGAAAAATGCTACTAACCATAGCAAACTATGCCAAACTCACCTAAATTACTTCGGCTATCAAAAATCACCCCCAACTAAACTTTACAGCAACAAGCTAAGCCCAATCACTTTGAAATCACAAAAAAATGATAAAAATCATAACAAACTATACCAGAATCACCTAAATTACTTCGGCTACCGTAAATCACCCCAACTATCCCTTACCACAACAAACCAAACCATATCATCTTAAAATTACAAAAAAAGGTGTACAAATCATAACAAACTATGCCAGACTCTCCTAAATTACTTCGGCTACTCTTAATCATCACCAACTAACCCTTACCACAACAAACTAAACCCAATCACTTTTAAATTACAAAGAAATGCTACTAACCATAGCAAATTATGCCAAACTCACCTAAATTACTTCGGCTACCATAAATCATCACCAACTAACCCTTATCACTACAAACTAAACCCAATCACTTTTAAATTACAAAAAAATGCTACTAACCATTGCAAACTATGCCAAACTCACCTAAATTACTTCGGCTATCAAAAATCACCTCAAACTACACTTTACAGCAACAAACTAAGTCCAATCACTTTAAAATTACAAAAAAATGCTAAAAATCATAACAAACTATACCAGAATCACCTAAATTACTTCGGCTACCGTAAATCACCCCCAACTATCCCTTACCACAACAAACCAAACCATATCATCTTAAAATTACAAAAAAAGATGTACAAATCATAACAAACTATGCCAGACTCACCTAAATTACTTCGGCTACTCTAAATCATCACCAACCAACCCTTACCACAACAAACTAAACCCAATCACTTTTAAATTACAAAAAAATGCTACTAACCAAAGCAAACTATGCCAAACTCACCTAAATTACTTCGGCTATCAAAAATCACCCCCAACTACACTTTACAGAAACAAACTAAGCCCAATCACTTTAAAATTACAAAAAAATGCTAAAAATCATAACAAACTATACCAGAATCACCTAAATTACTTCGCCTACCGTAAATCACCCCCAACAATTCCTTACCACAACAAACCAAACCATATCATCTTAAAATTACAAAAAAGGTGTACAAATCATAGCAAACTATGCCAGACTCACCTAAATTACTTCGGCTACTCTAAATCATCACCAACTAACCCTTACCACAACAAACTAAACCCAATCACTTTTAAATTACAAAAAAATGCTACTAACCATAGCAAACTATGCCAGGCTCACCTAAATTACTTCGGCTATCAAAAATCACCCCCAACTAAACTTTACAGCAACAAGCTAAGCCCAATCACTTTAAAATCACAAAAAAATGCTAAAAATCATAAGAAACTCTACCAAAATCACCTAAATTACTTCGGCTACCGTAAATCACCCCCAACTATCCCTTAAGACAACAAACCAAACCATATCATCTTAAAATTGCAAAAAAAGGTGTACAAATCATAACAAACTATGCCAGACTCACCTAAATTACTTCGGCTACTCTAAATCATCACCAACCAACCCTTACCACAACAAACTAAACCCAATCACTTTTAAATTACAAAAAAATGCTACTAACCATAGCAAACTATGCCAAACTCACCTAAATTACTTCGGCTACCATAAATCATCACCAACTAACCCTTACCACAACAAACTAAACCCAATCACTTTTAAATTACAAAAAAATGCTACTAACCATAGCAAACTATGCCAAACTCACCTAAATTACTTCGGCTATCAAAAATCACCCCCAACTACACTTTACAGCAACAAACTAAGCCCAATCACTTTAAAATTACAAAATAATGCTAAAAATCATAACAAACTATACCAAAATCACCTAAATTACTTCGGCTACCGTAAATCACCCCCAACTATCACTTACCACAACAAACCAAACCATATCATCTTAAAATTACAAAAAAAGGTGTACAAATCATAACAAACTATGCCAGACTCACCTAAATTACTTTGGCTACTCTAAATCATCACCAACTAACCCTTACCACAACAAACTAAACCCAATCACATTTAAATTACAAAAAAATGCTACTAACCATAGCAAACTATGCCAAACTCACCTAAATTACTTCGGCTATCAAAAATCACCCCCAACTACACTTTACAGCAACAAACTAAGCCCAATCACTTTAAAATTACAAAAAAATGTTAAAAATTATAACAAACTATCCAGAATCACCTAAATTACTTCGGCTACCGTAAATCCCCCCAACTATTCTTTACCACAACAAACCAAACTATATCATCTTAAAATTACAAAAAAAGGTGTACAAATGATAACAAACTATGCCAGACTCTCCTAAATTACTTCGGCTACTCTAAATCATCACCAACTAACCCTTACCACAACAAACTAAACCCAATCACATTTAAATTACAAAGAAATGCTACTAACCATAGCAAACTATGCCAAACTCACCTAAATTACTTCGGCTACCATAAATCATCACCAACTAACCCTTACCACTACAAACTAATCCCAATCACTTTTAAATTACAAAAAAATGCTACTAACCATTGCAAACTATGCCAAACTCACCTAAATTACTTTGGCTATCAAAAATCACCTCAAACTACACTTTACAGCAACAAACTAAGTCCAATCACTTTAAAATTACAAAAAAATGCTAAAAATCATAACAAACTATACCAGAATCACCTAAATTACTTCGGCTACCGTAAATCCCCCCAACAATCCCTTACCACAACAAACCTAACTATATCATCTTAAAATTACAAAAAAAGGTGTACAAATCATAACAAACTATACCAGACTCTCCTAAATTACTTCGGCTACTCTAAATCATCACCAACTAACCCTTACCACAACAAACTAAACCCAATCACTTTTAAATTACAAAGAAATGCTACTAACCATAGCAAACTATGCCAAACTCACCTAAATTACTTCGGCTACCATAAATCATCACCAACTAACCCTTACCACTACAAACTAAACCCAATCACTTTTAAATTACAAAAAAATGCTACTAACCATAGCAAACTATGCCAAACTCACCTAAATTACTTCGGCTATCAAAAATCACCTCAAACTACACTTTACAGCAACAAACTAAGTCCAATCACTTTAAAATTACAAAAAAATGCTAAAAATCATAACAAACTATACCAGAATCACCTAAATTACTTCGGCTACCGTAAATCACCCCCAACTATCCCTTACCACAACAAACCAAACCATATCATCTTAAAATTACAAAAAAAGATGTACAAATCATAACAAACTATGCCAGACTCACCTAAATTACTTCGGCTACTCTAAATCATCACCAACCAACCCTTACCACAACAAACTAAACCCAATCACTTTTAAATTACAAAAAAATGATACTAACCATAGCAAACTATGCCAAACTCACCTAAATTACTTCGGCTATCAAAAATCACCTCAAACTACACTTTACAGCAACAAACTAAGTCCAATCACTTTAAAATTACAAAAAAATGCTAAAAATCATAACAAACTATACCAGAATCACCTAAATTACTTCGGCTACCGTAAATCACCCCCAACTATCCCTTACCACAACAAACCAAACCATATCATCTTAAAATTACAAAAAAAGATGTACAAATCATAACAAACTATACCAGAATCACCTAAATTACTTCGCCTACCTTAAATCACCCCCAAGAATTCCTTACCACAACAAACCAAACCATATCATCTTAAAATTACAAAAAAGGTGTACAAATCATAACAAACTATGCCAGACTCACCTAAATTACTTCGGCTACTCTAAATCATCACCAACTAACCCTTACCACAACAAACTAAACCCAATCACTTTTAAATTACAAAAATGCTACTAACCATAGCAAACTATGCCAAACTCACCTAAATTACTTCGGCTACCATAAATCATCACCAACTAACCCTTACCACAACAAACTAAACCCAATCACTTTTAAATTACAGAAAAATGCTACTAACCATAGCAAACTATGCCAAACTCACCTAAATTACTTCGGCTATCAAAAATCACCCCCAACTAAACTTTACAGCAACAAGCTAAGCCCAATCACTTTGAAATCACAAAAAAATGATAAAAATCATAACAAACTATACCAGAATCACCTAAATTACTTCGGCTACCGTAAATCACCCCCAACTATCCCTTAAGACAACAAACCAAACCATATCATCTTAAAATTGCAAAAAAAGGTGTACAAATCATAGCAAACTATGCCAGACTCACCTAAATTACTTCGGCTACTCTAAATCATCACCAACTAACCCTTACCACAACAAACTAAACCCAATCAATTTTAAATTACAAAAAAATGCTACTAACCATAGAAAACTATGCCAAACTCACCTAAATTACTTCGGCTACAATAAATCATCACCAACTAACCCTTACCACAACAAACTAAACCCAATCACTTTTAAATTACAAAAAAATGCTACTAACCATAGCAAACTATGCCAAACTCACCTAAATTACTTCGGCTATCAAAAATCACCCCCAACTACACTTTACAGCAACAAACTAAGCCCAATCACTTTAAAATTACAAAAAAATGCTAAAAATCATAACAAACTATACCAGAATCACCTAAATTACTTCGGCTACCGTAAATCACCCCAACTATCCCTTACCACAACAAACCAAACCATATCATCTTAAAATTACAAAAAAAGGTGTACAAATCATAACAAACTATGCCAGACTCACCTAAATTACTTCGGCTACTCTAAATCATCACCAACTAACCCTTACCACAACAAACTAAACCCAATCACATTTAAATTACAAAAAAATGCTACTAACCATAGGAAACTATGCCAAACTCACCTAAATTACTTCGGCTATCAAAAATCACCCCCAACTACACTTTACAGCAACAAACTAAGCCCAATCACTTTAAAATTACAAAAAAATGCTAAAAATCATAACAAACTATACCAGAAACACCTAAATTACTTCGGCTACCGTAAATCCCCCCAACTATCCCTTACCACAACAAACCAAACTATATCATCTTAAAATTACAAAAAAAGGTGTACAAATCATAACAAAGTATGCCAGACTCTCCTAAATTACTTCGGCTACTCTAAATCATCACCAACTAACCCTTACCACAAAAAACTAAACTCAATCACTTTTAAATTACAAAAAAATGCTACTAACCATAGCAAACTATGCCAAACTCACCTAAATTACTTCGGCTACCATAAATCATCACCAACTAACCCTTACCACAACAAACTGAATCCAATTACTTTTAAATTACAAAAAAATGCTAAAAATCATAACAAACTATACCAGAATCACCTAAATTACTTCGGCTACCGTAAATCACCCCCAACTATCCCTTACCACAACAAACAAAACCATATCATCTTAAAATTACAAAAAAGTGTACAAATCATAACAAACTATGCCAGACTCACCTAAATTACTTCGGCTACTCTAAATCATCACCAACTAACCCTTACCACAACAAACTAAACCCAATCATTTTTAAATTACAAAAAAATGCTACTAACCATAGCAAACTATGCCAAACTCACCTAAATTACTTCGGCTATCAAAAATCACCTCCAACTACACTTTACAGCAACAAACTAAGTCCAATCACTTTAAAATTACAAAAAAATGCTAAAAATCATAACAAACTATACCAGAATCACGTAAATTACTTCGGCTACCGTAAATCACCCCCAACTATCCCTTACCACAACAAACCAAACCATATCATCTTAAAATTACAAAAAAAATGTACAAATCATAACAAACTAAGCCAGACTCACCTAAATTACTTCGGCTACTCTAAATCATCACCAACTAACCCTTACCACAACAAACTAAACCCAATCACTTTTAAATTACAAAAAAATGCTACTAACCATAGGAAACTATGCCAAACTCACCTAAATTACTTCGGCTACCATAAATCATCACCAACTAACCCTTACCACAACAAACGAAATCCAATTACCTTTAAATTACAAAAAAATGCTAAAAATCATAACAAACTATACCAGAATCACCTAAATTACTTCGGCTACCGTAAATCACCCCCAACTATCCCTTACCACAACAAACCAAACCATATCATCTTAAAATTACAAAAAAAGTGTACAAATCATAACAAACTATGCCAGACTCACCTAAATTACTTCGGCTTCTCTAAATCATCACCAACTAACCCTTACCACAACAAAATAAACCCAATCAATTTTAAATTACAAAAAAATGCTACTAACCATCGAAAACTATGCCAAACTCACCTAAATTACTTCGGCTATCAAAAATCACCCCCAACTACACTTTACAGCAACAAACTAAGCCCAATCACTTTAAAATTACAAAAAAATGCTAAAAATCATAACAAACTATACCAGAATCACCTAAATAACTTCGGCTACCGTAAATCACCCCCAACTATCCCTTACCACAACAAACCAAACCATATCATCTTAAAATTACAAAAAAAGGTGTACAAATCATAACAAACTCTGCCAGACTCACCTAAATTACTTCGGCTTCTCTAAATCATCACCAACTAACCCTTACCACAACAAACTAAACCCAATCACTTTTAAATTACAAAAAAATGCTACTAACCATAGCAAACTATGCCAAACTCCCCTAAATTACTTCGGCTACCATAAATCATCACCAACTAACCCTTACCACAACAAACTAAACCCAATCACTTTTAAATTACAAAAAAATGCTACTAACCATAGCAAACTATGCCAAACTCACCTAAATTACTTTGGCTATCAAAAATCACCCCCAACTACACTTTACAGCAACAAACTAAGCCCAATCACTTTAAAATTACAAAATAATGCTAAAAATCATAACAAACTATACCAAAATCACCTAAATTACTTCGGCTACCGTAAATCACCCCCAACTATCCCTTACCACAACAAACCAAACCATATCATCTTAAAATTACAAAAAAAGTGTACAAATCATAACAAACTATGCCAGACTCACCTAAATTACTTCGGCTACTCTAAATCATCACCAACTAACCCTTACCACAACAAACTAAACCCAATCACATTTAAATTACAAAAAAATGCTACTAACCATAGCAAACTATGCCAAACTCACCTAAATTACTTCGGCTATCAAAAATCACCCCCAACTACATTTACAGCAACAAACTAAGCCCAATCACTCTAAAATTACAAAAAAATGCTAAAAATCATAACAAACTATCCAGAATCACCTAAATTACTTCGGCTACCGTAAATCCCCCCAACTATTCCTTACCACAACAAACCAAACTAAATCATCTTAAAATTACAAAAAAAGGTGTACAAATCATAACAAACTATGCCAGACTCTCCTAAATTACTTCGGCTACTCTAAATCATCACCAACTAACCCTTACCACAACAAACTAAACCCAATCACATTTAAATTACAAAGAAATGCTACTAACCATAGCAAACTATGCCAAACTCACCTAAATTACTTCGGCTACCATAAATCATCACCAACTAACCCTTACCACTACAAACTAAACCCAATCACTTTTAAATTACAAAAAAATGTTACTAACCATTGCAAACTATGCCAAACTCACCTAAATTACTTTGGCTATCAAAAATCACCTCAAACTACACTTTACAGCAACAATCTAAGTCCAATCACTTTAAAATTACAAAAAAATGCCAAAAATCATAACAAACTATACCAGAATCACCTAAATTACTTTGGCTACCGTAAATCACCCCCATCTATCCCTTACCACAACAAACCAAACCATATCATCTTAAAATTACAAAAAAAGGTGTACAAATCATAACAAACTATGCCAGACTCACCTAAATTACTTCGCCTACTCTAAATCATCACCAACTAACCCTTACGACAACAAACTAAACCCAATCACATTTAAATTACAAAAAAATGCTACTAACCATAGCAAACTATGCCAAACTCACCTAAATTACTTCGGCTATCAAAAATCACCCCCAACTACACTTTACAGCAACAAACTAAGCCCAATCACTTTAAAATTACAAAAAAATGCTAAAAATCATAACAAACTATACCAGAATCACCTAAATTACTTCGGCTACCGTAAATCCCCCCAACAATCCCTTACCACAACAAACCAAACTATATCATCTTAAAATTACAAAAAAAGGTGTACAAATCTTAACAAACTATGCCAGACTCTCCTAAATTACTTCGGCTACTCTAAATCATCACCAACTAACCCTTACCACAACAAACTAAACCCAATCACTTTTAAATTACAAAGAAATGCTACTAACCATAGCAAACTATGCTAAACTCACCTAAATTACTTCGGCTACCATAAATCATCACCAACTAACCCTTACCACTACAAACTAAACCCAATCACTTTTAAATTACAAAAAAATGCTACTAACCATAGCAAACTATGCCAAACTCACCTAAATTACTTCGGCTATCAAAAATCACCTCAAACTACACTTTACAGCAACAAACTAAGTCCAATCACTTTAAAATTACAAAAAAATGCTAAAAATCATAACAAACTATACCAGAACAACCTAAATTACTTCGGCTACCGTAAATCACCCCCAACTATCCCTTACCATAACAAACCAAACCATATCATCTTAAAATTACAAAAAAAGATGTACAAATCATAACAAACTATGCCAGACTCACCAAAATTACTTCGGCTACTCTAAATCATCACCAACCAACCCTTACCACAACAAACTAAACCCAATCACTTTTAAATTACAAAAAAATGCTACTAACCATAGCAAACTATGCCAAACTCACCTAAATTACTTCGGCTATCAAAAATCACCCCCAACTACACTTTACAGCAACAAACTAAGCCCAATCACTTTAAAATTACAAAAAAATGCTAAAAATCATAACAAACTATACCAGAATCACCTAAATTACTTCGCCTACCGTAAATCACCCCCAACAATTCCTTACCACAACAAACCAAACCATATCATCTTAAAATTACAAAAAAGGTGTACAAATCATAACAAACTATGCCAGACTCACCTAAATTACTTCGGCTACTCTAAATCATCACCAACTAACCCTTACCACAACAAACTAAACCCAATCACTTTTAAATTACAAAAATGCTACTAACCATAGCAAACTATGCCAAACTCACCTAAATTACTTCGGCTACCATAAATCATCACCAACTAACCCTTACCACAACAAACTAAACCCAATCACTTTTCAATTACAAAAAAATGCTACTAACCATAGCAAACTATGCCAAACTCACCTAAATTACTTCGGCTATCAAAAATCACCCCCAACTAAACTTTAAAGCAACAAGCTAAGCCCAATCACTTTAAAATCACAAAAAAATGCTAAAAATCATAACAAACTATACCAGAATCACCTAAATTACTTCGGCTACCGTAAATCACCCCCAACTATCCCTTAAGACAACAAACCAAACCATATCATCTTAAAATTGCAAAAAAAGGTGTACAAATCATAACAAACTATGCCAGACCTAAATTACTTCGGCTACTCTAAATCATCACCAACTTACCCTTACCACAACAAACTAAACCCAATCACTTTTAAATTACAAAAAAATGCTACTAACCATAGCAAACTATGCCAAACTCACCTAAATTACTTCGGCTACCATAAATCATCACCAACTAACCCTTACCACAACAAACTAAACCCAATCACTTTTAAATTACAAAAAAATGCTACTAACCATAGCAAACTATGCCAAACTCACCTAAATTACTTCGGCTATCAAAAATCACCCCCAACAAAACTTTACAGCAACAAGCTAAGCCCAATTACTTAAAAATCACAAAAAAAAGCTAAAAATCATAACAAATTATACCAGAATCACCAAAATTACTTCGGCTACCGTAAATCACCCCCAACTATCCCTTAAGACAACAAACCAAACCATATCATTTTAAAATTGCAAAAAAAGGTGTACAAATCATAACAAACTATGCCAGACTCACCTAAATTACTTCGGCTACTCTAAATCATCACCAACTAACCCTTACCACAACTAACTATACCCAATTACTTTTAAATTACAAAAAAATGCTACTAACCATAGCAAATTATGCCAAACTCACCTAAATTACTTCGGCTCTCAAAAATCACATCCAACTACACTTTACAGCAACAAACTAAGCCCAATCACTTTAAAATTACAAAAAAATGCTATAAATCATAACAAACTGTACCAGAATCACCTAAATTACTTCGGCTACCGTAAATCACCCCCAACTATCCCTTACCACAACAAACCAAACCATATCATCTTAAAATTACAAAAAAAGGTGTACAAATGATAACAAACTATGCCAGACTCACCTAAATTACTTCGGCTACTCTAAATCATCACCAACTTACCCTTACCACAACAAACTAAACCCAATCACTTTTAAATTACAAAAAAATTCTACTAACCATAGCAAACTATGCCAAACACACCTAAATTACTTCGGCTATCAAAAATCACCCCCAACTAAACTTTACAGCAACAAGCTAAGCCCAATCACTTTAAAATCACAAAAAAATGCTAAAAATCATAACAAACTATACCAGAATCACCTAAATTACTTCGGCTACCGTAAATCACCCCCAACTATCCCTTACCACAACAAACCAAACCATATCATCTTAAAATTACAAAAAAAGATGTACAAATCATAACAAACTATGCCAGACTCACCTAAATTACTTCGGCTACTCTAAATCATCACCAACCAACCCTTACCACAACAAACTAAACCCAATCAATTTAAATTACAAAAAAATGCTACTAACCATAGCAAACTATGCCAAACTCACCTAAATTACTTCGGCTATCAAAAATCACCCCCAACTACACTTTACAGCAACAAACTAAGCCCAATCACTTTAAAATTACAAAAAAATGCTAAAAATCATAACAAACTATACCAGAATCACCTAAATTACTTCGCCTACCGTAAATAACCCCCAACAATTCCTTACCACAACAAACCAAACCATATCATCTTAAAATTACAAAAAAGGTGTACAAATCATAACAAACTATGCCAGACTCACCTAAATTACTTCGGCTACTCTAAATCATCACCAACTTACCCTTACCACAACAAACTAAACCCAATCACTTTTAAATTACAAAAAAATTCTACTAACCATAGCAAACTATGCCAAACTCACCTAAATTACTTCGGCTATCAAAAATCACCATCAACTAAACTTTACAGCAACAAGCTAAGCCCAATCACTTTAAAATTACATAAAAATGCTAAAAATCATAACAAACTGTACCAGAATCACCTAAATTACTTCGGCTACCGTAAATCACCCCCAACTATCCCTTACCACAACAAACCAAACCATATCATCTTAAAATTATAAAAAAAGGTGTACAAATCATAACAAACTATGCCAGACTCACCTAAATTACTTCGGCTACTCTGAATCATCTCCAACTACCCCTTACCACAACAAACTAAACCCAATCACTTTTAAATTACAAAAAAATGCTACTAACCATAGCAAACTATGCCAAACTCACCTAAATTACTTCGGCTACCATAAATCATCACCAACTAACCCTTACCACAACAAACTAAACCCAGTCACTTTTAAATTACAAAAAAATGCTACTAACCATAGCAAACTATGCCAAACTCTCCTAAATTACTTCGGCTATCAAAAATCACCCCCAACTACACTTTACAGCAACAAACTAAGCCCAATCACTTTAAACTTACAAAAAAATGCTAAAAATCATAACAAACTATACCAGAATCACCTAAATTACTTCGGCTACCGTAAATCACCCCCAACCATCCCTTACCACAACAAACCAAACCATATCATCTTAAAATTACAAAAAAAGTGTACAAATCATAACAAACTATGCCAGACTCACCTAAATTACTTCGGCTACTCTAAATCATCACCAACTTACCCTTACCAAAACAAACTAAACCCAATCACTTTTAAATTACAAAAAAATGCTACTAACCATAGCAAACTATGCCAAACTCACCTAAATTACTTCGGCTATCAAAAATCACCCCCAACTACACTTTACAACAACAAACTAACCCAATAACTTTAAAATTACAAAAAAATGCTAAAGATAATAACAAACTATACCAGAATCACCTAAATTACTTCGGCTACCGTAAATCACCCCCAACTATCCCTTACCACAACAAACGAAACCATATCATCTTTAAAATACAAAAAAAGGTGTACAAATCATAACAAACTATGTTAGACTTACCTAAATTACTTCGGCTACTCTAAATCATCACCAACTAACCCTTACCACAACAAACAAAACCCAATCACTTTTAAATTACAAAAAAATGCTACTAACCATAGCAAACTATGCCAAACTCACCTAAATTACTTCGGCTATCAAAAATCACACCCAACTACACTTTGCAGCAACAAACTAAGCCCAATCACTTTAAAATTACAAAAAAATGCTAAAAATCATAACAAACTATACCAGAATCACCTAAATTACTTCGGCTACCGTAAATCACACCCAACTATCCCTTACTACAACAAACCAAACCATATCATCTTAAAATTACAAAAAAAGTTGTACAAATCATAACAAACTATGCCAAACTCACCAAAATTACTTCGGCTACCATAAATCATCACCAACTAACCCTTACCACAACAAACTAAACCCAGTCACTTTTAAATTACAAAAAAATGCTACTAACCATAGCAAACTATGCCAAACTCTCCTAAATTACTTCGGCTATCAAAAATCACCCCCAACTACACTTTACAGCAACAAACTAAGCCCAATCACTTTAAACTTACAAAAAAATGCTAAAAATCATAACAAACTATACCAGAATCACCTAAATTACTTCGGCTACCGTAAATCACCCCCAACTATCCCTTACCACAACAAACCAAACCATATCATCTTAAAATTACAAAAAAAGTGTACAAATCATAACAAACTATGCCAGACTCACCTAAATTACTTCGGCTACTCTAAATCATCACCAACTTACCCTTACCACAACAAACTAAACCCAATCACTTTTAAATTACAAAAAAATGCTACTAACCATAGCAAACTATGCCAAATTCACCTAAATTACTTCGGCTATCAAAAATCACCCCCAACTACACTTTACATCAACAAACTAACCCAATCACTTTAAAGTTACAAAAAAATGCTAAAGATAATAACAAACTATACCAGAATCACCTAAATTACTTCGGCTACCGTAAATCACCCCCAACTATCCCTTACCACAACAAACGAAACCATATCATCTTTAAAATACAAAAAAAGGTGTACAAATCATAACAAACTATGTTAGACTTACCTAAATTACTTCGGCTACTCTAAATCATCACCAACTATCCCTTACCACAACAAACCAAACCATATCATCTTAAAATTATAAAAAAAGGTGTACAAATCATAACAAACTATGCCAGACTCACCTAAATTACTTCGGCTACTCTGAATCATCTCCAACTAACCCTTACCACAACAAACTAAACCCAATCACTTTTAAATTACAAAAAAATGCTACTAACCATAGCAAACTATGCCAAACTCACCTAAATTACTTCGGCTACCATAAATCATCACCAACTAACCCTTACCACAACAAACTAAACCCAGTCACTTTTAAATTACAAAAAAATGCTACTAACCATAGCAAACTATGCCAAACTCTCCTAAATTACTTCGGCTATCAAAAATCACCCCCAACTACACTTTACAGCAACAAACTAAGCCCAATCACTTTAAACTTACAAAAAAATGCTAAAAATCATAACAAACTATACCAGAATCACCTAAATTACTTCGGCTACCGTAAATCACCCCCAACTATCCCTTACCACAACAAACCAAACCATATCATCTTAAAATTACAAAAAAAGTGTACAAATCATAACAAACTATGCCAGACTCACCTAAATTACTTCGGCTACTCTAAATCATCACCAACTTACCCTTACCACAACAAACTAAACCCAATCACTTTTAAATTACAAAAAAATGCTACTAACCATAGCAAACTATGCCAAACTCACCTAAATTACTTCGGCTATCAAAAATCACCCCCAACTACACTTTACAACAACAAACTAACCCAATCACTTTAAAATTACAAAAAAATGCTAAAGATAATAACAAACTATACCAGAATCACCTAAATTACTTCGGCTACCGTAAATCACCCCCAACTATCCCTTACCACAACAAACGAAACCATATCATCTTTAAAATACAAAAAAAGGTGTACAAATCATAACAAACTATGTTAGACTTACCTAAATTACTTCGGCTACTCTAAATCATCACCAACTAACCCTTACCACAACAAACAAAACCCAATCACTTTTAAATTACAAAAAAATGCTACTAACCATAGCAAACTATGCCAAACTCACCTAAATTACTTCGGCTATCAAAAATCACACCCAACTACACTTTGCAGCAACAAACTAAGCCCAATCACTTTAAAATTACAAAAAAATGCTAAAAATCATAACAAACTATACCAGAATCACCTAAATTACTTCGGCTACCGTAAATCACCCCCAACTATCCCTTACTACAACAAACCAAACCATATCATCTTAAAATTACAAAAAAAGTTGTACAAATCATAACAAACTATGCCAGACTCACCTAAATTACTTCGGCTACTCTAAATCATCACCAACTAACCCTTACCACAACAAACTAAACCCAATCACTTTTAAATTACAAAGAAATGCTACTAACCATAGCAAACTATGCTAAACTCACCTAAATTACTTCGGCTACCATAAATCATCACCAACTAACCCTTACCACAACAAACTAAACCCAATCACTTTTAAATTACAAAGAAATGCTACTAACCATAGCAAACTATGCCAAACTCACCTAAATTACTTCGGCTACCATAAATCATCACCAACTAACCCTTACCACAACAAACTAAACCCAATCACTTTTAAATTACAAAGAAATGCTACTAACCATAGCAAACTATGCTAAACTCACCTAAATTACTTCGGCTACCATAAATCATCACCAACTAACCCTTACCACAACAAACTAAACCCAATCACTTTTAAATTACAAAGAAATGCTACTAACCATAGCAAACTATGCCAAACTCACCTAAATTACTTCGGCTACCATAAATCATCACCAACTAACCCTTACCACAACAAACTAAACCCAATCACTTTTAAATTACAAAAAAATGCTACTAACCATAGCAAACTATGCCAAACTCACCTAAATTACTTCGGCTACCGTAAATCACCCCCAACTATCCCTTACTACAACAAACCAAACCATATCATCTTAAAATTACAAAAAAAGTTGTACAAATCATAACAAACTATGCCAAACTCACCAAAATTACTTCGGCTACCATAAATCATCACCAACTAACCCTTACCACAACAAACTAAACCCAGTCACTTTTAAATTACAAAAAAATGCTACTAACCATAGCAAACTATGCCAAACTCTCCTAAATTACTTCGGCTATCAAAAATCACCCCCAACTACACTTTACAGCAACAAACTAAGCCCAATCACTTTAAACTTACAAAAAAATGCTAAAAATCATAACAAACTATACCAGAATCACCTAAATTACTTCGGCTACCGTAAATCACCCCCAACTATCCCTTACCACAACAAACCAAACCATATCATCTTAAAATTACAAAAAAAGTGTACAAATCATAACAAACTATGCCAGACTCACCTAAATTACTTCGGCTACTCTAAATCATCACCAACTAACCCTTACCACAACAAACAAAACCCAATCACTTTTAAATTACAAAAAAATGCTACTAACCATAGCAAACTATGCCAAACTCACCTAAATTACTTCGGCTATCAAAAATCACACCCAACTACACTTTGCAGCAACAAACTAAGCCCAATCACTTTAAAATTACAAAAAAATGCTAAAAATCATAACAAACTATACCAGAATCACCTAAATTACTTCGGCTACCGTAAATCACCCCCAACTATCCCTTACTACAACAAACCAAACCATATCATCTTAAAATTACAAAAAAAGTTGTACAAATCATAACAAACTATGCCAGACTCACCTAAATTACTTCGGCTACTCTAAATCATCACCAACTAACCCTTACCACAACAAACTAAACCCAATCACTTTTAAATTACAAAGAAATGCTACTAACCATAGCAAACTATGCTAAACTCACCTAAATTACTTCGGCTACCATAAATCATCACCAACTAACCCTTACCACAACAAACTAAACCCAATCACTTTTAAATTACAAAGAAATGCTACTAACCATAGCAAACTATGCCAAACTCACCTAAATTACTTCGGCTACCATAAATCATCACCAACTAACCCTTACCACAACAAACTAAACCCAATCACTTTTAAATTACAAAGAAATGCTACTAACCATAGCAAACTATGCTAAACTCACCTAAATTACTTCGGCTACCATAAATCATCACCAACTAACCCTTACCACAACAAACTAAACCCAATCACTTTTAAATTACAAAGAAATGCTACTAACCATAGCAAACTATGCCAAACTCACCTAAATTACTTCGGCTATCAAAAATCACACCCAACTACACTTTACAGCAACAAACTAAGCCCAATCACTTTAAAATTACAAAAAAATGCTAAAAATCATAACAAACTATACCAGAATCACCTAAATTACTTCGGCTACCGTAAATCCCCCCAACAATCCCTTACCACAACAAACCAAACTATATCATCTTAAAATTACAAAAAAAGGTGTACAAATCTTAACAAACTATGCCAGACTCTCCTAAATTACTTCGGCTACTCTAAATCATCACCAACTAACCCTTACCACAACAAACTAAACCCAATCACTTTTAAATTACAAAGAAATGCTACTAACCATAGCAAACTATGCTAAACTCACCTAAATTACTTCGGCTACCATAAATCATCACCAACTAACCCTTATCACAACAAACTAAACCCAATCACTTTTAAATTACAAAGAAATGCTACTAACCATAGCAAACTATGCCAAACTCACCTAAATTACTTCGGCTACCATAAATCATCACCAACTAACCCTTACCACAACAAACTAAACCCAATCACTTTTAAATTACAAAAAAATGCTACTAACCATAGCAAACTATGCCAAACTCACCTAAATTACTTCGGCTACCGTAAATCACCCCCAACTATCCCTTACTACAACAAACCAAACCATATCATCTTAAAATTACAAAAAAAGTTGTACAAATCATAACAAACTATGCCAAACTCACCAAAATTACTTCGGCTACCATAAATCATCACCAACTAACCCTTACCACAACAAACTAAACCCAGTCACTTTTAAATTACAAAAAAATGCTACTAACCATAGCAAACTATGCCAAACTCTCCTAAATTACTTCGGCTATCAAAAATCACCCCCAACTACACTTTACAGCAACAAACTAAGCCTAATCACTTTAAACTTACAAAAAAATGCTAAAAATCATAACAAACTATACCAGAAACACCTAAATTACTTCGGCTACCGTAAATCACCCCCAACTATCCCTTACTACAACAAACCAAACCATATCATCTTAAAATTACAAAAAAAGTTGTACAAATCATAACAAACTATGCCAGACTCACCTAAATTACTTCGGCTACTCTAAATCATCACCAACTAACCCTTACCACAACAAACTAAACCCAATCACTTTTAAATTACAAAGAAATGCTACTAACCATAGCAAACTATGCTAAACTCACCTAAATTACTTCGGCTACCATAAATCATCACCAACTAACCCTTACCACAACAAACTAAACCCAATCACTTTTAAATTACAAAGAAATGCTACTAACCATAGCAAACTATGCCAAACTCACCTAAATTACTTCGGCTACCATAAATCATCACCAACTAACCCTTACCACAACAAACTAAACCCAATCACTTTTAAATTACAAAGAAATGCTACTAACCATAGCAAACTATGCCAAACTCACCTAAATTACTTCGGCTATCAAAAATCACACCCAACTACACTTTACAGCAACAAACTAAGCCCAATCACTTTAAAATTACAAAAAAATGCTAAAAATCATAACAAACTATACCAGAATCACCTAAATTACTTCGGCTACCGTAAATCCCCCCAACAATCCCTTACCACAACAAACCAAACTATATCATCTTAAAATTACAAAAAAAGGTGTACAAATCTTAACAAACTATGCCAGACTCTCCTAAATTACTTCGGCTACTCTAAATCATCACCAACTAACCCTTACCACAACAAACTAAACCCAATCACTTTTAAATTACAAAGAAATGCTACTAACCATAGCAAACTATGCTAAACTCACCTAAATTACTTCGGCTACCATAAATCATCACCAACTAACCCTTATCACAACAAACTAAACCCAATCACTTTTAAATTACAAAGAAATGCTACTAACCATAGCAAACTATGCCAAACTCACCTAAATTACTTCGGCTACCATAAATCATCACCAACTAACCCTTACCACAACAAACTAAACCCAATCACTTTTAAATTTCAAAAAAATGCTACTAACCATAGCAAACTATGCCAAACTCACCTAAATTACTTCGGCTACCGTAAATCACCCCCAACTATCCCTTACTACAACAAACCAAACCATATCATCTTAAAATTACAAAAAAAGTTGTACAAATCATAACAAACTATGCCAAACTCACCAAAATTACTTCGGCTACCATAAATCATCACCAACTAACCCTTACCACAACAAACTAAACCCAGTCACATTTAAATTACAAAAAAATGCTACTAACCATAGCAAACTATGCCAAACTCTCCTAAATTACTTCGGCTATCAAAAATCACCCCCAACTACACTTTACAGCAACAAACTAAGCCCAATCACTTTAAACTTACAAAAAAATGCTAAAAATCATAACAAACTATACCAGAATCACCTAAATTACTTCGGCTACCGTAAATCACCCCCAACTATCCCTTACCACAACAAACCAAACCATATCATCTTAAAATTACAAAAAAAGTGTACAAATCATAACAAACTATGCCAGACTCACCTAAATTACTTCGGCTACTCTAAATCATCACCAACTTACCCCTACCACAACAAACTAAACCCAATCACTTTTAAATTACAAAAAAATGCTACTAACCATAGCAAACTATGCCAAATTCACCTAAATTACTTCGGCTATCAAAAATCACCCCCAACTACACTTTACATCAACAAACTAACCCAATCACTTTAAAATTACAAAAAAATGCTAAAGATAATAACAAACTATACCAGAATCACCTAAATTACTTCGGCTACCGTAAATCACCCCCAACTATCCCTTACCACAACAAACGAAACCATATCATCTTTAAAATACAAAAAAAGGTGTACAAATCATAACAAACTATGTTAGACTTACCTAAATTACTTCGGCTACTCTAAATCATCACCAACTATCCCTTACCACAACAAACCAAACCATATCATCTTAAAATTATAAAAAAAGGTGTACAAATCATAACAAACTATGCCAGACTCACCTAAATTACTTCGGCTACTCTGAATCATCTCCAACTAACCCTTACCACAACAAACTAAACCCAATCACTTTTAAATTACAAAAAAATGCTACTAACCATAGCAAACTATGCCAAACTCACCTAAATTACTTCGGCTACCATAAATCATCACCAACTAACCCTTACCACAACAAACTAAACCCAGTCACTTTTAAATTACAAAAAAATGCTACTAACCATAGCAAACTATGCCAAACTCTCCTAAATTACTTCGGCTATCAAAAATCACCCCCAACTACACTTTACAGCAACAAACTAAGCCCAATCACTTTAAACTTACAAAAAAATGCTAAAAATCATAACAAACTATACCAGAATCACCTAAATTACTTCGGCTACCGTAAATCACCCCCAACTATCCCTTATCACAACAAACCAAACCATATCATCTTAAAATTACAAAAAAAGTGTACAAATCATAACAAACTATGCCAGACTCACCTAAATTACTTCGGCTACTCTAAATCATCACCAACTTACCCTTACCACAACAAACTAAACCCAATCACTTTTAAATTACAAAAAAATGCTACTAACCATAGCAAACTATGCCAAACTCACCTAAATTACTTCGGCTATCAAAAATCACCCCCAACTACACTTTACAACAACAAACTAACCCAATCACTTTAAAATTACAAAAAAATGCTAAAGATAATAACAAACTATACCAGAATCACCTAAATTACTTCGGCTACCGTAAATCACCCCCAACTATCCCTTACCACAACAAACGAAACCATATCATCTTTAAAATACAAAAAAAGGTGAACAAATCATAACAAACTATGTTAGACTTACCTAAATTACTTCGGCTACTCTAAATCATCACCAACTAACCCTTACCACAACAAACAAAACCCAATCACTTTTAAATTACAAAAAAATGCTACTAACCATAGCAAACTATGCCAAACTCACCTAAATTACTTCGGCTATCAAAAATCACACCCAACTACACTTTGCAGCAACAAACTAAGCCCAATCACTTTAAAATTACAAAAAAATGCTAAAAATCATAACAAACTATACCAGAATCACCTAAATTACTTCGGCTACCGTAAATCACCCCCAACTATCCCTTACTACAACAAACCAAACCATATCATCTTAAAATTACAAAAAAAGTTGTACAAATCATAACAAACTATGCCAGACTCACCTAAATTACTTCGGCTACTCTAAATCATCACCAACTAACCCTTACCACAACAAACTAAACCCAATCACTTTTAAATTACAAAGAAATGCTACTAACCATAGCAAACTATGCTAAACTCACCTAAATTACTTCGGCTACCATAAATCATCACCAACTAACCCTTACCACAACAAACTAAACCCAATCACTTTTAAATTACAAAGAAATGCTACTAACCATAGCAAACTATGCCAAACTCACCTAAATAACTTCGGCTACCATAAATCATCACCAACTAACCCTTACCACAACAAACTAAACCCAATCACTTTTAAATTACAAAGAAATGCTACTAACCATAGCAAACTATGCCAAACTCACCTAAATTACTTCGGCTATCAAAAATCACACCCAACTACACTTTACAGCAACAAACTAAGCCCAATCACTTTAAAATTACAAAAAAATGCTAAAAATCATAACAAACTATACCAGAATCACCTAAATTACTTCGGCTACCGTAAATCCCCCCAACAATCCCTTACCACAACAAACCAAACTATATCATCTTAAAATTACAAAAAAAGGTGTACAAATCTTAACAAACTATGCCAGACTCTCCTAAATTACTTCGGCTACTCTAAATCATCACCAACTAACCCTTACCACAACAAACTAAACCCAATCACTTTTAAATTACAAAGAAATGCTACTAACCATAGCAAACTATGCTAAACTCACCTAAATTACTTCGGCTACCATAAATCATCACCAACTAACCCTTACCACAACAAACTTCACTTTTAAATTACAAAGAAATGCTACTAACCATAGCAAACTATGCCAAACTCACCTAAATTACTTCGGCTACCATAAATCATCACCAACTAACCCTTACCACAACAAACTAAACCCAATCACTTTTAAATTACAAAAAAATGCTACTAACCATAGCAAACTATGCCAAACTCACCTAAATTACTTCGGCTATCAAAAATCACACCCAACTACACTTTGCAGCAACAAACTAAGCCCAATCACTTTAAAATTACAAAAAAATGCTAAAAATCATAACAAACTATACCAGAATCACCTAAATTACTTCGGCTACCGTAAATCACCCCCAACTATCCCTTACTACAACAAACCAAACCATATCATCTTAAAATTACAAAAAAAGTTGTACAAATTATAACAAACTATGCCAGACTCACCTAAATTACTTCGGCTACTCTAAATCATCACCAACTAACCCTTACCACAACAAACTAAACCCAATCACTTTTAAATTACAAAGAAATGCTACTAACCATAGCAAACTATGCTAAACTCACCTAAATTACTTCGGCTACCATAAATCATCACCAACTAACCCTTACCACAACAAACTAAACCCAATCACTTTTAAATTACAAAGAAATGCTACTAACCATAGCAAACTATGCCAAACTCACCTAAATTACTTCGGCTACCATAAATCATCACCAACTAAACCTTACCACAACAAACTAAACCCAATCACTTTTAAATTACAAAGAAATGCTACTAACCATAGCAAACTATGCCAAACTCACCTAAATTACTTCGGCTATCAAAAATCACACCCAACTACACTTTACAGCAACAAACTAAGCCCAATCACTTTAAAATTACAAAAAAATGCTAAAAATCATAACAAACTATACCAGAATCACCTAAATTACTTCGGCTACCGTAAATCCCCCCAACAATCCCTTACCACAACAAACCAAACTATATCATCTTAAAATTACAAAAAAAGGTGTACAAATCTTAACAAACTATGCCAGACTCTCCTAAATTACTTCGGCTACTCTAAATCATCACCAACTAACCCTTACCACAACAAACTAAACCCAATCACTTTTAAATTACAAAGAAATGCTACTAACCATAGCAAACTATGCTAAACTCACCTAAATTACTTCGGCTACCATAAATCATCACCAACTAATCCTTACCACAACAAACTTCACTTTTAAATTACAAAGAAATGCTACTAACCATAGCAAACTATGCCAAACTCACCTAAATTACTTCGGCTACCATAAATCATCACCAACTAACCCTTACCACAACAAACTAAACCCAATCACTTTTAAATTACAAAAAAATGCTACTAACCATAGCAAACTATGCCAAACTCACCTAAATTACTTCGGTTACCGTAAATCACCCCCAACTATCCCTTACTACAACAAACCAAACCATATCATCTTAAAATTACAAAAAAAGGTGTACAAATCATAACAAACTATGCCAGACTCACCTAAATTACTTCGGCTACTCTAAATCATCACCAACTAACCCTTACCACAACAAACTAAACCCAATCACTTTTAAATTACAAAAAAATGCTACTAACCATAGCAAACTATGCCAAACTCACCTAAATTAATTCGGCAACCGTAAATCCCCCGAACTATCCCTTACCACAACAAACCAAACTATATCATCTTAAAATTACAAAAAAAGGTGTACAAATCATAACAAACTATGCCAAACTCACCTAAATTACTTCGGCTATCAAAAATCACTCCCAACTACACTTTACAACAACAAACTAAGCCAAATCACTTTAAAATTACAAAAAAATGCTAAAGATCATAACAAACTATACCAGAATCACCTAAATTACTTCGGCTACCGTAAATCACCCCCAACTATCCCTTACCACAACAAACGAAACCATATCATCTTAAAAATACAAAAAAAGGTGTACAAATCATAACAAACTATGCCAGACTCACCTAAATTACTTCGGCTACTCTAAATCATCACCAAATAACCCTTACCACAACAAACTAAACCCAATGACTTTTAAATTTCAAAAAAATGCTACTAACAATAGCAAACTATGCCAAACTCACCACAATTAGTTCGGCTTTCAAAAATCACCTCCAACTACACTTTACAGCAACAAACTAAGCCCAATCGCTTTAAAATTACAAAAAAATGCTAAAAATCATAACAAACTATACCAGAATCACCTAAATTACTTCGGCTACCGTAAATCACCCCCAACTATCCCTTACCACAACAAACCAAACCATATCATCTTAAAATTACAAAAAAAGGTGTACAAATCATAACAAACTATGCCAGACTCACCTAAATTACTTCGGCTACTCTAAATCATCACCAACTAACCCTTACCACAACAAATTAAACCCAATCACTTTTAAATTACAAAAAAATGCTACTAACCATAGCAAACTATGCCAAACTCACCTAAATTACTTCGGCTATCAAAAATCACCTCCAACTACACTTTACAGCAACAAACTAAGCCCAATCACTTTAAAATTACAAAAAAATGCTAAAAATCATAACAAACTATACCAGAATCACCTAAATTACTTCGGCTACCGTAAATCCCCCGAACTATCCCTTACCACAACAAACCAAACTATATCATCTTAAAATTACAAAAAAAGGTGTACAAATCATAACAAACTATGCCAGACTCTCCTAAATTACTTCGGCTACTCTAAATCATCACCAACTAACCCTTTCCACAACAAACTAAACCCAATTACTTTTAAATTACAAAGAAATGCTACTAACCATAGCAAACTATGCCAAACTCACCTAAATTACTTCGGCTACCATAAATCATCACCAACTAACCCTTACCACTACAAACTAAACCCAATCACTTTTAAATTACAAAAAAATGCTACTAACCATAGCAAACTATGCCAAACTCACCTAAAGTACTTCGGCTATCAAAAATCACCTCAAACTACACTTTACAGCAACAAACCAAGTCCAATCACTTTAAAATTACAAAAAAATTATAAAAATCATAACAAACTATACCAGAATCACCTAAATTACTTCGGCTACCGTAAATCCCCCCAACTATCCCTTACCACAACAAACCAAACCATATCATCTTAAAAATACAAAAAAAGGTGTACAAATCATAACAAACTATGCCAGACTCACCTAAATTACTTCGGCTACTCTAAATCATCACCAACTAAGCCTTACCACAACAAACTAAACCCAATCACTTTTAAATTACAAAAAAATGCTACTAAGCATAGCAAACTATGCCAAACTCACCTAAATTACTTCTGCTATCAAAAATCACCCCCAACTACACTTTACAGCAACAAACTAAGCTCAATCATTTTAAAATGACAAAAAAATGCTAAAAATCATAACAAACTATACCAGAATCACCTAAATTACTTCGGCTACCGTAAATTACCCCCAACTATCCCTTACCACAACAAACCAAACTATATCATCTTAAAATTACAAAAAAAGGTGTACAAATCATAACAAACTATGCCAGACTCACCTAAATTACTTCGGCTACTCTAAATCATCACCAACCAACCCTTACCACAACAAACTAAACCCAATCACTTTTAAATTACAAAAAAATGCTACTAAGCATAGCAAACTATGCCAAACTCACCTAAATTACTTCGGCTATCAAAAATCACCCCCAACTACACTTTACAGCAACAAACTAAGCTCAATCATTTTAAAATGACAAAAAAATGCTAAAAATCATAACAAACTATACCAGAATCACCTAAATTACTTCGGCTACCGTAAATTACCCCCAACTATCGCTTATCACAACAAACCAAACTATATCATCTTAAAATTACAAAAAAAGGTGTACAAATCATAACAAACTATGCCAGACTCACCTAAATTACTTCGGCTACTCTAAATCATCACCAACTAAGCCTTACCACAACAAACTAAACCCAATCACTTTTAAATTACAAAAAAATGCTACTAAGCATAGCAAACTATGCCAAACTCACCTAAATTACTTCGGCTATCAAAAATCACCCCCAACTACACTTTACAGCAACAAACTAAGCTCAATCATTTTAAAATGACAAAAAAATGCTAAAAATCATAACAAACTATACCAGAATCACCTAAATTACTTCGGCTACCGTAAATTACCCCCAACTATCCCTTACCACAACAAACCAAACTATATCATCTTAAAATTACAAAAAAAGGTGTACAAATCATAACAAACTATGCCAAACTCACCTAAATTACTTCGGCTACCATAAATCATCACCAACTAACCCTTACCACTACAAACTAAACCCAATCACTTTTAAATTACAAAAAAATGCTACTAAGCATAGCAAACTATGCCAAACTCACCTAAATTACTTCGGCTATCAAAAATCACCCCCAACTACACTTTACAGCAACAAACTAAGCTCAATCATTTTAAAATGACAAAAAAATGCTAAAAATCATAACAAACTAAACCAGAATCACCTAAATTACTTCGGCTACCGTAAATCACCCCCAACTATCCCTTACCACAACAAACCAAACCATATCATCTTAAAAATACAAAAAAAGGTGTACAAATCATAACAAACTATGCCAGACTCACCTAAATTACTTCGGCTACTCTAAATCATCACCAACTAACCCTTACCACAACAAACTAAACCCAATCACTTTTAAATTACAAAAAAATGCTACTAAGCATAGCAAACTATGCCAAACTCACCTAAATTACTTCGGCTATCAAAAATCACCCCCAACTACACTTTACAGCAACAAAATAAGCTCAATCATTTTAAAATGACAAAAAAATGCTAAAAATCATAACAAACTATACCAGAATCACCTAAATTACTTCGGCTACCGTAAATTACCCCCAACTATCCCTTACCACAACAAACCAAACTATATCATCTTAAAATTACAAAAAAAGATGTACAAATCATAACAAACTATGCCAGACTCCCCTAAATTACTTCGGCTACTCTAAATCATCACCAACTAACCCTTACCACAACAAACTAAACCCAATCACTTTTAAATTACAAAGAAATGCTACTAACCATAGCAAACTATGCCAAACTCACCTAAATTACTTCGGCTACCATAAATCATCACCAACTAACCCTTACCACAACAAACTAAACCCAATCACTTTTAAATTACAAAAAAATGCTACTAACCATAGCAAACTATGCCAAACTCACCTAAATTACTTCGGCTACCGTAAATCACCCCCAACTATCCCCTACTACAACAAACCAAACCATATCATCTTAAAATTACAAAAAAAGGTGTACAAATCATAACAAACTATGCCAGACTCACCTAAATTACTTTGGCTACTCTAAATCATCACCAACTAACCCTTACCACAACAAACTAAACCCAATCACTTTTAAATTACAAAAAAATGCTACTAACCATAGCAAACTATGCCAAACTCACCTAAATTACTTCGGCTATAAATCATCACCAACTAACCCTTACCACAACAAACTAAACCCAATTACTTTTAAATTACAAAAAAATGCTAAAAATCATAACAAACTATACCAGAATCACCTAAATTACTTCGGCTACCGTAAATCACCCCCAACTATCCCTTACCACAACAAACCAAACCATATCATCTTAAAATTACAAAAAAAGGTGTACAAATCATAACAAACTATGCCAGACTCACCTAAATTACTTCGGCTACTCTAAATCATCACCAACTAACCCTTACCACAACAAACTAAACCCAATCACTGTTAAATTACAAAAAAATGCTACTAACCATAGCAAACTATGCCAAAATCACCTAAATTACTTCGGCTATCAAAAATCACCTCCATCTACACTTTACAGCAACAATCTAAGCCCAATCACTTTAAAATTACAAAAAAATGCTAAAAATCATAACAAACTATACCAGAATCACCTAAATTACACCGGCTACCGTAATTCCCCGAACTATCCCTTACCACAACATACCAAACTATATGATCTTAAAATTACAAAAAAAGGTGTACAAATCATAACAAACTATGCCAGACTCTCCTAAATTACTTCGGCTACTCTAAATCATCACCAACTTACCCTTACCACAGCAAACTAAACCCAATCACTTTTAAATTACAAAAAAATGCTACTAACCATAGCAAACTATGCCAAACTCACCTAAATTACTTCGGCTATCAAAAATTACCCCCAACTACACTTTACAACAACAAACTAAGCCAAATCACTTTAAAATTACAAAAAAATGCTAAAGATCATAACAAACTATACCAGAATCACCTAAATTACTTCGGCTACCGTAAATCACCCCCAACTATCCCTTACCACAATAAACCAAACCATATCATCTTAAAATTACAAAAAAAGGTGTACAAATCATAACAAACTATGCCAGACTCACCTAAATTACTTCGGCTACTCTAAATCATCACCAACTAACCCTTACCACAACAAACTAAACCCAATTACTTTTAAATTACAAAAAAATGCTAAAAATCATAACAAACTAGACCAGAATCACCTAAATTACTTCGGCTACCGTAAATCACCCCCAACTATCCCTTACTACAACAAACCAAACCATATCATCTTAAAATTACAAAAAATGGTGTACAAATCATAACAAACTATGCCAGACTCACCTAAATTACTTCGGCTACTCTAAATCATCACCAACTAACCCTTACCACAACAAACTAAACCCAATCACTTTTAAATTACAAAAAAATGCTACTAACCATAGCAAATTATGCCAAACTCACCTAAATTACTTCGGCTATAAATCATCACCAACTAACCCTTACCACAACAAACTAAACCCAATTACTTTTATATTACAAAAAAATGCTAAAAATCATAACAAACTATACCAGAATCACATAAATTACTTCGGCTACCGTAAATCACCCCCAACTATCCCTTACCACAACAAACCAAACCATATCATCTTAAAATTACAAAAAAAGGTGTACAAATCATAACAAACTATGCCAGACTCACCTAAATTACTTCGGCTACTCTAAATCATCACCAACTAACCCTTACCACAACAAACTAAACCCAATCACTTTTAAATTACAAAAAAATGCTACTAACCATAGCAAACTATGCCAAACTCACCTAAATTACTTCGGCTACCATAAATCATCACCAACTAACCCTTACCATAACAAACTAAACCCAGTCACTTTTAAATTACAAAAAAATGCTACTAACCATAGCAAATTATGCCAAACTCACCTAAATTACTTCGGCTATAAATCATCACCAACTAACCCTTACCACAACAAACTAAACCCAATTACTTTTATATTACAAAAAAATGCTAAAAATCATTACAAACTATACCAGAATCACTTAAATTACTTCGGCTACTGTAAATCACCCCCAACTATCCCTTACCACAACAAACCAAACTATATCATCTTAAAATTACAAAAAAAGGTGTACAAATCATAACAAACTATGCCAGACTCACCTAAATTACTTCGGCTACTCTAAATCATCACCAACTTACCCTTACCACAACAAACTAAACCCAATCACTTTTAAATTACAAAAAAATTCTACTAACCATAGCAAACTATGCCAAACTCACCTAAATTACTTCGGCTATCAAAAATCACCCCCAACTAAACTTTACAGCAACAAGCTAAGCCCAATCACTTTAAAATCACAAAAAAATGCTAAAAATCATAACAAACTATACCCGAATCACCTAAATTACTTCGGCTACCGTAAATCACCCCCAACTATCCCTTAAGACAACAAACCAAACCATATCATCTTAAAATTGCAAAAAAAGGTGTACAAATCATAACAAACTATGCCAGACTCACCTAAATTACTTCGGCTACTCTAAATCATCACCAACTAACCCTTACCACAACAAACTAAACCCAATCACTTTTAAATTACAAAAAAATGCTACTAACCATAGCAAATTATGCCAAACTCACCTAAATTACTTCGGCTCTCAAAAATCACCCCCAACTACACTTTACAGCAACAAACTAAGCCCAATCACTTTAAAATTACAAAAAAATGCTAAAGATCATAACAAACTATACCAGAATCACCTAAATTACTTCGGCTACCGTAAATCACCCCCAACTATCCCTTACCACAACAAACGAAACCATATCATCTTAAAAATACAAAAAAAGGTGTACAAATCATAACAAACTATGCCAGACTCACCTAAATTACTTCGGCTACTCTAAATCATCACCAAATAACCCTTACCACAACAAACTAAACCCAATCACTTTTAAATTTCAAAAAAATGCTACTAACCATAGCAAACTATGCCAAACTCACCACAATTACTTCGGCTTTCAAAAATCACCCCCAACTACACTTTACAGCAACAAACTAAGCCCAATCACTTTAAAATTACAAAAAAATGCTAAAAATCATAACAAACTATACCAGAATCACCTAAATTACTTCGGCTACCGTAAATAACCCCCAACTATCCCTTACCACAACAAACCAAACCATATCATCTTAAAATTACAAAAAAAGGTGTACAAATCATAACAAACTATGCCAGACTCACCTAAATTACTTCGGCTACTCTAAATCATCACCAACTAACCCTTACCACAACAAACTAAACCCAATCACATTTAAATTACAAAAAAATGCTACTAACCATAGCAAATTATGCCAAACTCACCTAAATTACTTCGGCTACCATAAATCATCACTAACTAACCCTCTCCACAACAAACTAAACCCAATCACTTTTAAATTACAAAAAAATGCTACTTACCATAGCAAACTATGCCAAACCCACCTAAATTACTTCGGCTATCAAAAATCACCCCCAACTACACTTTACAGCAACAACAAGCCCCAGGGACTTTGGCAGAAATGCCAGAAGACGGGTATGGCTAACCCGGGGTACCCGAGCTAGAGATGTCTGAACGCCAGATATCTGCTTAAAACCGGAAGCTGAACCTGGTGCTTCAAAGATCGCTGCGGGGCGTGGCAGTGGTACGTTGCACTAAGAGGACAGTCGGGGGACCTGGCTTCACCGCCCGGTCCGCGAGGAGACAATCTCTATAAAAAACCCTCAGAGTCACGGTGGAACAGCATATGCCAAAGGCTCGCCTGGCCAATGAGGTAGGATTGGTCATAAATATGCGAACTCACAGGAACCTGGCGCACCTGTGTTTCAATTAGCCTTCGTGTGGTAATGCGGGGCTCTGCCACACGCGACCTCTTTTCCCTTGCTACTCGTAGGAACATTTATGGAACCAAGTACAAAAACACAAGAGGTTATCAAAGACCTCGAAACATATCCTCCAACGGTAAGGGAAGAACTTCCCCACCCGGAGGAGGATAAGTTAACTGACATCGTCACCAAAATCGGAGAAAACCTTAAGGCTCTCAATGTGAAAGAGCAAAAGGTCCGATTAGGAGGAGCTGCCAGAAAAAGGCTGAAGTATCTTCTCGCCAAAGGACTCTCCAAGGAAGAGGCCCTTGAGAAGGCGCTGAAGCCAATCGAAAGGGCATCGCCGCCAGGAAAAGGAGCCAAAAGGATCCGATCTGACGGCAGTACCCCTGAAACAGCAAACGCTAAGAGAGCGAAGAAGCAGGAGAGCAGTTCTGCCAAGCCCTCATTTAGCCAAGCTGTGACTGGAGTGAGGGTTGGAATTATACCCTCAGACTATCCACAGTCACTCCTGACAGCGGCACAACAGGAAGCCGTGCAGGAGGCAGTTGTGGAGAAAATGGCAGCCATGGGAGCAGGGGACAAAATAAGACCCAAGTTCCACGGCCTCCATTACAGGCCAGGTTGGCTTTCATTGGTGTGTGCCGACAAAGACACCGCGCAGTGGCTACGAAGCATCGCCGATGAAATCAGACCGTGGGAGGGTGCGTCGCTCAGGATGGTAGAAGAGGCAGAAATGCCTCACACTGTCGTCCTGGTGGCGTATCTTCCCGGAAGTCAGGACTACTCGAACGAGAAAATCCTGAATCTAATAGAGGCCCAAAACGAAGGCCTCAGTGCAAAGAGCTGGAGGGTGCTTAGGAGAAATCCGATAGGCCCCACACTCGAAACAACGCTCTCTGTCGACCATCAGTCGACGGAGATATTGAAAACCATGGGCTTTAAGGTAAGCTATAAGTTCGGCCAAGTTCAACTTAGGCCAAGGACCGCTGGCGCCAACAAAGCCCAAGACAAAGGGGCGAGCACCTCTATTAGCTCTGCAACCAAGCCAGCTAGCACTGGTGTTGCTAGTGAAAGGAGATTGCCCGCCTCAACGTCTGCTGCAGCCAACTCTGGAGCAAAGCCTAAAGGCAGGAAATTGCCTAAGGTAGCGCAAAAGAAAGGCTGCGGCAAAAAGAAGTAACTGCAACAATGGCAGGCAGGATAAACTTCACCCAGATAAACCTCCAACACTCAAAAGCCGCATCCAGTGTGCTTTATTGGGGGTTTGTCAGAGGGTCCGCAGACGTGGGGCTAATCCAAGAGCCCTGGATAAATGGGGGAAACATAAAGGGACTTCCAACCAGATCATGTAAGGTAATAAGTGACCACCATGAACATCCAAGAGCAGCAATTCTGCTCAAAAAACATATCAAATTTGTTCCGATTCCAGAGTTCATCTCCAGGGACTTAGTTGCAGTAGCTGTAGAGGTACCCACGGAAGGTGGCAAAAGGCCAATTGTAATGGCCTCTGCCTACTTCCCAGGCGACGAAAATAACTCCATAATAATTCCAGAGGAAGTTATACGCCTCATAAGCTGGTGCAAAAGGAGGAACAAACACTACATTCTGGGCTGCGACGCCAACGCACACCATCTCATGTGGGGCAGCACAGACACAAACAAAAGAGGTGAGTCCCTTTTTGAATATTTGTCCGCGAACGACGTGGACATTATCAACCGGGGGAACAAAGCCACCTTCATAAATGCGATTAGGAAAGAGGTTTTAGATCTAACCCTGGCGAGTCCATTTATTGCAAATTTTATTAAAAATTGGCACGTGGCGGACGAGGCCTCCATTTCGGACCATTGCACAATCCGATTCCACATGGAGGCATCCCCCCACAGCCTCGAAACGTGCAGAGTGCCGAAGGAGACGGACTGGTGTCTCTACACGGAGCACATCAGAGCCGAAACCGACGGACTCCGTTACCAAATCGACACAAGAGAGGACCTCGATGCGGCCTCGGTGCATCTTCGCGATCTCATAGTCTCGTCCTATGAGAAAAGCTGTCCTCTGAAACAAAGAGTGACTTCGAGGAACGTTCCTTGGTGGAACAAAGAACTCGGCCGACGTAGGGCCAAAGTAAGGAAGCTATTCAATAGAGCTAAAAGTTTAGGAACGTGGATCGACTACAAAAAAGCTCTCACAGAATACAACAAAGAATTGAGGAAGTCAAAGAGGCGCTCATGGAGTACTTTCTGCGAAGGGATCGAGCAATTGATCCCAGCAGTAAGGCTCCAAAAAGTGCTCTCAAAAGACCACTCAAACGGAATAGGCTTAATAAAAAAACCTAACGGCGAATACACCGGCTAAAGGAAAGCTTAAGGGTACTTCTAGAGACCCATTTTCCTGGGTCAAAGGCGCTAACAGACATAGAGATCAGAGACGTGACTCAAGGGCCGATAACACGCCCAACCCGGCAAACCAAAAGCCTAGCAGGAAAAATGTTTACTGCTAACAAAATACAATGGGCGATTAACAGCTTCAAGCCGTTCAAATCGCCGGGCAGAGACGGAATCTTTCCAGCCCTGCTCCAAAGGGGAACAGACTACCTGATACCCAGCTTAATGAGAATATTCAAAGCTAGCTACATTCTCGGATATATACCCGAGACCTGGAGAGAGGCTAAAGTGGTATTCATACCAAAAAGCGGTAGAAGGCCTCCTGAAGAGGCTAAATCTTACCGCCCCATAAGCCTCACTTCCTTTCTCCTCAAAACCATGGAGAAAATAATTGATAACTACATCAGAGGAGCTATCCTAAAGCAAACTCCGCTTCATACTAATCAATTTGCTTATCAAGCAGGACTACCACAGTAGACGCCCTACATTGCCTCATCAAGGGCATTGAAAGGACGCTGATGGCTAAACAAGTAGCTCTGGGAATATTCATTGACGTAGAGGGAGCCTTCGACAATACCTCCTATGAATCCATCGAAAGAGCTGCTTTACTAAGAGGCGTCGAAACCTCAACCGTAGAATGGATAAAATCCATGCTGAGGAGCCGAGTCATAACGGCAAGCGTCGGTGGAGAGGAGACGATGGTCACCACAGTAAAAGGGTGTCCGCAAGGCGGAGTTCTATCGCCCCTACTGTGGTCGATTGTTGTCGACGACCTACTGGGCAAGCTCAATGACTCGGGAATCTATACCCAAGGTTACGCAGATGACCTGGTTGTACTCATCAGGGGCAAACACGAAGGCACGATCTCTGGCCTAGCGCAAAATGCCCTAAACATCATCTCAAGATGGTGCTCGGACGAACAGCTCAATGTTAATCCGAGCAAAACTGTTCTAGTTCCCTTTACGAAGAGAAGGAAGCTAAATTTAACAGCTCCAACTCTGCACGGGAAAAAGCTGCAGTTCTCCAGAGAGGTCAAATATCTAGGTGTAAATCTAGACGCGAAACTCAACTGGAAAACGCATGTTGACAAAACTCTTACAAAAGGCACAGCGGCACTCTGGTGTTGCCGCAGGCTCTTTGGGAGAACTTGGGGACTCAAACCGGAGATGATCTACTGGTCATACCTGACGGTGGTAAGACCCGTGGTAACCTATGCATCCCTGCTGTGGTGGCCAAAAACTGAAGAAACAACAACGCAAAGCAAAATGCAGAAATTGCAAAGGCTTGCTTGTCTAGGCGTGACGGGCTCAATGCGCTCCACCCCTACGGCCGCCTTAGAGGCGCTGCTTGATCTTCTTCCTTTACATCTACATGTGAGGAAGGAGGCAGCACTGAGTGCCTTGAGGTCAACACAGACAAAAAATCTAAAACTAGGGGACATGGTTGGTCACTGCAGGATTATGAATCTGATAAGAGCAGAGTCCTGGAACCAACCAACGGACGTAATGCCAGCCGAACTCGACTTCGATGTTCCATTCGAAGTGGCCATTTTAGGCCGCCAATGTGGAACATTCGATACGACTCGACTTCCAAAGAACTCACTCGTCTGGTACACAGACGGGTCAAAATCGCAGCAGGGGACTGGAATAGGAGTCTATGGTCCGCAGACCAGGATCCATCAGCCCTTAGGAAGTACCCCCTCGATTCATCAGGCCGAAATATGTGCCATAGATGTTTGTGCTCGGAAATGCCTCGAAAGGCGCATAAAGGGTGCAAATATCTACATACTGTCAGACAGTCAAGCAGCCTTAAAGGCCCTGAGAGCCTACCGCTGTGTATAGAGGACTGTCTGGGAATGCAAACAATCCCTGAAGCAACTGGCGATGGGCAACAAAATCACTCTGCTGTGGATTCCAGGGCATGAGGGGATTGAAGGAAATGAAATGGCAGACGCCCTCGCCAAGAAAGGTGCGACAGCTCCATTTATTGGACCAGAACCATTCTGCGGGCTAACCAAAGCCCAGAGAATGTCCGACATCCATAAATGGGAAAAGGAACAGAAAGAATCCTACTGGAGAAATACTCCAGGCCAACGCCAGGCGAAAAAGTTCATACACTATTCGTCATAGAAGACTAAGATGCTTCTCAAACTGGAAAAGAATGATCTGAGGCAAGTAACTGGCCTCCTGACAGGACACGGTCCAGTCAGATACCATCTCCAGAAAATGGGGAAAGCAGAAGTCGCTACATGTCGACTCTGTGGATCGGCGGTAGAAACGGCCGAACACATTCTCTGTGAGTGCAACACCATCGCTCATAATAGGTTACAACATCTGGGTGCGGCTGCACTCACGGCCGCCCAGATACGTAAATCAACTCCCAAGGATCTGTCCCACTTCATCAGGGGGCTAGACTCCCTGGGATTCCAATAGGAAGCAGGGTTATTCACAATAGACCAACAATGGTCGCAGTGACGAAGGGCTTCAGTAGCCAAACGACCCCCCTACAATACAATACAATACAATACAAAAACCCTTACCACAACAAACTAAACCCAATCACTTTTAAATTACAAAAAAATGCTACTAACCATAGCAAACTATGCCAAACTCACCTAAATTACTTCGGCTATCAAAAATCACCTCCAACTACACTTTACAGCAACAAACTAAGCCCAATCACTTTAAAATTACAAAAAAATGCTAAAAATCATAACAAACTATACCAGAATCACCTAAATTACTTCGGCTACCGTAAATCCCCCGAACTATCCCTTACCACAACAAACCAAACTATATCATCTTAAAATTACAAAAAAAGGTGTACAAATCATAACAAACTACGCCAGACTCTCCTAAATTACTTCGGCTACTCTAAATCATCACCAACTAACCCTTTCCACAACAAACTAAACCCAATCACTTTTAAATTACAAAGAAATGCTACTAACAATAGCAAACTATGCCAAACTCACCTAAATTACTTCGGCTACCATAAATCATCACCAACTAACCCTTACCACTACAAACTAAACCCAATCACTTTTAAATTACAAAAAAATGCTACTAACCATAGCAAACTATGCCAAACTCACCTAAATTACTTCGGCTATCAAAAATCACCTCAAACTACACTTTACAGCAACAAACTAAGTCCAATCACTTTAAAATTACAAAAAAATTATAAAAATCATAACAAACTATACCAGAATCACCTAAATTACTTCGGCTACCGTAAATCCCCCCAACTATCCCTTACCACAACAAACCAAACCATATCATCTTAAAAATACAAAAAAAGGTGTACAAATCATAACAAACTATGCCAGACTCACCTAAATTACTTCGGCTACTCTAAATCATCACCAACTAAGCCTTACCACAACAAACTAAACCCAATCACTTTTAAATTACAAAAAAATGCTACTAAGCATAGCAAACTATGCCAAACTCACCTAAATTACTTCGGCTATCAAAAATCACCCCCAACTACACTTTACAGCAACAAACTAAGCTCAATCATTTTAAAATGACAAAAAAATGCTAAAAATCATAACAAACTATACCAGAATCACCTAAATTACTTCGGCTCCCGTAAATTACCCCCAACTATCCCTTACCACAACAAACCAAACTATATCATCTTAAAATTACAAAAAAAGGTGTACATATCATAACAAACTATGCCAGACTCACCTAAATTACTTCGGCTACTCTAAATCATCACCAACCAACCCTTACCACAACAAACTAAACCCAATCACTTTTAAATTACAAAAAAATGCTACTAAGCATAGCAAACTATGCCAAACTCACCTAAATTACTTCGGCTATCAAAAATCACCCCCAACTACACTTTACAGCAACAAACTAAGCTCAATCATTTTAAAATGACAAAAAAATGCTAAAAATCATAACAAACTAAACCAGAATCACCTAAATTACTTCGGCTACCGTAAATCACCCCCAACTATCCCTTACCACAACAAACCAAACCATATCATCTTAAAAATACAAAAAAAGGTGTACAAATCATAACAAACTATGCCAGACTCACCTAAATTACTTCGGCTACTCTAAATCATCACCAACTAACCCTTACCACAACAAACTAAACCCAATCACTTTTAAATTACAAAAAAATGCTACTAAGCATAGCAAACTATGCCAAACTCACCTAAATTACTTCGGCTATCAAAAATCACCCCCAACTACACTTTACAGCAACAAACTAAGCTCAATCATTTTAAAATGACAAAAAAATGCTAAAAATCATAACAAACTATACCAGAATCACCTAAATTACTTCGGCTACCGTAAATTACCCCCAACTATCCCTTACCACAACAAACCAAACTATATCATCTTAAAATTACAAAAAAAGGTGTACAAATCATAACAAACTATGCCAGACTCTCCTAAATTACTTCGGCTACTCTAAATCATCACCAACTAACCCTTACCACAACAAACTAAACCCAATCACTTTTAAATTACAAAGAAATGCTACTAACCATAGCAAACTATGCCAAACTCACCTAAATTACTTCGGCTACCATAAATCATCACCAACTAACCCTTACCACAACAAACTAAACCCAATCACTTTTAAATTACAAAAAAATGCTACTAACCATAGCAAACTATGCCAAACTCACCTAAATTACTTCGGCTACCGTAAATCACCCCCAACTATCCCTTACTACAACAAACCAAACCATATCATCTTAAAATTACAAAAAAAGGTGTACAAATCATAACAAACTATGCCAGACTCACATAAATTACTTCGGCTACTCTAAATCATCACCAACTAACCCTTACCACAACAAACTAAACACAATCACTTTTAAATTACAAAAAAATGCTACTAACCATAGCAAACTATGCCAAACTCACCTAAATTACTTCGGCTATCAAAAATCACCTCCATCTACACTTTACAGCAACAATCTAAGCCCAATCACTTTAAAATTACAAAAAAATGCTAAAAATCATAACAAACTATACCAGAATTACCTAAATTACACCGGCTACCGTAATTCCCCGAACTATCCCTTACCACAACAAACCAAACTATATGATCTTAAAATTACAAAAAAAGGTGTACAAATCATAACAAACTGTGCCAGACTCTCCTAAATTACTTCGGCTACTCTAAATCATCACCAACTTACCCTTACCACAGCAAACTAAACCCAATCACTTTTAAATTACAAAAAAATGCTACTAACCATAGCAAACTATGCCAAACTCACCTAAATTACTTCGGCTATCAAAAATCACCCCCAACTACACTTTACAACAACAAACTAAGCCAAATCACTTTAAAATTACAAAAAAATGCTAAAGATCATAACAAACTATACCAGAATCACCTAAATTACTTCGGCTACCGTAAATCACCCCCAACTATCCCTTACCACAACAAACGAAACCATATCATCTTAAAAATACAAAAAAAGGTGTACAAATCATAACAAATTATGCCAGACTCACCTAAATTACTTCGGCTACTCTAAATCATCACCAAATAACTCTTACCACAACAAACTAAACCCAATCATTTTTAAATTACAAAAAAATGCTACTAACCATAGCAAACTATGCCAAACTCACCACAATTACTTCGGCTATCAAAAATCACCCCCAAATACACTTTACAGCAACAAACTAAGCCCAATCACTTTAAAATTACAAAAAAAATGCTAAAAATCATAACAAACTATACCAGAATCACCTAAATTACTTCGGCTACCGTAAATCACTCCCAACTATCCCTTACTACAACAAACCAAACCATATCATCTTAAAATTACAAAAAAAGGTGTACAAATCATAACAAACTATTCCAGACTCACCTAAATTACTTCGGCTACTCTAAATCATCACCAACTAACCCTTACCACAACAAACTAAACCCAATCACTTTTAAATTACAAAAAAATGCTACTAACCATAGCAAACTATGCCAAACTCACCTAAATTACTTCGGCTACCATAAATCATCATCAACTAACCCTTACCACAACAAACTAAACCCAATTACTTTTAAATTACAAAAAATTGCTAACAATCATAACAAACTATACCAGAATCACCTAAATTACCTCGGCTACCGTAAATCACCCCCAACTATCCCTTACCACAACAAACCAAACCATATCATCTTAAAATTACAAAAAAAGGTGTACAAATCATAACAAACTATGCCAGACTCACCTAAATTACTTCGGCTACTCTAAATCATCACCAACTAACCCTTACCACAACAAACTAAACCCAATCACTTTTAAATTACAAAAAAATGCTACTAACCATAGCAAACTATGCCAAACTCACCTAAATTACTTCGGCTATCAAAAATCACCTCCAACTACACTTTACAGCAACAAACTAAGCCCAATCACTTTAAAATTACAAAAAAATGCTAAAAATCATAACAAACTATACCAGAATCACCTAAATTACTTCGGCTACCGTAAATACCCCGAACTATCCTGTTAACATAAATTAGTGCGTGATCATAAAGGCTGTGATTGCAAGTGTTCCTTTTATGATCGTAACTAAGCAACAGACAATAACAAGTTGTTGATTTATTGATTTTGTAAGATTTGAAGTTTGTATGAATTTTCAAAAATATATATCTTGTACTCGTGCGGCGTATTTCACAAAAATCCACGATACTCAAAACATTGGTCCTTCGAGCCGGATGTAAAAGAATAACAACAATAAGAAGAAGCCGATCCATCACAACATATCGTCCAGCATCTTGCTTCACGGTACAAGGTCAGTCAGATCATTGCATCATATCAAATTGTTCCATCCTCGAGTTACAATTAAATCGCATCCACCTTATTGATCAATCGTCAAAATATACATATTTTGGACAAGAGGTGGTAAATTAATTGTAAACTAACATATCAATTTCAATAAATACAAATGGATATCGATCAATTAGTCGCACAACGTGGTTTCTTGAAAGCTAAACTAACAAGGTTTGTCAAGTTTTTAAAGGATTTAGAACATGACAACTCAAAGTCAGATCAATTACAGTTGCGTTTTGACATGCTACAGCAGGTCTGGAAGCAATTCGACGATGTACAATCACAAATCGAAATCATTGACAGTAGCGATGTTCAATGCTGCGAGCGCGAATCATTTGAGGACAAATATTTTGATGCAGCAACGCAGACAACTCAATTGTTGAGATCAACTACCCCGAGCACAAGCTCGATTCTAACCCATCCTCCAATGGACGCAATCTCAAATTCGAATACGAACAATCAATTTAACATAAAATTTCCTCAAATTAACTTGCCATCATTCAGTGGCGGTTATAATGACTGGATGCATTTTCATGACACATTCAATTCGTTAATTCACAATAATCCATGTTTGACAACTATTCAGAAATTTTATTATTTACAATCGTCACTCAAGGGCGAAGCTGCTCAAATTGTAGCATCACTTCAAATTAACGAAGACAACTACGTGTTAGCATGGGATTTGTTGAAGCGACGTTTTGAAGACAAAAAAGTAATAACTCGCGCACACGTTAAGGAAATTGTTGATATTTCTCCTGTTAAACCCAATGCTCCCGCGTTAAGGAATTTTGTAAACACAATTGTCAAAAATTATCGATCACTTGCCAACCTTGGTGAATGTGTTGAGGAATGGGACACTATATTGCTATATATATTAACGTCAAAGTTAGATTTTGAAGTCAAGAAAAATTGGGAAATCTATATGAAAGACATCGCGAAACCTACATTTACAATCTTCACAGAATTTTTGACACAACAGTGCAAATTGCTAGAAGCTATTGATGAAAAGCCCGCAAAACAAACATTGTTCAAAAAACCGCCTGAACAGAAGACATTTTCGCATTTAGCAATGAATCGAATAAAATGTCCGATATGTCAAGAAAATCATCTCATTTATCATTGTAAACAATTTTTGGGTTTGCCAATCAGCAACCGGTTAGCGAACGTCCGCAGATTGAATCTGTGCACAAATTGTCTACGGTCAGGACACACAAATTCAGAGTGCAGATCAAGTACCTGTCGCAAATGCCAGAAAAAACACAATTCACTTTTGCATTTTCCATCAGCCACACAGCAAATTTCAACAGATGCAATGGCAAGCGTTTCAAATGAGAAAGAGTCAACTTCGATCGAAGTAAAACCTACAACTACGGCTTTAGCATCGCTCTATAATAGCAGTTTGTCTCCGGAGCCATTCGTTTTGTTAGCTACAGCGCAAATAATAATTTACGATTCAAATAATCAACCCGTTCTTTGTCGCGCTATTCTGGACAGTGGTTCACAATCTAATTTCATGAGTGTTCATAAGTGTTCCCGTATGCGGTATTAACCAAGCAGCATTGCGCATCAAAGCAAAAACAAAGGCAAGAATACAATCACGTCAAAATCAGTACTCTGCCGAGTTGACATTTCTAATTTTGGTTCAAATTACTGGTCTCACTCCACAAAAAATGTTAAAACGTCATAAGCTGTGCATTCCGCCTGATATTCAAGATTGCTTAGCAGATCCTGAGTTTGATCAACCTGGGCGCATCGATGCACTTTTAGGAGCAAACATATTCTTTGACTTACTTTGCGTCGGACAAGTAAAGTTGGGACAGAATGAAATCATATTAAACAAAACAAATTTAGGATGGATTGTGTCGGGACAAACATTTCAGTGCGAACCACTGGAAACGAAATCATGTCTTTTAATCGCAAATTCAGATGTACAGGACCAACTTCAACAGTTTTGGCAACTGGAAAGCCACTATGCGATTCCCAAATACTCAAGGGAGGAAGTCGAGTGTGAAGAACATTTTTTTAAAACCGTGCGTCGAGACGAAACTGGTCGTTTCTCGGTTCAATTGCCTTTAAAGGCGAATTATACAGATTTAGGCGACTCCAGAGAAATGGCAATCACGCGTTTCGCTTCAATTGAACGTAAACTCCTCGCGAATCCAAAATTACGAGCAGACTATAATGAATTTATGGCAGAATATGAATCACTCGGTCATATGTCACGAGTAACTTTTGATCAATCACGTTCTGAGGTACCCATATTTTATCTACCACATCATGGAGTACTGAAGGAGCAAAGCACCACTACTCGCTTACGCGTTGTTTTTGACGCCTCTGCAAAAAGCACTTTCGGTTTATCACTAAATGATGTATTAAAAATCGGTCCAACGATTCAAAACGACCTATTCACTACCCTCATACGATTTCGGCAGCATTCCGTAGTTTTAATTGCAGACATAGGGAAGATGTATAGGCAAATTAACATTGAACCAGCTCAACGTGACCTTCAGCGAATTGTTTGGCGATCGGATCCAAAAGGTGAGCTTAAGCATTATCGGCTCAACACGGTGACATACGGCACAGCTTCCGCGTCATTTCTATCAACTCGATGCCTAAAGCAATTGGCAATTGAAAATAGTTCAACTTACCCTCGAGAAGCAGCAATAATACAAAACGATTTTTACGTGGATGATCTTTTGACAGGATCTAATGATTCACGTGATTTAAGTACAATTTCACAAAACTTAATCACGATTTTCAAAAGTGCCGGGTTTGAATTAAGAAAATTCTTATCAAATGATTCATCAGTACTTGATAATTTGACCAGGGCACCAGACAATGCATCGAGATTTTTAATTGCAAATGATCAATCTAAAACTTTAGGAATTTCATGGCACGCGTCATCGGACAATTTTGAATATAAGATACGCGAATATGGCAATCATTGTCATGTCACAAAAAGAAAAATCCTGTCAATTATAGCTAAGATATTCGATCCTTTGGGCCTCCTTGGGCCAATCACGGTGCAAGCCAAGATCATATTACAAAAACTATGGCAATTAAACGTAACATGGGACGAATCAGTGCCTATCAGTTTGCACACGGCATGGATACAGTTTTGCAAACGGCTCGAGGATTCGCAAACCGTTCGCGTACCTCGGCATACAATTTTACCCAACGCAAGAATCGTGCAACTCCATGGCTTCTGTGACTCAAGCGAGTTGGCTTATGGAGCCTGTGTATACATCTGATCACAAGCGTCCCGCGAACGCGTCCAAGTGAGTCTTCTCTGCGCAAAGTCGCGTGTCGCGCCGCTTAAAGCAATCTCTCTTCCGCGTCTCGAATTGTGTGGTGGCTTACTTCTCGCACAACTTATGAAAAGGGTTAAAAACGCTCTAGACATTCACATCAGCGATATTTTTTATTGGACGGACTCTACTATATTACTTTCTTGGCTAGCTGCTGAGCCTAACACCTGGAAGACATTCGTGTCAAATCGCGTATCGGAAATCCAAACCTTAACAGATGTTAAACATTGGCGGCATGTAAAATCAGCAGATAATCCCGCAGACATAATCTCCCGCGGGATATTCCCGGGCGAGTTTGCAGAGACCAAATTGTGGTGGGGTGGCCCGTCATTTTTAAGCAAGGATTTCACGGTGTGGGAAGCCCAAACACGAGACAATCTATTGTTAAAACATCAAGAAGCTCCAGAACATAAAATCATAAGTTTGCCCTGTTCATTGGAATTAGATTTTGTAACCAAATTCTCAAGTATCAAAACGTTACAACGAATAATCGCATATTGCTTGAGATTTATTTCAAATGCTCAATTATCATGAAAATTCCGTATCTCGGGTAATCTAAGTACACAGGAAATCGAAAGGGCAACAACAGTGCTTCTAAAATATGTTCAGAAAAGGCATTTCACGTCGGAAATCGCGGCGCTTCGCCGTACGGGCTCTGTTAAACCGAACAGTCGATTAAGAACTCTTAATGTATTCTTGGATCCAGAAGGATTGATTCGCGTCGGTGGTAGGTTAAAAAATTCAAATTTGGAATACCATCAAAAACATCCTATCGTTTTGCCAAGTCAATATCATGTGACCAAACTCATCATCGAAGATTATCACCGCAAAAATTTGCATTCCGGGGCTCAAGCCACACTCGCGTCAGTTCGACAAAACTATTGGCCACTCAAAGGTAATCAAACAGTGAAAGGAGTGTTAAGACGATGCGTAGTCTGCTTTAGAGCTAATCCAATTTCAGTGATTCCCCAAATGGGTGACTTACCAAAACAAAGAGTCACGCCTGCGCGTCCATTCTACCATTGTGGGGTAGATTACGCAGGGCCATATGCATTGAAGGGAGGTCAAACACGCAACAGCAAAATAGTAAAGTCGTATTTATGCATTTTCGTCTGTCTTGCTACGAAAGCTGTACACATTGAGCTCGCAACTGACTTGACCACACAATGTTTTTTAAACGCGTTTAAGAGATTTGCTTCTAGGCGTGGAGCAGCGCGTCAAATGTTTTCTGATAATGCCACCAATTTTACTGGGGCTAATAACTATCTTCAGAAAATTTCTAAGTTGTTGCAAACTAACGATTTTCAAAATTATTTCTCGTATTCCAGTATTGAATGGAAATTCATTCCTCCTCACAGTCCGCACTTTGGCGGCCTGTGGGAAGCATCAGTAAAATCTATCAAATATCATCTCAAACGTATTTTGACCAACATTAACTTAACTTACGAGGAGTTTTACACTCTCCTCACTCAGGTCGAAACGGTTTTAAACTCGCGGCCCTTAATTCCCCTTTCCGAGGATCCCAATGATCTGACAGCGTTGACCCCGGGACATTTCTTGATCGGGGAGCCGCTAAATGCAATTCCGCAGCCACATCTAACAGACCAGCCGATCAACTTTGTACATCGATTCAAACACATACAATTGATGAGCCAACACTTCTGGACCCGCTGGTCCAAAGACTATTTACATCGGTTGCAGCAGCGTACCAAGTCCCACTTCAACAAGTCTCCTTCTCTCCTCGTCGGTTCACTTGTACTTTTGAAGGAAGACAACGCACCTCCCCTACATTGGCTGCTAGGACGCATTACAGCAGTTCATCCAGGGGCGGATGGCGTTGTGCGTGTCGTCACCGTGAGAACGAGAGGCGGCGAAGTTAAGCGTGCCAGTGCCAAAGTGTGCCTGCTACCAATCATGGACAATATGGACGCTTAAGAGTGCTTATTATTGAAGTTCTTTAGATAATTTGTTAGTTGTCTTTGAAGCAATCACGTGAATTTTCGTTGAAAGGGAGCCTTTCAAGGGCGGCGGTATGTTAACATAAATTAGTGCGTGATCATAAAGGCTGTGATTGCAAGTGTTCCTTTTATGATCGTAACTAAGCAACAGACAATAACAAGTTGTTGATTTATTGATTTTGTAAGATTTGAAGTTTGTATGAATTTTCAAAAATATATATCTTGTACTCGTGCGGCGTATTTCACAAAAATCCACGATACTCAAAACATATCCCTTACCACAACAAAGCAAACTATATCATCTTAAAATTACAAAAAAAGGTGTACAAATCATAACAAACTATGCCAGACTCTCCTAAATTACTTCGGCTACTCTAAATCATCATCAACTAACCCTTACCACAACAAACTAAACCCAATCACTTTTAAATTAAAAAGAAATGCTACTAAACATAGCAAACTATGCCAAACTCACCTAAATTACTTCGGCTACCATAAATCATCACCAACTAACCCTTACCACTACAAACTAAACCCAATCAATTTAAATTTCAAAAAAATGCTACTAACCATAGCAAACTATGCCAAACTCACCTAAATTACTTCGGCTATCAAAAATCACCTCAAACTACACTTTACAGCAACAAACTAAGTCCAATCACTTTAAAATTACAAAAAAATGCCAAAAAACATAACAAACTATACCAGAATCACCTAAATTACTTCGGCTACCGTAAATCACCGCCAACTATTCCTTACCACAACAAACCAAACCATATCATCTTAAAATTACAAAAAAAGGTGTACAAATCATAACAAACTATGCCAGACTCACCTAAATTACTTCAGCTACTCTAAATCATCACCAACCAACCCTTACCACAACAAACTAAACCCAATCACTTTTAAATTACAAAAAAATGCTACTAACCATACCAAACTATGCCAAATTCACCTAAATTACTTCGGCTACCAAAAATCACCCCCAACTACACTTTACAACAACAAACTAAGCCAAATCACTTTAAAATTACAAAAAAATGTTAAAGATCATAACAAACTATACCAGAATCACCTAAATTACTTCGGCTACCGTAAATCACCCCCAACTATCCCTTACCACAACAAACCAAACCATATCATCTTAAAAATACAAAAAAAGGTGTACAAATCATAACAAACTATGCCAGACTCACCTAAATTACTTCGGCTAATCTAAATCATCACCAACTAACCCTTACCACAACAAACTAAACCCAATCACTTTTAAATTACAAAAAAATGCTACTAAGCATAGCAAACTGTGCCAAACTCACCTAAATTACTTCGGCTATCAAAAATCACCCCCAACTACACTTTACAGCAACAAACTAAGCTTAATCATTTTAAAATGACAAAAAAATGCTAAAAATCATAACAAACTATACCAGAATCACCTAAATTACTTCGGCTACCGTAAATTACCCCCAACTATCCCTTACCACAACAAACCAAACCATATCATTTTAAAATTACAAAAAAAGGTGTACAATTCATAACAAGCTATGCCAGACTCACCTAAATTACTTCGGCTACTCTAAATCATCACCAACTAACCCTTACCACAACAAACTAAACCCAATCACATTTAAATTACAAAAAAATGCTAGTAACATAGCAAACTATGCCAAACTCACCTAAATTACTTCGGCTATCAAAAATCACCCCCAACTACACTTTACAACAACAAACTAAGCCCAATCACTTTAAAATTACAAAAAAAAGCTAAAAATCATAACAAACTATACCAGAATCACCTAAATTACTTCGGCTACCGTAAATTACCCCCAACTATCCCTTACCACAACAAACCAAACCATATCATCTTAAAATTACAAAAAAAGGTGTACAAATCATAACAAACTATGCCAAACTCACCTAAATTACTTCGGCTATCAAAAATCACCCCCAACTACACTTTACAACAACAAACTAAGCCCAATCACTTTAAAATTACAAAAAAATTCTAAAAATCATAACAAACTATACCAGAATCACCTAAATTACTTCGGCTACCGTAAATCACCCCCAACTATCCCTTACCACAACAAGCCAAACCATATCATCTTAAAATTACAAAAAAAAGTGTACAAATCATAACAAACTATGCCAGACTCACCTAAATTACTTCGGCTACTCTAAATCATCACCAACTAACCCTTACCACAACAAACTAAACCCAATCATTTTTAAATTACAAAAAAATGCTACTAACCATAGCAAACTATGCCAAACTCACCTAAATTACTTCGGCTATCAAAAAACACCCCCAACTACACTTAACAGCAACAAACTAAGCCCAATCACTTTAAAATTACAAAAAAATTCTAAAAATCATAACAAACTGTTCCAGAATCACCTAAATGACTTCGGCTACCGTAAATCACCCCCAACTATCCCTTACCACAACAAACCAAACCATATCATCTTAAAATTACAAAAAAAGGTGAACAAATCATAACAAACTATGCCAAACTCACCTAAATTACTTCGGCTAACATAAATCATCACCAACTAACCCTTACCACAACAAACTAAACCCAATCACTTTTAAATTACAAAAAAATGCTACTAACCATAGCAAACTATGCCAAACTCACCTAAATTACTTCGGCTACCATAAATCATCACCAACTAACCCTTACCACAACAAACTAAACCCAACCACTATTAAATTCCAAAAAAATGCTACTAACCATAGCAAACTATGCCAAACTCACCTAAATTACTTCGGCTATCAAAAATCACCCCCAACTACACTTTACAGCAACAAACTGGGCCCAATCACTTTAAAATTACAAAAAAATGCTAAAAATTATAACAAACTATACCAGAATCACCTAAATTACTTCGGCTACCGTAAATCACCCCCAACTATCCCTTACCACAACAAACCAAACCATATCTTCTTAAAATTAAAAAAAAAGGTGTACAAATCATAACAAACTATGCCAGACTCACCTAAATTACTTCGGCTACTCTAAATCATCACCAACTAACCCTTACCACAGCAAACTAAACCCAATCACTTTTAAATTACAAAAAAATGCTAGTAACCATAGCAAACTATGCCAAACTCACCTAAATTACTTCGGCTACCGTAAATCACCCCCAACTATCCCTTACCACAACAAACTAAACCCAATCACTTTTAAATTACAAAAAAATGCTAGTAACATAGCAAACTATGCCAAACTCACCTAAATTACTTCGGCTAACATAAATCATCACCAACTAACCCTTACCACAACAAACTAAACCCAATCATTTTTAAATTACAAAAAAATGCTACTAACCATAGCAAACTATGCCAAACTCACCTAAATTACTTTGGCTATCAAAAATCACCCCCAACTACACTTTACAGCAACAAACTAAGCCCAATCACTTTAAAATTACAAAAAAATGCTAAAAATCACAACAAACTGTTCCAGAATCACCTAGATTATTTCGGCTACCGAAAATCACCCCCAACTATCCCTTACCACAACAAACCAAACCATATCATCTTAAAATTACAAAAAAAGGTGAACAAATCATAACTAACTATGCCAGACTCACCTAAATTACTTCGGCTACTCTAAATCATCACCAACTGACCCTTACCAAAACAAACTAAACCCAATCACTTTTAAATTACAAAAAAATGCTTCTAAGCATAGCAAACTATGCCAAACTCACCTAAATTACTTCGGCTATCAAAAATCACCCCCAACTACACTTTACAGCAACAAACTAAGCTCAATCGCTTTAAAATGACAAAAAAATGCTAAAAATCATAACAAACTATACCAGAATTACCTAAATTACTTCGGCTACCGTAAATTACCCCCAACTATCCCTTACCACAACAAACCAAACCATATCATTTTAAAATTACAAAAAAAGGTGTACAAATCATAACAAGCTATGCCAGACTCACCTAAATTACTTCGGCTACTCTAAATCATCACCAACTAACCCTTACCACAACAAACTAAACTCAATCACATTTAAATTACAAAAAAATTCTAGTAACCATAGCAAACTATGCCAAACTCACCTAAATTACTTCGGCTAACATAAATCATCATCAACTAACCCTTACCGCAACAAACTAAACTCAATCATTTTTAAATTACAAAAAAATGCTACTAACCATAGCAAACTATGCCAAACTCACCTAAATTACTTCGGCTATCAAAAATCACCCCCAACTACACTTTACAGCAACAAACTAAGCCCAATCACTTTAAAATTACAAAAAAATGCTAAAAATCATAACAAACTATTCCAGAATCATCTAGATTACTTCGGCCACCGAAAATCACCCCCAACTATCCCTTACCACAACAAACCAAACCATATCATCTTAAAATTGCAAAAAAAGGTGAACAAATCATAACAAACTATGCCAGACTCACCTAAATTACTTCGGCTACTCTAAATCATCACCAACTAACCCTTACCACAACAAACTAAACCCAATCACTTTTAAATTACAAAAAAATGCTACTAACCATAGCAAACTATGCCAAACTCACCTAAATTACTTCGGCTATCAAAAATCAACCCCAACTACACTTTACAACAACAAACTAAGCCCAATCACTTTAAAATTACAAAAAAATGCTAAAAATCATAACAAACTATACCAGAATCACCTAAATTACTTCGGCTACCGTAAATCACCCCCAACTATCCCTTACCACAACAAGCCAAACCATATCATCTTAAAATTACAAAAAAAGGTGTACAAACCATAACAAACTATGCCAGACTCACCTAAATTACTTCGGCTACTCTAAATCATCACCAACTAACCCTTACCACAACAAACTAAACCCAATCATTTTTAAATTACAAAAAAATGCTACTAACCGTAGCAAACTATGCCAAACTCACCTAAATTACTTTGGCTATCAAAAATCACCCCCAACTACACTTTACAGCAACAAACTAAGCCCAATCACTTTAAAATTACAAAAAAATGCTAAAAATCATAACAAACTGTTCCAGAATCACCTAAATGACTTCGGCTACCGTAAATCACCCCCAACTATCCCTTACCACAACAAACCAAACCATATCTTCTTAAAATTAAAAAAAAAAGGTGTACAAATCATAACAAACTATGCCAGACTCACCTAAATTACTTCGGCTACTCTAAATCATCACCAACTAACCCTTACCACAGCAAACTAAACCCAATCACTTTTAAATTACAAAAAAATGCTAGTAACTATAGCAAACTATGCCAAACTCACCTAAATTACTTCGGCTACCGTAAATCACCCCCAACTATCCCTTACCACAACAAACCAAACCATATCATCTTACAATTACAAAAAAAGGTGTACAAATCATAACAAACTATACCAGAATCACCTAAATTACTTCGGCTACTCTAAATCATCACCAACTAACCCTTACCACAACAAACTAAACCCAATCACTTTTAAATTACAAAAAAATGCTACTAACCATAGCAAACTATGCCAAACTCACCTAAATTACTTCGGCTATCAAAAATCACCCCCAACTACACTTTACAGCAACAAACTAAGCCCAATCACTTTAAAATTACAAAAAAATGCTAAAATTCATAACAAACTATACCAGAATCATCTAAATTACTTCGGCTACCGTAAATCACCCCCAACTATCCCTTACCACAACAAAGCAAACCATATCATCTTAAAATTACAAAAAAAGGTGTACAAATCATCCCAAACTATGCCAGACTCACCTAAATTACTTCGGCTACCATAAATCCTCACCAACTAACCCTTACCACAACAAACTAAACCCAATCACTTTTAAATTACAAAAAAATGCTACTAACCATAGCAAACTATGCCAAACTCACCTAAATTACTTCGGCTAACATAAATCATCACCAACTAACCCTTACCACAACAATCTAAACCCAATCACTTTTAAATTACAAAAAAATGCTACTAACCATAGCAAACTATGCCAAACTCACCTAAATTACTTCGACTATCAAAAATCACCCCCAACTACACTTTACAGCAACAAACTAAGCCCAATCATTTTAAAATTACAAAAAAATGCTAAAAATCATAACAGACTATACCAGAATCACCTAAATTACTTCGGCTACCGTAAATCACCCCCAACTATCCCTTACCACAACAAACCAAACCATATCATCTTAAAATTACAAAAAAAGGTGTACAAATCATAACACACTATGCCAGACTCACCTAAATTACTTCGGCTACTCTAAATCATCACCAACTAACCCTTACCACAACAAACTAAACCCAATCACTTTTAAATTACAAAAAAAAGCTAGTAACCATAGCAAACTAGGCCAAACTCACCTAAATTACTTCGGCTAACATAAATCATCACCAACTAATTCTTACCACAACAAACTAAACCCAATCATTTTTAAATTACAAAAAAATGCTACTAACCATAGCAAACTATGCCAAGCTAACCTAAATTACTTCGGCTATCAAAAATCACCCCCAACTACACTTTACAGCAACAAACTAAGCCCAATTACTTTAAAATTACAAAAAAAAGCTAAAAATCATAACAAACTATACCAGAATCACCTAAATTACTTCGGCTACCGTAAATCACCCCCAACTATCCCTTACCACAACAAACCAAACCATATCTTCTTAAAATTAAAAAAAAAGGTGTACAAATCATAACAAACTATGCCAGACTCACCTAAATTACTTCGGCTACTCTAAATCATCACCAACTAACCCTTACCACAGCAAACTAAACCCAATCACTTTTAAATTACAAAAAAATGCTACTAACCATAGCAAACTATGCCAAACTCACCTAAATTATTTCGGCTACCATAAATCATCACCAACTAACCCTTACCACAACAAACTAAACCCAATCACTATTAAATTACAAAAAAAATGCTACTAACCATAGCAAACTATGCCAAACTCACCTAAATTACTTCAGCTATCAAAAATCACCCCCAACTACACTTTACAGCAACAAACTAAGCCCAATTACTTTAAAATTACAAAAAAAAGCTAAAAATCATAACAAACTATACCAGAATCACCTAAATTACTTTGGCTAACGTAAATCACCCCCAACTATCCCTTACCACAACAAACCAAACCATATCATCTTAAAATTACAAAAAGAGGTGTACAAATCATAACAAACTATGCCAGACTCTAACTTATCCCAACTATCTAACTTAAATTACAAAAAAATGCAACTAACCATAGCAAACTATGCCAAACTCACCTAAATTACTTCCGATATCAAAAATCACCCCCAACTACACTTTACAGCAACAAACTAAGCCCAATCACTTTAAAATCCCTTACCACAACAAACCAAACCATATCATCTTAAAATTACAAAAAAAGTTGTACAAATCATAACAAACTATGCCAGACTCACCTAAATTACTTCGGCTACACTAAATCATCACCAACTAACCCTTACCACAACAAACTAAACACAATCACTTTTAAATTACAAAAAAATGCTAGTAACCACCTAACCAAACTATGCCAAAGTCACCTAAATTACTTCGGCTACCATAAATCATAACAAACGAACCCTTACCACAACAAACTAAACCCAATCACTTTTAAATTACAAAAAAATGCTACTAACCATAGCAAACTATGCCAAACTCACCTAAATTACTTCGACTATCAAAAATCACCCCCAACTACACTTTACAGCAACAAACTAAGCCCAATCACTTTAAAATTACAAAAAAATGCTAAAAATCATTACAAACTATACCAAAATTACCTAAATTACTTCGGCTACAGTAAATCACCCCCAACTATCCCTTACCACAACAACCCAAACCATATCATCTTAAAATTACAAAAAAAAAGGTGTACAAATCATAACAAACTATGCCAGACTCACCTAAATTACTTCTGCTACTCTAAATCATCACCAACTAACCCTTACCACAACAAACTAAACCCAATCACTTTTAAATTACAAAAAAATGCTAGCAACCATAGCAAACTATGCCAAACTCACCTAAATTACTTCGGCTACTCTAAATCATCACCAACTAACTCTTACCACAACAAACTAAACCCAATCAGTTTTAAATTACAAAAAAATGCTACTAACCATAGCAAACTATGCCAAACTCACCTAAATTACTTCGGCTATCAAAAATCACCCCCAGCTACACTTTACAGCAACAAACTAAGCCCAATCACTTTAAAATTACAAAAAAATGCTAAAAATTAAAACAAACTATACCAGAATCACCTAAATTACTTCGGCTACCGTAAATCACCCCCTACTAACCCTTACCACAACAAACCAAACCATATCATCTTAAAATTACAAAAAAAGGTGTACAAATCATAACAAACTATGCCAGACTCACCTAAATTACTTCGGCTATCAAAAGTCACCCCCAACTACACTTTACAGCAACAAACTAAGCCCAATCATTTTAAAATTACAAAAAAATGCTAAAAATCATAACAAACTATACCAGAATCACCTAAATTACTTCGGCTACCGTAAATCACCCCCAACTATCCCTTACCCCAACAAACCAAACCATATCATCTTAAAATTACAAAAAAAGGTGTACAAATCATAACAAACTATGCCAGACTCACCTAAATTACTTCGGCTACTTTAAATCTTCACCAACTAACCGTTTCCACAACAAACTAAACCCAATCACTTTTAAATTACAAAAAAATGCTACTTACTAACCATAGCAAACTATGCCAAACTCACCTAAATTACTTCGACTATCAAAAATCACCCCCAACTACACTTTACAGCAACAAACTAAGCCCAATCACTTTAAAATTAAAAAAAAATGCTAAAAATCATAACAAACTATACCAGAATCACCTAAATAACTTTGGCTACCGTAAATCACCCCCAACTATCCCTTACCACAACAAACCAAACCATATCATCTTAAAATTACAAAAAAAAAGTGTACAAATCATAACAAACTATACCAGACTCACCTAAATTACTTCGGCTACTCTAAATCATCCCCAACTAACCCTTACCACAACAAACTAAACCCAATCACTATTAAATTACAAAAAAATGCTAGTAACCATAGCAAACTATGCCAAACTCACCTAAATTACTTCGGCTACTCTAAATCATCACCAACTAACCCTTACCACAACAAACGAAACCCAATCACATTTAAATTACAAAAAAATGCTACTAACCATAGCAAACTATGCCAAACTCACCTAAATTACTTCGGCTATCAAAAATCACCCCCAACCACACTTTACAGCAACAAACTAAGCCCAATCACTTTAAAATCCTTTACCACAACAAACCAAACCATATCATCTTAAAATTACAAAAAAAGGTGTACAATTCATAAAAAACTATGCCAGACTCACCTAAATTACTTCGGATACTCTAAATCATCACCAACTAACCCTTATCACAACAAACTAAACCCAGTCACTTTTAAATTACAAAAAAATGCTAGTAACCATAGCAAACTTTGCCAAACTCACCTAAATTACTTCGGCTACCATAAATCATCACCAACTAACCCTTACCACAACAAACTAAACCCAATCAATTTTAAATTACAAAAAAATGCTACTAACCATAGCAAACTATGCCAAACTCACCTAAATTACTTCGGCTACCAAAAATCACCCCCAACTACACTTAACAGCAACAAACTAAGCCCAATCACTTTAAAATTACAAAAAAATGCTTAAAATTATAACAAACTATACCAGAATCACCTAAATTACTTCGGCTACCGTAAATCACTCCCAACTATCCCTTACCACAACAAACCAAACCATATCATCTTAAAATTACAAAAAAAGTTGTACAAATCATAACAAACTCTGCCAAACTCACCTAAATTACTTCGGCTACCATAAATCATAACCAACTAAACCTTACCACAACAAACTAAACCCAATCACTTTTAAATTACAAAAAAATGCTACTAACCATAGCAAACTATGCCAAACTCACCTAAATTACTTCGGCTATCAAAAATCACCCCCAACTACACTTTACAGCAACAAACTAAGCCCAATCACTTTAAAATTACAAAAAAATGCTAAAAATCATAACAAACTATACCAGAATCACCTAAATTACTTCGGCTACCATAAATCACCCCCAACTATGCCTTACCACAACAAACCAAACTATATCATCTTAAAATTACAAAAAAAAGTGTACAAATCATAACAAACTATGCCAGACTAACCTAAATTACTTCGGCTACCATAAATCATCACCAACTAACCCTTACCACAACAAACTAAACCTAATCACTTTTAAATTACAAAAAAATGCTACTAACCATAGCAAACTATGCCAAACTCACCTAAATTACTTCAGCTATCAAAAATCTCCCCCAACTACACTTTACAGCAACAAACTAAGCCCAATCGCTTTAAAATTACAAAAAAATGCTAAAAATCATAACAAACTATGCCAGAATTACCTAAATTACTTCGGCTACCGTAAATCACCCCCAACTATCCCTTACCACAACAAACCAAACCATATCATCTTAAAATTACAAAAAAAGATGTACAAATCATAGCAAACTATGCCAGACTCACCTAAATTACTTCGGCTACTCTAGATCATCACCAACTAACCCTTACCACAACAAACTAAACCCAATCACTTCTAAATTACAAAAAAATTCTAGTAACCATAGCAAACTATGCCAAACTCACCTAAATTACTTCGGCTATCATAAATCATCACCAACTAACCCTTACCACAACAAACTAAACCCAATCACTTTTAAATTACAAAAAAATGCTACTAACCATAGCAAACTATGCCAAACTCACCTAAATTACTTCGGCTATCAAAAAATTATAACAAACTATATCAGAATCACCTAAATTACTTCGGCTACCGTAAATCACTCCCAACTATCCCTTACCACAACAAACCAAACCATATCATCTTAAAATTACAAAAAAAGTTGTACAAATCATAACAAACTCTGCCAAACTCACCTAAATTACTTCGGCTACCATAAATCATAACCAACTAAACCTTACCACAACAAACTAAACCCAATCACTTTTAAATTACAAAAAAATGCTACTAACCATAGCAAACTATGCCAAACTCACCTAAATTACTTCGGCTATCAAAAATCACCCCCAACTACACTTTACAGCAACAAACTAAGCTAAATCACTTTAAAATTACAAAAAAATGCTAAAAATCATAACAAACTATACCAGAATCACCTAAATTACTTCGGCTACCATAAATCACCCCCAACTATGCCTTACCACAACAAACCAAACCATATCATCTTAAAATTACAAAAAAAAGTGTACAAATCAAAACAAACTATGCCAGACTAACCTAAATTACTTCGGCTACCATAAATCATCACCAACTAACCCTTACCACAACAAACTAAACCCAATCACTTTTAAATTACAAAAAAATGCTACTAACCATAGCAAACTATGCCAAACTCACCTAAATTACTTCAGCTATCAAAAATCTCCCCCAACTACACTTTACAGCAACAAACTAAGCCCAATCACTTTAAAATTACAAAAAAATGCTAAAAATCATAACAAACTATGCCAGAATTACCTAAATTACTTCGGCTACCGTAAATCACCCCCAACTATCCCTTACCACAACAAACCAAACCATATCATCTTAAAATTACAAAAAAAGGTGTACAAATCATAGCAAACTATGCCAGACTCACCTAAATTACTTCGGCTACTCTAAATCATCACCAACTAACCCTTACCACAACAAACTAAACCCAATCACTTCTAAATTACAAAAAATTTCTAGTAACCATAGCAAACTATGCCAAACTCACCTAAATTACTTCGGCTATCATAAATCATCACCAACTAACCCTTACCACAACAAACTAAACCCAATCACTTTTAAATTACAAAAAAATGCTACTAACCATAGCAAACTATGCCAAACTCACCTAAATTACTTCGGCTATCAAAAATCACCCCCAACTACACTTTACAGCAACAAACTAAGCCCAATCACTTTAAAATTAAAAAAAAATGCTAAAAATCATAACAAACTATACCAGAATCACCTAAATTACTTTGGCTACCGTAAATCACCCCCAACTATCCCTTACCACAACAAACCAAACCATATCATCTTAAAATTACAAAAAAAGGTGTACAAATCATAACAAACTATGCCAGACTCACCTAAATTACTTCGGCTACTCTAAATCATCCCCAACTAACCCTTACCACAACAAACTAAACCCAATCACCTTTAAATTACAAAAAAATGCTACTAACCATAGCAAACTATGCCAAACTCACCTAAATTACTTCGACTATCAAAAATCACCCCCAACTACACTTTACAGCAACAAACTAAGCCCAATCACTTTAAAATTTCGAAAAAATGCTAAAAATCATTACAAACTATACCAAAATTACCTAAATTATTTCGGCTACAGTAAATCACCCCCAACTATCCCTTACCGCAACAACCCAAACCATATCATCTTAAAATTACAAAAAAAAAGGTGTACAAATCATAACAAACTATGCCAGACTCACCTAAATTACTTCTGCTACTCTAAATCAGCACCAACTAACCCTTACCACAACAAACTAAACCCAATCACTTTTAAATTACAAAAAAATGCTAGTAACCATAGCAAACTATGCCAAACTCACCTAAATTACTTCGGCTACTCTAAATCATCACCAACTAACCCTTATCACAACAAACTAAACCCAATCAGTTTTAAATTACAAAAAAATGCTACTAACCATAGCAAACTATGCCAAACTCACCTAAATTACTTCGGCTATCAAAAATCACCCCCAACTACACTTTACAGCAACAAACTAAGCCCAATCACTTTAAAATCCTTTACCACAACAAACCAAACCATATCATCTTAAAATTACAAAAAAAGGTGTACAAATCATAAAAAACTATGCCAGACTCACCTAAATTACTTCGGATACTCTAAATCTTCACCAACTAACCCTTACCACAACAAACTTAACCCAATCACTTTTAAATTACAAAAAAATGCTAGTAACCATAGCAAACTTTGCCAAACTCACCTAAATTACTTCGGCTACCATAAATCATCACCAACTAACCCTTACCACAACAAACTAAACCCAATCAATTTTAAATTACAAAAAAATGCTACTAACCATAGCAAACTATGCCAAACTCACCTAAATTACTTCGGCTATCAAAAATCACCCTCAACTACACTTAACAGCAACAAACTAAGCCCAATCACTTTAAAATTACAAAAAAATGCTTAAAATTATAACAAACTATACCAGAATCACCTAAATTACTTCGGCTACCGTAAATCACTCCCAACTATCCCTTACCACAACAAACCAAACCATATCATCTTAAAATTACAAAAAAAGTTGTACAAATCATATCAAACTATGCCAGACTCACCTAAATTACTTCGGCTACTCTAAATCATCACCAACTAAACCTTACCAAAACAAACTAAACCCAATCACTTTTAAATTACAAAAAAATGCTAGTAACCATAGCAAACTATGCCAAACTTACCTAAATTACTTCGGCTACCATAAATCATAACCAACTAACCCTTACCACAACAAACTAAACCCAATGACATTTAAATTACAAAAAAATGCTACTAACCATAGCAAACTATGCCAAACTCACCTAAATTACTTCGGCTATCAAAAATCACCCCCAACTACACTTTACAGCAACAAACTAAGCCTAATCACTTTAAAATTACAAAAAAATGCTAAAAATCATTACAAACTATACCAAACTCACCTAAATTACTTCGGCTACTCTAAATCATCACCAACTAACCCTTACCACAACAAACTAAACCCAATCAGTTTTAAATTACAAAAAAATGCTACTAACCATAGCAAACTATGCCAAACTCACCTAAATTACTTCGGCTATCAAAAATCACCCCCAACTACACTTTACAGCAACAAACTAAGCCCAATCACTTTAAAATCCTTTACCACAACAAACCAAACCATATCATCTTAAAATTACAAAAAAAGGTGTACAAATCATAAAAAACTATGCCAGACTCACCTAAATTACTTCGGATACTCTAAATCTTCACCAACTAACCCTTACCACAACAAACTTAACCCAATCACTTTTAAATTACAAAAAAATGCTAGTAACCATAGCAAACTTTGCCAAACTCACCTAAATTACTTCGGCTACCATAAATCATCACCAACTAACCCTTACCACAACAAACTAAACCCAATCAATTTTAAATTACAAAAAAATGCTACTAACCATAGCAAACTATGCCAAACTCACCTAAATTACTTCGGCTATCAAAAATCACCCTCAACTACACTTAACAGCAACAAACTAAGCCCAATCACTTTAAAATTACAAAAAAATGCTTAAAATTATAACAAACTATACCAGAATCACCTAAATTACTTCGGCTACCGTAAATCACTCCCAACTATCCCTTACCACAACAAACCAAACCATATCATCTTAAAATTACAAAAAAAGTTGTACAAATCATAACAAACTATGCCAGACTCACCTAAATTACTTCGGCTACTCTAAATCATCACCAACTAAATCTTACCAAAACAAACTAAACCCAATCACTTTTAAATTACAAAAAAATGCTAGTAACCATAGCAAACTATGCCAAACTTACCTAAATTACTTCGGCTACCATAAATCATAACCAACTAACCCTTACCACAACAAACTAAACCCAATCACATTTAAATTACAAAAAAATGCTACTAACCATAGCAAACTATGCCAAACTCACCTAAATTACTTCGGCTATCAAAAATCACCCCCAACTACACTTTACAGCAACAAACTAAGCCTAATCACTTTAAAATTACAAAAAAATGCTAAAAATCATTACAAACTATACCAGAATCACCTAAATTACTTCGGCTACCATAAATCACCCCAACTATGCCTTACCACAACAAACCAAACCATATCATCTTAAAATTACAAAAAAAGGTGTACAAATCATAACAAACTATGCCAGACTCACCTAAATTACTTCGGCTACCATCAATCATCACCAACTAACCCTTACCACAACAAACTAAACCCAATCACTTTTAAATTACAAAAAAATGCTACTAACCATAGCAGACTATGCCAAATTCACCTAAATTACTTCGACTATCAAAAATCACCCCCAACTACACTTTACAGCAACAAACTAAGCCCAATCACTTTAAAATTACAAAAAAATGCTAAAAATCATAACAAACTATACCAAAATTACCTAAATTACTTCGGCTACAGTAAATCACCCCCAACTATCCCGTACCACAACAACCCAAACCATATCATCTTAAAATTACAAAAAAAAGGTGTACAAATCATAACAAACTATACCAGACTCACCTAAATTACTTCGGCTACTCTAAATCATCACCAACTAACCCTTACCACAACAAACTAAACCCAATCACTTTTAAATTACAAAAAAATGCTAGTAACCATAGCAAACTATGCCAAACTCACCTAAATTACTTCGGCTACTTTAAATCATCACCAACTAACCCTTACCACAACAAACGACACCCAATCACATTTAAATTACAAAAAAATGCTACTAACCATAGCAAACTATGCCAAACTCACCTAAATTACTTCGGCTATCAAAAATCACCCCCAACTACACTTTACAGCAACAAACTAAGCCCAATCACTTTAAAATCCTTTACCACAACAAACCAAACCATATCATCTTAAAATTACAAAAAAAGGTGTACAATTCATAAAAAACTATGCCAGACTCACCTAAATTACTTCGGATACTCTAAATCATCACCAACTAACCCTTACCACAACAAACTAAACCCAGTCACTTTTAAATTACAAAAAAATGCTAGTAACCATAGCAAACTTTGCCAAACTCACCTAAATTACTTCGGCTACCATAAATCATCACCAACTTACCCTCACCACAACAAACTAAACCCAATCAATTTTAAATTACAAAAAAATGCTACTAACCATAGCAAACTATGCCAAACTCACCTAAATTACTTCGGCTATCAAAAATCACCCCCAACTACACTTAACAGCAACAAACTAAGCCCAATCACTTTAAAATTACAAAAAAATGCTTAAAATTATAACAAACTATACCAGAATCACCTAAATTACTTCGGCTACCGTAAATCACTCCCAACTATCCCTTACCACAACAAACCAAACCGTATCATCTTAAAATTACAAAAAAAGTTGTACAAATCATAACAAACTCTGCCAAACTCACCTAAATTACTTCGGCTACTATAAATCATAACCAACTAAACCTTACCACAACAAACTAAACCCAATCAATTTTAAATTACAAAAAAATGCTACTAACCATAGCAAACTATGCCAAACTCACCTAAATTACTTCGGCTATCAAAAATCACCCCCAAGTACACTTTACAGCAACAAACTATGCCCAATCACTTTAAAATTACAAAAAAATGCTAAAAATCATAACAAACTATACCAGAATCACCTAAATTACTTCAGCTACCATAAATCACCCCCAACTATGCCTTACCACAACAAACCAAACCATATCATCTTAAAATTACAAAAAAAGGTGTACAAATCATAACAAACTATGCCAGACTAACCTAAATTACTTCGGCTACCATAAATCATCACCAACTAACCCTTACCACAACAAACTAAACCCAATCACTTTTAAATTACAAAAAAATGCTACTAACCATAGCAAACTATGCCAAACTCACCTAAATTACTTCGGCTATCAAAAATCACCCCCAACTACACTTTACAGCAACAAACTAAGCCCAATCACTTTAAAATTACAAAAAAATGCTAAAAATCATAACAAACTATGCCTGAATTACCTAAATTACTTCGGCTACCGTAAATCACCCCCAACTATCCCTTACCACAACAAACCAAACCATATCATCTTAAAATTACAAAAAAAAGTGTACAAATCATAGCAAACTATGCCAGACTCACCTAAATTACTTCGGCTACTCTAAATCATCACCAACTAACCCTTACCACAACAAACTAAACCTAATCACTTCTAAATTACAAAAAAATGCTAGTAACCATAGCAAACTATGCCAAACTCACCTAAATTACTTCGGCTATCATAAATCATCACCAACTAACCCTTACCACAACAAACTAAACCCAATCACTTTTAAATTACAAAAAAATGCTACTAACCATAGCAAACTATGCCAAACTCACCTAAATTACTTCGGCTATCAAAAATCACCCCCAACTACACTTTACAGCAACAAACTAAGCCCAATCACTTTAAAATAAAAAAAAAATGCTAAAAATTATAACAAATTATACCAGAATCACCTAAATAACTTTGGCTACCGTATATCACCCCCAACTATCCCTTACCACAACAAACCAAACCATATCATCTTAAAATTACAAAAAAAGGTGTACAAATCATAACAAACTATGCCAGACTCACCTAAATTACTTCGGCTACTCTAAATCATCCCCAACTAACCCTTACCACAACAAACTAAACCCAATCACCTTTAAATTACAAAAAACTGCTAGTAACCATAGCAAACTATGCCAAACTCACCTAAATTACTTCGGCTACCATAAATCATAACCAACTAACCCTTACCACAACAAACTAAACCCAATCACTTTTAAATTACAAAAAAATGCTGCTAACCATAGCAAACTATGCCAAACTCACCTAAATTACTTCGGCTATCAAAAATCACCCCCAACTACACTTTACAGCAACAAACTAAGCCCAATCACTTTAAAATAAAAAAAAAATGCTAAAAATCATAACAAACTATACAAGAATCACCTAAATTACTTCGGCTACCGTAAATCACCCCCAACTATCCCTTACCACAACAAACCAAACCATATCATCTTAAAATTACAAAAAAAAGTGTACAAATCATAACAAACTATGCCAGACTCACCTAAATTACTTCGGCTACTCTAAATCACCCCCAACTATTCCTTACCACAACAAACCAAACCATATCATCTTAAAATTACAAAAAAAGGTGTACAAATCATAACAAACTATGCCAGACTCACCTAAATTACTTCGGATACTCTAAATCATCACCAACTAACCCTTACCACAACAAACTAAACCCAATCACTTTTAAATTACAAAAAAATGCTAAAAATCATAACAAACTATACGAGAATCACCTAAATTACTTCGGCTACCGTAAATCACCCCCAACTATCCCTTACCAAAGCAAACCAAACCATATCATCTTAAAATTACAAAAAAAGGTGTACAAATCATAACAAACTATGCCAGACTCACCTAAATTTCTTCGGCTACATTAAATCATCACCAACTAACCCTTACCACAACAAACTAAACCTAATCACTTCTAAATTACAAAAAAATGCTAGTAACCATAGCAAACTATGCCAAACTCACCTAAATTACTTCGGCTACCATAAATCATCACCAACTAACCCTTACCACTACAAACTAAGCCCAATCACTTTTAAATTACAAAAAAAATGCTACTTACCATAGCAAACTAAGCCAAACTCACCTAAATTACTTCGGCTATCAAAAATCACCCCCAACTACACTTTACAGCAACAAACTAAGCCCAATCACTTTAAAATTACAAAAAAATGCTAAAAATCATAACAAACTATACCAGAAACACCTAAATTACTTCGGCTACCGTAAATCACCCCCATCGATCCCTTACCACAACAAACCAAACCATATCATCTTAAAATTACAAAAAAAGGTATACAAATCATAACAAACTATGCCAGACTCACCTAAAATACTTCGGCTACTCTAAATCATCACCAACTAACCCTTACCACAACAAACTAAACCCAATCACTTTTAAATTACAAAAAAATGCTACTAACCAAAACAAACTATGCCAAACTCACCTAACTTACTTCGGCTACCATAAATCATATCCAACTAACCCTTACCACAACAAACTAAACCCAATCACTTTTAAATTACAAAAAAATGCTACTAACCATAGCAAACTATGCCAAACTCACCTAAATTACTTCGGCTATCAAAAATCACCCCCAACTACACTTTGCAGCAACAAACAAAGCCCAATCACTTGAAAATTACAAAAAAATGCTAAAAATTATAACAAACTATACCAGAATAACCTAAATTACTTCGGCTACCGTAAATCACCCCCAACTATCCCTTACCACAACAAACCAAACAATATCATCTTAAAATTACAAAAAACGGTGTACAAATCATAACAAACTATGCCAGACTCACATAAATTACTTCGGCTACTCTAAATCATCACCAACTAACCCTTACCACAACAAACTAAACCCAATCACTTTTAAATTACAAAAAAATGCTACTAACCATAGCAAACTATGCCAAACTTACCAAAATTACTTCGGCTACCATAAATCATCACCAACTAACCCTTACCACAACAAACTAAACCCAATCAATTTTAAATTACAAAAAAATGCTACTAACCATAGCAAATTATGCCAAACTCACCTAAATTACTTCGGCTATCAAAAATCACCCCCAACTACACCTTACAGCAACAAACTATGCCCAATCACTTTAAAATTACAAAAAAATGCTAAAAATCATAACAAACTATACCAGAATCATCTAAATTACTTCGGCTACCGTAAATCACCCCCAAATATCCCTTACCACAACAAACCAAACCATATCATCTTAAAATTACAAAAAAAGGTGTACAAATCATAACAAACTATGCCAGACTCACCTAAATTACTTCGGCTACTCTAAATCATCACCAACTAACCCTTACCACAACAAACTAAACCCAATCACTTTTAAATTACAAAAAAATACTAGTAACCATAGCAAACTATGCCAAACTCACCTAAATTACTTCGGCTACCGTAAATCATCACCAACTAACCCTTACCACAACAAACTAAACCCAATCACTTTTAAATTACAAAAAAATGCTACTTACCAAAGCAAACTATGCCAAACTCACCTAAATTACTTCGGCTATCAAAAATCAAACCCAACTACACTTTACAGCAACAAACTAAGCCCAATCACTTTAAAATTACAAAAAAATGCTAAAAATCATAACAAACTATACCCGAATCACCTAAATTACTTCGGCTACCGTAAATCACCCCCAACTATCCCTTACCACAACAAACCAAACCATATCACCTTAAAATTACAAAAAAAGGTGTACAAATCATAACAAACTATGCCAGACTCACCTAAATTACTTCGGCTACCCTAAATCATCACCAACTAACCCTTACCACAACAAACTAAACCCAATCACTTTTAAATTACAAAAAAATGCTAGTAATCATAGCAAACTATGCCAAACTCACCTAAATTACTTCGGCTACCAAAAATCATCACCAACTAACCCTTACCACAACAAACTAAACCCAATCACTTTTAAATTACAAAAAAATGCTACTAACCATAGCAAACTATGCCAAACTCACTTAAATTACTTCGGCTACCATAAATCATCACCAACTAACCCTTACCACAACAAACTATACCCAATCAATTTAAAATTACAAAAAAATGCTAAAAATCATAAGAAACTATACCAGAATCACCTAAATCACTTCGGCTACCGTAAATCACCCCCAACTATCCCTTACCACAACAAACCAAACCATATCATCTTAAAATTACAAAAAAAGGTGTACCAATCATATCAAATTATGCCAGACTCACCTAAATTACTTCGGCTACTCTAAATCATCACCAACTAACCCTTACCACAACAAACTAAACCCAATCACATTTAAATTACAAAAAAATGCTACTAACCAAAGCAAACTATGCCAAACTCACCTAAATTACTTCGGCTACCATAAATCACCCCCAACTACACCTTACAGCAACAAACTAAGCCCAATCACTTTAAAATTACAAAAAAATGCTAAAAATCATAACAAACTATACCAGAATCACCTAAATTACTTCGGCTACCGTAAATCACCCCCAAATATCCCTTACCACAACAAACCAAACCATATCATCTTAAAATTACAAAAAAAGGTGTACCAATCATATCAAATTATGCCAGACTCACCTAAATTACTTCGGCTACTCTAAATCATCACCAACTAACCCTTACCACAACAAACTAAACCCAATCAATTTTAAATTACAAAAAAATGCTACTAACCATAGCAAATTATGCCAAACTCACCTAAATTACTTCGGCTATCAAAAATCACCCCCAACTACACCTTACAGCAACAAACTAAGCCCAATCATTTTAAAATTACAAAAAAATGCTAAAAATCATAACAAACTATACCAGAATCACCTAAATTACTTCGGCTACCGTAAATCACCCCCAAATATCCCTTACCACAACAAACCAAACCATATCATCTTAAAATTACAAAAAAAGGTGTACAAATCATAACAAACTATGCCAGACTCACCTAAATTACTTCGGCTACTCTAAATCATCACCAACTAACCCTTACCACAACAAACTAAACCCAATCACTTTTAAATTACAAAAAAATACTAGTAACCATAGCAAACTATGCCAAACTCACCTAAATTACTTCGGCTACCGTAAATCAACACCAACTAACCCTTACCACAACAAACTAAACCCAATCACTTTTAAATTACAAAAAAATGCTACTTACCAAAGCAAACTATGCCAAACTCACCTAAATTACTTCGGCTATCAAAAATCAAACCCAACTACACTTTACAGCAACAAACTAAGCCCAATCACTTTAAAATTACAAAAAAATGCTAAAAATCATAACAAACTATACCCGAATCACCTAAATTACTTCGGCTACCGTAAATCACCCCCAACTATCCCTTACCACAACAAACCAAACCATATCACCTTAAAATTACAAAAAAAGGTATACAAATCATAACAAACTATGCCAGACTCACCTAAATTACTTCGCCTACTCTAAATCATCACCAACTAACCCTTACCACAACAAACTAAACCCAATCACTTCCTAATTACAACAAAATGCTTCTAACCATAGCAAACTATGCCAAAGTCACCTAAATTACTTCGGCTACCACAAATCATCACCAACTAACCCTTACCACAACAAACTAAACCCAATCACTTTTAAATTACAAAAAAATACTACTAACCATAGCAAACTATGCCAAACTCACCTAAATTACTTCGGCTATCAAAAATCACCCCCAACTACACTTTACAGCAACAAACTAAGCCCAATCACTTTAAAATTACAAAAAAATGCTAAAAATCATAACAAACAATACCAGAATCACCTAAATTACTTCGGCTACCGTAAATCACACCCAACTATCCCTTACCACAACAAACCAAACCATATCATCTTAAAATTACAAAAAAAGGTGTACAAATCATAACAAACTATGCCAGACTCACCTAAATTACTTCGGCTACTCTAAATCATCACCAACTAACCCTTACCACAACAAACTAAACCCAATCACTTTTAAATTACAAAAAAATGCTACTAACCATAGCAAACTATGCCAAACTCACCTAAATTACTTCGGCTACCATAAATCATCACCAACTAACCCTTACCACAACAAACTAAGCCCAATCACTTTAAAATTACAAAAAAATGCTCAAAATCATAACAAACTATACCAGAATCACCTAAATTACTTCGGCTACCGTAAATTACCCCCAACTATCCCTTACCACAACAAACCAAACCATATCATCTTAAAATTAGAAAAAAAGGTGTACAAATCATAACAAACTATGCCAGACTCACCTAAATTACTTCGGCTACTCTAAATCATCACCAACTAACCCTTACCACAACAAACCAAACAATATTATCTTAAAATTACAAAAAAAGGTGTACAAATCATAACAAACTATGCCAGACTCACCTAAATTACTTCGGCTACTCTAAATCATCACCAACTAACCCTTACCACAACAAACTAAACCCAATCACTTTTAAATTACAACAAAATGCTTCTAACCATAGCAAACTATGCCAAACTCACCTAAATTACTTCGGCTACCACAAATCATCACCAACTAACCCTTACCACAACAAACTAAACCCAATCACTTTTAAATTACAAAAAAATACTACTAACTATAGCAAACTATGCCAAACTCACCTAAATTACTTCGGCTATCAAAAATCACCCCCAACTACACTTTACAGCAACAAACTAAGTCCAATCACTTTAAAATTACAAAAAAATGCTAAAAATCATAACAAACTATACCAGAATCACCTAAATTACTTCGGCAACCGTCAATCACCCCAACTATCCCTTACCACAACAAACCAAACCATATCATCTTAACATTACAAAAAAAGGTGTACAAATCATAACAAACTATGCCAGACTCACCTACATTACTTCGGCTACTCTAAATCATCACCAACTAACCCTTACCACAACAAACTAAACCCAATCACTTTTAAATTACAAAAAAATGCTACTAACCATAGCAAACTATGCCAAACTCACCTATATTACTTCGGCTATCAAAAATCACCCTCAACTACACTTTACAGCAACAAACTAAGCCCAATCACTTTTAAATTACAAAAAAATGCTACTAACCATAGCAAACTATGCCAAACTCACCTAAATTACTTCGGCTACCATAAATCATCACCAACTAACCCTTACCACAACAAACTAAACCCAATCACTTTTAAATTACAAAAAAATGCTACTAACCATAGCAAACTATGCCAAACTTACCTAAATTACTTCGGCTATCAAAAATCACCCCCAACTACACTTTACATCAACAAACTAAGCCCAATCATTTTAAAATTACAAAAAAATGCTAAAAATCATAACAAACTATACCAGTATCACCTAAATTACTTCGGCTACCGTAAATCACCCCCAACTATCCCTTACCATAACAAACCAAACCATATCATTCTAAAATTACAAAAAAAGGTGTACAAATCATAACAAACTATGCCAGACTCACCTAAATTACTTCGGCTACTCTAAATCATCACCAACTAACCCTTACCACAACAAACTAAACCCAATCACTTTTAAATTACAAAAAAATGCTACTAACCATAGCAAACTATGCCAAACTCACCTAAATTACTTCGGCTACCATAAATCATCACTAACTAACCCTTACCACAACAAACTAAACCCAATCACTTTTAAATTACAAAAAAATGCTACTAACCATAGCAAATTATGCCAAACTCACCTAAAATACTTCGGCTATTAAAAATCACTCCCAACTACACTTTACAACAACTAACTAAGCCCAATCACTTTAAAATTACAAAAAAATGCTAAAAATCATAACAAATTATACCAGAATCACCTAAATTACTTCGGCTACCGTAAATCACCCCCAACTATCCCTTACCACAACAAACCAAACCATATCATCTTAAAATTACAAAAAAAGATGTACAAATCATAACAAACTATGCCAGACTCAACTAAATTACTTCGGCCACTCTAAATCATCACCAACTAACCCTTACCACAACAAACTAAACCCAATCATTTTTAAATTACAAAAAAATGCTACTAACCAAAGCAAACTATGCCAAACTCACCTAAATTACTTCGGCTACCATAAATCATCACCAACTAACCCTTACCACAACAAACTAAACCCAATCACTTTTAAATTACAAAAAAATGCTACTAACCATAGCAAACTATGCCAAACTCACCTAAATTACTTCGGCTACCATAAATCATCACCAACTAACCCTTACCACAACAAACTAAGCCCAATCACTTTAAAATTACAAAAAAATGCTAAAAATCATAACAAACTATACCAGAATCACCTAAATTACTTCGGCTACCGTAAATCACCCCCAACTATCCCTTACCACAACAAACCAAACCATATCATCTTAAAATTAGAAAAAAAGGTGTACAAATTATAACAAACTATGCCAGACTCACCTAAATTACTTCGGCTACTCTAAATCATCACCAACTAACCCTTACCACAACAAACCAAACAATATTATCTTAAAATTACAAAAAAAGGTGTACAAATCATAACAAACTATGCCAGACTCACCTAAATTACTTCGGCTACTCTAAATCATCACCAACTAACCCTTACCACAACAAACTAAACCCAATCACTTTTAAATTACTACAAAATGCTTCTAACCATAGCAAACTATGCCAAACTCACCTAAATTACTTCGGCTACCACAAATCATCACCAACTAACCCTTACCACAACAAACTAAACCCAATCACTTTTAAATTACAAAAAAATACTACTAACCATAGCAAACTATGCAAAACTCACCTAAATTACTTCGGCTATCAAAAATCACCCCCAACTACACTTTACAGCAACAAACTAAGCCCAATCACTTTAAAATTACAAAAAAATGCTAAAAATCATAACAAACTATACCAGAATCACCTAAATTACTTCGGCTACCGTAAATCACCCCCAACTATCCCTTACCACAACAAACCAAACCATATCATCTTAAAATTACAAAAAAAGTTGTACAAATCATAACAAACTAGGCCAGACTCACTTAAATTACTTCGGCTACTCTAAATCATCTATATATATAAAGCGAAGTGTCCTCACTGACACACTCATCTACACATCTACACATTCACTGATTCACCGACAACCTACAGCCCAAACCGGGAGGGCTGGAGACTTGAAATTTTAGACACGGGTCTATCAAAGGCCGAGAATGAACGCTAATAAGGAGATTTTGCAAAATTCGGTCCGGTTCCTTTGTATTTAAATAAAAACCGAATAAAAACCGGTTAAAATAAACAAAAAATGATCTCCTCGCGGAGACCGGGTTTTTTTTAGAAGCACGTGTCTAGCCAAAACAACTTCGACGTCGGGCGACCGGTTTACATTAGGCTGAACTCAGACGGACCACTCCCGAACCACACGACAGCGACAAAAGCAGTTTCAAGGTCGAGTTTCTGCTTTCCTGATCATACTTTTGACGTACCTAGCGAGGCGCAGATATTTCAATTATAATTTTGATTTCAATTATAATGTCGATCCGTGACTCATTTAAAAATTACCAAACCACTCCAAATTTAATCCGTCTACATTAAAAATCCTCAAATATCTCTTACCATTGCCAACTTTACCAAATCAACCCCAAAAAATTCCCGAACTACGCCAAACTGACAAATTAGATCCGTTATCTTAAATCATCCCTTACCACCCCTTAGCAACCCCAAGTAACTACAATCACTTTAAAATAAAACAAAATGACACAAACCATAGCAGACTATTCTCACACTCACACACATTATTTCGGCTACCAAAATTTACCTCCAACTACCCCTTACCGCCCCAAACTAAGGCCAATCACTTTAAAATTAGAAAAAATGCTACAAACAATAGCAAAACTATGCCAAACTCACCCAAATTATTTCGGCTATCATAAATCACCCCTAACTACCCCTTACCACCCCAAACTAAGCCCAATCACTTTAAAATTACAAAAAATGCAACAAACCATAGCAAACTATGCCAAACTCACCCAAATTACTTCGGCTATTATAAATCACCCCCAATTACCCCTTACCGCCCCAAACTAAGCCCACTCACTTTAAAATTACAAAAAATGATACAAACCATAGCAAACTATGCCAAAATCACCCAAATTACTTCGGCTACCATAAATCACCCCCAACTACCCCTTACCACCACAAACTAAGCCCAATCACTTTAAAATTACAAAAAATGCTACAAACCATAGCAAACTATGCCAAACTCACCCAAATTACTTCGGCTATCATAAATCACCCCCAACTACCCCTTACCACCCCAAACTAAGCCCAATCACTTTAAAATTACAAAAAATGCCACAAACCATAGCAAACTATGCCAAACTCACCCAAATTACTTCGGCTATTATAAATCACCCCCAACTACCCCTTACCGCCCCAAACTAAGCCCACTCACTTTAAAATTACAAAAAATGATACAAACCATAGCAAACTATGCCAAAATCACCCAAATTACTTCGGCTATTATAAATCACCTCCAACTACCCCTTACCGCCCCAAACTAAACCCAATCACTTTAAAATAACAAAAAATGATACAAACCATAGCAAACTATGCCTAACTCACCTAAATTACTTCGGCTAACATAAATCACCCCCAACTACCCCTTACTACCCAAAAATAAGCCCAATCACTTTAAAATTATAAAAAATGCTACAAACCATAGCAAACTATGCCTAACTCAACTAAATTACTTCGGCTAACATAAATCACCCCCAACAACCCCTTACTACCCCAAAATAAGCCCAATCACTTTAAAATTACAAAAAATGCTACAAACCATAGCAAACTATGCCTAACTCACCTAAATTACTTCGGCTAACATAAATCACCCCCAACTACCCCTTACAATACCAAAATAAGCCCAATCACTTTAAAATTACAAAAAAATGCTACAAACCATAGCAAACTATGCCTAACTTACCTAATTTCCTTCGGCTACCATAAATCACCCCCAACTACCCCTTACCTCCCCAAAATAAGCCCAATCACTTTAAAATTACAAAAAATGCTACAAACCATAGCAAACTATGCCGAACCCACTTAAATTACTGCGGCTACCATAAATCACCCCCAACTACCCCTTACCAACCACAAACTAAACCCAATCACTTTAAAATTACAAAAAATGCTACAAACCATAGCAAACTATGCCAAACTCACTTAAATTACTTCGGCTATTATAAATCACCCCCAACTACCCCTTACCACCCCAAACTCAGCCCAATCACTTTAAAATTACAAAAAATGTTACAAGCCATATCAAACTATGCCAAACTCATCTAAATTACTTTGGCTTCCATAAATCACCCCCAACTACCCCTTACCACCCCAAAATAGGCTCAATCACTTTAAAATTACAAAAAAATTCTACAAACCGTAGCAAACTATGCCTAACTCACCTAAATTACTTCGGCTAACATAAATCACCCCCAACTACCCCTTACAATACCAAAATAAGCCCAATCACTTTAAAATTACAAAAAAATGCTACAAACCATAGCAAACTATGCCTAACTCACCTAATTTCCTTCGGCTACCATAAATCACCCCCAACTACCCCTTACCACCCCAAAATAAGCCCAATCACTTTAAAATTACAAAAAATGCTACAAACCATAGCAAACTATGCCGAACCCACGTAAATTACTGCGGCTACCATAAATCACCCCCAACTACCCCTTACCAACCACAAACTAAACCCAATCACTTTAAAATTACAAAAAATGCTACAAACCATAGCAAACTATGCCAAACTCACTTAAATTACTTCGGCTATCATAAATCACCCCCAACTACCCCTTACCACCCCAAACTCAGCCCAATCACTTTAAAATTACAAAAAATGTTACAAGCCATATCAAACTATGCCAAACTCATCTAAATTTCTTTGGCTTCCATAAATCACCCCCAACTACCCCTTACCACCCCAAAATAGGCTCAATCACTTTAAAATTACAAAAAAATTCTACAAACCGTAGCAAACTATCTCAAACTCACCTGAATTACTTCGGCTACCATAAATCACCCCCAACTACCCCTTACCAACCACAAACTAAACCCAATCACTTTAAAATTACAAAAAATGCTACAAACCATAGCAAACTATGCCTAACTCACCTAAATTACTTCGGCTACCATAAATCACCCCCAAATACCCCTTACCACCCCCAAACTAAGCCCACTCACTTTAAAATTACAAAAAATGATACAAACCATAGCAAACTATGCCAAAATCACCCAAATTACTTCGGCTATTATAAATCACCCCCAACTACCCCTTACCGCCCCAAACTAAATCCAATCACTTTAAAATAACAAAAAATGATACAAACCATAGCAAACTATGCCTAACTCACCTAAATTACTTCGGCTAACATAAATCACCCCCAACTACCCCTTACTACCCCAAAATAAGCCCAATCACTTTAAAATTATAAAAAATGCTACAAACCATAGCAAACTATGCCTAACTCAACTAAATTACTTCGGCTATCATAAATCACCCCCAACAACCCCTTACTACCCCAAAATAAGCCCAATCACTTTAAAATTACAAAAAATGCTACAAACCATAGCAAACTATGCCTAACTCACCTAAATTACTTCGGCTAACATAAATCACCCCCAACTACCCCTTACAATACCAAAATAAGCCCAATCACTTTAAAATTACAAAAAAATGCTACAAACCATAGCAAACTATGCCTAACTTACCTAATTTCCTTCGGCTACCATAAATCACCCCCAACTACCCCTTACCTCCCCAAAATAAGCCCAATCACATTAAAATTACAAAAAATGCTACAAACCATAGCAAACTATGCCGAACCCACTTAAATTACTGCGGCTACCATAAATCACCCCCAACTACCCCTTACCAACCACAAACTAAACCCAATCACTTTAAAATTACAAAAAATGCTACAAACCATAGCAAACTATGCCAAACTCACTTAAATTACTTCGGCTATTATAAATCACCCCCAACTACCCCTTACCACCCCAAACTCAGCCCAATCACTTTAAAATTACAAAAAATGTTACAAGCCATATCAAACTATGCCAAACTCATCTAAATTACTTTGGCTTCCATAAATCACCCCCAACTACCCCTTACCACCCCAAAATAGGCTCAATCACTTTAAAATTACAAAAAAATTCTACAAACCGTAGCAAACTATGCCTAACTCACCTAAATTACTTCGGCTAACATAAATCACCCCCAACTACCCCTTACAATACCAAAATAAGCCCAATCACTTTAAAATTACAAAAAAATGCTACAAACCATAGCAAACTATGCCTAACTCACCTAATTTCCTTCGGCTACCATAAATCACCCCCAACTACCCCTTACCACCCCAAAATAAGCCCAATCACTTTAAAATTACAAAAAATGCTACAAACCATAGCAAACTATGCCGAACCCACGTAAATTACTGCGGCTACCATAAATCACCCCCAACTACCCCTTACCAACCACAAACTAAACCCAATCACTTTAAAATTACAAAAAATGCTACAAACCATAGCAAACTATGCCAAACTCACTTAAATTACTTCGGCTATCATAAATCACCCCCAACTACCCCTTACCACCCCAAACTCAGCCCAATCACTTTAAAATTACAAAAAATGTTACAAGCCATATCAAACTATGCCAAACTCATCTAAATTTCTTTGGCTTCCATAAATCACCCCCAACTACCCCTTACCACCCCAAAATAGGCTCAATCACTTTAAAATTACAAAAAAATTCTACAAACCGTAGCAAACTATCTCAAACTCACCTGAATTACTTCGGCTACCATAAATCACCCCCAACTACCCCTTACCAACCACAAACTAAACCCAATCACTTTAAAATTACAAAAAATGCTACAAACCATAGCAAACTATGCCTAACTCACCTAAATTACTTCGGCTACCATAAATCACCCCCAAATACCCCTTACCACCCCCAAAATAAGCCCAATCACTTTAAAATTGCAAAAAATGCTACAAACCATAGCAAACTATGCCTAACTCACCTAAATTATTTCGGCTACCATAAATCACCCCCAACTACCCCTTACCACCCCAAAATAAGCTCAATCACTTTAAAATTACAAAAAATGCTACAAACCATAGCAAACTATGCCTAACTCACCTAAATTACTTCGGCTACCATAAATCACCCCCAAATACCCCTTACCACCCCCAAAATAAGCCCAATCACTTTAAAATTACAAAAAATGCTACAAACCATAGCAAACTATGCCTAACTCACCTAATTTCCTTCGGCTACCATAAATCACCCCCAACTACCCCTTAACGCCCCAAAATTAGCCTAATCACTTTAAAATTACAAAAATGCTACAAAACATAGCAAGCTATGCCAAACTCACTTAAATTACTTCGGCTACCATAAATTAATAATCGTTTTCAATCAAAATCTTCTATTTGGTTGTGTTATTTATAAATGCCTTATCGTATTAAATCATAAAATATTAATAAATATCTGCACATAAAATATATTGTTCCGACTAATAGTCGTTATTCTGAATATTAAATAGGCTGATACCTATTTCGATTCTCTTCCACCTTCCAATAAATATTTGTTCCAGTTGAGATGCAAACATAAACGTATTTCTGAATTGCAACACGCTGACGGGGCAAGCCCTACCTTTTCAACATGCGTGCATTTGTATAAACAGCTCTATGGTTTTTAACTTTAAAGAGGTATAAAGGCGGTGTAAGCGCTAGAGTTTCGTAAAAATATCTGAAAAATTCGAAATTCTGCAATTGAATCAGAACTATCTTTGTGTTCGATAGTAAATTTATATTTGGAGTGGCACTGCCAACCCTGCCACCCCTGACGAGGCACCTGCTGACTACTCTCCTTCCAGGGAAACTTTATAAATCAACGTCAAAATAATTTAGGGCGCCTGAATGTGAAAATATCACTGTGTAATAAGTTCAGACTGACATGGAACACTTGAAATTTCGATATTTGTTTGTAATTCGTCACAGGTCCATGAAGGAATGCATGTTAATGTAAACAAGTGTTAGTTTGTCGGAGAGACCGAATAAGATTTTTAACATTCCTGTAAAAATATTTATTTACTTTAGAATGTTAATTTCTTAAATTGATTTTGTGAAAATTATGACGGGCCATACGAGTACACCTGTGCGAGTATTATTTGGTACATACAAATTAATCTCTTTTGTTATCCAAATTGTTTTTATACGCACTAGGCACGTGCACTTCATATAATTGTGAAAATTGCTGCTTCAGCGTCTGGAACGCTGGTACTCAACGTCGCCAAAATCGAGGCGACGCATCGGTATTCAAAGTTCTATCGCTATTAAATAAATTATTTTAATGTAATATTCCCGATTTGTTCTTGCCGTTAACCAAAACTCTCCCCAATCGATTTTCGAAAAATTTCCAGCGTCGGACCGGACTTCACTTATTTTCGTACGCTAATTTTTACCGTTCAGTTAATGATGTGGTGTATTTGTTCTTCACCAAACCTGCTCCGGCCGAAATCCGAAATTTTCACTGACATCATACGCTTAAGTATTGTATGCGTAGACACGATTTATTTACACTATTTATTTTACGTACATTGCGTTCATTATTGTTCTGCATTATTTATAAGATGGAGCAGTTTGAAAATCTAATAGTAAGCGGAGAACAAATACCACCACGTATAATTCCCGTGCAAAATGATGGAAATAGTCTTTCTTACTATCTTTCCTATTGCATTTTTAATACCGGAAATAGAGCTCAAGAGCGTAGAATAACTTCGACTTTTGTTATACATAATTCCTAAATACTTCGTTTTTATGGTGTAAAATTTTGTATTTATATATTTCAACATTGTCTTTAACGTTGTCAGAGAACTAAATGGGAATAATTTGAAATAATTTAGCTTCTATGTCAACTCTCCTTCTCTTGGAACTTTTGAAAACAACGACAAAATTTTTAGGGCGCCTGGATTTGAAAATATAACTCTGTGTAATAAGTTTAGACTGACTAGAGTGAAAATAAAGGAGCTGGCACCCAGAAACGAAATTAGATGGAACACTTGAAGTTGAAATATTTGTTTGTAATTCGTCACAAGTCCATGAGGGAATGCGTGTTAATGTAAACAAATGTGAGTTTATTGGAGAGGCCGAATAAGATTTTTAAATTATTGAAGCAGCTGGAGCCTGCCACGTCAAGGGCAAGGTCAGAAACGTGAAAAGGCGATGCTCGATTTAGTTTGATTGAGTGTCTATGCAGAAATTCGCACATACCAAGCGTTGGATAAGCCTTTCTTATCGTTTCTTAGAATTCGAGAATTGCTGGTTCAGCGTGTGGAGCAGTACTCGATCGCGGTGTTTAATTTTAACACAACTACAATTGTGAAAATTGCTGCTCCAGCGTCGGAAACTGTTCGCAAAGTCGCCAAATTCGATGAGGCGACGCATCAGTGTTCGAAGGTCTACCGCTATCAAATAAAGTATTTTAATTTAACATTTGATCCTCGCGTTAACCAAATCTGCCCCTAATCAATTTTCGAAAAATTATCAGCATCGGACCGGACTCCACTAATATTTGTACGCTAATTTTTACGTTTAGTTAATGATAGTGGTGTATTTGTTTTTCACCAAATTTGCCCCGAAATTTTCACCGTTGTATGTACCAGATATCACTGACATTCATACCAGTGGCGGTGTAAGCGCTAAATTTTCGTGAAAATATCTGAAAAATTCATAATTCTGCAACTGAATTACAGAACTAATTTTGTGTTCGATAGTAAATTTATACTTGGAGTGGCACTGCCAACCCTGCCACCCCTGACGAGCCCCACTGCTGACTACTTTCCTTCCAGAAACATTTTTGAAATCAGCGGCAAAATAAATTTAGGGCACCTGGATGTGAAAATATCACTATATAATACGTTCAGACTGACAAGAGTGAAAAAAACCGCTTGCATCCAGAAACGAAATCAAATGGAACACTTGAAATTTAGATATTTGTTTGTAATTCGTCACAGGTCCATGAAGGAATGCATGTTAATGTAAACAAGTGTTAGTTTGTCGGAGAGGCCGAATAAGATTTTTACACCCACCACATTCCCGTCAAAATATTTATATACTTTAGTATGTTAATTCATTTTGTGCAAATTATGACGGGCCAGTCGAGTACACCTGCGCGAGTATTATTTGGTAATCCAAATTTTTTTAATACGCACTAGGCACGTGCACCTAATATAATTGTTAAAATTGCTGCTTCGGCGTCTGGAACGCTGGTACTCAACGTCGCCAAGGTCGAGGCGACGCATCAGTATTCGAAGTTCTATCGCTATTAAATAAATTTTTTTAATATAATATTCCCGATTTGTTCTTGACGTTAAGTAAATATCTCCCCAATCGATTTTCGAAAAATTACCATCGTCGTACCGGACTCCACTTATATACCGTACGCTAATTTTTACGTTCATTTAATGATAGTGGTGTATTTGATCTTCACCAAACCTGCTGTTCGATACTTCGTTTCTCTGTATACGGCCATGTTATGTTGCATGGTAACAACATATCAAGTGAGAAGAAAAAATCAGCATTGCAAAAATAAACATTGAGAAAAATAACGTCAAAAATTATTTCGATTGAAGAAACCTAACGGTAATAGAGCACGTCACATTGCTCCACCATAAATTTTGGTCCTTCGAGCCGGATTTTATCCGAACAATCATCAACATCGGAACAAAGCGGAAGCCGATCGCCAAGAAGACTTCCGACTTGCACGAAACGCGACAACCGGTCCACTCTCTTCGATCGTCAGGGGGTTACGGGGTAAGTGTGCATTCACTTATTCCCGCTCTCATTCATTTTCTCAATAAACAATAAACGTGTTTAAGAAGTCATTCTTATTACCGAAATAATTGCAATTTAAACGTTAAACATGCAGAATATCCAGGAGCTCTCTTTAAACGAATTAGAAATCAAACGACGCGTAGTAAAATCAAAACTTACTCGTTTCATAAATCATGTAAATGACATGGCTGATCTCTCAAATCTTACACAGGATGTCGTAGAGGTACTTTCAGTCCGCATTTCAAAAGATGAATCTTTGTATGACCAATTCGATGAAGTTCAAACGCGCATAGAACTGGTAGACCAAGTTACACCGTCAGAAATTCATTCACAGGACCGCGAATCCTTTGAAAATTCGTATTTTGACATTATGGGTCGCGTCAAAGGGGCTCTTAATAGATTTATATCACCAAACGATGAATCAGCTGACCGAATGTCTAATGGTAATCAAGACGACATTCGTTCTAAACATTCTGGCTCAGATTCAGGTCATACATCTGTCAGAGTAAAGCTCCCTACGATACCATTACCAACGTTCGACGGTACTACTGAAAAATGGTTATATTTCAAAGACGAATTCTTGGAACTTGTTCATAACAACGAAGCTCTATCAGACACTCAACGTTTACATTACTTGAGAGCAGCGTTAAAAGAAGCTGCTGCTGAAGTCATTCAATCAGTTGCCATTTCTGCCGAGAGCTATAATCACGCATGGGCTCTATTAAACGAACGTTATGAAAACAAGAAGTTGATGGCTAACAATTACGTTTCGAAAATCTTGGCCTTACCAAACATTGCAAAGGAATCACGTGACGAGTTACGAAATCTACTAGATGATTTAACAAAGAACTTAACGGCCCTAAATATATTAGGTCAAAAAACAGAGGAGTGGAATCTATTATTAATTCACATAATCGGAAATAAGTTAGACCATGTAACAAGGCGTGAATGGGAGGAAACAAATTTAAACGACAAGGAGTTTCCAACATTAGAACAATTCACAGCGTTTCTCAAAACAAGATGTCAACTTTTGGAGAGCATTCATCCACCGAAATCTAGAGAAACTGAAAGACAAAACCTTGGTAAGTCTAAGTTAACGACAAAAATGCATTTATCTACAACAAACAGTAGAAACTGTCCTAATTGCAAGGGCAGCCATTTCATTTACACCTGCAATGACTTCTTGAAGCTTGCAGTTACGGAACGAGAGCGTTTAGTAAAACGACTACGACTATGTCTCAACTGTTTGGGATTCAACCACATGGCAAACAAATGCAAAGGTGGTTCTTGTCGGCATTGTAAACAAAGGCACAATTCCTTATTGTGTCCAAGTCAAGAACCAATGAGCAAAAGCCAAGAAAACGGTCCGAATTCATCGGAAAGCCCAGTAGTCACCGGACACTCCGTCAGTGCTACTTCATCAACATCATCATACATTATATTATCGACAGCCATGGTCAAGATAAAGGATAAATTCGGAAACATACATGAATGCAGAGCGTTGCTAGACTCTTGTTCTCAATCGAATTACATCACGCAAACGTTTTGTGACAAGCTGCAGCTGTCTACAATAAACCAAGAAATTCGAATTGAAGGCATAAACAACACCACGTCCACAATCAACAAGGGCACAACCATCAAAATTCAATCTCGTCTAAATAACTTTCAAACATCGTTGTTTTGTCTTGTAACTCCACAAATAACGCACAATCTGCCAGCTTTTCCATTGAATAGAAGCGAAATTCCAATTCCTCCACAGATTCCATTAGCAGATCCAACGTTTGACAAGGTAGGCCCAATTGACATCTTGATAGGTGGAGGCATATTTTGGGACCTCACTTCAGTCGGACAAATTCGTTTAGGCCGTAACAAACCAAAACTTCAAAAAACGGTACTAGGTTGGATTGTGGGTGGTCCAACTCAAACGACAACTTTGTTCACAATGCACAACACGAATTGCCACCTCAATTTAAACAATTACCAATTACAAAACGAATTGGTCAAGTTTTGGGAAATAGAAGAGGGATTTCAGCATAAAGGAAAAGCTCGTTCCGTCGACGAGCAATTCTGTGAGGATCATTTTAAAGCAAACACTACTCGTAATGGGGATGGGCGATTCATTGTTCACTTGCCTCTGAAATCAGATCGCTCCATATTAGGAGATTCAAAAAGCATGGCTACCAAACGTTTTTTCGCGTTAGAAAAGAAATTAAACAAAAATTCAAACCTAAAGGCGCAATACAAAGAATTTATTGATGAATACATTAATCTTGGTCACATGTCCAAGATACAAGGGGACGATTCCTCAACATCCACGTTTTTTCTACCTCATCATGCAGTATTAAAGCAAGACAGCATCACTTCAAAGATTCGGGTCGTGTTTGATGCTTCCGCTAAATCCACATCCGACTTTTCGTTGAACGATATTCAGGCCATAGGTCCAACCATACAAGATGAATTATTTTCAATTTTGATTCGCTTTCGAAAACACACAATCGTGGTCACTGCTGATGTAGAAAAAATGTATCGACAGATATTGGTGGCGGAGAAAGATCGAGCATTGCAACGCATAGTGTGGCGTGATGATCCAAATGACATACTCGACACCTACGAATTAAACACGGTTACGTATGGAACTGCCTCCGCACCTTACCTCGCAACTCGTTGTTTACAAGAAACAGCACATCAACACATAAACAAATTACCAGTAGCAGCGTCAGTCATATTAAGTGATTTTTACGTTGACGATCTTATAACCGGAGCAGATACACCCGAACAAGTAATCAAAATTAGCAACGAAGTTTTAGAAATTCTTCAATCAGGAGGCTTTCAGCTTCGTAAATGGGTCTCGAACGATCAAACAGTAATAAGGTCCATATCTGCTGTTACTCCAGACATTCCTTACATGAGTATAGCTCATGACAAAAACACAAAAACATTGGGACTGATATGGGGACCAGCTCAAGACACCTTGACATTCTCAATAAAAGACACAAGCACTAACAAAAACAAAATTACCAAACGCATAATTCTTGCCAGCATAGCAAGAATTTTTGATCCATTGGGAATCATCGGTCCTGTAATCACTGTTGCCAAGATAATTCTACAAAAACTTTGGCAAATCAAGCTTACATGGGATGAATCGGTACCTATAGAAATGCACAACTTGTGGAAAACATTCGAATCAAAGTTGCACTTTCTGAACAGCATTCACATTCCTAGACATGTTTTGTTAATTAACGCAAATCTAATAGAAATACACGGATTTTCAGACGCCTCAGAAACCGCGTACGGTGCAGCCATCTACATGCGTTCATTAGACAATTTCGGGAATTGCAAGGTGTCATTGCTTTGTTCAAAGGGTCGAGTAGCTCCTCTAAAAACTACTAGCATACCCAAATTAGAACTATGCGGTGCATTGCTTTTATCGAGGCTAATGAGTCAGATCAAATCAGCGTTAAAGATTTTTGCATCCAAGGAGCGGTACTGGTGCGATTCAACAATCACATTATCGTGGATAAATGGTTTTCCCGGTCAGTGGAAAACATTCGTAGCTAACAGAGTAGCAGAAATTCAAGCTTTAACGAACAAGACTGATTGGTATTATATCAACACCAAGGACAATCCTGCTGATCTCATTTCCAGAGGTGTCAATCCTGACACATTGCAGCATGAGACAAAATGGTGGGAAGGACCTGAATGGTTAAAGAACAGTGAATCCACGTGGCCACATTCTCACGTGGAACCTCCAGAGCATTTACCGGAAATTCGAAAATCCTCACAGTCATCATTCATTTCTGTTCTATCAGATGACACGATTTTCAAACGATTCTCGTCATGGAACAAGCTTGTACGAGTAACTGCATATGTTTTAAGATTTTGCTTCAATTACACTCGTACAGCAGCTGATAGAATGTTAGAGCCACTATCAGTAATTGAATTAAATCAATCAAGGGAAAAACTAATACGATTAGCTCAACAACATGCTTTTGGTAGAGAACTTCATGATCTCAATCAGGGACGCACAGTTCACATCAAAAGTAAATTGATCTGTCTTAGTCCCATCATGGACGACAAAGGCCTAATCAGAGTTGGAGGCCGGTTAGGTCATGCAAAAATAGCATGGACTAAGAAACATCCTGTAATTGTTCCAAATAAACATCCAATAGCAGATTTGATCATGCGCGAGGAGCATATCAGGCTTCTACATGCTGGACCTCAGACGTGTTTAGCATCTCTACGCGAAAGATATTGGCCACTGGGCGGTAGAAACCTGGCAAGAAAAATAACAAAACAATGTGTCCAATGCTTTAAAGTAAATCCAATTCCAGCAAAACACACAATGGGTGAATTGCCTGCTTCAAGAATTACACCTTCACGTCCCTTTTCGGTAACTGGAATTGACTACGCAGGTCCTTTATTTATTCGCGATAAGAAAGGGCGCGGTTTTAAACGAATAAAAGCATTTGTCTGTCTTTTCATTTGTTTTTCAACGAAAGCCATACATTTAGAAGTCGTCAGCGATCTTACGACGGAAGCGTTCATCGCTGCATTACGCAGATTCGTGTCAAGACGAGGTAAATGCGCTCACATATATTGTGATAACGCAACCAATTTTGTAGGGGCAAAAAACGAACTTTCAGAGCTTTTAAAATGTCTTCGATCTGGTCAAACACAGATTAGTGACGCGCTCTCGAAAGAAAGAATTCAATGGCACTTCATACCACCGCGTTCCCCACATTTTGGTGGAATTTGGGAGGCAAACATAAAGTCAGCAAAACAACATTTAAAGAGAGTTGTTGCAAACGCATGTTTAACATTTGAAGAGCTTTGTACGGTATTGTGTCAAATCGAAGCTTGTTTAAATTCAAGACCGTTGCATCCAATGTCGAGCAATCCCAATGATCCTTCCCCCCTAACTCCCGCACACTTTCTCGTTGGCGAATCGTTGGCAGCAATACCAGATCCAGACGTTACGCAAATCCACGAATCAAAATTGTCAAAATTCCAACGGCTGCAGCAAATTTCTCAAAATTTTTGGAAAAGGTGGTCTCGTGACTATTTAACGGAACTGCAGACTCGCACGAAATGGCGTCAACAATACCATCATTTACTTCATGAGGACTCAATAGTGATAATCAAAGAAGACAACCTCCCTCCACTTAAATGGTCCTTGGGAAGAGTACTCCAAGTACACACTGGCGCTGATGGTATCATCCGAGTGGCTACCGTAAAAACAGCTCGAGGTGTGGTGAAACGTTCAGTTACGAAATTGTGCGTGCTTCCAAATTAAGAAAGTGCGCATTAAATATTATCATTGTTATTATCAAAATCATTGTTTCAACGAATCATGTTTGTTAGCATAAAATTAATTTAATGTTCATTGAATGCCAAGGCTTCAATAGGGGGCGGCATGTTCGATACTTCGTTTCTCTGTATACGGCCATGTTATGTTGCATGGTAACAACATATCAAGTGAGAAGAAAAAATCAGCATTGCAAAAATAAACATTGAGAAAAATAACGTCAAAAATTATTTCGATTGAAGAAACCTAACGGTAATAGAGCACGTCACATTGCTCCACCACCTGCTCCGGCCAAAATCCGAAATTTGCAGTTTTACCGGATTTCACTGACATCATATGTAATGTGTGCTTATACACGATTTACACTATTTATTTTATGTACATTGTGTTCATTATTGTTCTGCATTATTTATAACTAAGATGGAGGAATAGTAAGCGGGGTACAAATACCACCACGTATAATTCCTCTGAAAAGTGATGGAAATAGTCTTTTTTACTATCTTTCCTATTGCATTTTATTACCGAAAATAGAGCTCAAGAGGTTCGCACTATAATTGTTCATTTTAAAATTACCAAATTTTCTGTATATTTTACCTGAATACGTTAAAAACCCCTAAACATAATGTACCATTCCAAACTACTCTCAAAAATCATACAGTTGCCATTCCAAACTACCCCACATCAACCTTAAATGTAAAAAAATTACGAATTACAAGCAAACTACGCTAAACTCGCATAAATTACTTCGACTTCCGCTATATCACCCCAACCACTTCTTACCAAGCCAAACTAAACCCAATCGCATTAAAATTACCAAAAGTTTCGTTTAATCCGCCAAAGCTAAACCCCGCCAACCATCAATAACCATTCAAAACAATCCCCAAAAAAAACCTTATCATCCGAAACTACACCAAATACATCGTTTTTATGGTGTGAAATTATTTATTTATATATTTCAACATTCTTCGACGACATTCTTTAACGTTGTTAGAGAACTAAATGGGAATAATTTGGAATAGTTCAGCTTCTCTGTCAACTCTCCTTCTCTTGAAGAGTGAAAAAGAGTGAAAAAAAAGGAGCTTGCACCCAGAAACGAAATTATCGTAATTTTCCAAATCATATTGAAGTACCCGGTCCTGGCAATGCAGGTTAATTTCAGCAAATTTGTTTATTTTGTGATTGGAAAAGTAGAGCATTCCTGTTTAATTGTATTATAATGTCGATTAGTCTACATCACAAATACACCACTTTTGTCAACACTGCGTTTATTTAATCTACGTCCGGGCAACGCCGGGTACATTCAGCTAGTCACATTATAATTACCAAAAATTTCGTTTAATCCGCCAAAGCTAAACCCTGCCAACCATCAATAATCATTCCAAACAATCCTCAAAGAAACCCATATCGTCCGAAACAACCCCAAATCAACCTAATATTTTTGCATTTTTTTGAACCATAGCAAATCACGCCAAATTAACATAAATAACTTCGACTTTTTTTATACATAACTCCCAAATACTTCGTTTTTATGGTGTGAAATTTTGTATTTATATATTTCAACATTGTCTTTAACGTTGTCAGAGAACTAAATGGGAACAATTTGGAATAATTTAGCTTCTCTGTCAACTCTCCTTCTCTTGAAACTTTTGAAAACAACGACAAAATTATTTAGGGCGCCTGGATTTGAAAATATCACTCTGTGTAATAAGTTCAGACTGACTAGAGTGAAAAGAAAGGAGCTTGCACCCAGAAACGAAATTAAATGGAACACTTGAAGTTGCAATATTTGTTTGTAATTCGTCACAAGTCCATGAAGGAATGCGTGTTAATGTAAACAAATGTGAGTTTATTGGAGATGCCGAATAAGATTTTTATATTATTGAAGCAGCTTGAGCCTGCCACGTCAAGGGCAAGGTCACAAACGTGAAAAGGCGATGCTCGATTTGGTTTTATTCAATATCTATGCAGAAATTCGCACATCCAAGCATTGGAAAAGCCTTTCTTATCGTTTCTTAGAATTCGAGAATTGCTGGTTCAGCGTGTGGAGCAGTACTCGATCGCGGTGTTTAATTTTAACACAACTACAATTGTGAAAATTGCTGCTCCAGCGTCGGAAACTGTTCGCAAAGTCGCCAAATTCGATGAGGCGACGCATCAGTGTTCGAACGTCTACCGCTATCAAATAAAGTATTTTAATTTAACATTTGATCCTCGCGTTAACCAAATCTGCCCTGAATCAATTTTCGAAAAATTACCAGCGTCGAACCGGACTCCACTTATATTTGTACGCTAATTTTTACGTTCAGTTAATGGTAGTGGTGTATTTGATTTGTCAAATACAAATTGTAAAATTGTAAAATACAATTTGTCAAATTTGCCTTGGCTGAAATCCGAAATTTTCACCGTTGTATGTACCAGACATCACTGACATTCATACCCTTAATAATTATGTGCTTATACACGTTTTACACTATTTATTTTACGTACAATGTGTTCATTATTGCTTTACATCATTTATAACTAAGATGGAGAAGTTTGAAAATCTAGCGATGTATTATGAAAGGTGATGGAAATTGTCTTTTTTAATATCTATGGTATTGGTATTGATATTTTAATACTGGAACGGGAGCTCAAGAGGTTCGCACTTTAATTGTTCAACAAGTTTGTGTTAATGTAAACAAGTGTGAGTCCGTCGGAGAAGCCGAATAAGATTTTTACATCCACCATATTTCCGTCAAAATATTTATTTATTTTATATAGAATGTTAATTTTGCCGTTAACCAAATTTGCTCCCAATCACCATCGTCGTACCGGACCGTTCAGTTAATGATAATGGTGTTTTTATTTTTCACCAAATCTGCCTCGGCTGAAATCCAAAATTTACAGCGTTGGATCAGACTTTACTGACATTGATACGCGTTTTACACTATTTATTTTACGTAAATACATTGTGTTCATTATTGCTTTACATCATTTATAACTAAGATGGACAAGTTTCAAAATCTAGCGATGCACAAATACCACCAAATACCACATTTTACCACATACCAAAATTTTAATACTGGAAAGGAAGCTCAAAAGGTTCGCACTGTAATTGTCCAACCAGTTGCGGCCAGGTTTTAATAATTTTTGTGCAGTTTAGAAGAAGATAATTATTTGTTTATTCTGAAGATCAGTCAAAATCATCTACATACTGTTCTGTTTGTGAGTTGACTGCAGCAAAAGGAATGGTTCCATTGTGTTTTCAATTTTATCATAACATGATCAGCTAATTTGTAAACTTCGATTTCCCCGAAAATTATCTAAAGTTAATTTCGATTTCCTGGAATTAAATTACTTCGGCTACTCTAAATCATCACCAACTAACCCTTACCACAACAAACTAAACCCAATCACTTCTAAATTACAACAAAATGCTTCTAACCATAGCAAACTATGCCAAAGTCACCTAAATTACTTCGGCTACCACAAATCATCACCAACTAACCCTTACCACAACAAACTAAACCCAATCACTTTTAAATTACAAAAAAATACTACTAACCATAGCAAACTATGCCAAACTCACCTAAATTACTTCGGCTATCAAAAATCACCCCCAACTACACTTTACAGCAACAAACTAAGCCCAATCACTTTAAAATTACAAAAAAATGCTAAAAATCATAACAAACTATACCAGAATCACCTAAATTACTTCGGCTACCGTAAATCACACCCAACTATCCCTTACCACAACAAACCAAACCATATCATCTTAAAATTACAAAAAAAGGTGTACAAATCATAACAAACTATGCCAGACTCACCTAAATTACTTCGGCTACTCTAAATCATCAAAAACTAACCCTTACCACAACAAACTAAACCCAATCACTTTTAAATTACAAAAAAATGCTACTAACCATAGCAAACTATGCTAAACTCACCTAAATTACTTCGGCTACCATATAAATCATCACCAACTAACCCTTACCACAACAAACTAAGCCCAATCACTTTAAAATTACAAAAAAATGCTAAAAATCATAACAAACTATACCAGAATCACCTAAATTACTTCGGCTACCGTAAATCACCCCCAACTATCCCTTACCACAACAAACCAAACCATATCATCTTAAAATTAGAAAAAAAGGTGTACAAATCATAACAAACTATGCCAGACTCACCTAAATTACTTCGGCTACTCTAAATCATCACCAACTAACCCTTACCACAACAAACCAAACAATATTATCTTAAAATTACAAAAAAAGGAGTACAAATCATAACAAACTATGCCAGACTCACCTAAATTACTTCGGCTACTCTAAATCATCACCAACTAACCCTTACCACAACAAACTAAACCCAATCACTTTTAAATTACAACAAAATGCTTCTAACCATAGCAAACTATGCCAAACTCACCTAAATTACTTCGGCTACCACAAATCATCACCAACTAACCCTTACCACAACAAACTAAACCCAATCACTTTTAAATTACAAAAAAATACTACTAACCATAGCAAACTATGCCAAACTCACCTAAATTACTTCGGCTATCAAAAATCACCCCCAACTACACTTTACAGCAACAAACTAAGCCCAATCACTTTAAAATAAAAAAAAATGCTAAAAATCATAACAAACTATACCAGAATCACCTAAATTACTTCGGCTACCGTCAATCACCCCAACAATCCCTTACCACAACAAACCAAACCATATCATCTTAAAATTACAAAAAAAGGTGTACAAATCATAACAAACTATGCCAGACTCACCTACATTACTTCGGCTACTCTAAATCATCACCAACTAACCCTTACCACAACAAACTAAACCCAATCACTTTTAAATTACAAAAAAATGCTACTAACCATAGCAAACTATGCCAAACTCACCTAAATTACTTCGGCTACCATAAATCATCACCAACTAACCCTTACCACAACAAACTAAACCCAATCACTTTTAAATTACAAAAAAATGCTACTAACCATAGCAAACTATGCCAAACTCACCTAAATTACTTCGGCTATCAAAAATCACTCTCAACTACACTTGACAGCAACAAACTAAGCCCAATCACTTTTAAATTACAAAAAAATGCTACTAACCATAGCAAACTATGCCAAACTCACCTAAATTACTTCGGCTACCATAAATCATCACCAACTAACCCTTACCACAACAAACTAAACCCAATCACTTTTAAATTACAAAAAATACTACTAACCATAGCAAACTATGCCAAACTCACCTAAATTACTTCGGCTATCAAAAATCACCCCCAACTACACTTTACAGCAACAAACTAAGCCCAATCATTTTAAAATTACAAAAAAATGCTAAAAATCATAACAAACTATACCAGAATCACCTAAATAACTTCGGCTACCGTAAATCACCCCCAACTATCCCTTACCACAACAAACCAAACCATATCATCCTAAAATTACAAAAAAAGATGTACAAATCATAACAAACTATGCCAGACTCACCTAAATTACTTCGGCTACTCTAAATCATCACCAACTAACCCTTACCACAACAAACTAAACCCAATCACTTTTAAATTACAAAAAAATACTACTAACCATAGCAAACTATGCCAAACTCACCTAAATTACTTCGGCTATCAAAAATCACCCCCAACTACACTTTACAGCAACAAACTAAACCCAATCACTTTTAAATTACAAAAAAATACTACTAACCATAGCAAACTATGCCAAACTCACCTAAATTACTTCGGCTATCAAAAATCACCCTCAACTACACTTTACAGCAACAAACTAAGCCCAATCACTTTTAAATTACAAAAAAATGCTACTAACCATAGCAAACTATGCCAAACTCACCTAAATTACTTCGGCTACCATAAATCATCACCAACTAACCCTTACCACAACAAACTAAACCCTATCACTTTTAAATTACAAAAAATACTACTAACCACAGCAAACTATGCCAAACTCACCTAAATTACTTCGGCTATCAAAAATCACCCCCAACTACACTTTACAGCAACAAACTAAGCCCAATCATTTTAAAATTACAAAAAAATGCTAAAAATCATAACAAACTATACCAGAATCACCTAAATTACTTCGGCTACCGTAAATCACCCCCAACTATCCCTTACCACAACAAACCAAACCATATCATCCTAAAATTACAAAAAAAGGTGTACAAATCATAACAAACTATGCCAGACTCAACTGAATTACTTCGGCTACTCTAAATCATCACCAACTAACCCTTACCACAACAAACTAAACCCAATCACTTTTAAATTACAAAAAAATGCTACTTACCATAGCAAACTATGCCAAACTCACCTAAATTACTTCGGCTATGAAAAATCACCCCCAACTACACTTTACAGCAACAAACTAAGCCCAATCACTTTAAAATTACAAAAAATGCTAAAAATCATAACAAACTATTCCAGAATCACCTAAATTACTTCGGCTACCGTAAATCACCCCCAACTATCCCTTACCACAACAAACCAAACCATATCATCTTAAAATTACAAAAAAAGGTGTACAAATCATAACAAACTATGCCATACTCACCTAAATTACTTCGGCTACTCTAAATCATCACCATCTAACCCTTACCACAACAAACCAAACAATATCATCTTAAAATTACAAAAAAAGGTGTACAAATCATAACAAACTATGCCAGACTCACCTAAATTACTTCGGCTACTCTAAATCATCACCAACTAACCCTTACCACAACAAACTAAACCCAATCACTTTTAAATTACAACAAAATGCTTCTAGCCATAGCAAACTATGCCAAACTCACCTAAATTACTTCGGCTACCACAAATCATCACCAACTAACCCTTACCACAACAAACTAAACCCAATCACTTTTAAATTACAAAAAAATACTACTAACCATAGCAAACTATGCCAAACTCAACTAAATTACTTCGACTATCAAAAATCACCCCCAACTACACTTTACAGCAACAAACTAAGCCCAATCACTTTAAAATTACAAAAAAATGCTAAAAATCATAACAAACTATACCAGAATCACCTAAATTACTTCGGCTACCATAAATCACCCCCAACTATCCCTTACCACAACAAACCAAACCATATCATCTTAAAATTACAAAAAAAGGTGTACAAATCATAACAAACTATGCCAGACTCACCTACATTACTTCGGCTACTCTAAATCATCACCAACTAACCCTTACCACAACAAACTGAGCCCAATCACTTTTAAATTACAAAAAAATGCTACTAACCATAGCAAACTAAGCCAAACTCACCTAAATTACTTCGGCTACCATAAATCATCACCAACTAACCTTTACCACAACAAACTAAACCCAATCACTTTTAAATTACAAAAAAATGCTACTAACCATAACAAACTATGCCAAACTCACCTAAATTACTTCGGCTACCATAAATCATCACCAACTAACGCTTACCACAACAAACTAAACCCAATCACTTTTAAATTACAAAAAAATGCTACTAACCATAGCAAACTATGCCAAACTTACCTAAATTACTTCGGCTATCAAAAATCACCCCCAACTACACTTTACAGCAACAAACTAAGCCCAATCACTTTAAAATTACAAAAAAATGCTAAAAATCATAACCAGAATCACCTAAATTACTTCGGCTACCGTAAATCACCCCCAACTATCCCTTACCACAACAAACCAAACCATATCATCTTAAAATTACAAAAAAAGGTGTACAAATCATAACAAACTATGCCAGACTCACCTAAATTACTTCGGCTACTCTAAATCATCACCAACTAACCCTTACCACAACAAACTAAACCCAATCACTTTTAAATTACAAAAAAATGCTACTAACCATAGCAAACTATGCCAAACTCACCTAAATTACTTCGGCTAACATAAATCATCACCAACTAACCCTTACCACAACAAACTAAACCCAATCACTTTTAAATTACAAAAAAATGCTACTAACCATAGCAAATTATGCCAAACTCACCTAAATTACTTCGGCTATCAAAAATCACTCCCAACTGCACTTTACAACAACTAACTAAGCCCAATCACTTTAAAATTACAAAAAAATGTTAAAAATCGTAACAAATTATACCAGAATCACCTAAATTACTTCGGCTACCGTAAATCACCCCCTACTATCCCTTACCACAACAAACCAAACCATATCATCTTAAAATTACAAAAAAAGGTGTACAAATCATAACAAACTATGCCAGACTCAACTGAATTACTTCGGCTACTCTAAATCATCACCAACTAACCTTTACCACAACAAACTAAACCCAATCACTTTTAAATTACAAAAAAATGCTACTTAATATAGCAAACTATGCCAAACTCACCTAAATTACTTCGGCTATCAAAAATCACCCCCAACTACACTTTACAGCAACAAACTAAGCCCAATCACTTTAAAATTACAAAAAAATGCTAAAAATCATAACAAACTATACCAGAATCACCTAAATTACTTCGGCTACCGTAAATCACCCCCAACTATCCCTTACCACAACAAACCAAACCATATCATCTTAAAATTACAAAAAAAGTGTACAAATCATAACAAACTATGCCAGACTCACCTAAATTACTTCGGCTACTCTAAATCATCACCAACTAACCCTTACCACAACAAACTAAACCGAATCACTTTTAAATTACAAAAAAATGCTACTAACCATAGCAAACTATGCCAAACTCACCTAAATTACTTCGGCTAACATAAATCATCACCAACTAACCCTTACCACAACAAACTAAACCCAATCACTTTTAAATTACAAAAAAATGCTACTAACCATAGCAAATTATGCCAAACTCACCTAAATTACTTCGGATATCAAAAATCACCCCCAACTACACTTTACAACAACTAACTAAGCCCAATCACTTTAAAATTACAAAAAAATGCTAAAAATCGTAACAAATTATACCAGAATCACCTAAATTACTTCGGCTACCGTAAATCACCCCCAACTATCCCTTACCACAACAAACCAAACAATATCATCTTAAAATTACAAAAAAAGGTGTACAAATCATAACAAACTATGCCAGACTCACCTAAACTACTTCGGCTACTCTAAATCATCACCAACTAACCCTTACCACAACAAACCAAACAATATCATCTTAAAATTACAAAAAAAGGTGTACAAATCATAACAAACTATGCCAGACTCACCTAAATTACTTCGGCTACTCTAAATCATCACCAACTATCCCTTACCACAACAAACTAAACCCAATCACTTTTAAATTACAACAAAATGCTTCTAGCCATAGCAAACTATGCCAAACTCACCTAAATTACTTCGGCTACCACAAATCATCACCAACTAACCCTTACCGCAACAAACTAAACCCAATCACTTTTAAATTACAAAAAAATACTACTAACCATAGCAAACTATGCCAAACTCACCTAAATTACTTCGACTATCAAAAATCACTCCCAACTACACTTTACAACAACTAACTAAGCCCAATCACTTTAAAATTACAAAAAAATGTTAAAAATCGTAACAAATTATACCAGAATCACCTAAATTACTTCGGCTACCGTAAATCACCCCCTACTATCCCTTACCACAACAAACCAAACCATATCATCTTAAAATTACAAAAAAAGGTGTACAAATCATAACAAACTATACCAGAATCACCTAAATTACTTCGGCTACCGTAAATCACCCCCAACTATCCCTTACCACAACAAACCAAACCATATCATCTTAAAATTACAAAAAAAGGTGTACAAATCATAACAAACTATGCCAGACTCACCTAAATTACTTCGGCTACTCTAAATCATCCCCAACTAACCCTTACCACAACAAACTAAACCCAATCACCTTTAAATTACAAAAAAATGCTAGTAACCATAGCAAACTATGCCAAACTCACCTAAATTACTTCGGCTACCATAAATCATAACCAACTAACCCTTACCACAACAAACTAAACCCAATCACTTTTAAATTCTAAAAAAATGCTACTAACCATAGCAAATTATGCCAAACTCACCTAAATTACATCGGCTATCAAAAATCACCCCCAACTACGCTTTACAGCAACAAACTAAGCCCAATCACTTTAAAATTACAAAAAAAGGTGTACAAATCATAACAAACTATGCCAGACTCACCTAAATTACTTCGGCTACTCTAAATCATCACCAACTAACCCTTACCACAACAAACTAAACACAATCACTTTTAAATTACAAAAAAATGCTACTAACCATAGCAAACTATGCCAAACTCACCTAAATTACTTCGGCTAACATAAATCATCACCAACTAACCCTTACCACAACAAACTAAACCCAATCACTTTTAAATTACAAAAAAATGCTACTAACCATAGCAAATTATGCCAAACTCACCTAAATTACTTCGGCTATCAAAAATCACCCCCAACTACACTTTACAACAACTAACTAAGCCCAATCACTTTAAAATTACAAAAAAATGCTAAAAATCGTAACAAATTATACCAGAATCACCTAAATTACTTCGGCTACCGTAAATCACCCCCAACTATCCCTTACCACAACAAACCAAACCATATCATCTTAAAATTACAAAAAAAGGTGTACAAATCATAACAAACTATGCCAGACTCACCTAAATTACTTCGGCTACTCTAAATCATCACCAACTAACCCTTACCACAACAAACTAAACCCAATCACTTTTAAATTACAAAAAAATGCTACTAACCATAGCAAACTATGCCAAACTCACCTAAATTACTTCGGCTACCATAAATCATCACCAACTAACCCTTACCACAACAAACTAAACCCAATCACTTTTAAATTACAAAAAAATGCTACTAACCATAACAAGCTATGCCAAACTTACCTAAATTACTTTGGCTATCAAAAATCACCCCCAACTACACTTTACAGCAACAAACTAAGCCCAATCACTTTAAAATTACAAAAAAATGCTAAAAATCATAACAAACTAAACCAGAATCACCTAAATTACTTCGGCTACCGTAAATCACCCCCAACTATACCTTACCACAACAAACCAAACCATATCATCTTAAAATTACAAAAAAAGGTGTACAAATCATAACAAACTATGCCAGACTCACCTAAATTACTTCGGCTACTCTAAATCATCACCAACTAACCCTTACCACAACAAACTAAACCCAATCACTTTTAAATTACAAAAAAATGCTACTAACTAAAGCAAACTATGCCAAACTCACCTAAATTACTTCGGCTATCAAAAATCACCCCCAACTACACTTTACAGCAACAAACTAAGCCCAATCACTTTAAAATTAAAAAAAAATGCTAAAAATCATAACAAATTATACCAGAATCACCTAAATAACTTTGGCTACCGTATATCACCCCCAACTATCCCTTACCACAACAAACCAAACCATATCATCTTAAAATTACAAAAAAAGGTGTACAAATCATAACAAACTATGCCAGACTCACCTAAATTACTTCGGCTACTCTAAATCATCCCCAACTAACCCTTACCACAACAAACTAAACCCAATCACCTTTAAATTACAAAAAAATGCTAGTAACCATAGCAAACTATGCCAAACTCACCTAAATTACTTCGGCTACCATAAATCATAACCAACTAACCCTTACCACAACAAACTAAACCCAATCACTTTTAAATTCTAAAAAAATGCTACTAACCATAGCAAATTATGCCAAACTCACCTAAATTACATCGGCTATCAAAAATCACCCCCAACTACGCTTTACAGCAACAAACTAAGCCCAATCACTTTAAAATTACAAAAAAAGGTGTACAAATCATAACAAACTATGCCAGACTCACCTAAATTACTTCGGCTACTCTAAATCATCACCAACTAACCCTTACCACAACAAACTAAACACAATCACTTTTAAATTACAAAAAAATGCTACTAACCATAGCAAACTATGCCAAACTCACCTAAATTACTTCGGCTAACATAAATCATCACCAACTAACCCTTACCACAACAAACTAAACCCAATCACTTTTAAATTACAAAAAAATGCTACTAACCATAGCAAATTATGCCAAACTCACCTAAATTACTTCGGCTATCAAAAATCACCCCCAACTACACTTTACAACAACTAACTAAGCCCAATCACTTTAAAATTACAAAAAAATGCTAAAAATCGTAACAAATTATACCAGAATCACCTAAATTACTTCGGCTACCGTAAATCACCCCCAACTATCCCTTACCACAACAAACCAAACCATATCATCTTAAAATTACAAAAAAAGGTGTACAAATCATAACAAACTATGCCAGACTCACCTAAATTACTTCGGCTACTCTAAATCATCACCAACTAACCCTTACCACAACAAACTAAACCCAATCACTTTTAAATTACAAAAAAATGCTACTAACCATAGCAAACTATGCCAAACTCACCTAAATTACTTCGGCTACCATAAATCATCACCAACTAACCCTTACCACAACAAACTAAACCCAATCACTTTTAAATTACAAAAAAATGCTACTAACCATAACAAGCTATGCCAAACTTACCTAAATTACTTTGGCTATCAAAAATCACCCCCAACTACACTTTACAGCAACAAACTAAGCCCAATCACTTTAAAATTACAAAAAAATGCTAAAAATCATAACAAACTAAACCAGAATCACCTAAATTACTTCGGCTACCGTAAATCACCCCCAACTATACCTTACCACAACAAACCAAACCATATCATCTTAAAATTACAAAAAAAGGTGTACAAATCATAACAAACTATGCCAGACTCACCTAAATTACTTCGGCTACTCTAAATCATCACCAACTAACCCTTACCACAACAAACTAAACCCAATCACTTTTAAATTACAAAAAAATGCTACTAACTAAAGCAAACTATGCCAAACTCACCTAAATTACTTCGGCTATCAAAAATCACCCCCAACTACACTTTACAGCAACAAACTAAGCCCAATCACTTTAAAATTAAAAAAAAATGCTAAAAATCATAACAAATTATACCAGAATCACCTAAATAACTTTGGCTACCGTATATCACCCCCAACTATCCCTTACCACAACAAACCAAACCATATCATCTTAAAATTACAAAAAAAGGTGTACAAATCATAACAAACTATGCCAGACTCACCTAAATTACTTCGGCTACTCTAAATCATCCCCAACTAACCCTTACCACAACAAACTAAACCCAATCACCTTTAAATTACAAAAAAATGCTAGTAACCATAGCAAACTATGCCAAACTCACCTAAATTACTTCGGCTATCAAAAATCACCCCCAACTACACTTTACAGCAACAAACTAAGCCCAATCACTTTAAAATTAAAAAAAAATGCTAAAAATCATAACAAATTATACCAGAATCACCTAAATAACTTTGGCTACCGTATATCACCCCCAACTATCCCTTACCACAACAAACCAAACCATATCATCTTAAAATTACAAAAAAAGGTGTACAAATCATAACAAACTATGCCAGACTCACCTAAATTACTTCGGCTACTCTAAATCATCCCCAACTAACCCTTACCACAACAAACTAAACCCAATCACCTTTAAATTACAAAAAAATGCTAGTAACCATAGCAAACTATGCCAAACTCACCTAAATTACTTCGGCTACCATAAATCATAACCAACTAACCCTTACCACAACAAACTAAACCCAATCACTTTTAAATTCTAAAAAAATGCTACTAACCATAGCAAATTATGCCAAACTCACCTAAATTACATCGGCTATCAAAAATCACCCCCAACTACGCTTTACAGCAACAAACTAAGCCCAATCACTTTAAAATTACAAAAAAATGCTAAAAATCATAACAAACTATACAAGAATCACCTAAATTACTTCGGCTACCGTAAATCACCCCCAACTATCCCTTACCACAACAAACCAAACCATATCATCTTAAAATTACAAAAAAAGGTGTACAAATCATAACAAACTATGCCAGACTCACCTAAATTACTTCGGCTACTCTAAATCACCCCCAACTATTCCTTACCACAACAAACCAAACCATATCATCTTAAAATTACAAAAAAAGGTGTACAAATCATAACAAACTATGCCAGACTCACCTAAATTACTTCGGCTACTCTAAATCATCACCGACTAACCCTTACCACAACAAACTAAACCTAATCACTTTTAAATTACAAAAAAATGCTAAAAATCATAACAAACTATACCAGAATCACCTAAATTACTTCGGCTACCGTAAATCACCCCCAACTATCCCTTACCAAAGCAAACCAAACCATATCATCTTAAAATTACAAAAAAAGGTGTACAAATCATAACAAACTATGCCAGATTCACCTAAAATACTTCGGCTACTCTAAATCATCACCAACTAACCCTTACCACAACAAACTAAACCCAATCACTTTTAAATTACAAAAAAATGCTACTAACCATAGCAAATTATGCCAAACTCACCTAAATTACTTCGGCTATCAAAAATCACCCCCAACTACACCTTACAGCAACAAACAAAGCCCAATCACTTTAAAATTACAAAAAAATGCTAAAAATCATAACAAACTATACCAGAATCACCTAAATTACTTCGGCTACCGTAAATCACCCCCAAATATCCCTTACCACAACAAACCAAACCATATCATCTTAAAATTACAAAAAAAGGTGTACAAATCATAACAAACTATGCCAGACTCACCTAAATTACTTCGGCTACTCTAAATCATCACCAACTAACCCTTACCACAACAAACTAAACCCAATCACTTTTAAATTACAAAAAAATACTAGTAACCATAGCAAACTATGCCAAACTCACCTAAATTACTTCGGCTACCGTAAATCATCACCAACTAACCCTTACCACAACAAACTAAACCCAATCACTTTTAAATTACAAAAAAATGCTACTTACCAAAGCAAACTATGCCAAACTCACCTAAATTACTTCGGCTATCAAAAATCAAACCCAACTACACTTTACAGCAACAAACTAAGCCCAATCACTTTAAAATTACAAAAAAATGCTAAAAATCATAACAAACTATACCAGAAACACCTAAATTACTTCGGCTACCGTAAATCACCCCCATCGATCCCTTACCACAACAAACCAAACCATATCATCTTAAAATTACAAAAAAAGGTATACAAATCATAACAAACTATGCCAGACTCACCTAAAATACTTCGGCTACTCTAAATCATCACCAACTAACCCTTACCACAACAAACTAAACCCAATCACTTTTAAATTACAAAAAAATGCTACTAACCAAAACAAACTATGCCAAACTCACCTAACTTACTTCGGCTACCATAAATCATATCCAACTAACCCTTACCACAACAAACTAAACCCAATCACTTTTAAATTAAAAAAAATGCTACTAACCATAGCAAACTATGCCAAACTCACCTAAATTACTTCGGCTATCAAAAATCACCCCCAACTACACTTTGCAGCAACAAACAAAGCCCAATCACTTGAAAATTACAAAAAAATGCTAAAAATTATAACAAACTATACCAGAATAACCTAAATTACTTCGGCTACCGTAAATCACCCCCAACTATCCCTTACTACAACAAACCAAACAATATCATCTTAAAATTACAAAAAACGGTGTACAAATCATAACAAAATATGCCAGACTCACATAAATTACTTCGGCTACTCAAAATCATCACCAACTAACCCTTACCACAACAAACTAAACCCAATCACTTTTAAATTACAAAAAAATGCTACTAACCATAGCAAACTATGCCAAACTCACCAAAATTACTTCGGCTACCATAAATCATCACCAACTAACCCTTACCACAACAAACTAAACCCAATCAATTTTAAATTACAAAAAAATGCTACTAACCATAGCAAATTATGCCAAACTCACCTAAATTACTTCGGCTATCAAAAATCACCCCCAACTACACCTTACAGCAACAAACTAAGCCCAATCACTTTAAAATTACAAAAAAATGCTAAAAATCATAACAAACTATACCAGAATCACCTAAATTACTTCGGCTACCGTAAATCACCCCCAAATATCCCTTACCACAACAAACCAAACCATATCATCTTAAAATTACAAAAAAAGTTGTACAAATCATAACAAACTATGCCAGACTCACCTAAATTACTTCGGCTATTCTAAATCATCACCAACTAACCCTTACCACAACAAACTAAACCCAATCACTTTTAAATTACAAAAAAATACTAGTAACCATAGCAAACTATGCCAAACTCACCTAAATTACTTCGGCTACCGTAAATCATCACCAACTAACCCTTACCACAACAAACTAAACCCAATCACTTTTAAATTACAAAAAAATGCTACTTACCAAAGCAAACTATGCCAAACTCACCTAAATTCCTTCGGCTATCAAAAATCAAACCCAACTACACTTTACAGCAACAAACTAAGCCCAATCACTTTAAAATTACAAAAAAATGCTAAAAATTATAACAAACTATACCCGAATCACCTAAATTACTTCGGCTACCGTAAATCACCCCCAACTATCCCTTACCACAACAAACCAAACCATATCACCTTAAAATTACAAAAAAAGGTGTACAAATCATAACAAACTATGCCAGACTCACCTAAATTACTTCGGCTACCCTAAATCATCACCAACTAACCCTTACCACAACAAACTAAACCCAATCACTTTTAAATTACAAAAAAATGCTAGTAATCATAGCAAACTATGCCAAACTCACCTAAATTACTTCGGCTACCATAAATCATCACCAACTAACCCTTACCACAACAAACTAAACCCAATCACTTTTAAATTACAAAAAAATGCTACTAACCATAGCAAACTATGCCAAACTCACTTAAATTACGTCGGCTACCATAAATCATCACCAACTAACCCTTACCACAACAAACTAAACCCAATCACTTTTAAATTACAAAAAAATGCTACTTACCATAGCAAACTATGCCAAACTCACCTAAATTACTTCGGCTATCAAAAATCACCCCCAACTACACTTTACAGCAACAAACTAAGCCCAATCACTTTAAAATTACAAAAAAGTGCTAAAAATCATAACAAACTATACCAGAATCACCTAAATTATTTCGGCTACCGTAAATCACCCCCAACTATCCCTTACCACAACAAACCAAACCATATCACCTTAAAATTACAAAAAAAGGTGTACAAATCATAACAAACTATGCCAGACTCACCTAAATTACTTCGGCTACCCTAAATCATCACCAACTAACCCTTACCACAACAAACTAAACCCAATCACTTTTAAATTACAAAAAAATGCTAGTAATCATAGCAAACTATGCCAAACTCACCTAAATTACTTCGGCTACCATAAATCACCCCCAACTATGCCTTACCACAACAAACCAAACCATATCATCTTAAAATTACAAAAAAAGGTGTACAAATCATAACAAACTATGCCAGACTAACCTAAATTACTTCGGCTACCATAAATCATCACCAACTAACCCTTACCACAACAAACTAAACCCAATCACTTTTAAATTACAAAAAAATGCTACTAACCATAGCAAACTATGCCAAACTCACCTAAATTACTTCGGCTATCAAAAATCACCCCCAACTACACTTTACAGCAACAAACTAAGCCCAATCACTTTAAAATTACAAAAAAATGCTAACAATCATAACAAACTATGCCAGAATTACCTAAATTACTTCGGCTACCGTAAATAACCCCCAACTATCCCTTATCACAACAAACCAAACCATAACATCTTAAAATTACAAAAAAAGGTGTACAAATCATAGCAAACTATGCCAGACTCACCTAAATTACTTCGGCTACTCTAAATCATCACCAACTAACCCTTACCACAACAAACTAAACCTAATTACTTCTAAATTACAAAAAAATGCTAGTAACCGTAGTAAACTATGCCAAACTCACCTAAATTACTTCGGCTATCATAAATCATCACCAACTAACCCTTACCACAACAAACTAAACCCAATCAATTTTAAATTACAAAAAAATGCTACTAACCCTAGCAAACTATGCCAAACTCACCTAAATTACTTCGGCTATCAAAAATCACCCCCAACTACACTTTACAGCAACAAACTAAGCCCAATCACTTTAAAATTAAAAAAAAATGCTAAAAATCATAACAAATTATACCAGAATCACCTAAATAACTTTGGCTACCGTATATCACCCCCAACTATCCCTTACCACAACAAACCAAACCATATCATTTTAAAATTACAAAAAAAGGTGTACAAATCATAACAAACTAAGCCAGACTCACCTAAATTACTTCGGCTACTCTAAATCATCCCCAACTAACCCTTACCACAACAAACTAAACCCAATCACCTTTAAATTACAAAAAAATGCTAGTAACCATAGCAAACTATGCCAAACTCACCTAAATTACTTCGGCTACCATAAATCATAACCAACTAACCCTTACCACAACAAACTAAACCCAATCACTTTTAAATTCTAAAAAAATGCTACTAACCATAGCAAACTATGCCAAACTCACCTAAATTACATCGGCTATCAAAAATCACCCCCAACTACGCTTTACAGCAACAAACTAAGCCCAATCACTTTAAAATTACAAAAAAATGCTAAAAATCATAACAAACTATACAAGAATCACCTAAATTACTTCGGCTACCGTAAATCACCCCCAACTATCCCTTACCACAACAAACCAAACCATATCAACTTAAAATTACAAAAAAAGATGTACAAATCATAACAAACTATGCCAGACTCACCTAAATTACTTCGGCTACTCTAAATCACCCCCAACTATTCCTTACCACAACAAACCAAACCATATCATCTTAAAATTACAAAAAAAGGTGTACAAATCATAACAAACTATGCCAGACTCACCTAAATTACTTCGGCTACTCTAAATCATCACCAACTAACCCTTACCACAACAAACTAAACCCAATCACTTTTAAATTACAAAAAAATGCTAAAAATCATAACAAACTATACCAGAATCACCTAAATTACTTCGGCTACCGTAAATCACCCCCAACTATCCCTTACCAAAGCAAACCAAACCATATCATCTTAAAATTACAAAAAAAGGTGTACAAATCATAACAAACTATGCCAGATTCACCTAAATTTCTTCGGCTACATTAAATCATCACCAACTAACCCTTACCACAACAAACTAAACCTAATCACTTCTAAATTACAAAAAAATGCTAGTAACCATAGCAAACTATGCCAAACTCACCTAAATTACTTCGGCTACCATAAATCATCACCAACTAACCCTTACCTCAACAAACTAAGCCCAATCACTTTTAAATTACAAAAAAAATGCTACTTACCATAGCAAACTATGCCAAACTCACCTAAATTACTTCGGCTATCAAAAATCACCCCCAACTACACTTTACAGCAACAAACTAAGCCCAATCACTTTAAAATTACAAAAAAATGCTAAAAATCATAACAAACTATACCAGAAACACCTAAATTACTTCGGCTACCGTAAATCACCCCCATCGATCCCTTACCACAACAAACCAAACCATATCATCTTAAAATTACAAAAAAAGGTATTCAAATCATAACAAACTATGCCAGACTCACCTAAAATACTTCGGCTACTCTAAATCATCACCAACTAACCCTTACCACAACAAACTAAACCCAATCACTTTTAAATTACAAAAAAATGCTACTAACCAAAACAAACTATGCCAAACTCACCTAACTTACTTCGGCTACCATAAATCATATCCAACTAACCCTTACCACAACAAACTAAACCCAATCACTTTTAAATTACAAAAAAATGCTACTAACCATAGCAAACTATGCCAAACTCACTTAAATTACTTCGGCTATCAAAAATCACCCCCAACTACACTTTGCAGCAACAAACAAAGCCCAATCACTTGAAAATTACAAAAAAATGCTAAAAATTATAACAAACTATACCAGAATAACCTAAATTACTTCGGCTACCGTAAATCACCCCCAACTATCCCTTACCACAACAAACCAAACAATATCATCTTAAAATTACAAAAAACGGTGTACAAATCATAACAAACTATGCCAGACTCACATAAATTACTTCGGCTACTCTAAATCATCACCAACTAACCCTTACCACAACAAACTAAACCCAATCACTTTTAAATTACAAAAAAATGCTACTAACCATAGCAAACTATGCCAAACTCACCAAAATTACTTCGGCTACCATAAATCATCACCAACTAACCCTTACCACAACAAACTAAACCCAATCAATTTTAAATTACAAAAAAATGCTACTAACCATAGCAAATTATGCCAAACTCACCTAAATTACTTCGGCTATCAAAAATCACCCCCAACTACACCTTACAGCAACAAACTAAGCCCAATCACTTTAAAATTACAAAAAAATGCTAAAAATCATAACAAACTATACCAGAATCACCTAAATTACTTCGGCTACCGTAAATCACCCCCAAATATCCCTTACCACAACAAACCAAACCATATCATCTTAAAATTACAAAAAAAGGTGTACAAATCATAACAAACTATGCCAGACTCACCTAAATTACTTCGGCTACTCTAAATCATCACCAACTAACCCTTACCACAACAAACTAAACCCAATCATTTTTAAATTACAAAAAAATACTAGTAACCATAGCAAACTATGCCAAACTCACCTAAATTACTTCGGCTACCGTAAATCATCACCAACTAACCCTTACCACAACAAACTAAACCCAATCACTTTTAAATTACAAAAAAATGCTACTTACCAAAGCAAACTATGCCAAACTCACCTAAATTACTTCGGCCACTCTAAATCATCACCAACTAACCCTTACCACAACGAACTAAACCCAATCACTTCTAAATTACAACAAAATGCTTCTAACTATAGCAAACTATGCCAAAGTCACCTAAATTACTTCGGCTACCACAAATCATCACCAACTAACCCTTACCACAACAAACTAAACCCAATCACTTTTAAATTACAATTAAATACTACTAACCATAGCAAACTATGCCAAAGTCACCTAAATTACTTCGGCTACCACAAATCATCACCAACTAACCCTTACTACAACAAACTAAACCCAATCACTTTTAAATTACAAAAAAATACTACTAACCATAGCAAACTATGCCAAACTCACCTAAATTACTTCGGCTATCAAAAATCACCCCCAACTACACTTTACAGCAACAAACTAAGCCCAATCACTTTGAAATTACAAAAAAATGCTAAAAATCATGACAAACTATACCAGAATCACCTAAATTACTTCGGCTACCGTAAATCACCCCCAACTATCCCTTACCACAACAAACCAAACCATATCATCTTAAAATTACAAAAAAAGGTGTACAAATCATAACAAACTATGCCAGACTCACCTAAATTACTTCGGCTACTCTAAATCATCACCAACTAACCCTTACCACAACAAACTAAACCCAATCACTTTTAAATTACAACAAAATGCTTCTAACCATAGCAAACTATGCCAAACTCACCTAAATTACTTCGGCTACCACAAATCATCACCAACTAACCCTTACCACAACAAACTAAACCCAATCACTTTTAAATTACAAAAAAATACTACTAACCATAGCAAACTATGCCAAACTCACCTAAATTACTTCGGCTCTCAAAAATCACCCCCAACTACACTTTACAGCAACAAACTAAGCCCAATCACTTTAAAATTACAAAAAAATGCTAAAAATCATAACAAACTATACCAGAATCACCTAAATTACTTCGGCTACCGTCAATCACCCCACCTATCCCTTACCACAACAAACCAAACCATATCATCTTAAAATTACAAAAAAAGGTGTACAAATCATAACAAACTATGCCAGACTCAACTAAATTACTTCGGCTACTCTAAATCATCACCAACAAACCCTTACCACAACAAACTAAACCCAATCATTTTTAAATTACAAAAAAATGCTACTAACCAAAGCAAACTATGCCAAACTCACCTAAATTACTTCGGCTACCTTAAATCATCACCAACTAACCCTTACCACAACAAGCTAAACCCAATCACTTTTAAATTACAAAAAAATGCTACTAACCATAGCAAACTATGCCAAACTCACCTAAATTACTTCGGCTACTCTAAATCATCACCAACTAACCCTTACCACAACAAACTAAACCCAATCACTTTTAAATTACAACAAAATGCTTCTAACCATAGCAAACTATGCCAAACTCACCTAAATTACTTCGGCTACCACAAATCATCACCAACTAACCCTTACCACAACAAACTAAACCCAATCACTTTTAAATTACAAAAAAATACTACTAACTATAGCAAACTATGCCAAACTCACCTAAATTACTTCGGCTATGAAAAATCACCCCCAACTACACTTTACAGCAACAAACTAAGCCCAATCACTTTAAAATTACAAAAAAATGCTAAAAATCATAACAAACTATACCAGAATCACCTAAATTACTTCGGCAACCGTCAATCACCCCAACTATCCCTTACCACAACAAACCAAACCATATCATCTTAACATTACAAAAAAAGGTGTACAAATCATAACAAACTATGCCAGACTCACCTACATTACTTCGGCTACTCTAAATCATCACCAACTAACCCTTACCACAACAAACTAAACCCAATCACTTTTAAATTACAAAAAAATGCTACTAACCATAGCAAACTATGCCAAACTCACCTAAATTACTTCGGCTACCATAAATCATCACCAACTAACCCTTACCACAACAAACTAAACCCAATCACTTTTAAATTACAAAAAAATGCTACTAACCATAGCAAACTATGCCAAACTCACCTAAATTACTTCGGCTACCATAAATCATCACTAACTAACCCTTACCACAACAAACTAAACCCAATCACTTTTAAATTACAAAAAAATGCTACTAACCATAGCAAATTATGCCAAACTCACCTAAAATACTTCGGCTATCAAAAATCACTCCCAACTACACTTTACAACAACTAACTAAGCCCAATCACTTTAAAATTACAAAAAAATGCTAAAAATCATAACAAACTATACCAGAATCACCTAAATTACTTCGGCTACCGTAAATCACCCCCAACTATCCCTTACCACAACAAACCAAACCATATCATCTTAAAATTACAAAAAAAGGTGTACAAATCATAACAAACTATGCCAGACTCAACTAAATTACTTCGGCCACTCTAAATCATCACCAACTAACCCTTACCACAACAAACTAAACCCAATCATTTTAAAATTACAAAAAAATGCTACTAACCAAAGCAAACTATGCCAAACTCACCTAAATTACTTCGGTTACCATAAATCATCACCAACTAACCCTTACCACAACAAACTAAACCCAATCACTTTTAAATTACAAAAAAATGCTACTAACCATAGCAAACTATGCCAAACTCACCTAAATTACTTCGGCTACCATAAATCATCACCAACTAACCCTTACCACAACAAACTAAGCCCTATCACTTTAAAATTACAAAAAAATGCTAAAAATCATAACAAACTATACCAGAATCACCTAAATTACTTCGGCTACCGTAAATCACCCCCAACTATCCCTTACCACAACAAACCAAACCATATCATCTTAAAATTAGAAAAAAAGGTGTACAAATTATAACAAACTATGCCAGACTCACCTAAATTACTTCGGCTACTCTAAATCATCACCAACTAACCCTTACCACAACAAACCAAACAATATTATCTTAAAATTACAAAAAAAGGTGTACAAATCATAACAAACTATGCCAGACTCACCTAAATTACTTCGGCTACTCTAAATCATCACCAACTAACCCTTACCACAACAAACTAAACCCAATCACTTTTAAATTACAACAAAATGCTTCTAACCATAGCAAACTATGCCAAACTTACCTAAATTACTTCGGCTACCACAAATCATCACCAACTAACCCTTACCACAACAAACTAAACCCAATCACTTTTAAATTACAAAAAAATACTACTAACCATAGCAAACTATGCCAAACTCACCTAAATTGCTTCGGCTATCAAAAATCACCCCCAACTACACTTTACAGCAACAAACTAAGCCCAATCACTTTAAAATTACAAAAAAATGCTAAAAATCATAACAAACTATACCAGAATCACCTAAATTACTTCGGCTACCGTAAATCACCCCCAACTATCCCTTGCCACAACAAACCAAACCATATCATCTTAAAATTACAAAAAAAGGTGTACAAATCATAACAAACTATGCCAGACTCACCAAAATTACTTCGGCTACTCTAAATCATCACCAACTAATCCTTACCACAACAAACTAAACCCAATCACTTTTAAATTACAAAAAAATTCTACTAACCATAGCAAACTATGCCAAACTTACCTAAATTACTTCGGATATCAAAATTACCCCCAACTACATTTTACAGCAACAAACTAAGCCCAATCACTTTAAAATTACAAAAAAATGCTAAAAATCATAACAAACTATACCAGAACCATCTAAATTACTTCGGCTACCGTAAATCACCCCCAACTATCCCTTACCACAACAAACCAAACCATATCATCTTAAAATTACAAAAAAAGGTGTACAAATCATAACAAACTATGCCAGACTCACCTAAATTACTTCGGCTATTCTAAATCATCACCAACTAACCCTTACCACAACAAACTAAACCCAATCACTTCTAAATTACAACAAAATGCTTCTAACCATAGCAAACTATGCCAAAGTCACCTAAATTACTTCGGCTACCACAAATCATCACCAACTAACCCTTACCACAACAAACTAAACCCAATCACTTTTAAATTACAAAAAAATACTACTAACCATAGCAAACTATGCCAAACTCACCTAAATTACTTCGGCTATCAAAAATCACCCCCAACTACACTTTACAGCAACAAACTAAGCCCAATCACTTTAAAATTACAAAAAAATGCTAAAAATCATAACAAACTATACCAGAATCACCTAAATTACTTCGGCTACCGTAAATCACACCCAACTATCCCTTACCACAACAAACCAAACCATATCATCTTAAAATTACAAAAAAAGGTGTACAAATCATAACAAACTATGCCAGACTCACCTAAATTACTTCGGCTACTCTAAATCATCAAAAACTAACCCTTACCACAACAAACTAAACCCAATCACTTTTAAATTACAAAAAAATGCTACTAACCATAGCAAACTATGCTAAACTCACCTAAATTACTTCGGCTACCATAAATCATCACCAACTAACCCTTACCACAACAAACTAAGCCCAATCACTTTAAAATTACAAAAAAATGCTAAAAATCATAACAAACTATACCAGAATCACCTAAATTACTTCGGCTACCGTCAATCACCCCAACAATCCCTTACCACTACAAACCAAACCATATCATCTTAAAATTACAAAAAAAGGTGTACAAATCATAACAAACTATGCCAGACTCACCTACATTACTTCGGTTACTCTAAATCATCACCAACTAACCCTTACCACAACAAACTAAACCCAATCACTTTTAAATTACAAAAAAATGCTACTAACCATAGCAAACTATGCCAAACTCACCTAAATTACTTCGGCTATCATAAATCATCACCAACTAACCCTTACCACAACAAACTAAACCCAATCACTTTTAAATTACAAAAAAATGCTACTAACCATAGCAAACTATGCCAAACTCACCTAAATTACTTCGGCTATCAAAAATCACCCTCAACTACACTTTACAGCAACAAACTAAGCCCAATCACTTTTAAATTACAAAAAAATGCTACTAACCATAGCAAACTATGCCAAACTCACCTAAATTACTTCGGCTACCATAAATCATCACCAACTAACCATTACCACAACAAACTAAACGAAATCACTTTTAAATTACAAAAAATACTACTAACCATAGCAAACTATGCCAAACTCACCTAAATTACTTCGGCTATCAAAAATCACCCCCAACTACACTTTACAGCAACAAACTAAGCCCAATCATTTTAAAATTACAAAAAAATGCTAAAAATCATAACAAACTATACCAGAATCACCTAAATTACTTCGGCTACCGTAAATCACCCCCAACTATCCCTTACCACAACAAACCAAACCATATAATCCTAAAATTACAAAAAAAGGTGTACAAATCATAACAAACTATGCCAGACTCACCTAAATTACTTCGGCTACTCTAAATCATCACCAACTAACCCTTACCACAACAAATTAAACCCAATCACTTTTAAATTACAAAAAAATGCTACTAACCATAGCAAACTATGCCAAACTCACCTAAATTACTTCGGCTACCATAAATCATCACAACTAACCCTTACCACAACAAACTAAACCCAATCACTTTTAAATTACAAAAAAATGCTACTAACCATAGCAAATTATGCCAAACTCACCTAAATTACTTCGGCTATCAAAAATCACCCCTAACTACACTTTACAGCAACAAACTAAGCCCAATCACTTTAAAATTACAAAAAAATGCTAAAAATGATAACAAACTATACCAGAATCACCTAAATTACTTCGGCTACCGTAAATCACACCCAACTATCCCTTACCACAACAAACCAAACCATATCATCTTAAAATTACAAAAAAAGGTGTACAAATCATAACAAACTATGCCAGACTCACCTAAATTACTTCGGCTACTCTAAATCATCAAAAACTAACCCTTACCACAACAAACTAAACCCAATCACTTTTAAATTACAAAAAAATGCTACTAACCATAGCAAACTATGCCAAACTCACCTAAATTACTTCGGCTACCATAAATCATCACCAACTAACCCTTACCACAACAAACTAAGCCCAATCACATTAAAATTACAAAAAAATGCTAAAAATCATAACAAACTATACCAGAATCACCTAAATTACTTCGGCTACCGTAAATCACCCCCAACTATCCCTTACCACAACAAACCAAACCATATCATCTTAAAATTAGAAAAAAAGGTGTACAAATCATAACAAACTATGCCAGACTCACCTAAATTACTTCGGCTACTCTAAATCATCACCAACTAACCCTTACCACAACAAACCAAACAATATTATCTTAAAATTACAAAAAAAGGTGTACAAATCATAACAAACTATGCCAGACTCACCTACATTACTTCGGCTACTCTAAATCATCACCAACTAACCCTTACCACAACAAACTAAACCCAATCACTTTTAAATTACAAAAAAATGCTACTAACCATAGCAAACTATGCCAAACACACCTAAATTACTTCGGCTACCATAAATCATCACCAACTAACCCTTACCACAACAAACTAAGCCCAATCACTTTTAAATTACAAAAAAATGCTACTAACCATAGCAAACTATGCCAAACTCACCTAAATTACTTCGGCTACCATAAATCATCACCAACTAACCCTTACCACAACAAACTTAATCCAATCACTTTTAAATTACAAAAAATACTACTAACCATAGCAAACTATGCCAAACTCACCTAAATTACTTCGGCTATCAAAAATCACCCCCAACTACACTTTACAGCAACAAACTAAGCCCAATCATTTTAAAATTACAAAAAAATGCTAAAAATCATAACTAACTATACCAGAATCACCTAAATTACTTCGGCTACCGTAAATCACCCCCAACTATCCCTTACCACAACAAACCAAACCATATCATCCTAAAATTACAAAAAAAGGTGTACAAATCATAACAAACTATGCCAGACTCACCTAAATTACTTCGGCTACTCTAAATCATCACCAACTAACCCTTACCACAACAAACTAAACCCAATCACTTTTAAATTACAAAAAAATGCTACTAACCATAGCAAACTATACCAAACTCACCTAAATTACTTCGGCTACCATAAATCATCACCAACTAACCCTTACCACAACAAACTAAACCCAATCACTTTTAAATTACAAAAAAATGCTACTAACCATAGCAAATTATGCCAAACTCACCTAAATTACTTCGGCTATCAAAAATCACCCCCAACTACACTTTACAGCAACAAACTAAGCCCAATCACTTTAAAATTACAAAAAAATGCTAAAAATGATAACAAACTATACCAGAATCACCTAAATTACTTCGGATACCGTAAATCACACCCAACTATCCCTTACCACAACAAACCAAACCATATCATCTTAAAATTACAAAAAAAGGTGTACAAATCATAACAAACTATGCCAGACTCACCTAAATTACTTCGGCTACTCTAAATCATCAAAAACTAACCCTTACCACAACAAACTAAACCCAATCACTTTTAAATTACAAAAAAATGCTACTAACCATAGCAAACTATGCCAAACTCACCTAAATTACTTCGGCTACCATAAATCATCACCAACTAACCCTTACCACAACAAACTAAGCCCAATCACTTTAAAATTACAAAAAAATGCTAAAAATCATAACAAACTATACCAGAATCACCTAAATTACTTCGGCTACCGTAAATCACCCCCAACTATCCCTTACCACAACAAACCAAACCATATCATCTTAAAATTAGAAAAAAAGGTGTACAAATCATAACAAACTATGCCAAACTCACCTAAATTACTTCGGCTACTCTAAATCATCACCAACTAACCGCTACCACAACAAACCAAACAATATTATCTTAAAATTACAAAAAAAGGTGTACAAATCATAACAAACTATGCCAGACTCACCTAAATTACTTCGGCTACTCTAAATCATCACCAACTAACCCTTACCACAACAAACTAAACCCAATCACTTTTAAATTACAACAAAATGCTTCTAACCATAGCAAACTATGCCAAACTCACCTAAATTACTTCGGCTACCACAAATCATCACCAACTAACCCTTACCACAACAAACTAAACCCAATCACTTTTAAATTACAAAAAAATACTACTAACCATAGCAAACTATGCCAAACTCACCTAAATTACTTCGGCTATCAAAAATCACCCCCAACTACACTTTACAGCAACAAACTAAACCCAATCACTTTTAAATTACAAAAAAATACTACTAACCATAGCAAACTATGCCAAACTCACCTAAATTACTTCGGCTATCAAAAATCACCCTCAACTACACTTTACAGCAACAAACTAAGCCCAATCACTTTTAAATTACAAAAAAATGCTACTAACCATAGCAAACTATGCCAAACTCACCTAAATTACTTCGGCTACCATAAATCATCACCAACTAACCCTTACCACAACAAACTAAACCCTATCACTTTTAAATTACAAAAAATACTACTAACCACAGCAAACTATGCCAAACTCACCTAAATTACTTCGGCTATGAAAAATCACCCCCAACTACACTTTACAGCAACAAACTAAGCCCAATCATTTTAAAATTACAAAAAATGCTAAAAATCATAACAAACTATACCAGAATCACCTAAATTACTTCGGCTACCGTAAATCACCTCCAACTATCCCTTACCACAACAAACCAAACCATATCATCTTAAAATTACAAAAAAAGGTGTACAAATCATAACAAACTATGCCATACTCATCTAAATTACTTCGGCTACTCTAAATCATCACCTACTAACCCTTACCACAACAAACCAAACAATATCATCTTAAAATTACAAAAAAAGGTGTACAAATCATAACAAACTATGCCAGACTCACCTAAATTACTTCGGCTACTCTAAATCATCACCAACTAACCCTTACCACAACAAACTAAACCCAATCACTTTTAAATTACAACAAAATGCTTCTAGCCATAGCAAACTATGCCAAACTCACCTAAATTACTTCGGCTACCACAAATCATCACCAACTAACCCTTTCCACAACAAACTAAACCCAATCACTTTTAAATTACAAAAAAATACTACTAACCATAGCAAACTATGCCAAACTCACCTAAATTACTTCGACTATCAAAAATCACCCCCAACTACACTTTACAGCAACAAACTAAGCCCAATCACTTTAAAATTACAAAAAAATGCTAAAAATCATAACAAACTATACCAGAATCACCTAAATTACTTCGGCTACCATAAATCACACTCAACTATCCCTTACCACAACAAACCAAACCATATCATCTTAAAATTACAAAAAAAGGTTTACAAATCATAACAAACTATGCCAGACTCACCTACATTACTTCGGCTACTTTAAATCATCACCAACTAACCCTTACCACAACAAACTAAGCCCAATCACTTTTAAATTACAAAAAAATGCTACTAACCATAGCAAACTAAGCCAAACTCACCTAAATTACTTCGGCTACCATAAATCATCACCAACTAACCTTTACCACAACAAACTAAACCCAATCACTTTTAAATTACAAAAAAATGCTACTAACCATAACAAACTATGCCAAACTCACCTAAATTACTTCGGCTACCACAAATCATCACCAACTAACCCTTTCCACAACAAACTAAACCCAATCACTTTTAAATTACAAAAAAATACTACTAACCATAGCAAACTATGCCAAACTCACCTAAATTACTTCGGCTATCAAAAATCACCCCCAACTACACTTTACAGCAACAAACTAAGCCCAATCACCTTAAAATTACAAAAAAATGCTAAAAATCATAACAAACTATACCAGAATCACCTAAATTACTTCGGCTACCGTAAATCACCCCCAACTATCCCTTACCACAACAAACCAAACAATATCATCTTAAAATTACAAAAAAAGGTGTACAAATCATAACAAACTATGCCAGACTCACCTAAATTACTTCGGCTCTCTAAATCATCACCAACTAACCCTTACCACAACAAACTAAACCCAATCACTTTTAAATTACAACAAAATTCTTCTAGCCATAGCAAACTATGCCAAACTCACCTAAATTACTTCGGCTACCACAAATCATCACCAACTAACCCTTAACACAACAAACTAAACCCAATCACTTTTAAATTACAAAAAAATACTACTAACCATAGCAAACTATGCCAAACTCACCTAAATTACTTCGACTATCAAAAATCACCCCCAACTACACTTTACAGCAACAAACTAAGCCCAATCACTTTAAAATTACAAAAAAATGCTAAAAATCATAACAAACTATACCAGAATCACCTAAATTACTTCGGCTACCATAAATCACCCCCAACTATCCCTTACCACAACAAACCAAACCATATCATCTTAAAATTACAAAAAAAGGTGTACAAATCATAACAAACTATGCCAGACTCACCTACATTACTTCGGCTACTCTAAATCATCACCAACTAACCCTTACCACAACAAACAAAACCCAATCACTTTTAAATTACAACAAAATGCTTCTAGCCATAGCAAACTATGCCAAACTCACCTAAATTACTTCGGCTACCACAAATCATCACCAACTAACCCTTACCACAACAAACTAAACCCAATCACTTTTAAATTACAAAAAAATACTACTAACCATAGCAAACTATGCCAAACTCACCTAAATTACTTCGACTATCAAAAATCACCCCCAACTACACTTTACAGCAACAAACTAAGCCCAATCACTTTAAAATTACAAAAAAATGCTAAAAATCATAACAAACTATACCAGAATCACCTAAATTACTTCGGCTACCATAAATCACCCCCAACTATCCCTTACCACAACAAACCAAACCATATCATCTTAAAATTACAAAAAAAGGTGTACAAATCATAACAAACTATGCCATACTCATCTAAATTACTTCGGCTACTCTAAATCATCACCATCTAACCCTTACCACAACAAACCAAACAATATCATCTTAAAATTACAAAAAAAGGTGTACAAATCATAACAAACTATGCCAGACTCACCTAAATTACTTCGGCTACTCTAAATCATCACCAACTAACCCTTACCACAACAAACTAAACCCAATAACTTTTAAATTACAAAAAAATACTACTAACCATAGCAAACTATGCCAAACTCACCTAAATTACTTCGGCTATCAAAAATCACCCCCAACTACACTTTACAGCAACAAACTAAGCCCAATCACTTTAAAATTACAAAAAAATGCTAAAAATCATAGCAAACTATACCAGAATCACCTAAATTACTTCGGCTACCGTAAATCACCCCCAACTATCCCTTACCACAACAAACCAAACCATATCATCTTAAAATTACAAATAAAGGTGTACAAATCATAACAAACTATGCCAGACTCACCTAAATTACTTCGGCTACTCTAAATCATCACCAACTAACCCTTACCACAACAAACTAAACCCAATCACTTTTGAATTACAAAAAATGCTACTAACCAAAGCAAACTATGCCAAACTCACCTAAATTACTTCGGCTACCATAAATCATCACCAACTAACCCTTACCACAACAAACTAAACCCAATCACTTTTAAATTACAAAAAAATGCTACTAACCATAGCAAACTATGCCAAACTCACCTAAATTACTTCGGCTACCATAAATCATCACCAACTAACCCTTACCACAACAAACTAAACCCAATCACTTTTAAATTACAAAAAAATGCTACTAACCATAGCAAACTATGTCAAACTCACCTAAATTACTTCGGCTATCAAAAATCACCCCCAACTACAATTTACAGCAACAAACTGAACCCAATCACTTTTAAATTACAAAAAAATGCTACTAACCATAGCAAACTACGCCAAACTCACCTAAATTACTTCGGCTACCATAAATCATCACCAACTAACCCTTACCACAACAAACTAAACCCAATCACTTTTAAATTACAAAAAAATGCTACTAACCATAGCAAACTATGCCAAACTTACCTAAATTACTTCGGCTATCAAAAATCACCCCCAACTACACTTTACAGCAACAAACTAAGCCCAATCATTTTAAAATTACAAAAAAATGCTAAAAATCATAACAAACTATACCAGAATCACCTAAATTACTTCGGCTACCGTAAATCACCCCCAACTATCCCTTACCACAACAAACCAAACCATATCATCTTAAAATTACAAAAAAAGGTGTACAAATCATAACAAACTATGCCAGACTCACCTAAATTACTTCGGCTACACTAAATCATCACCAACTTACCCTTACCACAACAAACTAAACCCAATCACTTTTAAATTACAAAAAAATGCTACTAACCATAGCAAAGTATGCCAAACTCACCTAAATTACTTCGGCTAACATAAATGATCACCAACTAACCCTTACCACAACAAACTAAACCCAATCACTTTTAAATTACAAAAAAATGCTACTAACCATAGCAAATTATGCCAAACTCACCTAAATTACTTCGGCTATCAAAAATCACCCCCAACTACACTTTACAACAACTAACTAAGCCCAATCACTTTAAAATTACAAAAAAATGCTAAAAATCGTAACAAATTATACCAGAATCACCTAAATTACTTCGGCTACCGTAAATCACCCCCAACTATCCCTTACCACAACAAACCAAACCATATCATCTTAAAATTACAAAAAAAGGTGTACAAATCATAACAAACTATGCCAGACTCAACTGAATTACTTCGGCTACTCTAAATCATCACCAACTAACCCTTACCACAACAAACTAAACCCAATCACTTTTAAATTACAAAAAAATGCTACTTACCATAGCAAACTATGCCAAACTCACCTAAATTACTTCGGCTATCAAAAATCACCCCCAACTACACTTTACAGCAACAAACTAAGGCCAATCACTTTAAAATTACAAAAAAATGCTAAAAATCATAACAAACTATACCAGAATCACCTAAATTACTTCGGCTACCGTAAATCACCCCCAACTATCCCTTACCACAACAAACCAAACCATATCATCTTAAAATTACAAAAAAAGGTGTACAAATCATAACAAACTATGCCAGACTCACCTAAATTACTTCGGCTACTCTAAATCATCACCAACTAACCCTTACCACAACAAACCAAACAATATCATCTTAAAATTACAAAAAAAGCTGTACAAATCATAACAAACTATGCCAGACTCACCTAAATTACTTCGGCTACTCTAAATCATCACCAACTAACCCTTACCACAACAAACTAAACCCAATCACTTTTAAATTACAACAAAATGCTTCTAGCCATAGCAAACTATGCCAAACTCACCTAAATTACTTCGGCTACCACAAATCATCACCAACTAACCCTTACCACAACAAACTAAACCCAATCACTTTTAAATTACAAAAAAATACTACTAACCATAGCAAACTATGCCAAACTCACCTAAATTACTTCGACTATCAAAAATCACCCCCAACTACACTTTACAGCAACAAACTAAGCCCAATCACTTTAAAATTACAAAAAAATGCTAAAAATCATAACAAACTATACCAGAATCACCTAAATTACTTCGGCTACCATAAATCACCCCCAACTATCCCTTACCACAACAAACCAAACCATATCATCTTAAAATTACAAAAAAAGGTGTACAAATCATAACAAACTATGCCAGACTCACCTACATTACTTCGGCTACTCTAAATCATCACCAACTAACCCTTACCACAACAAACTAAACCCAATCACTTTTAAATTACAAAAAAATGCTACTAACCATAGCAAACTATGCCAAACTCACCTAAATTACTTCGGCTACCATAAATCATCACCAACTAACCCTTACCACAACAAACTAAACCCAATCACTTTTAAATTACAAAAAAATGCTACTAACCATAACAAACTATGCCAAACTTACCTAAATTACTTTGGCTATCAAAAATCACCCCCAACTACACTTTACAGCAACAAACTAAGCCCAATCACTTTAAAATTACAAAAAAATGCTAAAAATCATAACAAACTATACCAGAATCACCTAAATTACTTCGGCTACCGTAAATCACCCCCAACTATACCTTACCACAACAAACCAAACCATATCATCTTAAGATTACAAAAAAAGGTGTACAAATCATAACAAACTATGCCAGACTCACCTACATTACTTCGGCTACTCTAAATCATCACCAACTAACCCTTACCACAACAAACTAAACCCAATCACTTTTAAATTACAAAAAAATGCTACTAACCATAGCAAACTATGCCAAACTCACCTAAATTACTTTGGCTATCAAAAATCACCCCCAACTACACTTTACAGCAACAAACTAAGCCCAATCACTTTAAAATTACAAAAAAATGCTAAAAATCATAACAAACTATACCAGAATCACCTAAATTACTTCGGCTACTCTAAATCATCACCAACTAACCCTTACCACAACAAACTAAACCCAATCACTTTTGAATTACAAAAAAATGCTACTAACCAAAGCAAACTATGCCAAACTCACCTAAATTACTTCGGCTACCATAAATCATCACCAACTAACCCTTACCACAACAAACTAAACCCAATCACTTTTAAATTACAAAAAAATGCTACTAACCATAGCAAACCATGCCAAACTCACCTAAATTACTTCGGCTACCATAAATCATCACCAACTAACCCTTACCACAACAAACTAAACCCAATCACTTTTAAATTACAAAAAAATGCTACTAACCATAGCAAACTATGCCAAACTCACCTAAATTACTTCGGCTATCAAAAATCACCCCCAACTACAATTTACAGCAACAAACTGAGCCCAATCACTTTTAAATTACAAAAAAATTCTAAAAATCATAACAAATTATACCAGAATCACCTAAATTACTTCGGCTACCGTAAATCACCCCCAACTATACCTTACCACAACAAACCAAACCATATCATCTTAAAATTACAAAAAAAGGTGTACATATCATAACAAACTATGCCAGACTCACCTAAATTACTTCGGCTACTCTAAATCATCACCAACTAACCCTTACCACAACAAACCAAACAATATTATCTTAAAATTACAGAAAAAGGTGTACAAATCATAACAAATTATGCCAGACTCACCTAAATTACTTCGGCTACTCTAAATCATCACCAACTAACCCTTACCACAACAAACTAAACCCAATCACTTTTAAATTACAACAAAATGCTTCTAACCATAGCAAACTATGCCAAACTCACCTAAATTACTTCGGCTACCACAAATCATCACCAACTAACCCTTACCACAACAAACTAAACCCAATCACTTTTAAATTACAAAAAAATACTACTAACCATAGCAAACTATGCCAAACTCACCTAAATTACTTCGGTTATCAAAAATCACCCCCAACTACACTTTACAGCAACAAACTAAGCCCAATCACTTTAAAATTACAAAAAAATGCTAAAAATAATAACAAATTATACCAGAATCACCTAAATTACTTCGGCTACCGTAAATCACCCCCAACTAACCCTTACCACAACAAACCAAACCATATCATCTTAAAATTACAAAAAAAGTGTACAAATCATAACAAACTATGCCAGACTCACCTAAATTACTTCGGCTACTCTAAATCATCATCAACTAACCCTTACCACAACAAACTAAACCCAATCACTTTTAAATTACAAAAAAATGCTACTAACCAAAGCAAACTATGCCAAACTCACCTAAATTACTTCGGCTACCATAAATCATCACTAACTAACCCTCTCCACAACAAACTAAACCCAATCACTTTTAAATTACAAAAAAATGCTACTTACCATAGCAAACTATGCCAAACTCACCTAAATTACTTCGGCTATCAAAAATCACCCCCGACTACACTTTACAGCAACAAACTAAGCTCAATCACTTTAAAATTACAAAAAAATGCTAAAAAACATAACAAACTATACCAGAATCACCTAAATTACTTCGGCTACCGTAAATCACCCCCAACTATCCTTTACCACAACAAACCAAACCATATCATCTTAAAATTAAAAAAAAAAGGTGTACAAATCATAACAAACTATGCCAGACTCACCTAAATTACTTCGGCTACTCTAAATCATCACCAACTAAACCTTACCACAACAAACTAAACCCAATCACTTTTAAATTACAAAAAAATGCTAGTAACCATAGCAAACTATGCCAAACTCACCTAAATTACTTCGGCTATCAAAAATCACCCCAACTACACTTTACAGCAACAAACTAAGCCCAATCACTTTAAAATTACAAAAAAATGCTAAAAATCATAACAAATTGTACCAGAATCACCTAAATTACTTCGGCTACCGTAAATCACCCCCAACTATCCCTTACCACAACAAACCAAACCATATCATCTTAAAATTACAAAAAAAGGTGTACAAATCATAACAAACTATGCCAGACTCACCTAAATTACTTCGGCTACTCTAAATCATCACCAACTAACCCTTACCACAACAAACTAAACCCAATCACTTTTAAATTACAAAAAAATGCTAGTAACTATAGCAAACTATGCCAAACTCACCTAAATTACTTCGGCTACCATAAATCATCACCAACTAACCCTTACCACAACAAACTAAACCCAATCACTTTTAAATTACAAAAAAATGCTACTTACCATAGCAAACTATGCCAAACTCACCTAAATTACTTCGGCTATCAAAAATCACCCCCAACTACACTTTACAGCAACAAACTAAGCCCAATCATTTTAAAATTACAAAAAAATGCTAAAAATCATAATAAACTATACCAGAATCACCTTAATTACTTCGGCTACCGTAAATCACCCCCAACTATCCCTTACAACAACAAACCAAACAATATCATTTTAAAATTACAAAAAAAGGTGTACAAATCATAACAAACTATGCCAGACTCACCTAAATTACTTCGGCTACTCTAAATCATCACCAACTAACCCTTACCACAACAAACTAAACCCAATCACTTTTAAATTACAAAAAAATGCTACTAACCAAAGCAAACTATGCCAAACTCACCTAAATTACTTCGGCTACCATAAATCATCACCAACTAACCCTTACCACAACAAACTAAACCCAATCACTTTTAAATTACAAAAAAATGCTACTTACCATAGCAAACTATGCCAAACTCACCTAAATTACTTCGGCTATCAAAAATCACCCCCAACTACACTTTACAGCAACAAACTAAGCCCAATCACTTTAAAATTACAAAATAATGCTAAAAATCATAACAAACTATACCAGAATCACCTAAATTACTTCGGCTACCGTAAATCACCCCCAACTATCCTTTACCACAACAAACCAAACCATATCATCTTAAAATTTAAAAAAAAGGTGTACAAATCATAACAAACTATGCCAGACTCACCTAAATTACTTCGGCTACTCTAAATCATCACCAACTAACCCTTACCACAACAAACTAAACCCAATCACTTTTAAATTACAAAAAAATGCTAGTAACCATAGCAAACTATGCCAAACTCACCTAAATTACTTCGGCTACCATAAATCATCACTAACTAACCCTCTCCACAACAAACTAAACCCAATCACTTTTAAATTACAAAAAAATGCTACTTACCATAGCAAACTATGCCAAACTCACATAAATTACTTCGGCTATCAAAAATCACCCCAACTACACTTTACAGCAACAAACTAAGCCCAATCACTTTAAAATTACAAAAAAATGCTAAAAATCATAACAAATTATACCAGAGTCACCTAAATTACTTCGGCTACCGTAAATCACCCCCAACTATCCCTTACCACAACAAACCAAACCATATCATCTTAAAATTACAAAAAAAGGTGTACAAATCATAACAAACTATGCCAGACTCACCTAAATTACTTCGGCTACTCTAAATCATCACCAACTAACCCTTACCACAACAAACTAAACCCAATCACTTTTAAATTATAAAAAAATGCTAGTAACTATAGCAAACTATGCCAAACTCACCTAAATTACTTCGGCTACGCTACCATAAATCATCACCAACTAACCCTTACCACATCAAACTAAACCCAATCACTTTTAAATTACAAAAAAATGCTACTTACCATAGGAAACTATGCCAAACTCACCTAAATTACTTCGGCTATCAAAAATCGCCCCCAACTACACTTTACAGCAACAAACTAAGCCCAATTACTTTAAAATTACAAAAAAATTCTAAAAATCATAACAAACTATACCAGAATCACCTAAATTATTTCGGCTACCGTAAATCACCCCCAACTATCCCTTACCACAACAAACCAAACCATATCATCTTAAAATTACAAAAAAAGGTGTACAAATCATAACAAACTATGCCATACTCAACTAAATTACTTCGGCTACTCTAAATCATCACCAACTAACCCTTACCACAACAAACTAAACCCAATCACTTTTAAATTACAAAAAAATGCTTGTAACCATAGCAAATTATGCCAAACTCACCTAAATTACTTCGGCTACCACAAATCATCACTAACTAACCCTCTCCACAACAAACTAAACCCAATCACTTTTAAATTACAAAAAAATGCTACTAACCAAAGCAAACTATGCCAAACTCACCTAAATTACTTCGGCTATCAAAAATCACCCCCAACTACACTTTACAGCAACAAGCTAAGCCCAATCACTTTAAAATTACAAAAAAATGCTAAAAATCATAACAAACTATACCAGAATCACCTAAATTACTTCGGCTACCGTAAATCACCCCCAACTATCCCTTACCACAACAAATCAAACCATATCATCTTAAAATTTCAAAAAAAGGTGTACAAATCATAACAAACTATGCCAGACTCACCTAAATTACTTCGGCTATCAAAAATCACCCCCAACTACACTTTACAGCAACAAACTAAGCCCAATCACTTTAAAATTACAAAAAAATGCAAAAAATCATAACAAACTACCAGAATCACCTAAATTACTTCGGCTACCGTAAATCACCCCCAACTATCCCTTACCACAACAAACCAAACAATATCATCTTAAAATTACAAAAAAAGTTGTACAAATCATAACAAACTATGCCAGACTCACATAAATTACTTCGGCTACTCTAAATCATCACCAACTAACCCTTACCACAACAAACTAAACCCAATCACATTTAAATTACAAAAAAATGCTACTAACCATAGCAAACTATGCCAAACTCACCTAAATTACTTCGGCTACCATAAATCATCACTAACTAACCCTCTCCACAACAAACTAAACCCAATCACTTTTAAATTACAAAAAAATGCTACTTACCATAGCAAACTATGCCAAACTCACCTAAATTACTTCGGCTATCAAAAATCACCCCCAACTACACTTTACAGCAACAAACTAAGCTCAATCACTTTAAAATTACAAAAAAATGCTAAAAAACATAACAAACTATACCAGAATCACCTAAATTACTTCGGCTACCGTAAATCACCCCCAACTATCCTTTACCACAACAAACCAAAACATATCATCTTAAAATTAAAAAAAAAAGGTGTACAAATCATAACAAACTATGCCAGACTCACCTAAATTACTTCGGCTACTCTAAATCATCACCAACTAACCCTTACCACAACAAACTAAACCCAATCACTTTTAAATTACAAAAAAATGCTAGTAACCATAGCAAACTATGCCAAACTCACCTAAATTACTTCGGCTATCAAAAATCACCCCAACTACACTTTACAGCAACAAACTAAGCCCAATCACTTTAAAATTACAAAAAAATGCTAAAAATCATAACAAATTGTACCAGAATCACCTAAATTACTTCGGCTACCGTAAATCACCCCCAACTATCCCTTACCACAACAAACCAAACCATATCATCTTAAAATTACAAAAAAGGTGTACAAATCATAACAAACTATGCCAGACTCACCTAAATTACTTCGGCTACTCTAAATCATCACCAACTACCCCTTACCACAACAAACTAAACCAAATCACTTTTAAATTACAAAAAAATGCTAGTAACTATAGCAAACTATGCCAAACTCACCTAAATTACTTCGGCTACCATAAATCATCACCAACTAACCCTTACCACATCAAACTAAACCCAATCACTTTTAAATTACAAAAAAATGCTACTTACCATAGCAAACTATGCCAAACTCACCTAAATTACTTCGGCTATCAAAAATCACCCCCAACTACACTTTACAGCAACAAACTAAGCCCAATCACTTTAAAATTACAAAAAAATTCTAAAAATCATAACAAATTATACCAGAATCACCTAAATTACTTCTGCTACCGTAAATCACCCCCAACTATCTCTTACCACAACAAACCAAACCATATCATCTTAAAATTACAAAAAAAGGTGTACAAATCATAACAAACTATGCCATACTCAACTAAATTACTTCGGCTACTCTAAATAATCACCAACTAACCCTTACCACAACAAACTAAACCCAATCACTTTTAAATTACAAAAAAATGCTTGTAACCATAGCAAATTATGCGAAACTCACCTAAATTACTTCGGCTACCACAAATCATCACTAACTAACCCTCTCCACAACAAACTAAACCCAATCATTTTTAAATTACAAAAAAATGCTACTTACCATAGCAAACTATGCCAAATTCACCTAAATTACTTCGGCTATCAAAAATCACCCCCAACTACACTTTACAGCAACAAGCTAAGCCCAATCACTTTAAAATTATAAAAAAATGCTAAAAAACATAACAAACTATACCAGAATCACCTAAATTACTTCGGCTACCGTAAATCACCCCCAACTATCCTTTACCACAACAAACCAAAACATATCATCTTAAAATTAAAAAAAAAAGGTGTACAAATCATAACAAACTATGCCAGACTCACCTAAATTACTTCGGCTACTCTAAATCATCACCAACTAACCCTTACCACAACAAACTAAACCCAATCACTTTTAAATTATAAAAAAATGCTAGTAACTATAGCAAACTATGCCAAACTCACCTAAATTACTTCGGCTACCATAAATCATCACCAACTAACCCTTACCACATCAAACTAAACCCAATCACTTTTAAATTACAAAAAAATGCTACTTACCATAGCAAACTATGCCAAACTCACCTAAATTACTTCGGCTATCAAAAATCGCCCCCAACTACACTTTACAGCAACAAACTAAGCCCAATTACTTTAAAATTACAAAAAAATTCTAAAAATCATAACAAACTATACCAGAATCACCTAAATTACTTCGGCTACCGTAAATCACCCCCAACTATCCCTTACCACAACAAACCAAACCATATCATCTTAAAATTACAAAAAAAGGTGTACAAATCATAACAAACTATGCCAGACTCACCTAAATTACTTCGGCTACTCTAAATCATCACCAACTAACCCTTACCACAACAAACTAAACCCAATCACTTTTAAATTATAAAAAAATGCTAGTAACTATAGCAAACTATGCCAAACTCACCTAAATTACTTCGGCTACCATAAATCATCACCAACTAACCCTTACCACATCAAACTAAACCCAATCACTTTTAAATTACAAAAAAATGCTACTTACCATAGCAAACTATGCCAAACTCACCTAAAATACTTCGGCTATCAAAAATCGCCCCCAACTACACTTTACAGCAACAAACTAAGCCCAATTACTTTAAAATTACAAAAAAATTCTAAAAATCATAACAAACTATACCAGAATCACCTAAATTACTTCGGCTACCGTAAATCACCCCCAACTATCCCTTACCACAACAAACCAAACCATATCATCTTAAAATTACAAAAAAAGGTGTACAAATCATAACAAACTATGCCATACTCAACTAAATTACTTCGGCTACTCTAAATCATCACCAACTAACCCTTACCACAACAAACTAAACCCAATCACTTTTAAATTACAAAAAAATGCTTGTAACCATAGCAAATTATGCCAAACTCACCTAAATTACTTCGGCTACCACAAATCATCACTAACTAACCCTCTCCACAACAAACTAAACCCAATCACTTTTAAATTACAAAAAAATGCTACTAACCAAAGCAAACTATGCCAAACTCACCTAAATTACTTCGGCTACCATAAATCATCACCAACTAACCCTTACCACAACAAACTAAACCCAATCACTTTTAAATTACAAAAAAATGCTACTAACCATAGCAAACTATGCCAAACACACCTAAATTACTTTGGCTATCAAAAATCAACCCCAACTACACTTTACAGCAACAAACTAAGCCCAACCATTTTAAAATTACAAAAAATGCAAAAAATCATAACAAACTACCAGAATCACCTAAATTACTTCGGCTACCGTAAATCACCCCCAACTATCCTTTACCATAACAAACCAAACAATATCATCTTAAAATTACAAAAAAAGTTGTACAAATCAAAACAAACTATGCCAGACTCACATAAATTACTTCGGCTACTCTAAATCATCACCAACTAATCCTTACCACAACAAACTAAACCCAATCACATTTAAATTACAAAAAAATGCTACTAACCATAGCAAACTATGCCAAACTCACCTAAATTACTTCGGCTACCATAAATCATCACCAACTAAACCTTACCACAACAAACTAAACCCAATCACTTTTAAATTACAAAAAAATGCTACTAACCATAGCAAATTATGCCAAACTTACCTAAATTACTTCGGCTATCAAAAATCACCCCCAACTACACTTTACAACAACAAACTAAGCCCAATCACTTTAAAATTACAAAAAAATGCTAAAAACCATAACAAACTATACCAGAATTAGTTTGTTGTGGTTAGGGTTAGTTGGTGATGATTTAGAGTAGCCGAAGTAATATAGATGAGTCTGGCATAGTTTGTTATGATTTGTACACCTTTTTTTGCAATTTTAAGATGATATTGTTTGGTTTGTTGTGGTAAGGGATAGTTGGGGGTGATTTACGGTAGCCGAAGTAATTAAGGTGATTCTGGTAGAGTTTGTTATGATTTTTAGCATTTTTTTGTAATTTTAAAGTGATTGGGCTTAGTTTGTTGCTGTAAAGAGTAGTTGGGGGTGCTTTTTGATAACCGAAGTAATTTAGGTGAGTTTGGCATAGTTTGCTATGGTAAGTAGCATTTGTTTGTAATTTAAAAGTGATTGGGCTTAGTTTGTTGCTGTAAAGTGTAGTTGGGGGTGATTTTTGATAGCCGAAGTAATTTAGGTGATTCTGGTATAGTTTGTTATGATTTTTAGCATTTTTTTGTAATTTAAAAGTAATTGGGTTTAGTTTGTTGTGGTAAGGGTTAGTTGGTGATGATTTAGAGTAGCCGAAGTAATTTAGGTGAAACTGGCATAGTTTGTTATGATTTGTACACTTTTTTTGTAATTTTAAGATGATATGGTTTGGTTTGTTGTGGTAAGGGATAGTTGGGGGTGATTTAAGGTAGCCGAAGTAATTTAGGTGATTCTGGTATAGTTTGTTATGATTTTTAGCATTTTTTTGTAATTTTAAAGTGATTGGGCTTAGTTTGTTGCTGTAAAGTGTAGTTGGGGGTGATTTTTGATAGCCCAAGTAATTTAGGTGTGTTTGGCATAGTTTGCAATGGTAAGTAGCATTTTTTTGTAATTGAAAAGTAATTGCGTTTTGTTTGTTGTGGAGAGGGTTAGTTGGTGATGATTTATGGTAGCCGAAGTAATTTAGGTGAGTTTGGCATAGTTTGCTATGGTTACTAGCATTTTTTTGTAATTTAAAAGTGATTGGGTTTAGTTTGTTGTGGTAAGGGTTAGTTGGTGATGATTTAGAGTAGCCGAAGTAATTTAGTTGAGTCTGGCATAGTTTGTTATGATTTGTACACTTTTTTTGTAATTTTAAAATGATATGGTTTGGTTTGTTGTGGTAAGGGATAGTTGGGGGTGATTTACGGTAGCCGAAGTAATTTAGGTGATTCTGGTATAATTTGTTATGATTTTTAGCATTCTTTTGTAATTTTAAAGTGATTGGGCTTAGTTTGTTTTTGTAAAGTGTAGTTGGGGGTGATTTTTGATAGCCGAAGTAGTTAAGGTGACTTTGGCATAATTTGCTATGGTTAGTAGCATTTTTTTGAAATTTAAAAGTGATTGGGTTTAGTTTTGTTGTGGTAAGGGTTAGTTGGTGATGATTTAGAGTAGCCGAAGTAATTTAGTTGAGTCTGGCATAGTTTGTTATGATTTGTACACCTTTTTTTGTAATTTTAAGATGATATGGTTTGGTTTGTTGCGGTAAGGGATAGTTGGGGGTGATTTACGGTAGCCGAAGTAATTTAGGTCATTCTGGTATAATTTGTTATGATTTTTAGAATTTTTTTGTAATTTTAAAGTGATTGGGCTTAGTTTGTTGCAGTAAAGTGTAGTTGGGGTGAATTTTGATAGCCGAAGTAATTTAGGTGGGTTTGGCATAATTTGCTATGGTTAGTAGCATTTTTTTGTAATTTAAAGGTGATTGGGTTAAGTTTGTTGTGGTAAGGGTTAGTTGGAGATGATTTAGGGTAGCCGAAGTAATTTAGGTGAGTCTGACATAGTTTGTTATGATTTGTACACCTTTTTTTGTAATTTTAAGATGATATGGTTTAGTTTGTTGTGGTAAGGGATAGTTGGGGGTGATTTACGGTAGCCGAAGTAATTTAGGTGATTCTGGTATAGTTTGTTATGATTTTTAGCATTTTTTTGTAATTTTAAAGTGATTGGGCTTAGTTTCTTGCTGTAAAGTCTAGTTGCGGGTGATTTTTGATAGCCGAAGTAATTTAGGTGAGTTTGGCATAGTTTGCTATGGTAAGTAGCATTTTTTTGTAATTGAAAAGTGATTGCGTTTAGTTTGTTGTGGAGAGGGTTAGTTGGTGATGATTTATGGTAGCCGAAGTAATTTAGGTGAGTTTAGCATAGTTTGCTATGGTTACTAGCATTTTTTTGTAATTTAAAAGTGATTGGGTTTAGTTTGTTGTGGTAAGGGTTAGTTGGTGATGATTTAGAGTAGCCGAAGTAATTTAGTTGAGTCTGGCATAGTTTGTTATGATTTGTACACTATTTTTGTAATTTTAAGATGATATGGTTTGGTTTGTTGTGGTAAGGGATAGTTGGGGGTGATTTACGGTAGCCGAAGTAATTTAGGTGATTCTGGTATAATTTGTTATGATTTTTAGCATTCTTTTGTAATTTTAAAGTGATTGGGCTTAGTTTGCTGTTGTAAAGTGTAGTTGGGGGTGATTTTTGATAGCCGAAGTAGTTTAGGTGACTTTAGCATAATTTGCTATGGTTAGTAGCATTTTTTTGTAATTTAAAAGTGATTGGGTTTAGTTTGTTGTGGTAAGGGTTAGTTGGTGATGATTTCGAGTAGCCGAAGTAATTTAGTTGAGTCTGGCATAGTTTGTTATGATTTGTACACCTTTTTTTGTAATTTTAAGATGATATTGTTTGGTTTGTTGTGGTAAGGGATAGTAGGGGGTGATTTACAGTAGCCGAAGTAATTTAGGTGATTCTGGTATAGTTTGTTATGATTTTTAGCATTTTTTTGTAATTTTAAAGTGATTGGGCTTAGTTTGTTGCTGTAAAGTGTAGTTGGGGGTGATTTTTGATAGCCGAAGTAATTTAGGTGAGTTTGGCGTAGTTTGCTATGGTTAGTAGCATTTTTTTGTAATTTAAAAGTGATTGGGTTTAGTTTGTTGTGGTAAGGGTTAGTTGGTGATGATTTATGGTAGCCGAAGTAATTTAGGTGAGTTTGGCATAGTTTGCTTTGGTTAGTAGCATTTTTTTGTAATTTAAAAGTGATTGGGTTTAGTTTGTTGTGGTTAGGGTTAGTTGGTGATAATTTAGAGTAGCCGAAGTAATATAGATGAGTCTGGCACTACTAACCATAGCAAATTATGCCAAAGTCACCTAAACTACTTCGGCTATCAAAAATCACCCCCAACTACACTTTACAACAACAAACTAAGCCCAATCACTTTAAAATTACAAAAGAATGCTAAAAATCATAACAAATTATACCAGAATCACCTAAATTACTTCGGCTACCGTAAATCACCCCCAACTATCCCTTACCACAACAAACCAAACCATATCATCTTAAAATTACAAAAAAAGTGTACAAATCATAACAAACTATGCCAGACTCAACTAAATTACTTCGGCTACTCTAAATCATCACCAACTAACCCTTACCACAACAAACTAAACCCAATCACTTTTAAATTACAAAAAAATGCTAGTAACCATAGCAAACTATGCCAAACTCACCTAAATTACTTCGGCTACCATAAATCATCACCAACTAACCCTCTCCACAACAAACTAAACGCAATTACTTTTCAATTACAAAAAAATGCTACTTACCATTGCAAACTATGCCAAACACACCTAAATTACTTGGGCTATCAAAAATCACCCCCAACTACACTTTACAGCAACAAACTAAGCCCAATCACTTTAAAATTACAAAAAAATGCTAAAAATCATAACAAACTATACCAGAATCACCTAAATTACTTCGGCTACCTTAAATCACCCCCAACTATCCCTTACCACAACAAACCAAACCATATCATCTTAAAATTACAAAAAAAGTGTACAAATCATAACAAACTATGCCAGTTTCACCTAAATTACTTCGGCTACTCTAAATCATCACCAACTAACCCTTACCACAACAAACTAAACCCAATTACTTTTAAATTACAAAAAAATGCTAAAAATCATAACAAACTATACCAGAATCACCTAAATTACTTCGGCTACCGTAAATCACCCCCAACTATCCCTTACCACAACAAACCAAACCCTATCATCTTAAAATTACAAAAAAAGATGTACAAATCATAACAAACTATGCCAGACTCACCTAAATTATTTCGGCTACTCTAAATCATCACCAACTAACCCTTACCACAACAAACTAAACCTAATCACTTTTAAATTACAAAAAAATGCTACTAACCATAGCAAACTATGCCAAACTCACCTAAATTACTTCGGCTATCAAAAATCACCCCCAACTACACTTTACAGCAACAAACTAAGCCCAATCTCTTTAAAATTACAAAAAAATGCTAAAAATCATAACAAACTATACCAGAACCACCTAAATTACTTCGGCTACCATAAATCATCACCAACTAACCCTTACCATAACAAACTAAACCCAATCACTTTTAAATTACAAAAAAATGCTATTAACCATAGCAAACTATGCCAAACTCACCTAAATTACTTCGGCTATCCAAAATCACCCCCAACTACACTTTACAGCAACAAACTAAGCCCAATCACTTTAAAATTACAAAAAAATGCTAAAAATCATAACAAACTATACCAGAATCACCTAAATTATTTCGGCTACCGTAAATCAACCCCAACTATCCCTTACCACAACAAACCAAACCATATCATCTTAAAATTACAAAAAAAGCTGTACAAATCATAACAAACTATGCCAGACTCACCTAAATTATTTCGGCTACTCTAAATCATTACCAACTAACCTTTACCACAACAAACTAAACCTAATCACTTTTAAATTACAATAAAAATGCTACTAACCATAGCAAACTTTGCCAAACTCACCTAAATTACTTCGGCTACCGTAAATCACCCCCAACTATCCCTTACAACAACAAACCAAACCATATGATCTTAAAATTACAAAAAAAGGTGTACAAATCATAAGAAACTATGCCAGACTCACCTAAATTACTTCGGCTACTCTAAATCATCACCAACTAACCCTTACCACAACAAACTAAACCCAATTACTTTTAAATTACAAAAAAATGCTACTAACCATAGCAAACTATGCCAAACTCACCTAAATTACTTCGGCTACCATAAATCATCACCAACTAACCCTTACCACAACAAACAAAACCCAATCACATTTAAATTACAAAAAAATGCTACTAACATAGCAAACTATGCCAAACTCACCTAAATTACTGCGGCTATCAAAAATCACCCCAACTACACTTTACCGCCACAAACTAAGCCCAATCACTTTAAAATTACAAAAAAATGCTAAAAATCATAACAAACTATACCAGAATCACCTAAATTACTTCGGCTACCGTAAATCACCCCCAACTATCCCTTACCACAACAAACCAAACCATATCAACTTAAAATTACAAAAAAAGGTGTACAAATCATAAAAAACTCTGCCAGACTTACCTAAATTACTTCGGATACTCTAAATAATCACCAACTAACCCTTATCACAACAAACTAAACCCAATCACTTTTAAATTACAAAAAAATGCTACTAACCATAGCAAACTATGCCAAATTCACCTAAATTACTTTGGCTATCAAAAATCACCCCCAACTACACTTTACAGCAACAAACTAAGCCCAATCACTTTAAAATTACAAAAAAATGCTACTAACCATAGCAAACTATGCCAAACTCACCTAAATTACTTCGGCTACCGTAAATCACCCCCAACTATCCGTTACAACAACAAACCAAACCATATCATCTAAAAATTACAAAAAAAGGTGTACAAATCATAAGAAACTATGCCAGACTCACCTAAATTACTTCGGCTACCATAAATCATCACCAACTAACCCTTACCACAACAAACTAAACCCAATCACTTTAAAATTACAAAAAAATGCTAAAAATCATAACAAACTGTACCAGAATCACCTAAATTACTTCGGCTACCGTAAATCACCCCCAACTATCCCTTACCACAACAAACCAAACCGTATCAACTTAAAATACTAAACTAAAAATAAAAAATAGTTTATTTTAATTAGCCGAAGTAATTTAGGTGATTCTTTGTATAGTTTGTTATGATTTTTAGCATTTTTTTGTAATTTTAAAGTGATTGGGCTTAGTTTGTTGCTGTAAAGTGTAGTAGGGGGTGATTTTTGATAGCCGAAGTAATTTAGTTTGGCATAGTTTGCTATGGTTAGTAGCATTTTTTTGTAATTTAAAAGTGATTGTGTTTAGTTAGTTGTGGTAAGGGTTAGTTGGTGATGATTTAAAGTAGCCGAAGTAATTTAGGTGAGTCTGGCATAGTTTGTTATGATTTGTACACCTTTTTTTGTAATTTTAAGATGATATGGTTTAGTTTGTTGTGGTAAGGGTTAGTTGGTGATGATTTAGAGTAGCCGAAGTAATTTAGGTGAGTCTGGCATAGTTTGTTATGATTTTTACACCTTTTTTTGTAATTTTAAGATGATATGGTTTGGTTTGTTGTGGTAAGGGATAGTTGGGGGTGATTTACGGTAGCCGAAGTAATTTAGGTGAGTTTGGCATAGTTTGCTATGGTTAGTAGCATTTTTTTGTAATTTTAAAAGTAATTGGGTTTAGTTTGTTGTGGTAAGGGTTAGTTGGTGATGATTTAGAGTAGCCGAAGTAATTTAGTTGAGTCTGGCATAGTTTGTTATGATTCGTACACCTTTTTTTGTAATTTTAAAATGATATGGTTTGGTTTGTTGTGGTAAGGGATAGTTGGGGGTGATTTACGGTAGCCGAAGTAATTTAGGTGATTCTGGTATAGTTTGATGTGATTTTTAGCATTTTTTTGTAATTTTAAAGTGATTGGGCTTAGTTTGTTGCTGTAAAGTGTAGTTGGGGGTGATTTTTGATAGCCGAAGTAATTTAGGTGAGTTTGGCATAGTTTGCTATGGTTAGTAGCATTTTTTTGTAATTTAAGGGTGATTGGGTTTTGTTTGTTGTGGTAAGGGTTAGTTGGTGATGATTTATGGTAGCCGAAGTAATTTAGGTGAGTTTGGCATAGTTTGCTATGGTTAGTAGCATTTTTTTGTAATTTTAATAGTAATTGGGTTTAGTTTGTTGTGGTAAGGGTTAGTTGGTGATGATTTAGAGTAGCCGAAGTAATTTAGGTGAGTCTGGCATAGTTTGTTATGATTCGTACATCTTTTTTTGTAATTTTAAGATGATATGGTTTGGTTTGTTGTGGTAAGGGATAGTTGGGGGTGATTTACGGTAGCCGAAGTAATTTAGGTGATTCTGGTATAGTTTGTTATGATTTTTAGCATTTTTTTGTAATTTTAAAGTGATTGGGCTTAGTTTGTTGCTGTAAAGTGTAGTTAGGGGTGATTTTTGATAGCCGAAGTAATTTAGGTGAGTTTGGCATAGTTTGCTATAGTTAGTAGCATTTTTTTGTAATTTAAAAGTGATTGGGTTTAGTTTGTTGTGGTAAGGGTTAGTTATTGATGATTTATGGTAGCCGAAGTAATTTAGGTGAGTTTGGCATAGTTTGCTATGGTTAGTAGCATTTTTTTGTAATTTAAAAGAGATTGGGTTTAGTTTGTTGTGGTAAGGGTTAGTTGGTGATGATTTAGAGTAGCCGAAGTAATGTAGGTGAGTCTGGCATAGTTTCTTATGAGTTGTACACCTTTTTTTGTAATTTTAAGATGATATGGTTTGGTTTGTTGTGGTAAAGGATAGTTGGGGGTGATTTACGGTAGCCGAAGTAATTTAGGTGATTCTGGTATAGTTTGTTATGATTCTTAGCATTTTTTTGTAATTTTAAAGTGATTGGGCTTAGTTTGTTGCTGTAAAGTGTAGTTGGGGGTGATTTTTGATAGCCGAAGTAATTTAGGTGAGTTTGGCATAGTTTGCTATGGTTAGTAGCATTTTTTTGTAATTTAAAAGTGATTGGGTTTAGTTTGTTGTGGTAAGGTTTGGTTGGTGATGATTTATGGTAGCCGAAGTAATTTAGGTGAGTTTGGAATAGTTTGCTATGGATAGGAGCATTTTTTTGTAATTTAAAGTGATTGGGTTTAGTTTGTTGTGGTAAGGGTTAGTTGGTGATGATTTAGAGTAGCCGAAGTAATTTAGGTGAGTCTGGCATAGTTTGTTATGATTTGAACACCTTTTTTTGTAATTTTAAGATGATATGGTTTGGTTTGTTGTGGTAAGGGATAGTTGGGGGTGAGTTACGGTAGCCGAAGTAATTTAGGTGTTTCTGGTATAGTTTGTTATGATTTTTAGCATTTTTTTGTAATTTTAAAGTGATTGGGCTTAGTTTGTTGCTGTAAAGTGTATTTGGGGGTGATTTTTGATAGCCGAAGTAATTTATGTGAGTTTGGCATAGTTTGCTATGGTTAGTAGCATTTTTTTGTAATTTAAAAGTGATTGGGTTTAGTTTGTTGTGGTAAGGGTTAGTTGGTGATGATTTATGGTAGCCGAAGTAATTTAGGTGAGTTGGCATAGTTTGCTATGTTTAGTAGCATTTTTTTGTAATTTAAAAGTGATTGGGTTTAGTTTGTAGTGGTAAGGATTAGTTGGTGATGATTTAGAGTAGCCGATGTAATTTAGGTGAGTCTTGCATAGTTTGTTATGATTCGTACATCTTTTTTTGTAATTTTAAGATGATATGGTTTGGTTTGTTGTGGTAAGGGATAGTTGGGGGTGATTTACGGTAGCCGAAGTAATTTAGGTGATTCTGGTATAGTTTGTTATGATTTTTAGCATTTTTTTGTAATTTTAAAGTGATTGGGCTTAGTTTGTTGCTGTAAAGTGTAGTTGGGGGTGATTTTTGATAGCCGAAGTAATTTAGGTGAGTTTGGCATAGTTTGCTATGGTTAGTAGCATTTTTTTGTAATTTAAAAGTGATTGGGTTTAGTTTGTTGTGGTAAGTGTTAGTTGGTGATGATTTATGGTAGCCGAAGTAATTTAGGTGAGTTTGGCATAGTTTGCTATGGTTAGTAGCATTTTTTTGTAATTTAAAAGTGATTGGGTTTAGTTTGTTGTGGTAAGGGTTAGTTGGTGATGATTTAGAGTAGCCGAAGTAATTTAGGTGAGTCTGGCATAGTTTGTTATGATTTGTACACCTTTTTTTGTAATTTTAAGATGGTATAGTTTGGTTTGTTGTGGTAAGAGATAGTTGGGGGTGATTTACGGTAGCCGAAGTAATTTAGGTGATTCTGGTATACTTTGTTATGATTTTTAAAATTTTTTTGTAATTTTAAAGTGATTGGGCTTAGTTTGTTGCTGTAAAGTGTAGTTGGGGGTGATTTTTGATAGCCGAAGTAATTTAGGTGAGTTTGGCATAGTTTGCTATGGTTAGTAGCATTCTTTTGTAATTAAAAGTGATTGGGTTTAGTTTGTTGTGGTAAGGGTTAGTTGGGGATGATTTATGGTAGCCGAAGTAATTTAGGTGAGTTTGGCATAATTTGCTATAGTTAGTAGCATTTTTTTGTAATTTAAAAGTGATTGGGTTTAGTTTGTTGTGGTAAGGGTTAGTTGGTGATGATTTAGAGTAGCCGAAGTAATTTAGGTGAGTCTGGCATAGTTTGTTATGATTTGTACACCTTTTTTTGTAATTTTAAGATGATATGGTTTGGTTTGTTGTGGTAAGGGATAGTTGGGGGTGATTTACGGTAGCCGAAGTAATTTAGGTGATTCTGGTATAGTTTGTTATGATTTTTAGCATTTTTTTGTAATTTTAAAGTGATTGGGCTTAGTTTGTTGCTTTAAAGTGTAGTTAGGGGTGATTTTTGATAGCCGAAGTAATTTAGGTGAGTTTGGCATAGTTTGCTATAGTTAGTAGCATTTTTTTGTAATTTAAAAGTGATTGGGTTTAGTTTGTTGTGGTAAGGGTTAGTTATTGATGATTTATGGTAGCCGAAGTAATTTAGGTGAGTTTGGCATAGTTTGCTATGGTTAGTAGCATTTTTTTGTAATTTAAAAGAGATTGGGTTTAGTTTGTTGTGGTAAGGGTTAGTTGGTGATGATTTAGAGTAGCCGAAGTAATGTAGGTGAGTCTGGCATAGTTTATTATGAGTTGTACACCTTTTTTTGTAATTTTAAGATGATATGGTTTGGTTTGTTGTGGTAAGGGATAGTTGGGGGTGATTTACGGTAGCCGAAGTAATTTAGGTGATTCTGGTATAGTTTGTTAAGATTCTTAGCATTTTTTTGTAATTTTAAAGTGATTGGGCTTAGTTTGTTGCTGTAAAGTGTAGTTGGGGGTGATTTTTGATAGCCGAAGTAATTTAGGTGAGTTTGGCATAGTTTGCTATGGTTAGTAGCATTTTTTTGTAATTTAAAAGTGATTGGGTTTAGTTTGTTGTGGTAAGGTTTGGTTGGTGATGATTTATGGTAGCCGAAGTAAATTAGGTGAGTTTGGCATAGTTTGCTATGGATAGGAGCATTTTTTTGTAATTTAAAGTGATTGGGTTTAGTTTGTTGTGGTAAGGGTTAGTTGGTGATGATTTAGAGTAGCCGAAGTAATTTAGGTGAGTCTGGCATAGTTTGTTATGATTTTTAGCATTTTTTTGTAATTTTAAAGTGATTGGGCTTAGTTTGTTGCTGTAAAGTGTAGTTGGGGGTGATTTTTGATAGCCGAAGTAATTTAGGTGAGTTTGGCATAGTTTGCTATGGTTAGTAGCATTTTTTTGTAATTTAAAAGTGATTGGGTTTAGTTTGTTGTGGTAAGTGTTAGTTGGTGATGATTTATGGTAGCCGAAGTAATTTAGGTGAGTTTGGCATAGTTTGCTATGGTTAGTAGCATTTTTTTGTAATTTAAAAGTGATTGGGTTTAGTTTGTTGTGGTAAGGGTTAGTTGGTGATGATTTAGAGTAGCCGAAGTAATTTAGGTGAGTCTGGCATAGTTTGTTATGATTTGTACACCTTTTTTTGTAATTTTAAGATGGTATAGTTTGGTTTGTTGTGGTAAGAGATAGTTGGGGGTGATTTACGGTAGCCGAAGTAATTTAGGTGATTCTGGTATACTTTGTTATGATTTTTAAAATTTTTTTGTAATTTTAAAGTGATTGGGCTTAGTTTGTTGCTGTAAAGTGTAGTTGGGGGTGATTTTTGATAGCCGAAGTAATTTAGGTGAGTTTGGCATAGTTTGCTATGGTTAGTAGCATTCTTTTGTAATTAAAAGTGATTGGGTTTAGTTTGTTGTGGTAAGGGTTAGTTGGGGATGATTTATGGTAGCCGAAGTAATTTAGGTGAGTTTGGCATAATTTGCTATAGTTAGTAGCATTTTTTTGTAATTTAAAAGTGATTGGGTTTAGTTTGTTGTGGTAAGGGTTAGTTGGTGATGATTTAGAGTAGCCGAAGTAATTTAGGTGAGTCTGGCATAGTTTGTTATGATTTGTACACCTTTTTTTGTAATTTTAAGATGATATGGTTTGGTTTGTTGTGGTAAGGGATAGTTGGGGGTGATTTACGGTAGCCGAAGTAATTTAGGTGATTCTGGTATAGTTTGTTATGATTTTTAGCATTTTTTTGTAATTTTAAAGTGATTGGGCTTAGTTTGTTGCTTTAAAGTGTAGTTAGGGGTGATTTTTGATAGCCGAAGTAATTTAGGTGAGTTTGGCATAGTTTGCTATAGTTAGTAGCATTTTTTTGTAATTTAAAAGTGATTGGGTTTAGTTTGTTGTGGTAAGGGTTAGTTATTGATGATTTATGGTAGCCGAAGTAATTTAGGTGAGTTTGGCATAGTTTGCTATGGTTAGTAGCATTTTTTTGTAATTTAAAAGAGATTGGGTTTAGTTTGTTGTGGTAAGGGTTAGTTGGTGATGATTTAGAGTAGCCGAAGTAATGTAGGTGAGTCTGGCATAGTTTATTATGAGTTGTACACCTTTTTTGTAATTTTAAGATGATATGGTTTGGTTTGTTGTGGTAAGGGATAGTTGGGGGTGATTTACGGTAGCCGAAGTAATTTAGGTGATTCTGGTATAGTTTGTTAAGATTCTTAGCATTTTTTTGTAATTTTAAAGTGATTGGGCTTAGTTTGTTGCTGTAAAGTGTAGTTGGGGGTGATTTTTGATAGCCGAAGTAATTTAGGTGAGTTTGGCATAGTTTGCTATGGTTAGTAGCATTTTTTTGTAATTTAAAAGTGATTGGGTTTAGTTTGTTGTGGTAAGGTTTGGTTGGTGATGATTTATGGTAGCCGAAGTAATTTAGGTGAGTTTGGCATAGTTTGCTATGGATAGGAGCATTTTTTTGTAATTTAAAGTGATTGGGTTTAGTTTGTTGTGGTAAGGGTTAGTTGGTGATGATTTAGAGTAGCCGAAGTAATTTAGGTGAGTCTGGCATAGTTTGTTATGATTTGTACACCTTTTTTTATAATTTTAAGATGATATGGTTTGGTTTGTTGTGGTAAGGGATAGTTGGGGGTGAGTTACGGTAGCCGAAGTAATTTAGGTGATTCTGGTATAGTTTGTTATGATTTTTGGCATTTTTTTGTAATTTTAAAGTGATTGGGCTTAGTTAGTTGCTGTAAAGTGTATTTGGGGGTGATTTTTGATAGCCGAAGTAATTTATGTGAGTTTGGCATAGTTTGCTATGGTTAGTAGCATTTTTTTGTAATTTAAAAGTGATTGGGTTTAGTTTGTTGTGGTAAGGGTTAGTTGGTGATGATTTATGGTAGCCGAAGTAATTTAGGTGAGTTGGCATAGTTTGCTATGTTTAGTAGCATTTTTTTGTAATTTAAAAGTGATTGGGTTTAGTTTGTAGTGGTAAGTATTAGTTGGTGATGATTTAGAGTAGCCGATGTAATTTAGGTGAGTCTGGCTTAGTTTGTTATGATTTGTACACCTTTTTTTGTAATTTTAAGATGATATGGTTTGGTTTGTTGTGGTAAGGGATAGTTGGGGGTGAGTTACGGTAGCCGAAGTAATTTAGGTGATTCTGGTATAGTTTGTTATGATTTTTAGCATTTTTTTGTAATTTTAAAGTGATTGGGCTAAGTTTGTTGCTGTAAAGTGTATTTGGGGGTGTTTTTTGATAGCCGAAGTAATTTATGTGAGTTTGGCATAGTTTGCTATGGTTAGTAGCATTTTTTGTAATTTAAAAGTGATTGGGTTTAGTTTGTTGTGGTAAGGGTTAGTTGGTGATGATTTATGGTAGCCGAAGTAATTTAGGTGAGTTGGCATAGTTTGCTATGTTTAGTAGCATTTTTTTGTAATTTAAAAGTGATTGGGTTTAGTTTGTAGTGGTAAGGATTAGTTGGTGATGATTTAGAGTAGCCGATGTAATTTAGGTGAGTCTGGCATAGTTTGTTATGATTTGTACACCTTTTTTGTAATTTTAAGATGATATGGTTTGGTTTGTTGTGGTAAGGGATAGTTGGGGGTGATTTACGGTAGCCGAAGTAATTTAGGTGATTCTGGTATAGTTTGATATGATTTTTAGCATTTTTTTGTAATTTTAAAGTGATTGGGCTTAGTTTGTTGGTGTAAAGTGTAGTTGAGGGTGATTTTTGATAGCCGAAGTAATTTAAGTGAGTTTGGCATAGTTTGCTATGGTTAGTAGCATTTTTTTGTAATTTAAAAGTGAGTGGGTTTAGTTTGTTGTAGTAAGGGTTAGTTGGTGATGATTTATGGTAGCTGAAGTAATTTAGGTGAGTTTGGCATAGTTTGCTATGGTTAGTAGCATTTTTTTGTAATTTAAAAGTGATTGGGTTTAGTTTGTTGTGGTAAGGGTTAGTTGGTGATGATTTAGAGTAGCCGAAGTAATTTAGGTGAGTCTGGCATAGTTTGTTATGATTTGTACACCTTTTTTTATAATTTTAAGATGATATGGTTTGGTTTGTTGTGGTAAGGGATAGTTGGGGGTGAGTTACGGTAGCCGAAGTAATTTAGGTGATTCTGGTATAGTTTGTTATGATTTTTAGCATTTTTTTGTAATTATAAAGTGATTGGGCTTAGTTTGTTGCTGTAAAGTGTATTTGGGGGTGATTTTTGATAGCGAAAGTAATTTATGTGAGTTTGGCATAGTTTGCTATGGTTAGTAGCATTTTTTTGTAATTTAAAAGTGATTGGGTTTAGTTTGTTGTGGTAAAGTTTAGTTGGTGATGATTTATGGTAGCCGAAGTAATTTAGGTGAGTTGGCATAATTTGCTATGTTTAGTAGCATTTTTTTGTAATTTAAAAGTGATTGGGTTTAGTTTATTGTGGTAAGGGTTAGTTGGTGATGATTTAAAGTAGCCGAAGTAATTCAGGTGAGTCTGGCATAGTTTGTTATGATTCGTACACCTTTTTTTGTAATTTTAAGATGATATGGTTTGGTTTGTTGTGGTAAGGGATAGTTGGGGGTGATTTACGGTAGCCGAAGTAATTTAGGTGATTCTGGTGTTTTTTGTTATGATTTTTAGCATTTTTTTGTAATTTTAAAGTGATTGGGCTTAGTTTGTTGCTGTAAAGTGTAGTTGAGAGTGATATTTGATAGCCGAAGTAATTTAGGTGAGTTTGGCATAGTTTGCTATGGTTAGTTGCATTTTTTTGTAATTTAAAAGTAAGTAGGTTTAGTTTGTTGTGGTAAGGGTTAGTTGGTGATGATTTATGGTAGCCGAAGTAATTTAGGTGAGTTTGGCATAGTTTGCTATGGTTAGTAGCATTTTTTTGTAATTTAAAATTGAAAGGGTTAGTTGGTGATGATTTAGAGTAGCCGAAGTAATTTAGAAGAGTCTGGCATAGTTTGTTATGATTTGTACACCTTTTTTGTAATTTTAAGATGATATGGTTTGGTTTGTTGTGGTAAAGGATAGTTGGGGGTGATTTACGGTAGCCGAAGTAATTTAGGTGATTCTGGTATAGTTTGTTATGATTTTTAGCATTTTTTTGTAATTTTAAAGTGATTGGGCTTAGTTTGTTGCTGTAAAGTGTAGTTGGGGGTGATTTTTGATAGCCAAAGTAATTTAGGTGAGTTTGGCATAGTTTGCTATGGTTAGTAGAATTTTTTTGTAATTTAAAAGTGATTGGGTTTAGTTTGTTGTGGTAAGGGTTAGTTGGTGATGATTTAGAGTAGCCGAAGTAATTTAGGAGAGTCTGGCATAGTTTGTTATGATTTGTACACTTTTTTCGTAATTTTAAGATGATATGGTTTGGTTTGTTGTGGTAAGGTATAGTTGGGGGTGATTTACGGTAGCCGAAGTAATTTAGGTGATTCTGGTATAGTTTGTTATGATTTTAAGCATTTTTTTGTAATTTTAAAGTGATTGGGCTTAGTTTGTTGCTGTAAAGTGTAGTTGGGGGTGATTTTTGATAGCCGAAGTAATTTAGGTGAGTTTGGCATAGTTTGCTATTGCTGGTAGCATTTTTTTGTAATTTAAAAGTGATTGGGTTTAGTTTGTTGTGGTAAGGGTTAGTTGGTGATGATTTATGGTAGCCGAAGTAATTTAGGTGAGTTTGGCATAGTTTGCTATGGTTAGGAGCATTTTTTTGTAATTTAAAAGTGATTGGGTTTAGTTTGTTGTGGTAAGGGTTAGTTGGTGATGATTTATGGTAGCCGAAGTAATTTAGGTGAGTTTGGCATAGTTTGCTACAGTTAGTATCATTTTTTTGTAATTTAAAAGTGATTGGGTTTAGTTTGTTGTAGTAAGGGTCAGTTGGTGATGATTTAGTGTAGCCGAAGTAATTTAGGTAAGTCTGGCATAGCTTGTTATGATTTGTACATCTTTTTTTGTAATTTTAAGATGATATGGTTTGGTTTGTTGTGGTAAGGGATTGTTGGGTGTGATTTACGGTAGCCGAAGTAATTTAGCTGATTCTGGTATAGTTTGTTATAATTTTTAGCATTTTTTTGTAATTTTAAAGTGATTGGGCTTAGTTTGTTGCTGTAAAGTGTAGTTGGGGGTGATTTTTGATAGCCAAAGTAATTTAGGTGTGTTTGGCATAGTTTGCTATGGTTAGTAGCAGTTTTTTGTAATTTAAAATTGATTGGGTTTAGTTTGTTGTGGTAAGGGTTAGTTGGTGATGATTTATGGTAGCCGAAGTAATTTAGGTGAGTTTGGCATAGTTTGCTATGGTTAGTAGCATTTTTTTGTAATTTAAAAGTGATTGGGTTTAGTTTGTTGTGGTAAGGGTTAGTTGGTGATGATTTATAGTAGCCGAAGTAATTTAGGTGAGTCTGGCATAATTTGTTATGATTTGTACACCTTTTTTTGTAATTTTAAGATGATATGGTTTGGTTTGTTGCGGTAAGGGATAGTTGGGGGTGATTTACGGTAGCCGAAGTTATTTAGGTGATTCTGGTATAGTTTGTTATGATTTTTAGCATTTTTTTGTAATTTTAAAGTGATTGGGCTTAGTTTGTTGCTGTAAAGTGTAGTTGGGGGTGATTTTTGATAGCCGAAGGAATTTAGGTGAGTTTGGCATAGTTTGCTATGGTTAGTAGCATTTTTTTGTAATTTAAAAGTGATTGGGATTAGTTTGTTGTGGTAAGGGTTAGTTGGTGATGATTTATGGTAGCCGAAGTAATTTAGATGAGTTTGGCATAGTTTGCTATGGTTAGTAGCATTTTTTTGTAATTTAAAAGTGATTGGGTTTAGTTTGTTGTGGTAAGGGTTAGTTGGAGATGATTTAGAGTAGCCGAAGTAATTTAGGTGAGTCTGGCATAGTTTGTTATGATTTGTACACCTTTTTTTGTAATTTTAAGATGATATGGTTTGGTTTGTTGTGGTAAGGGATAGTTGGGGGTGAGTTACGGTAGCCGAAGTAATTTAGGTGATTCTGGTATAGTTTGTTATGATTTTTAGCATTTTTTTGTAATTTTAAAGTGATTGGGCTTAGTTTGTTGCTGTAAAGTGTATTTGGGGGTGATTTTTGATAGCCGAAGTGATTTATGTGAGTTTGGCATAGTTTGCTATGGTTAGTAGCATTTTTTTGTAATTTAAAAGTGATTGGGTTTAGTTTGTTGTGGTAAGGGTTAGTTGGTGATGATTTATGGTAGCCGAAGTAATTTAGGTGAGTTGGCATAGTTTGCTATGTTTAGTAGCATTTTTTTGTAATTTAAAAGTGATTGGGTTTAGTTTGTAGTGGTAAGTATTAGTTGGTGATGATTTAGAGTAGCCGATGTAATTTAGGTGAGTCTGGCATAGTTTGTTATGATTTGTACACCTTTTTTTGTAATTTTAAGATGATATGGTTTGGTTTGTTGTGGTAAGGGATAGTTGGGGGTGAGTTACGGTAGCCGAAGAAATTTAGGTGATTCTGGTATAGTTTGTTATGATTTTTAGCATTTTTTTGTAATTTTAAAGTGATTGGGCTAAGTTTGTTGCTGTAAAGTGTATTTGGGGGTGTTTTTTGATAGCCGAAGTAATTTATGTGAGTTTGGCATAGTTTGCTATGGTTAGTAGCATTTTTTTGTAATTTAAAAGTGATTGGGTTTAGTTTGTTGTGGTAAGGGTTAGTTGGTGATGATTTATGGTAGCCGAAGTAATTTAGGTGAGTTGGCATAGTTTGCTATGTTTAGTAGCATTTTTTTGTAATTTAAAAGTGATTGGGTTTAGTTTGTAGTGGTAAGGATTAGTTGGTGATGATTTAGAGTAGCCGATGTAATTTAGGTGAGTCTGGCATAGTTTGTTATGATTTGTACACCTTTTTTGTAATTTTAAGATGATATGGTTTGGTTTGTTGTGGTAAGGGGTAGTTGGGGGTGATTTACGGTAGCCGAAGTAATTTAGGTGATTCTGGTATAGTTTGATATGATTTTTAGCATTTTTTTGTAATTTTAAAGTGATTGGGCTTAGTTTGTTGCTGTAAAGTGTAGTTGGGGGTGATTTTTGATAGCCGAAGTAATTTAGGTGAGTTTGGCATAGTTTGCTATGGTTAGTAGCATTTTTTTGTAATTTAAATGTGATTGGGTTTAGTTTGTTGTGGTAATTGTTAGTTGGTGAAGATTTATGGTAGCCGAAGTAATTTAAGTGAGTTTGGCATAGTTTGCTATGGTTAGTAGCATTTTTTTGTAATTTTAAAAGTGATTGGGTTTGTTTATTGTGGTAAGGGTTAGTTGGTGATGATTTAAAGTAGCCGAAGTAATTTAGGTGAGTCTGGTATAGTTTGTTATGATTCGTACACCTTTTTTTGTAATTTTAAGATGATATGGTTTGGTTTGTTGTGGTAAGGGATAGTTGGGGGTGATTTACGGTAGCCGAAGTAATTTAGGTGATTCTGGTGTAGTTTGTTATGATTTTTAGCATTTTTTTGTAATTTTAAAGTGATTGGGCTTAGTTTGTTGGTGTAAAGTGTAGTTGAGGGTGATTTTTGATAGCCGAAGTAATTTAGGTGAGTTTGGCATAGTTTGCTATGGTTAGTAGCATTTTTTTGTAATTTAAAAGTGAGTGGGTTTAGTTTGTTGTAGTAAGGGTTAGTTGGTGATGATTTATGGTAGCTGAAGTAATTTAGGTGAGTTTGGCATAGTTTGCTATGGTTAGTAGCATTTTTTTGTAATTTAAAAGTGATTGGGTTTAGTTTGTTGTGGTAAGGGTTAGTTGGTGATGATTTAGAGTAGCCGAAGTTATTTAGGAGAGTCTGGCATAGTTTGTTATGATTTGTACACCTATTTTGTAATTTTAAGATGATATGGTTTGGTTTGTTGTGGTAAAGGATAGTTGGGGGTGATTTACGGTAGCCGAAGTAATTTAGGTGATTCTGGTATAGTTTGTTATGATTTTTAGCATTTTTTTGTAATTATAAAGTGATTGGGTTTAGTTTGTTGTGGTAAGGGTTAGTTGGAGATGATTTAGAGTAGCCGAAGTAATTTAGGTGAGTCTGGCATAGTTTGTTATGATTTGTACACCTTTTTTTGTAATTTTAAGATGATATGGTTTGGTTTGTTGTGGTAAGGGATAGTTGGGGGTGAGTTACGGTAGCCGAAGTAATTTAGGTGATTCTGGTATAGTTTGTTATGATTTTTAGCATTTTTTTGTAATTTTAAAGTGATTGGGCTTAGTTTGTTGCTGTAAAGTGTATTTGGGGGTGATTTTTGATAGCCGAAGTGATTTATGTGAGTTTGGCATAGTTTGCTATGGTTAGTAGCATTTTTTTGTAATTTAAAAGTGATTGGGTTTAGTTTGTTGTGGTAAGGGTTAGTTGGTGATGATTTATGGTAGCCGAAGTAATTTAGGTGAGTTGGCATAGTTTGCTATGTTTAGTAGCATTTTTTTGTAATTTAAAAGTGATTGGGTTTAGTTTGTAGTGGTAAGTATTAGTTGGTGATGATTTAGAGTAGCCGATGTAATTTAGGTGAGTCTGGCATAGTTTGTTATGATTTGTACACCTTTTTTTGTAATTTTAAGATGATATGGTTTGGTTTGTTGTGGTAAGGGATAGTTGGGGGTGAGTTACGGTAGCCGAAGAAATTTAGGTGATTCTGGTATAGTTTGTTATGATTTTTAGCATTTTTTTGTAATTTTAAAGTGATTGGGCTAAGTTTGTTGCTGTAAAGTGTATTTGGGGGTGTTTTTTGATAGCCGAAGTAATTTATGTGAGTTTGGCATAGTTTGCTATGGTTAGTAGCATTTTTTTGTAATTTAAAAGTGATTGGGTTTAGTTTGTTGTGGTAAGGGTTAGTTGGTGATGATTTATGGTAGCCGAAGTAATTTAGGTGAGTTGGCATAGTTTGCTATGTTTAGTAGCATTTTTTTGTAATTTAAAAGTGATTGGGTTTAGTTTGTAGTGGTAAGGATTAGTTGGTGATGATTTAGAGTAGCCGATGTAATTTAGGTGAGTCTGGCATAGTTTGTTATGATTTGTACACCTTTTTTGTAATTTTAAGATGATATGGTTTGGTTTGTTGTGGTAAGGGGTAGTTGGGGGTGATTTACGGTAGCCGAAGTAATTTAGGTGATTCTGGTATAGTTTGATATGATTTTTAGCATTTTTTTGTAATTTTAAAGTGATTGGGCTTAGTTTGTTGCTGTAAAGTGTAGTTGGGGGTGATTTTTGATAGCCGAAGTAATTTAGGTGAGTTTGGCATAGTTTGCTATGGTTAGTAGCATTTTTTTGTAATTTAAATGTGATTGGGTTTAGTTTGTTGTGGTAATTGTTAGTTGGTGAAGATTTATGGTAGCCGAAGTAATTTAAGTGAGTTTGGCATAGTTTGCTATGGTTAGTAGCATTTTTTTGTAATTTTAAAAGTGATTGGGTTTGTTTATTGTGGTAAGGGTTAGTTGGTGATGATTTAAAGTAGCCGAAGTAATTTAGGTGAGTCTGGTATAGTTTGTTATGATTCGTACACCTTTTTTTGTAATTTTAAGATGATATGGTTTGGTTTGTTGTGGTAAGGGATAGTTGGGGGTGATTTACGGTAGCCGAAGTAATTTAGGTGATTCTGGTGTAGTTTGTTATGATTTTTAGCATTTTTTTGTAATTTTAAAGTGATTGGGCTTAGTTTGTTGGTGTAAAGTGTAGTTGAGGGTGATTTTTGATAGCCGAAGTAATTTAGGTGAGTTTGGCATAGTTTGCTATGGTTAGTAGCATTTTTTTGTAATTTAAAAGTGAGTGGGTTTAGTTTGTTGTAGTAAGGGTTAGTTGGTGATGATTTATGGTAGCTGAAGTAATTTAGGTGAGTTTGGCATAGTTTGCTATGGTTAGTAGCATTTTTTTGTAATTTAAAAGTGATTGGGTTTAGTTTGTTGTGGTAAGGGTTAGTTGGTGATGATTTAGAGTAGCCGAAGTTATTTAGGAGAGTCTGGCATAGTTTGTTATGATTTGTACACCTATTTTGTAATTTTAAGATGATATGGTTTGGTTTGTTGTGGTAAAGGATAGTTGGGGGTGATTTACGGTAGCCGAAGTAATTTAGGTGATTCTGGTATAGTTTGTTATGATTTTTAGCATTTTTTTGTAATTATAAAGTGATTGGGTTTAGTTTGTTGTGGTAAGGGTTAGTTGGAGATGATTTAGAGTAGCCGAAGTAATTTAGGTGAGTCTGGCATAGTTTGTTATGATTTGTACACCTTTTTTTGTAATTTTAAGATGATATGGTTTGGTTTGTTGTGGTAAGGGATAGTTGGGGGTGAGTTACGGTAGCCGAAGTAATTTAGGTGATTCTGGTATAGTTTGTTATGATTTTTAGCATTTTTTTGTAATTTTAAAGTGATTGGGCTTAGTTTGTTGCTGTAAAGTGTATTTGGGGGTGATTTTTGATAGCCGAAGTGATTTATGTGAGTTTGGCATAGTTTGCTATGGTTAGTAGCATTTTTTTGTAATTTAAAAGTGATTGGGTTTAGTTTGTTGTGGTAAGGGTTAGTTGGTGATGATTTATGGTAGCCGAAGTAATTTAGGTGAGTTGGCATAGTTTGCTATGTTTAGTAGCATTTTTTTGTAATTTAAAAGTGATTGGGTTTAGTTTGTAGTGGTAAGTATTAGTTGGTGATGATTTAGAGTAGCCGATGTAATTTAGGTGAGTCTGGCATAGTTTGTTATGATTTGTACACCTTTTTTTGTAATTTTAAGATGATATGGTTTGGTTTGTTGTGGTAAGGGATAGTTGGGGGTGAGTTACGGTAGCCGAAGAAATTTAGGTGATTCTGGTATAGTTTGTTATGATTTTTAGCATTTTTTTGTAATTTTAAAGTGATTGGGCTAAGTTTGTTGCTGTAAAGTGTATTTGGGGGTGTTTTTTGATAGCCGAAGTAATTTATGTGAGTTTGGCATAGTTTGCTATGGTTAGTAGCATTTTTTTGTAATTTAAAAGTGATTGGGTTTAGTTTGTTGTGGTAAGGGTTAGTTGGTGATGATTTATGGTAGCCGAAGTAATTTAGGTGAGTTGGCATAGTTTGCTATGTTTAGTAGCATTTTTTTGTAATTTAAAAGTGATTGGGTTTAGTTTGTAGTGGTAAGGATTAGTTGGTGATGATTTAGAGTAGCCGATGTAATTTAGGTGAGTCTGGCATAGTTTGTTATGATTTGTACACCTTTTTTGTAATTTTAAGATGATATGGTTTGGTTTGTTGTGGTAAGGGGTAGTTGGGGGTGATTTACGGTAGCCGAAGTAATTTAGGTGATTCTGGTATAGTTTGATATGATTTTTAGCATTTTTTTGTAATTTTAAAGTGATTGGGCTTAGTTTGTTGCTGTAAAGTGTAGTTGGGGGTGATTTTTGATAGCCGAAGTAATTTAGGTGAGTTTGGCATAGTTTGCTATGGTTAGTAGCATTTTTTTGTAATTTAAATGTGATTGGGTTTAGTTTGTTGTGGTAATTGTTAGTTGGTGAAGATTTATGGTAGCCGAAGTAATTTAAGTGAGTTTGGCATAGTTTGCTATGGTTAGTAGCATTTTTTTGTAATTTTAAAAGTGATTGGGTTTGTTTATTGTGGTAAGGGTTAGTTGGTGATGATTTAAAGTAGCCGAAGTAATTTAGGTGAGTCTGGTATAGTTTGTTATGATTCGTACACCTTTTTTTGTAATTTTAAGATGATATGGTTTGGTTTGTTGTGGTAAGGGATAGTTGGGGGTGATTTACGGTAGCCGAAGTAATTTAGGTGATTCTGGTGTAGTTTGTTATGATTTTTAGCATTTTTTTGTAATTTTAAAGTGATTGGGCTTAGTTTGTTGGTGTAAAGTGTAGTTGAGGGTGATTTTTGATAGCCGAAGTAATTTAGGTGAGTTTGGCATAGTTTGCTATGGTTAGTAGCATTTTTTTGTAATTTAAAAGTGAGTGGGTTTAGTTTGTTGTAGTAAGGGTTAGTTGGTGATGATTTATGGTAGCTGAAGTAATTTAGGTGAGTTTGGCATAGTTTGCTATGGTTAGTAGCATTTTTTTGTAATTTAAAAGTGATTGGGTTTAGTTTGTTGTGGTAAGGGTTAGTTGGTGATGATTTAGAGTAGCCGAAGTTATTTAGGAGAGTCTGGCATAGTTTGTTATGATTTGTACACCTATTTTGTAATTTTAAGATGATATGGTTTGGTTTGTTGTGGTAAAGGATAGTTGGGGGTGATTTACGGTAGCCGAAGTAATTTAGGTGATTCTGGTATAGTTTGTTATGATTTTTAGCATTTTTTTGTAATTATAAAGTGATTGGGCTTAGTTTGTTGCTGTAAAGTGTATTTGGGGGTGATTTTTGATAGCGAAAGTAATTTATGTGAGTTTGGCATAGTTTGCTATGGTTAGTAGCATTTTTTTGTAATTTAAAAGTGATTGGGCTTAGTTTGTTGTGGTAAAGTTTAGTTGGTGATGATTTATGGTAGCCGAAGTAATTTAGGTGAGTTGGCATAATTTGCTATGTTTAGTAGCATTTTTTTGTAATTTAAAAGTGATTGGGTTTAGTTTATTGTGGTAAGGGTTAGTTGGTGATGATTTAAAGTAGCCGAAGTAATTCAGGTGAGTCTGGCATAGTTTGTTATGATTCGTACACCTTTTTTTGTAATTTTAAGATGATATGGTTTGGTTTGTTGTGGTAAGGGATAGTTGGGGGTGATTTACGGTAGCCGAAGTAATTTAGGTGATTCTGGTGTATTTTGTTATGATTTTTAGCATTTTTTTGTAATTTTAAAGTGATTGGGCTTAGTTTGTTGCTGTAAAGTGTAGTTGAGGGTGATTTTTGATAGCCGAAGAAATTTAAGTGAGTTTGGCATAGTTTGCTATGGTTAGTTGCATTTTTTTGTAATTTAAAATTGAAAGGGTTAGTTGGTGATGATTTAGAGTAGCCGAAGTAATTTAGGAGAGTCTGGCATAGTTTGTTATGATTTGTACACTTTTTTCGTAATTTTAAGATGATATGGTTTGGTTTGTTGTGGTAAGGTATAGTTGGGGGTGATTTACGGTAGCCGAAGTAATTTAGGTGATTCTGGTATAGTTTGTTATGATTTTAAGCATTTTTTTGTAATTTTAAAGTGATTGGGCTTGGTTTGTTGCTGTAAAGTGTAGTTGGGGGTGATTTTTGATAGCCGAAGTAATTTAGGTGAGTTTGGCATAGTTTGCTATTGCTGGTAGCATTTTTTTGTAATTTAAAAGTGATTGGGTTTAGTTTGTTGTGGTAAGGGTTAGTTGGTGATGATTTATGGTAGCCGAAGTAATTTAGGTGAGTTTGGCATAGTTTGCTATGGTTAGGAGCATTTTTTTGTAATTTAAATTGATTGGGTTTAGTTTGTTGTGGTAAGGGTTAGTTGGTGATGATTTATGGTAGCCGAAGTAATTTAGGTGAGTTTGGAATAGTTTGCTATAGTTAGTATAATTTTTTTGTAATTTAAAAGTGATTGGGTTTAGTTTGTTGTAGTAAGGGTCAGTTGGTGATGATTTAGAGTAGCCGAAGTAATTTAGGTAAGTCTGGCATAGCTTGTTATGATTTGTACATCTTTTTTTGTAATTTTAAGATGATATGGTTTGGTTTGTTGTGGTAAGGGATTGTTGGGTGTGATTTACGGTAGCCGAAGTAATTTAGCTAATTCTGGTATAGTTTGTTATAATTTTTAGCATTTTTTTGTAATTTTAAAGTGATTGGGTTTAGTTGGTTGCTGTAAAGTGTAGTTGGGGGTGATTTTTGATAGCCAAAGTAATTTAGGTGTGTTTGGCATAGTTTGCTATGGTTAGTAGCAGTTTTTTGTAATTTAAAATTGATTGGGTTTAGTTTGTTGTGGTAAGGGTTAGTTGGTGATGATTTATGGTAGCCGAAGTAATTTAGGTGAGTTTGGCATAGTTTGCTATGGTTAGTAGCATTTTTTTGTAATTTAAAAGTGATTGGGTTTAGTTTGTTGTGGTAAGGGTTAGTTGGTGATGATTTATAGTAGCCGAAGTAATTTAGGTGAGTCTGGCATAATTTGTTATGATTCGTACACCTTTTTTTGTAATTTTAAGATGATATGGTTTGGTTTGTTGCGGTAAGGGATAGTTGGGGGTGATTTACGGTAGCCGAAGTTATTTAGGTGATTCTGGTATAGTTTGTTATGATTTTTAGCATTTTTTTGTAATTTTAAAGTGATTGGGCTTTGTTTGTTGCTGTAAAGTGTAGTTGGGGGTGATTTTTGATAGCCGAAGTAATTTAGGTGAGTTTGGCATAGTTTGCTATGGTTAGTAGCATTTTTTTGTAATTTAAAAGTGATTGGGATTAGTTCGTTGTGGTAAGGGTTAGTTGGTGATGATTTATGGTAGCCGAAGTAATTTAGATGAGTTTGGCATAGTTTGCTATGGTTAGTAGCATTTTTTTGTAATTTAAAAGTGATTGGGTTTAGTTTGTTGTGGTAAGGGTTAGTTGGAGAAGATTTAGAGTAGCCGAAGTAATTTAGGTGAGTCTGGCATAGTTTGTTATGATTTGTACACCTTTTTTTGAAATTTTAAGATGATATGGTTTTGTTTGGAGTGGTAAGGGATAGTTGGGGGTGATTTACGGTAGCCGAAGTAATTTAAGTGCTTCTGGTATAGTTTGTTATGATTTTTAGCATTTTTTTGTAATTTTAAAATGATTGGGCTTAGTTTGTTGCCGTAAAGTGTAGTTGGGGGTGACTTTTGATGGCCGAAGTAATTTAGGTGAGTTTGGCATAGTTTGCTATGGTTAGGAGCATTTTTTTGTAATTTAAAAGTGATTGGGTTTAGTTTGTTGTGGTAAGGGTTAGTTGGTGATGATTTTTGGTAGCCGAAGTAATTTAGGTGAGTTTGACATAGTTTGCTATGGTTAGGAGCATTTTTTTGTAATTTAAAAGTGATTGGGTTTAGTTTGTTGTGGTAAGGGTTAGTTGGTGATGATTTATGGTAGCCGAAGTAATTTAGGTGAATTTGGCATAGTTTGCTATGGTTAGAAGCATTTTTTTGTAATTTAAAAGTGATTGGGTTTAGTTTGTTGTGGTAAGGGTTAGTTGGTGATGATTGATGGTAGCCGAAGTAATTTAGGTGAGTTTGGCATAGTTTGCTATGGTTAGGAGCATTTTTTTGTAATTTAAAAGTGATTGGGTTTAGTTTGTTGTGGTAAGGGTTAGTTGGTGATGATTTTTGGTAGCCGAAGTAATTTAGGTGAGTTTGACATAGTTTGCTATGGTTAGGAGCATTTTTTTGTAATTTAAAAGTGATTGGGTTTAGTTTGTTGTGGTAAGGGTTAGTTGGTGATGATTGATGGTAGCCGAAGTAATTTAGGTGAGTTTGGCATAGTTTGCTATGGTTAGGAGCATTTTTTTGTAATTTAAAAGTGATTGGGTTTAGTTTGTTGTGGTAAGGGTTAGTTGGTGATGATTTTTGGTAGCCGAAGTAATTTAGGTGAGTTTGACATAGTTTGCTATGGTTAGGAGCATTTTTTTGTAATTTAAAAGTGATTGGGTTTAGTTTGTTGTGGTAAGGGTTAGTTGGTGATGATTTATGGTAGCCGAAGTAATTTAGGTGAGTTTGGCATAGTTTGCTATGGTTAGAAGCATTTTTTTGTAATTTAAAAGTGATTGGGTTTAGTTTGTTGTGGTAAGGGTTAGTTGGTGATGATTTAGAGTAGCCGAAGTTATTTAGGAGAGTCTGGCATAGTTTGGTATGATTTGTACACCTATTTTGTAATTTTAAGATGATATGGTTTGGTTTGCTGTGGTAAAGGATAGTTGGGGGTGATTTACGGTAGCCGAAGTAATATAGGTGATTCTGGTATAGTTTGTTATGATTTTTAGCATTTTTTTGTAATTATAAAGTGATTGGGCTTAGTTTGTTGCTGTAAAGTGTATTTGGGGGTGATTTTTGATAGCGGAAGTAATTTATGTGAGTTTGGCATAGTTTGCTATGGTTAGTAGCATTTTTTTGTAATTTAAAAGTGATTGGGTTTAGTTTGTTGTGGTAAAGTTTAGTTGGTGATGATTTATGGTAGCCGAAGTAATTTAGGTGAGTTGGCATAATTTGCTATGTTTAGTAGCATTTTTTTGTAATTTAAAAGTGATTGGGTTTAGTTTATTGTGGTATGGGTTAGTTGGTGATGATTTAAAGTAGCCGAAGTAATTTAGGTGAGTCTGGCATAGTTTGTTATGATTCGTACACCTTTTTTTGTAATTTTAAGATGATATGGTTTGGTTTGTTGTGGTAAGGGATAGTTGGGGGTGATTTACGGTAGCCGAAGTAATTTAGGTGATTCTGGTGTATTTTGTTATGATTTTTAGCATTTTTTTGTAATTTTAAAGTGATTGGGCTTAGTTTGTTGCTGTAAAGTGTAGTTGAGGGTGATTTTTGATAGCCGAAGTAATTTAGGTGAGTTTGGCATAGTTTGCTATGGTTAGTAGCATTTTTTTGTAATTTAAAAGTGATTGGGTTTAGTTTGTTGTAGTAAGGGTCAGTTGGTGATGATTTAGAGTAGCCGAAGTAATTTAGGTAAGTCTGGCATAGCTTGTTATGATTTGTACATCTTTTTTTGTAATTTTAAGATGATATGGTTTGGTTTGTTGTGGTAAGGGATTGTTGGGTGTGATTTACGGTAGCCGAAGTAATTTAGCTAATTCTGGTATAGTTTGTTATAATTTTTAGCATTTTTTTGTAATTTTAAAGTGATTGGGTTTAGTTGGTTGCTGTAAAGTGTAGTTGGGGGTGATTTTTGATAGCCAAAGTAATTTAGGTGTGTTTGGCATAGTTTGCTATGGTTAGTAGCAGTTTTTTGTAATTTAAAATTGATTGGGTTTAGTTTGTTGTGGTAAGGGTTAGTTGGTGATGATTTATGGTAGCCGAAGTAATTTAGGTGAGTTTGGCATAGTTTGCTATGGTTAGTAGCATTTTTTTGTAATTTAAAAGTGATTGGGTTTAGTTTGTTGTGGTAAGGGTTAGTTGGTGATGATTTATAGTAGCCGAAGTAATTTAGGTGAGTCTGGCATAATTTGTTATGATTCGTACACCTTTTTTTGTAATTTTAAGATGATATGGTTTGGTTTGTTGCGGTAAGGGATAGTTGGGGGTGATTTACGGTAGCCGAAGTTATTTAGGTGATTCTGGTATAGTTTGTTATGATTTTTAGCATTTTTTTGTAATTTTAAAGTGATTGGGCTTTGTTTGTTGCTGTAAAGTGTAGTTGGGGGTGATTTTTGATAGCCGAAGTAATTTAGGTGAGTTTGGCATAGTTTGCTATGGTTAGTAGCATTTTTTTGTAATTTAAAAGTGATTGGGATTAGTTCGTTGTGGTAAGGGTTAGTTGGTGATGATTTATGGTAGCCGAAGTAATTTAGATGAGTTTGGCATAGTTTGCTATGGTTAGTAGCATTTTTTTGTAATTTAAAAGTGATTGGGTTTAGTTTGTTGTGGTAAGGGTTAGTTGGAGAAGATTTAGAGTAGCCGAAGTAATTTAGGTGAGTCTGGCATAGTTTGTTATGATTTGTACACCTTTTTTTGAAATTTTAAGATGATATGGTTTTGTTTGGAGTGGTAAGGGATAGTTGGGGGTGATTTACGGTAGCCGAAGTAATTTAAGTGCTTCTGGTATAGTTTGTTATGATTTTTAGCATTTTTTTGTAATTTTAAAATGATTGGGCTTAGTTTGTTGCCGTAAAGTGTAGTTGGGGGTGACTTTTGATGGCCGAAGTAATTTAGGTGAGTTTGGCATAGTTTGCTATGGTTAGGAGCATTTTTTTGTAATTTAAAAGTGATTGGGTTTAGTTTGTTGTGGTAAGGGTTAGTTGGTGATGATTTTTGGTAGCCGAAGTAATTTAGGTGAGTTTGACATAGTTTGCTATGGTTAGGAGCATTTTTTTGTAATTTAAAAGTGATTGGGTTTAGTTTGTTGTGGTAAGGGTTAGTTGGTGATGATTTATGGTAGCCGAAGTAATTTAGGTGAGTTTGGCATAGTTTGCTATGGTTAGAAGCATTTTTTTGTAATTTAAAAGTGATTGGGTTTAGTTTGTTGTGGTAAGGGTTAGTTGGTGATGATTGATGGTAGCCGAAGTAATTTAGGTGAGTTTGGCATAGTTTGCTATGGTTAGGAGCATTTTTTTGTAATTTAAAAGTGATTGGGTTTAGTTTGTTGTGGTAAGGGTTAGTTGGTGATGATTTTTGGTAGCCGAAGTAATTTAGGTGAGTTTGACATAGTTTGCTATGGTTAGGAGCATTTTTTTGTAATTTAAAAGTGATTGGGTTTAGTTTGTTGTGGTAAGGGTTAGTTGGTGATGATTGATGGTAGCCGAAGTAATTTAGGTGAGTTTGGCATAGTTTGCTATGGTTAGGAGCATTTTTTTGTAATTTAAAAGTGATTGGGTTTAGTTTGTTGTGGTAAGGGTTAGTTGGTGATGATTTTTGGTAGCCGAAGTAATTTAGGTGAGTTTGACATAGTTTGCTATGGTTAGGAGCATTTTTTTGTAATTTAAAAGTGATTGGGTTTAGTTTGTTGTGGTAAGGGTTAGTTGGTGATGATTTATGGTAGCCGAAGTAATTTAGGTGAGTTTGGCATAGTTTGCTATGGTTAGAAGCATTTTTTTGTAATTTAAAAGTGATTGGGTTTAGTTTGTTGTGGTAAGGGTTAGTTGGTGATGATTTAGAGTAGCCGAAGTTATTTAGGAGAGTCTGGCATAGTTTGGTATGATTTGTACACCTATTTTGTAATTTTAAGATGATATGGTTTGGTTTGCTGTGGTAAAGGATAGTTGGGGGTGATTTACGGTAGCCGAAGTAATATAGGTGATTCTGGTATAGTTTGTTATGATTTTTAGCATTTTTTTGTAATTATAAAGTGATTGGGCTTAGTTTGTTGCTGTAAAGTGTATTTGGGGGTGATTTTTCATAGCGGAAGTAATTTATGTGAGTTTGGCATAGTTTGCTATGGTTAGTAGCATTTTTTTGTAATTTAAAAGTGATTGGGTTTAGTTTGTTGTGGTAAAGTTTAGTTGGTGATGATTTATGGTAGCCGAAGTAATTTAGGTGAGTTGGCATAATTTGCTATGTTTAGTAGCATTTTTTTGTAATTTAAAAGTGATTGGGTTTAGTTTATTGTGGTATGGGTTAGTTGGTGATGATTTAAAGTAGCCGAAGTAATTTAGGTGAGTCTGGCATAGTTTGTTATGATTCGTACACCTTTTTTTGTAATTTTAAGATGATATGGTTTGGTTTGTTGTGGTAAGGGATAGTTGGGGGTGATTTACGGTAGCCGAAGTAATTTAGGTGATTCTGGTGTATTTTGTTATGATTTTTAGCATTTTTTTGTAATTTTAAAGTGATTGGGCTTAGTTTGTTGCTGTAAAGTGTAGTTGAGGGTGATTTTTGATAGCCGAAGTAATTTAGGTGAGTTTGGCATAGTTTGCTATGGTTAGTAGCATTTTTTTGTAATTTAAAATTGATTGGGTTTAGTTTGTTGTGGTAAGGTTTGGTTGGTGATGATTTATGGTAGCCGAAGTAATTTAGGTGAGTTTGGCATAGTTTGCTATGGATAGGAGCATTTTTTTGTAATTTAAAATGATTGGGTTTAGTTTGTTGTGGTAAGGGTTAGTTGGTGATGATTTAGAGTAGCCGAAGTACTTTAGGTGAGTCTGGCATAGTTTGGTATGATTTGTACACCTATTTTGTAATTTTAAGATGATATGGTTTGGTTTGCTGTGGTAAAGGATAGTTGGGGGTGATTTACGGTAGCCGAAGTAATATAGGTGATTCTGGTATAGTTTGTTATGATTTTTAGCATTTTTTTGTAATTATAAAGTGATTGGGCTTAGTTTGTTGCTGTAAAGTGTATTTGGGGGTGATTTTTGATAGCGGAAGTAATTTATGTGAGTTTGGCATAGTTTGCTATGGTTAGTAGCATTTTTTTGTAATTTAAAAGTGATTGGGTTTAGTTTGTTGTGGTAAAGTTTAGTTGGTGATGATTTATGGTAGCCGAAGTAATTTAGGTGAGTTGGCATAATTTGCTATGTTTAGTAGCATTTTTTTGTAATTTAAAAGTGATTGGGTTTAGTTTATTGTGGTATGGGTTAGTTGGTGATGATTTAAAGTAGCCGAAGTAATTTAGGTGAGTCTGGCATAGTTTGTTATGATTCGTACACCTTTTTTTGTAATTTTAAGATGATATGGTTTGGTTTGTTGTGGTAAGGGATAGTTGGGGGTGATTTACGGTAGCCGAAGTAATTTAGGTGATTCTGGTGTATTTTGTTATGATTTTTAGCATTTTTTTGTAATTTTAAAGTGATTGGGCTTAGTTTGTTGCTGTAAAGTGTAGTTGAGGGTGATTTTTGATAGCCGAAGTAATTTAGGTGAGTTTGGCATAGTTTGCTATGGTTAGTAGCATTTTTTTGTAATTTAAAAGTGATTGGGTTTAGTTTGTTGTAGTAAGGGTCAGTTGGTGATGATTTAGAGTAGCCGAAGTAATTTAGGTAAGTCTGGCATAGCTTGTTATGATTTGTACATCTTTTTTTGTAATTTTAAGATGATATGGTTTGGTTTGTTGTGGTAAGGGATTGTTGGGTGTGATTTACGGTAGCCGAAGTAATTTAGCTAATTCTGGTATAGTTTGTTATAATTTTTAGCATTTTTTTGTAATTTTAAAGTGATTGGGTTTAGTTGGTTGCTGTAAAGTGTAGTTGGGGGTGATTTTTGATAGCCAAAGTAATTTAGGTGTGTTTGGCATAGTTTGCTATGGTTAGTAGCAGTTTTTTGTAATTTAAAATTGATTGGGTTTAGTTTGTTGTGGTAAGGGTTAGTTGGTGATGATTTATGGTAGCCGAAGTAATTTAGGTGAGTTTGGCATAGTTTGCTATGGTTAGTAGCATTTTTTTGTAATTTAAAAGTGATTGGGTTTAGTTTGTTGTGGTAAGGGTTAGTTGGTGATGATTTATAGTAGCCGAAGTAATTTAGGTGAGTCTGGCATAATTTGTTATGATTCGTACACCTTTTTTTGTAATTTTAAGATGATATGGTTTGGTTTGTTGCGGTAAGGGATAGTTGGGGGTGATTTACGGTAGCCGAAGTTATTTAGGTGATTCTGGTATAGTTTGTTATGATTTTTAGCATTTTTTTGTAATTTTAAAGTGATTGGGCTTTGTTTGTTGCTGTAAAGTGTAGTTGGGGGTGATTTTTGATAGCCGAAGTAATTTAGGTGAGTTTGGCATAGTTTGCTATGGTTAGTAGCATTTTTTTGTAATTTAAAAGTGATTGGGATTAGTTCGTTGTGGTAAGGGTTAGTTGGTGATGATTTATGGTAGCCGAAGTAATTTAGATGAGTTTGGCATAGTTTGCTATGGTTAGTAGCATTTTTTTGTAATTTAAAAGTGATTGGGTTTAGTTTGTTGTGGTAAGGGTTAGTTGGAGAAGATTTAGAGTAGCCGAAGTAATTTAGGTGAGTCTGGCATAGTTTGTTATGATTTGTACACCTTTTTTTGAAATTTTAAGATGATATGGTTTTGTTTGGAGTGGTAAGGGATAGTTGGGGGTGATTTACGGTAGCCGAAGTAATTTAAGTGCTTCTGGTATAGTTTGTTATGATTTTTAGCATTTTTTTGTAATTTTAAAATGATTGGGCTTAGTTTGTTGCCGTAAAGTGTAGTTGGGGGTGACTTTTGATGGCCGAAGTAATTTAGGTGAGTTTGGCATAGTTTGCTATGGTTAGGAGCATTTTTTTGTAATTTAAAAGTGATTGGGTTTAGTTTGTTGTGGTAAGGGTTAGTTGGTGATGATTTTTGGTAGCCGAAGTAATTTAGGTGAGTTTGACATAGTTTGCTATGGTTAGGAGCATTTTTTTGTAATTTAAAAGTGATTGGGTTTAGTTTGTTGTGGTAAGGGTTAGTTGGTGATGATTTATGGTAGCCGAAGTAATTTAGGTGAGTTTGGCATAGTTTGCTATGGTTAGAAGCATTTTTTTGTAATTTAAAAGTGATTGGGTTTAGTTTGTTGTGGTAAGGGTTAGTTGGTGATGATTGATGGTAGCCGAAGTAATTTAGGTGAGTTTGGCATAGTTTGCTATGGTTAGGAGCATTTTTTTGTAATTTAAAAGTGATTGGGTTTAGTTTGTTGTGGTAAGGGTTAGTTGGTGATGATTTTTGGTAGCCGAAGTAATTTAGGTGAGTTTGACATAGTTTGCTATGGTTAGGAGCATTTTTTTGTAATTTAAAAGTGATTGGGTTTAGTTTGTTGTGGTAAGGGTTAGTTGGTGATGATTGATGGTAGCCGAAGTAATTTAGGTGAGTTTGGCATAGTTTGCTATGGTTAGGAGCATTTTTTTGTAATTTAAAAGTGATTGGGTTTAGTTTGTTGTGGTAAGGGTTAGTTGGTGATGATTTTTGGTAGCCGAAGTAATTTAGGTGAGTTTGACATAGTTTGCTATGGTTAGGAGCATTTTTTTGTAATTTAAAAGTGATTGGGTTTAGTTTGTTGTGGTAAGGGTTAGTTGGTGATGATTTATGGTAGCCGAAGTAATTTAGGTGAGTTTGGCATAGTTTGCTATGGTTAGAAGCATTTTTTTGTAATTTAAAAGTGATTGGGTTTAGTTTGTTGTGGTAAGGGTTAGTTGGTGATGATTTAGAGTAGCCGAAGTTATTTAGGAGAGTCTGGCATAGTTTGGTATGATTTGTACACCTATTTTGTAATTTTAAGATGATATGGTTTGGTTTGCTGTGGTAAAGGATAGTTGGGGGTGATTTACGGTAGCCGAAGTAATATAGGTGATTCTGGTATAGTTTGTTATGATTTTTAGCATTTTTTTGTAATTATAAAGTGATTGGGCTTAGTTTGTTGCTGTAAAGTGTATTTGGGGGTGATTTTTCATAGCGGAAGTAATTTATGTGAGTTTGGCATAGTTTGCTATGGTTAGTAGCATTTTTTTGTAATTTAAAAGTGATTGGGTTTAGTTTGTTGTGGTAAAGTTTAGTTGGTGATGATTTATGGTAGCCGAAGTAATTTAGGTGAGTTGGCATAATTTGCTATGTTTAGTAGCATTTTTTTGTAATTTAAAAGTGATTGGGTTTAGTTTATTGTGGTATGGGTTAGTTGGTGATGATTTAAAGTAGCCGAAGTAATTTAGGTGAGTCTGGCATAGTTTGTTATGATTCGTACACCTTTTTTTGTAATTTTAAGATGATATGGTTTGGTTTGTTGTGGTAAGGGATAGTTGGGGGTGATTTACGGTAGCCGAAGTAATTTAGGTGATTCTGGTGTATTTTGTTATGATTTTTAGCATTTTTTTGTAATTTTAAAGTGATTGGGCTTAGTTTGTTGCTGTAAAGTGTAGTTGAGGGTGATTTTTGATAGCCGAAGTAATTTAGGTGAGTTTGGCATAGTTTGCTATGGTTAGTAGCATTTTTTTGTAATTTAAAATTGATTGGGTTTAGTTTGTTGTGGTAAGGTTTGGTTGGTGATGATTTATGGTAGCCGAAGTAATTTAGGTGAGTTTGGCATAGTTTGCTATGGATAGGAGCATTTTTTTGTAATTTAAAATGATTGGGTTTAGTTTGTTGTGGTAAGGGTTAGTTGGTGATGATTTAGAGTAGCCGAAGTACTTTAGGTGAGTCTGGCATAGTTTGTTATGATTTATACACCTTTTTTTGTAATTTTAAGATGATATGGTTTGGTTTGTTGTGGTAAGGGATAGTTGGGGGTGAGTTACACTAACCGAAGTAATTTAGGTGATTCTGGTATAGTTTGTTATGATTTTTAGCATTTTTTTGTAATTTTAAAGTGATTGGGCTTAGTTTGTTGCTGTAAAGTGTAGTTGGGGGTGATTTTTGATAGCCAAAGTAATTTAGGTGAGTTTGGCATAGTTTGCTATGGTTAGTAGCATTTTTTTGTAATTTAAAAGTGATTGGGTTTAGTTTGTTGTGGTAAGGGTTAGTTGGGGATGATTTATGGTAGCCGAAGTAATTTAGGTGAGTTTGGCATAGTTTGCTATGGTTAGTAGCATTTTTTTGTAATTTAAAAGTGATTGGGTTTAGTTTGTTGTGGTAAGGGTTAGTTGGTGATGATTTATAGTAGCCGAAGTAATTTAGGTGAGTCTGGCATAATTTGTTATGATTTGTACACCTTTTTTTGTAATTTTAAGATGATATGGTTTGGTTTGTTGCGGTAAGGGATAGTTGGGGGTGATTTACGGTAGCCGAAGTTATTTAGGTGATTCTGGTATAGTTTGTTATGATTTTTAGCATTTTTTTGTAATTTTAAAGTGATTGGGCTTAGTTTGTTGCTGTAAAGTGTAGTTGGGGGTGATTTTTGATAGCCGAAGTAATTTAGGTGAGTTTGGCATAGTTTGCTATGGTTAGTAGCATTTTTTTGTAATTTAAAAGTGATTGGGATTAGTTTGTTGTGGTAAGGGTTAGTTGGTGATGATTTATGGTAGCCGAAGTAATTTAGATGAGTTTGGCATAGTTTGCTATGGTTAGTAGCATTTTTTTGTAATTTAAAAGTGATTGGGTTTAGTTTGTTGTGGTAAGGGTTAGTTGGAGAAGATTTAGAGTAGCCGAAGTAATTTAGGTGAGTCTGGCATAGTTTGTTATGATTTGTACACCTTTTTTTGAAATTTTAAGATGATATGGTTTTGTTTGGAGTGGTAAGGGATAGTTGGGGGTGATTTACGGTAGCCGAAGTAATTTAAGTGCTTCTGGTATAGTTTGTTATGATTTTTAGCATTTTTTTGTAATTTTAAAATGATTGGGCTTAGTTTGTTGCTGTAAAGTGTAGTTGGGGGTGACTTTTGATGGCCGAAGTAATTTAGGTGAGTTTGGCATAGTTTGCTATGATTAGTAGCATTTTTTTGTAATTTAAACGTGATTGTGTTTAGTTTGTTGTGGTAAGGGTTAGTTGGTGATGATTGATGGTAGCCGAAGTAATTTAGGTGAGTTTGGCATAGTTTGCTATGGTTAGGAGCATTTTTTTGTAATTTAAAAGTGATTGGGTTTAGTTTGTTGTGGTAAGGGTTAGTTGGTGATGATTTTTGGTAGCCGAAGTAATTTAGGTGAGTTTGACATAGTTTGCTATGGTTAGGAGCATTTTTTTGTAATTTAAAAGTGATTGGGTTTAGTTTGTTGTGGTAAGGGTTAGTTGGTGATGATTTATGGTAGCCGAAGTAATTTAGGTGAGTTTGGCATAGTTTGCTATGGTTAGAAGCATTTTTTTGTAATTTAAAAGTGATTGGGTTTAGTTTGTTGTGGTAAGGGTTAGTTGGTGATGATTTAGAGTAGCCGAAGTTATTTAGGAGAGTCTGGCATAGTTTGGTATGATTTGTACACCTATTTTGTAATTTTAAGATGATATGGTTTGGTTTGCTGTGGTAAAGGATAGTTGGGGGTGATTTACGGTAGCCGAAGTAATTTAGGTGATTCTGGTATAGTTTGTTATGATTTTTAGCATTTTTTTGTAATTATAAAGTGATTGGGCTTAGTTTGTTGCTGTAAAGTGTATTTGGGGGTGATTTTTGATAGCGGAAGTAATTTATGTGAGTTTGGCATAGTTTGCTATGGTTAGTAGCATTTTTTTGTAATTTAAAAGTGATTGGGTTTAGTTTGTTGTAGTAAAGTTTAGTTGGTGATGATTTATGGTAGCCGAAGTAATTTAGGTGAGTTGGCATAATTTGCTATGTTTAGTAGCATTTTTTTGTAATTTAAAAGTGATTGGGTTTAGTTTATTGTGGTATGGGTTAGTTGGTGATGATTTAAAGTAGCCGAAGTAATTTAGGTGAGTCTGGCATAGTTTGTTATGATTCGTACACCTTTTTTTGTAATTTTAAGATGATATGGTTTGGTTTGTTGTGGTAAGGGATAGTTAGGTGATTCTGGTGTATTTTGTTATGATTTTTAGCATTTTTTTGTAATTTTAAAGTGATTGGGCTTAGTTTGTTGCTATAAAGTGTAGTTGAGGGTGATTTTTGATAGCCGAAGTAATTTAGGTGAGTTTGGCATAGTTTGCTATGGTTAGTAGCATTTTTTTGTAATTTAAAAGTGATTGGGTTTAGTTTGTTGTGGTAAGGTTTGGTTGGTGATGATTTATGGTAGCCGAAGTAATTTAGGTGAGTTTGGCATAGTTTGCTATGGATAGGAGCATTTTTTTGTAATTTAAAATGATTGGGTTTAGTTTGTTGTGGTAAGGGTTAGTTGGTGATGATTTAGAGTAGCCGAAGTACTTTAGGTGAGTCTGGCATAGTTTGTTATGATTTATACACCTTTTTTTGTAATTTTAAGATGATATGGTTTGGTTTGTTGTGGTAAGGGATAGTTGGGGGTGAGTTACGGTAGCCGAAGTAATTTAGGTGATTCTGGTATAGTTTGTTATGATTTTTAGCATTTTTTTGTAATTTTAAAGTGATTGGGCTTAGTTTGTTGCTGTAAAGTGTAGTTGGGGGTGATTTTTGATAGCCAAAGTAATTTAGGTGAGTTTGGCATAGTTTGCTATGGTTAGTAGCATTTTTTTGTAATTTAAAAGTGATTGGGTTTAGTTTGTTGTGGTAAGGGTTAGTTGGGGATGATTTATGGTAGCCGAAGTAATTTAGGTGAGTTTGGCATAATTTGCTATAGTTAGTAGAATTTTTTTGTAATTTAAAAGTGATTGGGTTTAGTTTGTTGTGGTAAGGGTTAGTTGGTGATGATTTAGAGTAGCCGAAGTAATTTAGGTGAGTCTGGCATAGTTTGTTATGATTTGTACACCTTTTTTTGTAATTTTAAGATGATATGGTTTGGTTTGTTGTGGTAAGGGATAGTTGGGGGTGATTTACGGTAGCCGAAGTAATTTAGGTAATTCTGGTATAGTTTGTTATGATTTTTAGCATTTTTTTGTAATTTTAAAGTGATTGGGCTTAGTTTGTTGCTGTAAAGTGTAGTTAGGGGTGATTTGTGATAGCCGAAGTAATTTAGGTGAGTTTGGCATAGTTTGCTATGGTTAGTAGCATTTTTTTGTAATTTAAATGTGATTGGGTTTAGTTTGTTGTGGTAAGGGTTAGTTGGTGATGATTTAGAGTAGCCGAAGTAATGTAGGTGAGTCTGGCATAGTTTCTTATGATTTGTACACCTTTTTTTGTAATTTTAAGATGATATGGTTTGGTTTGTTGTGGTAAGGGATAGTTGGTGATGATTTAGAGTAGCCGAAGTAATGTAGGTGAGTCTGGCATAGTTTCTTATGATTTGTACACCTTTTTTTGTAATTTTAAGATGATATGGTTTGGTTTGTTGTGGTAAGGGATAGTTGGGGGTGATTTACGGTAGCCGGAGTAATTTAGGTGATTCTGGTATAGTTTGTTAAGATTCTTAACATTTTTTTGTAATTTTAAAGTGATTGGGCTTAGTTTGTTGCTGTAAAGTGTAGTTGGGGGTGATTTTTGATAGCCGAAGTAATTTAGGTGAGTTTGGTATAGTTTGCTATGGTTAGTAGCATTTTTTTGTAATTTAAAAGTGATTGGGTTTAGTTTGTTGTGGTAAGGTTTGGTTGGTGATGATTTAAGGTAGCCGAAGTAATTTAGATGAGTTTGGCATAGTTTGCTATGGATAGGAGCATTTTTTTGTAATTTAAAGTGATTGGGTTTAGTTTGTTGTGGTAAGGGTTAGTTGGTGATGATTTAGAGTAGCCGAAGTAATTTAGGTGAGTCTGGCATAGTTTGTTATGATTTGTACACCTTTTTTTGTAATTTTAAGATGATATGGTTTGGTTTGTTGTGGTAAGGGATAGTTGGTGATGATTTAGAGTAGCCGAAGTAATGTAGGTGAGTCTGGCATAGTTTCTTATGATTTGTACACCTTTTTTTGTAATTTTAAGATGATATGGTTTGGTTTGTTGTGGTAAGGGATAGTTGGGGGTGTGTTACGGTAGCCGAAGTAATTTAGGTGATTCTGGTATAGTTTGTTATGATTTTTAGCATTTTTTTGTAATTTTAAAGTGATTGGGCTGAGTTTGTTGCTGTAAAGTGTATTTGGGGGTGATTTTTGATAGCCGAAGTAATTTAAGTGAGTTTGGCATAGTTTGCTATGGTTAGTAGCATTTTTTTGTAATTTAAAAGTGATTGGGTTTAGTTTGTAGTGGTAAGGATTAGTTGGTGATGATTTAGAGTAGCCGATGTAATTTAGGTGAGTCTGGCATAGTTTGTTATGATTTGTACACCTTTTTTTGTAATTTTAAGATGATATGGTTTGGTTTATTGTGGTAAGGGATAGTTGGGGGTGAGTTACGGTAGCCGAAGTAATTTAGGTGATTCTGGTATAGTTTGTTATAATTTTTAGAATTTTTTTGTAATTTTAAAGTGATTTGGCTTAGTTTGTTGCTGTAAAGTGTATTTGGGTGTGATTTTTGATAGCCGAAGTAATTTATGTGAGTTTGGCATAGTTTGCTATGGTTAGTAGCATTTTTTTGTAATTTAAAAGTGATTGGGTTTAGTTTGTTGTTTTAAGGGTTAGTTGGTGATGATTTAGAGTAGCCGAAGTAATTTAGGTGAGTCTGGCATAGTTTGTTATGATTTGTACACCTTTTTTTGTAATTTTAAGATGATATGGTTTGGTTTGTTGTGGTAAGGGATAGTTGGGGGTGAGTTACGGTAGCCGAAGTAATTTAGGTGATTCTGGTATAGTTTGTTATGATTTTTAGCATTTTTTTGTAATTTTAAAGTGATTGGGCTTAGTTTGTTGTGGTAAAGTTTAGTTGGTGATGATTTATGGTAGCCGAAGTAATTTAGGTGAGTTGGCATAATTTGCTATGTTTAGTAGCATTTTTTTGTAATTTAAAAGTGATTGGTTTAGTTTATTGTGGTAAGGGTTAGTTGGTGATGATTTAAAGTAGCCGAAGTAATTTAGGTGAGTCTGGCATAGTTTGTTATGATTCGTACACCTTTTTTTGTAATTTTAAGATGATATGGTTTGGTTTGTTGTGGTAAGGGATAGTTGGGGGTGATTTACGGTAGCCGAAGTAATTTAGGTGATTCTGGTGTATGTTGTTATGATTTTTAGCATTTTTTTGTAATTTTAAAGTGATTGGGCTTAGTTTGTTGCTGTAAAGTGTAGTTGAGGGTGATTTTTGATAGCCGAAGTAATTTATGTGAGTTTGGCATAGTTTGCTATGGTTAGTTGCATTTTTTTGTAATTTAAAAGTAAGTAGGTTTAGTTTGTTGTGGTAAGGGTTAGTTGGTGATGATTTATGGTAGCCGAAGTAATTTAGGTGAGTTTGGCATAGTTTGCTATGGTTAGTAGCATTTTTTTGTAATTTAAAATTGAAAGGGTTAGTTGGTAATGATTTAGAGTAGCCGAAGTAATTTAGGAGAGTCTGGCATAGTTTGTTATAATTTGTACACCTTTTTTGTAATTTTAAGATGATATGGTTTGGTTTGTTGTGGTAAAGGATAGTTGGGGGTGATTTACGGTAGCCGAAGTAATTTAGGTGATTCTGGTATAGTTTGTTATGATTTTTAGCATTTTTTTGTAATTTTAAAGTGATTGGGCTTAGTTTGTTGCTGTAAAGTGTAGTTGGGGGTGATTTTTGATAGCCAAAGTAATTTAGGTGAGTTTGGCATAGTTTGCTATGGTTAGTAGAATTTTTTTGTAATTTAAAAGTGATTGGGTTTAGTTTGTTGTGGTAAGGGTTAGTTGGTGATGATTTAGAGTAGCTGAAGTAATTTAGGAAAGTCTGGCATAGTTTGTTATGATTTGTACACTTTTTTCGTAATTTTAAGATGATATGGTTTGGTTTGTTGTGGTAAGGGATAGTTGGGGGTGATTTACGGTAGCCGAAGTAATTTAGGTGATTCTGGTATAGTTTGTTATGATTTTAAGCATTTTTTTGTAATTTTAAAGAGATTGGGCTTAGTTTGTTGCTGTAAAGTGTAGTTGGGGGTGATTTTTGATAGCCGAAGTAATTTAGGTGAGTTTGGCATAGTTTGCTATTGCTGGTAGCATTTTTTTGTAATTTAAAAGTGATTGGGTTTAGTTTGTTGTAGTAAGGGTTAGTTGGTGATGATTTAGAGTAGCCGAAGTAATTTAGGTAAGTCTGGCATAGTTTGTTATGATTTGTACATCTTTTTTTGTAATTTTAAGATGATATGGTTTGGTTTGTTGTGGTAAGGGATTGTTGGGTGTGATTTACGGTAGCCGAAGTAATTTAGCTGATTCTGGTATAGTTTGTTATGATTTTTAGCATTTTTTTGTAATTTTAAAATGATTGGGCTTAGTTTGTTGCTGTAAAGTGTAGTTGGGGGTGACTTTTGATGGCCGAAGTAATTTAGGTGAGTTTGGCATAGTTTGCTATGATTAGTAGCATTTTTTTGTAATTTAAACGTGATTGGGTTTAGTTTGTTGAGGTAAGGGTTAGTTGGTGATGATTTATGGTAGCCGAAGTAATTTAGGTGAGTTTGTCATAGTTTGCTATGGTTAGTAGCATTTTTTTGTAATTTAAAAGTGATTGGGTTTAGTTTGTTGTGGTAAGGGTTTGTTGGAGATGATTTAGAGAAGCCGAAATAATTAAGGTGAGTCTGGCATAGTTTGTTATGATTTGTACACCTTTTTTTGAAATTTTAAGATGATATGGTTTGGTTTGGAGTGGTAAGGGATAGTTGGGGGTGATTTACGGTAGCCGAAGTAATTTAGGTGCTTCTGGTATAGTTTGTTATGATTTTTAGCATTTTTTTGTAATTTTAAAATGATTGGGCTTAGTTTGTTGCTGTAAAGTGTAGTTGGGGGTGACTTTTGATGGCCGAAGTAATTTAGGTGAGTTTGGCATAGTTTGCTATGATTAGTAGCATTTTTTTGTAATTTAAACGTGATTGGGTTTAGTTTGTTGTGGTAAGGGTTAGTTGGTGATGATTGATGGTAGCCGAAGTAATTTAGGTGAGTTTGGCATAGTTTGCTATGGTTAGGAGCATTTTTTTGTAATTTAAAAGTGATTGGGTTTAGTTTGTTGTGGTAAGGGTTAGTTGGTGATGATTTTTGATAGCCGAAGTAATTTAGGTGAGTTTGACATAGTTTGCTATAGTTAGGAGCATTTTTTTGTAATTTAAAAGTGATTGGGTTTAGTTTGTTGTGGTAAGGGTTAGTTGGTGATGATTTATGGTAGCCGAAGTAATTTAGGTGAGTTTGGCATAGTTTGCTATGGTTAGTAGCATTTTTTTGTAATTTAAAAGTGATTGGGTTTAGTTTGTTGTGGTAAGGGTTAGTTGGTGATGATTTAGAGTAGCCGAAGTAATTTAGGTGAGTCTGGCATAGTTTGTTATGATTTGTACACCTTTTTTTGTAATTTTAAGATGATATGGTTTGGTTTGTTGTGGTAAGGGATACTTGGGGGTGATTTACGGTAGCCAAAGTAATTTAGGTGATTCTGGTATAGTTTGTTATGATTTTTAACATTTTTTTGTAATTTTAAAGTGATTGGGCTTAGTTTGTTGCTGTAAAGTGTAGTTGGTGGTGATTTTTGATAGCCGAAGTAATTTAGATGAATTTGGCATAGTTTGCTATGGTTAGTAGCATTTTTTTGTAATTTAAAAGTGATTGGGTTTAGTTTGTTGAGGTAAGGGTTAGTTGGTGATGATTTATGGTAGTCGAAGTAATTTAGATGAGTTTGGCATAGTTTGCTATGGTTGGTAGCATTTTTATGTAATTTAAAAGTGATTGGGTTTAGTTTGTTGAGGTAAGGGTTAGTTGGTGATGATTTATGGTAGCCGAAGTAATTTAGGTGAGTTTGTCATAGTTTGCTATGGCTAGTAGCATTTTTTTGTAATTTAAAAGTGATTGGGTTTAGTTTGTTGTGGTAAGGGTTTGTTGGAGATGATTTAGAGAAGCCGAAGTAATTAAGGTGAGTCTGGCATAGTTTGTTATGATTTTTAGCATTTTTTTGTAATTTTAAAATGATTGGGCTTAGTTTGTTGCTGTAAAGTGTAGTTGGGGGTGACTTTTGATGGCCGAAGTAATTTAGGTGAGTTTGGCATAGTTTGCTATGATTAGTAGCATTTTTTTGTAATTTAAACGTGATTGGGTTTAGTTTGTTGAGGTAAGGGTTAGTTGGTGATGATTTATGGTAGCCGAAGTAATTTAGGTGAGTTTGTCATAGTTTGCTATGGTTAGTAGCATTTTTTTGTAATTTAAAAGTGATTGGGTTTAGTTTGTTGAGGTAAGGGTTAGTTGGTGATGATTTATGGTAGTCGAAGTAATTTAGATGAGTTTGGCATAGTTTGCTATGGTTGGTAGCATTTTTATGTAATTTAAAAGTGATTGGGTTTAGTTTGTTGAGGTAAGGGTTAGTTGGTGATGATTTATGGTAGCCGAAGTAATTTAGGTGAGTTTGTCATAGTTTGCTATGGCTAGTAGCATTTTTTTGTAATTTAAAAGTGATTGGGTTTAGTTTGTTGTGGTAAGGGTTTGTTGGAGATGATTTAGAGAAGCCGAAGTAATTAAGGTGAGTCTGGCATAGTTTGTTATGATTTTTAGCATTTTTTTGTAATTTTAAAATGATTGGGCTTAGTTTGTTGCTGTAAAGTGTAGTTGGGGGTGACTTTTGATGGCCGAAGTAATTTAGGTGAGTTTGGCATAGTTTGCTATGATTAGTAGCATTTTTTTGTAATTTAAACGTGATTGGGTTTAGTTTGTTGAGGTAAGGGTTAGTTGGTGATGATTTATGGTAGCCGAAGTAATTTAGGTGAGTTTGTCATAGTTTGCTATGGTTAGTAGCATTTTTTTGTAATTTAAAAGTGATTGGGTTTAGTTTGTTGTGGTAAGGGTTAGTTGGTGATGATTTATGGTAGCCGAAGTTATTTAGGTGAGTTTGGCATAGTTTGCTATGGTTAGTAGCATTTTTTTGTAATTTAAAAGTGATTGGGTTTAGTTTGTTGTGGTAAGGGTTAGTTGGTGATGATTTAGAGTAGCCGAAGCAATTTAGGTGAGTCTGGCATAGTTTGTTATGATTTGTACACCTTTTTTTGTAATTTTAAGATGATATGGTTTGGTTTGTTGTGGTAAGGGATAGTTGGGGGTGATTTACGGTAGCCGAAGTAATTCAGGTGATTCTGGTATAGTTTGTTATGATTTTTAGCATTTTTTTGTAATTTTAAAGTGATTGGGCTTAGTTTGTTGCTGTAAAGTGTAGTTGGGGGTGACTTTTGATGGCCGAAGTAATTTAGGTGAGTTTGGCATAGTTTGCTATGATTAGTAGCATTTTTTTGTAATTTAAACGTGATTGGGTTTAGTTTGTTGAGGTAAGGGTTAGTTGGTGATGATTTATGGTAGCCGAAGTAATTTAGGTGAGTTTGTCATAGTTTGCTATGGTTAGTAGCATTTTTTTGTAATTTAAAAGTGATTGGGTTTAGTTTGTTGTGGTAAGGGTTTGTTGGAGATGATTTAGAGAAGCCGAAATAATTAAGGTGAGTCTGGCATAGTTTGTTATGATTTGTACACCTTTTTTTGAAATTTTAAGATGATATGGTTTGGTTTGGAGTGGTAAGGGATAGTTGGGGGTGATTTACGGTAGCCGAAGTATTTTAGGTGCTTCTGGTATAGTTTGTTATGATTTTTAGCATTTTTTTGTAATTTTAAAATGATTGGGCTTAGTTTGTTGCTGTAAAGTGTAGTTGGGGGTGACTTTTGATGGCCGAAGTAATTTAGGTGAGTTTGGCATAGTTTGCTATGATTAGTAGCATTTTTTTGTAATTTAAACGTGATTGGGTTTAGTTTGTTGAGGTAAGGGTTAGTTGGTGATGATTTATGGTAGCCGAAGTAATTTAGGTGAGTTTGTCATAGTTTGCTATGGTTAGTAGCATTTTTTTGTAATTTAAAAGTGATTGGGTTTAGTTTGTTGTGGTAAGGGTTTGTTGGAGATGATTTAGAGAAGCCGAAATAATTAAGGTGAGTCTGGCATAGTTTGTTATGATTTGTACACCTTTTTTTGAAATTTTAAGATGATATGGTTTGGTTTGGAGTGGTAAGGGATAGTTGGGGGTGATTTACGGTAGCCGAAGTAATTTAGGTGCTTCTGGTATAGTTTGTTATGATTTTTAGCATTTTTTTGTAATTTTAAAATGATTGGGCTTAGTTTGTTGCTGTAAAGTGTAGTTGGGGGTGACTTTTGATGGCCGAAGTAATTTAGGTGAGTTTGGCATAGTTTGCTATGATTAGTAGCATTTTTTTGTAATTTAAACGTGATTGGGTTTAGTTTGTTGTGGTAAGGGTTAGTTGGTGATGATTGATGGTAGCCGAAGTAATTTAGGTGAGTTTGGCATAGTTTGCTATGGTTAGGAGCATTTTTTTGTAGTTTAAAAGTGATTGGGTTTAGTTTGTTGTGGTAAGGGTTAGTTGGTGATGATTTTTGATAGCCGAAGTAATTTAGGTGAGTTTGACATAGTTTGCTATAGTTAGGAGCATTTTTTTGTAATTTAAAAGTGATTGGGTTTAGTTTGTTGTGGTAAGGGTTAGTTGGTGATGATTTATGGTAGCCGAAGTAATTTAGGTGAGTTTGGCATAGTTTGCTATGGTTAGTAGCATTTTTTTGTAATTTAAAAGTGATTGGGTTTAGTTTGTTGTGGTAAGGGTTAGTTGGTGATGATTTAGAGTAGCCGAAGTAATTTAGGTGAGTCTGGCATAGTTTGTTATGATTTGTACACCTTTTTTTGTAATTTTAAGATAATATGGTTTGGTTTGTTGTGGTAAGGGATACTTGGGGGTGATTTACGGTAGCCAAAGTAATTTAGGTGATTCTGGTATAGTTTGTTATGATTTTTAACATTTTTTTGTAATTTTAAAGTGATTGGGCTTAGTTTGTTGCTGTAAAGTGTAGTTGGTGGTGATTTTTGATAGCCGAAGTAATTTAGATGAATTTGGCATAGTTTGCTATGGTTAGTAGCATTTTTTTGTAATTTAAAAGTGATTGGGTTTAGTTTGTTGAGGTAAGGGTTAGTTGGTGATGATTTATGGTAGCCGAAGTAATTTAGATGAGTTTGGCATAGTTTGCTATGGTTAGTAGCATTTTTTTGTAATTTAAAAGTGATTGGGTTTAGTTTGTTGAGGTAAGGGTTAGTTGGTGATGATTTATGGTAGCCGAAGTAATTTAGGTGAGTTTGTCATAGTTTGCTATGGTTAGTAGCATTTTTTTGTAATTTAAAAGTGATTGGGTTTAGTTTGTTGTGGTAAGGGTTTGTTGGAGATGATTTAGAGAAGCCGAAGTAATTAAGGTGAGTCTGGCATAGTTTGTTATGATTTGTAGACCTTTTTTTGTAATTTTAAGATGATATGGTTTGGTTTGTTGTGGTAAGGGATAGTTGGGGGTGATTTACGGTAGCCGAAGTAATTTAGGTGATTGTGGTATAGTTTGTTATGATTTTTAGCATTTTTTTGTAATTTTAAAGTGATTGGGCTTAGTTTGTTGCTGTAAAGTGTAGTTGGGTGTGATTTTTGATAGCCGAAGTAATTTAGGTAAGTTTGGCATAGTTTGCTATGGTTAGTAGCATTTTTTTGTAATTTAAAAGTGATTGGGTTTAGTTTGTTGTGGTAAGGGTTAGTTGGTGATGATTTATGGTAGCCGAAGTTATTTAGGTGAGTTTGGCATAGTTTGCTATGGTTAGTAGCATTTTTTTGTAATTTAAAAGTGATTGGGTTTAGTTTGTTGTGGTAAGGGTTAGTTGGTGATGATTTAGAGTAGCCGAAGCAATTTAGGTGAGTCTGGCATAGTTTGTTATGATTTGTACACCTTTTTTTGTAATTTTAAGATGATATGGTTTGGTTTGTTGTGGTAAGGGATAGTTGGGGGTGATTTACGGTAGCCGAAGTAATTCAGGTGATTCTGGTATAGTTTGTTATGATTTTTAGCATTTTTTTGTAATTTTAAAGTGATTGGGCTTAGTTTGTTGCTGTAAAGTGTAGTTGGCGGTGATTTTTGATAGCCGAAGTAATTTAGATGAGTTTGGCATAGTTTGCTATGGTTAGTAGCATTTTTTTGTAATTTAAAAGTGATTGGGTTTAGTTTGTTGAGGTAAGGGTTAGTTGGTGATGATTTATGGTAGCCGAAGTAATTTAGGTGAGTTTGTCATAGTTTGCTATGGTTAGTAGCATTTTTTTGTAATTTAAAAATGATTGGGTTTAGTTTGTTGTGGTAAGGGTTAGTTGGAGATGATTTAGAGAAGCCGAAGTAATTAAGGTGAGTCTGGCATAGTTTGTTATGATTTGTACACCTTTTTTTGTAATTTTAAAATGATATGGTTTGGTTTGTTGTGGTAAGGGATAGTTGGGGGTGATTTAGGTTAGCCGAAGTAATTTAGGTGATTCTGGTATAGTTTGTTATGATTTTTAGAATTTTTTTGTAATTTTAAAGTGATTGGGCTTAGTTTGTTGCTGTAAAGTGTAGTTGGGGGTGATTTTTGATAGCCGAAGTAATTTAGGTGAGTTTGGCATAGTTTGCTATAGTTGTTGTGGATTGTTGTTTATTCGGCTGGTTAGGCCATTTACACTTTTGTGGGTTTTTGTTTTATTTATTTAAAAAACTGAAAGCACTCAACGAGGTTCATGACATGAATCTCTCGTTCATTCTTCTTCTGCGCACATGCGCGAAGGGACAAAAAAATGAAGGTCCACGCAACCCAAAATACAACGGTAACATGCCCCCCGCCTTGGAAGGCCGAGGCTTACAAAGAAAACATGGATAAATGGTTATTTACACTGAACAACACCAACGTTTCGATATTGTCCATTTCACTCCCGAACTGTTTGTGCGTCATTTTCACACGGGAGAACACATATCTTGGAGAAGGCGCGTCGAATTATCCCAGTCGACGTACGAATGGACGCCACTCGGCTGATGCCATCCCTTCCAGGATGAAGAGCGATGATGCGGCCTAGCTTCCATCGCAAGGGTGGAACGTTGTCCTCTTTTAGAACAACAAGGGCCTTTTCCTTTAGTGTAGACTCGCCCTTGTGCCATTTAGCACGTGCCTGAAGCGATGATATGTACTCCTTGTTCCAACGGGCCCAGATGTGCTGCTGGTACCTCTGCATGCGCTGGTACACGGATAGTCGAGCCTCCGGGATTGAAGTCACGTCCGGATCCGGAATTGACACCAAAGGTTGCCCTATCAGGAAGTGAGCGGGAGTAAGAGGTTGGAGGTCGTTTGGGTCCGAGGAAAGGGCTGAGAGAGGACGGGAATTCAAAACGGCTTCTACTTGAACAAGCAATGTGAGGAATTCCTCGTACGTGAGTTTACAGTTACCGGTGACGCGCTTGACGTGATGCTTCACCGATTTTACTCCTGATTCCCAAAGTCCACCAAAATGGGGAGATTGCGCAGGTATAAAATGCCAATCGACGTTCATATCAGCGGCTCTTTCGGGGATCTCATTGTTGATAGATAAAAACAGACCTAACTCTCTCAGTTCATTAGCGGCACCAACAAAATTGCTCCCATTGTCTGAATAGATTTTGCTTGGCTTGCCACGCCGAGAAACGAAACGTCTTAAAGCCATTATGAAAGATATGGTTTGGTTTGTTGTGGTAAGGGATAGTTGGGGGTGAGTTACGGTAGCCGAAGTAATTTAGGTGATTCTGGTATAGTTTGTTATGATTTTTAGCATTTTTTTGTAATTTTAAAGTGATTGGGCTTAGTTTGTTGCTGTAAAGTGTATTTGGGGGTGATTTTTGATAGCCCAAGTAATTTATGTGAGTTTGGCATAGTTTGCTATGGTTAGTAGCATTTTTTTGTAATTTAAAAGTGATTGGGTTTAGTTTGTTGTGGTAAGGGTTAGTTGGTGATGATTTATGGTAGCCGAAGTAATTTAGGTGAGTTGGCATAGTTTGCTATGTTTAGTAGCATTTTTTTGTAATTTAAAAGTGATTGGGTTTAGTTTGTAGTGGTAGGGATTAGTTGGTGATGATTTAGAGTAGCCGATGTAATTTAGGTGAGTCTGGCATAGTTTGTTATGATTTGTACACCTTTTTTGTAATTTTAAGATGATATGGTTTGGTTTGTTGTGGTAAGGGATCGTTGGGGGTGATTTACGGTAGCCGAAGTAATTTAGGTGATTCTGGTATAGTTTGATATGATTTTTAGCATTTTTTTGTAATTTTAAAGTGATTGGGCTTAGTTTGTTGCTGTAAAGTGTAGTTGGGGGTGATTTTTGATAGCCAAAGTAATTTAGGTGTGTTTGGCATAGTTTGCTATGGTTAGTAGCATTTTTTTGTAATTTAAAATTGATTGGGTTTAGTTTGTTGTGGTAAGGGTTAGTTGGTGATGATTTATGGTAGCCGAAGTAATTTAGGTGAGTTTGGCATAGTTTGCTATGGTTAGTAGCATTTTTTTGTAATTTAAAATTGAAAGGGTTAGTTGGTGATGATTTAGAGTAGCCGAAGTAATTTAGGAGAGTCTGGCATAGTTTGTTATGATTTGTACACCTTTTTTGTAATTTTAAGATGATATGGTTTGGATTGTTGTGGTAAAGGATAGTTGGGGGTGATTTACGGTAGCCGAAGTAATTTAGGTGATTCTGGTATAGTTTGTTATGATTTTTAGCATTTTTTTGTAATTTTAAAGTGATTGGGCTTAGTTTGTTGCTGTAAAGTGTAGTTGGGGGTGATTTTTGATAGCCAAAGTAATTTAGGTGAGTTTGGCATAGTTTGCTATGGTTAGTAGAATTTTTTTGTAATTTAAAAGTGATTGGGTTTAGTTTGTTGTGGTAAGGGTTAGTTGGTGATGATTTAGAGTAGCCGAAGTAATTTAGGAAAGTCTGGCATAGTTTGTTATGATTTGTACACTTTTTTCGTAATTTTAAGATGATATGGTTTGGTTTGTTGTGGTAAGGGATAGTTGGGGGTGATTTACGGTAGCCGAAGTAATTTAGGTGATTCTGGTATAGTTTGTTATGATTTTAAGCATTTTTTTGTAATTTTAAAGTGATTGGGGTTAGTTTGTTGCTGTAAAGTGTAGTTGGGGGTGATTTTTGATAGCCGAAGTAATTTAGGTGAGTTTGGCATAGTTTGTTATTCATGGTAGCATTTTTTTGTAATTTAAAAGTGATTGGGTTTAGTTTGTTGTAGTAAGGGTTAGTTGGTGATGATTTAGAGTAGCCGAAGTAATTTAGGTAAGTCTGGCATAGTTTGTTATGATTTGTACATCTTTTTTTGTAATTTTAAGATGATATGGTTTGGTTTGTTGTGGTAAGGGATTGTTGGGTGTGATTTACGGTAGCCGAAGTAATTTAGCTGATTCTGGTATAGTTTGTTATAATTTTTAGCATTTTTTTGTAATTTTAAAGTGATTGGGCTTAGTTTGTTGCTGTAAAGTGTAGTTGGGGGTGATTTTTGATAGCCAAAGTAATTTAGGTGTGTTTGGCATAGTTTGCTATGGTTAGTAGCATTTTTTTGTAATTTAAAATTGATTGGGTTTAGTTTGTTGTGGTAAGGGTTAGTTGGTGATGATTTATGGTAGCCGAAGTAATTTAGGTGAGTTTGGCATAGTTTGCTATGGTTAGTAGCATTTTTTTGTAATTTAAAAGTGATTGGGTTTAGTTTGTTGTGGTAAGGGTTAGTTGGTGATGATTTTTGATAGCCGAAGTAATTTAGGTGCTTCTGGTATAGTTTGTTATGATTTTTAACATTTTTTTGCAATTTTAAAATGATTGGGCTTAGTTTGTTGCTGTAAAGTGTAGTTGGGGGTGACTTTTGATGGCCGAAGTAATTTAGGTGAGTTTGGCATAGTTTGCTATGATTAGTAGCATTTTTTTGTAATTTAAACGTGATTGGGTTTAGTTTGTTGAGGTAAGGGTTAGTTGGTGATGATTTATGGTAGCCGAAGTAATTTAGGTGAGTTTGTCATAGTTTGCTATGGTTAGTAGCATTTTTTTGTAATTTAAAAGTGATTGGGTTTAGTTTGTTGTGGTAAGGGTTTGTTGGAGATGATTTAGAGAAGCCGAAATAATTAAGGTGAGTCTGGCATAGTTTGCTATGATTTGTACACCTTTTTTTGAAATTTTAAGATGATATGGTTTGGTTTGGAGTGGTAAGGGATAGTTGGGGGTGATTTACGGTAGCCGAAGTAATTTAGGTGCTTCTGGTATAGTTTGTTATGATTTTTAGCATTTTTTTGTAATTTAAAATGATTGGGCTTAGTTTGTTGCTGTAAAGTGTAGTTGGGGGTGACTTTTGATGGCCGAAGTAATTTAGGTGAGTTTGGCATAGTTTGCTATAATAAGTAGCATTTTTTTGTAATTGAAACGTGATTGGGTTTAGTTTGTTGTGGTAAGGGTTAGTTGGTGATGATTGATGGTAGCCGAAGTAATTTAGGTGAGTTTGGCATAGTTTGCTATGGTTAGGAGCATTTTTTTGTAATTTAAAAGTGATTGGGTTTAGTTTGTTGTGGTAAGGGTTAGTTGGTGATGATTTTTGATAGCCGAAGTAATTTAGGTAAGTTTGACATAGTTTGCTATAGTTAGGAGCATTTTTTTGTAATTTAAAAGTGATTGGGTTTAGTTTGTTGTGGTAAGGGTTAGTTGGTGATGATTTATGGTAGCCGAAGTAATTTAGGTGAGTTTGGCATAGTTTGCTATGGTTAGTAGCATTTTTTTGTAATTTAAAAGTGATTGGGTTTAGTTTGTAGTGGTAAGGGTTAGTTTGTGATGATTTAGAGTAGCCGAAGTAATTTAGGTGAGTCTGGCATAGTTTGTTATGATTTGTACACCTTTTTTTGTAATTTTAAGATGATATGGTTTGGTTTGTTGTGGTAAGGGATAGTTGGGGGTGATTTACGGTAGCCAAAGTAATTTAGGTGATTCTGGTATAGTTTGTTATGATTTTTAGCATTTTTTTGTAATTTTAAAGTGATTGGGCTTAGTTTGTTGCTGTAAAGTGTAGTTGGTGGTGATTTTTGATAGCCGAAGTAATTTAGATGAATTTGGCATAGTTTGCTATGGTTAGTAGCATTTTTTTGTAATTTAAAAGTGATTGGGTTTAGTTTGTTGAGGTAAGGGTTAGTTGGTGATGATTTATGGTAGCCGAAGTAATTTAGATGAGTTTGGCATAGTTTGCTATGGTTAGTAGCATTTTTTTGTAATTTAAAAGTGATTGGGTTTAGTTTGTTGAGGTAAGGGTTAGTTGGTGATGATTTATGGTAGCCGAAGTAATTTAGGTGAGTTTGTCATAGTTTGCTATGGTTAGTAGCATTTTTTTGTAATTTAAAAGTGATTGGGTTTAGTTTGTTGTGGTAAGGGTTTGTTGGAGATGATTTAGAGAAGCCGAAGTAATTAAGGTGAGTCTGGCATAGTTTGTTATGATTTGTAGACCTTTTTTTGTAATTTTAAGATGATATGGTTTGGTTTGTTGTGGTAAGGGATAGTTGGGGGTGATTTACGGTAGCCGAAGTAATTTAGGTGATTCTGGTATAGTTTGTTATGATTTTTAGCATTTTTTTGTAATTTTAAAGTGATTGGGCTTAGTTTGTTGCTGTAAAGTGTAGTTGGGTGTGATTTTTGATAGCCGAAGTAATTTAGGTAAGTTTGGCATAGTTTGCTATGGTTAGTAGCATTTTTTTGTAATTTAAAAGTGATTGGGTTTAGTTTGTTGTGGTAAGGGTTAGTTGGTGATGATTTATGGTAGCCGAAGTTATTTAGGTGAGTTTGGCATAGTTTGCTATGGTTAGTAGCATTTTTTTGTAATTTAAAAGTGATTGGGTTTAGTTTGTTGTGGTAAGGGTTAGTTGGTGATGATTTAGAGTAGCCGAAGCAATTTAGGTGAGTCTGGCATAGTTTGTTATGATTTGTACACCTTTTCTTTGTAATTTTAAGATGATATGGTTTGGTTTGTTGTGGTAAGGGATAGTTGGGGGTGATTTACGGTAGCCGAAGTAATTCAGGTGATTCTGGTATAGTTTGTTATGATTTTTAGCATTTTTTTGTAATTTTAAAGTGATTGGGCTTAGTTTGTTGCTGTAAAGTGTAGTTGGCGGTGATTTTTGATAGCCGAAGTAATTTAGATGAGTTTGGCATAGTTTGCTATGGTTAGTAGCATTTTTTTGTAATTTAAAAGTGATTGGGTTTAGTTTGTTGAGGTAAGGGTTAGTTGGTGATGATTTATGGTAGCCGAAGTAATTTAGGTGAGTTTGTCATAGTTTGCTATGGTTAGTAGCATTTTTTTGTAATTTAAAAATGATTGGGTTTAGTTTGTTGTGGTAAGGGTTAGTTGGAGATGATTTAGAGAAGCCGAAGTAATTAAGGTGAGTCTGGCATAGTTTGTTATGATTTGTACACCTTTTTTTGTAATTTTAAAATAATATGGTTTGGTTTGTTGTGGTAAGAGATAGTTGGGGGTGATTTAGATTAGCCGAAGTAATTTAGGTGATTCTGGTATAGTTTGTTATGATTTTTAGCATTTTTTTGTAATTTTAAAGTGATTGGGCTTAGTTTGTTGCTGTAAAGTGTAGTTGGGGGTGATTTTTGATAGCCGAAGTAATTTAGGTAAGTTTGGCATAGTTTGCTATGGTTAGTAGCATTTTTTTGTAATTTAAAAGTGATTGGGTTTAGTTTGTTGTGGTAAGGGTTAGTTGGTGATGATTTATGGTAGCCGAAGTAATTTAGGTGAGTTTGGCATAGTTTGCTTTGGTTAGTAGCATTTTTTTGTAATTTAAAAGTGATTGGGTTTAGTTTGTTGAGGTAAGGGTTAGTTGGTGATGATTTATGGTAGCCGAAGTAATTTAGGTGATTCTGGTATAGTTTGTTATGATTTTTAGCATTTTTTTGTAATTTTAAAGTGATTGGGCTTAGTTTGTTGCTGTAAAGTGTAGTTGGGGGTGATTTTTGATAGCCGAAGTAATTTAGGTGAGTTTGGCATAGTTTGCTATAGTTGTTGTGGATTGTTGTTTATTCGGCTGGTTAGGCCATTTACACTTTTGTGGGTTTTTGTTTTATTTATTTAAAAAACTGAAAGCACTCAACGAGGTTCATGACATGAATCTTTCGTTCATTCTTCTTCTGCGCACATTCGCGAAGGGACAAAAAAATGAAGGTCCACGCAACCCAAAATACAACGGTAACATGCCCCCCGCCTTGGAAGGCCGAGGCTTACAAAGAAAACATGGATAAATGGTTATTTACACTGAACAACACCAACGTTTCGATATTGTCCATTTCACTCCCGAACTGTTTGTGCGTCATTTTCACACGGGAGAACACATATCTTGGAGAAGGCGCGTCGAATTATCCCAGTCGACGTACGAATGGACGCCACTCGGCTGATGCCATCCCTTCCAGGATGAAGAGCGATGATGCGGCCTATCTTCCATCGCAAGGGTGGAACGTTGTCCTCTTTTAGAACAACAAGGGCCTTTTCCTTTAGTGTAGACTCGCCCTTGTGCCATTTAGCACGTGCCTGAAGCGATGATATGTACTCCTTGTTCCAACGGGCCCAGATGTGCTGCTGTTACCTCTGCATGCGCTGGTACACGGACAGTCGAGCCTCCGGGATTGAAGTCACGTCCGGATCCGGAATTGACACCAAAGGTTGCCCTATCAGGAAGTGAGCGGGAGTAAGAGGTTGGAGGTCGTTTGGGTCCGAGGAAAGGGCTGAGAGAGGACGGGAATTCAAAACGGCTTCTACTTGAACAAGCAATGTGAGGAATTCCTCGTACGTGAGTTTACAGTTACCGGTGACGCGCTTGACGTGATGCTTCACCGATTTTACTCCTGATTCCCAAAGTCCACCAAAATGGGGAGATTGCGCAGGTATAAAATGCCAATCGACGTTCATATCAGCGGCTCTTTCGGGGATCTCATTGTTGATAGATAAAAACAGACCTAACTCTCTCAGTTCATTAGCGGCGCCAACAAAATTGCTCCCATTGTCTGAATAGATTTTGCTTGGCTTGCCACGCCGAGAAACGAAACGTCTTAAAGCCATTATGAAAGTTTCGGTATCAAGACTAGTGACGAGCTCCAGATGGATTGCTTTACTTACAAAGCAGACAAAGAGACAGATGTATGCCTTTACATGCTTACAACCTCGACCCTTTCGGTCTTTGATTAAGATCGGGCCACAATAATCGACACCACAAATTGTAAAGGGTGGAGTCGGCCTTATTCTGGTTGATGGTAGGTCACCCATTATTGGGCTTGTCACAGTTGGTGATGCGCGAAAGCATCTGATGCAATTGCGTACCACCTTGTTGGCGAGGCTTTTTCCGGAAGTACACCAGAAGGTTTCACGAACAGTGAATAAAAGCATTAATGGTGCGGCGTGTAGAGAGCGCAAGTGTTCGCGTTCAAAGATTAGATTCGCAAATTTGTGCTTCCCTGAGATAAGAATTGGATGTCTTTTGTCGTAGCTGAGCAAAGCATTCGACAGCCGTCCACCCACTCTGATCAATTTTCCATTAAGGTACGGATTTAACTTTAGTATGTGACTGGAAGATTTTAATGGCACACCTTTTCGAAGTAGTTTTAGCTCTTCTGGGAAAGTGTCACCCTGAGACATTTGAGCCAATGCGACCAACGCGTCGTGTAGTTCTTTGGTAGAGAGTGGCCCAGAAATGCGATCCTGGTTCTTTACGGAGCAATTTTTGATGAAGCGGAGACAATAGCCCATTACACGCTCTAGGGTTGACAGTTTGGAAAAACGACTGAATAATGAGCTTGTATTTTGAACGCAGAGCGCCTTCGCTTCTTGTTTAACCTGCGGCAAGGTTTTTGGGACGGACGGGCTAGATGGCCATGCAGACGCATCCGTAGTCAACCACACGGGGCCGTCCCACCAAAGTTTATTGTTACGCAACACGGAAGGAGTCGCGCCTCTAGATAAGAGATCAGCGGGATTATCAGATGTGGGTACGTGTCTCCAATTTGCATTGGGAATTTGATTTTGGATTTCTACCACTCTGTTGCAAACAAATGTCTTCAACCGATTAGGATGCATCTTCAACCAACCTAACACAATAGTTGAATCTGTCCAACAAAAGATGGATACGCTTTCGAGTCTAAGCGCCTTTAGCACTTGAACAATGAGCCGTGTTAAGATGACAGCATCGCATAACTCTAAACAGGGAATTGTCATGGGTTTTAGAGGAGCTACGCGTGCTTTGGAGCACAATAGTTTGACCTGGATTTGGTTCCTTGAATCACGCGATCTTAGATAGACGCATCCCCCGTAGCCCAAATTAGAAGCGTCACAATTACCGTGAATCTCTACTTCAACGTGATTTGGGATCAATGCATGACGGGGAATCTCAAGATTATTGAGGAGGAGCAGATCGCTGCGAAATGAGCACCATCTTTCATGCATGGACGCCGGAACGCTTTCATCCCATGATAACTTTTCCAACCACAGCTGTTGGAGGATGATTTTTGCGAAAAGAGTACAAGGACTTAGAAGACCTATTGGATCAAAGATCTGAGAAACTTCTGACAAGATGGTTCGCTTTGTTATCGTCTTTAAAGGGAACCTTGAGATTGTATAAACGAGTTTATCTGATTGAAACGACCATCCCAAGCCAAGGGTTTTGGTATTCTCGTTAACACCAAATTTAAGAAGGTCAGGATGTTTATCAGTTTCGTCAATAAATTTAAGAACGTCGGGATTATTGGAGATCCATTTCCTCAAGGGAAAACATCCCGAGTTGAGGATTTCAGCCAGATCCTTGCACACAGATTGTGCTTCAAGAAGATCATCACAACCTGTAAGCAAGTCATCCACGTAGAAGTCTTCGCGAATGATTTTCGAAGCTTTGGGTTGCGTTTTCTCGCATTCAGACGCAAGTTCCATTAAAGAGCGAATTGCTAGAAATGAAGCGGCGGCAGTACCATAGGTGACTGTATTCAACTCGTAAACTTGGATGGGATCCTCGCTGTTGAAACGCCACAGAATACGCTGAAGTGATCGTTCAGTGCGATCTAACTGTACTTGCCGGTACATTTTAGCAATGTCGGCGGAGATGACATAAATATGTTGTCTGAAACGTAATAGAATTGCGACTAAATCCGACTGGACAGTTGGTCCAATCATTTGTATACTGTTTAATGAATAGCCACTGGTTGTTGGCGCGGACGCGTCGAAGACAACTCGCAACTTCGTCGTTATGCTGTCTTCCTTGAGAACACCGTGGTGCGGAAGATAATGTGAAACACCGCGATTAAGATCATGATGAACGGGTGTCATATGTCCTAAATCGATATACTCCTGGATGAAGTCAGTGTACATTTTACGCAAGGGTTTGTTCCTTTGGAGTTTCGACTCAAGAGACAAAAAACGTTTTTCCGCGTATTTGTAGGAATCGCCTAGTACTTTAGGTGTATGTTTAAACGGAATACTAACTACGAACCTACCGTCAGGTTCGCGTTTAGTGGTTTTGATAAAGTAGGCCTCGCAAGCTAGTTCCTCATCAGAATGAATTTTGACTGAAGGAAATTGATCAAGCTCCCAAAACCTAGCTAGTTGATGTTGCACTTCATTAAATTGTGAGACGTGGCATTGAGTCTTGACTGAGTTCTCTGAGCCTATGGGTCCGGAGATGATCCACCCGAAGCGAGTCTTGTGTAGAACTGGGAGATTAGGGCCAAGCACGATTTGTCCCACACAGAGCAGTTTCCAGAAGACTGGGGCGCCCAGTAATAAGTTTACGGGGCCTGATTCTGCAAAAGATGGGTCTGCCAGTTTGATGTTGGAAGGTATGGTGAGATCTGCCGAGTTCATGCTGAATCCTGGCGTGAGACTCGTGATTTGATTTATCACTAAACAACTTGCATTGAGCTTGAAGTCAGTATGGTTTGCCTGAACTTCCACGCTACATTTCGAATTAATTTGAAAATTTAACTCAGAAATTCCTGAAACTGTGATATTAAGGCTCTCGGTAGTGAGGTTTAGTTTTTTACAAAGCCTTGATGTAATGAAGTTCGATTGGGACCCTGAATCAAGCAGGACTCTAACTTTATGAGTTCTATTCATTGGGTCCCGGACGCTAACTAGAGCTGTAGGGAGAAGCACCTTAATCATATTGGAGAGACACCGACGAACGTTTCACCACCTGGATCTGTGACTGGCATGGAAGTTGACGCTGAGTCTGGATTGTTTCGGTGAAGAAGCGAGTGATGTTTTTGCTTGCATTGCTTGCAGCTAAATTTAGATCTGCACTGGGGTGAAAAGTGACCTTTCCGTAAACAGTTTAAACAAACTTTCAATTCCTTTGCCTTAGCAGCACGATCAAGAGCAGAGAGGTGTTCTAAGAGGTCGCAACTGTAAAGAGGGTGCGACTTCTTGCACATGGGACAAGGAACTTCGCTGCTGCTTACCAAAGATCTGGAACAAACCTTCGGCCTTTCCAAGGATTTGCCTTGTCTGGGGTCGATGGTTTCGAGAAGATTCGCCTTTTGCTTTAGGAAAGCCATAAATTCGTAAAGAGATGGTAATTCCGACTTTGTCTCGATTTTCTCCACTTCCCACTCGCGCAGAGTGACAGAGTCAAGCTTGCTAGTTGCAATGTGTAGAAGTATAGAGTCTACAAGGCGATCTTCGTCCACCAAGGACCTTAAGTTGTTCACGTGTTTGAATAAAGTATCGTTGATGTGTCTCAATTTTGAAGAGTTCTCTTTGCCTACTGATTCAATACTGAATATAGCCTTGATGTGGCTATGAACCAACAAACGTGTGTTATTGAATCTCTCGACTAGAGCTTCCCAGGCAATTTCGTAGTTGTCCGCAACAAGGTCAAGCGATTGAATGATTTGAGCAGCTGATCCTTGCAGAGAAGCACGTAGATAATGAAACTTTTGGATAGGAGAGATGATTGAATTTTCATGTATGAGAGACACATAAAGATCTCGAAACTCTATCCATGCTGTGTTGCTTTCACCATCAAATTTGGGAAGAGAAATTACGGGAAGTTTGATCTGATTTGGAACGCACTGAATTGCGCTTGATTGATTAGCAGAAGTAACGCTAGAAGCTGTGTCCGCCGAGGACGCGGGAGGTTCGTTTAATAAGCTGCTAGCCTGAGATATGCTTGAAAAATAAGCATTCATGAAATCGTCCCGATAATTGTATTCGGCTTCGATTTCGGTAGATGACGCGTCGATTTGGTCTTGAATCTTCTCGAAGTCATCTTTTATGCGAAGTATCGCCTGATACAGAGTTTTCAGCTCGATCTGCTTATGTTTAGGAATATCACCTGATTTTTCAGCTAATAGAGCATATTTCTTTAACCATTTGGTGAAATTCGTTAGCTTTCGTTTCTCGGCGCCGCGTTTTACCGTTAGACCCTCCATTCTGGACGCCAACAAATCTGTTGCTTGTCGCTAATCTATATATATAAAGCGAAGTGTCCTCACTGACACACTCATCTACACATCTACACATCTACACATGCACTGATTCACCGACAACCTACAGCCCAAACCGGGAGGGCTGGAGACTTGAAATTTTAGACACGGGTCTATCAAGGGCCGAGAATGAACGCTAATAAGGAGATTTTGCAAAATTCGGTCCGGTTCCTTTGTATTTAAATAAAAACCGAATAAAAACCGGTTAAAATAAGCAAAAAATGATCGGCTCGCGGAGACCGGGTTTTTTTTAGAAGCACGTGTCTAGCCAAAACAACTTCGACGTCGGGCGACCGGTTTACATTAAAAGCACTTTCACTTTCTGCGTTCCTGATCATACTTTTGCCGTACCTAGCGAGGCGCAGATATTTCAATTATAATTTTGATTTCAATTATAATGTCCCCGATCCGTGACTCATTTAAAAATTACCAAACCACTCCAAATTTAATCCGCCTACATTAAAAATCCTCAAATATCTCTTACCATTACAAACTTTACCAAATCAACCCCAAAAAATTCCCGAACTACGCCAAACTGACAAATTAGATCCGTTATCTTAAATCATCCCTTACCACCCCTTAGCAACCCCAAGTAACTCCAATCACTTTAAAATAAAACAAAATGACACAAACCATAGCAGACTATTCTCACACTCACACACATTATTTCGGCTACCAAAATTCACCCCCAACTACCCCTTACCGCCCCAAACTAAGCCCAATCACTTTAAAATTAGAAAAAATGCTACAAACAATAGCAAAACTATGCCAAACTCACCCAAATTACTTCGGCTATCATAAATCACCCCCAACTACCCCTTACCACCCCAAACTAAGCCCAATCACTTTAAAATTACAAAAAATGCCACAAACCATAGCGAACTATGCCAAACTCACCCAAATTACTTCGGCTACCATAAATCACCCCCAACTACCCCTTACCACCCCAAACTAAGCGCAATCACTTTAAAATTACAAAAAATGTTACAAATCATACTAAACTATGCCAAACTCAACCAAATTACTTCGGTTACCATAAATCAACCCCCAACTACCCCTTACCACCCCAAACTAAACCAAATCACTTTAAAATTACAAAAAATGCTACAAACCATAGCAAACTATGCCAAACTCACCCAAATTACTTCGGCTATCATAAATCACCCCCAACTACCCCTTACCACCTCAAACTAAGCCCAATCACTTTAAAATTACAAAAAATGCCACAAACCATAGCAAACTATGCCAAACTCACCCAAATTACTTCGGCTATTATAAATCACCCCCAACTACCCCTTACCGCCCCAAACTAAGCCCACTCACTTTAATATTACAAAAAATGATACAAACCATAGCAAACTATGCCAAAATCACCCAAATTACTACGGCTACCATAAATCACCCCCAACTACCCCTTACCACCACAAACTAAGCCCAATCACTTTAAAATTACAAAAAATGCTACAAACCATAGCAAACTATGCCAAACTCACCCAAATTACTTCGGCTATCCTAAATCACCCCCAACTACCCCTTACCACCCCAAACTAAGCCCAATCACTTTAAAATTACAAAAAATGCCACAAACCATAGCAAACTATGCCAAACTCACCCAAATTACTTCGGCTATTATAAATCACCCCCAACTACCCCTTACCGCCCCAAACTAAGCCCACTCACTTTAAAATTACAAAAAATGATACAAACCATAGCAAACTATGCCAAAATCACCCAAATTACTTCGGCTACCATAAATCACCCCCAACTACCCCTTACCACCACAAACTAAGCCAAATCACTTTAAAATTACAAAAAATGCCACAAACCATAGCAAACTATGCCAAACTCACCCAAATTACTTCGGCTACCATAAATCACCCCCAACTACCCCTTACCGCCCCAAACTAAGCCCAATCACTTTAAAATTACAAAAAATGCCACAAACCATAGCAAACTATGCCAAACTCACCCAAATTACTTCGGCTATTATAAATCACCCCCAACTACCCCTTACCGCTCAAACTAAGCCCAATCACTTTAAAATTAGAAAAAATGATACAAACCATAGCAAACTATGCCAAACTCACCCAAATTACTTCGGCTATTATAAATCACCCCCAACTACCCCTTACCGCCCCAAACTAAGCCCAATCACTTTAAAATTACAAAAAATGATACAAACCATAGCAAACTATGCCAAACTCACCCAAATTACTTCGGCTATCATAAATCACCCCCAACTACCCCTTACCGCCCCAAACTAAGCCCAATCACTTTAAAATTACAAAAAATGATACAAACCATAGCAAACTATGCCAAAATCACCCAAATTACTTGGGCTACCATAAATCATCCCCAACTACCCCTTACCACCCCAAACTAAGCTAAATCACTTTAAAATTACAAAAAATGATACAAACCATAGCAAACTATGCCAAACTCACCCAAATTACTTCGGCTACCATAAATCACCCCAAACTACCCCTTACCTCCACAAACTAAGCCAAATCACTTTAAAATTACAAAAAATGATACAAACCATAGCAAACTATGCCAAACTCACCTAAATTACTTCGGTTACCATAAATTAATAATCATTTTCAATCAAAATCTTCCATTTGGTTGTGTCATTTATAAATGCCTTATCGTATTAAATCATAAAATATTAATAAATATCTGCACATAAAACATATTGTTTCGACTAATAGACGTTATTCTGAATACTAAATTTGCTAATACCAATTTTGATTTTCTTCCACTTTCCAATAATTATTTGTTCCAGTTGAGATGCAAACATAAACGTATTTCTGAATTGCAACACGCTGACGGGGCAAGCCCTACCTTCTCAACATGCGTGAATTTGTATAAACAGCTCTATGGTTTTTAACTTTAAAGCGGTATAAACGCGGTGTAAACCCTAGATTTTCGTGAAAATATCTGAAAATTTCGAAATTCTGCAATTGAATTACAGAACTATTGTTGTGTTCGATAGTAAATTTATATTTGGAGTGGCACTGCCAACTCTGCCACCCCTGACGAGCCCCTTGCTGAATACTCTCCTTCCAGGGAAACTTTTGAAATCAACGGCAAAATAATTTAGGGCGCCTGAATGTGAAAATATCACTGTGTAATAAGTTCAGACTGACGTGGAACACTTGAAATTTCGGTATTCGTTTGTAATTCGTCACAGGTCCATGAAGGAATGCATGTTAATGTAAACAAGTGTTAGTTTGTCGGAAAGGCCGAATAAGATTTTTAACATTCCCGTCAAAATATTTATTTACTTTAGAATGTTAATTTCTTAAATTCATTTCGTGAAAATTATGACGGGCTATACGAGTACACCTGTGCGAGTATTATTTGGTACATACAAATTAATCTCTTTTGTTATCCAAATTGTTTTTATACGCACTAGGCACGTGCACCTCATATAATTGTGAAAATTGCTGCTTCAGCGTCTGGAACGCTGGTATTCAACGTCGCCAAGGTCGAGGCGACGCATCGGTATTCGAAGTTCTATCGCTATTAAATAAATTATTTTATTCCCGATATTCCCGATTTGTTCTTGCCGTTAACCACAACTCTCCCCAATCGATTTTCGAAAAATTTCCAGCGTCGGACCGGACTTCACTTATTATCGTACGCTAATTTTTACGTTCGGTTAATGATAGTGGTGTATTTGTTCTTCACCAAACCTGCTCCGGGCAAAATCCGAAATTTTCACTGACATCATACGCTTAAGTATTGTGTGCTTATACACGATTTACACTATTTATTTTACGTACATTGCGTTCATTAATGGTTCTGCATTATTTATAACTAAGATGGAGCAGTTTGAAAATCTAATAGTAAGCGGAGAACAAATACCACCATGTATAATTCCCGTGAAAAGTGATGGAAATAGTCTTTTTTACTATTTTTCCTATTGCATTTTTAATACCGGAAATAGAGCTCAAGAGGTTCGCACTTTAATTCTTCATTTTAAAATTACCAAAATTTTTGTAAAATTTACCTGAATACGTTAAACACCCCAAACATAACGCACCATTCCAAACTATCCCTAAAAGTCATACACTTACCATTCAAAACTACTCCAGGTCAACCCATAATTAAAAAAAAATTACGAATTCTAAGCAAACTACGCCAAACTCGCATAAATGACTTCGAATTCCCCTAAATCACCCCAACCACTTCTTACCAAGCCAACCAAAGCCCAATCACATTATAATTACCAAAAATTTCGTTTAATCCGCCAAAGCTAAACCCTGCCAACCATCAATAACCATTCCAAACAATCCTCAAAGAAACCCATATCATCCGAAACAACCCCAAATCAACCTAATATTTTTGCATTTTTTTGAACCATAGCAAATCACGCCAAATTAACATAAATAACTTCGACTTTTTTTATACATAATTCCCAAATACTTCGTTTTTATGGTGTGAAATTTTGTATTTATATATTTCAACATTGTCTTTAACGTTGTCAGAGAACTAAATGGGAATAATTTGGAATAATTTAGCTTCTCTGTCAACTCTCCTTCTCTTGAAACTTTTGAAAACAACGACAAAATTATTTGGGGCACCTGGATTTGAAAATATCACTCTGTGTAATAAGTTCAGACTGACTAGAGTGAAAAGAAAGGAGCTTGCACCCAGAAACGAAATTAAATGGAACACTTGAAGTTGCAATATTTGTTTGTAATTCGTCACAAGTCCATGAAGGAATGCGTGTTAATGTAAACAAATGTGAGTTTATTGGAGATGCCGAATAAGATTTTTACATTATTGAAGCAGCTTGAGCCTGCCACGTCAAGGGCAAGGTCACAAACGTGAAAAGGCGATGCTCGATTTGGTTTTATTCAATATCTATGCAGAAATTCGCACATTCCAAGCATTGGATAAGCCTTTCTTATCGTTTCTTAGAATTCGAGAATTGCTGGTTCAGCGTGTGGAGCAGTACTCGATCGCGGTGTTTAATTTTAACACAACTACAATTGTGAAAATTGCTGCTCCAGCGTCGGAAACTGTTCGCAAAGTCGCCAAATTCGATGAAGCGACGCATCAGTGTTCGAACGTCTACCACTATCAAATAAAGTATTTTAATTTAACATTTGATCCTCGCGTTAACCAAATCTGCCCCCAATCAATTTTCGAAAAATTACCAGCGTCGAACCGGACTCCACTTATATTTGTACGCTAATTTTTACGTTCAGTTAATGGTAGTGGTGTATTTGTTTTTCACCAAATTTGCCCTGGCTGAAATCCGAAATTTTCACCGTTGTATGTACCAGACATCACTGACATTCATACCCTTAATAATTATGTGCTTATACACGTTTTACACTATTTATTTTACGTACAATGTGTTCATTATTGCTTTACATCATTTATAACTAAGATGGAGAAGTTTGAAAATCTAGCGATGTACAATTACCACACCGTATTATGAAAGGTGATGGAAATTGTCTTATTTAATATCTATGGTATTGGTATTGATATTTTAATACTGGAACGGGGAGCTCAAGAGGTTCGCACTTTAATTGTTCAACAAGTTTGTGTTAATGTAAACAAGTGTGAGTCCGTCGGAGAAGCCGAATAAGATTTTTACATCCACCATATTCCCGTCAAAATATTTATTTATTTTATATAGAATGTTAATTTTGCCGTTAACCAAATTTGCTCCCAATCACCATCGTCGTACCGGACCGTTCAGTTAATGATAATGGTCTTTTTATTTTTCACCAAATCTGCCTCGGCTGAAATCCAAAATTTACAGCGTTGGATCAGACTTTACTGACATTGATACGCGTTTTACACTATTTATTTTACGTAAATACATTGTGTTCATTATTGCTTTACATCATTTATAACTAAGATGGACAAGTTTGAAAATCTAGCGATGCACAAATACCACCAAATACCACATTTTACCACATACCAAAATTTTAATACTGGAAAGGGAGCTCAAAAGGTTCGCACTGTAATTGTCCAACCAGTTGCGGCCAGGTTTTAATAATTTTTGTGCAGTTTAGAAGAAGATAATTATGCTGAAGTGTTTGTTTATTCTGAAGATAAGTCAAAATCATCTACATACTGTTCTGTTTGTGAGTTGACTGCAGCAAAAGGAATGGTTCCATTGTGTTTTCAATTTTATCATAACATGATCAGCTAATTTGTAAACTTCGATTTCCCCGAAAATTATCTAAAGTTAATTTCGATTTCCTGGAATCGCTTATAGAACAACTGCGTCTTTGCCTAAAGAGTCTATTCAAGATTTTTCATCTCAGATATCAACCAAGGTATCCTCTTTGTCCAAATCATATTGAAGTACCCGGTCCTGACAACGAAGGTTAATTTCAACAAATTTGTTTATTTTGTGATTGGAAAAGTAGAGTATTCCTGTTTAATTGTATTATAATGTCGATTAGTCAACATCACCACTTTAGTCAACACTGCGTTTATTTAATCTACGTCCGGGCAACGCCGGGTACATTCAGCTAGTTTAAATTTAAAAGACAGGAGTTTCGTTACACGAGAAACCGATAAGCTAAACGTAGATTGGATTCTGATTCATGAAATGCGAATGCGAATGAACAAACGTGTCACCGGAATTACGCAAGTAGCGTGTTGATTTGATAAAACGGCTTGTTCAAAAAGATTAAAGATAGGAATGAAAGGACTTACTTTGTTCGGGACAACCGTGGTTTTCTTCAAGAGGCAGTGCTGCTAGCGAGCGGTTTGGTAGTTTTCCCTTGAAGTTGTTGGAAGATGGCGGACGTTGCAAACGCCGGCCGATCTGAGATGGTTGTTCCACTTTGGTCACTTTCCGATTTGTTACGTGTTTTAACATATGGCTCGAAGGACCATGTTGTGGATTGTTGTTTATTCGGCTGGTTAGGCCATTTACACTTTTGTGGGTTTTTGTTTTATTTATTTAAAAAACTGAAAGCACTCAACGAGGTTCATGACATGAATCTCTCGTTCATTCTTCTTCTGCGCACATGCGCGAAGGGACAAAAAAATGAAGGTCCACGCAACCCAAAATACAACGGTAACAATAGTTAGTAGCATTTTTTTGTAACTTAAAAGTGATTGGGTTTAGTTTGTTGTGGTAAGGGTTAGTTGGTGATGATTTATGGTAGCCGAATTAATTTAGGTGATTCTGGTATAGTTTGTTATGATTTTTAGCATTTTTTTGTAATTTTAAAGTGATTGGGCTTAGTTTGTAGCTGTAAAGTGTAGTTGGGGGTGATTTTTGGTAGCCGAAGTAATTTAGGTGAGTTTGGCATAGTTTGTTATGATTTGTACAACTTTTTTATAATTTTAAGATGAAATGGTTTGGTTTGTTGTGGTAAGGAATAGTTGGGGGTGATTTACGGTAGCCGAAGTAATTTAGGTGATTCTGGTATAGTTTGTTATGATTTTTAGCAGTTTTTTGTAATTTTAAAGTGATTGGGCTTAGTTTGTTGCTGTAAAGTGTAGTTGGGGGTGATTTTTGATAGCCGAAGTAATTTAGGTGAGTTTGGCATAGTTTGCTATGGTTAGTAGCATTTTTTTGTAATTTAGAAGCGATTGGGTTTAGTTTGTTGTGGTAAGGGTTAGTTGGTGATGATTTATGGTAGCCGAAGTAATTTAGGTGAGTTTGGCATAGTTTGCTATGGTTAGGAGCATTTTTTTGTGATTTAAAAGTGATTCGGTTTTGTTTGTTGTGGTAAGGGTTAGTTGGTGATGATTTTTAGTAGCCGAAGTAATTTAGGTGAGTCTGGCATAGTTTGTTATGATTTGTACAGGTTTTTTTGTAATTTTAAGATGATATGGTTTGGTTTGTTGTGGTAAGGGTTAGTTGGGGGTGATTTACGGTAGCCGAAGTAATTTAGGTGAGTTTGGCATAGTTTGCTATGGTTAGTAGCATTTTTTCGTAATTTAAAAGTGATTTGGTTTAGTTTGTTGTGGTAAAGGTTAGTTGGAGATGATTTAGAGTAGCCGAAGTAATTTAGGTGAGTCTGGCATAGTTTGTTATGATTTGTACACCTTTTTTTGTAATTTTAAGATGATATGGTTTGGTTTGTTGTGGTAAGGGATAGTTGGGGGTGATTAACGGTAGCCGAAATAATTTAGGTGATTCTAATATAGTTTGTTATGATTTTTAGCATTTTTTTGTAATTTTAAAGTGATTGTGCTTAGTTTGTTGCTGTAAAGTGTAGTTGGGGGTGATTTTTAATAGCCGAATTAATTTAGGTGAGTTTGGCATAGTTTGCTATGGTTAGTAGCATTTTTTTGTAATTTAAAAGTGATTGGGTTTAGTTTGTTGTGGTAAGGGTTAGTTGGTGATGATTTTTAGTAGCCGAAGTAATTTAAGTGAGTCTGGCATAGTTTGTTATGATTTGTACACCTTTTTTTGTAATTGTAAGATGACATGGATTGGTTTGTTGTGGTAAGGGATAGTTGGGGGTGATTTATGGTAGCCGAAGTAATTTAGGTGAGTTTGTCATAGCTTGCTATGGTTAGTAGCATTTTTTTGTAATTTAAAAGTGATTGGGTTTAGTTTGTTGTGGTAAGGGTTAGTTGGAGATGATTTAGAGAAGCCGAAGTAATTAAGGTGGGTCTGGCATAGTTTGTTATGATTTGTACACCTTTTTTTTGTAATTTTAAAATGATATGGTTTGGTTTGTTGTGGTAAGGGATAGTTGGGGGTGATTTAGGGTAGCCGAAGTAATTTAGGTGATTCTGGTATAGTTTGTTATGATTTTTAGCATTTTTTTGTAATTTTAAAGTGATTGGGCTTAGTTTGTTGCTGTAAAGTGTAGTTGGGGGTGATTTTTGATAGCCGAAGTAATTTAGGTAAGTTTGGCATAGTTTGCTATGGTTAGTAGCATTTTTTTGTAATTTAAAAGTGATTGGGTTTAGTTTGTTGTGGTAAGGGTTAGTTGGTGATGATTTATGGTAGCCGAAGTAATTTAGGTGAGTTTGGCATAGTTTGCTATGGTTAGTAGCATTTTTTTGTAATTTAAAAGTGATTGGGCTTAGTTTGTAGCTGTAAAGTGTAGTTGGGGGTGATTTTTGGTAGCCGAAGTAATTTAGGTGAGTTTGGCATAGTTTGTTATGATTTGTACAACTTTTTTGTAATTTTAAGATGATATGGTTTGGTTTGTTGTGGTAAGGGATAGTTGGGGGTGATTTACGGTAGCCGAAGTAATTTAGGTGATTCTGGTATAGTTTGTTATGATTTTTAGCATTTTTTTGTAATTTTAAAGTGATTGGGCTTAGTTTGGTGCTGTAAAGTGTAGTTGGGGGTGATTTTTGATAGCCGAAGTAATTTAGGTGAGTTTGGCATAGTTTGTTATGATTTGTAACTTTTTTATAATTTTAAGATGAAATGGTTTGGTTTGTTGTGGTAAGGGATAGTTGGGGGTGATTTACGGTAGCCGAAGTAATTTAGGTGATTCTGGTATAGTTTGTTATGATTTTTAGCATTTTTTTGTAATTTTAAAGTGATTGGGCTTAGTTTGTTGCTGTAAAGTGTAGTTGGGGGTGATTTTTGATAGCCGAAGTAATTTAGGTGAGTTTGGCATAGTTTGCTATGGTTAGTAGCATTTTTTTGTAATTTAAAAGTGATTGGGTTTAGTTTGTTGTGGTAAGGGTTAGTTGGTGATGATTTTTAGTAGCCGAAGTAATTTAGGTGAGTCTGGCATAGTTTGTTATGATTTGTACACCTTTTTTTGTAATTTTAAGATGATATGGTTTGGTTTGTTGTGGTAAGGGATAGTTGGGGGTGATTTACGGTAGCCGAAGTAATTTAGGTGATTCTAGTATAGTTTGTTATGATTTTTAGCATTTTTTTGCAATTTTAAAGTGATTGGGCTTACTTTGTTGTGGTAAGGGTTAGTTGGTGATGATTTAGAGTAGCCGAAGTAATTTAGGTGAGTCTGGCATAGTTTGTTATGATTTGTACACATTTTTTTGTAATTTTAAGATGAAATCGTTTGGTTTGTTGTGGTAAGGGATAGTTGGGGGTGATTTACGATAGCCGAAGTAATTTAGGTGATTCTAGTATAGTTTGTTATGATTTTTAGCATTTTTTTGTAATTTTGAAGTGATTGGGCTTAGTTTGTTGCTGTAAAGTGTAATTGGGGGTGATTTTTGATAGCCGAAGTAATTTAGGTGAGCTTGGCATAGTTTGCTATGGTTAGTAGCATTTTTTTGTAATTTAGAAGCGATTGGGTTTAGTTTGTTGTGGTAAGGGTTAGTTGGTGATGGTTTATTGTAGCCGAAGTAATTTAGGTGAGTTTGGCATAGTTTGCTATGGTTAGGAGCATTTTTTTGTAATTTAAAAGTGATTGGGTTTTGTTTGTTGTAGTAAGGGTTAGTTGGTGATGATTTTTAGTAGCCGAAGTAATTTAGGTGAGTCTGGCATAGTTTGTTATGATTTGTACACCTTTTTTTGTAATTTTAAGATGATATGGTTTGGTTTGTTGTGGTAAGGGATAGTTGGGGGTGATTTACGGTAGCCGAAGTAATTTAGGTGAGTTTGGCATAATTTGCTATGGTTAGTAGCATTTTTTCGTAATTTAAAAGTGATTGGGTTTAGTTTGTTGTGGTAAGGGTTAGTTGGTGATGATTTATGGTAGCCGAAGTAATTTAGGTGAGTTTGGCATAGTTTGCTATGGTTAGTAGCATTTTTTTGTAATTTAAAAGTGATTGGGTTTAGTTTGTTGTGGTAAGGGTTAGTTGGAGATGATTTAGAGTAGCCGAAGTAATTTAGGTGAGTCTGGCATAGTTTGTTATGATTTGTACACCTTTTTTTGTAATTTTAAGATGATATGGTTTGGTTTGTTGTGGTAAGGGATAGTTGGGGGTGATTTACGGTAGCCGAAGTAATTTAGGTGATTCTAATATAGTTTGTTATGATTTTTAGCATTTTTTTTGTAATTTTAAAGTGATTGTGCTTAGTTTGTTGCTGTAAAGTGTAGTTGGGGGTGATTTTTGATAGCCGAAGTAATTTAGGTGAGTTTGGCATAGTTTGCTATGGTTAGTAGCATTTTTTTGTAATTTAAAAGTGATTGGGTTTAGTTTGTTGTGGTAAGGGTTAGTTGGTGATGATTTTTAGTAGCCGAAGTAATTTAAGTGAGTCTGGCATAGTTTGTTATGATTTGTACACCTTTTTTTGTAATTGTAAGATGATATGGTTTGGTTTGTTGTGGTAAGGGATAGTTGGGGGTGATTTATGGTAGCCGAAGTAATTTAGGTGAGTTTATCATAGTTTGCTATGGTTAGTAGCATTTTTTCGTAATTTAAAAGTGATTGGGTTTAGTTTGTTGTGGTAAGGGTTAGTTGGTGATGATTTATGGTAGCCGAAGTAATTTAGGTGAGTTTGGCATAGTTTGCTATGGTTAGTAGCATTTTTTTGTAATTTAAAAGTGATTGGGTTTAGTTTGTCGTGGTAAGGGTTAGTTGGAGATGATTTAGAGTAGCCGAAGTAATTTAGGTGAGTCTGGCATAGTTTGTTATGATTTGTACACCTTTTTTTGTAATTTTAAGATGATATCGTTTGGTTTGTTGTGGTAAGGGATAGTTGGGGGTGATTTACGGTAGCCGAAGTAATTTAGGTGGTTCTAGTATAGTTTGTTATGATTTTTAGCATTTTTTTGTAATTTTAAAGTGATTGGGCTTAGTTTGTTGCTGTAAAGTGTAATTGGGGGTGATTTTTGATAGCCGAAGTAATTTAGGTGAGTTTGGCATAGTTTGCTATGGTTAGTAGCATTTTTTTGTAATTTAGAAGCGATTGGGTTTAGTTTGTTGTGGTAAGGGTTAGTTGGTGATGATTTATGGTAGCCGAAGTAATTTAGGTGAGTTTGGCATAGTTTGCTATGGTTAGGAGCATTTTTTTGTAATTTAAAAGTGATTGGGTTTAGTTTGTTGTGGTAAGGGTTAGTTGGTGATGATTTTTAGTAGCCGAAGTAATTTAGGTGAGTCTGGCATAGTTTGTTATGATTTGTACACCTTTTTTTGTAATTTTAAGATGATATGGTTTGGTTTGTTGTGGTAAGGGATAGTTGGGGGTGATTTACGGTAGCCGAAGTAATTTAAGTGAGTTTGGCATAGTTTGCTATGGTTAGTAGCATTTTTTCGTAATTTAAAAGTGATTGGGTTTAGTTTGTTGTGGTAAGGGTTAGTTGGTGATGATTTATGGTAGCCGAAGTAATTTAGGTGAGTTTGGCATAGTTTGCTATGGTTAGTAGCATTTTTTTGTAATTTAAAAGTGATTGGGTTTAGTTTGTCGTGGTAAGGGTTAGTTGGAGATGATTTAGAGTAGCCGAAGTAATTTAGGTGAGTCTGGCATAGTTTGTTATGATTTGTACACCTTTTTTTGTAATTTTAAGATGATATGGTTTGGTTTGTTGTGGTAAGGGATAGTTGGGGGTGATTTACGGTAGCCGAAGTAATTTAGGTGATTCTAGTATAGTTTGTTATGATTTTTAGCATTTTTTTGTAATTTTAAAGTGATTGGGCTTAGTTTGTTGCTGTAAAGTGTAGTTGGGGGTGATTTTTGATAGCCGAAGTAATTTAGGTGAGTTTGGCATAGTTTGCTAAGATTAAGAGCATTTTTTTGTAATTTAAAAGTGATTGGGTTTAGTTTGTTGTGGTAAGGGTTAGTTGGTGATGATTTTTAGTAGCCGAAGTAATTTAAGTGAGTCTGGCATAGTTTGTTATGATTTGTACACCTTTTTTTGTAATTGTAAGATGATATGGTTTGGTTTGTTGTGGTAAGGGATAATTGGGGGTGATTTATGGTAGCCGAAGTAATTTAGGTGAGTTTGTCATAGTTTGCTATGGTTAGTAGCATTTTTTTGTAATTTAAAAGTGATTAGGTTTAGTTTGTTGTGGTAAGGGTTAGTTGGAGATGATTTAGAGAAGCCGAAGTAATTAAGGTGAGTCTGGCATAGTTTGTTATGATTTGTACACCTTTTTTTGTAATTTTAAAATGATATGGTTTGGTTTGTTGTGGTAAGGGATAGTTGGGGGTGATTTAGGGTAGCCGAAGTAATTTAGGTGATTCTGGTATAGTTTGTTATGATTTTTAGCATTTTTTTGTAATTTTAAAGTGATTGGGCTTAGTTTGTTGCTGTAAAGTGTAGTTGGGGGTGATTTTTGATAGCCGAAGTAATTTAGGTAAGTTTGGCATAGTTTGCTATGGTTAGTAGCATTTTTTTGTAATTTAAAAGTGATTGGGTTTAGTTTGTTGTGGTAAGGGTTAGTTGGTGATGATTTATAGTAGCCGAAGTAATTTAGGTGAGTTTGGCATAGTTTGCTATGGTTAGTAGCATTTTTTTGTAATTTAAAAATGATTGGGCTTAGTTTGTAGCTGTAAAGTGTAGTTGGGGGTGATTTTTGGTAGCCGAAGTAATTTAGGTGAGTTTGGCATAGTTTGTTATGATTTGTACAACTTTTTTGTATTTTTAAGATGATATGGTTTGGTTTGTTGTGGTAAGGGATAGTTGGGGGTGATTTACGGTAGCCGAAGTAATTTAGGTGATTCTGGTATAGTTTGTTATGATTTTTAGCATTTTTTTGTAATTTTAAAGTGATTGGGCTTAGTTTGTTGCTGTAAAGTGTAGTTGGGGGTGATTTTTGATAGCCGAAGTAATTTAGGTGAGTTTGGCATAGTTTGCTATGGTTAGTAGCATTTTTTTGTAATTTAAAAGTGATTGGGTTTAGTTTGTTGTGGTAAGGGTTAGTTGGTGATGATTTTTAGTAGCCGAAGTAATTTAGGTGAGTCTAGCATAGTTTGTTATGATTTGTACACCTTTTTTTGTAATTTTAAGATGATACGGTTTGGTTTGTTGTGGCAAGGGATAGTTGGGAGTAGTTGGTAGCCGAAGTAATTTAGGTGATTCTAGTATAGTTTGTTATGATTTTTAGCATTTTTTTTGTAATTTTAAAGTGATTGGGCTTAGTTTGTTGTGGTAAGGGTTAGTTGGTGATGATTTAGAGTAGCCGAAGTAATTTAGGTGAGTCTGGCATAGTTTGTTATGATTTGTACACCTTTTTTTGTAATTTTAAGATGATATCGTTTGGTTTGTTGTGGTAAGGGATAGTTGGGGGTGATTTACGGTAGCCGAAGTAATTTAAGTGGTTCTAGTATAGTTTGTTATGATTTTTAGCATTTTTTTGTAATTTTAAAGTGATTGGGCTTAGTTTGTTGCTGTAAAGTGTAATTGGGGGTAATTTTTGATAGCCGAAGTAATTTAGGTGAGTTTGGCATAGTTTGCTATGGTTAGTAGCATTTTTTTGTAATTTAGAAGCGATTGGGTTTAGTTTGTTGTGGTAAGGGTTAGTTGGTGATGATTTATGGTAGCCGAAGTAATTTAGGTGAGTTTGGCATAGCTTGCTATGGTTAGGAGCATTTTTTTGTAATTTAAAAGTGATTGGGTTTAGTTTGTTGTGGTAAGGGTTAGTTGGTGATGATTTTTAGTAGCCGAAGTAATTTAGGTAAGTCTGGCATAGTTTGTTATGATTTGTACACCTTTTTTTGTAATTTTAAGATGATATGGTTTGGTTTGTTGTGGTAAGGGATAGTTGGGGGTGATTTACGGTAGCCGAAGTAATTTAAGTGAGTTTGGCATAGTTTGCTATGGTTAGTAGCATTTTTTCGTAATTTAAAAGTGATTGGGTTTAGTTTGTTGTGGTAAGGGTTAGTTGGTGATGATTTATGGTAGCCGAAGTAATTTAGGTGAGTTTGGCATAGTTTGCTATGGTTAATAGCATTTTTTTGTAATTTAAAAGTGATTGGGTTTAGTTTGTCGTGGTAACGGTTAGTTGGAGATGATTTAGAGTAGCCGAAGTAATTTAGGTGAGTCTGGCATAGTTTGTTATGATTTGTACACCTTTTTTTGTAATTTTAAGATGATATGGTTTGGTTTGTTGTGGTAAGGGATAGTTGGGAGTGATTTACGGTAGCCGAAGTAATTTAGGTGATTCTAGTATAGTTTGTTATGATTTTTAGCATTTTTTTGTAATTTTAAAGTGATTGGGCTTAGTTTGTTGTGGTAAGGGTTAGTTGGTGATGATTTAGAGTAGCCGAAGTAATTTAGGTGAGTCTGGCATAGTTTGTTATGATTTGTACACCTTTTTTTGTAATTTTAAGATGATATCGTTTGGTTTGTTGTGGTAAGGGATAGTTGGGGGTGATTTACGGTAGCCGAAGTAATTTAGGTGGTTCTAGTATAGTTTGTTATGATTTTTAGCATTTTTTTGTAATTTTAAAGTGATTGGGCTTAGTTTGTTGCTGTAAAGTGTAATTGGGGGTAATTTTTGATAGCCGAAGTAATTTAGGTGAGTTTGGCATAGTTTGCTATGGTTAGTAGCATTTTTTTGTAATTTAGAAGCGATTGGGTTTAGTTTGTTGTGGTAAGGGTTAGTTGGTGATGATTTATGGTAGCCGAAGTAATTTAGGTGAGTTTGGCATAGCTTGCTATGGTTAGGAGCATTTTTTTGTAATTTAAAAGTGATTGGGTTTAGTTTGTTGTGGTAAGGGTTAGTTGGTGATGATTTTTAGTAGCCGAAGTGATTTAGGTAAGTCTGGCATAGTTTGTTATGATTTGTACACCTTTTTTTGTAATTTTAAGATGATATGGTTTGGTTTGTTGTGGTAAGGGATAGTTGGGGGTGATTTACGGTAGCCGAAGTAATTTAAGTGAGTTTGGCATAGTTTGCTATGGTTAGTAGCATTTTTTCGTAATTTAAAAGTGATTGGGTTTAGTTTGTTGTGGTAAGGGTTAGTTGGTGATGATTTATGGTAGCCGAAGTAATTTAGGTGAGTTTGGCATAGTTTGCTATGGTTAATAGCATTTTTTTGTAATTTAAAAGTGATTGGGTTTAGTTTGTCGTGGTAACGGTTAGTTGGAGATGATTTAGAGTAGCCGAAGTAATTTAGGTGAGTCTGGCATAGTTTGTTATGATTTGTACACCTTTTTTTGTAATTTTAAGATGATATGGTTTGTTTTGTTGTGGTAAGGGATAGTTGGGAGTGATTTACGGTAGCCGAAGTAATTTAGGTGATTCTAGTATAGTTTGTTATGATTTTTAGCATTTTTTTGTAATTTTAAAGTGATTGGGCTTAGTTTGTTGTGGTAAGGGTTAGTTGGTGATGATTTAGAGTAGCCGAAGTAATTTAGGTGAGTCTGGCATAGTTTGTTATGATTTGTACACCTTTTTTTGTAATTTTAAGATGATATCGTTTGGTTTGTTGTGGTAAGGGATAGTTGGGGGTGATTTACGGTAGCCGAAGTAATTTAGGTGGTTCTAGTATAGTTTGTTATGATTTTTAGCATTTTTTTGTAATTTTAAAGTGATTGGGCTTAGTTTGTTGCTGTAAAGTGTAATTGGGGGTGATTTTTGATAGCCGAAGTAATTTAGGTGAGTTTGGCATAGTTTGCTATGGTTAGTAGCATTTTTTTGTAATTTAGAAGCGATTGGGTTTAGTTTGTTGTGGTAAGGGTTAGTTGGTGATGATTTATGGTAGCCGAAGTAATTTAGGTGAGTTTGGCATAGTTTGCTATGGTTAGGAGCATTTTTTTGTAATTTAAAAGTGATTGGGTTTAGTTTGTTGTGGTAAGGGTTAGTTGGTGATGATTTTTAGTAGCCGAAGTAATTTAGGTGAGTCTGGCATAGTTTGTTATGATTTGTACACCTTTTTTTGTAATTTTAAAATGATATGGTTTGGTTTGTTGTGGTAAGGGATAGTTGGGGGTGATTTACGGTAGCCGAAGTAATTTAAGTGAGTTTGGCATAGTTTGCTATGGTTAGTAGCATTTTTTCGTAATTTAAAAGTGATTGGGTTTAGTTTGTTGTGGTAAGGGTTAGTTGGTGATGATTTATGGTAGCCGAAGTAATTTAAGTGAGTTTGGCATAGTTTGCTATGGTTAGTAGCATTTTTTTGTAATTTAAAAGTGATTGGGTTTAGTTTGTCGTGGTAAGGGTTAGTTGGAGATGATTTAGAGTAGCCGAAGTAATTTAGGTGAGTCTGGCATAGTTTGTTATGATTTGTACACCTTTTTTTGTAATTTTAAGATGATATGGTTTGGTTTGTTGTGGTAAGGGATAGTTGGGGGTGATTTACGGTAGCCGAAGTAATTTAGGTGATTCTAGTCTAGTTTGTTATGATTTTTAGCATTTTTTTGTAATTTTAAAGTGATTGGGCTTAGTTTGTTGCTGTTAAGTGTAGTTGGGGGTGATTTTTGATAGCCGAAGTAATTTAGGTGAGTTTGGCATAGTTTGCTATGGTTAGTAGCATTTTTTTTAATTTAAAAGTGATTGGTTTTAGTTTGTTGTGGTAAGGGTTAGTTGGTGATGATTTTTAGTAGCCGAAGTAATTTAGGTGAATCTGGCATAGTTTGTTATGATTTGTACACCTTTCTTTGTAATTTTAAGATGATATGGTTTGGTTTGTTGTGGTAAGGGATAGTTGGGGGTGATTTACGGTAGCCGAAGTAATTTAGGTGATTCTAGTATAGTTTGTTATGATTTTTAGCATTTTTTTGTAATTTAGAAGCGATTGGGTTTAGTTTGTTGTGGTAAGGGTTAGTTGGTGATGATTTATGGTAGCCGAAGTAATTTAGGTGAGTTTGGCATAGTTTGCTATGGTTAGAAACATTTTTTTGTAATTTAAAAGTGATTGGGTTTAGTTTGTTGTGGTAAGGGTTAGTTGGTGATGATTTATGGTAGCCGAAGTAATTTAGGTAAGTTTGGCATAGTTTGCTATGGTTAGTAGCATTTTTTTGTAATTTAAAAGTGATTGGGTTTAGTTTGTTGTGGTAAGGGTTAGTTGGTGATGATTTATGGTAGCCGAAGTAATTTAGGTGAGTTTGGCATAGTTTGCTATGGTTAGTAGCATTTTTTTGTAATTTAAAAGTGATTGGGTTTAGTTTGTTGTGGTAAGGGTTAGTTGGTGATGATTTAGAGTAGCAGAAGTAATTTAGGTGAGTCTGGCATAGTCTGTTATGATTTGTACACCTTTTTTTGTAATTTTAAGATGATATGGTTTGGTTTGTTGTGGTAAGGGATAGTTGGGGGTGATTTACGGTAGCCGAAGTAATTTAGGTGATTCTGGTATAGTTTGTTATGATTTTTAGCATTTTTTTGTAATTTTAAAGTGATTGGGCTTAGTTTGTTGCTGTAAAGTGTAGTTGGGGGTGATTTTTGATAGCCGAAGTAATTTAGGTGAGTTTGGCTTAGTTTGCTATGGTTAATAGCATTTTTTTGTAATTTAAAAGTGATTGGGTTTAGTTTGTTGTGGTAAGGGTTAGTTGGTGATGATTTATGGTAGCCGAAGTCATTTAGGTGAGTTTGGCATAGTTTGCTATGGTTAGTAGCATTTTTTTGTAATTTAAAAGTGATTGGGTTTAGTTTGTTGTGGTAAGGGATAGTTGGTGATGATTTAGAGTAGCCGAAGTAATTTAGGTGATTCTGGTGTAGTTTGTTATGATTTTTAGCATTTTTTTGTAATTTTAAAGTGATTGGGCTTAGTTTGTTGCTGTAAAGTGTAGTTGGGGGTGATTTTTGATAGCCGAAGTAATTTAGGTGAGTCTGGCATAGTTTGTTATGACTTGTACACCTTTTTTTGTAATTTTAAGATGACATGGTTTGGTTTGTTGTGGTAAGGGATAGTTAGGGGTGATTTACGGTAGCCGAAGTAATTTTTGTGATTCTGGTATAGTTTGTTATGATTTTTAGCATTTTTTTGTAATTTTAAAGTGATTGGGCTTAGTTTGTTGCTGTAAAGTGTAGTTGGGGGTGATTTTTGATAGCCGAAGTAATTTAGGTGAGTTTGGCATAGTTTGCTATGGTTAGGAGCATTTTTTTGTAATTTAAAAGTGATTGGGTTTAGTTTGTTGTGGTAAGGGTTAGTTGGAGATGATTTAAAGTAGCCGAAGTAATTTAGGTGAGTCTGGCATAGTTTGTTATGATTTGTACACCTTTTTTTGTAATTTTAAGATGATATGGTTTGGTTTGTTGTGGTAAGGGATAGTTGGGGGTGATTTACGGTAGCCGAAGTAATTTAGGTGATTCTGGTATAGTTTGTTATGATTTTTAGCATTTTTTTGTAATTTTAAAGTGATTGGGCTTAGTTTGTTGCTGTAAAGTGTAGTTGGGGGTGATTTTTGATAGCCGAAGTAATTTAGGTGAGTTTGGCATAGTTTGCTATGGTTAATAGCATTTTTTTGTAATTTAAAAGTGATTGGGTTTAGTTTGTTGTGGTAAGGGTTAGTTGGTGATGATTTATGGTAGCCGAAGTAATTTAGGTGAGTTTGGCATAGTTTGCTATGGTTAGGAGCATTTTTTTGTAATTTAAAAGTGATTGGGTTTAGTTTGTTGTGGTAAGGGTTAGTTGGTGATGATTTATGGTAGCCGAAGTCATTTAGGTGAGTTTGGCATAGTTTGCTATGGTTAGTAGCATTTTTTTGTAATTTAAAAGTGATTGGGTTTAGTTTGTTGTGGTAAGGGATAGTTGGTGATGATTTAGAGTAGCCGAAGTAATTTAGGTGATTCTGGTATAGTTTGTTTTGATTTTAAGCATTTTTTTGTAATTTTAAAGTGATTGGGCTTAGTTTGTTGCTGTAAAGTGTAGTTGGGGGTGATTTTTGATAGCCGAAGTAATTTAGGTGAGTTTGGCATAGTTTACTATGGTTAGTAGCATTTTTTTGTAATTTAAAAATGATTGGGTTTAGTTTGTTGTGGTAAGGGTTAGTTGGTGATGATTTATGGTAGCCGAAGTAATTTAGGTGAGTTTGGCATAGTTTGCTATGGTTAGGAGCATTTTTTTGTAATTTAAAAGTGATTGGGTTTAGTTTGTTGTGGTAAGGGTTAGTTGGAGATGATTTAAAGTAGCCGAAGTAATTTAGGTGAGTCTGGCATAGTTTGTTACGATTTGTACACCTTTTTTTGTAATTTTAAGATGATATGGTTTGGTTTGTTGTGGTAAGGGATAGTTGGGGGTGATTTACGGTAGCCGAAGTAATTTAGGTGATTCTGGTATAGTTTGTTATTATTTTTAGCATTTTTTTGTAATTTTAAAGTGATTGGGCTTAGTTTGTTGCTGTAAAGTGTAGTTGGGGGTGATTTTTGATAGCCGAAGTAATTTAGGTGAGTTTGGCATAGTTTGCTATGGTTAATAGCATTTTTTTGTAATTTTAAAGTGATTGGGTTTAGTTTGTTGTGGTAAGGGTTAGTTGGTGATGATTTATGGTAGCCGAAGTAATTTAGGTGAGTTTGGCATAGTTTGCTATGGTTAGGAGCATTTTTTTGTAATTTAAAAGTGATTGGGTATAGTTTGTTGTGGTAAGGGATAGTTGGTGATGATTTAGAGTAGCCGAAGTAATTTAGGTGATTCTGGTATAGTTTGTTATGATTTTTAGCATTTTTTTGTAATTTTAAAGTGATTGAGCTTAGTTTGCTGCTGTAAAGTGTACTTGGGGGTAATTTTTGATAGCCGAAGTAATTTAGGTGAGTTTGGCATAGTTTGCTATGGTTAGGAGCATTTTTTTGTAATTTATAAGTGATTGGGTTTAGTTTGTTGTGGTAAGTGTTAGTTGGTGATGATTTAGAGTAGCCGAAGTAATTTAGGTGAGTCTGGCATAGTTTGTTATGACTTGTACACCTTTTTTTGTAATTTTAAGATGACATGGTTTGGTTTGTTGTGGTAAGGGATAGTTAGGGGTGATTTACGGTAGCCGAAGTAATTTTTGTGATTCTGGTATAGTTTGTTATGATTTTTAGCATTTTTTTGTAATTTTAAAGTGATTGGGCTTAGTTTGTTGCTGTAAAGTGTAGTTGGGGGTGATTTTTGATAGCCGAAGTAATTTAGGTGAGTTTGGCATAGTTTGCTATGATTAGTAGCATTTTTTTGTAATTTAAAAGTGATTGGGTTTAGTTTGTTGTGGTAAGGGTTAGTTGGTGATGATTTATGGTAGCCGAAGTAATTTAGGTGAGTTTGGCATAGTTTGCTATGGTTAGTAGCATTTTTTTGTAATTTAAAAGTGATTGGGTTTAGTTTGTTGTAATAAGGGTTAGTTGGTGATGATTTAGAGTAGCCGAAGTAATTTAGGTGAGTCTGGCATAGTCTGTTATGATTTGTACACCTTTTTTTGTAATTTTAAGATGATATGGTTTGGTTTGTTGTGGTAAGGGATATTTGGGGGTGATTTACGGTAGCCGAAGTAATTTAGGTGATTCTGGTATAGTTTGTTATGATTTTTAGCATTTTTTTGTAATTTTAAAGTGATTGGGCTTAGTTTGTTGCTGTAAAGTGTAGTTGGGGGTGATTTTTGATAGCCGAAGTAATTTAGGTGAGTTTGGCATAGTTTGCTATGGTTAGTAGCATTTTTTTGTAATTTAAAAGTGATTGGGTTTAGTTTGTTGTGGTAAGGGTTAGTTGGTGATGATTTAAAGTAGCCGAAGTAATTTAGGTGAGTCTGGCATAGTTTGTTATGATTTGTACACTTTTTTTTGTAATTTTAAGATGATATGGTTTGGTTTGTTGTGGTAAGGGATAGTTGGTGGTGATTTACGGTAGCCGAAGTAATTTAGGTGATTCTGGTATAGTTTGTTATGATTTTTAGTATTTTTTTGTAATTTTAAAGTGATTGGGCTTAGTTTGTTGCTGTAAAGTGTAGTTGGGGGTGATTTTTGATAGCCGAAGTAATTTAGGTGAGTTTGGCATAGTTTGCTATGGTTAGTAGCATTTTTTTGTAATTTAAAAGTGATTGGGTTTAGTTTGTTGTGGTAAGGGTTAGTTGGTGATGATTTATGGTAGCCGAAGTAATTTAGGTGAGTTTGGCATAGTTTGCTATGATTAGGAGCATTTTTTTGTAATTTAAAAGTGATTGGGTTTAGTTTGTTGTGGTAAGGGTTAGTTGGTGATGATTTAGAGTAGCCGAAGTAATTTAGGTGAGTCTGGCATAGTTTGTTACGATTTGTACACCTTTTTTTGTAATTTTAAGATAATATGGTTTGGTTTGTTGTGGTAAGGGATAGTTGGGGGTGATTTACGGTAGCCGCGGTAATTTAGGTGATTTTGGTATAGTTTGTTATGATTTTTAGCATTTTTTTGTAATTTTAAAGTGATTGAGCTTAGTTTGCTGCTGTAAAGTGTACTTGGGGGTAATTTTTGATAGGCGAAGTAATTTAGGTGAGTTTGGCATAGTTTGCTATGGTTAGGAGCATTTTTTTGTAATTTAAAAGTGATTGGGTTTAGTTTGTTGTGGTAACTGTTAGTTGGTGATGATTTAGAGTAGCCGAAGTAATTTAGGTGAGTCTGGCATAGTTTGTTATGATTTGTACACCTTTTTTTGTAATTTTAAGATGACATGGTTTGGTTTGTTGTGGTAAGGGATAGTTAGGGGTGATTTACGGTAGCCGAAGTAATTTTTGTGATTCTGGAGTTTGTTATGATTTTTAGCATTTTTTTGTAATTTTAAAGTGATTGGGCTTAGTTTGTTGCTGTAAAGTGTAGTTGGGGGTGATTTTTGATAGCCGAAGTAATTTAGGTGAGTCTGGCATAGTTTGTTACGATTTGTACACCTTTTTTTGTAATTTTAAGATGATATGGTTTGGTTTGTTGTGGTAAGGGATAGTTGGGGGTGATTTACGGTAGCCGAAGTAATTTAGGTGATTCTGGTATAGTTTGTTATTATTTTTAGCATTTTTTTGTAATTTTAAAGTGATTGGGCTTAGTTTGTTGCTGTAAAGTGTAGTTGGGGGTGATTTTTGATAGCCGAAGTAATTTAGGTGAGTTTGGCATAGTTTGCTATGGTTAATAGCATTTTTTTGTAATTTTAAAGTGATTGGGTTTAGTTTGTTGTGGTAAGGGTTAGTTGGTGATGATTTATGGTAGCCGAAGTAATTTAGGTGAGTTTGGCATAGTTTGCTATGGTTAGGAGCATTTTTTTGTAATTTAAAAGTGATTGGGTATAGTTTGTTGTGGTAAGGGATAGTTGGTGATGATTTAGAGTAGCCGAAGTAATTTAGGTGATTCTGGTATAGTTTGTTATGATTTTTAGCATTTTTTTGTAATTTTAAAGTGATTGAGCTTAGTTTGCTGCTGTAAAGTGTACTTGGGGGTAATTTTTGATAGCCGAAGTAATTTAGGTGAGTTTGGCATAGTTTGCTATGGTTAGGAGCATTTTTTTGTAATTTATAAGTGATTGGGTTTAGTTTGTTGTGGTAAGTGTTAGTTGGTGATGATTTAGAGTAGCCGAAGTAATTTAGGTGAGTCTGGCATAGTTTGTTATGACTTGTACACCTTTTTTTGTAATTTTAAGATGACATGGTTTGGTTTGTTGTGGTAAGGGATAGTTAGGGGTGATTTACGGTAGCCGAAGTAATTTTTGTGATTCTGGTATAGTTTGTTATGATTTTTAGCATTTTTTTGTAATTTTAAAGTGATTGGGCTTAGTTTGTTGCTGTAAAGTGTAGTTGGGGGTGATTTTTGATAGCCGAAGTAATTTAGGTGAGTTTGGCATAGTTTGCTATGATTAGTAGCATTTTTTTGTAATTTAAAAGTGATTGGGTTTAGTTTGTTGTGGTAAGGGTTAGTTGGTGATGATTTATGGTAGCCGAAGTAATTTAGGTGAGTTTGGCATAGTTTGCTATGGTTAGTAGCATTTTTTTGTAATTTAAAAGTGATTGGGTTTAGTTTGTTGTAATAAGGGTTAGTTGGTGATGATTTAGAGTAGCCGAAGTAATTTAGGTGAGTCTGGCATAGTCTGTTATGATTTGTACACCTTTTTTTGTAATTTTAAGATGATATGGTTTGGTTTGTTGTGGTAAGGGATATTTGGGGGTGATTTACGGTAGCCGAAGTAATTTAGGTGATTCTGGTATAGTTTGTTATGATTTTTAGCATTTTTTTGTAATTTTAAAGTGATTGGGCTTAGTTTGTTGCTGTAAAGTGTAGTTGGGGGTGATTTTTGATAGCCGAAGTAATTTAGGTGAGTTTGGCATAGTTTGCTATGGTTAGTAGCATTTTTTTGTAATTTAAAAGTGATTGGGTTTAGTTTGTTGTGGTAAGGGTTAGTTGGTGATGATTTAAAGTAGCCGAAGTAATTTAGGTGAGTCTGGCATAGTTTGTTATGATTTGTACACTTTTTTTTGTAATTTTAAGATGATATGGTTTGGTTTGTTGTGGTAAGGGATAGTTGGGGGTGATTTACGGTAGCCGAAGTAATTTAGGTGATTCTGGTATAGTTTGTTATGATTTTTAGCATTTTTTTGTAATTTTAAAGTGATTGGGCTTAGTTTGTTGCTGTAAAGTGTAGTTGGGGGTGATTTTTGATAGCCGAAGTAATTTAGGTGAGTTTGGCATAGTTTGCTATGGTTAGTAGCATTTTTTTGTAATTTAAAAGTGATTGGGTTTAGTTTGTTGTGGTAAGGGTTAGTTGGTGATGATTTATGGTAGCCGAAGTAATTTAGGTGAGTTTGGCATAGTTTGCTATGATTAGGAGCATTTTTTTGTAATTTAAAAGTGATTGGGTTTAGTTTGTTGTGGTAAGGGTTAGTTGGTGATGATTTAGAGTAGCCGAAGTAATTTAGGTGAGTCTGGCATAGTTTGTTACGATTTGTACACCTTTTTTTGTAATTTTAAGATAATATGGTTTGGTTTGTTGTGGTAAGGGATAGTTGGGGGTGATTTACGGTAGCCGCGGTAATTTAGGTGATTTTGGTATAGTTTGTTATGATTTTTAGCATTTTTTTGTAATTTTAAAGTGATTGAGCTTAGTTTGCTGCTGTAAAGTGTACTTGGGGGTAATTTTTGATAGGCGAAGTAATTTAGGTGAGTTTGGCATAGTTTGCTATGGTTAGGAGCATTTTTTTGTAATTTAAAAGTGATTGGGTTTAGTTTGTTGTGGTAACTGTTAGTTGGTGATGATTTAGAGTAGCCGAAGTAATTTAGGTGAGTTTGGCATAGTTTGTTATGATTTGTACACCTTTTTTTGTAATTTTAAGATGACATGGTTTGGTTTGTTGTGGTAAGGGATAGTTAGGGGTGATTTACGGTAGCCGAAGTAATTTTTGTGATTCTGGAGTTTGTTATGATTTTTAGCATTTTTTTGTAATTTTAAAGTGATTGGGCTTAGTTTGTTGCTGTAAAGTGTAGTTGGGGGTGATTTTTGATAGCCGAAGTAATTTAGGTGAGTTTGGCATAGTTTGCTATGGTTAGGAGCATTTTTTTGTAATTTAAAAGTGATTGGGTTTAGTTTGTTGTGGTAAGGGTTGGTTGGAGATGATTTAAAGTAGCCGAAGTAATTTAGGTGAGTCTGGCATAGTTTGTTATGATTTGTACACCTTTTTTTGTAATTTTAAGATGATATGGTTTGGTTTGTTGTGGTAAGGGATAGTTGGGGGTGATTTACGGTAGCCGAAGTAATTTAGGTGATTCTGGTATAGTTTGTTATGATTTTTAGCATTTTTTTGTAATTTTAAAGTGATTGGGCTTAGTTTGTTGCTGTAAAGTGTAGTTGGGGGTGATTTTTGATAGCCGAAGTAATTTAGGTGAGTTTGGCATAGTTTGCTATGGTTAATAGCATTTTTTTGTAATTTAAAAGTGATTGGGTTTAGTTTGTTGTGGTAAGGGTTAGTTGGTGATGATTTATGGTAGCCGAAGTAATTTAGGTGAGTTTGGCATAGTTTGCTATGGTTAGGAGCATTTTTTTGTAATTTAAAAGTGATTGGGTTTAGTTTGTTGTGGTAAGGGTTAGTTGGTGATGATTTATGGTAGCCGAAGTCATTTAGGTGAGTTTGGCATAGTTTGCTATGGTTAGTAGCATTTTTTTGTAATTTAAAAGTGATTGGGTTTAGTTTGTTGTGGTAAGGGATAGTTGGTGATGATTTAGAGTAGCCGAAGTAATTTAGGTGATTCTGGTATAGTTTGTTTTGATTTTTAGCATTTTTTTGTAATTTTAAAGTGATTGGGCTTAGTTTGTTGCTGTAAAGTGTAGTTGGGGGTGATTTTTGATAGCCGAAGTAATTTAGGTGAGTTTGGCATAGTTTACTATGGTTAGTAGCATTTTTTTGTAATTTAAAAATGATTGGGTTTAGTTTGTTGTGGTAAGGGTTAGTTGGTGATGATTTATGGTAGCCGAAGTAATTTAGGTGAGTTTGGCATAGTTTGCTATGGTTAGGAGCATTTTTTTGTAATTTAAAAGTGATTGGGTTTAGTTTGTTGTGGTAAGGGTTAGTTGGAGATGATTTAAAGTAGCCGAAGTAATTTAGGTGAGTCTGGCATAGTTTGTTACGATTTGTACACCTTTTTTTGTAATTTTAAGATGATATGGTTTGGTTTGTTGTGGTAAGGGATAGTTGGGGGTGATTTACGGTAGCCGAAGTAATTTAGGTGATTCTGGTATAGTTTGTTATTATTTTTAGCATTTTTTTGTAATTTTAAAGTGATTGGGCTTAGTTTGTTGCTGTAAAGTGTAGTTGGGGGTGATTTTTGATAGCCGAAGTAATTTAGGTGAGTTTGGCATAGTTTGCTATGGTTAATAGCATTTTTTTGTAATTTTAAAGTGATTGGGTTTAGTTTGTTGTGGTAAGGGTTAGTTGGTGATGATTTATGGTAGCCGAAGTAATTTAGGTGAGTTTGGCATAGTTTGCTATGGTTAGGAGCATTTTTTTGTAATTTAAAAGTGATTGGGTATAGTTTGTTGTGGTAAGGGATAGTTGGTGATGATTTAGAGTAGCCGAAGTAATTTAGGTGATTCTGGTATAGTTTGTTATGATTTTTAGCATTTTTTTGTAATTTTAAAGTGATTGAGCTTAGTTTGCTGCTGTAAAGTGTACTTGGGGGTAATTTTTGATAGCCGAAGTAATTTAGGTGAGTTTGGCATAGTTTGCTATGGTTAGGAGCATTTTTTTGTAATTTATAAGTGATTGGGTTTAGTTTGTTGTGGTAAGTGTTAGTTGGTGATGATTTAGAGTAGCCGAAGTAATTTAGGTGAGTCTGGCATAGTTTGTTATGACTTGTACACCTTTTTTTGTAATTTTAAGATGACATGGTTTGGTTTGTTGTGGTAAGGGATAGTTAGGGGTGATTTACGGTAGCCGAAGTAATTTTTGTGATTCTGGTATAGTTTGTTATGATTTTTAGCATTTTTTTGTAATTTTAAAGTGATTGGGCTTAGTTTGTTGCTGTAAAGTGTAGTTGGGGGTGATTTTTGATAGCCGAAGTAATTTAGGTGAGTTTGGCATAGTTTGCTATGATTAGTAGCATTTTTTTGTAATTTAAAAGTGATTGGGTTTAGTTTGTTGTGGTAAGGGTTAGTTGGTGATGATTTATGGTAGCCGAAGTAATTTAGGTGAGTTTGGCATAGTTTGCTATGGTTAGTAGCATTTTTTTGTAATTTAAAAGTGATTGGGTTTAGTTTGTTGTAATAAGGGTTAGTTGGTGATGATTTAGAGTAGCCGAAGTAATTTAGGTGAGTCTGGCATAGTCTGTTATGATTTGTACACCTTTTTTTGTAATTTTAAGATGATATGGTTTGGTTTGTTGTGGTAAGGGATATTTGGGGGTGATTTACGGTAGCCGAAGTAATTTAGGTGATTCTGGTATAGTTTGTTATGATTTTTAGCATTTTTTTGTAATTTTAAAGTGATTGGGCTTAGTTTGTTGCTGTAAAGTGTAGTTGGGGGTGATTTTTGATAGCCGAAGTAATTTAGGTGAGTTTGGCATAGTTTGCTATGGTTAGTAGCATTTTTTTGTAATTTAAAAGTGATTGGGTTTAGTTTGTTGTGGTAAGGGTTAGTTGGTGATGATTTAAAGTAGCCGAAGTAATTTAGGTGAGTCTGGCATAGTTTGTTATGATTTGTACACTTTTTTTTGTAATTTTAAGATGATATGGTTTGGTTTGTTGTGGTAAGGGATAGTTGGTGGTGATTTACGGTAGCCGAAGTAATTTAGGTGATTCTGGTATAGTTTGTTATGATTTTTAGTATTTTTTTGTAATTTTAAAGTGATTGGGCTTAGTTTGTTGCTGTAAAGTGTAGTTGGGGGTGATTTTTGATAGCCGAAGTAATTTAGGTGAGTTTGGCATAGTTTGCTATGGTTAGTAGCATTTTTTTGTAATTTAAAAGTGATTGGGTTTAGTTTGTTGTGGTAAGGGTTAGTTGGTGATGATTTATGGTAGCCGAAGTAATTTAGGTGAGTTTGGCATAGTTTGCTATGATTAGGAGCATTTTTTTGTAATTTAAAAGTGATTGGGTTTAGTTTGTTGTGGTAAGGGTTAGTTGGTGATGATTTAGAGTAGCCGAAGTAATTTAGGTGAGTCTGGCATAGTTTGTTACGATTTGTACACCTTTTTTTGTAATTTTAAGATAATATGGTTTGGTTTGTTGTGGTAAGGGATAGTTGGGGGTGATTTACGGTAGCCGCGGTAATTTAGGTGATTTTGGTATAGTTTGTTATGATTTTTAGCATTTTTTTGTAATTTTAAAGTGATTGAGCTTAGTTTGCTGCTGTAAAGTGTACTTGGGGGTAATTTTTGATAGGCGAAGTAATTTAGGTGAGTTTGGCATAGTTTGCTATGGTTAGGAGCATTTTTTTGTAATTTAAAAGTGATTGGGTTTAGTTTGTTGTGGTAACTGTTAGTTGGTGATGATTTAGAGTAGCCGAAGTAATTTAGGTGAGTCTGGCATAGTTTGTTATGATTTGTACACCTTTTTTTGTAATTTTAAGATGACATGGTTTGGTTTGTTGTGGTAAGGGATAGTTAGGGGTGATTTACGGTAGCCGAAGTAATTTTTGTGATTCTGGAGTTTGTTATGATTTTTAGCATTTTTTTGTAATTTTAAAGTGATTGGGCTTAGTTTGTTGCTGTAAAGTGTAGTTGGGGGTGATTTTTGATAGCCGAAGTAATTTAGGTGAGTCTGGCATAGTTTGTTACGATTTGTACACCTTTTTTTGTAATTTTAAGATGATATGGTTTGGTTTGTTGTGGTAAGGGATAGTTGGGGGTGATTTACGGTAGCCGAAGTAATTTAGGTGATTCTGGTATAGTTTGTTATTATTTTTAGCATTTTTTTGTAATTTTAAAGTGATTGGGCTTAGTTTGTTGCTGTAAAGTGTAGTTGGGGGTGATTTTTGATAGCCGAAGTAATTTAGGTGAGTTTGGCATAGTTTGCTATGGTTAATAGCATTTTTTTGTAATTTTAAAGTGATTGGGTTTAGTTTGTTGTGGTAAGGGTTAGTTGGTGATGATTTATGGTAGCCGAAGTAATTTAGGTGAGTTTGGCATAGTTTGCTATGGTTAGGAGCATTTTTTTGTAATTTAAAAGTGATTGGGTATAGTTTGTTGTGGTAAGGGATAGTTGGTGATGATTTAGAGTAGCCGAAGTAATTTAGGTGATTCTGGTATAGTTTGTTATGATTTTTAGCATTTTTTTGTAATTTTAAAGTGATTGAGCTTAGTTTGCTGCTGTAAAGTGTACTTGGGGGTAATTTTTGATAGCCGAAGTAATTTAGGTGAGTTTGGCATAGTTTGCTATGGTTAGGAGCATTTTTTTGTAATTTATAAGTGATTGGGTTTAGTTTGTTGTGGTAAGTGTTAGTTGGTGATGATTTAGAGTAGCCGAAGTAATTTAGGTGAGTCTGGCATAGTTTGTTATGACTTGTACACCTTTTTTTGTAATTTTAAGATGACATGGTTTGGTTTGTTGTGGTAAGGGATAGTTAGGGGTGATTTACGGTAGCCGAAGTAATTTTTGTGATTCTGGTATAGTTTGTTATGATTTTTAGCATTTTTTTGTAATTTTAAAGTGATTGGGCTTAGTTTGTTGCTGTAAAGTGTAGTTGGGGGTGATTTTTGATAGCCGAAGTAATTTAGGTGAGTTTGGCATAGTTTGCTATGATTAGTAGCATTTTTTTGTAATTTAAAAGTGATTGGGTTTAGTTTGTTGTGGTAAGGGTTAGTTGGTGATGATTTATGGTAGCCGAAGTAATTTAGGTGAGTTTGGCATAGTTTGCTATGGTTAGTAGCATTTTTTTGTAATTTAAAAGTGATTGGGTTTAGTTTGTTGTAATAAGGGTTAGTTGGTGATGATTTAGAGTAGCCGAAGTAATTTAGGTGAGTCTGGCATAGTCTGTTATGATTTGTACACCTTTTTTTGTAATTTTAAGATGATATGGTTTGGTTTGTTGTGGTAAGGGATATTTGGGGGTGATTTACGGTAGCCGAAGTAATTTAGGTGATTCTGGTATAGTTTGTTATGATTTTTAGCATTTTTTTGTAATTTTAAAGTGATTGGGCTTAGTTTGTTGCTGTAAAGTGTAGTTGGGGGTGATTTTTGATAGCCGAAGTAATTTAGGTGAGTTTGGCATAGTTTGCTATGGTTAGTAGCATTTTTTTGTAATTTAAAAGTGATTGGGTTTAGTTTGTTGTGGTAAGGGTTAGTTGGTGATGATTTAAAGTAGCCGAAGTAATTTAGGTGAGTCTGGCATAGTTTGTTATGATTTGTACACTTTTTTTTGTAATTTTAAGATGATATGGTTTGGTTTGTTGTGGTAAGGGATAGTTGGGGGTGATTTACGGTAGCCGAAGTAATTTAGGTGATTCTGGTATAGTTTGTTATGATTTTTAGCATTTTTTTGTAATTTTAAAGTGATTGGGCTTAGTTTGTTGCTGTAAAGTGTAGTTGGGGGTGATTTTTGATAGCCGAAGTAATTTAGGTGAGTTTGGCATAGTTTGCTATGGTTAGTAGCATTTTTTTGTAATTTAAAAGTGATTGGGTTTAGTTTGTTGTGGTAAGGGTTAGTTGGTGATGATTTATGGTAGCCGAAGTAATTTAGGTGAGTTTGGCATAGTTTGCTATGATTAGGAGCATTTTTTTGTAATTTAAAAGTGATTGGGTTTAGTTTGTTGTGGTAAGGGTTAGTTGGTGATGATTTAGAGTAGCCGAAGTAATTTAGGTGAGTCTGGCATAGTTTGTTACGATTTGTACACCTTTTTTTGTAATTTTAAGATAATATGGTTTGGTTTGTTGTGGTAAGGGATAGTTGGGGGTGATTTACGGTAGCCGCGGTAATTTAGGTGATTTTGGTATAGTTTGTTATGATTTTTAGCATTTTTTTGTAATTTTAAAGTGATTGAGCTTAGTTTGCTGCTGTAAAGTGTACTTGGGGGTAATTTTTGATAGGCGAAGTAATTTAGGTGAGTTTGGCATAGTTTGCTATGGTTAGGAGCATTTTTTTGTAATTTAAAAGTGATTGGGTTTAGTTTGTTGTGGTAACTGTTAGTTGGTGATGATTTAGAGTAGCCGAAGTAATTTAGGTGAGTTTGGCATAGTTTGTTATGATTTGTACACCTTTTTTTGTAATTTTAAGATGACATGGTTTGGTTTGTTGTGGTAAGGGATAGTTAGGGGTGATTTACGGTAGCCGAAGTAATTTTTGTGATTCTGGAGTTTGTTATGATTTTTAGCATTTTTTTGTAATTTTAAAGTGATTGGGCTTAGTTTGTTGCTGTAAAGTGTAGTTGGGGGTGATTTTTGATAGCCGAAGTAATTTAGGTGAGTTTGGCATAGTTTGCTATTGCTGGTAGCATTTTTTTGTAATTTAAAAGTGATTGGGTTTAGTTTGTTGTGGTAAGGGTTAGTTCGTGATGATTTATGGTAGCTGAAGTAATTTAGGTGAGTTTGGCATAGTTTGCTATGGTTAGGAGCATTTTTTTGTAATTTAAAAGTGATTGGGTTTAGTTTGTTGTGGTAAGGGTTAGTTGGTGATGATTTATGGTAGCCGAAGTAATTTAGGTGAGTTTGGCATAGTTTGCTATGGTTAGTAGCATTTTTTTGTAATTTAAAAGTGATTGGGTTTAGTTTGTTGTAGTAAGGGTTAGTTGGTGATGATTTAGAGTAGCCGAAGTAATTTAGGTGAGTCTGGCATAGTTTGTTATGATTTGTACATCTTTTTTTGTAATTTTAAGATGATATGGTTTGGTTTGTTGTGGTAAGGGATTGTTGGGGGTGATTTACGGTAGCTGAAGTAATTTAGGTGATTCTGGTATAGTTTGTTATAATTTTTAGCATTTTTTTGTAATTTTAAAGTGATTGGGCTTAGTTTGTTGCTGTAAAGTGTAGTTGGGGGTGATTTTTGATAGCCAAAGTAATTTAGGTGTGTTTGGCATAGTTTGCTATGGTTAGTAGCATTTTTTTGTAATTTAAAATTGATTGGGTTTAGTTTGTTGTGGTAAGGGTTAGTTGGTGATGATTTATGGTAGCCGAAGTTATTTAGGTGAGTTTGGCATGGTTTGCTATGGTTAGTAGCATTTTTTTGTAATTTAAAAGTGATTGGGTTTAGTTTGTTGTGGTAAGGGTTAGTTGGTGATGATTTATAGTAGCCGAAGTAATTTAGGTGAGTCTGGCATAGTTTGTTATGATTTGTACACCTTTTTTTGTAATTTTAAGATGATATGGTTTGGTTTGTTGCGGTAAGAGATAGTTGGGGGTGATTTACGGTAGCCGAAGTTATTTAGGTGATTCTGGTATAGTTTGTTATGATTTTTAGCATTTTTTTGTAATTTTAAAGTGATTGGGCTTAGTTTGTTGCTGTAAAGTGTAGTTGGGGGTGATTTTTGATAGCCGAAGTAATTTAGGTGAGTTTGGCATAGTTTGCTATGGTTAGTAGCATTTTTTTGTAATTTAAAAGTGATTGGGATTAGTTTGTTGTGGTAAGGGTTAGTTGGTGATGATTTATGGTAGCCGAAGTAATTTAGATGAGTTTGGCATAGTTTGCTATGGTTAGTAGCATTTTTTTGTAATTTAAAAGTGATTGGGTTTAGTTTGTTGTGGTAAGGGTTAGTTGGTGATGATTTAGAGTAACCGAAGTAATTTAGGTGAGTCTGGCATAGTTTGTTATGATTTGTACACCTTTTTTTGTAATTTTAAGATGATATGGTTTGGTTTGTTGTGGTAAGGGATAGTTGGGGGTGATTTACGGTAGCCAAAGTAATTTAGGTGATTCTGGTATAGTTTGTTATGATTTTTAGCATTTTTTTGTAATTTTAAAGTGATTGGGCTTAGTTTGTTGCTGTAAAGTGTAGTTGGGGGTGATTTTTGATAGCCGAAGTAATTTAGATGAATTTGGCATAGTTTGCTATGGTTAGTAGCATTTTTTTGTAATTTAAAAGTGATTGGGTTTAGTTTGTTGAGGTAAGGGTTAGTTGGTGATGATTTATGGTAGCCGAAGTAATTTAGGTGAGTTTGTCATAATTTGCTATGGTTAGTAGCAATTTTTTGTAATTTAAAAGTGATTGGGTTTAGTTTGTTGTGGTAAGGGTTAGTTGGAGATGATTTAGAGAAGCCGAAGTAATTAAGGTGAGTCTGGCATAGTTTGTTATGATTTGTACCCCTTTTTTTGTAATTTTAAGATGATATTGTTTGGTTTGTTGTGGTAAGGGATAGTTGGGGGTGATTTTCGGTAGCCGAAGTAATTTAGGTGATTCTGGTATTGTTTGTTATGATTTTTAGCATTTTTTTGTAATTTTAAAGTGATTGGGCTTAGTCTGTTGCTGTAAAGTGTAGTTGGGGGTGATTTTTGATAGCCGAAGTAATTTAGGTAATTTTGGCATAGTTTGCTATGGTTAGTAGCATTTTTTTGTAATTTAAAAGTGATTGGGTTTAGTTTGTTGTGGTAAGGGTTAGTTGATGATTTATGGTAGCCGAAGTAATTTAGGTGAGTTTGGCATAGTTTGCTATGGTTAGTAGCATTTTTTTGTAATTTAAAAGTGATTGGGTTTAGTTTGTTGTGGTAAGGGTTTGTTGGTGATGATTTAGAGTAGCCGAAGCAATTTAGGTGAGTCTGGCATAGTTTGTTATGATTTGTACACCTTTTTTTGTAATTTTAATATGATATGGTTTGGTTTGTTGTGGTAAGGGATAGTTGGGGGTGATTTACGGTAGCCGAAGTAATTTAGGTGATTCTAGTATAGTTTGTTATGATTTTTAGCATTTTTTTGTAATTTTAAAGTGATTGGGCTTAGTTTGTTGCTGTAAAGTGTAGTTGGGGGTGATTTTTGATAGCCGAAGTAATTTAGATGAGATTGGCATAGTTTGCTATGGTTAGTAGCATTTTTTTGTAATTTAAAAGTGATTGGGTTTAGTTTGTTGTGGTAAGTGTTAGTTGGTGATGATTTAGAGTAGCCGAAGTAATTTAGGTGAGTCTGGCATAGTTTGTTATGATTTGTACACCTTTTTTTGTAATTTTAAGATGACATGGTTTGGTTTGTTGTGGTAAGGGATAGTTAGGGGTGATTTACGGTAGCCGAAGTAATTTTTGTGATTCTGGTATAGTTTGTTATGATTTTTAGCATTTTTTTGTAATTTTAAAGTGATTGGGCTTAGTTTGTTGCTGTAAAGTGTAGTTGGGGGTGATTTTTGATAGCCGAAGTAATTTATTTGAGTTTGGCATAGTTTGCTATTGCTGGTAGCATTTTTTTGTAATTTAAAAGTGATTGGGTTTAGTTTGTTGTGGTAAGGGTTAGTTGGTGATGATTTTTGATAGCCAAAGTAATTTAGGTGTGTTTGGCATAGTTTGCTATGGTTAGGAGCATTTTTTTGTAATTTAAAAGTGATTGGGTTTAGTTTGTTGTGGTAAGGGTTATTTGGTGATGATTTAGAGTAACCGAAGTAATTTAGGTGAGTCTGGCATAGTTTGTTATGATTTGTACACCTTTTTTTGTAATTTTAAGATGATATGGTTTGGTTTGTTGTGGTAAGGGATAGTTGGGGGTGATTTACGGTAGCCAAAGTAATTTAGGTGATTCTGGTATAGTTTGTTATGATTTTTAGCATTTTTTTGTAATTTTAAAGTGATTGGGCTTAGTTTGTTGCTGTAAAGTGTAGTTGGGGGTGATTTTTGATAGCCGAAGTAATTTAGGTAATTTTGGCATAGTTTGCTATTGCTGGTAGCATTTTTTTGTAATTTAAAAGTGATTGGGTTTAGTTTGTTGAGGTAAGGGTTAGTTGGTGATGATTTATGGTAGCCGAAGTAATTTAGGTGAGTTTGTCATAATTTGCTATGGTTAGTAGCATTTTTTTGTAATTTAAAAGTGATTGGGTTTAGTTTGTTGTGGTAAGGGTTAGTTGGAGATGATTTAGAGAAGCCGAAGTAATTAAGGTGAGTCTGGCATAGTTTGTTATGATTTGTACCCCTTTTTTTGTAATTTTAAGATGATATTGTTTGGTTTGTTGTGGTAAGGGATAGTTGGGGGTGATTTTCGGTAGCCGAAGTAATTTAGGTGATTCTGGTATTGTTTGTTATGATTTTTAGCATTTTTTTGTAATTTTAAAGTGATTGGGCTTAGTCTGTTGCTGTAAAGTGTAGTTGGGGGTGATTTTTGATAGCCGAAGTAATTTAGGTAATTTTGGCATAGTTTGCTATGGTTAGTAGCATTTTTTTGTAATTTAAAAGTGATTGGGTTTAGTTTGTTGTGGTAAGGGTTAGTTGATGATTTATGGTAGCCGAAGTAATTTAGGTGAGTTTGGCATAGTTTGCTATGGTTAGTAGCATTTTTTTGTAATTTAAAAGTGATTGGGTTTAGTTTGTTGTGGTAAGGGTTAGTTGGTGATGATTTAGAGTAGCCGAAGCAATTTAGGTGAGTCTGGCATAGTTTGTTATGATTTGTACACCTTTTTTTGTAATTTTAAAATGATATGGTTTGGTTTGTTGTGGTAAGGGATAGTTGGGGGTGATTTACGGTAGCCGAAGTAATTTAGGTGATTCTAGTATAGTTTGTTATGATTTTTAGCATTTTTTTGTAATTTTAAAGTGATTGGGCTTATTTTGTTGCTGTAAAGTGTAGTTGGTGGTGATTTTTGATAGCCGAAGTAATTTAGATGAGATTGGCATAGTTTGCTATGGTTAGTAGCATTTTTTTGTAATTTAAAAGTGATTGGGTTTAGTTTGTTGTGGTAAGTGTTAGTTGGTGATGATTTAGAGTAGCCGAAGTAATTTAGGTGAGTCTGGCATAGTTTGTTATGATTTGTACACCTTTTTTTGTAATTTTAAGATGACATGGTTTGGTTTGTTGTGGTAAGGGATAGTTAGGGGTGATTTACGGTAGCCGAAGTAATTTTTGTGATTCTGGTATAGTTTGTTATGATTTTTAGCATTTTTTTTAAATTTTAAAGTGATTGGGCTTAGTTTGTTGCTGTAAAGTGTAGTTGGGGGTGATTTTTGATAGCCGAAGTAATTTATTTGAGTTTGGCATAGTTTGCTATTGCTGGTAGCATTTTTTTGTAATTTAAAAGTGATTGGGTTTAGTTTGTTGTGGTAAGGGTTAGTTGGTGATGATTTTTGATAGCCAAAGTAATTTAGGTGTGTTTGGCATAGTTTGCTATGGTTAGGAGCATTTTTTTGTAATTTAAAAGTGATTGGGTTTAGTTTGTTGTGGTAAGGGTTAGTTGGTGATGATTTTTGATAGCCGAAGTAATTTAGGTGAGTTTGACATAGTTTGCTATGGTTAGGAGCATTTTTTTGTAATTTAAAAGTGATTGGGTTTAGTTTGTTGTGGTAAGGGTTAGTTGGTGATGATTTAGAGTAGCCGAAGTAATTTAGGTGAGTCTGGCATAGTTTGTTATGATTTGTACACCTTTTTTTGTAATTTTAAGATGATATGGTTTGGTTTGTTGTGGTAAGGGATAGTTGGGGGTGATTTACGGTAGCCAAAGTAATTTAGGTGATTCTGGTATAGTTTGTTATGATTTTTAGCATTTTTTTGTAATTTTAAAGTGATTGGGCTTAGTTTGTTGCTGTAAAGTGTAGTTGGGGGTGCTTTTTGATAGCCGAAGTAATTTAGATGAATTTGGCATAGTTTGCTATAGTTAGTAGCATTTTTTTGTAATTTAAAAGTGATTGGGTTTAGTTTGTTGAGGTAAGGGTTAGTTGGTGATGATTTATGGTAGCCGAAGTAATTTAGGTGAGTTTGTCATAATTTGCTATGGTTAGTAGCATTTTTTTGTAATTTAAAAGTGATTGGGTTTAGTTTGTTGTAGTAAGGGTTAGTTGGAGATGATTTAGAGAAGCCGAAGTAATTAAGGTGAGTCTGGCATAGTTTGTTATGATTTGTACACCTTTTTTTGTAATTTTAAGATGATATTGTTTGGTTTGTTGTGGTAAGGGATAGTTGGGGGTGATTTACGGTAGCCGAAGTAATTTAGGTGATTCTGGTATAGTTTGTTATGATTTTTAGCATTTTTTTGTAATTTTAAAGTGATTGGGCTTAGTTTGTTGCTGTAAAGTGTAGTTGGGGGTGATTTTTGATAGCCGAAGTAATTTAGATGAGTTTGGCATAGTTTGCTATGGTTAGTAGCATTTTTTTGTAATTTAAAAGTGATTGGGTTTAGTTTGTTGAGGTAAGAGTTAGTTGGTGATGATATATGGTAGCCGAAGTAATTTAGGTGAGTTTGTCATAGTTTGCTATGATTAGTAGCATTTTTTTGTAATTTAAAAGTGATTGGGTTTAGTTTGTTGAGGTAAGGGTTAGTTGGTGATGATTTATGGTAGCCGAAGTAATTTAGGTGAGTTTGTCATAATTTGCTATGGTTAGTAGCATTTTTTTGTAATTTAAAAGTGATTGGGTTTAGTTTGTTGTAGTAAGGGTTAGTTGGAGATGATTTAGAGAAGCCGAAGTAATTAAGGTGAGTCTGGCATAGTTTGTTATGATTTGTACACCTTTTTTTGTAATTTTAAGATGATATTGTTTGGTTTGTTGTGGTAAGGGATAGTTGGGGGTGATTTACGGTAGCCGAAGTAATTTAGGTGATTCTGGTATAGTTTGTTATGATTTTTAGCATTTTTTTGTAATTTTAAAATGATTGGGCTTAGTTTGTTGCTGTAAAGTGTAGTTGGGGGTGATTTTTGATAGCCGAAGTAATTTAGATGAGTTTGGCATAGTTTGCTATGGTTAGTAGCATTTTTTTGTAATTTAAAAGTGATTGGGTTTAGTTTGTTGAGGTAAGAGTTAGTTGGTGATGATATATGGTAGCCGAAGTAATTTAGGTGAGTTTGTCATAGTTTGCTATGGTTAGTAGCATTTTTTTGTAATTTAAAAGTGATTGGGTTTAGTTTGTTGTGGTAAGGGTTTGTTGGAGATGATTTAGAGAAGCCGAAGTAATTAAGGTGAGTCTGGCATAGTTTGTTATGATTTGTACACCTTTTTTTGTAATTTTAAGATGATATGGTTTGGTTTGTTGTGGTAAGGGATAGTTGGGGGTGATTTACGGTAGCCGAAGTAATTTAGGTGATTCTGGTATAGTTTGTTATAATTTTTATCATTTTTTTGTAATTTTAAAGTGATTGGGCTTAGTTTGTTGCTGTAAAGTGTAGTTGGGGATGATTTTTGATAGCCGAAGTAATTTAGGTAAGTTTGGCATAGTTTGCTATGGTTAGTAGCATTTGTTCAGTACCTGACCAAGGAGGGGTTAGTCCCCACCATTTTGTACCACCCGCAACAGGGATGGTTAGTTGTAGTTAGTTGATAAATAAATTCTAAAGCAAGAGGGTCTGCACTTATAATTTCCTAAAACATTATGGTCCTTCGAGTTAGCATTAAGAAATCACACCAAACATTTTGGTCCAATCGAGCCGGATTTGGCACTAGCGGTGGAAAGTGTAGACCAATTTTTCAACTCATTGTCGAGCCGGTGAAAAAGCACCGGGATTCCAAGAGGAGACGAGACCGAGGAAATCAGCCAACATCCATCCACCCAGGCCAGAGGACTAAGACGTCCACGTCGTCGCAGGGAGAAAGGTTAGTGGCTCAAATATCCTTGGTTCCTCTATCATATATAAAGATGTCCGAATTCGAGTTAAAGGGAAGTCGGACAAGACTTAAGGCGTCTTTAACGCGCCACCAAAACGCAGTCGAAAGAGCGGTTGATCAAGACGTTGAGTTTTATAATGTTAGACTCAACAACATTCAAGAAATATTTCGCGAGTATGATAAAGTTCAGTCTCAATTAGAAATTTTGCAATTAAATAAGTGTCAAGACGAGAGCGAGATTGCAGTCGCGGAGCTCAGCTTCAATTCGGAACGAGAAAGAGTCGAAGATCAGTATTATAGTTTATTAGAGAAGGTAAATAAAATGATTAAGAATGGTTCGGGTAATAGGACACAAAACATCTCAGCGACAGCGACTCATCAATATGCCGAAACGACACCTTTAGAACCGGTGCCGCTACCAACATTTTCGGGAAAACATGTAGAATGGCTTAGTTTTTACAACTTGTTTAATTCGTTAGTTGGGGATGACCCGCAGTTATCTACAATGAGAAAGTTTCATTATTTACGAAGCTGTTTGAAAGATGAGGCGTTCAGGTCAATAGAATCTCTAGCGGTGGCGCCGGAAAATTATGAAAGCGCGATTCAAAAATAAAAAAACGGTTTGAGAATAAACGAGTAATAGTTCAAGAACATGTAAATGTTATACTAAATATTCCACCCATGACGAAATCCAATCCTGCGGAGTTACGGAACCTCTTAAATGTACTAAGTAATAATATCGAGGCGCCAAAGGTGCTAAGGCTCCCTGTCGAACATTGGGACGGGTTGTTAGTACCAATAATTTTAGATAAGTTAGATTTCGCGTCCAAGAGAGAGTGGCAAGGAATTATTTCCAAGGAAATTCCAAAATTCACAGAATTGTTAGAGTTTCTGGAGAAAAGAATCGAATGTTTGGAAGCAACAAGTAATGTAGCTTCAAATGCACAGCAATTAAGTCAAAATAGAGTTATAAATAACACTAAAACTAGAGTAATGGCTCAAACAATGTCGAAAGGCACTTGCGCCTTATGCAAGGAATCGCACAATATCAGTCAATGCGCACAATTTTTAAGTCTGGAGCCCGCGGAACGATGGAGACAAGCGAAGCAGTTAGCATTATGTCTTAATTGCTTGCGTGGCGGTCATACCATAGCGACATGTCGAATTACATTTACCTGCAAGCAATGTCATAAAAAACATCATACTGTCCTACACAAACCTGACCCAGTACAAGGCGCGAATTCGTTGTACGTAATGGCATCGGACCAGGTATTGTTATCAACGGTAGTTATAAACATCAAGGATAATACCGGAAACTTTCAGTCATGCCGAGCTATACTCGATCAAGGTTTGGAAGTAAATCTAATAACAGCTAATCTTTGCAAGCGTTTGAACCTGAAACCAAATAAAGTTAATGTAAATTTGACCGGCGTTAACTTAAGCAACACCGCGATTTCAGAAAGACTTGGCGTCACGATCAAGTCTCGAATTAGCGAGTTTACACAACACTGCGATTGCTTAGTTTTAGACAAAATCACGCGTCCATCTCCAAACTCCCAATAATAATACCCCTAAACATAACGTTGGCGGATCCACAATTCAATATCAGTCGCGACATAGATTTGTTAATTGGAGCTAAATTGTTTTGGTCGTTGCTAATTTCTGCACCGGAACAATTCAAGAAAAATCAACCGTTTTTCCAGAAAACGAAGTTAGGATGGATATTGGGTGGAGGATTTAAAGTAAACCAAAAGGCAGGTTCACGTTATAGTTGCTGTTCAGTAATAAACGATTTACGGGAAGTTGATTTAGATTCGCAATTAACGAAATTCTGGGAAGATGAGGAGGTTTGAAATGAGTGGATTTCAATATTTTCGCAGGAAGAAATGGAGTGTGAACAGCATTTTATTGATAATACAAAAAGAACGCGCGACGGTCGGTTTGTCGTCGCCTTGCCCATAAAAAAGGAAATTAGTTTGGGTAATTCAAGGGGTTTAGCATCCAGGCAATTTCAAAATTTAGAGAGGAAATTGAACAAAGACCCGATCCTCAAGGGCCAATACAATAAATTTATGAGGGAGTACGCTGAGCTTAATCATATGGAGCCGGTTCCATATAACCAGCTTGAAGGCCCAAGGTCATATTATTTACCACACCACTCGGTGTTCAAACAAACAAGTGAGGGCCCTAAAATTCGGGTGGTTTTCAATGCATCGGCAAAATCGTCAAACATATTGAGTTTAAACGACCATTTAATGACGGGTCCAACAATTCAGGACGATTTATTTTCTATCTTTACCAGATTCAGAAGTCATAAAATTGTTGTCAGTGCCGACGTAACAAAAATGTACCGGATGATTCTAATAAAGCAGCCAGATGCCGATTTACAAAAAATTTTATGGCGAGAAAACCCAATCCAATCCAAGATCCAATCCGAACATACCGCCTTAGGACCGTTACTTATGGCACTACCTGCGCACCGTTTTTAGCCGTCCGGGTGTTAAAAGAGTTGGCCATTGAAGCAGCCGAACAATATCCTTTGGCGAGCCAAATTATAAAATCGGACTTTTATATGGACGATCTGCTTACCGGAGCAGATTCGGTCGAATCAGCAGTTAAGCTCAAAAACGAAATAATGCAAATCTTAAAATCAGGCGGATTAGATCTGTGCAAGTGGATATCCAATTGTTCGGAAGTAGTTTTAGTCTCAGAAAGTAGCTCATCCACCTTACATTTTAATGACACCAGGGACATCAAAATATTGGGTTTTTATTGGAATCAGCAGGGGGATCAATTGAAATACAAAGTCAATGTAACGATTTACGAAAATATGCGTAAGGTTACCAAACGCCAAATTTTATCGACAATCGCGAAAATCTTCGATCCGCTTGGATTAATCAACCCAATCATTGTGAAGGCAAAGCTATTAATTCAGAGACTATGGTCCCGGAAATTAAAATGGGATGAGGTTGTACCAACAGAAATAGGAGATGAATGGTTAGATTATCTCGACGATTTGCGTAATTTGAATAGTTTTGCCATTAATAGAAGTCTAATGTCGCGGTGTCCGGACAACCAGGTAGAAATTCACGGGTTTGCGGATGCTAGCACCAAAGCGTACGGCGCCGTCATCTACCTGAAGATTGACGGGTGCGTCAATCTAATTTGTGCTAAGTCGCGTGTAGCACCTCTCAATACCGTAACGCTACATCGCTTAGAGCTTAATGCCGCGGTGCTTTTGGCCAGGCTAATAAAAAAGGTTGTTCAGGCACATGTCTCTCGACAATAAATATTTTTGGACAGACTCGACGATCGTTTTGGCATGGTTACGCGGGGCTCCGAATACGTGGAAGCCGTACGTGGCGAGCCGGGTAGCTAAAATTCAGATGCAGACGGAAACATCGTCTAGGCCATTCTACGTGTCCGGTGTTGATTATGCTGGACCATTCTTAATTAAAAGATAATTAAGATGATATGGTTTGGTTTGTTGTGGTAAGGTATAGTTGGGGGTGATTTACGGAAGCCGAAGTAATTTAGGTGAGTTTGGCATAGTTTGCTATGGTTAATAGCGTTTTTTTGTAATTTAAAAGTGATTGGGTTTAGTTTGTTGTGGTAAGGGTTAGTTGGTGATGATTTATGGTAGCCGAAGTAATTTAGGTGAGTTTGGCATAGTTTGCTATGGTTAGGAGCATTTTTTTGTAATTTAAAAGTGATTGGGTTTAGTTTGTTGTGGTAAGCATTAGTTGGTGATGATTTATGGTAGCCGAAGTAATTTAGGTGAGTTTGGCATAGTTTGCTATGTTTAGGAGCATTTTTTTGTAATTTAAAAGTAATTGGGTTTAGTTTGTTGTGGTAAGGGTTAGTTGGAGATGATTTAAAGTAGCCGAAGTAATTTAGGTGAGTTTGGCATAGTTTGCTATGTTTAGGAGCATTTTTTTGTAATTTAAAAGTAATTGGGTTTAATTTGTTGTGGTAAGGGTTAGTTGGAGATGATTTAAAGTAGCCGAAGTAATTTAGGTGAGTCTGGCATAGTTTGTTATGATTTGTACACCTTTTTTTGTAATTTTAAGATGATATGGTTTGGTTTGTTGTGGTAAGGGATAGTTGGGGGTGATTTACGGTAGCCGAAGTAATTTAGGTGATTCTGGTATAGTTTGTTTTGATTTTTAGCATTTTTTTGTAATTTTAAAGTGATTGGGCTTAGTTTGTTGCTGTAAAGTGTAGTTGGGGGTGATTTTTGATAGCCGAAGTAATTTAGGTGAGTTTGGCATAGTTTGCTATGGTTAATAGCATTTTTTTGTAATTTAAAAGTGATTGGGTTTAGTTTGTTGTGGTAAGGGTTAGTTGGTGATGATTTATGGTAGCCGAAGAAATTTAGGTGAGTTTGGCATAGTTTGCTATGGTTAGGAGCATTTTTTTGTAATTTAAAAGTGATTGGGTTTAGTTTGTTGTGGTAAGAGTTAGTTGGTGATGATTTATGGTAGCCGAAGTCATTTAGGTGAGTTTGGCATAGTTTGCTATGGTTAGTAGCATTTTTTTGTAATTTAAAAGTGATTGGGTTTAGTTTGTTGTGGTAAGGGATAGTTGGTAATGATTTAGAGAAGCCGAAGTAATTTAGGTGATTCTGGTATAGTTTGTTATGATTTTTAGCATTTTTTTGTAATTTTAAAGTGATTGGGCTTAGTTTGTTGCTGTAAAGTGTAGTTGGGGGTGATTTTTGATAGCCGAAGTAATTTAGGTGAGTTTGGCATAGTTTGCTATGGTTAGTAGCATTTTTTTGTAATTTAAAAGTGATTGGGTTTAGTTTGTTGTGGTAAGGGTTAGTTGGTGATGATTTATGGTAGCCGAAGTAATTTAGGTGAGTTTGGCATAGTTTGCTATGGTTAGGAGCATTTTTTTGTAATTTAAAAGTGATTGGGTTTAGTTTGTTGTGGTAAGGGTTAGTTGGAGATGATTTAAAGTAGCCGAAGTAATTTAGGTGAGTTTGGCATAGTTTGCTATGGTTAGTAGCATTTTTTTGTAATTTAAAAGTGATTGGGTTTAGTTTGTTGTGGTAAGGGTTAGTTGGAGATGATTTATGGTAGCCGAAGTAATTTAGGTGAGTTTGGCATAGTTTGCTATGGTTAGTAGCATTTTTTTGTAATTTAAAAGTGATTGGGTTTAGTTTGTTGTGGTAAGGGTTAGTTGGAGATGATTTAGAGTATCCGAAGTAATTTAGGTGAGTCTGGCATAGTTTGTTATGATTTGTACACCTTTTTTTGTAATTTTAAGATGATATGGTTTGGTTTGTTGTGGTAAGGTATAGTTGGGGGTGATTTACGGAAGCCGAAATAATTTAAGTGAGTTTGACATAGTTTGCTATGGTTAGTAGCATTTTTTCGTAATTTAAAAGTGATTGGGTTTAGTTTGTTGTGGTAAGGGTTAGTTGGTGATGATTTATGGTAGCCGAAGTAATTTAGGTGAGTTTGGCATAGTTTGCTATGGTTAGTAGCATTTTTTTGTAATTTAAAAGTGATTGGGTTTAGTTTGTTGTGGTAAGGGTTAGTTGGAGATGATTTAGAGTAGCCGAAGTAATTTAGGTGAGTCTGGCATAGTTTGTTATGATTTGTACACCTTTTTTTGTAATTTTAAGATGATATGGTTTGGTTTGTTGTGGTAAGGTATAGTTGGGGGTGATTTACGGAAGCCGAAGTAATTTAAGTGAGTTTGACATAGTTTGCTATGGTTAGTAGCATTTTTTCGTAATTTAAATGTGATTGGGTTTAGTTTGTTGTGGTAAGGGTTAGTTGGTGATGATTTATGGTAGCCGAAGTAATTTAGGTGAGTTTGGCATAGTTTGCTATGGTTAGTAGCATTTTTTTGTAATTTAAAAGTGATTGGGTTTAGTTTGTTGTGGTAAGGGTTAGTTGGAGATGATTTAGAGTAGCCGAAGTAATTTAGGTGAGTCTGGCATAGTTTGTTATGATTTGTACACCTTTTTTTGCAATTTTAAGATGATATGGTTTGGTTTGTTGTGGTAAGGGATAGCTGGGGGTGATTTACGGTAGCCGAAGTAATTTATGTGATTCTAGTATAGTTTGTTATAATTTTTAGCATTTTTTTGTAATTTTAAAGTGATTGGGCTTAGTTTGTTGCTGTAAAGTGTAGTTGGGGGTGATTTTTGATAGCCGAAGTAATGTAGGTGAGTTTGGCATAGTTTGCTATGGTTAGTAGCATTTTTTTGTAATTTAAAAGTGATTGGGTTTAGTTTGTTGTGGTAAGGGTTAGTTGGTGATGATTTTTAGTAGCCGAAGTAATTTAGGTGAGTCTGGCATAGTTTGTTATGATTTGTACACCTTTTTTTGTAATTTTAAGATGATATGGTTTGGTTTGTTGTGGTAAGGGATAGTTGGGGGTGATTTACGGTAGCCGAAGTAATTTCGTTGATTCTGGTATAGTTTGTTATGATTTTTAGCACTTTTTGTAATTTTAAAGTGATTGGGCTTAGTTTGTTGCTGTAAAGTGTAGTTGGGGGTGATTTTTGATAGCCGAAGCAATTTAGGTGAGTTTGGCATAGTTTGCTATGGTTAGTAGCATTTTTTTGTAATTTAAAAGTGATTGGGTTTAGTTTGTTGTGGTAAGGATTAGTTGGTGATGATTTATGGTAGCCGAAGTAATTTAGGTGAGTTTGGCATAGTTTGCTATGTTTAGGAGCATTTTTTTGTAATTTAAAAGTAATTGGGTTTAGTTTGTTGTGGTAAGGGTTAGTTGGAGATGATTTAAAGTAGCCGAAGTAATTTAGGTGAGTTTGGCATAGTTTGCTATGTTTAGGAGCATTTTTTTGTAATTTAAAAGTAATTGGGTTTAGTTTGTTGTGGTAAGGGTTAGTTGGAGATGATTTAAAGTAGCCGAAGTAATTTAGGTGAGTCTGGCATAGTTTGTTATGATTTGTACACCTTTTTTTGTAATTTTAAGATGATATGGTTTGGTTTGTTGTGGTAAGGGATAGTTGGGGGTGATTTACGGTAGCCGAAGTAATTTAGGTGATTCTGGTATAGTTTGTTTTGATTTTTAGCATTTTTTTGTAATTTTAAAGTGATTGGGCTTAGTTTGTTGCTGTAAAGTGTAGTTGGGGGTGATTTTTGATAGCCGAAGTAATTTAGGTGAGTTTGGCATAGTTTGCTATGGTTAATAGCATTTTTTTGTAATTTAAAAGTGATTGGGTTTAGTTTGTTGTGGTAAGGGTTAGTTGGTGATGATTTATGGTAGCCGAAGTAATTTAGGTGAGTTTGGCATAGTTTGCTATGGTTAGGAGCATTTTTTTGTAATTTAAAAGTGATTGGGTTTAGTTTGTTGTGGTAAGAGTTAGTTGGTGATGATTTATGGTAGCCGAAGTCATTTAGGTGAGTTTGGCATAGTTTGCTATGGTTGGTAGCATTTTTTTGTAATTTAAAAGTGATTGGGTTTAGTTTGTTGTGGTAAGGGATAGTTGGTAATGATTTAGAGTAGCCGAAGTAATTTAGGTGATTCTGGTATAGTTTGTTATGATTTTTAGCATTTTTTTGTAATTTTAAAGTGATTGAGCTTAGTTTGTTGCTGTAAAGTGTAGTTGGGGGTGATTTTTGATAGCCGAAGTAATTTAGGTGAGTTTGGCATAGTTTGCTATGGTTAGTAGCATTTTTTTGTAATTTAAAAGTGATTGGGTTTAGTTTGTTGTGGTAAGGGTTAGTTGGTGATGATTTATGGTAGCCGAAGTAATTTAGGTGAGTTTGGCATAGTTTGCTATGGTTAGGAGCATTTTTTTGTAATTTAAAAGTGATTGGGTTTAGTTTGTTGTGGTAAGGGTTAGTTGGAGATGATTTAAAGTAGCCGAAGTAATTTAGGTGAGTCTGGCATAGTTTGTTATGATTTGTACACCTTTTTTTGTAATTTTAAGATGATATGGTTTGGTTTGTTGTGGTAAGGGATAGTTAGGGGTGATTTACGGTAGCCGAAGTAATTTAGGTAATTCTGGTATAGTTTGTTATGATTTTTAGCATTTTTTTGTAATTTTAAAGTGATTGGGCTTAGTTTGTTGCTGTAAAGTGTAGTTGAGGGTGTTTTTTGATAGCCGAAGTAATTTAGGTGAGTTTGGCATAGTTTGCTATGGTTAATAGCATTTTTTTGTAATTTAAAAGTGATTGGGTTTAGTTTGTTGTGGTAAGGGTTAGTTGGTGATGATTTATGGTAGCCGAAGTCATTTAGGTGAGTTTGGCATTGTTTGCTATGGTTAGTAGCATTTTTTTGTAATTTAAATGTGATTGGGTAAGGGATAGTTGGTGATGATTTAGAGTAGCCGAAGTAATTTAGGTGATTCTGGTATAGTTTGTTATGATTTTTAGCATTTTTTTGTAATTTTAAAGTGATTGGGTTTAGTTTGTTGCTGTAAAGTGTAGTTGGGGGTGATTTTTGATAGCCGAAGTAATTTAGGTGAGTTTGGCATAGTTTGCTATGGTTAGTAGCATTTTTTTGTAATTTAAAAGTGATTGTTTTTAGTTTGTTGTGGTAAGGGTTAGTTGGTGATGATTTATGGTAGCCGAAGTAATTTAGGTGAGTTTGGCATAGTTTGCTATGGTTAGGAGCATTTTTTTGTAATTTAAAAGTGATTGGGTTTAGTTTGTTGTGGCAAGGTTTAGTTGGAGATGATTTAAAGTAGCCGAAGTAATTTAGGTGAGTCTGGCATAGTTTGTTATGATTTGTACACCTTTTTTTGTAATTTTAAGTTGATATGGTTTGGTTTGTTGTGGTAAGGGATAGTTGGGGGTGATTTACGGTAGCCGAAGTAATTTAGGTGATTCTGGTATAGTTTGTTATGATTTTTAGCATTTATTTGTAATTTTAAAGTGATTGGGCTTAGTTTGTTGCTGTAAAGTGTAGTTGGGGGTGTTTTTTGATAGCCGAAGTAATTTAGGTGAGTTTGGCATAGTTTTCTATGGTTAATAGCATTTTTTTGTAATTTAAAAGTGATTGGGTTTAGTTTGTTGTGGTAAGGGTTAGTTGGTGATGATTTATGGTAGCCGAAGTCATTTAGGTGAGTTTGGCATAGTTTGCTATGGTTAGTAGCATTTTTTTGTAATTTAAAAGTGATTGGGTATAGTTTGTTGTGGTAAGGGATAGTTGGTGATGATTTAGAGTAGCCGAAGTAATTTAGGTGACTCTGGTATAGTTTGTTATGATTTTTAGCATTTATTTGTAATTTTAAAGTGATTGAGCTTAGTTTGTTGCTGTAAAGTGTAGTTGGGGGTGTTTTTTGATAGCCGAAGTAATTTAGGTGAGTTTGGCATAGTTTTCTATGGTTAATAGCATTTTTTTGTAATTTAAAAGTGATTGGGTTTAGTTTGTTGTGGTAAGGGTTAGTTGGTGATGATTTATGGTAGCCGAAGTCATTTAGGTGAGTTTGGCATAGTTTGCTATGGTTAGTAGCATTTTTTTGTAATTTAAAAGTGATTGGGTATAGTTTGTTGTGGTAAGGGATAGTTGGTGATGATTTAGAGTAGCCGAAGTAATTTAGGTGATTCTGGTATAGTTTGTTATGATTTTTAGCATTTTTTTGTAATTTTAAAGTGATTGAGCTTAGTTTGCTGCTGTAAAGTGTACTTGGGGGTAATTTTTGATAGCCGAAGTAATTTAGGTGAGTTTGGCATAGTTTGCTATGGTTAGGAGCATTTTTTTGTAATTTAAAAGTGATTGGGTTTAGTTTGTTGTGGTAAGTGTTAGTTGGTGATGATTTAGAGTAGCCGAAGTAATTTAGGTGAGTCTGGCATAGTTTGTTATGACTTGTACACCTTTTTTGTAATTTTAAGATGATATGGTTTGGTTTGTTGTGGTAAGGGATAGTTGGGGGTGATTTACGGTAGCCGAAGTAATTTAGGTGATTCTGGTATAGTTTGTTATGATTTTTAGCATTTTTTTGTAATTTTAAAGTGATTGGGCTTAATTTGTTGCTGTAAAGTGGAGTTGGGGGTGATTTTTGATAGCCGAAGTAATTTAGGTGAGTTTGGCATAGTTTGCTATGGTTAATAGCATATTTTTGTAATTTAAAAGTGATTGGGTTTAGTTTGTTGTGGTAATGGTTAGTTGGTGATGATTTATGGTAGCCGAAGTAATTTAGGTGAGTTTGGCATAGTTTGCTATGGTTAGGAGCATTTTTTTGTAATTTAAAAGTGATTGGGTTTAGTTTGTTGCGGTAAGGGTTAGTTGGTGATGATTTATGGTAGCCGAAGTAATTTAGGTGAGTTTGGCATAGTTTGCTATGGTTAGTAGCATTTTTTTGTAGTTTAAAAGTGATTGGGTTTAGTTTGTTGTGGTAAGGGTTAGTTGGTGATGATTTATGATAGCCGAAGTAATTTAGGTGAGTTTGACATAGTTTGCTATGGTTAGGAGCATTTTTTTGTAATTTAAAAGTGATTGGGTTTAGTTTGTTGTGGTAAGGGTTAGTTGGAGATGATTTAAAGTAGCCTAAGTTATTTAGGTGATTCTGGTATAGTTTGTTATGATTTTTAGCATTTTTTTGTAATTTTAAAGTGATTGGGCTTAGTTTGTTGCTGTAAAGTGTAGTTGGGGGTGATTTTTGATAGCCGAAGTAATTTAGGTGAGTTTGGCATAGTTTGCTATGGTTAGTAGCATTTTTTTGTAATTTAAAAGTGATTGGGTTTAGTTTGTTGTGGTAAGGGTTAGTTGGTGATGATTTAGAGTAGCCGAAGTAATTTAGGTGAGTCTGGCATAGTTTGTTACGATTTGTACACCTTTTTTTGTAATTTTAAGATAATATGGTTTGGTTTGTTGTGGTAAGGGATAGTTGGGGGTGATTTACGGTAGCCGCGGAAATTTAGTTGATTTTGGTATAGTTTGTTATGATTTTTAGCATTTTTTTGTAATTTTAAAGTGATTGAGCTTAGTTTGCTGCTGTAAAGTGTACTTGGGGGTAATTTTTGATAGCCGAAGTAATTTAGGTGAGTTTGGCATAGTTTGCTATGGTTAGGAGCATTTTTTTGTAATTTAAAAATGATTGGGTTTAGTTTGTTGTGGTAAGTGTTAGTTGGTGATGATTTAGTGTAGCCAAAGTAATTTAGGTGAGTCTGGCATAGTTTGTTATGACTTGTACACCTTTTTTTGTAATTTAAAGATGACATGGTTTGGTTTGTTGTGGTAAGGGATAGTTAGGGGTGATTTACGGTAGCCGAAGTAATTTTTGTGATTCTGGTATAGTTTGTTATGATTTTTAGCATTTTTTTGTAATTTAAAAGTGATTGGGTTTAGTTTCTTGTGGTAAGGGTTAGTTGGTGATGATTTATGGTAGCCGAAGTCATTTAGGTGAGTTTGGCATAGTTTGCTATGGTTAGTAGCATTTTTTTGTAATTTAAAAGTGATTGGGTAAGGGATAGTTGGTGATGATTTAGAGTAGCCGAAGTAATTTAGGTGATTCTGGTATAGTTTGTTATGATTTTTAGCATTTTTTTGTAATTTGAAAGTGATTGGGTTTAGTTTGTTGCTGTAAAGTGTAGTTGGGGGTGATTTTTGATAGCCGAAGTAATTTAGGTGAGTTTGGCATAGTTTGCTATGGTTAGTAGCATTTTTTTGTAATTTAAAAGTGATTGTTTTTAGTTTGTTGTGGTAAGGGTTAGTTGGTGATGATTTATGGTAGCCGAAGTAATTTAGGTGAGTTTGGCATAGTTTGCTATGGTTAGGAGCATTTTTTTGTAATTTAAAAGTGATTGGGTTTAGTTTGTTGTGGTAAGGGTTAGTTGGAGATGATTTAAAGTAGCCGAAGTAATTTAGGTGAGTCTGGCATAGTTTGTTATGATTTGTACACCTTTTTTTGTAATTTTAAGATGATATGGTTTGGTTTGTTGTGGTAAGGGATAGTTGGGGGTGATTTACGGTAGCCGAAGTAATTTAGGTGGTTCTGGTATAGTTTGTTATGATTTTTAGCATTTTTTTGCAATTTTAAAGTGATTGGGCTTAATTTGTTGCTGTAAAGTGTAGTTGGGGGTGATTTTTGATAGCCGAAGTAATTTAGGTGAGTTTGGCATAGTTTGCTATGGTTAATAGCATTTTTTTGTAATTTAAAAGTGATTGGGTTTAGTTTGTTGTGGTAATGGTTAGTTGGTGATGATTTATGGTAGCCGAAGTAATTTAGGTGAGTTTGGCATAGTTTGCTATGGTTAGGAGCATTTTTTTGTAATTTAAAAGTGATTGGGTTTAGTTTGTTGCGGTAAGGGTTAGTTGGTGATGATTTAGTGTAGCCAAAGTTATTTAGGTGATTCTGGTATAGTTTGTTATGATTTTTAGCATTTTTTTGTAATATTAAAGTGATTGGGCTTAGTTTGTTGCTGTAAAGTGTAGTTGGGGGTGATTTTTGATAGCCGAAGTAATTTAGGTGAGTTTGGCATAGTTTGCTATGGTTAGTAGCATTTTTTTGTAATTTAAAAGTGATTGGGTTTAGTTTGTTGTGGTAAGGGTTAGTTGGTGATGATTTAGAGTAGCCAAAGTAATTTAGGTGAGTCTGGCATAGTTTGTTATGACTTGTACACCTTTTTTTGTAATTTTAAGATGACATGGTTTGGTTTGTTGTGGTAAGGGATAGTTAGGGGTGATTTACGGTAGCCGAAGTAATTTTTGTGATTCTGGTATAGTTTGTTATGATTTTTAGCATTTTTTTGTAATTTTAAAGTGATTGGGTTTAGTTTGTTGCTGTAAAGTGTAGTTGGGGGCGATTTTTGATAGCCGAAGTAATTTAGGTGAGTTTGGCATAGTTTGCTATGGTTAGTAGCATTTTTTTGTAATTTAAAAGTGATTGGGTTTAGTTTGTTGTGGTAAGGGTAAGTTGGTGATGATTTAGAGCAGCCGAAGTAATTTAGGTGAGTCTGGCATAGTTTGTTATGATTTGTACACCTTTTTTTGTAATTTTAAGACGATATGGTTTGGTTTGTTGTGGTATAGGATAGTTGGGGGTGATTTACGGTAGCCGAAGTAATTTAGGTAATTCTGGTGTAGTTTGTTATGATTTTATCCATTTTTTTGTAATATTAAAGTGATTGGGCTTAGTTTGTTGCTGTAAAGTGTAGTTGGAGGTGATTTTTGATAGCCGAAGTAATTTAGGTGAGTTTGGCATAGTTTGCTATGGTTAGAAGCATTGTTTTGTAATTTAAAACTGATTGGGATAAGTTTGTTGTGGTAAGGGTTAGTTGGTGATGATTTAGAGTAACCGAAGTAATTTAGGTGAGTCTGGCATAGTCTGTTATGATTTGTACACCTTTTTTTGTAATTTTAAGATGATATGGTTTGGTTTGTTGTGGTAAGGGATATTTGGGGGTGATTTAAGGTAGCCGAAGTAATTTAGGTGATTCTGGTATAGTTTGTTATGATTTTTAGCATTTTTAGTTGGTGATGATTTATGGTAGCCGAAGTAATTTAGGTGAGTTTGGCATAGTTTGCTATGGTTAGTAGCATTTTTTTGTAATTTAAAAGTGATTGGGAATAGTTTGTGGTGGTAAGGGTTAGTTGGTGATGATTTAGAGTAGCCGAAGTAATTTAGGTGAGTCTGGCATAGTCTGTTATGATTTGTTCACCTTTTTTTGTAATTTTAAGATGATATGGTTTGGTTTGTTGTGGTAAGGGATAGTTGGTGATGATTTAGAGTAGCCGAAGTAATTTAGGTGAGTCTGGCATAGTTTGTTATGATTTGTACACCTTTTTTTGTAATTTTAAGACGATATGGTTTGGTTTGTTGTGGTATAGGATAGTTGGGGTGATTTACGGTAGCCGAAGTAATTTAGGTGATTCTGGTGTAGTTTGTTATGATTTTATCCATTTTTTTGTAATTTTAAAGTGATTGGGCTTAGTTTGTTGCTGTAAAGTGTAGTTGGGGGTGATTTTTGATAGCCGAAGTAATTTAGGTGAGTTTGGCATAGTTTGCTATGGTTAGAAGCATTTTTTTGTAATTTAAAAGTGATTGGGATTAGTTTGTTGTGGTAAGGGTTAGTTGGTGATGATTTATGGTAGCCGATGTAATTTAGGTGAGTTTGGCATAGTTTGCTATGGTTAGGAGCATTTTTTTGTAATTTAAAAGTGATTGGGTTTAGTTTGTTGTGGTAAGGGTTAGTTGGTGATGATTTAGAGTAGCCGCAGTAATTTAGGTGAGTCTGGCATAGTTTGTTATGATTTGTACACCTTTTTTTGTAATTTTAAGATGATATGGTTTAGTTTGATGTGGTAAGGGATAGTTGGGGGTGATTTACGGTAGCCGAAGTAATTTAGGTGATTCTGGTATAGTTTGTTATGATTTTTAGCATTTTTTTGTAATTTTAAAGTGATTGGGCGTAGTTTGTTGCTGTAAAATGTAGTTGGGGGTGATTTTTGATAGCCGAGGTAATTTAGGTGAGTTTGGCATAGTTTGCTATGGTTAATAGCATTTTTTTGTAATTTAAAAGTGATTGGGTTTAGTTTGTTGTGGTAAGGGTTAGTTGGTGATGATTTATGGTAGCCGAAGTAATTGAGGTGAGTTTGGCATAGTTTGCTATGGTTAGTAGCATTTTTTTGTAATTTAAAAGTGATTGGGTTTAGTTTGTTGTGGTAAGGATTATTTGGTGATGATTTAGAGTAGCCGAAGTAATTTAGGTGAGTCTGGCATAGTTTGTTATGATCTGTACACCTTTTTTTGTAATTTTAAGATGATATGGTTTGGTTTGTTGTGGTAAGGGATAGTTGGGGGTGATTTACGGTAGCCGAAGTAATTTAGGTGATTCTGGTATAGTTTGTTATGATTTTTACCATTTTTTTGTAGTTTTAAAGTGATTGGGCTTAGCTTGTTGCTGTAAAGTGTAGTTGGGGGTAATTTTTGATAGCCGAAGTAATTTAGGTGAGTTTGGCATAGTTTCGTATGGTTAGTAGCATTTTTTTGTAATTTAAAAGTGATTGGGTTTAGTTTGTTGTGGTAAGGGTTAGTTGGTGATGATTTATCGTAGCCGAAGTAATTTAGGTTAGTTTGGCATAGTTTGCTATGGTTAGTAGCATTTTTTTGTAATTTAAAAGTGATTGGGTTTAGTTTGTTGTGGTAAGGGTTAGTTGGTGATGATTTAGAGTAGCCGAAGTAATTTAGGTGAGTCTGGCATATTCTGTTATGATTTGTATACCTTTTTTTGTAATTTTAAGATGATATGGTTTGGTTTGTTGTGGTAAGGGATAGTTGGGGGTGATTTACGGTAGCCGAAGTAATTTAGGTGATTCTGGTATAGTTTGTTATGATTTTTTGCAATTTTTTGTAATTTTAAAGTGATTGGGCTTAGTTTGTTGCTTTAAAGTGTAGTTGGGGGTGATTTTTGATAGCCGAAGTAATTTAGGTGAGTTTGGCATAGCTTCCTATGGTTAGTAGCATTTTTTTGTAATTTAAAAGTTATTGGGTTTAGTTTGTTGTGGTAATGATTAGTTGGTGATGATTTATGGTAGCCGAAGTAATTTAGGTTAGTTTGGCATAGTTTGCTATGGTTAGGAGCATTTTTTTGTAATTTAAAAGTGATTGGGTTTAGTTTGTTGTGGTAAGGGTTAGTTGGTGATGATTTAGAGTAGCCGAAGTAATTTAGGTGAGTCTGGCATAGTTTGTTATGATTTGTACACCTTTTTTTGTAATTTTAAGACGATATGGTTTGGTTTGTTGTGGTATAGGATAGTTGGGGTGATTTACGGTAGCCGAAGTAATTTAGGTGATTCTGGTGTAGTTTGTTATGATTTTATCCATTTTTTTGTAATTTTAAAGTGATTGGGCTTAGTTTGTTGCTGTAAAGTGTAGTTGGGGGTGATTTTTGATAGCCGAAGTAATTTAGGTGAGTTTGGCATAGTTTGCTATGGTTAGAAGCATTTTTTTGTAATTTAAAAGTGATTGGGATTAGTTTGTTGTGGTAAGGGTTAGTTGGTGATGATTTATGGTAGCCGATGTAATTTAGGTGAGTTTGGCATAGTTTGCTATGGTTAGGAGCATTTTTTTGTAATTTAAAAGTGATTGGGTTTAGTTTGTTGTGGTAAGGGTTAGTTGGTGATGATTTAGAGTAGCCGCAGTAATTTAGGTGAGTCTGGCATAGTTTGTTATGATTTGTACAACTTTTTTTGTAATTTTAAGATGATATGGTTTAGTTTGATGTGGTAAGGGATAGTTGGGGGTGATTTACGGTAGCCGAAGTAATTTAGGTGATTCTGGTATAGTTTGTTATGATTTTTAGCATTTTTTTGTAATTTTAAAGTGATTGGGCGTAGTTTGTTGCTGTAAAATGTAGTTGGGGGTGATTTTTGATAGCCGAGGTAATTTAGGTGAGTTTGGCATAGTTTGCTATGGTTAATAGCATTTTTTTGTAATTTAAAAGTGATTGGGTTTAGTTTGTTGTGGTAAGGGTTAGTTGGTGATGATTTATGGTAGCCGAAGTAATTGAGGTGAGTTTGGCATAGTTTGCTATGGTTAGTAGCATTTTTTTGTAATTTAAAAGTGATTGGGTTTAGTTTGTTGTGGTAAGGATTATTTGGTGATGATTTAGAGTAGCCGAAGTAATTTAGGTGAGTCTGGCATAGTTTGTTATGATCTGTACACCTTTTTTTGTAATTTTAAGATGATATGGTTTGGTTTGTTGTGGTAAGGGATAGTTGGGGGTGATTTACGGTAGCCGAAGTAATTTAGGTGATTCTGGTATAGTTTGTTATGATTTTTACCATTTTTTTGTAGTTTTAAAGTGATTGGGCTTAGCTTGTTGCTGTAAAGTGTAGTTGGGGGTAATTTTTGATAGCCGAAGTAATTTAGGTGAGTTTGGCATAGTTTCGTATGGTTAGTAGCATTTTTTTGTAATTTAAAAGTGATTGGGTTTAGTTTGTTGTGGTAAGGGTTAGTTGGTGATGATTTATCGTAGCCGAAGTAATTTAGGTTAGTTTGGCATAGTTTGCTATGGTTAGTAGCATTTTTTTGTAATTTAAAAGTGATTGGGTTTAGTTTGTTGTGGTAAGGGTTAGTTGGTGATGATTTAGAGTAGCCGAAGTAATTTAGGTGAGTCTGGCATATTCTGTTATGATTTGTATACCTTTTTTTGTAATTTTAAGATGATATGGTTTGGTTTGTTGTGGTAAGGGATAGTTGGGGGTGATTTACGGTAGCCGAAGTAATTTAGGTGATTCTGGTATAGTTTGTTATGATTTTTTGCAATTTTTTGTAATTTTAAAGTGATTGGGCTTAGTTTGTTGCTTTAAAGTGTAGTTGGGGGTGATTTTTGATAGCCGAAGTAATTTAGGTGAGTTTGGCATAGCTTCCTATGGTTAGTAGCATTTTTTTGTAATTTAAAAGTTATTGGGTTTAGTTTGTTGTGGTAAAGGTTAGTTGGTGATGATTTATGGTAGCCGAAGTAATTTAGGTGAGTTTGGCATAGTTTGCTATGGTTTGTAGCATTTTTTTGTAATTTAAAAGTGATTGGGTTTAGTTTGTTGTGGTAAAGATTAGTTGGTGATGATTTAGAGTATCCGAAGTAATTTAGGTGAGTCTGGCATAGTTTGTTATGATCTGTACACCTTTTTTTGTAATTTTAAGATGATATGGTTTGGTTTGTTGTGGTAAGGGATAGTTGGGGGTGATTTACGGTAGCCGAAGTAATTTAGGTGTTTCTGGTATAGTTTGTTATGATTTTTACCATTTTTTTGTAATTTTAAAGTGATTGGGCTTAGTTTGTTGCTATAAAGTGTAGTTGGGGGTGATTTTTGATAGCCGAAGTAATTTAGGTGAGTTTGGCATAGCTTCCTATGGTTAGTAGCATTTTTTTGTAATTTAAAAGTGATTGGGTTTAGTTTGTTGTGGTAAGGGTTAGTTGGAGATGATTTAAAGTAGCCTAAGTAATTTAGGTGATTCTGGTATAGTTTGTTATGATTTTTAGCATTTTTTTGTAATTTTAAAGTGATTGGGCTTAGTTTGTTGCTGTAAAGTGTAGTTGGGGGTGATTTTTGATAGCCGAAGTAATTTAGGTGAGTTTGGCATAGTTTGCTATGGTTAGTAGCATTTTTTTGTAATTTAAAAGTGATTGGGTTTAGTTTGTTGTGGTAAGGGTTAGTTGGTGATGATTTATGATAGCCGAAGTAATTTAGGTGAGTTTGACATAGTTTGCTATGGTTAGGAGCATTTTTTTGTAATTTAAAACTGATTGGGTTTAGTTTGTTGTGGTAAGGGTTAGTTGGTGATGATTTAGAGTAGCCGAAGTAATTTAGGTGAGTCTGGCATAGTTTGTTACGATTTGTACACCTTTTTTTGTAATTTTAAGATAATATGGTTTGGTTTGTTGTGGTAAGGGATAGTTGGGGGTGATTTACGGTAGCCGCGGTAATTTAGTTGATTTTGGTATAGTTTGTTATGATTTTTAGCATTTTTTTGTAATTTTAAAGTGATTGAGCTTAGTTTGCTGCTGTAACGTGTACTTGGGGGTAATTTTTGATAGCCGAAGTAATTTAGGTGAGTTTGGCATAGTTTTCTATGGTTAGGAGCATTTTTTTGTAATTTAAAAATGATTGGGTTTAGTTTGTTGTGGTAAGTGTTAGTTGGTGATGATTTAGAGTAGCCAAAGTAATTTAGGTGAGTCTGGCATAGTTTGTTATGACTTGTACACCTTTTTTTGTAATTTTAAGATGACATGGTTTGGTTTGTTGTGGTAAGGGATAGTTAGGGGTGATTTACGGTAGCCGAAGTAATTTTTGTGATTCTGGTATAGTTTGTTATGATTTTTAGCATTTTTTTGTAATTTTAAAGTGATTGGGCTTAGTTTGTTGCTGTAAAGTGTAGTTGGGGGTGATTTTTGATAGCCGAAGTAATTTAGGTGAGTTTGGCATAGTTTGCTATGGTTAGTAGCATTTTTTTGTAATTTAAAACTGATTGGGTTTAGTTTGTTGTGGTAAGGGTTAGTTGGTGATGATTTATGATAGCCGAAGTAATTTAGGTGAGTTTGACATAGTTTGCTATGGTTAGGAGCATTTTTTTGTAATTTAAAACTGATTGGGTTTAGTTTGTTGTGGTAAGGGTTAGTTGGAGATGATTTAAAGTAGCCTAAGTAATTTAGGTGATTCTGGTATAGTTTGTTATGATTTTTAGCATTTTTTTGTAATTTTAAAGTGATTGGGCTTAGTTTGTTGCTGTAAAGTGTAGTTGGGGGTGATTTTTGATAGCCGAAGTAATTTAGGTGAGTTTGGCATAGTTTGCTATGGTTAGTAGCATTTTTTTGTAATTTAAAAGTGATTGGGTTTAGTTTGTTGTGGTAAGGGTTAGTTGGTGATGATTTATGGTAGCCGAAGTAATTTAGGTGAGTCTGGCATAGTTTGCTATGGTTAGGAGCATTTTTTTGTAATTTAAAAGTGATTGGGTTTAGTTTGTTGTGGTAAGGGTTAGTTGGTGATGATTTAGAGTAGCCGAAGTAATTTAGGTGAGTCTGGCATAGTTTGTTACGATTTGTACACCTTTTTTTGTAATTTTAAGATAATATGGTTTGGTTTGTTGTGGTAAGGGATAGTTGGGGGTGATTTACGGTAGCCGCGGTAATTTAGTTGATTTTGGTATAGTTTGTTATGATTTTTAGCATTTTTTTGTAATTTTAAAGTGATTGAGCTTAGTTTGCTGCTGTAACGTGTACTTGGGGGTAATTTTTGATAGCCGAAGTAATTTAGGTGAGTTTGGCATAGTTTTCTATGGTTAGAAGCATTTTTTTGTAATTTAAAAATGATTGGGTTTAGTTTGTTGTGGTAAGTGTTAGTTGGTGATGATTTAGAGTAGCCAAAGTAATTTAGGTGAGTCTGGCATAGTTTGTTATGACTTGTACACCTTTTTTTGTAATTTTAAGATGACATGGTTTGGTTTGTTGTGGTAAGGGATAGTTAGGGGTGATTTACGGTAGCCGAAGTAATTTTTGTGATTCTGGTATAGTTTGTTATGATTTTTAGCATTTTTTTGTAATTTTAAAGTGATTGGGCTTAGTTTGTTGCTGTAAAGTGTAGTTGGGGGCGATTTTTGATAGCCGAAGTAATTTAGGTGAGTTTGGCATAGTTTGCTATGGTTAGTAGCATTTTTTTGTAATTTAAAAGTGATTGGGTTTAGTTTGTTGTGGTAAGGGTAAGTTGGTGATGATTTAGAGTAGCCGAAGTAATTTAGGTGAGTCTGGCATAGTTTGTTATGATTTGTACATCTTTTTTTGTAATTTTAAGTAGATATGGTTTGGTTTGTTGTGGTAAGGGATATTTGGGGGTGATTTACGGTAGCCGAAGTAATTTAGGTGATTCTGGTGTAGTTTGTTATAATTTTATCCATTTTTTTGTAATTTTAAAGTGATTGGGCTTAGTTTGTTGCTGTAAAGTGTAGTTGGAGGTGATTTTTGATAGCCGAAGTAATTTAGGTGAGTTTGGCATAGTTTGCTATGGTTAGTAGCATTTTTTTGTAATTTAAAAGTGATTGGGTTTAGTATGTTGTGGTAAGGGTTAGTTGGTGATGATTTATGATAGCCGAAGTAATTTAGGTGAGTTTGACATAGTTTGCTATGGTTAGTAGCATTTTTTTGTAATTTAAAACTGATTGGGTTTAGTTTGTTGTGGTAAGGGTTAGTTGGTGATGATTTATGATAGCCGAAGTAATTTAGGTGAGTTTGACATAGTTTGCTATGGTTAGGAGCATTTTTTTGTAATTTAAAACTGATTGGGTTTAGTTTGTTGTGGTAAGGGTTAGTTGGAGATGATTTAAAGTAGCCTAAGTAATTTAGGTGATTCTGGTATAGTTTGTTATGATTTTTAGCATTTTTTTGTAATTTTAAAGTGATTGGGCTTAGTTTGTTGCTGTAAAGTGTAGTTGGGGGTGATTTTTGATAGCCGAAGTAATTTAGGTGAGTTTGGCATAGTTTGCTATGGTTAGTAGCATTTTTTTGTAATTTAAAAGTGATTGGGTTTAGTTTGTTGTGGTAAGGGTTAGTTGGTGATGATTTATGGTAGCCGAAGTAATTTAGGTGAGTCTGGCATAGTTTGCTATGGTTAGGAGCATTTTTTTGTAATTTAAAAGTGATTGGGTTTAGTTTGTTGTGGTAAGGGTTAGTTGGTGATGATTTAGAGTAGCCGAAGTAATTTAGGTGAGTCTGGCATAGTTTGTTACGATTTGTACACCTTTTTTTGTAATTTTAAGATAATATGGTTTGGTTTGTTGTGGTAAGGGATAGTTGGGGGTGATTTACGGTAGCCGCGGTAATTTAGTTGATTTTGGTATAGTTTGTTATGATTTTTAGCATTTTTTTGTAATTTTAAAGTGATTGAGCTTAGTTTGCTGCTGTAACGTGTACTTGGGGGTAATTTTTGATAGCCGAAGTAATTTAGGTGAGTTTGGCATAGTTTTCTATGGTTAGGAGCATTTTTTTGTAATTTAAAAATGATTGGGTTTAGTTTGTTGTGGTAAGTGTTAGTTGGTGATGATTTAGAGTAGCCAAAGTAATTTAGGTGAGTCTGGCATAGTTTGTTATGACTTGTACACCTTTTTTTGTAATTTTAAGATGACATGGTTTGGTTTGTTGTGGTAAGGGATAGTTAGGGGTGATTTACGGTAGCCGAAGTAATTTTTGTGATTCTGGTATAGTTTGTTATGATTTTTAGCATTTTTTTGTAATTTTAAAGTGATTGGGCTTAGTTTGTTGCTGTAAAGTGTAGTTGGGGGCGATTTTTGATAGCCGAAGTAATTTAGGTGAGTTTGGCATAGTTTGCTATGGTTAGTAGCATTTTTTTGTAATTTAAAAGTGATTGGGTTTAGTTTGTTGTGGTAAGGGTAAGTTGGTGATGATTTAGAGTAGCCGAAGTAATTTAGGTGAGTCTGGCATAGTTTGTTATGATTTGTACATCTTTTTTTGTAATTTTAAGTAGATATGGTTTGGTTTGTTGTGGTAAGGGATATTTGGGGGTGATTTACGGTAGCCGAAGTAATTTAGGTGATTCTGGTGTAGTTTGTTATAATTTTATCCATTTTTTTGTAATTTTAAAGTGATTGGGCTTAGTTTGTTGCTGTAAAGTGTAGTTGGAGGTGATTTTTGATAGCCGAAGTAATTTAGGTGAGTTTGGCATAGTTTGCTATGGTTAGTAGCATTTTTTTGTAATTTAAAAGTGATTGGGTTTAGTTTGTTGTGGTAAGGGTTAGTTGGTGATGATTTATGATAGCCGAAGTAATTTAGGTGAGTTTGACATAGTTTGCTATGGTTAGGAGCATTTTTTTGTAATTTAAAACTGATTGGGTTTAGTTTGTTGTGGTAAGGGTTAGTTGGAGATGATTTAAAGTAGCCTAAGTAATTTAGGTGATTCTGGTATAGTTTGTTATGATTTTTAGCATTTTTTTGTAATTTTAAAGTGATTGGGCTTAGTTTGTTGCTGTAAAGTGTAGTTGGGGGTGATTTTTGATAGCCGAAGTAATTTAGGTGAGTTTGGCATAGTTTGCTATGGTTAGTAGCATTTTTTTGTAATTTAAAAGTGATTGGGTTTAGTTTGTTGTGGTAAGGGTTAGTTGGTGATGATTTATGGTAGCCGAAGTAATTTAGGTGAGTCTGGCATAGTTTGCTATGGTTAGGAGCATTTTTTTGTAATTTAAAAGTGATTGGGTTTAGTTTGTTGTGGTAAGGGTTAGTTGGTGATGATTTAGAGTAGCCGAAGTAATTTAGGTGAGTCTGGCATAGTTTGTTACGATTTGTACACCTTTTTTTGTAATTTTAAGATAATATGGTTTGGTTTGTTGTGGTAAGGGATAGTTGGGGGTGATTTACGGTAGCCGCGGTAATTTAGTTGATTTTGGTATAGTTTGTTATGATTTTTAGCATTTTTTTGTAATTTTAAAGTGATTGAGCTTAGTTTGCTGCTGTAACGTGTACTTGGGGGTAATTTTTGATAGCCGAAGTAATTTAGGTGAGTTTGGCATAGTTTTCTATGGTTAGGAGCATTTTTTTGTAATTTAAAAATGATTGGGTTTAGTTTGTTGTGGTAAGTGTTAGTTGGTGATGATTTAGAGTAGCCAAAGTAATTTAGGTGAGTCTGGCATAGTTTGTTATGACTTGTACACCTTTTTTTGTAATTTTAAGATGACATGGTTTGGTTTGTTGTGGTAAGGGATAGTTAGGGGTGATTTACGGTAGCCGAAGTAATTTTTGTGATTCTGGTATAGTTTGTTATGATTTTTAGCATTTTTTTGTAATTTTAAAGTGATTGGGCTTAGTTTGTTGCTGTAAAGTGTAGTTGGGGGCGATTTTTGATAGCCGAAGTAATTTAGGTGAGTTTGGCATAGTTTGCTATGGTTAGTAGCATTTTTTTGTAATTTAAAAGTGATTGGGTTTAGTTTGTTGTGGTAAGGGTAAGTTGGTGATGATTTAGAGTAGCCGAAGTAATTTAGGTGAGTCTGGCATAGTTTGTTATGATTTGTACATCTTTTTTTGTAATTTTAAGATGATATGGTTTGGTTTGTTGTGGTAAGGGATATTTGGGGGTGATTTACGGTAGCCGAAGTAATTTAGGTGATTCTGGTGTAGTTTGTTATAATTTTATCCATTTTTTTGTAATTTTAAAGTGATTGGGCTTAGTTTGTTGCTGTAAAGTGTAGTTGGAGGTGATTTTTGATAGCCGAAGTAATTTAGGTGAGTTTGGCATAGTTTGCTATGGCTAGAAGCATTGTTTTGTAATTTAAAAGTGATTGGGATTAGTTTGTTGTGGTAAGGGTTAGTTGGTGATGATTTAGTGTAGCCGAAGTAATTTAGGTGAGTCTGGCATAGTCTGTTATGATTTGTACACCTTTTTTTGTAATTTTAAAATGATATGGTTTGGTTTGTTGTGGTAAGGGATATTTGGGGGTGATTTACGGTAGCCGAAGTAATTTAGGTGATTCTGGTATAGTTTGTTATGATTTTTAGCATTTTTAGTTGGTGATGATTTATGGTAGCCGAAGTAATTTAGGTGAGTTTGGCATAGTTTGCTATGGTTAGTAGCATTTTTTTGTAATTTAAAAGTGATTGGGAATAGTTTGTGGTGGTAAGGGTTAGTTGGTGATGATTTAGAGTAGCCGAAGTAATTTAGGTGAGTCTGGCAGAGTCTGTTATGATTTGTACACCTTTTTTTGTAATTTTAAGATGATATGGTTTGGTTTGTTGTGGTAAGGGATAGTTGGGGGTGATTTACGGTAGCCGAAGTAATTTAGGTGATTCTGGTATAGTTTGTTATAATTTTTAGCATTTTTTTGTAATTTTAAAGTGATTGGGCTTAGTTTGTTGCTGTAAAGTGTAGTTGGGGGTGATTTTTGATAGCCGAAGTAATTTAGGTGAGTTTGGCATAGTTTGCTATGGTTAGTAGCATTTTTTTGTAATTTAAAAGTGATTGGGTTTAGTTTGTTGTGGTAAGGTTTAGTTGGTGATGATTTATGGTAGCCGAAGTAATTTAGGTTAGTTTGGCATAGTTTGCTATGGTTAGTAGCATTTTTTTGTAATTTAAAAGTGATTGGGTTTAGTTTGTTGTGGTAAGGGTTAGTTGGTGATGATTTAGAGTAGCCGAAGTAATTTAGGTGAGTCTGGCATAGTTTGTTATGATTTGTACACCTTTTTTTGTAATTTTAAGATGATATGGTTTGGTTTGTTGTGGTAAGGGATAGTTGGGTGTGATTTACGGTAGCCGAAGTAATTTAGGTGATTCTGGTATAGTTTATGATTTTTAGCATTTTTTGTAATTTTAAAGTGATTGGGCTTAGTTTGTTGCTGTAAAGTGTAATTGGGGGTGATTTTTGATAGCCAAAGTAATTTAGGTGAGTTTGGCATAGTTTGCTATGGTTAGTAGCATTTTTTTGTAATTTAAAAGTGATTGGGTTTAGTTTGTTGTGGTAAGGGTTAGTTGGTGATGATTTAGAGTAGCCGAAGTAATTTAGGTGAGTCTGGCATAGTTTGTTATGATCTGTACACCTTTTTTTGTAATTTTAAGATGATATGGTTTGGTTTGTTGTGGTAAGGGATAGTTGGGGGTGATTTACGGTAGCCGAAGTAATTTAGGTGATTCTGGTTTAGTTTGTTATGATTTTTACCATTTTTTTGTAATTTTAAAGTGATTGGGCTTAGCTTGTTGCTGTAAAGTGTAGTTGGGGGTGATTTTTGATAGCCGAAGTAATTTAGGTGAGTTTGGCATAGTTTCCTATGGTTAGTAGCATTTTTTTGTAATTTAAAAGTGATTGGGTTTAGTTTGTTGTGGTAAGGGTTAGTTGGTGATGATTTATGGTAGCCGAAGTAATTTAGGTTAGTTTGGCATAGTTTGCTATGGTTAGTAGCATTTTTTTGTAATTTAAAAGTGATTGGGTTTAGTTTGTTGTGGTAAGGGTTAGTTGGTGATGATTTAGAGTAGCCGAAGTAATTTAGGTGAGTCTGGCATAGTTTGTTATGATTTGTACACCTTTTTTTGTAATTTTAAGATGATATGGTTTGGTTTGTTGTGGTAAGGGACAGTTGGGTGTGATTTACGGTAGCCAAAGTAATTTAGGTGAGTTTGGCATAGTTTGCTATGGTTAGTAGCATTTTTTTGTAATTTAAAAGTGATTGGGTTTAGTTTGTTGTGGTAAGGGTTAGTTGGTGATGATTTAGAGTAGCCGAAGTAATTTAGGTGAGTCTGGCATAGTTTGTTATGACTTGTACACCTTTTTTTGTAATTTTAAGATGACATGGTTTGGTTTGTTGTGGTAAGGGATAGTTAGGGGTGATTTACGGTAGCCGAAGTAATTTTTGTGATTCTGGTATAGTTTGTTATGATTTTTAGCATTTTTTTGTAATTTTAAAGTGATTGGGCTTAGTTTGTTGCTGTAAAGTGTAGTTGGGGGCGATTTTTGATAGCCGAAGTAATTTAGGTGAGTTTGGCATAGTTTGCTATGGCTAGAAGCATTGTTTTGTAATTTAAAAGTGATTGGGATTAGTTTGTTGTGGTAAGGGTTAGTTGGTGATGATTTAGTGTAGCCGAAGTAATTTAGGTGAGTCTGGCATAGTCTGTTATGATTTGTACACCTTTTTTTGTAATTTTAAAATGATATGGTTTGGTTTGTTGTGGTAAGGGATATTTGGCGGTGATTTACGGTAGCCGAAGTAATTTAGGTGATTCTGGTATAGTTTGTTATGATTTTTAGCATTTTTAGTTGGTGATGATTTATGGTAGCCGAAGTAATTTAGGTGAGTTTGGCATAGTTTGCTATGGTTAGTAGCATTTTTTTGTAATTTAAAAGTGATTGGGAATAGTTTGTGGTGTTAAGGGTTAGTTGGTGATGATTTAGAGTAGCCGAAGTAATTTAGGTGAGTCTGGCAGAGTCTGTTATGATTTGTACACCTTTTTTTGTAATTTTAAGATGATATGGTTTGGTTTGTTGTGGTAAGGGATAGTTGGGGGTGATTTACGGTAGCCGAAGTAATTTAGGTGATTCTGGTATAGTTTGTTATAATTTTTAGCATTTTTTTGTAATTTTAAAGTGATTGGGCTTAGTTTGTTGCTGTAAAGTGTAGTTGGGGGTGATTTTTGATAGCCGAAGTAATTTAGGTGAGTTTGGCATAGTTTGCTATGGTTAGTAGCATTTTTTTGTAATTTAAAAGTGATTGGGTTTAGTTTGTTGTGGTAAGGTTTAGTTGGTGATGATTTATGGTAGCCGAAGTAATTTAGGTTAGTTTGGCATAGTTTGCTATGGTTAGTAGCATTTTTTTGTAATTTAAAAGTGATTGGGTTCGAGTTTGTTGTGGTAAGGGTTAGTTGGTGATGATTTAGAGTAGCCGAAGTAATTTAGGTGAGTCTGGCATAGTTTGTTATGATTTGTACACCTTTTTTTGTAATTTTAAGATGATATGGTTTGGTTTGTTGTGGTAAGGGATAGTTGGGTGTGATTTACGGTAGCCGAAGTAATTTAGGTGATTCTGGTATAGTTTATGATTTTTAGCATTTTTTGTAATTTTAAAGTGATTGGGCTTAGTTTGTTGCTGTAAAGTGTAATTGGGGGTGATTTTTGATAGCCAAAGTAATTTAGGTGAGTTTGGCATAGTTTGCTATGGTTAGTAGCATTTTTTTGTAATTTAAAAGTGATTGGGTTTAGTTTGTTGTGGTAAGGGTTAGTTGGTGATGATTTAGAGTAGCCGAAGTAATTTAGGTGAGTCTGGCATAGTTTGTTATGATCTGTACACCTTTTTTTGTAATTTTAAGATGATATGGTTTGGTTTGTTGTGGTAAGGGATAGTTGGGGGTGATTTACGGTAGCCGAAGTAATTTAGGTGATTCTGGTTTAGTTTGTTATGATTTTTACCATTTTTTTGTAATTTTAAAGTGATTGGGCTTAGCTTGTTGCTGTAAAGTGTAGTTGGGGGTGATTTTTGATAGCCGAAGTAATTTAGGTGAGTTTGGCATAGTTTCCTATGGTTAGTAGCATTTTTTTGTAATTTAAAAGTGATTGGGTTTAGTTTGTTGTGGTAAGGGTTAGTTGGTGATGATTTATGGTAGCCGAAGTAATTTAGGTTAGTTTGGCATAGTTTGCTATGGTTAGTAGCATTTTTTTGTAATTTAAAAGTGATTGGGTTTAGTTTGTTGTGGTAAGGGTTAGTTGGTGATGATTTAGAGTAGCCGAAGTAATTTAGGTGAGTCTGGCATAGTTTGTTATGATTTGTACACCTTTTTTTGTAATTTTAAGATGATATGGTTTGGTTTGTTGTGGTAAGGGATAGTTGGGTGTGATTTACGGTAGCCAAAGTAATTTAGGTGAGTTTGGCATAGTTTGCTATGGTTAGTAGCATTTTTTTGTAATTTAAAATTGATTGGGTTTAGTTTGTTGTGGTAAGGGTTAGTTGGTGATGATTTAGAGTAGCCGAAGTAATTTAGGTGAGTCTGGCATAGTTTGTTATGATCTGTACACCTTTTTTTGTAATTTTAAGATGATATGGTTTGGTTTGTTGTGGTAAGGGATAGTTGGGGGTGATTTACGGTAGCCGAAGTAATTTAGGTGATTCTGGTTTAGTTTGTTATGATTTTTACCATTTTTTTGTAATTTTAAAGTGATTGGGCTTAGCTTGTTGCTGTAAAGTGTAGTTGGGGGTGATTTTTGATAGCCGAAGTAATTTAGGTGAGTTTGGCATAGTTTCCTATGGTTAGTAGCATTTTTTTGTAATTTAAAAGTGATTGGGTTTAGTTTGTTGTGGTAAGGGTTAGTTGGTGATGATTTATGGTAGCCGAAGTAATTTAGGTTAGTTTGGCATAGTTTGCTATGGTTAGTAGCATTTTTTTGTAATTGAAAAGTGATTGGGTTTAGTTTGTTGTGGTAAGGGTTAGTTGGTGATGATTTAGAGTAGCCGAAGTAATTTAGGTGAGTCTGGCATAGTCTGTTATGATTTGTACACCTTTTTTTGTAATTTTAAGATGATATGGTTTGGTTTGTTGTGGTAAGGGATAGTTTGGGGTGATTTACGGTAGCCGAAGTAATTTAGGTAATTCTGGTATAGTTTGTTATGATTTTTAGCAATTTTATGTAATTTTAAAGTGATTGGGCTTAGTTTGTTGCTGTAAAGTGTAGTTGGGGGTGATTTTTGATAGCCGAAGTAATTTAAGTGAGTTTGGCATAGCTTCCTATAGTTAGTAGCATTTTTTTGTAATTTAAAAGTTATTGGGTTTAGTTTGTTGTGGTAAGGGTTAGTTGGTGATGATTTATGGTAGCCGAAGTAATTTAGGTGAGTTTGGCATAGTTTGCTATGGTTTGTAGCATTTTTTTGTAATTTAAAAGTGATTGGGTTTAGTTTGTTGTGGTAAGGATTAGTTGGTGATGATTTAGAGTAGCCGAAGTAATTTAGGTGAGTCTGGCATAGTTTGTTATGATCTGTACACCTTTTTTTGTAATTTTAAGATGATATGGTTTGGTTTGTTGTGGTAAGGGATAGTTGGGGGTGATTTACGGTAGCCGAAGTAATTTAGGTGATTCTGGTATAGTTTGTTATGAGTTTTAGCAATGTTTTGTAATTTTAAAGTGATTGGGCTTAGTTTGTTGCTGTAAAGTGTAGTTGGGGGTAATTTTTGATAGCCGAAGTAATTTAGGTGAGTTTGGCATAGTTTCCTATGGTTAGTAGCATTTTTTTGTAATTTAAAAGTGATTGGGTTTAGTTTGTTGTGGTAAGGGTTAGTTGGTGATGATTTAGAGTAGCCGAAGTAATTTAGGTGAGTCTGGCATAGTTTGTTATGATTTGTACACCTTTTTTTGTAATTTTAAGATGATATGGTTTGGTTTGTTGTGGTAAGGGATAGTTGGGGGTGATTTACGGTAGCCGAAGTAATTTAGGTGATTCTGGTATAGTTTGTTATGATTTTTACCATTTTTTTGTAATTTTAAAGTGATTGGGCTTAGTTTGTTGCTGTAAAGTGTAGTTGGGGGTGATTTTTGATAGCCGAAGTAATTTAGGTGAGTTTGGCATAGTTTCCTATGGTTAGTAGCATTTTTTTGTAATTTAAAAGTGATTGGGTTTAGTTTGTTGTGGTAAGGGTTAGTTGGTGATGATTTATGGTAGCCGAAGTAATTTAGGTTAGTTTGGCATAGTTTGCTATGGTTAGTAGCATTTTTTTGTAATTTAAAAGTGATTGGGTTTAGTTTGTTGTGGTAAGGGTTAGTTGGTGATGATTTAGAGTAGCCGAAGTAATTTAGGTAAGTCTGGCATAGTTTGTTATGATTTGTACACCTTTTTTTGTAATTTTAAGATGATATGGTTTGGTTTGTTGTGGTAAGGGATAGTTGGGTGTGACTTACGGTAGCCGAAGTAATTTAGGTGATTCTGGTATAGTTTATGATTTTTAGCATTTTTTGTAATTTTAAAGTGATTGGGCTTAGTTTGTTGCTGTAAAGTGTAATTGGGGGTGATTTTTGATAGCCAAAGTAATTTAGGTGAGTTTGGCATAGTTTGCTATGGTTAGTAGCATTTTTTTGTAATTTAAAAGTGATTGGGTTTAGTTTGTTGTGGTAAGGGTTAGTTGGTGATGATTTAGAGTAGCCGAAGTAATTTAGGTAAGTCTGGCATAGTTTGTTATGATTTGTACACCTTTTATTGTAATTTAAAGATGATATGGTTTGGTTTGTTGTGGTAAGGGATAGTTGGGGGTGATTTACGGTAGCCGAAGTAATTTAGGTGATTCTGGTATAGTTTGTTATGATTTTTACCATTTTTTTGTAATTTTAAAGTGATTGGGCTTAGTTTGTTGCTGTAAAGTGTAGTTGGGGGTTATTTTTGATAGCCGAAGTAATTTAGGTGAGTTTGGCATAGTTTCCTATGGTTAGTAGCATTTTTTTGTAATTTAAAAGTGATTGGGTTTAGTTTGTTGTGGTAAGGGTTAGTTGGTGATGATTTATGGTAGCCGAAGTAATTTAGGTTAGTTTGGCATAGTTTGCTATGATTAGTAGCATTTTTTTGTAATTTAAAAGTGATTGGGTTTAGTTTGTTGTGGTAAGGGTTAGTTGGTGATGATTTAGAGTAGCCGAAGTAATTTAGGTGAGTCTGGCATAGTCTGTTATGATTTGTACACTTTTTTTTGTAATTTTAAGATGATATGGTTTGGTTTGTTGTGGTAAGGGATAGTTGGGGTGATTTACGGTAGCCGAAGTAATTTAGGTGATTCTGGTATAGTCTGTTATGATTTTTAGCATTTTTTTGTAATTTTAAAGTGATTGGGCTTAGTTTGTTGCTGTAAAGTGTAGTTGGGGGTGATTTTTTATAGCCGAAGTAATTTAGGTGAGTTTGGCATAGTTTTCTATGGTTAGTAGCATTTTTTTGAAATTTAAAAGTGATTGGGTTTAGTTTGTTGTGGTAAGGGTTAGTTGGTGATGATTTAGAGTAGCCGAAGTAATTTAGGTGAGGATGGCATAGTTTGTTATGATTTGTACACGTTTTTTTGTAATTTTAAGTTGATATGGTTTGGTTTGTTGTGGTAAGGGATAGTTGGGGATGATTTACGGTAGCCGAAGTAATTTAGGTGATTCTGGTATAGTTTGTTATGATTTTTAGCATTTTTTTGTAATTTTAAAGTGATTGGGCTTAGTTTGTTGCTGTAAAGTGTAGTTGGGGGTGATTTTTGATAGCCGAAGTAATTTAGGTGAGTTTGGCATAGTTTGCTATGGTTAGTAGCATTTTATTGTATTTTAAAAGTGATTGGGTTTAGTTTGTTGTGGTAAGGGTTAGTTGGTGATGATTTAGAGTAGCCGAAGTAATTTAGGTGAGTCTGGCATAGTTCGTTATGATTTGTACACCTTTTTTTGTAATTTTAAGATGATATGGTTTGGTTTGTTGTGGTAAGGGATAGTTGGGAGTGATTTACGATAGCCGAAGTAATTTAGGTGATTTTGGTATAGTTTGTTATGATTTTTAGCATTTTTTTGTAATTTTAAAGTGATTGGGCTTAGTTTGTTGCTGTGAAGTGTAGTTGGGGGTGATTTTTGATAGCCGAAGTAATTTTGGTGAGTTTGGCATAGTTTTCTATGGTTAGTAGCATTTTTTTTGTAATTTAAAAGTGATTGGGTTTAGTTTGTTGTGGTAAGGGTTAGTTGGTGATGATTTAGAGTAGCCGAAGTAATTTAGGTGAATCTGGCATAGTTTGTTATAATTTGTACACCTTTTTTTGTAATTTTAAGATGATATGGTTTGGTTTGTTGTGGTAAGGGATAGTTGGGGATGATTTACAGTAGCCGAAATAATTTAGGTGATTCTGGTATAGTTTGTTATGATTTTTAGCATTTTTTTGTAATTTTAAAGTGATTGGGCTTAGTTTGTTGCTGTAAAGTGTAGTTGGGGGTGATTTTTGATAGCCGAAGTAATTTAGGTGAGTTTGGCATAGTTTGCTATGGTTAGTAGCATTTTTTTGTAATTTAAAAGTAATTGGGTTTAGTTTGTTGTGGTAAGGGTTAGTTGGTGAGGATTTAGAGTAGCCGAAGTAATTTAGGTGAGGATGGCATAGTTTGTTATGATTTGTACACGTTTTATTGTAATTTTAAGTTGATATGGTTTGGTTTGTTGTGGTAAGGGATAGTTGGGGGTGATTTACGGTAGCCGAAGTAATTTAGGTGATTCTGGTATAGTTTGTTATGATTTTTAGCATTTTTTTGTAATTTTAAAGTGATTGGGCTTAGTTTGTTGCTGTAAAGTGTAGTTGGGGGTGATTTTTTATAGCCGAAGTAATTTAGGTGAGTTTGGCATACTTTGCTATGGTTAGTAGCATTTTTTTGTAATTTAAAAGTGATTGGGTTTAGTTTGTTGTGGTAAGGGTTAGTTGGTGATGATTTAGAGTAGCCGAAGTAATTTAGGTGAGTCTGGCATAGTTTGTTATGATTTGTACAAATTTTTCTGTAATTTTAGGACGATATGGTTTGGTTTGTTGTGGTAAGGGATAGTTGGGGGTGATTTACGGTAGCCGAAGTAATTTAGGTGATTCTGGTATAGTTTGTTATGATTTTTACCATTTTTTTGTAATTTTAAAGTGATTGGGCTTAGTTTGTTGCTGTAAAGTGTAGTTGGGGGTGATTTTTGATAGCCGAAGTAATTTAGGTGAGTTTGGCATAGTTTGCTATGGTTAGTAGCATTTTTTTGTAATTTAAAAGTGATTGGGTTTAGTTTGTTGTGGTAAGGGTTAGTTGGTGATGATTTAGAGTAGCCGAAGTAATTTAGGAGAGTCTGGCATAGTTTGTTATGATTTGTACACCTTTTTTTGTAATTTTAAGATAATATGGTTTGGTTTGTTGTGGTAAGGGATAGTTGGGGGTGATTTACGGTAGCGGAAGTAATTTAGGTGATTCTGGTATAGTCTGTTATGATTTTTAGAATTTTTTTGTAATTTTAAAGTGATTGGGCTTAGTTTGTTGCTGTAAAGTGTAGTTGGGGGTGATTTTTTATAGCCGAAGTAATTTAGGTGAGTTTGGCATAGTTTGCTATGGTTAGTAGCATTTTTTTGTAATTTAAAAGTGATTGGGTTTAGTTTGTTGTGGTAAGGGTTAGTTGGTGATGATTTAGAGTAGGCTAGGTAATTTAGTTGAGTCTGGCATAGTTTGTTATGATTTGTACACCTTTTTTTGTAATTTTAATATGATATGGTTTGGTTTGTTGTGGTAAGGGATAGTTGGGGATGATTTACGGTAGCCGAAGTTATTTAGGTGATTCTGGTAGAGTTTGTTACGATTTTTAGCATTTTTTTGTAATTTTAAAGTGATTGGGCTTAGTTTGTTGCTGTAAAGTGTAGTTGGGGGTGATTTTTGATAGCCGAAGTAATTTAGGTGAGTTTGGCATAGTTTGCTATGATTAGTAGCATTTTTTTGTAATTTAAAAGTGATTGGGTTTAGTTTGTTGTGGTAAGGGTTAGTTGGTGATGATTTAGAGTAGCCGAAGTAATTTAGTTGAGTCTGGCATAGTTTGTTATGATTTGTACACCTTTTTTTGTAATTTTAAGATGATATGGTTTGGTTTGTTGTGGTAAGGGATAGTTGGGGATGATTTACGGTAGCCGAAGTAATTTAGGTGATTCTGGTAGAGTTTGTTATGATTTTTAGCATTTTTTTGTAATTTTAAAGTGATTGGGCTTAGTTTGTTGCTGTGAAGTGTAGTTGGGGGTGATTTTTGATAGCCGAAGTAATTTAGGTGAGTTTGGCATAGTTTACTATGGTTAGTAGCATTTTTTTGTAATTTAAAAGTGATTGGGTTTAGTTTGTTGTGGTAAGGGTTAGTTGGTGATGATTTAGAGTAGCCGAAGTAATTTAAGTGAGTCTGGCATAGTTTGTTATGATTTGTACACCTTTTTTTGTAATTTTAAGATGATATGGTTTGGTTTGTTGTGGTAAGGGATAGTTGGGGGTGATTTACGGTAGCCGAAGTAATTTAAGTGATTCTGGTATAGTTTGTTATGATTTTTAGCATTTTTTTGTAATTTTAAAGTGATTGGGCTTAGTTTGTTGCTGTAAAGTGTAGTTGGGGGAGATTTTTGATAGCCGAAGTAATTTAGGTGAGTTTGGCATAGTTTGCTATGGTTAGTAGCATTTTTTTGTAATTTAAAAGTGATTGGGTTTAGTTTGTTGTGGTAAGGGTTTGTTGGTGATGATTTAGAATAGCTGAAGTAATTTAGATGAGTCTGGCATAGTTTGTTATGATTTGTACAACTTTTTTTGTAATTTTAAGATGATATGGTTTGGTTTGTTGTGGTAAGGGATAGTTGGGGGTGATTTACGGTAGCCGAAATAATTTAGGTGATTCTGGTATAGTTTGTTATGATTTTTAGCATTTTTTTGTAATTTTAAAGTGATTGGGCTTAGTTTGTTGCTGTAAAGTGTAGTTGGGGGTGATTTTTGATAGCCGAAGTAATTTAGGTGAGTTTGGCATAGTTTGCTATGGTTAGTAGCATTTTTTTGTAATTTAAAAGTAATTGGGTTTAGTTTGTTGTGGTAAGGGTTAGTTGGTGATGATTTAGAGTAGCCGAAGTAATTTAGGTGAGTCTGGCATAGTTTGTTATGATTTGTACACTTTTTTTTGTAATTTTAAGTTGATATGGTTTGGTTTGTTGTGGTAAGGGATAGTTGGGGATGATTTACGGTAGCCGAAGTAATTTAGGTGATTCTGGTATAGTTTGTTATGATTTTTAGCATTTTTTTGTAATTTTAAAGTGATTGGGCTTAGTTTGTTGCTGTAAAGTGTAGTTGGGGGTGATTTTTGATAGCCGAAGTAATTTAGGTGAGTTTGGCATAGTTTGCTATGGTTAGTAGCATTTTATTGTATTTTAAAAGTGATTGGGTTTAGTTTGTTGTGGTAAGGGTTAGTTGGTGATGATTTAGAGTAGCCGAAGTAATTTAGGTGAGTCTGGCATAGTTCGTTATGATTTGTACACCTTTTTTTGTAATTTTAAGATGATATGGTTTGGTTTGTTGTGGTAAGGGATAGTTGGGAGTGATTTACGATAGCCGAAGTAATTTAGGTGATTTTGGTATAGTTTGTTATGATTTTTAGCATTTTTTTGTAATTTTAAAGAGATTGGGCTTAGTTTGTTGCTGTGAAGTGTAGTTGGGGGTGATTTTTGATAGCCGAAGTAATTTTGGTGAGTTTGGCATAGTTTTCTATGGTTAGTAGCATTTTTTTTGTAATTTAAAAGTGATTGGGTTTAGTTTGTTGTGGTAAGGGTTAGTTGGTGATGATTTAGAGTAGCCGAAGTAATTTAGGTGAATCTGGCATAGTTTGTTATAATTTGTACACCTTTTTTTGTAATTTTAAGATGATATGGTTTGGTTTGTTGTGGTAAGGGATAGTTGGGGATGATTTACAGTAGCCGAAATAATTTAGGTGATTCTGGTATAGTTTGTTATGATTTTTAGCATTTTTTTGTAATTTTAAAGTGATTGGGCTTAGTTTGTTGCTGTAAAGTGTAGTTGGGGGTGATTTTTGATAGCCGAAGTAATTTAGGTGAGTTTGGCATAGTTTGCTATGGTTAGTAGCATTTTTTTGTAATTTAAAAGTAATTGGGTTTAGTTTGTTGTGGTAAGGGTTAGTTGGTGAGGATTTAGAGTAGCCGAAGTAATTTAGGTGAGGATGGCATAGTTTGTTATGATTTGTACACGTTTTATTGTAATTTTAAGTTGATATGGTTTGGTTTGTTGTGGTAAGGGATAGTTGGGGGTGATTTACGGTAGCCGAAGTAATTTAGGTGATTCTGGTATAGTTTGTTATGATTTTTAGCATTTTTTTGTAATTTTAAAGTGATTGGGCTTAGTTTGTTGCTGTAAAGTGTAGTTGGGGGTGATTTTTTATAGCCGAAGTAATTTAGGTGAGTTTGGCATACTTTGCTATGGTTAGTAGCATTTTTTTGTAATTTAAAAGTGATTGGGTTTAGTTTGTTGTGGTAAGGGTTAGTTGGTGATGATTTAGAGTAGCCGAAGTAATTTAGGTGAGTCTGGCATAGTTTGTTATGATTTGTACAAATTTTTCTGTAATTTTAGGACGATATGGTTTGGTTTGTTGTGGTAAGGGATAGTTGGGGGTGATTTACGGTAGCCGAAGTAATTTAGGTGATTCTGGTATAGTTTGTTATGATTTTTACCATTTTTTTGTAATTTTAAAGTGATTGGGCTTAGTTTGTTGCTGTAAAGTGTAGTTGGGGGTGATTTTTGATAGCCGAAGTAATTTAGGTGAGTTTGGCATAGTTTGCTATGGTTAGTAGCATTTTTTTGTAATTTAAAAGTGATTGGGTTTAGTTTGTTGTGGTAAGGGTTAGTTGGTGATGATTTAGAGTAGCCGAAGTAATTTAGGAGAGTCTGGCATAGTTTGTTATGATTTGTACACCTTTTTTTGTAATTTTAAGATAATATGGTTTGGTTTGTTGTGGTAAGGGATAGTTGGGGGTGATTTACGGTAGCGGAAGTAATTTAGGTGATTCTGGTATAGTCTGTTATGATTTTTAGAATTTTTTTGTAATTTTAAAGTGATTGGGCTTAGTTTGTTGCTGTAAAGTGTAGTTGGGGGTGATTTTTTATAGCCGAAGTAATTTAGGTGAGTTTGGCATAGTTTGCTATGGTTAGTAGCATTTTTTTGTAATTTAAAAGTGATTGGGTTTAGTTTGTTGTGGTAAGGGTTAGTTGGTGATGATTTAGAGTAGGCTAGGTAATTTAGTTGAGTCTGGCATAGTTTGTTATGATTTGTACACCTTTTTTTGTAATTTTAATATGATATGGTTTGGTTTGTTGTGGTAAGGGATAGTTGGGGATGATTTACGGTAGCCGAAGTTATTTAGGTGATTCTGGTAGAGTTTGTTATGATTTTTAGCATTTTTTTGTAATTTTAAAGTGATTGGGCTTAGTTTGTTGCTGTAAAGTGTAGTTGGGGGTGATTTTTGATAGCCGAAGTAATTTAGGTGAGTTTGGCATAGTTTGCTATGATTAGTAGCATTTTTTTGTAATTTAAAAGTGATTGGGTTTAGTTTGTTGTGGTAAGGGTTAGTTGGTGATGATTTAGAGTAGCCGAAGTAATTTAGTTGAGTCTGGCATAGTTTGTTATGATTTGTACACCTTTTTTTGTAATTTTAAGATGATATGGTTTGGTTTGTTGTGGTAAGGGATAGTTGGGGATGATTTACGGTAGCCGAAGTAATTTAGGTGATTCTGGTAGAGTTTGTTATGATTTTTAGCATTTTTTTGTAATTTTAAAGTGATTGGGCTTAGTTTGTTGCTGTGAAGTGTAGTTGGGGGTGATTTTTGATAGCCGAAGTAATTTAGGTGAGTTTGGCATAGTTTACTATGGTTAGTAGCATTTTTTTGTAATTTAAAAGTGATTGGGTTTAGTTTGTTGTGGTAAGGGTTAGTTGGTGATGATTTAGAGTAGCCGAAGTAATTTAAGTGAGTCTGGCATAGTTTGTTATGATTTGTACACCTTTTTTTGTAATTTTAAGATGATATGGTTTGGTTTGTTGTGGTAAGGGATAGTTGGGGGTGATTTACGGTAGCCGAAGTAATTTAAGTGATTCTGGTATAGTTTGTTATGATTTTTAGCATTTTTTTGTAATTTTAAAGTGATTGGGCTTAGTTTGTTGCTGTAAAGTGTAGTTGGGGGAGATTTTTGATAGCCGAAGTAATTTAGGTGAGTTTGGCATAGTTTGCTATGGTTAGTAGCATTTTTTTGTAATTTAAAAGTGATTGGGTTTAGTTTGTTGTGGTAAGGGTTTGTTGGTGATGATTTAGAATAGCTGAAGTAATTTAGATGAGTCTGGCATAGTTTGTTATGATTTGTACAACTTTTTTTGTAATTTTAAGATGATATGGTTTGGTTTGTTGTGGTAAGGGATAGTTGGGGGTGATTTACGGTAGCCGAAATAATTTAGGTGATTCTGGTATAGTTTGTTATGATTTTTAGCATTTTTTTGTAATTTTAAAGTGATTGGGCTTAGTTTGTTGCTGTAAAGTGTAGTTGGGGGTGATTTTTGATAGCCGAAGTAATTTAGGTGAGTTTGGCATAGTTTGCTATGGTTAGTAGCATTTTTTTGTAATTTAAAAGTAATTGGGTTTAGTTTGTTGTGGTAAGGGTTAGTTGGTGATGATTTAGAGTAGCCGAAGTAATTTAGGTGAGTCTGGCATAGTTTGTTATGATTTGTACACTTTTTTTTGTAATTTTAAGATGATATGGTTTGGTTTGTTGTGGTAAGGGATAGTTGGGGGTGATTTACGGTAGCCGAAGTAATTTAGGTGATTCTGGTATAGTTTGTTATAATTTTTAGCATTTTTTTGTAATTTTAAAGTGATTGGGCTTAGTTTGTTGCTGTAAAGTGTAGTTGGGGGTGATTTTTGATATCCGAAGTAATTTAGGTGAGTTTGGCATAGTTTGCTATGGTTAGTAGCATTTTTTTGTAATTTAAAAGTGATTGGGTTTAGTTTGTTGTGGTAAGGGTTAGTTGGTGATGATTTAGAGTAGCCGAAGTAATTTAGGTGAGTCTGGCATAGTTTGTTATGATTTGTACACGTTTTTTTGTAATTTTAAGATGATATGGTTTGGTTTGTTGTGGTAAGGGATAGTTGGGGGTGATTTACGGTAGCCGAAGTAATTTAGGTGATTCTGGTATAGTTTGTTATGATTTTTAGCATTTTTTTGTAATTTTAAAGTGATTGGGCTTAGTTTGTTGCTGTAAAGTGTAGTTGGGGGTGATTTTTGATAGCCGAAGTAATTTAGGTGAGTTTGGCATAGTTTGCTATGGTTAGTAGCATTTTTTTGTAATTTAAAAGTGATTGGGTTTAGTTTGTTGTGGTAAGGGTTAGTTGGTGATGATTTAGAGTAGCCGAAGTAATTTAGGTGAGTCTGGCATAGTTTGTTATGAGTTGTACACCTTTTTTTGTAATTTTAAGATGATATGGTTTGGTTTGTTGTGGTAAGGGATAGTTGGGGGTGATTTACGGTAGCCGAAGTAATTTAGGTGATTCTGGTATAGTTTGTTATAATTTTTAGCATTTTTTTGTAATTTTAAAGTGATTGGGCTTAGTTTGATGCTGTGAAGTGTAGTTGGGGGTGATTTTTGATAGCCGAAGTAATTTAGGTGAGTCTGGCATAGTTCGTTATTATTTGTACACCTTTTTTTGTAATTTTAAGATGATATGGTTTGGTTTGTTGTGGTAAGGGATAGTTGGGGGTGATTTACGGTAGCCGAAATAATTTAGGTGATTCTGGTATAGTTTGTTATGATTTTTAGCATTTTTTTGTAATTTTAAAGTGATTGGGCTTAGTTTGTTGCTGTAAAGTGTAGTTGGGGGTGATTTTTGATAGCCGAAGTAATTTAGGTGAGTTTGGCATAGTTTGCTATGGTTAGTAGCATTTTTTTGTAATTTAAAAGTAATTGGGTTTAGTTTGTTGTGGTAAGGGTTAGTTGGTGATGATTTAGAGTAGCCGAAGTAATTTAGATGAGTCTGGCATAGTTTGTTATGATTTGTACACCTTTTTTTGTAATTTTAAGATGATATGGTTTGGTTTGTTGTGGTAAGGGATAGTTGGGGTGATTTACGGTAGCCGAAGTAATTTAGGTGATTCTGGTATAGTCTGTTATGATTTTTAGCATTTTTTTGTAATTTTAAAGTGATTGGGCTTAGTTTGTTGCTGTAAAGTGTAGTTGGGGGTGATTTTTTATAGCCGAAGTAATTTAGGTGAGTTTGGCATAGTTTGCTATGGTTAGTAGCATTTTTTTGTAATTTAAAAGTGATTGGGTTTAGTTTGTTGTGGTAAGGGTTAGTTGGTGATGATTTAGAGTAGCCGAAGTAATTTAGGTGAGTCTGGCAAAGTTTGTTATGATTTGTACACATTTTTCTGTAATTTTAGGACGATATGGTTTGGTTTGTTGTGGTAAGGGATAGTTGGGGGTGATTTACGGTAGCCGAAGTAATTTAGGTGATTCTGGTATAGTTTGTTATGATTTTTACCATTTTTTTGTAATTTTAAAGTGATTGGGCTTAGTTTGTTGCTGTAAAGTGTAGTTGGGGGTGATTTTTGATAGCCGAAGTAATTTAGGTGAGTTTGGCATAGTTTGCTATGGTTAGTAGCATTTTTTTTTATTTAAAAGTGATTGGGTTTAGTTTGTTGTGGTAAGGGTTAGTTGGTGATGATTTAGAGTAGCCGAAGTAATTTAGGAGAGTCTGGCATAGTTTGTTATGATTTGTACACCTTTTTTTGTAATTTTAAGATGATATGGTTTGGTTTGTTGTGGTAAAGGATAGTTGGGGGTGATTTAAGATAGCCGAAGTAATTTAGGTGATTTTGGTATAGTTTGTTATGATTTTTAGCATTTTTTTGTAATTTTAAAGTGATTGGGCTTAGTTTGTTGCTGTGAAGTGTAGTTGGGGGTGATTTTTGATAGCCGAAGTAATTTTGGTGAGTTTGGCATAGTTTTCTATGGTTAGTAGCATTTTTTTGTAATTTAAAAGTGATTGGGTTTAGTTTGTTGTGGTAAGGGTTTGTTGGTGATGATTTAGAATAGCTGAAGTAATTTAGGTGAGTCTGGCATAGTTTGTAATGATTTGTACAACTTTTTTTGTAATTTTAAGATGATATGGTTTGGTTTGTTGTGGTAAGGGATAGTTGGGGGTGATTTACGGTAGCCGAAATAATTTAGGTGATTCTGGTATAGTTTGTTATGATTTTTAGCATTTTTTTGTAATTTTAAAGTGATTGGGCTTAGTTTGTTGCTGTAAAGTGTAGTTGGGGGTGATTTTTGATAGCCGAAGTAATTTAGGTGAGTTTGGCATAGTTTGCTATGGTTAGTAGCATTTTTTTGTAATTTAAAAGTAATTGGGTTTAGTTTGTTGTGGTAAGGGTTAGTTGGTGATGATTTAGAGTAGCCGAAGTAATTTAGGTGAGTCTGGCATAGTTTGTTATGATTTGTACACCTTTTTTTGTAATTTTAAGATGATATGGTTTGGTTTGTTGTGGTAAGGGATAGTTGGGGGTGATTTACGGTAGCCGAAGTAATTTAGGTGATTCTGGTATAGTTTGTTATGATTTTTAGCATTTTTTTGTAATTTTAAAATGATTGGGCTTAGTTTGTTGCTGTAAAGTGTAGTTGGGGGTGATTTTTGATATCGGAAGTAATTTAGGTGAGTTTGGCATAGTTTGCTATGGTTAGTAGCATTTTTTTGTAATTTAAAAGTGATTGGGTTAAGTTTGTTGTGGTAAGGGTTAGTTGGTGATGATTTAGAGTAGCCGAAGTAATTTAGGTGAGTCTGGCATAGTTTGTTATGATTTGTACAGGTTTTTTTGTAATTTTAAGATGATATGGTTTGGTTTGTTGTGGCAAGGGATAGTTGGGGGTGATTTACGGTAGCCGAAGTAATTTAGGTGATTCTGGTATAGTTTGTTATGATTTTTAGCATTTTTTTGTAATTTTAAAGTGATTGGGCTTAGTTTGTTGCTGTAAAGTGTAGTTGGGGGTGATTTTTGATAGCCGAAGTAATTTAGGTGAGTTTGGCATAGTTTGCTATGGTTAGTAGCATTTTTTTGTAATTTAAAAGTGATTGGGTTTAGTTTGTTGTGGTAAGGGTTAGTTGGTGATGATTTAGAGTAGCCGAAGTAATTTAGGTGAGTCTGGCATAGTTTGTTATGATTTGTACACCATTTTTTGTAATTTTAAGATGATATGGTTTGGTTTGTTGTGGTAAGGGATAGTTGGGGGTGATTTACGGTAGCCGAAGTAATTTAGGTGATTCTGGTATAGTTTTGTTATAATTATTAGCATTTTTTTGTAATTTTAAAGTGATTGGGCTTAGTTTGATGCTGTGAAGTGTAGTTGGGGGTGATTTTTGATAGCCGAAGTAATTTAGGTGAGTTTGGCATAGTTTGCTATGGTTAGTAGCATGTTTTTGTAATTTAAAAGTGATTGGGTTTAGTTTGTTGTGGTAAGGGTTAGTTGGTGATGATTTAGAGTAGCCGAAGTAATTTAGGTGAGTCTGGCATAGTTTGTTATGATTTGTACACCTTTTTTTGTAATTTTGAGTTGATATGGTTTGGTTTGTTGTGGTAAGGGATAGTTGTGGGCGATTTACGGTAGCCGAAGTAATTAAGGTGATTCTGGTATAGTTTGTAATGATTTTTAGCATTTTTTTAAATTTTAAAGTGATTGGGCTTAGTTTGATGCTGTGAAGTGTAGTTGGGGGTGATTTTTGATAGCCGAAGTAATTTAGGTGAGTTTGGCATAGTTTGCTATGATTAGTAGCATTTTTTTGTAATTTAAAAGTGATTGGGTTTAGATTGTTGTGGTAAGGGTTAGTTGGTGATGATTTACAGTAGCCGAAGTAATTTAGGTGAGTCTGGCATAGTTTGTTTTGATTTGTACACCTTTTTTTGTAATTTTAAGATGATATGGTTTGGTTTGTTGTGGTAAGGGATAGTTGGGTGTGATTAACGGTAGCCGAAGTAATTTAGGTGATTCTGGTAAAATTTGTTATGATTTTTAGCATTTTTTTGTAATTTTAAAGTGATTGGGCTTAGTTTGTTGCTGTAAAGTGTAGTTGGGGCTAATTTTTTATAGCCAAAGTAATTTAGGTGAGTTTGGCATAGTTTGCTATGGTTAGTAGCATTTTGTTGTAATTTAAAAGTGATTGGGTTTAGTTTGTTGTGGTAAGGGTTAGTTGGTGATGATTTAGAGTAGCCGAAGTAATTTAGGTGACTCTGGCATAGTTTGTTATGATTTGTACACCTTTTTTTGTAATTTTCAGATGATATGGTTTGGTTTGTTGTGGTAAGGGATAGTTGGGGTGATTTACGGTAGCCGAAGTAATTTAGGTGATTCTGGTATAGTTTGTTATGATTTTTAGCATTTTTTTGTAATTTTAAAGTGATTGGGCTTAGTTTGTTGCTGTAAAGTGTAGTTTGGGGTGATTTTTTATAGCCGAAGTAATTTAGGTGAGTTTGGCATAGTTTGCTATGGTTAGTAGCATTTTTTTGTAATTTAAAAGTGATTGGGTTTAGTTTGTTGTGGTAAGGGTTAGTTGGTGATGATTTGGAGTAGCCGAAGTAATTTAGGTGAGTCTGGCATAGTTTGTTATGATTTGTACACCTTTTTTTGTAATTTTAAGCTGAAATGGTTTGGTTTGTTGTGGTAAGGGCTAGTTGGGGGTGATTTACGGTAGCCGAAGTAATTTAGGTGATTCTGGTATAGTTTGTTATGATTTTTAGCATTTTTTTAATTTTAAAGTGATTGGGCTTAGTTTGATGCTGTGAAGTGTAGTTGGGGGTGATTTTTGATAGCCGAAGTAATTTAGGTGAGTTTGGCATAGTTTGCTATGGTTAGTAGCATTTTTTTGTAATTTAAAAGTGATTGGGTTTAGATTGTTGTGGTAAGGGTTAGTTGGTGATGATTTACAGTAGCCGAAGTAATTTAGGTGAGTCTGGCATAGTTTGTTATGATTTGTACACCTTTTTTTGTAATTTTAAGATGATATGGTTTGGTTTGTTGTGGTAAGGGATAGTAGGGTGTGATTTACGGTAGCCGAAGTAATTTAGGTGATTCTGGTATAGTTTGTTATGATTTTTAGCATTTTTTTGTAATTTTAAAGTGATTGGGCTTAGTTTGTTGCTGTAAAGTGTAGTTGGGGGTGATTTTTTATAACCGAAGTAATTTAGGTGAGTTTGGCATAGTTTGCTATGGTTAGTAGCATTTTTTTGTAATTTAAAAGTGATTGGGTTTAGTTTGTTGTGGTAAGGGTTAGTTGGTGATGATTTAAAGTAGCCGAAGTAATTTAGGTGAGTCTGGCATAGTTTGTTATGATTTGTACACCTTTTTTTGTAATTTTAAGCTGATATGGTTTGGTTAGTTGTGGTAAGGGATAGTTGGGGGTGATTTACGGTAGCCGAAGTAATTTAGGTGATTCTGGTATAGTTTGTTATGATTTTTAGCATTTTTTTGTAATTTTAAAATGATTGGGCTTAGTTTGTTGGTGTAAAGTGTAGTTGGGGGTGATTTTTGATAGCCGAAGAAATTTAGGTGAGTTTGGCATAGTTTGCTATGCTTAGTAGCATTTTTTTGTAATTTAAAAGTGATTGGGTTTAGTTTGTTGTGGAAAGGGTTAGTTGGTGATGATTTAGAGTAGCCAAAGTAATTTAGGTGAGTCTGGCATAGTTTGTTATGATTTGTACACGTTTTTTTGTAATTTTAAGATGATATGGTTTGGTTTGTTGTGGTAAGGGATAGTTGGGGGTGATTTACGGTAGCCGAAGTAATTTAGGTGATTCTGGAAAAGTTTGTTATGATTTTTAGCATTTTTTTGTAATTTTAAAGTAATTGGGCTTAGTTTGTTGCTGTAAAGTGTAGTTGGGGGTGATTTTTGATAGCCGAAGTAATTTAGGTGAGTTTGGCATAGTTTGCTATGGTTAGTAGCATTTTTTTGTAATTTAAAAGTGATTGGGTTAAGTTTGTTGTAGTAAGGGTAAGTTGGTGATGATTTAGAGTAGCCGAAGTAATTTAGGTGAGTCTGGCATGGTTTGTTATGATTTGTACACGTTTTTTTGTAATTTTAAGATGATATGGTTTGGTTTGTTGTGGTAAGGGATAGTTGGGGGTGATTTACGGTAGCCGAAGTAATTTAGGTAATTCTGGTATAGATTGTTATGATTTTTAGCATTTTTTTGTAATTCTAAAGTGATTGGGCTTAGTTTGTTGCTGTAAAGTGTAGTTGGGTGTGATTTTTGATAGCCGAAGTAATTTAGGTGAGTTTGGCATAGTTTGCTATGGTTAGTAGCATTTTTTTGTAATTTAAAAGTGATTGGGTTTAGTTTGTTGTGGTAAGGGTTAGTTGGTGATGATTTAGAGTAGCCGAAGTAATTTAGGTGAGTCTGGCATAGTTTGTTATGATTTGTACACGTTTTTTTGTAATTTTAAGTTGATATGGTTTGGTTTGTTGTGGTAAGGGATAGTTGGGGGTGATTTACGGTAGCCGAAGTAATTTAGGTGATTCTGGTATAGTTTGTTATGATTTTTAGCATTTTTTTGTAATTTTAAAGTGATTGGGCTTAGTTTGTTGCTGTGAAGTGTAGTTGGGGGTGATTTTTGATAGCCGAAGTAATTTGGGTTAGTTTGGCATAGTTTGCTATGGTTAGTAGCATTTTTTTGTAATTTAAAAGTGATTGGGTTTAGTTTGTTGTGGTAAGGGTTAGTTGGTGATGATTTAGAGTAGCCGAAGTAATTTAGGTGAGTCTGGCATAGTTTGTTATGATTTGTACACCTTTTTTTGTAATTTTCAGATGATATGGTTTGGTTTGTTGTGGTAAGGGATAGTTGGGGTGATTTACGGTAGCCGAAGTAATTTAGGTGATTCTGGTATAGTTTGTTATGATTTTTAGCATTTTTTTGTAATTTTAAAGTCATTGGGCTTAGTTTGTTGCTGTAAAGTGTAGTTTGGGGTGATTTTTTATAGCCGAAGTAATTTAGGTGAGTTTGGCATAGTTTGCTATGGTTAGTAGCATTTTTTTGTAATTTAAAAGTGATTGGGTTTAGTTTGTTGTGGTAAGGGTTAGTTGGTGATGATTTGGAGTAGCCGAAGTAATTTAGGTGAGTCTGGCATAGTTTGTTATGATTTGTACACCTTTTTTTGTAATTTTAAGCTGAAATGGTTTGGTTTGTTGTGGTAAGGGCTAGTTGGGGGTGATTTACGGTAGCCGAAGTAATTTAGGTGATTCTGGTATAGTTTGTTATGATTTTTAGCATTTTTTTTAATTTTAAAGTGATTGGGCTTAGTTTGATGCTGTGAAGTGTAGTTGGGGGTAATTTTTGATAGCCGAAGTAATTTAGGTGAGTTTGGCATAGTTTGCTATGGTTAGTAGCATTTTTTTGTAATTTAAAAGTGATTGGGTTTAGATTGTTGTGGTAAGGGTTAGTTGGTGATGATTTACAGTAGCCGAAGTAATTTAGGTGAGTCTGGCATAGTTTGTTATGATTTGTACACCTTTTTTTGTAATTTTAAGATAATATGGTTTGGTTTGTTGTGGTAAGGGATAGTAGGGTGTGATTTACGGTAGCCGAAGTAATTTAGGTGCTTCTGGTATAGTTTGTTATGATTTTTAGCATTTTTTTGTAATTTTAAAGTGATTGGGCTTAGTTTGTTGCTGTAAAGTGTAGTTGGGGGTGATTTTTTATAACCGAAGTAATTTAGGTGAGTTTGGCATAGTTTGCTATGGTTAGTAGCATTTTTTTGTAATTTAAAAGTGATTGGGTTTAGTTTGTTGTGGTAAGGGTTAGTTGGTGATGATTTAAAGTAGCCGAAGTAACTTAGGTGAGTCTGGCATAGTTTGTTATGATTTGTACACCTTTTTTTGTAATTTTAAGCTGATATGGTTTGGTTAGTTGTGGTAAGGGATAGTTGGGGGTGATTTACGGTAGCCGAAGTAATATAGGTGATTCTGGTATAGTTTGTTATGATTTTTAGCATTTTTTTGTAATTTTAAAATGATTGGGCTTAGTTTGTTGCTGTAAAGTGTAGTTGGGGGTGATTTTTAATAGCCGAAGAAATTTAGGTGAGTTTGGCATAGTTTGCTATGCTTAGTAGCATTTTTTTGTAATTTAAAAGTGATTGGGTTTAGTTTGTTGTGGTAAGGGTTAGTTGGTGATGATTTAGAGTAGCCAAAGTAATTTAGGTGAGTCTGGCATAGTTTGTTATGATTTGTACACGTTTTTTTCTAATTTTAAGATGATATGGTTTGGTTTGTTGTGGTAAGGGATAGTTGGGGGTGATTTACGGTAGCCGAAGTAATTTAGGTGATTCTGGTATAGTTTGTTATGATTTTTAGAATTTTTTTGTAATTTTAAAGTAATTGGGCTTAGTTTGTTGCTGTAAAGTGTAGTTGGGGGTGATTTTTGATAGCCGAAGTAATTTAGGTGAGTTTGGCATAGTTTGCTATGGTTAGTAGCATTTTTTTTGTAATTTAAAAGTGATTGGGTTAAGTTTGTTGTGGTAAGGGTAAGTTGGTGATGATTTAGAGTAGCCGAAGTAATTTAGGTGAGTCTGGCATAGTTTGTTATGATTTGTACACGTTTTTTTGTAATTTTAAGATGATATGGTTTGGTTTGTTGTGGTAAGGGATAGTTGGGGGTGATTTACGGTAGCCGAAGTAATTTAGGTAATTCTGGTATAGATTGTTATGATTTTTAGCATTTTTTTGTAATTTTAAAGTGATTGGGCTTAGTTTGTTGCTGTAAAGTGTAGTTGGGGGTGATTTTTGATAGCCGAAGTAATTTAGGTGAGTTTGGCATAGTTTGCTATGGTTAGTAGCATTTTTTTGTAATTTAAAAGTGATTGGGTTTAGTTTGTTGTGGTAAGGGTTAGTTGGTGATGATTTAGAGGAGCCGAAGTAATTTAGGTGAGTCTGGCATAGTTTGTTATGATTTGTACACGTTTTTTTGTAATTTTAAGTTGATATGGTTTGGTTTGTTGTGGTAAGGGATAGTTGGGGGTGATTTACGGTAGCCGAAGTAATTTAGGTGATTCTGGTATAGTTTGTTATGATTTTTAGCATTTTTTTGTAATTTTAAAGTGATTGGGCTTAGTTTGTTGCTGTGAAGTGTAGTTGGGGGTGATTTTTGATAGCCGAAGTAATTTGGGTTAGTTTGGCATAGTTTGCTATGGTTAGTAGCATTTTTTTGTAATTTAAAAGTGATTGGGTTTAGTTTGTTGTGGTAAGGGTTAGTTGGTGATGATTTAGAGGAGCCGAAGTAATTTAGGTGAGTCTGGCATAGTTTGTTATGATTTGTACACGTTTTTTTGTAATTTTAAGTTGATATGGTTTGGTTTGTTGTGGTAAGGGATAGTTGGGGGTGATTTACGGTAGCCGAAGTAATTTAGGTGATTCTGGTATAGTTTGTTATGATTTTTAGCATTTTTTGTAATTTTAAAGTGATTGGGCTTAGTTTGTTGCTGTAAATTGTAGTTGGGGGTGATTTTTGATAGCCGAAGTAATTTGGGTTAGTTTGGCATAGTTTGCTATGGTTAGTAGCATTTTTTTGTAATTTAAAAGTGATTGGGTTTAGTTTGTTGTGGTAAGGGTTAGTTGGTGATGATTTATGGTAGCCGAAGTAATTTAGGTAAGTTTGGCATAGTTTGCTATGGTTAGTAGCATTTTTTTGTAATTTAAAAGTGATTGGGTATAGTTTGTTGTGGTAAGGGTTAGTTGGTGATGATTTAGAGTAGCCGAAGTAATTTAGGTGAGTCTGGCATAGTCTGTTATGATTTGTACACCTTTTTTTGTAATTTTTAGATGATATGGTTTAGTTTGTTGTGGTAAGGGATAGTTGGGGGTGATTTACGGTAGCCGAAGTAATTTAGGTGATTCTGGTATAGTTTGTTATGATTTTTACCATTTTTTTGTAATTTTAAAGTGGTTGGGCTTAGTTTGTTGCTGTAAAGTGTAGTTGGGGGTGATTTTTGATAGCCGAAGTAATTTAGGTGAGTTTGGCATAGTTTGCTATGGTTAGTAGCATTTTTTTGTAATTTAAAAGTGATTGGGTTTAGTTTGTTGTGGTAAGGATTAGTTGGTGATGATTTATTGTAGCCGAAGTAATTTAGGTGAGTTTGGCATAGTTTGCTATGGTTAGGAGCATTTTTTTGTAATTTAAAAGTGATTGGGTTTAGTTTGTTGTGGTAAGGGTTAGTTGGTGATGATTTATGGTAGCCGAAGTAATTTAGGTGAGTTTGGCTTAGTTTGCTATGGTTAGGAGCATTTTTTTGTAATTTAAAAGTGATTTGGTTTAGTTTGTTGTGGTAAGGGTTAGTTGGTGATGATTTAGAGTAGCCGAAGTAATTTAGGTAAGTCTGGCATAGTTTGTTATGACTTGTACACCTTTTTTTGTAATTTTAAGATGATATGGTATGGTTTGTTGTGGTAAGGGATAGTTGGGGGTGATTTACGGTAGCCGAAGTAATTTAGGTGATTCTGGTATAGTTTGTTATGATTTTTAGCATTTTTTTGTAATTTTAAAGTGATTGGGCTTAGTTTGTTGCTGTAAAGTGTAGTTGGGGGTGATTTTTGATAGCCGAAGTAATTTAGGTGAGTTTGGCATAGTTTGCTATGGTTAATAGCATTTTTTTGTAATTTAAAAGTGATTGGGTTTAGTTTGTTGTGGTAAGGGTTAGTTGGTGATGATTTATGGTAGACGAAGTCATTTAGGTGAGTTTGGCATAGTTTGCTATGGTTAGTAGCATTTTTTTGTAATTTAAAAGTGATTGGGTTTAGTTTGTTGTGGTAAGGGTTAGTTGGTGATGATTTAGAGTAGCCGAAGTAATTTAGGTGAGTCTGGCATAGTCTGTTATGATTTGTACACCTTTTTTTGTAATTTTAAGATGATATGGTTTGGTTTGTTGTGGTAAAGGATAGTTGGGGGTGATTTACGGTAGCCGAAGTAATTTAGGTGATTCTGGTATAGTTTGTTATGATTTTTAGCATTTTTTTGTAATTTTAAAGTTATTGGGCTTAGTTTGTGGCTGTAAAGTGTAGTTGGGGGTGATTTTTGATAGCCGAAGTAATTTAGGTGAGTTTGGCATAGTTTGCTATGGTTAATAGCATTTTTTTGTAATTTAAAAGTGATTGGGTTTAGTTTGTTGTGGTAAGGGTTAGTTGGTGATAATTTATGGTAGCCGAAGTAATTTAGGTGAGTTTGGCATAGTTTGCTATGGTTAGTAGCATTTTTTTGTAATTTAAAAGTGATTGGGTTTAGTTTGTTGTGGTAAGCGTTAGTTGGTGATGATTTAGAGTAGCCGAAGTAATTTAGGTGAGTCTGGCATAGTTTGTTATGATTTGTACACCTTTTTTTGTAATTTTAAGATGATATGGTTTAATTTGTTGTGGTAAGGGATAGTTGGGGGTGATTTACGGTAGCCGAAGTAATTTAGGTGATTCTGGTATAGTTTGTTATGATTTTTAGCATTTTTTTGTAATTTTAAAGTTATTGGGCTTAGTTTGTGGCTGTAAAGTGTAGTTGGGGGTGATTTTTGATAGCCGAAGTAATTTAGGTGAGTTTGGCATAGTTTGCTATGGTTAATAGCATTTTTTTGTAATTTAAAAGTGATTGGGTTTAGTTTGTTGTGGTAAGGGTTAGTTGGTGATAATTTATGGTAGCCGAAGTAATTTAGGTGAATTTGGCATAGTTTGCTATGGTTAGTAGCATTTTTTTGTAATTTTAAGATGATATGGTTTGGTTTGTTGTGGTAAGGGATAGTTGGGTGTGATTTACGGTAGCCGAAGTAATTTAGGTGATTCTGGTATAGTTTATGATTTTTAGCATTTTTTTGTAATTTTAAAGTGATTGGGCTTAGTTTGTTGCTGTAAAGTGTAGTTGGGGGTGATTTTTGATAGCCAAAGTAATTTAGGTAAGTTTGGCATAGTTTGCTATGGTAAGTAGCATTTTTTTGTAATTTAAAAGTGATTGGGTTTAGTTTGTTGTGGTAAGGGTTAGTTGGTGATGATTTAGAGTAGCCGAAGTAATTTAGGTGAGTCTGGCATACTTTGTTATGATTTGTACACCTTTTTTTGTAATTTTAAGATGATATGGTTTGGTTTGTTGTGGTAAGGGATAGTTGGGGGTGATTTACGGTAGCCGAAGTAATTTAGGTGATTCTGGTATAGTTTGTTATGATTTTTACCATTTTTTTGTAATTTTAAAGTGATTGGGCTTAGTTTGTTGCTGTAAAGTGTAGTTGGGGGTGATTTTTGATAGCCGAAGTAATTTATGTGAGTTTGGCATAGTTTCCTATGGTTAGTAGCATTTTTTTGTAATTTAAAAGTGATTGGGTTTAGTTTGTTGTGGTAAGGGTTAGTTGGTGATGATTTATGGTAGCCGAAGTAATTTAGGTGAGTTTGGCATAGTTTGCTATGGTTAGAAGCATTTTTTTGTAATTTAAAAGTGATTGGGTTTAGTTTGTTGTGGTAAGCGTTAGTTGGTGATGATTTAGAGTAGCCGAAGTAATTTAGGTGAGTCTGGCATAGTTTGTTATGATTTGTACACCTTTTTTTGTAATTTTAAGATGATATGGTTTAATTTGTTGTGGTAAGGGATAGTTGGGGGTGATTTACGGTAGCCGAAGTAATTAAGGTGATTCTGGTATAGTTTGTTATGATTTTTAGCATTTTTTTTAATTTTAAAGTGAATGGGCTTAGTTTGAAGCTGTGAAGTGTAGTTGGGGGTGATTTTTGATAGCCAAAGTAATTTAGGTGAGTTTGGCATAGTTTGCTATGGTTAGTAGCATTTTTTTGTAATTTAAAAGTAATTGGGTTTAGTTTGTTGTGGTAAGGGTTAGTTGGTGATGATTTAGAGTAGCCGAAGTAATTTAGGTGAGTCTGGCATAGTTTGTTATGATTTGTACACCTTTTTTTGTAATTTTAAGATGATATGGTTTGGTTTGTTGTGGTAAGGGATAGTTGGGGGTGATTTACGGTAGCCGAAGTAATTTAGGTGATTCTGGTATAGTTTGTTATGATTTTTAGCATTTTTTTGTAATTTTAAAGTGATTGGGCTTAGTTTGTTGCTGTAAAGTGTAGTTGGGGGTGATTTTTGATAACCGAAGTAATTTAGGTGAGTTTGGCATAGTTTGCTAAGGTTAGTAGCATTTTTTTGTAATTTAAAAGTGATTGGGTTTAGTTTGTTGTGGTAAGGGTTAGTTGGTGATGATTTAGAGTAGCCGAAGTAATTTAGGTGAGTCTGGCACAGTTTGTTATGATTTGTACACGTTTTTTTGTAATTTTAAGATGATATGGTTTGGTTTGTTGTGGTAAGGGATAGTTGGGGGTGATTTACGGTAGCCGAAGTAATTTAGGTGATTCTGGTATAGTTTGTTATGATTTTTAGCATTTTTTTGTAATTTTAAAGTGATTGGGCTTAGTTTGTTGCTGTAAAGTGAAGTTGGGGGTGATTTTTCATAGCCGAAGTAATTTAGGTGAGTTTGGCATAGTTTGCTATGGTTAGTAGCATTTTTTTGTAATTTAAAAGTGATTGGGTTTAGTTTGTTGTGGTAAGGGTTAGTTGGTGATGATTTAGAGTAGCCGAAGTAATTTAGGTGAGTCTGGCATAGTTTGTTATGATTTGTACACCTTTTTTTGTAATTTTAAGATGATATGGTTTGGTTTGTTGTGGTAAAAGATAGTTGGGGGTGATTTACGGTAGCCGAAGTAATTTAGGTGATTCTAGTATAGTTTGTTATGATTTTTAGAATTTTTTTGTAATTTTAAAGTGATTGGGCTTAGTTTGATGCTGTGAAGTGTAGTTGGGGGTGATTTTTGATAGCCGAATTAATTTAGGTGAGTTTGGCATAGTTTGCTAAGGTTAGAAGCATTTTTTTGTAATTTAAAAGTGATTGGGTTTAGTTTGTTGTGGTAAGCGTTAGTTGGTGATGATTTAGAGTAGCCGAAGTAATTTAGGTGAGTCTGGCATAGTTTGTTATGATTTGTACACCTTTTTTGTAATTTTAAGATGATATGGTTTGGTTTGTTGTGGTAAGGGATAGTTGGGGGTGATTTACGGTAGCCGAAGTAATTAAGGTGATTCTGGTATAGTTTGTTATGATTTTTAGCATTTTTTTTAATTTTAAAGTGATTGGGCTTAGTTTGATGCTGTGAAGTGTAGTTGGGGGTGATTTTTGATAGCCGAAGTAATTTAGGTGAGTTTGGCATAGTTTGCTATGATTAGTAGCATTTTTTTGTAATTTAAAATTGATTGGGTTTAGATTGTTGTGGTAAGGGTTAGTTGGTGATGATTTACAGTAGCCGAAGTAATTTAGGTGAGTCTGGCATAGTTTGTTTTGATTTGCACACCTTTTTTTGTAATTTTAAGATGATATGGTTTGGTTTGTTGTGGTAAGGGATAGTTGGGTGTGATTAACGGTAGCCAAAGTAATTTAGGTGATTCTGGTATAGTTTGTTATGATTTTTAGCATTTTTTTGTAATTTTAAAGTGATTGGGCTTAGTTTGTTGCTGTAAAGTGTAGTTGGGGGTGATTTTTGATAGCCAAAGTAATTTAGGTGAGTTTGGCATAGTTTGCTATGGTTAGTAGCATTTTTTTGTAATTTAAAAGTGATTGGGTTTAGTTTGTTGTGGTAAGTGTTAGTTGGTGATGATTTAGAGTAGCCGAAGTAATTTAGGTGAGTCTGGCATAGTTTGTTATGATTTGTAAACCTTTTTTTGTAATTTTAAGATGATATGGTTTGGTTTGTTGTGGTAAGGGATAGTTGGGGTGATTTACGGTAGCCGAAGTAATTTAGGTGATTCTGGTATAGTTTGTTATAATTTTTTGCATTTTTTTGTAATTTTAAAGTGATTGGGCTTAGTTTGTTGCTGTAAAGTGTAGTTTGGGGTGATTTTTTATAGCCGAAGTAATTTAGGTGAGTTTGGCATAGTTTGCTATGGTTAGTAGCATTTTTTTGTAATTTAAAAGTGATTGGGTTTAGTTTGTTGTGGTAAGGGTTAGTTGGTGATGATTTGGAGTAGCCGAAGTAATTTAGGTGAGTCTGGCATAGTTTGTTATGATTTGTACACCTTTTTTTGTAATTTTAAGCTGAAATGGTTTGGTTTGTTGTGGTAAGGGATTGTTGGGGGTGATTTACGGTAGCCGAAGTAATTTAGGTGATTCTGGTATAGTTTGTTATGATTTTTAGCATTTTTTTTAATTTTAAAGTGATTGGGCTTAGTTTGATGCTGTGAAGTGTAGTTGGGGGTGATTTTTGATAGCCGAAGTAATTTAGGTGAGTTTGGCATAGTTTGCTATGGTTAGTAGCATTTTTTTGTAATTTAAAAGTGATTGGGTTTAGTTTGTTGTGGTAAGGGTTAGTTGGTGATGATTTAGAGTAGCCGAAGTAATTTAGGTGAGTCTGGCATAGTTTGTTATGATTTGTACACGTTTTTTTGTAATTTTAAGTTGATATGGTTTGGTTTGTTGTGGTAAGGGATAGTTGGGGGTGATTTACGGTAGCCGAAGTAATTTAGGTGATTCTGGTATAGTTTGTTATGATTTTTAGCATTTTTTTGTAATTTTAAAGTGATTGGGCTTAGTTTGTTGCTGTAAAGTGTAGTTGGGGGTGATTTTTGATAGCCGAAGTAATTTAGGTGAGTTTGGCATAGTTTGCTATGGTTAGTAGCATTTTATTGTATTTTAAAAGTGATTGGGTTTAGTTTGTTGTGGTAAGGGTTAGTTGGTGATGATTTAGAGTAGCCGAAGTAATTTAGGTGAGTCTGGCATAGTTCGTTATGATTTGTACACCTTTTTTTGTAATTTTAAGATGATATGGTTTGGTTTGTTGTGGTAAGGGATAGTTGGGGGTGATTTACGGTAGCCGAAGTAATTTAGGTGATTTTGGTATAGTTTGTTATGATTTTTAGCATTTTTTTGTAATTTTAAAGTGATTGGGCTTAGTTTGTTGCTGTAAAGTGTTGTTGGGGGTGATTTTTGATAGCCGAAGTAATTTAGGTGAGTTTGGCATAGTTTTCTATGGTTAGCAGCATTTTTTTGTAATTTAAAAGTGATTGGGTTTAGTTTGTTGTGGTAAGGGTTAGTTGGTGATGATTTAGAGTAGCTGAAGTAATTTAGGTGAGTCTGGCATAGTTTGTTATGATTTGTACACCTTTTTTGTAATTTTAAGATGATATGGTTTGGTTTGTTGTGGTAAGGGATAATTGGGGGTGATTTACGGTAGCCGAAATAATTTATGTGATTCTGGTATAGTTTGTTATGATTTTTAGCATTTTTTTGTAATTTTAAAGTGATTGGGCTTAGTTTGTTGCTGTAAAGTGTAGTTGGGGGTGATTTTTGATAGCCGAAGTAATTTAGGTGAGTTTGGCATAGTTTGCTATGGTTAGTAGCATTTTTTTGTAATTTAAAAGTGATTGGGTTTAGTTTGTTGTGGTAAGGGTTAGTTGGTGATGATTTATGATAGCCGAAGTAATTTAGGTGAGTTTGGCATAGTTTGCTATGGTTAGGAGCATTTTTTTGTAATTTAAAAGTGATTGGGTTTAGTTTGTTGTGGTAAGGGTTAGTTGGAGATGATTTAAAGTAGCCGAAGTAATTTAGGTGAGTCTGGCATAGTTTGTTATGATTTGTACACCTTTTTTTGTAATTTTAAGATGATATGGTTTGGTTTGTTGTGGTAAGGGATAGTTGGGGGTGATTTACGGTAGCCGAAGTAATTTAGGTGATTCTGGTATAGTTTGTTATGATTTTTAGCATTTTTTTGTAATTTTAAAGTGATTGGGCTTAATTTGTTGCTGTAAAGTGTAGTTGGGGGTGATTTTTGATAGCCGAAGTAATTTAGGTAAGTTTGGCATAGTTTGCTATGGTTAATAGCATTTTTTTGTAATTTAAAAGTGATTGGGTTTAGTTTGTTGTGGTAAGGGTTAGTTGGTGATGATTTATGATAGCCGAAGTAATTTAGGTGAGTTTGACATAGTTTGCTATGGTTAGGAGCATTTTTTTGTAATTTAAAAGTGATTGGGTTTAGTTTGTTGTGGTAAGGGTTAGTTGGAGATGATTTAAAGTAGCCTAAGTAATTTAGGTGATTCTGGTATAGTTTGTTATGATTTTTAGCATTTTTTTGTAATTTTAAAGTGATTGGGCTTAGTTTGTTGCTGTAAAGTGTAGTTGGGGGTGATTTTTGATAGCCGAAGTAATTTAGGTGAGTTTGGCATAGTTTGCTATGGTTAGTAGCATTTTTTTGTAATTTAAAATTGATTGGGTTTAGTTTGTTGTGGTAAGGGTTAGTTGGTGATGATTTATGGTAGCCGAAGTAATTTAGGTGAGTCTGGCATAGTTTGCTATGGTTAGGAGCATTTTTCTGTAATTTAAAAGTGATTGGGTTTAGTTTGTTGTGGTAAGGGTTAGTTGGTGATGATTTAGAGTAGCCGAAGTAATTTAGGTGAGTCTGGCATAGTTTGTTACGATTTGTACACCTTTTTTTGTAATTTTAAGATAATATGGTTTGGTTTGTTGTGGTAAGGGATAGTTGGGGGTGATTTACGGTAGCCGCGGAAATTTAGTTGATTTTGGTATAGTTTGTTATGATTTTTAGCATTTTTTTGTAATTTTAAAGTGATTGAGCTTAGTTTGTTGCTGTAAAGTGTAGTTGGGGGCGATTTTTGATAGCCGAAGTAATTTAGGTGAGTTTGGCATGGTGAGTTTGCTATGGTTAGTAGCATTTTTTTGTAATTTAAAAGTGATTGGGTTTAGTATGTTGTGGTAAGGGTAAGTTGGTGATGATTTAGAGTAGCCGAAGTAATTTAGGTGAGTCTGGCATAGTTTGTTATGATTTGTACACCTTTGTTTGTAATTTTAAGACGATATGGTTTGGTTTGTTGTGGTATAGGATAGTTGGGGGTGATTTACGGTAGCCGAAGTAATTTAGGCGATTCTGGTGTAGTTTGTTATGATTTTATCCAATTTTTTGTAATTTTAAAGTGATTGGGCTTAGTTTGTTGCTGTAAAGTGTAGTTGGAGGTGATTTTTGATAGCCGAAGTAATTTAGGTGAGTTTGGCATAGTTTGCTATGGTTAGAAGCATTGTTTTGTAATTTAAAAGTGATTGGGATTATTTTGTTGTGGTAAGGGTTAGTTGGTGATGATTTAGAGTAGCCGAAGTAATTTAGGTGAGTCTGGCATAGTCTGTTATGATTTGTACACCTTTTTTTGTAATTTTAAGATGATATGGTTTGGTTTGTTGTGGTAAGGGATATTTGGGGGTGATTTACGGTAGCCGAAGTAATTTAGGTGATTCTGGTATAGTTTGTTATGATTTTTAGCATTTTTAGTTGGTGATGATTTATGGTAGCCGAAGTAATTTAGGTGAGTTTGGCATAGTTTGCTATGGTTAGTAGCATTTTTTTGTAATTTAAAAGTGATTGGGAATAGTTTGTGGTGGTAAGGGTTAGTTGGTGATGATTTAGAGTAGCCGAAGTAATTTAGGTGAGTCTGGCATAGTCTGTTATGATTTGTACACCTTTTTTTGTAATTTTAAGATGATATGGTTTGGTTTGTTATGGTAAGGGATAGTTGGGGGTGATTTAAGGTAGCCGAAGTAATTTAGGTGATTCTGGTATAGTTTGTTATGATTTTTAGCATTTTTTTGTAATTTTAAAGTGATTGGGCTTAGTTTGTTGCTGTAAAGTGTAGTTGGGGGTGATTTTTGATAGCCGAAGTAATTTAGGTGAGTTTGGCATAGTTTGCTATGGTTAGTAGCATTTTTTTGTAATTTAAAAGTGATTGGGTTTAGTTTGTTGTGGTAAGGGTTAGTTGGTGATGATTTATGGTAGCCGAAGTAATTTAGGTGAGTCTGGCATAGTTTGTTACGATTTGTACACCTTTTTTTGTAATTTTAAGATAATATGGTTTGGTTTGTTGTGGTAAGGGATAGTTGGGGGTGATTTACGGTAGCCGCGGTAATTTAGTTCATTTTGGTATAGTTTGTTATGATTTTTAGCATTTTTTTGTAATTTTAAAGTGATTGAGCTTAGTTTGCTGCTGTAAGGTGTACTTGGGGGTAATTTTTGATAGCCGAAGTAATTTAGGTGAGTTTGGCATAGTTTGCTATGGTTAGGAGCATTTTTTTGTAATTTAAAAATGATTGGGTTTAGTTTGTTGTGGTAAGTGTTAGTTGGTGATGATTTAGAGTAGCCGAAGTAATTTAGGTGAGTCTGGCATAGTCTGTTATGATTTGTACACCTTTTTTTGTAATTTTAAGATGATATGGTTTGGTTTGTTGTGGTAAGGGATATTTGGGGGTGATTTACGGTAGCCGAAGTAATTTAGGTGATTCTGGTATAGTTTGTTATGATTTTTAGCATTTTTAGTTGGAGATGATTTATGGTAGCCGAAGTAATTTAGGTGAGTTTGGCATAGTTTGCTATGGTTAATAGCATTTTTTTGTAATTTAAAAGTGATTGGGTTTAGTTTGTTGTGGTAAGGGTTAGTTGGTGATGATTTATGGTAGCCGAAGTAATTGAGGTGAGTTTGGCATAGTTTGCTATGGTTAGTAGCATTTTTTTGTAATTTAAAATTGATTGGGTTTAGTTTGTTGTGGTAAGGATTAGTTGGTGATGATTTAGAGTAGCCGAAGTAATTTAGGTGAGTCTGGCATAGTTTGTTATGATCTGTACACCTTTTTTTGTAATTTTAAGATGATATGGTTTGGTTTGTTGTGGTAAGGGATAGTTGGGGGTGATTTACGGTAGCCGAAGTAATTTAGGTGATTCTGGTATAGTTTGTTATGATTTTTACCATTTTTTTGTAGTTTTAAAGTGATTGGGCTTAGCTTGTTGCTGTAAAGTGTAGTTGGGGGTAATTTTTGATAGCCGAAGTAATTTAGGTGAGTTTGGCATAGTTTCCTATGGTTAGTAGCATTTTTTTGTAATTTAAAAGTGATTGGGTTTAGTTTGTTGTGGTAAGGGTTAGTTGGTGATGATTTATGGTAGCCGAAGTAATTTAGGTTAGTTTGGCATAGTTTGCTATGGTTAGTAGCATTTTTTTGTAATTTAAAAGTGATTGGGTTTAGTTTGTTGTGGTAAGGGTTAGTTGGTGATGATTTAGAGTAGCCGAAGTAATTTAGGTGAGTCTGGAATAGTCTGTTATGATTTGTACACCTTTTTTTGTAATTTTAAGATGATATGGTTTGGTTTGTTGTGGTAAGGGATAGTTGGGGGTGATTTACGGTAGCCGAAGTAATTTAGGTGATTCTGGTATAGTTTGTTATGATTTTTAGCAATTTTTTGTAATTTTAAAGTGATTGGGCTTAGTTTGTTGCTTTAAAGTGTAGTTGGGGGTGATTTTTGATAGCCGAAGTAATTTAGGTGAGTTTGGCATAGCTTCCTATGGTTAGTAGAATTTTTTTGTAATTTAAAAGTTATTGGGTTTAGTTTGTTGTGGTAAGGGTTAGTTGGTGATGATTTATGGTAGCCGAAGTAATTTAGGTGAGTTTGGCATAGTTTGCTATGGTTTGTAGCATTTTTTTGTAATTTAAAAGTGATTGGGTTTAGTTTGTTGTGGTAAGGATTAGTTGGTGATGATTTAGAGTAGCCGAAGTAATTTAGGTGAGTCTGGCATAGTTTGTTATGATCTGTACACCTTTTTTTGTAATTTTAAGATGATATGGTTTGGTTTGTTGTGGTAAGGGATAGTTGGGGGTGATTTACGGTAGCCGAAGTAATTTAGGTGATTCTGGTATAGTTTGTTATGATTTTTACCATTTTTTTGTAATTTTAAAGTGATTGGGCTTAGTTTGTTGCTGTAAAGTGTAGTTGGGGGTGATTTTTGATAGCCGAAGTAATTTAGGTGAGTTTGGCATAGCTTCCTATGGTTAGTAGCATTTTTTTGTAATTTAAAAGTGATTGGGTTTAGTTTGTTGTGGTAAGGGTTAGTTGGTGATGATTTATGATAGCCGAAGTAATTTAGGTGAGTTTGGCATAGTTTGCTATGGTTAGGAGCATTTTTTTGTAATTTAAAAGTGATTGGGTTTAGTTTGTTGTGGTAAGGGTTAGTTGGAGATGATTTAAAGTAGCCGAAATAATTTAGGTGAGTCTGGCATAGTTTGTTATGATTTGTACACCTTTTTTTGTAATTTTAAGATGATATGGTTTGGTTTGTTGTGGTAAGGGATAGTTGGGGGTGATTTACGGTAGCCGAAGTAATTTAGGTGATTCTGGTATAGTTTGTTATGATTTTTAGCATTTTTTTTTGTAATTTTAAAGTGATTGGGCTTAGTTTGTTGCTGTAAAGTGTAGTTGGGGGTGATTTTTGATAGCCGAAGTAATTTAGGTGAGTTTGGCATAGTTTGCTATGGTTAATAGCATTTTTTTGTAATTTAAAAGTGATTGGGTTTAGTTTGTTGTGGTAAGGGTTAGTTGGTGATGATTTATGGTAGCCGAAGTAATTTAGGTGAGTTTGGCATAGTTTGCTATGGTTAGGAGCATTTTTTTGTAATTTAAAAGTGATTGGGTTTAGTTTGTTGTGGTAAGGGTTAGTTGGTGATGATTTAGAGTAGCCGAAGTAATTTAGGTGAGTCTGGCATAGTTTGCTATGGTTAGTAGCATTTTTTTGTAATTTAAAAATAATTGGGTTTAGTTTGTTGTGGTAAGGGTTAGTTGGTGATGATTTATGATAGCCGAAGTAATTTAGGTGAGTTTGACATAGTTTGCTATGGTTAGGAGCATTTTTTTGTAATTTAAAAGTGATTGGGTTTAGTTTGTTGTGGTAAGGGTTAGTTGGTGATGATTTATGGTAGCCGAAGTAATTTAGGTGAGTTTGGCATAGTTTGCTATGGTTAGGAGCATTTTTTTGTAATTTAAAAGTGATTGGGTTTAGTTTGTTGTGGTAAGGGTTAGTTGGAGATGATTTAAAGTAGCCGAAGTAATTTAGGTGAGTCTGGCATAGTTTGTTATGATTTGTACACCTTTTTTTGTAATTTTAAGATGATATGGTTTGGTTTGTTGTGGTAAGGGATAGTTGGGGGTGATTTACGGTAGCCGAAGTAATTTAGGTGATTCTGGTATAGTTTGTTATGATTTTTAGCATTTTTTTTGTAATTTTAAAGTGATTGGGCTTAGTTTGTTGCTGTAAAGTGTAGTTGGGGGTGATTTTTGATAGCCGAAGTAATTTAGGTAAGTTTGGCATAGTTTGCTATGGTTAATAGCATTTTTTTGTAATTTAAAAGTGATTGGGTTTAGTTTGTTGTGGTAAGGGTTAGTTGGTGATGATTTATGGTAGCCGAAGTAATTTAGGTGAGTTTGGCATAATTTGCTATGGTTAGGAGCATTTTTTTGTAATTTAAAAGTGATTGGGTTTAGTTTGTTGCGGTAAGGGTTAGTTGGTGATGATTTATGGTAGCCGAAGTAATTTAGGTGAGTTTGGCATAGTTTGCTATGGTTAGTAGCATTTTTTTGTAATTTAAAAATAATTGGGTTTAGTTTGTTGTGGTAAGGGTTAGTTGGTGATGATTTATGATAGCCGAAGTAATTTAGGTGAGTTTGACATAGTTTGCTATGGTTAGGAGCATTTTTTTGTAATTTAAAAGTGATTGGGTTTAGTTTGTTGTGGTAAGGGTTAGTTGGAGATGATTTAAAGTAGCCTAAGTAATTTAGGTGATTCTGGTATAGTTTGTTATGATTTTTAGCATTTTTTTGTAATTTTAAAGTGATTGGGCTTAGTTTGTTGCTGTAAAGTGTAGTTGGGGGTGATTTTTATAGCCGAAGTAATTTAGGTGAGTTTGACATAGTTTGCTATGGTTAGTAGCATTTTTTTGTAATTTAAAAGTGATTGGGTTTAGTTTGTTGTGGTAAGGGTTAGTTGGTGATGATTTATGGTAGCCGAAGTAATTTAGGTGAGTCTGGCATAGTTTGCTATGGTTAGGAGCATTTTTTTGTAATTTAAAAGTGATTGGGTTTATTTTGTTGTGGTAAGGGTTAGTTGGTGATGATTTAGAGTAGCCGAAGTAATTTAGGTGAGTCTGGCATAGTTTGTTACGATTTGTACACCTTTTTTTGTAATTTTAAGATAATATGGTTTGGTTTGTTGTGGTAAGGGATAGTTGGGGGTGATTTACGGTAGCCGCGGTAATTTAGTTGATTTTGGTATAGTTTGTTATGATTTTTAGCATTTTTTTGTAATTTTAAAGTGATTGAGCTTAGTTTGCTGCTGTAACGTGTACTTGGGGGTAATTTTTGATAGCCGAAGTAATTTAGGTGAGTTTGGCATAGTTTGCTATGGTTAGGAGCATTTTTTTGTAATTTAAAAATGATTGGGTTTAGTTTGTTGTGGTAAGTGTTAGTTGGTGATGATTTAGAGTAGCCAAAGTAATTTAGGTGAGTCTGGCATAGTTTGTTATGACTTGTACACCTTTTTTTGTAATTTTAAGATGACATGGTTTGGTTTGTTGTGGTAAGGGATAGTTAGGGGTGATTTACGGTAGCCGAAGTAATTTTTGTGATTCTGGTATAGTTTGTTATGATTTTTAGCATTTTTTTGTAATTTTAAAGTGATTGGGCTTAGTTTGTTGCTGTAAAGTGTAGTTGGGGGCGATTTTTGATAGCCGAAGTAATTTAGGTGAGTTTGGCATAGTTTGCTATGGTTAGTAGCATTTTTTTGTAATTTAAAAGTGATTGGGTTTAGTTTGTTGTGGTAAGGGTAAGTTGGTGATGATTTAGAGTAGCCGAAGTAATTTATGTGAGTCTGGCATAGTTTGTTATGATTTGTACACCTTTTTTTGTAATTTTAAGATGATATGGTTTGGTTTGTTGTGGTAAGGGATATTTGGGGGTGATTTACGGTAGCCGAAGTAATTTAGGTGATTCTGGTGTAGTTTGTTATAATTTTATCCATTTTTTTGTAATTTTAAAGTGATTGGGCTTAGTTTGTTGCTGTAAAGTGTAGTTGGAGGTGATTTTTGATAGCCGAAGTAATTTAGGTGAGTTTGGCATAGTTTGCTATTGTTAGAAGCATTGTTTTGTAATTTAAAAGTGATTGGGATTAGTTTGTTGTGGTAAGGGTTAGTTGGTGATGATTTAGAGTAGCCGAAGTAATTTAGGTGAGTCTGGCATAGTCTGTTATGATTTGTACACCTTTTTTTGTAATTTTAAAATGATATGGTTTGGTTTGTTGTGGTAAGGGATATTTGGGGGTGATTTACGGTAGCCGAAGTAATTTAGGTGATTCTGGTATAGTTTGTTATGATTTTTAGCATTTTTAGTTGGTGATGATTTATGGTAGCCGAAGTAATTTAGGTGAGTCTGGCATAGTTTGCTATGGTTAGGAGCATTTTTTTGTAATTTAAAAGTGATTGGGTTTAGTTTGTTGTGGTAAGGGTTAGTTGGTGATGATTTAGAGTAGCCGAAGTAATTTAGGTGAGTCTGGCATAGTTTGTTACGATTTGTACACCTTTTTTTGTAATTTTAAGATAATATGGTTTGGTTTGTTGTGGTAAGGGATAGTTGGGGGTGATTTACGGTAGCCGCGGTAATTTAGTTGATTTTGGTATAGTTTGTTATGATTTTTTGCATTTTTTTGTAATTTTAAAGTGATTGAGCTTAGTTTGCTGCTGTAACGTGTACTTGGGGGTAATTTTTGATAGCCGAAGTAATTTAGGTGAGTTTGGCATAGTTTGTTATGGTTAGGAGCATTTTTTTGTAATTTAAAAATGATTGGGTTTAGTTTGTTGTGGTAAGTGTTAGTTGGTGATGATTTAGAGTAGCCAAAGTAATTTAGGTGAGTCTGGCATAGTTTGTTATGACTTGTACACCTTTTTTTGAAATTTTAAGATGACATGGTTTGGTTTGTTGTGGTAAGGGATAGTTAGGGGTGATTTACGGTAGCCGAAGTAATTTTTGTGATTCTGGTATAGTTTGTTATGATTTTTAGCATTTTTTTGTAATTTTAAAGTGATTGGGCTTAGTTTGTTGCTGTAAAGTGTAGTTGGGGGCGATTTTTGATAGCCGAAGTAATTTAGGTGAGTTTGGCATAGTTTGCTATGGTTAGTAGCATTTTTTTGTAATTTAAAAGTGATTGGGTTTAGTTTGTTGTGGTAAGGGTAAGTTGGTGATGATTTAGAGTAGCCGAAGTAATTTAGGTGAGTCTGGCATAGTTTGTTATGATTTGTACACCTTTTTTTGTAATTTTAAGATGATATGGTTTGGTTTGTTGTGGTAAGGGATATTTGGGGGTGATTTACGGTAGCCGAAGTAATTTAGGTGATTCTGGTGTAGTTTGTTATAATTTTATCCATTTTTTTGTAATTTTAAAGTGATTGGGCTTAGTTTGTTGCTGTAAAGTGTAGTTGGAGGTGATTTTTGATAGCCGAAGTAATTTAGGTGAGTTTGGCATAGTTTGCTATGGTTAGAAGCATTGTTTTGTAATTTAAAAGTGATTGGGATTAGTTTGTTGTGGTAAGGGTTAGTTGGTGATGATTTAGAGTAGCCGAAGTAATTTAGGTGAGTCTGGCATAGTCTGTTATGATTTGTACACCTTTTTTGTAATTTTAAAATGATATGGTTTGGTTTGTTGTGGTAAGGGATATTTGGGGGTGATTTACGGTAGCCGAAGTAATTTAGGTGATTCTGGTATAGTTTGTTATGATTTTTAGCATTTTTAGTTGGTGATGATTTATGGTAGCCGAAGTAATTTAGGTGAGTTTGGCATAGTTTGCTATGGTTAGTAGCATTTTTTTGTAATTTAAAAGTGATTGGGAATAGTTTGTGGTGGTAAGGGTTAGTTGGTGATGATTTAGAGTAGCCGAAGTAATTTAGGTGAGTCTGGCAGAGCCTGTTATGATTTGTACACCTTTTTTTGTAATTTTAAGATGATATGGTTTGGTTTGTTGTGGTAAGGGATAGTTGGGGGTGATTTACGGTAGCCGAAGTAATTTAGGTGATTCTGGTATAGTTTGTTATAATTTTTAGCATTTTTTTGTAATTTTAAAGTGATTGGGCTTAGTTTGTTGCTGTAAAGTGTAGTTGGGGGTGATTTTTGATAGCCGAAGTAATTTAGGTGAGTTTGGCATAGTTTGCTATGGTTAGTAGCATTTTTTTGTAATTTAAAAGTGATTGGGTTTAGTTTGTTGTGGTAAGGGTTAGTTGGTGATGATTTATGGTAGCCGAAGTAATTTAGGTGAGTCTGGCATAGTTTGCTATGGTTAGGAGCATTTTTTTGTAATTTAAAAGTGATTGGGTTTAGTTTGTTGTGGTAAGGTTTAGTTGGTGATGATTTATGGTAGCCGAAGTAATTTAGGTGAGTTTGGCATAGTTTTCTATGGTTAGTAGCATTTTTTTGTAATTTAAAAGTGATTGGGTTTAGTTTGTTCTGGTAAGGGTTAGTTGGTGATGATTTAGAGTAGCCGAAGTAATTTAGGTGAGTCTGGCATAGTTTGTTATGATTTGTACACCTTTTTTTGTAATTTTAAGATGATATGGTTTGGTTTGTTGTGGTAAGGGATAGTTGGGTGTGATTTACGGTAGCCGAAGTAATTTAGGTGATTCTGGTATAGTTTATGATTTTTAGCATTTTTTGTAATTTTAAAGTGATTGGGCTTAGTTTGTTGCTGTAAAGTGTAATTGGGGGTGATTTTTGATAGCCAAAGTAATTTAGGTGAGTTTGGCATAGTTTGCTATGGTTAGTAGCATTTTTTTGTAATTTAAAAGTGATTGGGTTTAGTTTGTTGTGGTAAGGGTTAGTTGGTGATGATTTAGAGTAGCCGAAGTAATTTAGGTGAGTCTGGCATAGTTTGTTATGATTTGTACACCTTTTTTTGTAATTTAAAGATGATATGGTTTGGTTTGTTGTGGTAAGGGATAGTTGGGGGTGATTTATGGTAGCCGAAGTAATTTAGGTGATTCTGGTATAGTTTGTTATGATTTTTACCATTTTTTTGTAATTTTAAAGTGATTGGGCTTAGTTTGTTGCTGTAAAGTGTAGTTGGGGGTGATTTTTGATAGCCGAAGTAATTTAGGTGAGTTTGGCATAGTTTCCTATGGTTAGTAGCATTTTTTTGTAATTTAAAAGTGATTGGGTTTAGTTTGTTGTGGTAAGGGTTAGTTGGTGATGATTTATGGTAGCCGAAGTAATTTAGGTTAGTTTGGCATAGTTTGCTATGGTTAGTAGCATTTTTTTGTAATTTAAAAGTGATTGGGTTTAGTTTGTTGTGGTAAGGGTTAGTTGGTGATGATTTAGAGTAGCCGAAGTAATTTAGGTGAGTCTGGCATAGTTTGTTATAATTTGTACACCTTTTTTTGTAATTTTAAGATGATATGGTTTGGTTTGTTGTGGTAAGGGATAGTTGGGTGTGATTTACGGTAGCCGAAGTAATTTAGGTGATTCTGGTATAGTTTATGATTTTTAGCATTTTTTGTAATTTTAAAGTGATTGGGCTTAGTTTGTTGCTGTAAAGTGTAATTGGGGGTGATTTTTGATAGCCAAAGTAATTTAGGTGAGTTTGGTATAGTTTGCTATGGTTAGTAGCATTTTTTTGTAATTTAAAAGTGATTGGGTTTAGTTTGTTGTGGTAAGGGTTAGTTGGTGATGATTTAGAGTAGCCGAAGTAATTTAGGTAAGTCTGGCATAGTTTGTTATGATTTGTACACCTTTTTTTGTAATTTAAAGATGATATGGTTTGGTTTGTTGTGGTAAGGGATAGTTGGGGTGATTTACGGTAGCCGAAGTAATTTAGGTGATTCTGGTATAGTCTGTTATGATTTTTAGCATTTTTTTGTAATTTTAAAGTGATTGGGCTTAGTTTGTTGCTGTAAAGTGTAGTTGGGGGTGATTTTTTATAGCCGAAGTAATTTAGGTGAGTTTGGCATAGTTTGCTATTATTAGTAGCATTTTTTTGTAATTTAAAAGTGATTGGGTTTAGTTTGTTGTGGTAAGGGTTAGTTGGTGATGATTTAGAGTAGGCTAGGTAATTTAGTTGAGTCTGGCATAGTTTGTTATGATTTGTACACCTTTTTTTGTAATTTTAAGATGATATGGTTTGGTTTGTTGTGGTAAGGGAGAGTTGGGGATGATTTACGGTAGCCGAAGTTATTTAGGTGATTCTGGTAGAGTTTGTTATGATTTTTAGCATTTTTTTGTAATTTTAAAGTGATTGGGCTTAGTTTGTTGCTGTAAAGTGTAGTTGGGGGTGATTTTTGATAGCCGAAGTAATTTAGGTGAGTTTGGCATAGTTGGCTATGGTTAGTAGCATTTTTTTGTAATTTAAAAGTGATTGGGTTTAGTTTGTTGTGGTAAGGGTTAGTTGGTGATGATTTAGAGTAGCCGAAGTAATTTAGGTGAGTCTGGCATAGTTTGTTATGATTTGTACACCTTTTTTTGTAATTTTAAGATGATATGGTTTGGTTTGTTTTGGTAAGGGATAGTTGGAGGTGATTTACGGTAGCCGAAGTAATTTAGGTGATTCTGGTATAGTTAGTTATGATTTTTAGCATTTTTTTTGTAATTTTAAAGTGATTGGGCTTAGTTTGTTGCTGTAAAGTGTAGTTGGGGGTGATTTTTGATAGCCGAAGTAATTTAGGTGAGTTTGGCATAGTTTGCTATGGTTAGTAGCATTTTTTTGTAATTTAAAAGTGATTGGGTTTAGTTTGTTGTGGTAAGGTTTAGTTGGTGATGATTTAGAGTAGCCGAAGTAATTTAGGTGAGTCTGGCATAGTTTGTTATGATTTGTACACCTTTTTTTGTAATTTTAAGATGATATGGTTTGGTTTGTTGTGGTAAGGGAGAGTTGGGATGATTTACGGTAGCCGAAGTTATTTAGGTGATTCTGGTAAAGTTTGTTATGATTTTTAGCATTTTTTTGTAATTTTAAAGTGATTGGGCTTAGTTTGTTGCTGTAAAGTGTAGTTGGGGGTGATTTTTGATAGCCGAAGTAATTTAGGTGAGTTTGGCATAGTTGGCTATGGTTAGTAGCATTTTTTTGTAATTTAAAAGTGATTGGGTTTAGTTTGTTGTGGTAAGGGTTAGTTGGTGATGATTTAGAGTAGCCGAAGTAATTTAGGTGAGTCTGGCATAGTTTGTTATGATTTGTACACCTTTTTTTGTAATTTTAAGATGATATGGTTTGGTTTGTTTTGGTAAGGGATAGTTGGAGGTGATTTACGGTAGCCGAAGTAATTTAGGTGATTCTGGTATAGTTAGTTATGATTTTTAGCATTTTTTTTGTAATTTTAAAGTGATTGGGCTTAGTTTGTTGCTGTAAAGTGTAGTTGGGGGTGATTTTTGATAGCCGAAGTAATTTAGGTGAGTTTGGCATAGTTTGCTATGGTTAGTAGCATTTTTTTGTAATTTAAAAGTGATTGGGTTTAGTTTGTTGTGGTAAGGGTTAGTTGGTGATGATTTAGAGTAGCCGAAGTAATTTAGGTGAGTCTGGCATAGTTTGTTATGATTTGTACACCTTTTTTTGTAAATTTAAGATGATATGGTTTGGTTTGTTGTGGTAAGGGATAGTTGGGGTGATTTACGGTAGCCGAAGTAATTTAGGTGATTCTGGTATAGTCTGTTATGATTTTTAGCATTTTTTTGTAATTTTAAAGTGATTGGGCTTAGTTTGTTGCTGTAAAGTGTAGTTGGGGGTGATTTTTTATAGCCGAAGTAATTTAGGTGAGTTTGGCATAGTTTGCTATGGTTAGTAGCATTTTTTTGTAATTTAAAAGTGATTGGGTTTAGTTTGTTGTGGTAAGGGTTAGTTGGTGATGATTTAGAGTAGCCGAAGTAATTTAGGTGAGTCTGGCATAGTTTGTTATGATTTGTACACATTTTTCTGTAATTTTAGGACGATATGGTTTGGTTTGTTGTGGTAAGGGATAGTTGGGGGTGATTTACGGTAGCCGAAGTAATTTAGGTGATTCTGGTATAGTTTGTTATGATTTTTACCATTTTTTTGTAATTTTAAAGTGATTGGGCTTAGTTTGTTGCTGTAAAGTGTAGTTGGGGGTGATTTTTGATAGCCGAAGTAATTTAGGTGAGTTTGGCATAGTTTTCTATGGTTAGTAGCATTTTTTTGTAATTTAAAAGTGATTGGGTTTAGTTTGTTGTGGTAAGGGTTAGTTGGTGATGATTTAGAGTAGCCGAAGTAATTTAGGTGAGGATGGCATAGTTTGTTATGATTTGTACACGTTTTTTTGTAATTTTAAGTTGATATGGTTTGGTTTGTTGTGGTAAGGGATAGTTGGGGGTGATTTACGGTAGTCGAAGTAATTTAGGTGATTCTGGTATAGTTTGTTATGATTTTTAGCATTTTTTTGTAATTTTAAAGTGATTGGGCTTAGTTTGTTGCTGTAAAGTGTAGTTGGGGGTGATTTTTGATAGCCGAAGTAATTTAGGTGAGTTTGGCATAGTTTGCTATGGTTAGTAGCATTTTATTGTATTTTAAAAGTGATTGGGTTTAGTTTGTTGTGGTAAGGGTTAGTTGGTGATGATTTAGAGTAGCCGAAGTAATTTAGGTGAGTCTGGCATAGTTCGTTATGATTTGTACACCTTTTTTTGTAATTTTAAGATGATATGGTTTGGTTTGTTGTGGTAAGGGATAGCTGGGGGTGATTTACGATAGCCGAAGTAATTTAGGTGATTTTGGTATAGTTTGTTATGATTTTTAGCATTTTTTTGTAACTTTAAAGTGATTTGGCTTAGTTTGTTGCTGTGAAGTGTAGTTGGGGGTGATTTTTGATAGCCGAAGTAATTTTGGTGAGTTTGGCATAGTTTTCTATGGTTAGTAGCATTTTTTTTGTAATTTAAAAGTGATTGGGTTTAGTTTGTTGTGGTAAGGGTAAGTTGGTGATGATTTAGAGTAGCCGAAGTAATTTATGTGAGTCTGGCATAGTTTGTTATGATTTGTACACCTTTTTTTGTAATTTTAAGATGATATGGTTTGGTTTGTTGTGGTAAGGGATATTTGGGGGTGATTTACGGTAGCCGAAGTAATTTAGGTGATTCTGGTATAGTTTGTTATAATTTTATCCATTTTTTTGTAATTTTAAAGTGATTTAGCTTAGTTTGTTGCTGTAAAGTGTAGTTGGAGGTGATTTTTGATAGCCGAAGTAATTTAGGTGAGTTTGGCATAGTTTGCTATGGTTAGAAGCATTGTTTTGTAATTTAAAAGTGATTGGGATTAGTTTGTTGTGGTAAGGGTTAGTTGGTGATGATTTAGAGTAGCCGAAGTAATTTAGGTGAGTCTGGCATAGTCTGTTATGATTTGTACACCTTTTTTTGTAATTTTAAAATGATATGGTTTGGTTTGTTGTGGTAAGGGATATTTGGGGGTGATTTACGGTAGCCGAAGTAATTTAGGTGATTCTGGTATAGTTTGTTATGATTTTTAGCATTTTTAGTTGGTGATGATTTATGGTAGCCGAAGTAATTTAGGTGAGTCTGGCATAGTTTGCTATGGTTAGGAGCATTTTTTTGTAATTTAAAAGTGATTGGGTTTAGTTTGTTGTGGTAAGGGTTAGTTGGTGATGATTTAGAGTAGCCGAAGTAATTTAGGTGAGTCTGGCATAGTTTGTTACGATTTGTACACCTTTTTTTGTAATTTTAAGATAATATGGTTTGGTTTGTTGTGGTAAGGGATAGTTGGGGGTGATTTACGGTAGCCGCGGTAATTTAGTTGATTTTGGTATAGTTTGTTATGATTTTTTGCATTTTTTTGTAATTTTAAAGTGATTGAGCTTAGTTTGCTGCTGTAACGTGTACTTGGGGGTAATTTTTGATAGCCGAAGTAATTTAGGTGAGTTTGGCATAGTTTGTTATGGTTAGGAGCATTTTTTTGTAATTTAAAAATGATTGGGTTTAGTTTGTTGTGGTAAGTGTTAGTTGGTGATGATTTAGAGTAGCCAAAGTAATTTAGGTGAGTCTGGCATAGTTTGTTATGACTTGTACACCTTTTTTTGTAATTTTAAGATGACATGGTTTGGTTTGTTGTGGTAAGGGATAGTTAGGGGTGATTTACGGTAGCCGAAGTAATTTTTGTGATTCTGGTATAGTTTGTTATGATTTTTAGCATTTTTTTGTAATTTTAAAGTGATTGGGCTTAGTTTGTTGCTGTAAAGTGTAGTTGGGGGCGATTTTTGATAGCCGAAGTAATTTAGGTGAGTTTGGCATAGTTTGCTATGGTTAGTAGCATTTTTTTGTAATTTAAAAGTGATTGGGTTTAGTTTGTTGTGGTAAGGGTAAGTTGGTGATGATTTAGAGTAGCCGAAGTAATTTAGGTGAGTCTGGCATAGTTTGTTATGATTTGTACACCTTTTTTTGTAATTTTAAGATGATATGGTTTGGTTTGTTGTGGTAAGGGATATTTGGGGGTGATTTACGGTAGCCGAAGTAATTTAGGTGATTCTGGTGTAGTTTGTTATAATTTTATCCATTTTTTTGTAATTTTAAAGTGATTGGGCTTAGTTTGTTGCTGTAAAGTGTAGTTGGAGGTGATTTTTGATAGCCGAAGTAATTTAGGTGAGTTTGGCATAGTTTGCTATGGTTAGAAGCATTGTTTTGTAATTTAAAAGTGATTGGGAATAGTTTGTTGTGGTAAGGGTTAGTTGGTGATGATTTAGAGTAGCCGAAGTAATTTAGGTGAGTCTGGCATAGTCTGTTATGATTTGTACACCTTTTTTTGTAATTTTAAAATGATATGGTTTGGTTTGTTGTGGTAAGGGATATTTGGGGGTGATTTACGGTAGCCGAAGTAATTTAGGTGATTCTGGTATAGTTTGTTATGATTTTTAGCATTTTTAGTTGGTGATGATTTATGGTAGCCGAAGTAATTTAGGTGAGTTTGGCATAGTTTGCTATGGTTAGTAGCATTTTTTTGTAATTTAAAAGTGATTGGGAATAGTTTGTGGTGGTAAGGGTTAGTTGGTGATGATTTAGAGTAGCCGAAGTAATTTAGGTGAGTCTGGCAGAGTCTGTTATGATTTGTACACCTTTTTTTGTAATTTTAAGATGATATGGTTTGGTTTGTTGTGGTAAGGGATAGTTGGGGGTGATTTACGGTAGCCGAAGTAATTTAGGTGATTCTGGTATAGTTTGTTATAATTTTTAGCATTTTTTTGTAATTTTAAAGTGATTGGGCTTAGTTTGTTGCTGTAAAGTGTAGTTGGGGGTGATTTTTGATAGCCGAAGTAATTTAGGTGAGTTTGGCATAGTTTGCTATGGTTAGTAGCATTTTTTTGTAATTTAAAAGTGATTGGGTTTAGTTTGTTGTGGTAAGGGTTAGTTGGTGATGATTTATGGTAGCCGAAGTAATTTAGGTGAGTCTGGCATAGTTTGCTATGGTTAGGAGCATTTTTTTGTAATTTAAAAGTGATTGGGTTTAGTTTGTTGTGGTAAGGTTTAGTTGGTGATGATTTATGGTAGCCGAAGTAATTTAGGTGAGTTTGGCATAGTTTTCTATGGTTAGTAGCATTTTTTTGTAATTTAAAAGTGATTGGGTTTAGTTTGTTCTGGTAAGGGTTAGTTGGTGATGATTTAGAGTAGCCGAAGTAATTTAGGTGAGTCTGGCATAGTTTGTTATGATTTGTACACCTTTTTTTGTAATTTTAAGATGATATGGTTTGGTTTGTTGTGGTAAGGGATAGTTGGGTGTGATTTACGGTAGCCGAAGTAATTTAGGTGATTCTGGTATAGTTTATGATTTTTAGCATTTTTTGTAATTTTAAAGTGATTGGGCTTAGTTTGTTGCTGTAAAGTGTAATTGGGGGTGATTTTTGATAGCCAAAGTAATTTAGGTGAGTTTGGCATAGTTTGCTATGGTTAGTAGCATTTTTTTGTAATTTAAAAGTGATTGGGTTTAGTTTGTTGTGGTAAGGGTTAGTTGGTGATGATTTAGAGTAGCCGAAGTAATTTAGGTGAGTCTGGCATAGTTTGTTATGATTTGTACACCTTTTTTTGTAATTTAAAGATGATATGGTTTGGTTTGTTGTGGTAAGGGATAGTTGGGGGTGATTTATGGTAGCCGAAGTAATTTAGGTGATTCTGGTATAGTTTGTTATGATTTTTACCATTTTTTTGTAATTTTAAAGTGATTGGGCTTAGTTTGTTGCTGTAAAGTGTAGTTGGGGGTGATTTTTGATAGCCGAAGTAATTTAGGTGAGTTTGGCATAGTTTCCTATGGTTAGTAGCATTTTTTTGTAATTTAAAAGTGATTGGGTTTAGTTTGTTGTGGTAAGGGTTAGTTGGTGATGATTTATGGTAGCCGAAGTAATTTAGGTTAGTTTGGCATAGTTTGCTATGGTTAGTAGCATTTTTTTGTAATTTAAAAGTGATTGGGTTTAGTTTGTTGTGGTAAGGGTTAGTTGGTGATGATTTAGAGTAGCCGAAGTAATTTAGGTGAGTCTGGCATAGTTTGTTATAATTTGTACACCTTTTTTTGTAATTTTAAGATGATATGGTTTGGTTTGTTGTGGTAAGGGATAGTTGGGTGTGATTTACGGTAGCCGAAGTAATTTAGGTGATTCTGGTATAGTTTATGATTTTTAGCATTTTTTGTAATTTTAAAGTGATTGGGCTTAGTTTGTTGCTGTAAAGTGTAATTGGGGGTGATTTTTGATAGCCAAAGTAATTTAGGTGAGTTTGGTATAGTTTGCTATGGTTAGTAGCATTTTTTTGTAATTTAAAAGTGATTGGGTTTAGTTTGTTGTGGTAAGGGTTAGTTGGTGATGATTTAGAGTAGCCGAAGTAATTTAGGTAAGTCTGGCATAGTTTGTTATGATTTGTACACCTTTTTTTGTAATTTAAAGATGATATGGTTTGGTTTGTTGTGGTAAGGGATAGTTGGGGTGATTTACGGTAGCCGAAGTAATTTAGGTGATTCTGGTATAGTCTGTTATGATTTTTAGCATTTTTTTGTAATTTTAAAGTGATTGGGCTTAGTTTGTTGCTGTAAAGTGTAGTTGGGGGTGATTTTTTATAGCCGAAGTAATTTAGGTGAGTTTGGCATAGTTTGCTATTATTAGTAGCATTTTTTTGTAATTTAAAAGTGATTGGGTTTAGTTTGTTGTGGTAAGGGTTAGTTGGTGATGATTTAGAGTAGGCTAGGTAATTTAGTTGAGTCTGGCATAGTTTGTTATGATTTGTACACCTTTTTTTGTAATTTTAAGATGATATGGTTTGGTTTGTTGGGGTAAGGGAGAGTTGGGGATGATTTACGGTAGCCGAAGTTATTTAGGTGATTCTGGTAGAGTTTGTTATGATTTTTAGCATTTTTTTGTAATTTTAAAGTGATTGGGCTTAGTTTGTTGCTGTAAAGTGTAGTTGGGGGTGATTTTTGATAGCCGAAGTAATTTAGGTGAGTTTGGCATAGTTGGCTATGGTTAGTAGCATTTTTTTGTAATTTAAAATTGATTGGGTTTAGTTTGTTGTGGTAAGGGTTAGTTGGTGATGATTTAGAGTAGCCGAAGTAATTTAGGTGAGTCTGGCATAGTTTGTTATGATTTGTACACCTTTTTTTGTAATTTTAAGATGATATGGTTTGGTTTGTTTTGGTAAGGGATAGTTGGAGGTGATTTACGGTAGCCGAAGTAATTTAGGTGATTCTGGTATAGTTAGTTATGATTTTTAGCATTTTTTTTGTAATTTTAAAGTGATTGGGCTTAGTTTGTTGCTGTAAAGTGTAGTTGGGGGTGATTTTTGATAGCCGAAGTAATTTAGGTGAGTTTGGCATAGTTTGCTATGGTTAGTAGCATTTTTTTGTAATTTAAAAGTGATTGGGTTTAGTTTGTTGTGGTAAGGTTTAGTTGGTGATGATTTAGAGTAGCCGAAGTAATTTAGGTGAGTCTGGCATAGTTTGTTATGATTTGTACACCTTTTTTTGTAATTTTAAGATGATATGGTTTGGTTTGTTGTGGTAAGGGAGAGTTGGGATGATTTACGGTAGCCGAAGTTATTTAGGTGATTCTGGTAAAGTTTGTTATGATTTTTAGCATTTTTTTGTAATTTTAAAGTGATTGGGCTTAGTTTGTTGCTGTAAAGTGTAGTTGGGGGTGATTTTTGATAGCCGAAGTAATTTAGGTGAGTTTGGCATAGTTGGCTATGGTTAGTAGCATTTTTTTGTAATTTAAAAGTGATTGGGTTTAGTTTGTTGTGGTAAGGGTTAGTTGGTGATGATTTAGAGTAGCCGAAGTAATTTAGGTGAGTCTGGCATAGTTTGTTATGATTTGTACACCTTTTTTTGTAATTTTAAGATGATATGGTTTGGTTTGTTTTGGTAAGGGATAGTTGGAGGTGATTTACGGTAGCCGAAGTAATTTAGGTGATTCTGGTATAGTTAGTTATGATTTTTAGCATTTTTTTTGTAATTTTAAAGTGATTGGGCTTAGTTTGTTGCTGTAAAGTGTAGTTGGGGGTGATTTTTGATAGCCGAAGTAATTTAGGTGAGTTTGGCATAGTTTGCTATGGTTAGTAGCATTTTTTTGTAATTTAAAAGTGATTGGGTTTAGTTTGTTGTGGTAAGGGTTAGTTGGTGATGATTTAGAGTAGCCGAAGTAATTTAGGTGAGTCTGGCATAGTTTGTTATGATTTGTACACCTTTTTTTGTAAATTTAAGATGATATGGTTTGGTTTGTTGTGGTAAGGGATAGTTGGGGTGATTTACGGTAGCCGAAGTAATTTAGGTGATTCTGGTATAGTCTGTTATGATTTTTAGCATTTTTTTGTAATTTTAAAGTGATTGGGCTTAGTTTGTTGCTGTAAAGTGTAGTTGGGGGTGATTTTTTATAGCCGAAGTAATTTAGGTGAGTTTGGCATAGTTTGCTATGGTTAGTAGCATTTTTTTGTAATTTAAAAGTGATTGGGTTTAGTTTGTTGTGGTAAGGGTTAGTTGGTGATGATTTAGAGTAGCCGAAGTAATTTAGGTGAGTCTGGCATAGTTTGTTATGATTTGTACACATTTTTCTGTAATTTTAGGACGATATGGTTTGGTTTGTTGTGGTAAGGGATAGTTGGGGGTGATTTACGGTAGCCGAAGTAATTTAGGTGATTCTGGTATAGTTTGTTATGATTTTTACCATTTTTTTGTAATTTTAAAGTGATTGGGCTTAGTTTGTTGCTGTAAAGTGTAGTTGGGGGTGATTTTTGATAGCCGAAGTAATTTAGGTGAGTTTGGCATAGTTTTCTATGGTTAGTAGCATTTTTTTGTAATTTAAAAGTGATTGGGTTTAGTTTGTTGTGGTAAGGGTTAGTTGGTGATGATTTAGAGTAGCCGAAGTAATTTAGGTGAGGATGGCATAGTTTGTTATGATTTGTACACGTTTTTTTGTAATTTTAAGTTGATATGGTTTGGTTTGTTGTGGTAAGGGATAGTTGGGGGTGATTTACGGTAGTCGAAGTAATTTAGGTGATTCTGGTATAGTTTGTTATGATTTTTAGCATTTTTTTGTAATTTTAAAGTGATTGGGCTTAGTTTGTTGCTGTAAAGTGTAGTTGGGGGTGATTTTTGATAGCCGAAGTAATTTAGGTGAGTTTGGCATAGTTTGCTATGGTTAGTAGCATTTTATTGTATTTTAAAAGTGATTGGGTTTAGTTTGTTGTGGTAAGGGTTAGTTGGTGATGATTTAGAGTAGCCGAAGTAATTTAGGTGAGTCTGGCATAGTTCGTTATGATTTGTACACCTTTTTTTGTAATTTTAAGATGATATGGTTTGGTTTGTTGTGGTAAGGGATAGTTGGGGGTGATTTACGATAGCCGAAGTAATTTAGGTGATTTTGGTATAGTTTGTTATGATTTTTAGCATTTTTTTGTAACTTTAAAGTGATTTGGCTTAGTTTGTTGCTGTGAAGTGTAGTTGGGGGTGATTTTTGATAGCCGAAGTAATTTTGGTGAGTTTGGCATAGTTTTCTATGGTTAGTAGCATTTTTTTTGTAATTTAAAAGTGATTGGGTTTAGTTTGTTGTGGTAAGGGTTAGTTGGTGATGATTTAGAGTAGCCGAAGTAATTTAGGTGAGTCTGGCATAGTTTGTTATGATTTGTACACCTTTTTTTGTAATTTTAAGATGATATGGTTTGGTTTGTTGTGGTAAGGGATAGTTGGGGATGATTTACGGTAGCCGAAATAATTTAGGTGATTCTGGTATAGTTTGTTATGATTTTTAGCATTTTTTTGTAATTTTAAAGTGATTGGGCTTAGTTTGTTGCTGTAAAGTGTAGTTGGGGGTGATTTTTGATAGCCGAAGTAATTTAGGTGAGTTTGGCATAGTTTGCTATGGTTAGTAGCATTTTTTTGTAATTTAAAAGTAATTGGGTTTAGTTTGTTGTGGTAAGGGTTAGTTGGTGAGGATTTAGAGTAGCCGAAGTAATTTAGGTGAGGATGGCATAGTTTGTTATGATTTGTACACGTTTTTTTGTAATTTTAAGTTGATATGGTTTGGTTTGTTGTGGTAAGGGATAGTTGGGGGTGATTTACGGTAGCCGAAGTAATTTAGGTGATTCTGGTATAGTTTGTTATGATTTTTAGCATTTTTTTGTAATTTTAAAGTGATTGGGCTTAGTTTGTTGCTGTAAAGTGTAGTTGGGGGTGATTTTTTATAGCCGAAGTAATTTAGGTGAGTTTGGCCTAGTTTGCTATGGTTAGTAGCATTTTTTTGTAATTTAAAAGTGATTGGGTTTAGTTTGTTGTGGTAAGGGTTAGTTGGTGATGATTTAGGGTAGCCGAAGTAATTTAGGTGAGTCTGGCATAGTTTGTTATGATTTGTACACCTTTTTTTGTAATTTTAAGATGATATGGTTTGGTTTGTTTTGGTAAGGGATAGTTGGAGGTGATTTACGGCAGCCGAAGTAATTTAGGTGATTCTGGTATAGTTAGTTATGATTTTTAGCATTTTTTTTGTAATTTTAAAGTGATTGGGCTTAGTTTGTTGCTGTAAAGTGTAGTTGGGGGTGATTTTTGATAGCCGAAGTAATTTAGGTGAGTTTGGCATAGTTTGCTATGGTTAGTAGCATTTTTTTGTAATTTAAAAGTGATTGGGTTTAGTTTGTTGTGGTAAGGGTTAGTTGGTGATGATTTAGAGTAGCCGAAGTAATTTAGGTGAGTCTGGCATAGTTTGTTATGATTTGTACACCTTTTTTTGTAATTTTAAGATGATATGGTTTGGTTTGTTGTGGTAAGGGAGAGTTGGGGATGATTTACGGTAGCCGAAGTTATTTAGGTGATTCTGGTAAAGTTTTTTATGATTTTTAGCATTTTTTTGTAATTTTAAAGTGATAGGGCTTAGTTTGTTGCTGTAAAGTGTAGTTGGGGGTGATTTTTGATAGCCGAAGTAATTTAGGTGAGTTTGGCATAGTTGGCTATGGTTAGTAGCATTTTTTTGTAATTTAAAAGTGATTGGGTTTAGTTTGTTGTGGTAAGGGTTAGTTGGTGATGATTTAGAGTAGCCGAAGTAATTTAGGTGAGTCTGGCATAGTTTGTTATGATTTGTACACCTTTTTTTGTAATTTTAAGATGATATGGTTTGGTTTGTTTTGGTAAGGGATAGTTGGAGGTGATTTACGGTAGCCGAAGTAATTTAGGTGATTCTGGTATAGTTAGTTATGATTTTTAGCATTTTTTTTGTAATTTTAAAGTGATTGGGCTTAGTTTGTTGCTGTAAAGTGTAGTTGGGGGTGATTTTTGATAGCCGAAGTAATTTAGGTGAGTTTGGCATAGTTTGCTATGGTTAGTAGCATTTTTTTGTAATTTAAAAGTGATTGGGTTTAGTTTGTTGTGGTAAGGGTTAGTTGGTGATGATTTAGAGTAGCCGAAGTAATTTAGGTGAGTCTGGCATAGTTTGTTATGATTTGTACACCTTTTTTTGTAAATTTAAGATGATATGGTTTGGTTTGTTGTGGTAAGGGATAGTTGGGGTGATTTACGGTAGCCGAAGTAATTTAGGTGATTCTGGTATAGTCTGTTATGATTTTTAGCATTTTTTTGTAATTTTAAAGTGATTGGGCTTAGTTTGTTGCTGTAAAGTGTAGTTGGGGGTGATTTTTTATAGCCGAAGTAATTTAGGTGAGTTTGGCATAGTTTGCTATGGTTAGTAGCATTTTTTTGTAATTTAAAAGTGATTGGGTTTAGTTTGTTGTGGTAAGGGTTAGTTGGTGATGATTTAGAGTAGCCGAAGTAATTTAGGTGAGTCTGGCATAGTTTGTTATGATTTGTACACATTTTTCTGTAATTTTAGGACGATATGGTTTGGTTTGTTGTGGTAAGGGATAGTTGGGGGTGATTTACGGTAGCCGAAGTAATTTAGGTGATTCTGGTATAGTTTGTTATGATTTTTACCATTTTTTTGTAATTTTAAAGTGATTGGGCTTAGTTTGTTGCTGTAAAGTGTAGTTGGGGGTGATTTTTGATAGCCGAAGTAATTTAGGTGAGTTTGGCATAGTTTTCTATGGTTAGTAGCATTTTTTTGTAATTTAAAAGTGATTGGGTTTAGTTTGTTGTGGTAAGGGTTAGTTGGTGATGATTTAGAGTAGCCGAAGTAATTTAGGTGAGGATGGCATAGTTTGTTATGATTTGTACACGTTTTTTTGTAATTTTAAGTTGATATGGTTTGGTTTGTTGTGGTAAGGGATAGTTGGGGGTGATTTACGGTAGTCGAAGTAATTTAGGTGATTCTGGTATAGTTTGTTATGATTTTTAGCATTTTTTTGTAATTTTAAAGTGATTGGGCTTAGTTTGTTGCTGTAAAGTGTAGTTGGGGGTGATTTTTGATAGCCGAAGTAATTTAGGTGAGTTTGGCATAGTTTGCTATGGTTAGTAGCATTTTATTGTATTTTAAAAGTGATTGGGTTTAGTTTGTTGTGGTAAGGGTTAGTTGGTGATGATTTAGAGTAGCCGAAGTAATTTAGGTGAGTCTGGCATAGTTCGTTATGATTTGTACACCTTTTTTTGTAATTTTAAGATGATATGGTTTGGTTTGTTGTGGTAAGGGATAGTTGGGGGTGATTTACGATAGCCGAAGTAATTTAGGTGATTTTGGTATAGTTTGTTATGATTTTTAGCATTTTTTTGTAACTTTAAAGTGATTTGGCTTAGTTTGTTGCTGTGAAGTGTAGTTGGGGGTGATTTTTGATAGCCGAAGTAATTTTGGTGAGTTTGGCATAGTTTTCTATGGTTAGTAGCATTTTTTTTGTAATTTAAAAGTGATTGGGTTTAGTTTGTTGTGGTAAGGGTTAGTTGGTGATGATTTAGAGTAGCCGAAGTAATTTAGGTGAGTCTGGCATAGTTTGTTATGATTTGTACACCTTTTTTTGTAATTTTAAGATGATATGGTTTGGTTTGTTGTGGTAAGGGATAGTTGGGGATGATTTACGGTAGCCGAAATAATTTAGGTGATTCTGGTATAGTTTGTTATGATTTTTAGCATTTTTTTGTAATTTTAAAGTGATTGGGCTTAGTTTGTTGCTGTAAAGTGTAGTTGGGGGTGATTTTTGATAGCCGAAGTAATTTAGGTGAGTTTGGCATAGTTTGCTATGGTTAGTAGCATTTTTTTGTAATTTAAAAGTAATTGGGTTTAGTTTGTTGTGGTAAGGGTTAGTTGGTGAGGATTTAGAGTAGCCGAAGTAATTTAGGTGAGGATGGCATAGTTTGTTATGATTTGTACACGTTTTTTTGTAATTTTAAGTTGATATGGTTTGGTTTGTTGTGGTAAGGGATAGTTGGGGGTGATTTACGGTAGCCGAAGTAATTTAGGTGATTCTGGTATAGTTTGTTATGATTTTTAGCATTTTTTTGTAATTTTAAAGTGATTGGGCTTAGTTTGTTGCTGTAAAGTGTAGTTGGGGGTGATTTTTTATAGCCGAAGTAATTTAGGTGAGTTTGGCATAGTTTGCTATGGTTAGTAGCATTTTTTTGTAATTTAAAAGTGATTGGGTTTAGTTTGTTGTGGTAAGGGTTAGTTGGTGATGATTTAGGGTAGCCGAAGTAATTTAGGTGAGTCTGGCATAGTTTGTTATGATTTGTACACCTTTTTTTGTAATTTTAAGATGATATGGTTTGGTTTGTTTTGGTAAGGGATAGTTGGAGGTGATTTACGGTAGCCGAAGTAATTTAGGTGATTCTGGTATAGTTAGTTATGATTTTTAGCATTTTTTTTGTAATTTTAAAGTGATTGGGCTTAGTTTGTTGCTGTAAAGTGTAGTTGGGGGTGATTTTTGATAGCCGAAGTAATTTAGGTGAGTTTGGCATAGTTTGCTATGGTTAGTAGCATTTTTTTGTAATTTAAAAGTGATTGGGTTTAGTTTGTTGTGGTAAGGGTTAGTTGGTGATGATTTAGAGTAGCCGAAGTAATTTAGGTGAGTCTGGCATAGTTTGTTATGATTTGTACACCTTTTTTTGTAATTTTAAGATGATATGGTTTGGTTTGTTGTGGTAAGGGAGAGTTGGGGATGATTTACGGTAGCCGAAGTTATTTAGGTGATTCTGGTAAAGTTTTTTATGATTTTTAGCATTTTTTTGTAATTTTAAAGTGATAGGGCTTAGTTTGTTGCTGTAAAGTGTAGTTGGGGGTGATTTTTGATAGCCGAAGTAATTTAGGTGAGTTTGGCATAGTTGGCTATGGTTAGTAGCATTTTTTTGTAATTTAAAAGTGATTGGGTTTAGTTTGTTGTGGTAAGGGTTAGTTGGTGATGATTTAGAGTAGCCGAAGTAATTTAGGTGAGTCTGGCATAGTTTGTTATGATTTGTACATCTTTTTTTGTAATTTTAAGATGATATGGTTTGGTTTGTTTTGGTAAGGGATAGTTGGAGGTGATTTACGGTAGCCGAAGTAATTTAGGTGATTCTGGTATAGTTAGTTATGATTTTTAGCATTTTTTTTGTAATTTTAAAGTGATTGGGCTTAGTTTGTTGCTGTAAAGTGTAGTTGGGGGTGATTTTTGATAGCCGAAGTAATTTAGGTGAGTTTGGCATAGTTTGCTATGGTTAGTAGCATTTTTTTGTAATTTAAAAGTGATTGGGTTTAGTTTGTTGTGGTAAGGGTTAGTTGGTGATGATTTAGAGTAGCCGAAGTAATTTAGGTGAGTCTGGCATAGTTTGTTATGATTTGTACACCTTTTTTTGTAAATTTAAGATGATATGGTTTGGTTTGTTGTGGTAAGGGATAGTTGGGGTGATTTACGGTAGCCGAAGTAATTTAGGTGATTCTGGTATAGTCTGTTATGATTTTTAGCATTTTTTTGTAATTTTAAAGTGATTGGGCTTAGTTTGTTGCTGTGAAGTGTAGTTGGGGGTGATTTTTGATAGCCGAAGTAATTTAGGTTAGTTTGGCATAGTTTGCTATGGTTAGTAGCATTTTTTTGTAATTTAAAAGTGATTGGGTTTAGTTTGTTGTGGTAAGGGTTAGTTGGTGATGATTTAGAGTAGCCGAAGTAATTAGGTGAGTCTGGCATAGTTTGTTATGATTTGTACACCTTTTTTTGTAAATTTAAGATGATATGGTTTGGTTTGTTGTGGTAAGGGATAGTTGGGGTGATTTACGGTAGCCGAAGTAATTTAGGTGATTCTGGTATAGTCTGTTATGATTTTTAGCATTTTTTTGTAATTTTAAAGTGATTGGGCTTAGTTTGTTGCTGTAAAGTGTAGTTGGGGGTGATTTTATATAGCCGAAGTAATTTAGGTGAGTTTGGCATAGTTTGCTATGGTTAGTAGCATTTTTTTGTAATTTAAAAGTGATTGGGTTTAGTTTGTTGTGGTAAGGGTTAGTTGGTGATGATTTAGAGTAGCCGAAGTAATTTAGGTGAGTCTGGCATAGTTTGTTATGATTTGTACACATTTTTCTGTAATTTTAGGACGATATGGTTTGGTTTGTTGTGGTAAGGGATAGTTGGGGGTGATTTACGGTAGCCGAAGTAATTTAGGTGATTCTGGTATAGTTTGTTATGATTTTTACCATTTTTTTGTAATTTTAAAGTGATTGGGCTTAGTTTGTTGCTGTAAAGTGTAGTTGGGGGTGATTTTTGATAGCCGAAGTAATTTAGGTGAGTTTGGCATAGTTTTCTATGGTTAGTAGCATTTTTTTGTAATTTAAAAGTGATTGGGTTTAGTTTGTTGTGGTAAGGGTTAGTTGGTGATGATTTAGAGTAGCTGAAGTAATTTAGGTGAGGATGGCATAGTTTGTTATGATTTGTACACGTTTTTTTGTAATTTTAAGTTGATATGGTTTGGTTTGTTGTGGTAAGGGATAGTTGGGGGTGATTTACGGTAGTCGAAGTAATTTAGGTGATTCTGGTATAGTTTGTTATGATTTTTAGCATTTTTTTGTAATTTTAAAGTGATTGGGCTTAGTTTGTTGCTGTAAAGTGTAGTTGGGGGTGATTTTTGATATCCGAAGTAATTTTGGTGAGTTTGGCATAGTTTTCTATGGTTAGTAGCATTTTTTTTGTAATTTAAAAGTGATTGGGTTTAGTTTGTAGTGGTAAGGGTTAGTTGGTGATGATTTAGAGTAGCCGAAGTAATTTAGGTGAGTCTGGCATAGTTTGTTATGATTTGTACACCTTTTTTTGTAATTTTAAGATGATATGGTTTGGTTTGTTGTGGTAAGGGATAGTTGGGGATGATTTACGGTAGCCGAAATAATTTAGGTGATTCTGGTATAGTTTGTTATGATTTTTAGCATTTTTTTGTAATTTTAAAGTGATTGGGCTTAGTTTGTTGCTGTAAAGTGTAGTTGGGGGTGATTTTTGATAGCCGAAGTAATTTAGGTGAGTTTGGCATAGTTTGCTATGGTTAGTAGCATTTTTTTGTAATTTAAAAGTAATTGGGTTTAGTTTGTTGTGGTAAGGGTTAGTTGGTGAGGATTTAGAGTAGCCGAAGTAATTTAGGTGAGGATGGCATAGTTTGTTATGATTTGTACACGTTTTTTTGTAATTTTAAGTTGATATGGTTTGGTTTGTTGTGGTAAGGGATAGTTGGGGGTGATTTACGGTAGCCGAAGTAATTTAGGTGATTCTGGTATAGTTTGTTATGATTTTTAGCATTTTTTTGTAATTTTAAAGTGATTGGGCTTAGTTTGTTGCTGTAAAGTGTAGTTGGGGGTGATTTTTTATAGCCGAAGTAATTTAGGTGAGTTTGGCATAGTTTTCTATGGTTAGTAGCATTTTTTTGTAATTTAAAAGTGATTGGGTTTAGTTTGTTGTGGTAAGGGTTAGTTGGTGATGATTTAGAGTAGCCGAAGTAATTTAGGTGATTCTGGCATAGTTTGTTATGATTTGTACACATTTTTCTGTAATTTTAGGACGATATGGTTTGGTTTGTTGTGGTAAGGGATAGTTGGGGGTGATTTACGGTAGCCGAAGTAATTTAGGTGATTCTGGTATAGTTTGTTATGATTTTTACCATTTTTTTGTAATTTTAAAGTGATTGGGCTTAGTTTGTTGCTGTAAAGTGTAGTTGGGGGTGATTTTTGATAGCCGAAGTAATTTAGGTAAGTTTGGCATAGTTTGCTATGGTTAGTAGCATTTTTTTGTAATTTAAAAGTGATTGGGTTTAGTTTGTTGTGGTAAGGGTTAGTTGGTGATGATTTAGAGTAGCCGAAGTAATTTAGTTGAGTCTGGCATAGTTTGTTATGATTTGTACACCTTTTTTTGTAATTTTAAGATGATATGGTTTGGTTTGTTGTGGTAAGGGATAGTTGGGGATGATTTACGGTAGCCGAAGTAATTTAGGTGATTCTGGTAGAGTTTGTTATGATTTTTAGCATTTTTTTGTAATTTTAAAGTGATTGGGCTTAGTTTGTTGCTGTGAAGTGTAGTTGGGGGTGATTTTTGATAGCCGAAGTAATTTAGGTGAGTTTGGCATAGTTTGCTATGGTTAGAAGCATTTTTTTGTAATTTAAAAGTGATTGGGTTTAGTTTGTTGTGGTAAGGGTTAGTTGGTGATGATTTAGAGTAGCCGAAGTAATTTAGGTGAGTCTGGCATAGTTTGTTATGATTTGTACACCTTTTTTTGTAATTTTAAGATGATATGGTTTGGTTTGTTGTGGTAAGGGATAGTTGGGGGTGATTTACGGTAGCCGAAGTAATTTAAGTGATTCTGGTATAGTTTGTTATGATTTTTAGCATTTTTTTGTAATTTTAAAGTGATTGGGCTTAGTTTGTTGCTGTAAAGTGTAGTTGGGGGAGATTTTTGATAGCCGAAGTAATTTAGGTGAGTTTGGCATAGTTTGCTATGGTTAGTAGCATTTTTTTGTAATTTAAAAGTAATTGGGTTTAGTTTGTTGTGGTAAGGGTTAGTTGGTGATGATTTAGAGTAGCCGAAGTAATTTAGGTGAGTCTGGCATAGTTTGTTATGATTTGTACACCTTTTTTTGTAATTTTAAGATGATATGGTTTGGTTTGTTGTGGTAAGGGATAGTTGGGGTGATTTACGGTAGCCGAAGTAATTTAGGTGATTCTGGTATAGTTTGTAATGATTTTTAGCATTTTTTTGTAATTTTAAAGTGATTGGGCTTAGTTTGTTGCTGTAAAGTGTAGTTGGGGGTGATTTTTGATAGCCGAAGTAATTTAGGTGAGTTTGGCATAGTTTGCTATGGTTAGTAGCATTTTTTTGTAATTTAAAAGTGATTGGGTTTAGTTTGTTGTGGTAAGGGTTAGTTGGTGATGATTTAGAGTAGCCGAAGTAATTTAGGTGAGGATGGCATAGTTTGTTATGATTTGTACACGTTTTTTTGTAATTTTAAGTTGATAAGGTTTGGTTTGTTGTGGTAAGGGATAGTTGGGGGTGATTTACGGTAGCCGAAGTAATTTAGGTGATTCTGGTATAGTTTGTTATGATTTTTAGCATTTTTTTGTAATTTTAAAGTGATTGGGCTTAGTTTGTTGCTGTAAAGTGTAGTTGGGGGTGATTTTTGATAGCCGAAGTAATTTAGGTGAGTTTGGCATAGTTTGCTATGGTTAGTAGCATTTTATTGTATTTTAAAAGTGATTGGGTTTAGTTTGTTGTGGTAAGGGTTAGTTGGTGATGATTTAGAGTAGCCGAAGTAATTTAGGTGAGTCTGGCATAGTTCGTTATGATTTGTACACCTTTTTTTGTGATTTTAAGATGATATGGTTTGGTTTGTTGTGGTAAGGGATAGTTGGGGGTGATTTACGATAGCCGAAGTAATTTAGGTGATTTTGGTATAGTTTGTTATGATTTTTAGCATTTTTTTGTAATTTTAAAGTGATTGGGCTTAGTTTGTTGCTGTGAAGTGTAGTTGGGGGTGATTTTTGATAGCCGAAGTAATTTTGGTGAGTTTGGCATAGTTTTCTATGGTTAGTAGCATTTTTTTTGTAATTTAAAAGTGATTGGGTTTAGTTTGTTGTGGTAAGGGTTTGTTGGTGATGATTTAGAATAGCTGAAGTAATTTAGGTGAGTCTGGCATAGTTTGTTATGATTTGTACAACTTTTTTTGTAATTTTAAGATGATATGGTTTGGTTTGTTGTGGTAAGGGATAGTTGGGGGTGATTTACGGTAGCCGAAGTAATTTAGGTGATTCTGGTATAGTTTGTTATGATTTTTAGCATTTTTTTGTAATTTTAAAGTGATTGGGCTTAGTTTGTTGCTGTAAAGTGTAGTTGGGGGTGATTTTTGATAGCCGAAGTAATTTAGGTGAGTTTGGCATAGTTTGCTATGGTTAGTAGCATTTTTTTGTAATTTAAAAGTAATTGGGTTTAGTTTGTTGTGGTAAGGGTTAGTTGGTGATGACTTAGAGTAGCCGAAGTAATTTAGGTGAGTCTGGCATAGTTTGTTATGATTTGTACACCTTTTTTTGTAATTTTAAGATGATATGGTTTGGTATGTTGTGGTAAGGAATAGTTGGGGGTGATTTACGGTAGCCGAAGTAATTTAGGTGATTCTGGTATAGTTTGTTATGATTTTTAGCATTTTTTTGTAATTTTAAAGTGATTGGGCTTAGTTTGTTGCTGTAAAGTGTAGTTGGGGGTTATTTTTGATAGCCGAAGTAATTTAGGTGAGTTTGGCATAGTTTGCTATGGTTAGTAGCATTTTTTTGTAATTTAAAAGTGATTGGGTTTAGTTTGTTGTGGTAATGGTTAGTTGGTGATGATTTAGTGTAGCCGAAGTAATTTAGGTGAGTCTGGCATAGTTTGTTATGATTTGTACACGTTTTTTTGTAATTTTAAGATGATATGGTTTGGTTTGTTGTGGTAAGGGATAGTTGGGGGTGATTTACGGTAGCCGAAGTAATTTAGGTGATTCTGGTATAGTTTGTTATGATTTTTAGCATTTTTTTGTAATTTTAAAGTGATTGGGCTTAGTTTGTTGCTGTAAAGTGTAGTTGGGGGTTATTTTTGATAGCCGAAGTAATTTAGGTGAGTTTGGCATAGTTTGCTATGGTTAGTAGCATTTTTTTGTAATTTAAAAGTGATTGGGTTTAGTTTGTTGTGGTAAGGGTTAGTTGGTGATGATTTAGAGTAGCCGAAGTAATTTAGGTGAGTCTGGCATAGTTTGTTATGATTTGTACACCTTTTTTTGTAATTTTAAGATGATATGGTTTGGTTTGTTGTGGTAAGGGATAGTTGGGGGTGATTTACGGTAGCCGAAGTAATTTAGGTGATTCTGGTATAGTTTGTTATAATTTTTAGCATTTTTTTGTAATTTTAAGATGATTGGGCTTAGTTTGATGCTGTGAAGTGTAGTTGGGGGTGATTTTTGATAGCCGAAGTAATTTAGGTGAGTCTGGCATAGTTCGTTATGATTTGTACACCTTTTTTTGTAATTTTAAGATGATATGGTTTGGTTTGTTGTGGTAAGGGAGAGTTATGGGTGATTTACGGTAGCCGAAATAATTTAGGTGATTCTGGTATAGTTTGTTATGATTTTTAGCATTTTTTTGTAATTTTAAAGTGATTGGGCTTAGTTTGTTGCTGTAAAGTGTAGTTGGGGGTGATTTTTGATAGCCGAAGTAATTTAGGTGAGTTTGGCATAGTTTGCTATGGTTAGTAGCATTTTTTTGTAATTTAAAAGTAATTGGGTTTAGTTTGTTGTGGTAAGGGTTAGTTGGTGATGATTTAGAGTAGCCGAAGTAATTTAGGTGAGTCTGGCATAGTTTGTTATGATTTGTACACCTTTTTTTGTAATTTTAAGATGATATGGTTTGGTTTGTTGTGGTAAGGGATAGTTGGGGGTGATTTACGGTAGCCGAAGTAATTTAGGTGATTCTGGTATAGTTTGTTATAATTTTTAGCATTTTTTTGTAATTTTAAGGTGATTGGGCTTAGTTTGATGCTGTGAAGTGTAGTTGGGGGTGATTTTTGATAGCCGAAGTAATTTAGGTGAGTCTGGCATAGTTCGTTATGATTTGTACACCTTTTTTTGTAATTTTAAGATGATATGGTTTGGTTTGTTGTGGTAAGGGAGAGTTATGGGTGATTTACGGTAGCCGAAATAATTTAGGTGATTCTGGTATAGTTTGTTATGATTTTTAGCATTTTATTGTAATTTTAAAGTGATTGGGCTTAGTTTGTTGCTGTAAAGTGTAGTTGGGGGTGATTTTTGATAGCCGAAGTAATTTAGGTGAGTTTGGCATAGTTTGCTATGGTTAGTAGCATTTTTTTGTAATTTAAAAGTAATTGGGTTTAGTTTGTTGTGGTAAGGGTTAGTTGGTGATGATTTAGAGTAGCCGAAGTAATTTAGGTGAGTCTGGCATAGTTTGTTATGATTTGTACACCTTTTTTTGTAATTTTAAGATGATATGGTTTGGTTTGTTGTGGTAAGGGATAGTTGGGGGTGATTTACGGTAGCCGAAGTAATTTAGGTGATTCTGGTATAGTTTGTTATAATTTTTAGCATTTTTTTGTAATTTTAAAGTGATTGGGCTTAGTTTGTTGCTGTAAAGTGTAGTTGGGGGTGATTTTTGATAGCCGAAGTAATTTAGGTGAGTTTGGCATAGTTTGCTATGGTTAGTAGCATTTTTTTGTAATTTTAAAGTGATTGGGCTTAGTTTGTTGCTGTAAAGTGTAGTTGGGGGTGATTTTTGATAGCCAAAGTAATTTAGGTGAGTTTGGCATAGTTTGCTATGGTTAGTAGCATTTTTTTGTAATTTAAAAGTAATTGGGTTTAGTTTGTTGTGGTAAGGGTTAGTTGGTGATGATTTAGAGTAGCCGAAGTAATTTAGGTGAGTCTGGCATAGTTTGTTATGATTTGTACACCTTTTTCTGTAATTTTAAGATGATATGGTTTGGTTTGTTGTGGTAAGGGATAGTTGGGGTGATTTACGGTAGCCGAAGTAATTTAGGTGATTCTGGTATAGTCTGTTATGATTTTTAGCATTTTTTTGTAATTTTAAAGTGATTGGGCTTAGTTTGTTGCTGTAAAGTGTAGTTGGGGGTGATTTTTTATAGCCGAAGTAATTTAGGTGAGTTTGGCATAGTTTGCTATGGTTAGTAGCATTTTTTTGTAATTTAAAAGTGATTGGGTTTAGTTTGTTGTGGTAAGGGTTAGTTGGTGATGATTTAGAGTAGCCGAAGTAATTTAGGTGAGTCTGGCATAGTTTGTTATGATTTGTACACATTTTTCTGTAATTTTAGGACGATATGGTTTGGTTTGTTGTGGTAAGGGATAGTTGGGGGTGATTTACGGTAGCCGAAGTAATTTAGGTGATTCTGGTATAGTTTGTTATGATTTTTACCATTTTTTTGTAATTTTAAAGTGATTGGGCTTAGTTTGTTGCTGTAAAGTGTAGTTGGGGGTGATTTTTGATAGCCGAAGTAATTTAGGTGAGTTTGGCATAGTTTGCTATGGTTAGTAGCATTTTTTTGTAATTTAAAAGTGATTGGGTTTAGTTTGTTGTGGTAAGGGTTAGTTGGTGATGATTTAGAGTAGCCGAAGTAATTTAGGAGAGTCTGGCATAGTTTGTTATGATTTGTACACCTTTTTTTGTAATTTTAAAATGATATGGTTTGGTTTGTTGTGGTAAGGGATAGTTGGGGGTGATTTACGGTAGCCGAAGTAATTTAGGTAATTCTGGTATAGTTTGTTATGATTTTTAGCATTTTTTTGTAATTTTAAAGTGATTGGGCTTAGTTTGTTGCTGTGAAGTGTAGTTGGAGATGATTTTTGATAGCCGAAGTAATTTAGGTGAGTTTGGCATAGTTTGCTATGGTTAGTAGCATTTTTTTGTAATTTAAAAGTGATTGGGTTTAGTTTGTTGTGGTAAGGGTTAGTTGGTGATGATTTAGAGTAGCCGAAGTAATTTAGGTGAGTCTGGCATAGTTTGTTATGATTTGTACACCTTTTTTTGTAATTTTAAGATGATATGGTTTGGTTTGTTGTGGTAAGGGATAGTTGGGGGTGATTTACGGTAGCCGAAGTAATTTAAGTGATTCTGGTATAGTTTGTAATGATTTTTAGCATTTTTTTGTAATTTTAAAGTGATTGGGCTTAGTTTGTTGCTGTAAAGTGTAGTTGGGGGTGATTTTTGATAGCCAAAGTTATTTAGGTGAGTTTGGCATAGTTTGCTATGGTTAGTAGCATTTTTTTGTAATTTAAAAGTGATTGGGTTTAGTTTGTTGTGGTAAGGGTTAGTTGGTGATGATTTAGAGTAGCCGAAGTAATTTAGGTGAGGATGGCATAGTTTGTTATGATTTGTACACGTTTTTTTGTAATTTTAAGTTGATATGGTTTGGTTTGTTGTGGTAAGGGATAGTTGGGGGTGATTTACGGTAGCCGAAGTAATTTAGGTGATTCTGGTATAGTTTGTTATGATTTTTAGCATTTTTTTGTAATTTTAAAGTGATTGGGCTTAGTTTGTTGCTGTAAAGTGTAGTTGGGGGTGATTTTTGATAGCCGAAGTAATTTAGGTGAGTTTGGCATAGTTTGCTATGGTTAGTAGCATTTTATTGTATTTTAAAAGTGATTGGGTTTAGTTTGTTGTGGTAAGGGTTAGTTGGTGATGATTTAGAGTAGCCGAAGTAATTTAGGTGAGTCTGGCATAGTTCGTTATGATTTGTACACTTTTTTTTGTAATTTTAAGATGATATGGTTTGGTTTGTTGTGGTAAGGGATAGTTGGGGGTGATTTACGATAGCCGAAGTAATTTAGATGATTTTGGTATAGTTTGTTATGATTTTTAGCATTTTTTTGTAATTTTAAAGTGATTGGGCTTAGTTTGTTGCTGTGAAGTGTAGTTGGGGGTGATTTTTGATAGCCGAAGTAATTTTGGTGAGTTTGGCATAGTTTGCTATGGTTAGTAGCATTTTATTGTATTTTAAAAGTGATTGGGTTTAGTTTGTTGTGGTAAGGGTTAGTTGGTGATGATTTAGAGTAGCCGAAGTAATTTAGGTGAAGATGGCATAGTTTGTTATGATTTGTACACGTTTTTTTGTAATTTTAAGTTGATATGGTTTGGTTTGTTGTGGTAAGGGATAGTTGGGGGTGATTTACGGTAGCCGAAGTAATTTAGGTGATTCTGGTATAGTTTGTTATGATTTTTAGCATTTTTTTGTAGTTTTAAAGTGATTGGGCTTAGTTTGTTGCTGTAAAGTGTAGTTGGGGGTGATTTTTGATAGCCGAAGTAATTTAGGTGAGTTTGGCGTAGTTTGCTATGGTTAGTAGCATTTTATTGTATTTTAAAAGTGATTGGGTTTAGTTTGTTGTGGTAAGGGTTAGTTGGTGATGATTTAGAGTAGCCGAAGTAATTTAGGTGAGTCTGGCATAGTTCGTTATGATTTGTACACTTTTTTTTGTAATTTTAAGATGATATGGTTTGGTTTGTTGTGGTAAGGGATAGTTGGGGGTGATTTACGATAGCCGAAGTAATTTAGATGATTTTGGTATAGTTTGTTATGATTTTTAGCATTTTTTTGTAATTTTAAAGTGATTGGGCTTAGTTTGTTGCTGTGAAGTGTAGTTGGGGGTGATTTTTGATAGCCGAAGTAATTTTGGTGAGTTTGGCATAGTTTTCTATGGTTAGTAGCATTTTTTTGTAATTTAAAAGTGATTGGGTTTAGTTTGTTGTGGTAAGGGTTTGTTGGTGATGATTTAGAATAGCTGAAGTAATTTAGGTGAGTCTGGCATAGTTTGTTATGATTTGTACAACTTTTTTTGTAATTTTAAGATGATATGGTTTGGTTTGTTGTGGTAAGGGATAGTTGGGGGTGATTTACGGTAGCCGAAATAATTTAGGTGATTCTGGTATAGTTTGTTATGATTTTTAGCATTTTTTTGTAATTTTAAAGTGATTGGGCTTAGTTTGTTGCTGTAAAGTGTAGTTGGGGGTGATTTTTGATAGCCGAAGTAATTTAGGTGAGTTTGGCATAGTTTGCTATGGTTAGTAGCATTTTTTCGTAATTTAAAAGTGATTGGGTTCAGTTTGTTGTGGTAAGGGTTAGTTGGTGATGATTTAGAGTAGCCGAAGTAATTTAGGTGAGTCTGGCTTAGTTTGTTATGATTTGTACACCATTTTTTGTAATTTTAAGATGATATGGTTTGGTTTGTTGCGGTAAGGGATAGTTGGGGGTGATTTACGGTAGCCGAAGTAATTTAGGTGATTCTGGTATAGTTTGTTATAATTTTTAGCATTTTTTTGTAATTTTAAAGTGATTGGGCTTAGTTTGATGCTGTGAAGTGTAGTTGGGGGTGATTTTTGATAGCCGAAGTAATTTAGGTGAGTTTGGCATAGTTTGCTATGGTTAGTAGCATGTTTTTGTAATTTAAAAGTGATTGGGTTTAGTTTGTTGTGGTAAGGGTTAGTTGGTGATGATTTAGAGTAGCCGAAGTAATTTAGGTGAGTCTGGCATAGTTTGTTATGATTTGTACACCTTTTTTGTAATTTTGAGTTGATATGGTTTGGTTTGTTGTGGTAAGGAATAGTTGTGGGTGATTTACGGTAGCCGAAGTAATTAAGGTGATTCTGGTATAGTTTGTTATGATTTTTAGCATTTTTTTAAATTTTAAAATGATTGGGCTTAGTTTGATGCTGTGAAGTGTAGTTGGGGGTGATTTTTGATAGCCGAAGTAATTTAGGTGAGTTTGGCATAGTTTGCTATGGTTAGTAGCATTTTTTTGTAATTTAAAAGTGATTGGGTTTAGTTTGTTGTGGTAAGGGTTAGTTGGTGATGATTTAGAGTAGCCGAAGTAATTTAGGTGAGTCTGGCATAGTTTGTTATGATTTGTACACCTTTTTTTGTAATTTTAAGATGATATGGTTTGGTTTGTTGTGGTAAGGGATAGTTGGGGGTGATTTACGGTAGCCGAAGTAATTTAGGTGATTCTGGTATAGTTTGTTATAATTTTTAGCATTTTTTTGTAATTTTAAAGTGGTTGGGCTTAGTTTGATTCTGTGAAGTTTAGTTGGGGGTGATTTTTGATAGCCGAAGTAATTTAGGTGAGTTTGGCATAGTTTTCTACGATTAGTAGCATGTTTTTGTAATTTAAAAGTGATTGGGTTTAGTTTGTTGTGGTAAGGGTTAGTTGGTGATGATTTAGAGTAGCCGAAGTAATTTAGGTGAGTCTGGCATAGTTTGTTATGATTTGTACACCTTTTTTTGTAATTTTAAGATGATATGGTTTGGTTTGTTGTGGTAAGCGATAGTTGGGGGTGATTTACGGTAGCCGAAGTAATTAAGGTGATTCTGGTATAGTTTGTTATTATTTTTAGCATTTTTTTAAATTTTAAAGTGATTGGGCTTAGTTTGATGCTGTGAAGTGTAGTTGGGGGTGATTTTTGATAGCCAAAGTAATTTAGGTGAGTTTGGCATAGTTTGCTATGGTTAGTAGCATTTTGTTGTAATTTAAAAGTGATTGGGTTTAGTTTGTTGTAGTAAGGGTTAGTTGGTGATGATTTACAGTAGCCGAAGTAATTTAGGTGAGTCTGGCATAGTTTGTTATGATTTGTACACCTTTTTTTGTAATTTTAAGATGATATGGTTTGGTTTGTTGTGGTAAGGGATAGTAGGGTGTGATTTACGGTAGCCGAAGTAATTTAGGTGATTCTGGTATAGTTTGTTATGATTTTTAGCATTTTTTTGTAATTTTAAAGTGATTGGGCTTAGTTTGTTGCTGTAAAGTGTAGTTGGGGGTGATTTTTTATAACCGAAGTAATTTAGGTGAGTTTGGCATAGTTTGCTATGGTTAGTAGCATTTTTTTGTACTTTAAAAGTGATTGGGTTTAGTTTGTTGTGGTAAGGGTTAGTTGGTGATGATTTAAAGTAGCCGAAGTAATTTAGGTGAGTCTGGCATAGTTGGTTATGATTTGTACACCTTTTTTTGTAATTTTAAGCTGATATGGTTTGGTTAGTTGTGGTAAGGGATAGTTGGGGGTGATTTACGGTAGCCGAAGTAATTTAGGTGATTCTGGTATAGTTTGTTATGATTTTTAGCATTTTTTTGTAATTTTAAAATGATTGGGCTTAGTTTGTTGGTGTAAAGTGTAGTTGGGGGTGATTTTTGATAGCCGAAGAAATTTAGGTGAGTTTGGCATAGTTTGCTATGCTTAGTAGCATTTTTTTGTAATTTAAAAGTGATTGGGTTTAGTTTGTTGTGGTAAGGGTTAGTTGGTGATGATTTAGAGTAGCCAAAGTAATTTAGGTGAGTCTGGCATAGTTTGTTATGATTTGTACACGTTTTTTTGTAATTTTAAGATGATATGGTTTGGTTTGTTGTGGTAAGGGATAGTTGGGGGTGATTTACGGTAGCCGAAGTAATTTAGGTAATTCTGGTATAGATTGTTATGATTTTTAGCATTTTTTTGTAATTTTAAAGTGATTGGGCTTACTTTGTTGCTGTAAAGTGTAGTTGGGGGTGATTTTTGATAGCCGAAGTAATTTAGGTGAGTTTGGCATAGTTTGCTATGGTTAGTAGCATTTTTTTGTAATTTAAAAGTGATTGGGTTTAGTTTGTTGTGGTAAGGGTTAGTTGGTGATGATTTAGAGTAGCCGAAGTAACTTAGGTGAGTCTGGCATAGTTTGTTATGATTTGTACACGTTTTTTTGTAATTTTAAGTTGATATGGTTTGGTTTGTTGTGGTAAGGGATAGTTGGGGGTGATTTACGGTAGCCGAAGTAATTTAGGTGATTCTGGTATAGTTTGTTATGATTTTTAGCATTTTTTGTAATTTTAAAGTGATTGGGCTTAGTTTGTTGCTGTGAAGTGTAGTTGGGGGTGATTTTTGATAGCCGAAGTAATTTGGGTTAGTTTGGCATAGTTTGCTATGGTTAGTAGCATTTTTTTGTAATTTAAAAATGATTGGGTTTAGTTTGTTGTGGTAAGGGTTAGTTGGTGATGATTTATGGTAGCCGAAGTAATTTAGGTAAGTTTGGCATAGTTTGCTATGGTTAGTAGCATTTTTTTGTAATTTAAAAGTGATTGGGTATAGTTTGTTGTGGTAAGGGTTAGTTGGTGATGATTTAGAGTAGCCGAAGTAATTTTGGTGAGTTTGGCATAGTTTTCTATGGTTAGTAGCATTTTTTTGTAATTTAAAAGTGATTGGGTTTAGTTTGTTGTGGTAAGGGTTTGTTGGTGATGATTTAGAATAGCCGAACTAATTTAGGTGAGTCTGGCATAGTTTGTTATGATTTGTACACGTTTTTTTGTAATTTTAAGATGATATGGTTTGGTTTGTTGTGGTAAGGGATAGTTGGGGGTGATTTACGGTAGCCGAAGTAATTTAGGTAATTCTGGTATAGATTGTTATGATTTTTAGCATTTTTTTGTAATTTTAAAGTGATTGGGCTTAGTTTGTTGCTGTAAAGTGTAGTTGGGGGTGATTTTTGATAGCCGAAGTAATTTAGGTGAGTTTGGCATAGTTTGCTATGGTTAGTAGCATTTTTTTGTAATTTAAAAGTGATTGGGTTTAGTTTGTTGTGGTAAGGGTTAGTTGGTGATGATTTAGAGTAGCCGAAGTAACTTAGGTGAGTCTGGCATAGTTTGTTATGATTTGTACACGTTTTTTTGTAATTTTAAGTTGATATGGTTTGGTTTGTTGTGGTAAGGGATAGTTGGGGGTGATTTACGGTAGCCGAAGTAATTTAGGTGATTCTGGTATAGTTTGTTATGATTTTTAGCATTTTTTGTAATTTTAAAGTGATTGGGCTTAGTTTGTTGCTGTGAAGTGTAGTTGGGGGTGATTTTTGATAGCCGAAGTAATTTGGGTTAGTTTGGCATAGTTTGCTATGGTTAGTAGCATTTTTTTGTAATTTAAAAGTGATTGGGTTTAGTTTGTTGTGGTAAGGGTTAGTTGGTAATGATTTATGGTAGCCGAAGTAATTTAGGTAAGTTTGGCATAGTTTGCTATGGTTAGTAGCATTTTTTTGTAATTTAAAAGTGATTGGGTATAGTTTGTTGTGGTAAGGGTTAGTTGGTGATGATTTAGAGTAGCCGAAGTAATTTAGGTGAGTCTGGCATAGTCTGTTAGGATTTGTACACCTTTTTTTGTGATTTTTAGATGATATGGTTTGGTTTGTTGTGGTAAGGGATAGTTGGGGGTGATTTACGGTAGCCGAAGTAATTTAGGTGATTCTGGTATAGTTTGTTATGATTTTTACCATTTTTTTGTAATTTTAAAGTGATTGGGCTTAGTTTGTTGCTGTAAAGTGTAGTTGGGGGTAATTTGTGATAGCCGAAGTAATTTAGGTGAGTTTGGCATAGTTTGCTATGGTTAGTAGCATTTTTTTGTAATTTAAAAGTGATTGGGTTTAGTTTGTTGTGGTAAGGGTTAGTTGGTGATGATTTAGAGTAGCCAAAGTAATTTAGGTGAGTCTGGCATAGTTTGTTATGATTTGTACACGTTTTTTTGTAATTTTAAGTTGATATGGTTTGGTTTGTTGTGGTAAGGGATAGTTGGGGGTGATTTACGGTAGCCGAAGTAATTTAGGTGATTCTGGTATAGTTTGTTATGATTTTTAGCATTTTTTTGTAATTTTAAAGTGATTGGGCTTAGTTTGTTGCTGTAAAGTGTAGTTGGGGGTGATTTTTTATAACCGAAGTAATTTAGGTGAGTTTGGCATAGTTTGCTATGGTTAGTAGCATTTTTTTGTACTTTAAAAGTGATTGGGTTTAGTTTGTTGTGGTAAGGGTTAGTTGGTGATGATTTAAAGTAGCCGAAGTAATTTAGGTGAGTCTGGCATAGTTGGTTATGATTTGTACACCTTTTTTTGTAATTTTAAGCTGATATGGTTTGGTTAGTTGTGGTAAGGGATAGTTGGGGGTGATTTACGGTAGCCGAAGTAATTTAGGTGATTCTGGTATAGTTTGTTATGATTTTTAGCATTTTTTTGTAATTTTAAAATGATTGGGCTTAGTTTGTTGGTGTAAAGTGTAGTTGGGGGTGATTTTTGATAGCCGAAGAAATTTAGGTGAGTTTGGCATAGTTTGCTATGCTTAGTAGCATTTTTTTGTAATTTAAAAGTGATTGGGTTTAGTTTGTTGTGGTAAGGGTTAGTTGGTGATGATTTAGAGTAGCCAAAGTAATTTAGGTGAGTCTGGCATAGTTTGTTATGATTTGTACACGTTTTTTTGTAATTTTAAGATGATATGGTTTGGTTTGTTGTGGTAAGGGATAGTTGGGGGTGATTTACGGTAGCCGAAGTAATTTAGGTAATTCTGGTATAGATTGTTATGATTTTTAGCATTTTTTTGTAATTTTAAAGTGATTGGGCTTACTTTGTTGCTGTAAAGTGTAGTTGGGGGTGATTTTTGATAGCCGAAGTAATTTAGGTGAGTTTGGCATAGTTTGCTATGGTTAGTAGCATTTTTTTGTAATTTAAAAGTGATTGGGTTTAGTTTGTTGTGGTAAGGGTTAGTTGGTGATGATTTAGAGTAGCCGAAGTAACTTAGGTGAGTCTGGCATAGTTTGTTATGATTTGTACACGTTTTTTTGTAATTTTAAGTTGATATGGTTTGGTTTGTTGTGGTAAGGGATAGTTGGGGGTGATTTACGGTAGCCGAAGTAATTTAGGTGATTCTGGTATAGTTTGTTATGATTTTTAGCATTTTTTGTAATTTTAAAGTGATTGGGCTTAGTTTGTTGCTGTGAAGTGTAGTTGGGGGTGATTTTTGATAGCCGAAGTAATTTGGGTTAGTTTGGCATAGTTTGCTATGGTTAGTAGCATTTTTTTGTAATTTAAAAATGATTGGGTTTAGTTTGTTGTGGTAAGGGTTAGTTGGTGATGATTTATGGTAGCCGAAGTAATTTAGGTAAGTTTGGCATAGTTTGCTATGGTTAGTAGCATTTTTTTGTAATTTAAAAGTGATTGGGTATAGTTTGTTGTGGTAAGGGTTAGTTGGTGATGATTTAGAGTAGCCGAAGTAATTTTGGTGAGTTTGGCATAGTTTTCTATGGTTAGTAGCATTTTTTTGTAATTTAAAAGTGATTGGGTTTAGTTTGTTGTGGTAAGGGTTTGTTGGTGATGATTTAGAATAGCCGAACTAATTTAGGTGAGTCTGGCATAGTTTGTTATGATTTGTACACGTTTTTTTGTAATTTTAAGATGATATGGTTTGGTTTGTTGTGGTAAGGGATAGTTGGGGGTGATTTACGGTAGCCGAAGTAATTTAGGTAATTCTGGTATAGATTGTTATGATTTTTAGCATTTTTTTGTAATTTTAAAGTGATTGGGCTTAGTTTGTTGCTGTAAAGTGTAGTTGGGGGTGATTTTTGATAGCCGAAGTAATTTAGGTGAGTTTGGCATAGTTTGCTATGGTTAGTAGCATTTTTTTGTAATTTAAAAGTGATTGGGTTTAGTTTGTTGTGGTAAGGGTTAGTTGGTGATGATTTAGAGTAGCCGAAGTAACTTAGGTGAGTCTGGCATAGTTTGTTATGATTTGTACACGTTTTTTTGTAATTTTAAGTTGATATGGTTTGGTTTGTTGTGGTAAGGGATAGTTGGGGGTGATTTACGGTAGCCGAAGTAATTTAGGTGATTCTGGTATAGTTTGTTATGATTTTTAGCATTTTTTGTAATTTTAAAGTGATTGGGCTTAGTTTGTTGCTGTGAAGTGTAGTTGGGGGTGATTTTTGATAGCCGAAGTAATTTGGGTTAGTTTGGCATAGTTTGCTATGGTTAGTAGCATTTTTTTGTAATTTAAAAGTGATTGGGTTTAGTTTGTTGTGGTAAGGGTTAGTTGGTGATGATTTATGGTAGCCGAAGTAATTTAGGTAAGTTTGGCATAGTTTGCTATGGTTAGTAGCATTTTTTTGTAATTTAAAAGTGATTGGGTATAGTTTGTTGTGGTAAGGGTTAGTTGGTGATGATTTAGAGTAGCCGAAGTAATTTAGGTGAGTCTGGCATAGTCTGTTAGGATTTGTACACCTTTTTTTGTGATTTTTAGATGATATGGTTTGGTTTGTTGTGGTAAGGGATAGTTGGGGGTGATTTACGGTAGCCGAAGTAATTTAGGTGATTCTGGTATAGTTTGTTATGATTTTTACCATTTTTTTGTAATTTTAAAGTGATTGGGCTTAGTTTGTTGCTGTAAAGTGTAGTTGGGGGTAATTTGTGATAGCCGAAGTAATTTAGGTGAGTTTGGCATAGTTTGCTATGGTTAGTAGCATTTTTTTGTAATTTAAAAGTGATTGGGTTTAGTTTGTTGTGGTAAGGATTAGTTGGTGATGATTTATTGTAGCCGAAGTAATTTAGGTGAGTTTGGCATAGTTTGCTATGGTTAGGAGCATTTTTTTGTAATTTAAAAGTGATTGGGTTTAGTTTGTTGTGGTAAGGGTTAGTTGGTGATGATTTATGGTAGCCGAAGTAATTTAGGTGAGTTTGGCTTAGTTTGCTATGGTTAGGAGCATTTTTTTGTAATTTAAAAGTGATTTGGTTTAGTTTGCTGTGGTAAGGGTTAGTTGGTGATGATTTAGAGTAGCCGAAGTAATTTAGGTGAGTCTGGCATAGTTTTTTATGACTTGTACACCTTTTTTTGTAATTTTAAGATGATATGGTATGGTTTGTTGTGGTAACGGATAGTTGGGGGTGATTTACGGTAGCCGAAGTAATTTAGGTGATTCTGGTATAGTTTGTTATAATTTTTAGCATTTTTTTGTAATTTTAAAGTGATTGGGCTTAGTTTGTTGCTGTAAAGTGTAGTTGGGGGTGATTTTTGATAGCCGAAGTAATTTAGGTGAGTTTGGCATAGTTTGCTATGGTTAATAGCATTTTTTTGTAATTTCAAAGTGATTGGGATTAGTTTGATGTGGTAAGGGTTAGTTGGTGATGATTTATGGTAGCCGAAGTAATTTAGGTGAGTTTGGCATAGTTTGCTAAGGTTAGTAGCTATTTTTTGTAATTTAAAAGTGATTGGGTTTAGTTTGTTGTGGTAAGGGTTAGTTGGTGATGATTTAGAGTAGCCGAAGTAATTTAGGTGAGTCTGGCATAATTTGTTATGACTTGTACACCTTTTTTTGTAATTTTAAGATGATATGGTTTGGTTTGTTGTGGTAAGGGATAGTTGGGGGTGATTTACGGTAGCCGAAGTAATTTAGGTGATTCTGGTATAGTTTGTTATGATTTTTAGCATTTTTTTGTAATTTTAAAGTGATTGGGCTTAGTTTGTTGCTGTAAAGTGTAGTTGGGGGTGATTTTTGATAGCCGAAGTAATTTAGGTGAGTTTGGCATAGTTTGCTATGGTTAGTAGCATTTTTTTGTAATTTAAAAGTGTTTGGGTTTAGTTTGTTGTGGTAAGTGTTAGTTGGTGATGATTTAGAGTAGCCGAAGTAATTTAGGTGAGTCTGGCATAGTTTGTTATGATTTGTACACGTTTTTTTGTAATTTTAAGTTGATATGGTTTGGTTTGTTGTGGTAAGGGATAGTTGGGGGTGATTTACGGTAGCCGAAGTAATTTAGGTGATTCTGGTATAGTTTGTTATGATTTTTAGCATTTTTTTGTAATTTTAAAGTGATTGGGCTGAGTTTGTTGCTGTGAAGTGTAGTTGGGGGTGATTTTTGATAGCCGAAGTAATTTAGGTGAGTTTGGCATAGTTTTCTATGGTTAGTAGCATTTTTTTGTAATTTAAAAGTGATTGGGTTTAGTTTGTTGTGGTAAGGGTTAGTTGGTGATGATTTAGAGTAGCTGAAGTAATTTAGGTGAGTCTGGCATAGTTTGTTATGATTTGTACACCTTTTTTTGTAATTTTAAGATGATATGGTTTGGTTTGTTGTGGTAAGGGATAGTTGGGGGTGATTTACGGTAGCCGAAGTAATTTAGGTGATTCTGGTATAGTTTGTTATGATTTTTACCATTTTTTTGTAATTTTAAAGTGATTGGGCTTAGTTTGTTGCTGTAAACTGTAGTTGGGGGTGATTTTTTATAGCCGAAGTAATTTAGGTGAGTTTGGCATAGTTTCCTATGGTTAGTAGCATTTTTTTGTAATTTAAAAGTGATTGGGTTTAGTTTGTTGTGGTAAGGGTTAGTTGGTGATGATTTATGGTAGCCGAAGTAATTTAGGTTAGTTTGGCATAGTTTGCTATGGTTAGTAGCATTTTTTTGTAATTTAAAAGTGATTGGGTTTAGTTTGTTGTGGTAAGGGTTAGTTGGTGATGATTTAGAGTAGCCGAAGTAATTTAGGTGAGTCTGGCATAGTCTGTTATGATTTGTACAATTTTTTTTGTAATTTTAAGAAGATATGGTTTGGTTTGTTGTGGTAAGGGATAGTTGGGGGTGATTTACGGTAGCCGAAGTAATCTAGGTGATTCTGGTATAGTTTGTTATGATTTTTAGCAATTTTTTGTAATTTTAAAGTGATTGGGCTTAGTTTGTTGCTGTAAAGTGTAGTTGGGGGTGATTTTTGATAGCCGAAGTAATTTAGGTGAGTTTGGCATAGTTTCCTATGGTTAGTAGCATTTTTTTGTAATTTAAAAGGGATTGGGTTTAATTTGTTGTAGTAAGGGTTAGTTGGTGATGATTTATGGTAGCCGAAGTAATTTAGGTGAGTTTGGCATAGTTTGCTATGGTTAGTAGAATTTTTTTTAATTTAAAAGTGATTGGGTTTAGTTTGTTGTGGTAAGGATTAGTTGGTGATGATTTAGAGTAGCCGAAGTAATTTAGGTGAGTCTGGCATAGTTTGTTATGATCTGTACACCTTTTTTTGTAATTTTAAGATGATATGGTTTGGTTTGTTGTGGTAAGGGATAGTTGGGGGTGATTTACGGTAGCCGAAGTAATTTAGGTGATTCTGGTATAGCTTGTTATGATTTTTAGCATTTTTTTGTAATTTTAAAGTGATTGGGCTTAGTTTGTTGCTGTAAAGTGTAGTTGGGGGTGATTTTTGATAGCCGAAGTAATTTAGGTGAGTTTGGCATAGTTTCCTATGGTTAGTAGCATTTTTTTGTAATATAAAAGTGATTGGGTTTAGTTTGTTGTGGTAAGGGTTAGTTGGTGATGATTTAGAGTAGCCGAAGTAATTTAGGTGAGTCTGGCATAGTTTGTTATGATTTGTACACCTTTTTTTGTAATTTTAAGATGATATGGTTTGGTTTGTTGTGGTAAGGGATAGTTGGGTGTGATTTACGGTAGCCGAAGTAATTTAGGTGATTCTGGTATAGTTTATGATTTTTAGCATTTTTTTGTAATTTTAAAGTGATTGGGCTTAGTTTGTTGCTGTAAAGTGTAGTTGGGGGTGATTTTTGATAGCCAAAGTAATTTAGGTGAGTTTGGCATAGTTTGCTATGGTTAGTAGCATTTTTTTGTAATTTAAAAGTGATTGGGTTTAGTTTGTTGTGGTAAGGGTTAGTTGGTGATGATTTAGAGTAGCCGAAGTAATTTAGGTGAGTCTGGCATAGTTTGTTATGATTTGTACACCTTTTTTTGTAATTTTAAGATGATATGGTTTGGTTTGTTGTGGTAAGGGATAGTTGGGGGTGATTTACGGTAGCCGAAGTAATTTAGGTGATTCTGGTATAGTTTGTTATGATTTTTACCATTTTTTTGTAATTTTAAAGTGATTGGCCTTAGTTTGTTGCTGTAAAGTGTAGTTGGGGGTGATTTTTGATAGCCGAAGTAATTTATGTGAGTTTGGCATAGTTTCCTATGGTTAGTAGCATTTTTTTGTAATTTAAAAGTGATTGGGTTTAGTTTGTTGTGGTAAGGGTTAGTTGGTGATGATTTATGGTAGCCGAAGTAATTTAGGTTAGTTTGGCATAGTTTGCTATGGTTAGTAGCATTTTTTTGTAATTTAAAAGTGATTGGGTTTAGTTTGTTGTGGTAAGGGTTAGTTGGTGATGATTTAGAGTAGCCGAAGTAATTTAGGTGAGTCTGGCATAGTCTGTTATGATTTGTACACCTTATTTTGTAATTTTAAGATGATATGGTTTGGTTTGTTGTGGTAAGGGATAGTTGGGGGTGATTTACGGTAGCCGAAGTAATTTAGGTGATTCTGGTATAGTTTGTTATGATTTTTAGCAATTTTTTGTAATTTTAAAGTGATTGGGCTTAGTTTGTTGCTGTAAAGTGTAGTTGGGGGTGATTTTTGATAGCCGAAGTAATTTAGGTGAGTTTGGCATAGTTTCCTATGGTTAGTAGCATTTTTTTGTAATTTAAAAGTGATTGGGTTTAGTTTGTTGTGGTAAGGGTTAGTTGGTGATGATTAAGAGTAGCAGAAGTAATTTAGGTGAGTCTGGCATAGTTTGTTATGATTTGTACACCTTTTTTTGTAATTTTAAGATGATATGGTTTGGTTTGTTGTGGTAAGGGATAGTTGGGTGTAATTTACGGTAGCCGAAGTAATTTAGGTGATTCTGGTATAGTTTATGATTTTTAGCATTTTTTTGTAATTTTAAAGTGATTGGGCTTAGTTTGTTGCTGTAAAGTGTATTTGGGGGTGATTTTTGATAGCCGAAGTAATTTAGGTGAGTTTGGCATAGTTTGCTATGGTTAGTAGCATTTTTTTGTAATTTAAAAGTGATTGGGTTTAGTTTGTTGTGGTAAGTGTTAGTTGGTGATGATTTAGAGTAGCCGAAGTAATTTAGGTGAGTCTGGCATAGTTTGTTAAGATTTGTACACCTTTTTTTGTAATTTTAGGACGATATGGTTTGGTTTGTTGTGGTAAGGGATAGTTGGGGGTGATTTACGGTAGCCGAAGTAATTTAGGTGATTCTGGTATAGTTTGTTATGATTTTTACCATTTTTTTGTAATTTTAAAGTGATTGGGCTTAGTTTGTTGCTGTAAAGTGTAGTTGGGGGTGATTTTTGATAGCCGAAGTAATTTAGGTGAGTTTGGCATAGTTTGCTATGGTTAGTAGCATTTTTTTGTAATTTAAAAGTGATTGGGTTTAGTTTGTTGTGGTAAGGGTTAGTTGGTGATGATTAAGAGTAGCAGAAGTAATTTAGGTGAGTCTGGCATAGTTTGTTATGATTTGTACACCTTTTTTTGTAATTTTAAGATGATATGGTTTGGTTTGTTGTGGTAAGGGATAGTTGGGTGTAATTTACGGTAGCCGAAGTAATTTAGGTGATTCTGGTATAGTTTATGATTTTTAGCATTTTTTTGTAATTTTAAAGTGATTGGGCTTAGTTTGTTGCTGTAAAGTGTATTTGGGGGTGATTTTTGATAGCCGAAGTAATTTAGGTGAGTTTGGCATAGTTTGCTATGGTTAGTAGCATTTTTTTGTAATTTAAAAGTGATTGGGTTTAGTTTGTTGTGGTAAGTGTTAGTTGGTGATGATTTAGAGTAGCCGAAGTAATTTAGGTGAGTCTGGCATAGTTTGTTAAGATTTGTACACCTTTTTTTGTAATTTTAGGACGATATGGTTTGGTTTGTTGTGGTAAGGGATAGTTGGGGGTGATTTACGGTAGCCGAAGTAATTTAGGTGATTCTGGTATAGTTTGTTATGATTTTTACCATTTTTTTGTAATTTTAAAGTGATTGGGCTTAGTTTGTTGCTGTAAAGTGTAGTTGGGGGTGATTTTTGATAGCCGAAGTAATTTAGGTGAGTTTGGCATAGTTTGCTATGGTTAGTAGCATTTTTTTGTAATTTAAAAGTGATTGGGTTTAGTTTGTTGTGGTAAGTGTTAGTTGGTGATGATTTAGAGTAGCCGAAGTAATTTAGGAGAGTCTGGCATAGTTTGTTATAATTTGTACACCTTTTTTTGTAATTTTAAGATGATATGGTTTGGTTTGTTGTGGTAAGGGATAGTTGGGGGTGATTTACGGTAGCCGAAGTAATTTAGGTGATTCTGGTATAGTTTGTTATGATTTTTACCATTTTTTGTAATTTTAAAGTGATTGGGCTTAGTTTGTTGCTGTAAAGTGTAGTTGGGGTTGATTTTTGATAGCCGAAGTAATTTAGGTGAGTTTGGCATAGTTTGCTATGGTTAGTAGCATTTTTTTGTAATTTAAAAGTAATTGGGTTTAGTTTGTTGTGGTAAGGGTTAGTTGGTGATGATTTAGAGTAGCCGAAGTAATTTAGGTGAGTCTGGCATAGTTTGTTATGATTTGTACACCTTTTTTTGTAATTTTAAGATGATATGGTTTTGTTTGTTGTGGTAAGGGATAGTTGGGGGTGATTTACGGTATCCGAAGTAATTTAGGTGATTCTAGTATAGTTTGTTATGATTTTTAGAAGTTTTTTGTAATTTTAAAGTGATTGGGCTTAGTTTGATGCTGTGAAGTGTAGTTGGGGGTGATTTTTGATAGCCGAAGTTGTTTCGCCGCTAGCTTTTTAGCAGCGCGTGTCGTGTTATTTAGTAAAATCACCTTTTTTTATAATTATACTATATTGACACATACACTAATAAATACATGGATACACAATGTTTTTCTTGGTAACACAAATATCGTTCTCTTGTTTACAATTATCGTTCTTTGACTACTACTCTCGTTCTCTTTATTAGAACTCTCATTCTCCGAAGTAATTTAGGTGATTCTGGTATAGTTTGTTATGATTTTTAGCATTTTTTTGTAATTTTAAAGTGATTGGGCTTAGTTTGTTGCTGTAAAGTGTAGTTGGGGGTGATTTTTGATAGCCGAAGTAATTTAGGTGAGTTTGGCATAGTTTGCTATGGTTAGTAGCATTTTTTTGTAATTTAAAAGTGATTGGGTTTAGTTTGTTGTGGTAAGGGTTAGTTGGTGATGATTTAGAGTAGCCGAAGTAATTTAGATGAGTCTGGCATAGTTTGTTATGATTTGTACACCTTTTTTTGTAATTTTAAGATGATATGGTTTGGTTTGTTGTGGTAAGGGATAGTTGGGGGTGATTTACGGTAGCCGAAGTAATTTAGGTGATTCTGGTATAGTTTGTTATGATTTTTAGCATTTTTTTTAATTTTAAAGTGATTGGGCTTAGTTTGATGCTGTGAAGTGTAGTTGGGGGTGATTTTAGATAGCCGAAGTAATTTAGGTGTGTTTGGCATAGTTTGCTATGGTTAGTAGCATTTTTTTGTAATTTAAAAGTGATTGGGTTTAGATTGTTGTGGTAAGGGTTAGTTGGTGATGATTTACAGTAGCCGAAGTAATTTAGGTAAGTCTGGCATAGTTTGTTATGATTTGTACACCTTTTTTTGTAATTTTAAGATGATATGGTTTGGTTTGTTGTGGTAAGAGATAGTTGGGTGTGATTTACGGTAGCCGAAGTAATATAGGTGATTCTGGTATAGTTTGTTATGATTTTTAGCATTTTTTTGTAATTTTAAAGTGATTGGGCTTAGTTTGTTGCTGTAAAGTGTAGTTGGGGGTGATTTTTTATAGCCGAAGTAATTTAGGTGAGTTTGGCATAGTTTGCTATGGTTAGTAGCATTTTTTTGTAATTTAAAAATGATTGGGTATAGTTTGTTGTGGTAAGGGTTAGTTGGTGATGATTTAGAGTAGCCGAAGTAATTTAGGTGAGTTTGGCATAGTTTGCTATGGTTAGTAGAATTTTTTTGCAATTTAAAGGTGATTGGGTTTAGTTTGTTGTGGTAAGGGTTAGTTGGTGATGATTTAGAGTAGCCGAAGTAATTTAGGTGAGTCTGGCATAGTTTGTTATGATTTGTACACTTTTTTTGTAATTTTAAGATGATATGGTTTGGTTTGTTGTGGTAAGGGATAGTTGGGGGTGATTTACGGTAGCCGAAGTAATTTAGGTGATTCTGGTATAGTTTGTTATGATTTTTAGCATTTTTTGTAATTTTAAAGTGATTGGGCTTAGTTTGTTGCTGTAAATTGTAGTTGGGGGTGATTTTTGATAGCCGAAGTAATTTGGGTTAGTTTGGCATAGTTTGCTATGGTTAGTAGCATTTTTTTGTAATTTAAAAGTGATTGGGTTTAGTTTGTTGTGGTAAGGGTTAGTTGGTGATGATTTATGGTAGCCGATGTAATTTAGGTAAGTTTGGCATAGTTTGCTATGGTTAGTAGCATTTTTTTGTAATTTAAAAGTGATTGGGTATAGTTTGTTGTGGTAAGGGTTAGTTGGTGATGATTTAGAGTAGCCGAAGTAATTTAGGTGAGTCTGGCATAGTCTGTTAGGATTTGTACACCTTTTTTTGTGATTTTTAGATGATATGGTTTGGTTTGTTGTGGTAAGGGATAGTTGGGGGTGATTTACGGTAGCCGAAGTAATTTAGGTGATTCTGGTATAGTTTGTTATGATTTTTACCATTTTTTTGTAATTTTAAAGTGATTGGGCTTAGTTTGTTGCTGTAAAGTGTAGTTGGGGGTAATTTGTGATAGCCGAAGTAATTTAGGTGAGTTTGGCATAGTTTGCTATGGTTAGTAGCATTTTTTTGTAATTTAAAAGTGATTGGGTTTAGTTTGTTGTGGTAAGGATTAGTTGGTGATGATTTATTGTAGCCGAAGTAATTTAGGTGAGTTTGGCATAGTTTGCTATGGTTAGGAGCATTTTTTTGTAATTTAAAAGTGATTGGGTTTAGTTTGTTGTGGTAAGGGTTAGTTGGTGATGATTTATGGTAGCCGAAGTAATTTAGGTGAGTTTGGCTTAGTTTGCTATGGTTAGGAGCATTTTTTTGTAATTTAAAAGTGATTTGGTTTAGTTTGCTGTGGTAAGGGTTAGTTGGTGATGATTTAGAGTAGCCGAAGTAATTTAGGTGAGTCTGGCATAGTTTTTTATGACTTGTACACCTTTTTTTGTAATTTTAAGATGATATGGTATGGTTTGTTGTGGTAACGGATAGTTGGGGGTGATTTACGGTAGCCGAAGTAATTAAGGTGATTCTGGTATAGTTTGTTATAATTTTTAGCATTTTTTTGTAATTTTAAAGTGATTGGGCTTAGTTTGTTGCTGTAAAGTGTAGTTGGGGGTGATTTTTGATAGCCGAAGTAATTTAGGTGAGTTTGGCATAGTTTGCTATGGTTAATAGCATTTTTTTGTAATTTCAAAGTGATTGGGTTTAGTTTGATGTGGTAAGGGTTAGTTGGTGATGATTTATGGTAGCCGAAGTAATTTAGGTGAGTTTGGCATAGTTTGCTAAGGTTAGTAGCTATTTTTTGTAATTTAAAAGTGATTGGGTTTAGTTTGTTGTGGTAAGGGTTAGTTGGTGATGATTTAGAGTAGCCGAAGTAATTTAGGTGAGTCTGGCATAGTTTGTTATGACTTGTACACTTTTTTTTGTAATTTTAAGATGATATGGTTTGGTTTGTTGTGGTAAGGGATAGTTGGGGGTGATTTACGGTAGCCGAAGTAATTTAGGTGATTCTGGTATAGTTTGTTATGATTTTTAGCATTTTTTTGTAATTTTAAAGTGATTGGGCTTAGTTTGTTGCTGTAAAGTGTAGTTGGGGGTGATTTTTGATAGCCGAAGTAATTTAGGTGAGTTTGGCATAGTTTGCTATGGTTAGTAGCATTTTTTTGTAATTTAAAAGTGTTTGGGTTTAGTTTGTTGTGGTAAGTGTTAGTTGGTGATGATTTAGAGTAGCCGAAGTAATTTAGGTGAGTCTGGCATAGTTTGTTATGATTTGTACACGTTTTTTTGTAATTTTAAGTTGATATGGTTTGGTTTGTTGTGGTAAGGGATAGTTGGGGGTGATTTACGGTAGCCGAAGTAATTTAGGTGATTCTGGTATAGTTTGTTATGATTTTTAGCATTTTTTTGTAATTTTAAAGTGATTGGGCTGAGTTTGTTGCTGTGAAGTGTAGTTGGGGGTGATTTTTGATAGCCGAAGTAATTTAGGTGAGTTTGGCATAGTTTTCTATGGTTAGTAGCATTTTTTTGTAATTTAAAAGTGATTGGGTTTAGTTTGTTGTGGTAAGGGTTAGTTGGTGATGATTTAGAGTAGCTGAAGTAATTTAGGTGAGTCTGGCATAGTTTGTTATGATTTGTACACCTTTTTTTGTAATTTTAAGATGATATGGTTTGGTTTGTTGTGGTAAGGGATAGTTGGGGGTGATTTACGGTAGCCGAAGTAATTTAGGTGATTCTGGTATAGCTTGTTATGATTTTTAGCATTTTTTTGTAATTTTAAAGTGATTGGGCTTAGTTTGTTGCTGTAAAGTGTAGTTGGGGGTGATTTTTGATAGCCGAAGTAATTTAGGTGAGTTTGGCTTAGTTTGCTATGGTTAGTAGCATTTTTTTGTAATTTAAAATTGATTGGGTTTAGTTTGTTGTGGTAAGGGTTAGTTGGTGATGATTTATGGTAGCCGAAGTAATTTAGGTGAGTTTGGCATAGTTTGCTATAGTTAGTAGAATTTTTCTGTAATTTAAAAGTGTTTGGGTTTAGTTTGTTGTGGTAAGGATTAGTTGGTGATGATTTAGAGTAGCCGAAGTAATTTAGGTGAGTCTGGCATAGTTTGTTATGATCTGTACACCTTTTTTTGTAATTTTAAGATGATATGTTTTGGTTTGTTGTGGTAAGGGATAGTTGGGGGTGATTTACGGTAGCCGAAGTAATTTAGGTGATTCTGGTATAGTTTGTTATGATTTTTACCATTTTTTTGTAATTTTAAAGTGATTGGGCTTAGTTTGTTGCTGTAAAGTGTAGTTGGGGGTGATTTTTTATAGCCGAAGTAATTTAGGTGAGTTTGGCATAGTTTCCTATGGTTAGTAGCATTTTTTTGTAATTTAAAAGTGATTGGGTTTAGTTTGTTGTGGTAAGGGTTAGTTGGTGATGATTTATGGTAGCCGAAGCAATTTAGGTTAGTTTGGCATAGTTTGCTATGGTTAGTAGCATTTTTTTGTAATTTAAAAGTGATTGGGTTTAGTTTGTTGTGGTAAGGGTTAGTTGGTGATGATTTAGAGTAGCCGAAGTAATTTAGGTGAGTCTGGCATAGTCTGTTATGATTTGTACAATTTTTTTTGTAATTTTAAGATGATATGGTTTGGTTTGTTGTGGTAAGGGATAGTTGGGGGTGATTTACGGTAGCCGAAGTAATTTAGGTGATTCTGGTATAGTTTGTTATGATTTTTAGCAATTTTTTGTAATTTTAATGTGATTGGGCTTAGTTTGTTGCTGTAAAGTGTAGTTGGGGGTGATTTTTGATAGCCGAAGTAATTTAGGTGAGTTTGGCATAGTTTCCTATGGTTAGTAGCATTTTTTTGTAATTTAAAAGGGATTGGGTTTAATTTGTTGTGGTAAGGGTTAGTTGGTGATGATTTATGGTAGCCGAAGTAATTTAGGTGAGTTTGGCATAGTTTGCTATGGTTAGTAGAATTTTTTTTAATTTAAAAGTGATTGGGTTTAGTTTGTTGTGGTAAGGATTAGTTGGTGATGATTTAGAGTAGCCGAAGTAATTTAGGTGAGTCTGGCATAGTTTGTTATGATCTGTACACCTTTTTTTGTAATTTTAAGATGATATGGTTTGGTTTGTTGTGGTAAGGGATAGTTGGGGGTGATTTACGGTAGCCGAAGTAATTTAGGTGATTCTGGTATAGGTTGTTATGATTTTTAGCATTTTTTTGTAATTTTAAAGTGATTGGGCTTAGTTTGTTGCTGTAAAGTGTAGTTGGGGGTGATTTTTGATAGCCGAAGTAATTTAGGTGAGTTTGGCATAGTTTCCTATGGTTAGTAGCATTTTTTTGTAATATAAAAGTGATTGGGTTTAGTTTGTTGTGGTAAGGGTTAGTTGGTGATGATTTAGAGTAGCCGAAGTAATTTAGGTGAGTCTGGCATAGTTTGTTATGATTTGTACACCTTTTTTTGTAATTTTAAGATGATATGGTTTGGTTTGTTGTGGTAAGGGATAGTTGGGTGTGATTTACGGTAGCCGAAGTAATTTAGGTGATTCTGGTATAGTTTATGATTTTTAGCATTTTTTTGTAATTTTAAAGTGATTGGGCTTAGTTTGTTGCTGTAAAGTGTAGTTGGGGGTGATTTTTGATAGCCAAAGTAATTTAGGTGAGTTTGGCATAGTTTGCTATGGTTAGTAGCATTTTTTTGTAATTTAAAAGTGATTGGGTTTAGTTTGTTGTGGTAAGGGTTAGTTGGTGATGATTTAGAGTAGCCGAAGTAATTTAGGTGAGTCTGGCATAGTTTGTTATGATTTGTACACCTTTTTTTGTAATTTTAAGATGATATGGTTTGGTTTGTTGTGGTAAGGGATAGTTGGGGGTGATTTACGGTAGCCGAAGTAATTTAGGTGATTCTGGTATAGTTTGTTATGATTTTTACCATTTTTTTGTAATTTTAAAGTCATTGGGCTTAGTTTGTTGCTGTAAAGTGTAGTTGGGGGTGATTTTTGATAGCCGAAGTAATTTAGGTGAGTTTGGCATAGTTTGCTATGGTTAGTAGCATTTTTTTGTAATTTAAAAGTGATTGGGTTTAGTTTGTTGTGGTAAGTGTTAGTTGGTGATGATTTAGAGTAGCCGAAGTAATTTAGGAGAGTCTGGCATAGTTTGATATAATTTGTACACCTTTTTTTGTAATTTTAAGATGATATGGTTTGGTTTGTTGTGGTAAGGGATAGTTGGGGGTGATTTACGGTAGCCGAAGTAATTTAGGTGATTCTGGTATAGTTTGTTATGATTTTTACCATTTTTTGTAATTTTAAAGTGATTGGGCTTAGTTTGTTGCTGTAAAGTGTAGTTGGGGTTGATTTTTGATAGCCGAAGTAATTTAGGTGAGTTTGGCATAGTTTGCTATGGTTAGTAGCATTTTTTTGTAATTTAAAAGTAATTGGGTTTAGTTTGTTGTGGTAAGGGTTAGTTGGTGATGATTTAGAGTAGCCGAAGTAATTTAGGTGAGTCTGGCATAGTTTGTTATGATTTGTACACCTTTTTTTGTAATTTTAAGATGATATGGTTTTGTTTGTTGTGGTAAGGGATAGTTGGGGGTGATTTACGGTAGCCGAAGTAATTTAGGTGATTCTAGTATAGTTTGTTATGATTTTTAGAATTTTTTTGTAATTTTAAAGTGATTGGGCTTAGTTTGATGCTGTGAAGTGTAGTTGGGGGTGATTTTTGATAGCCGAAATTGTTTCGCCGCTAGCTTTTTAGCAGCGCGTGTCGTGTTATTTAGTAAAATCACCTTTTTTTATAATTATACTATATTGACACATACACTAATAAATACATGGATACACAATGTTTTTCTTGGTAACACAAATATCGTTCTCTTGTTTACAATTATCGTTCTTTGACTACTACTCTCGTTCTCTTTATTAGAACTCTCATTCTCCGAAGTAATTTAGGTGATTCTGGTATAGTTTGTTATGATTTTTAGCATTTTTTTGTAATTTTAAAGTGATTGGGCTTAGTTTGTTGCTGTAAAGTGTAGTTGGGGGTGATTTTTGATAGCCGAAGTAATTTAGGTGAGTTTGGCATAGTTTGCTATGGTTAGTAGCATTTTTTTGTAATTTAAAAGTGATTGGGTTTAGTTTGTTGTGGTAAGGGTTAGTTGGTGATGATTTAGAGTAGCCGAAGTAATTTAGATGAGTCTGGCATAGTTTGTTATGATTTGTACACCTTTTTTTGTAATTTTAAGATGATATGGTTTGGTTTGTTGTGGTAAGGGATAGTTGGGGGTGATTTACGGTAGCCGAAGTAATTTAGGTGATTCTGGTATAGTTTGTTATGATTTTTAGCATTTTTTTTAATTTTAAAGTGATTGGGCTTAGTTTGATGCTGTGAAGTGTAGTTGGGGGTGATTTTAGATAGCCGAAGTAATTTAGGTGTGTTTGGCATAGTTTGCTATGGTTAGTAGCATTTTTTTGTAATTTAAAAGTGATTGGGTTTAGATTGTTGTGGTAAGGGTTAGTTGGTGATGATTTACAGTAGCCGAAGTAATTTAGGTAAGTCTGGCATAGTTTGTTATGATTTGTACACCTTTTTTTGTAATTTTAAGATGATATGGTTTGGTTTGTTGTGGTAAGAGATAGTTGGGTGTGATTTACGGTAGCCGAAGTAATATAGGTGATTCTGGTATAGTTTGTTATGATTTTTAGCATTTTTTTGTAATTTTAAAGTGATTGGGCTTAGTTTGTTGCTGTAAAGTGTAGTTGGGGGTGATTTTTTATAGCCGAAGTAATTTAGGTGAGTTTGGCATAGTTTGCTATGGTTAGTAGCATTTTTTTGTAATTTAAAAGTGATTGGGTTTAGTTTGTTGTGGTAAGGGTTAGTTGGTGATGATTTAGAGTAGCCAAAGTAATTTAGGTGAGTCTGGCATAGTTTGTTATGATTTGTACACGTTTTTTTGTAATTTTAAGATGATATGGTTTGGTTTGTTGTGGTAAGGGATAGTTGGGGGTGATTTTTTTTTTTTTTTTTTTTAATTAAATTAAAGGCTTACATGCGTTTAGTGCCCAATAAAAAGCCCAACATTGAACAATTAAAAAATAAATAATAAAAATATACAAAACCCAACACGCACAACACTCATTATACCAAAATTAGGTTGGCACAAAGTGGGTTGGCAACAGTTACTTTACTGTTTACTGTTTACTTCGAGCGTCACAAACGTCTAAATCATAACCTGCAGCGATCCAACTTTGACCCAGCTTGCATACAACAGACGACACCAATGTAACAGTGTCCTCATGATGGGATGCACCGTGACCGAAAAACAGCTGATAATTGGATAGAACTGCAAAGAGGCACCGGGCGTAACATAACCTCACATTTTTAGCTCGAGCAACAGCATACATGCAACTGTTCCTCAGTTTGAGGTGCTCATATGACTAACATCTATTGCAGAACATGACTCCGAATGTCCCGGTCTAAGCAGTGCAGTATGTCACATTTATCTTCAATCCTGTCGTACGTCTCAATCATGACATATAAAGGGGAGGTCTTAAGGATGTTAGTTAAGGGCTTTGGCTTGTAAAACAAGCGCTGCGTTCTTCTGCCACCTGAGGGAATTCTTACGTTGATTCCGCCAAGCAACGTCGGTGTATCCACGAGACCATTTAAGACCTTCCATAAGGTGATAACCGCACAACAATTTCGCCTGTCTTCCAGAGTACAAAGGTGGAATCGAGACAGCAATGCACTATGAGGGAAACCCTGAGGTGGATAGGATCCCGTCTCCTTCCAGTAAATTATTTTTGCAAATCGACGCTGTACTCTCTCTACTGCACTTTTTGAGTTCTGGTAGATTGGAAACCACACTAATGAGGCATACTCGAGGTTTGACCTAACGAATGCATTGTATAAAATCTTAAGGACGGTAATGTCTTTTAGGTCAAATGTTCTTCTTAAGACTAAACCCAACATTGCATAAGAGCGGTTAATAACCTTCGCAACGTGGACATCGAATCGGAGGGCAGAGTCAAAAACGACACCCAGATCACAAGTGGACGTCAACCTCACGAGGGCCGTAGAGTTGATCTTATAGGGAAATTCATATGTGGCTTTCTTGCGAGTGTAGCTAAGTACACTACATTTCTCTATATTCAGTGGTAATGCGTTGCGTATAGCCCACTCTTGCAAGCTGTTTAAGTTCTGTTGCAGTATTTTCGCATCGTTCGCGGATGATATTACATGGTAAATTTTAATATCGTCGGCATAGAGAAGTACGGGAACATTTAGTTGTTCAGTGACGTCATCAATATAAATGTTGAACAAGAGAGGGCCAAGTACAGAACCTTGTGGAACTCCTGAGGTCTGTAAGTAATATTTCGACCGATAACCCTGGTATTGCACATATGAATTTCTTTTGCAGAGATACGAGGCGATGACGGATACCAACGCTGGCGAGAATCCGAAGAAGCTTAGTTTGTCAACCAGCAAGTTATGGTTTATTTTATCGAATGCTTTAGAAAAATCTGTGTAGATTACATCAACTTGTTTATGACGGTCTAGTTCTTTAGCAAGTGTTTGCTTTAGTGTTAGAAGATTAGTTACAGTGGATCTTCCCTTAAGAAAACCATGTTGAGCTGGTGTAAGTAGTTGCTTTAAATGGTCAGCGAGGTGAGGATGTAGCGTCATTTCGAATATTTTAGCAAAATTTGATATTATTGCAATGGGTCTATAGTTAGTAACACTATTTTTCTCGCCTTTTTTGTGTATGGGACAGACTCTTGACAACTTCCAGATTGTTGGAAAACAAGATGTTTTAAGGATGGCGTTAAAGATGGCAGTCAAGGGTTTCACGAAGACATGAGCACAGTCCCTGATAAGAAAGGCAGGTATGAGATCTGGGCCGGCCGTTTGTGAGTCTCGTAATCTGCCAATACTTTCTAGCACCTCAGTTTCAGTAAAGGAATTTACAATCAGCAAACTGTGCTGGTTGTTTCTGGGCGTAGCGTTGCCGACACATGTGGTGTTATTGAAGTTTGAGGCGAAGAATTCAGCGAAAGCTCCAGGATTGAATTGGGCTCAATCAGCTCGTCGTTTTTATAGTCCAAGACTGTTGGGAGAATATCAGAAGAGCGGTGGACTCGAAAGTAAGACCAAAAATTCTTAGGATCCGCTGTAATATTATCTCTTGCTCTGGCCAGAAAGAAATTTCTGCGCTCAGAAATGGCTGTTTTCAGTTCAGCTCGACAATCTTTGAAGCGGTTATAACTGTGTTCTGTTCTATAAGATTTAAACTTCCGCCATAATTTGGCTTTTCGTCTAACCAATTTAATCGTGCTGCGGTCAAACCACTGTGGGTACACGCCCGCTGACTGCTGCTTATAAGGTACCCGACTATTGAAGATTTGTTGCAGTTTACCGTAAAAATTATCCAATAATCCATTCACTTTGCAGGCCCCGTCTGTTGGTGAGAAATCAGCTTCACAAAGTTCACGGTATAACGCTGGGAAGTTGCATTTTTTGAAGTTAAATTCCTTCCTTTAATGAGAATCGAACTTGGGATTTTTCTTGATCTGATACGATAACATTATGTCAAGGCTCGGATGATGCATATCTTCAGAAACCAGGGGTTCTTCTGCTCTGGAGACCTTACAAGGGATCGTACTCATTACCAAGTCTAGTGTTCGTCCATTAGCGTTGAGCACTGAATTATATTGTTTTACATTTAGTGAAGCCATTAGATTTGTTTGGGAAACGTGTTCGGCTCGTAAGGAATTACTCAAGTAATCAGTACCATTAGCAAGGAGATCAGGTATATTGAAGTCGCCCAGGATGAGTATATTGAAACTGTATAATACATGGAAAGTTGTAATAAAGTCTGTCAGTGCGATGTAAGCTTGTTTTGGGCAAAACGGGGGGATGTAGATTAAGATAATATATAGTGAATTGTTAGTCTGTAGTAGTTTGATTATAAGAATATCAACATGCTGTAGTTCAGCAGATTTATTACTAGTATCTATCTGTACCACCCCAATGTTAGATCTAACAGCAATTAATACACCTCCGCCCTTAGTACGTTCAGACTTGCGATCGGCGCGAAATACATTGTACCTATAAGTGTCAAAGAACTCGCTATTTGAGAACTCGGGTGTTAAGTTTGTTTCTGTAATGGCAATGAGGTCATAATGATCAGAAGTTAGGGTTGCCTCGTAGAACGTGCTTGACTTCGATCGTAACCACCTGACATTCTGGTAATAACAGCATAGTTCGTTAGGCATATGTCTAAACAAGGACTTTGTAGATCTGTAGCAATTAGGTTTCGGTGTGACAAACGTATAGTTGGAAGGTAAGCTCGCAAAATCAGCTAGGAAATGTGGTTGCTATGCAGAGTTGAGTAATTCCATTTTAAGTTTGAGCTGAGCACGCAAGAGTTGCGGGCATTTATTGTGCCATGCAGTATGGTCAACATTGACTTGAACGTTGTTGTTTTTATTGTATGCAATGCAGTTGACGCACTTTCGAACGGTAGCAGGGCATTCTTTCGGTCCGTGGGGACCGCTACATTTCGGACAGGATTTAGGTTCTTTACAGGCGAGTGATGTGTGGTTAAAGCCGTTACAATTGAAACAACGACGTACCTCGATTGCGTCGAAGGCAGTGCAAAAATCGTATCCCACCAATAAACCACCGTCACGTGTTATTCGCTCAAATGATTCGCGATCCGTTTGTATAATTGCTTGACTAATAGTAGAGTTATTCTTTGTAGGCCAGTATTTGACAATTATGCAGGTCGCGTCTAAATTTAGTTTTTGTGTGTTGCTTTTTAACGAGTGCTCGATTTGCTGCCTGAGATCGGTCTCTGAGGGAGCTCCGGTGATGCCGACGAGCTTCACTCGCGGTTGCAACCCCTTTACTTCCGAAATAGTATAATCATCAGAAAGCCTTTCCATAGCGAGTTTCTTTAGACGCCGATTATCCTCATTTGAAGAACAGCCAATGATGAGACCACCGTTTTTTGCAGATTTAACTTTAGAAAATACAAGATCATCTTCAGCCGGGTTGATACGCTGCGCGACGAAATGCTTGGTTTTATCGTTATCATTGGAAGATATTTTAGGTTGGATAATGATTGCCGGCTCAGTGCGATTCTTGAGAATGCTGGCGTAAGAGTTTGTTTTTGTTACGGGTGGAGTTCTTTCAATAGGACTTGCAGATGGCATCTTTTCGGCGATCAGATTGGAAATGTCTTGTTTCAGTGCTGCAACTGCTCCTGTTAGCTTTAACAGAATCTCATCATATTTCTTCTGCAGCAATTCCTCCAAGGCAGATTGATCAACCGTGGAACACCTATCACGGCAATTAGTGCAACTCCAGGAGATGCCAGGGACTTTATTAAAAGATTCAAAAGAGTCGCGTGTGACGTGCACACAATTTAGATGAAAGATTTTCTGACATGTACCGCTGCACTTCAGGATTGCGTTATTAATTGTATCAGGAGCCACACCGTGACATACTAAACAGGAATTTATCATCGTGGGGTGGAATAGTCAGGCAGCAGAATTTCAAAAAATGAATGACAATTACGTTCAGATCATGCGCACTCAAATGAACATAACCTAACACAATGAGTCCCTTCAATATCTGAATATCAGAGCACTGCTACATATGAGGGCCAAAATCTTACCCAACAAGCGAAACAGGAATGTCTATACACGCGGTGAGACACCTCCCAAGATGGATGATGCAAAACAACCGAGAAATTCACAGCCTCAACAACTTGCACGTCCGCACACGTGCACACCACATGACGAGCTCACGGTACGGTAGCCGAAGTAATTTAGGTGATTCTGGTATAGTTTGTTATGATTTTTAGCATTTTTTTGTAATTTTAAAGTAATTGGGCTTAGTTTGTTGCTGTAAAGTGTTGTCGGGGGTGATTTTTGATAGCCGAAGTAATTTAGGTGAGTTTGGAATAGTTTGCTATGGTTAGTAGCATTTTTTTTGTAATTTAAAAGTGATTGGGTTAAGTTTGTTGTGGTAAGGGTTAGTTGGTGATGATTTAGAGTAGCCGAAGTAATTTAGGTGAGTCTGGCATAGTTTGTTATGATTTGTACACGTTTTTTTGTAATTTTAAGATGATATGGTTTGGTTTGTTGTGGTAAGGAATAGTGGGGGGTGATATACGGTAGCCGAAGTAATTTAGGTGATTCTGGTATAGTTTGTTATGATTTTTAGAATTTTTTTGTAATTTTAAAGTGATTGGGCTTAGTTTGATGCTGTGAAGTGTAGTTGGGGGTGATTTTTGATAGCCGAAGTGATTTAGGGGAGTTTGGCATAGTTTGCTACGGTTTGTAGAATTTTTTTGTAATTTTAAAGTGATTGAGCCTATTTTGGGGTGGTAAGGGGAAGTTGAGGGTGATTTATGGAAGCCAAAGTAATTTAGATGAGTTTGGCATAGTTTGATATGGCTTGTAACATTTTTTGTAATTTTAAAGTGATTGGGCTGAGTTTGGGGTAGTAAGGGGTAGTTGGGGGTGATTTATGATAGCCGAAGTAATTTAATTCAGTTTGGCATAGTTTGCTATGGTTTGTAGCATTTTTTGTAATTTTAAAATGATTGGGTTTAGTTTGTGGTTGGTAAGGGGTAGTTGGGGGTGATTTATGGTAGCCGCAGTAATTTAAGTGAGTTTGGCATAGTTACTAACCCTTACCAACCCAAAATAGGCTCAATCACTTTAAAATTACAAAAAAATTCTACAAACCATAGCAAACTATGCCAAACTCCCCTAAATTACTTCGGCTACCATAAATTACCCCGAACTACCCCTTACAACCCCAAAATAAGCCCAATCACTTTAAAATTACAAAATATTCAACAAATTATAGCAAACAATGCCTAACTCACCTAAATGACTTCGGCTACCATAAATCACTCCCAACTACCTCTTGCCACCCCAAACTAAGCCCAATCACTTTAAAATTACAAAAAATGCTACAAACCATAGCAAACTATTCCAAACTCACCTAAATTACTTTGGCTACCATAAATCACCCCCAACTACCCCTTACCGCCCCAAAATTAGCCTAATCACTTTAAAATTACAAAAATGCTACAAAACATAGCAAGCTATGCCAAACTCACTTAAATTACTTCGGCTACCATAAATTAATAATCGTTTTCAATCAAAATCTTCTATTGGTTGTGTTATTTATAAATGCCTTATCGTATTAAATCATAAAATATTAATAAATATCTGCACATAAAATATATTGTTCCGACTAACAGTCGTTATTCTGAATATTAAATATGCTGATACCTATTTTGATTCTCTTCCACCTTCCAATAAATATTTGTTCCAGTTCAGATGCAAACATAAACGTATTTCTGAATTGCAACACGCTGACGGGGCAAGCCCTATCTTTTCAACATGCGTGCATTTGTATAAACAGCTCTATGATTTTTAACTTTAAAGAGGTATAAAGGCGGTGTAAGCGCTAGAGTTTCGTAAAAATATCTGAAAAATTCGAAATTCTGCAATTGAATCAGAACTATCTTTGTGTTCGATAGTAAATTTATACTTGGAGTGGCACTGCCAACCCTGCCACCCCTGACGAGGCACCTGCTGACTACTCTCCTTCCAGGGAAACTTTATAAATCAACGTCAAAATAATTTAGGGCGCCTGAATGTGAAAATATCACTGTGTAATAAGTTCAGACTGACATGGAACACTTGAAATTTCGATATTTGTTTGTAATTCGTCACAGGTCCATGAAGGCATGCATGTTAATGTAAACAAGTGTTAGTTGATCGGAGAGGCCGAATAAGATTTTTACATCCACCACATTCCCGTCAAAATATTTATTTACTTTAGTATGTTAATTCATTTTGTGCAAATTATGACGGGCCATACGAGTACACCTGCGCGAGTATTATTTGGTAATCCAAATTCTTTTAATGCGCACTAGGCACGTGCACCTAATATAATTGTTAAAATTGCTGCTTCAGCGTCTGGAACGCTGGTACTCAACGTCGCCAAGGTCGAGGCGGCGCATCGGTATTCGAAGTTCTATCGCTATTAAATAAATTTTTTTAATATAATATTCCCGATTTGTTCTTGACGTTAAGTAAATATCTCAAATATCAATCAATTTTAGAAAAATTACCATCGTCGTACCGGACTCCACTTATATACCGTACGCTAATTTTTACGTTCATTTAAAGATAGTGGTGTATTTGATCTTCACCAAACCTGCTCCGGCCAAAATCCGAAATTTGCAGTTTTACCGGATTTCACTGACATCATAAGTAATGTGTGCTTATACACGATTTACACTATTTATTTTATGTACATTGTGTTCATTATTGTTTTGCATTATTTATAACTAAGATGGAGGAATAGTAAGCGGGGTACAAAATACCACCACGTATAATTCCTCTGAAAAGTGATGGAAATAGTCTTTTTTATTATCTTTCCTATTGCATTTTATTACCGAAAATAGAGCTCAAGAGGTTCGCACTATAATTGTTCATTTTAAAATTACCAAATTTTCTGTATATTTTACCTGAATACGTTAAACACCCCTAAACATAATGTACCATTCCAAACTACCCTCAAAAATCATACACTTGCCATTCCAAACTACCCCACATCAACCTAAAATGTAAAAAAATTACGATTTCCAAGCAAACTACACTAAACTCGCATAAATTACTTTGACTTCCGCTATATCACCCCAACCACTTCTTACCAAGCCGAACTAAACCCAATCACATTAAAATTACCAAAAGTTTTGTTTAATCCGCCAAAGCTAAACCCCGCCAACCATCAATAACCATTCTAAACAATCCCCAAAAAAAACCTTATCATCCGAAACTACACCAAATACATCGTTTTTATGGTGTGTAATCTATATATATAAAGCGAAGTGTCCTCACTGACACACTCATCTACACATCTACACATTCACTGATTCACCGACAACCCACAGCCCAAACCGTGAGGGCTGGCGACTTGATATTTTGGACACGGGTGTATCATGTGCCGAAAGTGAACGCTACGAAGGGATTTTGCGAAATTCGGCCCGGTTTCTTTGTAATTCAATAAAAACCGGCTAAAATAAACAAAAAATGATCGGATCGCGGAGACCGTGTTTATGTTAGAAGCACGTATCTAGCCAAAACAACTTCGACGACGGGCGACCTGTTTACATTAAAAGCACTTATTTAACCTAAACAATTTCAACGTCGAGTTTCTGCTTTTGTGATCAAATTTTTACCGTACCTAGCGAGGCCGCGGATATTTTTATTATAATCTTAATTTCAATTATAATGTCGATCCGTGACTCAATTAAAAATTACAAAAATTACAACTGCAAATTTAATCCGTCTACATTAAACATCCTCAAATATCTCTTACCATTGCAAACTTTACCAAATCAACCCCAAACAATTCCCGAACTAAGCCAAACTGACATAAAGTAGATCCGTTATCTTAAATCATCCCTTACCACCCTTTAGCAACCCCAAGTATCTCCAATCACTTTAAAATAAAACAAAATGACACAAATCATAGCAAACTATCCCTAACTCACCTAAATTACTTCGGCTACCATAAATCACCCCCAACTACCCCTTACCACCCCAAACTCAGCCCAATCACTTTAAAATTACAAAAAATGTTACAAGCAATATCAAACTATGCCTAACTCACCTAAATTATTTCGGCTACCATAAATCACCCCCAATTACCCCCTACCACCCCAAAATATGCTCAATCACTTTAAAATTACAAAAAAAATGTTACATACCTTAGCAAACTATGTCAAACTCACTTAAATTACTTCGGCTACCATAATTCACCCCCAACTACCCCTTACCACCCCAAACTAAGCGCAATCACTTTAAAATTACAAAAAATGCTACAAATCATAGCAAACTATTCCAAACTCACCTAAATTACTTCGGCTACCATAAATCACCCCCAACTACCCCTTACCACCCGAAAATAAACCCAATCACTTTAAAATTACAAAAAAATGTTACAAACCATAGCAAACTATGTCAAACTCACTTAAATTACTTCGGCTACCATAAATCACCCCCAACTACCCCTTACCACCCCAAAATAAGCCCAATCACTTTAAAATTACAAAAAATGCTACAAACCATAGCAAACTATTCCAAACTCACCTAAATTACTTCGGCTACCATAAATCACCCCCAACTACCCCTTACCACTCCAAAATTAGCCCAATCACTTTAAAATTACAAAAAATGCTACAAACCATAGCAAACTATTCCAAAGTCACCTAGATTACATCGGCTACCATAAATCACCCCCAACTACCCCTTACCACCCCAAACTAAGCCCAATCACTTTAAAATTACAAAAAATGATACAAACCATAGCAAACTATTCCAAACTCACCTAAATTACTTCGGCTACCATAAATCACCCCCAACTACCCCTTACCTCCCTAAAATAAGCCCAATCACTTTAAAATTACAAAAAATGTTACATACCATAGCAAACTATGTCAAACTCACTTAAATTACTTCGGCTACCATAAATCACCCTTAACTACCCCTTACCAACCACAAACTAAACCCAATCACTTTAAAATTACAACAAATGTTACAAACCATAGCAAACTATGTCAAACTCACTTAAATTATTTCGGCTACCATAAATCACCCCCAACTAGCCCTTACCACTCCAAAATTAGCCCAATCACTTTAAAATTACAAAAAATGCTACAAACCATAGCAAACTATTCCAAAGTCACCTAGATTACATCGGCTATTATAAATCACCCCCAACTACTCCTTACCACCCGAAAATAAGCCGAATCACTTTAAAATTACAAAAAATGTTACAAACCATAGCAAACTATGTCAAACTCACTTAAATTACTTCGGCTACCATAAATCACCCCCAACTACCCCTTACCTCCCCAAAATAAGCCCAATCACTTTAAAATTACAAAAAATGTTACATACCATAGCAAACTATGTCAAACTCACTTAAATTACTTCGGCTACCATAAATCACCCTTAACTACCCCTTACCAACCACAAACTAAACCCAATCACTTTAAAATTACAACAAATGTTACAAACCATAGCAAACTATGTCAAACTCACTTAAATTATTTCGGCTACCATAAATCACCCCCAACTAGCCCTTACCACTCCAAAATTAGCCCAATCACTTTAAAATTACAAAAAATGCTACAAACCATAGCAAACTATTCCAAAGTCACCTAGATTACATCGGCTATTATAAATCACCCCCAACTACTCCTTACCACCCGAAAATAAGCCGAATCAATTTAAAATTACAAAAAATGTTACAAACCATAGCAAACTATGTCAAACTCACTTAAATTACTTCGGCTACCATAAATCACCCCCAACTACCCCTTACCACCCCAAAATAAACCCAATCTCTTTAAAATTACAAAAAATGTTACAAACCATACCAAACTATGTCAAACTCACTTAAATTACTTCGGCTACCATAAATCACCCCCAACTAGCCCTTACCACTCCAAAATTAGCCCAATCACTTTAAAATTACAAAAAATGCTACAAACCATAGCAAACTATTCCAAAGTCACCTAGATTACATCGGCAACCATAAATCACCCCCAACTACCTCTTACCACCCGAAAATAAGCCCAATCACTTTAAAATTACAAAAAATGTTACATACCATAGCAAACTATGTTAAACTCACTTAAATTACTTCTGCTACCATAAATTACCCCCAACTACCCCTTACCACCCCAAACTAAGCCCAATCACTTTAAAATTACAAAAAATGATACAAATCATAGCAAACTATTCCAAACTCACCTAAATTACTTCGCCTACCATAAATCACCCCCAACTACCCCTTACCTCCCCAAAATAAGCCCAATCACTTTAAAATTACAAAAAATGTCACATACCATAGCAAACTATGTCAAACTCACTTAAATTACTTCGGCTACCATAAATCACCCTTAACTACCCCTTACCAACCACAAACTAAACCCAATCACTTTAAAATTACAACAAATGTTACAAACCATAGCAAACTATGTCAAACTCACTTAAATTACTTCGGCTACCATAAATCACCCCCAACTACCCCTTACCAACCATAAACTAAACCCAATCACTTTAAAATTACAAAAAATGTTACAAACCATACCAAACTATGTCAAACTCACTTAAATTACTTCGGCTACCATAAATCACCCCCAACTACCCCTTACCATTCCAAAATTAGCCCAATCACTTTAAAATTACAAAAAATGCTACAAACCATAGCAAACTATTCCAAAGTCACCCAGATTACATCGGCTACCATAAATCACCCCCAACTACCCCTTACCACCCGAAAATAAGCCCAATCACTTTAAAATTACAAAAAATGTTACAAACCATAGCAAACTATGTCAAACTCACTTAAATTACTTCGGCTACCATAAATCACTTCCAACTACCCCTTACCACCCCGAAATAAGCTCAATCGCTTTAAAATTACAAAAAATGCTACAAACCATAGCAAACCATGTCAAACTCACCTAAATGACTTCGGCTACTATAAATCACCCCCAACTACCCCTTATCACCCCAAACTAAGCCCAATCACTTTAAAATTAGAAAAAATGCTACAAACATAGCAAACTATGCCAAACTCACCTAAATTACTTCTGCTACCATAAATTACCCCCAACTACCCCTTACCACCCGAAACTAAGCCCAATCACTTTAAAATTACAAAAAATGATACAAACCATAGCAAACTATTCCAAACTCACCTAAATTACTTCGCCTACCATAAATCACCCCCAACTACCCCTTACCTCCCCAAAATAATCCCAATCACTTTAAAATTACAAAAAATGTTACATACCATAGCAAACTATGTCAAACTCACTTAAATTACTTCGGCTACCATAAATCACCCTTAACTACCCCTTACCAACCACAAACTAAACCCAATCACTTTTAAATTACAACAAATGTTACAAACCATAGCAAACTATGTCAAACTCACTTAAATTACTTCGGCTACCATAAATCACCCCCAACTACCCCTTACCAACCATAAACTAAACCCAATCACTTTAAAATTACAAAAAATGTTACAAACCATACCAAACTATGTCAAACTCACTTAAATTACTTCGGCTACCATAAATCACCCCCAACTACCCCTTGCCACTCCAAAATTAGCCCAATCACTTTAAAATTACAAAAAATGCTACAAACCATAGCAAACTATTCCAAAGTCACCCAGATTACATTGGCTACCATAAATCACCCCCAACTACCCCTTACCACCCGAAAATAAGCCCAATCACTTTAAAATTACAAAAAATGTTACAAACCATAGCAAACTATGTCAAACTCACTTAAATTACTTCGGCTACCATAAATCACTTCCAACTACCCCTTACCACCCCGAAATAAGCTCAATCGCTTTAAAATTACAAAAAATGCTACAAACCATAGCAAACCATGTCAAACTCACCTAAATGACTTCGGCTACCATAAATCACCCCAACTACCCCTTATCACCCCAAACTAAGCCCAATCACTTTAAAATTAGAAAAAATGCTACAAACATAGCAAACTATGCCAAACTCACCTAAATTACTTCGGCTACCATAAATCACCCCCAACTACTCCTTACCGCCCCAAAATTAGCCTAATCACTTTAAAATTACAAAAAATGCTACAAAACATAGGAAGCTATGCCAAACTCACTTAAATTACTTCGGCTACCATAAATTAATAATCATTTTTAATCAAAATCTTCTATTTGGTTGTAATTTATAAATTCCTTATTGTATTAAATGACTAGCTGAATGTACCCGGCGTTGCCCGGACGTAGATTAAATAAACGCAGTGTTGACAAAAGTGGTGTATTTGTGATGTAGACTAATCGACATTATAATACAATTAAACAGGAATGCTCTACTTTTCCAATCACAAAATAAACAAATTTGCTGAAATTAACCTGCATTGCCAGGACCGGGTACTTCAATATGATTTGGAAAATGACGATAATTTCGTTTCTGGGTGCAAGCTCCTTTTTTTTCACTCTTTTTCACTCTTCAAGAGAAGGAGAGTTGACAGAGAAGCTGAACTATTCCAAATTATTCCCATTTAGTTCTCTAACAACATTAAAGAATGTCGTCGAAGAATGTTGAAATATATAAATAAATAATTTCACACCATAAAAACGATGTATTTGGTGTAGTTTCGGATGATTAGGTTTTTTTTGGGGATTGTTTTGAATGGTTATTGATGGTTGGCGGGGTTTAGCTTTGGCGGATTAAACGAAACTTTTGGTAATTTTAATGCGATTGGGTTTAGTTTGGCTTGGTAAGAAGTGGTTGGGGTGATATAGCGGAAGTCGAAGTAATTTATGCGAGTTTAGCGTAGTTTGCTTGAAATTCGTAATTTTTTTACATTTTAGGTTGATGTGGGGTAGTTTGGAATGGCAAGTGTATGATTTTTGAGAGTAGTTTGGAATGGTACATTATGTTTAGGGGTGTTTAACGTATTCAGGTAAAATATACAGAAAATTTGGTAATTTAAAAATGAACAATTATAGTGCGAAACTCTTGAGCTCTATTTTCGGTAATAAAATGCAATAGGAAAGATAGTAAAAAAGACTATTTCCATCACTTTTCAGAGGAATTATACGTGGTGGTATTTGTACCCCGCTTACTATTCCTCCATCTTAGTTATAAATAATGCAGAACAATAATGAACACAATGTACATAAAATAAATAGTGTAAATCGTGTATAAGCACACATTACTTATGATGTCAGTGAAATCCGGTAAAACTGCAAATTTCGGATTTTGGCCGGAGCAGGTTTGGTGAAGATCAAATACACCACTATCATTAAATGAACGTAAAAATTAGCGTACGGTATATAAGTGGAGTCCGGTACGACGATGGTAATTTTTCGAAAATCGATTGGGGAGATATTTACTTAACGTCAAGAACAAATCGGGAATATTATATTAAAAAAATTTATTTAATAGCGATAGAACTTCGAATACTGATGCGTCGCCTCGACCTTGGCGACGTTGAGTACCAGCGTACCAGACGCTGAAGCAGCAATTTTAACAATTATATTAGGTGCACGTGCCTAGTGCGTATTAAAAAAATTTGGATTACCAAATAATACTCGCGCAGGTGTACTCGACTGGCCCGTCATAATTTGCACAAAATAAATTAACATACTAAAGTATATAAATATTTTGACGGGAATGTGGTGAGTGTAAAAATCTTATTCGGCCTCTCCGACAAACTAACACTTGTTTACATTAACATGCATGCCTTCATGGACCTGTGACGAATTACAAACAAATATCTAAATTTCAAGTGTTCCATTTGATTTCGTTTCTGGATGCAAGCGGTTTTTTTCACTCTTGTCAGTCTGAACTTATTACATAGTGATATTTTCACATCCAGGTGCCCTAAATTTATTTTGCCGCTGATTTCAAAAATTTTTCTGGAAGGAAAGTAGTCAGCAGTGGGGCTCGTCAGGGGTGGTAGGGTTGGCAGTGCCACTCCAAGTATAAATTTACTATCGAACACAAAATTAGTTCTGTAATTCAGTTGCAGAATTATGAATTTTTCAGATATTTTCACGAAAATTTAGCGCTTACACCGCCACTGGTATGAATGTCAGTGATATCTGGTACATACAACGGTGAAAATTTCGGGGCAAATTTGGTGAAAAACAAATACACCACTATCATTAACTAAACGTAAAAATTAGCGTACAAATATAAGTGGAGTCCGGTCCGATGCTGATAATTTTTCGAAAATTGATTGGGGGCAGATTTGGTTAACGCGAGGATCAAATGTTAAATTAAAATACTTTATTTGATAGCGGTAGACCTTCGAACACTGTTGCGTCGCCTCAGCGAATTTGGCGACTTTGCGAACAGTTTCCGACACTGGAGCAGCAATTTTCACAATTGTAGTTGTGTTAAAATTAAACACCGCGATCGAGTACTGCTCCACACGCTGAACCAGCAATTCTCGAATTCTAAGAAACGATAAGAAATGCTTATCCAACGCTTGGTATGGCGAATTTCTGCATAGACACTCAATCAAACTAAATCGAGCATGGCCTTTTCACGTTTCTGACCTTGCCCTTGACGTGGCAGGCTCCAGCTGCTTAAATAATGTAAAAATCTTATTCGGCCTCTCCAATAAACTCACATTTGTTTACATTAACACGCATTCCCTCATGGACTTGTGACGAATTACAAACAAATATTTCAACTTCAAGTGTTCCATCTAATTTCGTTTCTGGGTGCAAGCTCCTTTATTTTCACTCTAGTCAGTCTAAACTTATTACACAGAGTTATATTTTCAAATCCAGGCGCCCTAAAGAATTTTGTCGTTGTTTTCAAAAGTTCCAAGAGAAGGAGAGTTGACATAGAAGCTAAATTATTCCAAATTATTCCCATTTAGTTCTCTGACAACGTTAAAGACAATGTTGAAATATATAAATACAAAATTTTACACCATAAAAACGAAGTATTTAGGAATTATGTATAAAAAAAGTCGAAGTTATTCTTCGCTCTTGAGCTCTATTTCCGGTATTAAAAATGCAATAGGAAAGATAGTAAGAAAGACTATTTCCATCACTTTGCACGGGAATTATACGTGGTGGTGTTTGTTCTCCGCTTACTATTAGATTTTCAAACTGCTCCATCTTATAAATAATGCAGAACAATAATGAACGCAATGTACGTAAAATAAATAGTGTAAATAAATCGTGTCTAAGCATACAATACTTAAGCGTATGATGTCAGTGAAAATTTCGGATTTCGGCCGGAGCAGGTTTGGTGAAGAACAAATACACCACTATCATTAACTGAACGGTAAAAATTAGCGTACGAAAATAAGTGAAGTCCGGTCCGACGCTGGAAATTTTTCGAAAATCGATTGGGGAGAGTTTTGGTTAACGGCAAGAACAAATCGGGAATATTATATTAAAATAATTTATTTAATAGCGATAGAACTTTGAATACCGATGCGTCGCCTCGACCTTGGCGACGTTGAGTACCAGCGTTCCAGACGCTGAAGCAGCAATTTTCACAATTATATGAGGTGCACGTGCCTAGTGCGTATAAAAACAATTTGGATAACAAAAGAGATTAATTTGTATGTACCAAATAATACTCGCACAGGTGTACTCGTATGGCCCGTCATAATTTTCACAAAATCAATTTAAGAAATTAACATTCTAAAGTAAATAAATATTTTGACAGGAATGTTAAAAATCTTATTCGGTCTCTCCGACAAACTAACACTTGTTTACATTAACATGCAATTCTTCATGGACCTGTGACGAATTACAAACAAATATCGAAATTTCAAGTGTTCCATGTCCGTCTGAACTTATTACACAGTGATATTTTTACATTCAGGCGCCCTAAATTATTTTGACGTTGATTTATAAAGTTTCCCTGGAAGGAGAGTAGTCAGCAGGTGCCTCGTCAGGGGTGGCAGGGTTGGCAGTGCCACTCCAAGTATAAATTCACTATCGAACACAAAGATAGTTCTGATTCAATTGCAGAATTTCGAATTTTTCAGATATTTTTACGAAACTCTAGCGCTTACACGGCCTTTATACCTCTTTAAAGTTAAAAACCATAGAGCTGTTTATACAAATGCACGCATGTTGAAAAGGTAGGGCTTGCCCCGTCAGCGTGTTGCAATTCATAAATACGTTTATGTTTGCATCTCAACTGGAACAAATATTTATTGGAAGGTGGAAGAGAATCGAAATAGGTATCAGCCTATTTAATATTCAGAATAACGACTATTAGTCGGAACAATATATTTTATGTGCAGATATTTATTAATATTTTATGATTTAATACGATAAGGCATTTATAAATAACACAACCAAATAGAAGATTTTGATTGAAAACGATTATTAATTTATGGTAGCCGAAGTAATTTAAGTGAGTTTGGCATAGCTTGCTATGTTTTGTAGCATTTTTTGTAATTTTAAAGTGATTGGGCTTAGTTTGGGGTGGTAAGGGGTAGTTGGGGGTGATTTATGGTAGCCGAAGTAATTCAGGTGAGTTTGAGATAGTTTGCTATGGCTTGTAGCATTTTTCGTAATTTTAAAGTGATTGGGCTTATTTTGGGGTGGTAAGGGGTAGTTGGGGGTGATTTATGGTAGCCGAAGTAATTCAGGTGAGTTTGAGATAGTTTGCTACGGTTTGTAGAATTTTTTTTTAATTTTAAAGTGATTGAGCCTATTTTGGGGTGGTAAGGGGTAGTTGGGGGTGATTTATGGAAGCCAAAGTAATTTAGATGAGTTTGGCATAGTTTGATATGGCTTGTAACATTTTTTGTAATTTTTAAGTGATTGGGCTGAGTTTGGGGTGGTAAGGGGTAGTTGGGGGTGATTTATGATAGCCGAAGTAATTTAAGTGAGTTTGGCATAGTTTGCTATGGTTTGTAGCATTTTTTGTAATTTTAAAGTGATTGGGCTTATTTTGGGGTGGTAAGGGGTAGTTGGGGGTGATTTATGGTAGCCGAAGGAAATTAGGTAAGTTAGGCATAGTTTGCTATGGTTTGTAGCATTTTTTGTAATTTTAAAGTGATTGGGCTTATTTTGGGGTGGTAAGGGGTAGTTGGGGGTGATTTATGGTAGCCGAAGTAATTTAGGTGAGTTAGGCATAGTTTGCTATGATTTGTTGAATATTTTGTAATTTTAAAATGATTGGGTTTATTTTGGGGTTGTAAGGGGTAGTTCGGGGTGATTTATGGTAGCCGAAGTAATTTAGGGGAGTTTGGCATAGTTTGCTACGGTTTGTAGAATTTTTTTGTAATTTTAAAGTGATTGAGCCTATTTTGGGGTGGTAAGGGGTAGTTGGGGGTGATTTATGGAAGCCAAAGTAATTTAGATGAGTTTGGCATAGTTTGATATGGCTTGTAACATTTTTTGTAATTTTAAAGTGATTGAGCCTATTTTGGGGTGGTAAGGGGTAGTTGGGGGTGATTTATGGAAGCCAAAGTAATTTAAGTGAGTTTGGCATAGTTTGATAAGGCTTGTAACATTTTTTGTAATTTTAAAGTGATTGGGCTGAGTTTGGGGTGGTAAGGGGTAGTTGGGGGTGATTTATGATAGCCGAAGTAATTTAAGTGAGTTTGGCATAGTTTGCTATGGTTTGTAGCATTTTTTGTAATTTTAAAGTGATTGGGCTTATTTTGGGGTAGTAAGGGGTTGTTGGGGGTGATTTATGTTAGCCGAAGTAATTTAGGTGAGTTAGGCATAGTTTGCTATGGTTTGTAGCATTTTTTTGTAATTTTAAAGTGGTTGGGCTTATTTTGGGGTAGTAAGGGGTTGTTGGGGGTGATTTATGTTAGCCGAAGTAATTTAAGTGAGTTTGGCATAGTTTGCTATGGTTTGTAGCATTTTTTGTAATTTTAAAGTGATTGGGCTTATTTTGGGGTGGTAAGGGGTAGTTGGGGCTGATTTATGGTAGCCGAAGTAATTTAGGTGAGTTAGGCATAGTTTGCTATGGTTTGTAGCATTTTTTTGTAATTTTAAAGTGATTGGGCTTATTTTGGGGGTAGTAAGGGGTTGTTGGGGGTGATTTATGTTAGCCGAAGTAATTTAGGTGAGTTAGGCATAGTTTGCTATGGTTTGTAGCATTTTTTGTAATTTTAAAGTGATTGGGCTTATTTTGGGGTGGTAAGGGGTAGTTGGGGCTGATTTATGGTAGCCGAAGTAATTTAGGTGAGTTAGGCATAGTTTGCTATGGTTTGTAGCATTTTTTTGTAATTTTAAAGTGATTGGGCTTATTTTGGGGTAGTAAGGGGTTGTTGGGGGTGATTTATGTTAGCCGAAGTAATTTAGGTGAGTTAGGCATAGTTTGCTATGGTTTGTAGCATTTTTTGTAATTTTAAAGTGATTGGGCTTATTTTGGGGTAGTAAGGGGTTGTTGGGGGTGATTTATGTTAGCCGAAGTAATTTAGGTGAGTTAGGCATAGTTTGCTATGGTTTGTAGCATTTTTTGTAATTTTAAAGTGATTGGGATGAGTTAGGGGAGGTAAGGGGTAGTTGGGGGTGATTTATGTTAGCCGAAGTAATTTAAGTGAGTTAGGCATAGTTTGCTATGGTTTGTAGCATTTTTTGTAATTTTAAAGTGATTGGGATGAGTTTGGGGTGGTAAGGGGTAGTTGGGGGTGATTTATGATAGCCGAAGTAATTTAAGTGAGTTTGGCATAGTTTGCTATAGTTTGTAGCATTTTTTGTAATTTTAAAGTGATTGGGCTTATTTTGGGGTAGTAAGGGGTAGTTGGGGGTGATTTATGATAGCCGAAGTAATTTAAGTGAGTTTGGCATAGTTTGCTATGGTTTGTAGCATTTTTTGTAATTTTAAAGTGATTGGGCTTATTTTGGGGTAGTAAGGGGTTGTTGGGGGTGATTTATGTTAGCCGAAGTAATTTAGGTGAGTTAGGCATAGTTTGCTATGGTTTGTAGCATTTTTTGTAATTTTAAAGTGATTGGGCTTATTTTGGGGTAGTAAGGGGTTGTTGGGGGTGATTTATGTTAGCCGAAGTAATTTAGGTGAGTTAGGCATAGTTTGCTATGGTTTGTAGCATTTTTTTGTAATTTTAAAGTGATTGGGCTTATTTTGGGGTAGTAAGGGGTTGTTGGGGGTGATTTATGTTAGCCGAAGTAATTTAAGTGAGTTTGGCATAGTTTGCTATGGTTTGTAGCATTTTTTGTAATTTTAAAGTGATTGGGCTTATTTTGGGGTGGTAAGGGGTAGTTGGGGCTGATTTATGGTAGCCGAAGTAATTTAGGTGAGTTAGGCATAGTTTGCTATGGTTTGTAGCATTTTTTTGTAATTTTAAAGTGATTGGGCTTATTTTGGGGTAGTAAGGGGTTGTTGGGGGTGATTTATGTTAGCCGAAGTAATTTAGGTGAGTTAGGCATAGTTTGCTATGGTTTGTAGCATTTTTTGTAATTTTAAAGTGATTGGGCTTATTTTGGGGTAGTAAGGGGTTGTTGGGGGTGATTTATGTTAGCCGAAGTAATTTAGGTGAGTTAGGCATAGTTTGCTATGGTTTGTAGCATTTTTTGTAATTTTAAAGTGATTGGGATGAGTTAGGGGTGGTAAGGGGTAGTTTGGGGTGATTTATGGAAGTCAAAGTAATTTAGATGAGTTTGGCATAGTTTGCTACGGTTTGTAGAATTTTTTTGTAATTTTAAAGTGATTGGGCTTATTTTGGGGTGGTAAGGGGTAGTTTGGGGTGATTTATGGAAGTCAAAGTAATTTAGATGAGTTTGGCATAGTTTGCTACGGTTTGTAGAATTTTTTTGTAATTTTAAAGTGATTGGGCTTATTTTGGGGTGGTAAGGGGTAGTTGGGGGTGATTTTTGGTAGACGAAATAATATGTGTGAGTTGGACATAATCTGCCATGATTTGTGTCATTTTGTTTTATTTTAAAGTGATTGGAGTTACTTGGGGTTGCTAAGGGGTGGTAAGGGATGATTTAAAATAACGGATCTAGTTTATGTCAGTTTGGCATAGTTCGGAAATTTTTTGGGGTTGATTTGGTAAAGTTTGCAGTGGTAAGAGATATTTGAGGATGTTTAATGTTGACGGATTAAATTTGGAGTGATTTGGTAATTTTTAATTGAGTCACGGATCGACATTATAATTGAAATCAAAATTATAATTGAAATATCTGCGGCCTCGCTAGGTACGGCAAAAGTATGATCACGAAAGCAGAAACTCGACGTTGAAATTGTTTAGGTTAAATAAGTGCTTTTAATGTAAACCGGTCGCCCGTCGTCGAAGTTGTTTTGGCTAGATACGTGCTTCTAACATAAACACGGTCTCCGCGATCCGATCATTTTTTGTTTATTTTAGCCGGTTTTTATTGAATTACAAAGGAACCGGGCCGAATTTCGCAAAATCCCTTCTTAGTGTTCAGTTTCGGCACATGATACACCCGTGTCTAAAATTTCAAGTCTCCAGCCCTCACGGTTTGGGCTGTGGGTTGATTATGAATCAGTGTGTAGATGTGTAGATGAATGAGTGAATGAATGAGTGTGTCAGTGAGGACACTTCGCTTTATATATATAAATGATAAAATATTAATAAATATCTGCACATAAAATATATTGTTTCGACTAATAGACGTTATTCTGAATATTAAATATGCTGATACCTATTTTGATTCTCTTCCACCTTCCAATAAATATTTGTTCCAGTTGAGATGCAAACATAAAGGTATTTCTGAATTGCAACACGCTGACGGGGCAAGCCCTACCTTTTCAACATGCGTGCATTTGTATAAATAGCTCTATGGTTTTTAACTTTAAAGAGGTATAAAGGCGGTGTAAGCGCTAGATTTTCGTAAAAATATCTAAAAAATTCGAAATTCTGCAGTTGGATTACAGAACTATTTTTGTGTTCGATAGTAAATTTATATTTGAAGTGGCACTGCCAACCCTGCCACACCTGACGAGCCCCCTGCTGACTACTCTCCTTTCAGGGAAACTTTATAAATCAACGGCAAAATAATTTAGGGCGCCTGAATGTGAAAATATCACGGTGTAATAAGTTCAGACTGACATGGAACACTTGAAATTTCGATATTTGTTTGTAATTCGTCACAAGTCCATGAAGGAATGCATGTTAATGTAAACAAGTGTTAGTTTGTCGGAGAGGCCGAATAAGATTCTTAACATTCCTGTCAAAATATTTATTTACTTTAGAATGTTAATTTCTTAAATTGATTTTGTGAAAATTATGACGGGCCATACGAGTACACTTGTGCGAGTATTATTTGGTACATACAAATTAATCTCTTTTGTTATCCAAATTGTTTTTATACGCACTAGGCACGTGCACCTCATATAATTGTGAAAATTGCTGCTTCAGCGTCTGGAACGCTGGTACTCAACGTCGCCAAGGTCGAGGCGACGAATCGGTATTCAAAGTTCTATTGCTATTAAATAAATTATTTTAATATAATATTCCCGATTTGTTCTTGCCGTTAACCAAAACTCTCCCCAATCGATTTTCGAAAAATTTCCAGCGTCGGACCGGACTTCACTTATTTTCGTACGCTAATTTTTACGTTCAGTTAATGATAGTGGTGTATTTGTTCTTCACCAAACCTGCTCCGGCCGAAATCCGAAATTTTCACTGACATCATACGCTTAAGTATTGTATGCTTATACACGATTTATTTACACTATTTATTTTACGTACATTGCGTTCATTATTGTTCTGCATTATTTATAACTAAGATGGAGCAGTTTGAAAATCTAATAGTAAGCGGAGAACAAATACCACCACGTATAATTCCCGTGAAAAGTGATGGAAATAGTCTTTCTTACTATCTTTCCTATTGCATTTTTAATACCGGAAATAGAGCTCAAGAGCGAAGAATAACTTCGACTTTTTTATACATAATTCCTAAAATACTTCGTTTTTATGGTGTAAAATTTTGTATTTTTTTATTTCAACATTGTCTTTAACGTTGTCAGAGAACTAAATGGGAATAATTTGGAATAATTTAGCTTCTATGTCAACTCTCCTTCTCTTGAAACTTTTGAAAACAACGACAAAATTCTTTAGGGCGCCTGGATTTGAAAATATAACTCTGTGTAATAAGTTTAGACTGACTAGAGTGAAAAGAAAAGAGCTTGCATCCAGAAACGAAATTAAATGGAACACTTGAAGTTGAAATATTTGTTTGTAATTCGTCACAAGTCCATGAGGGAATGCGTGTTAATGTAAACAAATGTGAGTTTATTGGAGAGGCCAAATAAGATTTTTACATTATTGAAGCAGCTGGAGCCTGCCACGTCAAGGGCAAGGTTAGAAACTTGAAAAGGCGATGCTCGATTTAGTTTGATTGAGTGTCTATGCAGAAATTCGCACATACCAAGCGTTGGATAAGCCTTTCTTATCGTTTCTTAGAATTCGAGAATTGCTGGTTCAGCGTGTGGAGCAGTACTCGATCGCGGTGTTTAATTTTAACACAACTACAATTGTGAAAATTGCTGCTCCAGCGTCGGAAACTGTTCGCAAAGTCGCCAAATTCGATGAGGCGACGCATCAGTGTTCGAAGGTCTACCGCTATCAAATAAAGTATTTTAATTTAACATTTGATCCCCGCGTTAACTAAATCTGCCCCCAATCAATTTTCTAAAAATTACCAGCGTCGAACCGGATTCCACATATTTGTACGCTAATTTTTACTTTCAGTTAATGGTAGTGGTGTATTTGTTTTTCACCAAATATGCCCCGGCTGAAATCCGAAATTTTCACCGTTGTATGTACAACCGTGGACAGTCAAGAATAACACTTTAGCCGGCGGGTGTGATGCAAATACCGACTCAATGACAATATCTCATAGAGTCGATATTTGCATGACACCCGCCGACTAAAGTGTTATTCTTGACTATCCATGGCTGTACCAGAGATCACTGACATTCATACCCTTAATAATTATGTGCTTATACACGTTTTACACTATTTATTTTACGTTCACTGTGTTTATTATTGCTTTACATCATTTATAACTAAGATGGAGAAGTTTGAAAATCGAGCGATGTACAAATACCACACCGTATTATGAAAGGTGATGGAAATTGTCTTTTTTTATATCTATGGTATTGGTATTGATATTTTAATACTGGAACGGAAGCTCAATAGTTTGGCACTTTAATTGTTCAACAAGTGTGTGTTAATGTAAACAGGTGTGAGTCCGTCAGAGAGACCGAATAAGATTTTTACATCCACCATATTCCCGTCAAAATATTTATTTATTTTAGAATGTTAATTTTGCCGTTAACAAAATTTGTTCCCAATCACCTTCGTCGTACCGGACGACCGTTCAGTTAATGATAATGGTGTATTTATTTTTCACCAAATCTGCCTCGGCTGAAATCCAAAATTTACAGCGTTGGACCAGACATTACTGACATTAATACGCGTTTTACACTGTTTATTTTACGTAAATACATTGTGTTCATTATTGCTTTACATCATTTATAACTAAGAAATATATTATAACCATAAAATACCACATTTTACCACATACCAAAATTTTAATACTAGAAAGGGAGCTGAAAAGTTTCGCACTTTAATTGTCCAACCAGTTAGGGCCAGGTTGTAATAATTTTTGTGCAGTTCAGAAGGAGATAAGTGTTTGTTTATTCCGGAGATAAGTCAAAATCATCTACATACTGTTCTGTTTGTGAGTTGACTGCAGCAAGAGGAATTATTCCATTGTGTTTTCAATTTTATCATAACATGATCAGCTAATTTGTAAACTTCGATTTCCCCTAAAATTATATAAAGTTAATTTCGATTTCCTGGAATCGCTTATAGAACAACTGCCTAAAGAGACTATTCAAAATTTTTCATCTCAGATATCAACCAAGGTATCCTCTTTGTCCAAATCATATTGAAGTACCCGGTCCTGGCAACGCAGGTTAATTTCAGCATATTTGTTTATTTTGTGATTGGAAAAGTAGAGCATTCCTGTTTAATTGTATTATAATGTCGATTAGTCAACATCACCACTTTAGTCAACACTGAGTTTATTTAATCTACGTCCGGGCAACGCCGGGTACATTCAGCTAGTTATCTATATATATAAAGCGAAGTGTCCTCACTGACACACTCATTCATCTACACACTGATTCATAATCAACCCACAGCCCAAACCGTGAGGGCTGGAGACTTGAAATTTTAAACACGGTTGTATCATGTGCCGAAACTGAACACTAAGAAGGGATTTTGCAAAATTCGGCCCGGTCCCTTTGTAATTCAATAAAAACCGGCTAAAATAAACAAAAAATGATCCGATCGCGGAGACCGTGTTTATGTTAGAAGCACGTATCTAGCCAAAACAACTTCGACGACGGGCGACCGGTTTGCATTAAAAGCACTTATTTAACCTAAACAATTTCAACGTCGAGTTTCTGCTTTCGTGATCATACTTTTGCCGTACCTAGCGAGGCCGCAGATATTTCAATTATAATTTTGATTTCAATTATAATGTCGATCCGTGACTCAATTAAAAATTACCAAATCACTCCAAATTTAATCCGTCAACATTAAACATCCTCAAATATCTCTTACCACTGCAAACTTTACCAAATCAACCCCAAAAAATTCCCGAACTAAGCCAAACTGACATAAATTAGATCCGTTATCTTAAATCATCCCTTACCACCCTTTAGCAACCCCAAGTAACTCCAATCACTTTAAAATAAAACAAAATGACACAAACAATAGCAGACTATTTCGAACTCACACATATTATTTCGTCTACCAAAAATCACCCCCAACTACCCCTTACCACCCCAAAATAAGCCCAATCACTTTAAAATTACAAAAAAATTCTACAAACCGTAGCAAACTATGCCAAACTCATCTAAATTACTTTGACTTCCATAAATCACCCCAAACTACCCCTTACCACCCCAAAATAAGCCCAATCTCTTTAAAATTATAAAAAATGCTACAAACCATAGCAAACTGTGCCTAACTCACCTAAATTACTTCGGCTAACATAAATCACCCCCAACAACCCCTTACTACCCCAAAATATGCCCAATCACTTTAAAATTACAAAAAATGCTACAAACCATAGCAAACTATGCCAAACTCACTTAAATTACTTCGGCTATCATAAATCACCCCCAACTACCCCTTACCACCCCTAACTCATCCCAATCACTTTAAAATTACAAAAAATGCTACAAACCATAGCAAACTATGCCTAACTCACCTAAATTACTTCGGCTAACATAAATCACCCCCAACAACCCCTTACTACCCCAAAATAAGCCCAATCACTTTAAAATTACAAAAAATGCTACAAACCATAGCAAACTATGCCAAACTCACTTAAATTACTTCGGCTATCATAAATCACCCCCAACTACCCCTTACCACCCCTAACTCATCCCAATCACTTTAAAATTACAAAAAATGCTACAAACCATAGCAAACTATGCCTAACTCAACTAAATTACTTCGGCTAACATAAATCACCCCCTACAACCCCTTACTTCCCCAAAATAAGCCCAATCACTTTAAAATTACAAAAAATGCTACAAACCATAGCAAACTATGCCAAACTCACTTAAATTACTTCGGCTATCATAAATCACCCCCAACTACCCTTTACCACCCCTAACTCATCCCAATCACTTTAAAATTACAAAAAATGCTACAAACTATAGCAAACTATGCCTAACTCACCTAAATTACTTCGGCTAACATAAATCACCCCCTACAACCCCTTACTACCCCAAAATAAGCCCAATCACTTTAAAATTACAAAAAATGCTACAAACCATAGCAAACTATGCCAAACTCACTTAAATTACTTCGGCTATCATAAATCACCCCCAACTACCCCTTACCACCCCTAACTCATCCCAATCACTTTAAAATTACAAAAAATGCTACAAACCATAGCAAACTATGCCTAACTCACCTAAATTACTTCGGCTAACATAAATCACCCCCAACTACCCCTTACCACCCCTAACTCATCCCAATCACTTTAAAATTACAAAAAATGCTACAAACCATAGCAAACTATGCCTAACTCACCTAAATTACTTCGGCTAACATAAATCACCCCCAACCACCCCTTACCACCCCAAACTCAGCCCAATCACTTTAAAATTACAAAAAATGTTACAAGCCATATCAAACTATGCCAAACTCATCTAAATTACTTTGGCTTCCATAAATCACCCCCAACTACCCCTTACCACCCCAAAATAGGCTCAATCACTTTAAAATTACAAAAAAATTATACAAACCGTAGCAAACTATGCCAAACTCCCCTAAATTACTTCGGCTACCATAAATCACCCCGAACTACCCCTTACAACCCCAAAATAAACCCAATCACTTTAAAATTACAAAATATTCAACAAATCATAGCAAACTATGCCTAACTCACCTAAATTACTTCGGCTACCATAAATCACCCCCAACTACCCCTTACCACCCCAAAATAAGCCCAATCACTTTAAAATTACAAAAAATGCTACAAACCATAGCAAACTATGCCAAACTCACTTAAATTACTTCGGCTATCATAAATCACCCCCAACTACCCCTTACCACCCCTAACTCATCCCAATCACTTTAAAATTACAAAAAATGCTACAAACCATAGCAAACTATGCCTAACTCACCTAAATTACTTCGGCTAACATAAATCACCCCCTACAACCCCTTACTACCCCAAAATAAGCCCAATCACTTTAAAATTACAAAAAATGCTACAAACCATAGCAAACTATGCCAAACTCACTTAAATTACTTCGGCTATCATAAATCACCCCCAACTACCCCTTACCACCCCTAACTCATCCCAATCACTTTAAAATTACAAAAAAATGCTACAAACCATAGCAAACTATGCCAAACTCACTTAAATTACTTCGGCTATCATAAATCACCCCCAACTACCCCTTACCACCCCTAACTCATCCCAATCACTTTAAAATTACAAAAAAATGCTACAAACCATAGCAAACTATGCCAAACTCACTTAAATTACTTCGGCTATCATAAATCACCCCCAACTACCCCTTACCACCCCTAACTCATCCCAATCACTTTAAAATTACAAAAAATTCTACAAACCATAGCAAACTATGCCTAACTCACCTAAATTACTTCGGCTACCATAAATAACCCCTAACTACCCCTTACCACCCCAAAATAAGCCCAATCACTTTAAAATTACAAAAAATGCTACAAACCATAGCAAACTATGCCAAACTCACTTAAATTACTTCGGCTATCATAAATCACCCCCAACTACCCCTTACCACCCCTAACTCATCCCAATCACTTTAAAATTACAAAAAAATGCTACAAACCATAGCAAACTATGCCAAACTCACTTAAATTACTTCGGCTATCATAAATCACCCCCAACTACCCCTTACCACCCCTAACTCATCCCAATCACTTTAAAATTACAAAAAATGCTACAAACCATAGCAAACTATGCCAAACTCACTTAAATTACTGCGGTTACCATAAATCACCCCCAACTACCCCTTACCAACCATAAACTAAACCCAATCACTTTAAAATTACAAAAAATGCTACAAACCATAGCAAACTATGCCAAACTCACTTAAATTACTTCGGCTATCATAAATCACCCCCAACCACCCCTTACCACCCCAAACTCAGCCCAATCACTTTAAAATTACAAAAAATGTTACAAGCCATATCAAACTATGCCAAACTCATCTAAATTACTTTGGCTTCCATAAATCACCCCCAACTACCCCTTACCACCCCAAAATAGGCTCAATCACTTTAAAATTACAAAAAAATTATACAAACCGTAGCAAACTATGCCAAACTCCCCTAAATTACTTCGGCTACCATAAATCACCCCGAACTACCCCTTACAACCCCAAAATAAACCCAATCACTTTAAAATTACAAAATATTCAACAAATCATAGCAAACTATGCCTAACTCACCTAAATTACTTCGACTACCATAAATCACCCCCAACTACCCCTTACCACCCCAAAATAAGCCCAATCACTTTAAAATTACAAAAAATGCTACAAACCATAGCAAACTATGCCAAACTCACTTAAATTACTTCGGCTATCATAAATCACCCCCAACTACCCCTTACCACCCCTAACTCATCCCAATTACTTTAAAATTACAAAAAATGCTACAAACCATAGCAAACTATGCCTAACTCACCTAAATTACTTCAACTAACATAAATCACCCCCTACAACCCCTTACTACCCCAAAATAAGCCCAATCACTTTAAAATTACAAAAAATGCTACAAACCATAGCAAACTATGCCAAACTCACTTAAATTACTTCGGCTATCATAAATCACCCCCAACTACCCCTTACCACCCCTAACTCGTCGCAATCACTTTAAAATTACAAAAAATGCTACAAACCATAGCAAACTATGCCTAACTCTCCTAAATTACTTCGGCTAACATAAATCACCCCCAACAACCCCTTACTACTCCAAAATAAGCCCAATCACTTTAAAATTACAAAAAAATGCTACAAACCATAGCAAACTATGCCTAACTCACCTAAATTACTTCGTCTACCATAAATCACCCCCAACTACCCCTTACCACCCCAAAATAAGCCTAATCACTTTAAAATTACAAAAAATGCTACAAACCATAGCAAACTATGCCAAACTCACTTAAATTACTGCGGCTACCATAAATCACCCCCAACTACCCCTTACCAACCACAAACTAAACCCAATCACTTTAAAATTACAAAAAATGCTACAAACCATAGCAAACTATGCCAAACTCACTTAAATTACTTCGGCTATCATAAATCACCCCCAACCACCCCTTACCACCCCTTACCACCCCAAACTCAGCCCAATCACTTTAAAATTACAAAAAATGTTACAAGCCATATCAAACTATGCCAAACTCATCTAAATTACTTTGGCTTCCATAAATCATCCCCAACTACCCCTTACCACCCCAAAATAGGCTCAATCAATTTAAAATTACAAAAAAATTCTACAAACCGTAGCAAACTATGCCAAACTCCCCTAAATTACTTCGGCTACCATAAATCACCCCGAACTACCCCTTACAACCACAAAATAAACCCAATCACTTTAAAATTACAAAATATTCAACAAATCATAGCAAACTATGCCAAACTCACTTAAATTACTTTGGCTTCTATAAATCACCCCCAACTACCCCTTACCACTCCAAACTAAGCCCAATCGCTTTAAAATTACAAAAAATGCTACAAACCATAGCAAACTATTCCAAACTCACCTAAATTACTTCGGCTACCATAAATCACCCCCAAATACCCCTTACCACCTCAAACTAAACCAAATCACATTGATCAGTTATCGACCACTGAGAGAGAAAGATTTCAATTTTAAAGTTGCAATATTGACCCTATTGCGCAACTGTGCATTAAAATAAAAATACTAATATCGCTATTATGCTAAATCATAAAAAAAAATTGTCCAAAAAATAAAAATAAAAATCTGGGGATTCCGCCGTTTCGGAGGAGTTCCATAACAAATACCGTGACACAAGATTTTTATATAGATTTATTTATTTAAATATATAGATTTTTCCCATAATGAATTTTAATAATATTAGGGCTACGGCCTCGGTGGCCGCCACGGCCTCTTCCGCCGCTGTGGCCTCGGTGGCCGCCACGGACCCGGCCGCCGCTACGGCCTCGGTGGCCGCGACGGTCACTGTCGCCGCCACGGCCACGGCCACTGTCGCCGCCACGGCCACGGCCACTGTCGCCGCCACGGCCGCTGTTGGAATGGCCTTCGGCGGCCGGCTGGACCGCTTCATCCCGTGGCCCCGGGTCTTCCGCCTCCATGGGAGACTCCGGGACTGCCGAAGGTGGCAAAGTCGTGGCTTGGGGCTGCTGGTTTGTTTTAGCCATCTCAAATCAAAAACAAGAAAAATAAATTTGTTATAAGATAATTCTTAAATACTTTCGTTTTTGTGATTTGATATTTTGTATTTTGAAGGGGACATATTTTAACTCGCGTTTTACGTCGTCAGAGAGCCAAAATGGATAGAATTTGGAATAATTTAGCTTCTCTGTCAACACTCCGTCCCGGCAAACTTTACAAATCATAACAATAAAATTATTTGGAGAGCGGCTGGATTTAAAAATACAACAATATCATGTGTAATAAATTTAGACTTACTTACCGTGGATAAAAATGTCACCTCCCTGAGTGCAGAAACGAAATGAAACGGAACACTTGAAGTTGCGATATATATATTTTTTTATTTTGTTACAGGTTTATGAAGGAATACATGCCTTAGGCACCACGCGCACTGAATCGACTCGGATCGGTCGGATCGGCACGGCACGATCGGCATGTTTTGGTATACATGAAATTAAATGAGGGCCCGCACACTGGATCAGATCGGTCGGTTCAGACCGGTCGGATCGTTTCGGCATCGGCAGAGAATGATCGAAGAGGCAAAAACTGCCGAAAGGTCCGACGTCTTTCCGCATTTTGGTCCACATCTGCAATTGTAAAGTAATCTGCAAATGTAAATATGCATCCAAAAAATAGACGTGCCGCCTTCACCATCATAAGGTGATCAACATAAATACTGTGTTTTACAAAAAAACCACCACGATACAATTAAACTGTTATTAATTATCCGATTTTAATCATTCAACAACCACATAAGACATCTATAGGAGCATATTTTTTAGTATATTTTTATATATTATATATTATGTAAATGGTTGTTAAAAACAAACTGTACTAAATGAGCTGCTGAAATCACCAAAGGTGTCGACTGCCGATTGTGCCGATTCAATGCGCGGTATAAGCTGCTGTGCCGATCGTACCGTGCCGATCCGTCCGGTCCGAGTCGATTCAGTGCGCGTGGTGCCTTACTCTAAACAAGTGTGAGTTCGTCCGAGAGGCTGAATCAAAGTATTACATTTTTGAAACAGCTTGCGAGAGCAAGGGCAAAGTTACAAAGGCAAAAAGACGATGTTCCATTAGTTTTTATTTAAAATTTTATGCAAAAATTTGCACATACTAAGCATAGGCTATCGCTATTTCTTATTGCTTTTCGAGTATACGAAAATTGCTGATTCAGCATAGCTCTGTTAATTAATACTAAATTTTGTCGCTTTTGTACATAATTCTGGAGATGCCGAGTCAGCGTCTGGATAGTTCGGCGCTGCTGACTGGTTTGACTTGTGGCTGATAATGCATTGTAATGGGAACGCATGATTGAACTCACACGGGCCACACGCTGACGTCTGGCCCGACGACTGTCGCACCGTTTGTAACTACCGGTTTGTCGCTGTCGTGTGGTTCTGGAGTGGTCCGTCTGAGCTCAGCCTTAATCCAATCTGCCCGAAACCGGTTTCTAAACATTTTCACTGTCGGACCAGACTCTTTTTTACTTATCTTACGCTTATTTTTAAGTTCCGTTGGTGAGAGTGATTTGTTCTTCATCAAATTTGCCCTGGCTGAAATCAGAAAATTTGTAGCGTTGGACCGGACTTCACTCACACTTCACACACTTAAGTATTCTGTTCATATAAACATTTTACACCATTATTTTTGGAATTTTTAGTTTTTCAGTTTTTTTTTTACATTGCGTTCATTATTGCTCGAATCTATTGTTTATAAGTAAGATAGAGCAGTTTGAAATTCTAATAGTAAACGGAGTACAAATACCACACCGTGTAATTCCCGTGAAAGGTGATGGAAATTGTCTTTTTTACTCTCTTTCCTATTGCATTTTTAACACCGTAAATAGAGCTCAAGAGGTTCGCACATTAATTGTTGAACACGTTGCGGCCAATTGGGCCAGGTTTCAATTATTATCGTGCAACCGAAAAGGAAATAATTATGATGACCAGTTTGTTTATTCTGAAGATATGTCAAAATTATCTACATATGGTTCTGTTTGTGAGTTGACGGTAGTTTTTATGCGCAATTTGGTGAACATAATCAGTCAATTCGTAAACTTAGATTTTCCGGAAATTTATCTAACGGTCATTTCGATGTCCTTGAATCACATCTTGAGTCACGACTTATAGAACATTCCCAAATTGCGTCTTCGACTAAAGAGTCTATTCAAGATAATTCTTCTCAGACATCACATAAAAGGAAACGCCGTGCGCGTGTTTCAAACAGAATTAGAAACACCCATCTAAAAATAGCTGCCGCGAAATATAGATCAAAAAATAAAGAGCACAAGAAGGCTGCTTTAGTGAAATACGCAAAAAAAAATCCAGAAGTTCATAGAGCTGTTGTAGCGAAATATGCCCAAAAACATCCCGAAGTTAATAGAGCTGCTGTTGCGAAATATGCGCAACAACATCCGGAAGTTAATAGAGCTGCTGTTGCAAAATATGCGCAAGAACATCCGGAAGTTAAAAGAGCGGCTGCTGCGAAATATGCGCATCAACATCCGGAAGTTAATAGAGCTGCTGTTGCGAAATATGCGCAAGAATATCCGGAAGTTAAAAGAGCTGCTGTTGCGAAATATGCGCAACAACATCCGGAAGTTACGACGCAGAAAAAACTATACAATTGGGTGAAATGAGCATAATATGCCAATGGTGCAAGTGGAAGGGGGAGACACCTGGCATGTGTTGCAACAATGGAAAGGTGCAATTAGTACCATTCGAACAACAACCTGAACCTATAAGGAGCCTTTTGTCCTTTTTACATCCGAAATCAAAACATTTTCTAAATTCTATTAGGAAATATAACGGTTGTTTTCAAATGACATCTTTTGCGGCTAAAGAGGTTTCTGAAGGTAACTTTAGGCCCACATTTAAAGTTCAAGGTCAGGTGTACCATTTAGCTGGGAGTTTGTTGCCACCTAATGCTAACGAAGAACCTAAATTCCTTCAGATATATTTTGTGGGAGAAGACGAGAAAGAGACTACTCTTAGGTGTCGGAATTTTACAGATGTAACTAATGCTTTGGTTGCGCAACTACAAAAGATGCTTCACGAGAATAACAAATACGTTAGAGATTTTAAAGCTACCATAGAAAATATTCCACAAAATGCAGAAGATTTCCGTGTAGTCATACATGCCGAAAGAAAACCCATAAACGCTCATCGAGGTCGTTACAATAATCCTATCGCCAATGATATTGCTATAGTAATGGAAGGTCAGATATTTGAAAAAAGAGACATTGTGTTGCACAGTCGCGATGACAAGATACAACGAATAAGTGAGTTGAACAGAGCATACGACGGGTTGCAATATCCCTTAATGTTTTGTAGAGGTGAGGATGGTTATTCCATAACAGTACCTCAAACTGACCCTGTTTCAAAGATGCCTTTAAATAAAACCGTTTCGGCAGCAAATTTCTATGCTTATCGCATTATGATTAGACAGAACGAAATTAATCATCTTCTCTGTTACCGAAGCTTACTAAGTCAATTTTTAGTTGACATGTATGGAAAAATCGAAAGAGAAAGATTAAATTTTATCAAGAATAATTAAACAAAATTAAGGGCGGAAAATTACGTTTATTTACAAGATGCAATTAAAAAGGCTGATGCCAATGCTGCAGAGTTAGGTCGATTAGTAATTCTCCCGTCAACTTTCACTGGCGGACCCAGGTATATGCATGAACGTACCCAAGACGCGTTGACATATGTACGCCACTACGGCCGTCCAGATTTATTTATTACTTTTACGTGCAACCCAAAGTGGAAAGATATTACAGATGTATTATTGTTCGATCAACAGCCGCATGATCGACATGACGTCATTAGCCGCGTCTTTCGTCTGAAAGTGAGAACAATGATGAACCTATTGACCAAGGCTCAAATATTTGGACGCGTTCGCTGTTACATGTATTCGGTAGAATAGCAGAAACGAGGACTTCCTGTTGTACCGAGAGGAACTTGGGCTGATGAAGTTAATGCTTGCTTGAAATCGTCCTATTTGTGGCCCAAAATACAAAAAATTTCATTATCTAAAAACTTACGAGTATACCTAAGAGGTGATACTGGAGCTGGTGAATTTGCGCAACTTTTATTAAATTTAGGTGAGGGTCGTACGCCAGAAATAGATGGGAAAATCAAAATTTCGTCAAGCCTGGCAACGGTCGTTCAAAATGTTGCCGATTTAATAGATAAGATTTATCCGGATATTCGAAATTTGAAAGGTACATCTATGTCCTGGTTGCATGAACGAGCCATTTTATCACGGAAAAATGATAGTGCTAATGAATTAAATAATATTATCCTTGATGGCTTTGAAAGTGAAGAGTTGACATACAAATCTGTCGACTCGGTATTGAATACTGATGAAGCCGTCAATTATCCGGTGGAATTTTTGAATTCATTAAATCGTCCTGGAAGTCCTGTCCATAAACTCAAATTGAAGATTGGCGCTCCTATAATGTTGCTGCGTATCTTGAAACCGCCCAAACTTTGCAATGGTACAAGGCTTCAGATCACGAAACTGTACCAAAACGTAATTGACGCAAGTATATTTACTGGTTGTTCGCAGGGCGAGTCTGTATTCATCCCCCGAATCCCGCTCATTCCATCGGATTACCCCTTTGAATTTAAAAGATTGCAATTCCCTGTGAAGGTATGTTTTGCAATGACGATAAATAAATCTCAGAGACAGACTTTAAAAGAAGCAGGTATTGATCTGAGGGGGGATTGTTTTTCGCATGGGCAGTTGTATGTGGCATGCTCAAGAGTCACTAATCCATCTTCTTTGGTTATATTGGCACCGGATAATAAAGCTGCCAATATTGTTTACAAAGAAGCGATCTCAAAATGAGAACAGAATGATACAGAATAAAAGTGGCGTTTCATTTTTAGATTAAACCTCACTTTCGATGTCCTATAATCGCTTCTGGGTGTTTAGAGCTTTGAATATTTCTTTGGGCTGGTTGAGTTGGATTTTACATATTATTCTCGAAACAATTTTTTTTGGGATAGGACACCGACTATTTCCATTCGATTTTTACTGTGCGCAGGCATACGCCTGATACTTGATGCATATAAAAATATTGTGGGGTTCATGTTATGGTATGTTATGGTTTATAAGGTTTATTTGGATCATTTACATTCATATTTGCAATGCAACAACTAGAATGTAAAAAACACACGATAACCAAAAACCAAATCTGTGAAGATTTATTATGTGCTGTGAACTTAGCCTCACTTATTTTTATTTTAGTCTGATATAACATTTGATGTAATTGAAGAGTTCATTGATGTGAACAGAAATGTAAAATACTGCTCTGCTCTGACCGGAATCCAAAGAAAATATTCAAGTGATGTCTAATGTAAAATTCCTAGTGTTTGGTACTAGTCGGTCCCTCTGTCGTAATTAAGCGTAATGTTTTATCCCCCCCATCGATATTTATTTCATCAATGTACTTTGATCGATGGGAGAAGCAGTATCGATCCAACATCCTGGGGTGCCGTTACATATTACGGCACATGTGCAAATAAAGTTAAAAATTAAATAAAACCGAGTTTTTGTTTATAAACTTAAAACTTTATTGGGAAACTATGTGCTTCGCCACAACAACAAAAAACATGGTCCTTCGAGCCGGATGAAACCACCGATTTACGAAGAACTTTTGATTGCGACTAATCAAAAGCCCATTTTCATTTTTTCACACTGAATTTACGGATCGATACTCAATTTACAATAAACAATTACACAAAGTGAATTATCAAGAAGAATTGTGCTCCAATCTTCCCAAACGCAAGACGAGTTTCGACCGGAAATATGAATTCGACGGTAAATTGTCGGCGCCAGGCAGTCTACCAACACTCGTCCTGTCTAGCCAAGGTGACCAAGGACAACCAGATGTTTCAGGTAGCGAAAACCCGTTTTCTATTCACCTAAATCCTTCTCTTTTCAAACTTACACCTATCTTTATTTACTCCATTCACTTTTCTTTTACATTGATAAATTAATTTAAAATAAAATGGCAGAAGAAGGAGATGAAAATGTTGTCATTAATTTAAGAGCACGACGTGGGGTGGTAAAAGCCGGTATTACTCGCATTGCAAACTTTTTCGCAAAAAATTCTGATCTGACTAAAAATCAAATTCAGGAACGGCTTACGCGATGTCGGGAATTAATGCGCGAATTCGAAAACGCACAATCACAAATCGAGATGTCGTCACCGACCGATGTAACCCATGATACGGAGCGTGACGTATTCGAAAATTCATATTTTGACGTAGTTTCTACAGGACGTGAACTGTTAGAAAACCTCGAATTACACAGCGACGTTCCAAATGTACAGCTTACTCCGGGAAGCTCAAATAGTCCTAGGTTTGACTCGCACACACAAAATTCCATAAGATTACCAATTTTATCATTACCTGAATTTAGCGGAGAACTCGACAAATGGGTAAATTTCTATGATACTTTCCAGTCTCTCATCTATATATATAAAGCGAAGTGTCCTCACTGACACACTCATTCATCTACACACTGATTCATAATCAACCCACAGCCCAAACCGTGAGGGCTGGAGACTTGAAATTTTAGACACGGGTGTATCATGCTCCGAAAGTGAACGCTAAGAAAAGATTTTGCGAAATTCGGCCCGGTTCCTTTGTAATTCAATAAAAACCGGATAAAATAAACAAAACATTATCGGATCGCCGAAACCATGTTTATGTTAGAAGCACGTATCTAGCCAAAACAACTTCAACGTCGGGCGACCGGTTTACATTAAAAGCACTTATTTAACCTAAACAATTTCAACGTCGAGTTTCTGCTTTCGTCATCATACTTTTGCCGTACCTAGCGAGGCGCAGATATTTCATTTATAATTTTGATTTCAATTATAATGTCGATGCGTCACTCCAAATTTAATCCGTCTACATTAAACATCCTCAAATATCTCTTACCATTGCAAACTTTACAAAATCAACCCCAAAAAATTCCCGAACTATGCCAAACTGACAAAATTAGATCCGTTATCTTACATCATCCGTTACCACCCCTTAGCAACCCCAAGTAACTCCAATAACTTTAAAATAAAACAAAATGACACAAACCATAGCAGATCTCGAACTCACACACATTATTTCGGCTACCAAAATTCACCCCCAACTACCTCTTACCACCCCAAAATAAGTCCAATAACTTTAAAATTACAAAAAAATGCTACAAACCATAGCAAACTATGCTAAACTCACCTAAATTACTTCGGCTACTATAAATCACCCCCAACTACCTCTTACCACCCCAAAATAAGCCCAATAACTTTAAAATTACAAAAAATGCTACAAACCATTGCAAACTATGCCAAACTCACCTAAATTACTTCGGCTACCATAAATCACCCCCAAATACCCTTTACCACCCCAAAATAAGCCCAATCATTTTAAAATTACAAAAAATGCTACAAACCATAGTAAACTAGGCCAAACTAACCCAGATTACTTCGGCTACCATAAATCACCCCCAACCACCCCTTACCACCCCAAACTAAGCCCAATCATTTTAAAATTACAAAAAATGCTACAAACCATAGCAAACTATGCCAAACTCACCCAAATTACTTTGACTACCATAAATCAACCCCAATTACCCCTTACTACCCCAAACTAAGCCCAATCATTTTAAAATTACAAAAAACGCTACAAGTTGTAGCAAACTATGCCAAACTCACCCAAATTACTTTGGCTACCATAAATCACCCCCAACTACCCCTTACCACCCCAAACAAAGCCCAATCATTTTAAAATTACAAAAATGCTACAAACCATAGTAAACTAGGCCAAACTAACCCAGATTACTTCGGCTACCATAAATCACCCCCAACCACCCCTTACCACCCTAAACTAAGCCCAATCATTTTAAAATTACAAAAAATGCTACAAACCATAGCAAACTATGCCAAACACACCCAAATTACTTTGACTACCATAAATCAACCCCAATTACCCCTTACTACCCCAAACTAAGCCCAATCATTTTAAAATTACAAAAAACGCTACAAGTTATAGCAAACTATGCCAAACTCACCCAAATTACTTTGGCTACCATAAATCACCCCCAACTACCCCTTACCACCCCAAACTAAGCCCAATCATTTTAAAATTACAAAAATGCTACAAACCCAAGCAAACTATGCCAAAATCACCTAAATTACTTCGGCTACCATAAATCACCCCCAACTACCCCTTACCGCCACAAACTAAGCCCAATCACTTAAATATTCTAAAAAATGTTACAAACTATGCCAAACTCACCTAAATTACTTCGGCTACCATAAACCAACCTCAACCACTCCCAACCACCCCTTGCCACCCCAAACTTAGCCCAATCACATTAAAATTGCAAAAAATGCTACAAATCATAGCAAACTATGCCAAACTTACCTAAATTACTTCGGCTACCATAAATCACCCCCAACTACCCCTTACTACCTCAAAATAAGCCCAATAACTTTTAAAATACAATAAATGCTACAAATTATAGCAAACTATGCCAAACTCACCTAAATTACTTCGGCTACTATAAATCACCCCCAACTACCTCTTACCCCTCAAACTAAGCCAAATCATTTTAATATTACAGAACATGCTACAAACCATAGCAAACTAGGCCAAACTCACTCAAATTACTTCAGCTACCATAAGTCAACATCAACTACCCCTTCCCACCCCAAACTAAGCCCAATCACTTTAAATTTACAAAAAATTATACAAACCATAGCAAACTATGCCAAACTCACCCAAATTACTTTGTCTACCATAAATCACCCCCAACTACCCCTTACCACTCCAACTAAGCCCAATCACTTTAAAATTACAAAAAATGCTACAAACCATAGCAAACTAAGCCAAACTCACTCAAATTACTTCGGCTATCATAAATCAACCCCAACTACCCCTTACCACCCCAAACTAAGCCCAATCACTTTAAAATTACAAAAAATTATACAAACCTTAGCAAACTTTGCCAAACTCACCCAAATTACTTCGACTACCATAAATCAACCCTAACTACCCCTTACCACCCTAAACTAAGCCCAATCACTTTAAAATTACAAAAAATGCTACAAACCATAGCAAGCTATGCCAAACTCATCTAAATTAATTCGTCTACCATAAATCGCCAAGGTCGAGGCGACGCAAGAGTATTCGAAATTCTGTGGCTATTAAATAAATGATTTTCATATAATATTCCCGATTTGTTCTTGCCGTTAACAAAATCCCTCCCCAATCGATTTTCGAAAAATTTCCAGAGTCGAATCGGACTCCACTTTGATTCGTACGCTAAATACGTAAGTTAATTTCGATTTCCTGGAATCGCTTATAGAACAAGTGCGTCTTTGCCTAAAGAGTCTATTCAAGTTTTTTCATCTCAGATATCAACCAAGGTATCCTCTTTGTCCAAATCATATTGATGTACCCGGTTCTGGCAACGCAGGTTAATTTCAGCAAATTTTTTTTATTTTTTGATTGGCAAAATAGAGCATTCCTGTTTAATTGTATAATAATATCGATAAATCAACATCGCCAATACACCACTTTTGTCAACACTGCGTCTAAATCTACGTCCGGGCAACGCCGGGTACATTCAGCTAGTAGATAATAATGACTCATTGGCTTTAATTCAAAAATTTCATTACTTAAAGTCTGCACTAAAGGGTGAAGCAAGTCACATTCTTGATGCGATCGAGGTGACAAACGATAATTACCATTTAGCATGGGATTATTGAAAGAGAGATACGAGAACACAGGTTTGATCGTGGAAAATCATGTACAAGCACTGTTTTCACTTCCAATAGTGAACAAGGAATTACATTTTGCACTTCGTCAACTCTTAGATGGCGTTTTAAAAAATTTACGAGCATTAAAAACGTTAAACCAGCCCACGGAACAATGGGACGCAATTGTGATACATCTAATTGTCAGTAAATTAGATCAATCCACGCGTCGCAAATGGCAAGCATGGAAGGCCACACACGAGAAAAGCTTTCCTACTACGGCCGAAATAACTACATTCTTGTCAAATCGGTGCAAAATGTTGGAAGCATTACAACTTACAAAATTAAATCACGGACAAAGCACAGGTGAAAAGTCAGTTTTCAATCGTGGACACAATAAAACGACGGTGTCTCATGTAAACGTCAACAAACCCACGTGCAAATTGTGCAAAAACCTAAATTACTACCTAAATTACTTTGGCTATCAATAATCACCCCCAACTACACTTTACAGCAACAAACTAAGCCCAATCACTTTAAAATACAAAAAAATGCTAAAAATCATAACAAACTATACCAGAATCACCTAAATTACTTCGGCTACCGTAAATCACCCCCAACTATCCCTTACCACAACAAACCAAACCATATCATCTTAAAATTACAAAAAAAGGTGTACAAATCATAACAAATTATGCCAGACTCACCTAAATTACTTCGGCTACTCTAAATCATCACCAACTAACCCTTACCACAACAAACTAAACCCAATCACTTTTAAATTACAAAAAAATGCTACTAACCATAGCAAACTATGCCAAACTCACCTAAATTACTTCGGCTATCAAAAATCACCCCCAACTACACTTTACAGCAACAAACTAAGCCCAATCACTTTAAAATACAAAAAAATGCTAAAAATCATAACAAACTATACCAGAATCACCTAAATTACTTCGGCTACCGTAAATCACACCCAACTATCCCTTACCACAACAAACCAAACCTTATCATCTTAAAATTACAAAAAAAGGTGTACAAATCATAACAAACTATGCCAGACTAACCTAAATTACTTCGGCTATCAAAAATCACCCCCAACACACTTTACAGCAACAAACTAAGCCCAATCACTTTAAAATACAAAAAAATGCTAAAAATCATAACAAACTATACCAGAATCACCTAAATTACTTCGGCTACCGTAAATCACACCCAACTATCCCTTACCACAACAAACCAAACCATATCATCTTAAAATTACAAAAAAGGTGTACAAATCATAACAAATTATGCCAGACTCACCTAAATTACTTCGGCAACTCTAAATCATCACCAACTAACAAAATTTCATTACTTAAAGTCTGCACTAAAGGGTGAAGCAAGTCACATTCTTGATGCGATCGAGGTGACAAACGATAATTACCATTTAGCATGGGACTTATTGAAAGAGAGATACGAGAACACAGGTTTGATCGTGGAAAATCATGTACAAGCACTGTTTTCACTTCCAATAGTGAACAAGGAATCACATTTTGCACTTCGTCAACTCTTAGATGGCGTTTTAAAAAATTTACGAGCATTAAAAACGTTAAACCAGCCCACGGAACAATGGGACGCAATTGTGATACATCTAATTGTCAGTAAATTAGATCAATCCACGCGTCGCAAATGGCAAGCATGGAAGACCACACACGAGAAAAGCTTTCCTACTACGGCCGAAATAACTACATTCTTGTCAAATCGGTGCAAAATGTTGGAAGCATTACAACTTACAAAATTAAATCACGGACAAGGCACAGGTGAAAAGTCAGTTTTCAATCGTGGACACAATAAAACGACGGTGTCTAATGTAAACGTCAACAAACCCACGTGCAAATTGTGCAAAAACCTGCACAGTATATATCAATGCGATTCATTTCTCAAAATGCCCGTGAATACACGAATTGCAGAAATCAAAAAACTCAAATTATGCATAAATTGTCTCCGCGGGAACCACCCGACTAGCAACTGCAAGTTCTCTAATTGTCGTAAATGCAATTTAAAGCACAACACATTGCTACACATAGAGACACAAACGGAAGCGGCGAAATTTAATACCAATCTTGAAGAACTAAATTCGGAAACGACTTCGGACGGTTCAAAAGTAGTCACATATTGTAACTATCTTCCACAAATATGCGTTCTTCTTGCGACTTGTCAAATCAGAATCTTTGATTCAACAGGTTCACCTCAAGATTGCCGAGCACTATTAGATTCTGCTTCACAGTCAAATTTCATAACTAGCTCTCTTTGCAAGAGACTAAGATTGCGCACGGAAGCAACTAATATTTCAGTAAGTTGCATAACACAAACCAGCTTTAACATCCAATCAAAAACTTTAGCCACCATAAGCGCTCGCCATAATGTTCGTTATAAATCTAAATTAGAATTTCTTGTAACCAACAAGGTCTCGGATAATTTACCAGTTATCAATTAGTGGAAATCAGATATAAAAATACCACAAAACATAACGCTTGCCGATCCTACGTTCTATCAGTCCAGTGAAATAGACGTTTTAATAGGAGCTGAAACATTTTGGTCTCTCATGTGCGTAGGACAAATTTCACTAGGACTCAAAAAACCAGTGTTACAGAAAACGAAACTTGGTTGAATCGTTTCGGGTCCTACATTTCCACCATTTAAAAATTCACTCAAGGCCACAATATGGAATTTCTCTTCTATTGATGAACAATTGGCAAAATTTTGGCGCATAGAAGAGTGTGAGTCCACAAGAATTTACACATCGGAAGAACAGGATTGCGAAGACCATTTCAAGCGCACAACGCTGCGAGATGAAAATGGCCGATTCATTTTTTCATTACCATTCAACGAAAAATTAAATGATCTTGGCACATCCCATGGCATGGCCATGAAACGGTTGATCTCTATGGAGAATAAATTTGAAAAACAACCCGATTTAAAGACTCAGTACGTTGAATTCATGCGAGAGTATGAAAACATGGGTCATATGACTTTAATGGAAAAATCACAGGAAGAAGAGACTTTAAATTACTTGCCACACCACGCAGTAATGAAAGAAAGTAGTACGACTACAAAACTACTCGTCGTCTTCGACGCATCGGCTCCAACTGATACGGGAATCTCATTAAATGACACTCTAAAAACGGGTCCAGTAATCCAACAGGATTTATTTAACATCGTACTACGATTCAGAACCCATAAATTCGCGTTAACAGCTGACATAGCAAAAATGTACCGACAAGTTAATATTTTGGATGAACAACGAACCAAACAAGTTATTTTGTGGAGAGAGGAAACTTCTCAACCGGTAAGATCATATCGACTTAACACTATAACTTATGGTATGCGACCATCTTCTTTTCTGGCTACAAGATGCTTAAAGCAAATTTCGATAGACAACGAGTCTTTGCATCTTTGTATTAGTTCGATCATAGCACGCGACTTTTACGTCGACGACCTGTTGACGACCGGTTGACGAACCGCGTCTCCACAATGCAACAACTAACAAAACCCAGTCAGTGGCGTCATTTACGTTCTCAAGATAATCCAGCGGATGTCATATCTAGAGGAATGTGCCCCAGAAAATTGATCGAAGCAAATATCTGGTAGTATGGACCAGATTGGTTGTCCCAAGATGAATCCACTTGGCCTCGTAGTACACACGTCTATTCGGGAGAATTGATTGAATTACGTCCAATCAAATTATCTACTTCGATATCCACAGCAGACTCTGACCTCCCCCCCCCATTTCACGATTATCTATTTAATAAATTTTCCACTCTAGAACGAATCGTAAGAGTACGATCATTTTGTTTGCGCTTCATTAACAACTGTCGATCTCTGAAAAAACGCGAAGAACCGGTCCATTAAAAGTTGCCGAACTCGATCAAGCAACAACTTATCTCGTTAAGCATACACAAGTAGTGTCTTTTGCAGATGATATGAAAAATCTGAAGTCTAAACGATTAATATCGTCAAGGTCCAAAATCTTATGTCTAAATCCATTCATTGACAACGAGGGCGTACTCAGAGTTGGCGGACGGCTCAAGCATTCAAATTTGCAACCAAGTCAAATAAATCCCATAATATTGATGAGCAATCACAAGATCACATCTTTATTGTTAAAAAAGAGTCATTGTGAAACTATGCATGGTGGTGTGCAAACTACACTTTCCAGAATTCGCTTAAAATATTGGCCACTATCATGTCGCAACAGCGTTAAACAAGTCATCAGAAAATGTGTAGTCTGTCAGCGGTGGCAAGCCAGAAACATAGTGCCCATCGTGGGTGACTTACCAGCTGCAAGAGCAACACCTGCTCGTCCTTTCACAACTACAGGCGTTGACTACGCAGGACCCTTTCTTGTGCGTGAGAGCAAACTAAGGAATCGTAAATTAGTAAAAGCCTATTTATGCCTTTTTGTTTGTTTCAGCACTAAGGCTGTTCATTTGGTGGTTGTCAGTGATCTAACTACGGAATGTTTTTTCGCAGTTTTTAGACGTTTCGTGTCACGGCGCGGCATCTGTAGTAATTTTTTTTCTGACAATGCCCCCCCAAATTTCGTGGGAGCTAATAAGGAATTGCAAAAACTTTTTAATTTCCTATCCCGTGAGCAGGTTTCGAACATGAATATCTATCCAAGATTTCAATCAATTGGCATTTCATACCGGCCAGATCACCTCACTTCGGTGGTCTGTGGGAGGCCGCTGTAAAGTCAGCTAAGCGTCACTTTAAAAAATTATTTTCTAATTCCACATTCACTTTTGAGGAATTGACTACTATTTTTACACAAATTGAGGCCATCATGAATTCCCGGCCACTAATTCCTTTTTCCACTGATCCAAATGATTTGTGTCCATTGACCCCTGCACATTTCCTTGTGGGTAATTCGCTATTCGCACCGTTGCAACGAGATGTTTCTGATGTATCGTCTAATCGACTGACACGGTTCCATCGCGTGCAGCAGATACAACAACAATTCTGGAGGAAATGGTCACATGTCTATTTAACCACTCTACAGCAGCGATGCAAATGGAAGGTGAACACTCCAGCTGTGGAGGTTGGAACATTCGTCATTTTGAAGGATCCGAGTCCTCCTACCTGCTGGAAAATGGGTCGCATCACACAACTTCATCCAGGGACTGATGGTGTAGTGCGGGTAGTGGACGTGAAAACTTCCAATGGTGAAGTGCGGCGCGCAGTTAACAAACTCGCCCCATTACATACTGAGTGAACATACCAGTCAGCTTGCTGACGATAAATTGAATTAATTTATTGTTTCACATACATGTTCTTTCCTTTAATTTTTAGGATGCTCATTTCTGTTCTTTTGCATTGATCCATATCATTTTGTAATCATGTTATTTTATAAGAAAATAATGTTCTCTTTATTTTGAAATTTGCATTTCAAGGGGGGCGGCATGTTTGGTACTAGTCGGTCCCTCTGTCGTAATTAAGCGTAATGTTTTATCCCCCCCATCGATATATATTTCATCAATGTACTTTGATCGATGGGAGAAGCAGTATCGATCCAACATCCTGGGGTGCCGTTACATATTACGGCACATGTGCAAATAAAGTTAAAAATTAAATAAAACCGAGTTTTTGTTTATAAACTTAAAACTTTATTGGGAAACTATGTGCTTCGCCACAAAAACAAAAAACACCTAGAATTTAAAAAGTTTGAAATATGAAATAGTGAAAGAAACAATAGGTGTTTCTTCAGTTTTTTATAATTATAATTAATATAATTTACTGACACACAATTTTTCCTTATCAATCCACAAGTTTCTTTATCATCAATCCATAATTTTTAATTATGACTTATTGTTATCCTTTTTCCTTCCTTCTATCTCTATCCCGGCAAGAGAGCTCTACACCTTCCCGTTGGTTCTTGCTAAACAATTGCAAATTTTTTATCTTGCGATTGACTAAGTAGAGCATTCCTGTTTCATTGTATTATTATGTCGATTGGTCAACTTCGTTAATACACCACCTTTGTCAAAATAGCGTTTAAATCTACGTTCCGGGCAACGCCGGGTACATTCAGCTAGTAAACTATACCAGAATTACCTAAATTACTTCGGCTACCGTAAATCACCCCCAACTATCCCTTACCATAACAAACCAAACCATATCATCTTAAAATTACAAAAAAAGGTGTACACATCATAACAAACTATGCCAGACTCACCTAAATTACTTCGGCTACTCTAAATCATCACCAACTAACCCTTACCACAACAAACTAAACCCAATCACTTTTAAATTACAAAAAAATGCTAGTAACCATAGCAAACTATGCCAAACTCACCTAAATTACTTCGGCTATCAAAAATCACCCCCAACTACACTTTACAGCAACAAACTAAGCCCAATCACTTTAAAATACAAAAAAATTCTAAAAATCATAACAAACTATACCAGAACTAGCTGAATGTACCCGGCGTTGCCCGGACGTAGATTAAATAAACTCAGTGTTGACTAAAGTGGTGATGTTGACTAATCGACATTATAATACAATTAAACAGGAATGCTCTACTTTTAAAATCACAAAATAAACAAATATGCTGAAATTAACCTGCGTTGCCAGGACCGGGTACTTCAATATGATTTGGACAAAAAGGATACCTTGGTTGATATCTGAGATAAAAAATTTTTACAAAAAAATGCTACTAACCATAGCAAACTATGCCAAACTCACCTAAATTACTTCGGCTATCAAAAATCACCCCCAACTACACTTTACAGCAACAAACAAAGCCCAATCACTTTAAAATAAAAAAAAATGCTAAAAATCATAACAAACTATAACAGAATCACCTAAATTACTTCGGCTACCGTAAATCACCCCCAACTATCCCTTACCACAACAAAGCAAACCATATCATCTTAACATTACAAAAAAAGGTGTACAAATCATAACAAACTATGCCAGGCTCACCTAAATTACTTCGGATACTCTAAATCATCACCAACTAACCCTTACCACAACAAACTAAACCCAATCACTTTTAAATTACAAAAAAATGATAGTAACCATAGCAAACTATGCCAAACTCACCTAAATTACTTCGGCTACCATAAATCTTCACAAACTAACCCTTACCACAACAAACTAAACCCAATCACTTTTAAATTACAAAAAAATTCTACTAACCATAGCAAACTATGCCAAACTCACCTAAATTACTTCGGCTATCAAAAATCTCCCCAACTACACTTTACAGCAACAAACTAAGCCCAATCACTTTAGAATTACAAAAAAATGCTAAAAATCATAACATACTATACCAGAATCACCTGAATTACTTCGGCTACAGTAAATCACCCCCAACTATCCCTTACCACAACAAACCAAACCATATCATCTTAAAATTACAAAAATGGTGTACAAATCATAACAAATTATGCCAGACTCACCTAAATTACTTCGGCAACTCTAAGTCATCACCAACTAACCCTTACCACAACAAACAAAACCCAATCACTTTTAAATTACAAAAAAATGCTACTAACCATAGCAAACTATGCCAAACTCACCTAAATTACTTCGGCTATCAAAAATCACCCCCAACTACACTTTACAGCAACTAACTAAGCCCAATCACTTTCAAATACAAAAAAATGCTAAAAATCATAACAAACTATACCAGAATCACCTAAATTACTTCGGCTACCGTAAATCACCCCCAACTATCCCTTACTACAACAAACCAAACCATATAATCTTAAAATTACAAAAAAAGGTGTACAAATCATAACAAATTATGCCAGACTCACCTAAATTACTTCGGCTACTCTAAATCATCACCAACTAACCCTTACCACAACAAACTAAACCCAATCACTTTTAAATTACAAAAAAATGCTACTAACCATAGCAAACTATGCCAAACTCACCTAAATTACTTCGGCTATCAAAAATCACCCCCAACTACACTTTACAGCAACTAACTAAGCCCAATCACTTTAAAATACAAAAAAATGCTAAAAATCATAACAAACTATACCAGAATCACCTAAATTACTTCGGCTACCGTAAATCACCCCCAACTATTCCTTACCACAACAAACCAAACCATATAATCTTAAAATTACAAAAAAAGGTGTACAAATCATAACAAATTATGCCAGACTCACCTAAATTACTTCGGCTACTCTAAATCATCACCAACTAACCCTTACCACAACAAACTAAACCCAATCACTTTTAAATTACAAAAAAATGCTACTAACCATAGCAAACTAGGCCAAACTGACCTAAATTACTTCGGCTATCAAAAATCACCCCAACTACACTTTACAGCAACAAACTAAGCCCAATCGCTTTAAAATACAAAAAAATGCTAAAAATCATAACAAACTATACCAGAATCACCTAAATTACTTCGGCTACCGTAAATCACCCCCAACTATCCCTTACTACAACAAACCAAACCATATCATCTTAAAATTACAAAAAAAGGTGTACAAATCATAACAAACTATGCCTGACTCACCTAAATTACTTCGGCTACTCTAAATCATCACCAACTAACCCTTACCACAACAAACTAAACCCAATCACTTTTAAATTACAAAAAAATGCTAGTAACCATAGCAAACTATGCCAAACTCACCTAAATTACTTCGGCTACCATAAATCATCACCAACTAACCTTTACCACAACAAACTAAACCCAATCGCTTTTAAATTAGAAAAAAATGCTACTAACCATAGCAAATTATGCCAAACTCACCTAAATTACTTCGGCTATCAAAAATCACCGCAACTACACTTTACAGCAACAAACTAAGCCCTAATCACTTTAAAATTACAAACAAATGCTAAAAATCTAAACAAACTACACCAGAATCACCTAAATTACTTCGGCTACTGTAAATCACCCCCAACTATACCTTACCAAAACAAACCAAACCATATCATCTTAAAATTACAAAAAAAAGTGTACAAATCATAACAAACTATGCCAGACTCACCTAAATTACTTCGGCTACTCTAAATCATCACTAACTAACCCTTACCACAACAAACTAAACCCAATCACTTTTAAATTACAAAAAAATGCTAGTAACCATAGCAAACTATGCCAAACTCACCTAAATTACTTCGGCTACCATAAATCATCACCAACTAACCCTTACCACAACAAACTAAACCCAATCACTTTTAAATTACAAAAAAATGCTAGTAACCATAGCAAACTATGCCAAACTCACCTAAATTACTTCGGCTATCAAAAATCACCCCCAACTACACTTTACAGCAACAAACTAAGCCCAATCACTTTAAAATTACAAAAAAATGCTAAAATTCATAACAAACTATACCAGAATCACCTAAATTACTTCTGCTACCGTAAATCACCCCCAACTATCCCTCACCAAAACAAACCAAACCATATCATCTTAAAATTACAAAAAAAGGTGTACAAATCATAACAAACTATGCCAGACTCACCTAAATTACTTCGGCTACTCTAAATCATCACCAACTAACCCTTACCACAACAAACTAAACCCAATCACTTTTAAATTACAGAAAAATGCTAGTAACCATAGCAAACTATGCCAAATTCACCTAAATTACTTCGGCAACCATAAATCATCACCAACTAACCCTTACCACAACACACTAAACCCAATCACTTTTAAATTACAAAAAAATGCTACTAACCATAGCAAATTATGCCAAACTCACCTAAATTACTTCGGCTATCAAAAATCACCCCCAACTACACTTTACAGCAACAAACTAAGCCCAATCACTTTAAAATTACAAAAAAATGCTAAAAATCATAACAAACTATACCAGAATCACCTAAATTACTTCGGCTACCGTAAATCACCCCCAACTATCCCCTACCACAACAAACCAAACCATATCATCTTAAAATTACAAAAAAAGGTGTACAAATCATAACAAACTATGCCAGACTCACCTAAATTACTTCGGCTTCTCTAAATCATCACCAACTAACCCTTACCACAACAAACTAAACCCAATCACTTTTAAATTACAAAAAAATGCTAGTAACCATAGCAAACTATGCCAAACTTACCTATATTACTTCGGCTACCATAAATCATCACCAACTAACCCTTACCACAACAAACTAAACCCAATCACTTTTAAATTACAAAAAAATGCTACTAACCATAGCAAACTATGCCAAACTCACCTAAATTACTTCGGCTATCAAAAATCACCCCCAACTCCACTTTACAGCTACAAACTAAGCCTAATCACTTTAAAATTACAACAAAATGCTAAAAATCATAACAAATTATACCAGAATCACCTAAATTACTTCGGCTACCGTAAATCACCCCCAACTATCCCTTACCACAACAAACCAAACCATATCATCTTAAAATTACATAAAAGGTAACAACAAACTAAACCCAATCACTTTTAAATTACAAAAAAATGCTAGTAACCTTAGCAAACTCTGCCAAACTCACCTAAATTACTTCGGCTACCATAAATCATCACCAACTAACCCTTACCACAACAAACTAAACCCAATCACTTTCAAATTACAAAAAAATGCTACTAACCATAGCAAACTATGCGAAACTTACCTAAATTACTTCGTCAACCATAAATCATCACCAACTAACCCTTACTACAACACACTAAACCCAATCACTTTTAAATTACAAAAAAATGTTACTAACCATAGCAAACTATGCCAAACTCACCTAAATTACTTCAGCTATCAAAAATCACCCCCAACTACACTTTACAGCAACAAACTAAGCCCAATCACTTTAAAATTACAAAAAAAAATGCTAAAAATCACAACAAACTATACCAGAATCACCTAAATTACTTCGGCTACCGTAAATCACCCCCAACTAGCCCTTACCACAACAAACCAAACCATATCATCTTAAAATTACATAAAAGGTGTACAAATCATAACAAACTATGCCAGACTTACCTAAATTACTTCGGTTACTCTAAATCATCACCAACTAACCCTTACCACAACAAACTAAACCCAATCAATTTTAAATTACAAAAAAATGCTAGTAACCATAGCAAACCATGCCAAACTCACCTAAATTACTTCGGCTACCATAAATCATCACCAACTAACCCTTACCACAACAAACTAAACCCAATCACTTTTAAATTACAAAAAAATGCTACTAACCATATCAAACTATGCCAAACTCACCTAAATTACTTCGGCTACTCTAAATCATCACCAACTAACCCTTACCACAACAAACTAAACCCAATCACTTTTAAATTACAAAAAAATGCTACTAACCATAGCAAACTATGCCAAACTCACCTAAATTACTTCGGCTATCAAAAATCACCCCCAACTACACTTTACAGCAACTAACTAAGCCCAATCACTTTAAAATACAAAAAAATGCTAAAAATCATAACAAACTATACCAGAATCACCTAAATTACTTCGGCTACCGTAAATCACCCCCAACTATTCCTTACCACAACAAACCAAACCATATAATCTTAAAATTACAAAAAAAGGTGTACAAATCATAACAAATTATGCCAGACTCACCTAAATTACTTCGGCTACTCTAAATCATCACCAACTAACCCTTACCACAACAAACTAAACCCAATCACTTTTAAATTACAAAAAAATGCTACTAACCATAGCAAACTATGCCAAACTGACCTAAATTACTTCGGCTATCAAAAATCACCCCAACTACACTTTACAGCAACAAACTAAGCCCAATCGCTTTAAAATACAAAAAAATGCTAAAAATCATAACAAACTATACCAGAATCACCTAAATTACTTCGGCTACCGTAAATCACCCCCAACTATCCCTTACTACAACAAACCAAACCATATCATCTTAAAATTACAAAAAAAGGTGTACAAATCATAACAAACTATGCCTGACTCACCTAAATTACTTCGGCTACTCTAAATCATCACCAACTAACCCTTACCACAACAAACTAAACCCAATCACTTTTAAATTACAAAAAAATGCTAGTAACCATAGCAAACTATGCCAAACTCACCTAAATTACTTCGGCTACCATAAATCATCACCAACTAACCTTTACCACAACAAACTAAACCCAATCGCTTTTAAATTAGAAAAAAATGCTACTAACCATAGCAAATTATGCCAAACTCACCCAAATTACTTCGGCTATCAAAAATCACCGCAACTACACTTTACAGCAACAAACTAAGCCCTAATCACTTTAAAATTAGAAACAAATGCTAAAAATCTAAACAAACTACACCAGAATCACCTAAATTACTTCGGCTACTGTAAATCACCCCCAACTATACCTTACCAAAACAAACCAAACCATATCATCTTAAAATTACAAAAAAAAGTGTACAAATCATAACAAACTATGCCAGACTCACCTAAATTACTTCGGCTACTCTAAATCATCACTAACTAACCCTTACCACAACAAACTAAACCCAATCACTTTTAAATTACAAAAAAATGCTAGTAACCATAGCAAACTATGCCAAACTCACCTAAATTACTTCGGCTACCATAAATCATCACCAACTAACCCTTACCACAACAAACTAAACCCAATCACTTTTAAATTACAAAAAAATGCTAGTAACCATAGCAAACTATGCCAAACTCACCTAAATTACTTCGGCTATCAAAAATCACCCCCAACTACACTTTACAGCAACAAACTAAGCCCAATCACTTTAAAATTACAAAAAAATGCTAAAATTCATAACAAACTATACCAGAATCACCTAAATTACTTCTGCTACCGTAAATCACCCCCAACTATCCCTCACCAAAACAAACCAAACCATATCATCTTAAAATTACAAAAAAAGGTGTACAAATCATAACAAACTATGCCAGACTCACCTAAATTACTTCGGCTATTCTAAATCATCACCAACTAACCCTTACCACAACAAACTAAACCCAATCACTTTTAAATTACAGAAAAATGCTAGTAACCATAGCAAACTATGCCAAACTCACCTAAATTACTTCGGCAACCATAAATCATCACCAACTAACCCTTACCACAACACACTAAACCCAATCACTTTTAAATTACAAAAAAATGCTACTAACCATAGCAAATTATGCCAAACTCACCTAAATTACTTCGGCTATCAAAAATCACCCCCAACTACACTTTACAGCAACAAACTAAGCCCAATCACTTTAAAATTACAAAAAAATGCTAAAAATCATAACAAACTATACCAGAATCATCTAAATTACTTCGGCTACCGTAAATCACCCCCAACTATCCCTTACCACAACAAACCAAACCATATCATCTTAAAATTACAAAAAAAGGTGTACAAATCATAACAAACTATGCCAGACTCACCTAAATTACTTCGGCTTCTCTAAATCATCACCAACTAACCCTTACCACAACAAACTAAACCCAATCACTTTTAAATTACAAAAAAATGCTAGTAACCATAGCAAACTATGCCAAACTTACCTATATTACTTCGGCTACCATAAATCATCACCAACTAACCCTTACCACAACAAACTAAACCCAATCACTTTTAAATTACAAAAAAATGCTACTAACCATAGCAAACTATGCCAAACTCACCTAAATTACTTCGGCTATCAAAAATCACCCCCAACTCCACTTTACAGCAACAAACTAAGCCTAATCACTTTAAAATTACAACAAAATGCTAAAAATCATAACAAATTATACCAGAATCACCTAAATTACTTCGGCTACCGTAAATCACCCCCAACTATCCCTTACCACAACAAACCAAACCATATCATCTTAAAATTACATAAAAGGTAACAACAAACTAAACCCAATCACTTTTAAATTACAAAAAAATGCTAGTAACCTTAGCAAACTCTGCCAAACTCACCTAAATTACTTCGGCTACCATAAATCATCACCAACTAACCCTTACCACAACAAACTAAACCCAATCACTTTCAAATTACAAAAAAATGCTACTAACCATAGCAAACTATGCGAAACTTACCTAAATTACTTCGTCAACCATAAATCATCACCAACTAACCCTTACTACAACACACTAAACCCAATCACTTTTAAATTACAAAAAAATGTTACTAACCATAGCAAACTATGCCAAACTCACCTAAATTACTTCAGCTATCAAAAATCACCCCCAACTACACTTTACAGCAACAAACTAAGCCCAATCACTTTAAAATTACAAAAAAAATGCTAAAAATCACAACAAACTATACCAGAATCACCTAAATTACTTCGGCTACCGTAAATCACCCCCAACTAGCCCTTACCACAACAAACCAAACCATATCATCTTAAAATTACATAAAAGGTGTACAAATCATAACAAACTATGCCAGACTTACCTAAATTACTTCGGTTACTCTAAATCATCACCAACTAACCCTTACCACAACAAACTAAACCCAATCAATTTTAAATTACAAAAAAATGCTAGTAACCATAGCAAACCATGCCAAACTCACCTAAATTACTTCGGCTACCATAAATCATCACCAACTAACCCTTACCACAACAAACTAAACCCAATCACTTTTAAATTACAAAAAAATGCTACTAACCATATCAAACTATGCCAAACTCACCTAAATTACTTCGGCTATCAAAAATCGCCCCCAACTACACTTTACAGCAACAAACTAAGCCCAATCACTTTAAAATTACAAAAAAATGCTAAAAATCATAACAAACTATACCAGAATCACCTAAATTACTTCGGCTACCGTAAATCACCCCCAACTATCCCTTACCACAACAAACAAAACCATATCATCTTAAAATTACAAAAAAAGGTGTACAAATCATAACAAACTATGCCAGACTCACCTAAATTACTTCGGCTGCTCTAAATCATCACCAACTAACCCTTACCACAACAAACTAAACCCAATCACTTTTAAATTAAAAAAAATGCTAGTAATTATAGCAAACTATGCCAAACTCACCTGAATTACTTTGGCAACCATAAATCATCACCAACTAAATCTTACCACAACAAACTAAACCCAATCACTTTTAAATTACAAAAAAATGCTACTAACCATAGCAAACTATGCCAAACTCACCTAAATTACTTCGGCTATCAAAAATCACCCTAAACTACACTTTACAGCAACAAACTAAGCCCAATTACTTTAAAATTACAAAATAATGCTAAAAATCATAAAAAACTATACCAGAATCACCTAAATTACTTCGGCTACCGTAAATCACCCCCAACTATCCCTTACCACAACAAACCAAACCATATCATCTTAAAATTACAAAAAAAGGTATACAAATCCTAGCAAACTATGCCAGACTCACCTAAATTACTTCGGCTACTCTAAATCATCACCAACTAACCCTTACCACAACAAACTAAACCCAATCACTTTTAAATTACAAAAAAATGCTTGTAACCATAGCAAACTATGCCAAACTCACCTAAATTACTTCGGCTACCATAAATCACCACCAACTAACCCTTACCACAACAAACTAAACCCAATCACTTTTAAATTACAAAAAAATGCTACTAACCATAGCAAACTATGCCAAACTCACCTAAATTACTTCGGCTATCAAAAATCACCCTAAACTACACTTTACAGCAACAAACTAAGCCCAATCAATTTAGAATTACAAAAAAATACTAAAAATCATAACAAACTATACCAGAATCACCTAAATTACTTCGGCTAGCGTAAATCACCCCCAACTATCCCTTACCACAAATAACCACACCATATCATCTTAAAATTACAAAAAAAGGTGTACAAATCATAACAAACTATGACAGACTCACCTAAATTATTTCGGCTACTCTAAATCATCACCAACTAACCCTTACCACAACAAACTAAAACCAATCACTTTTAAAATACAAAAAAATGCTAGTAACCATAGCAAACTATGCCAAACTCACCTAAATTACTTCGGCTACCATAAATCATCACCAACTAACCCTTACCACAACAAACTAAACCCAATCACTTTTAAATTACAAAAAAATGCTACTAACCATAGCAAACTATACCAAACACACCTAAATTACTTCGGCTATCAAAAATCACCTCCAACTACACTTTACAGCAACAAACTAAGCCCAATCACTTTAAATTACAAAAAAATGCTAAAAATTATAACAAACTATACCAGAATCACCTAAATTACTTCGGCTACCGTAAATCACCCCAACTATCCCTTACCACAACAAACCAAACCATATCATCTTAAAATTACAAAAAAACTTGTACAAATCATAACAAACTATGCCAGACTCACCTAAATTACTTCGGTTACTCTAAATCATCACCAACTAACCCTTACCACAACAAACTAAACCCAATCAATTTTAAATTACAAAAAAATGCTAGTAACCATAGTAAACTATGCCAAACTCACCTAAATTACTTCGGCTACCATAAATCATCACCAACTAACCCTTACCACAACAAACTAAACCCAATCACTTTTAAATTACAAAAAAATGCTACTAACCATAGCAAACTATGCCAAACTCACCTAAATTACTTCGGCTATCAAAAATCGCCCCCAACTACACTTTACAGCAACAAACTAAGCCCAATCACTTTAAAATTACAAAAAAATGCTAAAAATCATAACAAACTATACCAGAATCACCTAAATTACTTCGGCTACCGTAAATCACCCCCAACTATCCCTTACCACAACAAAACAAACCATATTATCTTAAAATTACAAAAAAAGGTATACAAATCATAACAAACTATGCCAGACTCACCTAAATTACTTCGGCTATTCTAAATCATTACCAACTAACCCTTACCACAACAAACTAAACCCAATCACTTTTAAATTACAAAAAAATACTAGTAACCATAGCAAACTATGCTAAACTCACCTAAATTACTTCGGCTACCATAAATCATCACCAACTAACCCTTACCACAACAAACTAAACCCAATCACTTTTAAATTACAAAAAAATGCTACTAACCATAGCAAACTATACCAAACACACCTAAATTACTTCGGCTATCAAAAATTACCTCCAACTACACTTTACAGCAACAAACTAAGCCCAATCACTTTAAAATTACAAAAAAATGCTAAAAATTATAACAAACTATACCAGAATCACCTAAATTACTTCGGCTACCGCAAATCACCCCCAACTATCCCTTACCACAACAAACCAAACCATATCATCTTAAAATTACAAAAAAAAATGTACAAATCATAACAAACTATGCTAGACTCACCTAAATTACTTCGGCTACTCTAAATCATCACCAACTAACCCTTACCACAACAAACTAAGCCCAATCACTTTAAAATTACAAAAAAATGCTAAAAATCATAACAAACTATACCAGAATCACCTAAATTACTTCGGCTACCGTAAATCACCCCCAACTATCCCTTACCACAACAAACCAAACCATATCATCTTAAAATTACAAAAAAGGTGTACAAATCATAACAAACTATGCCAGACTCACCTAAATTACTTCGGCTACTCTAAATCATCACCAACTAATCCTTACCACAACAAACTTAACGCAATTACTTTTAAATTACAAAAAAATGCTAGTAACCATAGCAAACTATGCCAAACTCACCTAAATTACTTCGGCTATTAAAAATCAACCCCAACTACACTTTACAGCAACAAACTAAGCCCAATCACTTTAAAATTACAAAAAAATGCTAAAAATTATAGCAAACTATACCAGAATTACCTAAATTACTTCGGCTACCGTAAATCACCCCCAACGTTCCCTTACCACAACAAACCAAACCATATCATCTTAAAATTACAAAACAAGGTGTACAAATTATAACAAACTATGCCAGACTCAATTAAATTACTTCGGCTACTCTAAATCATCACCAACTAACCCTTATTACAACAAACTAAACCCAATCACTTTTAAATTACAAAAAAATGCTACTAACCATAGCAAACTATGCCAAACTCACCTAAATTACTTCGGCTACACTAAATCATCACCAACTAACCCTTACCACAACAAACTAAACCCAATCACTTTTAAATTACAAAAAAATGCTACTAACCATAGTAAACTAAGCCAAACTCACCTAAATTACTTCGGCTATCAAAAATCACCCCCAACTACACTTTACAGCAACAAACTAAGCCCAATCACTTTAAAATTACAAAAAAATGCTAAAAATCATAACAAACTATACCAGAATCACCATATCATCTAAAAATTACAAAAAAAGGTGTACAAATCATAACAAACTATGCCAGACTCACCTAAATTACTTCGGCTACTCTAAATCATCACCAACTAACCCTTACCACAACAAACTAAACCCAATCACTTTTAAATTACAAAAAAATGCTAATAACCATAGCAAACTATGCCAAACTCACCTAAATTACTTCGGCTACCATAAATCATCACCAACTAACCCTTACCACAACAAACTAAACCCAATCACTTTTAAATTACAAAAAAATTCTACTAACCATAGTAAACTAAGCCAAACTCACCTAAATTACTTCGGCTATTAAAAATCACCCCCAACTACACTTTACAGCAACAAACTAAGCCCAATCACTTTAAAATTACAAAAAAATGCTAAAAATCATAACAAACTATACCAGAATCACCTAAATTATTTCGGCTACCGTAAATCACCCCCAACTATGTCTTATCACAACAAACCAAACCATATCATCTTAAAATTACAAAAAAAGGTGTACAAATCATAACAAACTATGCCAGACTCGCCTAAATTACTTCGGCTACTCTAAATCATCACCAACTAACCCTTACCACAACAAACTAAATTCAATCACTTTTAAATTACAAAAAAATGCTAGTAACCATGGCAAACTACGCCAAACTCACCTAAATTACTTCGGCTACCATAAATCATCACCAACTAACCCTTACCACAACAAACTAAACCCAATCACTTTTAAATTACAAAAAAATGCTACTAACCATAGTGAACTAAGCCAAACTCACCTAAATTACTTCGGCTATCAAAAATCACCCCCAACTACACTTTACAGCAACAAACTAAGCCCAATCACTTTTAAATTACAAAAAAATGCTAATAACCATAGCAAACTATGCCAAACTCACCTAAATTACTTCGGCTACCATAAATCATCACCAACTAACCCTTACCACAACAAACTAAACCCAATCACTTTTAAATTACAAAAAAATTCTACTAACCATAGTAAACTAAGCCAAACTCACCTAAATTACTTCAGCTATTAAAAATCACCCCCAACTACACTTTACAGCAACAAACTAAGCCCAATCACTTTAAAATTACAAAAAAATGCTAAAAATCATAACAAACTATACCAGAATCACCTAGATTATTTCGGCTACCGTAAATCACCCCCAACTATCTCTTACCACAACAAACCAAACCATATCATCTTAAAATTACAAAAAAAGGTGTACAAATCATAACAAACTATGCCAGACTCACCTAAATTACTTCGGCTACTCTAAATCATCACCAACTAACCCTTACCACAACAAACTAAATTCAATCACTTTTAAATTACAAAAAAATGCTAGTAACCATGGCAAACTATGCCAAACTCACCTAAATTACTTCGGCTACCATAAATCATCACCAACTAACCCTTACCACAACAAACTAAACCCAATCACTTTTAAATTACAAAAAAATGCCAATAACCATAGCAAACTATGCCAAACTCACCTAAATTACTTCGGCTATCAAAAATCACCCCCAACTACACTTTACAGCAACAAACTAAGCCCAATCACTTTGAAATTACAAAAAAATTCTAAAAATCATAACAAACTATATCAGAATCACCTAAATTACCTCGGCTACCGTAAATCACCCCCAACTATCCCTTACCACAACAAACCAAACCCTATCATCTTAAAATTACAAAAAAAGGTGTACAAATCATAACAAACTATGCCAGACTCACCTAAATTACTTCGGCTACTCTAAATCATCACCAACTAACCCTTACCACAACAAACTAAACCCAATCACTTTTAAATTACAAAAAAATGCTAGTAACTATAGCAAACTATGCCAAACTCACCTAAATTACTTCGGCTACCATAAATCATCACCAACTAACCTTTACCACAACAAACTACACCCAATCACTTTTAAATTACAAAAAAATTCTACTAACCATAGTAAACTTAGCCAAACTCACCTAAATTACTTCGGCTATTAAAAATCACCCCCAACTACACTTTACAGCAACAAACAAAGCCCAATCACTTTAAAATTACAAAAAAATTCTAAAAATCATAACAAACTATACCAGAATCACCTAGATTACTTCGGCTACCGTAAATCGCCCCCAACTATCCCTTACCACATCAAACCAAACCATATCATCTTAAAATTACAAAAAAAAGTGTACAAATCATAACAAACTATGCCAGACTCACCTAAATTTCTTCGGCTACTCTAAATCATCACCAACTAACCCTTACCACAACAAACTAAACCCAATCACTTTTAAATTACAAAAAATTGCTACTAACCATAGCAAACTATGCCAAACTCACCTAAATTACTTCGGCTATCAAAAATCACCCCCAACTACACTTTACAGCAACACTCTAAGCCCAATCACTTTAAAATTACAAAAAAATGCTAAAAATCATAACAAACTATACCAGAATCACCTAAATTACTTCGGCTACCGTAAATCACCCCCAACAATCCCTTACCACAACAAACCAAACCATATTATCTTAAAATTACAAAAAAAGGTGTACAAATCATAACAAACTATGCCAGACTCACCCAAATTACTTCGGCTAATCTAAATCATCACCAACTAACCCTTACCACAACAAACCAATCACTTTTAAATTACAAAAAAATGCTACTAACCATAGCACACTATGCCAAACTCACCTAAATTACTTCGGCTATCAAAAATCACCCTCAACTACACTTTACAGCAACAAACTAAGCCCAATCGCTTTAAAATTACAAAAAAATGCTAAAAATCATAACAAACTATACCAGAATCACCTAAATTACTTCGGCTACCGTTAGTCACCCCCAACTATCCCTTACCACAACAAACCAAACCATATCATCTTAAAATTACAAAAAAAGGTGTACAAATCATAACAAACTATGCCAGACTCACCTAAATTTCTTCGGCTACTCTAAATCATCACCAACTAACCCTTACCACAACAAACTAAACCCAATCACTTTTAAATTACAAAAAAATGCTACTAACCATAGCAAACTATGCCAAACTCATCTAAATTACTTCGGCTATCAAAAATCACCCCCAACTACACTTTACAGCAACAAACTAAGCCCAATCACTTTAAAATTACAAAAAATGCTAAAAATCATAACAAACTATACCAGAATCACCTAAATTACTTCGGCTACCGTAAATCACCCCCAACTATCCCTTACCACAACAAACCGCACCATATCATCTTAAAATTACAAAAAAAGGTGTACAAATCATAACAAACTATGCCAGACTTACCTAAATTACTTCAGCTACTCTAAATCACCCCCAAATATCCCTTACCACAACAAACCAAACCATATCATGTTAAAATTACAAAAAAAGGTGTACAAATCATAACAAACTATGCCAGACTCACCTAAATTACTTCGGCTACTCTAAATCATCACAAACTAACCCTTACCACAACAAACTGAACCCAATCACTTTTAAATTACAAAAAAATGCTTGTAACCATAGCAAACTAAGCCAAACTCACCTAAATTACTTCGGCTACCATAAATCATCACCAACTTACCCTTACAACAACAAACTAAACCCAATCATTATTAAATTACAAAAAAATGCTACTAACCATAGCAAACTATGCCAAACTCACCTAAATTACTTCGGCTATCAAAAATCACCCCCAACTACACTTTACAGCAACAAGCTAAGCCCAATCACTTTAAAATTACAAAAAAATGCTAAAAATCATAACAAACTATACCAGAATTACCTAAATTACTTCGGCTACCGTAAATCACCCCCAACTATCCCATACCACAACAAACCAAACCATATCATCTTAAAATTACAAAAAAGGTGTACAAATCATAAAAAACTATGCCAGACTTACCTAAATTACTTCAGCTAATCTAAATCACCCCCAAATATCCCTTACCACAACAAACCAAACCATATTATACTAAAATTACAAAAAAGGTGTACAAATCATAACAAACTATGCCAGACTCACCTAAATTACTTCGGCTACTCTAAATCATCACCAACTAAACCTTACCACAACAGACTAAACCCAATCACTTTTAAATTACAAAAAAATGCTAGTAACCATAGCAAACTATGCCAAACTCACCTAAATTACTTCGGCTACCATAAATCATCACCAACTAACCCTTACAACAACAAACTAAACGCAATCACTTTTAAATTACAAAAAAATGCTACTAACCATAGCAAACTATACCAAACTCACCTAAATTACTTCGGCTATCAAAAATCACCGCCAACTACACTTTACAGCAACAAACTAAGCCCAATCACTTTAAAATTACAAAAAATGCTAAAAATCATAACAAACTATACCAGAATCACCTAAATTACTTCGGCTACCGTAAATCACCCCCAACTATCCCTTACCACAACAAACCAAACCATATCATCTTAAAATTACAAAAAAAGGTGTACAAATCATAACAAACTATGCCAGACTCACCTAAATTTCTTCGGCTACTCTAAATCATCACCAACTAACCCTTACCACAACAAACTAAACCCAATCACTTTTAAATTACAAAAAATTGCTACTAACCATAGCAAACTATGCCAAACTCACCTAAATTACTTCAGCTATCAAAAATCACCCCCAACTACACTTTACAGCAACACTCTAAGCCCAATCACTTTAAAATTACAAAAAAATGCTAAAAATCATAACAAACTATACCAGAATCACCTAAATTACTTCGGCTACCGTAAATCACCCCCAACAATCCCTTACCACAACAAACCAAACCAAATTATCTCAAAATTACAAAAAAAGGTGTACAAATCATAACAAACTATGCCAGACTCACCTAAATTACTTCGGCTACTCTAAATCATCTCCAACTAAACCTTACCACAACAGACTAAACCCAATCACTTTTAAATTACAAAAAAATGCTAGTAACCATAGCAAACTATGCCAAACTCACCTAAATTACTTCGGCTACCATAAATCATCACCAACTAACCCTTACAACAACAAACTAAACGCAATCACTTTTAAATTACAAAAAAATGTTACTAACCATAGCAAACTATGCCAAACTCACCTAAATTACTTCGGCTATCAAAGATCACCGCCAACTACACTTTACAGCAACAAACTAAGCCCAATCACTTTAAAATTACAAAAAATGCTAAAAATCATAACAAACTATACCAGAATCACCTAAATTACTTCGGCTACCGTAAATCACCCCCAACTATCCCTTACCACAACAAACCAAACCATATCATCTTAAAATTACAAAAAAAGGTGTACAAATCATAACAAACTATGCCAGACTCACCTAAATTTCTTCGGCTACTCTAAATCATCACCAACTAACCCTTACCACAACAAACTAAACCCAATCACTTTTAAATTACAAAAAATTGCTACTAACCATAGCAAACTATGCCAAACTCACCTAAATTACTTCGGCTATCAAAAATCACCCCCAACTACACTTTACAGCAACACTCTAAGCCCAATCACTTTAAAATTACAAAAAAATGCTAAAAATCATAACAAACTATACCAGAATCACCTAAATTACTTCGGCTACCGTAAATCACCCCCAACAATCCCTTACCACAACAAACCAAACCATATTATCTTAAAATTACAAAAAAAGGTGTACAAATCATAACAAACTATGCCAGACTCACCCAAATTACTTCGGCTAATCTAAATCATCACCAACTAACCCTTACCACAACAAACCAATCACTTTTAAATTACAAAAAAATGCTACTAACCATAGCACACTATGCCAAACTCACCTAAATTACTTCGGTTATCAAAAATCACCCTCAACTACACTTTACAGCAACAAACTAAGCCCAATCGCTTTAAAATTACAAAAAAATGCTAAAAATCATAACAAACTATACCAGAATCACCTAAATTACTTCGGCTACCGTAAGTCACCCCCAACTATCCCTTACCACAACAAACCAAACCATATCATCTTAAAATTACAAAAAAAGGTGTACAAATCATAACAAACTATGCCAGACTCGCCTAAATTACTTCGGCTACTCTAAATCATCACCAACTAACCCTTACCACAACAAACTAAATTCAATCACTTTTAAATTACAAAAAAATGCTAGTAACCATGGCAAACTACGCCAAACTCACCTAATTTACTTCGGCTACCATAAATCATCACCAACTAACCCTTACCACAACAAACTAAACCCAATCACTTTTAAATTACAAAAAAATGCTACTAACCATAGTGAACTAAGCCAAACTCACCTAAATTACTTCGGCTATCAAAAATCATCCCAACTACACTTTACAGCAACAAACTAAGCCCAATCACTTTAAAATTACAAAAAAATGCTAAAAATCATAACAAACTATACCAGAATCACCTAAATTATTTCGGCTACCGTAAATCACCCCCAACTATCTCTTATCACAACAAACCAAACCATATCATCTTAAAATTACAAAAAAAGGTGTACAAATCATAACAAACTATGCCAGACTCGCCTAAATTACTTCGGCTACTCTAAATCATCACCAACTAACCCTTACCACAACAAACTAAATTCAATCACTTTTAAATTACAAAAAAATGCTAGTAACCATGGCAAACTACGCCAAACTCACCTAAATTACTTTGGCTACCATAAATTATCACCAACTAACCCTTACCACAACAAACTAAACCCAATCACTTTTAAATTACAAAAAACTGCTACTAACCATAGTGAACTAAGCCAAACTCACCTAAATTACTTCGGCTATCAAAAATCACCCCCAACTACACTTTACAGCAACAAACTAAGCCCAATCACTTTTAAATTACAAAAAAATGCTAATAACCATAGCAAACTATGCCAAACTCACCTAAATTACTTCGGCTACCATAAATCATCACCAACTAACCCTTACCACAACAAACTAAACCCAATCATTTTTAAATTACAAAAAAATTCTACTAACCATAGTAAACTAAGCCAAACTCACCTAAATTACTTCGGCTATTAAAAATCACCCCCAACTACACTTTACAGCAACAAACTAAGCCCAATCACTTTAAAATTACAAAAAAATGCTAAAAATCATAACAAACTATACCAGAATCACCTAGATTATTTCGGCTACCGTAAATCACCCCCAACTATCTCTTACCACAACAAACCAAACCATATCATCTTAAAATTACAAAAAAAGGTGTACAAATCATAACAAACTATGCCAGACTCACCTAAATTACTTCGGCTACTCTAAATCATCACCAACTAACCCTTACCACAACAAACTAAATTCAATCACTTTTAAATTACAAAAAAATGCTAGTAACCATGGCAAACTATGCCAAACTCACCTAAATTACTTCGGCTACCATAAATCATCACCAACTAACCCTTACCACAACAAACTAAACCCAATCACTTTTAAATTACAAAAAAATGCTACTAACCATAGCAAACTATGCCAAACTCACCTAAATTACTTCGGCTATCAAAAATCACCCCCAACTACACTTTACAGCAACAAACTAAGCCCAATCACTTTGAAATTACAAAAAAATTCTAAAAATCATAACAAACTATACCAGAATCACCTAAATTACCTCGGCTACCGTAAATCACCCCCAACTATCCCTTACCACAACAAACCAAACCCTATCATCTTAAAATTACAAAAAAAGGTGTACAAATCATAACAAACTATGCCAGACTCACCTAAATTACTTCGGCTACTCTAAATCATCACCAACTAACCCTTACCACAACAAACTAAACCCAATCACTTTTAAATTACAAACAAATGCTAGTAACTATAGCAAACTATGCCAAACTCACCTAAATTACTTCGGCTACCATAAATCATCACCAACTAACCTTTACCACAACAAACTACACCCAATCACTTTTAAATTACAAAAAAATTCTACTAACCATAGTAAACTTAGCCAAACTCACCTAAATTACTTCGGCTATTAAAAATCACCCCCAACTACACTTTACAGCAACAAACTAAGCCCAATCACTTTAAAATTACAAAAAAATTCTAAAAATCATAACAAACTATACCAGAATCACCTAGATTACTTCGGCTACCGTAAATCGCCCCCAACTATCCCTTACCACAACAAACCAAACCATATCATCTTAAAATTACAAAAAAAGGTGTACAAATCATAACAAACTATGCCAGGCTCACCTAAATTTCTTCGGCTACTCTAAATCATCACCAACTAACCCTTACCACAACAAACTAAACCCAATCACTTTTAAATTACAAAAAATTGCTACTAACCTTAGCAAACTATGCCAAACTCACCTAAATTACTTCGGCTATCAAAAATCACCCCCAACTACACTTTACAGCAACACTCTAAGCCCAATCACTTTAAAATTACAAAAAAATGCTAAAAATCATAACAAACTATACCAGAATCACCTAAATTACTTCGGCTACCGTAAATCACCCCCAACAATCCCTTACCACAACAAACCAAACCATATTATCTTAAAATTACAAAAAAAGGTGTACAAATCATAACAAACTATGCCAGACTCACCCAAATTACTTCGGCTAATCTAAATCATCACCAACTAACCCTTACCACAACAAACCATTCACTTTTAAATTACAAAAAAATGCTACTAACCATAGCACACTATGCCAAACTCACCTAAATTACTTCGGCTATCAAAAATTACCCTCAACTACACTTTACAGCAACAAACTAAGCCCAATCGCTTTAAAATTACAAAAAAATGCTAAAAATCATAACAAACTATACCAGAATCACCTAAATTACTTCGGCTACCGTAAGTCACCCCCAACTATCCCTTACCACAACAAACCAAACCATATCATCTTAAAATTACAAAAAAAGGTGTACAAATCATAACAAACTATGCCAGACTCACCTAAATTTCTTCGGCTACTCTAAATCATCACCAACTAACCCTTACCACAACAAACTTAACCCAATCACTTTTAAATTACAAAAAAATGCTACTAACCATAGCAAACTATGCCAAACTCATCTAAATTACTTCGGCTATCAAAAATCACCCCCAACTACACTTTACAGCAACAAACTAAGCCCAATCACTTTAAAATTACAAAAAATGCTAAAAATCATAACAAACTATACCAGAATCACCTAAATTACTTCGGCTACCGTAAATCACCCCCAACTATCCCTTACCACAACAAACCGCACCATATCATCTTAAAATTACAAAAAAAGGTGTACAAATCATAACAAACTATGCCAGACTTACCTAAATTACTTCAGCTACTCTAAATCACCCCCAAATATCCCTTACCACAACAAAAAAAACCATATCATGTTAAAATTACAAAAAAAGGTGTACAAATCATAACAAACTATGCCAGACTCACCTAAATTACTTCGGCTACTCTAAATCATCACAAACTAACCCTTACCACAACAAACTAAACCCAATCACTTTTAAATTACAAAAAAATGCTTGTAACCATAGCAAACTAAGCCAAACTCACCTAAATTACTTCGGCTACCATAAATCATCACCAACTTACCCTTACAACAACAAACTAAACCCAATCATTATTAAATTACAAAAAAATGCTACTAACCATAGCAAACTATGCCAAACTCACCTAAATTACTTCGGCTATCAAAAATCACCCCCAACTACACTTTACAGCAACAAACTAAGCCCAATCACTTTAAAATTACAAAAAAATGCTAAAAATCATAACAAACTATACCAGAATTACCTAAATTACTTCGGCTTCTGTATATCACCCCCAACTATCCCATACCACAACAAACCAAACCATATCATCTTAAAATTACAAAAAAGGTGTACAAATCATAAAAAACTATGCCAGACTTACCTAAATTACTTCAGCTAATCTAAATCACCCCCAAATATCCTTTACCACAACAAACCAAACCATATTATATTAAAATTACAAAAAAAGGTGTACAAATCATAACAAACTATGCCAGACTCACCAAAATTACTTCGGCTACTCTAAATCATCACCAACTAAACCTTACCACAACAGACTAAACCCAATCACTTTTAAATTACAAAAAAATGCTAGTAACCATAGCAAACTATGCCAAACTCACCTAAATTACTTCGGCTACCATAAATCATCACCAACTAACCCTTACAACAACAAACTAAACGCAATCACTTTTAAATTACAAAAAAATGCTACTAACCATAGCAAACTATGCCAAACTCACCTAAATTACTTCGGCTATCAAAAATCACCGCCAACTACACTTTACAGCAACAAACTAAGCCCAATCACTTTAAAATTACAAAAAATGCTAAAAATCATAACAAACTATACCAGAATCACCTAAATTACTTCGGCTACCGTAAATCACCCCCAACTATCCCTTACCACAACAAACCAAACCATATCATCTTAAAATTACAAAAAAAGGTGTACAAATCATAACAAACTATGCCAGACTCACCTAAATTTCTTCGGCTACTCTAAATCATCACCAAATAACCCTTACCACAACAAACTAAACCCAATCACTTTTAAATTACAAAAAATTGCTACTAACCATAGCAAACTATGCCAAACTCACCTAAATTACTTCAGCTATCAAAAATCACCCCCAACTACACTTTACAGCAACACTCTAAGCCCAATCACTTTAAAATTACAAAAAAATGCTAAAAATCATAACAAGCTATACCAGAATCACCTAAATTACTTCGGCTACCGTAAATCACCCCCAACTATCCCTTACCACAACAAACCAAACCATATCATCTTAAAATTACAAAAAAAGGTGTACAAATCATAACAAACTATGCCAGACTCACCTAAATTTCTTCGGCTATTCTAAATCATCACCAACTAACCCTTACCACAACAAACTACACCCAATCACTTTTAAATTACAAAAAAATTCTACTAACCATAGTAAACTAAGCCAAACTCACCTAAATTACTTCGGCTAATAAAAATCACCCCCAACTACACTTTACAGCAACAAACTAAGTCCAATCACTATAAAATTACAAAAAAATGCTAAAAATTATAACAAACTATACCAGAATCACCTAGATTATTTCGGCTACCGTAAATCACCCCCAACTAACTCACCTAAATTACTTCGGCTACTCTAAATCATCACCAACTAACCCTTACCACAACAAACTAAACCCAATCACTTTTAAATTACAAAAAAATGCTAGTAACTATAGCAAACTATGCCAAACTCACCTAAATTACTTCGGCTACCATAAATCATCACCAACTAACCTTTACCACAACAAACTACACCCAATCACTTTTAAATTACAAAAAAATTCTACTAACCATAGTAAACTTAGCCAAACTCACCTAAATTACTTCGGCTATTAAAAATCACCCCCAACTACACTTTACAGCAACAAACTAAGCCCAATCACTTTAAAATTACAAAAAAATGCTAAAAATCATAACAAACTATACCAGAATCACCTAGATTATTTCGGCTACCGTAAATCACCCCCAACTATCTCTTACCACAACAAACCAAACCATATCATCTTAAAATTACAAAAAAAGTGTACAAATTATAACAAACTATGCCAGACTCACCTAAATTACTTTGGCTACCATAAATCATCACCAACTAACCCTTACCACAACAAACTAAACCCAATCACTTTTAAATTACAAAAAAATACTACTAACCATAGTAAACTAAGCCAAACTCACCTAAATTACTTCTGTTGTGGCCTTTGTTTGCAGATGAAAACTCTCTTCAACACTGAACAATTTTTATTTTATAACATGAAGCGACGTTTTTGTATTAATTTAGATTTGTTGATGCTAAAACTTGTTGTTTTTACCATCACCATGTCTACATTGAAAAAACAAAATAAGAGAGGGGAGAATTAATTCGAATTGGGGCGGCAACATTCCCCCACACCTAGAAAGCTCTAGCTTTCAATAAAGAAACCAAAATGAACTTATTCTAGTTACACTTTGTACACAAAACATTGTAAAACAATAATAAACATAAACAGTTGTTATGAAAGACGTAGTTAAAGCGCAACACAGAACACAATATTGCACTAATCACTGAAGGGAAGAGGGCAAAGCTTGGAGAAGGCTCGCTGAACGATGCCGTTGGTTGTCTTGACTGTGGCAACCCTAGCAATGCTACCCTTTCCGGGATGTAGCTGCATAATTCGTCCTAGCTTCCACGATAACGGAGGTTGGTTATCGACTATTATGACTACCATATCGCCTTCTTGTAGGGAGCCCTTACTGGAATGCCACTTGGAACGAGTTTGGAGCTCCGTGGGATACTCTTTGTGCCATCTTGTCCAAAAGTGTCGTTGAATTTGTTGAACTCGTTGATAATGACTCAAACGCGCAACTGGTATGTCTGATAAGTCCGGGTCAGGTATGGAAAGTAGCGATCGCCCAATTAAAAAATGTTCAGGGGTGACGACTTCTAGGTCGTTGGGGTCAGCTGACAAGGGGAACAAGGGACGCGAATTCAAGATTGACTCTATTTGTGCTAAAAGAATATACATCTCTTCATAAGTAAGCGAAGTATTATGAGCAACTCTCTTCAGGTGATGTTTCACAGATTTAACACCGGCTTCCCATAGGCCGCCAAAATGCGGCGAACTGGGTGGAATGAAGTGCCAATTGACTTCATGTTTTAAGGCTGCTTCAAGAACAGCTTCGTGATTCGCAGTGAGAAACGAAGCTAACTCCTTTAATTTAGAGCTCGCGCCCTTAAAATTAGTTCCATTGTCGGAAAATACGTTACGGGGTTTGCCCCTGCGAGCGCAAAATCTTCGCAAAGCCGCAATGAATGTTTCGGTGGTCAAATTACTGACTAACTCTAAATGAATTGCTTTTGTAGAGAAGCAAACAAAAACGGCTACATAAGACTTTATTTACTTGGATCTCCGGCCCTTTTTATCCTTTATCAGAATAGGACCAGCGTAGTCTACACCTGTTGTCATAAATGGAATTGTTGGTGTTACTCGAACATCGGGAAGATTGCCCATGATGGGAATAACGTTCTTTGGTGAAGCTCGAGAACAGATTCTGCAGCTTCTAACTGTGTAGCGAGCCAAATTTCTCCCTCCTAAAGGCCAATACCGGTCACGAATTGTAGCTAATAATAGTTGAGGACCAGCGTGTAGCAACCTTTCATGCTCGCGAGCAAAAAGTAATTTTGTGAACGTATGACCAGATTTCAACACCAAAGGATGCTTTTTCATAAAGCAAAGTTTAGAGTTTTGCAAACGACCTCCCACACGAAGCAAACCTTCATTATCCAAAAATGGATTTAAAACGCGCAATTGGCTGCTAATCTTATGAGACTCACTTGATTTTAAAGATCTTATCTCAGGTGCCAAAGAGTCGGATTGAGACATTTTGACAAGCATTTTTTGTGAAGTTTGTAACTCAGTCAAACAAATGGGGCCGATCTTCCTGTTAGTTTTTGTTTTTCGGCAGTTTTCCAAAAACCTTAAGCAATAAGCAAATATGTACTCAAGTCTGGTGATGTTTGAATATTTTGAAAATGGGAAACCTTCAACACTGACTCCCATCATCACAATGTTATTTGACTTCAATTCAGGAAGATCAGATATTGTTGAAGTCTGGGCTGGCCAAGAAGATTCAGAAAGAGAAAGCCAAAATGGACCAGACCACCACAGATCAAGATCTGAAAGTTTGCTAAGGGGAACGCCCCTGGAAAGTAAATCAGCAGGGTTAGAATGAGTGGGTACATGCCGCCAAATGTCCTGTAATTTAGTGGACGTTTCCTGAATCTCCGCGACGCGGTTGCATACGAATGTTTTCAAGAGATTTGGGGAAGTTTTTAACCAACCAAGGACAACTGTAGAGTCTGACCAGAAGACGCATCTGTCAAAATTGATTTGAATTGCTTTGAAAATTTGGTTGGTTAATCTTGCTAGAATTTTTGCAGCAGAAAGTTCAAGCCTTGGAATAGTAATTGGTTTCAGGGGGGCGACTCTGGTCTTTGAACATAATAAATGGACTGAAATTTGGCCTTCCTTATTGATCGTCCTAATATATGAGCAAGCTCCGTATGCAACAGAACTAACATCTGCAAAACAGTGCAGCTCAGTAGCAACAGGGTCTCTGCAACAAACATATCTAGGAATCTTGATGCTATTTAAACTTACAAGTTGAGCACGGAAAGACAACCATCTTTCATAAAGATTACGAGATATCTGTTCATCCCACGAAATTCTTTCTAGCCACAATTGCTGAAGCAGTATTTTTGCTATGATTATACACGGGCTTAAGAATCCCAATGAATCGAATATTTGCGATATTTCCGATAAGATACTTCTTTTTGTGACGTTAGGTGACGATGGCACCTTGATTGAATAAGAAAAAAAATGCTTTTTGAATGACCATCTAAGGCCAAGCGTTTTTGCTAGCCCGCTGGTATCAAAAGATAAAAAGTCTGGATGCAATTCGAGAGAATGTCTGGTTCGTTCGAAATCCATTTCCGCAACTTAAAACAACCCGCTTCTAGAACCTGGGGGAGACGCTTGCAGATGTGATGGGCATGCTCGAGAGAGTCTGTTCCAGTTATTAAATCGTCTACGTAGAAATCCTCACGAATTATTTTAGCTAGGATGGGATCTGATTCATAAACGTCAATTCCGGTTTGTGTTAGAGATCGAATGGCAAGAAACGATGCAGACGCAGTACCGTAAGTAACAGTATTCAATTCGAAAGTTTGAATTGGTTCTGATGGGGTTTCGTGCCAAAGGATTCGTTGAAGATGTCGCTGATTGGGCTCAACCAGAACCTGGCGGTACATTTTGATTGCGTCGGCTGAAATGGCTATAAAATGCTTGCGAAATCGCAAAAGAATTGAAAACAAATCAGACTGAATGGTGGGACCTATCATTTGAATGTCATTCAATGACACTCCGCTTGTTGTAGAAGCAGAACCGTCGAACACAACTCTAAGAGCAGTTGTTGTTGATTCCTTTAACACTCCATGGTGAGGAAGATAAAATGAATTTTCGTTAGATTGTGAAGTAACTAACGACATGTGACCTAGATCTTGGTACTCACGCAAGAAATCTACGTATTTTGTACGAAGAACTGAGTTGGCTTGTAATTTTCGTTCTAGATTTAGAAAACGCGATTTAGCACTTTCGTATGAATCACCTAATTCGTTAACTGAATTCTTTAATGGAATTGAGACAATGAATCTACCATTTGAATCACGTCTATGCGTTTTCACGAAATGTTGCTCACGCTCATTTTCTTCCTTTGAGTAAATCTTGGTTTCAGAGATTTCTTCAATTTCCCAGAATTTAGCTAACTGCTCGAAAATGTCCAAAGTGCAAGAAGCGTTGCAGGAAATGGAATTCAAAGAGGAAATAGATTGCACGGCACCGCTAACAATCCAACCAAACTTTGTAAACTGCAAAATGGGATTACCAGCGCCTAATGATTGTTGACCGTTGCAAAGAATTTGCCAAAAGCAGTTGGCGCCTAATAAAATGTCTATTTTGCCTGGTATATTGAAATTCTCGTCAGCAAGAGAAATATTTTGCGGCATATTCCACTTAGTGACGTCGATATCATCACCAGGTATCTTACCAGTAATGAAGGGCATTACTAGACAGCTGGTTTCCAATTGAAAGCGAGTGTGATTTGACTTGATCTTTACACTACATCTTGAATTTATGTTTGTGGCAGCACCAGTTATACCACGTATTTTGAGTTCGACTGGGAGAAGATCGAGCTTCAATCGTTTGACTAAGCTTTCAGTTATGAAACTAGACATGCTGCCAGAATCCAATAACACTCTAGCTTGATGTGTGTTACCAAAACGGTCGAAAACTTGCACAGATGCAGTGGAGAGAAGTACTCTGTGAGCACTGAAGGACATAGCAGAAAGATTTATGCTGCTATCAAGTGTAGATGAATTCGATAATGCTTCTTTGGTAGGCTCGACATGTAATAAAGAGTGATGACGCGATTTACATTTCTGACAATTGAATTTGGATCGACAATTGCCTATGAAATGTCCTTTGTTTAAACAATTGAAACACAATTTTAATTCGTTAACCTACTTCCGACGCTCCGTTGGCGTTAAAGATTTGAATTTTTGACATAAATATAGATTGTGGGCTTCTTTGCACAGCGGACAAGAAGTTGCAACAGAGACAAAAGACTTGCTGCTTCCACGCTCGACGTTAGTTTTCTGATATCGTTGTTCAAGAGTTTCTAGCATAGAAGCTTTCTTTTCTAAGAAAAGTAATAATTGATCAAGTGTAGGATGATTATTGACGTCAAAAGAATTTGAGTTTTCAAACTCACGACAAGTAACACTGTCTAGTTTTGAATTTATTAAGTGTAGAATGAGTGCATCCTTTTGATCCTCTTCGTTGATTAGAGAATCAAGTGATCTTATATTTTTCTTTACCGTATCTATTAAGTGTCTGAGTTTTCCAGAAGATTCCTTTGCAATTGAGTCTAAGTTGAACAACGCTTTAATATGATAATATATTAAAACACGAGAGTTGTTAAATCGATCGTTTACACTGTCCCAAGCAATTTTATAATTTTCCGCGGTTATCGGCCAATTTTTGATTGCTTCTCTAGCCTTGCCTGTCAGAGAGACACTAAGATAATGCATTTTGTAAACATCACTAAGAGAAGTGCTTTCGTGAATCATGTTTTTGAAAAGATCTCTGAAGTTTAACCATTCTTCCGGATTTCCGTTGAATGTCGGAAGATTGATAGGAGGAACCTTTATGCACGCAGAAGCGCCATTGTTAGAAATTGAATCATGATTTGATTCAAAGTTTGTAGTTTCGTGAAATGAAACCGAGCTTTGAGAAAGTGTTTGCGCAATAGGTGCAACTTGTTCTAATATCGCTTCAGCTTCGGATATTAAACTATAGTATTTGTTTTCAAATTCCAAAATCTCAGCCTGATTATCTTCTTCACTGTTAGCTACATCTATTTCCAACTGTAAATCGCTAAAGCTGTCCAGAAGTGAGTCAATACTGAGTAATCTTTTTCGTAGTTCAATTACCTTGATGTTTGGTAAAGTTCGATTGATATCGAAATTAGTCTTTAGCTCGCTTAAGTAGTCCCCGAATCGCGTAAGCTTAGCCTTGATAGTTCCTCTTTTTCTTATTAAATTCATTATTTAAATAAGAGTACAAAAGGAAGCAAACGTAGAGAACTTATAAAGGCTGTGCCTGAACGAAAACAATCAAAACAATGAAAATCAGGCACGATAAAGTCAATCTTGAAAGAATCGGAAATGAAAATAAGGAAAGAGTTCACCTTGTTCAATCGTAGTTATTGTTTCAATTTACTACGATGGCAGCGCAGATCTGGCGACCATGTAGTGAGAGAGAATACTGTTTTGTTGATTGCGGGTGATGATCCTCACGAGGGGATGTGGGATGACGCCGTGACGTCACGCTTCACACAGCCGACAAGTTTGGACAGGAAGGATGATGAAATGTTGCAAATTTTACCGTGAACTAAATTTCCGCTACCAACTCGCAGTATTTGCTTGGTTTTGAGAACTAGCACCAACTTATTTTCTTGATTGAAGGACCATCCGTTTTCGGAAGCACGTGTTGAAACAAAGCCAAGTTATGAGAAAAAACTGATTTCTGCACTTCGATGCTCAGGATCCGGCTCGAAGGACCAAAAAATGTTGTGGCCTTTGTTTGCAGATGAAAACTCTCTTCAACACTGAACAATTTTTATTTTATAACATGAAGCGACGTTTTTGTATTAATTTAGATTTGTTGATGCCAAAACTTGTTGTTTTTACCATCACCATGTCTACAAGGAAAAAACAAAATAAGAGAGGGGAGAATTAATTCGAATTGGGGCGGCAACAACTTCGGCTATCAAAAATCACCCCCAACTACACTTTACAGCAACAAACTAAGCCCAATCACTTTAAAATTACAAAAAAATGCTAAAAATCATAACAAACTATACCAGAATCACCTAAATTACCTCGGCTACCGTAAATCACCCCCAACTATCCCTTACCACAACAAACCAAACCATATCATCTTAAAATTACAAAAAAAAGTGTACAAATCATAACAAACTATGCCAGACTCACCTAAATTACTTCGGCTACTCTAAATCATCACCAAGTAACCCTTACCACAACAAACTAAACCCAATCACTTTTAAATTACAAAAAAATGCTAGTAACTATAGCAAACTATGCCAAACTCACCTAAATTACTTCGGCTACCATAATTCATCACCAACTAACCTTTACCACAACAAACTAAACCCAATTACTTTAGAATTACAAAAAAATGCTAAAAATCATAACAAACTATACCAGAATCACCTAAATTACTTCGGCTACAGTAAATCACTTCCAACTATCCCTTACCACAACAAACCAAACCATATCATCTTAAAATTACAAAAAAGGTGTACAAATCATAACAAATTATGCCAGACTCACCTAAATTACTTTGGCTACTCTAAATCATCACCAGCTAACCCTTACCACAACAAACTAAACCCAATCACTTTTAAATTACAAAAAAATGCTAGTAACTATAGCAAACTATGCCAAACTCACCTAAATTACTTCGGCTACCATAAATCATCACCAACTAACTCTTACCACAACAAACTAAACCCAATCACTTTTAAATTACAAAAAAATTCTACTAACCATAGTAAACTAAGCCAAACTCACCTAAATTACTTCGGCTATTAAAAATCACCCCCAACTACACTTTACAGCAACAAACTAAGCCCAATCACTTTAAAATAACAAAAAAATGCTAAAAATCATAACAAACTATACCAGAATCACCTAAATTACCTCTGCTACCGTAAATCACCCCCAACTATCCCTTACCACAACAAACCAAACCATATCATCTTAAAATTACAAAAAAAGGTGTACAAATCATAACAAACTATGCCAGACTCACCTTAATTACTTCGGCTACTCTAAATCATCACCAACTAACCCTTACCACAACAAATTAAACCCAATCACTTTTAAATTACAAAAAAATGCTATTAACCATAGCAAACTATGCCAAACTCACCTAAATTACTTTGGCTACCATAAATCATCACGAACTAACCCTTAGCACAACAAACTAAACCCAATCACTTTTAAATTACAAAAAATGCTACTAACCATAGTAAACTAAGCCAAACTCACCTAAATTACTTCGGCTATCAAAAATCACCCCCAACTACACTTTACAGCAACAAACTAAGCCCACTCACTGTTTTGAGTTTCGTGGATTCTTGTGAAATACGCCACACGAGTACAAGATATATATTTTTGAAAATTTTTATAAACTTCAAAATCTTACAAAATCAATCAAATCAACAATTTTGTTATTGTCTGTTGCTTAGTTACTTAATTTATGTTAACATACCGCCGCCCTTGAAAGGCTCCCTTTCAACGAAAATTCACGTGATTGCTTCAAAGACAACTAACAAATTATCTAAAGAACTTCAATAATAAGCACTCTTAAGCGTCCATATTGTCCATGATTGGTAGCAGGCACACTTTGGCACTGGCACGCTTAACTTCGCTGCCTCTCGTTCTCACGGTGACGACACGCACAACGCCATCCGCTCCTGGATGAACTGCTGTAATGCGTCCTAGCAGCCAATGTAGGGGAGGTGCGTTGTCTTCCTTCAAAAGTACAAGTGAACCGACGAGGAGAGAAGGAGACTTGTTGAAGTGGGACTTGGTACGCTGCTGCAACCGATGTAAATAGTCTTTGGACCAGCGGGTCCAGAAGTGTTGGCTCATCAATTGTATGTGTTTGAATCGATGTACAAAGTTGATCGGCTGGTCTGTTAGATGTGGCTGCGGAATTGCATTTAGCGGCTCCCCGATCAAGAAATGTCCCGGGGTCAACGCTGTCAGATCATTGGGATCCTCGGAAAGGGGAATTAAGGGCCGCGAGTTTAAAACCGCTTCCACCTGAGTGAGGAGAGTGTAAAACTCCTCGTAAGTTAAGTTAATGTTGGTCAAAATACGTTTGAGATGATATTTGATAGATTTTACTGATGCTTCCCACAGGCCGCCAAAGTGCGGACTGTGAGGAGGAATGAATTTCCATTCAATACTGGAATACGAGAAATAATTTTGAAAATCGTTAGTTTGCAACAACTTAGAAATTTTCTGAAGATAGTTATTAGCCCCAGTAAAATTGGTGGCATTATCAGAAAACATTTGACGCGCTGCTCCACGCCTAGAAGCAAATCTCTTAAATGCGTTTAAAAAACATTGTGTGGTCAAGTCAGTTGCGAGCTCAATGTGTACAGCTTTCGTAGCAAGACAGACGAAAATGCATAAATACGACTTTACTATTTTGCTGTTGCGTGTTTGACCTCCCTTCAATGCATATGGCCCTGCGTAATCTACCCCACAGTGGTAGAATGGACGCGCAGGCGTGACTCTTTGTTTGGGTAAGTCACCCATTTGGGGAATCACTGAAATTGGATTAGCTCTAAAGCAGACTACGCATCGTCTTAACACTCCTTTCACTGTTTGATTGCCTTTGAGTGGCCAATAGTTTTGTCGAACTGACGCGAGTGTGGCTTGAGTCCCGGAATGCAAATTTTTGCGGTGATAATCTTCGATGATGAGTTTGGTCACATGATATTGACTTGGCAAAACGATAGGATGTTTTTGATTGTATTCCAAATTTGAATTTTTTAACCTACCACCGACGCGAATCAATCCTTCTGAATCCAAGAATACATTAAGAGTTCTTAATCGACTGCTCGGTTTAACAGAGCTCGTACGGCGAAGCGTCGCGATTTCCGACGTGAAATGCCTTTTCTGAACATATTTTAGAAGCACTGTTGTAGCCCTTTCGATTTCCTGTGTACTTAGATTACCCGAGATACGGAAGTTTGATGATAATTGAGCATTTGAAATAAATCTCAAGCAATATGCGATTATTCGTTGTAACGTTTTGATACTTGAGAATTTGGTTACAAAATCTAATTCCAATGAACAGGGCAAACTTATGATTTTACGTTCTGGAGCTTCTTGATGTTTTAACAATAGATTGTCTCGTGTTTGGGCTTCCCACACCGTGAAATCCTTGCTTAAAAATGACGGGCCACCCCACCACAATTTGGTCTCTGCAAACTCGCCCGGGAATATCCCGCGGGAGATTATGTCTGCGGGATTATCTGCTGATTTTACATGCCGCCAATGTTTAACATCTGTTAAAGTTTGGATTTCCGATACGCGATTTGACACGAATGTTTTCCAGGTGTTAGGCTCAGCAGCTAGCCAAGAAAGTAATATAGTAGAGTCCGTCCAATAAAAAATATCGCTGATGTGAATGTCTAGAGCGTTTTTAACCCTTTTCATAAGTTGTGCGAGAAGTAAGCCACCACACAATTCGAGACGCGGAAGAGAGATTGCCTTAAGCGGCGCGACACGCGACTTTGCGCAGAGAAGACTCACTTGGACGCGTTCGCGGGACGTTTGTGATCGGATGTATACACAGGCTCCATAAGCCAACTCGCTTGAGTCACAGAAGCCATGGAGTTGCACGATTCTTGCGTTGGGTAAAATTGTATGCCGAGGTACGCGAACGGTTTGCGAATCCTCGAGCCGTTTGCAAAACTGTATCCAAGCCGTATGCAAACTGATAGGCACTGATTCGTCCCATGTTACGTTTAATTGCCATAGTTTTTGTAATATGATCTTGGCTTGCACCGTGATTGGCCCAAGAAGGCCCAAAGGATCGAATATCTTAGCTATAATTGACAGGATTTTTCTTTTTGTGACATGACAATGATTGCCATATTCGCGTATCTTATATTCAAAATTGTCCGATGACGCGTACCATGAAATTCCTAAAGTTTTAGATTGATCATCTGCAATTAAAAATCTCGATGCATTGTCTGGTGCCCTGGTCAAATTATCAAGTACTGATGAATCATTTGATAAGAATTTTCTTAATTCAAACCCGGCACTTTTGAAAATCGTGATTAAGTTTTGTGAAATTGTACTTAAATCACGTGAATCATTAGATCCTGTCAAAAGATCATCCACGTAAAAATCGTTTTGTATTATTGCTGCTTCTCGAGGGTAAGTTGAACTATTTTCAATTGCCAATTGCTTTAGGCATCGAGTTGATAGAAATGACGCGGAAGCTGTGCCGTATGTTACCGTGTTGAGCCGATAATGCTTAAGCTCACCTTTTGGATCCGATCGCCAAACAATGCGCTGAAGGTCACGTTGAGCTGGTTCAATGTTAATTTGCCTATACATCTTCCCTATGTCTGCAATTAAAACTACGGAATGCTGCCGAAATCGTATGAGGGTAGTGAATAGGTCGTTTTGAATCGTTGGACCGATTTTTAATACATCATTTAGTGATAAACCGGAAGTGCTTTTTGCAGAGGCGTCAAAAACAACGCGTAAGCGAGTAGTGGTGCTTTGCTCCTTCAGTACTCCATGATGTGGTAGATAAAATATGGGTACCTCAGAACTTGATTGATCAACAGTTACTCGTGACATATGACCGAGTGATTCATATTCTGCCATAAATTCATTATAGTCTGCTCGTAATTTTGGATTCGCGAGGAGTTTACGTTCAATTGAAACGAAACGCGTGATTGCCATTTCTCTGGAGTCGCCTAAATCTGTATAATTCGCCTTTAAAGGCAATTGAACCGAGAAACGACCAGTTTCGTCTCGACGCACGGTTTTTAAAAAATGTTCTTCACACTCGACTTCCTCCCTTGAGTATTTGGGAATCGCATAGTGGCTTTCCAGTTGCCAAAACTGTTGAAGTTGGTCCTGTACATCTGAATTTGCGATTAAAAGACATGATTTCGTTTCCAGTGGTTCGCACTGAAATGTTTGTCCCGACACAATCCATCCTAAATTTGTTTTGTTTAATATGATTTCATTCTGTCCCAACTTTACTTGTCCGACGCAAAGTAAATCAAAGAATATGTTTGCTCCTAAAAGTGCATCGATGCGCCCAGGTCGATCGAACTCAGGATCTGCTAAGCAATCTTGAATATCAGGCGGAATGCACAGCTTATGACGTTTTAACATTTTTTGTGGAGTGAGACCAGTAATTTGATCCAAAATTAAAAATGTCAACTCGGCAGAGTACTGATTTTGACGTGATTGAATTCTTGCCTTTGTTTTTGCTTTGATGCGCAATGCTGCTTGGTTAATACCGCATTGTATTGTATTGTATTGTATTGTAGGGGGGTCGTTTGGCTACTGAAGCCCTTCGTCACTGCGACCATTGTTGGTCTATTGTGAATAACCCTGCTTCCTATTGGAATCCCAGGGAGTCTAGCCCCCTGATGAAGTGGGCCAGATCCTTGGGAGTTGATTTACGTATCTGGGCGGCCGTGAGTGCAGCCGCACCCAGATGTTGTAACCTATTATGAGCGATGGTGTTGCACTCACAGAGAATGTGTTCGGCCGTTTCTACCGCCGATCCACAGAGTCGACATGTAGCGACTTCTGCTTTCCCCATTTTCTGGAGATGGTATCTGACTGGACCGTGTCCTGTCAGGAGGCCAGTTACTTGCCTCAGATCATTCTTTTCCAGTTTGAGAAGCATCTTAGTCTTCTTTGACGAATAGTGTATGAACTTTTTCGCCTGGCGTTGGCCTGGAGTATTTCTCCAGTAGGATTCTTTCTGTTCCTTTTCCCATTTATGGATGTCGGACATTCTCTGGGCTTTGGTTAGCCCGCAGAATGGTTCTGGTCCAATAAATGGAGCTGTCGCACCTTTCTTGGCGAGGGCGTCTGCCATTTCATTTCCTTCAATCCCCTCATGCCCTGGGATCCACAACAGAGTGATTCTGTTGCCCATCGCCAGTTGCTTCAGGGATTGTTTGCATTCCCAGACAGTCCTCTGTACACAGCGGTAGGCTCTCAGGGCCTTTAAGGCTGCTTGACTGTCTGACAGTATGTAGATATTTGCACCCTTTATGCGCCTTTCGAGGCATTTCCGAGCACAAACATCTATGGCACATATTTCGGCCTGATGAATCGAGGGGGTACTTCCTAAGGGCTGATGGATCCTGGTCTGCGGACCATAGACTCCTATTCCAGTCCCCTGCTGCGATTTTGACCCGTCTGTGTACCAGACGAGTGAGTTCTTTGGAAGTCGAGTCGTATCGAATGTTCCACATTGGCGGCCTAAAATGGCCACTTCGAATGGAACATCGAAGTCGAGTTCGGCTGGCATTACGTCCGTTGGTTGGTTCCAGGACTCTGCTCTTATCAGATTCATAATCCTGCAGTGACCAACCATGTCCCCTAGTTTTAGATTTTTTGTCTGTGTTGACCTCAAGGCACTCAGTGCTGCCTCCTTCCTCACATGTAGATGTAAAGGAAGAAGATCAAGCAGCGCCTCTAAGGCGGCCGTAGGGGTGGAGCGCATTGAGCCCGTCACGCCTAGACAAGCAAGCCTTTGCAATTTCTGCATTTTGCTTTGCGTTGTTGTTTCTTCAGTTTTTGGCCACCACAGCAGGGATGCATAGGTTACCACGGGTCTTACCACCGTCAGGTATGACCAGTAGATCATCTCCGGTTTGAGTCCCCAAGTTCTCCCAAAGAGCCTGCGGCAACACCAGAGTGCCGCTGTGCCTTTTGTAAGAGTTTTGTCAACATGCGTTTTCCAGTTGAGTTTCGCGTCTAGATTTACACCTAGATATTTGACCTCTCTGGAGAACTGCAGCTTTTTCCCGTGCAGAGTTGGAGCTGTTAAATTTAGCTTCCTTCTCTTCGTAAAGGGAACTAGAACAGTTTTGCTCGGATTAACATTGAGCTGTTCGTCCGAGCACCATCTTGAGATGATGTTTAGGGCATTTTGCGCTAGGCCAGAGATCGTGCCTTCGTGTTTGCCCCTGATGAGTACAACCAGGTCATCTGCGTAACCTTGGGTATAGATTCCCGAGTCATTGAGCTTGCTCAGTAGGTCGTCGACAACAATCGACCACAGTAGGGGCGATAGAACTCCGCCTTGCGGACACCCTTTTACTGTGGTGACCATCGTCTCCTCTCCACCGACGCTTGCCGTTATGACTCGGCTCCTCAGCATGGATTTTATCCATTCTACGGTTGAGGTTTCGACGCCTCTTAGTAAAGCAGCTCTTTCGATGGATTCATAGGAGGTATTGTCGAAGGCTCCCTCTACGTCAATGAATATTCCCAGAGCTACTTGTTTAGCCATCAGCGTCCTTTCAATGCCCTTGATGAGGCAATGTAGGGCGTCTACTGTGGATTTGCCTGCTTGATAAGCAAATTGATTATTATGAAGCGGAGTTTGCTTTAGGATAGCTCCTCTGATGTAGTTATCAATTATTTTCTCCATGGTTTTGAGGAGAAAGGAAGTGAGGCTTATGGGGCGGTAAGATTTAGCCTCTTCAGGAGGCCTTCTACCGCTTTTTGGTATGAATACCACTTTAGCCTCTCTCCAGGTCTCGGGTATATATCCGAGAATGTAGCTAGCTTTGAATATTCTCATTAAGCTGGGTATCAGGTAGTCTGTTCCCCTTTGGAGCAGGGCTGGAAAGATTCCGTCTCTGCCCGGCGATTTGAACGGCTTGAAGCTGTTGATCGCCCATTGTATTTTGTTAGCAGTAAACATTTTTCCTGCTAGGCTCTTGGTTTGCCGGGTTGGGCGTGTTATCGGCCCTTGAGTCACGTCTCTGATCTCTATGTCTGTTAGCGCCTTTGACCCAGGAAAATGGGTCTCTAGAAGTACCCTTAAGCTTTCCTTTAGATCGCCGGTGTATTCGCCGTTAGGTTTTTTTATTAAGCCTATTCCGTTTGAGTGGTCTTTTGAGAGCACTTTTTGGAGCCTTACTGCTGGGATCAATTGCTCGATCCCTTCGCAGAAAGTGCTCCATGAGCGCCTCTTTGACTTCCTCAATTCTTTGTTGTATTCTGTGAGAGCTTTTTTGTAGTCGATCCACGTTCCTAAACTTTTAGCTCTATTGAATAGCTTCCTTACTTCGGCCCTACGTCGGCCGAGTTCTTTGTTCCACCAAGGAACGTTCCTCGAAGTCACTCTTTGTTTCAGAGGACAACTTTTCTCATAGGACGAGACTATGAGATCGCGAAGATGTACCGAGGCCGCATCGAGGTCCTCTCTTGTGTCGATTTGGTAACGGAGTCCGTCGGTTTCGGCTCTGATGTGCTCCGTGTAGAGACACCAGTCCGTCTCCTTCGGCACTCTGCACGTTTCGAGGCTGTGGGGGGATGCCTCCATGTGGAATCGGATTGTGCAATGGTCCGACATGGAGGCCTCGTCCGCCACGTGCCAATTTTTAATAAAATTTGCAATAAATGGACTCGCCAGGGTTAGATCTAAAACCTCTTTCCTAATCGCATTTATGAAGGTGGCTTTGTTCCCCCGGTTGATAATGTCCACGTCGTTCGCGGACAAATATTCAAAAAGGGACTCACCTCTTTTGTTTGTGTCCGTGCTGCCCCACATGAGATGGTGTGCGTTGGCGTCGCAGCCCAGAATGTAGTGTTTGTTCCTCCTTTTGCACCAGCTTATGAGGCGTATAACTTCCTCTGGAATGGAGTTATTTTCGTCGCCTGGGAAGTAGGCAGAGGCCATTACAATTGGCCTTTTGCCACCTTCCGTGGGTACCTCTACAGCTACTGCAACTAAGTCCCTGGAGATGAACTCTGGAATCGGAACAAATTTGATATGTTTTTTGAGCAGTATTGCTGCTCTTGGATGTTCATGGTGGTCACTTATTACCTTACATGATCTGGTTGGAAGTCCCTTTATGTTTCCCCCATTTATCCAGGGCTCTTGGATTAGCCCCACGTCTGCGGACCCTCTGACAAACCCCCAATAAAGCACACTGGATGCGGCTTTTGAGTGTTGGAGGTTTATCTGGGTGAAGTTTATCCTGCCTGCCATTGTTGCAGTTACTTCTTTTTGCCGCAGCCTTTCTTTTGCGCTACCTTAGGCAATTTCCTGCCTTTAGGCTTTGCTCCAGAGTTGGCTGCAGCAGACGTTGAGGCGGGCAATCTCCTTTCACTAGCAACACCAGTGCTAGCTGGCTTGGTTGCAGAGCTAATAGAGGTGCTCGCCCCTTTGTCTTGGGCTTTGTTGGCGCCAGCGGTCCTTGGCCTAAGTTGAACTTGGCCGAACTTATAGCTTACCTTAAAGCCCATGGTTTTCAATATCTCCGTCGACTGATGGTCGACAGAGAGCGTTGTTTCGAGTGTGGGGCCTATCGGATTTCTCCTAAGCACCCTCCAGCTCTTTGCACTGAGGCCTTCGTTTTGGGCCTCTATTAGATTCAGGATTTTCTCGTTCGAGTAGTCCTGACTTCCGGGAAGATACGCCACCAGGACGACAGTGTGAGGCATTTCTGCCTCTTCTACCATCCTGAGCGACGCACCCTCCCACGGTCTGATTTCATCGGCGATGCTTCCTAGCCACTGCGCGGTGTCTTTGTCGGCACACACCAATGAAAGCCAACCTGGCCTGTAATGGAGGCCGTGGAACTTGGGTCTTATTTTGTCCCCTGCTCCCATGGCTGCCATTTTCTCCACAACAGCCTCCTGCACGGCTTCCTGTTGTGCCGCTGTCAGGAGTGACTGTGGATAGTCTGAGGGTATAATTCCAACCCTCACTCCAGTCACAGCTTGGCTAAATGAGGGCTACCGCATACGGGAACACTTATTTTTGATGATTTGAGATCTAGTCTTTCCGACAACCACTTGGTCATGAAATTAGATTGTGAACCACTGTCCAGAATAGCGCGACAAAGAACGGGTTGATTATTTGAATCGTAAATTATTATTTGCGCTGTAGCTAACAAGACGAATGGCTCCGGAGACAAACTGCTATTATAGAGCGATGCTAAAGCCGTAGTTGTAGGTTTTACTTCGATCGAAGTTGACTCTTTCTCATTTGAAACGCTTGCCATTGCATCTGTTGAAATTTGCTGTGTGGCTGATGGAAAATGCAAAAGTGAATTGTGTTTTTTCTGGCATTTGCGACAGGTACTTGATCTGCACTCTGAATTTGTGTGTCCTGACCGTAGACAATTTGTGCACAGATTCAATCTGCGGACGTTCGTTAGCCGGTTGCTGATTGACAAACCCAAAAATTGTTTACAATGATAAATGGGATGATTTTCTTGAAATATCGGACATTTTATTCGATTCATTGCTAAATGCGAAAATGACTTCTGTTCAGGCGGTTTTTTGAACAATGTTAGTTTTGCGGGCTTTTCATCAATAGCTTCTAGCAATTTGCACTGTTGTGTCAAAAATTCTGTGAAGATTGTAAATGTAGGTTTCGCGATGTCTTTCATATAGATTTCCCAATTTTTCTTGACTTCAAAATCTAACTTTGACGTTAATATATATAGCAATATAGTGTCCCATTGCTCAACACATTCACCAAGGTTGGCAAGTGATCGATAATTTTTGACAATTGTGTTTACAAAATTCCTTAACGCGGGAGCATTGGGTTTAACAGGAGAAATATCAACAATTTCCTTAACGTGTGCGCGAGTTATTACTTTTTTGTCTTCAAAACGTCGCTTCAACAAATCCCATGCTAACACGTAGTTGTCTTCGGTAATTTGAAGTGATGCTACAATTTGAGCAGCTTCGCCCTTGAGTGACGATTGTAAATAATAAAATTTCTGAATAGTTGTCAAACATGGATTATTGTGAATTAACGAATTGAATGTGTCATGAAAATGCATCCAGTCATTATAACCGCCGCTGAATGATGGCAAGTTTATTTGAGGAAATTTTATGTTAATTTGATTGTTCGTATTCGAATTTGAGATTGCGTCCATTGGAGGATGGGTTAGAATCGAGCTTGTGCTCGGGGTAGTTGATCTCAACAATTGAGTTGTCTGCGTTGCTGCATCAAAATATTTGTCTTCAAATGATTCGCGCTCGCAGCATTGAACATCGCTACTGTCAATGATTTCGATTTGTGATTGTACATCGTCGAATTGCTTCCAGACCTGCTGTAGCATGTCAAAACGCAACTGTAATTGATCTGACTTTGAGTTGTCATGTTCTAAATCCTTTAAAAACTTGACAAACCTTGTTAGTTTAGCCTTTAAGAAACCACGTTGTGCGACTAATTGATCGATATCCATTTATATTTATTGAAATTGATATGTTAGTTTACAATTAATTTACCACCTCTTGCCCAAAATATGTATATTTTGACGATTGATCAATAAGGTGGATGCGATTTAATTGTAACTCGAGGATGGAACGATTTGATATGATGCAATGATCTGACTGACCTTGTACCCTGAGGCAAAATGCTGGACGATATGTTGTGATGGATCGGCTTCTTCTTATTGTTGTTATTCTTTTACAATCCGGCTCGAAGGACCAATGTTTTGAGTTTCGTGGATTCTTGTGAAATACGCCACACGAGTACAAGATATATATTTTTGAAAATTTTTATAAACTTCAAAATCTTACAAAATCAATCAAATCAACAATTTTGTTATTGTCTGTTGCTTAGTTACTTAATTTATGTTAACACTCACTTTAAAATTACAAAAAAATGCTAAAAATCATAACAAACTATACCAGAATCACCTAAATTACCTCGGCTACCGTAAATCACCCCCAACTATCCCTTACCACAACAAACCAAACCATATCATCTTAAAATTACAAAAAAAAGTGTACAAATCATAACAAACTATGCCAGACTCACCTAAATTACTTCAGCTACTCTAAATCATCACCAACTAACCCTTACCACAACAAACTAAACCCAATCAATTTTAAATTACAAAAAAATGCTAGTAACCATAGCAATCTATGCCAAACTCACCTAAATTACTTCGGCTACCATAAATCATTACCAACTAACCCTTACCACAACAAACTAAACCCAATCACTTTTAAATTACAAAAAAATGCTACTAACCATAGTAAACTAAGCCAAACTCACCTAAATTACTTCGGCTATCAAAAATCACCCCCAACTACAGTTTACAGCAACAAACTAAGCCCAATCACTTTTAAATTACAAAAAAATGCTAAAAATCATAACAAACTATACCAGAATCACCATATAATCTTAAAATTACAAAAAAAGTGTACAAATCATAACAAACTATGCCAGACTCACCTAAATTACTTCGGCTACTCTAAATCATCACCAACTAACCCTTACCACAACAAACCAAATCCAATCATTTTTAAATTATAAAAAAATGCTAGTAACTATAGCAAACTATGCCAAACTCACCTAAATTACTTCGGCTACCATAAATCATCACCAACTAACCGTTACCACAACAAACTAAACCCAATCACTTTTAAATTACAAAAAAATGCTAGTAACCATAGCAAACTATGCCAAACTCACCTAAATTACTTCGGCTATCAAAAATCACCCCCAACTACACTTTCCAGCAACAAACTAAGCCCAATCACTTTAAAATTACAAAAAAATGCTAAAAATCATAACAAACTATACCAGAATCACCTAAATTACCTCGGCTACCGTAAATTACCCCCAACTATCCCTTACCACAACAAACCAAACCATATAATCTTAAAATTACAAAAAAAAGTGTACAAATCATAACAAACTATGCCAGACTCACCTAAATTACTTCGGCTACTCTAAATCATCACCAACTAACCCTTACCACAACAAACTAAACCCAATCACTTTTAACTTACAAAAAAATGCTAGTAACTATAGCAAACTATGCCAAACTCACCTAAATTACTTCGGCTACCATAATTCATCACCAACTAACCTTTACCACAACAAACTAAACCCAATCACTTTTAAATTACAAAAAAATGTTACTAACCATAGCAAACTATGCCAAACTCACCTAAATTACTTCGGCTATCAAAAATCACCCCAACTACACTTTACAGCAACAAACTAAGCCCAATCACTTTAGAATTACAAAAAAATGCTAAAAATCATAACAAACTATACCAGAATCACCTAAATTACTTCGGCTACAGTAAATCACCCCCAACTATCCCTTACCACAACAAACCAAACCATATCATCTTAAAATTACAAAAAAGGTGTACAAATCATAACAAATTATGCCAGACTCACCTAAATTACTTCGGCTACTCTAAATCATCACCAGCTAACCCTTACCACAACAAAATAAACCCAATCACTTTTAAATTACAAAAAAATGCTAGTAACTATAGCAAACTATGCCAAACTCACCTAAATTACTTCGGCTACCATAAATCATCACCAACTAACCCTTACCACAACAAACTAAACCCAATCACTTTTAAATTACAAAAAAATTCTACTAACCATAGTAAACTAAGCCAAACTCACCTAAATTACTTCGGCTATTAAAAATCTCTCCCAACTACACTTTACAGCAACAAACTAAGCCCAATCACTTTAAAATTACAACAAAATGCTAAAAATCATAACAAACTATACCAGAATCACCTAAATTACCTCGGCTACCGTAAATCACCCCCCCACAATCCCATACCACAACAAACCAAACCATATCATCTTAAAATTACAAAAAAAGGTGTACAAATCATAACAAACTATGCCAGACTCACCTAAATTACTTCGGCTACTCTAAATCATCACCAACTAACCCTTACCACAACAAACTAAACCCAATCAATTTTAAATTACAAAAAAATGCTAGTAACCATAGCAAACTATGCCAAACTCACCTAAATTACTTCGGCTACCATAAATCATTACCAAATATCCCTTATCACAACAAACTAAACCCAATCACTTTTAAATTACAAAAAAATGCTACTAACCATAGTAAACTAAGCCAAACTCACCTAAATTACTTCGGCTATCAAAAATCACCCCCAACTACAGTTTACAGCAACAAACTAAGCCCAATCACTTTTAAATTACAAAAAAATGCTAAAAATCATAACAAACTATACCAGAATCACCTAAATTACCTCGGCTACCGTAAATCACCCCCAACTATCCCTTACCACAACAAACCAAACCATATCATCTTAAAATTACAAAAAAAAGTGTACAAATCATAACAAACTATGCCAGACTCACCTAAATTACTTTAGCTACTCTAAATCATCACCAACTAACCCTTACCACAACAAACTAAACCCAATCAATTTTAAATTACAAAAAAATGCTAGTAACCATAGCAAACTATGCCAAACTCACCTAAATTACTTCGGCTACCATAAATCATTACCAACTAACCCTTACCACAACAAACTAAACCCAATCACTTTTAAATTACAAAAAAATGCTACTAACCATAGTAAACTAAGCCAAACTCACCTAAATTACTTCGGCTATCAAAAATCACCCCCAACTACAGTTTACAGCAACAAACTAAGCCCAATCACTTTTAAATTACAAAAAAATGCTAAAAATCATAACAAACTATACCAGAATCACCATATCATCTTAAAATTACAAAAAAAGTGTACAAATCATAACAAACTATGCCAGACTCACCTAAATTACTTCGGCTACTCTAAATCATCACCAACTAACCCTTACCACAACAAACCAAATCCAATCATTTTTAAATTATAAAAAAATGCTAGTAACTATAGCAAACTATGCCAAACTCACCTAAATTACTTCGGCTACCATAAATCATCACCAACTAACCGTTTCCACAACAAACTAAACCCAATCACTTTTAAATTACAAAAAAATGCTAGTAACCATAGCAAACTATGCCAAACTCACCTAAATTACTTCGGCTATCAAAAATCACCCCCAACTACACTTTCCAGCAACAAACTAAGCCCAATCACTTTAAAATTACAAAAAAATGCTAAAAATCATAACAAACTATACCAGAATCACCTAAATTACCTCGGCTACCGTAAATCACCCCCAACTATCCCTTACCACAACAAACCAAACCATATCATCTTAAAATTACAAAAAAAAGTGTACAAATCATAACAAACTATGCCAGACTCACCTAAATTACTTCGGCTACTCTAAATCATCACCAACTAACCCTTACCACAACAAACTAAACCCAATCACTTTTAACTTACAAAAAAATGCTAGTAACTATAGCAAACTATGCCAAACTCACCTAAATTACTTCGGCTACCATAATTCATCACCAACTAACCTTTACCACAACAAACTAAACCCAATCACTTTTAAATTACAAAAAAATGTTACTAACCATAGCAAACTATGCCAAACTCACCTAAATTACTTCGGCTATCAAAAATCACCCCAACTACACTTTACAGCAACAAACTAAGCCCAATCACTTTAGAATTACAAAAAAATGCTAAAAATCATAACAAACTATACCAGAATCACCTAAATTACTTCGGCTACAGTAAATCACCCCCAACTATCCCTTACCACAACAAACCAAACCATATCATCTTAAAATTACAAAAAAGGTGTACAAATCATAACAAATTATGCCAGACTCACCTAAATTACTTCGGCTACTCTAAATCATCACCAGCTAACCCTTACCACAACAAAATAAACCCAATCACTTTTAAATTACAAAAAAATGCTAGTAACTATAGCAAACTATGCCAAACTCACCTAAATTACTTCGGCTACCATAAATCATCACCAACTAACCCTTACCACAACAAACTAAACCCAATCACTTTTAAATTACAAAAAAATTCTACTAACCATAGTAAACTAAGCCAAACTCACCTAAATTACTTCGGCTATTAAAAATCACTCCCAACTACACTTTACAGCAACAAACTAAGCCCAATCACTTTAAAATTACAACAAAATGCTAAAAATCATAACAAACTATACCAGAATCACCTAAATTACCTCGGCTACCGTAAATCACCCCCCCACAATCCCATACCACAACAAACCAAACCATATCATCTTAAAATTACAAAAAAAGGTGTACAAATCATAACAAACTATGCCAGACTCACCTAAATTACTTCAGCTACTCTAAATCATCACCAACTAACCCTTACCACAACAAACTAAACCCAATCAATTTTAAATTACAAAAAAATGCTAGTAACCATAGCAAACTATGCCAAACTCACCTAAATTACTTCGGCTACCATAAATCATTACCAACTATCCCTTATCACAACAAACTAAACCCAATCACTTTTAAATTACAAAAAAATGCTACTAACCATAGTAAACTAAGCCAAACTCACCTAAATTACTTCGGCTATCAAAAATCACCCCCAACTACAGTTTACAGCAACAAACTAAGCCCAATCACTTTTAAATTACAAAAAAATGCTAAAAATCATAACAAACTATACCAGAATCACCATATCATCTTAAAATTACAAAAAAAATGTACAAATCATAACAAACTATGCCAGACTCACCTAAATTACTTCGGCTACTCTAAATCATCACCAACTAACCCTTACCACAACAAACTAAATCCAATCATTTTTAAATTATAAAAAAATGCTAGTAACCATAGCAAACTATGCCAAACTCACCTAAATTACTTCGGCTACCATAAATCATCACCAACTAACCCTTACCACAACAAACTAAACCCAATCACTTTTAAATTACAAAAAAATGCTAGTAACCATAGCAAACTATGCCAAACTCACCTAAATTACTTCGGCTATCAAAAATCACCCCCAAATACACTTTCCAGCAACAAACTAAGCCCAATCACTTTAAAATTACAAAAAAATGCTAAAAATCATAACAAACTATACCAGAATCACCTAAATTACCTCGGCTACCGTAAATCACCCCCAACTATCCCTTACCACAACAAACCAAACCATATCATCTTAAAATTACAAAAAAAAGTGTACAAATCATAACAAACTATGCCAGACTCACCTAAATTACTTCGGCTACTCTAAATCATCACCAACTAACCCTTACCACAACAAACTAAACCCAATCAATTTTAAATTACAAAAAAATGCTAGTAACCATAGCAAACTATGCCAAACTCACCTAAATTACTTCGGCTACCATAAATCATTACCAACTAACCCTTACCACAACAAACTAAACCCAATCACTTTTAAATTACAAAAAAATGCTACTAACCATAGTAAACTAAGCCAAACTCACCTAAATTACTTCGGCTATCAAAAATCACCCCCAACTACAGTTTACAGCAACAAACTAAGCCCAATCAATTTAAAATTACAAAAAAATGCTAAAAATCATTACAAACTATACCAGAATCACCATATCATCTTAAAATTACAAAAAAAGTGTACAAATCATAACAAACTATGCCAGACTCACCTAAATTACTTCGGCTACTCTAAATCATCACCAACTAACCCTTACCACAACAAACTAAATCCAATCATTTTTAAATTATAAAAAAATGCTAGTAACCATAGCAAACTATGCCAAACTCACCTAAATTACTTCGGCTACCATAAATCATCACCAACTAACCCTTACCACAACAAACTAAACCCAATCACTTTTAAATTACAAAAAAATGATAGTAACCATAGCAAACTATGCCAAACTCACCTAAATTACGTCGGCTATCAAAAATCACCCCCAACTACACTTTCCAGCAACAAACTAAGCCCAATCACTTTAAAATTACAAAAAAATGCTAAAAATCATAACAAACTATACCAGAATCACTTAAATTACCTCGGCTACCGTAAATCACCCCCAACTATCCCTTACCACAACAAACCAAACCATATCATCTTAAAATTACAAAAAAAAGTGTACAAATCATAACAAACTATGCCAGACTCACCTAAATTGCTTCGGCTACTCTAAATCATCACCAACTAACCCTTACCACAACAAACTAAACCCAATCACTTTTAAATTACAAAAAAATGCTAGTAACTATAGCAAACTATGCCAAACTCACCTAAATTACTTCGGCTACCATAATTCATCACCAACTAACCTTTACCACAACAAACTAAACCCAATCACTTTTAAATTACAAAAAAATGTTAATAACCATAGCAAACTATGCCAAACTCACCTAAATTACTTCGGCTATCAAAAATCACCCCAACTACACTTTACAGCAACAAACTAAGCCCAATCACTTTAGAATTACAAAAAAATGCTAAAAATCATAACAAACTATACCAGAATCACCTAAATTACTTCGGCTACAGTAAATCACCCCCAACTATCCCTTACCACAACAAACCAAACCATATCATCTTAAAATTACAAAAAAGGTGTACAAATCACAACAAATTATGCCAGACTCACCTAAATTACTTCGGCTACTCTAAATCATCACCAGCTAACCCTTACCACACCAAACTAAACCCAATCACTTTTAAATTACAAAAAAATGCTAGTTACTATAGCAAACTATGCCAAACTCACCTAAATTACTTCGGCTACCATAAATCATCACCAACTAACCCTTACCACAACAAACTAAACCCAATCACTTTTAAATTAGAAAAAAATTCTACTAACCATAGTAAACTAAGCCAAACTCACCTAAATTACTTCGGCTATTAAAAATCACCCCCAACTACACTTTACAGCGACAAACTAAGCCCAATCATTTTAAAATTACAAAAAAATGCTAAAAATCATAACAAACTATACCAGAATCACCTAAATTACCTCTGCTACCGTAAATCACCACCAACTATCCCTTACCACAACAAACCAAACCATATCATCTTAAAATTACAAAAAAAGGTGTACAAATCATAACAAACTATGCCAGACTCACCTTAATTACTTCGGCTACTCTAAATCATCACCAACTAACCCTTACCACAACAAATTAAACCCAATCACTTTTAAATTACAAAAAAATGCTATTAACCATAGCAAACTATGCCAAACTCACCTAAATTACTTTGGCTACCATAAATCATCACCAACTAACCCTTACCACAACAAACTAAACCCAATCACTTTTAAATTACAAAAAATGCTACTAACCATAGTAAACTAAGCCAAACTCACCTAAATTACTTCGGCTATCAAAAATCACCCCCAACTACACTTTACAGCAACAAACTAAGCCCAATCACTTTAAAATTACAAAAAAATGCTAAAATTCATAACAAACTATACCAGAATCACCTAAATTACCTCGGCTACCGTAAATCACCCCCAACTATCCCTTACCACAACAAACCAAACCATATCATCTTAAAATTACAAAAAAAGTGTACAAATAATAACAAACTATGCCAGACTCACCTAAATTACTTCGGCTACTCTAAATCATCACCAACTAACCCTTACCACAACAAACTAAACCCAATCAATTTTAAATTACAAAAAAATGCTAGTAACCATAGCAAACTATGCCAAACTCACCTAAATTACTTCGGCTACCATAAATCATTACCAACTAACCCTTACCACAACAAACTAAACCCAATCACTTTTAAATTACAAAAAAATGCTACTAACCATAGTAAACTAAGCCACACTCACCTAAATTACTTCGGCTATCAAAAATCACCCCCAACTACAGTTTACAGCAACAAACTAAGCCCAATCACTTCTAAATTACAAAAAAATGCTAAAAATCATAACAAACTATACCAGAATCACCATATCATCTTAAAATTACAAAAAAAGTGTACAAATCATAACAAACTATGCCAGACTCACCTAAATTACTTCGGCTACTCTAAATCATCACCAACTAACCCTTACCACAACAAACTAAATCCAATCATTTTTAAATTACAAAAAAATGCTAGTAACCATAGCAAACTATGACAAACTCACCTAAATTACTTCGGCTACCTTAAATCATCACCAACTAACCCTTACCACAACAAACTAAAAACAATCACTTTTAAATTACAAAAAAATGCTAGTAACCATAGCAAACTATGCCAAACTCACCTAAATTACTTCGGCTACCACAAATCATCACCAACTAACCCTTACCACAACAAACTAAACCCAATCACTTTTAAATTACAAAAAAATGCTACTAACCATAGCAAACTATGCCAAACACACCTAAATTACTTCGGCTATCAAAAATCACCCCCAACTACACTTTACAGCAACAAACTAAGCCCAATCACTTTAAAATTACAAAAAAATGCTAAAAATCATAACAAACTATACCAGAATCACCTAAATTACCTCGGCTACCGTAAATCACCCCCAACTATCCCTTACCACAACAAACCAAACCATATCATCTTAAAATTACAAAAAAAAGTGTACAAATCATAACAAACTATGCCAGACTCACCTAAATTACTTCGGCTACTCTAAATCATCACCAACTAACCCTTACCACAACAAACTAAACCCAATCACTTTTAAATTACAAAAAAATGCTAGTAACTATAGCAAACTATGCCAAACTCACCTAAATTACTTCGGCTACCATAATTCATCACCAACTAACCTTTACCACAACAAACTTAACCCAATCACTTTTAAATTACAAAAAAATGTTACTAACAATAGCAAACTATGCCAAACTCACCTAAATTACTTCGGCTATCAAAAATCACCCCAACTACACTTTACAGCAACAAACTAAGCCCAATCACTTTAGAATTACAAAAAAATGCTAAAAATCATAACAAACTATACCAGAATCACCTAAATTACTTCGGCTACAGTAAATCACCCCCAACTATCCCTTACCACAACAAACCAAACCATATCATCTTAAAATTACAAAAAAGGTGTACAAATCATAACAAATTATGCCAGACTCACCTAAATTACTTCGGCTACTCTAAATCATCACCAGCTAACCCTTACCACAACAAACTAAACCCAATCACTTTTAAATTACAAAAAAATGCTAGTAACTATAGCAAACTATGTCAAACTCACCTAAATTACTTCGGCTACCATAAATCATCACCAACTAACCCTTACCACAACAAACTAAACCCAATCACTTTTAAATTACAAAAAAATTCTACTAACCATAGTAAACTAAGCCAAACTCACCTAAATTACTTCGGCTATTAAAAATCACCCCCAACTACACTTTACAGCAACAAACTAAGCCCAATCACTTTAAAATTACAAAAAAATGCTAAAAATCATAACAAACTATACCAGAATCACCTAAATTACCTCTGCTACCGTAAATCACCCCCAACTATCCCTTACCACAACAAACCAAACCATATCATCTCAAAATTACAAAAAAAGGTGTACAAATCATAACAAACTATGCCAGACTCACCTTAATTACTTCGGCTACTCTAAATCATCACCAACTAACCCTTACCACAACAAATTAAACCCAATCACTTTTAAATTACAAAAAAATGCTACTAACCATAGTAAACTAAGCCAAACTCACCTAAATTACTTCGGCTATCAAAAATCACCCCCAACTACACTTTACAGCAACAAACTAAGCCCAATCACTTTAAAATTACAAAAAAATGCTAAAATTCATAACAAACTATACCAGAATCATCTAAATTACCTCGGCTACCGTAAATCACCCCAACTATCCCTTACCACAACAAACCAAACCATATCATCTTAAAATTACAAAAAAAAGTGTACAAATCATAACAAACTATGCCAGACTCACCTAAATTACTTCGGCTACTCTAAATCATCACCAACTAACCCTTACCACAACAAACTAAACCCAATCAATTTTAAATTACAAAAAAATGCTAGTAACCGTAGCAAACTATGCCAAACTCACCTAAATTACTTCGGCTACTATAAATCATTACCAACTAACCCTTACCACAACAAACTAAACCCAATCACTTTTAAATTACAAAAAAATGCTATTAACCATAGTAAACTAAGCCAAACTCACCTAAATTACTTCGGCTATCAAAAATCACCCCCAACTACAGTTTACAGCAACAAACTAAGCCCAATCACTTTTAAATTACAAAAAAATGCTAAAAATCATAACAAACTATACCAGAATCACCATATCATCTTAAAATTACAAAAAAAGTGTACAAATCATAACAAACTATGCCAGACTCACCTAAATTACTTCGGCTACTCTAAATCATCACCAACTAACCCTTACCACAACAAACTAAATCCAATCATTTTTAAATTACAAAAAAAATGCTAGTAACCATAGCAAACTATGCCAAACTCACCTAAATTACTTCGGCTACCATAAATCATCACCAACTAACCCTTACCACAACAAACTAAACCCAATCACTTTTAAATTACAAAAAAATGCTAGTAACCATAGCAAACTATGCCAAACTCACCTAAATTACTTCGGCTACCATAAATCATCACCAACTAACCCTTACCACAACAAACTAAACCCAATCAATTTTAAATTACAAAAAAATGCTACTAACCAAAGCAAACTATGCCAAATTCACCTAAATTACTTCGGCTATAAAAAATCACCCCCAAATACACTTTACAGCAACAAACTAAGCTCAATCACTTTAAAATTACAAAAAAATGCTAAAAATCATAACAAACTATATCAGAATCACCTAAATTACTTTGGCTACCGCAAATAACCCCCAACTATCCCTTACCACAACAAACCAAACCATATCATCTTAAAATTACAAAAAAAACTGTACAAATCATAACAAACTATGCCAAACTCACCTAAATTACTTTGGCTACTCTAAATCATCACCAACTAACCCTTACCACAACAAACTAAACCTAATCACTTTTAAATTACAAAAAAATGCTAGTAACCATAGCAAACTATGCCAAACTCACCTAAATTACTTCGGCTACCATAAATCATCACCAACTAACCCTTACCACAACAAACTAAACCCAATCACTTTTAAATTACAAAAAAATGCTACTAACCATAGCAAACTATGCCAAACACACCTAAATTACTTCGGCTATCAAAAATCACCCCCAACTACACTTTACAGCAACAAACTAAGCCCAATCACTTTAAAATTACAAAAAAATGCTAAAAATTATAACAAACTATACCAGAATCACCTAAATTACTTCGGCTACCGTAAATCACCCCCAACTATCCCTTACCACAACAAACCAAACCATATCATCTTAAAATTACAAAAAAAAGGTGTACAAATCATAACAAACAATGCCAGACTCACCTAAATTACTTCGGCTACACTAAATCATCACCAACTAACCCTTACCACAACAAACTAAACCCAATCACTTTTAAATTACAAAAAAATGCTAGTAACCATAGCAAACTATACCAAACTCACCTAAATTACTTTGGCTATTATAAATCATCACCAACTAACCCTTACCACAACAAACTAAACCCAATCACTTTTAAATTACAAAAAAATGCTACTAACCATAGCAAACTATGCCAAACTCACCTAAATTACTTCGGCTATCAAAAATCACCCCCAACTACACTTTACAGCAACAAACTAAGCCCAGTTACTTTAAAATTACAAAAAAATGCTAAAAATCATAACAAACTATACCAGAATCACCTAAATTACTTCGGCTACCGTAAATCACCCCCAACTATCCCTTAACACGACAAACCAAACCATATCATCTTAAAATTACAAAAAAAGGTGTACAAATCATAACAAACTATGCCAGACTCACCTAAATTACTTCGGCTACTCTAAATCATCACCAACTAACCCTTACCACAACAAACTAAACCCAATCACATTTAAATTACAAAAAAATGCTAGTAACCATAGCAAACTATGCCAAACTTACCTAAATTACTTCCGCTACCATACATCATCACCAAATAACCCTTACCACAACAAACTAAACCCAATCACTTTTAAATTACAAAAAAATGCTACTAACCATAGCAAACTATGCCAAACTCATCACCAACTAACCCTTACCACAACAAACTAAACCCAATCATATTTAAATTACAAAAAAATGCTACTAACCATAGCAAACTATGCCAAACTCACCTAAATTACTTCGGATATCAAAAATCACCCCCAACTACACTTTACAGCAACAAACTAAGCCCAATCACTTTAAAATTACAAAAAAATGCTACTAAACAAAGCAAACTTTGCCAAACTCACCTAAATTACTTCGGCTATAAAAAATCACCCCTAACTACACTTTACAGCAACAAACTAAGCCCAATCACTTTAAAATTACAAAAAATGCTAAAAATCATAACAAACTATATCAGAATCACCTAAATTACTTCGGCTACCGTAAATTACCCCCAACTATCCCTTACCACAACAAACCAAACCATATTATCTTAAAATTACAAAAAAGGTGTACAAATCATAACAAACTATGCCAGACTCACCTAAATTACTTCGGCTACTCTAAATCATCACCAACTAACCCTTACCACAACAAACTAAACCCAATCTCTTTTAAATTACAAAAAAATGTTAGTAACCATAGCAAACTATGCCAAACTCACCTAAATTACTTCGGCTACCATAAATCATCACCAACTAACCCTTACCACAACAAACTAAACCTAATCACTTTTAAATTACAAAAAAATGCTACTAACCATAGCAAACTATGCCAAACACACCTAAATTACTTCGGCTATCAAAAATCACCTCCAACTACACTTTACAGCAACAAACTAAGCCCAATCACTTTAAAATTACAAAAAAAATGCTAAAAATTATAGCAAACTATACCAGAATCACCTAAATTACTTCGGCTACCGTAAATCACCCCCAACTATCCCTTACCACAACAAACCAAACCATATCATCTTAAAATTACAAAAAAAGGTGTACAAATCATAACAAACTAGGCCCGACTCACCTAAATTACTTCGGCTACTCTAAATCATCACCAACTAACCCTTACCACAACAAACTAAACCCAATCACTTTTAAATTACAGAAAAATGCTAGTAACCATAGCAAACTATGCCAAACTCACCTAAATTACTTCGGCTATCATAAATCATCACCAACTAACCCTTACCACAACAAACTAAACCCAATCACTTTTAAATTACAAAAAAATGCTAGTAACCATAGCAAACTATGCCATACTTACCTAAATTACTTCGGCTACCATAAATCATCACCAACTAACCCTTACCACAACAAATTAAACCCAATCACTTTTAAATTACAAAAAAATGCTTCTAACCATAGCAAACTATGCCAAACTCACCTAAATTACTTCGGCTATCAAAAATCACCCCCAACTACACTTTACAGAAACAAACTAAGCCCAATCACTTTAAAATTACAAAAAAATGCTAAAAATCATAACAATCTACCAGAATCACCTAAATTACTTCGGCTACCGTAAATCACCCCCAACTATCCCTTACCAAAACAAACCAAACCATATCATCTTAAAATTACAAAAAAAGGTGTACAAATCATAACAAACTATGCCAGACTCACCTAAATTACTTCGGCTACTCTAAATCATCACCAACTAACCCTTACCACAACAAACTAAACCCAATCACTTTTAAATTACAAAAAAAATGCTAGTAACCATAGCAAACTATGCCAAACTCACCTAAATTACTTCGGCTACCATAAATCATCACCAACTAACCCTTACCACAACAAACTAAACCCAATCACTTTTAAATTACAAAAAAATGCTACTAACCATAGCAAACTATGCCAAACTCACGTAAATTACTTCGACTATCAAAAATCACCCCCAACTACACTTTACAGGAACAAACTAAGCCCAATCACTTTAAAATTACAAAAAAATGCTAAAAATCATAACAATCTACCAGAATCACCTAAATTACTTCGGCTACCGTAAATCACCCCCAACTATCCCTTACCAAAACAAACCAAACCATATCATCTTAAAATTACAAAAAAAGGTGTACAAATCATAACAAATTATGCCAGACTCACCTAAATTACTTCTGCTACTCTAAATCATCACCAACTAACCCTTACCACAACAAACTAAACCCAATCACTTTTAAATTACAAAAAAAATGCTAGTAACCATAGCAAACTATGCCAAACTCACCTAAATTACTTCGGCTACCATAAATCATCACCAACTAACCCTTACCACAACAAACTAAACCCAATCACTTTTAAATTACAAAAAAATGCTACTAACCATAGCAAACTATGCCAAACTCACGTAAATTACTTCGGCTATCAAAAATCACCCCAAACTACACTTTACAGCAACAAATAAAGCCCAATCACTTTAAAATTACAAAAAAATACTAAAAATCATAGCAAACTATGCCAAACTCACCTAAATTAATTCGGCTATCAAAAATCACCCCCAACTACACTTTACAGCAACAAACTAAGCCCAATCACTTTAAAATTACAAAAAAATGCTAAAAATCATAACAAACTATACCAGAATCACCTAAATTACTTCGGCTATCGTAAATCACCCCCAACTATCTCTTACCAAAACAAACCAAACCATATCATCTTAAAATTACATAAAACGGTTTACAAATCATAACAAACTATGCCAGACTCACCTAAATTACTTCGGCTACTCTAAATCATCACCAACTAACCCTTACCACAACAAACTAAACCCAATCACTTTTAAATTACAAAAAAATGCTAGTAACCATAGCAAACTATGCCAAACTCACCTAAATTACTTCGGCTACCATAAATCATCTCCAACTAACCCTTACCACAACAAACTAAACCCGATCATTTTTAAATTACAAAAAAATGCTACAATCCATAGCAAACTATGTCAAACTCACCTAAGTTACTTCGGTTATCAAAAATCACCCCCAGTTACACTTTAAGCAACAAACTAAGCCCACTCATTTTAGAATTACAAAAAAATGCTAAAAATCATAACAAATTATACCAGAATCACCTAAATTACTTCGGCTACTGTAAATCACCCCCAACTATCCCTTACCACTACAAACCAAACCATATCATCTTAAAATTACAAAAAAAGGTGTACAAATCATAACAAACTATGCCAGACTCACCTAAATTACTTCGGCTACTCTAAATCATCACCAACTAACCCTTTCCACAACAAACTAAACCCAATCACTTTTAAATTACAAAAAAATGCTAGTAACCATAGCAAACTATGCCAAACTCACCTAAATTACTTCGGCTACCATAAATCATCACCAACTAACCCTTACCACAACAAACTAAACCCAATCACTTTTAAATTAAAAAAAATGCTACTAACCATAGCAAACTATACCAAACTCATCATTAACTAACCCTTACCACAACTAACTAAACCCAATCACATTTAAATTACAAAAAAATGCTAGTAACCATAGCAAACTATGCCAAACTCACCTAAATTACTTCAGCTATCAAAAATCACCCCCAACTACACTTTACAGCAACAAACTAAGCCCAATCACTTTAAAATTACAAAAAAATGCTAAAAATTATAACAAACTATACCGTAATCACCTTAATTACTTCGGCTACTGTAAATCACCCCCAACTATACCTTACCACAACAAATCAAACCATATCATCTTAAAATTACAAAAAAAGGTGTACAAATCATAACAAACTATGCCAGACTCACCTAAATTACTTCGGCTACTCTAAATCATCACCAACTAACCCTTACCACAACAAACTAAACCCAATCACTTTTAAATTACAAAAAAATGCTAGTAACCATAGCAAACTATACCAAACTCACCTAAATTACTTCGGCTATTATAAATCATCACCAACTAACCCTTACCACAACAAACTAAACCCAATCACTTTTAAATTACAAAAAAATGCTATTAACCATAGCAAACTATGCCAAACTCACCTAAATTACTTCGGCTATCAAAAATCACCCCCAACTACACTTTACAGCAACAAACTAAGCCCAGTTACTTTAAAATTACAAAAAAATGCTAAAAATCATAACAAACTATACCAGAATCACCTAAATTACTTCGGCTACCGTAAATCACCCCCAACTATCCCTTAACACGACAAACCAAACCATATCATCTTAAAATTACAAAAAAAGGTGTACAAATCATAACAAACTATGCCAGACTCACCTAAATTACTTCGGCTACTCTAAATCATCACCAACTAACCCTTACCACAACAAACTAAACCCAATCACTTTTAAATTACAAAAAAATGCTAGTAACCATAGCAAACTATGCCAAACTCACCTAAATTACTTCGGCTACCATAAATCATCACCAAATAACCCTTACCACAACAAACTAAACCCAATCACTTTTAAATTACAAAAAAATGCTACTAACCATAGCAAACTATGCCAAACTCATCATCAACTAACCCTTACCACAACAAACTAAACCCAATCATATTTAAATTACAAAAAAATGCTACTAACCATAGCAAACTATGCCAAACTCACCTAAATTACTTCGGATATCAAAAATCACCCCCAACTACACTTTACAGCAACAAACTAAGCCCAATCACTTTAAAATTACAAAAAAATGCTAAAAATTATAACAAACTATACCAGAATCACCTAAATTACTTCGGCTACCGTAAATCACCCCCAACTATACCTTACCACAACAAACCAAACCATATCATCTTAAAATTACAAAAAAAGGTGTACAAATCATAACAAACTATGCCAGACTCACCTAAATTACTTCGGCTACTCTAAATCATCACCAACTAACCCTTACCACAACAAACTAAACCCAATCACTTTTAAATTACAAAAAAATGCTAGTAACCATGGCAAACTATGCCAAACTCACCTAAATTACTTCGGCTACCATAAATCATCACCAACTAACCCTTACCACAACAAACTAAACCCAATCGCTTTTAAATTACAAAAAAATGCTTTTAACCATAGCAAACTATGCCAAACACACCTAAATTACTTCGGCTATCAAAAATCACACCCAACTACACTTTACAGCAACAAACTAACCCCAATCACTTTAAAATTACAAAAAAATGCTAAAAATCATAACAAACAATACCAGAATCACCTAAATTACTTCGGCTACCGTAAATCACCCCAACTATCCCTTACCACAACAAACCAAACCATATCATCTTAAAATTACAAAAAAGGTGTACAAATCATAACAAACTATGTCAGACTCACCTAAATTACTTCGGCAATCACTTTTAAATTACAAAAAAATGCTACTAACCATAGCAAACTATGCCAAACTCATCACCAACTAACCCTTACCACAACAAACTAAACCCAATCACATTTAAATTACAAAAAAATGCTACTAACCATAGTAAACTATGCCAAACTCACCTAAATTACTTCAGCTATCAAAAATCACCCCCAACTACACTTTACAGCAACAAACTAAGCCCAATCAATTTAAAATTACAAAAAAATGCTAAAAATTATAACAAACTATACCAGAATCACCTAAATTACTTCGGCTACCGTAAATCACCCCTAAATATCCCTTACCACAACAAACGAAACCATATCATATTAAAATTACAAAAAAAAAGGTGTACAAATCATAACAAACTATGCCAGACTCACCTAAATTACTTCGGCTACTCTAAATCATCACCAACTAACCCTTACCACAACAAACTAAACCAAATCACTTTTAAATTACCAAAAAATGCTAGTAACCATAGCAAATTATGCCAAACTCACCTAAATTACTTCGGCTATTATAAATCATCACCAACTAACACTTACCACTACAAACTAAACCCAATCACTTTTAAATTACAAAAAAATGCTACTAACCATAGCAAACTATGCCAAACTCACCTAAATTACTTCGGCTATCAAAAATCACCCCCAACTACACTTTACAGCGACAAACTTAGCCCAATCACTTTAAAATTACAAAAAAATGCTACTAACCATAGCAAACTATGCCAAACTCACCTAAATTACTTCGGCTATCAAAAATCACCCCCAACAACACTTTATAGCAACAAACTAATCCCAATCACTTTAAAATTACAAAAAAATGCTAAAAATCATAACAAACTACACCAGAATCACCTAAATTACTTCGGCTACCGTAAATCACCCCCAACTATCCCTTACCACAACAAACCAAACCATATCATCTTAAAATTACAAAAAAGGTGTACAAATCATATCAAACCATGCCAGACTCACCTAAATTACTTAGGCTACTCTAAATCATCACCAACTAACCCTTACCACAACGAACTAAACCCAATCACTTTTAAATTACAAAAAAATGCTAGTAACCATAGCAAACTATGCCAAACTCACCTAAATCACTTCGGCTACCATAAATCATCACCAACTAACCCTTACCACAACAAACTAAACCCAATCACTTCTAAATTACAAAAAAATGCTAAAAATCATAACAAACTATACCAGAATCACCTAAATTACTTCGGCTACCATAAATCACCCCCAACTATCCCTTACCACAACAAACCAAACCATATCATCTTAAAATTACAAAAAAAGGTGTACAAATCGTAACAAACTATGCCAGACTTACCTAAATTATTTCGGCTACTCTAAATCATCACCAATTAACCCTTACCACAACAAACTAAACCCAATCACTTTTAAATTACAAAAAAATGCTAGTAACCATAGCAAATTATGCCAAACTCACCTAAATTTTTTCGGCTACCATTAATGATCACCAACTAACCCTTACCACAACAAACTAAACCCAATCACTTTTAAATTACAAAAAAATGCTAGTATCCATAGCAAACTATGCCAAACTCACCTAAATTACTTCGGCTATCAAAAATCACCCCCAACTACACTTTACAGCAACAAGCTAAGCCCAATCACTTTAAAAATACAAAAAAATGCTTAAAATCATAACAAACTATACCAGAATCACCTAAATTACTTTGGCTACCGTAAATCACCCCCAACTATCCCTTACCACAACAAACCAAACCCTATCATCTTAAAATTACAAAAAAATGTGTACAAATCTTAACAAACTATGCCACACTTACCTAAATTACTTCGGCTACCCTAAATCATCACCAACTAACCCTTACCAAAACAAACTAAACCCAATCACTTTTAAATTACAAAAAAATGCTAGTAACCATAGCAAACTATGCCAAACTCACCTAAATTACTTCGGCTACCATAAATCATCACCAACTAACCCTTACCACAACAAACTAAACCCAATCGCTTTTAAATTACAAATAATGCTACTAACCATAGCAAACTATGCCAATCTTACCTAGATTACTTCGGTTATCAGAAATCACCCCCAACTACACTTTACAGCAACAAAGTAAGCCCAATCACTTTAAAATCACAAAAAAATGCTAAAAATCATAACAAACTATACCAGAAACACTTAAATTACTTCGGCTACCGTAAATCACCCCCAACTATCCCTTACCACAACAAACCAAACCATATCATCTTAAAATTACAAAAAAAGGTGTACAAATCATAACAAACTATGCCAGACTCACCTAAATTACTTCGGCTACTCTAAATCATCACCAACTAACCCTTACCACAACAAACTAAACCCAATCAATTTTAAATTACAAAAAAATGCTAGTAACCATAGCAAACTATGCCAAACTCACCTAAATTTTTTCGGCTACCATTAATGATCACCAACTAACCCTTACCACAACAAACTAAACCCAATCACTTTTAAATTACAAAAAAATGCTAGTATCCATAGCAAACTATGCCAAACTCACCTAAATTACTTCGGCTATCAAAAATCACCCCCAACTACACTTTACAGCAACAAGCTAAGCCCAATCACTTTAAAAATACAAAAAAATGCTAAAAATCATAACAAACTATACCAGAATCACCTAAATTACTTCGGCTACCGTAAATCACCCCCAACTATCCCTTACCACAACAAACCAAACCCTATCATCTTAAAATTACAAAAAAAGGTGTACAAATCTTAACAAACTATGCCACACTTACCTAAATTACTTCGGCTACCCTAAATCATCACCAACTAACCCTTACCAAAACAAACTAAACCCAGTCACTTTTAAATTACAAAAAATTGCTAGTAACCATAGCAAACTATGCCAAACTCACCTAAATTACTTCGGCTACCATAAATCATCACCAACTAACCCTTACCACAACAAACTAAACCCAATCGCTTTTAAATTACAAAAAAATGCTACTAACCATAGCAAACTATGCCAATCTTACCTAGATTACTTCGGTTATCAGAAATCACCCCCAACTACACTTTACAGCAACAAAGTAAGCCCAATCACTTTAAAATCACAAAAAAATGCTAAAAATCATAACAAACTATACCAGAAACACCTAAATTACTTCGGCTACCGTAAATCACCCCCAACTATCCCTTACCACAACAAACCAAACCATATCATCTTAAAATTACAAAAAAAGGTGTACAAATCATAACAAACTATGCCAGACTCACCTAAATTACTTCGGCTACTCTAAATCATCACCAACTAACCCTTACCACAACAAACTAAACCCAATCACTTTTAAATTACAAAAAAATGCTAGTAACCATAGCAAACTATACCAAACTCACCTAAATTACTTCGGCTATTATAAATCATCACCAACTAACCCTTACCACAACAAACTAATCCCAATCACTTTTAAATTACAAAAAAATGCTAGTAACCATAGCAAACTATGCCAAACTCACCTAAATTACTTCGGCTACCATAAATCATCACCAAATAACCCTTACCACAACAAACTAAACCCAATCACTTTTAAATTACAAAAAAATGCTACTAACCATAGCAAACTATGCCAAACTCATCACCAACTAACCCTTACCACAACAAACTAAACCCAATCATATTTAAATTACAAAAAAATGCTACTAACCATAGCAAACTATGCCAAACTCACCTAAATTACTTCGGATATCAAAAATCACCCCCAACTACACTTTACAGCAACAAACTAAGCCCAATCACTTTAAAATTACAAAAAAATGCTAAAAATTATAACAAACTATACCAGAATCACCTAAATTACTTCGGCTACCGTAAATCACCCCCAACTATACCTTACCACAACAAACCAAACCATATCATCTTAAAATTACAAAAAAAGGTGTACAAATCATAACAAACTATGCCAGACTCACCTAAATTACTTCGGCTACTCTAAATCATCACCAACTAACCCTTACCACAACAAACTAAACCCAATCACTTTTAAATTACAAAAAAATGCTAGTAACCATGGCAAACTATGCCAAACTCACCTAAATTACTTCGGCTACCATAAATCATCACCAACTAACCCTTACCACAACAAACTAAACCCAATCGCTTTTAAATTACAAAAAAATGCTTTTAACCATAGCAAACTATGCCAAACACACCTAAATTACTTCGGCTATCAAAAATCACACCCAACTACACTTTACAGCAACAAACTAACCCCAATCACTTTAAAATTACAAAAAAATGCTAAAAATCATAACAAACAATACCAGAATCACCTAAATTACTTCGGCTACCGTAAATCACCCCAACTATCCCTTACCACAACAAACCAAACCATATCATCTTAAAATTACAAAAAAGGTGTACAAATCATAACAAACTATGTCAGACTCACCTAAATTACTTCGGCAATCACTTTTAAATTACAAAAAAATGCTACTAACCATTGCAAACTATGCCAAACTCATCACCAACTAACCCTTACCACAACAAACTAAACCCAATCACATTTAAATTACAAATAAATGCTACTAACCATAGTAAACTATGCCAAACTCACCTAAATTACTTCAGCTATCAAAAATCACCCCCAACTACACTTTACAGCAACAAACTAAGCCCAATCAATTTAAAATTACAAAAAAATGCTAAAAATTATAACAAACTATACCAGAATCACCTAAATTACTTCGGCTACCGTAAATCACCCCTAAATATCCCTTACCACAACAAACGAAACCATATCATATTAAAATTACAAAAAAAAGGTGTACAAATCATAACAAACTATGCCAGACTCACCTAAATTACTTCGGCTACTCTAAATCATCACCAACTAACCCTTACCACAACAAACTAAACCAAATCACTTTTAAATTACCAAAAAATGCTAGTAACCATAGCAAATTATGCCAAACTCACCTAAATTACTTCGGCTATTATAAATCATCACCAACTAACACTTACCACAACAAACTAAACCCAATCACTTTTAAATTACAAAAAAATGCTACTAACCATAGCAAACTATGCCAAACTCACCTAAATTACTTCGGCTATCAAAAATCACCCCCAACTACACTTTACAGCGACAAACTTAGCCCAATCACTTTAAAATTACAAAAAAATGCTACTAACCATAGCAAACTATGCCAAACTCACCTAAATTACTTCGGCTATCAAAAATCACCCCCAACAACACTTTATAGCAACAAACTAATCCCAATCACTTTAAAATTACAAAAAAATGCTAAAAATCATAACAAACTACACCAGAATCACCTAAATTACTTCGGCTACCGTAAATCACCCCCAACTATCCCTTACCACAACAAACCAAACCATATCATCTTAAAATTACAAAAAAGGTGTACAAATCATAACAAACCATGCCAGACTCACCTAAATTACTTAGGCTACTCTAAATCATCACCAACTAACCCTTACCACAACGAACTAAACCCAATCACTTTTAAATTACAAAAAAATGCTAGTAACCATAGCAAACTATGCCAAACTCACCTAAATCACTTCGGCTACCATAAATCATCACCAACTAACCCTTACCACAACAAACTAAACCCAATCACTTCTAAATTACAAAAAAATGCTAAAAATCATAACAAACTATACCAGAATCACCTAAATTACTTCGGCTACCATAAATCACCCCCAACTATCCCTTACCACAACAAACCAAACCATATCATCTTAAAATTACAAAAAAAAGGTGTACAAATCATAACAAACTATGCCAGACTTACCTAAATTATTTCGGCTACTCTAAATCGTCACCAATTAACCCTTACCACAACAAACTAAACCCAATCACTTTTAAATTACAAAAAAATGCTAGTAACCATAGCAAATTATGCCAAACTCACCTAAATTTTTTCGGCTACCATTAATGATCACCAACTAACCCTTACCACAACAAACTAAACCCAATCACTTTTAAATTACAAAAAAATGCTAGTATCCATAGCAAACTATGCCAAACTCACCTAAATTACTTCGGCTATCAAAAATCACCCCCAACTACACTTTACAGCAACAAGCTAAGCCCAATCACTTTAAAAATACAAAAAAATGCTAAAAATCATAACAAACTATACCAGAATCACCTAAATTACTTTGGCTACCGTAAATCACCCCCAACTATCCCTTACCACAACAAACCAAACCCTATCATCTTAAAATTACAAAAAAAGGTGTACAAATCTTAACAAACTATGCCACACTTACCTAAATTACTTCGGCTACCCTAAATCATCACCAACTAACCCTTACCAAAACAAACTAAACCCAATCACTTTTAAATTACAAAAAAATGCTAGTAACCATAGCAAACTATGCCAAACTCACCTAAATTACTTCGGCTACCATAAATCATCACCAACTAACCCTTACCACAACAAACTAAACCCAATCGCTTTTAAATTACAAAAAAATGCTACTAACCATAGCAAACTATGCCAATCTTACCTAGATTACTTCGGTTATCAGAAATCACCCCCAACTACACTTTACAGCAACAAAGTAAGCCCAATCACTTTAAAATCACAAAAAAATGCTAAAAATCATAACAAACTATACCAGAAACACCTAAATTACTTCGGCTACCGTAAATCACCCCCAACTATCCCTTACCACAACAAACCAAACCATATCATCTTAAAATTACAAAAAAAGGTGTACAAATCATAACAAACTATGCCAGACTCACCTAAATTACTTCGGCTACTCTAAATCATCACCAACTAACCCTTACCACAACAAACTAAACCCAATCAATTTTAAATTACAAAAAAATGCTAGTAACTATAGCAAACTATGCCAAACTCTCCTAAATTACTTCGGCTACTGTTGTTCTCCTTTACCAAATTAAAGGAAAACTCCCGTATCTTGTTCCAAAAGTCTATTGAAAAATATTTCAAATACAAAATTGTTTTTTATATTATTATTCGTAGCCTACTTCTTCTGAACTTCATTTATTTTCTCTCCTGCGTGATCTCTGGATACAGGACTGTACTCAACAAACCCCCCGCCTTGGAAGGTCCTCCTTTCAACAGGTGATGTAACTTCCATGGGTAGTTTGCAGAGAAGGCGAATGCTACGCTTTGTTACTCCGGAGGAATGCTTGATAGTAGCGATACGGTTGATGCCGTCACGTCCAGGATGAAGCTCCAAAATTCTGGCCATTTTCCATTTTAAGGGCGGTAGATTGGCTTCCTTCAAGATGACCAAATCACCGATCGCCAAAGAGTCCTTTCCATTCTTAAACCATTTTGCTTTTACCTGCAGCTCGGATACATATTCGAGGTGCCAGCGCTGCCAAAGCTCCTGGAAAGCTCGTTGCAGGGTTTGGAAACGATCCAGACGATTAGCTGGCAAATTAAGCACAGAATATTCAGGAATGGTATTTAAAGAAGTGCCAATTAGGAAATGAGAAGGAGTTAGTGGGTTTAAGTCAGATGGGTCCATTGACATAGGTGATAAAGGGCGTGAATTTAGGCACGCTTCTATTTGAATCAGGACAGTTAATAAATCTTCATATGACAATTTTCCTTCGGTGATTACTCTTCTCAAATGTTTTTTAACACTCTTCACTCTAGCCTCCCATAGTCCCCAAAATTCGGAGATCTAGGAGGAATAAAACACCATTTTATTCCATCTTCAGCCAATGACTGTTGAAACTGCGCATCCTTAGACACCAAACTCAAAAATGTAGACAACTCGTTGCTAGCTCCTACAAAGTTTGTCCCGTTATCTGAGTAGATTATAGAGCATTTGCCCCGTCGAGAAATGAAGCGTCTTAAACAGGCTAAAAAATTATCAGAAGAGAGATCGGTGACAAGATCGATGTGGATAGCTTTGTTTGAAAAACAAATAAAAACGCATATATAGACCTTCATCAGCTTAAAATTGCGGGTAAAACGGTCTTTCATCATTAAAAGTTTCGCAAAATCAACTCCAACGGTGGTGAAAGGGCGGCATGCAGCAAGTCGTGTAGCCGGTAGGTTCCCCATGATTCGTTCTAATCCTTTAGGCTGTACCTTGAAACAGATGATGCAATTGTGCACAATCTTTCTTGCTATGCTTCGTCCTCCAATTGGCCAATATTTTTTGCGTATAGTGTATAGTAAATGTTGAGCTCCACAATGAAGCAAACGAATGTGCATTTCTTCAAATAGCAATAGCGTTACATGATGATTATGTGGTAGAAGAATAGGATGTTTTTTACTATACACAAATGAGGATGCAGCGAGTTGTCCGCCCACGCGAACGAACCCTTCTGAGTCCAGGAATAAAGATAGATTCAAGTATTTACTGTTTGACTGGAGTTGTTCGCTTGTGGAGAGTTGCCTAATTTCATCAACAAAGCTTTGGCGCTGTACAGAAAACATTATTCCTCTTTCTGCCAGACACAATTCATTAGCCATAGTAGAATTCACTAAATTTTCCTTTCTCTCTATTGAATAGCGGCAATTTGAAATAAAACGAAAGCAGTAAGCGATGATACGGCGTAGTTTTGATAACTTCGAGTATTTTCTGAAGATAGTGAGTTCTGGTTCAGCCTTTAATGCAAAGCTGACTTGATTAATGCTGAGTTCGGGCACAACTTGCAGCGAACTATTAAGAGGCCACTGTTCTGAGGGGAGTTCCAACCAACGAGGCCCTGACCACCACAGCGTGGCACTCTGCAAAATGGACGGCAAAACGCCTCTAGACACCAAATCGGCAGGATTGCTGTCTGTTGGTACATGACGCCAGCTTCCGGGGTCGCTTAAGCGTTGTATCTCCGCCACTCGGTTAGCTTCAAAAACCTTTAGTTTGGCGGCTTCGTTCTTAATCCAGCAGAGGACTATTTGTGAATCTGACCATAAAATCTTACTTTGGAAGTTCATCTTCAGAGCGTCTTCTACGAGTGCAGAAAGCTTAGACAAAAGCAAAGCTGCACACAGTTCTAAACGTGGGATGCTGGTTGCATTCAGGGTTGCTACCTTCCCCTTCGCGCAAAGCAGTCGCACTTGACAAATTCCATTCAAGTCGGTACTTCTCAAGTAAACAGCAGCACCATAGGCCGTTTGTGACGCATCGCAGAACCCATGTAGCTGAACGTTCGTGGTATGCGAAACAATTGTAACTCGGGGTACTCTGAGTGAACGTAATGTAGCAAGTTGATCGTATCTTTCTGCTAATAGCATGTCAGTGTTGAATTTCTTCTCCATCGCAAGGAGACGTTTCTCTGCCGTTTCTCTAGAATAGCCCAACTTCTGCAGTGTAGGCTTGAAAGGTATCGATACGATGAACCTCCCTGAGTGATCTCTTCTAGTCGTTTCTTGGAAGTACTCCTCACAGACTCTTTCTTCTTTTGTCCACAGTTGGACATTTGGTACCTCTTCTAATTCCCATAATCTTGAAATGCAATTTTCAATCGGTTCCGGAGGATTTAATGTTAAGCATGACAGGAGACTATTTTCTGGTAATTTGGTTTGCCCCGTAAGTATCCACCCGAATACTGTTTTTTGTAGAATCGGCTTTTCTGGACCCAATCGCTGCTGCCCAATGCATAAAATGTCAAAAAAGAGAGAGGCTCCTACCAGTATATCAATAGAAGATGAAATCCCAAATGTCGGGTCGGCCAATTGCAAAGACGGCGGTATTCGTAAGAACGTAGAATCGAAACTACTCGACGGATATTTCGGCACAATTTGCGGCAAAACTATGCATGCCATGGTTTTCTTGTATCTGCTTTGCCTGGAGAGGATGGTGATGGACGTAGACTCAATTGCAGTGGATGTTGAGTCATTTATTCCTGTAACCTGCTTCTTGATCTTTTCTGTGCGGATATTAAGATTCCTACACAAATACTTTTTAATTATGTGGCATTGAGAGCCTGAATCTAGTAGAGCACGAGCCTGGTGCATTTTTCCGCGGGAATCCTCAATCAGGATTATGGCGGTAGCGAGTAGAACTAGGCCTTTATTGGATTGAAGTGCAGACATAGCCAATAGAGACGACTGTTCGTTGTTTGAAGATGGGGAATTTCGTTGGGACGCTGTCGGAGAATTATCGGTAGTGCCTTGTTGCGTCTGGCTTGTACTATGGTCATTTGTAAAGTGAAGAAGTGTATGATGTTTTTTATTGCATATTCTACACGTTGAGGACTTACACTCTTTCACGATGTGCCCTTTGAACAAGCAATTTGTGCACAACTTTAACTGACTTTTCCAATCGTTTTTTTCTGTCAAGGATAGAAATTGACTGCAGTTGTAAATCCGATGCTCTTCATGACATATAAAGCATTTTAATGCACCCGTTGAGGCAACTAGCGAAGCACTTTTTCGATTTGGGGCTACTTTATTGCCTGATTGAAGACTTATACTTTCCAAAATTTGACATTTGTTTCGCAAAAACTGAATGAAGTTGTCAAAAGTTGTCTGATCCTCTTGATGCTGCGATTCCCACGACCGCAGTGTCGAAGAATCCAGTTTCTTGCAAAGCAAAAAGATTAATATCGTGTCCCATTCTCCTACAGGTTGATCTAGTCTTTCCAAAGACCTTATGTAACGTAAAGACGCATCAATTAACGCTCTAATCATTGGTGCGGATTCCTTTGAAATCATCGGAATTTCAGTCAAGGACGACAAATGGTTGTTGATCAACAGACGCTTGTTCTGATAACGCGTCTTCAGTAAATCCCAAGCTACGCTGTAATTGGCCCCAGTGGTGGGAACCGATTCTAATATCTGAGCAGCCTTTCCCTTTAGTGACGATTTCAAGTAAAATAACCGTTGCACGTCGGATAAGGTGTCATTTTCATGTACTAAAGCCAAAAAGACTTCCGAAAAAGGTAACCAGTTGGAGTATGCACCATCAAAAGTAGGTAAATCTATTGCCGGAAGTTTGATTTGGGAAGCGAAGCCCGATGACGACGTCACTGACACATTAGCATTTCTTCCCGCTGAGACAATAGATGGCGAATCTGTTTGCTTACTCCTCTCTAAGATTTCTTGCATTTTTCCCACAATCAAATAATATGCGCTCTCAAATTCATTCCGCTCCTTCTCGTCTTCTTCTTGAGTAATGTTTGTAGCTTCTATTTCGGCTTGGACTTCGTCAAAACGTTGAAGCAGTGGCTCCGTTGTTGATAATCGACTTTGGAGTTCATGTAGATTTCCCTCTTCCGTTGAAAATGAATTGACGAATGTGCGCTGACGTGTTAATTTTGACTTAATGATAGTTCTAGTTTTCTTCAAAGCATCCATTGCTTCTTGGACAGGTGAGACCGTTGAATGTAGACCCAAAAAATCGACTTAAAATGTCGGTTGGTGTGGTTGAACCCGGATAGCACTGCTCCGGCGCTCTTGACACTAGGTTCCCTCAAATCTGCGGCGATTGCGGCGATTATATCAGGAAATGATCTGTACTGGCAAAATTCAGTCTTATCCGGCTCGAAGGACCAAATTTGTTGTTCTCCTTTACCAAATTAAAGGAAAACTCCCGTATCTTGTTCCAAAGGTCTATTGAAAAATCTTTCAAATACAAAATTGTTTTTTATATTATTATTCGTAGCCTACTTCTTCTGAACTTCATTTATTTTCTCTCCTGCGTGATCTCTGGATACAGGACTGTACTCAACAGCTACCATAAATCATCACCAACTAACCCTTACCACAACAAACTAAACCCAATCATTTTTAAATTACAAAAAAATGCTAGTAACCATAGCAAACTATGCCAAACTCACCTAAATTACTTTGGCTAGCATAAATCATCACCAACTAACCCTTACCACAACAAACTAAACCCAATCACTTTTAAATTACAAAAAAATGCTACAAACCATAGCAAACTATGCCAAACTCACCTGAATTACTTCGGCTATCAAAAATCACCCCCAACTACACTTTACAGCAACAAGCTAAGCCCAATCACTTTAAAATTACAAGAAAATGCTAAAAATCATAACAAACTATACCAGAATCACCTAAATTACTTCGGCTACCGTAAATCACCCCCAACTATCCCTTACCACAACAAACCAAACCATATCATCTTAAAATTACAAAAAAAGGTGTAAAAATCTTAACAAGCTATGCCACACTCACCTAAATTACTTCGGCTACCCTAAATCATCACCAACTAACCCTTACCAAAACAAACTAAACCCAATCAATTTTAAATTACAAAAAAATGCTAGTAACCATAGCAAACTATGCCAAACTCATCTAAATTACTTCGGCTACCATAAATCATCACCAACTAACCCTTACCACAACAAACTAAACCCAATCGCTTTTAAATTACAAAAAAATGCTACTAACCATAGCAAACTATGTCAATCTTACCTAGATTACTTCGGTTATCAGAAATCACCCCCAACTATACTTTACAGCAACAAAGTAAGCCCAATCACTTTAAAATCACAAAAAAATGCTAAAAATCATAACAAACTATACCAGAAACACCTAAATTACTTCGGCTACCGTAAATCACCCCCAACTATCCCTTACCACAACAAACCAAACCATATCATCTTAAAATTACAAAAAAAGGTGTACAAATCATAACAAACTATGCCAGACTCACCTAAATTACTTCGGCTACTCTAAATCATCACCAACTAACCCTTACCACAACAAACTAAACCCAATCAATTTTAAATTACAAAAAAATGCTAGTAACCATAGCAAACTATGCCAAACTCACCTAAATTACTTCGGCTACCATAAATCATCACCAACTAACCCTTACCACAACAAACTAAACCCAATCATTTTTAATTAAAAAAAATGCTACTAACCATAGCAAACTATGCCAAACCCACCTAAATTACTTCGGCTATCAAAAATCACCCCCAACTACACTTTACAGCAACAAGCAAAGCCCAATCACTTTAAAATTACAAAAAAATGCTAAAAATCATAACAAACTATACCAGAATCACCTAAATTACTTCTGCTACCGTAAATCACCCCCAACAATCCCTTACCACAACAAACCAAACCATATCATCTTAAAATTACAAAAAATGGTGTACAAATCATAACAAACTATGCCAGACTCACCTAAATTACTTCGGCTACACTAAATCATCACCAACTAACCCTTACCACAACAAACTAAACCCAATCACTTTTAAATTACAAAAAAATGCTAGTAACCATAGCAAACTATGCCAAACTCACCTAAATTACTTCGGCTACCATAAAACATCACCAACTAACCCTTACCACAACAAACTAAACCCAATCACTTTTAAATTACAAAAAAATGCTACTAACAATAGCAAACTATGCCAAACTCACCTAAATTACTTCGGCTATCAAAAATCATCTCCAAGTACATTTTACAGCAACAAACTAAGCCCAATCACTTTAAAATTACAAAAAAATGCTAAAAATCATAACAAACTATACCGGAATCACCTAGATTACTTCGGCTACCGTAAATCACCCCCAACTATCCCTTACCACAACAAACCAAACCATATCATCTTAAAATTACAAAAAAAGGTGTACAAATCATAACAAACTATGCCAGACTTACCTAAATTACTTCGGCTACCCTAAATCATCACCAACTAACCCTTACCACAACAAACTAAACCTAATCACTTTTAAATTACAAAAAAATGCAAGTACTCGTAGCAAACTATGCCAAGCTCACCTAAATTACTTCGGCTATTATAAATCATCACCAACTAACCCTTACCACAACAAACTAAACCCAATCGCTTTTAAATTACAAAAAAATGCTACTAACCATAGCAAACTATTCCAAACTCACCTAGATTACTTCGGCTATCAGAAATCACCCCCAACTACACTTTACAGCAACAAAGTAAGCCCAATCACTTTAAAATCACAAAAAAATGCTAAAAATCATAACAAACTATACCAGAAACACCTAAATTACTTCTGCTACCGTAAATCACCCCCAACAATCCCTTACCACAACAAACCAAACCATATCATCTTAAAATTACAAAAAAAGGTGTACAAATCATAACAAACTATGCCAGACTCACCTAAATTACTTCGGCTACACTAAATCATCACCAACTAACCCTTACCACAACAAACTAAACCCAATCACTTTTAAATTACAAAAAAATGCTAGTAACCATAGCAAACTATGCCAAACTCACCTAAATTACTTCGGCTACCATAAAACATCACCAACTAACCCTTACCACAACAAACTAAACCCAATCACTTTTAAATTACAAAAAAATGCTACTAACAATAGCAAACTATGCCAAACTCACCTAAATTACTTCGGCTATCAAAAATCATCTCCAAGTACATTTTACAGCAACAAACTAAGCCCAATCACTTTAAAATTACAAAAAAATGCTAAAAATCATAACAAACTATACCAGAATCACCTAAATTACTTCGGCTACCGTAAACCACCCCCAACTATCCCTTACCACAACAAACCAAACCATATCATCTTAAAATTACAAAAAAAGGTGTACAAATCATAACAAACTATGCCAGACTCACCTAAATTACTTCGGCTACCCTAAATCATCACCAACTAACCCTTACCACAACAAACTAAACCTAATCACTTTTAAATTACAAAAAAATGCAAGTACCCGTAGCAAACTATGCCAAGCTCACCTAAATTACTTCGGCCACCATAAATCATCACCAACTAACCCTTACCACAACAAACTAAACCCAATCGCTTTTAAATTACAAAAAAATGCTACTAACCATAGCAAACTATTCCAAACTCACCTAGTTTACTTCGGCTATCAGAAATCACCCCAAACTACACTTTACAGCAACAAAGTAAGCCCAATCACTTTAAAATCACAAAAAAATGCTAAAAATCATAACAAACTATACCAGAAACACCTAAATTACTTCTGCTACCGTAAATCACCCCCAACAATCCCTTACCACAACAAACCAAACCATATCATCTTAAAATTACAAAAAAAGGTGTACAAATCATAACAAACTATGCCAGACTCACCTAAATTACTTCGGCTACACTAAATCATCACCAACTAACCCTTACCACAACAAACTAAACCCAATCATTTTTAATTACAAAAAAATGCTACTAACCATAGCAAACTATGCCAAACTCACCTAAATTACTTCGGCTATCAAAAATCACCCCCAACTACACTTTACAGCAACAAGCAAAGCCCAATCACTTTAAAATTACAAAAAAATGCTAAAAATCATAACAAACTATACCAGAATCACCTACATTACTTCTGCTACCGTAAATCACCCCCAACAGTCCCTTACCACAACAAACCAAACCATATCATCTTAAAATTACAAAAAATGGTGTACAAATCATAACAAATTATGCCAGACTCACCTAAATTACTTCGGCTACACTAAATCATCACCAACTAACCCTTACCACAACAAACTAAACCCAATCACTTTAAAATCACAAAAAAATGCTAAAAATTATAACAAACTATACCAGAAACACCTAAATTACTTCGGCTATCGTAAATCACCCCCAACTATCCCTTACCACAACAAACAAAACCATATCATCTTAAAATTACAAAAAAAGATGTACAAATCATAACAAACTATGCCAGACTCACCTAAATTACTTCGGCTACTCTAAATCATCACCAACTAACCCTTACCACAACAAACTAAACCCAATCAGTTTAAAATTACAAAAAAATGCTAGTAACCATAGCAAACTATGCCAAACTCACCTAAATTACTTCGGCTACTCTAAATCATCACCGACTAACCCTTACCACAACAAACTAAACCCAATCACTTTTAAATTACAGAAAAATGCTAGTAACCATAGCAAACTATGCCAAACTCACCTAAATTACTTCGGCTAATATAAATCATCACCAACTAACCCTTACCACAACAAACTAAACCCAATCACTTTTAAGTTACAAAAAAATGCTACTAACCATAGCAAACTATGCCAAACTCACCTAAATTACTTCGGCTATCAAAAATCACCCCCAACTACACTTTACAGCAACAAACTAAGCCCAATCACTTTAAAATTACAAAAAAATGCTAAAAATCATAACAAACTATACCAGAATCACCTAAATTACTTCGGCTACCGTAAATCACCCCCAACTATCCCTTACCACAACAAACCAAACCATATCATCTTAAAATTACAAAAAAATGTGTACAAATCATAACAAACTAAGCCAGACTCACCTAAATTACTTCGGCTAATCTAAATCATCACCAACTAACCCTCACCACAACAAACTAAACCCAATCACTTTTAAATTACAGAAAAATGCTTGTAACCATAGCAAACTATGCCAAACTCACCTAAATTACTTCGGCTACCATAAATCATCACCAACTAACCCTTACCACAACAAACGAAACCCAATCACTATTAAATTACAAAAAAATGCTACTAACCATAGCAAACTATACCAAACGCACCTAAATTACTTCGGCTATCAAAAATCACCCCCAACTATACTTTACAGCAACAAAGTAAGCCCAATCACTTTAAAATTACAAAAAAATGCTAAAAATCATAACAAACTATACCAGAATCACCTAAATTACTTCTGTAACCGTAAATCACCCCCAACAATCCCTTACCACAACAAACCAAACCATATCATCTTAAAATTACAAAAAATGGTGTACAAATCATAACAAATTATGCCAGACTCACCTAAATTACTTCGGCTACACTAAATCATCACCAACTAACCCTTACCACAACAAACTAAACCCAATCACTTTAAAATCACAAAAAAATGCTAAAAATTATAACAAACTATACCAGAAACACCTAAATTACTTCGGCTATCGTAAATCACCCCCAACTATCCCTTACCACAACAAACAAAACCATATCATCTTAAAATTACAAAAAAAGATGTACAAATCATAACAAACTATGCCAGACTCACCTAAATTACTTCGGCTACTCTAAATCATCACCAACTAACCCTTACCACAACAAACTAAACCCAATCACTTTAAAATTACAAAAAAATGCTAGTAACCATAGCAAACTATGCCAAACTTACCTAAATTACTTCGGCTACCATAAATCATCATCAACTAACCCTTACCACAACAAACTAAACCCAATCACTTTTAAATTACAAAAAAATGCTACTAACCATAGCAAACTATGCCAAACTCACATAAATTACTTCGGCTATCAAAAATCACCCCCAACTACACTTTACAGCAACAAACAAAGCCCAATCACTTTAAAAAAACAAAAAAATGCTAAAAATCATAACAAACTATACCAGAATCACCTAAATTACTTCGGCTACCGTAAATCACCCCCAACTATCCCTTACCACAACAAACCAAACCAAATCATCTTAAAATTACAAAAAAAGGTGTACAAATCATAACAAACTATGCCAGACTCACCTAAATTACTTCGGCTACTCTAAATCATCACCGACTAACCCTTACCACAACAAACTAAACCCAATCACTTTTAAATTACAGAAAAATGCTAGTAACCATTGCAAACTATGCCAAACTCACCTAAATTACTTCGGCTACCATAAATCATCACCAACTAACCCTTACCACAACAAACGAAACCCAATCACTATTAAATTACAAAAAAATGCTACTAACCATAGCAAACTATACCAAACGCACCTAAATTACTTCGGCTATCAAAAATCACCCCCAACTAAACTTTACAGCAACAAACCAAGCCCAATCACTTTAAAATTACAACAAAATGCTAAACATCATAACAAACTATACCAGAATCACCTAAATTACTTCGGCTACCGTAAATCACCCCCAACTATCCCTTATCACAACAAACCAAACCAAATCATTTTAAAATTACAAAAAAAGGTGTACAAATAATAGCAAACTATGCCAGACTCACCTAAATTACTTCGGATACTCTAAATCATCACCAACTAACCCTTACCACAACAAACTAAACCCAATCACTTTTAAATTACAAAAAAATACTAGTAACCATAGCAAACTATGCCAAACTCACCTAAATTACTTCGGCTAATATAAATCATCACCAACTAACCCTTACCACAACAAACTAAACCCAATCACTTTTAAGTTACAAAAAAATGCTACTAACCATAGCAAACTATGCCAAACTCACCTAAATTACTTCGGCTATCAAAAATCACCCCCAACTACACTTTACAGCAACAAACTAAGCCCAATCACTTTAAAATTACAAAAAAATGCTAAAAATCATAACAAACTATACCAGAATCACCTAAATTACTTCGGCTACCGTAAATCACCCCCAACTATCCTTTACCACAACAAACCAAACCATATCATCTTAAAATTACAAAAAAATGTGTACAAATCATAACAAACTAAGCCAGACTCACCTAAATTACTTCGGCTAATCTAAATCATCACCAACTAACCCTCACCACAACAAACTAAACCCAATCACTTTTAAATTACAAAAAAATGCTAGTAACCATAGCAAACTATGCCAAACTAACCTAAATTACTTCGGCTACCATAAATCATCACCAACTAACCCTTACCACAACAAACTAAACCCAATCACTTTTAAATTACAAAAAAATGCTAGTAACCATAGCAAACTATGCCGAACTCACCTAAATTACTTCGGCTACCATAAATCATCACCAACTAACCCTTACCACAACAAACTAAACCCAATCGCTTTTAAATTACAAAAAAATGCTACTTACCATAGCAAACTATGCCAAACTCACCTAAATTACTTCGGCTATCAAAAATCACCCCCAACTACACTTTACAGCAACAAACTAAGCCCAATCACTTTAAAATTACAAAAATATGCTAAAAATCATAACAAACTATACCAGAATCACCTAAATTACTTCGGGTACCGTAAATCACCCCCAACTATCCCTTACCACAACAAACCAAACCATATCATCTTAACGTTACAAAAAAAGGTGTACAAATCATAACAAACTATGCCAGACTCACCTAAATTACTTCGGCTACTCTAAATCATCACCAACTAACCCTTACCACAACAAACTAAACCCAATCACTTTTAAATTACAAAAAAATGCTAGTAACCATAGCAAAATATGCCAAACTCACCTAAATTACTTCGGCTACCATAAATCATCACCAACGAACCCTTACCACAACAAACTAAACCCAATCACTTTTAAATTACAAAAAAATGCTACTAAACATAGCAAACTATGCCAAACTCACCTAAATTACTTCGGCTATCAAAAATCACCCCCAACTACACTTTACAGCAACAAACTAAGCCCAATCACTTTAAAATTACAAAAAAATGCTAAAAATCATAACAAACTATACCAGAATCACCTAAATTACTTCGGCTACCGTAAATCACCCCCAACTATCCCTTACCACAACAAACCAAATAATATCATCTTAAAATTACAAAAAAGGTGTACAAATCATAAAAAACTATGCCAGACTCACCTAAATTACTTCGGCTACTCTAAATTATCACCAACTAACCCTTACAACAACAAAATAAACCCAATCACTTTTAAATTACAAAAAAATGCTAGTAACCATAGCAAACTATGCCAAACTCACCTAAATTACTTCGGCTACCATAAATCATCACCAACTAACCCTTACCACAACAAACTAAACCCAATCACTTTTAAATTACAAAAAAATGCTACTAACCATAGCAAACTATGCCAAACTCACCTAAATTACTTCGGTTATCAAAAATCACCCCCAACTACACTTTACAGCAACAAACTAAGCCCAATCACTTTAAAATTACAAAAAAATGCTAAAAATAATAACAAACTATACCAGAATCACCTAAATTACTTCGGCTACCGTAAATCACCCCCAACTATCCCTTACCACAACAAACCAAACCATATCATCTTAAAATTACAAAAAAGGTGTACAAATCATACCAACCTAAATTATACCTACCACCTAAATTACTTAGGCTACTCTAAATCATCACCAACTAACCCTTACCACAACAAACGAAACCCAATCACTATTAAATTACAAAAAAATGCTACTAACCATAGCAAACTATACCAAACGCACCTAAATTACTTCGGCTATCAAAAATCACCCCCAACTAAACTTTACAGCAACAAACTAAGCCCAATCACTTTAAAATTACAACAAAATGCTAAACATCATAACAAACTATACCAGAATCACCTAAATTACTTCGGCTACCGTAAATCACCCCCAACTATCCCTTATCACAACAAACCAAACCATATCATTTTAAAATTACAAAAAAAGGTGTACAAATAATAACAAACTATGCCAGACTCACCTAAATTACTTCGGCTACTCTAAATCATCACCAACTAACCCTTACCACAACAAACTAAACCCAATCACTTTTAAATTACAAAAAAATACTAGTAACCATAGCAAACTATGCCAAACTCACCTAAATTACTTCGGCTAATATAAATCATCACCAACTAACCCTTACCACAACAAACTAAACCCAATCACTTTTAAGTTACAAAAAAATGCTACTAACCATAGCAAACTATGCCAAACTCACCTAAATTACTTCGGCTATCAAAAATCACCCCCAACTACACTTTACAGCAACAAACTAAGCCCAATCACTTTAAAATTACAAAAAAATGCAAAATCATAACAAACTATACCAGAATCACCTAAATTACTTCGGCTACCGTAAATCACCCCCAACTATCCCTTACCACAACAAACCAAACCATATCATCTTAAAATTACAAAAAAATGTGTACAAATCATAACAAACTAAGCCAGACTCACCTAAATTACTTCGGCTAATCTAAATCATCACCAACTAACCCTCACCACAACAAACTAAACCCATTCACTTTTAAATTACAAAAAAATGCTAGTAACCATAGCAAACTATGCCAAACTCACCTAAATTACTTTGGCTACCATAAATCATCACCAACTAACCCTTACCACAACAAACTAAACCCAATAACTTTTAAATTACAAAAAAATGCTACTAACCATAACAAACTATGCCAAACTCACCTAAATTACTTTGGCTATCAAAAATCACACCCAACTACACTTTACAGCAACAAACTAAGCCCAATCACTTTAAAATTACAAAAAAATGCTAAAAATCATAACAAACTATACCAGAACCACCTAAATTACTTCGACTACCGTAAATCACTCCCAACTATCCCTTACCACAACAAACCAAACCATATCATCTTAAAATTACAAAAAAAGGTGTACAAATAATAACAAACTATGCCAGATTCACCCAAATTAATTCGGCTACTCTAAATCATCACTAACTAACCCTTACCACAACAAACTAAACCCAATCACTTTTAAATTACAAAAAAATGCTAGTAACCATAGCAAACTATGCCAAACTCACCTAAATTACTTCGGCTATCAAAAATCACCCCCAACTACACTTTACAGCAACAAACTAAGCCCAATCACTTTAAAATTACAAAAATATGCTAAAAATCATAACAAACTATACCAGAATCACCTAAATTACTTCGGCTACCGTAAGTCACAACCAACTATCCCTTACCACAACAAACCAAACCATATAATCTTAACATTACAAAAAAAGGTGTACAAATCATAACAAACTATGCCAGACTCACCTAAATTACTTCGGCTACTCTAAATCATCACCAACTAACCCTTACCACAACAAACTAAACCCAATCACTTTTAAATTACAAAAAAATGCTAGTAACCATAGCAAACTATGCCAAACTCACCTAAATTACTTCGGCTACCATAAATCATCACCAACTAACCCTTACCACAACAAACTAAACCCAATCACTTTTAAATTACAAAAAAATGCTACTAACCATAGCAAACTATGCCAAACTCACCTAAATTACTTCGGCTATCAAAAATCACCCCCAACTACACTTTACAGCAACAAACTAAGCCCAATCACTTTAAAATTACAAAAAAATGCTAAAAATCATAACAAACTATACCAGAATCACCTAAATTACTTCGGCTACCGTAAATCACCCCCAACTATCCCTTACCACAACAAACCAAATAATATCATCTTAAAATTACAAAAAAGGTGTACAAATCATAAAAAACTATGCCAGACTCACCTAAATTACTTCGGCTACTCTAAATTATCACCAACTAACCCTTACAACAACAAAATAAACCCAATCACTTTTAAATTACAAAAAAATGCTAGTAACCATAGCAAACTATGCCAAACTCACCTAAATTACTTCGGCTACCATAAATCATCACCAACTAACCCTTACCACAACAAACTAAACCCAATCACTTTTAAATTACAAAAAAATGCTACTAACCATAGCAAACTATGCCAAACTCACCTAAATTACTTCGGTTATCAAAAATCACCCCCAACTACACTTTACAGCAACAAACTAAGCCCAATCACTTTAAAATTACAAAAAAATGCTAAAAATAATAACAAACTATACCAGAATCACCTAAATTACTTCGGCTACCGTAAATCACCCCCAACTATCCCTTACCACAACAAACCAAACCATATCATCTTAAAATTACAAAAAAGGTGTACAAATCATACCAACCTAAATTATACCTACCACCTAAATTACTTAGGCTACTCTAAATCATCACCAAATAACCCTTACCACAACAAACTAAACCCAATCACTTTTAAATTACAAAAAAATGCTAGTAACCATAGCAAACTATGCCAAACTCACCTAAATTACTTCAACTACCATAAATCATCACCAACTAACCCTTACCACAACAAACTAAACCCAATCACTTTCAAATTACAAAAAAATGCTACTAACCATAGCAAACTATGACAAACTCACCTAAATTACTTCGGCTATCAAAAATCACCACCAACTACACTTTACAGCAACAAACTAAGCCCAATCATTTTAAAATTATAAAAAAATGCTAAAAATTATAACAAACTATACCAGAATCACCTAAATTACTTCGGCTACCGTAAATCACCCCCAACTATCCCTTACCACAACAAACCAAGCCATATCATCTTAAAATTACAAAAAAAGGTGTACAAATAATAACAAACTATGCCAGACTCACCCAAGTTACTTCGGCTATTCTAAATCATCACCAACTATCCCTTACCACAACCAACTAAACCCAATCACTTTTAAATTACAAAAAAATGCTAGTAACCATAGCAAACTATGCCAAACTAACCTAAATTACTTCGGCTACCATAAATCATCACCAACTAACCCTTACCACAACAAACTAAACCCAATCACTTTTAAATTACAAAAAAATGCTAGTAACCATAGCAAACTATGCCGAACTCACCTAAGTTACTTCGGCTACTATAAATCATCACCAACTAACCCTTACCACAACAAACTAAACCCAATCACTTTTAAATTACAAAAAAATGCTACTAATCATAGCAAACTATGCCAAACTCACCTAAATTACTACGGCTATCAAAAATCACCCCCAACTACATTTTACAGCAACAAACTAAGCCCAATCACTTTAAAATTACAAAAAAATGCTAAAAATCATAACAAACTATACCAGAATCACCTAAATTACTTTGGCTACCGTAAATCACCCCCAACTATCCCTTACCACAACAAACCAAACCATATCATCTTAAAATTACAAAAAAAGGTGTACAAATCATAACAAACTAGGCCAGACTCACCTAAATTACTTAGGCTACTCTAAATCATCACCAACTTACCCTTACCACAACAAACTAAACCCAATCACTTTTAAATTACAAAAAAATGCTAGTAACCATAGCAAACTATGCCAAACTCACCTAAATTACTTCGGCTACCATAAATCATCACCAACTAACCCTTACCACAACAAACTAAACCCAATCACTTTTAAATTACAAAAAAATGCTACTAACCATAGCAAACTATGCCAAACTAACCTAAATTACTTCGGCTATCAAAAATCACCCCCAACTACACTTTTCAGCAACAAACTAAACCCAATCACTTTAAAATTACAAAAAAATGCTAAAAATCATAACAAACTATACCAGAATCACCTAAATTACTTCGGCTACCGTAAATCACCCCCAACAATCCCTTACCACAACAAACCAAACCATATCATATTAAAATTACAAAAAAAGGTGTACAAATCATAACAAACTATGCCAGACTCACCTAAATTACTTCGGTTACTCTAAATCATCACCAACTATCCCTTACCACAACAAACTAAACCCAATCACTCTTAAATTACAAAAAAATACTAGTAACCATAGCAAACTATGCCAAACTTACCTAAATTACTTTGGCTACCATAAATCATCACCAACTAACCCTTACCACAACAAATTAAAACCCAATAACTTTTAAATTACAAAAAAATGCTACTAACCATAGCAAACTATGCCAAAGTCACCTAAATTACTTTGGCTATCAAAAATCACCCCCAACTACACTTTCAGCAACAAACTAAGCCCAATCACTTTAAATAACAACAAAATGCTAAAAATCATAACAAACTATACCAGAATCACCTAAATTACTTCGGCTACCTTAAATCACCCCCAACTATCCCTTACCACAACAAACCAAACCATATCATTTTAAAATTACAAAAAAAGGTGTACAAATAATAACAAACTATGCCAGACTCACCTAAATTACTTCGGCTAATATAAATCATCACCAACTAACCCTTACCACAACAAACTAAACCCAATCACTTTTAAATTACAAAAAAATACTAGTAACCATAGCAAACTATGCCAAACTCACCTAAATTACTTCGGCTAATATAAATCATCACCAACTAAACCTTACCACAACAAACTATACCCAATCACTTTTAAATTACAAAAAAATGCTAGTAACCATAGCAAACTATGCCGAACTCACCTAAATTACTTCGGCTACCATAAATCATCACCAACTAACCCTTACCACAACAAACTAAACCCAATCACTTTTAAATTACAAAAAAAATGCTACTAACCATAGCAAACTATGCCAAACTCACCTAAATTACTTCGGCTATCAAAAATCACCCCCAACTACACTTTACAGCAACAAACTAAGCCCAATCACTTTAAAATTACAAAAAAATGCTAAAAATCATAACAAACTATACCAGAATCACCTAAATTACTTCGGCTACCTTAAATCACCCCCAACTATCCCTTACCACAACAAACCAAACCATATCATTTTAAAATTACAAAAAAAGGTGTACAAATAATAACAAACTATGCCAGACTCACCTAAATTACTTCGGCTAATATAAATCATCACCAACTAACCCTTACCACAACAAACTAAACCCAATCACTTTTAAATTACAAAAAAATACTAGTAACTATAGCAAACTATGCCAAACTCACCTAAATTACTTCGGCTAATATAAATCATCACCAACTAACCCTTACCACAACAAACTAAACCCAATCACTTTTAAATTACAAAAAAATGCTACTAACCATAGCAAACTATGCCAAACTCACCGAAATTACTTCGGCTATCAAAAATCACCCCCAACTACACTTTACAGCAACAAACTAAGCCCAATCACTTTAAAATTACAAAAAAATGCTAAAAATCATAACAAACTATACCAGAATCACCTAAATTACTTCGGCTACCGTAAATCACCCCCAACTATCCCTTACCACAACAAACCAAGCCATATCATCTTAAAATTACAAAAAAAGGTGTACAAATAATAACAAACTATGCCAGACTCACCCAAATTACTTCGGCTACTCTAAATCATCACCAACTAACCCTTACCACAACCAACTAAACCCAATCACTTTTAAATTACAATAAAATGCTAGTAACCATAGCAAACTATGCCAAACTAACCTAAATTACTTCGGCTACCATAAATCATCACCAACTAACCCATACCACAACGAACTAAACCCAATCACTTTTAAATTACAAAAAAATGCTAGTAACCATAGCAAACTATGCCGAACTCACCTAAATTACTTCGGCTACTATAAATCATCACCAACTAATCCTTACCACAACAAACTAAACCCAATCACTTTTAAATTACAAAAAAATGCTACTAATCATAGCAAACTATGCCAAACTCACCTAAATTACTTCGGCTATCAAAAATCACCCCCAACTACACTTTACAGCAACAAACTAAGCCCAATCACTTTAAAATTACAAAAAAATGTTAAAAATCATAACAAACTATACCAGAATCACCTAAATTACTTCGGCTACCGTAAATCACCCCCAACTATCCCTTACCACAACAAACCAAACCATATCATCTTAAAATTACAAAAAAAGGTGTACAAATCATAACAAACTAGGCCAGACTCACCTAAATTACTTAGGCTACTCTAAATCATCACCAACTAACCCTTACCACAACAAACTAAACCCAATCACTTTTAAATTACAAAAAAATGCTAGTAACCATAGCAAACTATGCCAAACTCACCTAAATTACTTCGGCTACCATAAATCATCACCAACTAACCCTTACCACAACAAACTAAACCCAATCACTTTTAAATTACGAAAAAATGCTACTAACCATAGCAAACTATGCCAAACTCACCTAAATTACTTCGGCTATCAAAAATCACCCCCAACTACACTTTTCAGAAACAAACTAAGCCCAATCACTTTAAAATTACAAAAAAATGCTAAAAATCATAACAAACTATACCAGAATCACTTAAATTACTTCGGCTACCGTAAATCACCCCCAACAATCCCTTACCACAACAAACCAAACCATATCATCTTAAAATTACAAAAAAAGGTGTACAAATCATAACAAACTATGCCAGACTCACCTAAATTACTTCGGTTACTCTAAATCATCACCAACTAACCCTTACCACAACAAACTAAACCCCATCACTCTTAAATTACAAAAAAATGCTAGTAACCATAGCAAACTATGCCAAACTTACCTAAATTACTTTGGCTACCATAAATCATCACCAACTAACTCTTACCACAACAAACTAAACCCAATAACTTTTAAATTACAAAAAAATGCTACTAACCATAGCAAACTATGCCAAAGTCACCTAAATTACTTTGGCTATCAAAAATCACCCCCAACTACACTTTCAGCAACAAACTAAGCCCAATCACTTTAAATAACAACAAAATGCTAAAAATCATAACAAACTATACCAGAATCACCTAAATTACTTCGGCTACCTTAAATCACCCCCAACTATCCCTTACCACAACAAACCAAACCATATCATTTTAAAATTACAAAAAAAGGTGTACAAATAATAACAAATTATGCCAGACTCACCTAAATTACTTCGGCCACTCTAAATCATCACCAACTAACCCTTACCACAACAAACTAAACCCAATCACTTTTAAAATACAAAAAAATACTAGTAACCATAGCAAACTATGCCAAACTCACCTAAATTACTTCGGCTAATATAAATCATCACCAACTAAACCTTACCACAACAAACAAAACCCAATCACTTTTAAATTACAAAAAAATGCTAGTAACCATAGCAAACTATGCCGAACTCACCTAAATTACTTCGGCTACCATAAATCATCACCAACTAACCCTTACCACAACAAACTAAACCCAATCACTTTTAAATTACAAAAAAAATGCTACTAACCATAGCAAACTATGCCAAACTCACCTAAATTACTTCGGCTATCAAAAATCACCCCCAACTACACTTTACAGCAACAAACTAAGCCCAATAACTTTAAAATTACAAAAAAATGCTAAAAATCATAACAAACTATACCAGAATCACCTAAATTACTTCGGCTACCGTAAATCACCCCCAACTATCCCTTACCACAACAAACCAAACCATATCATCTTAAAATTACAAAAAAAGGTGTACAAATCATAACAAACTATGCCAGACTCACCTAAATTACTTCGGCTACTCTAAATCATCACCAACTAACCCTTACCACAACAAACTAAACCCAATCACTTTAAAATTACAAAAAAATGCTTGTAACCATAGCAAACTATGCCAAACTCACCTAAATTACTTCGGCTACCATAAATCATCATCAACTAACCCTTACCACAACAAACTAAACCCAATCACTTTTAAATTACAAAAAAATGCTACTAACCATAGCAAACTATGCCAAACTCACCGAAATTACTTCGGCTATCAAAAATCACCCCCAACTACATTTTACAGCAACAAACAAAGCCCAATCACTTTAAAAAAACAAAAAAATGCTAAAAATCATAACAAACTATACCAGAATCACCTAAATTACTTCGGCTACCGTAAATCACCCTCAACTATCCCTTACCACAACAAACCAAACCATATCATCTTAAAATTACAAAAAAAGGTGTACAAATCATAACAAACTATGCCAGACTCACCTAAATTACATCGGCTACTCTAAATCATCACCATCTAACCCTCACCACAACAAACTAAACCCAATCACTTTTAAATTACCAAAAAATGCTAGTAACCATAGCAAACTATGCCAAACTTACCTAAATTACTTTGGCTACCATAAATCATCACCAACTAACCCTTACCACAACAAACTAAACCCAATAACTTTTAAATTACAAAAAAATGCTACTAACCATAGCAAACTATGCCAAAGTCACCTAAATTACTTTGGCTATCAAAAATCACCCCCAACTACACTTTACAGCAACAAACTAAGCCCAATCACTTTAAATTACAACAAAATGCTAAAAATCATAACAAGCTATACCAGAATCACCTAAATTACTTCGGCTACCGTAAATCACCCCCAACTATCCCTTACCACAACAAACCAAACCATATCATTTTAAAATTACAAAAAAAGGTGTACAAATAATAACAAACTATGCCAGACTCACCTAAATTACTTCGGCTACTCTAAATCATCACCAACTAACCCTTACCACAACAAACTAAACCCAATCACTTTTAAAAAACAAAAAAATACTAGTAACCATAGCAAACTATGCCAAACTCACCTAAATTACTTCGGCTAATATAAATCATCACCAACTAACCCTTACCACAACAAACTAAACCCAATCACTTTTAAATTACAAAAAAATGCTAGTAACCATAGCAAACTATGCCGAACTCACCTAAATTACTTCGGCTACCATAAATCATCACCAACTAACCCTTACCACAACAAACTAAACCCAATCACTTTTAAATTACAAAAAAATGCTACTAACCATAGCAAACTATGCCAAACTCACCTAAATTACTTCGGCTATCAAAAATCACCCCCAACTACACTTTACAGCAACAAACTAAGCCCAATCACTTTAAAATTACAAAAAAATGCTAAAAATCATAACAAACTATACCAGAATCACCTAAATTACTTCGGCTACCGTAAATCACCCCCAACTATCCCTTACCACATCAAACCAAACCATATCATCTTAAAATTACAAAAAAATGTGTACAAATCATAACAAACTAGGCCAGACTCACCTAAATTACTTCGGCTACTCTAAATCATCACCAACTAACCCTCACCACAACAAACTAAACCCAATCACTTTTAAATTACAAAAAAATGCTAGTAACCATAGCAAACTATGCCAAACTCACCTAAATTACTTTGGCTACCATAAATCATCACCAACTAACCCTTACCACAACAAACTAAACCCAATAACTTTTAAATTACAAAAAAATGCTACTAACCATAGCAAACTATGCCAAACTCACCTAATTTACTTTGGCTATCAAAAATCACCCCCAACTACACTTTACAGCAACAAACTAAGCCCAATCACTTTAAAATTACAAAAAAATGCTAAAAATCATAACAAACTATACCAGAATCACCTAAATTACTTCGGCTACCGTAAATCACCCCCAACTATCCCTTACCACAACAAACCAAACCATATCATCTTAAAATTACAAAAAAATATGTACAAATCATAACAAACAAGGCCAGACTCACCTAAATTACTTCGGCTACTCTAAATCATCACCAACTAACCCTTACCACAACAAACAAAACCCAATCACTTTTAAATTACAAAAAAATGCTAGTAACCATAGCAAACTATGCCAAACTCACCTAAATTACTTCGTCTACCATAAATCATCACCAACTAACCCTTACCACAACAAACTGAACCCAATCACTGTTAAATTACAAAAAAATGCTACTAACCATAGCAAACTATGCCAAACTCACCTAAATTACTTCGGCTATCAAAAATCACCCCCAACTACACTTTACACTAACAAACTAAGCCCAATCACTTTAAAATTACAAAAAAATGCTAAAAATCATAACAAACTATATCAGAATTACCTAATTTACTTCGGATACTGTAAATCACCCCCAACTATCCCTTACCACAACAAACCAAACCATATCATCTTAAAATTACAAAAAAAGGTGTACAAATCATAACAAACTATGCCAGACTCACATAAATTACTTCGGCTACTCTAAATCATCACCAACTAACCCTTACCACAACAAACTAAACCCAATCACTTTTAAATTACAAAAAAATGCTAGTAACCATAGCAAACTATGCCAAACTCACCTAAATTACTTCGGCTACCATAAATCATCACCAACTAACCCTTACCACAACAAACTAAACCCAATCACTTTTAAATTACAAAAAAATGCTAAAAATTATAACAAACTATACCAGAATCACCTAAATTACTTCGGCTACTGTAAATCACCCCCAACTATCCCCTACCACAACAAACCAAACCATATCATCTTAAAATTACAAAAAAAGGTGTACAAATCATAACAAACTATGCCAGACTCACCTAAATTACTTCGGCTACTCTAAATCATCACCAACTAACCCTTACCACAACAAAATAAACCCAATCACTTTTAAATTACAAAAAAATGCTAGTAACCATAGCAAACTATGCCAAACTCACCTAAATTACTTCGGCTACCATAAATCATCACCAACTAACCCTTACCACAACAAACTAAACCCAATCACTTTTAAATTACAAAAAAATGCTACTAACCATAGCAAACTGTGCCAAACTCACCAAAATTACTTCGGCTTTCAAAAATCACCCCCAACTACACTTTACAGCAACAAACTAAGCCCAATCACTTTAAAATTACAAAAAAATGCTAAAAATCATAACAAGCTATACCAGAATCACCTAGACTACTTCGGCTACCGTAAATCACCCCCAACTATCCCTTACCACAACAAACCAAACCATATCATCTTAAAATTACAAAAAAAGGTGTATAAATCATAACAAACTATGCCAGACTCATCTAAATTACTTCGGCTACTCTAAATCATTACCAACGAACCCTTACCACAACAAACTAAACCCAGTCACTTTTAAATTACAAAAAAATGCTAGTAACCATAGCATACTATGCCAAACTTACCTCAATTACTTCGGATACCATAAATCATCACCAACTAACCCTTACCACAACAAACTAAACCCAATCACTTTTAAATTAAAAAAAATGCTACTAACCATAGCAAACTATGCCAAACTCACCTAAATTACTTCGGCTATCAAAAATCACCTCCAACTACGCTTTACAGCAACAAACTAAGCCCAATCACTTTAAAATCACAAAAAAATGCTAAAAATTATAACAAACAATACCAGAATCACCTAAATTACTTCAGCTACCGTAAATCACCCCCAACTATCCCTTACCACAACAAACCAAACCATATCATCTTAAAATTACAAAAAAAGGTGTCCAAATCATAACAAACTATGCCAGACTCACCTAAATTACTTCGGCTACTCTAAATCATCACCAACTAACCCTTACCACAACAAACTAAACCCAATCACTTTTAAATTACAGAAAAATGCTAGTAACCATAGCAAACTATGCCAAACTCACCTAAATTACTTCGTCTACCATAAATCATCACCAAATAAGCCTTACCACAACAAACTAAACCCAATCACTTTCAAATTACAAAAAAATGCTACTAACCATAGCAAACTATACCAAACTCACCGAAATTACTTCGGCTATCAAAAATCACCCCCAACTAAACTTTACAGCAACAAACTAAGCCCAATCACTTTAAAATTACAAAAAAATGCTAAAAATCATAACAAACTATACCAGAATCACCTAAATTACTTCGGCTACCGTAAATCACCCCCGACTATCCCTTACCACAACAAACCAAACCATATCATCTTAAAATTACAAAAAAAAGGTGTACAAATCATAACAAACTATGCCAGACTCACCTAAATTACTTCGGCTATTCTAAATCATCACCAACTAAACCTTACCACAACAAACTAAACCCAATCACTTTTAAATTACAAAAAAATGCTAGTAACCATAGCAAACTATGCCAAACTCACCTAAATTACTTCGGCTACCATAAATCATCACCAACTAACCCTTACCACAACAAACTAAACCCAATCACTTTTAAATTACAAAAAAATGCTACTAACCATAGCAAACTATACCAAACTCACCTAAATTACTTCGGCTATCAAAAATCACCCCCAACTAAACTATACAGCAACAAACTAAGCCCAATCACTTTAAAATTACAAAAAAATGCTAAAAATCATAACAAACTATACCAGAATCACCTAAATTACTTCGGCTACCGTAAATCACCCCCAACTATCCCTTACCACAACAAAATAAACCATATCATCTTAAAATTACAAAAAAAGGTGTACAAATCATAACAAACTATGCCAGACTCACCTAAATTACTTCGGATATTCTAAATCATAACCAACGAACCCTTACCACAACAAACTAAACCCAATCACTTTTAAATTACAAAAAAATGCTAGTAACCATAGCAAACTATGCCAAATTCACCTCAATTACTTCGGATACCATAAATGATCACCAACTAACCCTTACCACAACAAACTAAACCCAATCACTTTTAAATTAAAAAAAATGCTACTAACCATAGCAAATTATGCCAAACTCACCTAAATTACTTCGGCTATCAAAAATCACCCCCAACTACACTTTACAGCAACAAACTAAACCCAATCACTTTAAAATCACAAAAAAATGCTAAAAATCATAACAAACTATACCAGAATCACCTAAATTACTTCGGCTACCGTAAATCACCCTCAACTATGCCTTACCACAACAAACCAAACCATATCATCTTAAAATTACAAAAAAAGGTGTCCAAATCATAACAAACTATGCCAGACTTACCTAAATTACTTCGGCTACTCTAAATCATCACCAACTATCCCTTACCACAACAAACTAAACCCAATCACTTTTAAATTACAAAAAAATGCTAGTACCCGTAGCAAACTATGCCAAACTCACCTAAATTACTTCGGCTACCATAAATCATCACCAACTAACCCTTACCACAACAAACTAAACCCAATCGCTTTTAAATTACAAAAAAATGCTACTAACCATAGCAAACTATTCCAAACTCACCTAGATTACTTCGGCTATCAGAAATCACCCCCAACTACACTTTACAGCAACAAAGTAAGCCCAATCACTTAAAAAAAAACAAAAAAATGCTAAAAATCATAACAAATTATACCAGAATCACCTAAATTACTTCGGCTACCGTAAATCACCCCCAACTATCCCTTACCACAACAAACCAAACCATATCATCTTAAAATTACAAAAAAAGGTGTACAAATCATAACAAACTATGCCAGACTCACCTAAATTACTTCGGCTACTCTAAATCATCACCATCTAACCCTTACCACAACAAACTAAACCCAATCACTTTTAAATTACAGAAAAATGCTAGTAACCCTAGCAAACTATGCCAAACTCACCTAAATTACTTCGGCTATCAAAAATCACCCCCAACTAAACTTTACAGCAACAAACTAAGCCCAATCACTTTAAAATTACAAAAAATGCTAAAAATCATAACAAACTATACCAGAATCACCTAAATTACTTCGGCTACCGTAAATCACCCCCAACTATCCCTTACCACAACAAACCAAACCATAGCATCTTAAAATTACAAAAAAAAGTGTACAAATCATAACAAACTATGCCAGACTCACCTAAATTACTTCGGCTACTCTAAATCATAACCAAGTAACCCTCACCACAACAAACTAAACCCAATCACTTTTAAATTACCAAAAAATGCTAGTAACCATAGCAAACTATGCCAAACTTACCTAAATTACTTTGGCTACCATAAATCATCACCAACTAACCCTTACCACAACAAACTAAACCCAATAACTTTAAATTACAAAAAAATGCTACTAACCATAGCAAACTATGCCAAAGTCACCTAAATTACTTTGGCTATCAAAAATCACCCCCAACTACACTTTACAGCAACAAACTAAGCCCAATCACTTTAAATTACAACAAAATGCTAAAAATCATAACAAACTATACCAGAATCACCTAAATTACTTCGGCTACCGTAAATCACCCCCAACTATCCCTTACCACAACAAACCAAACCATATCATCTTAAAATTACAAAAAAAGGTGTACAAATAATAACAAACTATGCCAGACTCACCCAAATTAATTCGGCTACTCTAAATCATCATGACCAACTAACCCTTACCACAACAAACTAAACCCAATCACTTTTAAATTTCAAAAAAATGCTAGTAACCATAGCAAACTATGCCAAACTAACCTAAATTACTTCGGCTACCATAAATCATCACCAACTAACCCTTACCACTACAAACTAAACCCAATCACTTTTAAATTACAAAAAAATGCTAGTAACCATAGCAAACTATGCCGAACTCACCTAAATTACTTCGGCTACCATAAATCATCACCAACTAACCCTTACCACAACAAACTAAACCCAATCGCTTTTAAATTACAAAAAAATGCTACTAACCATAGCAAACTATGCCAAACTCACCTAAATTACTTCGGCTATCAAAAATCACCCCCAACTACACTTTACAGCAACAAACTAAGCCCAATCACTTTAAAATTACAAAAAAATGCTAAAAATTATAACAAACTATACCAGAATCACCTAAATTACTTCGGCTACCGTAAATCACCCCCAACTATCCCTTACCAAAACAAACCAAACCATATCATCTTAAAATTACAAAAAAGGAGTACAAATCATAACAAACTATGCCAAACTCACCTAAATTACTTCGGCTATCAAAAATCAACCCCAACTACACTTTTCAGCAACAAACTAAGCCCAATCACTTTAAAATTACAAAAAAATGCTAAAAATCATAACAAACTATACCAGAATCACCTAATTTACTTCGGCTACCGTAAATCACCCCCAACTATCCCTTACTACTACAAACCAAACCATATCACCTTAAAATTAAAAAAAAGGTGTACAAATCATATCAAACTAGGCCAGACTCACCTAAATTACTTAGGCTACTCTAAATCATCACCAACTAACCCTTACCACAACAAACTAAATCCAATCACTTTTAAATTACAAAAAAATGCTAGTAACCATAGCAAACTATGCCAAACTCACTTAAATTACTTCGGCTATCAAAAATCACCCCCAACTACACTTTACAGCAACAAACTAAGCCCAATCATTTTAAAATTACAAAAAAATGTTAAAAATCATAACAAACTATACCAGAATCACCTAAATTACTTCGGCTACCGTAAATCACCCCCAACTATCCCTTACCACAACAAACCAAACCATATCACCTTAACATTACAAAAAAAGGTGTACAAATCATAACAAACTATGCCAGACTCACCTAAATTACTTCGGCTACTCTAAATCATCACCAACTAAACCTTACCACAACATTCTAAACCCAATCACTTTTAAATTACAAAAAAATGCTAGTAACCATAGCAAACTATGCCAAACTCACCTAAATTACTTCGGCTATCATAAATCATCACCAACTAACCCTTACCACAACAAACTAAACCCAATCACTTTTAAATTACATAAAAATGCTACTAACCATAGCAAACTATGCCAAACTCACCTAAATTACTTCGGCAATCAAAAATTACCCCCAACTACACTTTACAGCAACAAACTAAGCCCAATCACTTTAAAATTACAAAAAAATGCTTAAAATCATAACAAACTATACCAGAATCAACTAAATTACTTCGGCTACCGTAAATCACCCCCAACTATCCCTTACCACAACAAACCAAACCATATCATCTTAAAATTACAAAAAAAGGTGTACAAATCATAACAAACTAGGCCAGACTCACCTAAATTACTTAGGCTACTCTAAATCATCACCAACTAACCCTTACCACAACAAACTAAACCCAATCACTTTTAAATTACAAAAAAATGCTAGTAACCATAGCAAACTATGCCAAACTCACCTAAATTACTTCGGCTACCATAAATCATCACCAACTAACCCTTACCACAACAAACTAAACCCAATCACTTTTAAATTACAAAAAAATGCTACTAACCATAGCAAACTATGCCAAACTCACCTAAATTACTTCGGCTATCAAAAATTACCCCCAACTACACTTTACAGCAACAAACTAAGCCCAATCACTTTAAAATTACAATAAAATGCTAAAAATCATAACAAACTATATCAGAATCACCTAAATTACTTCGGCTACCGTAAATCACCCCCGACTATCCCTTACCACAACAAACCAAACCATATCATCTTAAAATTACAAAAAAAGGTGTACAAATCATAACAAACTAGGCCAGACTCACCTAAATTACTTAGGCTACTCTAAATCATCACCAACTAACCCTTACCACAACAAACTAAACCCAATCACTTTTAAGTTACAAAAAAATGCTAGTAACCATTACAAACTATGCCAAACTCACCTAAATTACTTCGGCTAGCATAAATCATCACCAACTAACCCTTACCACAACAAACTAAACCCAATCACTTTTAAATTACGAAAAGATGCTACTAACCATAGCAAACTATGCCAAACTTACCTAAATTACTTCGGCTATCAAAAATCACCCCCAACTACACTTTTCAGCAACAAACTAAGCCCAATCACTTTAAAATTACAAAAAAATGCTAAAAATCATAACAAACTATACCAGAATCACCTGAATTACTTCGGCTACCGTAAATCACCCCCAACAATCCCTTACCACAACAAACCAAACCATATCATCTTAAAATTACAAAAAAAGGTGTACAAATCATAACAAACTATGTCAGACTCTCCTAAATTACTTCGGTTACTCTAAATCATCACCAACTAACCCTTACCACAACAAACTAAACCCAATCACTTTCAAATTACAAAAAAATGCTACTAACCATAGCAAACTATGCCAAACTCACCTAAATTACTTCGGCTATCAAAAATCACCCCCAACTACACTTTACAGCAACAAACTAAGCCCAATCAATTTAAAATTACAAAAAAATGCTAAAAATCATAACAAACTATACCAGAATCACCTAAATTACTTCGGCTACCGTAAATCACCCCCAACTATCCCTTACCACAACAAACCAAACCATATCATCTTAAAATTACAAAAAAGGTGTACAAATCATAACAAACTATGCCAGACACACCTAAATTACTTCGGCTACTCTAAATCATCACCAACTAACCCTTACCACAACAAACTAAACCCAATCACTTTTAAATTACAAAAAAATGCTAGTAACCATAGCAAACTATGCCAAACTCACCTAAATTACTTCGGCTACCATAAAACATCACCAACTAACCCTTACCACAACAAACTAAACCCAATCACTTTTAAATTACAAAAAAATGCTAGTAACCATAGCAAACTATGCCAAACTCATCTAAATTACTTCGGCTACCATAAATCATCACCAACTAACCCTTACCACAACAAACTAAACCCAATCACTTTTAAATTACAAAAAAATGCTACTAACCATAGCAAATTATGCCAAACTCACCTAAATTACTTCGGCTATCAAAAATCACCCCCAACTATCCCTTACCACAACAAACCAAACCATACCAACTTAAAATTACAAAAAAAGGTGAACAAATCATAACAAACTATGTCAGACTCACCTAAATAACTTCGGCTATTCTAAATCATCACCAACTAACCCTTACCACAACAAATTAAACCCAATCACTTTTAAATTACAAAAAATGCTAAGAATTATAACAAACTATACCAGAATCACCTAAATTACTTCGGCTACTGTAAATCACCCCCAACTATCCCTTACCACAACAAACCAAACCATATCATCTTAAAATTACAAAAAAAGGTGTACAAATCATAACAAACTATGCCAGACTCACCTAAATTACTTCGGCTACTCTAAATCATCACCAACTAACCCTTACCACAACAAACTAAACCCAATCACTTTTAAATTACAAAAAAATGCTAGTAACCATAGCAAACTATGCCAAACTCACCTAAATTACTTCGGCTACCATAAATCATCACCAACTAACCCTTACCACAACAAACTAAATTCAATCACTTTTAAATTACAAAAAAATTCTACTAACCCTAGCAAACTATGCCAAACTCACCTAAATTACTTCGGCTATCAAAAATCACCCCCAACTACACTTTACAGCAACAAACTAAGCCCAATCACTTTAGAATTACAAAAAAATGCTAAAAATCATAACAAACTATACCAGAATCACCTAAATTACTTCGGCTACCGTAATCACCCCCAACTATCCCTTACCACAACAAACCAAACCATATCATCTTAAAATTAAAAAAAAAGGTGTACAAATCATAACAAACTATGCCAGACTCACCTAAATTACTTCGGCTACTCTAAATCATCACCAACTAACCCTTACCACAACTAACTAAACCCAATCTTTTCTAAATTACAAAAAAATGCTAGTAACCATAGCAAATTATGCCAAACTCACCTAAATTTCTTCGGCTACCATAAATCATCACCAACTAACCCTTACCACAACAAACTAAACCCAATCACTTTTAAATTACAAAAAAATGCTACTAACCATAGCAAACTATGCCAAACTCACCTAAATTACTTCGGCTATCAAAAATCACCCCCAACTACACTTTACAACAACAAACTAAGCCCAATCAATTTAAAATTACAAAAAAATGCTAAAAATCATAACAAACTATACCAGAATCACCTAAATTACTTCGGCTACCGTAAATCACCCCCAACTATCCCTTACCACAACAAACCAAACCATATCATCTTAAAATTACAAAAAAGGTGAACAAATCATAACAAACTATGCCAGACTCACCTAAATTACTTCGGCTACTCTAAATCATCACCAACTAACCCTTACCACAACAAACTAAACCCAATCACTTTTAAATTACAAAAAAATGCTAGTAACCATAGCAAACTATGCCAAACTCACCTAAATTACTTCGGCTACCATAAATCATCACCAACTCATCCTTACCACAACAGACTAAACCCAATCACTTTTTAATTACAAAAAAATGCTACTAACCATAGCAAACTATGCCAAACTCACCTAAATTACTTCGGCTATCAAAAATCACCTCCAACTACACTTTACAGCAACAAACTAAGCCCAATCATTTTAAAATTAGAAAAAAATGCCAAAAATCATAACAAACTATACCAGAATCACCTAAATTACTTCGGCTACCGTAAATCACCCCCAACTATCCCTTACCACAACAAACCAAACCATATCATTTTAAAATTACAAAAAAAGGTGTACAAAAAATAACAAAATATGCCAGACTCACCTAAATTACTTCGGCTACTCTAAATCATCACCAACTAACCCTTACCACAACAAACTAAACCCAATCACTTTTAAATTACAAAAAAATGCTAGTAACCATAGCAAACTATGCCAAACTCACCTAAATTACTTCGGCTACCATAAATCATCACCAACTAACCCTTACCACAACAAACTAAACCCAATCACTTTTAAATTACAAAAAAATGCTACTAACCATAGCAAACTATGCCAAACTCACCTAAATTACTTTGGCTATCAAAAATCACCCCCAACTATCCCTTACCACAACAAACCAAACCATATCAACCCAAAAATTACAAAAAAGGTGTACAAATCATAACAAACTATGCCAGACTCACCTAAATTACTTCGGCTACTCTAAATCATTACCAACTAACCCTTACCACAACAAACTAATCCCAATCATGTTTAAATTACAAAAAAATGCTAGTAACCATAGCAAACTATGCCAAACTCACATAAATTACTTCGGCTACCATAAATCATCACCAACTAACCCTTACCACAACAAACTAAACCCAATCACTTTTAAATTACAAAAAAATTCTACTAACCTTAGCAAACTATGCCAGACTCACCTAAATTACTTCGGCTACTCTAAATCATCACCAACTAACCCTTACCACAACAAACTAAACCCAATCACTTTTAAATTACAAAAAAATTCTACTAACCCTAGCAAACTATGCCAAACTCACCTAAATTACTTCGGCTATCAAAAATCACCCTCAACTACACTTTACAGCAACAAACTAAGCCCAATCACTTTAGAATTACAAAAAAATGCTAAAAATCATAACAAACTATGCCAGACTCACCTAAATTACTTCGGCTACTCTAAATCATCACCAACTAACCCTTACCACAACAAACTAAACCCAATCACTTTTAAATTACAAAAAAATGCTAGTAATCATAGCAAACTATGCCAAACTCACCTAAATTACTTCGGCTACCATAAATCATCACCAACTAACCCTTACCACAACAAACTAAACCCAATCTCTTCTAAATTACAAAAAAATGCTAGTAACCATAGCAAATTATGCCAAACTCACCTAAATTTCTTCGGCTACCATAAATCATCACCAACTAACTCTTACCACAACAAACTAAACCCAATCACTTTTAAATTACAAAAAAATGCTACTAACCATAGCAAATTATGCCAAACTCACCTAAATTACTTCGGCTATCAAAAATCACCCCCAACTATCCCTTACCACAACAAACCAAACCATACCAACATAAAATTACAAAAAAAGGTGAACAAGTCATAACAAACTATGTCAGACTCACCTAAATTACTTCTGCTATTCTAAATCATCACCAACTAACCCTTACCACAACAAACTAAACCCAATCACTTTCAAATTACAAAAAAATGCTACTAACCATAGCAAAATATGCCAAACTCACCTAAATTACTTCGGCTATCAAAAATCACCCACAACTACACTTTACAGCAACAAACTAAGCCCAATCACTTTAAAATTACAAAAAAATGCTAAAAATCATAACAAACTATACCAGAATCATTTAAATTACTTCGGCTACCGTAAATCACCCACAATTATCCCTTACCACAACAAACCAAACCATATCATCTTAAAATTACAAAAAAAGGTGTACAAATCATAACAAACTATGCCAGACTCACCTAAATTACTTCGGCTACTCTAAATCATCACCAACTAATCCTTACCACAACAAACTAAACCCAATCATTTTTAAATTACAAAAAAATGCTAGTAACCATAGCAAACTATGCCAAACTCAACTAAATTACTTCGGCTACCATAAATCGTCACCAACTAACCCTTACCACAACAAACTAAACCCAATCACATTTAAATTACAAAAAAATGCTACTAATCATAGCAAACTAAGCCAAACTCACCTAAATTACTTCGGCTATCAAAAATCACCCCAACTACACTTTACAGCAACAAACTAAGCCCAATCACTTTAAAATTACAAAAAAATGCTAAAAATCATAACAAACAATACCAGAATCACCTAAATTACTTCGGCTACCGTAAATCACCCCCAACTATCCCTTACCACAACAAACCAAACCATATCATCTTAAAATTACAAAAAAAGGTGTACAAATCATAACAAACTATGCCAGACTAACCTAAATTACTTCGGCTACTCTAAATCATCACCAACTAACCCTTACCACAACAAACTAAACCCAATCACTTTTAAATTACAAAAAAATGCTACTAACCATAGCAAACTATGCCAAACTCACCTAAATTACTTCGGCTATCAAAAATCACCCCCAACTACACTTTACAGCAACAAATTAAGCCCAATCAATTTAAAATTACAAAAAAATCCTAAAAATCATAACAAACTATACCAGAATCACCTAAATTACTTCGGCTACCGTAAATCACCCCCAACTATCCCTTACCACAACAAACCAAACCATATCATCTTAAAATTACAAAAAAGGTGTACAAAAAATAACAAACTATGCCAGACTCACCTAAATTACTTCGGCTACTCTAAATCATCACCAACTAACCCTTACCACAACAAACTAAACCCAATCACTTTTAAATTACAAAAAAATGCTAGTAACCATAGCAAACTATGCCAAACTCATCTAAATTACTTCGGCTACCATAAATCATCACCAACTAACCCTTACCACAACAAACTAAACCCAATCACTTTTAAATTACAAAAAAATGCTACTAACCATAGCAAATTATGCCAAACTCACCTAAATTACTTCGGCTATCAAAAATCACCCCCAACTACACTTTACAGCAACAAATTAAGCCCAATCAATTTAAAATTACAAAAAAATGCTAAAAATCATAACAAACTATACCAGAATCACCTAAATTACTTCGGCTACCGTAAATCACCCCCAACTATTCCTTACCACAACAAACCAAACCATATCAACTTAAAATTACAAAAAAAGGTAAACAAATCATAACAAACTATGTCAGACTCACCTAAATTACTTCGGCTATTCTAAATCATCACCAACTAACCCTTACTACAACAAACTAAACCCAATCACTTTTAAATTACAAAAAAATGCTAGTAACCATAGCAAACTATGCCAAACTCACCTAAATTACTTCGGCTACCATAAATCATCACCAACTCATCCTTACCACAACAGACTAAACCCAATCACTTTTTAATTACAAAAAAATGCTACTAACCATAGCAAACTATGCCAAACTCACCTAAATTACTTCGGCTATCAAAAATCACCTCCAACTACACTTTACAGCAACAAACTAAGCCCAATCATTTTAAAATTAGAAAAAAATGCCAAAAATCATAACAAACTCTACCAGAATCACCTAAATTACTTCGGCTACCGTAAATCACCCCCAACTATCCCTTACCACAACAAACCAAACCATATCATTTTAAAATTACAAAAAAAGTGTACAAAAAATAACAAACTATGCCAGACTCACCTAAATTACTTCGGCTACTCTAAATCATCACCAACTAACCCTTACCACAACAAACTAAACCCAATCACTTTTAAATTACAAAAAAATGCTAGTAACCATAGCAAACTATGCCAAACTCACCTAAATTACTTCGGCTACCATAAATCATCACCAACTAACCCTTACCACAACAAACTAAACCCAGTCACTTTTAAATTACAAAAAAATGCTACTAACCATAGCAAACTATGCCAAACTCACCTAAATTACTTCGGCTATCAAAAATCACCCCCAACTATCCCTTACCACAACAAACCAAACCATATCAACTTAAAATTACAAAAAAAGGTGTACAAATCATAACAAACTATGCCAGACTCACCTAAATTACTTCGGCTACTCTAAATCATCACCAACTAACCCTTTCCACAACAAACTAAACCCAATCAAGTTTAAATTACAAAAAAATGCTAGTAACCATAGCAAACTATGCCAAACTCACCTAAATTACTTCGGCTACCATAAATCATCACCAACTAACCCTTACCACAACAAACTAAACCCAATCACTTTTAAATTACAAAAAAATTCTACTAACCTTAGCAAACTATGCCAGACTCATCTAAATTACTTCGGCTACTCTAAATCATCACCAACTAACCCTTACCACAACAAACTAAACCGAATCACTTTTAAATTACAAAAAAATTCTACTAACCCTAGCAAACTATGCCAAACTCACCTAAATTACTTCGGCTATCAAAAATCACCCTCAACTACACTTTACAGCAACAAACTAAGCCCAATCACTTTAGAATTACAAAAAAATGCTAAAAATCATAACAAACTATACCAGAATTACCTAAATTACTTCGGCTACCGTAAATCACCCCCAACTATCCCTTACCACAACAACCCAAACCATATCATCTTAGAATTACAAAAAAAGGTGTACAAATCATAACAAACTATGCCAGACTCACCTAAATTACTTCGGCTACTCTAAATCATCACCAACTAACCCTTACCACAACTAACTAAATCCAATCTCTTCTAAATTACAAAAAAATTCTAGTAACCATAGCAAATTATGCCAAACTCATCTAAATTTCTTCGGCTACCATAAATCATCACCAACTAACCCTTACCACAACAAACTAAACCCAATCACTTTTAAATTACAAAAAAATGCTACTAACCTTAGCAAACTATGCCAGACTCATCTAAATTACTTCGGCTACTCTAAATCATCACCAACTAACCCTTACCACAACAAACTAAACCCAATCACTTTCAAATTACAAAAAAATGCTATTAACCATAGCAAACTATGCCAAACTCACCTAAATTATTTCGGCTATCAAAAATCACCCACAACTACACTTTACAGCAACAAACTAAGCCCAATCACTTTAAAATTACAAAAAAAATGCTAAAAATCATAACAAACTATACCAGAATCATTTAAATTACTTCGGCTACCGTAAATCACCCACAATTATCCCTTACCACAACAAACCAAACCATATCATCTTAAAATTACAAAAAAAGGTGTACAAATCATAACAAACTATGCCAGACTCACCTAAATTACTTCGGCTACTCTAAATCATCACCAACTAATCCTTACCACAACAAACTAAACCCAATCATTTTTAAATTACAAAAAAATGCTAGTAACCATAGCAAACTATGCCAAACTCAACTAAATTACTTCGGCTACCATAAATCGTCACCAACTAACCCTTACCACAACAAACTAAACCCAATCACTTTTAAATTACAAAAAAATGCTACTAATTATAGCAAACTAAGCCAAACTCACCTAAATTACTTCGGCTATCAAAAATCACCCCAACTACACTTTACAGCAACAAACTAAGCCCAATCACTTTAAAATTACAAAAAAATGCTAAAAATCATAACAAACAATACCAGAATCACCTAAATTACTTCGGCTACCGTAAATCACCCCCAACTATCCCTTACCACAACAAACCAAACCATATCATCTTAAAATTACAAAAAAAGGTGTACAAATCCTAACAAACAATGCCAGACTAACCTAAATTACTTCGGCTACTCTAAATCATCACCAACTAACCCTTACCACAACAAACTAAACCCAATCACTTTTAAATTACAAAAAAATGCTACTAACCATAGCAAACTATGCCAAACTCACCTAAATTACTTCGGCTATCAAAAATCACCCCCAACTACACTTTACAGCAACAAACTAGGCCCAATCAATTTAAAATTACAAAAAAATGCTAAAAATCATAACAAACTATACCAGAATCACCTAAATTACTTCGGCTACCGTAAATCACCCCCAACTATCCCTTACCACAACAAACCAAACCATATCATCTTTAAATTACAAAAAAGGTGTACAAATCATAACAAACTATGCCAGACTCACCTAAATTACTTCGGCTACTCTAAATCATCACCAACTAACCCTTACCACAACAAACTAAACCCAATCACTTTTAAATTACAAAAAAATGCTAGTAACCATAGCAAATTATGCCAAACTCATCTAAATTACTTCGGCTACCATAAATCATCACCAACTAACCTTTACCACAACAAACTAAACCCAATCACTTTTAAATTACAAAAAAATGCTACTAACCATAGCAAATTATGCCAAACTCACCTAAATTACTACGGCTATCAAAAATCACCCCCAACTATCCCTTACCACAACAAACCAAACCATACCAACTTAAAATTACAAAAAAAGGTGAACAAATCATAACAAACTATGTCAGACTCACCTAAATTACTTCGGCTATTCTAAATCATCACCAACTAACCCTTACCACAACAAACTAAACCCAATCACTTTTAAATTACAAAAAAATGCTAAGAATTATAACAAACTATACCAGAATCACCTAAATTACTTCGGCTACTGTAAATCACCCCCAACTATCCCTTACCACAACAAACCAAACCATATTATCTTAAAATTACAAAAAAAGGTGTACAAATCATAACAAACTATGCCAGACTCACCTAAATTACTTCGGCTACTCTTAATCATCACCAATTAACCCTTACCACAACAAACTAGACCTAATCACTTTTAAATTACAAAAAAATGCTAGTAACCATAGCAAACTATGCCAAACTCACCTAAATTACTTCGGCTACCATAAATCATCACCAACTAACCCTTACCACAACAAACTAAATTCAATCACTTTTAAATTACAAAAAAATTCTACTAACCCTAGCAAACTATGCCAAACTCACCTAAATTACTTCGGCTATCAAAAATCACCCCCAACTACACTTTACAGCAACAAACTAAGCCCAATCACTTTAGAATTACAAAAAAATGCTAAAAATCATAACAAACTATACCAGAATCACCTGAATTACTTCGGCTACCGTAAATCACCCCCAACTATCCCTTACCACAACAAACCAAACCATATCATCTTAAAATTAAAAAAAAAGGTGTACAAATCATTACAAACTATGCCAGACTCACCTAAATTACTTCGGCTACTCTAAATCATCACCAACTAACCCTTTCCACAACAAACTAAACCCAATCATGTTTAAATTACAAAAAAATGCTAGTAACCTTAGCAAACTATGCCAAACTCACCTAAATTACTTCGGCTACTATAAATCATCACCAACTAACCCTTACCACAACAAACTAAACCCAATCACTTTTAAATTACCAAAAAATTCTACTAACCTTAGCAAACTATGCCAGACTCATCTAAATTACTTCGGCTACTCTAAATCATCACCAACTAACCCTTACCACAACAAACTAAACCCAATCCGATTTAAATTACAAATAAATTCTACTAACCCTAGCAAACTATGCCAAACTCACCTAAATTACTTCGGCTATCAAAAATCACTTTCAACTACACTTTACAGAAACAAACTAAGCCCAATCACTTTAGAATTACACAAAAATGCTAAAAATCATAACAAACTATACCAGAATCACATAAATTACTTCGGCTACCGTAAATCACCCCCAACTATCCCTTACCACAACAAACCAAACCATATCATCTTAAAATTACAAAAAAAGGTGTACAAATCATAACAAACTATGCCAGACTCACCTAAATTACTTCGGCTACTCTAAATCATCACCAACTAACCCTTACCACAACTAACTAAATCCAATCTCTTCTAAATTACAAAAAAATGCTAGTAACTATAGCAAATTATGCCAAACTCACCTAAATTTCTTCGGCTACCATAAATCATCACCAACTAACCCTTACCACAACAAACTAAACCCAATCACTTTTAAATTACAAAAAAATGCTACTAACCATAGCAAATTATGCCAAACTCACCTAAATTACTTCGGCTATCAAAAATCACCTCCAACTACACTTTACAGCAACAAACTAAGCCCAATCAATTTAAAATTACAAAAAAATGCTAAAAATCATAACAAACTATACCAGAATCACCTAAATTACTTCGGCTACCGTAAATCACCCCCAACTATCCCTTACCACAACAAACCAAACCATATCATCTTTATATTACAAAAAAGGTGTACAAATCATAACAAACTATGCCAGACTCACCTAAATTACTTCGGCTACTCTTAATCATCACCAATTAACCCTTAGCACAACAAACTAGACTTAATCACTTTTAAATTACAAAAAAATGCTAGTAACCATAGCAAACTATGCCAAGCTCACCTAAATTACTTCGGCTACCATAAATCATCACCAACTAACCCTTACCACAACAAACTAATCCCAATCACTTTTAAATTACAAAAAAATGCTAGTAACCATAGCAAACTATGCCAAACTCACCTAAATTACTTCGGCTACCATAAATCATCACCAACTCATCCTTACCACAACAAACTAAACCCAATCACTTTTTAATTACAAAAAAATGCTACTAACTATAGCAAACTATGCCAAACTCACCTAAATTACTTCGGCTATCAAAAATCACCTCCAACTACACTTTACAGCAACAAACTAAGCCCAATCATTTTAAAATTACAAAAAAATGCCAAAAATCATAACAAACTATACCAGAATCACCTAAATTACTTCGGCTACCGTAAATCACCCCCAACTATCCCTTACCACAACAAACCAAACCATATCTTTTTAAAATTACAAAAAAAGGTGTACAAAAAATAACAAACTATGCCAGACTCACCTAAATTACTTCGGCTACTCTAAATCATCACCAACTAACCCTTACCACAACAAACTAAACCCAATCACTTTTAAATTACAAAAAAATGCTAGTAACCATAGCAAACTATGCCAAACTCACCTAAATTACTTCGGCTACCATAAATCATCACCAACTAACCCTTACCACAACAAACTAAACCCAATCACTTTTAAATTACAAAAAAATGCTACTAACCATAGCAAACTATGCCAAACTCACCTAAATTACTTCGGCTATCAAAAATCACCCCCAACTATCCCTTACCACAACAAACCAAACCATATCAACTTAAAATTACAAAAAAAGGTGTACAAATCATAACAAACTGTGCCAGACTCACCTAAATTACTTCGGCTACTCTAAATCATCACCAACTAACCCTTACCACAACAAACTAAACTCAATCATGTTTAAATTACAAAAAAATGCTAGTAACCATAGCAAATTATGCCAAACTCACCTAAATTACTTCGGCTACCATAAATCATCACCAACTAACCCTTACCACAACAAACTAAACCCAATCACTTTTAAATAACAAAAAAAATCCAACTAACCTTAGCAAACTATGCCAGACTCACCTAAATTACTTCGGCTACTCTAAATCATCACCAACTAACCCTTACCACAACAAACTAAACCCAATCACTTTTAAATTACAAAAAAATTCTACTAACCCTAGCAAACTATGCCAAACTCACCTAAATTACTTCGGCTATCAAAAATCACCCCCAACTACACTTTACAGCAACAAACTAAGCCCAATCACTTTAGAATTACAAAAAAATGCTAAAAATCATAACAAACTATACCAGAATCTCCTAAATTACTTCGGCTACCGAAAATCACCCCCAACTATACCTTACCACAACAAACCAAACCATATCATCTTAAAATTACAAAAAAAGGTGTACAAATCATAACAAACTATGCCAGACTCACCTAAATTACTTCGGCTACTCTAAATCATCACCAAATAACCCTTACCACAACTAACTAAACCCAATCTCTTCTAAATTACAAAAAAATGCTAGTAACCATAGCAAATTATGCCAAACTCACCTAAATTTCTTCGGCTACCATAAATCATCACCAACTAACCCTTACCACAACAAACTAAACCCAATCACTTTTAAATTACAAAAAAATGCTACTAACCATAGCAAACTATGCCAAACTCACCTAAATTACTTCTGCTATCAAAAATCACCCCCAACTACACTTTAAAGCAACAAACTAAGCCCAATCAATTTAAAATTACAAAAAAATGCTAAAAATCATAACAAACTATACCAGAATCACCTAAATTACTTCGGCTACCGTAAATCACCCCCAACTATACCTTACCACAACAAACCAAACCATATCATCTTAAAATTACAAAAAAGGTGAACAAATCATAACAAACTATGCCAGACTCACCTAAATTACTTCGGCTACTCTAAATCATCACCAACTAACCCTTACCACAACAAACTAAACCCAATCACTTTTAAATTACAAAAAAATGCTAGTAACCATAGCAAACTATGCCAAACTCACCTAAATTACTTCGGCTACCATAAATCATCACCAGCTCATCCTTACCACAACAAACTAAACCCAATCACTTTTTAATTACAAAAAAATGCTACTAACCATAGCAAATTATGCCAAACTCACCTAAATTACTTCGGCTATCAAAAATCACCTCCAACTACACTTTACAGCAACAAACTAAGCCCAATCATTTTAAAATTACAAAAAAATGCTAAAAATCATAACAAACTATACCAGAATCACCTAAATTACTTCGGCTACCGTGAATCACCCCCAACTATCCCTTACCACAACAAACCAAACCATATCATTTTAAAATTACAAAAAAAGGTGTACAAAAAATAACAAACTATGCCAGACTCACCTAAATTACTTCGGCTACTCTAAATCATCACCAACTAAGCCTTACCACAACAAACTAAACCCAATCACTTTTAATTTACAAAAAAATGCTAGTAACCATAGCAAACTATGCCAAACTCACCTAAATTACTTCGGCTACCATAAATCATCACCAACTTCCCCTTACCACAACAAACTAAACGCAATCACTTTTAAATTACAAAAAAATGCTACTAACCATAGCAAACTATGCCAAACTCACCTAAAGTACTTCGGCTATCAAAAATCACCCCCAACTATCCCTTACCACAACAAACTAAACCATATCATCAAAAATTACAAAAAAAGGTGTACAAATCATAACAAACTATGCCAGACTCACCTAAATTACTTCGGCTACTCTAAGTCATCACCAACTAACCCCTACCACAACAAACTAAACCCAATCACTTTTAAATTACAAAAAAATGCTAGTAACCATAGCAAACTATGCCAAACTCACCTAAATTACTTCGGCTATCAAAAATCACCCCCAACTATCCCTTACCACAACAAACTAAACCATATCATCAAAAATTACAAAAAAAGGTGTACAAATCATAACAAACTAAGCCAGACTCACCTAAATTACTTCGGCTACTCTAAATCATCACCAACTAACCCTTACCACAACAAACCAAACCATATCATCTTAAAATTACAAAAAAGGTGTACAAGTCATAACAAACTATGCCAGACTCACCTAAATTACTTCGGCTACTCTAAATCATCACCAACTAACCCTTACCACAACAAACTATACCCAATCACTTTTAAATTACAAAAAAATGCTAGTAACCATAGCAAACTATGCCAAATTCACCTAAATTACTTCGGCTACCATAAATCATCACCAACTAACCCTTACCACAACAAACTAAACCCAATCACTTTTAAATTACAAAAAAATGCTACTAACCATAGCAAACTATGCCAAACTTACCTAAATTACTTCGGCTATCAAAAATCACCCCCAACTATCCCTTACCACAGCAAACCAAACCATATCAACTTAAAATTACAAAAAAAGGTGTACAAATCATAACAAACTATGCCAGACTCACCTAAATTACTTCGGCTACTCTAAATCATCACCAACTAACCCTTACCACAACAAACTAAACCCAATCATTTTTAAATTACAAAAAAATGCTAGTAACCATAGCAAACTATGCCAAACTCACCTAAATTACTTCGGCTATCAAAAATCACCCCCAACTACACTTTACAGCAACAAACTAAGCCCAATCACTTTAAAATTACAAAAAAATGCTAAAAATCATTACAAACTATACCAGAATCACCTAAATTAGTTCGGCTACCGTAAATCACCCCCAACTATCCCTTACAACAACGAACCAAACCATATCATCTTAAAATTACAAAAAAAGGTGTACAAATCGTAACAAACTATGCCAGACTCACGTAAATTACTTCGGCTACTCTAAATCATCACCAACTAACCCTTACCACAACAAACTAAACCCAATCACTTTTAAATTACAAAAAAATGCTAGTAACCATAGCAAACTATGCCAAACTCACCTAAATTACTTCGGCTACCATAAATCATCATCAACTAACCCTTACCACAACAAACTAAACCCAATCACTTTTAAATTACAAAAAAATGCTAGTAACCATAGCAAACTATGCCAAACTCACCTAAATTACTTCGGCTACCATAAATCATCACCAACTAACCCTTACCACAACAAACTAAACCCAATCACTTTTAACTTACAAAAAAATGCTACTAACCATAGCAAACTATGCCAAACTCACCTAAATCTCCTCGGCTAACAAAAATCACCCCCAACTACACTTTACAACAACAAAATAAGCCCAATCATTTTAAAATTACAAAAAAATGCTAAAAATCATTACAAACTATACCAGAATCACCTAAGTTACTTCGGCTACCGTAAATCACCCCCAACTATCCCTTACAACAACAAACCAAACCATATCATCTTAAAATTACAAAAAAAGGTGTACAAATCATAACAAACTATGCCAGACTCACCTAAATTACTTCGGCTACTTTAAATCATCACCAACTAACCCTTACCACAACAAACTAAACCCAATCACTTTTAAATTACAAAAAAATGCTAGTAACCATAGCAAATTATGCCAAACTCACCTAAATTACTTCGGCTGCCATAAATCATCTCCAACTAACCCTTAGCACAACAAACTAAACCCAATCACATTTAAATTACAAAAAAATGCTACTAACCATAGCAAACTATGCCAAACTCACCTAAATTATTTCGGCTATCAAAAATCACCCCAAACTACACTTTACAGCAACAAACTAAGCCCAATCACTTTAAAATTACAAAAAAATGCTAAAAATCATAACAAACTATACCAGGATCACCTAAATTACTTCGGCTACCGTAAATTACCCCCAACTATCCCTTACCACAACAAACCAAACCATATCATCTTAAAATTACAAAAAAAGGTGTACAAATCATAACAAACTATGCCAGACTCACCTAAATTACTTCGGCTACTCTAAATCATCACCAACTAACCCTTACCACAACAAACTAAACCCAATCACTTTTAAATCACAAAAAAATGCTAGTAACCATAGCAAACTATGCCAAACTCACCTAAATTACTTCGGCTACCATAAATCATCACCAACTAACCCTTACCACAACAAACTAAACCCAATCACTTTTAAATTACAAAAAAATGCTACTAACCATAGCAAACTATGCCAAACTCACCTAAATTACTTCGGCTATCAAAAATCACCCCCAACTACACTTTACAGCAACAAACTTAGCCCAATCACTTTAAAATTACAAAAAAATGCTAAAAATCATAACAAACTATACCAGAATCACCTAAATTACTTCGGCTACCGTAAATCACCCCCAACTATCCCTTACCACAACAAACCAAACCATATCATCTTAAAATTACAAAAAAAAGTGTACAAATCATAACAAACTATGCCAGACTCACCTAAATTACTTCGGCTACTCTAAATCATCACCAACTAACCCTTACCACTACAAAATAAACCCAATCACTTTAAAATTACAAAAAAATGCTAAAAATTATAACAAGCTATACCAGAATCACCTAAATAACTTCGGCTACCGTAAATCACCCCCAACTATCCCTTACCACAACAAACCAAACCATATCATCTTAAAATTACAAAAAAAGGTGTACAAATCATAACAAACTATGCCAGACTCACCTAAATTTCTTCGGCTACTCTAAATCATCACCAACTAACCCTTACCACAACAAACTAAACTCAATCACTTTTAAATTACAAAAAAATGCTAGTAACCATAGCAAATTATGCCAAACTCACCTAAATTACTTCGGCTACCATAAATCATCACCAACTAACCCTTTCCACAACAAACTAAACCCAATCACTTTTAAATTACAAAAAAATGCTACTAACCATAGCAAACTATGCCAAACTCACCTAAATTACTTCGGCTATCAAAAATCACCCCAAACTACACTTTACAGCAACAAACTAAGCCCAATCACTTTAAAATTACAAAAAAATGCTCAAAATCATAACAAACTATACCAGAATCACCTAAATTACTTCGGCTACCGTAAATCACCCACAACTATCCCTTACCACAACAAACCAAACCATATCATCTTAAAATTACAAAAAAAAGTGTACAAATCATAACAAACTATGCCAGACTCACCTAAATTACTTCGGCTACTCTAAATCATCACCAACTAACCCTTACCACAACAAACTATACCCAATCACTTTTAAATTACAAAAAAATGCTAGTAACCATAGCAAACTATGCCAAACTCACCTAAATTACTTCGGCTACCATAAATCATCACCAACTAACCCTTACCACAACAAACTAAACCCAATCACTTTTAAATTACAAAAAAATGCTACTAACCATAGCAAACTATGCCAAACTCACCTAAATTACTTCGGCTATCAAAAATCACCTCCAACTACACTTTACAGCAACAAACTTAGCCCAATCACTTTAAAATTACAAAAAAATGCTAAAATTCATAACAAACTATACCAGAATCACCTAAATTACTTCGGCTACCGTAAATCACCCCCAACTATCCCTTACCACAACAAACCAAACCATATCATCTTAAAATTACAAAAAAAGGTGTTCAAATCATAACAAACTATGCCAGACTCACCTAAATTACTTCGGCTACTCTAAATCATCACCAACTAACCCTTACCACAACAAACTAAACTCAATCACTTTTAAATTACAAAAAAATGCTAGTAACCATAGCAAATTATGCCAAACTCACCTAAATTACTTCGGCTACCATAAATCATCACTAACTAACCCTTACCACAACAAACAAAACCGAATCAATTTTAAATTACCAAAAAATGCTACTAACCATAGCAAACTATGCCAAACTCACCTAAATTACTTCGGCTATCAAAAATCACCCCAAACTACACTTTACAGCAACAAACTAAGCCCAATCACTTTAAAATTACAAAAAAATGCTAAAAATCATAACAAACTATACCAGAATCACCTAAATTACTTTGGCTACCGTAAATCACCCCCAACTATCCCTTACCACAACAAACCAAAGCATATCATCTTAAAATTACAAAAAAAGGTGTACAAATGATAACAAACTATGCCAGACTCACCTAAATTACTTCGGCTACTCTAAATCATCACCAACTAACCCTTACCACAACAAACTAAACCCAATCACTTTTAAATTACAAAAAAATGCTAGTAACCATAGCTAACTATGCCAAACTCACCTAAATTACTTCGGCTACCATAAATCATCACCAACTAACCCTTACCACAACAAACTAAACCCAATCACTTTTAAATTACAAAAAAATGCTACTAACCATAGCAAACTATGCCAAACTCACCTAAATTACTTCGGCTATCAAAAATCACCTCCAACTACACTTTACAGCAACAAACTTAGCCCAATCACTTTAAAATTACAAAAAAATGCTAAAATTCATAACAAACTATACCAGAATCACCTAAATTACTTCGGCTACCGTAAATCACCCCCAACTATCCCTTACCACAACAAACCAAACCATATCATCTTAAAATTACAAAAAAAGGTGTTCAAATCATAACAAACTATGCCAGACTCACCTAAATTACTTCGGCTACTCTAAATCATCACCAACTAACCCTTACCACAACAAACTAAACCCAATCACTTTTAAATTACAAAAAAATGCTAGTAACCATAGCAAACTATGCCAAACTCACCTAAATTACTTCGGCTACCATAAATCATCACCAACTAATCCTTACCACAACAAACTAAACCCAATCACTTTTAACTTACAAAAAAATGCTACTAACCATAGCAAACTATGCCAAACTCACCTAAATCTCTTCGGCTAACAAAAATCACCCCCAACTACACTTTAAAGCAAGAAACTAAGCCCAATCACTTTAAAATTACAAAAAAATGCTAAAAATTATAACAAACTATACCAGAATCACCTAAATTACCTCGGCTACCGTAAATCACCCCCAACTATACCTTACCACAACAAACCAAACCATATCATCTTAAAATTACAAAAAAAGGTGTCCAAATCATAACAAATTATGCCAGACTCACCTAAATTACTTCGGCTACTCTAAATCATCACCAACTAACCCTTACCACAACAAACTAAACCCAATCACTTTTAAATTACAAAAAAATGCTAGTAACCATAGCAAACTATGCCAAACTCACCTAAATTACTTCGGCTACCATAAATCATCACCAACTAACTCTTACCACAACAAACTAAACCCAATCACTTTTAAATTACAAAAAAATGCTACTAACCATAGCAAACTATGCCAAACTCACCTAAATTACTTCGGCTATCAAAAATCACCCCCAACTACCCTTTACAGCAACAAACTATGCCCAATCACTTTAAAATTACAAAAAAATGCTAAAAATCATAACAAACTATACCAGAATCACCTAAATTACTTCGGCTACCGTAAATCACCCCCAACTATTCCTTACCACAACAAACCAAACCATATCATCTTAAAATTACAAAAAAAGGTGTTCAAATCATAACAAACTATGCCAGACTCACCTAAATTACTTCGGTTACTCTAAATCATCACCAACTAACCCTTACCACAACAAACTAAACCCAATCAATTTTAAATTACAAAAAAATGCTAGTAACCATAGCAAACGATGCCAAACTCACCTAAATTACTTCGGCTACCATAAATCGTTACTAACTAACCCTTACCACAACAAACTAAACCCAATCACTTTTAAATTTCAAAGAAATGCTACTAACCATAGCAAACTATGCCAACTTCACCTAACTTACTTCGGCTATCAAAAATCACCCCCAACTACACTTTCCAGCAACAAATTAAGCCCAATCACTTTAAAATTACAAAAAAATGCTAAAAATCATAACAAACTATACCAGAATCACCTAAATTACTTCGGCTACCGTAAGTCACCCCCAACTATCCCTTACCACAACAAACCAAACCATTTCATCTTAAAATTACAAAAAAAGATGCACAAATCATAACAAACTATGTCAGACTCACCTAAATTACTTCGGCTACTCTAAATCACCACCAACTAACCTTTACCACAACAAACTATGCCAGACTCACCTAAATTACTTCGGCTACTCTAAATCATCACCAACTAACCCTTACCACAACAACACTTTTAAATTACAAAAAAATTCTACTAACCATAGCAAACTATGCCAACTTCACCTAAATTACTTCGGCTATCAAAAATCACCTCCAACTACACTTTACAGCAACAAACTTAGCCCAATCACTTTAAAATTACAAAAAAATGCTAAAATTCATAACAAACTATACCAGAATCACCTAAATTACTTCGGCTACCGTAAATCACCCCCAACTATCCCTTACCACAACAAACCAAACCATATCATCTTAAAATTACAAAAAAAGGTGTTCAAATCATAACAAACTATGCCAGACTCACCTAAATTACTTCGGCTACTCTAAATCATCACCAACTAACCCTTACCACAACAAACTAAACCCAATCACTTTTAAATTACAAAAAAATGCTAGTAACCATAGCAAACTATGCCAAACTCACCTAAATTACTTCGGCTACTCTAAATCATCACCAACTAATCCTCACCCCAACAAACTAAACCCAATCAATTTTAAATTACAAAAAAATGCTAGAAACCATAGCAAACTCTACCAAACTCACGTAATTTACTTCGGCTACCATAAATCATAACCAACTAACCCTTACCACAACAAACTAAACCCAATCACTTTTAAATTACAAAAAAATGCTACTAACCATAGCAAACTATGCCAACTTCACCTAAATTACTTCGGCTATCAAAAATCTCCCCCAACTATACTTTTCAGCAACAAACTAAGCCCAATCACTTTAAAATTACAGAAAAATGCTAAAAATCATAACAAACTATACCAGAATCACCTAAATTACTTCGGCTACCGTAAATTACCCCCAACTATCCCTTACCACAACAAACCAAACCATATCATCTTAAAATTACAAAAAAAGGTGTACAAATCATGACAAACTATGCCAGACTCACCTAAATTACTTCGGCTACTCTAAATCATCATCAACTAATTCTTACCACAACAAACTAAACCCAATCACTTTTAAATTACAAAAAAATGCTACTAACCATAGCAAACTATGCCAAACTCACCTAAATTACTTCGGCTATCAAAAATCACCCCCAACTACATTTTGCAGCAACAAACTAAGCCCAATCACTTTAAAATTACAAAAAAATGCTAAAAATCCTAACAAACTATGCCAGACTCACCTAAATTACTTCGGCTACTCTAAATCATCATCAACTAATTCTTACCACAACAAACTAAACCCAATCACTTTTAAATTACAAAAAAATGCTAGTAACCGTAGCAAACTATGCCAAACTCACCTAAATTACTTTGGCTACCATAAATCCTTACTAACTAACACTTACCACAACAAACTAAACCCAATCACTTTTAAATTACAAAAAAATGCTACTAACCATAGCAAACTATGCCAAACTCACCTAAATTACTTCGGCTACCGTAAATCACCCCCAACTATCCCTTACCACAACAAACCAAACTATATCATCTTAAAATTACAAAAAAATGTGTACAAATCATAACAATCTATGCCAGACTCACCTAAATTACTTCGGCTACTCTAAATCATCACCAACTAACCCTTACCACAACAAACTAAACCCAATCACTTTTAAATTACAAAAAAATGCTAGTAACCATAGCAAACTATGCCAAACTCACCTAAATTATTTCGGCTACCATAAATCATCACCAACTAACCCTTACCACAACAAACTAAACCCAATCACTTTTAAATTACAAAAAAATGCTTGTAACCATAGCAAACTATGCCAAACTCACCTAAATTACTTCGGCTATCAAAAATCACCCCCAACTACACTTTACAGCAACAAACTAAGCCCTATCACTTTAAAATTACAAAAAAATGCTAAAAATCATAACAAGCTATACCAGAATCACCTAAATAACTTCGGCTACCGTAAATCCCCCCAACTATCCCTTACCACAACAAACCAAACCACATCATCTTAAAACTACAAAAAAAGGTGTACAAATCATAACAAACTCTGCCAGACTCACCTAAATTACTTCGGCTACTCTAAATCATCACCAACTAACCCTTAATACAACAAACTAAACCCAATCACTTTTAAATTACAAAAAAATGCTAGTAACCATAGCAAACTATGCCAAACTCACCTAAATTACTTCGGCTACCATAAATCGTTACTAACTAACCCTTACCACAACAAACTAAACCTAATCACTTTTAAATTACAAAGAAATGCTACTAACCATAGCAAACTATGCCAACTTCACCTAAATTACTTCGGCTATCAAAAATCACCCCCAACTACACTTTTCAGCAACAAACTAAGCCCAATTACTTTAAAATTACAGAAAAATGCTAAAAATCATAACAAACTATACCAGAATCACCTAAATTACTTCGGCTACCGTAAATCACCCCCAACTATCCCTTACCACAACAAACCAAAGCATATCATCTTAAAATTAGAAAAAAAGGTGTACAAATCATAACAAACTATGCCAGACTCACCTAAATTACTTCGGCTACTCTAAATCATCATCAACTAACCCTTACCACAACAAACTAAACCCAATAACTTTTAAATTACAAAAAAATGCTACTAACCATAGCAAACTATGCCAAACTCAATTAAATTACTTCGGCTATCAAAAATCACCCCCAACTACACTTTGCAGCAACAAACTAAGCCCAATTACTTTAAAATTACAAAAAAATGCTAAAAATCATAACAAACCTTACCAGAATCACCTAAGTTACTTCGGCTACCATAAATCGTTACTAACTAACTCTTACCACAACAAACTAAACCCAATCACTTTTAAATTACAAAAAAATGCTACTAACCATAGCAAACTATGCCAAACTCACCTAAATTACTTCGGCTATCAAAAATCACCCCCAACTACACTTTACAGCAACAAACTAAGCCCTATCACTTTAAAATTACAAAAAAATGCTAAAAATCATAACAAGCTATACCAGAATCACCTAAATAACTTCGGCTACCGTAAATCACCCCCAACTATCCCTTACCACAACAAACCAAACCACATCATCTTAAAACTACAAAAAAAGGTGTACAAATCATAACAAACTCTGCCAGACTCACCTAAATTACTTCGGCTACTCTATATCATCACCAACTAACCTTTAATACAACAAACTAAACCCAATCACTTTTAAATTACAAAAAAATGCTAGTAACCATAGCAAACTATGCCAAACTCACCTAAATTACTTCGGCTACCATAAATCGTTACTAACTAACCCTTACCACAACAAACTAAACCCAATCACTTTTAAATTACAAAGAAATGCTACTAACCATAGCAAACTATGCCAACTTCACCTAAATTACTTCGGCTATCAAAAATCACACCCAACTACACTTTCCAGCAACAAACTAAGCCCAATCACTTTAAAATTACAAAAAAATGCTAAAAATCATAACAAACTATACCAGAATCACCTAAATTACTTCGGCTACCGAAAGTCACCCCCAACTATCCTTTACCACAACAAACCAAACCATTTCATCTTAAAATTACAAAAAAAAATGTACAAATCATAACAAACTATGTCAGACTCACCTAAATTACTTCGGCTACTCTAAGTCACCACCAACTAACCCTTACCACAACAAACTATGCCAGACTCACCTAAATTACTGCGGCTACTCTAAATCATCACCAACTAACCCTTACCACAACAACACTATTAAATTACAAAAAAATGCTACTAACCATAGCAAACTATGCCAACTTCACCTAAATTACTTCGGCTACCAAAAATCACCCCCAACTACACTTTCCAGCAACAAACTAAGCCCAATCACTTTAAAATTACAAAAAAATGCTAAAAATCATAACAAACTATACCAGAATCACCTAAATTACTTTGGCTACCGTAAATCACCCCCAACTATCCCTTACCACAACAAACCAAACCATATCATCTTAAAATTACAAAAAAAGGTGTACAAACCCATAACAAACTATGCCAGACTTACCTAAATTACTTCGGCTACTCTAAATCATCACCAACTAACCCTAACCACAACAAACTAAACCCAATTAATTTTAAATTACAAAAAAATGCTAGAAACCATAGCAAACTATACCAAACTCACGTAATTTACTTCGGCTACCATAAATCATAACCAACTAACCCTTACCACAACAAATTAAACCCAATCACTTTTAAATTACAAATAAATGCTACTAACTATAGCAAACTATGCCAACTTCACCTAAATTACTTCGGCTATCAAAAATCACACCCAACTACACTTTTCAGCAACAAACTAAGCCCAATCACTTTAAAATTACAGAAAAATGCTAATAATCATAACAAACTATACCAGAATCACCTAAATTACTTCGGCTACCGTAAATCACCCCCAACTATCCCTTACCACAACAAACCAAACCATATCATCTTAAAATTACAAAAAAAGGTGTACAAATCATAACAAACTATGCCAGACTCACCTAAATTACTTCGGCTACTCTAAATCATCATCAACTAACCCTTACCACAACAAACTAAACCCAATCACTTTTAAATTACAAAAAAATGCTACTAACCATAGCAAACTATGCCAAACTCACCTAAATTACTTCGGCTATCAAAAATCACCCCCAACTACACTTTGCAGCAACAAACTAAGCCCAATCACTTTAAAATTACAAAAAAATGCTAAAAATCATAACAAACTATACCAGAATCACCTAAGTTACTTCGGCTACCATAAATCGTTACTAACTAACCCTTACCACAACAAACTAAACCCAATAACTTTTAAATTACAAAAAAATGCTACTAACCATAGCAAACTATGCCATCTTCACCTAAATTACTTCGGCTATCAAAAATCACCCCCAACTACACTTTTCAGCAACAAACTAAGCCCAATCACTTTAAAATTACAAAAAAATGCTAAAAATCATAACAAACTATACCAGAATCACCTAAATTACTTCGGCTACCGTAAATCACCCCCAACTATCCCTTACCACAACAAACCAAACCATATCATCTTAAAATTACAAAAAAAGGTGTACAAATCATAACAACCTATGCCAGACTCACCTAAATTACTTCGGCTACTCTAAATCATCACCAACTAACCCTTACCACAACAAACTAAACCCAATCACTTTTAAATTACAAAAAAATGCTAGTAACCGTAGCAAACTATGCCAAACTCACCTAAATTACTTTGGCTACCATAAATCTTTACTAACTAACACTTACCACAACAAACTAAACCCAATCACTTTTAAATTACAAAAAAATGCTACTAACCATAGCAAACTATGCCAAACTCACCTAAATTACTTCGGCTACCGTAAATCACCCCCAACTATCCCTTACCACAACAAACCAAACTATATCATCTTAAAATTACAAAAAAATGTGTACAAATCATAACAATCTATGCCAGACTCACCTAAATTACTTCGGCTACTCTAAATCATCACCAACTAACCCTTACTACAACAAACTAAACCCAATCACTTTTAAATTACAAAAAAATGCTAGTAACCATAGCAAACTATGCCAAACTCACCTAAATTATTTCGGCTACCATAAATCATCACCAACTAACCCTTACCACAACAAACTAAACCCAATCACATTTAAATTACAAAAAAATGCTTGTAACCATAGCAAACTATGCCAAACTCACCTAAATTACTTCGGCTATCAAAAATCACCCCCAACTACACTTTACAGCAACAAACTAAGCCCTATCACTTTAAAATTACAAAAAAATGCTAAAAATCATAACAAGCTATACCAGAATCACCTAAATAACTTCGGCTACCGTAAATCACCCCCAACTATCCTTTACCACAAGAAACCAAACCACATCATCTTAAAACTACAAAAAAAGGTGTACAAATCATAACAAACTCTGCCAGACTCACCTAAATTACTTCGGCTACTCTAAATCATCACCAACTAACCCTTAATACAACAAACTAAACCCAATCACTTTTAAATTACAAAAAAATGCTAGTAACCATAGCAAACTATGCCAAACTCACCTAAATTACTTCGGCTACCATAAATCGTTACTAACTAACCCTTACCACAACAAACTAAACCTAATCACTTTTAAATTACAAAGAAATGCTACTAACCATAGCAAACTATGCCAACTTCACCTAAATTACTTCGGCTATCAAAAATCACCCCCAACTACACTTTCCAGCAACAAACTAAGCCCAATCACTTTAAAATTACAAAAAAATGCTAAAAATCATAACAAACTATACCAGAATCACCTAAATTACTTCGGCTACCGTAAGTCACCCCCAACTATCCCTTACCACAACAAACCAAACCATTTCATCTTAAAATTACAAAAAAAGATGTACAAATCATAACAAGCTATGTCAGACTCACATAAATTACTTCGGCTACTCTAAATCACCACCAACTAACCCTTACCACAACAAACCATGCCAGACTCACCTAAATTACTTCGGCTACTCTAAATCATCACCAACTAACCCTTACCACAACAACACTTTTAAATTACAAAAAAATGCTACTAACTATAGCAAACTATGCCAACTTCACCTAAATTACTTCGGCTATCAAAAATCACCCCCAACTACACTTTCCAGCAACAAACTAAGCCCAATCACTTTAAAATTACAAAAAAATGCTAAAAATCATAACAAACTATACCAGAATCACCTAAATTACTTCGACTACCGTAAGTCACCCCCAACTATCCCTTACCACAACAAACCAAACCATTTCATCTTAAAATTACAAAAAAAGATGTACAAATCATAACAAGCTATGTCAGACTCACCTAAATTACTTCGGCTACTCTAAATCACCACCAATTAACCCTTACCACAACAAACTATGCCAGACTCACCTAAATTACTTCGGCTACTCTAAATCATCACCAACTAACCCTTACCACAACAACACTTTTAAATTACAAAAAAATGCTACTAACCATAGCAAACTATGCCAACTTTACCTAAATTACTTCGGCTATCAAAAATCACCCCCAACTACACTTTCCAGCAACAAACTAAGCCCAATCACTTTAAAATTACAAAAAAATGCTAAAAATCATAACAAACTATACCAGAATCACCTAAATTACTTTGACTACCGTAAATCACCCCCAACTATCCCTTACCACAACAAACCAAACCATATCATCTTAAAATTACAAAAAAAGGTGTACAAACCCATAACAAACTATGCCAGACTCACCTAAATTACTTAGGCTACTCTAAATCATCACCAACTAACCCTCACCACAACAAACTAAACCCAATCACTTTTAAATTACAAAAAAATGCTACTAATCATAGCAAACTATGCCAAACTTACCTAAATTACTTCGGCTACCGTAAATCACCCCCAACTATCCCTTACCACAACAAACCAAACCATATCATCTTAAAATTACAAAAAAAGGTGTAGAAATCATAACAAACTATGCCAGACTCACCTAAATTACTTCGGCTAATCTAAATCATCACCAACTAACCCTTACCACAACAAACTAAACCCAATCACTTTTAAATTAAAAAAAAATGCTAGTAACCATAGCAAACTATGCCAAACTCACCTAAATTACTTCGGCTACCATAAATCATCACCAACTAACCCTTTCCGCGACAAACTAAACCCAATCACTTTTAAATTACAAAAAAATGCTTGTAACCATAGCAAACTATGCCAAACTCACCTAAATTACTTCGGCTATCAAAAATCACCCCCAACTACACTTTACAGCAACAAACTAAGCCCAATCACTTTAAAATTACAAAAAAATGCTCAAAATCATAACAAACTATACCAGAATCACCTAAATTACTTTGGCTACCGTAAATCACCCCCAACTATCCCTTACCACAACAAACCAAACCATATCATCTTAAAATTACAAAAAAAGGTGTACAAACCCATAACAAACTATGCCAGACTCACCTAAATTTCTTCGGCTACTCTAAATCATCACCAACTAACCCTCACCACAACAAACTAAACCCAATCAATTTTAAATTACAAAAAAATGCTAGTAACCATAGCAAACTATACCAAACTCACCTAATTTACTTCGGCTACCATAAATCATAACCAACTAACCCTTACCACAACAAACTAAACCCAATCACTTTTAAATTACAAAAAAATGCTACTAATCATAGCAAACTATGCCAAACTCACCTAAATTACTTCGGCTACCATAAATCATCACCAACTAACCCTTTCCACGACAAACTAAACCCAATCACTTTTAAATTACAAAAAAATGCTTGTAACCATAGCAAACTATGCCAAACTCACCTAAATTACTTCGGCTACCATAAATCGTTACTAACTAACCCTTACCACAACAAACTAAACCCAATCACTTTTAAATTACAAAGAAATGCTACTAACCATAGCAAACTATGCCAACTTCACCTAAATTACTTCGGCTATCAAAAATCACCCCCAACTACACTTTCCAGCAACAAACTAAGCCCAATCACTTTAAAATTACAAAAAAATGCTAAAAATCATAACAAACTATACCAGAATCACCTAAATTACTTCGGCTACCGTAAGTCACCCCCAACTATCCCTTACCACAACAAACCAAACCATTTCATCTTAAAATTACAAAAAAAGATGTACAAATCATAACAAACTATGTCAGACTCACCTAAATTACTTCGGCTACTCTAAATCACCACCAACTAACCCTTACCACAACAAACTATGCCAGACTCACCTAAATTACTTCGGCTACTCTAAATCATCACCAACTAACCCTTACCACAACAACACTTTTAAATTACAAAAAAATGCTACTAACCATAGCAAACTATGCCAACTTCACCTAAATTACTTCGGCTATCAAAAATCACCCCCAACTACACTTTCCAGCAACAAACTAAGCCCAATCACTTTAAAATTACAAAAAAATGCTAAAAATCATAACAAACTATACCAGAATCACCTAAATTACTTTGGCTACCGTAAATCACCCCCAACTATCCCTTACCACAACAAACCAAACCATATCATCTTAAAATTACAAAAAAAGTTGTACAAACCCATAACAAACTATGCCAGACTCACCTAAATTACTTCGGCTACTCTAAATCATCACCAACTAACCCTAACCACAACAAACTAAACCCAATTAATTTTAAATTACAAAAAAATGCTAGAAACCATAGCAAACTATACCAAACTCACGTAATTTACTTCGGCTACCATAAATCATAACCAACTAACCCTTACCACAACAAATTAAACCCAATCACTTTTAAATTACAAAAAAATGCTACTAACTATAGCAAACTATGCCAACTTCACCTAAATTACTTCGGCTATCAAAAATCACCCCCAACTACACTTTTCAGCAACAAACTAAGCCCAATCACTTTAAAATTACAGAAAAATGCTAAAAATCATAACAAACTATACCAGAATCACCTAAATTACTTCGGCTACCGTAAATCACCCCCAACTATCCCCTACCACAACAAACCAAACCATATCATCTTAAAATTACAAAAAAAGGTGTACAAATCATAACAAACTATGCCAGACTCACCTAAATTACTTCGGCTTCTCTAAATCATCATCAACTAACCCTTACCACAACAAACTAAACCCAATCACTTTTAAATTACAAAAAAATGCTACTAACCATAGCAAACTATGCCAAACTCACCTAAATTACTTCGGCTATCAAAAATCACCCCCAACTACACTTTGCAGCAACAAACTAAGCCCAATCACTTTAAAATTTCAAAAAAATGCTAAAAATCATAACAAACTATACCAGAATCACCTAAGTTACTTCGGCTACCATAAATCGTTACTAACTAACCCTTACCACAACAAACTAAACCCAATCACTTTTAAATTCCAAAAAAATGCTACTAGCCATAGCAAATTATGCCAGCTTCACCTAAATTACTTCGGCTTTCAAAAATCACCCCCAACTACACTTTTCAGCAACAAACTAAGCCCAATCACTTTAAAATTACAGAAAAATGCTAAAAATCATAACAAACTATACCAGAATCACCTAAATTACTTCGGCTACCGTAAATCACCCCCAACTATCCCTTACCACAACAAACCAAACCATATCATCTTAAAATTACAAAAAAAGGTGTACAAATCATAACAACCTATGCCAGACTCACCTAAATTACTTCGGCTACTCTAAATCATCACCAACTAACCCTTACCACAACAAACTAAACCCAATCACTTTTAAATTACAAAAAAATGCTTGTAACCATAGCAAACTATGCCAAACTCACCTAAATTACTTCGGCTATCAAAAATCACCCCCAACTACACTTTACAGCAACAAACTAAGCCCAATCACTTTAAAATTACAAAAAAATGCTCAAAATCATAACAAACTATACCAGAATCACCTAAATTACTTTGGCTACCGTAAATCACCCCCAACTATCCCTTACCACAACAAACCAAACCATATCATCTTAAAATTACAAAAAAAGGTGTACAAACCCATAACAAACTATGCCAGACTCACCTAAATTTCTTCGGCTACTCTAAATCATCACCAACTAACCCTCACCACAACAAACTAAACCCAATCAATTTTAAATTACAAAAAAATGCTAGTAACCATAGCAAACTATACCAAACTCACCTAATTTACTTCGGCTACCATAAATCATAACCAACTAACCCTTACCACAACAAACTAAACCCAATCACTTTTAAATTACAAAAAAATGCTACTAATCATAGCAAACTATGCCAAACTCACCTAAATTACTTCGGCTACCATAAATCATCACCAACTAACCCTTTCCACGACAAACTAAACCCAATCACTTTTAAATTACAAAAAAATGCTTGTAACCATAGCAAACTATGCCAAACTCACCTAAATTACTTCGGCTACCATAAATCGTTACTAACTAACCCTTACCACAACAAACTAAACCCAATCACTTTTAAATTACAAAGAAATGCTACTAACCATAGCAAACTATGCCAACTTCACCTAAATTACTTCGGCTATCAAAAATCACCCCCAACTACACTTTCCAGCAACAAACTAAGCCCAATCACTTTAAAATTACAAAAAAATGCTAAAAATCATAACAAACTATACCAGAATCACCTAAATTACTTCGGCTACCGTAAGTCACCCCCAACTATCCCTTACCACAACAAACCAAACCATTTCATCTTAAAATTACAAAAAAAGATGTACAAATCATAACAAACTATGTCAGACTCACCTAAATTACTTCGGCTACTCTAAATCACCACCAACTAACCCTTACCACAACAAACTATGCCAGACTCACCTAAATTACTTCGGCTACTCTAAATCATCACCAACTAACCCTTACCACAACAACACTTTTAAATTACAAAAAAATGCTACTAACCATAGCAAACTATGCCAACTTCACCTAAATTACTTCGGCTATCAAAAATCACCCCCAACTACACTTTCCAGCAACAAACTAAGCCCAATCACTTTAAAATTACAAAAAAATGCTAAAAATCATAACAAACTATACCAGAATCACCTAAATTACTTTGGCTACCGTAAATCACCCCCAACTATCCCTTACCACAACAAACCAAACCATATCATCTTAAAATTACAAAAAAAGTTGTACAAACCCATAACAAACTATGCCAGACTCACCTAAATTACTTCGGCTACTCTAAATCATCACCAACTAACCCTAACCACAACAAACTAAACCCAATTAATTTTAAATTACAAAAAAATGCTAGAAACCATAGCAAACTATACCAAACTCACGTAATTTACTTCGGCTACCATAAATCATAACCAACTAACCCTTACCACAACAAATTAAACCCAATCACTTTTAAATTACAAAAAAATGCTACTAACTATAGCAAACTATGCCAACTTCACCTAAATTACTTCGGCTATCAAAAATCACCCCCAACTACACTTTTCAGCAACAAACTAAGCCCAATCACTTTAAAATTACAGAAAAATGCTAAAAATCATAACAAACTATACCAGAATCACCTAAATTACTTCGGCTACCGTAAATCACCCCCAACTATCCCCTACCACAACAAACCAAACCATATCATCTTAAAATTACAAAAAAAGGTGTACAAATCATAACAAACTATGCCAGACTCACCTAAATTACTTCGGCTTCTCTAAATCATCATCAACTAACCCTTACCACAACAAACTAAACCCAATCACTTTTAAATTACAAAAAAATGCTACTAACCATAGCAAACTATGCCAAACTCACCTAAATTACTTCGGCTATCAAAAATCACCCCCAACTACACTTTGCAGCAACAAACTAAGCCCAATCACTTTAAAATTTCAAAAAAATGCTAAAAATCATAACAAACTATACCAGAATCACCTAAGTTACTTCGGCTACCATAAATCGTTACTAACTAACCCTTACCACAACAAACTAAACCCAATCACTTTTAAATTCCAAAAAAATGCTACTAGCCATAGCAAATTATGCCAGCTTCACCTAAATTACTTCGGCTTTCAAAAATCACCCCCAACTACACTTTTCAGCAACAAACTAAGCCCAATCACTTTAAAATTACAGAAAAATGCTAAAAATCATAACAAACTATACCAGAATCACCTAAATTACTTCGGCTACCGTAAATCACCCCCAACTATCCCTTACCACAACAAACCAAACCATATCATCTTAAAATTACAAAAAAAGGTGTACAAATCATAACAACCTATGCCAGACTCACCTAAATTACTTCGGCTACTCTAAATCATCACCAACTAACCCTTACCACAACAAACTAAACCCAATCACTTTTAAATTACAAAAAAATGCTAGTAACCGTAGCAAACTATGCCAAACTCACCTAAATTACTTTGGCTACCATAAATCCTTACTGACTAACACTTACCACAACAAACTAAACCCAATCACTTTTAAATTACAAAAAAATGCTACTAACCATAGCAAACTATGCCAAACTCACCTAAATTACTTCGGCTACCGTAAATCACCCCCAACTATCCCTTACCACAACAAACCAAACTATATCATCTTAAAATTACAAAAAAATGTGTACAAATCATAACAATCTATGCCAGACTCACCTAAATTACTTCGGCTACTCTAAATCATCACCAACTAACCCTTACCACAACAAACTAAACCCAATCACTTTTAAATTACAAAAAAATGCTAGTAACCATTGCAAACTATGCCAAACTCACCTAAATTATTTCGGCTACCATAAATCATCACCAACTAACCCTTACCACAACAAACTATACCCAATCACTTTTAAATTACAAAAAAATGCTTGTAACCATAGCAAACTATGCCAAACTCACCTAAATTACTTCGGCTATCAAAAATCACCCCCAACTACACTTTCCAGCAACAAACTAAGCCCAATCACTTTAAAATTATAAAAAAATGCTAAAAATCATAACAAACTATACCAGAATCACCTAAATTACTTCGGCTACCGTAAGTCACCCCCAACTATCCCTTACCACAACAAACCAAACCATTTCATCTTAAAATTACAAAAAAAGATGTACAAATCATAACAAACTATGTCAGACTCACCTAAATTACTTCGGCTACTCTAAATCACCACCAACTAACCCTTACCACAACAAACTATGCCAGACTCACCTAAATTACTTCGGCTACTCTAAATCATCACCAACTAACCCTTACCACAACAACAATTTTAAATTACAAAAAAATGCTACTAACCATAGCAAACTATGCCAACTTCACCTAAATTACTTCGGCTATCAAAAATCACCCCCAACTACACTTTCCAGCAACAAACTAAGCCCAATCACTTTAAAATTACAAAAAAATGCTAAAAATCATAACAAACTATACCAGAATCACCTAAATTACTTTGGCTACCGTAAATCACCCCCAACTATCCCTTACCACAACAAACCAGACCATATCATCTTAAAATTACAAAAAAAGGTGTACAAACCCATAACAAACTATGCCAGACTCACCTAAATTACTTCGGCTACTCTAAATCATCACCAACTAACCCTCACCACAACAAACTAAACCCAATCAATTTTAAATTTCAAAAAAATGCTAGTAACCATAGCAAACTATACCAAACTCACCTAATTTACTTCGGCTACCATAAATCATAACCAACTAACCCTTACCACAACAAACTAAACCCAATCACTTTTAAATTACAAAAAAATGCTACTAATCATAGCAAACTATGCCAGACTCACCTAAATTACTTCGGCTACCATAAATCGTTACTAACTAACCCTTACCACAACAAACTAAACCCAATCACATTTAAATTACAAAGAACTGCTACTAACCATAGCAAACTATGCCAACTTCACCTAAATTACTTCGGCTATCAAAAATCACCCCCAACTACACTTTCCAGCAACAAACTAAGCCCAATCACTTTAAAATTACAAAAAAATGCTAAAAATCATAACAAACTATACCAGAATCACCTAAATTACTTCGGCTACCGTAAGTCACCCCCAACTATCCCTTACCACAACAAACCAAACCATTTCATCTTAAAATTACAAAAAAAGATGTACAAATCAAAACAAACTATGTCAGACTCACCTAAATTACTTCGGCTACTCTAAATCACCACCAACTAACCCTTACCACAACAAACTATGCCAGACTCACCTAAATTACTTCGGCTACTCTAAATCATCACCAACTAACTCTTACCACAACAACAATTTTAAATTACAAAAAAATGCTACTAACCATAGCAAACTATGCCAACTTCACCTAAATTACTTCGGCTATCAAAAATCACCCCCAACTACACTTTCCAGCAACAAACTAAGCCCAATCACTTTAAAATTACAAAAAAATGCTAAAAATCATAACAAACTATACCAGAATCACCTAAATTACTTTGGCTACCGTAAATCACCCCCAACTATCCCTTACCACAACAAACCAGACCATATCATCTTAAAATTACAAAAAAAGGTGTAAAAACCCATAACAAACTATGCCAGACTCACCTAAATTACTTCGGCTACTCTAAATCATCACCAACTAACCCTCACCACAACAAACTAAACCCAATCAATTTTAAATTACAAAAAAATGCTAGTAACCATAGCAAACTATACCAAACTCACCTAATTTACTTCGGCTACCATAAATCATAACCAACTAACCCTTACCACAACAAACTAAACCCAATCACTTTTAAATTACAAAAAAATGCTACTAATCATAGCAAACTATGCCAGACTCACCTAAATTACTTCGGCTACCGTAAATCACCCCCAACTATCCCTTACCACAACAAACCAAACCATATCATCTTAAAATTACAAAAAAAGGTGTAGAAATCATAACAAACTATGTAAGACTCACCTAAATTACTTCGGCTAATCTAAATCATCACCAACTAACCCTTACCACAACAAACTAAACCCAATCACTTTTAAATTACAAAAAAATGCTAGTAACCATAGCAAACTATGCCAAACTCACCTAAATTACTTCGGCTACCATAAATCATCACCAACTAACCCTTTCCACGACAAACTAAACCCAATCACTTTTAAATTACAAAAAAATGCTTGTAACCATAGCAAACTATGCCAAACTCACCTAAATTACTTCGGCTATCAAAAATCACCCCCAACTACACTTTACAGCAACAAACTAAGCCCAATCACTTTAAAATTACAAAAAAATACTAAAAATCATAACAAACTATACCAGAATCACCTAAATTACTTTGGCTACCGTAAATTACCTCCAACTATCCCTTACCACAACAAACCAAACCATATCATCTTAAAATTACAAAAAAAGGTGTACAAACCCATAACAAACTATGCCAGACTCACCTAAATTACTTCGGCTACTCTAAATCATCACCAACTAACCCTTACCACAACAAACTAAACCCAATCACTTTTAAATTACAAAAAAATTCTAGTAACCATAGCAAACTATGCCAAACTCACCTAAATTACTTCGGCTATCAAAAATCACCCCCAACTACACTTTACAGCAACAAACTAAGCCCAATCACTTTAAAATTCAAAAAAATTCTAAAAATCATAACAAACTATACCAGAATCACCTAAATTACTTCGGCTACCGTAAATCACCCCCAACTATCCCTTGCCACAACAAACCAAACCATATCATCTTAAAATTACAAAAAAAGGTGTACAAATCATAACAAACTATGCCAGACCCACCTAAATTACTTCGGCTACTTTAAATCATCACCAACTAACCCTTACCACAACAAACTATACCCAATCACTTTTAAATTACAAAAAAATGCTAGTAACCATAGCAAACTATGCCAAACTCACCTAAATTATTTCGGCTACCATAAATCATCACCAACTAACCCTTACCACAACAAACTAAACCCAATAACTTTTAAATTACAAAAAAATGCTAGTAACCATAGCAAACTATGCCAAACTCACCTAAATTACTTCGGCTAACATAAATCGTTACTAACTAACCCTTACCACAACAAACTAAACCCAATCACTTTTAAATTACAAAGAAATGCTACTAACCATAGCAAACTATGCCAACTTCACCTAAATTACTTCGGCTATCAAAAATCACCCCCAACTACACTTTCCAGCAACAAACTAAGCCCAATCACTTTAAAATTACAAAAAAATGCTAAAAATCATAACAAACTATACCAGAATCACCTAAATTACTTCGGCTACCGTAAATCACCCCCAACTATCCCTTATCACAACAAACCAAAACATATCATTTTAAAATTACAAAAAAAGTGGTACAAATCATAACAAACTATGCCAGAATCACCTAAATTACTTCGGCTACTCTAAATCATCAACAACTAACCCTTTCCACGACAAACTAAACCCAATCACTTTTAAATTACAAAAAAATGCTTGTAACCATAGCAAACTATGCCAAACTCACCTAAATTACTTCGGCTACCATAAATCGTTACTAACTAACCCTTACCACAACAAACTAAACCCAATCACTTTTAAATTACAAAGAAATGCTACTAACCATAGCAAACTATGCCAACTTCACCTAAATTACTTCGGCTATCAAAAATCACCCCCAACTACACTTTCCAGCAACAAACTAAGCCCAATCACTTTAAAATTACAAAAAAATGCTAAAAATCATAACAAACTATACCAGAATCACCTAAATTACTTCGGCTACCGTAAGTCACCCCCAACTATCCCTTACCACAACAAACCAAACCATTTCATCTTAAAATTACAAATAAAGATGTACAAATCATAACAAACTATGTCAGACTCACCTAAATTACTTCGGCTACTCTAAATCACCACCAACTAACCCTTACCACAACAAACTATGCCAGACTCACCTAAATTACTTCGGCTACTCTAAATCATCACCAACTAACCCTTACCACAACAACAATTTTAAATTACAAAAAAATGCTACTAACCATAGCAAACTATGCCAACTTCACCTAAATTACTTCGGCTATCAAAAATCACCCCCAACTACACTTTCCAGCAACAAACTAAGCCCAATCACTTTAAAATTACAAAAAAATGCTAAAAATCATAACAAACTATACCAGAATCACCTAAATTACTTTGGCTACCGTAAATCACCCCCAACTATCCCTTACCACAACAAACCAGACCATATCATCTTAAAATTACAAAAAAAGGTGTACAAACCCATAACAAACTATGCCAGACTCACCTAAATTACTTCGGCTACTCTAAATCATCACCAACTAACCCTCACCACAACAAACTAAACCCAATCAATTTTAAATTACAAAAAAATGCTAGTAACCATAGCAAACTATACCAAACTCACCTAATTTACTTCGGCTACCATAAATCATAACCAACTAACCCTTACCACAACAAACTAAACCCAATCACTTTTAAATTACAAAAAAATGCTACTAATCATAGCAAACTATGCCAGACTCACCTAAATTACTTCGGCTACCGTAAATCACCCCCAACTATCCCTTACCACAACAAACCAAACCATATCATCTTAAAATTACAAAAAAAGGTGTAGAAATCATAACAAACTATGTAAGACTCACCTAAATTACTTCGGCTAATCTAAATCATCACCAACTAACCCTTACCACAACAAACTAAACCCAATCACTTTTAAATTACAAAAAAATGCTAGTAACCATAGCAAACTATGCCAAACTCACCTAAATTACTTCGGCTACCATAAATCATCACCAACTAACCCTTTCCACGACAAACTAAACCCAATCACTTTTAAATTACAAAAAAATGCTTGTAACCATAGCAAACTATGCCAAACTCACCTAAATTACTTCGGCTATCAAAAATCACCCCCAACTACACTTTACAGCAACAAACTAAGCCCAATCACTTTAAAATTACAAAAAAATACTAAAAATCATAACAAACTATACCAGAATCACCTAAATTACTTTGGCTACCGTAAATTACCTCCAACTATCCCTTACCACAACAAACCAAACCATATCATCTTAAAATTACAAAAAAAGGTGTACAAACCCATAACAAACTATGCCAGACTCACCTAAATTACTTCGGCTACTCTAAATCATCACCAACTAACCCTTACCACAACAAACTAAACCCAATCACTTTTAAATTACAAAAAAATGCTAGTAACCATAGCAAACTATACCAAACTCACCTAATTTACTTCGGCTACCATAAATCATAACCAACTAACCCTTACCACAACAAACTAAACCCAATCACTTTTAAATTACAAAAAAATGCTACTAATCATAGCAAACTATGCCAGACTCACCTAAATTACTTCGGCTACCGTAAATCACCCCCAACTATCCCTTACCACAACAAACCAAACCATATCATCTTAAAATTACAAAAAAAGGTGTAGAAATCATAACAAACTATGTAAGACTCACCTAAATTACTTCGGCTAATCTAAATCATCACCAACTAACCCTTACCACAACAAACTAAACCCAATCACTTTTAAATTACAAAAAAATGCTAGTAACCATAGCAAACTATGCCAAACTCACCTAAATTACTTCGGCTACCATAAATCATCACCAACTAACCCTTTCCACGACAAACTAAACCCAATCACTTTTAAATTACAAAAAAATGCTTGTAACCATAGCAAACTATGCCAAACTCACCTAAATTACTTCGGCTATCAAAAATCACCCCCAACTACACTTTACAGCAACAAACTAAGCCCAATCACTTTAAAATTACAAAAAAATACTAAAAATCATAACAAACTATACCAGAATCACCTAAATTACTTTGGCTACCGTAAATTACCTCCAACTATCCCTTACCACAACAAACCAAACCATATCATCTTAAAATTACAAAAAAAGGTGTACAAACCCATAACAAACTATGCCAGACTCACCTAAATTACTTCGGCTACTCTAAATCATCACCAACTAACCCTTACCACAACAAACTAAACCCAATCAATTTTAAATTACAAAAAAATGCTAGTAACCATAGCAAACTATACCAAACTCACCTAATTTACTTCGGCTACCATAAATCATAACCAACTAACCCTTACCACAACAAACTAAACCCAATCACTTTTAAATTACAAAAAAATGCTACTAATCATAGCAAACTATGCCAGACTCACCTAAATTACTTCGGCTACCGTAAATCACCCCCAACTATCCCTTACCACAACAAACCAAACCATATCATCTTAAAATTACAAAAAAAGGTGTAGAAATCATAACAAACTATGTAAGACTCACCTAAATTACTTCGGCTAATCTAAATCATCACCAACTAACCCTTACCACAACAAACTAAACCCAATCACTTTTAAATTACAAAAAAATGCTAGTAACCATAGCAAACTATGCCAAACTCACCTAAATTACTTCGGCTACCATAAATCATCACCAACTAACCCTTTCCACGACAAACTAAACCCAATCACTTTTAAATTACAAAAAAATGCTTGTAACCATAGCAAACTATGCCAAACTCACCTAAATTACTTCGGCTATCAAAAATCACCCCCAACTACACTTTACAGCAACAAACTAAGCCCAATCACTTTAAAATTACAAAAAAATACTAAAAATCATAACAAACTATACCAGAATCACCTAAATTACTTTGGCTACCGTAAATTACCTCCAACTATCCCTTACCACTACAAACCAAACCATATCATCTTAAAATTACAAAAAAAGGTGTACAAACCCATAACAAACTATGCCAGACTCACCTAAATTACTTCGGCTACTCTAAATCATCACCAACTAACCCTTACCACAACAAACTAAACCCAATCACTTTTAAATTACAAAAAAATGCTAGTAACCATAGCAAACTATGCCAAACTCACCTAAATTACTTCGGCTATCAAAAATCACCCCCAACTACACTTTACAGCAACAAACTAAGCCCAATCACTTTAAAATTCAAAAAAATTCTAAAAATCATAACAAACTATACCAGAATCACCTAAATTACTTCGGCTACCGTAAATCACCCCCAACTATCCCTTGCCACAACAAACCAAACCATATCATCTTAAAATTACAAAAAAAGGTGTACAAATCATAACAAACTATGCCAGACCCACCTAAATTACTTCGGCTACTTTAAATCATCACCAACTAACCCTTACCACAACAAACTATACCCAATCACTTTTAAATTACAAAAAAATGCTAGTAACCATAGCAAACTATGCCAAACTCACCTAAATTATTTCGGCTACCATAAATCATCACCAACTAACCCTTACCACAACAAACTAAACCCAATAACTTTTAAATTACAAAAAAATGCTAGTAACCATAGCAAACTATGCCAAACTCACCTAAATTACTTCGGCTAACATAAATCGTTACTAACTAACCCTTACCACAACAAACTAAACCCAATCACTTTTAAATTACAAAGAAATGCTACTAACCATAGCAAACTATGCCAACTTCACCTAAATTACTTCGGCTATCAAAAATCACCCCCAACTACACTTTCCAGCAACAAACTAAGCCCAATCACTTTAAAATTACAAAAAAATGCTAAAAATCATAACAAACTATACCAGAATCACCTAAATTACTTCGGCTACCGTAAATCACCCCCAACTATCCCTTATCACAACAAACCAAAACATATCATTTTAAAATTACAAAAAAAGTGGTACAAATCATAACAAACTATGCCAGAATCACCTAAATTACTTCGGCTACTCTAAATCATCAACAACTAACCCTTTCCACGACAAACTAAACCCAATCACTTTTAAATTACAAAAAAATGCTTGTAACCATAGCAAACTATGCCAAACTCACCTAAATTACTTCGGCTACCATAAATCGTTACTAACTAACCCTTACCACAACAAACTAAACCCAATCACTTTTAAATTACAAAGAAATGCTACTAACCATAGCAAACTATGCCAACTTCACCTAAATTACTTCGGCTATCAAAAATCACCCCCAACTACACTTTCCAGCAACAAACTAAGCCCAATCACTTTAAAATTACAAAAAAATGCTAAAAATCATAACAAACTATACCAGAATCACCTAAATTACTTCGGCTACCGTAAGTCACCCCCAACTATCCCTTACCACAACAAACCAAACCATTTCATCTTAAAATTACAAATAAAGATGTACAAATCATAACAAACTATGTCAGACTCACCTAAATTACTTCGGCTACTCTAAATCACCACCAACTAACCCTTACCACAACAAACTATGCCAGACTCACCTAAATTACTTCGGCTACTCTAAATCATCACCAACTAACCCTTACCACAACAACAATTTTAAATTACAAAAAAATGCTACTAACCATAGCAAACTATGCCAACTTCACCTAAATTACTTCGGCTATCAAAAATCACCCCCAACTACACTTTCCAGCAACAAACTAAGCCCAATCACTTTAAAATTACAAAAAAATGCTAAAAATCATAACAAACTATACCAGAATCACCTAAATTACTTTGGCTACCGTAAATCACCCCCAACTATCCCTTACCACAACAAACCAGACCATATCATCTTAAAATTACAAAAAAAGGTGTACAAACCCATAACAAACTATGCCAGACTCACCTAAATTACTTCGGCTACTCTAAATCATCACCAACTAACCCTCACCACAACAAACTAAACCCAATCAATTTTAAATTACAAAAAAATGCTAGTAACCATAGCAAACTATACCAAACTCACCTAATTTACTTCGGCTACCATAAATCATAACCAACTAACCCTTACCACAACAAACTAAACCCAATCACTTTTAAATTACAAAAAAATGCTACTAATCATAGCAAACTATGCCAGACTCACCTAAATTACTTCGGCTACCGTAAATCACCCCCAACTATCCCTTACCACAACAAACCAAACCATATCATCTTAAAATTACAAAAAAAGGTGTAGAAATCATAACAAACTATGTAAGACTCACCTAAATTACTTCGGCTAATCTAAATCATCACCAACTAACCCTTACCACAACAAACTAAACCCAATCACTTTTAAATTACAAAAAAATGCTAGTAACCATAGCAAACTATGCCAAACTCACCTAAATTACTTCGGCTACCATAAATCATCACCAACTAACCCTTTCCACGACAAACTAAACCCAATCACTTTTAAATTACAAAAAAATGCTTGTAACCATAGCAAACTATGCCAAACTCACCTAAATTACTTCGGCTATCAAAAATCACCCCCAACTACACTTTACAGCAACAAACTAAGCCCAATCACTTTAAAATTACAAAAAAATACTAAAAATCATAACAAACTATACCAGAATCACCTAAATTACTTTGGCTACCGTAAATTACCTCCAACTATCCCTTACCACAACAAACCAAACCATATCATCTTAAAATTACAAAAAAAGGTGTACAAACCCATAACAAACTATGCCAGACTCACCTAAATTACTTCGGCTACTCTAAATCATCACCAACTAACCCTTACCACAACAAACTAAACCCAATCACTTTTAAATTACAAAAAAATGCTAGTAACCATAGCAAACTATGCCAAACTCACCTAAATTACTTCGGCTATCAAAAATCACCCCCAACTACACTTTACAGCAACAAACTAAGCCCAATCACTTTAAAATTCAAAAAAATTCTAAAAATCATAACAAACTATACCAGAATCACCTAAATTACTTCGGCTACCGTAAATCACCCCCAACTATCCCTTGCCACAACAAACCAAACCATATCATCTTAAAATTACAAAAAAAGGTGTACAAATCATAACAAACTATGCCAGACTCACCTAAATTACTTCGGCTACTTTAAATCATCACCAACTAACCCTTACCACAACAAACTATACCCAATCACTTTTAAATTACAAAAAAATGCTAGTAACCATAGCAAACTATGCCAAACTCACCTAAATTATTTCGGCTACCATAAATCATCACCAACTAACCCTTACCACAACAAACTAAACCCAATAACTTTTAAATTACAAAAAAATGCTAGTAACCATAGCATACTTTGCCAAACTCACGTAAATTACTTCGGCTACCATAAATCATCACCAACTAACCCTTACCACAACAAACTAAACCCAATTACTTTTAATTACAAAAAAATACTACTAACCAGAGCAAACTATGCCAAACTCACCTAAATTACATCGGCTATTAAAAATCACCCCTAACTACACATTACAGCAACAAACTAAGCCCAATCACTTTAAAATTACAAAAAAATGCTAAAAATCATAACAAACTATACCAGAATCACCTAAATTATTTCGGCTACCGTAAATCACCCCAATCATTTTTAAATTACAAAAAAATGCTAGTAACCATAGCAAACTATGCCAAACTGACCTAAATTATTTCGGCTACCATAAATCATCACCAACTAACCCTTACCACAACAAACTAAACCCAATCACTTTTAAATTACAAAAAAATGCTAGTAACTATAGCATACTTTGCCAAACTCACCTAAATTACTTCGGCTACCATAAATCATCACCAACTAACCCTTACCACAACAAACTAAACCCAATCACTTTTAATTACAAAAAAATACTACTAACCATAGCAAACTATGCCAAACTCACCTAAATTACATCGGCTATTAAAAATCACCCCCAACTACACATTACAGCAACAAACTAAGCCCAATCACTTTAAAATTACAAAAAAATGCTAAAAATCATAACAAACTATACCAGAATCACCTAAATTATTTCGGCTGCCGTAAATCACCCCCAACTATCCCTTACCACAACAAACCAAACCATATCATCTTAAAATTACAGAAAAAGGTGTACAAATCATAACAAACTATGCCAGACTCACCTAAATTACTTCGGCTACTGTAAATCATCACCAACTAACCCTTACCACAACAAACTAAACCCAATCACTTTTAAATTACAAAAAAATGCTAGCAACCATAGCAAACTATGCCAAACTCAACTAAATTACTTCGGCTACCATAAATCATCACCAACTAACCCTTACCACAACAAACTAAACCCAATCACTTTCAAATTACAAAAAAATGCTACTAACCATAGCAAACTATGCCAAACTCACCTAAATTACTTCGACTATTAAAAATCACCCCCAACTACACTTTACAGCAACAAACTAAGCCCAATCACTTTAAAATTACAAAAAAATGCTAAAAATCATAACACACTATACCAGAATCACCTAAATTACTTCGGCTACCCTAAATCACCCCCAACTATCCCTTACCACAACAAACCAAACCATATCATCTTAAAATTACAAAAAAAGGTGTACAAATCATAACAAACTATGCCAGACTCACCTAAATTACTTCGGCTACCATAAATCATCACCAACTAACCCTTACCACAACAAACTAAACCCAATCACTTTTAAATTACAAAAAAATGCTTCTAACCATAGCAAACTATGCCAAACTCACCTAAATTACTTCGGCTATCAAAAATCACCCCCAACTACACTTTACAGCAACAAACTAAGCCCAATCACTTTAAAATTACAAAAAAATGCTAAAAATCATAACAAACTATACCAGAATCACCTAAATTACTTCGGCTACCGTAAATCACCCCCAACTATCCCTTATCACAACAAACCAAAACATATCATTTTAAAATTACAAAAAAAGTGGTACAAATCATAACAAACTATGCCAGAATCACCTAAATTACTTCGGCTACTCTAAATCATCACCAACTAACCCTTACCACAACAAACTAAACCCAATCACTTTTAAATTACAAAAAAATGCTAGTAACTATGGCAAACTATGCCAAGCTCACCTAAATTTCTTCGGCTACAATAAGTCATCACCAATTAACCCTTACCACAACAAACTAAACCCAATCACTTTTAAATTACAAAAAAATGCTATTAATCATAACAAACTATGCCAGACTCACCTAAATTACTTCGGCTACTCTAAATCATCACCAACTAACCCTTACCACAACAAACTAAACCCAATCACTTTTAAATTACAAAAAAATGCTAGTAACCATAGCAAACTATGCCAATCTCACCTAAATTACTTCGGCTACCATAAATCATCACCAACTAACCTTTACCACAACAAACTAAACCCAATCACTTTCAAATTACAAAAAAATGCTACTAACCATAGCAAACTATGCCAAACTCACCTAAATTACTTCGGCTATTAAAAATCACCCCCAACTACACTTTACAGCAACAAACTAAGCCCAATCACTTTAAAATTACAAAAAAATGTTAAAAATCATAACACACTATACCAGAATCACCTAAATTACTTCGGCTACCGTAAATCACCCCCAACTATCCCTTACCACAACAAACCAAACCATATCATCTTAAAATTACAAAAAAAGGTGTACAAATCATAACAAACTATGCCAGACTCACCTAAATTACTTCGGCTACCATAAATCATCACCAACTAACCCTTACCACAACAAACTAAACCCAATCACTTTTAAATTACAAAAAAATGCTTCTAACCATAGCAAACTATGCCAAACTCACCTAAATTACTTCGGCTATCAAAAATCACCCCCAACTACACTTTACAGCAACAAACTAAGCCCAATCACTTTAAAATTACAAAAAAATGCTAAAAATCATAACAAACTATACCAGAATCACCTAAATTACTTCGGCTACCGTAAATCACCCCCAACTATCCCTTATCACAACAAACCAAAACATATCATTTTAAAATTACAAAAAAAGGGGTACAAATCATAACAAACTATGCCAGAATCACCTAAATTACTTCGACTACTCTAAATCATCACCAACTAACCCTTACCACAACAAACTAAACCCAATCACTTTTAAATTACAAAAAAATGCTAGTAACTATGGCAAACTATGCCAAGCTCACCTAAATTACTTCGGCTACAATAAGTCATCACCAATTAACCCTTACCACAACAAACTAAACCCAATCACTTTTAAATTACAAAAAAATGCTATTAATCATAACAAACTATGCCAGACTCACCTAAATTACTTCGGCTACTCTAAATCATCACCAACTAACCCTTACCACAACAAACTAAACCCAATCACTTTTAAATTACAAAAAAATGCTAGTAACCATAGCAAACTATGCCAATCTCACCTAAATTACTTCGGCTACCATAAATCATCACCAACTAACCCTTACCACAACAAACTAAACCCAATCACTTTCAAATTACAAAAAAATGCTACTAACCATAGCAAACTATGCCAAACTCACCTAAATTACTTCGGCTATTAAAAATCACCCCCAACTACACTTTACAGCAACAAACTAAGCCCAATAATTTTAAAATTACAAAAAAATTCTAAAAATCATAACACACTATACCAGAATCACCTAAATTACTTCGGCTACCGTAAATCACCCCCAACTATCCTTTACCACAACAAACCAAACCATATCATCTTAAAATTACAAAAAAAGGTGTACAAATCATAACAAACTATGCCAGACTCACCTAAATTACTTCGGCTACCATAAATCATCACCAACTAACCCTTACCACAACAAACTAAACCCAATCACTTTTAAATTACAAAAAAATGCTTCTAACCATAGCAAACTATGCCAAACTCACCTAAATTACTTCGGCTATCAAAAATCACCCCCAACTACACTTTACAGCAACAAAATAAGCCCAATCACTTTAAAATTACAAAAAAATGCTAAAAATCATAACAAACTATACCAGAATCACCTAAATTACTTCGGCTACCGTAAATCACCCCCAACTATCCCTTATCACAACAAACCAAAACATATCATTTTAAAATTACAAAAAAAGGGGTACAAATCATAACAAACTATGCCAGAATCACCTAAATTACTTCGGCTACACTAAATCATCACCAACTAACCCTTACCACAACAAACTAAACCCAATCACTTTTAAATTACAAAAAAATGCTAGTAACTATGGCAAACTATGCCAAGCTCACCTAAATTACTTCGGCTACAATAAGTCATCACCAATTAACCCTTACCACAACAAACTAAACCCAATCACTTTTAAATTACAAAAAAATGCTATTAATCATAACAAACTATGCCAGACTCACCTAAATTACTTCGGCTACTCTAAATCATCACCAACTAACCCTTACCACAACAAACTAAACCCAATCACTTTTAAATTACAAAAAAATGCTAGTAACCATAGCAAACTATGCCAATCTCACCTAAATTACTTCGGCTACCATAAATCATCACCAACTAACCCTTACCACAACAAACTAAACCCAATCAATTTTAAATTAAAAAAAAATTCTACTAACCATAGCAAACTATGCCAAACTCACCTAAATTACTTCGACTATCAAACATCACCCCCATCTACACTTTACAGCAACAAACTAAGCCCAATCATTTTAAAATTACAAAAAAATGCTAAAAATCATAAAACACTATACCAGAATCACCTAAATTACTTCGGCTACCGTAAATCACCCCCAACTATCCCTTACCACAACAAACCAAACCAAATCATCTTAAAATTACAAAAAAAGGTGTACAAATCATAACAAACTATGGCAGACTCACCTAAATTACTTCGGCTACCATAAATCATCACCAACTAACCCTTACCACAACAAACTAAACCCAATCAATTTTAAATTACAAAAAAATGCTTCTAACCATAGCAAACTATGCCAAACTCACCTAAATTACTTCGGCTATCAAAAATCACCCCCAACTACACTTTACAGCAACAAACTAAGCCCAATCACTTTAAAATTACAAAAAAATGCTAAAAATCATAACAAACTATACCAGAATCACCTAAATTACTTCGGATACCGTAAATCACCCCCAAATATCCCTTATCACAACAAACCAAACCATATCATTTTAAAATTACAAAAAAAGGGGTACAAATCATAACAAACTATGCCAGAAACACGTAAATTACTTCGGCTACTCTAAATCATCACCAACTAATCCTTACCACAACAAACTAAACCCAATCACTTTTAAATTACAAAAAAATGCTAGTAACTATGGCAAACTATGCCAAGCTCACCTAAATTACTTCGGCTACAATAAGTAATCACCAATTAACCCTTACCACAACAAACTAAACCCAATCACTTTTAAATTAAAAAAAATGCTATTAATCATAACAAACTATGCCAGACTCACCTAAATTACTTCGGCTACTCTAAATCATCACCAACTAACCCTTACCACAACAAACTAAACCCAATCACTTTTAAATTACAAAAAAATGCTAGTAACCATAGCAAACTATGCCAATCTCACCTAAATTACTTCGGCTACCATAAATCATCACCAACTGACCCTTACCACAACAAACTAAACCCAATCAATTTTAAATTACAAAAAAATTCTACTAACCATAGCAAACTATGCCAAACTTACCTAAATTACTTCGGCTATCAAACATCACCCCCATCTACACTTTACAACAACAAACTAAGCCCAATCACTTTAAAATTACAAAAAAATTCTAAAAATCATAACAAACTATACCAGAATCACCTAAATTACTTCGGCTACCGTAAATAACCCCCAACTATCCCTTACCACAACAAACCAAACCATATCATCTTAAAATTAAAAAAAAGGTGTACAAATCATAACAAACTATGCCAGACTCACCTAAATTACTTCGGCTACTCTAAATCATCACCAACTAACCCTTACCACAACAAACTAAACCCAATCACTTTTAAATTACAAAAAAATGCTAGTAAGCATAGCAAACTATGCCAAACTCACCTAAATTACTTCGGCTATCAAAAATCACCCCCAACTACACTTTACAGCAGCAAACTAAGCCCCATCACTTTAAAATTACAAAAAAATGCTAAAAATCATAACAAACTATACCAGAATCACCTAAATTACTTCGGCTGCCGTAAATCACCCCCAACTATCCCTGACTACAACAAACCAAACCATATCATCTTAAAATTACAAAAAAAAGTTTACAAATCATAACAAACTATGCCAGACTCACCTAAATTACTTCGGCTACTCTAAATCATCACCATCTAACCCTTACCACAACAAACTAAACCCAATCACTTTTAAATTACAAAAAAATGCTAGTAACCATAGCAAACTATGCCAAACTCACCTAAATTACTTCGGCTACCATAAATCATCACCAACTAACCCTTACCACAACAAATTAAACCCAATCGCTTTTAAATTACAAAAAAATGCTACTAACCATAACAAACTATGCCAAACTGAGCTAAATTACTTCGGCTATCAAAAATCACCCCCAACTACACTTTACAGCAACAAACAAAGCAGTATCACTTTAAAATTACAAAAAAATACTAAAAATCATAACAAACTATACCAGAATCACCTAAATTACTTCGGCTACCGTAAATCACCCCCAACTATCCCTTACCACAACAAACCAAACCATATCATCTTAAAATTACAAAAAAAGGTGTACAAATCATAACAAACTATGCCAGACTCACCTAAATTACTTAGGCTACTCTAAATCATCACCAACTAACCCTTACCACAACAAACTAAACCCAATCACATTTAAATTACAAAAAAATGCTAGTAAGCATAGCAAACTATGCCAAACTCACCTAAATTACTTCGGCTACCATAAATCATCACCAACTAACCCTTACCACAACAAACTAATCCCTATCACTTTTAAATTAAAAAAAATGCTACTAACCATAGCAAACTATGCCAAACTCACCTAAATTACTTCGGCTATCAAAAATCACCCCCAACTACACTTTACAGCAACAAACTAAGCCCAATCACTTTAAAATTACAAAAAAATGCTAAAAATCATAACAAACTATACCAGAATCACCTAAATTACTTCGGATACCGTAAATCACCCCCAAATATCCCTTATCACAACAAACCAAACCATATCATTTTAAAATTACAAAAAAAGGGGTACAAATCATAACAAACTATGCCAGAAACACGTAAATTACTTCGGCTACTCTAAATCATCACCAACTAATCCTTACCACAACAAACTAAACCCAATCACTTTTAAATTACAAAAAAATGCTAGTAACTATGGCAAACTATGCCAAGCTCACCTAAATTACTTCGGCTACAATAAGTAATCACCAATTAACCCTTACCACAACAAACTAAACCCAATCACTTTTAAATTACAAAAAAATGCTATTAATCATAACAAACTATGCCAGACTCACCTAAATTACTTCGGCTACTCTAAATCATCACCAACTAACCCTTACCACAACAAACTAAACCCAATCACTTTTAAATTACAAAAAAATGCTAGTAACCATAGCAAACTATGCCAATCTCACCTAAATTACTTCGGCTACCATAAATCATCACCAACTAACCCTTACCACAACAAACTAAACCCAATCAATTTTAAATTACAAAAAAATTCTACTAACCATAGCAAACAATGCCAAACTCACCTAAATTACTTCGGCTATCAAACATCACCCCCATCTACACTTTACAACAACAAACTAAGCCCAATCACTTTAAAATTACAAAAAAATTCTAAAAATCATAACAAATTATACCAGAATCACCTAAATTACTTCGGCTACCGTAAATAACCCCCAACTATCCCTTACCACAACAAACCAAACCATATCATCTTAAAATTAAAAAAAAGGTGTACAAATCATAACAAACTATGCCAGACTCACCTAAATTACTTCGGCTACTCTAAATCATCACCAACTAACCCTTACCACAACAAACTAAACCCAATCACATTTAAATTACAAAAAAATGCTAGTAAGCATAGCAAACTATGCCAAACTCACCTAAATTACTTCGGCTACCATAAATCATCACCAACTAACCCTTACCACAACAAACTAATCCTATCACTTTTAAATTAAAAAAAATGCTACTAACCATAGCAAACTATGCCAAATTCACCTAAATTACTTCGGCTATCAAAAATCACCCCCAACTACACTTTACAGCAACAAACTAAGCCCAATCATTTTAAAATTACAAAAAAATGCTAAAAATCATACCAAACTATACCAGAATCACCTAAATTTCTTCGGCTAACGTAAATCACCCCCAACTATCCCTTACCACAACAAACCAAACCATATCATCTTAAAATTACAAAAAAAGGTGTACAAATCATAACAAACTATGCCAGACTCACCTAAATTACTTCGGCTACTCTAAATCATCACCAACTAACCCTTACCACAACAAACTAAACCCAATCAATTTTAAATTACAAAAAAATGCTAGTAACCATAGCAAACTATGCCAAACTCACCTAAATTACTTCGGCTACCATAAATCATCACCAACTAACCCTTACCACAACAAACTAAACCCAACCGCTTTTAAATTACAAAAAAATGCTACTAACCATAGCAAACTATGCCAAACTCACCTAAATTACTTCGGCTATCAAAAATCACCCCCAACTACACTTTACAACAACAAACTAAACCCAATCACTTTTAAATTACAAAAAATTGCTAGTAACCATAGCAAACTATGCCAAACTCACCTAAATTACTTCGGCTACCATAAATCATCACCAACTAACCCTTACCACAACAAACTAAACCAAATCACTTTTAAATTACAAAAAAATGCTACTAACCATAGCAAACTATGCCAAACTCACCTAAATTACTTCGGCTATCAAAAATCACCCCCAACTACACTTTACAGCAGCAAACTAAGCCCCATCACTTTAAAATTACAAAAAAATGCTAAAAATCATAACAAACTATACCAGAATCACGTAAATTACTTCGGCTGCCGTAAATCACCCCCAACTATCCCTGACTACAACAAACCAAACCATATCATCTTAAAATTACAAAAAAAAGTGTACAAATCATAACAAACTATGCCAGACTCACCTAAATTACTTCGGCAACTCTAAATCATCACCATCTAACCCTTACCACAACAAACTAAACCCAATCACTTTTAAATTACAAAAAAATGCTAGTAACCATAGCAAACTATGCCAAACTCACCTAAATTACTTCGGCTACCATAAATCATCACCAACTAACCCTTACCACAACAAATTAAACCCAATCGCTTTTAAATTACAAAAAAATGCTACTAACCATAGCAAACCTTGCCAAACTGAGCTAAATTACTTCGGCTATCAAAAATCACCCCCAACTACACTTTACAGCAACAAACAAAGCCCTATCACTTTAAAATTACAAAAAAATACTAAAAATCATAACAAACTATACCAGAATCACCTAAATTACTTCGGCTACCGTAAATCACCCCCAACTATCCCTTACCACAACAAACCAAACCATATCATCTTAAAATTACAAAAAAAGGTGTACAAATCATAACAAACTATGCCAGACTCACCTAAATTACTTAGGCTACTCTAAATCATCACCAACTAACCCTTACCACAACAAACTAAACCCAATCACATTTAAATTACAAAAAAATGCTAGTAAGCATAGCAAACTATGCCAAACTCACCTAAATTACTTCGGCTACCATAAATCATCACCAACTAACCCTTACCACAACAAACTAATCCCTATCACTTTTAAATTAAAAAAAATGCTACTAACCATAGCAAACTATGCCAAACTCACCTAAATTACTTCGGCTATCAAAAATCACCCCCAACTACACTTTACAGCAACAAACTAAGCCCAATCACTTTAAAATTACAAAAAAATGCTAAAAATCATAACAAACTATACCAGAATCACCTAAATTACTTCGGATACCGTAAATCACCCCCAAATATCCCTTATCACAACAAACCAAACCATATCATTTTAAAATTACAAAAAAAGGGGTACAAATCATAACAAACTATGCCAGAAACACGTAAATTACTTCGGCTACTCTAAATCATCACCAACTAATCCTTACCACAACAAACTAAACCCAATCACTTTTAAATTACAAAAAAATGCTAGTAACTATGGCAAACTATGCCAAGCTCACCTAAATTACTTCGGCTACAATAAGTAATCACCAATTAACCCTTACCACAACAAACTAAACCCAATCACTTTTAAATTACAAAAAAATGCTATTAATCATAACAAACTATGCCAGACTCACCTAAATTACTTCGGCTACTCTAAATCATCACCAACTAACCCTTACCACAACAAACTAAACCCAATCACTTTTAAATTACAAAAAAATGCTAGTAACCATAGCAAACTATGCCAATCTCACCTAAATTACTTCGGCTACCATAAATCATCACCAACTAACCCTTACCACAACAAACTAAACCCAATCAATTTTAAATTACAAAAAAATTCTACTAACCATAGCAAACAATGCCAAACTCACCTAAATTACTTCGGCTATCAAACATCACCCCCATCTACACTTTACAACAACAAACTAAGCCCAATCACTTTAAAATTACAAAAAAATTCTAAAAATCATAACAAATTATACCAGAATCACCTAAATTACTTCGGCTACCGTAAATAACCCCCAACTATCCCTTACCACAACAAACCAAACCATATCATCTTAAAATTAAAAAAAAGGTGTACAAATCATAACAAACTATGCCAGACTCACCTAAATTACTTCGGCTACTCTAAATCATCACCAACTAACCCTTACCACAACAAACTAAACCCAATCACATTTAAATTACAAAAAAATGCTAGTAAGCATAGCAAACTATGCCAAACTCACCTAAATTACTTCGGCTACCATAAATCATCACCAACTAACCCTTACCACAACAAACTAATCCCTATCACTTTTAAATTAAAAAAAATGCTACTAACCATAGCAAACTATGCCAAATTCACCTAAATTACTTCGGCTATCAAAAATCACCCCCAACTACACTTTACAGCAACAAACTAAGCCCAATCATTTTAAAATTACAAAAAAATGCTAAAAATCATACCAAACTATACCAGAATCACCTAAATTTCTTCGGCTAACGTAAATCACCCCCAACTATCCCTTACCACAACAAACCAAACCATATCATCTTAAAATTACAAAAAAAGGTGTACAAATCATAACAAACTATGCCAGACTCACCTAAATTACTTCGGCTACTCTAAATCATCACCAACTAACCCTTACCACAACAAACTAAACCCAATCAATTTTAAATTACAAAAAAATGCTAGTAACCATAGCAAACTATGCCAAACTCACCTAAATTACTTCGGCTACCATAAATCATCACCAACTAACCCTTACCACAACAAACTAAACCCAACCGCTTTTAAATTACAAAAAAATGCTACTAACCATAGCAAACTATGCCAAACTCACCTAAATTACTTCGGCTATCAAAAATCACCCCCAACTACACTTTACAACAACAAACTAAACCCAATCACTTTTAAATTACAAAAAATTGCTAGTAACCATAGCAAACTATGCCAAACTCACCTAAATTACTTCGGCTACCATAAATCATCACCAACTAACCCTTACCACAACAAACTAAACCAAATCACTTTTAAATTACAAAAAAATGCTACTAACCATAGCAAACTATGCCAAACTCACCTAAATTACTTCGGCTATCAAAAATCACCCCCAACTACACTTTACAGCAGCAAACTAAGCCCCATCACTTTAAAATTACAAAAAAATGCTAAAAATCATAACAAACTATACCAGAATCACGTAAATTACTTCGGCTGCCGTAAATCACCCCCAACTATCCCTGACTACAACAAACCAAACCATATCATCTTAAAATTACAAAAAAAAGTGTACAAATCATAACAAACTATGCCAGACTCACCTAAATTACTTCGGCAACTCTAAATCATCACCATCTAACCCTTACCACAACAAACTAAACCCAATCACTTTTAAATTACAAAAAAATGCTAGTAACCATAGCAAACTATGCCAAACTCACCTAAATTACTTCGGCTACCATAAATCATCACCAACTAACCCTTACCACAACAAATTAAACCCAATCGCTTTTAAATTACAAAAAAATGCTACTAACCATAGCAAACCTTGCCAAACTGAGCTAAATTACTTCGGCTATCAAAAATCACCCCCAACTACACTTTACAGCAACAAACAAAGCCCTATCACTTTAAAATTACAAAAAAATACTAAAAATCATAACAAACTATACCAGAATCACCTAAATTACTTCGGCTACCGTAAATCACCCCCAACTATCCCTTACCACAACAAACCAAACCATATCATCTTAAAATTACAAAAAAAGGTGTACAAATCATAACAAACTATGCCAGACTCACCTAAATTACTTCGGCTACTCTAAATCATCACCAACTAACCCTTACCACAACAAACTAAACCCAATCACATTTAAATTACAAAAAAATGCTAGTAAGCATAGCAAACTATGCCAAACTCACCTAAATTACTTCGGCTACCATAAATCATCACCAACTAACCCTTACCACAACAAACTAAACCCAACCGCTTTTAAATTACAAAAAAATGCTACTAACCATAGCAAACTATGCCAAACTCACCTAAATTACTTCGGCTATCAAAAATCACCCCCAACTACACTTTACAGCAACAAACTAAGCCCAATCACTTTAAAATTACAAAAAAATGCTAAAAATCATAACACACTATACCAGAATCACCTAAATTACTTCGGCTACCGTAAATCACCCCCAACTATCCCATACCACAACAAACCAAACCATATCATCTTAAAATTACAAAAAAAGGTGTACAAATCATAACAAACTATGCCAGACTCACCTAAATTACTTCGGCTACCATAAATCATCACCAACTAAACCTTACCACAACAAACTAAACCCAATCACTTTTAAATTACAAAAAAATGCTTCTAACCATAGCAAACTATGCCAAACTCACCTAAATTACTTCGGCTATCAAAAATCACCCCCAACTACACTTTACAGCAACAAACTAAGCTCAATCACTTTAAAATTACAAAAAAATGCTAAAAATGATAACAAACTATACCAGAATCACCTAAATTACTTCGGCTACCGTAAATCACCCCCAACTATCCCTTATCACAACAAACCAAACCATATCATTTTATAATTACAAAAAAAGGGGTTCAAATCATAACAAACTATGCCAGAATCACCTAAATTACTTCGGCTACTCTAAATCATCACCAACTAACCCTTACCACAACAAACTAAACCCAATCAATTTTAAATTACAAAAAAATGCTAGTAACTATGGCAAACTATGCCAAACTCACCTAAATTACTTCGGCTACAATAAGTCATCACCAATTAACCCTTACCACAACAAACTAAACCCAATCACTTTTAAATTACAAAAAAATGCTATTAATCATAACAAACTATGCCAGACTCACCTAAATTACTTCGGCTACTCTAAATAATCACCAACTAACCCTTACCACAACAAACTAAACCCAATCACTTTTAAATTACAAAAAAATGCTAGTAACCATAGCAAACTATGCCAATCTCACCTAAATTACTTCGGCTACCATAAATCATCACCAACTAACTCTTACCACAACAAACTAAACCCAATCAATTTTAAATTACAAAAAAATTCTACTAACCATAGCAAACTATGCCAAACTCACCTAAATTACTTCGGCTATCAAACATCACCCCCATCTACACTTTACAGCAACAAACTAAGCCCAATCACTTTAAAATTACAAAAAAATTCTAAAAATCATAACAAACTATACCAGAATCACCTAAATTACTTCGGCTACTCTAAATCATCACCAACTAACCCTTACCACAACAAACTAAACCCAATCACTTTTAAATTACAAAAAATTGCTAGTAACCATAGCAAACTATGCCAAACTCACCTAAATTACTTCGGCTACCATAAATCATCACCAACTAACCCTTACCACTACAAACTAAACCAAATCACTTTTAAATTACAATAAAATGCTACTAACCATAGCAAACTATGCCAAACTCACCTAAATTACTTCGGCTATCAAAAATCACCCCCAACTACACTTTACAGCAGCAAACTAAGCCCCATCACTTTAAAATTACAAAAAAATGCTAAAAATCATAACAAACTATACCAGAATCACCTAAATTACTTCGGCTACCGTAAATCACCCCCAACTATCCCTGACTACAACAAACCAAACCATATCATCTTAAAATTACAAAAAAAAGTGTACAAATCATAACAAACTATGCCAGACTCACCTAAATTACTTCGGCTACTCTAAATCATCACCATCTAACCCTTACCACAACAAACTAAACCCAATCACTTTTAAATTACAAAAAAATGCTAGTAACCATAGCAAACTATGCCAAACTCACCTAAATTACTTCGGCTACCATAAATCATCACCAACTAACCCTTACCACAACAAATTAAACCCAATCGCTTTTAAATTACAAAAAAATGCTACTAACCATAGCAAACTATGCCAAACTCAGCTAAATTACTTCGGCTATCAAAAATCACCCCCAACTACACTTTACAGCAACAAACAAAACCCTATCACTTTAAAATTACAAAAAAATACTAAAAATCATAACAAACTATACCAGAATCACCTAAATTACTTCGGCTACCGTAAATCACCCCCAACTATCCCTTACCACAACAAACCAAACCATATCATCTTAAAATTACAAAAAAAGGTGTACATATCATAACAAACTATGCCAGACTCACCTAAATTACTTCGGCTACTCTAAATCATCACCAACTAACCCTTACCACAACAAACTAAACCCAATCACATTTAAATTACAAAAAAATGCTAGTAAGCATAGCAAACTATGCCAAACTCACCTAAATTACTTCGGCTACCATAAATCATCACCAACTAACCCTTACCACAACAAACTAATCCCTATCACTTTTAAATTAAAAAAAATGCTACTAACCATAGCAAACTATGCCAAACTCACCTAAATTACTTCGCCTATCAAAAATCACCCCCAACTACACTTTACAGCAACAAACTAAGCCCAATAATTTTAAAATTACAAAAAAATGCTAAAAATCATAACAAACTATACCAGAATCACCTAAATTTCTTCGGCTAACGTAAATCACCCCCAACTATCCCTTACCACAACAAACCAAACCATATCATCTTAAAATTACAAAAAAAGGTGTACAAATCATAACAAACTATGCCAGACTCACCTAAATTACTTCGGATACCCTAAATCATCACTAACTAACCCTTACAACAACAAACTAAACCCAATCACTTTTAAATTACAAAAAAATGCTGGTAACCATAGCAAACCATGCCAAACTCACCTAAATTACTTCGGCTACCATAAATCATCACCAACTAACCCTTACCACAACAAACTAAACCCAATCACTTTTAAATTACAAAAAAATGCTATTAATCATAACAAACTATGCCAGACTCACCTAAATTACTTCGGCTATCAAAAATCACCCCCAACTACACTTTACAGCAGCAAACTAAGCCCCATCACCATAACATTACAAAAAAATGCAAAAAATCATAACAAACTATACAAGAATCACCTAAATTACTTCGGCTACCGTAAATCACCCCCAACTATCCCTTACCACAACAAACCAAACCATATCATCTTAAAATTACAAAAAAAGGTGTACAAATCATAACAAACTATGCCAGACTCACCTAAATTACTTCGGATACTCTAAATCATCACCAACTAACCCTTACCACAACAAACTGAACCCAATCACTTTTAAATTACAAAAAATTGCTAGTAACCATAGCAAACTATGCCAAACTCACCTAAATTACTTCGGCTACCATAAATCATCACCAACTAACCCTTACCACAACAAACCAAACCATATCATCTTAAAATTACAAAAAAAGGTGTACAAATCATAACAAACTATGCCAGACTCACCTAAATTACTTCGGCTACCATACATCATCACCAACTAACCCTTACCACAACAAACTAAACCCAATCACTTTTAAATTACAAAAAAATGCTACTAACCACAGCAAACTATGCTAAACTCACCTAAGTTACTTCGGCTATCATAAATCACCCCCAACTACACTTTACAGCAACAAGCTAAGCCCAATCACTTTAAAATTACAAAAAAATGCTAAAAATCATAACAAACTATGCCAAACTCACCTAAATTACTTCGGCTAACAAAAATCACCTCCAACTACACTTTACAGCAACAAACTAAGCCCAATCATTTTAAAATTACAAAAAAATGCTAAAAATCATAACAAACTATACCAGAATCACCTAAATTTCTTCGGCTAACGTAAATCACCCCCAACTATCCCTTACCACAACAAAACAAACCATATTATCTTAAAATTACAAAAAAAGGTGTACAAATCATAACAAACTATGCCAGACTCACCTAAATTACTTCGGCTACTCTAAATCATCACCAACTAACCCTTACCACAACAAACTAAACCCAATCACTTTTAAATTACAAAAAAATGCTACTAACCATAGCAAACTATGCCAAACTCACCTAAATTACTTCGGCTATCAAAAATCACCCCCAACTACACTTTACAGCAGCAAACTAAGCCCCATCACTTTAAAATTACAAAAAAATGCTAAAAATCATAACAAACTATACAAGAATCACCTAAATTACTTCGGCTACCGTAAATCACCCCCAACTATCCCTTACCACAACAAACCAAACCATATCATCTTAAAATTACAAAAAAAGGTGTACAAATCATAACAAACTATGCCAGACTCACCTAAATAACTTCGGCTACTCTAAATCAACACCAACTAACCCTTACCACAACAAACTGAACCCAATCACTTTTAAATTACAAAAAATTGCTAGTAACCATAGCAAACTATGCCAAACTCACCTAAATTACTTCGGCTACCATAAATCATCACCAACTAACCCTTACCACAACAAACTAAACCAAATCACTTTTAAATTACAAAAAAATGCTACTAACCATAGCAAACTATGCCAAACTCACCTAAATTACTTCGGCTATCAAAAATCACCCCCAACTACACTTTACAGCAGCAAACTAAGCCCCATCACTTTAAAATTACAAAAAAATGCTAAAAATCATAACAAACTATACCAGAATCACCTAAATTACTTCGGCTACCGTAAATCACCCCCAACTATCCCAGACCACAACAAACCAAACCATATCATCTTAAAATTACAAAAAAAGGTGTACAAATCATAACAAACTATGCCAGACTCACCTAAATTACTTCGGCTACTCTAAATCATCACCATCTAACCCTTACCACAACAAACTAAACCCAATCACTTTTAAATTACAAAAAAATGCTAGTAACCATAGCAAACTATGCCAAACTCACCTAAATTACTTCGGCTACCATAAATCATCACCAACTAACCCTTACCACAACAAACTAAACCCAATCGCTTTTAAATTACAAAAAAATGCTACTAACCAGAGCAAACTATGCCAAACTCAGCTAAATTACTTTGGCTATCAAAAATCACCCCCAACTACACTTTACAGCAACAAACAAAGCCCAATCACTTTAAAATTACAAAAAAATGCTAAAAATTATAACATACTATACCAGAATCACCTAAATTACTTTGGCTACCGTAAATCACCCACAACTATCCCTTACCACAACAAACCAAACCATATCATCTTAAAATTACAAAAAAAGGTGTACAAATCATAACAAACTATGCCAGACTCACCTAAATTACTTCGGCTACTTTAAATCATCACCAACTAACCCTTACCACAACAAACTAAACCCAATCACTTTATAAATTACAAAAAAATGCTAGTAACCATAGCAAACTATGCCAAACTCACCTAAATTACTTCGGCTACCATAAATCATCACCAACTAACCCTTACCACAACAAACTAATCCCTATCACTTTTAAATTAAAAAAAATGCAACTAACCATAGCAAACTATGCCAAACTGACCTAAATTACTTCGGCTATCAAAAATAACCCCCAGCTACACTTTACAGCAACAAATTAAACCCAATCACTTTAAAATTACAAAAAAATGCTAAAAATCATAACAAACTATACCAGAATCACCTAAATTACTTCGGCTACGGTAAATCACCCCCAACTATCCCTTACCACAACAAAACAAACCATATAATCTTAAAATTACAAAAAAAGGTGTACAAATCATAACAAACTATGCCAGTCTCACCTAAATTACTTCGGCTACTCTAAATCATCACCAACTAACCCTTACCACAACAAACTAAACCCAATCACTTTTAAATTACAAAAAAATGCTAGTAACCATAGCAAACTATGCCAAACACCTAAATTACTTCGGCTACCATAAATCATCACCAACTAACCCTTACCACAACAAACTAAACCCAATCACTTTTAAATTACAAAAAAATGCTACTAACCATAGCAAACTATGCTAAACTCACCTAAGTTACTTCGGCTATCAAAAATCACCCCCAACTACACTTTACAGCAACAAGCTAAGCCCAATCACTTTAAAATTACAAAAAAATGCTAAAAATCATAACAAACTATACCAGAATCGCCTAAATTACTTCGGCTACTCTAAATCATCACCAACTAACCCTTACCACAACAAACTAAACCCAGTCACTTTTAAATTACAACAAAATGCTACTAACCATAGCAAACTATACCAAACTCACCTAAATTATTTCGGCTATCAAAAATCACCCCCAATTACACTTTACAGCAACAAACTAAGCCCAATCACTTTAAAATTACAAATAAATTTAAAAAATCATAACAAACTATACCAGAATCACCCAAATTATTTCGGCTACCGTAAATCACCCCCAACTATCCCTTACCACAACAAACCAAACCATATCATCTTAAAATTACAAAAAAAGGTGTACAAATCATAACAAACTATGCCAGACTCACATAAATTACTTCGGCTACTCTAAATCATCACCAACTAACCCTTACCACAACAAACTAAACCCAATCACTTTTAAATTACAAAAAAATGCTAGTAACCATAGCAAACTATGCCAAACTCACCTAAATTACTTCGGCTACAATAAATCATCACCAACTAACCCTTACCACAACAAACTAAACCCAATCACTTTTAAATTACAATAAAATGCTACTAACCATAGCAAACTATGCCAAACTCACCTAAATTACTTCGGCTATCAAAAATAATCCCCAGCTACACTTTACAGCAACAAACTAAGCCCAATCACTTTAAAATTACAAAAAAATGCTAAAAATCACAACAAACTATACCAGAATCACCTAAATTACTTCGGCTACGGTAAATCACCCCCAACTATCCCTTACCACAACAAACCCAACCATATCATCTTAAAATTACAAAAAAAGGTGTTCAAATCATAACAAACTATGCCAGACTCACCTAAATTACTTCGGCTACTCTAAATCATCACCAACTAACCCTTACCACAACAAACTAAACCCAATCACTTTTAAATTACAAAAAAATGCTACTAACCATAGCAAACTATGCCAAACTCACCTAAGTTACTTCGGCCATCAAAAATCTCCCTCAACTACACTTTACAGCAACAAACTAAGCCCAATCTCTTTAAAATTACAAAAAAATGCTAAAAATCATAACAAACTATACCAGAATCACCTAAATTACTTCGGCTATCGTAAATCGCCCCCAACTATCCTTTACCACAACAAACCAAACCATATCACCTTAAAATTACAAAAAAAGGTGTACAAATCATAACAAATTATGCCAGACTCACCTAAGTTACTTCGACTATCAAAAATCACCCCCAACTACACTTTACAGCAACAAGCTAAGCCCAATCACTTTAAAATTACAAAAAAATGCTAAAAATCATAACAAACTATACCAGAATCACCTAAATTACTACGGCTACTCTAAATCATCGCCAACTAACCCTTACCACAACAAACTAAACCCAGTCACTTTTAAATTACAACAAAATGCTACTAACCATAGCAAACTATACCAAACTCACCTAAATTATTTCGGCTATCAAAAATCACCCCCAATTACACTTTACAGCAACAAACTAAGCCCAATCACTTTAAAATTACAAATAAATTTAAAAAATCATAACAAACTATACCAGAATCACCCAAATTACTTCGGCTACCGTAAATCACCCCCAACTATCTCTTACCACAACAAACCAAACCATATCATCTTAAAATTACAAAAAAAGGTGTACAAATCATAACAAACTATGCCAGACTCACCTAAATTACTTCGGCTACTCTAAATCATCACCAACTAACCCTTACCACTACAAACTAAACCCAATCACTTTTAAATTACAAAAAATTGCTACAAACCATAGCAAACTATGCCTAACTCACCTAAATTACTTCGGCTAACATAAATCACCCCCAACAACCCCTTACTACCCCAAAATAAGTCCAATCACTTTAAAATTACAAAAAAATGCTACAAACCATAGCAAACTATGCCTAACTCACTTAAATTACTTCGGCTAACATAAATCACCCCCAACAACCCCTTACTACCCCAAAATAAGCCCAATCAATTTAAAATTACAAAAAATGCTACAAACCATAGCAAACTATGCCAAACTCACTTAAATCACTTCGGCTATCATAAATCACCCCCAACTACCCCTTACCACCCCTAACTCATCCCAATCACTTTAAAATTACAAAAAATGCTACAAACCATAGCAAACTATGCCTAACTCACCCAAATTACTTCGGCTAACATAAATCACCCCCAACAACCCCTTACTACCCCAAAATAAGCCCAATCACTTTAAAATTACAAAAAATGCTACAAACCATAGCAAACTATGCCAAACTCACTTAAATTACTTCGGCTATCATAAATCACCCCCAACTACCCCTTACCACCCCTAACACATCCCAATCACTTTAAAATTACAAAAAATGCTACAAACCATAGCAAACTATGCCTAACTCACCTAAATTACTTCGGCTAACATAAATCACCCCCTACAACCCCTCACTACCCCAAAATAAGTCCAATCACTTTAAAATTACAAAAAAATGCTACAAACCATAGCAAACTATGCCTAACTCACCTAAATTACTTCGGCTACCATAAATCACCCCCAACTACCCCTTACCACCCCAAAATAAGCCCAATCACTTTAAAATTACAAAAAATGCTACAAACCATAGCAAACTATGCCAAACTCACTTAAATTACTTCGGCTATCATAAATCACCCCCAACTACCCCTTACCACCCCAAACTCAGCCCAATCACTTTAAAATTACAAAAAATGTTACAAGCCATATCAAACTATGCCAAACTCATCTAAATTACTTTGGCTTCCATAAATCACCCCCAACTACCCCTTACCACCCCAAAATAGGCTCAATCACTTTAAAATTACAAAAAAATTCTACAAACCATAGCAAACTATGCCAAACTCACTTAAATTACTTTGGCTACGATAAATCACCCCCAACTACCCCTTACCACCCCAAAATAGGCTCAATAACTTTAAAATTACAAAAAAATTCTACAAACCGTAGCAAACTATGCCAAACTCCCCTAAATTACTTCGGCTACCATAAATCACCCCGAACTACCCCTTACAACCCCAAAATAAGCCCAATCACTTTAAAATTACAAAATATTCAACAAATCATAGCAAACTATGCCTAACTCACCTAAATTACTTCGGCTACCATAAATCACCCCCAACTACCCATTACAACCCCAAAATTAGCCCAATCACTTTAAAATTACGAAAAATGCTACAAACCATGGCAAACTATCTCAAACTCACCTGAATTACTTCGGCTACCATAAATCGACTAATAGTCGTTATTCTGAATATTAAATATGCTGATACCTATTTTGATTCTCTTCCACCTTCCAATAAATATTTGTTCCAGTTGAGATGCAAACATAAACGTATTTCTGAATTGCAACACGCTGACGGGGCAAGCCCTACCTTTTCAACATGCGTGCATTTGTATAAACAGCTCTATGGTTTTTAACTTTAAAGAGGTATAAAGGCGGTGTAAGCGCTAGAGTTTCGTAAAAATATCTGAAAAATTCGAAATTCTGCAATTGAATCAGAACTATCTTTGTGTTCGATAGTAAATTTATACTTGGAGTGGCACTGCCAACCCTGCCACCCCTGACGAGGCACCTGCTGACTACTCTCCTTCCAGGGAAACTTTATAAATCAACGTCAAAATAATTTAGGGCGCCTGAATGTGAAAATATCACTGTGTAATAAGTTCAGACTGACATGGAACACTTGAAATTTCGATATTTGTTTGTAATTCGTCACAGGTCCATGAAGGAATGCATGTTAATGTAAACAAGTGTTAGTTTGTTGGAGAGACCGAATAAGATTTTTAACATTCCTGTCAAAATATTTATTTACTTTAGAATGTTAATTTTTTAAATTCATTTCGTGAAAATTATGACGGGCCATACGAGTACACCTGTGCGAGTATTATTTGGTACATACAAATTAATCTCTTTTGTTATCCAAATTGTTTACATACGCACTAGGCACGTGCACCTAATATAATTGTTAAAATTGCTGCTTCAGCGTCTGGAACGCTGGTACTCAACGTCGCCAAGGTCGAGGCGACGCATCAGTATTCGAAGTTCTATCGCTATTAAATAAATTTTTTTAATATAATATTCCCGATTTGTTCTTGACGTTAAGTAAATATCTCCCCAATCGATTTTCGAAAAATTACCATCGTCGTACCGGTCTCCACTTATATACCGTATGCTAATTTTTACGTTCATTTAATGATAGTGGTGTATTTGATCTTCACCAAACCAGCTCCGGCCAAAATCCGAAATTTGCAGTTTTACCGGATTTCACTGACATCATAAGTAATGTGTGCTTATATACGATTTACACTATTTATTTTATGTACATTGTGTTCATTATTGTTCTGCATTATTTATAACTAAGATGGAGGAATAGTAAGCGGGGTACAAATACCACCACGTATAATTCCTCTGAAAAGTGATGGAAATAGTCTTTTTTACTATCTTTCCTATTGCATTTTATTACCGAAAATAGAGCTCAAGAGGTTCGCACTATAATTGTTCATTTTTAAATCACCAAATTTTCTGTATATTTTACCTGAATACGTTAAATACCCCTAAACATAATGTACCATTTGTTACCGTTGTATTTTGGGTTGCGTGGACCTTCATTTTTTTGTCCCTTCGCGCATGTGCGCAGAAGAAAAAAGGGACGAGGCTCTTTATTCATGTCATGAACCTCGTTGCGTGCTTCTAGTTTTTTAAATAAATAAAACAAAACCCCACAAAAGTGTAAAATGGCCTAACCAGCCGAATAAACAACAATCCACAACATGGTCCTTCGAGCCGGATATTAAAACACGTAACAAGTCGGAAAGTGACCAAAGTGGAACAACCATCTCAGATCGGCCGGCGTTTGCAACGTCCGCCATCTTCCAACAACTTCAAGGGAAATCTACCAAACCGCTCGCTAGCAGCACTGCCTCTTGAAGAAAACCACGGTTGTCCCGAACAAAGTAAGTCCTTTCCTTCCTATCTTTAATCTTTTTGAACAAGCCGTTTTATCAAATCAACACGCTACTTGCGTTATTCCGGTGACACGTTTGTTCATTCGCATTCGCATTTCATGAATCAGAATCCAATCTACGTTTAGCTTATCGGTTTCTCGTGTAACGAAACTCCTGTCTTTTAAATTTAAATTAGCGACAAGCAACAGATTTGTTGGCGTCCAGAATGGAGGGTCTAACGGTAAAACGCGGCGCCGAGAAACGAAAGCTAACGAATTTCACCAAATGGTTAAAGGAATATTCTCTATCAGCTGAAAAATCAGGTGATATTCCTAAACATAAGCAGATCGAGCTGAAAACTCGGTATCAGGCGATACTTCGCATAAAAGATGACTTCGAGAAGATTCAAGACCAAATCGAAGCGTCATCTACCGAAATCGAAGCCGAATACAATTATCGGGACGATTTCATGAATGCTTATTTTTCAAGCATATCTCAGGCTAGCAGCTTATTAAACGAACCTCCCGCGTCCTCGGCGGACACAGCTTCTAGCGTTACTTCTGCTAATCAATCAAGCGCAATTCAGTGCGTTCCAAATCAGATCAAACTTCCCGTAATTTCTCTTCCCAAATTTGATGGTGAAAGCAACACAGCATGGATAGAGTTTCGAGATCTTTATGTGTCTCTCATCCATGAAAATTCAAGCATCTCTCCTATCCAAAAGTTTCATTATCTACGTGCTTCTCTGCAAGGATCAGCTGCTCAAATCATTCAATCGCTTGACCTTGTTGCGGACAACTACGAAATTGCCTGGGAAGCTCTTGTCGAGAGATTCAATAACACACGTTTGTTGGTTCATAGCCACATCAAGGCTATATTCAGTATTGAATCAGTAGGCAAAGAGAACTCTTCAAAATTGAGACACATCAACGATACTTTATTCAAACACGTGAACATCTTAAGGTCCTTGGTGGACGAAGATCGCCTTGTAGACTCTATACTTCTACACATTGCAACTAGCAAGCTTGACTCTGTCACTCTGCGCGAGTGGGAAGTGGAGAAAATCAAGACGAAGTCGGAATTACCATCTCTTTACGAATTCATGGCTTTCCTAAAGCAAAAGGCGAATCTTCTCGAAACCATCGACCCCAGACAAGGCAAATCCTTGGAAAGGCCGAAGGTTTGTTCCAGATCTTTGGTAAGCAGCAGCGAAGTTCCTTGTCCCATGTGCAAGAAGTCGCACCCTCTTTACAGTTGCGACCTCTTCGAACACCTCTCTGCTCTTGATCGTGCTGCTAAGGCAAAGGAATTGAAAGTTTGTTTAAACTGTTTACGGAAAGGTCACTTTTCACCCCAGTGCAGATCTAAATTCAGCTGCAAGCAATGCAAGCAAAAACATCACTCGCTACTTCACCGAAACAATCCAGACTCAGCGTCAACTTCCATGCCAGTCACAGATCCAGGTCTCTTCCAATATGATTAAGGTGCTTCTTCCTACAGCTCTAGTTAGCGTCCGGGACCCAATGAATAGAACTCATAAAGTTAGAGTTCTGCTTGATTCAGGGTCCCAATCGAACTTCATTACATCAAGGCTTTGTAAAAAACTAAACCTCACTACCGAGAGCCTTAATATCACAGTTTCAGGAATTTCCGAGTTAAATTCTCAAATTAATTCGAAATGTAGCGTGGAAGTTCAGGCAAACCATACTGACTTCAAGCTCAATGCAAGTTGTTTAGTGATAAATCAAATCACGAGTCTCACGCCAGGATTCAGCATGAACTCGGCAGATCTCACCATACCTTCCAACATCAAACTGGCAGACCCATCTTTTGCAGAATCAGGCCCCGTAGACTTATTACTGGGCGCCCCAGTCTTCTGGAAACTGCTCTGTGTGGGACAAATCGTGCTTGGCCCTAATCTCCCAGTTCTACACAAGACTCGCTTCGGGTGGATCATCTCCGGACCCATAGGCTCAGAGAACTCAGTCAAGACTCAATGCCACGTCTCACAATTTAATGAAGTGCAACATCAACTAGCTAGGTTTTGGGAGCTTGATCAATTTCCTTTAGTCAAAATTCATTCTGATGAGGAACTAGCTTGCGAGGCCTACTTTATCAAAACCACTAAACGCGAACCTGACGGTAGGTTCGTAGTTAGTATTCCGTTCAAACATACACCTAAAGTACTAGGCGAATCCTACAAATACGCGGAAAAACGTTTTTTGTCTCTTGAGTCGAAACTCCAAAGGAACAAACCCTTGCGTAAAATGTACACTGACTTCATCCAGGAGTATATCGATTTAGGACATATGACACGCGTTCATCATGATCTTAATCGCGGTGTTTCACATTATCTTCCGCACCACGGTGTTCTCAAGGAAGACAGCATAACGACGAAGTTGCGAGTTGTCTTCGACGCGTCCGCGCCAACAACCAGTGGCTATTCATTAAACAGTATACAAATGATTGGACCAACTGTCCAGTCGGATTTAGTCGCAATTCTATTACGTTTTAGACAACATATTTATGTCATCTCCGCCGACATTGCTAAAATGTACCGGCAAGTACAGTTAGATCGCACTGAACGATCACTTCAGCGCATTCTGTGGCGTTTGAATAGCGAGGATCCCATCCAAGTTTACGAGTTGAATACGGTCACCTATGGTACTGCCGCCGCTTCATTTCTAGCAATTCGCTCTTTAATGGAACTTGCGTCTGAATGCGAGAAAACGCAACCCAAAGCTTCGAAAATCATTCGCGAAGACTTCTACGTGGATGACTTGCTTACAGGTTGTGATGATCTTCTTGAAGCACAATCTGTTTGCAAGGATCTGGCCGAAATCCTCAACTCGGGATGTTTTCCCTAGAGGAAATGGATCTCCAATGATCCCGACGTTCTTAAATTTATCGACGAAACTGATAAACACCCTGACCTTCTTAAATTTGGTGTTAACGAGAATACCAAAACCCTTGGCTTGGGATGGTCGTTTCGATCAGATAAACTCGTTTATACAATCTCAAGGTTCCCTTTAAAGACGATAACAAAGCGAACCATCTTGTCAGAAGTTTCTCAGATCTTTGATCCAATAGGTCTTCTAAGTCCTTGTACTCTTTTCGCAAAAATCATCCTCCAACAGCTGTGGTTGGAAAAGTTATCATGGGATGAAAGCGTTCCGGCGTCCATGCATGAAAGATGGTGCTCATTTCGCAGCGATCTGCTCCTCCTCAATAATCTTGAGATTCCCCGTCATGCCTTGATCCCAAATCACGTTGAAACAGAGATTCACGGTTATTGTGACGCTTCTAATTTGGGCTACGGGGGATGCGTCTATCTAAGATCGCGTGATTCAAGGAACCAAATCCAAGTCAAACTATTGTGCTCCAAAGCACGCGTAGCTCCTCTAAAACCCATGACAATTCCCTGTTTAGAGTTATGCGGTGCTGTCATCTTAACACGGCTCATTGTTCAAGTGCTAAAGGCGCTTAGACTCGAAAGCGTATCCATCTTTTGTTGGACAGATTCAACTATTGTGTTAGGTTGGTTGAAGATGCATCCTAATCGGTTGAAGATATTTGTTTGCAACAGAGTGGTAGAAATCCAAAGTCAAATTCCCAATGCATATTGGAGACACGTACCCACATCTGATAATCCCGCTGACCTCTTATCTAGAGGCGCGACTCCTTCCGTGTTGCGTAACAATAAACTTTGGTGGGACGGCCCCGTGTGGTTGACTACGGATGCGTCTGCATGGCCATCTAGCCCGTCCGTTCCAAAAACCTTGCCGCAGGTTAAACAAGAAGCGAAGGCGCTCTGCGTTCAAAATACAAGCTCATTATTCAGTCGTTTTTCCAAACTGTCAACCCTAGAGCGTGTAATGGGCTATTGTCTCCGCTTCATCAAAAATTGCTCCGTAAAGAACCAGGATCGCATTTCTGGGCCACTCTCTACCAAAGAACTACACGACGCGTTGGTCGCATTGGCTCAAATGTCTCAGGGTGACACTTTCCCAGAAGAGCTAAAACTACTTCGAAAAGGTGTGCCGTTAAAATCTTCCAGTCACATACTAAAGTTAAATCCGTACCTTGATGGAAAATTGATCAGAGTGGGTGGACGGCTGTCGAATGCTTTGCTCAGCTACGACAAAAGACATCCAATTCTTATCTCAGGGAAGCACAAATTTGCGAATCTAATCTTTGAACGCGAACACTTGCGCTCTTTACACGCCGCACCATTAATGCTTTTATTCACTGTTCGTGAAACCTTCTGGTGTACTTCCGGAAAAAGCCTCGCCAACAAGGTGGTACGCAATTGCATCAGATGCTTTCGCGCATCTCCAACTGTGACAAGCCCAATAATGGGTGACCTACCATCAACCAGAATAAGGCCGACTCCACCCTTTACAATTTGTGGTGTCGATTATTGTGGCCCGATCTTAATCAAAGACCGAAAGGGTCGAGGTTGTAAGCATGTAAAGGCATACATCTGTCTCTTTGTCTGCTTTGTAAGTAAAGCAATCCATCTGGAGCTCGTCACTAGTCTTGACACCGAAACTTTCATAATGGCTTTAAGACGTTTCGTTTCTCGGCGTGGCAAGCCAAGCAAAATCTATTCAGACAATGGGAGCAATTTTGTTGGCGCCGCTAATGAACTGAGAGAGTTAGGTCTGTTTTTATCTATCAACAATGAGATCCCCGAAAGAGCCGCTGATATGAACGTCGATTGGCATTTTATACCTGCGCAATCTCCCCACTTTGGTGGACTTTGGGAATCAGGAGTAAAATCGGTGAAGCATCACGTCAAGCGCGTCACCGGTAACTGTAAACTCACGTACGAGGAATTCCTCACATTGCTTGTTCAAGTAGAAGCCGTTTTGAATTCCCGTCCTCTCTCAGCCCTTTCCTCGGATCCAAACGACCTCCAACCTCTTACTCCCGCTCACTTCCTAATAGGGCAACCTTTGGTGTCAATTCCGGATCCGGACGTGACTTCAATCCCGGAGGCTCGACTATCCGTGTACCAGCGCATGCAGAGGTACCAGCAGCACATCTGGGCCCGTTGGAACAAGGAGTACATATCATCGCTTCAGGCACGTGCTAAATGGCACAAGGGCGAGTCTACACTAAAGGAAGAAGCCCTTGTTGTTCTAAAAGAGGACAACGTTCCACCCTTGCGATGGAAGCTAGGCCGCATCATCGCTCTTCATCCTGGAAGGGATGGCATCAGCCGAGTGGCGTCCATTCGTACGTCGACTGGGATAATTCGACGCGCCTTCTCCAAGATATGTGTTCTCCCGTGTGAAAATGACGCACAAACAGTTCGGGAGTGAAATGGGCAATATCGAAACGTTGGTGTTGTTCAGTGTAAATAACCATTTATCCATGTTTTCTTTGTAAGCCTCGGCCTTCCAAGGCGGGGGGCATGTTACCGTTGTATTTTGGGTTGCGTGGACCTTCATTTTTTTGTCCCTTCGCGCATGTGCGCAGAAGAAAAAAGGGACGAGGCTCTTTATTCATGTCATGAACCTCGTTGCGTGCTTCTAGTTTTTTAAATAAATAAAACAAAACCCCACAAAAGTGTAAAATGGCCTAACCAGCCGAATAAACAACAATCCACAACACCATTCCAAACTACTCTCAAAAATCATACACTTGCCTTTCCAAACTGCCCCACATCAACCTAAAATGTAAAAAAATTACGAATTACAAGCAAACTACGCTAAACTCGCATAAATTACTTCGACTTCCGCTATATCACCCCAACCACTTCTTACCAAGCCAAACTAAACCCAATCGCATTAAAATTACCAAAACTTTTGTTTAATCCGCCAAAGCTAAACCCCGCCAACCATCAATAATCATTCAAAACAATACCCAAAAAAACCCTTATCATCCGAAACTACACCAAATACATCGTTTTTATGGTGTGAAATTATGTATTTATATATAGGGTTTTTCAATAAGAGCGGGTCGATTTTGAAATGGAATAAAATAATCTGTGTGTGAGGTATTAACAAAATTCTTTTTTTATTTGAATGGCCCATATATGCCATTATGTATGGAATATAACATCCTTCAAATGTCCGCCGCGGCTCTTCACAGTGGCAAGGATCCGAGTGGTCCAATTTTCAATAACTCTGCCGCATAGATCCGGCTTAATTTCAGCGAGGGCTTTGATTATGTTGACTTCAAGGGCATCGGTCGATTGCAGCTTGTTGGCATAGACCTGCGACTTCAGGAAACACCACAAGAAAAAATTTAGCGCTCTCAAATCGCACAATCTTGGTGGCCAATTTACTGCACCTCTGCGAGTGGTAACTATACCCACAAATCGTTTACGCAGAATGGCCATTGTGGCGTCTGCTGTGTGTTACGTAGCCCAATGCTGCTGGAACCACATCTCCTCTACCTCCATATCGTTCAATTTGAGCCAAAAAAAGTCTGCGAAAGCCCGAGTTCTTGTGCACGGCGAGGAATTGACTGCTTCGTGTTCTACTGTACACTTTCACGGACTGTGGCAATGTTCTGGGGCGATCTTGCGTTTCTTTGACGTAAGGGTGTTTGGCCGATTGTTTACCGAACCGGTGGTCTCAAATTTGGCCACCAAACGTTGAAGAATCGACTTTGAAGGACCACCGCGTCTTCCGTAAAATGGGCGCAACGCGCGTAACATTTGCACTAACACACTCATTAAAGTATTTATCATTTGGACGTGCTGCTCAATCGTGTAACTTACCATGGTGATTTGGCATCACTGACTGAACAATAAGCACCAGATAAAACAGACACCACCAAAACAACATAGCTGCCACAGCCTACTAACATCGACCCGCTCTTATTGAAAAACCCTTTATTTCAACTTTCTTCGACGACATTCTTTAACGTTGTTAGAGAACTAAATGGGAATAATTTGGAATAGTTCAGCTTCTCTGTCAACTCTCCTTCTCTTAAAGAGTGAAAAAGAGTGAAAAAAAAGGAGCTTGCACCCAGAAACGAAATTATCGTCATTTTCCAAATCATATTGAAGTACCCGGTCCTGGCAATGCAGGTTAATTTCAGCAAATTTGTTTATTTTGTGATTGGAAAAGTAGAGCATTCCTGTTTAATTGTATTATAATGTCGATTAGTCTACATCACAAATACACCACTTTTGTCAACACTGCGTTTATTTAATACGTCCGGGCAACGCCGGGTACATTCAGCTAGTCACTTATAAATTACAAAAAAATGCTACTAACCATAGCAAACTATGCCAAACTTACCTAAATTACTTCGGCTACCGTAAATCACCCCCAACTATCCCTTACCACAACAAACCAAACCATATCATCTTAAAATTACAAAAAAAGGTGTACAAATCATAACAAACTATGCCAGACTCACCTAAATTACTTCGGCTACTCTAAATCATCACCAACTAACCCTTACCACAACAAACTAAACCCAATCACTTTTAAATTACAAAAAAATGCTACTAACCATAGCAAACTATGCCAAACTCACCTAAATTACTTCGGCTACAATAAATCATCACCAACTAACCCTTACCACAACAAACTAAACCCAATCACTTTTAAATTACAAAAAAATGCTACTAACCATAGCAAACTATGCCAAACTCACCTAAATTACTTCGGCTATCAAAAATAACCCCCAGCTACACTTTACAGCAACAAACTAAGCCCAATCACTTTAAAATTACAAAAAAATGCTAAAAATCATAACAAACTATACCAGAATCACCTAAATTACTTCGGCTACGGTAAAACACCCCCAACTATCCCTTACCACAACAAACCCAACCATATCATCTTAAAATTACAAAAAAGGTGTACAAATCATAACAAACTATGCCAGACTCACCTAAATTACTTCGGCTACTCTAAATCATCACCAACTAACCCTTACCACAACAAACTAAACCCAATCACTTTTAAATTACAAAAAAATGCTAGTAACCATAGCAAACTATGCCAAACTCACCTAAATTACTTCGGCTACAATAAATCATCACCAACTAACCCTTACCACAACAAACTAAACCCAATCACTCTTAAATTACAAAAAAATGCTACTAACCATAGCAAACTATGCCAAACTCACCTAAATTACTTCGGCTATCAAAAATCACCCCCAACTACACTTTACAGCAACAAACTAAGCCCAGTCATTTTAAGATTACAAAAAATTTTTAAAAATCATAACAAACTATACCAGAATCACCTAAATTACTTCGGCTACCGTAAATCACCCCCAACTATTCCTTACCACAACAAACCAAACCATATCATCTTAAAATTACAAAAAAGGTGTACAAATCATAACAAACAATGCCAGACTCACCTAAATTACTTTGGCTACTCTAAATCATCACCAACTAACCCTTACCACAACAAACTAAACCCAATCACTTTTAAATTACAAAAAAATGCTAGAAACTATAGCAAACTATGCCAAACTCAACTAAATTACTTCGGCTACTCTAAATCATCACCAACTAACCCTTACCACAACAAATTAAACCCAATCACTTTTAAATTACAAAAAAATGCTAGTAACCATAGCAAACTATGCCAAACTCACCTAAATTACTTCGGCTACCATAAATCATCACCAACTAACCCTTACCACAACAAACTAAACCCAATCACTTTTAAATTACAAAAAAATGCTACTAACCATAGCAAACTATGCCAAGCTCACCTAAATTACTTCGGCTATCAAAAAGCCACCCCCAACTACACTTTACAGCAACAAACTAAGCCCAATCACTTTAAAATTACAAACAAATGCTTAAAATCATAACAAACTATACCAGAATCACCTAAATTACTTCGGCTACCGTAAATCACCCCCAACTATCCCTTACCACAACAAACCAAACCATATCATCTTAAAATTACAGAAAAAGGTGTACAAATCATAACAAACTATGCCAGACTCACCTAAATTACTTCGGCTACTCTAAATCATCACCAACTAACCCTTACCACAACAAACTAAACCCAATCACTTTTAAATTACAAAAAAATGCTAGTAACCATAGCAAACTATGCCAAACTCACCTAAATTACTTCGGCTACCATAAATAATCACCAACTAACCCTTACCACAACAAACTAAACCCAATCAATTTTAAATTACAAAAAAATGCTACTAACCATAGCAAACTATGCCTAACTCACCTAAATTACTTCGGCTATCAAAAATCACCCCCAACAACACTTTACAGCAACAAACTAAGCCCAATTATTTTAAAATTACAAAAAAATGCTCCAAACCATAGCAAACTATTCCAAACTTACCTAAATTACTTCGGCTACCATAAATCACCTCCCACTACCCCTTACCTACCCAAAATAAGCCCAATCACTTTAAAATTTAAAAAATGTTACATACCAAAGCAAACTATGCTAAACTCACCTAAATTACTTCGACTATCAAAAATCACCTCCAACTACACTTTACAGCAACAAACTAAGCCCAATCACTTTAAAATTACAAAAAAATGCTAAAAATCATAACAAACTATTCCAGAATCACCTAAATTACTTCGGCTACCGTAAATCACCCCCAACTATCCCTTACCACAACAAACCAAACCATATCATCTTAAAATTACAAAAAAAGGTGTACAAATCATAACAAACTATGCCAGACTCACCTAAATTACTTCGGCTACTCTAAATCATCACCAACTAACCCTTACCACAACAAACTAAACCCAATCACTTTTAAATTACAAAAAAATGCTAGTAACCATAGCAAACTATGCCAAACTCACCTAAATTACTTCGGCTACCATAAATCATCACCAACTAACCCTTACCACAACAAACTAAACCCAATCACTTTGAAATTACAAAAAAATGCTACTAACCATAGCAAACTATGCCAAACTCACCTAAATTACTTCGACTATCAAAAATCACCTCCAACTACACTTTACAGCAACAAACTAAGCCCAATCACTTTAAAATTACAAAAAAATGCTAAAAATCATAACAAACTATACCAGAATCACCTAAATTACTTCGGCTACCGTAAATCACACCCAACTATCCCTTACCACAACAAACCAAACTATATCATCTTAAAATTACAAAAAAAGATGTACAAATCATAACAAACTATGCCAGACTCACCTAAATTACTTCGGCTACTCTAAATCATCACCACCTAACCCTTACCACAACAAACTAAACCCAATCACTTTTAAATTACAAAAAAATGCTACTAACCATAGCAAACTATGCCAAACTCACCTAAATTACTTCGGCTATCAAAAATCTCCTCCAACTACACTTTACAGCAACAAACTAAGCCCAATCACTTTAATATTACAAAAAAATGCTAAAAATCATAACAAACTATACCAGAATCACCTAAATTACTTTGGCTACCGTAAATCATTCCCAACTATCCCTTACCACAACAAACCAAACCATATCATCTTAAAATTACAAAAAAAGGTGTACAAATTATAACAAACTATGCCAGACTCACCTAAATTACTTCGGCTACTCCAAATCATCACCAACTAACCTTTACCACAACAAACTAAACCCAATCACTTTTAAATTACAAAAAAATGCTAGTAACCATAGCAAACTATGCCAAACTCACCTAAATTACTTCGGCTACCATAAATCATCACCAACTAACCCTTACCACAACAAACTAAACAAAATCACTTTTAAATTACAAAAAAATGCTACTAACCATAGCAAACTATGCCAAACTCACCTAAATTACTTCGGCTATCAAAAATCACCCCCAACTACACTTTGCAGCAACAAACTAAGCCCAATCACGTTAAAATTACAAAAAAATGCTAAAAATCATAACAAACTATACCAGAATAAACCTAAATTACTTCGGCTACCGTAAATCACCCCCAACTATCCCTTACCACAACAAACCAAACCATATCATTTTAAAATTACAAAAAAAGGTGTACAAATCATAACAAACTATGCCAGACTCACCTAAATTACTTCGGCTACTCTAAATCATCACCTACTAAACCTTACCACAACAAACTAAACCCAATCACTTTTAAATTACAAAAAAATGCTAGTAACCATACCAAACTATGCCAAACTCACTTAAATTACTTTGGCTACCATAAATCATCACCAACTAACCCTTACCACAACAAACTAAACCCAATTACTTTTAAATTACAAAAAAATGCTACTAACCATAGCAAACTATGCCAAACTCACCTAAATTACTTCGGCTATCAAAAATCACTCCCAACTACACTTTGCAGCAACAAACTAAGCCCAATCACTTTAAAATTGCATAAAAATGCTAAAAATCATAACAAACTATACCAGAATCACCTAAATTACTTCGGCTACTGTAAATCACCCCCAACTATCCCTTACCACAACAAACCAAACCATATCATCTTAAAATTACAAAAAAAGGTGTACAAATTATAACAAACTATGCCAGACTCACCTAAATTACTTCGGCTACTCTAAATCATCACCAACTAACCCTTACCACAACAAACTAAACCCAATCACTTTTAAATTACAAAAAAATGCTACTAACCATAGCAAACTATGCCAAACTCACCTAAATTACTTCGGCTATCAAAAATCACCTCCAACTACACTTTACAGCAACAAACTAAGCCCAATCACTTTAAAATTACAAAAAAATGCTAAAAATTATAACAAACTATTCCAGAATCACCTAAATTACTTCGGCTACCGTAAATCACCCCCAACTATCCCTTACCACAACAAACCAAACCATATCATCTTAAAATTACAAAAAAAGGTGTACAAATTATAACAAACTATGCCAGACTCACCTAAATTACTTCGGCTACTCTAAATCATCACCAACTAACCTTTACCACAACAAACTAAACCCAATCACTTTTAAATTACAAAAAAATGCTAGTAACCATAGCAAACTATGCCAAACTCACCTAAATTACTTCGGCTACCATAAATCATCACCAACTAACCCTTACCACAACAAACTAAACAAAATCACTTTTATATTACAAAAAAATGCTACTAACCATAGCAAACTAGGCCAAACTCACCTAAATTACTTCGGATATCAAAAATCACCCCCAACTACACTTTGCAGCAACAAACTAAGCCCAATCACTTTAAAATTACAAAAAAATGCTAAAAATCATAACAAACTATACCAGAACCACCTAAATTACTTCGGCTACCGTAAATCACCCCCAACTATCCCTTACCACAACAAACCAAACCATATCATCTTAAAATTACAAAAAAAGATGTACAAATCATAACAAACTATGCCAGACTCACCTAAATTACATCGGCTACTCTAAATCATCACCAACTAAACCTTACTACAACAAACTAAACCCAATCACTTTTAAATTACAAAAAAATGCTAGTAACCATTGCAAACTATGCCAAACTCACCTAAATTACTGCGGCTACCATAAATCATCACCAACTAACCCTTACCACAACAAACTAAACCCAATCACTTTTAAATTACAAAATAATGCTACTAACCATAGCAAACTATGCCAAACTCACCTAAATTACTTCGGCTATCAAAAATCACTCCCAACTACACTTTGCAGCAACAAACTAAGCCCAATCACTTTAAAATTACATAAAAATGCTAAAAATCATAACAAACTATACCAGAATCACCTAAATTACTTCGGCTACCGTAAATCACCCCCAACTATCCCTTACCACAACAAACCAAACCATATCATCTTAAAATTACAAAAAAAGGTGTACAAATCATAACAAACTATGCCAGACTCACCTAAATTACTTTGGCTAGTCTAAATCATCACCAACTAACCCTTACCACAACAAACTAAACCCAATCACTTTTAAATTACAAAAAAATGCTAATAACCATAGCAAACTATGCCAAACTCACCTAAATTACTTCGGCTACCATAAATCATCACCAACTAACCCTTACCACAACAAACTAAACCCTATCACTTTTAAATTACAAAAAAATGCTACTAATCATACTAAACTATGCCAAACTCACCTAAATTACTTCGGCTATCAAAAATCACCCCCAACTACACTTTACAGCAACAAACTAAGCCGAATCATTTTAAAGTTACAAAAAAATGCTAAAAATCATAACAAACTATACCAGAATCACCTAAATTACTTCGGCTACCGTAAATCACCCCCAACTATCCCTTACCACAACAAACCAAACCGTATCATCTTAAAATTACAAAAAAAGGTGTACAAATCATAACAAACTATGCCAGACTCACCTAAATTACTTCGGCTACTCTAAATCTTCAAAAGCTAACCCTTACCACAACAAACTAAACCCAATGACTTTTAAATTACAAAAAAATGCTAGTAACCATAGCAAACTATGCCAAACTCACCTAAATAACTTCGGCTACCATAAATCATCACCAACTAACCCTTACCACAACAAACTAAATCCAATCAGTTTTAAATTACAAAAAAATTCTACTAACCATAGCAAACTATGCCAAACTCACCTAAATTACTTCGGCTATCAAAAATCACCCCCAAATACACTTTAGAGCAACAAAGTAAGCACAATCACTTTAAAATTACAAAAAAATGCTAAAAATCATAACAAACTATACCAGAATCACCTAAATTACTTCGGTTACCGCAAATCACCCCCAACTATCCCTTACCACAATAAACCAAACCATATCATCTTAAAATTACAAAAAAAGGTGTACAAATCATAACAAACTAGGCCAGACTCACCTAAATTACTTCGGCTACTCTAAATCATCACCAACTAACCCTTACCACAACAAACTAAACCCAATCACTTTTAAATTACAAAAAAATGCTACTAACCATAGCAAACTATGCCAAACTCACCTAAATTACTTCGGCTACCATAAATCATCACAAACTAACCCTTACCACAACAAACTAAACCCAATCACATTTAAATTACAAAAAAATGCTACTAACCATAGCAAACTATGCCAAACTCACCTAAATTACTTCGGCTATTAAAAATCACCCCCAACTACACTTTACAGCAACAAACTAAGCCCAATCACTTTAAAATTACAAAAAATTGCTAAAAATCATAACAAACTATACCAGAATCACCTAAATTACTTCGGCTATCGTAAATCACACCCAACTATACCTTACCACAACAAACCAAACCATATCATCTTAAAATTACAAAAAAAGATGTACAAATCATAACAAACTATGCCAGACTCACCTAAATTACTTCGGCTACTCTAAATCATCACCACCTAACCCTTACCACAACAAACTAAACCCAATCACTTTTAAATTACAAAAAAATGTTACTAACCATAGCAAACTATGCCAAACTCACCTAAATTACTTCGGCTATCAAAAATCACCTCCGACTACACTTTACAGCAACAAACTAAGCCCAATCACTTTAAAATTACAAAAAAATGCTAAAAATCATAACAAACTATACCAGAATCACCTAAATTACTTTGGCTACCGTAAATCATTCCCAACTATCCCTTACCACAACAAACCAAACCATATCATCTTAAAATTACAAAAAAAGGTGTACAAATCATAACAAACTATGCCAGACTCACCTAAATTACTTCGGCTACTCTAAATCATCACCAACTAACCCTTACCACAACAAACTAAACCCAATCACTTTTAAATTACAAAAAAATGCTAGTAACCATAGCAAACTATGCCAAACTCACCTAAATTACTTCGGCTACCATAAATCATCACCAACTATCCCTTACCACAACAAACCAAACCATATCATCTTAAAATTACAAAAAAAGGTGTACAAATCATAACAAACTATGCCAGACTCACCTAAATTACTTCGGCTATTCTAATTAATCACCAACTAACCTTTACCACAACAAACTAAACCCAATCACTTTTAAATTACAAAAAAATGCTAGTAACCATAGCAAACTATGCCAAACTCACCTAAATTACTTCGGCTACCATAAATCATCACCAACTAACCCTTACCACAACAAACTAAACAAAATCACTTTTAAATTACAAAAAAATGCTACTAACCATAGCAAACTATGCCAAACTCACCTAAATTACTTCGGCTATCAAAAATCACCCCCAACTACACTTTGCAGCAACAAACTAAGCCCAATCACTTTAAAATTACAAAAAAATGCTAAAAATCATAACAAACTATACCAGAATCACCTAAATTACTTCGGCTACCGTAAATCACCCCCAACTATCCCTTACCACAACAAACCAAACCATATCATCTTAAAATTACAAAAAAAGGTGTACAAATCATAACAAACTATGCCAGACTCACCTAAATTACTTCGGCTACTCTAAATCATCACCAACTAAACCTTACCACAACAAACTAAACCCAATCACTTTTAAATTACAAAAAAATGCTAGTAACCATAGCAAACTATGCCAAACTCACCTAAATTACTTCGGCTACCATAAATCATCACCAACTAACCCTTACCACAACAAACTAAACCCAATCACTTTTAAATTACAAAAAAATGCTACTAACCATAGCAAACTATGCCAAACTCACCTAAATTACTTCGGCTATCAAAAATCACTCCCAACTACACTTAGCAGCAACAAACTAAGCCCAATCACTTTAAAATTACATAAAAATGCTAAAAATCATAACAAACTATACCAGAATCACCTAAATTACTTCGGCTACCGTAAATCACCCCCAACTATCGCTTACCACAACAAACCAAACCATATCATCTTAAAATTACAAAAAAAGGTGTACAAATCATAACAAACTATGCCAGACTCACCTAAATTACTTCGGCTACTCTAAATCATCACCAACTAACCCTTACCACAACAAACTAAACCCTATCACTTTTAAATTACAAAAAAATGCTACTAATCATATTAAACTATACCAAACTCACCTAAATTACTTCGGCTATCAAAAATCACCCCCAACTACACTTTACAGCAACAAACTAAGCCCAATCATTTTAAAGTTACAAAAAAATGCTAAAAATCATAACAAACTATACCAGAATCACCTAAATTACTTCGGCTACCGTAAATCACCCCCAACTATCCCTTACCACAACAAACCAAACCGTATCATCTTAAAATTACAAAAAAAGGTGTACAAATCATAACAAACTATGCCAGACTCACCTAAATTACTTCGGCTACTCTAAATCTTCAAAAGCTAACCCTTACCACAACAAACTAAACCCAATCACTTTTAAATTACAAAAAAATGCTAGTAACCATAGCAAACTATGCCAAACTCACTTAAATAACTTCGGCTACCATAAATCATCACCAACTAACCCTTACCACAACAAACTAAATCCAATCAGTTTTAAATTACAAAAAAATGCTACTAACCATAGCAAACTATGCCAAACTCACCTAAATTACTTCGGCTATCAAAAATCACCCCCAAATACACTTTAGAGCAACAAAGTAAGCACAATCACTTTAAAATTACAAAAAAATGCTAAAAATCATAACAAACTATACCAGAATCACCTAAATTACTTCGGCTACCGTAAATCACCCCCAACTATCCCTTACCACAACAAACCAAACCATATCATCTTAAAATTACAAAAAAAGGTGTACAAATCATAACAAACTATGCCAGACTCACCTAAATTACTTCGGCTACCATAAATCATCACCAACTAACCCTTACCACAACAAACTAAACCCAATCACTTTTAAATTACAAAAAAATGCTAGTAACCATAGCAAACTATGCCAAACTCACCTAAATTACTTCGGCTACCATAAATCATCACCAACTAACCCTGACCACAACAAACTAAACCCAATCACTTTTAAATTACAAAAAAATGCTACTAACCATAGCAAACTATGCCAAACTCACCTAAATTACTTCGGCTATCAAAAATCACCCCCAACTACACTTTGCAGCAACAAACTAAGCCCAATCACTTTAAAATTACAAAAAAATGCCAAAAATCATAACAAACTATACCAGAATCACCTAAATTACTTCGGCTATCGTAAATCTCCCCCAACTATCCCTTACAACAACAAACCAAACCATATCATCTTAAAATTACAAAAAAAGGTGTACAAATCATAACAAACTATGCCAGACTCACCTAAATTACTTCGGCTACTCTAAATCATCACCAACTAACCCTTACCACAACAAACTAAACCCAATCACTTTTAAATTACAAAAAAATGCTACTAACCATAGCAAACTATGCCAAACTCACCTAAATTACTTCGGCTATCAAAAATCACCCCCAACTACACTCTACAGCAACAAACTAAGCCCAATCACATTACAATTACAAAAAAATGCTAAAAATCATAAAAACTCTACCAGAATCACCTAGATTACTTCGGCAACCGTAAATCACCCCCAGCTATCCCTTACCACAACAAACCAAACCATATCATCTTAAAATTACAAGAAAAGGTGTACAAATCATAACATACTATGCCAGACACACCTAAATTACTTCGGCAACTCTAAATCATCACCAACTAACCCTTACCACAACAAACTAAACCCAATCACTTTTAAATTACAAAAAAATGCTAGTAACCATAGCAAACTATGCCAAACTCACCTAAATTACTTCGGCTACCATAAATCATCACCAACTAACCCTTACTACAACAAACTAAACCCAATCACTTTTAAATTACAAAAAAATGCTACTAACCATAGCAAACTATGCCAAACTCACCTAAATTACTTCGGCTATTAAAAATCACCCCCAACTACACTTTACAGCAAGAAACTAAGCCCAATCACTTTAAAATTACAAAAAAATGCTAAAAATCATAACAAACTATACCAAAATCACCTAAATTACTTCGGCTACCGTAAATCACCCCCAACTATACCTTACCACAACAAACCAAACCATATCATCTTAAAATTACAAAAAAAGGTGTACAAATCATAACAAACTATGCCAGACTCACCTAAATTACTTCGGCTACTCTAAATCATCACCAACTAACCCTTACCACAACAAACTAAACCCAATCACTTTTAAATTACAAAAAAATGCTAGTAACCATAGCAAACTATGCCAAACTCACCTAAATTACTTCGGCTACTATAAATCATCACCAACTAACCCTTACCACAACAAACTAAACCCAATCACTTTTAAATTACAAAAAAATGCTAGTAACCATAGCAAACTATGCCAAACTCACCTAAATTACTTCGGCTACCATAAATCATCACCAACTAACCCTTACCACAACAAACTAAACCCAATCACTTTTAAATTACAAAAAAATGCTACTAACCATAGCAAAGTATGCCAAACTCACCTAAATTACTTCGGCTATCAAAAATCACCCCCAACTACACTTTGCAGCAACAAACTAAGCCCAATCACTTTAAAATTACAAAAAAATGCTAAAAATCATAACAAACTATACCAGAATCACCTAAATTACTTCGGCTACCGTAAATCTTCCCCAACTATCCCTTACAACAACAAATCAAAGCATATCATCTTAAAATTACAAAAAAAAGTGTACAAATCATAACAAACTATGCCAGACTCACCTAAATTACTTCGTCTACTCTAAATAATCACCAACTAACCCTTACCACAACAAACTAAACCCAATCACTTTTAAATTACAAAAAAATGCTAGTAACCATTGCAAACTATGCCAAACTCACCTAAATTACTTCGGCTACCATAAATCATCACAAACTAACACTTACCACAACAAACTAAACCCAATCACTTTTAAATTACAAAAAAATGCCACTAACCATAGCAAACTATGCCAAACTCACCTAGATTACTTCGGCTATCAAAAATCACCCCCAACTACACTCTACAGCAACAAACTAAGCCCAATCACATTAAAATTACAAAAAAATGCTAAAAATCATAAAAACTATACCAGAATCACCTAGATTACTTCGCCAACCGTAAATCACCCCCAACTATCCCTTACCACAACAAACCAAACCATATCATCTTAAAATTACAAGAAAAGGTGTACAAATCATAACAAACTATGCCAGACTCACCTAAATTACTTCGGCTACTTTAAATCATCACCAACTGACCCTTACCACAACAAACTAAACCCAATAACTTTTAAATTACAAAAAAATGCTAGTAACCATAGCAAACTATGCCAAACTCACCTAAATTACTTCGGCTACCATAAATCATCACCAACTAACCCTTACTACAACAAACTAAACCCAATCACTTTTAAATTACAAAAAAATGCTACTAACCATAGCAAACTATGCCAAACTCACCTAAATTACTTCGGCTATCAAAAATCACCCCCAACTACACTTATCAGCAACAAACTAAGCCCAATCACTTTAAAATTACAAAAAAATGCTAAAAATCTTAACAAACTATACCAGAATCACCTAAATTACTTCGGCTACCATAAATCAACCCCAACTATCCCTTACCACAACAAACCAAACCAAATCATCTTAAAATTACAAAAAAAGGTGTACAAATCATAACAAACTATGCCAGACTCACCTAAATTACTTCGGCTACTTTAAATCATCACCAACTGACCCTTACCACAACAAACTAAACCCAATCACTTTTAAATTACATAAAAATGCTAGTAACCATAGCAAACTATGCCAAACTCACCTAAATTACTTCGGCTACCATAAATCATCACCAACTAACCCTTACTACAACAAACTAAACCCAATCACTTTTAAATTACAAAAAAATGCTACTAACCATAGCAAACTATGCCAAACTCACCTAAATTACTTCGGCTATCAAAAATCACCCCCAACTACACTTATCAGCAACAAACTAAGCCCAATCACTTTAAAATTACAAAAAAATGCTAAAAATCTTAACAAACTATACCAGAATCACCTAAATTACTTCGGCTACCGTAAATCAACCCCAACTATCCCTTACCACAACAAACCAAACCAAATCATCTTAAAATTACAAAAAAAGGTGTACAAATCATAACAAACTATGCCAGACTCACCTAAATTACTTCGGCTACTTTAAATCATCACCAACTGACCCTTACCACAACAAACTAAACCCAATCACTTTTAAATTACAAAAAAATGCTAGTAACCATAGCAAACTATGCCAAACTCACCTAAATTACTTCGGCTACCATAAATCATCACCAACTAACCCTTACTACAACAAACTAAACCCAATCACTTTTAAATTACAAAAAAATGCTACTAACCATAGCAAACTATGCCAAACTCACCTAAATTACTTCGGCTATCAAAAATCACCCCCAACTACACTTATCAGCAACAAACTAAGCCCAATCACTTTAAAATTACAAAAAAATGCTAAAAATCTTAACAAACTATACCAGAATCACCTAAATTACTTCGGCTACCGTAAATCAACCCCAACTATCCCTTACCACAACAAACCAAACCAAATCATCTTAAAATTACAAAAAAAGGTGTACAAATCATAACAAACTATGCCAGACTCACCTCAATTACTTCGGCTACTCTAAATCATCACCAACTAACCCTTACCACAACAAACTAAACCCAATCACTTTTAAATTACAAAAAAATGCTAGTAACCATAGCAAACTATGCCAAACTCACCTAAATTACTTCGGCTACCATAAATCATCACCAACTAACCCTTACTACAACAAACTAAACCCAATCACTTTTAAATTACAAAAAAATGCTACTAACCATAGCAAACTATGCCAAACTCACCTAAATTACTTCGGCTACCGTAAATCTCCCCCAACTATCCCTTACAACAAAAAACCAAACCATATCATCTTAAAATTACAAAAAAAGGTGTACAAATCATAACAAACTATGCCAGACTCACCTAAATTACTTCGGCTACTCTAAATCATCACCAACTAACCCTTACCACAACAAACTAAACCCAATCACTTTTAAATTACAAAAAAATGCTAGTAACCATAGCAAACTATGCCAAACTCACCTAAATTACTTCGGCTATCAAAAATCACCCCCAACTACACTTTACAGCAACAAACTAAACCCAATCATTTTAAAATTACAAAAAAATGCTAAAAATCATAACAAACTATACCAGAATCACCTAAATTACTTCGGCTACCGTAAATCACCACCAACTATCCCTTGCCATAACAAACCAAAAACAATCACTTTTAAATTACAAAAAAATGCTAGTAACCATAGCAAACTATGCCAAATTTACCTAAATTACTTCGGCTACCATAAATCATCACCAACTAACCCTTACCACAACAAACTAAACCCAATCGCTTTTAAATTACAAAAAAATGCTACCAACCATAGCAAACTATGCCAAACTCACCTAAATTACTTCGGCTATCAAAAATCACCCCCAACAACACTTTACAGCAACAAACTAAGCCCAATAACTTTAAAATTTAAAAAAAAAACTAAAAATCATAACAAATTATACCAGAATCACCTAAATTACTTCGGCTACCGTAAATCACCCCCAACTATCCCTTACCACAACAAACCAAACCATATCATCTTAAAATTACAAAAAAAGGTGTACAAATCATAACAAACTATGCCAGACTCACCTAAATTACTTCGGTTACTCTAAATCATCACTAACTCACCCTTACCACAATAAACTAAACCCAATCACTTTTAAATTTCAACAAAATGCTAGTAACCATAGCAAACTATGCCAAACTCACCTAAATTACTTCGGCTACCATAAATCATCACCAACTAACCCTTACTACAACAAACTAAACCCAATCATTTTTAAATTACAAAAAAATGCTACTAACCAGAGCAAACTATGCCAAACTCACCTAAATTACTTCGGCTATCAAAAATCCCCCCAACTACACTTTACAGCAACAAACTAAGCCCAATCATTTTAAAATTACAAAAAAATACTAAAAATCATAACAAATTATACCAGAATCACCTAAATTACTTCGGCTACCGTAAATCACCCCCAACTATCCCTTACCACAACAAACCAAACCATATCATCTTAAAAGTACAAAAGAAGGTGTACAAATCATAACAAACTATGCCAGACTCACCTAAATTACTTCGGCTACTCTAAATCATCACTAACTAACCCTTACCACAATAAACTAAACCCAATCACTTTTAAATTTCAACAAAATGCTAGTAACCATAGCAAACTATGCCAAACTCACATAAATTACTTCGGCTACCATAAATCATCACCAACTAACCCTTACCACAACAAACTAAACCCAATCACTTTTAAATTACAAAAAAATGCTACCAACCATAGCAAACTATGCCAAACTCACCTAAATTACTTCTGCTATCAAAAATCACCCCCAACTACACTTTACAGCAACAAACTAAACCCAATCACTTTAAAGTTACAAAAAAATACTAAAAATCATAACAAATTATACCAGAATCACCTAAATTACTTCGGCTACCGTAAATCACCCCCAACTATCCCTTACCACAACAAACCAAACCATATCATCTTAAAATTACAAAAAAAGGTGTACAAATCATAACAAACTATGCCAGACTCACCTAAATTACTTCGGCTACTCTAAATCATCACCAACTAACCCTTACCACAACAAACTAAACCCAATCACTTTTAAATTACAAAAAAATGCTAGTAACCATAGCAAACTATGCCAAACTCACCTAAATTACTTCGGCTATCAAAAATCACCCCCAACTACACTTTACAGCAACAAACTAAACCCAAGCACTTTAAAATTACAAAAAAATGCTAAAAATCATAACAAACTATACCAGAATCACCTAAATTACTTCGGCTACCGTAAATCACCCCCAACTATCCCTTACCACAACAAACCAAACCCAATCACTTTTAAATTACAAAAAAATGCTGGTAACCATAGCAAACTATGCCAAATTCACCTAAATTACTTCGGCTACCATAAATCATCACCAACTAACCCTTACCACAACAAACTAAACCCAATCACTTTTAAATTACAAAAAAATGCTAGTAACCATAGCAAACTATGCCAAACTCACCTAAATTACTTCGGCTACCATAAATCGTCACCAACTAACCCTTACCACAAAAACCCAATCACTTTTAAATTACAATTAAATGCTACTAACCATAGCAAACTATGCCAAACTCACCTAAATTACTTCGGCTATCAAAAATCACCCCCAACTACACTTTACAGCAACAAACTAAGCCCAATCAATTTAAAATTACAAAAAAATGCTAAAAATCATAACAAACTATACCAGAATCACCTAAATTACTTCGGCTACCGTAAATCACCCCCAACTATCCCTTACCACAACAAACCAAACCATATCATCTTAAAATTACAAAAAAAGGTGTACAAATCATAACAAACTATGCCAGACTCACCTAAATTACTTCGGCTACTCTAAATCATCACCAACTAACCCTTACCACAACAAACTAAACCCAATCACTTTTAAATTACAAAAAAAATGCTACCAACCATAGCAAACTATGCCAAACTCACCTAAATTACTTCTGCTATCAAAAATCACCCCCAACTACACTTTACAGCAACAAACTAAACCCAATCACTTTAAAATTACAAAAAAATGCTAAAAATCATAACAAACTATACCAGAATCACCTAAATTACTTCGGCTACCGTAAATCACCACCAACTATCCCTTGCCATAAAAAACCAAATACAATCACTTTTAAATTACAAAAAAATGCTAGTAACCATAGCAAACTATGCCAAATTTACCTAAATTACTTCGGCTACCATAAATCATCACCAACTAACCCTTACCACAACAAACTAAACCCAATCACTTTTAAATTACAAAAAAATGCTAGTAACCATAGCAAACTATGCCAAACTCACCTAAATTACTTCGGCTATCAAAAATCACCCCCAACTACACTTTACAGCAACAAACTAAACCCAAGCACTTTAAAATTACAAAAAAATGTTAAAAATCATAACAAACTATACCAGAATCACCTAAATTACTTCGGCTACCGTAAATCACCCCCAACTATCCCTTACCACAACAAACCAAACCCAATCACTTTTAAATTACAAAAAAATGCTAGTAACCATAGCAAACTATGCCAAATTCACCTAAATTACTTCGGCTACCATAAATCATCACCAACTAACCCTTACCACAACAAACTAAACCCAATCACTTTTAAATTACAAAAAAATGCTAGTAACCATGGCAAACTATGCCAAACTCACCTAAATTACTTCGGCTACCATAAATCATCACCAACTAACCCTTACCACAACAAACTAAACCCAATCATTTTTAAATTACAAAAAAATGCTACTAACCAGAGCAAACTATGCCAAACTCACCTAAATTACTTCGGCTATCAAAAATCCCCCCAACTACACTTTACAGCAACAAACTAAACCCAAGCACTTTAAAATTACAAAAAAATGCTAAAAATCATAACAAACTATACCAGAATCACCTAAATTACTTCGGCTACCGTAAATCACCCCCAACTATCCCTTACCACAACAAACCAAACCCAATCACTTTTAAATTACAAAAAAATGCTAGTAACCATAGCAAACTATGCCAAATTCACCTAAATTACTTCGGCTACCATAAATCATCACCAACTAACCCTTACCACAACAAACTAAACTCAATCACTTTTAAATTACAAAAAAATGCTAGTAACCATAGCAAACTATGCCAAACTCACCTAAATTACTTCGGCTACCATAAATCATCACCAACTAACCCTTACCACAAAAACCCAATCACTTTTAAATTACAATTAAATGCTACTAACCATAGCAAACTATGCCAAACTCACCTAAATAACTTCGGCTATCAAAAATCACCCCCAACTACACTTTACAGCAACAAACTAAGCCCAATCAATTTAAAATTACAAAAAAATGCTAAAAATCATAACAAACTATACCAGAATCACCTAAATTACTTCGGCTAACGTAAATCACCCCCAACTATCCTTTACCACAACAAACCAAACCATATCATCTTAAAATTACAAAAAAAGGTGTACAAATCATAACAAACTATGCCAGACTCACCTAAATTACTTCAGCTACTCTAAATCATCACCAACTAACCCTTACCACAACAAACTAAACCCAATCATTTTTAAATTACAAAAAAATGCTACTAACCAGAGCAAACTATGCCAAACTCACCTAAATTACTTCGGCTATCAAAAATCCCCCCAACTACACTTTACAGCAACAAACTAAGCCCAATCACTTTAAAATTACAAAAAAATACTAAAAATCATAACAAATTATACCAGAATCACCTAAATTACTTCGGCTACCGTAAATCACCCCCAACTATCCCTTACCACAACAAACCAAACCATATCATCTTAAAATTACAAAAAAAGGTGTACAAATCATAACAAAATATGCCAGACTCACCTAAATTACTTCGGCTACTCTAAATCATCACCAACTAACCCTTACCACAACAAACTAAACCCAATCACTTTTAAATTACAAAAAAATGCTAGTAACCATAGCAAACTATGCCAAACTCACCTAAATTACTTCGGCTATCAAAAATCACCCCCAACTACACTTTACAGCAACAAACTAAACCCAAGCACTTTAAAATTACAAAAAAATGCGAAAAATCATAACAAACTATACCAGAATCACCTAAATTACTTCGGCTACCGTAAATCACCCCCAACTATCCCTTACCACAACAAACCAAACCCAATCACTTTTAAATTACAAAAAAATGCTAGTAACCATAGCAAACTATGCCAAATTCACCTAAATTACTTCGGCTACCATAAATCATCACCAACTAACCCTTACCACAACAAACTAAACCCAATCACTTTTAAATTACAAAAAAATGCTAGTAACCATAGCAAACTATGCCAAACTCACCTAAATTACTTCGGCTACCATAAATCATCACCAACTAACCCTTACCACAAAAACCCAATCACTTTTAAATCTATATATATAAAGCGAAGTGTCCTCACTGACACACTCATTCATTCACTCATTCATCTACACATCTACACACTGATTCATAATCAACCCACAGCCCAAACCGTGAGGGCTGGAGACTTGAAATTTTAGACACGGGTGTATCATGTGCCGAAACTGAACACTAAGAAGGGATTTTGCGAAATTCGGCCCGGTTCCTTTGTAATTCAATAAAAACCGGCTAAAATAAACAAAAAATGATCGGATCGCGGAGACCGTGTTTATGTTAGAAGCACGTATCTAGCCAAAACAACTTCGACGACGGGCGACCGGTTTACATTAAAAGCACTTATTTAACCTAAACAATTTCAACGTCGAGTTTCTGCTTTCGTGATCATACTTTTGCCGTACCTAGCGAGGCCGCAGATATTTAAATTATAATTTTGATTTCAATTATAATGTCGATCCGTGACTCAATTAAAAATTACCAAACCACTCCAAATTTAATCCGTCAACATTAAACATCCTCAAATATCTCTTACCACTGCAAACTTTACCAAATCAACCCCAAAAAATTCCCGAACTATGCCAAACTGACATAAACTAGATCCGTTATTTTAAATCATCCCTTACCACCCCTTAGCAACCCCAAGCAACTCCAATCACTTTAAAATAAAACAAAATGACACAAATCATGGCAGATTAAGTCCAACTCACACATATTATTTCGTCTACCAAAAATCACCCCCAACTACCCCTTACCACCCCAAAATAAGCCCAATCACTTTAAAATTACAAAAAATGTTACAAACCTTACCAAACTATGCCAAACTCATCTAAATTACTTTGGCTTCCATAAATCACCCCCAACTACCCCTTACCACCCCAAAATAAGCCCAATCACTTTAAAATTATCAAAAATGCTACAAACCATAGCAAACTATGCCTAACTCACCTAAATTACTTCGGCTAACATAAATCACCCCCAACAACCCCTTACTACCCCAAAATAAGCCCAATCACTTTAAAATTACAAAAAATGCTACAAACCATAGCAAACTATGCCAAACTCACTTAAATTACTTCGGCTATCATAAATCACCCCCGACTACCCCTTACCTACCCCAACTCATCCCAATCACTTTAAAATTACAAAAAATGCTACAAACCATAGCAAACTATGCCTAACTCACCCAAATTACTTCGGCTAACATAAATCACCCCCAACAACCCCTTACTACCCCAAAATAAGCCCAATCACTTTAAAATTACAAAAAATGCTACAAACCATAGCAAACTATGCCAAACTCACTTAAATTACTTCGGCTATCATAAATCACCCCCAACTACCCCTTACCGCCCCTAACTCATCCCAATCACTTTAAAATTACAAAAAATGCTACAAACCATAGCAAACTATGCCTAACTCACTTAAATTACTTCGGCTAACATAAATCACCCCCAACTACCCCTTACCACCCCTAACTCATCCCAATCACTTTAAAATTACAAAAAATGCTACAAACCATAGCAAACTATGCCTAACTCACCCAAATTACTTCGGCTAACATAAATCACCCCCAACAACCCCTTACTACCCCAAAATAAGCCCAATCACTTTAAAATTACAAAAAATGCTACAAACCATAGCAAACTATGCCAAACTCACCTAAATTACTTCGGCTACCATAAATCACCCCCAACTACCCCTTACCACCCCAAAATAAGCCCAATCACTTTAAAATTACAAAAAATGCTACAAACCATAGCAAACTACGCCAAACTCACCTAAATTACTTCGGCTAACATAAATCACCCCCAACAACCCCTTACTACCCCAAAATAAGCCCAATCACTTTAAAATTACAAAAAATGTTACAAGCCATATCAAACTATGCCAAACTCATCTAAATTACTTTGGCTTCCATAAATCACCCCCAACTACCCCTTACCACCCCAAAATAGGCTCAATCACTTTAAAATTACAAAAAAATTCTACATTCCATAGCAAACTATGCCAAACTCACTTAAATTACTTTGGCTTCTATAAATCACCCCCAACTACCTCTTACCACCCCAAAATAGGCTCAATCACTTTAAAATTACAAAAAATGTTACAAGCCATATCAAACTATGCCAAACTCATCTAAATTACTTTGGCTTCCATAAATCACCCCCAACTACCCCTTACCACCCCAAAATAGGCACAATCACTTTAAAATTACAAAAAAATTCTACATTCCATAGCAAACTATGCCAAACTCACTTAAATTACTTTGGCTTCTATAAATCACCCCCAACTACCTCTTACCACCCCAAAATAGGCTCAATCACTTTAAAATTACAAAAAAATTCTACAAACCGTAGCAAACTATGCCAAACTCCCCTAAATTACTTCGGCTACCATAAATCACAGCGAACTACCCCTTACAACCCCAAAATAAGCCCAATCACTTTAAAATTACAAAATATTTAACAAATCATAGCAAACTATGCCTAACTCACCTAAATTACTTCGGCTACCATAAATCACCCCCAACTACCCCTTACAACCCCAAAATTAGCCCAATCACTTTAAAATTACGAAAAATGCTACAAACCATGGCAAACTATCTCAAACTCACCTGAATTATTTCGGCTACCATAAATCACCCCCAACAACCCCTTACTACCCCAAAATAAGCCCAATCACTTTAAAATTACAAAAAATGCTACAAACCATAGCAAACTATGCCAAACTCACTTAAATTACTTCGGCTATCATAAATCACCCCCAACTACCCCTTACCACCCCTAACTCATCCCAATCACTTTAAAATTACAAAAAATGCTACAAACCATAGCAAACTATGCCTAACTCACCTAAATTACTTCGGCTAACATAAATCACCCCCAACAACCCCTTACTACCCCAAAATAAGCCCAATCACTTTAAAATTACAAAAAAATGCTACAAACCATAGCAAACTATGCCTAACTCACCTAAATTACTTCGGCTATCATAAATCACCCCCAACTACCCCTTACCTCCCCTAACTCATCCCAATCACTTTAAAATTACAAAAAATACTACAAACCATAGCAAACTATGCCAAACTCATTTAAATTACTTCGGCTATCATAAATCACTTCCAACTACCCCTTACCACCCCTAACTCATCCCAATCACTTTAAAATTACAAAAAATGCTACAAACCATAGCAAACTATGCCAAACTCACTTAAATTACTGCGGCTACCATAAATCACCCCGAACTACCCCTTACAACCCCAAAATAAACCCAATCACTTTAAAATTACAAAATATTCAACAAATCATAGCAAGCTATGCCTAACTCACCTAAATTACTTCGGCTACCATAAATCACCCCCAACTACCCCTTACCACCCCAAAATAAGCCCAATCACTTTAAAATTACAAAAAATGCAACAAACCATAGCAAACTATGCCAAACTCACTTAAATTACTTTGGCTTTTATAAATCACCCCCAACTACCCCTTACCAACCACAAACTAAACCCAATTACTTTAAAATTACAAAGAATGCTGCAAACCATAGCAAACTATGCCAAACTCACTTAAATTACTTCGGCTATTATAAATCACCCCCAACTACCCCTTACCACCCCAAACTCAGCCCAATCACTTTAAAATTACAAAAAATGTTACAAGTCATATCAAACTATGCCAAACTCATCTAAATTACTTTGGCTTCCATAAATCACCCCCAACTACCCCTTACCACCCCAAAATAGGCTCAATCACTTTAAAATTACAAAAAAATTCTACAAACCGTAGAAAACTATGCCAAACTCCCCTAAATTACTTCGGCTACCATAAATCACCCCGAACTACCCCTTACAACCCCAAAATAAACCCAATCACTTTAAAATTACAAAATATTCAACAAATCATAGCAAGCTATGCCTAACTCACCTAAATTACTTCGGCTACCATAAATCACCCCCAACTACCCCTTACCACCCCAAAATAAGCCAAATCACTTTAAAATTACAAAAAATGCAACAAACCATAGCAAACTATGCCAAACTCACTTAAATTACTTTGGCTTCTATAAATCACCCCCAACTACCCCTTACCACCCCAAAATAGGCTCAATCACTTTAAAATTACAAAAAAATTTTACAAACCCTAGCAAACTATGCCAAACTTCCCTAAATTACTTCGGCTACCATAAATTACCCCGAACTACCTCTTACAACCCCAAAATAAGCCCAATCACTTTAAAATTACAAAATATTCAACAAATCATAGCAAACTATGCCTAACTCACCTAAATTACTTCGGCTACCATAATTCACCCCCAACTACCCCTTACAACCCCAAAATTAGCCCAATCACTTTAAAATTACGAAAAGTGCTACAAACCATAGCAAACTATCTCAAACTCACCTGAATTACTTCGGCTACCATAAATCACCCCTAACTACCCCTTACCACCCCAAACTAAGCCCAATCGCTTTAAAATTACAAAAAATGCTACAAACCATAGCAAACTATGCCAAACTCACTTAAATTACTGCGGCTACCATAAATCACCCCCAACTACCCCTTACCAACCACAAACTAAACCCAATCACTTTAAAATTACAAAAAATTATACAAACCATAGCAAACTATGTCAAAGTCACCTAAATTACTTCGGCTACCATAAATCACCCACAACTACCCCTTACGACCCCAAAATTAGCCCAATCACTTTAAAATTACGAAAAATGCTACAAGCCATAGCAAACTATCTCAAACTCTCCTGAATTACTTCGGCTACCATAAACCACCCCCAACTACCCCTTACCGCCCCAAAATTAGCCTAATAACTTTAAAATTACAAAAATGCTACAAAACATAGCAAGTTATGCCAAACTCACTTAAATTTCTTCGGCTACCATAAATTAATAATCGTTTTCAATCAAAATCTTCTATTTGGTTGTGTTATTTATAAATGCCTTATCGTATTAAATCATAAAATATTAATAAATATCTGCACATAAAATATATTGTTCCGACTAATAGTCGTTATTCTGAATATTAAATATGCTGATACCTATTTTGATTCTCTTCCACCTTCCAATAAATATTTGTTCCAGTTGAGATGCACACATAAACGTATTTCTGAATTGCAACACGCGGACGGGGCAAGCCCTACCTTTTCAACATGCGTGCATTTGTATAAACAGCTCTATGGTTTTTAACTTTAAAGAGGTATAAAGGCGGTGTAAGCGCTAGAGTTTCGTAAAAATATCTGAAAAATTCGAAATTCTGCAATTGATTCAGAACTATCTTTGTGTTCGATAGTAAATTTATACTTGCAGTGGCACTGCCAACCCTGCCACTCCTGACGAGGCACCTGCTGACTACTCTCCTTTCAGGGAAACTTTATAAATCAACGTCAAAATAATTTAGGGCGCCTGAATGTGAAAATATCACTGTGTAATAAGTTCAGACTGACATGGAACACTTGAAATTTCGATATTTGTTTGTAATTCGTCACAGGTCCATGAAGGAATGCATGTTAATGTAAACAAGTGTTAGTTTGTTGGAGAGACCGAATAAGATTTTTAACATTCCTGTCAAAATATTTATTTACTTTAGAATGTTAATTTTTTAAGTTCATTTCGTGAAAATTATGACGGGCCATACGAGTACACCTGTGCGAGTATTATTTGGTACATACAAATTAATCTTTTTTGTTATCCAAATTGTTTACATACGCACTAGGCACGTGCACCTCATATAATTGTGAAAATTGCTGCTTCAGCGTCTGAAACGCTGGTACTCAACGTCGCCAAGGTCGAGGCGACGCATCGGTATTCGAAGTTCTATCGCTATTAAATAAATTATTTTATTCCCGATATTCCCGATTTGTTCTTGCCGTTAACCAAAACTCTCCCCAATCGATTTTCGAAAAATTTCCAGCGTCGGACCGGACGTCACTTATTATCGTACGCTAATTTTTACGTTCAGTTAATCATAGTGGTGTATTTGTTCTTCACCAAACCTGCTCCGGCCAAAATCCGAAATTTTCACTGACATCATACGCTTAAGTATTGTGTGCTTATACACGATTTACACTATTTATTTTACGTACATTGCGTTCATTATGGTTCTGCATTATTTATAACTAAGATGGAGCAGTTTGAAAATCTAATAGTAAGCGGAGAACAAATACCACCATGTATAATTCCCGTGAAAAGTGATGGAAATAGTCTTTCTTACTATCTTTCCTATTGCATTTTTAATACCGGAAATAGAGCTCAAGAGCGAAGAATAACTTCGACTTTTTTTATACATAATTCCTAAATACTTCGTTTTTATGGTGTAAAATTTTGTATTGTGTGGTCTTTAACGTTGTCAGAGAACTAAATGGGAATAATTTGGAATAATTTAGCTTCTATGTCAACGCTCCTTCTCTTGAAACTTTGGAAAACAACGACAAGATTCTTTAGGGCGCCTGGATTTGAAAATATAACTCTGTATAATAAGTTTAGACTGACTAGAGTGAAAAGAAAGGAGCTTGCACCCAGAAACGAAATTAAATGGAACACTTGAAGTTGCAATATTTGTTTGTAATTCGTCAGAAGTCCATGAGGGAATGCGTGTTAATGTAAACAAATGTGAGTTTATTGGAGAGGCCGAATAAGATTTTTACATTATTGATGCAGCTGGAGCCTGCCACGTCAAGGGCAAGGTCACAAACGTGAAAAGGCGATGCTCGATTTAGTTTGATTGTGTATCTATGCAGAAATTCGCACATACCAAGCGTTGGATAAGCCTTTCTTATCGTTTCTTAGAATTCGAGAATTGCTGGTTCAGCGTGTGGAGCAGTACTCGATCGCGGTGTTTAATTTTAACACAACTACAATTGTGAAAATTGCTGCTCCAGCGTCGGAAACTGTTCGCAAAGTCGCCAAATTCGATGAGGCGACGCATCAGTGTTCGAAGGTCTACCGCTATCAAATAAAGTATTTTAATTTAACATTTGATCCTCGCGTTAACCAAATCTGCCCCCAATCAATTTTCGAAAAATTACCAGCGTCGAACCGGATTCCACTTATATTTGTACGCTAATTTTTACTTTCAGTTAATGGTAGTGGTGTATTTGTTTTTCACCAAATTTGCCCCCGCTGAAATCCGAAATTTTCACCGTTGTATGTACCAGAGATCACTGACATTCATACCCTTAATAATTATGTGCTTATACACGTTTTACACTATTTATTTTACGTTCACTGTGTTTATTATTGCTTTACTTCATTTATAACTAAGATGGAGAAGTTTGAAAATCTAGCGATGTACAAATACCACACCGTATTATGAAAGGTGATGGAAATTGTCTTTTTTTATATCTATGGTATTGGTATTGATATTTTAATACTGGAACGGAAGCTCAATAGGTTGGCACTTTAATTGTTCAACAAGTGTGTGATAATGTAAACAGGTGTGAGTCCGTCGGAGAGACCGAATAAGATTTTTACATCCACCATATTCCCGTCAATATATTTATTTATTTTAGAATGTTAATTTTGCCGTTAACAAAATTTGTTCCCAATCACCTTCGTCGTACCGGACGACCGTTCAGTTAATGATAATGGTGTATTTATTTTTCACCAAATCTGCCTCGGCTGAAATCCAAAATTTACAGCGTTGGACCAGACATTACTGACATTGATACGCGTTTTACACTGTCTATTTTACGTAAATACATTGTGTTCATTATTGCTTTACATCATTTATAACTAAGATGGACAAGTTTGAAAATCTAGCGATGCACAAATACCATAAAATACCACATTTTACCACATACCAAAATTTTAATACTGGAAAGGGAGCTCAAAAGGTTCGCACTTTAATTGTCCAACCAGTTAGGGCCAGGTTGTAATAATTTTTCTGCAGTTCAGAAGGAGATAAGTGTTTGTTTATTCCAGAGATAAGTCAAAATCATCTACATACTGTTCTGTTTGTGAGTTGACTGCAGCAAGAGGAATTGTTCCATTGTGTTTTCAATTTTATCATAACATGATCAGCTAATTTGTAAACTTCGATTTCCCCTAAAATTATATAAAGTTAATTTCGATTTCCTGGAATCGTTTATAGGACAACTGCCTAAAAAGTCTATTCAAAATTTTTTATCTCAGATATCAACCAAGGTATCCTTTTTGTCCAAATCATATTGAAGTACCCGGTCCTGGCAACGCAGGTTAATTTCAGCATATTTGTTTATTTTGTGATTGGAAAAGTAGAGCATTCCTGTTTAATTGTATTATAATGTCGATTAGTCAACATCACCACTTTAGTCAACACTGAGTTTATTTAATCTACGTCCGGGCAACGCCGGGTACATTCAGCTAGTTACAATTAAATGCTACTAACCATAGCAAACTATGCCAAACTCACCTAAATTACTTCGGCTATCAAAAATCACCCCCAACTACACTTTACAGCAACAAACTAAGCCCAATCAATTTAAAATTACAAAAAAATGCTAAAAATCATAACAAACTATACCAGAATCACCTAAATTACTTCGGCTACCGTAAATCACCCCCAACTATCCCTTACCACAACAAACCAAACCATATCATCTTAAAATTACAAAAAAAGGTGTAAAAATCATAACAAACTATGCCAGACTCACCTAAATTACTTCGGCTACTCTAAATCATCACCAACTAACCCTTACCACAACAAACTAAACCCAATCACTTTTAAATTACAAAAAAAATGCTACCAACCATAGCAAACTATGCCAAACTCACCTAAATTACTTCTGCTATCAAAAATCACCCCCAACTACACTTTACAGCAACAAACTAAACCCAATCACTTTAAAATTACAAAAAAATGCAAAAAATCATAACAAACTATACCAGAATCACCTAAATTACTTCGGCTACCGTAAATCACCACCAACTATCCCTTGCCATAAAAAACCAAATACAATCACTTTTAAATTACAAAAAAATGCTAGTAACCATAGCAAACTATGCCAAATTTACCTAAATTACTTCGGCTACCATAAATCATCACCAACTAACCCTTACCACAACAAACTAAACCCAATCACTTTTAAATTACAAAAAAATGCTAGTAACCATAGCAAACTATGCCAAACTCACCTAAATTACTTCGGCTATCAAAAATCACCCCCAACTACGCTTTACAGCAACAAACTAAACCCAAGCACTTTAAAATTACAAAAAAATGCTAAAAATCATAACAAACTATACCAGAATCACCTAAATTACTTCGGCTACCGTAAATCACCCCCAACTATCCCTTACCACAACAAACCAAACCCAATCACTTTTAAATTACAAAAAAATGCTAGTAACCATAGCAAACTATGCCAAATTCACCTAAATTACTTCGGCTACCATAAATCATCACCAACTAACCCTTACCACAACAAACTAAACCCAATCACTTTTAAATTACAAAAAAATGCTAGTAACCATAGCAAACTATGCCAAACTCACCTAAATTACTTCGGCTACCATAAATCATCACCAACTAACCCTTACCACAACAAACTAAACCCAATCATTTTTAAATTACAAAAAAATGCTACTAACCAGAGCAAACTATGCCAAACTCACCTAAATTACTTCGGCTATCAAAAATCCCCCCAACTACACTTTACAGCAACAAACTAAGCCCAATCACTTTAAAATTACAAAAAAATACTAAAAATCATAACAAATTATACCAGAATCACCTAAATTACTTCGGCTACCGTAAATCACCCCCAACTATCCCTTACCACAACAAACCAAACCATATCATCCTAAAATTACAAAAAAAGGTGTACAAATCATAACAAACTATGCCAGACTCACCTAAATTACTTCGGCTACTCTAAACCATCACCAACTAACCCTTACCACAACAAACTAAACCCAATCACTTTTAAATTACAAAAAAATGCTAGTAACCATAGCAAACTATGCCAAACTCACCTAAATTACTTCGGCTATCAAAAATCACCCCCAACTACACTTTACAGCAACAAACTAAACCCAAGCACTTTAAAATTACAAAAAAATGCTAAAAATCATAACAAACTATACCAGAATCACCTAAATTACTTCGGCTACCGTAAATCACCCCCAACTATCCCTTACCACAACAAACCAAACCCAATCACTTTTAAATTACAAAAAAATGCTAGTAACCATAGCAAACTATGCCAAATTCACCTAAATTACTTCGGCTACCATAAATCATCACCAACTAACCCTTACCACAACAAACTAAACCCAATCACTTTTAAATTACAAAAAAATGCTAGTAACCATAGCAAACTATGCCAAACTCACCTAAATTACTTCGGCTACCATAAATCATCACCAACTAACCCTTACCACAAAAACCCAATCACTTTTAAATTACAATTAAATGCTACTAACCATAGCAAACTATGCCAAACTCACCTAAATTACTTCGGCTATCAAAAATCACCCCCAACTACACTTTACAGCAACAAACTAAGCCCAATCAATTTAAAATTACAAAAAAATGCTAAAAATCATAACAAACTATACCAGAATCACCTAAATTACTTCGGCTACCGTAAATCACCCCCAACTATCCCTTACCACAACAAACCAAACCATATCATCTTAAAATTTCAAAAAAAGGTGTACAAATCATAACAAACTATGCTAGACTCACCTAAATTACTTCGGCTACTCTAAATCATCACCAACTAACCCTTACCACAACAAACTAAACCCAATCACTTTTAAATTACAAAAAAAATGCTACCAACCATAGCAAACTATGCCAAACTCACCTAAATTACTTCTGCTATCAAAAATCACCCCCAATTACACTTTACAGCAACAAACTAAACCCAATCACTTTAAAATTACAAAAAAATGCTAAAAATCATTACAAACTATACGAGAATCATATAAATTACTTCGGCTACCATAAATCATCACCAACTAACCCTTACCACAACAAACTAAACCCAATCACTTTTAAATTACAAAAAAATGCTACCAACCATAGCAAACTATGCCAAACTCACCTAAATTACTTCGGCTATCAAAAAACACCCCCAACAACACTTTACAGCAACAAACTAAGCCCAATCACTTTAAAATTAAAAAAAAATATTAAAAATCATAACAAATTATACCAGTATCACCTAAATTACTTCGGCTACCGTAAATCACCCCCAACTATCCCTTACCACAAGAAACCAAACCATATCATCTTAAAATTACAAAAAAAGGTGTACAAATTATAACAAACTATGCAAGACTCACCTAAATTACTTCGGCTGCTCTAAATCATCACCAACTAACCCTTACCACAACAAACTTAACCCAATCACTTTTAAATTACAAAAAAATGCTAGTAACCATAGCAAACTATGCCAAACTCACCTAAATTACTTCGGCTAAAATAAATCATCACCAACTAACCCTTACCACAACAAACTAAACCCAATCACTTTTAAATTACAAAAAAATGCTACTAACCATAGCAAACTATGCCAAACTCCCCTAAATTACTTCGGCTATCAAAAATCACCCCCAACTACACATTACAACAACAAACTAAGCCCAATCACTTTAAAATTACAAAAAAATGCTAAAAATCATAACAAACTATACCAGAATCACCTAAATTATTTCGTCTACCGTAAATCACCCCCAACTATCCCTTACCACAACAAACCAAACCATATCATATTAAAATTACAAAAAAAGGTGTACAAATCATAACAAACTATGCCAAACTCATCTAAATTACTTCGGCTACCATAAATCATCACCAACTAACCCTTACGACAACAAACTAAACCCAATCACTTTTAAATTACAAAAAAATGCTACTAACCATAGCAAACTATGCCAATCTCACCTAAATTACTTCGGCTATCAAAAATCACCCCCAACTACACTTTACAGCAACAAACTAAGCCCAATCACTTTAAAATTACAAAAAAATGCAAAAATAATAACAAACTATACCAGAATCACCTAAATTACTTCGGCTACCGTAAATCACCCCCAACTATCTCTTACCACAACAAACCAAACCATATCATCTTAAAATTACAAAAAAAGGTGTACAAATCATAACAAACTATGCCAGACTCACCTAAATTACTTCGGCTACTCTAAATCATCACCAACTAACCCTTACCACAACAAACTGAACCCAATCACTTTTAAATTACAAAAAATTGTTAGTAACCATAGCAAACTATGCCAAACTCACCTAAATTACTTCGGCTACCATAAATCATCACCAACTAACCCTTACCACAACAAACTAAACCCAATCACTTTTAAATTACAAAAAAATGCTACTAACCATAGCAAACTATGCCAAACTCACCTAAATTACTTCGGCTATCAAAAATCACCCCCAACTACACTTTACAGCAACAAACTAAGCCCAATCACTTTAAAATTACATAAAAATGCTAAAAATCATAACAAACTATACCAGAATCACCTAAATTACTTCGGCTGCCGTAAGTCACCCCCAACTATCCCTTACCACAACAAACCAAACCATATCATCTTAAAATTACAAAAAAAGGTGTACAAATCATAACAAACTATGCCAGACTCACCTAAATTACTTCGGCTACTCTAAATCATCACCAACTAACCCTTACCACAACAAACTAAACCCAATCACTTTTAAATTGCAAAAAAATGCATGTAACCATAGCAAACTATGCCAAACTCACCTAAATTACTTCGGCTACCATAAATCATCACCAACTAACCCTTACCACAACAAACTAAACCCAATCACTTTTAAATTACAAAAAAATGCTACTAACCATAGCAAACTATGCCAAACTCACCTAAATTACTTCGGCTATCAAAAATCACCCCCAACTACACTTTACAGCAACAAACTAAGCCCAATCACTTTAAAATTACAAAAAAATGTTAAAAATCATAACAAACTATACCAGAATCACCTAAATTACTTTGGTTAACGTAAATCACCCCCAAGTATCCCTTACCACAACAAGCCAAACCATATTATCTTAAAATTACAAAAAAAGGTGTACAAATCATAACAAACTATGCCAGACTCACCTAAATTACTTCGGCTACTCTAAATCATCACCAACTAACCCTTACCACAACAAACTAAACCCAATCACTTTTAAATTACAAAAAAATGCTAGTAACCATAGCAAACTATGCCAAACTCACCTAAATTACTTCGGCTACCATAAATCATCACCAACTAACCCTTACCACAACAAACTAAACCCAATCACTTTTAAATTACAAAAAAATGCTACTAACCATAGCAAACTATGCCAAACTCACCTAAATTACTTCGGCTATCAAAAATCACCCCCAACTACACTTTACAGCAACAAGCTAAGCCCAATCACTTTAGAATTACAAAAAAAATGCTAAAAATCATAACAAATTATACCAGAATCACCTAAATTACTTCGGCTACCGTAAATCACCCCCAACTATCCCTTACCACAACAAACCAAACCATATCATCTTAAAATTACAAAAAAAGATGTACAAATCATAACAAACAATGCCAGACTCACCTAAATTACTTCGGCTACTCTAAATCATCACCAACTAACCCTTACCACAACAAACTAAACCCAATCACTTTTAAATTACAAAAAAATGCTAGTAACCCTAGCAAACTATGCAAAACTCACCTAAATTACTTCGGCTACCATAAATCATCACCAACTAACCCTTACCACAACAAACTAAACCCAATCACTTTTAAATTAAAAAAAAAGCTACTAACCATAGCAAACTATGCCAAACTCACCTAAATTACTTCGGCTATCAAAAATCACCCCCAACTACACTTTACAGCAACAAACTAAGCCCAATCACGTTAAAATTACAAAAAAATGCTAAAAATCATAACAAACTATACCAGAATTACCTAAATTACTTCGGCTACCATAAATCACCCCCAACTATCCCCTACCAAAACAAACCAAACCATATCATCTTAAAATTACAAAAAAAGGTGTACAGATCATAACTATGCCAGACTCACCTAAATTACTTCGGCTACCCTAAATCATCACCAACTAACCCTTACCACAACAAACTAATCCCAATCACTTTTAAATTACAAAAAAATGCTAGTAACCATAGCAAACTATGCCAAACTCACCTAAATTACTTCGGCTATTAAAAATCACCCCCAACTACACTTTACAGCAACAAACTAAACCCAATCACTTTAAAATTACAAAAAATGCTAAAAATCATAACAAACTATACCAGAATCACCTAAATTACTTCGGCTACCGTAAATCACCCCCAACTATCCTTTACCACAACAAACCAAACCCAATCACTTTTAAATTACAAAAAAATGCTAGTAATCATAGCAAATTATGCCAAATTCACCTAAATTACTTCGGCTACCATAAATCATCACCAACTAACCCTTACCAACACAAACTAGACCCAATCACTTTTAAATTACAAAAAAATGCTAGTAACCATAGCAAACTATGCCAAACTCACCTAAATTACTTCGGCTACCATAAATCATCACCAACTAACCCTTACCACAACAAACTAAACCCAATCACTTTTAAATGACAAAAAAATGCTACTAACCATAGCAAACTATGCCAAACTCACCTAAATTACTTCGGCTATCAAAAATCACCCCCAACTACACTTTACAGCAACAAACTAAGCCCAATCAATTTAAAATTACAAAAAAATGCTAAAAATCATAACAAACTATACCAGAATCACCTAAACTACTTCGGCTACCGTAAATCACCCCCAACTATCCCTTACCACAACAAACCGAACCATATCATCTTAAAATTACAAAAAAAGGTGTACAAATCATAACAAACTATGCCAGACTCACCTAAATTACTTCGGCTACTCTAAATCATCACCAACTAACCCTTGCCACAACAAACTAAACCCAATCGCTTTTAAATTACAAAAAAATTCTAGTAACCATAGCAAACTATGCCAAACTCACCTAAATTACTTCGGTTATCAAAAATCACCCCAACTACACTTTACAGCAACAAACTAAACCCAAGCACTTTAAAATTACAAAAAAATGCTAAAAATCATAACAAACTATACCAGAATCACCTAAATTACTTCGGCTACCGTAAATCACCCCCAACTATCCCTTACCACAACAAACCAAACCCAATCACTTTTAAATTACAAAAAAATGCTAGTAACCATAGCAAACTATGCCAAATTCACCTAAATTACTTCGGCTACCATAAATCATCACCAACTAACCCTTACCACAACAAACTAAACCCAATCACTTTTAAATTACAAAAAAAATGCTAGTAACCATAGCAAACTATGCCAAACTCACCTAAATTACTTCAGCTACCATAAATCATCACCAACTAACCCTTACCACAAAAACCCAATCACTTTTAAATTACAACTAGCTGAATGTACCCGGCGTTGCCCGGACGTAGATTAAATAAACGCAGTGTTGACAAAAGTGGTGTATTGGTGATGTAGACTAATCGACATTATAATACAATTAAACAGGAATGCTCTACTTTACCAATCACAAAATAAACAAATTTGCTGAAATTAACCTGCATTGCCAGGACCGGGTACTTGACCGGGTATATGATTTGGAAAAAGAGGATATCTTGGTTGATATCAGATGAAAAATCTTGTATAGACTCTTTAGGCAAAGACGCAGTTTGGAGGTGTTCTATAAGCGATTCCAGGAAATCAAAATTAATGTTAGAAAATTTTCGGGAAAATCGAAGTTTACAAATTAGCAGATAATGTTATGATAAAGTTGAAAAGACAATGGAAACATTTCTCCTGCTACAGTCATCTCACAGCAGAACAGTATGTAGATGATTTTGACTTATCTTCAGAATAAACAAACTCTTCAGCATAAATATCTCCTTTTGAGCTGCACAAAAATTATTAAAACCTGGCCGCAACTGGTAATTTAAGTGAGTTTGACATAGTTTGCTATGGTTTGTAGCATTTTTTGTAATTTTAAAGTGATTGGGCTTAGTTTGGGGTGGTAAGGGGTAGTTGGCGGTGATTTATGGTAGCCGAAGTAATTTAAGTGAGTTTAACTTAGTTTGCTATGGTTTGTAGCATTTTTTGTAATTTTAATGTGATTGGGCTTAGTTTGGGGTGGTAAGGGGTAGTTGGGGGTGATTTATGGTGGCCGAAGTAATTTGGGTGAGTTTGGCATAGTTTGCTATGATTTGTAACATTTTTTGTAATTTTAAAGTGATTGTTCTTAGTTTGGGGTGGTAAGGGGTAGTTGGGTTTGATTTATGGTAGCCGTAGTAATTGAGGTGATTTTGGCATAGTTTGTTATGGTTTATAGCATTTTTTGTAATTTTAAAGTGATTGTTCTTAGTTTGGGGTGGTAAGGGGTAGTTGGGGGTGATTTATGGTAGCCGAAGTAATTTGGGTGAGTTTGGCATAGTTTGCTATGATTTGTAACATTTTTTGTAATTTTAAAGTGATTGTTCTTAGTTTGGGGTGGTAAGGGGTAGTTGGGGGTGATTTATGGTAGCCGAAGTAATTTAAGTGAGTTTGACATAGTTTGCTATGGTTTGTAGCATTATTTGTAATTTTAATGTGATTGGGCTTAGTTTGGGGTGGTAAGGGGTAGTTGGGGGTGATTTATGGTGGCCGAAGTAATTTGGGTGAGTTTCGCATAGTTTGCTATGATTTGTAAAATTTTTTGTAATTTTAAAGTGATTGTTCTTAGTTTGGGGTGGTAAGGGGTAGTTGGGGGTGATTTATGGTAGCCGAAGTAATTTGCGTGAGTTTGGCATAGTTTGCTATGGTTTGTATCATTTTTTGTAATTTTAAAGTGATTTGCCTTAGTTTGGGGTGGTAAGGGGTAGTTGGGGGTGATTTATGGTAGCCGAAGTAATTTAGGTGAGTTTGGCATAGTTTGCTATTATTTGTAGCATTTTTTGTAATTTTAAAGTGATTTGGCTTAGTTTGGGGTGGTAAGGTGTTGTTGGGGGTGATTTATGGTAGCCGAAGTAATTTAAGTGAGTTTGACATAGTTTGCTATGGTTTGTAGCATTTTTTGTAATTTTAAAGTGATTGGGCTTAGTTTGGGGTGGTAAGGGGTAGTTGGCGGTGATTTATGGTAGCCGAAGTAATTTAAGTGAGTTTAACTTAGTTTGCTATGGTTTGTAGCATTTTTTGTAATTTTAATGTGATTGGGCTTAGTTTGGGGTGGTAAGGGGTAGTTGGGGGTGATTTATGGTGGCCGAAGTAATTTGGGTGAGTTTGGCATAGTTTGCTATGATTTGTAACATTTTTTGTAATTTTAAAGTGATTGTTCTTAGTTTGGGGTGGTAAGGGGTAGTTGGGTTTGATTTATGGTAGCCGTAGTAATTGAGGTGATTTTGGCATAGTTTTTTATGGTTTATAGCATTTTTTGTAATTTTAAAGTGATTGTTCTTAGTTTGGGGTGGTAAGGGGTAGTTGGGGGTGATTTATGGTAGCCGAAGTAATTTGGGTGAGTTTGGCATAGTTTGCTATGATTTGTAACATTTTTTGTAATTTTAAAGTGATTGGGCTAATTTTGGGGTGGTAAGGGGTAGTTGGGGGTGATTTATGGTAGCCGAAGTAATTTAGGTGATTTTGGCTATGGTTTGTAGCATTTTTGTAATTTTAAAGAGATTGGGCTTAGTTTGGGGTGGTAAGGGGTAGTTGGGGGTGAATTTTGGTAGCCGAAATAATGTGAGTTCGAAATAGTCTGCTGTGGTTTGTGTCATTTTGTTTTATTTTAAAGTGATTGGAGTTACTTGGGGTTGCTAAGGGGTGGTAAGGGATGATTTAAGATAACGGATCTAATTTATGTCAGTTTGGCGTAGTTTTTTGGGGTTGCTTTGATGAAGTTTGCAATGGTAAGAGATATTTGAGGATGTTTAATGTAGACGGATTAAATTTGGAGTGGTTTGGTAATTTTTAAATGAGTCACGGATCGACATTATAATTGAAATCAAAATTATAATTGAAATATCTGCGTCTCGCTAGGTACGGCAAAGTATGATCAGGAAAGCAGAAACTCGACCTTGAAACTGCTTTTGTCGCTGTCGTGTGGTTCGGGAGTGGTCCGTCTGAGTTCAGCCTTCAGTAAACCGGTTGCCCGACGTCGAAGTTGTTTTGGCTAGACACGTGCTTCTAACAAAAAAAAACACGGTCTCCGCGAGCCGATCATTTTTTGTTTATTTTAACCTGTTTTTATCCGGTTTTTATTTAAATACAAAGGAACCGGGCCGAATTTCGCAAAATCCCTTCTTATCACTTCGTTTCGGCACATGTTACACCCGTGTCTAAAATTTCAAGTCTCCAGCCCTCACGGTTTGGGCTGTGGGTTGATTATGAATCAGTGAATGTGTACATGAGTAGATGTGTACATGAGTAGATGAGTGTGTCAGTGAGGACACTTCGCTTTATATATATAGATTAAATGCTACTAACCATAGCAAACTATGCCAAACTCACCTAAATTACTTCGGCTATCAAAAATCACCCCCAACTACACTTTACAGCAACAAACTAAGCCCAATCAATTTAAAATTACAAAAAAATGCTAAAAATCATAACAAACTATACCAGAATCACCTAAATTACTTCGGCTACCGTAAATCACCCCCAACTATTCCTTACCACAACAAACCGAACCATATCATCTTAAAATTACAAAAAAAGGTGTACAAATCATAACAAACTATGCCAAACTCACCTAAATTACTTCGGCTACCATAAATCATCACCAACTAACCCTTACCACAACAAACTAAACCCAATCACTTTTAAATTACAAAAAAAATGCTAGTAACCATAGCAAACTATGCCAAACTCACCTAAATTACTTCGGCTACCATAAATCATCACCAACTAACCCTTACCACAAAAACCCAATCACTTTTAAATTACAACTAGCTGAATGTACCCGGCGTTGCCCGGACGTAGATTAAATAAAGGCAGTGTTGACAAAAGTGGTGTATTGGTGATGTAGACTAATCGACATTATAATACAATTAAACAGGAATGCTCTACTTTCCCAATCACAAAATAAACAAATTTGCTGAAATTAACCTGCATTGCCAGGACCGGGTACTTGACCGGGTATATGATTTGGAAAAAGAGGATATCTTGGTTGATATCAGATGAAAAATCTTGTATAGACTCTTTAGGCAAAGACGCAGTTTGGAGGTGTTCTATAAGCGATTCCACGAAATCGAAATTAATGTTAGAAAATTTTCGGGAAAATCGAAGTTTACAAATTAGCAGATAATGTTATGATAAAGTTGAAAAGACAATGGAAACATTTCTCCTGCTACAGTCATCTCACAGCAGAACAGTATGTAGATGATTTTGACTTATCTTCAGAATAAACAAACTCTTCAGCATAAATATCTCCTTTTGAGCTGCACAAAAATTATTAAAACCTGGCCGCAACTGGTTGGACAATTAAAGTGCGAACCTTTTGAGCTCCTTTTCCAGTATTAAAATTTCAATACCATTACCACAGATAGTAAAAAAGACAATTTTCATCAGCTTTCACGAAAATTATACGCTGTGGTATTTGTAATCTGCTAGATTTTCAAACTGCTCCATCTTAGTTTTAAATGATGCAATAATGAACACAATGTATTTACGTAAAATAAATAGTGTAAAACGCGTATCAAAGTCAGTAAAGTCTGGTCCAACGCTGCAAATTTCGGATTTGAGCCGGGGCAGGTTTGGTGAAAAACAAATACACCACTATCATTAACTGAACGTAAAAATTAGCGTACGAATATAAGTGGGGTCCGGTACGACGATGGTAATTTTTGGTTAACGGCAAGAACAAATCGGGAATATTATATTAAAATAATTTATTTAATAGCGACAGAACTTTTAATACTGATGCGTCGCCTCGACCTTGGCGACTTTGAGTACCAGCGTTTCAGCCGCTGAAGCAGCAATTTTCACAATTATATTAGGTGCACGTGCCTAGTGCGTGTTAAAACAATTTGGCTAACAAAAGAGATTAATTTGTATATACCAAATAATACTCGCAAAGGTGTACTTGTATGGCCCGTCATTATTTTCACGAAATGAATTAAAAAAATGAACATTCTAAAGTAAATAATTATTTTGACGGGAATGTGGTGGATGAAAAAATCTTATTCGGCCTCTCCGACAAACTAACACTTGTTTAGATTAACATGCATTCCTTCATGGACCTGTGACGAATTACAAACAAATATCGAAATTTCAAGTGTTCCATATGATTTCGTTTCTGTATGAAAGCGGTTTTTTTCACTCGTCAGTCTGAACTTACTACACAGTGATATTTTAACAACCAGGCGACCTAAATTATTTTGCCGTTTATTTCAAAAATTTCCCTGAAAGGAGAGTAGTCAACAGTGGGGCTCGTCAGGGGTGGAAGGGTTGGCAGTGCCACTCCAAGTATAAATTTACTATTGAACACAAAATTAGTTCTGCAATTCAATTGCAAAATTATGAATTTTTAGATATTTTAACGAAAATCTAGCGCTTACACCGTTTTAAAATTAAAAACCATAGAGCTCTTTATACAATGGAGAAAAAGTCCTTATTAATTGCGATGTAAATGCACGCACGTTAAGAAGATAGGGCTTGCCCTGTCAGCGTGTTGCAATTCAGAACATAAGTTTATGTTTGCATCTCAACTGGAATAATTATTTATTGGAAGGTGGAAGAGAATCAAAATTTTTATCAGCATATTTAATATTCAGAATAACGTCTATTAGTCGAAACAATATATTTTATGATTGTGGTAATTTATGGTAGCCAAAGTAATTTAGGTGAGCTTGACATAGCTTGCTATGGTTTGTAGCATTTTTTGTAATTTTAAAGTGATTGTTCTTAGTTTGGGGGGGTAAGGGGTAGTTGGGGGTGATTTATGGTAGCCGAAGTAGTTTGGGTGAGTTTGGCATAGTTTGCTATGGTTTGTATCATTTTTTGTAATTTTAAAGTGATTTGGCTTGGTTTGGGGTGGTAATGGATAGTTGGGGGTGATTTATGGTAGCCGAAGTAATTTAAGTGAGTTCGACATAGTTTGCTATGGTTTGTAGCATTTTTTGTAATTTTAAAGTGATTTGGCTTAGTTTGGGGTGGTAAGGGGCAGTTGGGGGTGATTTATGGTAGCCGAAGTAATTTAAGTGAGTTTGACATAGTTTGCTATGGTTTGTAGCATTTTTTGTAATTTTAAAGTGATTTGGCTTAGTTTGGGGGGTAAGGGGCAGTTGGGGGTGATTTATGGTAGCCGAAGTAATTTAAGTGAGTTTGACATAGTTTGCTATGGTTTGTAGCATTTTTTGTAATTTTAAAATGATTGGGCTTAGTTTGGGGTGGTAAGAGATAGTTGGAGGTGATTTATGGTAGCCGAAGTAATTTGGGTGAGTTTGGCATAGTTTGCTATGATTTGTAACATTTTTTGTAATTTTAAAGTGATTGTTCTTATTTTGGAGAGGTAAGGGGTAGTTGGGGGTGATTTATGGTAGCCGAAGTAATTTAGGTGAGCTTGACATAGCTTGCTATGGTTTGTAGCATTTTTTGTAATTTTAAAGTGATTGTTCTTAGTTTGGGGTGGTAAGGGGTAGTTGGGGGTGATTTATGGTAGCCGAAGTAGTTTGGGTGAGTTTGGCATAGTTTGCTATGGTTTGTATCATTTTTTGTAATTTTAAAGTGATTTGGCTTGGTTTGGGGTGGTAATGGATAGTTGGGGGTGATTTATGGTAGCCGAAGTAATTTAAGTGAGTTTGGCATAGTTTGCTATGGTTTGTATCATTTTTTGTAATTTTAAAGTGATTAGGCTTAGTTTGGGGTGGTAAGGGGTAGTTGGGGGTGATTTATGGTAGCCGACGTAATTTAAGTGAGTTTGACATAGTTTGCTATGGTTTGTAGCATTTTTTGTAATTTTAATGTGATTGGGCTTAGTTTGGGGTGGTAAGGGGTAGTTGGGGGTGATTTATGGTGGCCGAAGTAATTTGGGTGAGTTTCGCATAGTTTGCTATGATTTGTAACATTTTTTGTAATTTTAAAGTGATTGTTCTTAGTTTGGGGTGGTAAGGGGTAGTTGGGGGTGATTGGGGGTGATTTATGGTAGCCGAAGTAATTTAAGTGAGTTTGACATAGTTTGCTATGGTTTGTAGCATTATTTGTAATTTTAATGTGATTGGGCTTAGTTTGGGGTGGTAAGGGGTAGTTGGGGGTGATTTATGGTGGCCGAAGTAATTTGGGTGAGTTTCGCATAGTTTGCTATAATTTGTAAAATTTTTTGTAATTTTAAAGTGATTGTTCTTAGTTTGGGGTGGTAAGGGGTAGTTGGGGGTGATTTATGGTAGCCGAAGTAATTTGCGTGAGTTTGGCATAGTTTGCTATGGTTTGTATCATTTTTTGTAATTTTAAAGTGATTTGCCTTAGTTTGGGGTGGTAAGGGGTAGTTGGGGGTGATTTATGGTAGCCGAAGTAATTTAGGTGAGTTTGGCATAGTTTGCTATTATTTGTAGCATTTTTTGTAATTTTAAAGTGATTTGGCTTAGTTTGGGGTGGTAAGGTGTTGTTGGGGGTGATTTATGGTAGCCGAAGTAATTTAAGTGAGTTTGACATAGTTTGCTATGGTTTGTAGCATTTTTTGTAATTTTAAAGTGATTGGGCTTAGTTTGGGGTGGTAAGGGGTAGTTGGCGGTGATTTATGGTAGCCGAAGTAATTTAAGTGAGTTTAACTTAGTTTGCTATGGTTTGTAGCATTTTTTGTAATTTTAATGTTATTGGGCTTAGTTTGGGGTGGTAAGGGGTAGTTGGGGGTGATTTATGGTGGCCGAAGTAATTTGGGTGAGTTTGGCATTGTTTGCTATGATTTGTAACATTTTTTGTAATTTTAAAGTGATTGTTCTTAGTTTGGGGTGGTAAGGGGTAGTTGGGTTTGATTTATGGTAGCCGTAGTAATTGAGGTGATTTTGGCATAGTTTGTTATGGTTTATAGCATTTTTTGTAATTTTAAAGTGATTGTTCTTAGTTTGGGGTGGTAAGGGGTAGTTGGGGGTGATTTATGGTAGCCGAAGTAATTTGGGTGAGTTTGGCATAGTTTGCTATGATTTGTAACATTTTTTGTAATTTTAAAGTGATTGGGCTAATTTTGGAGTGGTAAGGGGTAGTTGGGGGTGATTTATGGTAGCCGAAGTAATTTAGGTGATTTTGGCTATGGTTTGTAGCATTTTTGTAATTTTAAAGTGATTGGGCTTAGTTTGGGGTGGTAAGGGGTAGTTGGGGGTGAATTTTGGTAGCCGAAATAATGTGAGTTCGAAATAGTCTGCTGTGGTTTGTGTCATTTTGTTTTATTTTAAAGTGATTGGAGTTACTTGGGGTTGCTAAGGGGTGGTAAGGGATGATTTAAGATAACGGATCTAATTTATGTCAGTTTGGCGTAGTTTTTTGGGGTTGCTTTGATGAAGTTTGCAATGGTAAGAGATATTTGAGGATGTTTAATGTAGACGGATTAAATTTGGAGTGGTTTGGTAATTTTTAAATGAGTCACGGATCGACATTATAATTGAAATCAAAATTATAATTGAAATATCTGCGCCTCGCTAGGTACGGCAAAGTATGATCAGGAAAGCAGAAACTCGACCTTGAAACTGCTTTTGTCGCTGTCGTGTGGTTCGGGAGTGGTCCGTCTGAGTTCAGCCTTCAGTAAACCGGTCGCCCGACGTCGAAGTTGTTTTGGCTAGACACGTGCTTCTAACAAAAAAAAACACGGTCTCCGCGAGCCGATCATTTTTTGTTTATTTTAACCGGTTTTTATCCAGTTTTTATTTAAATACAAAGGAACCGGGCCGAATTTCGCAAAATCCCTTCTTATCACTTCGTTTCGGCACATGTTACACCCGTGTCTAAAATTTCAAGTCTCCAGCCCTCACGGTTTGGGCTGTGGGTTGATTATGAATCAGTGAATGTGTACATGAGTAGATGTGTACATGAGTAGATGAGTGTGTCAGTGAGGACACTTCGCTTTATATATATAGATTAAATGCTACTAACCATAGCAAACTATGCCAAACTCACCTAAATTACTTCGGCTATCAAAAATCACCCCCAACTACACTTTACAGCAACAAACTAAGCCCAATCAATTTAAAATTACAAAAAAATGCTAAAAATCATAACAAACTATACCAGAATCACCTAAATTACTTCGGCTACCGTAAATCACCCCCAACTATACCTTACCACAACAAACCAAACCATATCATCTTAAAATTACAAAAAAAGGTGTACAAATCATAACAAACTATGCCAGGCACACCTAAATTACTTCGGCTACTCTAAATCATCACCAACTAACCCTTACCACAACAAACTAAACCCAATCACTTTTAAATTACAAAAAAATGTTAGTAACCATAGCAAACTATGCCAAACTCACCTAAATTACTTCGGCTATCAAAAATCACCCCCAACTACACTTTACAGCAACAAACTAAGCCCAATCACTTTAAAATTACAAAAAAATGCAAAAATAATATCAAACTATACCAGAATCACCTAAATTACTTTGGCTACCGTAAATCACTCCCAACTATCCTTTACCACAACAAACCAAACCATGTCATCTTAAAATTACAAAAAAGGTGTACAAATCATAACAAACTATGCCAGACTCACCTAAATTACTTCGGCTACTCTAAATCATCACCAACTAACCCTTACCACAACAAACTAAACCCAATCACTTTTAAATTACAAAAAAATGTTAGTAACCATAGCAAACTATGCCAAACTCACCTAAATTACTTCGGCTACCATAAATCATCACCAACTAACCCTTACCACAACAAACTAAACCCAATCACTTTTAAATTACAAATAAAATGCTACTAACCATAGCAAACTATGCCAAACTCACCTAAATTACTTCGGCTATCAAAAATCACCCCCAACTACACTTTACAGCAACAAACTAAGCCCAATCATTTTAAAATTACAAAAAAATTCTAAAAATCATAACAAACTATACCAGAATCACCTAAATTATTTCGGCTACAGTAAATCACCCCCAACTATCCCTTACCACAACAAACCAAACCATATCATCTTAAAATTACAAAAAAAGGTGTACAAATCATAACAAACTATGCCAGACTTACCTAAATTACTTCGGCTACTCTAAATCATCACCAACTAACCCTTACCACAATAAACTAAACCCAATCACTTTTAAATTTCAAAAACATGCTAGTAACCATAGCAAACTATGCCAAACTCACCTAAATTACTTCGGCTACCATAAATCATCACCAACTAACCCTTTCCACAACAAACTAAACCCAGTCACTTTTAAATTACAAAAAAAATGCTACTAACCATAGCAAACTATGCCAAACTCACCTAAATTACTTCGGCTATCAAAAATAACCCCCAACTACACTTTACAGCAACAAACTAAGCCTAATCACTTTAAAATTACAAAAAAATGCTAAAAATCATAACAAACTATACCAGAATCACCTAAATTACTTCGTCTACCGTAAATCACCCCCAACTATCCCTTACCACAACAAACCAAACCATATCATCTTAAAATTACAAAAAAAGGTGTACACATCATAACAAACTATGCCAGACACACCTAAATTACTTCGGCTACTCTAAATCATCACCAACTAACCCTTACCACAACAAACTAAACCCAATCAATTTTAAATTACAAAAAAATGCTAGTAACCATAGCAAACTATGCCAAACTCACCCAAATTACTTCGGCTACCACAAATCATCACCAACTACACTTTACAGCAACAAAATAAACCCAATCACTTTAAAATTACAAGAAAATGCTAAGAATTATAACAAACTATGCCAGAATCACCTAAATTACTTCGGCTACCGTAATTCACCCCCAACTATCCCTTGCCACAACAAACCAAACCATATCATCTTAAAATTACAAAAAAAGGTGTACACATCATAACAAACTACGTCAGACTCACCTAAATTACTTCGGTTACTCTAAATCATCACCAACTAACCCTTACCACAACAAACTAAACCCAATCACTTTTAAATTACAAAAAAATGCTAGTAACCATAGCAAACTATGCCAAACTCATTTAAATTACTTCGGCTACCATAAATCATCACCAACTACCCCTTACCACAACAAACTAAACCCAATCACTTTTAAATTACAAAAAAATGCTACTAACCATAGCAAACTATGCCAAACTCACCCAAATTACTTCGGAAATCAAAAATACCCCCAACTACACTTTACAGCAACAAACTAAGCCCAATCACTTTAAAATTGCAAAAAAATGCTAAAAATCATAATAAACTATACCAGAATCACCTAAATTACTTCGGCTACCGTAAATCACCCCCAACTATCCCTTACCACAACAACCCAAACCATATTATCTTAAAATTACAAAGAAAGGTGTACAAATCATAACAAACTATGCCAGACTCACCTAAATTACTTCGGCTACTCTAAATCATCACCAACTAACCCTTACCACAACAAACTAAACCCAATCACTTTTAAATTACAAAAAAATGCTAGTAAGCATAGCAAACTATGCCAAACTCACCTAAATTACTTCGGCTACCATAAATCATCACCAACTAACCCTTACCACAACAAACTAAACCCAATCACTTTTAAATTACAAAAAAATGCTACTAACCATAGCAAACTATGCCAAACTCACCTAAATTACTTCGGCTATCAAAAATCACCCCCAACTACACTTTACAGCAACAAACTAAGCCCATTCACTTTAAAATTACAAAAAAATGCTAAAAATCATAACAAACTATACCAGAATCACCTAAATTACTTCGGCTACCGTAAATCACCCCCAACTATCTCTTACCACAACAAACCAAACCATATCATCTTAAAATTACAAAAAAAGATGTACAAATCATAACAAACTATGCCAGACTCACCTAAATTACTTCGGCTACTCTAAATCATCACTAACTAACCCTTACCACAACAAACTAAACCCAATCACTTTTAAATTACAAAAAAATGCTAGTAACCAGAGCAAACTATGCCAAACTCACCTAAATTACTTCGGCTACCATAAATCATCACCAACTAACCCTTACCACAACAAACTAAACCCAATCACTTTTAAATTACAAAAAAATGCTACTAACCATAGCAAACTATGCCAAACTCACCTTAATTACTTCGGCTATCAAAAATCACCCCCAACTACACTTTACAGCAACAAACTAAGCCCAATCACTTTAAAATTACAAAAAAATGCTAAAAATCATAACAAACTATACCAGAATCACCTAAATTATTTCGGCTACCGTAAATCACCCCCAACTATCCCTTACCACAACAAACCAAACCATATCATATTAAAATTACAAAAAAAGGTGTACAAATCATAACAAACTATGCCAAACTCATCTAAATTACTTCGACTACCATAAATCATCACCAACTAACCCCTACGACAACAAACTAAACCCAATCACTTTGAAATTACAAAAAAAATGCTACTAACCATAGCAAACTATGCCAAACTCACCTAAATTACTTCGGCTATCAAAAATCACCCCCAACTACACTTTACAGCAACAAACTAAGCCCAATCACTTTAAAATTACAAAAAAAAGCTAAAAATCATAACAAACTATACCAGAATCACCTAAATTATTTCGGCTACCGTAAATCACCCCCAACTATCCCTTACCACAACAAACCAAACCATATCATATTAAAATTACAAAAAAAGGTGTACAAATCATAACAAACTATGCCAAACTCATCTAAATTACTTCGACTACCATAAATCATCACCAACTAACCCCTACGACAACAAACTAAACCCAATCACTTTGAAATTACAAAAAAAATGCTACTAACCATAGCAAACTATGCCAAACTCACCTAAATTACTTCGGCTATCAAAAATCACCCCCAACTACACTTTACAGCAACAAACTAAGCCCAATCACTTTAAAATTACAAAAAAATGCAAAAATAATATCAAACTATACCAGAATCACCTAAATTACTTCGGCTACCGTAAATCACCCCCAACTATCCCTTACCACAACAAACCAAACCATATCATCTTAAAATTACAAAAAAAGGTGAACAAATCATAACAAACTATGCCAGACTCACCTAAATTACTTCGGCTACTCTAAATCATCACCAACTAACCCTTACCACATTAAACTAAACCCAATCACTTTTAAATTACAAAAAAATGCTAGTAACCATAGCAAACTATGCCAAACTCACCTAAATTACTTCGGCTACCATAAATCATCACCAACTAACCCTTACCACAACAAACTAAACCCAGTCACTTTTAAATTACAAAAAAAATGCTACTAACCATAGCAAACTATGCCAAACTCACCTAAATTACTTCGGCTATCAAAAATCACCCCCAACTACACTTTACAGCAACAAACTAAGCCCAATCACTTTAAAATTACAAAAAAATGCTAAAGATCATAACAAACTATACCAGAATCACCTAAATTACTTCGGCTACCGTAAATCACCCCCAACTATCCCTTACCACAACAAACCAAACCATATCATCTTAAAATTACAAAGAAAGGTGTACAAATCATAACAAACTATGCCAAACTCACCTAAATTACTTCGGCTACCATAAATCATCACCAACTAACCCTTACCACAACAAACTAAACCCAATCACGTTTAAATTACAAAAAAATGCTACTAACCATAGCAAACTATGCCAAACTCACCTTAATTACTTCGGCTATCAAAAATCACCCCTAACTACACTTTACAGCAACAAACTAAGCCCAATCACTTTAAAATTACAAAAAAATGCTAAAAATCATAACAAACTATACCAGAATCACCTAAATTACTTCGGCTACCGTAAATCACCCCCAACTATCCCTTACCACAACAAACCAAACCATATCATCTTTAAATTACAAAAAAAGGTGAACAAATCATATCAAACTATGCCAGACTCACCTAAATTACTTCGGCTACTCTAAATCATCACCAACTAACCCTTACCACATTAAACTAAACCCAATCACTTTTAAATTACAAAAAAATGTTAGTAACCATAGCAAACTATGCCATACTCACCTAAATTACTTCGGCTACCATAAATCATCACCAACTAACCCTTACCACAACAAACTAAACCCAATCACTTTTAAATTACAAATAAAATGCTACTAACCATAGCAAATTATGCCAAACTCACCTAAATTACTTCGGCTATCAAAAATCACCCCCAACTACACTTTACAGCAACAAACTAAGCCCAATCACTTTAAAATTACAAAAAAATGCTAAAAATCATAACAAACTATACCAGAATTATCTAAATTACTTCGGCTACCGTAAATCACCCCCAACTATCCCTTACCACAACAAACCAAACCATATCATCTTAAAATTACAAAAAAAGGTGTAGAAATCATAACAAACTATGCCAGACTCACCTAAATTACTTCGGCTACTCTAAATCATCACCAACTAACTCTTACCACAACAAACTAAACCCAATCACTTTTAAATTACAAAAAAATTCTAGTAACCATAGCAAACTATTCCAAACTCACCTAAATTACTTCGGCTACCATAAATCATCACCAACTAATCCTTACCACAACAAACGAAACCCAATCACTTTTAAATTACAAAAAAATGCTAGTAACCATAGCAAACTATGCCAAACTCACCTAAATTACTTCGGCTACCATAAATCATCACCAACTAACCCTTACCACAACAAACTAAACCCAGTCACTTTTAAATTACAAAAAAATGCTACTAACCATAGCAAACTATGCCAACCTCACCTAAATTACTTCGGGTACCATAAATCATCACCAACTAACCCTTACCACAACAAACTATACCAAATTACTTTTAAATTACAAAAAATAGCTAGTAACCATAGCAAACTATGCCAAACTCACCTAAATTACTTCGGCTACCATAAATCATCACCAACTAACCCTTACCACAACAAACTAAACCCAGTCACTTTTAAATTACAAAAAAATGCTACTAACCATAGCAAACTATGCCAAACTCACCTAAATACTTCGGAAATCAAAAATCACCCCCAACTACACTTTACAGCAACAAACTAAGCCCAATCACTTTAAAATTACAAAAAAATGCTAAAAATCATAACAAACTATACCAGAATCACCTAAATTACTTCGGCTACCATAAATCACCCCCAACTATCCCTTACCACAACAACCCAAACCATATCATCTTAAAATTACAAAGAAAGGTGTACAAATCATAACAAACTAAGCCAGACTCACCTAAATTACTTCGGCTACTCTAAATCATCACCAACTAACTCTTACCACAACAAACTAAACCCAATCACTTTTAAATTACAAAAAAATGCTAGTAAGCATAGCAAACTATGCCAAACTCACCTAAATTATTTCGGCTACCATAAATCATCACCAACTAACCCTTACCACAACAAACTAAACCCAATCAGTTTTAAAATACAAAAAAATGCTACTAACCATAGCAAACTATGCCAAACTCACCTAAATTACTTCGGCTATCAAAAATCACCCCCAACTACACTTTACAGCAACAAACTAAGCCCATTCACTTTAAAATTACAAAAAAATGCTAAAAATCATAACAAACTATACCAGAATCACCTAAATTACTTCGGCTACCGTAAATCACTCCCAACTATCCCTTACCACAACAAACCAAACCATATCATCTTAAAATTACAAAAAAAGGTGTACAATTCATAACAAACTATCCCAGACTCACCTAAATTATTTCGGCTACTCTAAATCATCACCAAATAACCCTTACCACAACAAACTAAACCCAATCACTTTTAAATTACAAAAAAATGCTAGTAACCATAGCAAACTATGCCAAACTCACGTAAATTACTTCGGCTACCATAAATCATCACAAACTAACCCTTACCACAACAAACTAAACCCAATCACTTTAAATTACAAAAAAAATGCTACTAACCATAGCAAACTATGCCAAACTCACCTAAATTACTTCGGCTATCAAAAATCACCCCCAACTATACTTTACAGCAACAAACTAAGCCCAATCACTTTAAAATTACAAAAAAATGCTAAAAATCATTACAAACTATACCAGAATCACCTAAATTACTTCGGCTACCGTAAATCACCCCCAACTATCCCTTACCACAACAAACAAAACCATATCATCTTAAAATTACACAAAAAGATGTACAAATCATAACAAACTATGCCAGACTCACCTAAATTACTTCGGCTACTCTAAATCATCACCAACTAACCCTTACCACAACAAACTAAACCCAATCACTTTTAAATTACAAAAAAATGCTAGTAACCATAGCAAACTATGCCAAACTCACCTAAATTACTTCGGCTACCATAAATCATCACCAACTAACCCTTACCACAACAAACTAAACCCAATCACTTTTAAATTACAAAAAAATGCTACTAACCATAGCAAACTATGCCAAACTCACCTAAATTACTTCGGCTATCAAAAATCATCCCCAACTACACTTTACAGCAACAAACTAAGCCCAATCACTTTAAAATTACAAAAAAATGCTAAAAATCATAACAAACTATACCAGAATCACCTAAATTACTTCGGCTACCGTAAATCACCCCCAACTATCCCTTACCACAACAACCCAAACCATATCATCTTAAAATTACAAAGAAAGGTGTACAAATCATAACAAACTATGCCAGACTCACCTAAATTACTTCGGCTACTCTAAATCATCACCAACTAACTCTTACCACAACAAACTAAACCCAATCACTTTTAAATTACAAAAAAATGCTAGTAAGCATAGCAAACTATGCCAAACTCACCTAAATTACTTCGGCTACCATAAATCATCACCAACTAACCCTTACCACAACAAACTAAACCCAATCACTTTTAAATTACAAAAAAATGCTACTAACCATAGCAAACTATGCCAAACTCACCTAAATTACTTCGGCTATCAAAAATCACCCCCAGCTACACTTTACAGCAACAAACTAAGCCCAATAACTTTAAAATTACAAAAAAATGCTAAAAATTATAACAAACTATACCAGAATCACCTAAATTACTTCGGCTACCGTAAATTACCCCCAAATATCCCTTACCACAACAAACCAAACCCAATCACTTTTAAATTAAAAAAAAATGCTATTAATCACAGCAAACTATGCCAAACTCACCTAAATTACTTCGGCTACCATAAATCTTCACCAACTAACCCTTACCACAACAAACTAAACCCAATCACTTTTAAATTACAAAAAAATGCTACTCACCATAGCAAACTATGCCAAACTCACCTAAATTACTTCGGCTATCAAAAATCACCCACAACTACAATTTAGAGCAACAAACTAAGCCCAATCACTTTAAAATTACAAAAAAATGCTAAAAATCATAACAAACTAGACCAGAATCACCTAAATTACTTCGGCTACCGTAAATCACCCCCAACTATCCCTTACCACAACAAACCAAACCATATCATATTAAAATTACAAAAAAAAATGTACAAATCATAACAAACTATGCCAGACTCACCTAAATTACTTCGGCTACTCTAAATCATCACCAACTAACCCTTACCACAACAAACTAAACCCAATCACTTTTAAATAACAAAAAATTGCTAGTAACCATAGCAAACTATTCCAAACTCACCTAAATTACTTCGGCTACCATAAATCAACACCAACTAACCCTTACCACAACAAACGAAACCCAATCACTTTTAAATTACAAAAAAATGCTAGTAACCATAGCAAACTATGCCAAACTCACCTAAATTACTTCGGCTACCATAAATCATCACCAACTAACCCTTACCACAACAAACTAAACCCAGTCAATTTTAAATTACAAAAAAATGCTACTAACCATAGCAAACTATGCCAAACTCACCTAAATTACTTCGGGTACCATAAATCATCACCAACTAACCCTTACCACAACAAACTATACCAAATTACTTTTAAATTACAAAAAAATGCTAGTAACCATAGCAAACTATGCCAAACTCACCTAAATTACTTCGGCTACCATAAATCATCACCAACTAACCCTTACCACAACAAACTAAACCCAGTCACTTTTAAATTACAAAAAAATGCTACTAACCATAGCAAACTATGCTAAACTCACCTAAATTACTTCGGAAATCCAAAATCACCCCCAACTACACTTTAGAGCAACAAACTAAGCCCAATCACTTTAAAATTACAAAAAAATGCTAAAAATCATTACAAACTATACCAGAATCACCTAAATTACTTCGGCTACCGTAAATCACCCCCAACTATCCCTTACCACAACAAACAAAACCATATCATCTTAAAATTACACAAAAAGATGTACAAATCATAACAAACTATGCCAGACTCACCTAAATTACTTCGGCTACTCTAAATCATCACCAACTAACCCTTACCACAACAAAATAAACCCAATCACTTTTAAATTACAAAAATATGCTAGTAACCATAGCAAACTATGCCAAACTCACCTAAATTACTTCGGCTACCATAAATCATCACCAACTAACCCTTACCACAACAAACTAAACCCAATCACTTTTAAATTACAAAAAAATGCTACTAACCATAGCAAACTATGCCAAACTCACCTAAATTACTTCGGCTATCAAAAATCACCCCCAACTACACTTTACAGCAACAAACTAAGCCCAATCACTTTAAAATTACAAAAAAATGCTAAAAATCATTACAAACTATACCAGAATCACCTAAATTACTTCGGCTACCGTAAATCACCCCCAACTATCCCTTACCACAACAAACAAAACCATATCATCTTAAAATTACACAAAAAGATGTACAAATCATAACAAACTATGCCAGACTCACCTAAATTACTTCGGCTACTCTAAATCATCACCAACTAACCCTTACCACAACAAACTAAACCCAATCACTTTTAAATTACAAAAAAATGCTAGTAACCATAGCAAACTATGCCAAACTCACCTAAATTACTTCGGCTACCATAAATCATCACCAACTAACCCTTACCACAACAAACTAAACCCAATCACTTTTAAATTACAAAAAAATGCTACTAACCATAGCAAACTATGCCAAACTCACCTAAATTACTTCGGCTATCAAAAATCACCCCCAACTACACTTTACAGCAACAAACTAAGCCCAATCACTTTAAAATTACAAAAAAATGCTAAAAATCATAACAAACTATACCAGAATCACCTAAATTACTTCGGCTACCGTAAATCACCCCCAACTATCCCTTACCACAACAACCCAAACCATATCATCTTAAAATTACAAAGAAAGGTGTACAAATCATAACAAACTATGCCAGACTCACCTAAATTACTTCGGCTACTCTAAATCATCACCAACTAACTCTTACCACAACAAACTAAACCCAATCACTTTTAAATTACAAAAAAATGCTAGTAAGCATAGCAAACTATGCCAAACTCACCTAAATTACTTCGGCTACCATAAATCATCACCAACTAACCCTTACCACAACAAACTAAACCCAATCACTTTTAAATTACAAAAAAATGCTACTAACCATAGCAAACTATGCCAAACTCACCTAAATTACTTCGGCTATCAAAAATCACCCCCAGCTACACTTTACAGCAACAAACTAAGCCCAATAACTTTAAAATTACAAAAAAATGCTAAAAATTATAACAAACTATACCAGAATCACCTAAATTACTTCGGCTACCGTAAATTACCCCCAAATATCCCTTACCACAACAAACCAAACCCAATCACTTTTAAATTAAAAAAAAATGCTATTAATCACAGCAAACTATGCCAAACTCACCTAAATTACTTCGGCTACCATAAATCTTCACCAACTAACCCTTACCACAACAAACTAAACCCAATCACTTTTAAATTACAAAAAAATGCTACTCACCATAGCAAACTATGCCAAACTCACCTAAATTACTTCGGCTATCAAAAATCACCCACAACTACAATTTAGAGCAACAAACTAAGCCCAATCACTTTAAAATTACAAAAAAATGCTAAAAATCATAACAAACTAGACCAGAATCACCTAAATTACTTCGGCTACCGTAAATCACCCCCAACTATCCCTTACCACAACAAACCAAACACTATCATATTAAAATTACAAAAAAAAATGTACAAATCATAACAAACTATGCCAGACTCACCTAAATTACTTCGGCTACTCTAAATCATCACCAACTAACCCTTACCACAACAAACTAAACCCAATCACTTTTAAATTACAAAAAATTGCTAGTAACCATAGCAAACTATTCCAAACTCACCTAAATTACTTCGGCTACCATAAATCAACACCAACTAACCCTTACCACAACAAACGAAACCCAATCACTTTTAAATTACAAAAAAATGCTAGTAACCATAGCAAACTATGCCAAACTCACCTAAATTACTTCGGCTACCATAAATCATCACCAACTAACCCTTACCACAACAAACTAAACCCAGTCAATTTTAAATTACAAAAAAATGCTACTAACCATAGCAAACTATGCCAAACTCACCTAAATTACTTCGGGTACCATAAATCATCACCAACTAACCCTTACCACAACAAACTATACCAAATTACTTTTAAATTACAAAAAAATGCTAGTAACCATAGCAAACTATGCCAAACTCACCTAAATTACTTCGGCTACCATAAATCATCACCAACTAACCCTTACCACAACAAACTAAACCCAGTCACTTTTAAATTACAAAAAAATGCTACTAACCATAGCAAACTATGCCAAACTCACCTAAATTACTTCGGAATTCCAAAATCACCCCCAACTACACTTTAGAGCAACAAACTAAGCCCAATCACTTTAAAATTACAAAAAAATGCTAAAAATCATAACAAACTATACCAGAATCACCTAAATAACTTCGGCTACCGTAAATCACCCCCAACTATCCCTTACCACAACAACCCAAACCATATCATCTTAAAATTACAAAGAAAGGTGTACAAATCATAACAAACTATGCCAGACTCACCTAAATTACTTCGGCTACTCTAAATCATCACCAACTAACTCTTACCACAACAAACTAAACCCAATCACTTTTAAATTACAAAAAAATGCTAGTAAGCATAGCAAACTATGCCAAACTCACCTAAATTATTTCGGCTACCATAAATCATCACCAACTAACCCTCACCACAACAAACTAAACCCAATCACTTTTAAAATACAAAAAAATTCTACTAACCATAGCAAACTATGCCAAACTCACCTAACTTACTTCGGCTATCAAAAATCACCCCCAACTACACTTTACAGCAACAAACTAAGCCCATTCACTTTAAAATTACAAAAAAATGCTAAAAATCATAACAAACTATACCAGAATCACCTAAATTACTTCGGCTACCGTAAACCACTCCCAACTATCCCTTACCACAACAAACCAAACCATATCATCTTAAAATTACAAAAAAGGTGTACAATTCATAACAAACTATGCCAGACTCACCTAAATTATTTCGGCTACTCTAAATCATCACCCACTAACCCTTACCACAACAAACTAAACCCAATCACTTTTAAATTACAAAAAAATGCTAGTAACCATAGCAAACTATGCCAAACTCACGTAAATTACTTCGGCTACCATAAATCATCACAAACTAACCCTTACCACAACAAACTAAACCCAATCACTTTAAATTACAAAAAAATGCTACTAACCATAGCAAACTATGCCAAACTCACCTAAATTACTTCGGCTAACAAAAATCACCCCCAACTACACTTTACAGCAACAAACTAAGCCCAATCACTTTAAAATTACAAAAAAATGCTAAAAATCATTACAAACTATACCAGAATCACCTAAATTACTTCGGCTACCGTAAATCACCCCCAACTATCCCTTACCACAACAAACCAAACCATATCATCTTAAAATTACAAAAAAAGATGTACAAATCATAACAAACTATGCCAGACTCACCTAAATTACTTCGGCTACTCTAAATCATCACCAACTAACCCTTACCACAACAAACTAAACCCAATCACTTTTAAATTACAAAAAAATGCTAGTAACCATAGCAAACTATGCCAAACTCACCTAAATTACTTCGGCTACCATAAATCATCACCAACTAACCCTTACCACAACAAACTAAACCCAATCACTTTTAAATTACAAAAAAATGCTACTAACCATAGCAAACTATGCCAAACTCACCTAAATTACTTCGGCTATCAAAAATCACCCCCAACTACACTTTACAGCAACAAACTAAGCCCGATCACTTTAAAATTACAAAAAAATGCTAAAAATTATAACAAATTATACCAGAATCACCTAAATTACTTCGGCTACCGTAAATTACCCCCAAATATCCCTTACCACAACAAACCAAACCCAATCACTCTTAAATTACAAAAAAATGCTAGTAACCATAGCAAACTATGCCAAACTCACCTAAATTACTTCGGCTACCATAAATCTTCACCAACTAACCCTTACCACAACAAACTAAACCCAATCACTTTGTGACGCGCCTCTCGGTCGGTACGATTGCTTCTTCAGCACTCACCGGGTTCGCTCGGGCGCCAGATTTGTAAGGAGTTTACTCTCCCTTCGACGATGTCGCCTGGAACAGCTCGGGCAAGCTTCAGTGAAGATACGGACTCTCCAGGGAACACGGTGATATATACACAGGTTTTAATCTGTCATATAGTTTATTATTAAACAATTAATACAGTCGATGTCGGTCTCAAAGCCTTGTTAATTCAGAGATCGAACAACAAGTAAACATAACGGCGCTGCGCTGCCTTTTATAGGCTCGGGTGGTGGGGCAGTACGAGCGTCGGAAGAGGTGGAGGTCCGGGTTCTTTCAGTGGTTGACAATCTCTTGTCAACATAAAAACGACGTCTTATCGGTGGCGGTCCTTGTTTTTTTGGGCGGCCGGGAATCTTCAGGTGGCTGAAAACCTTCGTCACATCACCCCCTCCTTTTAGAAGAGGAAAGTTCGGTCTGGATGAACTTTCCGCCGGAGTCAGCGCCGTCTCCGGGAGTCGAGCGGTTCAGCGGCAGGTGCAGGTAGTGACGTTCCATCCTTTGCCGGGGGCCTATCAGGATCGAGAAAGTGTTTTAAGTCTTTAACGTGTATCCGATTCACCCGGCGTCCGGAAGCGTCACGAAGATCGTACACCACTGGAGACACGACACGGATGACGGTGTAGGGACCTGAGTATTTCGGCGAGAGTTTGGCCGCGACGCCCCTTTCAGCGGATGAAAGAGTGTGCTCCTTCTTCAGTACTCGGTCCCCTACGTGACAGCGCCAATCCCGACGTCGGAGGTTGTAGTATTGGCTCTGTCGGGTGAAGGCGTGGGCCAGTCGGGTTCGCACCAGGTCAAAGGTCTCTCGGAGTTTAACCAAGCGGTGTACGAACTCTTCGGGTACCTGGTTCGTGGTGCTTGGGTCGGTCGGAGTCGGGTTGCATTCCTGTCGCAACGAATTTGGCAGCTCGAATTCTCGTCCAAAGTTCAAAAACGCTGGAGAAAATCCGGTGGACTCTTGTCGGGCCCCGTTGATGGCCATGGTGAGGGCGGGCAGGTCTTGGTCCCAGTGACGATGATTTTCTTCGCAATACTCGGCGAGGATGGTCTTGATGGTACGGTTCGCCCGCTCCACGGGGTTGGCTTGAGGGGTGTAAGGTGGAGTGAGACGGTGAACGATGCCAAACTCCCGGAGCATCATTTCGAACTTACGGCCGGCGAATTGTGTGCCATTGTCCGAGATTACGACTTGTGGCGTCCCAAACCGGGTCACAATTTCCTCGTAGAACGCTCGAACGACGGCGGCGGCGGTTCCCTGTCGGAGTGGACGGCAGGACACCCACTTAGTAAACCGGTCCTGCATGGTCAACAGGAACGTGTTCTGTTTGGTGGACCTGGGGAGCGGCCCGACGAGGTCGATGCTGACGGTTTGCCAGGGGTGGCGGTTGGTGGACGGTAACATTCGTCCGGCGGGTTGTTGTTGTTGGACTTTGTAGCGTTGACAGGTCTCGCAGCTCCGGACGTACCGCGCAATGTCTCGAAACATCCCCGGCCAATAGTAGCGGAGTGCGATGCGCGCGCCGGTTTTGGAGACGCCAAGATGGCCGGCGGTGGGTTTGTTGTGGTTTTCTTCCAAAACCCGGGCACGGAGGCCGGTGGCGACGCAGAGCTTCCAGGGATCGGCCAGTTCGGGCTCGGAAAGGTCCCGATTGTCCCAGAAGTGGCGGTAGAGCATCCCATCACGGATGCAGTAATCCGGAAACTGGTGCGGAACTTTTTCAACGCTGGACTTCTTTGCTTCGTACCACTTGCAGGATTCGGTCTGTTGGACATCGGCGGCGAATAGCTCCGACTGGTCCCCGGTGGTGGGCAGCGGGTCTCTGGAGAGTGCGTCGGCCAGCAGGTTCATGGCCCCTTTTCTGTACTTAACCTCAAAGTCGTAGGTTTGCAGGAACATGCTCCACCGCGCTAAATGGCCGGACGGACTACGAATGGAGTGCAAATACCTAAGGGACTGGTGATCGGTGATGACGGTGAAGTGGTAGCCTTCCAGATAGGGACGCATTTTGTCGATCCCCCACACAATGGCTAGGCACTCCTTCTCGGTGGCGGAGTAATTTCGTTCGGCTGGACTGAGAGTGCGACTTGCGAACTCGATCACGCGGTCTTCCCCATCCAGATGTTGAGTCAGAGCTGCTCCGATGCCGTAGTCGGAGGCATCGGTCTGGAGAACGAACGGCTGGTTGAAGTCCGGGCACGTTAGGACTGGGGCTCGTGTCAAGGCATCCTTCAGGGCGTCAAAGGACACTTCCTGTTCTGGCATCCACTTCCACGGTTCTTTCTTGCGAAGAAGTTTGTTGAGCGGTGCGGTGACCTTCGCGTAGGCTGGAACGAACCGGCGGTACCAGGATGTCATCCCCATGAAGCGACGGAGTCCCTTAACGTTTCGGGGCGCTTCCATCTTTCGGATGGCTTCCACCTTCTCCGGGTCGGTCTGGATTCCCTCTGGAGTCACCAGGTGGCCCAAGTATCGAGTGGATTGTCGGCAGAAGTGGCACTTGTCAGGATTGACACGGAGGTTCGCTTCACGGAGCCGGCGGAACACTTCACTGAGGTTCTCCAGGTGCTCTTCAAATGACTTTCCCAGTACTATTATGTCGTCCAGGTAGACGAACGCTTTGGAGTCGAGTTCGGGGCCTATGATGGAATCCAGCAGTCGTTGGAACGTGGCTGGGGCCGAGTGCAATCCGAACGCCATGACCCTGAACTGGTACAGTCCTCTCCCGGGGACGGTGAAGGCGGTGATCGGTTTGCTTTCTTCCGTCAGAGGGACTTGCCAGTATCCAGAGCGGAGGTCAAGGGTCGAAATGAATCGTGCACCTCGGAGTTTGCTGAGGATCCCATTGATGTACGGCAGCGGGTAGGCGTCTTTGATGGAGACTTCGTTCACCTTCCGGAAGTCGATGCAGAATCGGTATTTCTCGTCTTTCTTCCGGACCAGGACGATCGGTGAACTCCACGGACTTTGGGACGGCTCGATCACTTGTTCGGCGAGCATCCGGTCGACCTCGGCGTTGATGATCTGCTGCATCCTGGGATTCTGAGGCCGGTAGCGCTGCTTGATGGGGGTCGTTTTGGCCAGCCGGATCCTGTGCGTGGCTCGGTCAGTGGGTCCCTCAATGCCGTGGAAGCGGGGCAGTTCTTTTTCCAAGAACCTGGCGAGTCGATGTTCTGGGGACGAGATTTCTGGATTAGTTACCTCTGCTGGTGTTCGGGTGATGCGATCAGATGGTGTGGTGGTGATCGTTCCCAGCGTGTAGAGGTCGGTTCCCCGGTGAGTGTGCAGCTGCTCGCCATGGGTGTACACTTGGCCGGATTCCAGGTCCAGCGAAATGGCAAAGTGCTGCAGGACGTCGACGCCTAGGATGATGTCGTGTGACATCTCGTCCAGGTGGAGAATTTCTCCTGTCCACGTGCGGCTCCCTAGCTTCAACGGTACCTGGAACGTAGCGGTTAGCGGAACGGAACGGCCGTCGGCGACGGTTATAAAGAGCTGCGGGGGTGAATTTTTGGGGATTCCTATTTGGTGACACCACATGGCCACTTTTCGGCCAATATAGGATCGGTTGGATCCGGTATCCAGCAGCGCAACGAATGGTCGGCTGTGGATTTCGACGGTGATGTGGGGGCGGTCGGTCGGTAACGGAAACGGAGGCGGTAGAGTCGGGGGTTCAGTGGGTCTCCGGTGGTCTGAACTCCCTACTCGTTTCCCGGCTGGCTGCAATGGCACGCACTCGACATGACATCTCGGCGTCCACACCTGGAACAAAACAGAATACGCGGCTTTCTGCAATCGCTTTTGAAGTGGCCGGATTCGCCACACCGCCAGCAGGCGTCCTTCAAGTTCGTGACGCGGGAATTGTTTTTCTGGTGGTGTTTTTCCAGTTCCTGTTTGCGTGTCACGTCTTTCGGGGTCTCCGTCGAGCTGGTACATACTTCCGGACGTCGTTGTGGCCGAATTTCTTCGTATTCCTTAATCCTCGCCAGTAGTTCGGACACGGATGCGAAATCGGATCGTCTGATATAAAGCCGGTAGTCGGGAAGCATCTGCTTATGCATCCAGTACAGTTGTCGCGCATGGGTCATCTCTCCGTGGCGGCGGATAAGGGTCTGCAACGCGATCAGGAAGTCGGCGCCGGTCTCGTGCGTCTTCTGTCGTCTTTGGGAAATCGCTTCTTCCAGGTGTATCTGATAGTCGGCCGGCAGGTAGAATTCTCGGAATCGTTCGGCAAATTCGGGCCATGTGGTCCACGTATGGACGTTGTTTCGGTACCAGAGCAGGGCGGAGTCGGTCAGCACTTCTGGTAGGCCGTCGAGTAAGTGGTCGTCACTTACCCGATGTTGGAGGCGGATTTCGTCCATACGCTCTAGGAACGTCACGGGATCGGTTCGGCCGTCGAATTTCACGCTCCATTTATACGCGCGGACGGACTCGCGTGGGGCGGTCGGCGCCGGGACGGGCCATCCTTCGGGTTGCGTCGCTGGAGCGGATGCCGTTTTGGGTTCGGTGAATAACGTGGTCGGCAGCACGGCGGGTTTCGGGCCTTCCCTCAAGAACCTGGACAAACGGCGGCGGAGTTCGGTGAGGGTTCCGGACGGGTTCAAGTTAAAACGGCTCATCTCCTCGATGAGGTCGTCTTTTTTCAGGTAATATATCCAGCCTACGCGGGGGTCGGCGGTTTCCAACCCCACGGCTCCAACATCCTCGGTCGGTACTCCACGGCTGGCAGTACCGGTGCTCGGTGGGTCGGTTCGGTCCTTGCTTCCGGTCGGCATCTCGGCGGTTGGTACGTCTTCGGCTTTTCAGACGGTCGGTCGGTAAACGTAAAAACCGTCAACGTAAAAACCAATCGGAGATAGCGGTGGTCGGCGGCTGATATCGGTGTCGGTGGAATTAATCGGGTCCCTGCTCGGGCGCCAATTTGTGACGCGCCTCTCGGTCGGTACGATTGCTTCTTCAGCAATCACCGGGTTCGCTCGGGCGCCAGATTTGTAAGGAGTTTACTCTCCCTTCGACGATGTCGCCTGGAACAGCTCGGGCAAGCTTCAGTGAAGATACGGACTCTCCAGGGAACACGGTGATATATATACAGGTTTTAATCTGTCATATAGTTTATTATTAAACAATTAATACAGTCGATGTCGGTCTCAAAGCCTTGTTAATTCAGAGATCGAACAACAAGTAAACATAACGGCGCTGCGCTGCCTTTTATAGGCTCGGGTGGTGGGGCAGTACGAGCGTCGGAAGAGGTGGAGGTCCGGGTTTTTTCAGTGGTTGACAATCTCTTGTCAACATAAAAACGACGTCTTATCGGTGGCGGTCCTTGTTCTTTTGGGCGGCCGGGAATCTTCAGATGGCTGAAAACCTTCGTCACAACTTTTAAATTACAAAAAAATGCTACTCACCATAGCAAACTATGCCAAAATCACCTAAATTACTTCGGCTATCAAAAATCACCCACAACTACAATTTAGAGCAACAAACTAAGCCCAATCACTTTAAAATTACAAAAAAATGCTAAAAATCATAACAAACTAGACCAGAATCACCTAAATTACTTCGGCTACCGTAAATCACCCCCAACTATCCCTTACCACAACAAACCAAACCATATCATATTAAAATTACAAAAAAAGATGTACAAATCATAACAAACTATGCCAGACTCACCTAAATTACTTCGGCTACTCTAAATCATCACCAACTAACCCTTACCACAACAAACTAAACCCAATCACTTTTAAATTACAAAAAAATGCTAGTAACCATAGCAAACTATTCCAAACTCACCTAAATTACTTCGGCTACCATAAATCATCACCAACTAACCCTTACCACAACAAACTAAACCCAATCACTTTTAAATTACAAAAAAATGCTACTAACTATAGCAAACTATGCCAAACTCACCTAAATTACTTCGGCTATCAAAAATCACCCCCAACTACATTTTACAGCAACAAACTAAGCCCAATCACTTTAAAATTACAAAAAAATGCTAAAAATTATAACAAACTATACCAGAATCACCTAAATTACTTCGGCTACCGTAAATTACCCCCAAATATCCCTTACCACAACAAACCAAACCCAATCACTTTTAAATTACAAAAAAATGCTAGTAACCATAGCAAACTATTCCAAACTCACCTAAATTACTTCGGCTACTCTAAATCATCACCAACTAACTCTTACCACAACAAACTAAACCCAATCACTTTTAAATTACAAAAAAATGCTAGTAAGCAAAGCAAACTATGCCAAACTCACCTAAATTATTTCGGCTACCATAAATCATCACCAACTAACCCTCACCACAACAAACTAAACCCAATCACTTTTAAAATACAAAAAAATTCTACTAACCATAGCAAACTATGCCAAACTCACCTAACTTACTTCGGCTATCAAAAATCACCCCCAACTACACTTTACAGCAACAAACTAAGCCCATTCACTTTAAAATTACAAAAAAATGCTAAAAATTATAACAAACTATACCAGAATCACCTAAATTACTTCGGCTACCGTAAATCACTCCCAACTATCCCTTACCACAACAAACCAAACCATATCATCTTAAAATTACAAAAAAAGGTGTACAATTCATAACAAACTATGCCAGACTCACCTAAATTATTTCGGCTACTCTAAATCATCACCAACTAACCCTTACCACAACAAACTAAACCCAATCACTTTTAAATTACAAAAAAATGCTAGTAACCATAGCAAACTATGCCAAACTCACGTAAATTACTTCGGCTACCATAAATCATCACAAACTAACCCTTACCACAACAAACTAAACCCAATCACTTTAAATTACAAAAAAAATGCTACTAACCATAGCAAACTATGCCAAACTCACCTAAATTACTTCGGCTATCAAAAATCACCCCCAACTACACTTTACAGCAACAAACTAAGCCCAATCACTTTAAAATTACAAAAAAATGCTAAAAATCATTACAAACTATACCAGAATCACCTAAATTACTTCGGCTACCGTAAATCACCCCCAACTATCCCTTACCACAACAAACCAAACCATATCATCTTAAAATTACAAAAAAAGATGTACAAATCATAACAAACTATGCCAGACTCACCTAAATTACTTCGGCTACTCTAAATCATCACCAACTAACCCTTACCAAAACAAACTAAACCCAATCACTTTTAAATTACAAAAAAATGCTAGTAACCATAGCAAACTATGCCAAACTCACCTAAATTACTTCGGCTACCATAAATCATCACCAACTAACCCTTACCACAACAAACTAAACCCAATCACTTTTAAATTACAAAAAAATGCTACTAACCATAGCAAACTATGCCAAACTCACCTAAATTACTTCGGCTATCAAAAATCACCCCCAACTACACTTTACAGCAACAAACTAAGCCCAATCACTTTAAAATTACAAAAAAATGCTAAAAATTATAACAAACTATACCAGAATCACCTAAATTACTTCGGCTACCGTAAATTACCCCCAAATATCCCTTACCACAACAAACCAAACCCAATCACTCTTAAATTACAAAAAAATGCTAGTAACCATAGCAAACTATGCCAAACTCACCTAAATTACTTCGGCTACCATAAATCTTCACCAACTAACCCTTACCACAACAAACTAAACCCAATCACTTTTAAATTACAAAAAAATGCTACTCACCATAGCAAACTATGCCAAAATCACCTAAATTACTTCGGCTATCAAAAATCACCCACAACTACAATTTAGAGCAACAAACTAAGCCCAATCACTTTAAAATTACAAAAAAATGCTAAAAATCATTACAAACTAGACCAGAATCACCTAAATTACTTCGGCTACCGTAAATCACCCCCAACTATCCCTTACCACAACAAACCAAACCATATCATATTAAAATTACAAAAAAAGATGTACAAATCATAACAAACTATGCCAGACTCACCTAAATTACTTCGGCTACTCGAAATCATCACCAACTAACCCTTACCACAACAAACTAAACCCAATCACTTTTAAATTACAAAGAAATGCTAGTAACCATAGCAAACTATTCCAAACTCACCTAAATTACTTCGGCTACCATAAATCATCACCAACTAACCCTTACCACAACAAACTAAACCCAATCACTTTTAAATTACAAAAAAATGCTACTAACCATAGCAAACTATGCCAAACTCACCTAAATTACTTCGGCTATCAAAAATCACCCCCAACTACACTTTACAGCAACAAACTAAGTCCAATCACTTTAAAATTACAAAAAAATGCTAAAAATTATAACAAACTATACCAGAATCACCTAAATTACTTCGGCTACCGTAAATTACCCCCAAATATCCCTTACCACAACAAACCAAACCCAATCACTTTTAAATTACAAAAAAATGCTAGTAACCATAGCAAACTATGCCAAACTCACCTAAATTACTTCGGCTACTCTAAATCATCACCAACTAACCCTTACCACAACAAACTAAACTCAATCACTTTTAAATTACAAAAAAATGCTACTAACCATAGCAAACTATGCCAAACTTACCTAAATTACTTCGGCTATCAAAAATCACCCCCAACTACACTTTACGGCAACAAACTAAGCCCAATCACTTTAAAATTACAAAAAAATGCTAAAAATCATAACAAACTATACCAGAATCACCTAAATTACTTTGGCTACCGTAAATCACCTCCAACTCTCCCGTACAACAACAAACCAAACCATATCATCTTAAAATTACAAAAAAAGGTGTACAAATCATAACAAACTATGCCAGACTCACCTAAATTACTTCGGCTACTCTTAATCATCACCAACTAACCCTTACCACAACAAACTAAACCCAATCACTTTTAAATTACAAAAAAATGCTACTAACCATAGCAAACTATGCCAAACTTACCTAAATTACTTCGGCTATAAAAAATCACCCCCAACTACACTTTACAGCAACAAACTAAGCCCAATCACTTTAAAATTACAAAAAAATGCTAAAAATCATAACAAACTATACCAGAATCACCTAAATTACTTCGGCTACCGTAAATCACCCCCAACTAACCCTTACCACAACAAACCAAACCATATCATCTTAAAATTACAAAAAAGGTGTACAAATCATAACAAACTATGCCAGACTCACCTCAATTACTTCGGCTACTCTAAATCATCACCAACTAACCCATACCACAACAAACTAAACCCAATCACTTTTAAATTACAAAAAAATGCTAGTAACCATAGCAAACTATGCCAAACTCACCTAAATTTTTTCGGCTACCATAAATCATCACCAACTAACCCTTACCACAACAAACTAAACCCAATCACTTTTAAATTAAAAAAAAATGCTACTACCCATAGCAAACTATGCCAAACTCACCTAAATTACTTCGGCTATAAAAAATCACCCCCAACTACACTTTACAGCAACAAACTAAGCCCAATCACTTTAAAATTACAAAAAAATGCTAGAAATTATAACAAACTATACCAGAATCACATAAATTACTTCGGCTACCGTAAATCACCCCCAACTATCCCTTACCACAACAAACCAAACCATATCATATTAAAATTACAAAAAAAGGTGTACAAACCATAACAAACTATGCCAGACTCACCTCAATTACTTCGGCTATTCTAAATCATCTCCTACTAACCCTTACCACAACAAACTAAACCCAATTACCTTTAAATTACAAAAAAATGCTAGTAACCATTGTTACCGTTGTATTTTGGGTTGCGTGGACCTCCATTTTTTTGTCCCTTCGCGCATGTGCGCAGAAGAAAAATGGACGAGGCTCTTTTCATGTCATGAACCTCGTTGCGTGCTTCTAGTTTTTTAAATAAATAAAACAAAACCCCACAAAAGTGTAAAATGGCCTAACCAGCCGAATAAACAACAATCCACAACATGGTCCTTCGAGCCGGATGTTAAAACACGTAACAAGTCGGAAAGTGACCAAAGTGGAACAACCATCTCAGATCGGCCGGCGTTTGCAACGTCCGCCATCTTCCAACAACTTCAAGGGAAAACTACCAAACCGCTCGCTAGCAGCACTGCCTCTTGAAGAAAACCACGGTTGTCCCGAACAAAGTAAGTCCTTTCCTTCCTATCTTTAATCTTTTTGAACAAGCCGTTTTATCAAATCAACACGCTACTTGCGTTATTCCGGTGACACGTTTGTTCATTCGCATTCGCATTTCATGAATCAGAATCCAATCTACGTTTAGCTTATCGGTTTCTCGTGTAACGAAACTCCTGTCTTTTAAATTTAAATTAGCGACAAGCAACAGATTTGTTGGCGTCCAGAATGGAGGGTCTAACGGTAAAACGCGGCGCCGAGAAACGAAAGCTAACGAATTTCACCAAATGGTTAAAGGAATATTCTCTATCAGCTGAAAAATCAGGTGATATTCCTAAACATAAGCAGATCGAGCTGAAAACTCGGTATCAGGCGATACTTCGCATAAAAGATGACTTCGAGAAGATTCAAGACCAAATCGAAGCGTCATCTACCGAAATCGAAGCCGAATACAATTATCGGGACGATTTCATGAATGCTTATTTTTCAAGCATATCTCAGGCTAGCAGCTTATTAAACGAACCTCCCGCGTCCTCGGCGGACACAGCTTCTAGCGTTACTTCTGCTAATCAATCAAGCGCAATTCAGTGCGTTCCAAATCAGATCAAACTTCCCGTAATTTCTCTTCCCAAATTTGATGGTGAAAGCAACACAGCATGGATAGAGTTTCGAGATCTTTATGTGTCTCTCATCCATGAAAATTCAAGCATCTCTCCTATCCAAAAGTTTCATTATCTACGTGCTTCTCTGCAAGGATCAGCTGCTCAAATCATTCAATCGCTTGACCTTGTTGCGGACAACTACGAAATTGCCTGGGAAGCTCTTGTCGAGAGATTCAATAACACACGTTTGTTGGTTCATAGCCACATCAAGGCTATATTCAGTATTGAATCAGTAGGCAAAGAGAACTCTTCAAAATTGAGACACATCAACGATACTTTATTCAAACACGTGAACATCTTAAGGTCCTTGGTGGACGAAGATCGCCTTGTAGACTCTATACTTCTACACATTGCAACTAGCAAGCTTGACTCTGTCACTCTGCGCGAGTGGGAAGTGGAGAAAATCGAAACGAAGTCGGAATTACCATCTCTTTACGAATTCATGGCTTTCCTAAAGCAAAAGGCGAATCTTCTCGAAACCATCGACCCCAGACAAGGCAAATCCTTGGAAAGGCCGAAGGTTTGTTCCAGATCTTTGGTAAGCAGCAGCGAAGTTCCTTGTCCCATGTGCAAGAAGTCGCACCCTCTTTACAGTTGCGACCTCTTCGAACACCTCTCTGCTCTTGATCGTGCTGCTAAGGCAAAGGAATTGAAAGTTTGTTTAAACTGTTTACGGAAAGGTCACTTTTCACCCCAGTGCAGATCTAAATTCAGCTGCAAGCAATGCAAGCAAAAACATCACTCGCTACTTCACCGAAACAATCCAGACTCAGCGTCAACTTCCATGCCAGTCACAGATCCAGGTGGTGAAACGTTCGTCGGTGTCTCTTCCAATATGATTAAGGTGCTTCTTCCTACAGCTCTAGTTAGCGTCCGGGACCCAATGAATAGAACTCATAAAGTTAGAGTTCTGCTTGATTCAGGGTCCCAATCGAACTTCATTACATCAAGGCTTTGTAAAAAACTAAACCTCACTACCGAGAGCCTTAATATCACAGTTTCAGGAATTTCCGAGTTAAATTCTCAAATTAATTCGAAATGTAGCGTGGAAGTTCAGGCAAACCATACTGACTTCAAGCTCAATGCAAGTTGTTTAGTGATAAATCAAATCACGAGTCTCACGCCAGGATTCAGCATGAACTCGGCAGATCTCACCATACCTTCCAACATCAAACTGGCAGACCCATCTTTTGCAGAATCAGGCCCCGTAGACTTATTACTGGGCGCCCCAGTCTTCTGGAAACTGCTCTGTGTGGGACAAATCGTGCTTGGCCCTAATCTCCCAGTTCTACACAAGACTCGCTTCGGGTGGATCATCTCCGGACCCATAGGCTCAGAGAACTCAGTCAAGACTCAATGCCACGTCTCACAATTTAATGAAGTGCAACATCAACTAGCTAGGTTTTGGGAGCTTGATCAATTTCCTTCAGTCAAAATTCATTCTGATGAGGAACTAGCTTGCGAGGCCTACTTTATCAAAACCACTAAACGCGAACCTGACGGTAGGTTCGTAGTTAGTATTCCGTTTAAGTATACACCTAAAGTACTAGGCGAATCCTACAAATACGCGGAAAAACGTTTTTTGTCTCTTGAGTCGAAACTCCAAAGGAACAAACCCTTGCGTAAAATGTACACTGACTTCATCCAGGAGTATATCGATTTAGGACATATGACACCCGTTCATCATGATCTTAATCGCGGTGTTTCACATTATCTTCCGCACCACGGTGTTCTCAAGGAAGACAGTATAACGACGAAGTTGCGAGTTGTCTTCGACGCGTCCGCGCCAACAACCAGTGGCTATTCATTAAACAGTATACAAATGATTGGACCAACGGTCCAGTCGGATTTAGTCGCAATTCTATTACGTTTTAGACAACATATTTATGTCATCTCCGCCGACATTGCTAAAATGTACCGGCAAGTACAGTTAGATCGCACTGAACGATCACTTCAGCGCATTCTGTGGCGTTTCAATAGCGAGGATCCCATCCAAGTTTACGAGTTGAATACGGTCACCTATGGTACTGCCGCCGCTTCATTTCTAGCAATTCGCTCTTTAATGGAACTTGCGTCTGAATGCGAGAAAACGCAACCCAAAGCTTCGAAAATCATTCGCGAAGACTTCTACGTGGATGACTTGCTTACAGGTTGTGATGATCTTCTTGAAGCACAATCTGTATGCAAGGATCTGGCCGAAATCCTCAACTCGGGATGTTTTCCCTTGAGGAAATGGATCTCCAATGATCCCGACGTTCTTAAATTTATCGACGAAACTGATAAACACCCTGACCTTCTTAAATTTGGTGTTAACGAGAATACCAAAACCCTTGGCTTGGGATGGTCGTTTCGATCAGATAAACTCGTTTATACAATCTCAAGGTTCCCTTTAAAGACGATAACAAAGCGAACCATCTTGTCAGAAGTTTCTCAGATCTTTGATCCAATAGGTCTTCTAAGTCCTTGTACTCTTTTCGCAAAAATCATCCTCCAACAGCTGTGGTTGGAAAAGTTATCATGGGATGAAAGCGTTCCGGCGTCCATGCATGAAAGATGGTGCTCATTTCGCAGCGATCTGCTCCTCCTCAATAATCTTGAGATTCCCCGTCATGCCTTGATCCCAAATCACGTTGAAACAGAGATTCACGGTTATTGTGACGCTTCTAATTTGGGCTACGGGGGATGCGTCTATCTAAGATCGCGTGATTCAAGGAACCAAATCCAAGTCAAACTATTGTGCTCCAAAGCACGCGTAGCTCCTCTAAAACCCATGACAATTCCCTGTTTAGAGTTATGCGGTGCTGTCATCTTAACACGGCTCATTGTTCAAGTGCTAAAGGCGCTTAGACTCGAAAGCGTATCCATCTTTTGTTGGACAGATTCAACTATTGTGTTAGGTTGGTTGAAGATGCATCCTAATCGGTTGAAGATATTTGTTTGCAACAGAGTGGTAGAAATCCAAAGTCAAATTCCCAATGCAAATTGGAGACACGTACCCACATCTGATAATCCCGCTGACCTCTTATCTAGAGGCGCGACTCCTTCCGTGTTGCGTAACAATAAACTTTGGTGGGACGGCCCCGTGTGGTTGACTACGGATGCGTCTGCATGGCCATCTAGCCCGTCCGTTCCAAAAACCTTGCCGCAGGTTAAACAAGAAGCGAAGGCGCTCTGCGTTCAAAATACAAGCTCATTATTCAGTCGTTTTTCCAAACTGTCAACCCTAGAGCGTGTAATGGGCTATTGTCTCCGCTTCATCAAAAATTGCTCCGTAAAGAACCAGGATCGCATTTCTGGGCCACTCTTTACCAAAGAACTACACGACGCGTTGGTCGCATTGGCTCAAATGTCTCAGGGTGACACTTTCCCAGAAGAGCTAAAACTACTTCGAAAAGGTGTGCCGTTAAAATCTTCCAGTCACATACTAAAGTTAAATCCGTACCTTGATGGAAAATTGATCAGAGTGGGTGGACGGCTGTCGAATGCTTTGCTCAGCTACGACAAAAGACATCCAATTCTTATCTCAGGGAAGCACAAATTTGCGAATCTAATCTTTGAACGCGAACACTTGCGCTCTTTACACGCCGCACCATTAATGCTTTTATTCACTGTTCGTGAAACCTTCTGGTGTACTTCCGGAAAAAGCCTCGCCAACAAGGTGGTACGCAATTGCATCAGATGCTTTCGCGCATCTCCAACTGTGACAAGCCCAATAATGGGTGACCTACCATCAACCAGAATAAGGCCGACTCCACCCTTTACAATTTGTGGTGTCGATTATTGTGGCCCGATCTTAATCAAAGACCGAAAGGGTCGAGGTTGTAAGCATGTAAAGGCATACATCTGTCTCTTTGTCTGCTTTGTAAGTAAAGCAATCCATCTGGAGCTCGTCACTAGTCTTGACACCGAAACTTTCATAATGGCTTTAAGACGTTTCGTTTCTCGGCGTGGCAAGCCAAGCAAAATCTATTCAGACAATGGGAGCAATTTTGTTGGCGCCGCTAATGAACTGAGAGAGTTAGGTCTGTTTTTGTCTATCAACAATGAGATCCCCGAAAGAGCCGCTGATATGAACGTCGATTGGCATTTTATACCTGCGCAATCTCCCCACTTTGGTGGACTTTGGGAATCAGGAGTAAAATCGGTGAAGCATCACGTCAAGCGCGTCACCGGTAACTGTAAACTCACGTACGAGGAATTCCTCACATTGCTTGTTCAAGTAGAAGCCGTTTTGAATTCCCGTCCTCTCTCAGCCCTTTCCTCGGATCCAAACGACCTCCAACCTCTTACTCCCGCTCACTTCCTAATAGGGCAACCTTTGGTGTCAATTCCGGATCCGGACGTGACTTCAATCCCGGAGGCTCGACTATCCGTGTACCAGCGCATGCAGAGGTACCAGCAGCACATCTGGGCCCGTTGGAACAAGGAGTACATATCATCGCTTCAGGCACGTGCTAAATGGCACAAGGGCGAGTCTACACTAAAGGAAGAAGCCCTTGTTGTTCTAAAAGAGGACAACGTTCCACCCTTGCGATGGAAGCTAGGCCGCATCATCGCTCTTCATCCTGGAAGGGATGGCATCAGCCGAGTGGCGTCCATTCGTACGTCGACTGGGATAATTCGACGCGCCTTCTCCAAGATATGTGTTCTCCCGTGTGAAAATGACGCACAAACAGTTCGGGAGTGAAATGGGCAATATCGAAACGTTGGTGTTGTTCAGTGTAAATAACCATTTATCCATGTTTTCTTTGTAAGCTTCGGCCTTCCAAGGCGGGGGGCATGTTACCGTTGTATTTTGGGTTGCGTGGACCTCCATTTTTTTGTCCCTTCGCGCATGTGCGCAGAAGAAAAATGGACGAGGCTCTTTTCATGTCATGAACCTCGTTGCGTGCTTCTAGTTTTTTAAATAAATAAAACAAAACCCCACAAAAGTGTAAAATGGCCTAACCAGCCGAATAAACAACAATCCACAACAACCATAGCAAACTTTGCCAAACTCACCTAAATTACTTCGGCTATCATAAATCATTACCAACTAACCCTTACCACAACAAACTGAACCCAATCACTTTTAAATTACAAAAAAATGCTACTCACCATAGCAAACTATGTCAAACTCACCTAAATTACTTCGGCTATTAAAAATCACCCCTAACTACACTTTACAGCAATAAACTAAGCCCAATCACTTTAAAATTACAAAAAAATGCTAAAAATCATAACAAACTATACCAGAATCACCTAAATTACTTCGGCTACCGTAAATCACCCCCAAATATCCCTTACCACAACAAACCAAACCATATCATCTTAAAATTACAAAAAAAGGTGTACAAATCATAACAAACTATGCCAGACTCCCCTAAATTACTTCGGCTACTCTAAATCATCACCAACTAACCCTTACCACAACAAACTAAACTCAATCACTTTTAAATTACAAAAAAATGCTACTAACCATAGCAAACTATGCCAAACTTACCTAAATTACTTCGGCTATCAAAAATCACCCCCAACTACACTTTACAGCAACAAACTAAACCCAATCACTTTAAAATTACAAAAAAATGCTAAAAATCATAACAAACTATACCAGAATCCCCTAAATTACTTCGGCTACCGTAAATCACTCCCAACTATCCCGTACCACAACAAACCAAACCATATCATCTTAAAATTACAAAAAAAGGTGTACAAATCATAACAAACTAGGCCAGACTCACCTAAATTACTTCGGCTACTCTAAATCATCACCAACTAACCCTTACCACAACAAACTAAACCCAATCACTTTTAAATTACAAAAAAGTGCTAGTAACCATAGCAAACTATGCCAAACTCACCTAAATTACTTCGGCTACCATAAATCATCACCAACTAACCCTTACCACAACAAACTAAACCCAATCACTTTTAAATTAAAAAAAAATGCTACTACCCATAGCAAACTATGCCAAACTCACCTAAATTACTTCGGCTATAAAAAATCACCTTCAACTACACTTTACAGCAACAAACTAAGCCCAATCACTTTAAAATTACAAAAAAATGCTAAAAATTATAACAAACTATACCAGAATCACCTAAATTACTTCGGCTACCGTAAATCACCCCCAACTATCCCTTACCACAACAAACCAAACCATATCATCTTAAAATTACAAAAAAAGGTGTACAAACCATAACAAACTATGCCAGACTCACCTCAATTACTTCGGCTACTCTTAATCATCACCAACTAACCCTTACCACAACAAACTAAACCCAATCACATTTAAATTACAAAAAAATGCTAGTAACCATAGCAAACTATGCCAAACTCACCTAAATTACTTCGGCTACCATAAATCATCACCAACTAACCCTTACCACAACAAACTAAACCCAATCACTTTTAAATTACAAAAAAATACTACTACCCATAGCAAACTATGCCAAACTTACCTAAATTACTTCGGCTATAAAAAATCACCCCCAACTACACTTTACAGCAACAAACTAAGCCCAATCACTTTAAAATTACAAAAAAATGCTAAAAATCATAACAAACTATACCAGAATCACCTAAATTACTTCGGCTACCGTAAATCACCCCCAACTCTCCCTTACCACAACAAACCAAACCATATCATCTTAAAATTACAAAAAAAGGTGTACAAATCATAACAAACTATGCCAGACTCACCTCAATTACTTCGGCTACTCTAAATCATCACCAACTAACCCATACCACAACAAACTAAACCCAATCACTTTTAAATTACAAAAAAATGCTAGTAACCATAGCAAACTATGCCAAACTCACCTAAATTTTTTCGGCTTCCATAAATCATCACCAACTAACCCTTACCACAACAAACTAAACCCAATCATTTTTAAATTTAAAAAAAATGCTACTACCCATAGCAAACTATGCCAAACTCACCTAAATTACTTCGGCTATAAAAAATCACCCCCAACTACACTTTACAGCAACAAACTAAGCCCAATCACTTTAAAATTACAAAAAAATGCTAAAAATTATAACAAACTATACCAGAATCACCTAAATTACTTCGGCTACCGTAAATCACCCCCAACTATCCCTTACCACAACAAACCAAACCATATCATCTTAAAATTACAAAAAAGGTGTACAAACCATAACAAACTATGCCAGACTCACCTCAATTACTTCGGCTACTCTAAATCATCTCCAACTAACCCTTACCACAACAAACTAAACCCAATTACTTTTAAATTACAAAAAAATGCTAGTAACCATAGCAAACTATGCCAAACTCACCTAAATTACTTCGGCTACTCTAAATCATCACCAACTAACCCTTACCACAACAAACTAAACTCAATCACTTTTAAATTACAAAAAAATGCTACTAACCATAGCAAACTATGCCAAACTTACCTAAATTACTTCGGCTATCAAAAATCACCCCCAACTACACTTTACAGCAACAAACTAAACCCAATCACTTTAAAATTACAAAAAAATGCTAAAAATTATAACAAACTATACCAGAATCACCTAAATTACTTCGGCTACCGTAAATCACCCCCAACTATCCCTTACCACAACTAACCAAACCATATCATCTTAAAATTACAAAAAAAGGTGTACAAACCATAAGAAACTATGCCAGACTCACCTCAATTACTTCGGCTACTCTAAATTATCTCCAGCTAACCCTTACCACAACAAACTAAACCCAATTACTTTTAAATTACAAAAAAATGCTAGTAACCATAGCAAACTATGCCAAACTCACCTAAATTACTTCGGCTACCATAAATCATCACCAACTAACCCTTACCACAACAAACTAAACCCAATCACTTTTAAATTAAAAAAAAATGCCACTACCCATAGCAAACTATGCCAAACTCACCTAAATTACTTCGGCTATAAAAAATCACCCCCAACTACACTTTACAGCAACAAACTAAGCCCAATCACTTTAAAATTACAAAAGAATGCTAAAAATTATAACAAACTATACCAGAATCACCTAAATTACTTCGGCTACCGTAAATTACCCCCAAATATCCCTTACCACAACAAACCAAACCCAATCACTTTTAAATTACAAAAAAATGCTACTAACCATAGCAAACTATGCCAAACTTACCTAAATTACTTCGGCTATCAAAAATCACCCCCAACTACACTTTACAGCAACAAACTAAACCCAATCACTTTAAAATTACAAAAAAATGCTAAAAATTATAACAAACTATACCAGAATCACCTAAATTACTTCGGCTACCGTAAATCAACCCCAACTATCCCTTACCACAACTAACCAAACCATATCATCTTAAAATTACAAAAAAAGGTGTACAAACCATAACAAACTATGCCAGACTCACCTCAATTACTTCGGCTACTCTAAATTATCTCCAGCTAACCCTTACCACAACAAACTAAACCCAATTACTTTTAAATTACAAAAAAATGCTAGTAACCATAGCAAACTATGCCAAACTCACCTAAATTACTTCGGCTACCATAAATCATCACCAACTAACCCTTACCACAACAAACTAAACCCAATCACTTTTAAATTAAAAAAAAATGCCACTACCCATAGCAAACTATGCCAAACTCACCTAAATTACTTCGGCTATAAAAAATCACCCCCAACTACACTTTACAGCAACAAACTAAGCCCAATCACTTTAAAATTACAAAAGAATGCTAAAAATTATAACAAACTATACCAGAATCACCTAAATTACTTCGGCTACCGTAAATTACCCCCAAATATCCCTTACCACAACAAACCAAACCCAATCACTTTTAAATTACAAAAAAATGCTAGTAACCATAGCAAACTATGCCAAACTCACCTAAATTACTTCGGCTACCATAAATCTTCACCAACTAACCCTTACCACAACAAACTAAACCCAATCAGTTTTAAATTACAAAAAAATGCTACTCACTATAGCAAACTATGCCAAACTCACCTAAATTACTTCGGCTATCACAAATCACCCCCAACTACACTTTACTTAATTACAAAAAAATGCTAGTAACCATAGCAAACTATGCCAAACTCACCTAAATTACTTCGGCTACCATAAATCATCACCAACTAACCCTTACCACAACAAACTAAACCCAATCACTTTTAAATTTAAAAAAAATGCTACTACCCATAGAAAACTATGCCAAACTCACCCAAATTACTTCGGCTATCAAAAATCACCCCCAACTACACTTTACAGCAACAAACTAAGCCAAATCACTTAAAATTACAAAAAAATGCTAAAAATCATAACAAACTATACCAGAATCCCCTAAATTACTTCGGCTACCGTAAATCACTCCCAACTATCCCGTACCACAACAAATCAAACCATATCATCTTAAAATTACAAAAAAAGGTGTACAAATCATAACAAACTATGCCAGACTCACCTAAATTACTTCGGCTACTCTAAATCATCACCAACTAACCCTTACCACAACAAACTAAACCCAATCACTTTTAAATTACAAAAAAATGCTAGTAACCATAGCAAACTATGCCAAACTCACCTAAATTACTTCGGCTACCATAAATCATCACCAACTAACCCTTACCACAACAAACTAAACCCAATCACTTTTAAATTAAAAAAAAATGCTACTACCCATAGCAAACTATGCCAAACTCACCTAAATTACTTCGGCTATAAAAAATCACCCCCAACTACACTTTACAGCAACAAACTAAGCCCAATCACTTTAAAATTACAAAAAAATGCTAAAAATTATAACAAACTATACCAGAATCACCTAAATTACTTCGGCTACCGTAAATCACCCCCAACTATCCCTTACCACAACTAACCAAACCATATCATCTTAAAATTACAAAAAAAGGTGTACAAACCATAACAAACTATGCCAGACTCACCTCAATTACTTCGGCTACTCTAAATTATCTCCAGCTAACCCTTACCACAACAAACTAAACCCAATTACTTTTAAATTACAAAAAAATGCTAGTAACCATAGCAAACTATGCCAAACTCACCTAAATTACTTCGGCTACCATAAATCATCACCAACTAACCCTTACCACAACAAACTAAACCCAATCACTTTTAAATTAAAAAAAAATGCCACTACCCATAGCAAACTATGCCAAACTCACCTAAATTACTTCGGCTATAAAAAATCACCCCCAACTACACTTTACAGCAACAAACTAAGCCCAATCACTTTAAAATTACAAAAGAATGCTAAAAATTATAACAAACTATACCAGAATCACCTAAATTACTTCGGCTACCGTAAATTACCCCCAAATATCCCTTACCACAACAAACCAAACCCAATCACTTTTAAATTACAAAAAAATGCTAGTAACCATAGCAAACTATGCCAAACTCACCTAAATTACTTCGGCTACCATAAATCTTCACCAACTAACCCTTACCACAACAAACTAAACCCAATCACTTTTAAATTACAAAAAAATGCTACTCACTATAGCAAACTATGCCAAACTCACCTAAATTACTTCGGCTATCACAAATCACCCCCAACTACACTTTACAGCAACAAACTAAGCCCAATCACTTTAAAATTACAAAAAAATGCTAAAAATCATAACAAACTATACCAGAATCACCTAAATTACTTCGGCCACTGTAAATCACCCCCAACTATCCCTTACCACAACAAACCAAACCATATCATCTTAAAATTACAAAAAAAGGTGTACAAATCATAACAAACTATGCCAGACTAACCTAAATTACTTCGGCTACTCTAAATCATCACCAACTAACCCTTACCACAACAAACTAAACCCAATCACTTTTAAATTAAAAAAAAATGCTACTACCCATAGAAAACTATGCCAAACTCACCCAAATTACTTCGGCTATCAAAAATCACCCCCAACTACACTTTACAGCAACAAACTAAGCCCAATCACTTTAAAATTAGAAAAAAATGTTAAAAATCATAACAAACTATACCAGAATCACCTAAATTACTTCGGCTACCGTAAATCACTCCCAACTATCCCGTACCACAACAAACCAAACCATATCATCTTAAAATTACAAAAAAAGGTATACAAATTGTTACGTTCCAAATTTAGATTAGAGATTGTTGGTAGTTTTTTTTGTTCTTGTTGGGTTGTCAAGGGGTTGCTAAGGTTTATGAGGTTGTTGGGTTGTGATTGATTATTAGGGAGAGGGTTTTTGGTTTTTGAGAAGAGAAGTTGTAGAGAGGTGGAGAGGCTAGTTGCAGAACGGAAAAGGCACAGGAGTTATAAGATAAGTCAATTTATATGTAAAGTTCGCGCGGGTGCACCGAACGCGGACTAATTACAAAATTGTTAATAGTTTTTAAGTTTTCCTTGTTTTGACATATTAATTTTTCGTTGTTCATTTGTTATAAAATTTTATACTTTGGTTTTGTTGTCTTCAATTGTTTAATTTCTTTTTTTTTTCCTATTTTCGTTAGTTGGTTTCCAGTTTGGCCTTTTTTTTTTCTTTATGTATCAACAAACTGGTGGCGCCCTTAATTTAGTTGAAAGTTTACAAATCGCCCACTCCCTCCGGCCGCTGAAGCTAGTCGCGGAGGGAAAAGTGTGTAACAATTTTGGTGCCCAACGTGGGGCCTCTTTTTGATTTCGAGGTTTATTCGTTTTCTTCTTTTATCATTCGATTTGTTCTTGGTTTTGTGATTTGATTTATTTTATTTTGGAAAGTATCGAAATGGCCAATAAGCCGTTGAATGTACGTCATCTACGCAAGGACGAACTCAAATGGGAGTTACGGGTTCGTGGAGCAGTGGTTCCTGAGGACACAGCTGAGGGGTTACGGACCATTCTTGGAGCGTTGTTGGAATCAGAACAAGGCAGTACCACTCCTGCGATGGCGGTAGAGGATTTTGACGGTGAGGCGGAATTTGCGGCGATTGAAGAAAAATACAGGCAGTTGCTGCGAGAGATAAATCGGTTGTCGGATCCAAGGGTGAAACGAGAACGGTTTGATAGGGTATGCACTCGCCTAATGCATTTATTGAACCGAGTTAGCGCTACACCAATTGAAGAGGCGAAGGCTGAGACGCTTCTACTACGAACTAAGTGGATGAAGCTTGTATCGGAGTTATTGCCCATGGTAGATGAGGCTCGGAAGATACGTGAACATCTGTCAAATCATAACTTGTCAGTAGCATTTGTAGATGCACGTAGCTCAATCGATTCTGAAAGCGAAGGTGAAGACGGGGAACTACCGGAACGAATTAATGGTGCTTCTACGCCAATCAGCACACCCATAGTGGTGGAGAGACCATCAAGTAACGCGATATCACGTATGGCTGGACCTGTCCCGGTCTACAAATGGGGATTGAAGTTTCGTGGAGATGCGGAAAATGAATCGGTACTTTCGTTTCTGGAGCGGGTTGAGGAGCTGGCTGCAGCTCGTGGACTGTCTTTAGAAGACGTCTTCCGGTCAGCGATCGATCTTTTCGAAGGCAGGGCACTGGTATGGTTCCGAGCCAACCACAGTCGTTTTCGTTCTTGGCGTGAATTGTCAGAACTTTTGACACTACATTATCTTCCACCTGATTATCGTTACCGTTTGTTTGAGGACATCCTGTCGCGAACGCAAGGGCCCCAGGAGAGAATGACGGACTATCTGCCGACGATGAACGCGTTATGTACCAGGCACGGATCAATGCCAGAAGACGTCCGTTTGAATATCATAATCCGGAATCTGGCTCCATTTTATTCGACCCAGCTTCCAATTGTGCGCACTTTGGACGAGCTCGAGATGGAGTGCCTTCGTCTAGAGGTGAAGCGGCATCGAGCGGAACATTATAAACCTCCATCTCATCACGTAGAAGATTACGTCGAACCGGAGCTGGCGTGTAGTAAAAGCGTCGAGGTAACAAATAGTTCCGCGGTACGGGAAGAACGTAAAGAGAGTCGTCCTCGGGAATATCGTTGTTATCGTTGTGGTGCGATCGGACATTTTGCACGGGAGTGTTTACGACAAACGCCGGAGAGACGTCGCGATGCACAACTCTCACAAGAGCGACGTTTCGATGAGAGCCAGAATTTCAAACCGAATTCGGGAAATGTCCAGCAGGACCGACAGTAGCTCGCACCGGTCCTGCATCTACATTAAAGTCGGGCGTCGGTTTCGGGTTGAACGGGTCGGCAAATTTGGGATACGTTTTTGACAAAACAAGAGGGGATGATCGACCGTATTTAATGGTTAAGGTGCATGAGGCGTCGTTATTGGGACTGTTGGATTCTGGAGCGAATCGGACAATTGTCGGAAGCGGTGGAATAAAAGTGTTGACGCGGGTTGGACTACGGATGCAATCGTCTAGCAGCATTTGCCGCATGGCTAATGGGAACTCGTGTGAGGCGATTGGACAATTTTTGGTGCCATTTAGAATAAAGAATCAAGAACATGTATTGACAGTTTTAGCAGTACCGAATCTCTCACATGACCTGATCTTGGGCATTGATTTCTGGAAGAAGGTGGGTTTGGTCACCGATGTTCGCAATGGAGAGTGGGAGTTCAGCAACAAAGCGGAGACGGCGGCGATCCAAGAAGTTGAGCAACTTACCATGGATCAGAGAAGGCGGTTGGAAATATTATTGCAGAACGAGATGCCGATAGGAACGACACTAGGATGTACGTCACTTGTAGAACATGTCATTAGAACAGCGGCAGAACCAATCAAACAGCGGTACTATCCCATCTCACTAACACTGCAGAAATACGTAAACGAAGAGCTAGACCAAATGCTTCGCGATGGAATAGTTGAGCCATCAAATTCTCTATGGAGTTCACCCATAGTTTTGGCTAAGAAAAAGGACGGACGGTACCGGTTTTGCGTGGATTACCGACGAGTTAACAAAGTGACAGAACGGGACGCGTATCCAATACCCTACGTTTCCCAGACCCTCGACAAATTACGGGACGCCACCTTCCTGACCTTGCTGGACTTAAAGAGTGCGTATTGGCAAGTACCAGTAGCAGAGCAATCGAAGCCTATAACAGCATTTACGATTCCCGGACGGGGATTATTCCAATTTCGTAGAATGCCGTTCGGACTCCATAATGCTCCTGCAACGTTCCAGCGTCTCATCGACAGAGTAATTGGTGCAGAGATGGAACCATATGTCTTCGTTTACCTGGATGACATAGTGATTGTCACTCCAGATTTTGACAAACATCTCGAAGTGCTACGTGAAGTTTTACGACGCTTACGTCGGGCTGGTTTGACTGTGAGCCGAGAAAAGTGCAAGGTATGTCGGCCAGAGTTGACGTATTTGGGATACATCGTGGATTGCAAGGGGCTACGAGTAGATCCAAACAAAGTAGAAGCAATAATCAAATATCCTGCGCCACGTACGACAACGGAATTGCGTCGTTTCTTAGGGATGGCTTCTTGGTATAGGCGGTTCGTGCCGAATTTCTCGACTGTGATTAAACCCTTGACTATCCTGTTGCGCAAAGGTCAGAAATTCACGTGGACAGAACAATGTGAGAGCGCTTTTGCTCGTTTAAAAAACTTTCTTGTGTCGGCTCCCATCCTGAAGTGTCCAAATTTTAATCTTCCATTTGTTATTCAAACTGATGCGAGTGACGGGGGATTAGGGGCGGTGTTAACGCAACAGCATGCGGATGGTGAACACGCCGTCGCCTATATCAGTCGGTCACTAACGCTAAATGAGAGAAAATTTACCACCACCGAGAAAGAATGTCTAGCAGTGCTGTTCGCAATTAAAAAGTTTCGGCCGTACGTCGAAGGAACGCGGTTCACGGTGATAACGGATCACTTTAGTCTAAAGTGGCTACATGCGCTAAAGGATCCCACAGGCTGGTTAGCAAGATGGAGTGTTGAACTACAGCAGTACGATTTTGATGTTGTACATCGGAAGGGCCGTGAAAACGTAGTGCCGGATGCTTTATCGCGGGCACCGGTTTGTGTGGCATCGATGACAGCTGTCAAAGATCCATGGATCGAGAAGCTTGCTGCCAAAGTACAAGAGTCTCTTCTTCGTTTTCCACTGTTTAGAGTAGAAGGGTCGCAATTATATAGGAAGGTCGCAACTCGTTATCCAGAGCTTCGCGCGTGCAATGATGAGTAGGGGCGAGTACTTCCACGCTCGGAGAGGCGGGACGCATTGCATCAGTGTCACGACGTCCCAACATCTGGTCACTGTGGAGTGTTCAAAACTTACAGTCGTCTTGCGGAGCGGTTTTATTGGCCCAAGATGAAAGCGGATGTCGTCAAGTATGTACGTTATTGCAAGGTGTGTTTGGCCAATAAAACAGAAAGGAAAGCTCCGGCTGGACAAATGGCGGGGAAACAGAAGACCAATCGGCCATGGGAGGTGTTGTGTATCGATTTGGTAGGACCGCTGCCAAAGACCTCAAAAGGTCACATCTACATTGTTTCGGTGTTGGATTATTTCAGCAAGTTTATTCTTCTTGCACCACTTCGGAAAGCTACTGGTGCGGCGGTAGCTCGTTGGTTTGAGGATCACGTGCTCTGTATGTTTGGTGTCCCTCGGAGAGTCATATGCGATAATAGGAGACAGTTTATCAGTCGAGAATTTGGCAAACTTGCCAGTCAATATAAGTTTGAAATTTCTTACACCCCGTTATATCATCCCCAGAGTAATGCCGTCGAGCGACCACACCAGACAGTAGGAAAAATGCTCCGATCTTATGTAAAAGACGACCACCGCAAATGGGACGATCATCTCCAGAAGGTTGCGTGTGCAATACGTACGTCAAGACACGAAGCGACCCGTTACAGTCCCTACTTTATCAATTTCGGACGGGACATCAAACTGACTGGCGATTGGGATCAAACAATTGAGCAGGATGAAAAGGTCAACGAGGACCAACGAGCAAAGGCATTCGATGGATTGTATGCGGATGTACGGAAGCGAATGGACGTGGCATACGAGCGCGGTCGACGTGTTTACAATCTACGACATCGAGACGTACAGTACACGGTTGGACAGCAAGTATGGCGACGAAATGTGGCCGTTTCTAACGCCGCCCAATATGTTACTGCAAAGTTTCTACCAAAGTTTGTGGGTCCTTTCACAATCTCACGTCGTCTGAATCCTTGGACGTACGCTCTGTCGGATGCTTCTGGAAAAGCCGCTGGCGTCTGGAATGTCAAGGATCTAAAGGAAGATCCCGGTGAAGAGGATACGTCAGATGAACGCTCTGATTAGCCGTCTCGGTTGCGGCCGAAAAATACAGCGAGGGTGTAACCAACCGGAGGTAGAAGTCCTCCAAAGTTTTCGTTTCGTTTCGTTTCTTTTTTTTTTGTTGTAAAGGTGGGATTGTTACGTTCCAAATTTAGATTAGAGATTGTTGGTAGTTTTTTTTGTTCTTGTTGGGTTGTCAAGGGGTTGCTAAGGTTTATGAGGTTGTTGGGTTGTGATTGATTATTAGGAAGAGGGTTTTTGGTTTTTGAGAAGAGAAGTTGTAGAGAGGTGGAGAGGCTAGTTGCAGAACGGAAAAGGCACAGGAGTTATAAGATAAGTCAATTTTTATGTAAAGTTCGCGCGGGTGCACCGAACGCGGACTAATTACAAAATTGTTAATAGTTTTTAAGTTTTCCTTGTTTTGACATATTAATTTTTCGTTGTTCTTTTGTTATAAAATTTGTTACTTTGGTTTTGTTGTCTTCAATTGTTTAATTTCTTTTTTTTTTCCTATTTTCGTTAGTTGGTTTCCAGTTTGGCCCTTTTTTTTTTTTCTTTATGTATCAACAAACTGGTGGCGCCCTTAATTTAGTTGAAAGTTTACAAATCGCCCACTCCCTCCGGCCGCTGAAGCTAGTCGCGGAGGGAAAAGTGTGTAACAAAATCATAACAAACTATGCCAGACTCACCTAAATTATTTCGGCTACTCTAAATCATCACCAACTAACCCTTACTACAACAAACTAAACCCAATCACTTTTAAATTACAAAAAAATGCTAGTAATCATAGCAAACTATGCCAAACTCACCTAAATTACTTCGGCTACCATAAATCATCACCAACTAACCCTTACCACAACAAACTAAACCCAATCACTTTTAAATTAAAAAAAAATGCTACTACCCATAGCAAACTATGCCAAACTCACCTAAATTACTTCGGCTATAAAAAATCACCCCCAACTACACTTTACAGCAACAAACTAAGCCCAATCACTTTAAAATTACAAAAAAATGCTAAAAATTATAACAAACTATACCAGAATCACATAAATTACTACGGCTACCGTAAATCACCCCCAACTATCCCTTACCACAACAAACCAAACCATATCATCTTAAAATTACAAAAAAAGTTGTACAAACCATAACAAACTAAGCCAGACTCACCTCAATTACTTCGGCTACTCTTAATCATCACCAACTAACCCTTACCACAACAAACTAAACCCAATCACTTTTAAATTACAAAAAAATGCTAGTAACCAAGGCAAACTATGCCAAACTTACCTAAATTACTTCGGCTACCATAAATCATCACCAACTAACCCTTACCACAACAAACTAAACCCAATCACTTTTAAATTACAAAAAAATACTACTACCCATAGCAAACTATGCCAAACTTACCTAAATTACTTCGGCTATAAAAAATCACCCCCAACTACACTTTACAGCAACAAACTAAGCCCAATCACTTTAAAATTACAAAAAAATGCTAAAAATCATAACAAATTATACCAGAATCACCTAAATTACTTCGGCTACCGTAAATCACACCCAACTATCCCTTACCACAACAAACAAAACCATATCATCTTAATATTACAAAAAAAGGTGTACAAATCATAACAAACTATGCCAGACTCACCTCAATTACTTCGGCTACTCTAAATCATCACCAACTAACCCATACCACAACAAACTAAACCCAATCACTTTTAAATTACAAAAAAATGCTAGTAACCATAGCAAACTATGCCAAACTCACCTAAATTTTTTCGGCTACCATAAATCATCACCAACTAACCCTTACCACAACAAACTAAACCCAATCACTTTTAAATTTAAAAAAAATGCTACTACCCATAGCAAAGTATGCCAAACTCACCTAAATTACTTCGGCTATAAAAAATCATCCCCAACTACACTTTACAGCAACAAACTAAGCCCAATCACTTTAAAATTACAAAAAAATGCTAAAAATTATAACAAACTATACCAGAATCACCTAAATTACTTCGGCTACCGTAAATCACACCCAACTATCCCTTACCACAACAAACAAAACCATATCATCTTAATATTACAAAAAAAGGTGTACAAATCATAACAAACTATGCCAGACTCACCTCAATTACTTCGGCTACTCTAAATCATCACCAACTAACCCATACCACAACAAACTAAACCCAATCACTTTTAAATTACAAAAAAATGCTAGTAACCATAGCAAACTATGCCAAACTCACCTAAATTTTTTCGGCTACCATAAATCATCACCAACTAACCCTTACCACAACAAACTAAACCCAATCACTTTTAAATTTAAAAAAAATGCTACTACCCATAGCAAAGTATGCCAAACTCACCTAAATTACTTCGGCTATAAAAAATCATCCCCAACTACACTTTACAGCAACAAACTAAGCCCAATCACTTTAAAATTACAAAAAAATGCTAAAAATTATAACAAACTATACCAGAATCACCTAAATTACTTCGGCTACCGTAAGTCACCCCCAACTATCCCTTACCACAACAAACCAAACCATATCATCTTAAAATTACAAAAAAAGGTGTACAAACCAAAACAAACTATGCCAGACTCACCTCAATTACTTCGGCTACTCTAAATCATCTCCAACTAACCCTTACCACAACAAACTAAACCCAATTACTTTTAAATTACAAAAAAATGCTAGTAACCATATCAAACTTTGCCAAACTCACCTAAATTACTTCGGCTACCATAAATCATTACCAACTAACCCTTACCACAACAAACTGAACCCAATCACTTTTAAATTACAAAAAAATGCTACTCACCATAGCAAACTATGTCAAACTCACCTAAATTACTTCGGCTATCAAAAATCACCCCCAACTACACTTTACAGCAATAAACTAAGCCCAATCACTTTAAAATTACAAAAAAATGCTAAAAATCATAACAAACTATACCAGAATCACCTAAATTACTTCGGCTACCGTAAATCACCCCCAAATATCCCTTACCACAACAAACCAAACCATATCATCTTAAAATTACAAAAAAAGGTGTACAAATCATAACAAACTATGCCAGATTCCCAAAAATTACTTCGGCTACTCTAAATCATCACCAACTAACCCTTACCACAACAAACTAAACTCAATCACTTTTAAATTACAAAAAAATGCTACTAACCATAGCAAACTATGCCAAATTTCCCTAAATTACTTCGGCTATCAAAAATCACCCCCAACTACACTTTACAGCAACAAACTAAACCCAATCACTTTAAAATTACAAAAAAATGCTAAAAATCATAACAAACTATACCAGAATCCCCTAAATTACTTCGGCTACCGTAAATCACTCCCAACTATCCCGTACTACAACAAACCAAACCATATCATCTTAAAATTACAAAAAAAGGTGTACAAATCATAACAAACTATGCCAGACTCACCTAAATTACTTCGGCTACTCTAAATCATCACCAACTAACCCTTACCACAACAAACTAAACCCAATCACTTTTAAATTACAAAAAAATGCTAGTAACCATAGCAAACTATGCCAAACTCACCTAAATTACTTCGGCTACTATAAATCATCACCAACTAACCCTTACCACAACAAACTAAACCCAATCACTTTTAAATTAAAAAAAATGCTTCTACCCATAGCAAACTATGCCAAACTCACCTAAATTACTTCGGCTATCAAAAATCACCCCCAACTACACTTTACAGCAACAAACTAAGCCCAATCACTTTAAAATTACAAAAAAATGCTAAAAATCATAACAAACTATACCAGAATCCCCTAAATTACTTCGGCTACCGTAAATCACTCCCAACTATCCCGTACCACAACAAACCAAACCATATCATCTTAAAATTACAAAAAAAGGTGTACAAATCATAACAAACTATGCCAGACTCACCCAAATTACTTCGGCTACTCTAAGTCATCACCAACTAACCCTTACCACAACAAACTAAACCCAATCACTGTTAAATTACAAAAAAATGCTAGTAACCATAGCAAACTATGCCAAACTCACCTAAATTACTTCGTCTACTATAAATCATCACCAACTAACCCTTACCACAACAAACTAAACCCAATCACTTTTAAATTAAAAAAAAATGCTACTACCCATAGCAAACTATGCCAAACTCACCTAAATTACTTCGCCTATAAAAAATCACCCCCAACTACACTTTACAGCAACAAACTAAGCCCAATCACTTTAAAATTACAAAAAAATGCTAAAAATTATAACAAACTATACCAGAATCACCTAAATTACTTTGGCTACCGTAAATCACCCCCAACTATCCCTTAACCCAACAAACCAAACCATATCATCTTAAAATTACAAAAAAAGGTGTACAAACCATAACAAACTATGCCAGACTCACCTCAATTACTTCGGCTACTCTAAATCATCTCCAACTAACCCTTACCACAACAAACTAAACCCAATTACTTTTAAATTACAAAAAAATGCTAGTAACCATATCAAACTTTGCCAAACTCACCTAAATTACTTCGGCTACCATAAATCATTACCAACTAACCCTTACCACAACAAACTGAACCCAATCACTTTTAAATTACAAGAAAATGCTACTCACCATAGCAAACTATGTCAAACTCACCTAAATTACTTCGGCTATCAAAAATCACCCCCAACTACACTTTACAGCAATAAACTAAGCCCAATCACTTTAAAATTACAAAAAAAAGCTAAAAATCATAACAAACTATACCAGAATCACCTAAATTACTTCGGCTACCGTAAATCACCCCCAAATATCCCTTACCACAACAAACCAAACCATATCATCTTAAAATTACAAAAAAAGGTGTACAAATCATAACAAACTATGCCAGATTCCCAAAAATTACTTCGGCTACTCTAAATCATCACCAACTAACCCTTACCACAACAAACTAAACTCAATCACTTTTAAATTACAAAAAAATGCTACTAACCATAGCAAACTATGCCAAATTTCCCTAAATTACTTCGGCTATCAAAAATCACCCCCAACTACACTTTACAGCAACAAACTAAACCCAATCACTTTAAAATTACAAAAAAATGCTAAAAATCATAACAAACTATACCAGAATCCCCTAAATTACTTCGGCTACCGTAAATCACTCCCAACTATCCCGTACTACAACAAACCAAACCATATCATCTTAAAATTACAAAAAAAGGTGTACAAATCATAACAAACTATGCCAGACTCACCTAAATTACTTCGGCTACTCTAAATCATCACCAACTAACCCTTACCACAACAAACTAAACCCAATCACTTTTAAATTACAAAAAAATGCTAGTAACCATAGCAAACTATGCCAAACTCACCTATATTACTTCGGCTACTATCAATCATCACCAACTAACCCTTACCACAACAAACTAAACCCAATCACTTTTAAATTAAAAAAATGCTTCTACCCATAGCAAACTATGCCAAACTCACCTAAATTACTTCGGCTATCAAAAATCACCCCCAACTACACTTTACAGCAACAAACTAAGCCCAATCACTTTAAAATTACAAAAAAATGCTAAAAATCATAACAAACTATACCAGAATCCCCTAAATTACTTCGGCTACCGTAAATCACTCCCAACTATCCCGTACCACAACAAACCAAACCATATCATCTTAAAATTACAAAAAAAGGTGTACAAATCATAACAAACTATGCCAGACTCACCTAAATTACTTCGGCTACTCTAAGTCATCACCAACTAACCCTTACCACAACAAACTAAACCCAATCACTTTTAAATTACAAAAAAATGCTAGTAACCATAGCAAACTATGCCAAACTCACCTAAATTACTTCGTCTACCATAAATCATCACCAACTAACCCTTACCACAACAAACTAAACCCAATCACTTTTAAATTAAAAAAAAATGCTACTACCCATAGCAAACTATGCCAAACTCACCTAAATTACTTCGGCTATAAAAAATCACCCCCAACTACACTTTACAGCAACAAACTAAGCCCAATCACTTTAAAATTACAAAAAAATGCTAAAAATTATAACAAACTATACCAGAATCACCTAAATTACTTCGGCTACCGTAAATCACCCCCAACTATCCCTTAACCCAACAAACCAAACCATATCATCTTAAAATTACAAAAAAAGTTGTACAAACCATAACAAACTATGCCAGACTCACCTCAATTACTTCGGCTACTCTAAATCATCTCCAACTAACCCTTACCACAACAAACTAAACCCAATTACTTTTAAATTACAAAAAAATGCTAGTAACCATAGCAAACTTTGCCAAACTCACCTAAATTACTTCGGCTACCATAAATCATCACCAACTAACCCTTATCACAACAAACTGAACCCAATCACTTTTAAATTACAAAAAAATGCTACTCACCATAGCAAACTATGTCAAACTCACCTAAATTACTTCGGCTATCAAAAATCACCCCCAACTACACTTTACAGCAATAAACTAAGCCCAATCACTTTAAAATTACAAAAAAATGCTAAAAATCATAACAAACTATACCAGAATCACCTAAATTACTTCGGCTACCGTAAATCACCCCCAAATATCCCTTACCACAACAAACCAAACCATATCATCTTAAAATTACAAAAAAAGGTGTACAAATCATAACAAACAATGCCAGACTCACCTAAATTACTTCGGCTACTCTAAATCATCACCAACTAACCCTTACCACAACAAACTAAACCCAATCACTTTTATATTACAAAAAAATGCTACTAACCATAGCAAACTATGCCAAACTCACCTAAATTACTTCGGCTATCAACAATCACCCCCAACTACACTTTACAGCAGCAAACTAAGCCCAATCACTTTAAAATTACAAAAAAATGCTAAAAATCATAACAAACTATACCAGAATAACCTAAATTACTTCGGCTACCGTAAATCACCCCCAACTATCCCTTACCACAACAAACCAAACCATATCATCGTAAAATTACAAAAAAAGGTGTACAAATCATAACAAACTATGCCAGACTCACCTAAATTACTTCGGCTACTCTAAATCATCACCAACTAACCCTTACCACAACAAACTAAACCCAATCACTTTTAAATTACAAAAAAATGCTAGTAACCATAGCAAACTATGCCAAACTGACCCAAATTACTTCGGCTACCATAAATCATCACCAACTAACCCTTACCACAACAAACTAAACCCAATCACTTTTAAATTACAAAAAAATGCTACTAACCATAGCAAACTATGCCAAACTCACCTAAATTACTTCGGCTATTAAAAATCACCCGCAACTACACTTTACAGCAACAAACTAAGCCCAATCACTTTAAAATTACAAAAAAATGCTAAAAATCATAACAAACTATACCAGAATCACCTAAATTACTTCGGCTACCGTAAATCACCCCCAACTATCCCTTACCACAACAAACCAAACCATATCATCTTAAAATTACAAAAAAAGGTGTACAAATCATAACAAACTATGCCAGACTCACCTAAATTACTTCGGCTACTCTAAATCATCACCAACTAACCCTTACCACAACAAACAAAACCCAATCACATTTAAATTAGAAAAAAATGCTACTAACCATAGCAAACTATGCCAAACTCACCTAAATTACTTCGGCTATCAACAATCACCCCCAACTACACTTTACAGCAACAAACTAAGCCCAATCACTTTAAAATTACAAAAAAATGCTAAAAATCATAACAAACTATACCAGAATCACCTAAATTACTTCGGCTACCATAAATCATCACCAACTAACCCTTACCACAACAAACTAAACCCAATCACTTTTAAATTACAAAAAAATGCTACTAACCATTGCAAAATATGCCAAACTCACCTAAATTACTTCGGCTATCAAAAATCACCCCCAACTACACTTTGCAGCAACAAACTAAGCCCAATCACTTTAAAATTACAAAAAAATGCTAAAAATCATAACAAACTATACCAGAATTACCTAAATTACTTCGGCTAACGTAAATCACCCCCAACTATCCCTTACCACAACAAACCAAACCATATCATCTTAAAATTACAAAAAAAGGTGTACAAATCATAACAAACTATGCCAGACTCACCTAAATTACTTCGGCTACTCTAAATCCTCACCAACTAACCCTTACCACAACAAACGAAACCCAATCACTTTTAAATTACAAAAAATGCTAGTAACCATAGCAAACTATGCCAAACTCACCCAAATTAATTCGGCTACCATAAATCATCACCAACTAACCCTTACCACATTAAACTAAACCCAATCACTTTTAAATTACAAAAAAATGCTACTAACCATAGCAAACTATGCCAAACTCACCTAAATTACTTCGGCTATTAAAAATCACCCCCAACTACACTTTACAGCAACAAACTAAACCCAATCATTTTAAAATTACAAAAAAATGCTAAAAATCATAACAAACTATACCAGAATTACCTAAATTACTTCGGCTACCGTAAATCACCCCCAACTATCCCTTACCACAACAAACTAAACCAGATCATCTTAAAATTACAAAAAAAGGTGTACAAATCATAACAAATTAAGCCAGACTCACATAAATTACTTCGGCTACTCTAAATCATCACCAACTAACCCTTACCACAACAAACTAAACCCAATCACTTTTAAATTACAAAAAATGCTAGTAACCATAGCAAACTATGCCAAACTCACCTAAATTACTTCGGCTACCATAAATCATCACCAACTAACCCTTACCACAACAAACTAAACCCAATCACTTTTAAATTACAAAAAAATGCTACTAACTATAGCAAACTATGCCAAACTCACCTAAATTACTTCGGCTATTAAAAAATCACCCCCAACTACACTTTACAGCAACAAACTAAGCCCAATCACTTTAAAATTACAAAAAAATGCTAAAAATCATAACAAACTATACCAGAATCACCTAAATTACTTCGGCTACCGTAAATCACCCCCAACTATCCCTTACCACAACAAACCAAACCATATCATCTTAAAATTACAAAAATGGTGTACAAATCATAACACACTATGCCAGACTCACCTAAATTACTTCGGCTACTCTAAATCATCACCAACTAACCCTTACCACAACAATCTAAACCCAATCACTTTTAAATTACAAAAAATGCTAGTAACCATAGCAAACTATGCCAAACTCACCTAAATTACTCCGGCTACCATAAATCATCACCAACTAACCCTCACCACAACAAACTAAACCCAATCACTTTTAAATTACAAAAAAATGCTACTAACCATAGCAAAATATGCCAAACTCACCTAAATTACTTCGGCTATCAAAAATCACCTCCAACTACACTTTACAGCAACAAACTAAGCCCAATCACTTTAAAATAACAAAAAAATGCTAAAAATCATAACAAACTATACCAAAATCACCTAAATTACTTTGGCTAACGTAAATCACCCCCAACTATTCCTTACCACATCAAACCAAACAATATCATCTTAAAATTACAAAAAAAGGTGTACAAATCATAACAAACTATGCCAGACTCACCTAAATTACTTCGGCTACTCTAAATCATCACCAACTAACCCTTACCACAACAAACTAAACCCAATCACTTTTAAATTACAAAAAAATGCTAGTAACCATAGCAAACTATGCCAAACTCACCTAAATTACTTCGGCTACCATAAATCATCACCAACTAACCCTTACCAGAACAAACTAAACTAAATCACTTTTAAATTACAAAAAAATGCTACTAACCATAGCAAACTATGCCAAACTCACCTAAATTACTTCGGCTATCAACAATCACCCCCAACTACACTTTACAGCAACAAACTAAGCCCAATCACTTTAAAATTACAAAAAAATGCTAAAAATCATAACAAACTATACCAGAATAACCTAAATTACTTCGGCTACCGTAAATCACCCCCAACTATCCCTTACCACAACAAACCAAACCATATCATCGTAAAATTACAAAAAAAGGTGTACAAATCATAGCAAACTATGCCAGACTCACCAAAATTACTTCGGCTACTCTAAATCATCACCAACTAACCCTTACCACAACAAACTAAACCCAATCACTTTTAAATTACAAAGAATGCTAGTAACCATAGCAAACTATGCCAAACTCACTTAAATTACTTCGGCTACCATAAATCATCACCAACTAACCCTTACCACAACAAACTAAACCCAATCACTTTTAAATTACAGAAAAATGCTACTAACCGTAGCAAACTATGCCAATTTCACCTAAATTACTTCGGCTATCAAAAATCACCCCCAACTACACTTTACAGCAACAAACTAAGCCCAATCACTTTAAAATTACAAAAAAATGCTAAAAATCATAACAAACTATACCAGCATCACCTAAATTACTTCGGCTACCGTAAATCACCCCCAACTATCCCTTACCACAACAAACCCAACCATATCATCTTAAAATTACAAAAAAAGGTGTACAAATCATAACAAACTATGCCAGACTCACCTAAATTACTTCGGCTACTCTAAATCATCACCAACTATCCCTTACCACAACAAACTAAACCCAATCACTTTTAAATTACAAAAAATGCTACTAACCATAGCAAACTATGCCAAACTCACCTAAATTACTTCGGCTACTCTAAATCATCACCAACTAACCCTTACCACAACAAACTAAACCCAATCACTTTTAAATTACAAAAAAATGCTAGTAACCATAGCAAACTATGCCAAACTCACCTAAATTACTTCGGCTATCAAAAATCACCCCCAACTACACTTTACAGCAACAAACTAAGCCCAATCACTTTAAAATTACAAAAAAATGCTAAAAATCATAACAAACTATACCAGAATCACCTAAATTACTTCGGCTACCGTAAATCACCCCCAACTATCCTTTACCACAACGAACCAAACCATATCATCTTAAAATTACAAAAAAAGGTGTACAAATCATAACAAACTATGCCAGACTCACCTAAATTACTTCGGCTACTCTAAATCATCACCAACTAACCCTTACCACAACAAACTAAACCCAATCACTTTTAAAATACAAAAAAATGCTAGTAACCATAGCAAACTATGCCAAACTCACCTAAATTACTTCGGCTACCATAAATCATCACCAACTAACCCTTATCAAAACAAACTAAACCCAATCACTTTTAAATTACAAAAAAATTCTAGTAACCATAGCAAACTATGCCAAACTCACCTAAATTACTTCGGCTACCATAAATCATCACCAACTAACCCTTACCACAACATACTAAACCCAATCACTTTTAAATTACAAAAAAATGCTACTAACCATAGCAAACTATGCCAAACTCACCTAAATTATTTCGGCTATCAAAAATCACCCCCAACTACACTTTACAGGAACAAACTAAGCCCAATCACTTTAAAATTACAAAAAAATGCTAAAAATCATAACAAACTTACAAGAATCACCTAAATTACTTCGGCTACCGTAAATCACCCCCAACTATCCCTTACCACAACAAACCAAACCATATCATCGTAAAATTACAAAAAAAGGTGTACAAATCATAGCAAACTATGCCAGACTCACCAAAATTACTTCGGCTACTCTAAATCATCACCAACTAACCCTTACCACAACAAACTAAACCCAATCACTTTTAAATTACAAAGAATGCTAGTAACCATAGCAAACTATGCCAAACTCACTTAAATTACTTCGGCTACCATAAATCATCACCAACTAACCCTTACCACAACAAACTAAACCCAATCACTTTTAAATTACAGAAAAATGCTACTAACCGTAGCAAACTATGCCAATTTCACCTAAATTACTTCGGCTATCAAAAATCACCCCCAACTACACTTTACAGCAACAAACTAAGCCCAATCACTTTAAAATTACAAAAAAATGCTAAAAATCATAACAAACTATACCAGCATCACCTAAATTACTTCGGCTACCGTAAATCACCCCCAACTATCCCTTACCACAACAAACCCAACCATATCATCTTAAAATTACAAAAAAAGGTGTACAAATCATAACAAACTATGCCAGACTCACCTAAATTACTTCGGCTACTCTAAATCATCACCAACTATCCCTTACCACAACAAACTAAACCCAATCACTTTTAAATTACAAAAAATGCTACTAACCATAGCAAACTATGCCAAACTCACCTAAATTACTTCGGCTACTCTAAATCATCACCAACTAACCCTTACCACAACAAACTAAACCCAATCACTTTTAAATTACAAAAAAATGCTAGTAACCATAGCAAACTATGCCAAACTCACCTAAATTACTTCGGCTATCAAAAATCACCCCCAACTACACTTTACAGCAACAAACTAAGCCCAATCACTTTAAAATTACAAAAAAATGCTAAAAATCATAACAAACTATACCAGAATCACCTAAATTATTTCGGCTACCGTAAATCACCCCCAACTATCCTTTACCACAACGAACCAAACCATATCATCTTAAAATTACAAAAAAAGGTGTACAAATCATAACAAACTATGCCAGACTCACCTAAATTACTTCGGCTACTCTAAATCATCACCAACTAACCCTTACCACAACAAACTAAACCCAATCACTTTTAAAATACAAAAAAATGCTAGTAACCATAGCAAACTATGCCAAACTCACCTAAATTACTTCGGCTACCATAAATCATCACCAACTAACCCTTACCACAACAAACTAAACCCAATCACTTTTAAATTACAAAAAAATTCTAGTAACCATAGCAAACTATGCCAAACTCACCTAAATTACTTCGGCTACCATAAATCATCACCAACTAACCCTTACCACAACATACTAAACCCAATCACTTTTAAATTACAAAAAAATGCTACTAACCATAGCAAACTATGCCAAACTCACCTAAATTACTTCGGCTATCAAAAATCACCCCCAACTACACTTTACAGCAACGAACTAAGCCCAATCACTTTAAAATTACAAAAAAATGCTAAAAATCATAACAAACTATACCAGAATCACCTAAATTACTTCGGCTACCGTAAATCACCCCCAACTATCCCTTACCACAACAAACCAAACCATATCATCTTAAAATTACAAAAAAAGGTGTACAAATCATAACAAACTATGCCAGACTCACCTAAATTACTTCGGCTACTCTAAATCATCACCAACTAACCCTTACCACAACAAACAAAACCCAATCACATTTAAATTAGAAAAAAATGCTACTAACCATAGCAAACTATGCCAAACTCACCTAAATTACTTCGGCTATCAACAATCACCCCCAACTACACTTTACAGCAACAAACTAAGCCCAATCACTTTAAAATTACAAAAAAATGCTAAAAATCATAACAAACTATACCAGAATCACCTAAATTACTTCGGCTACCATAAATCATCACCAACTAACCCTTACCACAACAAACTAAACCCAATCACTTTTAAATTACAAAAAAATGCTACTAACCATTGCAAAATATGCCAAACTCACCTAAATTACTTCGGCTATCAAAAATCACCCCCAACTACACTTTGCAGCAACAAACTAAGCCCAATCACTTTAAAATTACAAAAAAATGCTAAAAATCATAACAAACTATACCAGAATTACCTAAATTACTTCGGCTAACGTAAATCACCCCCAACTATCCCTTACCACAACAAACCAAACCATATCATCTTAAAATTACAAAAAAAGGTGTACAAATCATAACAAACTATGCCAGACTCACCTAAATTACTTCGGCTACTCTAAATCCACACCAACTAACCCTTACCACAACAAACGAAACCCAATCACTTTTAAATTACAAAAAATGCTAGTAACCATAGCAAACTATGCCAAACTCACCCAAATTAATTCGGCTACCATAAATCATCACCAACTAACCCTTACCACATTAAACTAAACCCAATCACTTTTAAATTACAAAAAAATGCTACTAACCATAGCAAACTATGTCAAACTCACCTAAATTACTTCGGCTATCAAAAATCACCCCCAACTACACTTTACAGCAATAAACTAAGCCCAATCACTTTAAAATTACAAAAAAATTCTAAAAATCATAACAAACTATACCAGAATCACCTAAATTACTTCGGCTACCGTAAATCACCCCCAAATATCCCTTACCACAACAAACCAAACCATATCATCTTAAAATTACAAAAAAAGGTGTACAAATCATAACAAACTATGCCAGACTCCCCTAAATTACTTCGGCTACTCTAAATCATCACCAACAAACCCTTACCACAACAAACTAAACCCAATCACTTTTGAATTACAAAAAAATGCTACTAACCATAGCAAACTAGGCCAAACTCACCTAAATTACTTCGGCTATCAAAAATCACCCCCAACTACACGTTACAGCAACAAACTAAGCCCAATCACTTTAAAATTACAAAAAAATGCTAAAAATCATAACAAACTATACCAGAATCACCTAAATTACTTCGGCTACCGTAAATCACCTCCAACTATCCCTTACCACAACAAACCAAACCATATCATCTTAAAATTACTAAAAAAGGTGTACAAATCATAACACACTATGCCAGACTCACCTAAATTACTTCGGCTACTCTAAATCATCACCAACTAACCCTTACCACAACAAACTAAACCCAATCACTTTTAAATTACAAGAAATGCTAGTAACCATAGCAAACTATGCCAAACTCACCTAAATTACTTCGGCTACCATAAATCATCACCAACTAACCCTTACCACAAAAAACTAAACTCAATCACTTTTAAATTACAAAAAAAATCCTAGTAACCATAACAAACTATGCCAAACTCACCTAAATTACTTCGGCTACCATAAATCATCACCAACTAACCCTTACCAAAACAAACTAAACCCAATCACTTTTAAATTAAAAAAAAATTCTACTAACTATAGCAAACTATGCCAAACTCACTTAAATTACTTCGGCTATCAAAAATCACCCCCAACTACACTTTACAGCAACAAACTAAGCCCAATCACTTTAAAATTACAAAAAAATGCTAAAAATCCTAACAAACTATACCAGAATCACCTAAATTACTTCGGCTACCGTAAATCACCCCCAAATATCCCTTACCACAACAAACCAAACCATATCATCTTAAAATTACAATAAAAGGTGTACAAATCATAACAAACTATGCCAGACTCCCCTAAATTACTTCGGCTACTCTAAATCATCACCAACTAACCCTTACCACAAGAAACTAAACCCAATCACTTTTGAATTACAAAAAAATGCAAGTAACCATAGCAAACTATGTCAAACTCACCCAAATTACTTCGGCTACCATAAATCATCACCAACTAACCCTTACCACAACAAACTGAACCCAATCACTTTTAAATTACAAAAAAATGCTACTCACCATAGCAAACTATGTCAAACTCACCTAAATTACTTCGGCTATCAAAAATCACCCCCAACTACACTTAACAGCAATAAACTAAGCCCAATCACTTTAAAATTACAAAAAAATTCTAAAAATTATAACAATCTATACCAGAATCACCTAAATTACTTCGGCTACCGTAAATCTCCCGCAACTATCCCTTACCACAACAAACCAAACCATATCATCTTAAAATTACAAAAAAAGGTGTACAAATCTTAACAAACAATGCCAAACTCACCTAAATTACTTCGGCTACTCTAAATCATCACCAACTAACCCTTACCACAACAAACTAAACCCAATTACTTTTAAATTACAAAAAAATGCTAGTAACCATAGCAAACTTTGCCAAACTCACCTAAATTACTTCGGCTATCAAAAATCACACCCAACTACACTTTACAGCAACAAAGTAAGCCCAATCACTTTAAAATTACAAAAAAATGCTAAAAATCATAACAAACTATACCAGAATCACCTAAATTACTTCGGCTACCGTAAATCACCCCCAAATATCCCTTACCACAACAAACCATACCATATCATATTAAAATTACAAAAAAAGGTGTACAAATCATAACAAATTAAGCCAGACTCACATAAATTACTTCGGCTACTCTAAATCATCACCAACTAACTCTTACCACAACAAACTATACCTAATCACTTTTAAATTACAAAAAATGCTCATAACCATAGCAAACTATGCCAAACCCACCTAAATTACTTCGGCTACCATAAATCATCACCAACTAACCCTTACCACAACAAACTAAACCCAATCACTTTTAATTTACAAAAAAATGCTACTAACCATAGCAAATTATGCCAAACTCACCTAAATTACTTCGGCTATTAAAAATCACCCCCAACTACACTTTACAGCAACAAACTAAGCCCAATCACTTTAAAATTACAAAAAAATGCTAAAAATCATAACAAATTATACCAGAATCACCTAAATTACTTCGGCTACCGTAAATCACCCCCAACTATCCCTTACCACAACAAACCAAACCATATCATCTTAAAATTACAAAAAAGGTGTACAAATCATAACAAATTATGCCAGACTCACATAAATTACTTCGGCTACTCTAAATCATCACCAACTAACCCTTACCACAACAAACGAAACCCAATCACATTTAAATTAAAAAAAATGCTAGTAACCATAGCAAACTATGCCAAACTCACCTAAATTACTTCGGCTACCATAAATCATCAACAACTAACCCTTACCACATCAAACTAAACCCAATCACTTTTAAATTACAAAAAAATGCTACTAACCATAGCAAACTATGCCAAACTCACCTAAATTACTTCGGCTATCAAGAATCACCCCCAACTACACTTTACAGCAACAAACTAAGCCCAATCATTTTAAAATTACAAAAAAATGCTAAAAATCATAACAAACTATACCAGAATCCCCTAAATTACTTTGGCTACCGTAAATCACCCCCAACTATTCCTTACTACAACAAACCAAACAATATCATCTTAAAATTACAAAAAAAGGTGTACAAATCATAACAAACTATGCCAGACTCCCCTAAATTACTTCGGCTACTCTAAATCATCACCAACTAACCCTTACCACAACAAACTAAACCCAATCACTTTTAAATTACAAAAAAATGCTAGTAACCATAGCAAACTATGCCAAACTCACCTAAATTACTTCGGCTACCATAAATCATCACCAACTAACCCTTACCACAACAAACTAAACCCAATCACTTTTAAATTACAAAAAAATGCTACTAACCATAGCAAACTATGCCAAACTCACCTAAATTACTTCGGCTATCAAAAATCACCCCCAACTACACTTTACAGCAACAAGCTAAGCCCAATCACTTTAAAATTACAAAAAAATGCTAAAAATCATAACAAATTATACCAGAAACACCTAAATTACTTCGGCTAACGTAAATCACCCCCAACTATCCCTTACCACAACACACCAAACCATATCATCTTAAAATTACAAAAAAAGGTGTACAAACCATAACAAACAATGCCAGACTCACCTAAATTACTTCGGCTACTCTAAATCATCACCAACTAACCCTTACCACAACAAACTAAACCCAATCACTTTTAAATTACAAAAAAATGCTAGTAACCATAGCAAACTATGCCAAACTCACCTAAATTACTTCGGCTACCATAAATCATCACCAACTAACCCTTACCACAACAAACTAAACCCAATCACTTTTAAATTACAAAAAAATGCTAGTAACCATAGCAAACTTTGCCAAACTCACCTAAATTACTTCGGCTATCAAAAATCACACCCAACTACACTTTACAGCAACAAAGTAAGCCCAATCACTTTAAAATTACAAAAAAATGCTAAAAATCATAACAAACTATACCAGAATCACCTAAATTACTTCGGCTACCGTAAATCACCCCCAAATATCCCTTACCACAACAAACCATACCATATCATCTTAAAATTACAAAAAAAGGTGTACAAATCATAACAAATTAAGCCAGACTCACATAAATTACTTCGGCTACTCTAAATCATCACCAACTAACTCTTACCACAACAAACTATACCCAATCACTTTCAAATTACAAAAAATGCTCATAACCATAGCAAACTATGCCAAACCCACCTAAATTACTTCGGCTACCATAAATCATCACCAACTAACCCTTACCACAACAAACTAAACCCAATCACTTTTAAATTACAAAAAAATGCTACTAACTATAGCAAATTATGCCAAACTCACCTAAATTACTTCGGCTATTAAAAATCACCCCCAACTACACTTTACAGCAACAAAATAAGCCCAATCACTTTAAAATGACAAAAAAATGCTAAAAATCATAACAAATTATACCAGAAACACCTAAATTACTTCGGCTAACGTAAATCACCCCCAACTATCCCTTACCACAACACACCAAACCATATCATCTTAAAATTACAAAAAAAGGTGTACAAACCATAACAAACAATGCCAGACTCACCTAAATTACTTCGGCTACTCTAAATCATCACCAACTAACCCTTACCACAACAAACTAAACCCAATCACTTTTAAATTACAAAAAAATGCTAGTAACCATAGCAAACTATGCCAAACTCACCTAAATTACTTCGGCTATCAAAAATCACACCCAACTACACTTTACAGCAACAAAGTAAGCCCAATCACTTTAAAATTACAAAAAAATGCTAAAAATCATAACAAACTATACCAGAATCACCTAAATTACTTCGGCTACCGTAAATCACCCCCAACTATCCCTTACCACAACAAACCAAACCATATCATCTTAAAATTACAAAAAAGGTGTACAAATCATAACAAATTATGCCAGACTCACATAAATTACTTCGGCTACTCTAAATCATCACCAACTAACCCTTACCACAACAAACGAAACCCAATCACATTTAAATTAAAAAAAATGCTAGTAACCATTGCAAACTATGCCAAACTCACCTAAATTACTTCGGCTACCATAAATCATCAACAACTAACCCTTACCACAACAAACTGAACCCAATCACTTTTAAATTACAAAAAAATGCTACTCACCATAGCAAACTATGTCAAACTCACCTAAATTACTTCGGCTATCAAAAATCACCCCCAACTACACTTTACAGCAATAAACTAAGCCCAATCACTTTAAAATTACAAAAAAATGCTAAAAATCATAACAAACTATACCAGAATCACCTAAATTACTGCAGCTACCGTAAATCACCCCCAACTATCCCTTACCACAACAAACCAAACTATATCACTTTTAAATTACAAAAAAATTTGTACAAGTCAAAACAAACTATGCCAGACTCACTTAAATTACTTCGGCTACCATAAATCATCAACAACTAACCCTTACCACCACAAACTAAACCCAATCACTTTTAAATTACAAAAAAATGCTACTAACCATAGCAAACTATGCCAAACTCACATAAATTACTTCGGCTATAAAAATCACCCCCAACTACACTTTACAGCAACAAACTAAGCCCAATCACTTTAAAATTACAAAAAAATGTTAAAAATCATAACAAACTATACCAGAATCTCCTAAATTACTTCGGCTACCGTAAATCACCCCCAACTATCCCTTACCACAACAAACCAAACTATATCATCTTAAAATTACAAAAAAAGGTGTACAAATCATAACAAACTATGCCAGACTCACCTAAATTACTTCGGCTACTCTAAATCATCACCAACTAACACTTACCACAACAAACTAAACCCATTCACTTTTAAATTACAAAAAAATGCTACTAACCATTGCAAACTATGCCAAACTCACCTAAATTATTTCGGCTATCAAAAATCAACCCCAACTACACTTTACAGCAACAAACTAAGCCCAATCACTTTAAAATTACAAAAAAATGCTAAAAATCATAACAAACTATACCAGAATCACCTAAATTACTTCGGCTATTCTAAATCATCACCAACTAACCCTTACCACAACAAACTAAACCCAATCACTTTTAAATTACAAAAAAATGCTAGTAACCATAGCAAACTATGCCAAACTCACCTAAATTACTTCGGCTACCATAAATCATCACCAACTAACCCTTACCACAACAAACTAAACCCAATCACTTTTAAATTACAAGAAAATGCTACTAACCATAGCAAACTATGCCAAACTCACCTAAATCACTTCGGCTATCAAAAATCACCCCCAACTACACTTTACAGCAACAAACTAAGCCCAATCACTTTAAAATTACAAAAAAATGCTAAAAATCATAACAAACTATACCAGAATTACCTTAATTACTTCGGCTACCGTAAATCACCCCCAACTATCCCTTACCACAACAAACCAAACCATAGTATCTTAAAATTACAAAAAAAATTTTACAAATCATAACAAACTATGCCAGACTCACCTAAATTACTTCGGCTACTCTAAATCATCACCAACTAACCCTTACCACAACAAACTAAACCCAATCACTTTTAAAATACAAAAAAATGCTAGTAACCATAGCAAACTATGCCAAACACACCGAAATTACTTCGGCTACCATAAATCATCACCAATTAACCCTTACCACAACAAACTAAGCCCAATCATTTTAAAATTACAAAAAAATGCTAAAAATCATAACAAACTATACCAGAATCACCTAAATTACTTCGGCTACCGAAAATCACCCCCAACTATTCCTTACCACAACAAACTAAACCCAATCAGTTTTAAATTACAAAAAAATGCTACTAACCATAGCAAACTATGCCAAACAAACCTAAATTGCTTCGGCTATCAAAAATTACCCCCAAATACACTTTACAGCAACAAACTAAGCCCAATCACTTTAAAATTACAAAAAAATGCTAAAAATCATAACAAACTATTCCAGACTCACCGAAATTACTTCGGCTACCATAAATCATCACCAATTAACCCTTACCACAACAAACTAAGCCCAATCATTTTAAAATTACAAAAAAATGCTAAAAATCATAACAAACTATACCAGAATCACCTAAATTACTTCGGCTACCGAAAATCACCCCCAACTATTCCTTACCACAACAAACTAAACCCAATCAGTTTTAAATTACAAAAAAATGCTACTAACCATAGCAAACTATGCCAAACAAACCTAAATTGCTTCGGCTATCAAAAATTACCCCCAAATACACTTTACAGCAACAAACTAAGCCCAATCACTTTAAAATTACAAAAAAATGCTAAAAATCATAACAAACTATTCCAGACTCACCTAAATTACTTCGGCTATGAAAAATCACCCCCAACTACACTTTACAGCAACAAACTAAGCCCAATCACTTTAAAATTACAAAAAAATGCTAAAAATCATAACAAACTATACCAGAATCACCTAAATTACTTCGGCTACCGTAAATCACCCCCAACTATCCCTTACCACAACAAACCAAACCATATCATCTTAAAATTACAAAAAAAGGTGTACAAATTATAACAAACTATGCCAGACTCACCTAAATTACTTCGGCTACTCTAAATCATCACCAACTAACCCTTACCACAACAAACTAAAACCAATCACTTTTAATTACAAAAAAATGCTATTAACCATAGCAAACTATGCCAAACTCACCTAAATTACTTCGGCTACCATAAATCATCACCAACTAACCCTTACCACAACAAACTAAACCCAAACCACTTTTAAATTACAAAAAAATGCTACTAACTATAGCAAACTATGCCAAATTCACCTAAATTACTTCGGCTATCAAAAATCACCCCCAACCACAGTTTACAGCAACAAACTAAGCCCAATCACTTTAAAATTACAAAAAAATGCTAAAAATCATAACAAGCTATACCAGAATCACCAAAATTACTTCGGCTACCGTAAATCACCCCCAACTATCCCATACCACAACAAACCAAACCATAGCATCTTAAAATTACAAAAAAAGGTGTACAAATCATAACAAACTATGCCAGACTCACCTAAATTACTTCGGCTACTCTAAATCATCACCAACTAACCCTTACCACAACAAACTAAACCCAATCACTTTTAAATTACAAAAAAATGCCAGTAACCATAGCAAACTATGCCAAACTCACCTAAATTACTTCTGCTACCATAAATCATCACCAACTAACCCTTACCACAACAAACTATACCCAATCACTTTTAAATTACAAAAAAATGCTACTAACCATAGCAAACTATGCCAAACTCACCTAAATTACTTCGGCTATAAAAATCACCCCCAACTACACTTTACAGCAACAAACTCAGCCCAATCACTTTAAAATTGCAAAAAAATGCTAAAAATCATAACAAACTATACCAGAATCACCTAAATTACTTCGGCTACCGTAAATCACCCCCAACTATCCCTTACCACAACAAACCAAACCATATCATCTTAAAATTACAAAAAAATGCTAAAAATCATAACAAACTATACCAGAATCACCTAAATTACTTCGGTTATTCTAAATCATCACCAACTAACCCTTACCACAACAAACTAAACCCAATCACTTTTAAATTACAAAAAAATGCTAGTAACCATAGCAAACTATGCCAAACTCACCTAAATTACTTCGGCTACCATAAATCATCACCAACTAACCCTTACCACAACAAACTAAACCCAATCACTTTTAAATTACAAAAAAATGCTACTAACCATAGCAAACTAGGCCAAACTCACCTAAATTACTTCGGCAATCAAAAATCACCCCCAACTACACTTTACAGCAACAAACTAAGCCCAATCACTTTAAAATGAAAAAAAAATGCTAAAAATCATAACAAACTATACCAGAATCACCTAAATTACTTCGGCTACCGTAAATCACCCCCAAATATCCCTTACCACAACCAACCAAACCATATCATCTTAAAATTACAAAAAAAGGTGTACAAATTAAAACAAACAATGCCAGACGCACCTAAATTACTTCGGCTACTCTAAATCATCACCAACTAACCCTTACCACAACAAACTAAACCCAATCACTTTTAAATTACAAAAAAATGCTAGTAACCATAGCAAACTATGCCAAACTCACCTAAATTACTTCGGCTACCATAAATCATCACCAACTAACCCTTACCACAACAAACTAAACCCAATCACTTTTAAATTACAAGAAAATGCTACTAACCATAGCAAACTATGCTAAACTCACCTAAATCACTTCGGCTATCAAAAATCACCCCCAACTACACTTTACAGCAACAAACTAAGCCCAATCACTTTAAAATTACAAAAAAATGCTAAAAATCATAACAAACTATACCAGAATCACCTTAATTACTTCGGCTACCGTAAATCACCCCCAACTATCCCTTACCACAACAAACCAAACCATAGTATCTTAAAATTACAAAAAAAATTTTACAAATCATAACAAACTATTCCAGACTCACCTAAATTACTTCGGCTACCCTAAATCATCACCAACTAACCCTTACCACAACAAACTAAACCCAATCACTTTTAAAATACAAAAAAATGCTAGTAACCATAGCAAACTATGCCAAACACACCGAAATTACTTCGGCTACCATAAATCATCACCAATTAACACTTACCACAACAAACTAAACCCAATCACTTTTAAATTACAAAAAAATGCTACTAACCATAGCAAACTATGCCTAAATCACCTAAATTACTTCGGCTATCAAAAATCACCCCAACCACACTTTACAGCAACAAACTAAGCCCAATCATTTTAAAATTACAAAAAAATGCTAAAAATCATAACAAACTATACCAGAATCACCTAAATTACTTCGGCTACCGAAAATCACCCCCAACTATTCCTTACCACAACAAACTAAACCCAATCAGTTTTAAATTACAAAAAAATGCTACTAACCATAGCAAACTATGCCAAACACACCTAAATTACTTCGGCTGTCAAAAATTACCCCCAAATACACTTTACAGCAACAAACTAAGCCCAATCACTTTAAAATTACAAAAAAATGCTAAAAATCCTAACAAACTATTCCAGACTCACCTAAATTACTTCGGCTACCATAAATCATCACCAAATAACCCTTACCACAAACAAACTAAACCCAATCACTTTTAAATTACAAAAAAATGCTACTAACCATAGCAAACTATGCCAAACTCACCTAAATTACTTCGGCTATCAAAAATTACCCCCAAATACACTTTACAGCAACAAACTAAGCCCAATCACTTTAAAATTACAAAAAAATGCTAAAAATCATAACAAACTATTCCAGAATTACCTAAATTACTTCGGCTACCGTAAATCACCCCCAACTATCCCTTACCACAACAAACCAAACCATATCATCTTAAAATTACAAAAAAAGGTGTACAAATCATAAGAAACTATGCCCGACTCACCTAAATTACTTCGGCTACTCTAAATCATCACCAACTAAAACTTACCACAACAAACTAAACCCAATCACTTTTAAATTACAAAAAAATGCTAGTAACCATAGCAAACTATGCCAAACTCACCTAAATTACTTCGGCTACCATAAATCATCACCAACTAACCCTTACCACAACAAACTAAACCCAATCAATTTTAAATTACAAAAAAATGCTACTAACCATAGCAAACTATGCCAAACTCACCTAAATTACTTCGGCTATCAAAAATCACCCCCAACTACACTTTACAGCAACAAACTAAGCCCAATCACTTTAAAATTACAAAAAAATGCTAAAAATCATAACAAACTATACCAGAATCACCTAAATTACTTCGGCTACCGTAAATCACCCCCAACTATCCCTTACCACAACAAACCAAACCATATCATCTTAAAATTACAAAAAAAGGTGTACAAATCATAACAAACTATGCCAGACTCACCTAAATTACTTCGGCTACTCTAAATCATCACCAACTAACCCTTACCACAACAAACTAAACCCAATCACTTTTAAATTACAAGAAAATGCTAGTGACCATAGCAAACTATGCCAAACTCACCTAAATTACTTCGGCTACCATAAATCATCACCAACTAACCCTTACCACAACAAACTAATCCCAATCACATTTAAATTACAAAAAAATGCTACAAACCATAGCAAACTAGGCCAAACTCACCTAAATTACTTCGGCTATCAAAAATCACCCCCAACTACACTTTACAGCAACAAACTAAGCCCAATCACTTTAAAATGACAAAAAAATGCTAAAAATCATAACAAACTATACCAGAATCACCTAAATTTCTTCGGCTACCGTAAATCACCCCCAACTATCCCTTACCACAACAAACCAAACCATATCATCTTAAAATTACAAAAAAAAGTGTACAAATCAAAACAAACAATGCCAGACGCACCTAAATTACTTCGGTTACTCTAAATCATCACCAACTAACCCTTACCACAACAAACTAAACCCAATCACTTTTAAATTACAAAAAAATGCTAGTAACCATAGCAAACTATGCCAAACTCACCTAAATTACTTCGGCTACCATAAATCATCACCAACTAACCCTTAACACAACAAACTAAACCCAATCACTTTTAAATTACAAAAAAATGCTACTAACCATAGCAAACTATGCCAAACTCACCTAAATCACTTCGGCTATCAAAAATCACCCCCAACTACACTTTACAGCAACAAACTAAGCCTAATCACTTTAAAATTACAAAAAAATGCTAAAAATCATAACAAACTATACCAGAATCACCTTAATTACTTCGGCTACCGTAAATCACCCCCAACTATCCCTTACCACAACAAACCAAACCATAGTATCTTAAAATTACAAAAAAAATTGTACAAATCATAACAAACTATGCCAGACTCACCTAAATTACTTCAACTACCGTAAATCACCTCCAACTATCCTTTACCACAACAAACCAAATTATATCATCTTAAAATTACAAAAAAAAGTGTACAAATCATAAGAAACTATGCAAGACTCACCTAAATTACTTCGGCTACTCTAAATCATCACCAACTAACCCTTACCACAACAAACTAAACCCAATCACTTTTAAATTACAAAAAAATGCTAGTAACCATAGCAAACTATGCCAAACTCACCTAAATTACTTCGGCTATCAAAAATCACCCCCAACTACACTTTACAGCAACAAACTAAGCCCAATCACTTTAAAATTACAAAAAAATGCTAAAAATCATAATAAACTATACCAGAATCTCCTAAATTACTTCGGCTACCGTAAATCACCCCCAACTATCCCTTACCACAACAAACCAAACCATATCATCTTAAAATTACAAAAAAAGGTGTACAAATCATAACAAACTATGCCAGACTCACCTAAATTACTTCGGCTACCATAAATCATCACCAACTAACCCTTACCACAACAAACTAAACCCAATCACTTTTAAATTACAAAAAAATGCTACTAACCATAGCAAACTATGCCAAACTCACCTAAATTACTTCGGCTATCAAAAATCACCCCCAACTACACTTTACAGCAACAAACTAAGCCCAATCACTTTAAAATTACAAAAAAATGCTAAAAATCATAATAAACTATACCAGAATCTCCTAAATTACTTCGGCTACCGTAAATCACCCCCAACTATCCCTTACCACAACAAACCAAACCATATCATCTTAAAATTACAAAAAAAGGTGTACAAATCATAACAAACTATGCCAGACTCACCTAAATTACTTCGGCTACTCTAAATCATCACCAACTAACCCTTACCACAACAAACTAAACCCAATCACTTTTAAATTACAAAAAAATGCTACTAACCATAGCAAACTATGCCTAACTCACCTAAATTACTAAATTACTTCGGCTATCAAAAATCACCCCCAACCACACTTTACAGCAACAAACTAAGCCCAATCATTTTAAAATTACAAAAAAATGCTAATAATCATAACAAACTATACCAGAATCACCTAAATTACTTCGGCTACCGTAAATCACCCCCAACTATTCCTTACCACAACAAACTAAACCCAATCAGTTTTAAATTACAAAAAAATGCTACTAACCATAGCAAACTATGCCAAACTCACCTAAATTACTTCGGCTATCAAAAATTACCCCCAAATACACTTTACAGCAACAAACTAAGCCCAATCACTTTAAAATTACAAAAAAATGCTAAAAATCATAACAAACTATTCCAGACTCACCTAAATTACTTCGGCTACCATAAATCATCACCAAATAACCCTTACCACAACAAACTAAACCCAATCACTTTTAAATTACAAAAAAATGCTACTAACTATGCCAAACTCACCTAAATTACTTCGGCTATCAAAAATTACCCCCAAATACACTTTACAGCAACAAACTAAGCCCAATCACTTTAAAATTACAAAAAAATGCTAAAAATCATAACAAACTATTCCAGAATTACCTAAATTACTTCGGCTACCGTAAATCACCCCCAACTATCCCTTACCACAACAAACCAAACCATATCATCTTAAAATTACAAAAAAAAATGTACAAATTATAACAAACTATGCCCGACTCCCCTAAATTACTTCGGCTACTCTAAATCATCACCAACTAAAACTTACCACTACAAACTAAACCCAATCACTTTTAAATTACAAAAAAATGCTAGTAACCATAGCAAACTATGCCAAGCTCACCTAAATTACTTCGGCTACCACAAATCATCACCAACTAACCCTTACCACAACAAACTAAACCCAATCAGTTTTAAATTACAAAAAAATGCTACTAACCATAGCAAGCTATGCCAAACACACCTAAATTACTTTGGCTATCAAAAATTACCCCCAACTACACTTTACAGCAACAAACTAAGCCCAATCACTTTAAAATTACAAAAAAATGCTAAAAATCATAACAAGCTATACCAGAGTCGCCTAAATTACTTCGGCTACCGTAAATCACCCGCAACTATCCCTTACCACAACAAACCAAACCATATCATCTTAAAATTACAAAAAAAGGTGTACAAATCATAACAAACTTTGCCAGACTCACCTAAATTACTTCGGCTATCAAAAATCACACCCAACTACACTTTACAGCAACAAACTAAGCCCAATCACTTTAAAATTACAAAAAAATGCTAAAAATCATAACAAACTATACCAGAATCACCAAAATTACTTCGGCTACCGTAAGTCACCCCCAACTATCCCTTACCACAACAAACCAAATCATATCATCTTAAAATTACAAAAAAAGGTGTACAAATGATAACAAACTATGTCAGACTCACCTAGATTACTTCGGCTACTCTAAATCATCACCAACTACCCCTTTAAATTACAACAAACTAAACCCAATCACTTTTAAATTACAAAAAAATGCTAGTAACCATAGCAAACTATGCCAAACTCACCTAAATTACTTCGGCTACCATAAATCATCACCAACTAACCCTTACCACAACAAACTAATCCCAATCACATTTAAATTACAAAAAAATGCTACAAACCATAGCAAACTAGGCCAAACTCACCTAAATTACTTCGGCTATCAAAAATCACCCCCAACTACACTTTACAGCAACAAACTAAGCCCAATCACTTTAAAATGACAAAAAAATGCTAAAAATCATAACAAACTATACCAGAATCACCTAAATTTCTTCGGCTACCGTAAATCACCCCCAACTATCCCTTACCACAACAAACCAAACCATATCATCTTAAAATTACAAAAAAAAGTGTACAAATCAAAACAAACAATGCCAGACGCACCTAAATTACTTCGGTTACTCTAAATCATCACCAACTAACCCTTACCACAACAAACTAAACCCAATCACTTTTAAATTACAAAAAAATGCTAGTAACCATAGCAAACTATGCCAAACTCACCTAAATTACTTCGGCTACCATAAATCATCACCAACTAACCCTTAACACAACAAACTAAACCCAATCACTTTTAAATTACAAAAAAATGCTACTAACCATAGCAAACTATGCCAAACTCACCTAAATCACTTCGGCTATCAAAAATCACCCCCAACTACACTTTACAGCAACAAACTAAGCCTAATCACTTTAAAATTACAAAAAAATGCTAAAAATCATAACAAACTATACCAGAATCACCTTAATTACTTCGGCTACCGTAAATCACCCCCAACTATCCCTTACCACAACAAACCAAACCATAGTATCTTAAAATTACAAAAAAAATTGTACAAATCATAACAAACTATGCCAGACTCACCTAAATTACTTCAACTACCGTAAATCACCTCCAACTATCCCTTACCACAACAAACCAAATTATATCATCTTAAAATTACAAAAAAAAGTGTACAAATCATAAGAAACTATGCAAGACTCACCTAAATTACTTCGGCTACTCTAAATCATCACCAACTAACCCTTACCACAACAAACTAAACCCAATCACTTTTAAATTACAAAAAAATGCTAGTAACCATAGCAAACTATGCCAAACTCACCTAAATTACTTCGGCTACCATAAATCATCACCAACTAACCCTTACCACAACAAACTAAACCCAATCACTTTTAAATTACAAAAAAATGCTACTAACCATAGCAAACTATGCCAAACTCACCTAAATTACTTCGGCTATCAAAAATCACCCCCAACTACACTTTACAGCAACAAACTAAGCCCAATCACTTTAAAATTACAAAAAAATGCTAAAAATCATAATAAACTATACCAGAATCTCCTAAATTACTTCGGCTACCGTAAATCACCCCCAACTATCCCTTACCACAACAAACCAAACCATATCATCTTAAAATTACAAAAAAAGGTTTACAAATCATAACAAACTATGCCAGACTCACCTAAATTACTTCGGCTACTCTAAATCATCACCAACTAACCCTTACCACAACAAACTAAACCCAATCACTTTTAAATTACAAAAAAATGCTACTAACCATAGCAAACTATGCCAAACTCACCTAAATTACTTCGGCTATCAAAAATTACCCCCAAATACACTTTACAGCAACAAACTAAGCCCAATCACTTTAAAATTACAAAAAAATGCTAAAAATCATAACAAACTATTCCAGAATTACCTAAATTACTTCGGCTACCGTAAATCACCCCCAACTATCCCTTACCACAACAAACCAAACCATATCATCTTAAAATTACAAAAAAAAATGTACAAATTATAACAAACTATGCCCGACTCCCCTAAATTACTTCGGCTACTCTAAATCATCACCAACTAAAACTTACCACTACAAACTAAACCCAATCACTTTTAAATTACAAAAAAATGCTAGTAACCATAGCAAACTATGCCAAGCTCACCTAAATTACTTCGGCTACCACAAATCATCACCAACTAACCCTTACCACAACAAACTAAACCCAATCAGTTTTAAATTACAAAAAAATGCTACTAACCATAGCAAGCTATGCCAAACACACCTAAATTACTTTGGCTATCAAAAATTACCCCCAACTACACTTTACAGCAACAAACTAAGCCCAATCACTTTAAAATTACAAAAAAATGCTAAAAATCATAACAAGCTATACCAGAATCGCCTAAATTACTTCGGCTACCGTAAATCACCCGCAACTATCCCTTACCACAACAAACCAAACCATATCATCTTAAAATTACAAAAAAAGGTGTACAAATCATAACAAACTTTGCCAGACTCACCTAAATTACTTCGGCTATCAAAAATCACACCCAACTACACTTTACAGCAACAAACTAAGCCCAATCACTTTAAAATTACAAAAAAATGCTAAAAATCATAACAAACTATACCAGAATCACCAAAATTACTTCGGCTACCGTAAGTCACCCCCAACTATCCCTTACCACAACAAACCAAATCATATCATCTTAAAATTACAAAAAAAGGTGTACAAATGATAACAAACTATGTCAGACTCACCTAGATTACTTCGGCTACTCTAAATCATCACCAACTACCCCTTTAAATTACAACAAACTAAACCCAATCACTTTTAAATTACAAAAAAATGCTAGTAACCATAGCAAACTATGCCAAACTCACCTAAATTACTTCGGCTACCATAAATCATCACCAACTAACCCTTACCACAACAAACTAAACCCAATCACTTTTAAATTACAAAAAAATGCTACTAACCATAGCAAACTATGCTAAACTCACCTAAATTACTTCGGTTATCAAAAATCACCCCCAACTACACTTTACAGTAACAAACTAAGCCCAATCACTTTAAAATTACAAAAAAATGCTAAAAATCATAATAAACTATACCAGAATCTCCTAAATTACTTCGGCTACCGTAAATCACCCCCAACTATCCCTTACCACAACAAACCAAACCATATCATCTTAAAATTACAAAAAAAGGTGTACAAATCATAACAAACTATGCCAGACTCACCTAAATTACTTCGGCTACTCTAAATCATCACCAACTAACCCTTACCACAACAAACTAAACCCAATCACTTTTAAATTACAAAAAAATGCTACTAACCATAGCAAACTATGCCTAACTCACCTAAATTACTTCGGCTATCAAAAATTACCCCCAAATACACTTTACAGCAACAAACTAAGCCCAATCACTTTAAAATTACAAAAAAATGCTAAAAATCATAACAAACTATTCCAGACTCACCTAAATTACCTCGGCTACCATAAATCATCACCAAATAACCCTTACCACAACAAACTAAACCCAATCACTTTTAAATTACAAAAAAATGCTACTAACTATGCCAAACTCACCTAAATTACTTCGGCTATCAAAAATCACCCCCAACTACACTTTACAGTAACAAACTAAGCCCAATCACTTTAAAATTACAAAAAAATGCTAAAAATCATAACAAACTATTCCAGAATTACCTAAATTACTTCGGCTACCGTAAGTCACCCCCAACTATCCCTTACCACAACAAACCAAACCATATCATCTTAAAATTACAAAAAAAGGTGTACAAATCATAACAAACTATGTCAGACTCACCTAAATTACTTCGGCTACTCTAAATCATCACCAACTAAAACTTACCACTACAAACTAAACCCAATCACTTTTAAATTACAAAAAAATGCTAGTAACCATAGCAAACTATGCCAAACTCACCTAAATCACTTCGGCTACCCTAAATCATCACCAACTAACCCTTACCACAACAAACTAAACCCAATCAGTTTTAAATTACAAAAAAATGCTACTAACCATAGCAAACTATGCCAAACTCACCTAAATCACTTCGGCTACCCTAAATCATCACCAACTAACCCTTACCACAACAAACTAAACCCAATCACTTTTAAATTACAAAAAAATGCTAGTAACCATAGCAAACTATGCCAAACTCACCTAAATCACTTCGGCTACCCTAAATCATCACCAACTAACCCTTACCACAACAAACTAAACCCAATCACTTTTAAATTACAAAAAAATGCTAGTAACCATAGCAAACTATGCCAAACTCACCTAAATCACTTCGGCTACCCTAAATCATCACCAACTAACCCTTACCACAACAAACTAAACCCAATCACTTTTAAATTACAAAAAAATGCTACTAACTATGCCAAACTCACCTAAATTACTTCGGCTATCAAAAATCACCCCCAACTACACTTTACAGTAACAAACTAAGCCCAATCACTTTAAAATTACAAAAAAATGCTAAAAATCATAACAAACTATTCCAGAATTACCTAAATTACTTCGGCTACCGTAAGTCACCCCCAACTATCCCTTACCACAACAAACCAAACCATATCATCTTAAAATTACAAAAAAAGGTGTACAAATCATAACAAACTATGTCAGACTCACCTAAATTACTTCGGCTACTCTAAATCATCACCAACTAAAACTTACCACTACAAACTAAACCCAATCACTTTTAAATTACAAAAAAATGCTAGTAACCATAGCAAACTATGCCAAACTCACCTAAATCACTTCGGCTACCCTAAATCATCACCAACTAACCCTTACCACAACAAACTAAACCCAATCAGTTTTAAATTACAAAAAAATGCTACTAACCATAGCAAACTATGCCAAACACACCTAAATTACTTCGGCTATCAAAAATCACCCCCAACTACACTTTACAGTAACAAACTAAGCCCAATCACTTTAAAATTACAAAAAAATGCTAAAAATCATAACAAACTATTCCAGACTCACCTAAATTACCTCGGCTACCATAAATCATCACCAAATAACCCTTACCACAACAAACTAAACCCAATCACTTTTAAATTACAAAAAAATGCTACTAACTATGCCAAACTCACCTAAATTACTTCGGCTATCAAAAATTACCCCCAACTACACTTTACAGCAACAAACTAAGCCCAATCACTTTAAAATTACAAAAAAATGCTAAAAATCATAACAAGCTATACCAGAATCTCCTAAATTACTTCGGCTACCGTAAATCACCCGCAACTATCCCTTACCACAACAAACCAAACCATATCATCTTAAAATTACAAAAAAAGGTGTACAAATCATAACAAACTTTGCCAGACTCACCTAAATTACTTCGGCAATCAAAAATCACACCCAACTACACTTTACAGCAACAAACTAAGCCCAATCACTTTAAAATTACAAAAAAATGCTAAAAATCATAACAAACTATACCAGAATCACCTAAATTACTTCGGCTACCGTCAATCACCCCCAACTATCCCTTACCACAACAAACCAAACCATATCATCTTAAAATTACAAAAAAAGGTGTACAAATCATAACAAACTATGTCAGACTCACCTAGATTACTTCGGCTACTCTAAATCATCACCAACTAACCCTTTAAATTACAACAAACTAAACCCAATCACTTTTAAATTACAAAAAATTGCTAGTAACCATAGCAAACTATGCCAAACTCACCTAAATTACTTCGGCTACCATAAATCATCACCAACTAACCCTTACCACAACAAACTAAACCCAATCACTTTTAAATTACAAAAAAATGCTACTAACCATAGCAAACTATGCTAAACTCACCTAAATTACTTCGGCTATCAAAAATCACCCCCAACTACACTTTACAGTAACAAACTAAGCCCAATCACTTTAAAATTACAAAAAAATGCTAAAAATCATAACAAACTATACCAGAATCTCCTAAATTACTTCGGCTACCGTAAATCACCCCCAACTATCCCTTACCACAACAAACCAAACCATATCATCTTAAAATTACAAAAAAAGGTGTACAAATCATAACAAACTATGCAAGACTCACCTAAATTACTTCGGCTACTCTAAATCATCACCAACTAACCCTTACCACAACAAACTAAACCCAATCACTTTTAAATTACAAAAAAATGCTAGTGACCATAGCAAACTATGCCAAACTCACCTAAATTACTTCGGCTACCATAAATCATCACCAACTAACCCTTACCACAACAAACTAAACCCAATCACTTTTAAATTACAAAAAAATGCTACTAACCATAGCAAACTATGCCAAACTCACCTAAATTACTTCGGCTATCAAAAATCACCCCCAACAACACTTTACAGCAACAAACTAAGCCCAATCACTTTAAAATTACAAAAAAATGCTAAAAATCATAATCTATATATATAAAGCGAAGTGTCCTCACTGACACACTCATTCATCTACACACTGATTCATAATCAACCCACAGCCCAAACCGTGAGGGCTGGCGACTTGAAATTTTAGACACGGGTGTATCATGTGCCAAAAGTGAACGCTAAGAAGGGATTTTGCGAAATTCGGCCCGGTTCCTTTGTAATTCAATAAAAACCGGCTAAAATAAACAAAAAATGATCGGATCGCGGAGACCGTGTTTATGTTAGAAGCACGTATCTAGCCAAAACAACTTCGACGACGGGCGACCTGTTTACATTAAAAGCACTTATTTAACCTAAACAATTTCAACGTCGAGTTTCTGCTTTTGTGATCAAATTTTTACCGTACCTAGCGAGGCCGCGGATATTTTTATTATAATCTTGATTTCAATTATAATGTCGATCCGTGACTCAATTAAAAATTACAAAACCACTGCAAATTTAATCCGTCTACATTAAACATCCTCAAATATCTCTTACAATTGCAAACTTTACCAAATCAACCCCAAAAAATTCCCGAACTACGCCAAACTGACATAAATTAGATCCGCCGTTATCTTAAATCAGCCCTTACCACCCTTTAGCAACCCCAAGTAACTCCAATCACTTTAAAATAAAACAAAATGACACAAATCATAGCAAACTATGCCTAACTCACCTAAATTACTTCGGCTACCATAAATCACCCCCAACTACCCCTTACCACCCCAAAATAAACCCAATTACTTTAAAATTACAAAAAATTATACACACCATAGCAAACTATGTCAAACTCACCTAAATTACTTCGGCTACCATAAATCACCCCCAACTACCCCTTACAACCCCAAAATAAGCCCAATCACTTTAAAATTACAAAAAATGTTACAAGCCATATCAAACTATGCCAAACTCATCTAAATTACTTCGGCTTCCATAAATCACCCCCAACTACCCCTTACCCCCCAAAATAGGCCCAATCACTTTAAAATTACAAAAAATGCTACAAATCATAGCAAACTATTCCAAAGTCACCTAAATTACTTCGGCTATCATAAATCATCCCCAACTACCCCTTACCACCCCAAAATAAGCCCAATCACTTTAAAATTACAAAAAATGTTACAAGCAATATCAAACTATGCCAAACTCATCTAAATTACTTCGGCTACCATAAATCATCACCAACTAACCCTTACCACAACAAACTAAACCCAATCACTTTTTAAATTACAAAAAAATGCTACTAACCATAGCAAACTATGCCAAATTCACCTAAATTACTTCGGCTATCAAAAATCACCCCCAACTAAACTTTACAGCAACAAACTAAGCCCAATCACTTTAAAATTACAAAAAAATTTTAAAAACCATAACAAACTATACCAGAATCACCTAAATTACTTCGGCTACCGTAAATCACCCCCAACTATTCCTTACCACAACAAACCAAACCATATCATCTTAAAATTACAAAAAAAGGTGTACAAATCATAACAAACTATGCAAGACTCACCTAAATTACTTCGGCTACTCTAAATCATCACCAACTAACCCTTACCACAACAAACTAAACCCAATCACTTTTAAATTACAAAAAAATGCTACTAACCATAGCAAACTATGCCAAACTCATCTAAATTTCTTCGGCTATCAAAAATCACCCCCAACTACACTTTACAGCAACAAACGAAGCCCAATCACTTTAAAATTACAAAAAAATGCTAAAAATCATAACAAACTTTACCAGAATCACCTAAATTACTTCGGCTACCGTAAATCACCCCCAACTATTCCTTACCACAACAAACCAAACCATATCATCTTAAAATTACAAAAAAAGGTGTACAAATCATAACAAACTATGCCAGACTCACCTAAATTACTTCGGCTACTCTAAATCATCACCAACTAACCCTTACCACAACAAACTAAACCCAATCACTTTTAAATTACAAAAAAATGCTAGTAACCATAGCAAACTATGCCAAACTCACCTAAATTACTTCGGCTACCATAAATCATCACCAACTAACCCTTACCACAACAAACTAAACCCAATCACTTTTAAATTACAAAAAAATGCTACTAACCATAGCAAACTATGCCAAACTCACCTAAATTACTTCGGCTACCATAAATCATCACCAAATAACCCTTACCACAACAAACTAAACCCAATCACTTTTAAATTACAAAAAAATGCTACTAACCATAGCAAACTATGCCAAACTCACCTAAATTACTTCGGCTATCAAAAATTACCCCCAAATACACTTTACAGCAACAAACTAAGCCCAATCACTTTAAAATTACAAAAAAATGCTAAAAATCATAACAAACTATTCCAGAATTACCTAAATTACTTCGGCTACCGTAAATCACCCCCAACTATCCCTTACCACAACAAACCAAACCATATCATCTTAAAATTACAAAAAAAGGTGTACAAATCATAACAAACTATGCCCGACTCACCTAAATTACTTCGGCTACTCTAAATCATCACCAACTAAAACTTACCACTACAAACTAAACCCAATCACTTTTAAATTACAAAAAAATGCTAGTAACCATAGCAAACTATGCCAAACTCACCTAAATTACTTCGGCTACCATAAATCATCACCAACTAACATTTACCACAACAAACTAAACCCAATCAGTTTTAAATTACAAAAAAATGCTACTAACCATAGCAAACTATGCCAAACACACCTAAATTACTTCGGCTATCAAAAATTACCCCCAACTACACTTTACAGCAACAAACTAAATCCAATCACTTTAAAATTACAAAAAAATGCTAAAAATCATAACAAGCTATACCAGAATCTCCTAAATTACTTCGGCTACCGTAAATCACCCGCAACTATCCCTTACCACAACAAACCAAACCATATCATCTTAAAATTACAAAAAAAGGTGTACAAATCATAACAAACTTTGCCAGACTCACCTAAATTACTTCGGCAATCAAAAATCACACCTAACTACACTTTACAGCAACAAACTAAGCCCAATCACTTTAAAATTACAAAAAAATGCTAAAAATCATAACAAACTATACCAGAATCACCTAAATTACTTCGGCTACCGTAAGTCACCCCCAACTATCCCTTACCACAACAAACCAAACCATATCATCTTAAAATTACAAAAAAAGGTGTACAAATCATAACAAACTATGTCAGACTCACCTAGATTACTTCGGCTACTCTAAATCATCACCAACTAACCCTTTAAATTACAACAAACTAAACCCAATCACTTTTAAATTACAAAAAAATGCTAGCAACCATAGCAAACTATGCCAAACTCACCTAAATTACTTCGGCTACCATAAATCATCACCAACTAACCCTTACCACAACAAACTAAACCCAATCACTTTTAAATTACAAAAAAATGCTACTAACCATAGCAAACTATGCTAAACTCACCTAAATTACTTCGGCTACCATAAATCATCACCAACTAACCCTAACCACAACAAACTAAACCCAATCACTTTTGAATTACAAGAAAATGCTAGTAACCATAGCAAACTATGCCAAACTCACCTAAATTACTTCGGCTACCATAAATCATCACCAACTAACCCTTACCACAACAAACTAAACCCAATCACTTTTAATTACAAAAAAATGCTAGTAACCATAGCAAACTATGCCAAACTCACCTAAATTACTTCGGCTACCATAAATCATCACCAACTAACCCTAACCACAACAAACTAAACCCAATCACTTTTGAATTACAATAAAATGCTAGTAACCATAGCAAACTATGCCAAACTCACCTAAATTACTTCGGCTACCATAAATCATCACCAACTAACCCTTACCACAACAAACTAAACCCAATCACTTTTTAAATTACAAAAAATGCTACTAACCATAGCAAACTATGCCAAATTCACCTAAATTACTTCGGCTATCAAAAATCACCCCCAACTAAACTTTACAGCAACAAACTAAGCCCAATCACTTTAAAATTACAAAAAAATTTTAAAAATCATAACAAACTATACCAGAATCACCTAAATTACTTCGGCTACCGTAAATCACCCCCAACTATTCCTTACCACAACAAACCAAACCATATCATCTTAAAATTACAAAAAAAGGTGTACAAATCATAACAAACTATGCAAGACTCACCTAAATTACTTCGGCTACTCTAAATCATCACCAACTAACCCTTACCACAACAAACTAAACCCAATCACTTTTAAATTACAAAAAAATGCTACTAACCATAGCAAACTATGCCAAACTCACCTAAATTACTTTGGCTACCATAAATCGTCACCAACTAACCCTTACCACAACAAACTAAACCCAATCACTTTTAAATTACAAAAAAATGCTAGTAACCATAGCAAACTATGCCAAACTCACCTAAATTACTTCGGCTACCATAAATCATCACCAACTAACCCTTACCACAACAAACTAAACCCAATCACTTTTTAAATTACAAAAAAATGCTACTAACCATAGCAAACTATGCCAAATTCACCTAAATTACTTCGGCTATCAAAAATCACCCCCAACTAAACTTTACAGCAACAAACTAAGCCCAATCACTTTAAAATTACAAAAAAATTTTAAAAATCATAACAAACTATACCAGAATCACCTAAATTACTTCGGCTACCGTAAATCACCCCCAACTATTCCTTACCACAACAAACCAAACCATATCATCTTAAAATTACAAAAAAAGGTGTACAAATCATAACAAACTATGCAAGACTCACCTAAATTACTTCGGCTACTCTAAATCATCACCAACTAACCCTTACCACAACAAACTAAACCCAATCACTTTTAAATTACAAAAAAATGCTACTAACCATAGCAAACTATGCCAAACTCATCTAAATTACTTCGGCTATCAAAAATCACCCCCAACTACACTTTACAGCAACAAACGAAGCCCAATCACTTTAAAATTACAAAAAAATGCTAAAAATCATAACAAACTTTACCAGAATCACCTAAATTACTTCGGCTACCGTAAATCACCCCCAACTATTCCTTACCACAACAAACCAAACCATATCATCTTAAAATTACAAAAAAAGGTGTACAAATCATAACAAACTATGCCAGACTCACCTAAATTACTTCGGCTACTCTAAATCATCACCAACTAACCCTTACCACAACAAACTAAACCCAATCACTTTTAAATTACAAAAAAATGCTAGTAACCATAGCAAACTATGCCAAACTCACCTAAATTACTTCGGCTACCATAAATCATCACCAACTAACCCTTACCACAACAAACTAAACCCAATCACTTTTAAATTACAAAAAAAATGCTACTAACCATAGCAAACTATGCCAAACTCACCTAAATTACTTCGGCTATCAAAAATCACCCCCAACTACACTTTACAGCAACAAACTAAGCCCACTCACTTTAAAATTACAAAAAAATGCTAAAAATCATAACAAACTATACCAGAATCACCTAAATTATTTCGGCTAACGTAAATCACCTCCAACTATCCCTTACCACAACAAACCAAACCATATCATCTTAAAATTACAAAAAAAGGTGAACAAATCATAACAAACTATGCCAGACTCACCTAAATTACTTCGGCTATCAAAAATCACCCCCAACTACACTTTACAGCAACAAACTAAGCCCAATAACTTTAAAATTACAAAAAAATGCTAAAAATCATAACAAACTATACCAGAATCACCTAAATTACTTCGGCTACCGTAAATCACCCCCAACTATCCCTTACCACAACAAACCAAACCATATCATCTTAAAATTACAAAAAAAGGTGTACAAATCATAACAAACTATGCCAGACTCACCTAAATTACTTCGGCTACTCTAAATCATCACCAACTAACCCTTTAAATTACAACAAACTAAACCCAATCACTTTTAAATTACAAAAAAATGCTAGTAACCATAGCAAACTATGCCAAACTCACCTAAATTACTTCAGCTACCATAAATCATCACCAACTAACCCTTACCACAACAAACTAAACCCAATCACTTTTAAATTACAAAAAAATGCTACTAACCATAGCAAACTATGCTAAGCTCACCTAAATTACTTCGGCTATCAAAAATCACCCCCAACTACACTTTACAGCAACAAACTAAGCCCAATCACTTTAAAATTACAAAAAAATGCTAAAAATCATAACAAACTATACCAGAATCACCTAAATTACTTCGGCTACCGTAAATCACCCCCAACTATCCCTTACCACAACAAACCAAACCATATCATCTTAAAATTACAAAAAAAGGTGTACAAATCATAACAAACTATGCCAGACTCACCTAAATTACTTCGGCTACTCTGAATCATCACCAACTAACCCTAACCACAACAAACTAAACCCAATCACTTTTGAATTACAAGAAAATGCTAGCGACCATAGCAAACTATGCCAAACTCACCTAAATTACTTTGGCTACCATAAATCGTCACCAACTAACCCTTACCACAACAGACTAAACCCAATCACTTTTAAATTACAAAAAAATGCTAGTAACCACAGCAAACTATGCCAAACTCACCTAAATTACTTCGGCTACCATAAATCATCACCAACTAACCCTTACCACAAAAAACTAAACCCAATCACTTTTTAAATTACAAAAAAATGCTACTAACCATAGCAAACTATGCCAAATTCACCTAAATTACTTCGGCTATCAAAAATCACCCCCAACTAAACTTTACAGCAACAAACTAAGCCCAATCACTTTAAATCTACAAAAAAATTTTAAAAATCATAACAAACTATACCAGAATCACCTAAATTACTTCGGCTACCGTAAATCACCCCCAACTATTCCTTACCACAACAAACCAAACCATATCATCTTAAAATTACAAAAAAAGGTGTACAAATCATAACAAACTATGCAAGACTCACCTAAATTACTTCGGCTACTCTAAATCATCACCAACTAACCCTTACCACAACAAACTAAACCCAATCACTTTTAAATTACAAAAAAATGCTACTAACCATAGCAAACTATGCCAAACTCATCTAAATTACTTCGGCTATCAAAAATCACCCCCAACTACACTTTACAGCAACAAACGAAGCCCAATCACTTTAAAATTACAAAAAAATGCTAAAAATCATAACAAACTTTACCAGAATCACCTAAATTACTTCGGCTACCGTAAATCACCCCCAACTATCCCTTACCACAACAAACCAAACCATATCATCTTAAAATTACAAAAAAAGGTGTACAAATCATAACAAACTATGCCAGACTCACCTAAATTACTTCGGCTACTCTAAATCATCACCAACTAACCCTTACCACAACAAACTAAACCCAATCACTTTTAAATTACAAAAAAATGCTACTAACCATAGCAAACTATGCCTAACTCACCTAAATTACTAAATTACTTCGGCTATCAAAAATCACCCCCAACCACACTTTACAGCAACAAACTAAGCCCAATCATTTTAAAATTACAAAAAAATGCTAATAATCATAACAAACTATACCAAAATCACCTAAATTACTTCGGCTACCGTAAATCACCCCCAACAATTCCTTACCACAACAAACTAAACCCAATCAGTTTTAAATTACAAAAAAATGCTACTAACCATAGCAAACTATGTCAAACTCACCTAAATTACTTCGGCTATCAAAAATTACCCCCAAATACACTTTAGCGCAACAAACTAAACCCAATCACTTTAAAATTACAAAAAAATGCTAAAAATCATAACAAACTATTCCAGACTCACCTAAATTACTTCGGCTACCATAAATCATCACCAAATAACCCTTACCACAACAAACTAAACCCAATCACTTTTAAATTACAAAAAAATGCTACTAACCATAGCAAACTATGCCAAACTCACCTAAATTACTTCGGCTATCAAAAATTACCCCCAAATACACTTTACAGCAACAAACTAAGCCCAATCACTTTAAAATTACAAAAAAATGCTAAAAATCATAACAAACTATTCCAGAATTACCTAAATTACTTCGGCTACCGTAAATCACCCCCAACTATCCCTTACCACAACAAACCAAACCATATCATCTTAAAATTACAAAAAAAGGTGTACAAATCATAACAAACTATGCCCGACTCACCTAAATTACTTCGGCTACTCTAAATCATCACCAACTAAAACTTACCACTACAAACTAAACCCAATCACTTTTAAATTACAAAAAAATGCTAGTAACCATAGCAAACTATGCCAAACTCACCTAAATTACTTCGGCTACCATAAATCATCACCAACTAACCCTTACCACAACAAACTAAACCCAATCAGTTTTAAATTACAAAAAAATGCTACTAACCATAGCAAACTATGCCAAACACACCTAAATTACGTCGGCTATCAAAAATTACCCCCAACTACACTTTACAGCAACAAACTAAATCCAATCACTTTAAAATTACAAAAAAATGCTAAAAATCATAACAAGCTATACCAGAATCTCCTAAATTACTTCGGCTACCGTAAATCACCCGCAACTATCCCTTACCACAACAAACCAAACCATATCATCTTAAAATTACAAAAAAAGGTGTACAAATCATAACAAATTTTGCCAGACTCACCTAAATTACTTCGGCAATCAAAAATCACACCCAACTACACTTTACAGCAACAAACTAAGCCCAATCACTTTAAAATTACAAAAAAATGCTAAAAATCATAACAAACTATACCAGAATCACCTAAATTACTTCGGCTACCGTAAGTCACCCCCAATTATCCCTTACCACAACAAACCAAACCATATCATCTTAAAATTACAAAAAAAGGTGTACAAATCATAACAAACTATGTCAGACTCACCTAGATTACTTCGGCTACTCTAAATCATCACCAACTAACCCTTTAAATTACAACAAACTAAACTCAATCACTTTTAAATTACAAAAAAATGCTAGTAACCATAGCAAACTATGCCAAACTCACCTAAATTACTTCGGCTACCATACATCATCAGCAACTAACCCTTACCACAACAAACTAAACCCAATCACTTTTAAATTACAAAAAAATGCTAGTAACCACAGCAAACTATGCCAAACTCACCTAAATTACTTTGGCTACCATAAATCGTCACCAACTAACCCTTACCACAACAGACTAAACCCAATCACTTTTAAATTACAAAAAAATGCTAGTAACCACAGCAAACTATGCCAAACTCACCTAAATTACTTCGGCTACCATAAATCATCACCAACTAACCCTTACCACAAAAAACTAAACCCAATCACTTTTTAAATTACAAAAAAATGCTACTAACCATAGCAAACTATGCCAAATTCACCTAAATTACTTCGGCTATCAAAAATCACCCCCAACTAAACTTTACAGCAACAAACTAAGCCCAATCACTTTAAATCTACAAAAAATTTTAAAAATCATAACAAACTATACCAGAATCACCTAAATTACTTCGGCTACCGTAAATCACCCCCAACTATTCCTTACCACAACAAACCAAACCATATCATCTTAAAATTACAAAAAAAGGTGTACAAATCATAACAAACTATGCCAGACTCACCTAAATTACTTCGGCTACTCTAAATCATCACCAACTAACCTTTACCACAACAAACTAAACCCAATCACTTTTAAATTACAAAAAAATGCTAGTAACCAGAGCAAACTATGCCAAACTCACCTAAATTACTTCGGCTACCATAAATCATTACCAACTAACCCTTACCACAACAAACTAAACCCAATCACTTTTAAATTACAAAAAAAATGCTACTAACCATAGCAAACTATGCCAAACTCACCTAAATTACTTCGGCTATCAAAAATCACCCCCAACTACACTTTACAGCAACAAACTAAGCCCAATCACTTTAAAATTACAAAAAAATGCTACTAACCATAGCAAACTATGCCAAACTCATCTAAATTACTTCGGCTATCAAAAATCACCCCCAACTACACTTTACAGCAACAAACGAAGCCCAATCACTTTAAAATTACAAAAAAATGCTAAAAATCATAACAAACTTTACCAGAATCACCTAAATTACTTCGGCTATCGTTAATCACCCCCAACTATTCCTTACCACAACAAACCAAACCATATCATCTTAAAATTACAAAAAAAGGTGTACAAATCATAACAAACTATGCCAGACTCACCTAAATTACTTCGGCTACTCTAAATCATCACCAACTAACCTTTACCACAACAAACTAAACCCAATCACTTTTAAATTACAAAAAAATGCTAGTAACCAGAGCAAACTATGCCAAACTCACCTAAATTACTTCGGCTACCATAAATCATTACCAACTAACCCTTACCACAACAAACTAAACCCAATCACTTTTAAATTACAAAAAAAATGCTACTAACCATAGCAAACTATGCCAAACTCACCTAAATTACTTCGGCTATCAAAAATCACCCCCAACTACACTTTACAGCAACAAACTAAGCCCAATCACTTTAAAATTACAAAAAAATGCTACTAACCATAGCAAACTATGCCAAACTCATCTAAATTACTTCGGCTATCAAAAATCACCCCCAACTACACTTTACAGCAACAAACGAAGCCCAATCACTTTAAAATTACAAAAAAATGCTAAAAATCATAACAAACTTTACCAGAATCACCTAAATTACTTCGGCTATCGTTAATCACCCCCAACTATTCCTTACCACAACAAACCAAACCATATCATCTTAAAATTACAAAAAAAGGTGTACAAATCATAACAAACTATGCCAGACTCACCTAAATTACTTCGGCTACTCTAAATCATCACCAACTAACCTTTACCACAACAAACTAAACCCAATCACTTTTAAATTACAAAAAAATGCTAGTAACCAGAGCAAACTATGCCAAACTCACCTAAATTACTTCGGCTACCATAAATCATTACCAACTAACCCTTACCACAACAAACTAAACCCAATCACTTTTAAATTACAAAAAAAATGCTACTAACCATAGCAAACTATGCCAAACTCACCTAAATTACTTCGGCTATCAAAAATCACCCCCAACTACACTTTACAGCAACAAACTAAGCCCAATCACTTTAAAATTACAAAAAAATGCTAAAAATCATAACAAACTATACCAGAATCACCTAAATTATTTCGGCTAACGTAAATCACCTCTAACTATCCCTTACCACAACAAACCAAACCATATCATCTTAAAATTACAAAAAAAGGTGAACAAATCATAACAAACTATGCCAGACTCACCTAAATAACTTCGGCTATCAAAAATCACCCCCAACTACACTTTACAGCAACAAACTAAGCCCAATAACTTTAAAATTACAAAAAAATGCTAAAAATCATAACAAACTATACCAGAATCACCTAAATTACTTCGGCTACCGTAAATCACCCCCAACTATCCCTTACCACAACAAACCAAACCATATCATCTTAAAATTACAAAAAAAGGTGTACAAATCATAACAAACTATGCCAGACTCACCTAAATTACTTCGGCTACTCTAAATCATCACCAACTAACCCTTTAAATTACAACAAACTAAACCCAATCACTTTTAAATTACAAAAAAATGCTAGTAACCATAGCAAACTATGCCAAACTCACCTAAATTACTTCAGCTACCATAAATCATCACCAACTAACCCTTACCACAACAAAATAAACCCAATCACTTTTAAATTACAAAAAAATGCTACTAACCATAGCAAACTATGCTAAACTCACCTAAATTACTTCGGCTATCAAAAATCACCCCCAACTACACTTTACAGCAACAAACTAAGCCCAATCACTTTAAAATTACAAAAAAATGCTAAAAATCATAACAAACTATACCAGAATCACCTAAATTACTTCGGCTACCGTAAATCACCCCCAACTATCCCTTACCACAACAAACCAAACCATATCATCATAAAATTACAAAAAAAGGTGTACAAATCATAACAAACTATGCCAGACGCACCTAAATTACTTCGGCTACTCAAAATCATCACCAACTAACCCTTACCACAACAAACTAAACCCTATCACTTTTAAATTACAAAAAATGCTACTAACCATAGCAAAGTATGCCAAACTCACCTAAATTACTTCGTCTATCAAAAATCACCCCCAACTACACTTTACAGCAACAAACTAAGCCCAATCACTTTAAAATTACAAAAAAATGCTAAAAATCATAACAAACTATACCAGAATCACCTAAATTATTTCGGCTAACGTAAATCACCTCTAACTATCCCTTACCACAACAAACCAAACCATATCATCTTAAAATTCCAAAAAAAGGTGAACAAATCATAACAAACTATGCCAGACTCACCTAAATTACTTCGGCTATCAAAAATCACCCCCAACTACACTTTACAGCAACAAACTAAGCCCAATAACTTTAAAATTACAAAAAAATGCTAAAAATCATTACAAACTATACCAGAATCACCTAAATTACTTCGGCTACCGTAAATCACCCCCAACTATCCCTTACCACAACAAACCAAACCATATCATCTTAAAATTACAAAAAAAGGTGTACAAATCATAACAAACTATGCCAGACTCACCTAAATTACTTCGGCTACTCTAAATCATCACCAACTAACCCTTTAAATTACAACAAACTAAACCCAATCACTTTTAAATTACAAAAAAATGCTAGTAACCATAGCAAACTATGCCAAACTCACCTAAATTACTTCAGCTACAATAAATCATCACCAACTAACCCTTACCACAACAAACTAAACCCAATCACTTTTAAATTACAAAAAAATGCTACTAACCATAGCAAACTATGCTAAACTCACCTAAATTACTTCGGCTATCAAAAATCACCCCCAACTACACTTTACAGCAACAAACTAAGCCCAATCACTTTAAAATTACAAAAAAATGCTAAAAATCATAACAAACTATACCAGAATCACCTAAATTACTTCGGCTACCGTAAATCACCCCCAACTATCCCTTACCACAACAAACCAAACCATATCATCATAAAATTACAAAAAAAGGTGTACAAATCATAACAAACTATGCCAGACGCACCTAAATTACTTCGGCTACTCAAAATCATCACCAACTAACCCTTACCACAACAAACTAAACCCAATCACTTTTAAATTACAAAAAATGCTACTAACCATAGCAAAGTATGCCAAACTCACCTAAATTACTTCGTCTATCTAAAATCACCCCCAACTACACCTTACAGCAACAAACTAAGCCCAATCACTTTAAAATTACAAAAAAATGCTAAAAATAATAAGAAACTATACCAGAATCACCTAAAATACTTCGGCTACCGTAAATCACCCCCAACTATCCCTTACCACAACAAACCAAACCATATCATCTTAGAATTACAAAAAAAGGTGTACATATCATAACAAACTATGCCAGACTCACCTAAATTACTTCGGCTACTCTAAATCGTCGCCAACTAACCCTTACCACAACAAACTAAACCCAATCACTTTTAAATTACAAAAAAATGCTACTAACCATAGCAAACTATGCCAAACTCACCTAAATTACTTCGGCTATCAAAAATCACCCCCAACTACACACTACAGCAACAAACTAAGCCCAATTACTTTAAAATTACAAAAAATGCTAAAAATCATAACAAACTATACCAGAATCACCTAAATTACTTCGGCTACCGTAAATCACCCCCAACTATCCCTTACCACAACAAACCAAACCATATCATCTTAAAATTACAAAAAAAGGTGTACAAATCATAACAAACTATGCCAGTCTCACCTAAATTACTTCGGCTACTCTTAATAATCACCAACTAACCCTTACCACAACAAACTAAACTCAATCACTTTTATAATACAAAAAAATGCTACTAACCATAGCAAACTATGCCAAACTCACCTAAATTACTTCGGCTTTCAAAAATCACCCCCAACTACACTTTACAGCAACAAACTAAGCCCAATCACTTTAAAATTACAAAAAAATGCTAAAAATCATAACAAACTATACCAGAATCACCTAAATTACTTCGGCTACCGTAAATCACCCCCAATTATCCCTTACCACAACAAACCAAACCATATCATCTTAAAATTACAAAAAAAGGTGTACAAATCATAACAAACTTTGCCAGACTTACCTAAATTACTTCGGCAACGCTAAATCATCACCAACTAACCCTTACCACAACACACTGAACCCAATCACTTTTAAATTACAAAAAAATGCTACTAACCATAGCAAACTATGCCAAACTCACATAAATTACTTCGGCTATCAAAAATCACCCCCAACGACACTTTACAGCAACAAACTAAGCCCAATCACTTTAAAATTACAAAAAAATGCTCAAAATCATAACAAACTATACCAGAATCACCTAAATTACTTCGGCTACCGTAAATCACCCCCAACTATCCCTTACCCCAACAAACCAAACCATATCATCTTAAAATTACAAAAAAGGTGTACAAATCCTAACAAACTATGCCAGACTCACCTAAATTACTTCGGCTACTCTAAATCATCACCAACTAACCCTTACCACAACAAACTAAACCCAATCACTTTTAAATTACAAAAAAATGCTACTAACCATAGCAAACTATGCCAAACTCACCTAAATTACTTCGTCTATCTAAAATAACCCCCAACTACACTTTACAGCAACAAACTAAGCGCAATCACATTAAAATTACAAAAAAATGCTAAAAATAATAACAAACTATACCAGAATCACCTAAATTACTTCGGCTACCGTAAATCACCCCCAACTATCCCTTACCACAACAAACCAATCCATATCATCTTAAAATTACAAAAAAGGTGTACAAATCATAACAAACTATGCCAGACTCACCTAAATTACTTCGGCTACTCTAAATCATCACCAACTAACCCTTACCACAACAAACTAAACCCAATCACTTTTAAATTACAAAAAAATGCTACTAACCATAGCAAACTATGCCAAACTCACCTAAATTACTTCGGCTATCAAAAATCACCCCCAACTACACTTTACAGCAACAAACTAAGCCCAATCACTTTAAAATTACAAAAAGATGCTAAAAATCATAACAAACTATACCAGAATCACCTAAATTACTTCGGCTACCGTAAATCACCCCCAACTATCCCTTACCACAACAAACCAAACCATATCATCTCAAAATTACAAAAAAGGTGTACAAATCATAACAAACTATGCCAGACTCACCTAAATTACTTCGGCTACTCTAAATCATCACCAACTAACCCTTACCACAACAAACTAAACCCAATCACTTTTAAATTACAAAAAAAATGCTACTAACCTTAGCAAACTATGCCAAACTCACCTAAATTACTTCGGCTATCAAAAATCACCCCCAACTACACTTTACAGCAACAAACTAAGCCCAATCACTTTAAAATTACAAAAAAATGCTAAAAATCAAAACAAACTATACCAGAATCACCTAAATTACTTCGGCTACTGTAAATCACCGCCAACTATTCCTTACCACAACAAACCAAACCATATAATCTTAAAATTACAAAAAAAGGTGTACAAATCATAACAAACTATGCCAGACTCACCTAAATTACTTCGGCTACTCTAAATCATCACCAACTAACCCTTACTGCAACAAACTAAACCCAATCACTTATAAATAAAAAAAATGCTACTAACCATAGCAAACTATGCCAAACAAACCTAATTTACTTCGGCTATCAAAAATCACCCCCAACTACACTTTACAGCAACAAACTAAGCCCAATCACTTTAAAATTACAAAAAAATGCTAAAAATCATAACAAACTATACCAGAATCACCTAAATTACTTCGGCTACCGTAAATCACCCCTAACTATCCCTTACCACAACAAACCAAACCATATCATCTTAAAAATCCCAAAAAAAGGTGTTCAAATCATAACAAACTATGCCAGACTCACCTAAATTACTTCGGCTACTCTAAATCATCACCAACTAACCCTTACCACAACAAACTAAACCCAATCATATTTAAATTACAAAAAAATGCTAGTAACCGTAGCAAAATATGCCAAACTCACCTAAATTACTTCGGCTACCGTAAATCATCACCAACTAACCCTAACCACAACAAACTAAACCCAATCACTTTTAAATTACAAATAAATGCTACCAACCATAGCAAACTATGCCAAACTCACCTAAATTACTTCGGTTATCAAAAATCACCCCCAACTACACTTTACAGCAACAAACAAGCCCAATCACTTTAAAATTACAAAAAAATGCTAAAAATCATAACAAACTATACCAGAATCACCTAAATTACTTCGGCTACCGTAAAACACCCCCAACTATCCCTTACCACAACAAACCAAACCATATCATGTTAAAATTACAAAAAAAGGTGTACAAATCATAACAAACTATACCAGAATCACCTAAATTACTTCGGCTACCGTAAATCACCCCCAACTATCCCTTACCACAACAAACCAAACCATATCATGTTAAAATTTCAAAAAAAGGTGTACAAATCATAACAAACTCTGCCAGACTCACCTAAATTACTTCGGCTACTCTAAATCATCACCAACTAACCCTTACCACAACAAACTAAACCCAATCACTTTTAAATTACAAGAAAATGCTAGTGACCATAGCAAACTATGCCAAACTCACCTAAATTACTTCGGCTACCATAAATCATCACCAACTAACCCTTACCACAACAAACTAAACCCAATCACTTTTAAATTACAAAAAAATGCTAGTGACCATAGCAAACTATGCCAAACTCACCTAAATTACTTCGGCTATCAAAAATCACCCCCACCTACACTTTACAGAAACAAACTAAGCCCAATCACTTTAAAATTACAAAAAAATGCTAAAAATCATAACAAACTATACCAGAATCACCTAAATTACTTCGGCTACCGTAAATCACCCCCAACTATCCCTTACCACAACAAACCAAACCATATCATCTTAAAATTACAAAAAAAGGTGTACAAATCATAACAAACTATGCCAGACTCACCTAAATTACTTCGGCTACTCTAAATCATCACCAACTAACCCTTTCCACAACAAACTAAACCCAATCACTTTTAAATTACAAAAATATGCTAGTAGCTATAGCAAACTATGCCAAACTCACCTAAATTACTTCGACTATCAAAAATCACCACCAACTACACTTTACAGCAACAAACTAAGTCCAATCACTTTAAAATTACAAAAAAATGTTAAAAATCATAACAAGCTTTACCAGAATCACCTAAATTACTTCGGCTACCGTAAATTACCCCCAACTATCCCTTACCACAACAAACTAAACCCAATCACTTTTAAATTACAAAAAAATGCTAGTGACCATAGCAAACTATGCCAATCTCACCTAAATTACTTCGGCTATCAAAAATCACCCCCACCTACACTTTACAGCAACAAACTAAGCCCAATCACTTTAAAATTACAAAAAAATGCTAAAAATCATAACAAACTATACCAGAATTACCTAAATTACTTCGGCTACCGTAAATCACCCCTAACTATCCCTTACCACAACAAACCAAACCATATCATCTTAAAAATCCCAAAAAAAGGTGTTCAAATCATAACAAACTATGCCAGACTCACCTAAATTACTTCGGCTACTCTAAATCATCACCAACTAACCCTTACCACAACAAACTAAACCCAATCATATTTAAATTACAAAAAAATGCTAGTAACCGTAGCAAACTATGCCAAACTCACCTAAATTACTTCGGCTACCGTAAATCATCACCAACTAACCCTAACCACAACAAACTAAACCCAATCACTTTTAAATTACAAAAAAATGCTACCAACCATAGCAAACTATGCCAAACTCACCTAAATTACTTCGGTTATCAAAAATCACCCCCAACTACACTTTACAGCAACAAACTAAGCCCAATCACTTTAAAATTACAAAAAAATGCTAAAAATCCTAACAAACTATACCAGACTCACCTAAATTACTTCGGCTACTCTAAATCATCACCAACTAACCCTTTCCACAACAAACTAAACCCAATCACTTTTAAATTACAAAAAAATGCTAGTAACCATAGCAAACTATGCCAAACTCACCTAAATTACTTCGGCTACCATAAATCATCACCAACTAACCCTTACCACAACAAACTAAACCCAATCACTTTTAAATTACAAAAAAATGCTACTAACCATAGCAAACTATGCCAAATTCACCTAAATTACTTCGGCTATCAAAAATCACCCCCAACTAAACTTTACAGCAACAAACTTAGCCCAATCACTTTAAAATTACAAAAAAATTTTAAAAATCATAACAAACTATACCAGAATCACCTAAATTACTTCGGCTACCGTAAATCACCCACAACTATCCCTTACCACAACAAACCAAACCATATCATCTTAAAATTACAAAAAAAGGTGTACAAATCATAACAAACAATGCAAGACTCACCTAAATTACTTCGGCTACTCTAAATCATCACCAACTAACCCTTACCACAACAAACTAAACCCAATCACTTTTAAATTACAAAAAAATGCTACTAACCATAGCAAACTATGCCAAACTCACCTAAATTACTTCGGCTATCAAAAATCACCACCAACTACACTTTACAGCAACAAACTAAGTCCAATCACTTTAAAATTACAAAAAAATGCTAAAAATCATAACAAGCTTTACCAGAATCACCTAAATTACTTCGGCTACCGTAAATTACCCCCAACTATCCCTTACCACAACAAACTAAACCCAATCACTTTTAAATTACAAAAAAATGCTACTAACCATAGCAAACTATGCCAAACACACCTAAATTACTTCGGCTATCAAAAATCACCCCCAACTACACTTTACAGCAACAAACTAAGCCCAATCACTTTAAAATTACAAAAAAATGCTAAAAATCATAACAAACTATACCAGAATCTCCTAAATTACTTCGGCTACCGTAAATCACCCCCAACTATCCCTTACCACAACAAACCAAACCATATCATCTTAAAATTACAAAAAAAGTGTACAAATCATAACAAACTATGCCAGACTCACCTAAATTACTTCGGCTACTCTAAATCATCACCAACTAACCCTTACCACAACAAACTAAACCCAATCAATTTTAAATAACAAAAAAATGCTAGTAACCGTAGCAAACTATGCCAAACTCACCTAAATTACTTCGGCTACCGTAAATCATCACCAACTAACCCTAACCACAACAAACTAAACCCAATCACTTTTAAATTACAAAAAAATGCTAGTAACCATAGCAAACTATGCCAAACTCACCTAAATTACTTCGGCTATCAAAAATCACCCCCACCTACACTTTACAGCAACAAACTAAGCCCAATCACTTTAAAATTACAAAAAAATGCTAAAAATCATAACAAACTATACCAGAATCACCTAAATTACTTCGGCTACCGTAAATCACCCCCAACTATCCCTTACCACAACAAACCAAACCATATCATCTTAAAATTACAAAAAAAGGTGTACAAATCATAACAAACTATGCCAGACTCACCTAAATTACTTCGGCTACTCTAAATCATCACCAACTAACCCTTACCACAACAAACTAAACCCAATCACTTTTAAATTACAAAAAAATGCTAGTAACCATAGCAAACTATGCCAAACTCACCTAAATTACTTCGGCTACCATAAATCATCACCAACTAACCCTTACCACAACAAATTAAACCCAATCACTTTTAAATTACAAAAAAAATGCTACTAACCATAGCAAAGTATGCCAAACTCACCTAAATTACTTCGGCTATCAAAAATCACTACACTTACTACACTACACTTTACAGCAACAAACTAAGCCCAATCACTTTAAAATTACAAAAAAATGCTAAAAATCATAACAAACTATACCAGAATCACCTAAATTACTTTGGCTAACGTAAATCACCTCCAACTATCCCTTACCACAACAAACCAAACCATATCATCTTAAAATTACAAAAAAAGGTGTACAAATCATAACAAACTATGCCAGACTCACCTAAATTACTTCGGCTATCTAAATCATCACCAACTAACTTTTTAAATTACAACAAACTAAACCCAATCACTTTTAAATTACAAAAAAATTCTAGTAACCATAGCAAACTATGCCAAACTCACCTAAATTACTTCGGCTACCATAAATCATCACCAACTAACCCTTACCACAACAAACTAGACCCAATCACTTTTAAGTTACAAAAAAATGCTACTAACCATAGCAAACTATGCTAAACTCACCTAAATTACTTCGGCTATCAAAAATCACCCCCAACTACACTTTAAAGCAACAAACTAAGCCCAATCACTTTAAAATTACAAAAAAATGCTAAAATTCATAACAAACTATACCAGAATCACCTAAATTACTTCGGCTACCGTAAATCACCCCCAACTTTCCCTTACCACAACAAACCAAACCATATCATCTTAAAATTACAAAAAAAGGTGTACAAATCATAACAAACTATGCCAGACTCACTTAAATTACTTCGGCTACTCTAAATCATCACCAACTAACCCTTACCACAACAAACTAAACCAAATCATTTTTAAATTACAATAAAATGCTAGTGACCATAGCAAACTATGCCAAACTCACCTAAATTACTTCGGCTACCATAAATCATCACCAAACTAACCCTTACCACAACAAACTAAACCCAATCACTTTTAAATTACAAAAAAATGCTACTAACCATAGCAAACTATGCCAAACTCACCTAAATTACTTCGGCTATCAAAAATCACCTCCACCTACACTTTACAGCAACAAACTAAGCCCAATCACTTAAAAATTACAAAAAAATGCTAAAAATCATAACAAACTATACCAGAATCACCTAAATTACTTCGGCTACCGTAAATCACCCCCAACTATCCCTTACCACAACAAACCAAACCATATCATCCTAAAATTACAAAAAAAGGTGTACAAATCATAACAAACTATGCCAGACTCACCTGAATTACTTCGGCTACTCTAAATCATCACCAACTAACCCTTACCACTACAAACTAAACCCAATCACTTTTAAATTACAAAAAAATGCTAGTAACCATAGCAAACTATGCCAAACTCATCTAAATTACTTCGGCTACCATAAATCATCACCAACTAACCCTTACCACAACAAACTAAACCCAATCACTTTTAAATTACAAAAAAATGCTACTAACCATAGCAAACTATGCCAAACTCACCTAAATTATTTCGGCTATCAAAAATCACCCCCAACTACACTTTACAGCAACAAACTAAGCCCAATCACTTTAAAATTACAAAAAAATGCTAAAAATCATAACAAACTATACCAGAATCACCTAAATTACTTCGGCTACCGTAAATCATCCCCAACTATCCCTTATCACAACAAACCAAACCATATCATCATAAAATTACAAAAAAAGGTGTACAAATCATAACAAACTATGCCAGACGCACCTAAATTACTTCGGCTACTCAAAATCATCACCAACTAACCCTTACCACAACAAACTAAACCCAATCACTTTTAAATTACAAAAAATGCTACTAACCATAGCAAAGTATGCCAAACTCACCTAAATTACTTCGTCTATCTAAAATCACCCCCAACTACACCTTACAGCAACAAAATAAGCCCAATCACTTTAAAATTACAAAAAAATGCTAAAAATAATAAGAAACTATACCAGAATCACCTAAAATACTTCGGCTACCGTAAATCACCCCCAACTATCCCTTACCACAACAAACCAAACCATATCATCTTAGAATTACAAAAAAAGGTGTACAAATCATAACAAACTATGCCAGACTCACCTAAATTACTTCGGCTACTCTAAATCGTCACCAACTAACCCTTACCACAACAAACTAAACCCAATCACTTTTAAATTACAAAAAAATGCTACTAACCATAGCAAACTATGCCAAACTCATCTAAATTACTTCGGCTATCAAAAATCACCCCCAACTACACATTACAGCAACAAACTAAGCCCAATTACTTTAAAATTACAAAAAATGCTAAAAATCATAACAAACTCTACCAGAATCACCTAAATTACTTCGGCTACCGTAAATCACCCCCAACTATCCCTTACCACAACAAACCAAACCATATCATCTTAAAATTACAAAAAAAGGTGTACAAATCATAACAAACTATGCCAGACTCACCTAAATTACTTCGGCTACTCTTAATAATCACCAACTAACCCTTACCACAACAAACTAAACCCAATCACTTTTATATTACAAAAAAATGCTACTAACCATAGCAAACTATGCCAAACTCACCTAAATTACTTCGGCTTTCAAAAATCACCCCCAACTACACTTTACAGCAACAAACTAAGCCCAATCACTTTAAAATTACAAAAAAATGCTAAAAATCATAACAAACTATACCAGAATCATCTAAATTACTTCGGCTACCGTAAATCACCCCCAACTATCCCTTACCACAACAAACCAAACCATATCATCTTAAAATTACAAAAAAAGGTGTACAAATCATAACAAACTATGCCTGACTCACCTAAATTACTTCGGCTACTCTAAATCATCACCAACTTACCCTTACCACAACAAACTAAACCCAATCAGTTTTAATTACAAAAAAATGCTACTAACCATAGCAAACTATGCCAAACTCACCTAAATTACTTCGGCTTTCAAAAATCACCCCCAACTACACTTTACAGCAACAAACTAAGCCCAATCACTTTAAAATTTCAAAAAATACTAAAAATCATAACAAACTTACCAGAATCACCTAAATTACTTCGGCTACCGTAAATCACCTCCAACTATCCCTTACCACAACAAACCAAACCATATCATCTTAAAATTACAAAAAAAGATGTACAAATCATAACAAACTATGCCAGACTCACCTAAATTACTTCGGCTACTCTAAATCATCACCAACTAACCCTTACCACAACAAACTAAACCCAATCACTTTTAAATTACAAAAAAATGCTACTGACCATAGCAAACTACGCCAAACTCACCTAAATTACTTCGGCTATCAAAAATCACCCCCAACTACACTTTACAGCAACAAACTAAGCCCAATCACTTTAAAATTACAAAAAAATGCTAAAAATCATAACAAACTATACCAGAATCATCTAAATTACTTCGGCTACTGTAAATCACCCCTAACTATCAAAACCATATCATCTTAAAAATACAAAAAAAGGTGTTCAAATCATAACAAACTATGCCAGACTCACCTAAATTACTTCGGCTACTCTTAATAATCACCAACTAATCCTTACCACAACAAACTAAACCCAATCACTTTTATATTACAAAAAAATGCTACTAACTATAGCAAACTATGCCAAACTCACCTAAATTACTTCGGTTTTCAAAAATCACCCCCAACTACACTTTACAGCAACAAACTAAGCCCAATCACTTTAAAATTACAAAAAAATGCTAAAAATCATAACAAACTATACCAGAATCACCTAAATTACTTCGGCTACCGTAAATCACCCCCAACTATCCCTTACCACAACAAACCAAACCATATCATCTTAAAATTACAAAAAAAGGTGTACAAATTATAACAAACTATGCCAGACTTACCTAAATTACTTCGGCTACGCTAAATCATCACCAACTAACCCTTACCACAACACACTGAACCCAATCACTCTTAAATTACAAAAAAATGCTACTAACCATAGCAAACTATTCCAAACTCACATAAATTACTTCGGCTATCAAAAATCACCCCCAACTACACTTTACAGCAACAAACTAAGCCCAATCACTTTAAAATTACAAAAAAATGCTAAAAATCATAACAAACTATACCAGAATCACCTAAATTACTTCGGCTACCGTAAATCACCCCCAAATATCCCTTACCACAACAAACCAAACCATATCATCTTAAAATTACAAAAAAGGTGTACAAATCCTAACAAACTATGCCAGACTCACCTAAATTACTTCGGCTACTCTAAATCATCACCAACTAACCCTTACCACAACAAACTAAACCCAATCACTTTTAAATTACAAAAAAATGCTACTAACCATAGCAAACTATGCCAAACTCACCTAAATTACTTCGGCTATCAAAAATCAACCCCAACTACACTTTACAGCAACAAACTAAGCCCAATCACTTTAAAATTACAAAAAAATGCTAAAAATCATAACAAACTATACCAGAATCACCTAAATTACTTCGCCTACCGTAAATCACCCCCAACTATCCCTTACTACAACAAACCAAACCATATCATTTAAAATTACAAAAAAAGGTGTACAAATCATAACAAACTATGCCAGACTCACCTAAATTACTTCGGCTACTCTAAATCATCACCAACTAACCCTTACCACAACAAACTAAACCCAATCACTTTTAAATTACAAAAAAATGCTAGTAACCATAGCAAACTATGCCAAACTCACCTAAATTACTTCGGCTACCATAAATCATCACCAACTAACCCTTACCACAACAAATTAAACCCAATCACTTTTAAATTACAAAAAAATGCTACTAACCATAGCAAACTATGCCAAACTCACCTAAATTACTTCGGCTATCAAAAATCACCCCCAACTACACTTTACAGCAACAAACTAAGCCCAATCACTTTAAAATTACAAAAAAATGCTAAAAATCATAACAAACTATACCAGAATCACCTAAATTACTTCGGCTACCGTAAATCACCCCCAACTATCCCTTACCACAACAAACCAAACCATATCATCTTAAAATTACAAAAAAAGATGTACAAATCATAACAAACTATGCCAGACTCACCTAAATTACTTCGGCTACTCTAAATCAACACCAACTAACCCTTACCACAACAAACTAAACCCAATCACTTTTAAATTACAAAAAAATGCTAGTAACCATAGCAAATTATGCCAAACTCACCTAAATTACTTCGGCTACCATAAATCATCACCAACTAACCCTTACCACAACAAACTAAACCCAATCACTTTAAAATTACAAAAAAATGCTAAAAATCATAACAAACTATACCAGAATCACCTAAATTACTTCGGCTACCGTAAATCATCCCCAACTATTCCTTACCACAACAAACCAAACCATATCATCTTAAAATTACAAAAAAAGGTGTACAAATTATAACAAACTATGCCAGACTTACCTAAATTACTTCGGCTACGCTAAATCATCACCAACTAACCCTTACCACAACACACTGAACCCAATCACTTTTAAATTACAAAAAAATGCTACTAACCATAGCAAACTATGCCAAACTCACATAAATTACTTCGGCTATCAAAAATCACCCCCAACTACACTTTACAGCAACAAACTAAGCCCAATCACTTTAAAATTACAAAAAAATGCTAAAAATCATAACAAACTATACCAGAATCACCTAAATTACTTCGGCTACCGTAAATCACCCCCAAATATCCCTTACCACAACAAACCAAACCATATCATCTTAAAATTACAAAAAAGGTATACAAATCCTAACAAACTATGCCAGACTCACCTAAATTACTTCGGCTACTCTAAATCATCACCAACTAACCCTTACCACAACAAACTAAACCCAATCACTTTTAAATTACAAAAAAATGCTACTAACCATAGCAAACTATGCCAAACTCACCTAAATTACTTCGGCTATCAAAAATCAACCCCAACTACACTTTACAGCAACAAACTAAGCCCAATCACTTTAAAATTACAAAAAAATGCTAAAAATCATAACAAACTATACCAGAATCACCTAAATTACTTCGGCTACCGTAAATCACCCCCAAATATCCCTTACCACAACAAACCAAACCATATTATCTTAAAATTACAAAAAAGGTGTACAAATCCTAACAAACTATGCCAGACTCACCTAAATTACTTCGGCTACTCTAAATCATCACCAACTAACCCTTACCACAACAAACTAAACCCAATCACTTTTAAATTACAAAAAAATGCTACTAACCATAGCAAACTATGCCAAACTCACCTAAATTACTTCGGCTATCAAAAATCAACCCCAACTACACTTTACAGCAACAAACTAAGCCCAATCACTTTAAAATTACAAAAAAATGCTAAAAATCATAACAAACTATACCAGAATCACCTAAATTACTTCGGCTACCGTAAATCACCCCCAACTATCCCTTACTACAACAAACCAAACCATATCATTTAAAATTACAAAAAAAGGTGTACAAATCATAAGAAACTATGCCAGACTCACCTAAATTACTTCGGCTACTCTAAATCATCACCAACTAACCCTTACCACAACAAACTAAACCCAATCACTTTTAAATTACAAAAAAATGCTAGTAACCATAGCAAACTATGCCAAATTCACCTAAATTACTTCGGCTACCATAAATCATCACCAACTAACCTTTACCACAACAAATTAAACCCAATCACTTTTAAATTACAAAAAAATGCTACTAACCATAGCAAACTATGCCAAACTCACCTAAATTACTTCGGCTATCAAAAATCACCCCCAACTACACTTTACAGCAACAAACTAAGCCCAATCACTTTAAAATTACAAAAAAATGCTAAAAATCATAACAAACTATACCAGAATCACCTAAATTACTTCGGCTACCGTAAATCACCCCCAACTATCCCTTACCACAACAAACCAAACCATATCATCTTAAAATTACAAAAAAAGGGGTACAAATCATAACAAACTATGCCAGACTCACCTAAATTACTTCGGCTACTCTAAATCAACACCAACTAACCCTTACCACAACAAACTAAACCCAATTACTTTTAAATTACAAAAAAATGCTAGTAACCATAGCAAATTATGCCAAACTCACCTAAATTACTTCGGCTATCAAAAATCACCCCCAACTACACTTTACAGCAACAAACTAAGCCCAATCACTTTAAAATTACAAAAAAATGCTAAAAATCATAACAAACTATACCAGAATCACATAAATTACTTCGGCTACCGTAAATCGCCCCCAACTATCCCTTACCACAACAAACCAAACCATATCATCATAAAATTACAAAAAAAGGTGTACAAATCATAACAAACTATGCCAGACTCACCTAAATTACTTCGGCTACTCTTAATAATCACCAACTAACCCTTACCACAACAAACTAAACCCAATCACATTTTAATTACAAAAAAAATGCTACTAACCATAGCAAACTATGCCAAACTCACCTAAATTACTTCGGCTATCAAAAATCACCCCCAACAACACTTTACAGCAACAAACTAAGCCCAATCACTTTAAAATTACAAAAAAATGCTAAAAATCATAACAAACTATTCCAGAATTACCTAAATTACTTCGGCTACCGTAAATCACCCCCAACTATCCCTTACCACAACAAACCAAACCATATCATCTTAAAATTACAAAAAAAGGGGTACAAATCATAACAAACTATGCCAGACTCACCTAAATTACTTCGGCTACTCTAAATCAACACCAACTAACCCTTACCACAACAAACTAAACCCAATCACTTTTAAATTACAAAAAAATGCTAGTAACCATAGCAAACTATGCCAAATTCACCTAAATTACTTCGGCTACCATAAATCATCACCAACTAACCTTTACCACAACAAATTAAACCCAATCACTTTTAAATTACAAAAAAATGCTACTAACCATAGCAAACTATGTCAAACTCACCTAAATTACTTCGGCTATCAAAAATTACCCCCAAATACACTTTAGCGCAACAAACTAAGCCCAATCACTTTAAAATTACAAAAAAATGCTAAAAATCATAACAAACTATTCCAGACTCACCTAAATTACTTCGGCTACCATAAATCATCACCAAATAACCCTTACCACAACAAACTAAACCCAATCACTTTTAAATTACAAAAAAATGCTACTAACCATAGCAAACTATGCCAAACTCACCTAAATTACTTCGGCTATCAAAAATTACCCCCAAATACACTTTACAGCAACAAACTAAGCCCAATCACTTTAAAATTACAAAAAAATGCTAAAAATCATAACAAACTATTCCAGAATTACCTAAATTACTTCGGCTACCGTAAATCACCCCCAACTATCCCTTACCACAACAAACCAAACCATATCATCTTAAAATTACAAAAAAAGGTGTACAAATCATAACAAACTATGCCCGACTCACCTAAATTACTTCGGCTACTCTAAATCATCACCAACTAAAACTTACCACTACAAACTAAACCCAATCACTTTTAAATTACAAAAAAATGCTAGTAACCATAGCAAACTATGCCAAACTCACCTAAATTACTTCGGCTACCATAAATCATCACCAACTAACCCTTACCACAACAAACTAAACCCAATCAGTTTTAAATTACAAAAAAATGCTACTAACCATAGCAAACTATGCCAAACACACCTAAATTACTTCGGCTATCAAAAATTACTCCCAACTACACTTTACAGCAACAAACTAAATCCAATCACTTTAAAATTACAAAAAAATGCTAAAAATCATAACAAGCTATACCAGAATCTCCTAAATTACTTCGGCTACCGTAAATCACCCGCAACTATCCCTTACCACAACAAACCAAACCATATCATCTTAAAATTACAAAAAAAGGTGTACAAATCATAACAAACTTTGCCAGACTCACCTAAATTACTTCGGCAATCAAAAATCACACCCAACTACACTTTACAGCAACAAACTAAGCCCAATCACTTTAAAATTACAAAAAAATGCTAAAAATCATAACAAACTATACCAGAATCACCTAAATTACTTCGGCTACCGTAAGTCACCCCCAATTATCCCTTACCACAACAAACCAAACCATATCATCTTAAAATTACAAAAAAAGGTGTACAAATCATAACAAACTATGTCAGACTCACCTAGATTACTTCGGCTACTCTAAATCATCACCAACTAACCCTTTAAATTACAACAAACTAAACTCAATCACTTTTAAATTACAAAAAAATGCTAGTAACCATAGCAAACTATGCCAAACTCACTTAAATTACTTCGGCTACCATAAATCATCAGCAACTAACCCTTACCACAACAAACTAAACCCAATCACTTTTAAATTACAAAAAAATGCTACTAACCATAGCAAACTATGCTAAACTCACCTAAATTACTTCGGCTATCAAAAATCACCCCCAACTACACTTTACAGTAACAAACTAAGCCCAATCACTTTAAAATTACAAAAAAATGCTAAAAATCATAACAAACTATACCAGAATCACCTAAATTACTTCGGCTACCGTAAATCACCCCCAACTATCCCTTACCACAACAAACCAAACCATATCATCTTAAAATTACAAAAAAAGGTGTACAAATCATAACAAACTATGCCAGACTCACCTAAATTACTTCGGCTACTCTGAATCATCACCAACTAACCCTAACCACAACAAACTAAACCCAATCACTTTTGAATTACAAGAAAATGCTAGTGACCATAGCAAACTATGCCAAACTCACCTAAATTACTTTGGCTACCATAAATCGTCACCAACTAACCCTTACCACAACAAACTAAACCCAATCACTTTTAAATTAAAAAAAATGCTAGTAACCATAGCAAACTATGCCAAACTCACCTAAATTACTTCGGCTACCATAAATCATCACCAACTAACCCTTACCACAACAAACTAAACCCAATCACTTTTTAAATTACAAAAAAATGCTACTAACCATAGCAAACTATGCCAAATTCACCTAAATTACTTCGGCTATCAAAAATCACCCCCAACTAAACTTTACAGCAACAAACTAAGCCCAATCACTTTAAAATTACAAAAAAATTTTAAAAATCATAACAAACTATACCAGAATCACCTAAATTACTTCGGCTACCGTAAATCACCCCCAACTATTCCTTACCACAACAAACCAAACCATATCATCTTAAAATTACAAAAAAAGGTGTACAAATCATAACAAACTATGCAAGACTCACCTAAATTACTTCGGCTACTCTAAATCATCACCAACTAACCCTTACCACAACAAACTAAACCCAATCACTTTTAAATTACAAAAAAATGCTACTAACCATAGCAAACTATGCCAAACTCATCTAAATTACTTCGGCTATCAAAAATCACCCCCAACTACACTTTACAGCAACAAACGAAGCCCAATCACTTTAAAATTACAAAAAAATGCTAAAAATCATAACAAACTTTACCAGAATCACCTAAATTACTTCGGCTACCGTTAATCACCCCCAACTATTCCTTACCACAACAAACCAAACCATATCATCTTAAAATTACAAAAAAAGGTGTACAAATCATAACAAACTATGCCAGACTCACCTAAATTACTTCGGCTACTCTAAATCATCACCAACTAACCCTTTAAATTACAACAAACTAAACCCAATCACTTTTAAATTACAAAAAAATGCTAGTAACCATAGCAAACTATGCCAAACTCACCTAAATTACTTCAGCTACCATAAATCATCACCAACTAACCTTTACCACAACAAATTAAACCCAATCACTTTTAAATTACAAAAAAATGCTACTAACCATAGCAAACTATGTCAAACTCACCTAAATTACTTCGGCTATCAAAAATTACCCCCAAATACACTTTAGCGCAACAAACTAAGCCCAATCACTTTAAAATTACAAAAAAATGCTAAAAATCATAACAAACTATTCCAGACTCACCTAAATTACTTCGGCTACCATAAATCATCACCAAATAACCCTTACCACAACAAACTAAACCCAATCACTTTTAAATTACAAAAAAATGCTACTAACCATAGCAAACTATGCCAAACTCACCTAAATTACTTCGGCTATCAAAAATTACCCCCAAATACACTTTACAGCAACAAACTAAGCCCAATCACTTTAAAATTACAAAAAAATGCTAAAAATCATAACAAACTATTCCAGAATTACCTAAATAACTTCGGCTACCGTAAATCACCCCCAACTATCCCTTACCACAACAAACCAAACCATATCATCTTAAAATTACAAAAAAAGGTGTACAAATCATAACAAACTATGCCCGACTCACCTAAATTACTTCGGCTACTCTAAATCATCACCAACTAAAACTTACCACTACAAACTAAACCCAATCACTTTTAAATTACAAAAAAATGCTAGTAACCATAGCAAACTATGCCAAACTCACCTAAATTACTTCGGCTACCATAAATCATCACCAACTAACCCTTACCACAACAAACTAAACCCAATCAGTTTTAAATTACAAAAAAATGCTACTAACCATAGCAAACTATGCCAAACACACCTAAATTACTTCGGCTATCAAAAATTACTCCCAACTACACTTTACAGCAACAAACAAAATCCAATCACTTTAAAATTACAAAAAAATGCTAAAAATCATAACAAGCTATACCAGAATCTCCTAAATTACTTCGGCTACCGTAAATCACCCGCAACTATCCCTTACCACAACAAACCAAACCATATCATCTTAAAATTACAAAAAAAGGTGTACAAATCATAACAAACTTTGCCAGACTCACCTAAATTACTTCGGCAATCAAAAATCACACCCAACTACACTTTACAGCAACAAACTAAGCCCAATCACTTTAAAATTACAAAAAAATGCTAAAAATCATAACAAACTATACCAGAATCACCTAAATTACTTCGGCTACCGTAAGTCACCCCCAATTATCCCTTACCACAACAAACCAAACCATATCATCTTAAAATTACAAAAAAAGGTGTACAAATCATAACAAACTATGTCAGACTCACCTAGATTACTTCGGCTACTCTAAATCATCACCAACTAACCCTTTAAATTACAACAAACTAAACTCAATCACTTTTTAATTACAAAAAAATGCTAGTAACCATAGCAAACTATGCCAAACTCACCTAAATTACTTCGGCTACCATAAATCATCAGCAACTAACCCTTACCACAACAAACTAAACCCAATCACTTTTAAATTACAAAAAAATGCTACTAACCATAGCAAACTATGCTAAACTCACCTAAATTACTTCGGCTATCAAAAATCACCCCCAACTACACTTTACAGTAACAAACTAAGCCCAATCACTTTAAAATTACAAAAAAATGCTAAAAATCATAACAAACTATACCAGAATCACCTAAATTACTTCGGCTACCGTAAATCACCCCCAACTATCCCTTACCACAACAAACCAAACCATATCATCTTAAAATTACAAAAAAAGGTGTACAAATCATAACAAACTATGCCAGACTCACCTAAATTACTTCGGCTACTCTGAATCATCACCAACTAACCCTAACCACAACAAACTAAACCCAATCACTTTTGAATTACAAGAAAATGCTAGTGACCATAGCAAACTATGCCAAACTCACCTAAATTACTTTGGCTACCATAAATCGTCACCAACTAACCCTTACCACAACAAACTAAACCCAATCACTTTTAAATTAAAAAAAATGCTAGTAACCATAGCAAACTATGCCAAACTCACCTAAATTACTTCGGCTACCATAAATCATCACCAACTAACCCTTACCACAACAAACTAAACCCAATCACTTTTTAAATTACAAAAAAATGCTACTAACCATAGCAAACTATGCCAAATTCACCTAAATTACTTCGGCTATCAAAAATCACCCCCAACTAAACTTTACAGCAACAAACTAAGCCCAATCACTTTAAAATTACAAAAAAATTTTAAAAATCATAACAAACTATACCAGAATCACCTAAATTACTTCGGCTACCGTAAATCACCCCCAACTATTCCTTACCACAACAAACCAAACCATATCATCTTAAAATTACAAAAAAAGGTGTACAAATCATAACAAACTATGCAAGACTCACCTAAATTACTTCGGCTACTCTAAATCATCACCAACTAACCCTTACCACAACAAACTAAACCCAATCACTTTTAAATTACAAAAAAATGCTACTAACCATAGCAAACTATGCCAAACTCATCTAAATTACTTCGGCTATCAAAAATCACCCCCAACTACACTTTACAGCAACAAACGAAGCCCAATCACTTTAAAATTACAAAAAAATGCTAAAAATCATAACAAACTTTACCAGAATCACCTAAATTACTTCGGCTACCGTTAATCACCCCCAACTATTCCTTACCACAACAAACCAAACCATATCATCTTAAAATTACAAAAAAAGGTGTACAAATCATAACAAACTATGCCAGACTCACCTAAATTACTTCGGCTACTCTAAATCATCACCAACTAACCTTTACCACAACAAACTAAACCCAATCACTTTTAAATTACAAAAAAATGCTAGTAACCAGAGCAAACTATGCCAAACTCACCTAAATTACTTCGGCTACCATAAATCATCACCAACTAACCCTTACCACAACAAACTAAACCCAATCACTTTTAAATTACAAAAAAAATGCTACTAACCATAGCAAACTATGCCAAACTCACCTAAATTACTTCGGCTATCAAAAATCACCCCCAACTACACTTTACAGCAACAAACTAAGCCCAATCACTTTAAAATTACAAAAAAATGCTAAAAATCATAACAAACTATACCAGAATCACCTAAATTATTTCGGCTAACGTAAATCACCTCTAACTATCCCTTACCACAACAAACCAAACCATATCATCTTAAAATTACAAAAAAAGGTGAACAAATCATAACAAACTATGCCAGACTCTCCTAAATTACTTCGGCTATCAAAAATTACCCCCAACTACACTTTACAGCAACAAACTAAGCCCAATAACTTTAAAATTACAAAAAAATGCTAAAAATCATAACAAACTATACCAGAATCACCTAAATTACTTCGGCTACCGTAAATCACCCCCAACTATCCCTTACCACAACAAACCAAACCATATCATCTTAAAATTACAAAAAAAGGTGTACAAATCATAACAAACTATGCCAGACTCACCTAAATTACTTCGGCTACTCTAAATCATCACCAACTAACCCTTTAAATTACAACAAACTAAACCCAATCACTTTTAAATTACAAAAAAATGCTAGTAACCATAGCAAACTATGCCAAACTCACCTAAATTACTTCAGCTACCATAAATCATCACCAACTAACCCTTACCACAACAAACTAAACCCAATCACTTTTAAATTACAAAAAAATGCTACTAACCATAGCAAACTAAGCTAAACTCACCTAAATTACTTCGGCTATCAAAAATCACCCCCAACTACACTTTACAGCAACAAACTAAGCCCAATAACTTTAAAATTACAAAAAAATGCTAAAAATCATAACAAACTATACCAGAATCACCTAAATTACTTCGGCTACCGTAAATCACCCCCAACTATCCCTTACCACAACAAACCAAACCATATCATCATAAAATTACAAAAAAAGGTGTACAAATCATAACAAACTATGCCAGACGCACCTAAATTACTTCGGCTACTCAAAATCATCACCAACTAACCCTTACCACAACAAACTAAACCCAATCACTTTTAAATTACAAAAAATGCTACTAACCATAGCAAAGTATGCCAAACTCACCTAAATTACTTCGTCTATCTAAAATCACCCCCAACTACACCTTACAGCAACAAACTAAGCCCAATCACTTTAAAATTACAAAAAAATGCTAAAAATAATAAGAAACTATACCAGAATCACCTAAAATACTTCGGCTACCGTAAATCACCCCCAACTATCCCTTACCACAACAAACCAAACCATATCATCTTAGAATAACAAAAAAAGGTGTACATATCATAACAAACTATGCCAGACTCACCTAAATTACTTCGGCTACTCTAAATCGTCGCCAACTAACCCTTACCACAACAAACTAAACCCAATCACTTTTAAATTACAAAAAAATGCTACTAACCATAGCAAACTATGCCAAACTCACCTAAATTACTTCGGCTATCAAAAATCACCCCCAACTACACACTACAGCAACAAACTAAGCCCAATTACTTTAAAATTACAAAAAATGCTAAAAATCATAACAAACTATACCAGAATCACCTAAATTACTTCGGCTACCGTAAATCACCCCCAACTATCCCTTACCACAACAAACCAAACCATATCATCTTAAAATTACAAAAAAAGGTGTACAAATCATAACAAACTATGCCAGTCTCACCTAAATTACTTCGGCTACTCTTAATAATCACCAACTAACCCTTACCACAACAAACTAAACTCAATCACTTTTATAATACAAAAAAATGCTACTAACCATAGCAAACTATGCCAAACTCACCTAAATTACTTCGGCTTTCAAAAATCACCCCCAACTACACTTTACAGCAACAAACTAAGCCCAATCACTTTAAAATTACAAAAAAATGCTAAAAATCATAACAAACTATACCAGAATCACCTAAATTACTTCGGCTACCGTAAATCACCCCCAACTATCCCTTACCACAACAAACCAAACCATATCATCTTAAAATTACAAAAAAAGGTGTACAAATCATAACAAACTTTGCCAGACTTACCTAAATTACTTCGGCAACGCTAAATCATCACCAACTAACCCTTACCACAACACACTGAACCCAATCACTTTTAAATTACAAAAAAATGCTACTAACCATAGCAAACTATGAAAAACTCACATAAATTACTTCGGCTATCAAAAATCACCCCCAACTACACTTTACAGCAACAAACTAAGCCCAATCACTTTAAAATTACAAAAAAATGCTCAAAATCATAACAAACTATACCAGAATCACCTAAATTACTTCGGCTACCGTAAATCACCCCCAAATATCCCTTACCACAACAAACCAAACCATATCATCTTAAAATTACAAAAAAGGTGTACAAATCCTAACAAACTATGCCAGACTCACCTAAATTACTTCGGCTACTCTAAATCATCACCAACTAACCCTTACCACAACAAACTAAACCCAATCACTTTTAAATTACAAAAAAATGCTACTAACCATAGCAAACTATGCCAAACTCACCTAAATTACTTCGTCTATCTAAAATAACCCCCAACTACACTTTACAGCAACAAACTAAGCGCAATCACATTAAAATTACAAAAAAATGCTAAAAATAATAACAAACTATACCAGAATCACCTAAAATACTTCGGCTACCGTAAATCACCCCCAACTATCCCTTACCCCAACAAACCAAACCATATCATCTTAAAATTAAAAAAAAGGTGTACAAATCATGACAAACTATGCCAGACTCACCTAAATTACTTCGGCTACTCTAAATCATCACCAACTAACCCTTACCACAACAAACTAAACCCAATCACTTTTAAATTACAAAAAAATGCTACTAACCATAGCAAACTATGCCAAACTCACCTAAATTACTTCGGCTATCAAAAATCACCCCCAACTACACATTACAGCAACAAACTAAGCCCAATCACTTTAAAATTACAAAAAATGCTAAAAATCATAACAAACTATACCAGAATCACCTAAATTATTTCGGCTACCGTAAATCACCCCCAAATATCCCTTACCACAACAAACCAATCCATATCATCTTAAAATTACAAAAAAGGTGTACAAATCATAACAAACTATGCCAGACTCACCTAAATTACTTCGGCTACTCTAAATCATCACCAACTAACCCTTACCACAACAAACTAAACCCAATCACTTTTAAATTACAAAAAAATGCTACTAACCATAGCAAACTATGCCAAACTCACCTAAATTACTTCGGCTATCAAAAATCACCCCCAACTACACTTTACAGCAACAAACTAAGCCCAATCACTTTAAAATTACAAAAAGATGCTAAAAATCATAACAAACTATACCAGAATCACCTAAATTACTTCGGCTACCGTAAATCACCCCCAACTATCCCTTACCACAACAAACCAAACCATATCATCTCAAAATTACAAAAAAGGTGTACAAATCATAACAAACTATGCCAGACTCACCTAAATTACTTCGGCTACTCTAAATCATCACCCACTAACCCTTACCACAACAAACTAAACCCAATCACTTTTAAATTACAAAAAAAATGCTACTAACCTTAGCAAACTATGCCAAACTCACCTAAATTACTTCGGCTATCAAAAATCACCCCCAACTACACTTTACAGCAACAAACTAAGCCCAATCACTTTAAAATTACAAAAAAATGCTAAAAATCAAAACAAACTATACCAGAATCACCTAAATTACTTCGGCTACTGTAAATCACCGCCAACTATTCCTTACCACAACAAACCAAACCATATAATCTTAAAATTACAAAAAAAGGTGTACAAATCATAACAAACTATGCCAGACTCACCTAAATTACTTCGGCTACTCTAAATCATCACCAACTAACCCTTACTGCAACAAACTAAACCCAATCACTTATAAATAAAAAAAATGCTACTAACCATAGCAAACTATGCCAAACAAACCTAATTTACTTCGGCTATCAAAAATCACCCCCAACTACACTTTACAGCAACAAACTAAGCCCAATCACTTTAAAATTACAAAAAAATGCTAAAAATCATAACAAACTATACCAGAATCACCTAAATTACTTCGGCTACCGTAAATCACCCCTAACTATCCCTTACCACAACAAACCAAACCATATCATCTTAAAAATCCCAAAAAAAGGTGTTCAAATCATAACAAACTATGCCAGACTCACCTAAATTACTTCGGCTACTCTAAATCATCACCAACTAACCCTTACCACAACAAACTAAACCCAATCATATTTAAATTACAAAAAAATGCTAGTAACCGTAGCAAACTATGCCAAACTCACCTAAATTACTTCGGCTACCGTAAATCATCACCAACTAACCCTAACCACAACAAACTAAACCCAATCACTTTTAAATTACAAAAAAATGCTACCAACCATAGCAAACTATGCCAAACTCACCTAAATTACTTCGGTTATCAAAAATCACCCCCAACTACACTTTACAGCAACAAACAAGCCCAATCACTTTAAAATTACAAAAAAATGCTAAAAATCATAACAAACTATACCAGAATCACCTAAATTACTTCGGCTACCGTAAAACACCCCCAACTATCCCTTACCACAACAAACCAAACCATATCATGTTAAAATTACAAAAAAAGGTGTACAAATCATAACAAACTATACCAGAATCACCTAAATTACTTCGGCTACCGTAAATCACCCCCAACTATCCCTTACCACAACAAACCAAACCATATCATGTTAAAATTTCAAAAAAAGGTGTACAAATCATAACAAACTCTGCCAGACTCACCTAAATTACTTCGGCTACTCTAAATCATCACCAACTAACCCTTACCACAACAAACTAAACCCAATCACTTTTAAATTACAAGAAAATGCTAGTGACCATAGCAAACTATGCCAAACTCACCTAAATTACTTCGGCTACCATAAATCATCACCAACTAACCCTTACCACAACAAACTAAACCCAATCACTTTTAAATTACAAAAAAATGCTAGTGACCATAGCAAACTATGCCAAACTCACCTAAATTACTTCGGCTATCAAAAATCACCCCCACCTACACTTTACAGAAACAAACTAAGCCCAATCACTTTAAAATTACAAAAAAATGCTAAAAATCATAACAAACTATACCAGAATCACCTAAATTACTTCGGCTACCGTAAATCACCCCCAACTATCCCTTACCACAACAAACCAAACCATATAATCTTAAAATTACAAAAAAAGGAGTACAAATCATAACAAACTATGCCAGACTCACCTAAATTACTTCGGCTACTCTAAATCATCACCAACTAACCCTTTCCACAACAAACTAAACCCAATCACTTTTAAATTACAAAAATATGCTAGTAGCTATAGCAAACTATGCCAAACTCACCTAAATTACTTCGACTATCAAAAATCACCACCAACTACACTTTACAGCAACAAACTAAGTCCAATCACTTTAAAATTACAAAAAAATGTTAAAAATCATAACAAGCTTTACCAGAATCACCTAAATTACTTCGGCTACCGTAAATTACCCCCAACTATCCCTTACCACAACAAACTAAACCCAATCACTTTTAAATTACAAAAAAATGCTACTAACCATAGCAAACTATGCCAAACTCACCTAAATTACTTCGGCTATCAAAAATCACCCCCAACTACACTTTACAGCAACAAACTAAGCCCAATCCTTTTAAAATTACAAAAAAATGTTAAAATCATAACAAACTCTACCTGAATCACCTAAATTACTTCGGCTACCGTAAATCACCCCCAACTATCCCTTACCACAACAAACCAAACCATATCATCTTAAAATTACAAAAAAAGGTGTACAAATCATAACAAACTATGCCAGACTCACCTAAATTACTTCGGCTACTCTAAATCATCACCAACTAACCCTAACCACAACAAACTAAACCCAATCACTTTTAAATTACAAAAAAATGCTACCAACCATAGCAAACTATGCCAAACTCACCTAAATTACTTCGGCTATCAAAAATCACCCCCAACTACACTTTACAGCAACAAATTAAAACCAATCACTTTAAAATTACAAAAAAATGCTAAAAATCATAACAAACTATACCAGAATCACCTAAATTACTTCGGCTACCGTAAATCACCCCCAACTATCCCTTACCACAACAAACCAAACCATATCATCTTAAAATTACAAAAAAAGGTGAACAAATCATAAGAAACTATGCCAGACTCACCTAAATTACTTCGGTTACTCTAAATCATCACCAACTAACCCTTACCACAACAAACTAAACCCAATCACTTTTAAATTACAAGAAAATGCTAGTGACCATAGCAAACTATGCCAAACTCACCTAAATTACTTCGGCTACCATAAATCATCACCAACTAACCCTTACCACAACAAACTAAACCCAATCACTTTTAAATTACAAAAAAATGCTAGTGACCATAGAAAACTATGCCAATCTCACCTAAATTACTTCGGCTATCAAAAATCACCCCCACCTACACTTTACAGCAACAAACTAAGCCCAATCACTTTAAAATTACAAAAAAATGCTAAAAATCCTAACAAACTATACCAGACTCACCTAAATTACTTCGGCTACTCTAAATCATCACCAACTAACCCTTTCCACAACAAACTAAACCCAATCACTTTTAAATTACAAAAAAATGCTACTAACCATAGCAAACTATGCCAAATTCACCTAAATTACTTCGGCTATCAAAAATCACCCCCAACTAAACTTTACAGCAACAAACTTAGCCCAATCACTTTAAAATTACAAAAAAATTTTAAAAATCATAACAAACTATACCAGAATCACCTAAATTACTTCGGCTACCGTAAATCACCCACAACTATCCCTTACCACAACAAACCAAACCATATCATCTTAAAATTACAAAAAAAGGTGTACAAATCATAACAAACAATGCAAGACTCACCTAAATTACTTCGGCTACTCTAAATCATCACCAACTAACCCTTACCACAACAAACTAAACCCAATCACTTTTAAATTACAAAAAAATGCTACTAACCATAGCAAACTATGCCAAACTCACCTAAATTACTTCGGCTATCAAAAATCACCCCCAACTACACTTTACAGCAACAAACTAAGCCCAATCCCTTTAAAATTACAAAAAAATGTTAAAATCATAACAAACTCTACCTGAATCACCTAAATTACTTCGGCTACCGTAAATCACCCCCAACTATCCCTTACCACGACAAACCAAACCATATCATCTTAAAATTACAAAAAAAGGTGTACAAATCATAACAAACTATGCCAGACTCACCTAAATTACTTCGGCTACTCTAAATCATCACCAACTAACCCTTACCACAACAACCTAAACCCAATCACTTTTAAATTACAAAAAAATGCTACTAACCATAGCAAACTATGCCAAACACACCTAAATTACTTCGGCTATCAAAAATCACCCCCAACTACACTTTACAGCAACAAACTAAGCCCAATCACTTTAAAATTACAAAAAATGCTAAAAATCATAACAAACTATACCAGAATCTCCTAAATTACTTCGGCTACCGTAAATCACCCCCAACTATCCCTTACCACAACAAACCAAACCATATCATCTTAAAATTACAAAAAAAGTGTACAAATCATAACAAACTATGCCAGACTAACCTAAATTACTTCGGCCACTCTAAATCATCACCAACTAACCCTTACCACAACAAACTAAACCCAATCAATTTTAAATAACAAAAAAATGCTAGTAACCGTAGCAAACTATGCCAAACTCACCTAAATTACTTCGGCTACCGTAAATCATCACCAACTAACCCTAACCACAACAAACTAAACCCAATCACTTTTAAATTACAAAAAAATGCTACCAACCATAGCAAACTATGCCAAACTCACCTAAATTACTTCGGCTATCAAAAATCACCCCCAACTACACTTTACAGCAACAAATTAAAACCAATCACTTTAAAATTACAAAAAAATGCTAAAAATCATAACAAACTATACCAGAATCACCTAAATTACTTCGGCTACCGTAAATCACCCCCAACTATCCCTTACCACAACAAACCAAACCATATCATCTTAAAATTACAAAAAAAGGTGAACAAATCATAAGAAACTATGCCAGACTCACCTAAATTACTTCGGTTACTCTAAATCATCACCAACTAACCCTTACCACAACAAACTAAACCCAATCACTTTTAAATTACAAGAAAATGCTAGTGACCATAGCAAACTATGCCAAACTCACCTAAATTACTTCGGCTACTCTAAATCATCACCAACTAACCCTTACCACAACAAACTAAACCCAATCATATTTAAATTACAAAAAAATGCTAGTAACCGTAGCAAACTATGCCAAACTCACCTAAATTACTTCGGCTACCGTAAATCATCACCAACTAACCCTAACCACAACAAACTAAACCCAATCACTTTTAAATTACAAAAAAATGCTAAAAATCCTAACAAACTATACCAGACTCACCTAAATTACTTCGGCTACTCTAAATCATCACCAACTAACCCTTTCCACAACAAACTAAACCCAATCACTTTTAAATTACAAAAAAATGCTAGTAACCATAGCAAACTATGCCAAACTCACCTAAATTACTTCGGCTACCATAAATCATCACCAACTAACCCTTACCACAACAAACTAAACCCAATCACTTTTAAATTACAAAAAAATGCTACTAACCATAGCAAACTATGCCAAACTCACCTAAATTACTTTGGTTATCAAAAATCACCCCCAACTACACTTTACAGCAACAAACTAAGCCCAATCACTTTAAAATTACAAAAAAATGCTAAAAATCCTAACAAACTATACCAGACTCACCTAAATTACTTCGGCTACTCTAAATCATCACCAACTAACCCTTTCCACAACAAACTAAACCCAATCACTTTTAAATTACAAAAAAATGCTAGTAACCATAGCAAACTATGCCAAACTCACCTAAATTACTTCGGCTACCATAAATCATCACCAACTAACCCTTACCACAACAAACTAAACCCAATCACTTTTAAATTACAAAAAAATGCTACTAACCATAGCAAACTATGCCAAATTCACCTAAATTACTTCGGCTATCAAAAATCACCCCCAACTAAACTTTACAGCAACAAACTTAGCCCAATCACTTTAAAATTACAAAAAAATTTTAAAAATCATAACAAACTATACCAGAATCACCTAAATTACTTCGGCTACCGTAAATCACCCACAACTATCCCGTACCACAACAAACCAAACCATATCATCTTAAAATTACAAAAAAAGGTGTACAAATCATAACAAACAATGCAAGACTCACCTAAATTACTTCGGCTACTCTAAATCATCACCAACTAACCCTTACCACAACAAACTAAACCCAATCACTTTTAAATTACAAAAAAATGCTACTAACCATAGCAAACTATGCCAAACTCACCTAAATTACTTCGGCTATCAAAAATCACCACCAACTACACTTTACAGCAACAAACTAAGTCCAATCACTTTAAAATTACAAAAAAATGCTAAAAATCATAACAAGCTTTACCAGAATCACCTAAATTACTTCGGCTACCGTAAATTACCCCCAACTATCCCTTACCACAACAATCTAAACCCAATCACTTTTAAATTACAAAAAAATGCTACTAACCATAGCAAACTATGCCAAACTCACCTAAAATACTTCGGCTATCAAAAATCACCCCCAACTAGACTTTACAGCAACAAACTAAGCCCAATCCCTTTAAAATTACAAAAAAATGTTAAAATCATAACAAACTCTACCTCAATCACCTAAATTACTTCGGCTACCGTAAATCACCCCCAACTATCCCTTACCACAACAAACAAAACCATATCATCTTAAAATTACAAAAAAAGGTGTACAAATCATAACAAACTATGCCAGACTCACCTAAATTACTTCGGCTACTCTAAATCATCACCAACTAACCCTTACCACAACAACCTAAACCCAATCACTTTTAAATTACAAAAAAATGCTACTAACCATAGCAAACTATGCCAAACACACCTAAATTACTTCGGCTATCAAAAATCACCCCCAACTACACTTTACAGCAACAAACTAAGCCCAATCACTTTAAAATTACAAAAAAATGCTAAAAATCATAACAAACTATACCAGAATCTCCTAAATTACTTCGGCTACCGTAAATCACCCCCAACTATCCCTTACCACAACAAACCAAACCATATCATCTTAAAATTACAAAAAAAGTGTACAAATCATAACAAACTATGCCAGACTCACCTAAATTACTTCGGCTACTCTAAATCATCACCAACTAACCCTTACCACAACAAACTAAACCCAATCAATTTTAAATAACAAAAAAATGCTAGTAACCGTAGCAAACTATGCCAAACTCACCTAAATTACTTCGGCTACCGTAAATCATCACCAACTAACCCTAACCACAACAAACTAAACCCAATCACTTTTAAATTACAAAAAAATGCTAGTAACCATAGCAAACTATGCCAAACTCACCTAAATTACTTCGGCTACCATAAATCATCACCAACTAACCCTTACCACAACAAATTAAACCCAATCACTTTTAAATTACAAAAAAAATGCTACTAACCATAGCAAAGTATGCCAAACTCACCTAAATTACTTCGGCTATCAAAAATCACTACACTTACTACACTACACTTTACAGCAACAAACTAAGCCCAATCACTTTAAAATTACAAAAAAATGCTAAAAATCATAACAAACTATACCAGAATCACCTAAATTACTTTGGCTAACGTAAATCACCTCCAACTATCCCTTACCACAACAAACCAAACCATATCATCTTAAAATTACAAAAAAAGGTGTACAAATCATAACAAACTATGCCAGACTCACCTAAATTACTTCGGCTATCTAAATCATCACCAACTAACTTTTTAAATTACAACAAACTAAACCCAATCACTTTTAAATTACAAAAAATATCTAGTAACCATAGCAAACTATGCCAAACTCACCTAAATTACTTCGGCTACCATAAATCATCACCAACTAACCCTTACCACAACAAACTAGACCCAATCACTTTTAAGTTACAAAAAAATGCTACTAACCATAGCAAACTATGCTAAACTCACCTAAATTACTTCGGCTATCAAAAATCACCCCCAACTACACTTTAAAGCAACAAACTAAGCCCAATCACTTTAAAATTACAAAAAAATGCTAAAATTCATAACAAACTATACCAGAATCACCTAAATTACTTCGGCTACCGTAAATCACCCCCAACTTTCCCTTACCACAACAAACCAAACCATATCATCTTAAAATTACAAAAAAAGGTGTACAAATCATAACAAACTATGCCAGACTCACTTAAATTACTTCGGCTACTCTAAATCATCACCAACTAACCCTTACCACAACAAACTAAACCAAATCATTTTTAAATTACAATAAAATGCTAGTGACCATAGCAAACTATGCCAAACTCACCTAAATTACTTCGGCTACCATAAATCATCACCAAACTAACCCTTACCACAACAAACTAAACCCAATCACTTTTAAATTACAAAAAAATGCTACTAACCATAGCAAACTATGCCAAACTCACCTAAATTACTTCGGCTATCAAAAATCACCTCCACCTACACTTTACAGCAACAAACTAAGCCCAATCACTTAAAAATTACAAAAAAATGCTAAAAATCATAACAAACTATACCAGAATCACCTAAATTACTTCGGCTACCGTAAATCACCCCCAACTATCCCTTACCACAACAAACCAAACCATATCATCCTAAAATTACAAAAAAAGGTGTACAAATCATAACAAACTATGCCAGACTCACCTGAATTACTTCGGCTACTCTAAATCATCACCAACTAACCCTTACCACTACAAACTAAACCCAATCACTTTTAAATTACAAAAAAATGCTAGTAACCATAGCAAACTATGCCAAACTCATCTAAATTACTTCGGCTACCATAAATCATCACCAACTAACCCTTACCACAACAAACTAAACCCAATCACTTTTAAATTACAAAAAAATGCTACTAACCATAGCAAACTATGCCAAACTCACCTAAATTATTTCGGCTATCAAAAATCACCCCCAACTACACTTTACAGCAACAAACTAAGCCCAATCACTTTAAAATTACAAAAAAATGCTAAAAATCATAACAAACTATACCAGAATCACCTAAATTACTTCGGCTACCGTAAATCATCCCCAACTATCCCTTATCACAACAAACCAAACCATATCATCATAAAATTACAAAAAAAAGTGTACAAATCATAACAAACTATGCCAGACGCACCTAAATTACTTCGGCTACTCAAAATCATCACCAACTAACCCTTACCACAACAAACTAAACCCAATCACTTTTAAATTACAAAAAATGCTACTAACCATAGCAAAGTATGCCAAACTCACCTAAATTACTTCGTCTATCTAAAATCACCCCCAACTACACCTTACAGCAACAAAATAAGCCCAATCACTTTAAAATTACAAAAAAATGCTAAAAATAATAAGAAACTATACCAGAATCACCTAAAATACTTCGGCTACCGTAAATCACCCCCAACTATCCCTTACCACAACAAACCAAACCATATCATCTTAGAATTACAAAAAAAGGTGTACAAATCATAACAAACTATGCCAGACTCACCTAAATTACTTCGGCTACTCTAAATCGTCACCAACTAACCCTTACCACAACAAACTAAACCCAATCACTTTTAAATTACAAAAAAATGCTACTAACCATAGCAAACTATGCCAAACTCATCTAAATTACTTCGGCTATCAAAAATCACCCCCAACTACACATTACAGCAACAAACTAAGCCCAATTACTTTAAAATTACAAAAAATGCTAAAAATCATAACAAACTATACCAGAATCACCTAAATTACTTCGGCTACCGTAAATCACCCCCAACTATCCCTTACCACAACAAACCAAACCATATCATCTTAAAATTACAAAAAAAGGTGTACAAATCATAACAAACTATGCCAGACTCACCTAAATTACTTCGGCTACCCTTAATAATCACCAACTAACCCTTACCACAACAAACTAAACCCAATCACTTTTATATTACAAAAAAAATGCTACTAACCATAGCAAACTATGCCAAACTCACCTAAATTACTTCGGCTTTCAAAAATCACCCCCAACTACACTTTACAGCAACAAACTAAGCCCAATCATTTTAAAATTACAAAAAAATGCTAAAAATCATAACAAACTATACCAGAATCATCTAAATTACTTCGGCTACCGTAAATCACCCCCAACTATCCCTTACCACAACAAACCAAACCATATCATCTTAAAATTACAAAAAAAGGTGTACAAATCATAACAAACTATGCCTGACTCACCTAAATTACTTCGGCTACTCTAAATCATCACCAACTTACCCTTACCACAACAAACTAAACCCAATCAGTTTTAATTACAAAAAAATGCTACTAACCATAGCAAACTATGCCAAACTCACCTAAATTACTTCGGCTATCAAAAATCACCCCCAACTACACTTTACAGCAACAAACTAAGCCCAATCACTTTAAAATTTCAAAAAATACTAAAAATCATAACAAACTTACCAGAATCACCTAAATTACTTCGGCTACCGTAAATCACCTCCAACTATCCCTTACCACAACAAACCAAACCATATCATCTTAAAATTACAAAAAAAGATGTACAAATCATAACAAACTATGCCAGACTCACCTAAATTACTTCGGCTACTCTAAATCATCACCAACTAACCCTTACCACAACAAACTAAACCCAATCACTTTTAAATTACAAAAAAATGCTACTGACCATAGCAAACTACGCCAAACTCACCTAAATTACTTCGGCTATCAAAAATCACCCCCAACTACACTTTACAGCAACAAACTAAGCCCAATCACTTTAAAATTACAAAAAAATGCTAAAAATCATAACAAACTATACCAGAATCACCTAAATTACTTCGGCTACTGTAAATCACCCCTAACTATCCCTTACCACAACAAACCAAACCATATCATCTTAAAAATACAAAAAAAGGTGTTCAAATCATAACAAACTATGCCAGACTCACCTAAATTACTTCGGCTACTCTAAATCGTCACCAACTAACCCTTACTACAACAAACTAAACCCAATCACTTTTAAATTACAAAAAAATGCTACTAACCATAGCAAACTATGCCAAACTCACCTAAATTACTTCGGTTATCAAAAATCACCCCCAACTACACATTACACAACAAACTAAGCCCAATCACTTTAAAATTACAAAAAATGCTAAAAATCATAACAAACTATACCAGAATCACCTAAATTACTTCGGCTACCGTAAATCACCCCCAACTATCCCTTACCACAAAAAACCAAACCATATCATCTTAAAATTACAAAAAAAGGTGTACAAATCATAACAAACTATGCCAGACTCACCTAAATTACTTCGGCTACTCTTAATAATCACCAACTAATCCTTACCACAACAAACTAAACCCAATCACTTTTATATTACAAAAAAATGCTACTAACTATAGCAAACTATGCCAAACTCACCTAAATTACTTCGGTTTTCAAAAATCACCCCAACTACACTTTACAGCAACAAACTAAGCCCAATCACTTTAAAATTACAAAAAAATTCTAAAAATCATAACAAACTATACCAGAATCACCTAAATTACTTCGGCTACCGTAAATCACCCCCAACTATCCCTTACCACAACAAACCAAACCATATCATCTTAAAATTACAAAAAAAGGTGTACAAATTATAACAAACTATGCCAGACTTACCTAAATTACTTCGGCTACGCTAAATCATCACCAACTAACCCTTACCACAACACACTGAACCCAATCACTTTTAAATTACAAAAAAATGCTACTAACCATAGCAAACTATTCCAAACTCACATAAATTACTTCGGCTATCAAAAATCACCCCCAACTACATTTTACAGCAACAAACTAAGCCCAATCACTTTAAAATTACAAAAAAATGCTAAAAATCATAACAAACTATACCAGAATCACCTAAATTACTTCGGCTACCGTAAATCACCCCCAAATATCCCTTACCACAACAAACCAAACCATATCATCTTAAAATTACAAAAAAGGTGTACAAATCCTAACAAACTATGCCAGACTCACCTAAATTACTTCGGCTACTCTAAATCATCACCAACTAACCCTTACCACAACAAACTAAACCCAATCACTTTTAAATTACAAAAAAATGCTACTAACCATAGCAAACTATGCCAAACTCACCTAAATTACTTCGGCTATCAAAAATCAACCCCAACTACACTTTACAGCAACAAACTAAGCCCAATCACTTTAAAATTACAAAAAAATGCTAAAAATCATAACAAACTATACCAGAATCACCTAAATTACTTCGCCTACCGTAAATCACCCCCAACTATCCCTTACTACATCAAACCAAACCATATCATTTAAAATTACAAAAAAGGTGTACAAATCATAACAAACTATGCCAGACTCACCTAAATTACTTCGGCTACTCTAAATCATCACCAACTAACCCTTACCACAACAAACTAAACCCAATCACTTTTAAATTACAAAAAAAAGCTAGTAACCATAGCAAACTATGCCAAACTCACCTAAATTACTTCGGCTACCATAAATCATCACCAACTAACCCTTACCACAACAAATTAAACCCAATCACTTTTAAATTACAAAAAAATGCTACTAACCATAGCAAACTATGCCAAACTCACCTAAATTACTTCGGCTATCAAAAATCACCCCCAACTACACTTTACAGCAACAAACTAAGCCCAATCACTTTAAAATTACAAAAAAATGCTAAAAATCATAACAAACTATACCAGAATCACCTAAATTACTTCGGCTACCGTAAATCACCCCCAACTATCCCTTACCACAACAAACCAAACCATATCATCTTAAAATTACAAAAAAAGATGTACAAATCATAACAAACTATGCCAGACTCACCTAAATTACTTCGGCTACTCTAAATCAACACCAACTAACCCTTACCACAACAAACTAAACCCAATCACTTTTAAATTACAAAAAAATGCTAGTAACCATAGCAAATTATGCCAAACTCACCTAAATTACTTCGGCTACCATAAATCATCACCAACTAACCCTTACCACAACAAACTAAACCCAATCACTTTAAAATTACAAAAAAATGCTAAAAATCATAACAAACTATACCAGAATCACCTAAATTACTTCGGCTACCGTAAATCATCCCCAACTATTCCTTACCACAACAAACCAAACCATATCATCTTAAAATTACAAAAAAAGGTGTACAAATTATAACAAACTATGCCAGACTTACCTAAATTACTTCGGCTACGCTAAATCATCACCAACTAACCCTTACCACAACACACTGAACCCAATCACTTTTAAATTACAAAAAAATGCTACTAACCATAGCAAACTATGCCAAACTCACATAAATTACTTCGGCTATCAAAAATCACCCCCAACTACACTTTACAGCAACAAACTAAGCCCAATCACTTTAAAATTACAAAAAAATGCTAAAAATCATAACAAACTATACCAGAATCACCTAAATTACTTCGGCTACCGTAAATCACCCCCAAATATCCCTTACCACAACAAACCAAACCATATCATCTTAAAATTACAAAAAAGGTGTACAAATCCTAACAAACTATGCCAGACTCACCTAAATTACTTCGGCTACTCTAAATCATCACCAACTAACCCTTACCACAACAAACTAAACCCAATCACTTTTAAATTACAAAAAAATGCTACTAACCATAGCAAACTATGCCAAACTCACCTAAATTACTTCGGCTATCAAAAATCAACCCCAACTACACTTTACAGCAACAAACTAAGCCCAATCACTTTAAAATTACAAAAAAATGCTAAAAATCATAACAAACTATACCAGAATCACCTAAATTACTTCGGCTACCGTAAATCACCCCCAAATATCCCTTACCACAACAAACCAAACCATATCATCTTAAAATTACAAAAAAGGTGTACAAATCCTAACAAACTATGCCAGACTCACCTAAATTACTTCGGCTACTCTAAATCATCACCAACTAACCCTTACCACAACAAACTAAACCCAATCACTTTTAAATTACAAAAAAATGCTACTAACCATAGCAAACTATGCCAAACTCACCTAAATTACTTCGGCTATCAAAAATCAACCCCAACTACACTTTACAGCAACAAAATAAGCCCAATCACTTTAAAATTACAAAAAAATGCTAAAAATCATAACAAACTATACCAGAATCACCTAAATTACTTCGGCTACCGTAAATCACCCCCAACTATCCCTTACTACAACAAACCAAACCATATCATTTAAAATTACAAAAAAAGGTGTACAAATCATAAGAAACTATGCCAGACTCACATAATTACTTCGGCTACTCTAAATCATCACCAACTAACCCTTACCACAACAAACTAAACCCAATCACTTTTAAATTACAAAAAAATGCTAGTAACCATAGCAAACTATGCCAAATTCACCTAAATTACTTCGGCTACCATAAATCATCACCAACTAACCTTTACCACAACAAATTAAACCCAATCACTTTTAAATTACAAAAAAATGCTACTAACCATAGCAAACTATGCCAAACTCACCTAAATTACTTCGGCTATCAAAAATCACCCCCAACTACACTTTACAGCAACAAACTAAGCCCAATCACTTTAAAATTACAAAAAAATGCTAAAAATCATAACAAACTATACCAGAATCACCTAAATTACTTCGGCTACCGTAAATCACCCCCAACTATCCCTTACCACAACAAACCAAACCATATCATCTTAAAATTACAAAAAAAGGGGTACAAATCATAACAAACTATGCCAGACTCACCTAAATTACTTCGGCTACTCTAAATCAACACCAACTAACCCTTACCACAACAAACTAAACCCAATTACTTTTAAATTACAAAAAAATGCTAGTAACCATAGCAAATTATGCCAAACTCACCTAAATTACTTCGGCTATCAAAAATCACCCCCAACTACACTTTACAGCAACAAACTAAGCCCAATCACTTTAAAATTACAAAAAAATGCTAAAAATCATAACAAACTATACCAGAATCTCCTAAATTACTTCGGCTACCGTAAATCACCCCCAACTATCCCTTACCACAACAAACCAATCCATATCATCTTAAAATTACAAAAAAGGTGTACAAATCATAACAAACTATGCCAGACTCACCTAAATTACTTCGGCTACTCTAAATCATCACCAACTAACCCTTACCACAACAAACTAAACCCAATCACTTTTAAATTACAAAAAAATGCTACTAACCTTAGCAAACTATGCCAAACTCACCTAAATTACTTCGGCTATCAAAAATCACCCCCAACTACACTTTACAGCAACAAACTAAGCCCAATCACTTTAAAATTACAAAAAAAATGCTAAAAATCATAACAAACTATACCAGAATCACCTAAATTACTTCGGCTACCGTAAATCACCCCTAACTATCCCTTACCACAACAAACCAAACCATATCATCTTAAAAATACAAAAAAAGGTGTTCAAATCATAACAAACCATGCCAGACTCACCTAAATTACTTCGGCTACTCTAAATCATCACCAACTAACCCTTACCACAACAAACTAAACCCAATCACTTTAAAAAAAAATGCTACTAACCATAGCAAACTATGCCAAACTCACCTAATTTACTTCGGCTATCAAAAATCACCCCCAACTACACTTTACAGCAACAAACTAAGCCCAATCACTTTAAAATTACAAAAAAATGCTAAAAATCATAACAAACTATACCAGAATTACCTAAATTACTTCGGCTACCGTAAATCACCCCCAACTATCCCTTACCACAACAAACTAAACCTTATCATTTTAAAATTACAAAAAAAGTTGTACAAATCATAACAAACTATGCCAGACTTACCTAAATTACTTCGGCTACTCTAAATCATCACCAACTAACCCTTACCACAACAAACTAAACCCAATCACTTTTAAATTACAAAAAAATGCTACTATCCATAGCAAACTATGCCAAACTCACCTAAATTACTTCGGCTATTAAAAATCACCCCCAACTACACTTTACAGCAACAAACTAAGCCCAATTACTTTAAAATTACAAAAAAATGCTAAAAATCATAACAAACTATACCAGAATCTCCTAAATTACTTCGGCTACCGTAAATCACCCCCAACTATCCCTTACCACAACAAACCAATCCATATCATCTTAAAATTACAAAAAAGGTGTACAAATCATAACAAACTATGCCAGACTCACCTAAATTACTTCGGCTACTCTAAATCATCACCAACTAACCCTTACCACAACAAACTAAACCCAATCACTTTTAAATTACAAAAAAATGCTACTAACCATAGCAAACTATGCCAAACTCACTTAAATTACCTCGGCTATCAAAAATCACACCCAACTACACTTTACAGCAACAAACTAAGCCCAATCACTTTAAAATTACAAAAAGATGCTAAAAATCATAACAAACAATACCAGAATCACCTAAATTACTTCGGCTACCGTAAATTAACCCCAACTATCCCTTACCACAACAAACCAAACCATATCATCTCAAAATTACAAAAAAAGGTGTACAAATCATAACAAACTATGCCAGACTCACCTAAATTACTTCGGCTACTCTAAATCATCACCAACTAACCCTTACCACAACAAACTAAACCCAATCACTTTTAAATTACAAAAAAATGCTACTAACCTTAGCAAACTATGCCAAACTCACCTAAATTACTTCGGCTATCAAAAATCACCCCCAACTACACTTTACAGCAACAAACTAAGCTCAATCACTTTAAAATTACAAAAAAATGCTAAAAATCATAACAAACTATACCAGAATCACCTAAATTACTTCGGCTACTGTAAATCACCGCCAACTATCCCTTACCACAACAAACCAAACCATATAATCTTAAAATTACAAAAAAAGGTGTACAAATCATAACAAACTATGCCAGACTTACCTAAATTACTTCGGCTACTCTAAATCATCACCAACTAACCCTTACCACAACAAACTAAACCCAATCACTTTTAAATTACAAAAAAATGCTACTAACCATAGCAAACTATGCCAAACTCACCTAAATTACTTCGGCTATTAAAAATCACCCCCAACTACACTTTACAGCAACAAACTAAGCCCAATTACTTTAAAATTACAAAAAAATGCTAAAAATCATAACAAACTATACCAGAATCTCCTAAATTACTTCGGCTACCGTAAATCACCCCCAACTATCCCTTACCACAACAAACCAATCCATATCATCTTAAAATTACAAAAAAGGTGTACAAATCATAACAAACTATGCCAGACTCACCTAAATTACTTCGGCTACTCTAAATCATCACCAACTAACCCTTACCACAACAAACTAAACCCAATCACTTTTAAATTACAAAAAAATGCTACTAACCATAGCAAACTATGCCAAACTCACTTAAATTACCTCGGCTATCAAAAATCACACCCAACTACACTTTACAGCAACAAACTAATCCCAATCACTTTAAAATTACGAAAAGATGCTAAAAATCATAACAAACAATACCAGAATCACCTAAATTACTTCGGCTACCGTAAATTAACCCCAACTATCCCTTACCACAACAAACCAAACCATATCATCTCAAAATTACAAAAAAAGGTGTACAAATCATAACAAACTATGCCAGACTCACCTAAATTACTTCGGCTACTCTAAATCATCACCAACTAACCCTTGCCACAACAAACTAAACCCAATCACTTTTAAATTACAAAAAAATGCTACTAACCTTAGCAAACTATGCCAAACTCACCTAATTTACTTCGGCTATCAAAAATCACCCCCAACTACACTTTACAGCAACAAACTAAGCTCAATCACTTTAAAATTACAAAAAAATGCTAAAAATCATAACAAACTATACCAGAATCACCTAAATTACTTCGGCTACTGTAAATCACCGCCAACTATCCCTTACCACAACAAACCAAACCATATAATCTTAAAATTACTAAAAAAGGTGTACAAATCATAATAAACTATGCCAGACTCACCTAAATTACTTCGGCTACTCTAAATCATCACCAACTAACCCTTACTGCAACAAACTAAACCCAATCACTTATAAATAAAAAAATGCTACTAACCATAGCAATCTATGCCAAACTCACCTAAATTACTTCGGCTATCAAAAATCACCCCCAACTACACTTTACAGCAACAAACTAAGCCCAATCACTTTAAAATTACAAAAAAATGCTAAAAATCATAACAAACTATACCAGAATCACCTAAATTACTTCGGCTATCGTAAATCACCCCCAACTATCCCTTACCACAACAAACCAAAACATATCATTTTAAAATTACAAAAAAAGGTGTACAAATCATAACAAACTATGCCAGACTTACCTAAATTACTTCGGCTACTCTAAATCATCACCACCTAACCCTTACCACAACAAACTAAACCCAATCACTTTAAAAAAAAATGCTACTAACCATAGCAAACTATGCCAAACTCACCTAATTTACTTCGGCTATCAAAAATCTCCCCCAACTACACTTTACAGCAACAAACTAAGCCCAATCACTTTAAAATTACAAAAAAATGCTAAAAATCATAACAAACTATACCAGAATCACCTAAATTACTTCGTCTACCGTAAATCACCCCTAACTATCCCTTACCACAACAAACCAAACCATATCATCTTAAAAATACAAAAAAAGGTGTTCAAATCATAACAAACTATGCCAGACACACCTAAATTACTTCGGCTACTCTAAATCATCACCAACTAACCCTTACCACAACAAACTAAACCCAATCATATTTAAATTACAAAAAAATGCTAGTAACCGTAGCAAACTATGCCAAACTCACCTAAATTACTTCGGCTACCGTAAATCATCACCAACTAAACCTAACCACAACAAACTAAACCCAATCACTTTTAAATTACAAAAAAATGCTACCAACCATAGCAAACTATGCCAAACTCACCTAAATTACTTCGGTAATCAAAAATCACCCCCAACTACACTTTACAGCAACAAACTAAGCCCAATCACTTTAAAATTACAAAAAAATGCTAAAAATCATAACAAACTATACCAGAATCACCTAAATTACTTCGGCTACCGTAAAACACCCCCAACTATCCCTTACCACAACAAACCAAACCATATCATGTTAAAATTACAAAAAAAGGTGTACAAATCATAACAAACTATACCAGAATCACCTAAATTACTTCGGCTACCGTAAATCACCCCCAACTATCCCTTACCACAACAAACCAAACCATATCATGTTAAAATTACAAAAAAAGGTGTACAAATCATAACAAACTATGCCAGACTCACCTAAATTACTTCGGCTACTCTAAATCATCACCAACTAACCCTTACCACAACAAACTAAACCCAATCACTTTTAAATTACAAGAAAATGCTAGTGACCATAGCAAACTATGCCAAACTCACCTAAATTACTTCGGCTACCATAAATCATCACCAACTAACCCTTACCACAACAAACTAAACCCAATCACTTTTAAATTACAAAAAAATGCTAGTGACCATAGCAAACTATGCCAAACTCACCTAAATTACTTCGGCTATCAAAAATCACCCCCACCTACACTTTACAGCAACAAACTAAGCCCAATCACTTTAAAATTACAAAAAAATGCTAAAAATCACAACAAACTATACCAGAATCACCTAAATTACTTCGGCTACCGTAAATCACCCCCAACTATCCCTTACCACAACAAACCAAACCATATCATCTTAAAATTACAAAAAAAGGTGTACAAATCATAACAAACTATGCCAAACTCACCTAAATTACTTCGGCTATTCTAAATCATCACCAACTAACCCTTACCGCAACAAACTAAACCCAATCACTTTTAAATTACAAAAAAATGCTAGTAACCATAGCAAACTATGCCAAACTCACCTAAATTACTTCGGCTACCATAAATCATCACCAACTAACCCTTACCACAACAAACTAAACCCAATCACTTTTAAATTACAAACTATGCCAAATTCACCTAAATTACTTCGGCTATCAAAAATCACCCCCAACTAAACTTTCCAGCAACAAACTAAGCCCAATCACTTTAAAATTACAAAAAAATTTTAAAAATCATAACAAACTATACCAGAATCACCTAAATTACTTCGGCTATCGTAAATCACCCCCAACTATCCCTTACCACAACAAACAAAACCATATCATCTTAAAATTACAAAAAAGGTGTACAAATCATAACAAACTATGCAAGACTCACCTAAATTACTTCGGCTACTCTAAATCATCACCAACTCACCCTTACCAAAACAAACTAAACCCAATCACTTTTAAATTACAAAAAAATGCTACTAACCATAGCAAACTATGCCAAACTCACCTAAATTACTTCGGCTATCAAAAATCACCCCCAACTACACTTTATAGCAACAAACTAAGTCCAATCACTTTAAAATTACAAAAAATGCTAAAAATCATAACAAACTTTACCAGAAACACCTAAATTACTTCGGCTACCGTAAATCACCCCCAACTATCCCTTACCACAACAAACTAAACCCAATCACTTTTAAATTACAAAAAAATGCTACTAACCATAGCAAACTATGCCAAACTCACCTAAATTACTTCGGCTATCAAAAATCACCCCCAACTACACTTTACAGCAACAAACTAAGCCCAATCCCTTTAAAATTACAAAAAAATGTTAAAATCATAACAAACTCTACCAGAATCACCTAAATTACTTCGGCTACCGTAAATCACCCCCAACTATCCCTTACCACAACAAACTAAACCCAATCACTTTTAAATTACAAAAAAATGCTACTAACCATAGCAAACTATGCCAAACACACCTAAATTACTTCGGCTATCAAAAATCTCCCCCAACTACACTTTACAGAAGCAAACTAAGCCCAATCACTTTAAAATTACAAAAAAATGCTAAAAATCATAACAAACTATACCAGAATCTCCTAAATTACTTCGGCTACCGTAAATCACCCCCAACTATCCCTTACCACAACAAACCAAACCATATCATCTTAAAATTACAAAAAAAGTGTACAAATCATAACAAACTATGCCAGACTCACCTAAATTACTTCGGCTACTCTAAATCATCACCAACTAACCCTTACCACAACAAACTAAACCCAATCAATTTTAAATTACAAAAAAATGCTAGTAACCGTAGCAAACTATGCCAAACTCACCTAAATTACTTCGGCTACCGTAAATCATCACCAACTAACCCTAACCACAACAAACTAAACCCAATCACTTTTAAATTACAAAAAAATGCTACTAACCATAGCAAACTATGCCAAATTCACCTAAATTACTTCGGCTATCAAAAATCACCCCCAACTACACTTTACAGCAACAAACTAGGCCCAATCCCTTTAAAATTACAAAAAAATGCTAAAAATCATAACAAACTTTACCAGAATCACCTAAATTACTTCGGCTACCGTAAATCACCCCCAACTATCCCTTACCACAACAAACCAAACCATATCATCTTAAAATTACAAAAAAAGGTGTACAAATCATAACAAACTATGCCAGACTCACCTAAATTACTTCGGCTACTCTAAATCATCACCAACTAACCCTTACCACAACAAACTAAACCCAATCACTTTTAAATTACAAAAAAATGCTAGTAACCATAGCAAACTATGCCAAACTCACCTAAATTACTTCGGCTACCATAAATCATCACCAACTAACCCTTACCACAACAAACTAAACCCAATCACTTTTAAATTACAAAAAAAATGCTACTAACCATAGCAAAGTATGCCAAACTCACCTAAATTACTTCGGCTATCAAAAATCACTACACTTACTACACTACACTTTACAGCAACAAACTAAGCCCAATCACTTTAAAATTACAAAAAAATGCTAAAAATCATAACAAACTATACCAGAATCACCTAAATTACTTCGGCTAACGTAAATCACCTCCAACTATCCCTTACCACAACAAACCAAACCATATCATCTTAAAATTACAAAAAAAGGTGTACAAATCATAACAAACTATGCCAGACTCACCTAAATTACTTCGGCTACTCTAAATCATCACCAACTAACTTTTTAAATTACAACAAACTGAACCCAATCACTTTTAAATTACAAAAAAATTCTAGTAACCATAGCAAACTATGCCAAACTCACCTAAATTACTTCGGCTACCATAAAACATCACCAACTAACCCTTACCACAACAAACTAGACCCAATCACTTTTACGGTTCCTTTGTATTTAAATAAAAACCGAATAAAAACCGGTTAAAATAAGCAAAAAATGATCGGCTCGCGGAGACCGGGTTTTTTTTAGAAGCACGTGTCTAGCCAAAACAACTTCGACGTCGGGCGACCTGTTTACATTAAAAGCACTTTCACTTTCTGCGTTCCTGATCATACTTTTGCCGTACCTAGCGAGGCGCAGATATTTCAATTATAATTTTGATTTCAATTATAATGTCCCCGATCCGTGACTCATTTAAAAATTACCAAACCCTTCCAAATTTAATCCGCCTACATTAAAAATCCTCAAATATCTCTTACCATTACAAACTTTACCAAATCAACCCCAAAAAATTCCCGAACTACGCCAAACTGACAAATTAGATCCGTTATCTTAAATCATCCCTTACCACCCCTTAGCAACCCCAAGTAACTCCAATCACTTTAAAATAAAACAAAATGACACAAACCATAGCAGACTATTCTCACACTCACACACATTATTTCGGCTACCAAAATTCACCCCCAACTACCCCTTACCGCCCCAAACTAAGCCCAATCACCTTAAAATTAGAAAAAATGCTACAAACAATAGCAAAACTATGCCAAACTCACCCAAATTACTTCGGCTACCATAAATCACCCCCAACTACCCCTTACCACCCCAAACTGAGCCCAATCACTTTAAAATTACAAAAAATGATACAAACCATAGCAAACTATGCCAAACTCACCCAAATTACTTTGGCTACCATAAATCACCCCCAACTACCCCTTACCACCCCAAACTAAGAACAATCACTTTAAAATTACAAAAAATGTTACAAATCATAGCAAACTATGCCAAACTCACCCAAATTACTTCGGCTACCATAAATCACCCCCAACTACCCCTTACCACCCCAAACTAAACCCAATCACTTTAAAATTACAAAAAATGCCACAAACCATAGGAAACTATGCCAAACTCACCCAAATTACTTCGGCTACCATAAATCACCCCCAACTACCCCTTACCACCCCAAACTAAGAACAATCACTTTAAAATTACAAAAAATGCTACAAACCATAACAAACTATGCCAAACTGACCAAAATTACTTCGGCTAGCATAAATCACCCCCAACTACCCCTTACCGCCCCAAATTAAGAACAATCACTTTAAAATTACAAAAAATGCTACAAACCATAACAAATAATTCCAAAATCACCTAAATTACTACGGCTACCATAAATTACCCCCAACTACCCCTTACCACCCCAAACTAAGAACAATCACTTTAAAATTACAAAAAATGCCACAAACTATAGGAAACTATGCCAAACTCACCCAAATTACTTCGGCTATCATAAATCACCCCCCACTAACCCTTACCACCCCAAACTAAGAACAATCACTTTAAAATTACAAAAAATGCTACAAACCATAACAAACTATTCCAAAATCACCCAAATTACTTTGGCTACCATAAATCACCACCAACTACCCCTTACCACCCCAAACTAAGAACAATCACTTTAAAATTACAAAAAATGCTACAAACCATAACAAACTATGCCAAACTGACCAAAATTACTTCGGCTAGCATAAATCACCCCCAACTACCCCTTACCGCCCCAAACTAAGAACAATCACTTTAAAATTACAAAAAATGCTACAAACCATAACAAACTATGCCAAAATCACCTAAATTACTACGGCTACCATAAATTACCCCCAACTACCCCTTACCACCCCAAACTAAGAACAATCACTTTAAAATTACAAAAAATGCTACAAACCATAACAAACTATTCCAAAATCACCCAAATTACTTTGGCTACCATAAATCACCCCCAACTACCCCTTACCACTTCAAACTAAGAACAATCACTTTAAAATTACAAAAAATGTTACAAATCATAGCAAACTATGCCAAACTCACCCAAATTACTTCGGCTACCATAAATCACCCCCAACTACCCCTTACCATCCCAAACTAAACCAAATCACTTTAAAATTAGAAAAAATGCTGCAAACCATAGCAAAACAATTCCAAACTCATCTAAATTACTTCGGCTACCATAAATCACCCCCAACTACCCCTTACCACCCCAAACTAAGCCCAATTACTTTAAAATTACAAAAAAATTTACAAATCATAGCAAACTATGCCAAACTCACCCAAATTACTTCGGCCACCATAAATCACCCCCAACTACCCCTTACCACCCCAAACTAAGCCCAATCACTTTAAAATTACAAAAAATGCTACAAACCATAGCAAAACAATTCCTAACCCATCTAAATTACTTCGGCTACCATAAATCACCCCCAACTACCCCTTACCACCCCAAACTAAGCCCAATCACTTTAAAATTATTGAAAATGCTACAAACCATTTTTACGTTCACTTAATGATATTGGTGTATTTGTTTTTCCCCAAACCTACCCCGGCTGAAATCCGAAATTTGCAGTGTTGAACCGGACTTCGCTGACATTCATACGCTTAAGTATTATGTGTTTATAAATGTTTTACACTATTTATTTGACGTACATTGTCTTCATTAATGCTCTACATTATTTATAACTAAGATCGAGCAGATAGAAAATCTAATCTAGCTGAATATAGCCGGCGTTGCCTGGGCGTACAACCGTGGACAGTCAAGAATAACACTTTAGCCGGCGGGTGTGGTGCAAATACCGACTCAATGACAATATGTCATAGAGTCGGTATTTGCATAACACGGGTGTTATTCTTGACTGTCCATGGCTGTACATATAAACGCTGTGTTGACAATGGTGGTGTATTAGCGATGTTGACTAATCGACATTATAATACAATTAAACATAATTAAACTTGAGCTTATTGTGTGAGAGAGACCGGCTTCTTTCTCATCCCTACTCCGTGCTGTTTGCTAACGGGGATAACTAATCGATTAATTGATCACTTATCGACCACTGAGAGAGGAAGATTTCAATTTTAAACTTGCAATATCGACCCTATTGCACAAATCTGGATGAAAGTAAAAATACAAATATCGCTATTAAAATGTAGGGGTTGGTGGTAGAAGGGCGAAAATTATTGTTTGGATATTTTTTGATGCAAATTAAAAAAATTTTGTTCAACTTTTTTTTATTATAAATATAAATTATTTATTTTATTAACATATATAAAGGTTTCGCGGCCTCTCCGCCAACCGTGGCCTCTGGCTCGCCAATTGTGACTGCCGCGGCCCCTTCCGCCGCCACGGCCCCTTCCGCCCCCACGGCCCCTTCCGCCGCCACGGCCCCTTCCGCCGCCACGGCCCCTTTCGCCGCCACTGCCTCGGTCGCCGCCATGGCCCTTTCGGCTGCCACGGCCTCGGTCGCCGCGACCGCCACGGTCGCCGCTATGGAAGCGCTCGCCGCCACGGCCACTGTCGCCGGAATGACTTTCGGCGGTGGTCGGCTGGATCACATCCTGTGGCCTCGGGTCTTCCTCCTCCTCCATGCGAGACTCCGGGGCTGCGGTCGAAGGAGGTGGCAAAGTCGTGGCTTGGGTTGTTTCAGCCATCTCAAATCAAAAACAAGAAAAATAAATTTGTTATAAGATAATTCTTAAATACTTTCGTTTTTGTGATTTGATATTTTGTATTTTGAAGGGGACATATTTCAACTCGCGTTTTACGTCGTCAGAGAGCCAAAATGGATAGAATTTGGAATAATTTAGCTTCTCTGTCAACACTCCGTCCCGGCAAACTTTACAAATCATAACAATAAAATTATTTAGAGAGCGGCTGGATTTAAAAATACAACAATATCATGTGTAATAAATTTAGACTTACTTACCGTGGATAAAAATGTCACCTCACTGAGTGCAGAAACGAAATGAAACGGAACACTTGAAGTTGCGATATATATATTTTTTTATTTCGTTACAGGTTCATGAAGGAATACATGCCTTAGGCACCACGCGCACTGAATCGACTCGGATCGGTCGGATCGGCACGGCACAATCGGCATGTTTTGGTATACATGAAATTAAATGAGGGCCCGCACACTGGATCGGATCGGTCGGTTCAGACCGGTCGGATCGTCTCGGCATCGGCAGAGAATGATCGAAGAGGCAAAAACTGCCGAAAGGTCCAACGGCTTTCCGCATTTTGGTCGACATCTGCAATTGTAAAGCAATCTGCAAATGTAAATATGCATCCAAAAAATAGCCGTGCCGCCTCCACCACCATAAGGTGATCAACATAAACACTCTGTATTACGAAAAAACCACCACGATACAATTAAACTGTTATTAATTATCCTATTTTAATCATTCAACAACCACATAAGACATCTATAAGAGCATATTTTTTATTATATTTTTATATATTATATATTATGTAAATAGTTGTTAAAAACAAACTGTACTAAATGAGCTGCTGAAATCACCGAAGGTGCCGACTGTGCCGATTCAATGCGCGGTATACGCTGTCGTGCCGATCGTATCGTGCCGATCCGACCGGTCCGAGTCGATTCAGTGCGCGCACACTCTAAACAAGTGTGAGTCCGTCCGAGAGGCCGAATCAAAGTATTACATTTTTGAAACAGCTTGCGAGAGCAAGGGCAAAGTTACAAAGGCAAAAAGACGATGTTCCATTAGTTTTTATTTAAAATCTTATGCAAAAATTCGTACATACTAAGCATAGGATATCGCTATTTCTTATTGCTTTTCGAGTATACGAAAATTGCTGGTTCAGCATAGCTCTGTTAATTAATACTAAATTTTGTCGCTTTTGTACATAATTCTGGAGATGCCGAGTCAGCGTCTGGATAGTTCGGCGCTGCTGACTGGTTCGACTTGTGGCTGGTAATGCATTGTAATGGGAACGCATGATTGAACTCACACGGGCCACACGCTGACATCTGGCCCGACGACTGTCGCACCGTTTGTAACTACCGGTTTGTCGCTGTCGTGTGGTCCTGGAGTGGTCCGTCTGAGCTCAGCCTTAACCCAATCTGCCCGAAACCGGTTTCTAAACATTTTCACTGTCGGACCAGACTCTTTTTTACTTATCTAACGCTTATTTTTAAGTTCCGTTGGTGAGAGTGATTTGTTCTTCATCAAATTTGCCCCGGCTGAAATCAGAAAATTTGTAGCGTTGGACCGGACTTCACTCACACTTCACACACTTAAGTATTCTGTTCATATAAACATTTTACACCATTTATTTTTGGAATTTTTAGTTTTTCAGTTTTTTTTTACATTGCGTTCATTATTGCTCTAATCTATTGTTTATAAGTAAGATGGAGCAGTTTGAAATTCTAATAGTAAACGGAGTACAAATACCACACCGTGTAATTCCCGTGAAAGGTGATGGAAATTGTCTTTTTTACTTTCTTTCCTATTGCATTTTTAACACCGTAAATAGAGCTCAAGAGGTTCGCACATTAATTGTTCAACACGTTGCGGCCAATTGGGCCAGGTTTCAATTATTATCGTGCAACCGAGAAGGGAATAATTATGCTGACCAGTTTGTTTATTCTGAAGATATGTCAAAATTATCTACATATGGTTCTGTTTGTGAGTTGACTGCAGCAGGAGAAATGTTTCCATTTTGTTTTCAAGTATATCATAACGGTAGTTTTTATGCGCAATTTGGTCAACATAATCAGTCAATTCGTAAACTTAGATTTTCCGGAAATTTATCTAACGGTCATTTCGATGTCCTTGAATCACTTCCTGAGCCACGACTTATAGAACATTCCCAAATTGCGTCTTCGACTAAAGAGTCTATTCAAGATAATTCTTCTCAGACATCACATAAAAGGAAACGCCGTGCGCGTTTTTCAAACAGAACTAGAAACACCCAACTAAAAATTTCTGCCGTAAAAAATGCATCAAAAAATAAAGAGCACAAGAAGGCTGTTTCAGTGAAATACGCAAAAAAAAATCCAGAAGTTCATAGAGCTGCTGTAGCGAAATATGCCCAAAAACATCCCGAAGTTAATAGAGCTGCTGTTGCGAAATATGCGCAACAACATCCGGAAGTTAATAGAGCTGCTGTTGCGAAATATGCGCAAGAACATCCGGAAGTTAAAAGAGCTGCTGTTGCGAAATATGCGCAACAACATCCGGAAGTTAATAGAGCTGCTGTTGCGAAATATGCGCAAGAACATCCGGAAGTTAAAAGAGCTGCTGTTGCGAAATATGCGCAACAACATCCGGAAGTTAATAGAGCTGCTGTTGCGAAATATGCGCAAGAACATCCGGAAGTTAAAAGAGCTGCTGTTGCGAAATATGCGCAACAACATCCGGAAGTTAATAGAGCTGCTGTTGCGAAATATGCGCAAGAACATCCGGAAGTTAAAAGAGCTGCTGTTGCGAAATATGCGCAACAACATCCGGAAGTTATTAGAGCTGCTGTTGCGAAATATGCGCAAGAACATCCGGAAGTTAACAGAGCTGCTGTTGCGAAACATGCGCAAGAACATCCCGAAGGTCATAGAGCTGCCGTTCGTAGATATACACAACAGCACCTAGAGGTTAACAGAAACGCTGTTGCGCGTTATGATCCACGCAACGAAAAAAGAATTCAACGAAGGACACTTTCTTGGACGCAAAAGGCTAATTCTGCATTCCGATATGACCCATGTATTGCATACGACGCAGAAAAAACTATACAATTGGGTGAAATGAGCATAATATGCCAATGGTGCAAAGCCCTCAAGTGGAAGGGGGAGACACCTGGCATGTGTTGCAACAATGGAAAGGTGCAATTAGTACCATTCGAACAACAACCTGAACCTATAAGGAGCCTTTTATCCTTTTTACATCCGAAATCAAAACATTTTCTAAATTCTATTAGGAAATATAACGGTTGTTTTCAAATGACATCTTTTGCGGCTAAAGAGGTTTCTGAAGGTAACTTTAGGCCCACATTTAAAGTTCAAGGTCAGGTGTACCATTTAGCTGGGAGTTTGTTGCCACCTAATGCTAACGAAGAACCTAAATTCCTTCAGATATATTTTGTGGGAGAAGACGAGAAAGAGACTACTCTTAGGTGTCGGAATTTTACAGATGTAAATAATGCTTTGGTGGCGCAACTACAAAAGATGCTTCACGAGAATAACAAATATGTTAGAGATTTTAAAGCTACCATAGAAAATATTCCACAAAATACAGAAGATTTCCGTGTAGTCATACATGCCGAAAGAAAACCCATAAACGCTCATCGAGGTCGTTACAATAATCCTATCGCCAATGAAATTGCTATAGTAATGGAAGGTCAGATATTTGAAAAAAGAGACATTGTGTTGCACAGTCGCGATGACAAGTTACAACGAATAAGTGAGTTGAACAGAGCTTACGACGCGTTGCAATATCCCTTAATGTTTTGTAGAGGTGAGGATGGTTATTCCATAACAGTACCTCAAACTGACCCTGTTTCAAAGATGCCTTTAAATAAAACCGTTTCGGCAGCAAATTTCTATGCTTATCGCATTATGATTAGACAGAACGAAATTAATCATCTTCTCTGTTACCGAAGCTTACTAAGTCAATTTTTAGTTGACATGTATGCAAAAATCGAAACAGAAAGATTAAATTTTATCAAGAATAATCAAACAAAATTAAGGGCGGAAAATTACGTTCATTTACAAGATGCAATTAAAAAGGCTGATGCCAATGCTGCAGAGTTAGGTCGATTAGTAATTCTCCCGTCAACTTTCACTGGCGGACCCAGGTATATGCATGAACGTACCCAAGACGCGTTGACATATGTACGCCACTACGGCCGTCCAGATTTATTTATTACTTTTACGTGCAACCCAAAGTGGAAAGATATTACAGATGTATTATTGTTCGATCAACAGCCGCATGATCGACATGACGTCATTAGCCGCGTCTTTCGTCTGAAAGTGAGAACAATGATGAACCTATTGACTAAGGCTCAAATATTTGGACGCGTTCGCTGTTACATGTATTCGGTAGAATGGCAGAAACGAGGACTTCCGCATGTACATATTTTGCTATGGTTGGAAAACCGAATTTGTGCTGATAAAATAGATGACGTGATCTGTGCAGAAATTCCATCTCCCGAAGAAGATCCGATTCTTCACGAAATAATTAAATCCAATATGATTCATGGACCGTGCGGTAACATAAATAGAGATTCTCCGTGTATGATTGATGGAATCTGTTCAAAGAAGTATCCTCGACAATTAATAAAAGATACACAGACAGGTGAGGATGGTTATCCTAAGTACCGACGAAGATCACCCCAAGATGGTGGGTTCACTGTTGAAATTAAAGGCAAACAACTCGACAACCGGTGGGTTGTACCGTTTAATCCGGTCCTGTCTCGCACTTTTAATGCACACATTAACGTAGAGTACTGTAATTCTGTCAAATCTATCAAATATATCTGCAAATACGTTAATAAAGGCAGCGATCAGGCGGCCTTTGCACTACAAAATGAACTAGATGAGGTGGCAATCTATAAAACGGGAAGGTATATATGCACTTCGGAAGCTGTTTGGCGCATTCTATGTTTTCCCATTCACGAAAGGTTTCCTCCTGTTGTTCATCTTTCCGTCCATTTGGAAAATGGACAGAGAATCTATTTTAATGAAGACAATCTTTTGGATAGGGTCAATAACCCTCCAAAAACCACATTGATGGCCTTTTTTGATTTATGCATAAACGACGATTTTGCCAAAACCCTTTTTTACCACGAAGTGCCTTCATATTATACGTGGAACAAGAATAAATTTCAACGTAGAAAGCTAGGAAAAAATATTGATGAATATCCGGGTGTAAAAAAAGATAACGTCCTTGGAAGGGTTTATACAGTACATCCCAACAATGCCGAGTGTTACTACCTTCGCCTACTATTGCATGAGGTTCGTGGACCTACTTCTTTCTTAAGTCTTAGGACGGTTAATGGCGTAGTACATTCTACTTTTCATTCCGCATGTAAAGCTCTGGGATTGTTGGAAGATGACAAACATTGGGACAACACACTAGAAGATGCTACTATCTCAGAATCACCGATTAAACTGAGAGAATTATTTGCAATAATGTTAGTGTTTTGTCATGTATCCGACCCATTGCAGCTTTGGGAGAAATACAAAGACAGTATGTCCGAGGATATTCTCAGAAGGGTGGCAAGAGAGCTGGCATTTGAAGAATTACATGCCAAAACGGAGGTGTACAACAAGGCATTGATTCTTCTAGAAGATGTTATTCTAACAATCAGTGATCAACCCTTAACACATTTTGGATTGCCGCAACCGAAGCGCAATACCAACGAGATTACGGAAAATTTGGTTTATATTAGAGAAAAAAACTACGATATTGAAGTTTTATTACAAATGGTTGAAGAAAACGAACCATTACTTACAAGTGAACAGAAAGAGGTTTACTTAGAAATTTTAGAAAACTTAGACTACGGCAAAGTTTTCTTTTTAGATGCACCTGGGGGTACAGGAAAAACATTCCTTATAAATTTGTTATTATCGAAAATACGCAGTTCCAATAAAATTGCTATCGCGGTGGCCTCTTCGGGAATTGCAGCAACTTTGCTACAGGGTGGTAGAACTGCCCATTCTGTTTTTAAATTGCCCCTAAACTTAAACTCCACAGATAATCCGTTATGCAACATATCAAAACAAAGCGACGTGGCTCGATTGCTTTATGACTGCAGTCTAATTGTGTGGGACGAATGTACCATGGCGCACAAAAAAGCAGTTGAGGCTCTCGACCGTACATTAAGAGACATTAGAAATAATGATTTGATTATGGGAAAAGTTACCGTTGTATTAGCAGGAGATTTCAGACAAACGCTGCCTGTTGTACCGAGAGGAACTCGGGCTGATGAAGTTAATGCTTGCTTGAAATCGTCCTATTTGTGGCCCAAAATACAAAAAATTTCATTATCTAAAAACATGCGAGTATACCTAAGAGGTGATACTGGAGCTGGTGAATTTGCGCAACTTTTATTAAATTTAGGTGAGGGTCGTACGCCAGAAATAGATGGGAAAATCGAAATTTCGTCAAGCCTGGCAACGGTCGTTCAAAATGTTGCCGATTTAATAGATAAGATTTATCCGGATATTCGAAATTTGAAAGATAAATCTATGTCCTGGTTGCGAGAACGAGCCATTTTATCACCGAAAAATGATAGTGCTAATGAATTAAATAATATTATCCTTGATGGCTTTGAGAGTGAAGAGTTGACATACAAATCTGTCGACTCGGTATTGAATACTGATGAAACCGTCAATTACCCGGTGGAATTTTTGAATTCATTAAATCCTCCTGGAATGCCTGTCCATAAACTCAAATTGAAGATTGGCGCTCCTATTATGTTGTTGCGTAACTTGAAACCGCCCAAACTTTGCAATGGTACAAGGCTTCAGATCACGAAACTGTACCAAAACGTAATTGAAGCAAGTATATTTACTGGTTGTGCGCAGGGCGAGTCTGTATTCATACCCCGAATCCCGCTCATTCCATCGGATTACCCCTTTGAATTTAAAAGATTGCAATTCCCTGTGAAGGTATGTTTTGCAATGACGATAAATAAATCTCAGGGACAGTCTTTAAAAGAAGCAGGTATTAATCTGAGGGGGGATTGTTTTTCGCATGGGCAGTTGTATGTGGCATGCTCAAGAGTCAGTAATCCATCTTCTTTGGTTATATTGGCTCCGGATAATAAAGCTGTCAATATTGTTTACAAAGAAGCGATCTCAAAATGAGAACAGAATGATACAGAATAAAAGTGGCGTTTCATTTTTAGATTAAACCTCACTTTCGATGTCCTATAATCGCTTCTGGGTGTTTAGAGCTTTGAATATTTCTTTGGGCTGGTTGAGTTGGATTTTACATATTATTCTCGAAACAATTTTCTATTTCCATTCGATTTTTACTGTGCGCAGGCATACGCCTGATACTTGATGCATATAAAAATATTGTGGGGTTCATGTTATGGTATGTTATGGTTTATAAGGTTTATTTGGATCATTTACATTCATATTTGCAATGCAACAACTAGAATGTTTTTTATAATTAATCGACACTCTCCTTTACTGACACACAATTTTTCCTTATCAATCCACAAGTTTCTTTATCATCAATCCATAATTTTTAATTATGACTTATTGTTATCCTTTTTCCTTCCTTCTATCCCAATCCCGGCAAGAGAGCTCTACACCTTCCCGTTGGTTCTTGCTGAACAATTGCAAATTTTTTATCTTGCGATTGACTAAGTAGAGCATTCCTGTTTCATTGTATTATAATGTCGATTGGTCAACTTCGTTAATACACCACCTTTGTTAAAATAGCCTATAAATCTACGTTCCGGGCAACGCCGGGTACATTCAGCTAGTGTATAATAATGTTTTGGTGTTCTCGGTCCTGCCCTTATATGCACCTCGCACAGATAAAAACAGAGGAGGGAGAAAACCACCCCCAACCATTTGCTGCGCCACAAATGTGAGTTTATTGGAGAGGCCGAATAAGATTTTTACATTATTGAAGCAGCTGGAGCTTGCCACGTCAAGGGAAAGGTCACAAACGTTAAAAGGCGATGCTCGATTTGGTTTTATTCAATATCTATGCAGAAATTCGCACATTCCAAGCTTTGGATAAGCCTTTCTAGAATTCGAGAATTCTAGTTATTGTTTATCGTTTCTTAGAATTCGAGAATTGCTGGTTCAGTGTGTGGAGCAGTACTCGATCGCGGTGTTTAATTTTAACACAACTACAATTGTGCAAATTGCTGCTCCAGCGTCGGAAACTGTTCACAAAGTCTCCAAATTCGATGAGGCGACGCATCAGTGTTCGAAGGTCTATCGCTATCAAATAAAGTATTTTAATTTAACATTCCCTTGGTGGTTGATTTGTTCCTCGCGTTAACCAAATCTGCCCCCAATCAATTTTTGAAAATTTATATATTACACTATTTATTATACGTACATTAAGTACATCATTTATAACTAAGGTGGAGAAGTTTGAAAATATAGCGGAGTACAAATATCACACAATATTATTCCCGTGAAAGGTGATGAAAATTGTCTTTTTTACTATCTATGGTATTGGTATTGATATTTTAATACTGGAACGGGGGCTCAAGAGGTCCGAACTTTGATTGTTCAACAAGTGTGTGTTAATGTAAACAAGTGTGAGTCCATCGGAGAGGCCGAATAAGATTTTTACATCCACCACATTCCCGTCAAAATATTTATTTACATTAGAATGTTCATTTTTCCGTTAACCAAATTTGCTCCCAATTGCTCCCAATCGATTTTCGAAAAATTACCATCGTCGTACCGGACTCCACTTATATTCGTACGCTAATTCTTACGTTCAGTTAATGACAGTGCTGTATTTATTTTTCACCAAACCTGCCCCGGCTGAAATCCGAAATTTGCAGCGTTGGACCAGACTTTACTTACATTGATACGCGTTTTACATTATTTATTTTACGTAAATACATTGTGTTCATTATTGCTTTACATCATTTATAACTAAGATGGAGCAGTTTGATAATCAACTAAGGTATCCTCTTTTTCCAAATCATATCGAAGTATCCGACCCTGGCGATGCAGGTTAATTTCAGCAAATTTGTTTATTTTGTGATTGGAAAAGTAGAGTATTCCTGTTTAATTGTATTATAAGGTCGATTAGTCTACATCACCAATACACCACTTTTGTCAACAATGCGTTTATTTAATCTACGTCCGGGCAACGCCGGGTACATTCAGCTAGTCCCTTAATACAACAAACCAAACCATGTCATCTTAAAATTACAAAAAAGCTGTACAAATCATAACAAACTATGCCAGAATCACCTAAATTTCTTCGGCTACTCTAAATCATCACCAACTAACCCTTACCACAACAAACTAAACCCAATCAATTTTAAATTACAAAAAAATGCTGCTAACTATAGCAAACTAAGCCAAACTCACCAAAATTACTTCGGCTATCAAAAATCAACCCCAACTACACTTTACAGCAACAAACTAAACCCAATCACTTTAAAATTACAAAAAAAGGTGTACAAATCATAACAAACTATGCCAGACTCACCTAAATTACTTCGGCTACTCTAAATCATCACCAACTAACCCTTACCACAACAAACTAAACCCAATCACTTTTAAATTACAAAAAAATGCTACTAACCATAGCAAACTATGCCAAACTCACCTAAATTACTTTGGCTATCAAAAATCACCCCCAACTACACTTTACAGCAACAAACTAAGCCCAATCACTTTATAATTACAAAAAAATACTAAAAATCATAACAAACTAAACCATATCATCTTAAAATTACAAAAAAAGGTGTACAAATCATAACAAACTATGCCAGACTCACCTAAATTACTTCGGCTACTCTAAATCATCAACAACTAACCCTTACCACAACAAACTAAACCCAATCACTTTTAAATTACAAAAAAAAGCTACTAACCATAGCAAACTATGCCAAACTCACCTAAATTACTTCGGCTATCAAAAATCACCCCCAACTATCCCTTACCACAACAAACCAAACCATATCATCTTAAAATTACAAAAAAAGGTGTACAAATCATAACAAACTATGCCAAACACACCTAAATTACTTCGGCTATTAAAAATCACCCCCAACTACACTTTACAGAAACAAACTTAACCCAACCACTTTAAAATTACAAAAAAATGCTAAAAATCATAACAAACTATACCAGAATCTCCTAAATTACTTCGGCTACCGTAAATCACCCCCAACTATCCCTTACCACAAACAAACCAAACCATATCATCTTAAAATTACAAAAAAAGTGTACAAATCATAACAAACTATGCCAGACTCACCTAAATTACTTCGGCTACTCTAAATCATCACCAACTAACCCTTACCACAACAAACTAAGCCCAATCAATTTTAAATTACAAAAAAATGCTAGTAACCGTAGCAAACTATGCCAAACTCACCTAAATTACTTCGGCTACCGTAAATCATCACCAACTAACCCTAACCACAACAAACTAAACCCAATCACTTTTAAATTACAAAAAAATGCTACCAACCATAGCAAACTATGCCAAACTCATCTAAATTACTTCGGCTATCAAAAATCACCCCCAACTACACTTTACAGCAACAAATTAAACCCAATCACTTAAAAATTACAAAAAAATGCTAAAAATCATAACAAACTATACCAGAATCACCTAAATTACTTCTGCTACCGTAAATCACCCCCAACTATCCCTTACCACAACAAACCAAACCATATCATCTTAAAATTACAAAAAAAGGTGAACAAATCATAAGAAACTATGCCAGACTCACCTAAATTACTTCGGCTACTCTAAATCATCACCAACTAACCCTTACCACAACAAACTAAACCCAATCACTTTTAAATTACAAGAAAATGCTAGTGACCATAGCAAACTATGCCAAACTCACCTAAATTACTTCGGCTACCATAAATCATCACCAACTAACCCTTACCACAACAAACTAAACCCAATCACTTTTAAATTACAAAAAAATGCTAGTGACCATAGCAAACTATGCCAAACTCACCTAAATTACTTCGGCTATCAAAAATCACCCCCACCTACACTTTACAGCAACAAACTAAGCCCAATCACTTTAAAATTACAAAAAAATGCTAAAAATCATAACGAACTATACCAGAATCACCTAAATTACTTCGGCTACCGTAAATCACCCCCAACTATCCCTTACCACAACAAACCAAACCATATCATCTTAAAATTACAAAAAAAGGTGTACAAATCATAACAAACTATGCCAAACTCACCTAAATTACTTCGGCTATTCTAAATCATCACCAACTAACCCTTACCACAACAAACTAAACCCAATCACTTTTAAATTACAAAAAAATGCTAGTAACCATAGCAAACTATGCCAAACTCACCTAAATTACTTCGGCTACCATAAATCATCACCAACTAACCCTTACCACAACAAACTAAACCCAATCACTTTTAAATTACAAAAAAATGCTACTAACCATAGCAAACTATGCCAAATTTACCTAAATTACTTCGGCTATTAAAAATCACCCCCAACTACACTTTACAGAAACAAACTTAACCCAACCACTTTAAAATTACAAAAAAATGCTAAAAATCATAACAAACTATACCAGAATCTCCTAAATTACTTCGGCTACCGTAAATCACCCCCAACTATCCCTTACCACAAACAAACCAAACCATATCATCTTAAAATTACAAAAAAAGTGTACAAATCATAACAAACTATGCCAGACTCACCTAAATTACTTCGGCTACTCTAAATCATCACCAACTAACCCTTACCACAACAAACTAAACCCAATCAATTTTAAATTACAAAAAAATGCTAGTAACCGTAGCAAACTATGCCAAACTCACCTAAATTACTTCGGCTACCGTAAATCATCACCAACTAACCCTAACCACAACAAACTAAACCCAATCACTTTTAAATTACAAAAAAATGCTACCAACCATAGCAAACTATGCCAAACTCATCTAAATTACTTCGGCTATCAAAAATCACCCCCAACTACACTTTACAGCAACAAATTAAACCCAATCACTTAAAAATTACAAAAAAATGCTAAAAATCATAACAAACTATACCAGAATCACCTAAATTACTTCTGCTACCGTAAATCACCCCCAACTATCCCTTACCACAACAAACCAAACCATATCATCTTAAAATTACAAAAAAAGGTGAACAAATCATAAGAAACTATGCCAGACTCACCTAAATTACTTCGGCTACTCTAAATCATCACCAACTAACCCTTACCACAACAAACTAAACCCAATCACTTTTAAATTACAAGAAAATGCTAGTGACCATAGCAAACTATGCCAAACTCACCTAAATTACTTCGGCTACCATAAATCATCACCAACTAACCCTTACCACAACAAACTAAACCCAATCACTTTTAAATTACAAAAAAATGCTAGTGACCATAGCAAACTATGCCAAACTCACCTAAATTACTTCGGCTATCAAAAATCACCCCCACCTACACTTTACAGCAACAAACTAAGCCCAATCACTTTAAAATTACAAAAAAATGCTAAAAATCATAACGAACTATACCAGAATCACCTAAATTACTTCGGCTACCGTAAATCACCCCCAACTATCCCTTACCACAACAAACCAAACCATATCATCTTAAAATTACAAAAAAAGGTGTACAAATCATAACAAACTATGCCAAACTCACCTAAATTACTTCGGCTATTCTAAATCATCACCAACTAACCCTTACCACAACAAACTAAACCCAATCACTTTTAAATTACAAAAAAATGCTAGTAACCATAGCAAACTATGCCAAACTCACCTAAATTACTTCGGCTACCATAAATCATCACCAACTAACCCTTACCACAACAAACTAAACCCAATCACTTTTAAATTACAAAAAAATGCTACTAACCATAGCAAACTATGCCAAATTTACCTAAATTACTTCGGCTATCAAAAATCACCCCCAACTAAACTTTACAGCAACAAACTAAACCCAATCACTTTAAAATTACAAAAAAATTTTAAAAATCATAACAAACTATACCAGAATCACCTAAATTACTTCGGCTACCGTAAATCACCCCCAACTATCCCTTACCACAACAAACAAAACCATATCATCTTAAAATTACAAAAAAAGGTGTACAAATCATAACAAACTATGCAAGACTCACCTAAATTACTTCGGCTACTCTAAATCATCACCAACTCACCCTTACCAAAACAAACTAAACCCAATCACTTTTAAATTACAAAAAAATGCTACTAACCATAGCAAACTATGCCAAACTCACCTAAATTACTTCGGCTATCAAAAATCACCCCCAAATACACTTTATAGCAACAAACTAAGTCCAATCACTTTAAAATTACAAAAAAATGCTAAAAATCATAACAAACTTTACCAGAAACACCTAAATTACTTCGGCTACCGTAAATCACCCCCAACTATCCCTTACCACAACAAACTAAACCCAATCACTTTTAAATTACAAAAAAATGCTACTAACCATAGCAAATTATGCCAAACTCACCTAAATTACTTCGGCTATCAAAAATCACCCCCAACTACACTTTACAGCAACAAACTAGGCCCAATCCCTTTAAAATTACAAAAAAATGTTAAAATCATAACAAACTCTACCAGAATCACCTAAATTACTTCGGCTACCGTAAATCACCCCCAACTATCCCTTACCACAACAAACCAAACCATATCATCTTAAAATTACAAAAAAAGGTGTACAAATCATAACAAACTATGCCAGACTCACCTAAATTACTTCGGCTACTCTAAATCTTCACCAACTAACCCTTACCACAACAACCTAAACCCAATCACTTTTAAATTACAAAAAAATGCTACTAACCATAGCAAACTATGCCAAACACACCTAAATTACTTCGGCTATCAAAAATCACCCCCAACTACACTTTACAGAAACAAACTAAGCCCAATCACTTTAAAATTACAAAAAAATGCTAAAAATCATAACAAACTATACCAGAATCTCCTAAATTACTTCGGCTACCGTAAATCACCCCCAACTATCCCTTACCACAACAAACCAAACCATATCATCTTAAAATTACAAAAAAAGTGTACAAATCATAACAAACTATGCCAGACTCACCTAAATTACTTCGGCTACTCTAAATCATCACCAACTAACCCTTACCACAACAAACTAAACCCAATCAATTTTAAATTACAAAAAAATGCTAGTAACCGTAGCAAACTATGCCAAACACACCTAAATTACTTCGGCTATCAAAAATCACCCCCACCTACACTTTACAGCAACAAACTAAGCCCAATCACTTTAAAATTACAAAAAAATGCTAAAAATTATAACGAACTATACCAGAATCACCTAAATTACTTCGGCTACCGTAAATCACCCCCAACTATCCCTTACCACAACAAACCAAACCATATCATCTTAAAATTACAAAAAAAGGTGTACAAATCATAACAAACTATGACAAACTCACCTAAATTACTTCGGCTATTCTAAATCATCACCAACTAACCCTTACCACAACAAACTAAACCCAATCACTTTTAAATTACAAAAAAATGCTAGTAACCATAGCAAACTATGCCAAACTCACCTAAATTACTTCGGCTACCATAAATCATCACCAACTAACCCTTACCACAACAAACTAAACCCAATCACTTTTAAATTACAAAAAAATGCTACTAACCATAGCAAACTATGCCAAATTTACCTAAATTACTTCGGCTATCAAAAATCACCCCCAACTAAACTTTACAGCAACAAACTAAACCCAATCACTTTAAAATTACAAAAAAATTTTAAAAATCATAACAAACTATACCAGAATCACCTAAATTACTTCGGCTACCGTAAATCACCCCCAACTATCCCTTACCACAACAAACCAAACCATATCATCTTAAAATTACAAAAAAAGGTGTACAAATCATAACAAACTATGCCAGACTCACCTAAATTACTTCGGCTACTCTAAATCATCACCAACTAACCCTTACCACAACAAACTAAACCCAATCAATTTTAAATTACAAAAAAATGCTATTAACCGTAGCAAACTATGCCAAACTCACCTAAATTACTTCGGCTACCGTAAATCATCACCAACTAACCCTAACCACAACAAATTAAACCCAATCACTTTTAAATTACAAAAAAATGCTACCAACCATAGCAAACTATGCCAAACTCATCTAAATTACTTCGGCTATCAAAAATCACCCCCAACTACACTTTACAGCAACAAATTAAACCCAATCACTTAAAAATTACAAAAAAATGCTAAAAATCATAACAAACTATACCAGAATCACCTAAATTACTTCTGCTACCGTAAATCACCCCCAACTATCCCTTACCACAACAAACCAAACCATATCATCTTAAAATTACAAAAAAAGGTGAACAAATCATAAGAAACTATGCCAGACTCACCTAAATTACTTCGGCTACTCTAAATCATCACCAACTAACCCTTACCACAACAAACTAAACCCAATCACTTTTAAATTACAAGAAAATGCTAGTGCCCATAGCAAACTATGCCAAACTCACCTAAATTACTTCGGCTACCATAAATCATCACCAACTAACCCTTACCACAACAAACTAAACCCAATCACTTTTAAATTACAAAAAAATGCTAGTGACCCTAGCAAACTATGCCAAACTCACCTAAATTACTTCGGCTATCAAAAATTATCCCCACCTACACTTTACAGCAACAAACTAAGCCCAATCACTTTAAAATTACAAAAAAATGCTAAAAATCATAACAAACTATACCAGAATCACCTAAATTACTTCGGCTACCGTAAATCACCCCCAACTATCCCTTACCACAACAAACCAAACCATATCATCTTAAAATTACAAAAAAAGGTGTACAAATCATAACAAACTATGCCAAACTCACCTCTATTACTTCGGCTATTCTAAATCATCACCAACTAACCCTTACCACAACAAACTAAACCCAATCACTTTTAAATTACAAAAAAATGCTAGTAACCATAGCAAACTATGCCAAACTCACCTAAATTACTTCGGCTACCATAAATCATCACCATCTAACCCTTACCACAACAAACTAAACCCAATCACTTTTAAATTACAAAAAAATGCTACTAACCATAGCAAACTATGCCAAATTCACCTAAATTACTTCGGCTATCAAAAATCACCCCCAACTAAACTTTACAGCAACAAACTAAGCCCAATCACTTTAAAATTACAAAAAAATTTTAAAAATCATAACAAACTATACCAGAATCACCTAAATTACTTCGGCTACCGTAAATCACCCCCAACTATCCCTTACCACAACAAACAAAACCATATCATCTTAAAATTACAAAAAAAGGTGTACAAATCATAACAAACTATGCAAGACTCACCTAAATTACTTCGGCTACTCTAAATCATCACCAACTCACCCTTACCAAAACAAACTAAACCCAATCACTTTTAAATTACAAAAAAATGCTACTAACCATAGCAAACTATGCCAAACTCACCTAAATTACTTCGGCTATCAAAAATCACCCCCAACTACACTTTATAGCAACAAACGAAGTCCAATCACTTTAAAATTACAAAAAAATGCTAAAAATCATAACAAACTTTACCAGAGACACCTAAATTACTTCGGCTACCGTAAATCACCCCCAACTATCCCTTACCAAAACAAACTAAACCCAATCACTTTTAAATTACAAAAAAATGCTACTAACCATAGCAAACTATGCCAAACTCACCTAAATTACTTCGGCTATCAAAAATCACCCCCAACTACACTTTACAGCAACAAACTAAGCCCAATCCCTTTAAAATTACAAAAAAATGCTAAAATTCATAACAAACTTTACCAGAATCACCTAAATTACTTCGGCTACCGTAAATCACCCCCAACTATCCCTTACCACAACAAACCAAACCATATCATCTTAAAATTACAAAAAAAGGTGTACAAATCATAACAAACTATGCCAGACTCACCTAAATTACTTCGGCTACTCTAAATCATCACCAACTAACCCTTACCACAACAAACTAAACCCAATCACTTTTAAATTACAAAAAAATGCTAGTAACCATAGCAAACTATGCCAAACTCACCTAAATTACTTAGGCTACCATAAATCATCACCAACTAACCCTTACCACAACAAACTAAACCCAATCACTTTTAAATTACAAAAAAAATGCTACTAACCATAGCAAAGTATGCCAAACTCACCTAAATTACTTCGGCTATCAAAAATCACTACACTTACTACACTACACTTTACAGCAACAAACTAAGCCCAATCACTTTAAAATTACAAAAAAATGCTAAAAATCATAACAAACTATACCAGAATCACCTAAATTACTTCGGCTAACGTAAATCACCTCCAACTATCCCTTACCACAACAAACCAAACCATATCATCTTAAAATTACAAAAAAAGGTGTACAAATCATAACAAACTATGCCAGACTCACCTAAATTACTTCGGCTACTCTAAATCATCACCAACTAACCCTTACCACAACAAACTAAACCAAATCACTTTTAAATTACAATAAAATGCTAGTGACCATAGCAAACTATGCCAAACTCACCTAAATTACTTCGGCTACCATAAATCATCACCAACTAACCCTTACCACAACAAACTAAACCCAATCACTTTTAAATTACAAAAAAATGCTACTAACCATAGCAAACTATGCCAAACTCACCTAAATTACTTCGTCTATCTAAAATCACCCCCAACTACACCTTACAGCAACAAACTAAGCCCAATCACTTTAAAATTACAAAAAAATGCTACTAACCATAGCAAACTATGCCAAACTCACCTAAATTACTTCGTCTATCTAAAATCACCCCCAACTACACTTTACAGCAACAAACTAAGCCCAATCACTTTAAAATTACAAAAAAATGCTAAAAATCATAACAAACTATACCAGAATCACCTAAATTACTTCGGCTACCGTAAATCACCCCCAACTATCCCTTATCACAACAAACCAAACCATATCATCATAAAATTACAAAAAAAGGTGTACAAATCATAACAAACTATGCCAGACGCACCTAAATTACTTCGGCTACTCAAAATCATCACCAACTAACCCTTACCACAACAAACTAAACCCAATCACTTTTAAATTACAAAAAATGCTACTAACCATATCAAAGTATGCCAAACTCACCTAAATTACTTCGTCTATCTAAAATCACCCCCAACTACACCTTACAGCAACAAACTAAGCCCAATCACTTTAAAATTACAAAAAAATGCTAAAAATAATAAGAAACTATACCAGAATCACCTAAAATACTTCGGCTACCGTAAATCACCCCCAACTATCCCTTACCACAACAAACCAAACCATATCATCTTAAAATTACAAAAAAAGGTGTACAAATCATAACAAACTATGCCAGACTCACCTAAATTACTTCGGCTACTCTAAATCGTCACCAACTAACCCTTACCACAACAAACTAAACCCAATCACTTTTAAATTACAAAAAAATGCTACTAACCATAGCAAACTATGCCAAACTCACCTAAATTACTTCGGCTATCAAAAATCACCCCCAACTACACATTACAGCAACAAACTAAGCCCAATTACTTTAAAATTACAAAAATGCTAAAAATCATAACAAACTATACCAGAATCACCTAAATTACTTCGGCTACCGTAAATCACCCCCAACTATCCCTTACCACAACAAACCAAACCATATCATCTTAAAATTACAAAAAAAGGTGTACAAATCATAACAAACTATGCCAGACTCACCTAAATTACTTCGGCTACTCTTAATAATCACCAACTAACCCTTACCACAACAAACTAAACCCAATCACTTTTATATTACAAAAAAATGCTACTAACCATAGCAAACTATGCCAAACTCACCTAAATTACTTCGGCTTTCAAAAATCACCCCCAACTACACTTTACAGCAACAAACTAAGCCCAATCACTTAAAAATTACAAAAAAATGCTAAAAATCATAACAAACTATACCAGAATCACCTAAATTACTTCTGCTACCGTAAATCACCCCCAACTATCCCTTACCACAACAAACCAAACCATATCATCTTAAAATTACAAAAAAAGGTGAACAAATCATAAGAAACTATGCCAGACTCACCTAAATTACTTCGGCTACTCTAAATCATCACCAACTAACCCTTACCACAACAAACTAAACCCAATCACTTTTAAATTACAAGAAAATGCTAGTGACCATAGCAAACTATGCCAAACTCACCTAAATTACTTCGGCTACCATAAATCATCACCAACTAACCCTTACCACAACAAACTAAACCCAATCACTTTTAAATTACAAAAAAATGCTAGTGACCATAGCAAACTATGCCAAACTCACCTAAATTACTTCGGCTATCAAAAATCACCCCCACCTACACTTTACAGCAACAAACTAAGTCCAATCACTTTAAAATTAAAAAAAAATGCTAAAAATCATAACAAACTATACCAGAATCACCTAAATTACTTTGGCTACCGTAAATCACCCCCAACTATCCCTTACCACAACAAACCAAACCATATCATCTTAAAATTACAAAAAAAGGTGTACAAATCATAACAAACTATGCCAAACTCACCTAAATTACTTCGGCTACTCTAAATCATCACCAACTAACCCTTACCACAACAAACTAAACCAAATCACTTTTAAATTACAATAAAATGCTACTAACCATAGCAAACTATGCCAAACTCACCTAAATTACTTCGGCTATCAAAAATCACCTCCACCTACACTTTACAGCAATAAACTAAGCCCAATCACTTAAAAATTACAAAAAAATGCTAAAAATCATAACAAACTATACCAGAATCACCTAAATTACTTCGGCTACCGTAAATCACCCCCAACTATCCCTTACCACAACAAACCAAACCATATCATCCTAAAATTACAAAAAAAAGTGTACAAATTATAACAAACTATGCCAGACTCACCTGAATTACTTCGGCTACTCTAAATCATCACCAACTAACCCTTACCACTACAAACTATACCCAATCACTTTTAAATTACAAAAAAATGCTAGTAACCATAGCAAACTATGCCAAACTCACGTAAATTATTTCGGCTATCAAAAATCACCCCCAACTACACTTTACAGCAACAAACTAAGCCCAATCACTTTATAATTACAAAAAAATGCTAGTGACCATAGCAAACTATGCCAAACTCACCTAAATTACTTCGGCTATCAAAAATCACCCCCACCTACACTTTACAGCAACAAACTAAGTCCAATCACTTTAAAATTAAAAAAAAATGCTAAAAATCATAACAAACTATACCAGAATCACCTAAATTACTTCGGCTACCGTAAATCACCCCCAACTATCCCTTACCACAACAAACCAAACCATATCATCTTAAAATTACAAAAAAAGGTGTACAAATCATAACAAACTATGCCAAACTCACCTAAATTACTTCGGCTACTCTAAATCATCACCAACTAACCCTTACCACAACAAACTAAACCAAATCACTTTTAAATTACAATAAAATGCTAGTGACCATAGCAAACTATGCCAAACTCACCTAAATTACTTCGGCTATCAAAAATCACCTCCACCTACACTTTACAGCAATAAACTAAGCCCAATCACTTAAAAATTACAAAAAAATGCTAAAAATCATAACAAACTATACCAGAATCACCTAAATTACTTCGGCTACCGTAAATCACCCCCAACTATCCCTTACCACAACAAACCAAACCATATCATCCTAAAATTACAAAAAAAGGTGTACAAATCATAACAAACTATGCCAGACTCACCTGAATTACTTCGGCTACTCTAAATCATCACCAACTAACCCTTACCACTACAAACTAAACCCAATCACTTTTAAATTACAAAAAAATGCTAAAAATCATAACAAACTTTACCAGAAACACCTAAATTACTTCGGCTACCGTAAATCACCCCCAACTATCCCTTACCACAACAAACTAAACCCAATCACTTTTAAATTACAAAAAAATGCTACTAACCATAGCAAACTATGCCAAACTCACCTAAATTACTTCGGCTATAAAAAATCACCCTCAACTACACTTTACAGCAACAAACTAAGCCCAATCCCTTTAAAATTACAAAAAAATGCTAAAAATCATAACAAACTTTACCAGAATCACCTAAATTACTTCGGCTACCGTAAATCACCCCCAACTATCCCTTACCACAACAAACCAAACCATATCATCTTAAAATTACAAAAAAATGTGTACAAATCATAACAAACTATGCCAGACTCACCTAAATTACTTCGGCTACTCTAAATCATCACCAACTAACCCTTACCACAACAAACTAAACCCAATCACTTTTAAATTACAAAAAAATGCTAGTAACCATAGCAAACTATGCCAAACTCACCTAAATTACTTCGGCTACCATAAATCATCACCAACAAACCCTTACCACAACAAACTAAACCCAATCACTTTTAAATTACAAAAAAAATGCTACTAACCATAGCAAAGTATGCCAAACTCACCTAAATTACTTCGGCTATCAAAAATCACTACACTTACTACACTACACTTTACAGCAACAAACTAAGCCCAATCACTTTAAAATTACAAAAAAATGCTAAAAATCATAACAAACTATACCAGAATCACCTAAATTACTTCGGCTAACGTAAATCACCTCCAACTATCCCTTACCACAACAAACCAAACCATATCATCTTAAAATTACAAAAAAAGGTGTACAAATCATAACAAACTATGCCAGACTCACCTAAATTACTTCGGCTACTCTAAATCATCACCAACTAACTTTTTAAATTACAACAAACTGAACCCAATCACTTTTAAATTACAAAAAAATTCTAGTAACCATAGCAAACTATGCCAAAGTCACCTAAATTACTTCGGCTACCATAAATCATCACCAACTAACCCTTACCACAACAAACTAGACCCAATCACTTTTAAATTACAAAAAAATGCTACTAACCATAGCAAACTATGCTAAACTCACCTAAATTACTTCGGCTATCAAAAATCACCCCCAACTACACTTTAAAGCAACAAACTAAGCCCAATCACTTTAAAATTACAAAAAAATGCTAAAAATCATAACAAACTATACCAGAATTACCTAAATTACTTCGGCTACCGTAAATCACCCCCAACTATCCCTTACCACAACAAACCAAACCATATCATCTTAAAATTACAAAAAAAGGTGTACAAATCATAACAAACTATGCCAGACTCACCTAAATTACTTCGGCTACTCTAAATCATCACCAACTAACCCTTACCACAACAAACTAAACCAAATCACTTTTAAATTACAATAAAATGCTAGTGACCATAGCAAACTATGCCAAACTCACCTAAATTACTTCGGCTACCATAAATCATCACTAACTAACCTTTACCACAACAAACTAAACCCAATCAATTTTAAATTACAAAAAAATGCTACTAACCATAGCAAACTATGCCAAACTAACCTAAATTACTTCGGCTATCAAAAATCATCTCCACCTACACTTTACAGCAACAAACTAAGCCCAATCACTTAAAAATTACAAAAAAATGCTAAAAATCATAACAAACTATACCAGAATCACCTAAATTACTTCGGCTACCGTAAATCCCCCCCAACTATCCCTTACCACAACAAACCAAACCATATCATCCTAAAATTACAAAAAAAGGTGGACAAATCATAACAAACTATGCCAGACTCACCTGAATTACTTCGGCTACTCTAAATCATCACCAACTAACCCTTACCACTACAAACTAAACCCAATCACTTTTAAATTACAAAAAAATGCTAGTAACCATAGCAAACTATGCCAAACTCATCTAAATTACTTCGGCTACCATAAATCATCACCAACTAACCCTTACCACAACAAACTAAACCCAATCACTTTTAAATTACAAAAAAATGCTACTAACCATAGCAAACTATGCCAAACTCACCTAAATTATTTCGGCTATCTAAAATCACCCCCAACTACACCTTACAGCAACAAACTAAGCCCAATCACTTTAAAATTACAAAAAAATGCTAAAAATAATAACAAACTATACCAGAATCACCTAAAATACTTCGGCTACCGTAAATCACCCCCAACTATCCCTTACCACAACAAACCAAACCATATCATCTTAAAATTACAAAAAAAGGTGTACAAATCATAACAAACTATGCCAGACTCACCTAAATTACTTCGGCTACTCTAAATCGTCACCTACTAACCCTTACCACAACAAACTAAACCCAATCACTTTTAAATTACAAAAAAATGCTACTAACCAAAGCAAACTATGCCAAACTCACCTAAATTACTTCGGCTATCAAAAATCACCCCCAACTACACATTACAGCAACAAACTAAGCCCAATTACTTTAAAATTACAAAAAATGCTAAAAATCATAACAAGCTATACCAGAATCACCTAAATTACTTCGGCTACCGTAAATCACCCCTAACTATCCCTTACCACAACAAACAAAACCATATCATCTTAAAATTACAAAAAAAGGTGTACAAATCATAACAAACTAGGCAAGACTCACCTAAATTACTTCGGCTACTCTAAATCATCACCAACTAACCCTTACCACAACAAACTAAACCCAATCACTTTTAAATAACAAAAAAATGCTACTAACCATAGCAAACTATGCCAAACTCACCTAAATTACTTCGGCTATCAAAAATCACCCCCAACTACACTTTATAGCAACAAACTAAGCCCAATTACTTTAAAATTACAAAAAATGCTAAAAATCAAAACAAGCTATACCAGAATCACCTAAATTACTTCGGCTACCGTAAATCACCCCCAACTATCCCTTACCACAACAAACCAAACCATATCATCTTAAAATTACAAAAAAAGGTGTACAAATCAAAACAAACTATGCCAGACTCACCTAAATTACTTCGGCTACTCTAAATCATCACCAACTAACCCTTACCACAACAAACTAAACCAAATCACTTTTAAATTACAATAAAATGCTAGTAACCATAGCAAACTATGCCAAACTCACCTAAATTACTTCGGCTACCATAAATCATCACCAACTAACCCTTACCACAACAAACTAAACCCAATCACTTTTAAATTACAAAAAAATGCTACTAACCATAGCAAACTATGCCAAACTCACCTAAATTACTTCGGCTATCAAAAATCACCTCCACCTACACTTTACAGCAATAAACTAAGCCCAATCACTTAAAAATTACAAAAAAATGCTAAAAATCATAACAAACTATACCAGAATCACCTAAATTACTTCGGCTACCGTAAATCACCCCCAACTATCCCTTACCACAACAAACCAAACCATATCATCCTAAAATTACAAAAAAAGGTGTACAAATCATAACAAACTATGCCAGACTCACCTGAATTACTTCGGCTACTCTTAATCATCACCAACTAACCCTTACCACTACAAACTAAACCCAATCACTTTTAAATTACAAAAAAATGCTAGTAACCATAGCAAACTATGCCAAACTCATCTAAATTACTTCGGCTACCATAAATCATCACCAACTAACCCTTACCACAACAAACTAAACCCAATCACTTTTAAATTACAAAAAAATGCTACTAACCATAGCAAACTATGCCAAACTCACGTAAATTATTTCAGCTATCAAAAATCACCCCCAACTACACTTTACAGCAACAAACTAAGCCCAATCACTTTAAAATTACAAAAAAATGCTAAAAATCATAACAAACTATACCAGAATCACCTAAATTACTTCGGCTACCGTAAATCACCCCCAACTATCCCTTATCACAACAAACCAAACCATATCATCATAAAATTACAAAAAAGGTGTACAAATCATAACAAACTATGCCAGACGCACCTAAATTACTTCGGCTACTCAAAATCATCACCAACTAACCCTTACCACAACAAACTAAACCCAATCACTTTTAAATTACAAAAAATGCTACTAACCATATCAAAGTATGCCAAACTCACCTAAATTACTTCGTCTATCTAAAATCACCCCCAACTACACCTTACAGCAACAAACTAAGCCCAATCACTTTAAAATTACAAAAAAATGCTAAAAATAATAAGAAACTATACCAGAATCACCTAAAATACTTCGGCTACCGTAAATCACCCCCAACTATCCCTTACCACAACAAACCAAACCATATCATCTTAAAATTACAAAAAAAGATGTACAAATCATAACAAACTATGCCAGACTCACCTAAATTACTTCGGCTACTCTAAATCGTCACCAACTAACCCTTACCACAACAAACTAAACCCAATCACTTTTAAATTACAAAAAAATGCTACTAACCATAGCAAACTATGCCAAACTCACCTAAATTACTTCGGCTATCAAAAATCACCCCCAACTACACATTACAGCAACAACCTAAGCCCAATTACTTTAAAATTACAAAAAATGCTAAAAATCATAACAAACTATACCAGAATCACCTAAATTACTTCGGCTACCGTAAATCACCCCCAACTATCCCTTACCACAACAAACCAAACCATATCATTTTAAAATTACAAAAAAGGTGTACAAATCCTAACAAACTATGCCAGACTCACCTAAATTACTTCGGCTACTCTAAATCATCACCAACTAACCCTTACCACAACAAACTAAACCCAATCACTTTTAAATTACAAAAAAATGCTACTAACCATAGCAAACTATGCCAAACTCACCTAAATTACTTCGTCTATCTAAAATCACCCCCAACTACACTTTACAGCAACAAACTAAGTCCAATCACATTAAAATTACAAAAAAATGCTAAAAATAATAACAAACTATACCAGAATCACCTAAAATACTTCGGCTACCGTAAATCACCCCCAACTATCCCTTACCCCAACAAACCAAACCATATCATCTTAAAATTAAAAAAAAGGTGTACAAATCATAACAAACTATGCCAGACTCACCTAAATTACTTCGGCTACTCTAAATCATCACCAACTAACCCTTACCACAACAAACTAAACCCAATCACTTTTAAATTACAAAAAAATGCTACTAACCATAGCAAACTATGCCAAACTCACCTAAATTACTTCGGCTATCAAAAATCACCCCCAACTACACATTACAGCAACAAACTAAGCCCAATCACTTTAAAATTACAAAAAATGCTAAAAATCATAACAAACTATACCAGAATCACCTAAATTACTTCGGCTACCGTAAATCACCCCCAACTATCCCTTACCACAACAAACCAAACCATATCATCTTAAAATTACAAAAAAAGGTGTACAAATCATAACAAACTATGCCAGACTCACCTAGATTACTTCGGCTACTCTAAATCATCACCAACTAACCCTTACCACAACAAACTAAACCCAATCACTTTTAAATTACAAAAAAATGCTACTAATCATAGCAAACTATGCCAAACTCACCTAAATTACTTCGGCTATCAAAAATTACCCCCAACTACACTTTACAGCAACAAACTAAGCCCAATCACTTTAAAATTACAAAAAAATGCTAAAAATCATAACAAACTATACCAGAATCACATAAATTACTTCGGCTACCGTAAATCACCCCCAACTATCCCTTACCACAACAAACCAAACCATATCATCTTAAAATTACAAAAAAAGGTGTACAAATCATAACAAACTATGCCAGACTCACCTAAATTACTTCGGCTACACTTAATAATCACCAACTAACCCTTACCACAACACACTAAACCCAATCACTTTTATATTACAAAAAAAATGCTACTAACCATAGCAAACTATGCCAAACTCACCTAAATTACTTCGGCTTTCAAAAATCACCCAGAACTACACTTTACAGCAACAAACTAAGCCCAATCACTTTAAAATTACAAAAAAATGTTAAAATTATAACAAACTATACCAGAATCATCTAAATTACTTCGGCTACCGTAAATCACTTCCAACTATCCCTTACCACAACAAACCAAACCATTTCATCTTAAAATTACAAAAAAAGGTGTACAAATCATAACAAACTATGCCAGACTCACCTAAATTACTTCGGCTACTCTAAATCATCACCAACTTACCCTTACCACAACAAACTAAACCCAATCAGTTTTATTTACAAAAAAATGCTACTAACCATAGCAAACTATGCCAAACTCACCTAAATTACTTCGGCTATCAAAAATCACCCCCAACTACACTTTACAGCAACAAACTGAGCCCAATCACTTTAAAATTTCCAAAAATACTAAAAATCATAACAAACTTACCAGAATCACCTAAATTACTTCGGCTACCGTAAATCACCTCCAACTATCCCTTACCACAACAAACCAAACCATATCATCTTAAAATTACAAAAAAAGATGTACAAATCATAACAAACTATGCCAGACTCACCTAAATTACTTCGGCTACTCTAAATCATCACCAACTAACCCTTACCACAACAAACTAAACCCAATCACTTTTAAATTACAAAAAAATGCTACTGACCATAGCAAACTACGCCAAACTCACCTAAATTACTTCGGCTATCAAAAATCACCCCCAACTACACTTTACAGCAACAAACTAAGCCCAATCACTTTAAAATTACAAAAAAATGCTAAAAATCATAACAAACTATACCAGAATCACCTAAATTACTTCGGCTACTGTAAATCACCCCTAACTATCCCTTACCACAACAAACCAAACCATATCATCTTAAAAATACAAAAAAAGGTGTTCAAATCATAACAAACTATGCCAGACTCACCTAAATTACTTCGGCTACTCTAAATCGTCACCAACTAACCCTTACTACAACAAACTAAACCCAATCACTTTTAAATTACAAAAAAATGCTACTAACCATAGCAAACTATGCCAAACTCACCTAAATTACTTCGGCTATCAAAAATCACCCCCAACTACACATTACAGCAACAAACTAAGCCCAATCACTTTAAAATTACAAAAAATGCTAAAAATCATAACAAACTATACCAGAATCACCTAAATTACTTCGGCTACAGTAAATCACCCCCAACTATCCATTACCACAACAAACCAAACCATATCATCTTAAAATTACAAAAAAAGGTGTACAAATCATAACAAACTATGCCAGACTCACCTAAATTACTTCGGCTACTCTTAATAATCACCAACTAACCCTTACCACAACAAACTAAACCCAATCACTTTTATATTACAAAAAAATGCTACTAACCATAGCAAACTATGCCAAACTCACCTAAATTACTTCGGCTTTCAAAAATCACCCCCAACTACACTTTACAGCAACAAACTAAGCCCAATCACTTTAAAATTACAAAAAAATGCTAAAAATCATAACAAACTATACCAGAATCACCTAAATTACTTCGGCTACCGTAAATCACCCCCAACTATCCCTTACCACAACAAACCAAACCATATCATCTTAAAATTACAAAAAAAGGTGTACAAATTATAACAAACTATGCCAGACTTACCTAAATTACTTCGGCTACGCTAAATCATCACCAACTAACCCTTACCACAACACACTGAACCCAATCACTTTTAAATTACAAAAAAATGCTACTAACCATAGCAAACTATGCCAAACTCACATAAATTACTTCGGATATCAAAAATCACCCCCAACTACACTTTACAGCAACAAACTAAGCCCAATCACTTTAAAATTACAAAAAAATGCTAAAAATCATAACAAACTATACCAGAATCACCTAAATTACTTCGGCTACCGTAAATCACCCCCAAATATCCCTTACCACAACAAACCAAACCATATCATCTTAAAATTACAAAAAAGGTGTACAAATCCTAACAAACTATGCCAGACTCACCTAAATTACTTCGGCTACTCTAAATCATCACCAACTAACCCTTACCACAACAAACTAAACCCAATCACTTTTAAATTACAAAAAAATGCTACTAACCATATCAAACTATGCCAAACTCACCTAAATTACTTCGGCTATCAAAAATCAACCCCAACTACACTTTACAGCAACAAACTTAGCCCAATCACTTTAAAATTACAAAAAAATGCTAAAAATCATAACAAACTATACCAGAATCACCTAAATTACTTCGGCTACCGTAAATCACCCCCAACTATCCCTTACTACAACAAACCAAACCATATCATTTAAAATTACAAAAAAAGGTGTACAAATCATAACAAACTATGCCAGACTCACCTAAATTACTTCGGCTACTCTAAATCATCACCAACTAACCCTTACCACAACAAACTAAACCCAATCACTTTTAAATTACAAAAAAATGCTAGTAACCATAGCAAACTATGCCAAACTCACCTAAATTACTTCGGCTACCATAAATCATCACCAACTAACCCTTACCACAACAAATTAAACCCAATCACTTTTAAATTACAAAAAAATGCTACTAACCATAGCAAACTATGCCAAACTCACCTAAATTACTTCGGCTATCAAAAATCACGCCCAACTACACTTTACAGCAACAAACAAAGCCCAATCACTTTAAAATTACAAAAAAATGCTAAAAATCATAACAAACTATACCAGAATCACCTAAATTACTTCGGCTACCGTAAATCACCCCTAACTATCCCTTACCACAACAAACCAAACCATATCATCTTAAAATTACAAAAAAAGGGGTACAAATCATAACAAACTATGCCAGACTCACCTAAATTACTTCGGCTACTCTAAATCAACACCAGCTAACCCTTATCACAACAAACTAAACCCAATCACTTTTAAATTACAAAAAAATGCTAGTAACCATAGCAAATTATGCCAAACTCACCTAAATTACTTCGGCTACCATAAATCATCACCAACTAACCCTTACCACAACAAACTAAACCCAATCACTTTAAAATTACAAAAAATGCTAAAAATCATAACAAACTATACCAGAATCACCTAAATTACTTCGGCTACCGTAAATCACCCCCAGCTATCCCTTACCACAACAAACCAAACCATATCATCTTAAAATTACAAAAAAAGGTGTACAAATCATAACAAACTATGCCAGACTCACCTAAATTACTTCGGCTACTCTAAATCATCACCAACTAACCCTTACCACAACAAACTAAACCCAATCACTTTTAAATTACAAAAAAATGCTACTAATCATAGCAAACTATGCCAAACTCACCTAAATTACTTCGGCTATCAAAAATCACCCCCAACTACACTTTACAGCAACAAACTAAGCCCAATCACTTTAAAATTACAAAAAAATGCTAAAAATCATAACAAACTATACCAGAATCACATAAATTACTTCGGCTACCGTAAATCACCCCCAACTATCCCTTACCACAACAAACCAAACCATATCATCTTAAAATTACAAAAAAGGTGTACAAATCATAACAAACTATGCCAGACTCACCTAAATTACTTCGGCTACTCTTAATAATCACCAACTAACCCTTACCACAACAAACTAAACCCAATCACATTTATATTACAAAAAAAATGCTACTAACCATAGCAAACTATGCCAAACTCACCTAAATTACTTCGGCTTTCAAAAATCACCCCCAACTACACTTTGCATCAACAAACTAAACCCAATCACTTTAAAATTACAAAAAAATGTTAAAATCATAACAAACTATACCAGAATCACCTAAATTACTTCGGCTACCGTAAATCACTTCCAACTATCCCTTACCACAACAAACCAAACCATTTCATCTTAAAATTACAAAAAAAGGTGTACAAATCATAACAAACTATGCCAGACTCACCTAAATTACTACGGCTACTCTAAATCATCACCAACTTACCCTTACCACAACAAACTAAACCCAATCAGTTTTAATTACAAAAAAATGCTACTAACCATAGCAAACTAGGCCAAACTCACCTAAATTACTTCGGCTATCAAAAATCACCCCCAACTACACTTTACTGCAACAAACTAAGCCCAATCTCTTTAAAATTTCAAAAAATGCTAAAAATCATAACAAACTTACCAGAGTCACCTAAATTACTTCGGCTACCGTAAATCACCTCCAACTATCCCTTACCACAACAAACCAAACCATATCATCTTAAAAATACAAAAAAAGGTGTTCAAATCATAACAAACTATGCCAGACTCACCTAAATTACTTCGGCTACTCTAAATCATCACCAACTAACCCTTACCACAACAAACTAAACCCAATCACTTAAAAAAAAAATGCTACTAACCATAGCAAACTATGCCAAACTCAACTAATTTACTTCGGCTATCAAAAATCACCCCCAACTACACTTTACAGCCACAAACTAAGCCCAATCACTTTAAAATTACAAAAAAATGCTAAAAATCATAACAAACTATACCAGAATCACCTAAATTACTTCGGCTACCGTAAATCACCCCCAACTATCCCTTACCACAACAAACCAAACCATATCATTTTAAAATTACAAAAAAAGGTGTACAAATCATAACAAACTATGCCAGACTTACCTAAATTACTTCGGCTACTTTAAATCATCACCAACTAACCCTTACCACAACAAACTAAACCCAATCACTTTAAAAAAAAATGCTACTAACCATAGCAAACTATGCCAAACTCACCTAATTTACTTCGGCTATCAAAAATCACCCCCAACTACACTTTACAGCAACAAACTAAGCCCAATCACTTTAAAATTACAAAAAAATGCTAAAAATCATAACAAACTATACCAGAATCACCTAAATTACTTCGGCTACCGTAAATCACCCCTAACTATCCCTTACCACAACAAACCAAACCATATCATCTTAAAAATACAAAAAAAGGTGTTCAAATCATAACAAACTATGCCAGACTCACCTAAATTACTTCGGCTACTCTAATCATCACCAACTAACCCTTACCACAACAAACTAAACCCAATCACTTTAAAAAAAAAATGCTACTAACCATAGCAAACTATGCCAAACTCACCTAATTTACTTCGGCTATCAAAAATCACCCCCAACTACAATTTACAGCAACAAACTAAGCCCAATCACTTTAAAATTACAAAAAAATGCTAAAAATCATAAAAAACTATACCAGAATCACCTAAATTACTTCGGCTACCGTAAATCACCCCTAACTATCCCTTACCACAACAAACCAAACCATATCATCTTAAAAATACAAAAAAAGGTGTTCAAATCATAACAAACTATGCCAGACTCACCTAAATTACTTCGGCTACTCTAAATCATCACCAACTGACCCTTACCACAACAAACTAAACCCAATCACTTTAAAAAAAAAATGCTACTAACCATAGCAAACTATGCCAAACTCACCTAAATTACTTCGGCTATCAAAAATCACCCCCAACTACACTTTACAGCAACAAACTAAACCCAATCACTTTATAATTACAAAAAAATACTAAAAATCATAACAAACTAAACCATATCATCTTAAAATTACAAAAAAGGTGTACAAATCATAACAAACTATGCCAGACTCACCTAAATTACTTCGGCTACTCTAAATCATCAACAACTAACCCTTACCACAACAAACTAAACCCAATCACTTTTAAATTACAAAAAAATGCTACTAACCATAGCAAAGTAAGCCAAACTCACCTAAATTACTTCGGCTATCAAAAATCACCCCCAACTACACTTTACAACAACAAACTAAGCCCAATCACTTTAAAATTACAAAAAAATGCTACTAACCATAGCAAACTATGCCAAACTCACCTAAATTACTTCGGCTATCAAAAATCACCCCCAACTACACTTTACAGCAACAAACTAAGCCCAATCACTTTATAATTACAAAAAAATACTAAAAATCATAACAAACTAAACCATATCATCTTAAAATTACAAAAAAAGGTGTACAAATCATAACAAACTATGCCAGACTCACCTAAATTACTTCGGCTACTCTAAATCATCAACAACTAACCCTTACCACAACAAACTAAACCCAATCACTTTTAAATTACAAAAAAATGCTACTAACCATAGCAAACTATGCCAAACTCACCTAAATTACTTCGGCTATCAAAAATCACCCCCAACTACACTTTACAACAACAAACTAAGCCCAATCACTTTAAATTTACAAAAAAATGCTAAAAATCATAACAAACTATACCAGAATTACCTAAATTACTTCGGCTACCGTAAATCACCCCCAACTATCCCTTACCACAACAAACCAAACCCAATCACTTTTAAATTACAAAAAAATGCTAGTAACCATAGCAAACTATGCCAAACTCACCTAAATTACTTCGGCTACCATAAATCATCACCAACTAACCCTTACCACAACAAATTAAACCCAATCACTTTTAAATTACAAAAAAATGCTACTAACCATAGCAAACTATGCCAAACTCACCTAAATTACTTCGGCTATCAAAAATCACGCCCAACTACACTTTACAGCAACAAACAAAGCCCAATCACTTTAAAATTACAAAAAAATGCTAAAAATCATAACAAACTATACCAGAATCACCTAAATTACTTCGGCTACCGTAAATCACCCCTAACTATCCCTTACCACAACAAACCAAACCATATCATCTTAAAATTACAAAAAAAGGGGTACAAATCATAACAAACTATGCCAGACTCACCTAAATTACTTCGGCTACTCTAAATCAACACCAGCTAACCCTTATCACAACAAACTAAACCCAATCACTTTTAAATTACAAAAAAATGCTAGTAACCATAGCAAATTATGCCAAACTCACCTAAATTACTTCGGCTACCATAAATCATCACCAACTAACCCTTACCACAACAAACTAAACCCAATCACTTTAAAATTACAAAAAATGCTAAAAATCATAACAAACTATACCAGAATCACCTAAATTACTTCGGCTACCGTAAATCACCCCCAGCTATCCCTTACCACAACAAACCAAACCATATCATCTTAAAATTACAAAAAAAGGTGTACAAATCATAACAAACTATGCCAGACTCACCTAAATTACTTCGGCTACTCTAAATCATCACCAACTAACCCTTACCACAACAAACTAAACCCAATCACTTTTAAATTACAAAAAAATGCTACTAATCATAGCAAACTATGCCAAACTCACCTAAATTACTTCGGCTATCAAAAATCACCCCCAACTACACTTTACAGCAACAAACTAAGCCCAATCACTTTAAAATTACAAAAAAATGCTAAAAATCATAACAAACTATACCAGAATCACATAAATTACTTCGGCTACCGTAAATCACCCCCAACTATCCCTTACCACAACAAACCAAACCATATCATCTTAAAATTACAAAAAAGGTGTACAAATCATAACAAACTATGCCAGACTCACCTAAATTACTTCGGCTACTCTTAATAATCACCAACTAACCCTTACCACAACAAACTAAACCCAATCACATTTATATTACAAAAAAAATGCTACTAACCATAGCAAACTATGCCAAACTCACCTAAATTACTTCGGCTTTCAAAAATCACCCCCAACTACACTTTGCATCAACAAACTAAACCCAATCACTTTAAAATTACAAAAAAATGTTAAAATCATAACAAACTATACCAGAATCACCTAAATTACTTCGGCTACCGTAAATCACTTCCAACTATCCCTTACCACAACAAACCAAACCATTTCATCTTAAAATTACAAAAAAAGGTGTACAAATCATAACAAACTATGCCAGACTCACCTAAATTACTACGGCTACTCTAAATCATCACCAACTTACCCTTACCACAACAAACTAAACCCAATCAGTTTTAATTACAAAAAAATGCTACTAACCATAGCAAACTAGGCCAAACTCACCTAAATTACTTCGGCTATCAAAAATCACCCCCAACTACACTTTACTGCAACAAACTAAGCCCAATCACTTTAAAATTTCAAAAAATGCTAAAAATCATAACAAACTTACCAGAGTCACCTAAATTACTTCGGCTAACGTAAATCACCTCCAACTATCCCTTACCACAACAAACCAAACCATATCATCTTAAAAATACAAAAAAAGGTGTTCAAATCATAACAAACTATGCCAGACTCACCTAAATTACTTCGGCTATCAAAAATCACCCCAACTACATTTTACAGCAACAAACTAAGCCCAATCATTTTAAAATTACAAAAAAATGCTAAAAATCATAACAAACTATACCAGAATCACCTAAATTACTTCGGTTTCCGTAAAACACCCCCAACTATCCCTTACCACAACAAACCAAACCATATCATCTTAAAATTACAAAAAAAAGGTGCACAAATCATAACAAACTATGCCAGACTCACCTAAATTACTTCGGCTACTCTAAATCATCACCAACTAACCCTTACCACAACAAACTAAACCCAATCACTTTTAAATTACAAAAAAATGCTACTAACCATAGCAAACTATGCCAAACTCACTTAAATTACTTCAGCTATCAAAAATCACCCCCAACTACACTTTACAGCAACAAACTAAGCCCAATCACTTTAAAATTACAAAAAAATGCTAAAAAATCATAACAAACTATACTAGAATCACCTAAATTACTTCGGCTACCGTAAATCACCCCCAACTATCCCTTACCACAACAAACCAAACCATATCATCTTAAAATTACAAAAAAAGGTGTACAAATCATAACAAACTATGCCAGACTCACCTAAATTACTTCAGCTACTCTAAATCATCACCAACTAACCCTTACAACAACAAACTAAATCCAATCACTTTTAAATTACAAAAAAATGCTGCTAACCATAGCAAACTATGCCAAACTCACTTAAATTACTTCGTCTATCAAAAATCACCCCCAACTACACTTTACAGCAACAAACTAAGCCCAATCACTTTAAAATTACAAAAAAATGCTAAAAATCATAACAAACTATACCAGAATCACCTAAATTACTTCGGCTAATGTAAATCACCCCCAACTATTCCTTACCACAACAAACCAAATGATATCATCTTAAAATTACAAAAAAAGGAGTACAAATCATAACAAAATATGCCAGACTCTCCTAAATTACTTCGGCTACTCTAAATCATCACCAACTAACCCTTACCACAACAAACTAAACCCAATCACTTTTAAATTACAAAAAAATGCTACTAACCATAGCAAACTATGCCAAACTCACCTAAATTACTTCGGCTATCAAAAATCACCCCCAACTACACTTTACAGCAACAAACTAAGCCCAGTCACTTTAAAATTACAAAAAAATGTTAAAAATCATAACAAACTATACCAGAATCACCTAAATTACTTTGGCTACCGTAAATCACCCCCAACTATCCCTTACCACAACAAACCAAACTATATCATCTTAAAGTTACAAAAAAAGGTGTACAAATCATAACAAACTATGCCAGACTCACCTAAATTACTTCGGCTACTCTAAATCATCACCAACTAACCCTTACCACAACAAACTAAACCCAATCACTTTTAAATTACAAAAAAATGCTACTAACCATAGCAAACTATGCCAAACTCACCTCAATAACTTCGGCTATCAAAAATTACCCCCAACTACACTTTACAGCAACAAACTAAGCCCAATCATTTTAAAATTACAAAAAAATGCTAAAAATCATAACAAACTATACCAGAATCACCTAAATCACTTCGGCTACCGTAAATCACCCCCAACTATCCCTTACCACAACAAACCAAACTATATCATCTTAAAATTTCAAAAAAAGTGTACAAATCATAACAAACTATGCCAGACTCACCTAAATTACTTCGGCTACTCTAAATCATCACCAACTAACCCTTACCACAACAAACTAAACCCAATCACTTTTAAATTACAAAAAAATGCTACTAACCATAGCAAACTATGCCAAACTCACCTAAATTACTTCGGCTATCAAAAATCACCCCCAACTACACTTTACAGCAACAAACTAAGCCCAATCACTTTAAAATTTGAAAAAAATGCTAAAAATCATAACAAACTATGCCAGACTTACCTAAATTACTTCGGCTACCCTAAATCATCCCCAACTATCCTTTACCACAACAAACCAAACCATATCATCTTAAAATTACAAAAAAAAATGCACAAATTATAACAAACTATGCCAGACTCACCTAAATTACTTCGGCTACTCTAAATCATCACCAACTAACCCTTACCACAACCAACTACACCCAATCACTTTTAAATTACAAAAAAATGCTACTAACCATATCAAACTATGCCAAACTTACCAAAATTACTTCGGCTATCAAAAATCACCCCCAACTACACTTTACAGCAACAAACTAAGCCCAATCACATTAAAATTACAAAAAAATGCTAAAAAATCATAACAAATTATACTAGAATCACCTAAATTACTTCGGCTACCGTAAATCACCCCCAACTATCCCTTACCACAACAAACCAAACCAAATCATCTTAAAATTACAAAAAAGGTGCACAAATCATAACAAACTATGCCAGACTCACCTAAATTACTTCGGCTACTCTAAATCACCCCCAACTATCCCTTACCACAACAAACCAAACCATATCATCTTAAAATTATAAAAAAAGGTGTACAAATCATAACAAACTATGCCAGACTCACCTAAATTACTTCGGCTACTCTAAATCATCACCAGCTAACCCTTACCACAACAAACTAAACCCAATCACTTTTAAATTACAAAAAAATGCTACTAACCATAGCAAACTATGCCAAACTCACCTAAATTACTTCGGCTATCAAAAATCACCCCCAACTACACTTTACAGCAACAAACTAAACCCAATCACTTTAAAATTACAAAAAAATGCTTAAAATCATAACAAACTATACCAGAATCACCTAAATTACTTCGGCTACCGTAAATCACCCCCAACTATCCCTTACCACAACAAACCAAACCATATCATCTTAAAATTACAAAAAAAGGTGTACAAATCATAACAAACTATGCCAGACTCACCTAAATTACTTCGGCTACTCTAAATCATCACCAACTAACCCTTACCACAACAAACTAAACCCAATCACTTTTAAATTACAAAAAAATGCTACTAACCATAGCAAACTATGCCAAACTCACCATAATTACTTCGGTTATCAAAAATCACCCCCAACTACACTTTACAGCAACAAACAAAATCCAATCACTTTAAAATTACAAAAAAATGCTAAAAATCATAACAAACTATACCAGAATCACCTAAATTACTTCGGCTACCGTAAATCACCCCCAACTATCCCTTACCACAACAAACCAAACCATATCATCTTAAAGTTACAAAAAAAGGTGTACAAATCTTAACAGACTATGCCAGACTCACTTAATTACTTCGGCTACTCTAAATCATCACCAACTAACCCTTACCACAACAAACTAAACCCAATCACTTTTAAATTACAAAAAAATGCTACTAACCATAGCAAACTATGCCAAACTCACCTAAATAATTTCGGCTATCAAAAATCACCCCCAACTACACTTTACAGCAACAAACTAAACCCAATCACTTTAAAATCTATATATATAAAGCGAAGTGTCCTCACTGACACACTCATTCATCTACACACTGATTCATAATCAACCCACAGCCCAAACCGTGAGGGCTGGAGACTTGAAATTTTAGACACGGGTGTATCATGTGCCGAAAGTGAACACTAAGAAGGGATTTTGCGAAATTCGGCCCGGTTCCTTTGTAATTCAATAAAAACCGGCTAAAATAAACAAAAAATGATCGGATCGCGGAGACCGTGTTTATGTTAGAAGCACGTATCTAGCCAAAACAACTTCGACGACGGGCGACCTGTTTACATTAAAAGCACTTATTTAACCTAAACAATTTCAACGTCGAGTTTCTGCTTTTGAGATCAAATTTTTACCGTACCTAGCGAGCCGCGGATATATCAATTATAATCTTGATTTCAATTATAATGTCGATCCGTGACTCAATTAAAAATTACAAAACCACTCCAAATTTAATCCGTCTACATTAAACATCCTCAAATATCTCTTACAATTGCAAACTTTACCAAATCAACCCCAAAAAATTCCCGAACTAAGCCAAACTGACATAAATTAGATCCGTTATCTTATCTCAGCCCTTACCACCCTTTAGCAACCCCAAGTAACTCCAATCACTTTAAAATAAAACAAAATGACACAAATCATAGCAAACTATGCCTAACTCACCTAAATTACTTCGGCTACCATAAATCACCCCCAACTACCCCTTACCACCCCAAACTAACCCCAATCACTTTCAAATTGCAAAAAATTCTACAAACCATAGTAAACTATGCCAAACTCACCTAAATTACTTCGGCTACCATAAATCACCCCCAACTACCCCTTACAACGCCAAAATAAGACCAATCACTTTAAAGTTACAAAAAATGCTACAAACCATAGCAAACTATGAAAAAACTCACCTAAATTACTTCGGCTACCATAAATCACCCCCAACTACCCCTTACCGCCCCAAACTAAGCCCAATCACTTTCAAATTGCAAAAAATTCTACTAACCATAGTAAACTATGCCAAACTCCCCTAAATTACTTCGGCTACCATAAATCACCCCCAACTACCCCTTACAACCCCAAAATAAGACCAATGACTTTAAAATTGCAAAAAATTCTACAAACCATAGTAAACTATGCCAAACTCCCCTAAATTACTTCGGCTACCATAAATCACCCCCAACTACTCCTTACAACCCCAAAATAAGACCAATCACTTTAAAATTACAAAAAATGCTACAAACCATAGCAAACTATGCCAAACTCACTTAAATTACTTCGGCTACCATAAATCACCCCCAACTACCCCTTAAAACCCCAAAATAAGCCCAAATACTTTAAAATTACAAAAAATTATACAAACCATAGCAAACTATTTCAAACTCACCTAAATTACTTCGGCTACCATAAATCACCCCCAACTACCCCTTACAACCCCAAAATAAGCCCAATCATTTTAATATTACAAAAAATGTTACAAGCCATATCAAACTATGCCAAACTCATCTAAATTACTTCGGCTTCCATAAATCACCCCCAACTAACCCTTACCACCCCAAAATAGGCTCAATCACTTTAAAATTACAAAAAAATTCTACAAACCGTGGCAAACTATGCCAAACTCCCCTAAATTACTTCGGCTACCATAAATCACCCCGAAATACCCCTTACAACCCCAAAATAAGCCCAATCACTTTAAAATTACAAAAAATGCTACAAACCATAGCAAACTATGCCCAACTCACTTAAATTACTTCGGCTATCATAAATCACCCCCAACTACCCCTTACCAACCCAAAATAAGCCCAATTACTTTAAAATTACAAAAAATTATACAAACCATAGCAAACTATGTCAAACTCACCTAAATTACTTCGGCTACCATAAATCACCCCCAACTACCCCTTACCTCCCCAAAATAAGCCCAATCACTTTATAATTACAAAAAATGTTACATACCATAGCAAACTATGTCAAACTCACTTAAAATACTTCGACTACTATAAATCACCCCCAACTACCCGTTACCACCCCAAACTAAGCCCAATCACTTTAAAATTACAAAAAATGCTACAAAACATAGCAAACTATGCCAAACTCCCCTAAATTACTTCGGCTACCATAAATCACCCCGAACTACCCCTTACGACCCCAAAATTAGCCCAATCACTTTAAAATTACGAAAAATGCTACAAACCATAGCAAACTATCTCAATCTCACCTGAATTACTTCGGCTACCATAAATCACCCCCAACTAGCCCTTACCACCTCAAAATAAGCCCAATCACTTTAAAATTACAAAAAATGCTACAAACCATAGCAAACTATGCCAAACTCACTTAAATTACTTCGGCTAACATAAATCACCCCCAACTACCCCTTATAACCCCAAAATAAGCCCAATTACTTTAAAATTACAAAAAATTATACAAACCATAGCAAACTATGTCAAACTCACCTAAATTACTTCGGCTACCATAAATCACCCCCAACTAGCCCTTACGACTTCAAAATTAGCCCAATCACTTTAAAATTACGAAAAATGCTACAAACCATAGCGAACTATCTCAAACTCTACTGAATTACTTCGGCTTCCATAAATCACCCCCAACTACCCCTTACCACCCCAAACTAAGCCCAATCACTTTAAAATTACAAAAAATGCTACAAACCATAGCAAACTATTCCAAACTCACTTAAATTACTTCGGCTACCATAAATCACCCCCAACTACCCCTTACCTCCCCAAAATAAGCCCAATCACTTTATAATTACAAAAAATGTTACATACCATAGCAAACTATGTCAAACTCACTTAAAATACTTCGGCTACCATAAATCACCCCCAACTACCCCTTACCACCCCAAAATAAGCCCAATCTCTTTAAAATTACAAAAAATGTTACATACCATAGCAAACTATGTCAAACTCACTTAAAATACTTCGGCTACCATAAATCACGCCCAACTACCCCTTACCACCCCAAAATAAGCCCAATCACTTTAAAATTACAAAAAATGCTCCAAACCATAGCAAACTATCTCAAACTCACCTAAATTACTTCGACTACCACAAATCACCCCCAACTACCTCTTACCACCCCAAACTAAGCCCAATCGCTTTAAAATTACAAAAAATGCTACAAACCATAGCAAACTATGCCAAATTCACTTAAATTACTTCGGCTATCATAAATCACCCCCAACTACCTCTTACCACCCCAAAATAAGCCCAATTACTTTAAAATTACAAAAAATTATACAAACCATAGCAAACTATGTCAAACTTACCTAAATTACTTCGGCTACCATAAATCACCCCCAACTAGCCCTTACGACCCCAAAATTAGCCCAATCACTTTAAAATTACGAAAAATGCTACAAACCATAGCAAACTATCTCAAACTCACCTGAATTACTTCGACTTCCATAAATCATTTTCAATCAAAATCTTCTAATTGGTTGTGTCATTTCTAAATGCCTTATCGTATTAAATCATAAAATATTAATAAATATCTGCACATAAAATATATTGCTTCGACTAATAGACGTTAATCTGAATATTAAATATGCTGATACCTATTTTGATTCTCTTCCACCTTCCAATAAATATTTGTTCCAGTTGAGATGCAAACATAAACGTATTTCTGAATTGCAACACGCTGACGGGGCAAGCTCTACCTTTTCAACATGCGTGCATTTGTATAAACAGCTCTATGGTTTTTAACTTTAAAGAGGTATAAAGGCGGTGCAAGCGCTAGATTTTCGTAAAAATATCTGAAAAATTCGAAATTCTGCAATTGAATTACAGAACTATCTTTGTGTTCGATGGTAAATTTATACTTGGAGTGGCACTGCCAACCCTGCCACCCTTGACGAGGCCCCTGCTGACTACTCTCCTTCCAGGGAAACTTTATAAATCAACGGCAATATAATTTAGGGCGCCTGAATGTGAAAATATCACTGTGTAAAAAGTTCAGACTGACATGGAACACTTGAAATTTCGATATTTGTTTGTAATTCGTCACAGATCCATGAAGGAATGCATGTTAATGTAAACAAGTGTTAGTTTGTTGGAGAGACCGAATAATATTTTTAACTTTCCCGTCAAAATATTTATTCACTTTAGAATGTTAATTTTTAAAATTCAATTCGTGAAAATTATTTCGGGCCATACGAGTACAACTGTGTGAGTATTATTTGGTACATACAAATTAATCTCTTTTGTTATCCAAATTGTTTTCATACGCACTAGGCACGTGCACCTCATATAATTGTGAATATTGCTGCTTCAGCGTCTGGAACGCTGGTACTCAACGTCGCCAAGGTCGAGGCAACGCATCGGTATTCGAAGTTCTATCGCTATTAAATAAATTATTTTAATATACTATTCCCGATTTGTTCTTGCCGTTAACCAAAACTCTCCCCAATCGATTTTCGAAAAATTTCCAGCGTCGTACCGGACCTCACTTATTTTCGTACGCTAATATTTAGGTTCAGTTAATGATAGTGGTGTATTTGTTCTTCACCAAACCTGCTCCGACCGAAATCCGAAATTTTCACTGACATCATACGCTTAAGTATTGTATGCTTATACACGGTTTAAACTATTTATTTTACGTACATTGCGTTCATTATTGTTCTGCATTATTTATAACTAAGATGGAGCAGTTTGAAAATCTAATAGTAAGCGGAGAACAAATACCACCACGTATAATTCCCGTGAAAAGTGATGGAAATAGTCTTTCTTACTATCTTTCCTATTGCATTTTTAATACCGGAAATAGAGCTCAAGAGCGAAGAATAACTTCGACTTTTTTTATACATAATTCCTAAATACTTCGTTTTTATGGTGTAAAATTTTGTATCTATATATTTCAACATTGTCTTTAACGTTGTCAGAGAACTAAATGGGAATAATTTGGAATAATTTAGCTTCTATGTCAACTCTCCTTCTCTTGAAACTTTGGAAAGCAACGACAAAATTCTTTAGGGCGCCTGGATTTGAAAATATAACTTTGTGTAATAAGTTTAGACTGACTAGAGTGAAAAGAAAGGAGCTTGCACCCAGAAACGAAATTAAATGGAACACTTGAAGTTGCAATATTTGTTTGTAATTCGTCACAAGTCCATGAGGGAATGCGTGTTAATGTAAACAAATGTGAGTTTATTGGAGAGGCCGAATAAGATTTTTACATTATTGAAGCAGCTGGAGCCTGCCACGTCAAGGGCAAGGTCACAAACGTGAAAAGGCGATGCTCGATTTAGTTTGATTGAGTATCTATGCAGAAATTCGCCCATACCAAGCGTTGGATAAGCCTTTCTTATCGTTTCTTAGAATTCGAGAATTGCTGGTTCAGCGTGTGGAGCAGTACTCGGTCGCGGTGTTTAATTTTAACACAACTACAATTGTGAAAATTGCTGCTCCAGCGTCGGAAACTGTTCGCAAAGTCGCCAAATTCGATGAGGCGACGCATAAGTGTTCGAAGGTCTACCGCTATCAAATAAAGTATTTTAATTTAACATTTGATCCTCGCATTAACCCAATCTACCCTCAATCAATTTTCGAAAAATTACCAGCGTCGAACCGGACTCCACTTATACACAGCATAGTATGCTGTGACTTATATTTGTACGCTAATTTTTACGTTCAGTTAATGGTAGTGGTGTATTTGTTTTTCACTAAATTTGCCCCGGCTGAAATCCGAAATTTTCACCGTTGTATGTACCAGACATCACTGACATTCATACCCTTAATAATTATGTGCTTATACACGTTTTACACTATTGATTTAACGTACAATGTGTTCATTATTGCTTTACATCATTTATAACTAAGATGGAGAAGTTTGAAAATCTAGCGATGTACAAATACCACACTATGAATTATGTATTATGAAAGGTGATGGAAATTGTCTTTTTTAATATCTATGGTATTGGTATTGATATTTTAATACTGGAACGGGAGCTCAAGAGGTTCGCACTTTAGTTGTTCAACAAGTTTGTGTTAATGTAAACAAGTGTGAGTCCGTCGGAGAGACCGAATAAGATTTTTACATCCACCATATTCCCGTCAGAATATTTATTTATTTTATATAGAATGTTAATTTTACAGTTAACCAAATTTGCTCCCAATCACCATCGTCGTAACGGACCGTTCAGTTAATGATAATGGTGTTTTTATTTTTTACCAAATCTGCCTCGGCTGAAATCCAAAATTTACAGCGTTGGATCAGATTTTACTGACATTGACATGCGTTTTACACTATTTATTTTACGTAAATACATTGTGTTCATTATTGCTTTACATCATTTATAACTAAGATGGACAAATTTGAAAATCTAGCGATGCACAAATACCACCATATACCACATTTTACCACATACCAAAATTTTAATACTGGAAAAGGAGCTCAAAAGGTTCGCACTTTAATTGTCCAACCAGTTGCGGCCAGGTTTTAATAATTTTTGTGCAGTTTAGAAGTAGATAATTATGCTGAAGTGTTTGTTTATTCTGAAGATGAGTCAAATTCATCTACATACTGTTCTGTTTGTGAGTTGACTGCAGCAAAAGGAATGGTTCCATTGTGTTTTCAATTTTATCATAACATGATCAGCTAATTTGTAAACTTCGATTTCCCCTAAAATTATATAAAGTTAATTTCGATTTCCTGGAATCGCTTATAGAACAACTGCCTAAAGAGACTATTCAAAATTTTTCATCTCAGATATCAACCAAGGTATCCTCTTTGTCCAAATCATATTGAAGTCCTGCCAACGCAGGTTAATTGCAGCAAATTTGTTTATTTTGTGACTAGCTGAATGTACCCGGCGTTGCCCGGACGTAGATTAAATAAACTCAGTGTTGACTAAAGTGGTGATGTTGACTAATCGACATTATAATACAATTAAACAGGAATGCTCTACTTTTCCAATCACAAAATAAACAAATATGCTGAAATTAACCTGCGTTGCCAGGACCGGGTACTTCAATATGATTTGGACAAAGAGGATACCTTGGTTGATATCTGAGATGAAAAATTTTGAATAGTCTCTTTAGGCAGTTGTTCTATAAGCGATTCCAGGAAATCGAAATTAACTTTATATAATTTTAGGGGAAATCGAAGTTTACAAATTAGCTGATCATGTTATGATAAAATTGAAAACACAATGGAATAATTCCTCTTGCTGCAGTCAACTCACAAACAGAACAGTATGTAGATGATTTTGACTTATCTCCGGAATAAACAAACACTTATCTCCTTCTGAACTGCACAAAAATTATTACAACCTGGCCCTAACTGGTTGGACAATTAAAGTGCGAAACTTTTCAGCTCCCTTTCTAGTATTAAAATTTTGGTATGTGGTAAAATGTGGTATTTTATGGTTATAATATATTTCTTAGTTATAAATGATGTAAAGCAATAATGAACACAATGTATTTACGTAAAATAAACAGTGTAAAACGCGTATTAATGTCAGTAATGTCTGGTCCAACGCTGTAAATTTTGGATTTCAGCCGAGGCAGATTTGGTGAAAAATAAATACACCATTATCATTAACTGAACGGTCGTCCGGTACGACGAAGGTGATTGGGAACAAATTTTGTTAACGGCAAAATTAACATTCTAAAATAAATAAATATTTTGACGGGAATATGGTGGATGTAAAAATCTTATTCGGTCTCTCTGACGGACTCACACCTGTTTACATTAACACACACTTGTTGAACAATTAAAGTGCCAAACTATTGAGCTTCCGTTCCAGTATTAAAATATCAATACCAATACCATAGATATAAAAAAAGACAATTTCCATCACCTTTCATAATACGGTGTGGTATTTGTACATCGCTCGATTTTCAAACTTCTCCATCTTAGTTATAAATGATGTAAAGCAATAATAAACACAGTGAACGTAAAATAAATAGTGTAAAACGTGTATAAGCACATAATTATTAAGGGTATGAATGTCAGTGATCTCTGGTACAGCCATGGACAGTCAAGAATAACACTTTAGTCGGCGGGTGTCATGCAAATATCGACTCTATGAGATATTGTCATTGAGTCGGTATTTGCATCACACCCGCCGGCTAAAGTGTTATTCTTGACTGTCCACGGTTGTACATACAACGGTGAAAATTTCGGATTTCAGCCGGGGCATATTTGGTGAAAAACAAATACACCACTACCATTAACTGAAAGTAAAAATTAGCGTACAAATATGTGGAATCCGGTTCGACGCTGGTAATTTTTAGAAAATTGATTGGGGGCAGATTTAGTTAACGCGGGGATCAAATGTTAAATTAAAATACTTTATTTGATAGCGGTAGACCTTCGAACACTGATGCGTCGCCTCATCGAATTTGGCGACTTTGCGAACAGTTTCCGACGCTGGAGCAGCAATTTTCACAATTCTAGTTGTGTTAAAATTAAACACCGCGATCGAGTACTGCTCCACACGCTGAACCAGCAATTCTCGAATTCTAAGAAACGATAAGAAAGGCTTATCCAACGCTTGGTATGTGCGAATTTCTGCATAGACACTCAATCAAACTAAATCGAGCATCGCCTTTTCAAGTTTCTAACCTTGCCCTTGACGTGGCAGGCTCCAGCTGCTTCAATAATGTAAAAATCTTATTCGGCCTCTCCAATAAACTCACATTTGTTTACATTAACACGCATTCCCTCATGGACTTGTGACGAATTACAAACAAATATTTCAACTTCAAGTGTTCCATTTAATTTCGTTTCTGGATGCAAGCTCCTTTCTTTTCACTCTAGTCAGTCTAAACTTATTACACAGAGTTATATTTTCAAATCCAGGCGCCCTAAAGAATTTTGTCGTTGTTTTCAAAAGTTTCAAGAGAAGGAGAGTTGACATAGAAGCTAAATTATTCCAAATTATTCCCATTTAGTTCTCTGACAACGCTAAAGACAATGTTGAAATAAAAAAATACAAAATTTTACACCATAAAAACGAAGTATTTTAGGAATTATGTATAAAAAAGTCGAAGTTATTCTTCGCTCTTGAGCTTTATTTCCGGTATTAAAAATGCAATAGGAAAGATAGTAAGAAAGACTATTTCCATCACTTTTCACGGGAATTATACGTGGTGGTATTTGTTCTCCGCTTACTATTAGATTTTCAAACTGCTCCATCTTAGTTATAAATAATGCAGAACAATAATGAACGCAATGTACGTAAAATAAATAGTGTAAATAAATCGTGTATAAGCATACAATACTTAAGCGTATGATGTCAGTGAAAATTTCGGATTTCGGCCGGAGCAGGTTTGGTGAAGAACAAATACACCACTATCATTAACTGAACGTAAAAATTAGCGTACGAAAATAAGTGAAGTCCGGTCCGACGCTGGAAATTTTTCGAAAATCGATTGGGGAGAGTTTTGGTTAACGGCAAGAACAAATCGGGAATATTATATTAAAATAATTTATTTAATAGCGATAGAACTTTGAATACCGATGCGTCGCCTCGACCTTGGCGACGTTGAGTACCAGCGATCCAGACGCTGAAGCAGCAATTTTCACAATTATATGAGGTGCACGTGCCTAGTGCGTATAAAAACAATTTGGATAACAAAAGAGATTAATTTGTATGTACCAAATAATACTCGCACAGGTATACTCGTATGGCCCGTCATAATTTTCACAAAATCAATTTAAGAAATTAACATTCTAAAGTAAATAAATATTTTGACAGGAATGTTAAAAATCTTATTCGGTCTCTCCGACAAACTAACACTTGTTTACATTAACATGCATTCCTTCATGGACCTGTGACGAATTACAAACAAATATCGAAATTTCAAGTGTTCCATGTCAGTCTGAACTTATTACACAGTGATATTTTCACATTCAGGCGCCCTAAATTATTTAGACGTTGATTTATAAAGTTTCCCTGGAAGGAGAGTAGTCAGCAGGTGCCTCGTCAGGGGTGGCAGGGTTGGCAGTGCCACTCCAAGTATAAATTTACTATCGAACACAAAGATAGTTCTGATTCAATTGCAGAATTTCGAATTTTTCAGATATTTTTACGAAACTCTAGCGCTTACACCGCCTTTATACCTCTTTAAAGTTAAAAACCATAGAGCTGTTTATACAAATGCACGCATGTTGAAAAGGTAGGGCTTGCCCCGTCAGCGTGTTGCAATTCAGAAATACGTTTATGTTTGCATCTCAACTGGAACAAATATTTATTGGAAGGTGGAAGAGAATCAAAATAAGTATCATCATATTTAATATTTAGAATAACGACTATTAGTCGGAACAATATATTTTATGTGCAGATATTTATTAATATTTTATGATTTAATACGATAAGGCATTTATAAATAACACAACCAAATAGAAGATTTTGATTAAAAAGGATTATTAATTTATGGTAGCCGAAGTAATTTAAGTGAGTTTGGCATAGCTTGCTATGTTTTGTAGCATTTTTGTAATTTTAAAGTGATTAGGCTAATTTTGGGGCGGTAGGGGGTAGTTGGGGGTGATTTATGGTAGCCGAAGTAATTTAGGTGAGTTTGGAATAGTTTGCTATGGTTTGTAGCATTTTTTGTAATTTTAAAGTGATTGGGCTTAGTTTGGGGTGGTAAGGGGTAGTTGGGGGTGATTTATGGTAGCCGAAGTAATTCAGGTGAGTTTGAGATAGTTTGCTATGGCTTGTAGCATTTTTCGTAATTTTAAAGTGATTGCACTTATTTTGGGGTGGTAAGGGGTAGTTGGGGGTGATTTATGGTAGCCGAATTAATTTAGGTGAGTTAGGCATAGTTTGCTATGGTTTGTAGCATTTTTTGTAATTTTAAAGTGATTGGGCTTATTTTGGGGTGGTAAGGGGTAGTTGGGGGTGATTTATGGTAGCCGAAGTAATTTAGGTGAGTTAGGCATAGTTTGCTATGATTTGTTGAATATTTTGTAATTTTAAAGTGATTGAGCTTATTTTGGGGTTGTAAGGGGTAGTCCGGGGTGATTTATGGTAGCCGAAGTAATTTAGGGGAGTTTGGCATAGTTTGCTACGGTTTGTAGAATTTTTTTGTAATTTTAAAGTGATTGAGCTTATTTTGGGGCGGTAAGGGGTAGTTGGGGGTGATTTATGGTAGCCGAAGTAATTTAGGTGAGTTAGACATAGTTTGCTATGATTTGTTGAATATTTTTTAATTTTAAAGTGATTGGGTTTATTTTGGGGTTGTAAGGGGTAGTTTGGGGTGATTTATGGTAGCCGAAGTAATTTAGGGGAGTTTGGCATAGTTTGCTATGGTTTGTAGCATTTTTTATAATTTTAAAGTGATTGGGCTTATTTTGGGGTAGTAAGGGGTAGTTGGGGGTGATTTATGTTAGCCGAAGTAATTTAGGTGAGTTAGACATAGTTTGCTATGGTTTGTAGCATTTTTTGTAATTTTAAAGTGATTGGGATGAGTTAGGGGTGGTAAGGGGTAGTTGGGGGTGATTTATGATAGCCGAAGTAATTTAAGTGAGTTTGGCATAGTTTGCTATGGTTTGTAGCATTTTATATAATTTTAAAGTGATTGGGCTTATTTTGGGGTAGTAAAGGGTAGTTGGGGGTGATTTATGTTAGCCGAAGTAATTTAGGTGAGTTAGGCATAGTTTGCTATGGTTTGTAGCATTTTTTGTAATTTTAAAGTGATTGGGCTTATTTTGGGGTGGTAAGGGGTAGTTGGGGATGATTTATGGTAGCCGAAGTAATTTAAGTGAGTTTGGCATAGTTTGCTATGATTTGTAGCATTTTTTGTATAAAGTGATTGGGATGAGTTAGGGGTGGCAAGGGGTAGTTGGGGGTGATTTATGATAGCCCAAGTAATTTAAGTGAGTTTGGCATAGTTTGGTATGGTTTGTAGAATTTTTTGTAATTTTAAAGTGATTGGGCTTATTTTGGGGTTGTAAGGGGTAGTTGGGGGGTGGTTTATGGTAGCCGAAGTAATTTAGGGGAGTTTGGCACAGTTTGCTACGGTTTGTAGAATTTTTTTGTAATTTTAAAGTGATTGAGCCTATTTTGGGGAGGTAAGGGGTAGTTGGGGGTGATTAATGGAAGCCGAAGTAATTTAGATGAGTTTGGCATAGTTTGATATTGCTTGTAACATTTTTTGTAATTTTAAAGTGATTAGGCTGAGTTTGGGGTGGTAAGGGGTAGTTGGGGGTGATTTATGGTAGCCGAAGTAATTTAGGTGAGTTAGGGATAGTTTGCTATGATTTGTGTCATTTTGTTTTATTTTAAAGTGATTGGAGTTACTTGGGGTTGCTAAAGTGTGGTAAGGGATGATTTAAGATAACGGATCTAATTTATGTCAGTTTGGCTTAGTTCGGGAATTTTTTGGGGTTGATTTGGTAAAGTTTGCAGTGGTAAGAGATATTTGAGGATGTTTAATGTTGACGGATTAAATTTGGAGTGATTTGGTAATTTTTAATTGAGTCACGGATCGACATTATAATTGAAATCAAAATTATAATTGAAATATCGGCGGCCTCGCTAGGTACGGCAAAAGTATGATCACGAAAGCAGAAACTCGACGTTGAAATTGTTTAGGTTAAATAAGTGCTTTTAATGTAAACCGGTCGCTCGTCGTCGAAGTTGTTTTGGCTAGATACGTGCTTCTAACATAAACACGGTCTCCGCGATCGGATCATTTTTTGTTTATTTTAGCCGGTTTTTATTGAATTACAATGGAACCGGGCCGAATTTCGCAAAATCCCTTCTTAGTGTTCACTTTCGGCACATGATACACCCGTGTCTAAAATTTCAAGTCGCCAGCCCTCACGGTTTGGGCTGTGGGTTGTCGGTGAATCAGTGAATGTGTAGATGTGTAGATGAGTGTGTCAGTGAGGACACTTCGCTTTATATATATAGATTGGCAAGGTAGAGCATTCCCATTGTATTATAATGTCGATTAGTCAACATCGCCAATACACCACTTTTGTCAACACGTTTATTTAATCTACGTCCGGGCAACGCCGGGTACATTCAGCTAGTCTATATATATAAAGCGAAGTGTCCTCACTGACACACTCATTCATCTACACACTGATTCATAATCAACCCACAGCCCAAACCGTGAGGGCTGGAGACTTGAAATTTTTGACACGGGTGTATCATGTGCCGAAAGTGAACACTAAGAAGGGATTTTGCGAAATTCGGCCCGGTTCCTTTGTAATTCAATAAAAACTGGCTAAAATAAACAAAAAATGATCGGATCGCGGAGACCGTGTTTATGTTAGAAGCACGTATCTAGCCAAAACAACTTCGACGACGGGCGACCTGTTTACATTAAAAGCACTTATTTAACCTAAACAATTTCAACGTCGAGTTTCTGCTTTTGTGATCAAATTTTTACCGTACCTAGCGAGGCCGCGGATATTTTTATTATAATCTTGATTTCAATTATAATGTCGATCCGTGACTCAATTAAAAATTACAAAACCACTGCAAATTTAATCCGTCTACATTAAACATCCTCAAATATCTCTTACAATTGCAAACTTTACCAAATCAACCCCAAAAAATTCCCGAACTACGCCAAACTGACATAAATTAGATCCGCCGTTATCTTAAATCAGCCCTTACCACCCTTTAGCAACCCCAAGTAACTCCAATCACTTTAAAATAAAACAAAATGACACAAATCATAGCAAACTATACCTAACTCACCTAAATTACTTCGGCTACCATAAATCACCCCCAACTACCCCTTACCACCCCAAAATAAACCCAATTACTTTAAAATTACAAAAAATTATACAAACCATAGCAAACTATGTCAAACTCACCTAAATTACTTCGGCTACCATAAATCACCCCCAACTACCCCTTACAACCCCAAAATAAGCCCAATCACTTTAAAATTACAAAAAATGTTACAAGCCATATCAAACTATGCCAAACTCATCTAAATTACTTCGGCTACCATAAATCACCCCGAACTACCCCTTACCACCCCAATATAAGCCCAATCATTTTAAAATTACAAAAAATGCTACAAACCATAGCAAACTATTCCAAAGTCACCTAAATTACTTCGGCTATCATAAATCATCCCCAACTACCCCTTACCACCCCAAAATAAGCCCAATCACTTTAAAATTACAAAAAATGTTACAAGCAATATCAAACTATGCCAAACTCATCTAAATTACTTCGGCTACCATAAATCACCCCAACTACCCCTTACCACCCCAAACTAAGCCCAATCACTTTAAAATTACAAAAAATGATACAAACCATAGCAAACTATGCCAAACTCACCCATATTACTTCGGCTACCATAAATCACCCCCAACTACCCCTTACCCCCCAAAATAAGCCCAATCACTTTAAAATTACAAAAAATGCTACAAACCATAGCAAACTATTCCAAAGTCACCTAAATAACTTCGGCTATCATAAATCATCCCCAACTACCCCTTACCACCCCAAACTCAGCCCAATCACTTTAAAATTACAAAAAATGTTACAAGCAATATCAAACTATACCAAACTCATCTAAATTACTTCGGCTACCATAAATCACCCCCAACTACCCCTTACCACCCCAAACTAAGCTCAATCACTTTAAAATTACAAAAAATGATACAAACCATAGCAAACTATGCCAAACTCACCCAAATTACTTCGGCTACCATAAATCACCCCCAACTACCCCCTACCACCCCAAAATAAGCCCAATCACTTTAAAATTACAAAAAATTCTACAAACCATAGCAAACTATGCCAAACTCCCATAAATTACTTCGGCTACCATAAATCACCCCCAACTACCCCTTACAACCCCAAAATAAGACCAATCACTTTAAAATTACAAAAAATGCTACAAACCATAGCAAACTGTGCCAAACTCACTTAAATTACTTCGGCTACCATAAATCACCCCCAACTACCCCTTACCAACCACAAACTAAACCCAATCATTTTAAAATTACAAAAAATGCTGCAAACCATAGCAAACTATGCCAAACTCACTTAAATTACTTCGGCTATCATAAATCACCCCCAACTCCCCTTACCACCCCAAAATAAGCCCAATTACTTTAAAATTACAAAAAATTATACAAACCATAGCAAATTATGTCAAACTCACCTAAATTACTTCGGCTACCATAAATCACCCCCAACTACCCCTTACGACCCCAAAATTAGCCCAATCACTTTAAAATTACGAAAAATGCTACAAACCATAGCAAACTCACCTGAATTACTTCGGCTACCATTAATCACCCCCAACTACCCCTTACCACCCCAAACTAAGCCCAATCACTTTAAAATTACAAAAAATGCTACAAACCATAGTAAACTATTCCAAACTCACCTAAATTACTTTGGCTCCCATAAATCACCCCCAACTAACCCTTACCACCCCAAAATAAGCCCAATCATATTAAAATTACAAAAAATGCTACAAACCATAACAAACTATTCCAAAGTCACCTAAATTACTTCGGCTTTCATAAATCATCCCCAACTACCCCTTACCACCCCAAAATAAGCCCAATCACTTTAAAATTACTAAATATTCTACAAACCATAGCAAACTATGCCTAACTCACCTAAATTACTTCGGCTACCATAAATCACCCCCAACTACCCCCTACCACCCCAAAATATGCCCAATCACTTTAAAATTACAAAAAATTCTACAAACCATAACAAACTATGCCAAACTCCCCTAAATTACTTCGGCAACCATAAATCACCCCCAACTACCCCTTACAACCCCAAAATAAGACCAATCACTTTAAAATTACAAAAAATGCTACATACTATAGCAAACTATGCCAAACTCACTTAAATTACTTCGGCTACCATAAATCACCCCCAACTACCCCTTACCAACCACAAACTAAACCCAATCACTTTAAAATTACAAAAAATGCTACAAACCATAGCAAACTATGTCAAACTCACCTAAATTACTTCGGCTACCATAAATCACCCCCAACTACCCCTTACAAACCCAAAATAAGCCCAATCACTTTAAAATTACAAAAAATGTTACAAGCCATATCAAACTATGCCAAACTCATCTAAATTACTTCGGCTTCCATAAATCACCCCCAACTACCCCTTACCACCCCAAAATAGGCTCAATCACTTTGAAATTACAAAAAAAATCTGCAAACCGTAGCAAACTACGCCAAACTCCCCTAAATTACTTCGGCTACCATAAATCACCCCGAACTACCCCTTACAACCCCAAAATAAGCCCAATCACTTTAAAATTACAAAATATTCTACAAATCATAGCAAACTATGCCTAACTCACCTAAATTACTTCGGCTACCATAAATCACCCCCAACTACCCCTTACGACCCCAAAATAAGCCCAATCACTTTAAAATTACAAAAAATGCTACAAACCATAGCAAATTATGCCAAACTCACTTAAATTACTTTGGCTACCATAAATCACCCCCAACTACCCCTTACCAACCACAAACTAAACTCAATCACTTTAAAATTACAAAAAATGCTGCAAACCATAGCAAACTATGCCAAACTCACATAAATTACTTCGGCTATCATAAATCACCCCCAACTACCCCTTACCACCCCAAAATAAGCCCAATTACTTTAAAATTACAAAAAATTATACAAACCATAGCAAACTATGTCAAACTCACCTAAATTACTTCGGCTACCATAAATCACCCCCAACTACCTCTTACCACCCCAAAATATGCCCAATCACTTTAAAATTACAGAAAATGTTACAAACCATAGCAAACTATGTCAAACTCACTTAAATTACTTCGGCTACCATAAATCACCCCCAACTACCTTTTACCACCCTAAAATAAGCCCAATCGCTTTAACATTACAAAAAATGCTACAAACCATAGCAAACCATGTCAAACTCACCTAAATGACTTCGGCTACCATAAATCACCCCCAACTATCCCTTACCACCCCAAAATAAGCCCAATTACTTTAAAATTACAAAAATTATACAAACCATAGCAAACTATGTCAAACTCACCTAAATTACTTCGGCTACCATAAATCACCCCCAACTACCCCTTACCACCCCAAAATATGCCCAATCACTTTAAAATTACAGAAAATGTTACAAACCATAGCAAACTATGCCAGACTCACCTAAATTTCTTCGGCTACTCTAAATCATTACCAACTAACCCTTACCACAACAAACTAAACCCAATCAATTTTAAATTACAAAAAAATGCTACTTACTATAGCAAACTATGCCAAACTCACCAAAATTACTTTGGCTATCAAAAATCAACCCCAACTACACTTTACAGCAACAAACTAAACCCAATCACTTTAAAATTACAAAAAAAGGTGTACAAATCATAACAAACTATGCCAGACTCACCTAAATTACTTCGGCTACTCTAAATCATCACCAACTAACCCTTACCACAACAAACTAAACCCAATCACTTCTAAATTACAAAAAAATGCTACTTACCATAGCAAACTATGCCAAACTCACCTAAATTACTTTGGCTATCAAAAATCACCCCCAACTACACTTTACAGCAACAAACTAAGCCCAATCACTTTATAATTACAAAAAAATACTAAAAATCATAACAAACTAAACCATATCATCTTAAAATTACAAAAAAAGGTGTACAAATCATAACAAACTATGCCAGACTCACCTAAATTACTTCGGCTACTCTAAATCATCAACAACTAACCCTTACCACAACAAACTAAACCCAATCACTTTTTAATTACAAAAAAATGCTACTAACCATAGCAAACTATGCCAAACTCACCTAAATTACTTCGGCTATCAAAAATCACCCCCAACTATCCCTTACCACAACAAACCAAACCATATCATCTTAAAATTACAAAAAAAGGTGTACAAATCATAACAAACTATGCCAAACTCATCTAAATTACTTCGGCTACTCTAAATCACCCCCAACTATCCCTTACCACAACAAACCAAACCATATCATCTTAAAATCCAAAAAAAGGTGTACAAATCATAACAAACTATGCCAGACTCACCTAAATTACTTCGGCTACTCTAAATCATCACCAACTAACCCTTACCAAAACAAACTAAACCCAATCACTTTTAAATTACAAAAAAATGCTACTAACCATAGCAAACTATGCCAAACTCACCTAAATTACTTCGGCTATCAAAAATCACCTCCAACTACACTTTACAGCAACAAACTAAACCCAATCACTTTAAAATTACAAAAAAATGCTTAAAATCATAACAAACTATACCAGAATCACCTAAATTACTTCGGCTACCGGAAATCACCCCCAACTATCCCTTACCACAACAAACCAAACCATATCATCTAAAAATTACAAAAAAAGGTGTACAAATCATAACAAACTATGCCAGACTCACCTAAATTACTTCGGCTACTCTAAATCATCACCAACTAACCCTTACCACAACAAACTAAACCCAATCACTTTTAAATTACAAAAAAATGCTACTAACCATAGCAAACTATGCCAAACTCACCTAAATTACTTCGGTTATCAAAAATCACCCCCAACTACACTTTACAGCACAAACTAAATCCAATCACTTTAAAATTACAAAAAAATGCTAAAAATCATAACAAACTATACCAGAATCACCTAAATTACTTCGGCTACCGTAAATCACCCCCAACTATCCCTTACCACAACAAACCAAACCATATCATCTTAAAGTTACAAAAAAAGGTGTACAAATCATAACAAACTATGCCAGACTCACCTAAATTACTTCGGCTACTCTAAATCATCACCAACTAACCCTTACCACAACAAACTAAACTCAATCACTTTAAAATTACAAAAAAATGCTACTAACCATAGCAAACTATGCCAAACTCACCTAAATTACTTTGGCTATCAAAAATAACCCCCAACTACACTTTATCACAACAAACTAAGCCCAATCACTTTAAAATTACAAAAAAATGCTAAAAATCATAACAAACTATACCAGAATCACCTAAATTACTTCGGCTATCGTAAATCACCCCCAACTATCCCTTACCACTACAAACCAAACCATATCATCTTAAAATTACAAAAAAGGTGTACAAATCATAACAAACTATGCCAGACTCACCTAAATTATTTCCGCTACTCTAAATCATCACCAACTAACCCTTACCACAACAAACTAAACCCAATCACTTTTAAATTACAAAAAAATGCTACTAACCATAGCAAACTATGCCAAAGTCACCTAAATTACTTCGGCTATCAAAAATCACCCCCAACTACACTTTATAGCAACAAACTAAGCCCAATCACATTAAAATTACAAAAAAATGCTAAAAATCATAACAAACTATACCAGAATCACCTAAATTACTTCGGCTACCGTAAATCACCCCCAACTATCCCTTACCACAACCAACCAAACCACATCATCTTAAAATTACAAAAAAAGGTGTACAAATCATAACAAACTATGCCAGACTGACTTAAATTACTTCGGCTACTCTAAATCATCACCAACTAACCCTTACCACACCAAACTAAACCCAATCACTTTTAAATTACAAAAAAATGCTACTAACCATAGCAAACTATGACAAACTTACCTAATTTACTTCGGCTTTCAAAAATCACCCCCAACTACACTTTACAGCAACAAACTAAGCCCAATCACTTTAAAATTACAAAAAAATGCTAAAAATCATAACAATCTATACCAGAATCACCTAAATTACTTCGGCTACCGTAAATCAACCCCAACTATCCCTTACCACAACAAACCAAACCATATCATCTTATAATTACAAAAAAAGGTGTACAAATCATAACAAACTATGCCAGACTCACCTAAATTACTTCGGCTTCTCTAAATCATCACCAACTAACCCTTACCACAACAAACTAAACCCAATCACTTTTAAATTACAAAAAAATGCTACTATCCATAGCAAACTATGCCAAACTCACCTAAATTACTTCGGCTATCAAAAATCACCCCCAACTACACTTTACAGCAACAAACTAAGCCCAATCACTTTAAATTTACAAAAAAATGCTAAAAATCATAACAAACTATACCAGAATTACCTAAATTACTTCGGCTACCGTAAATCACCCCCAACTATCTCTTACCACAACAAACGAAACCATATCATCTTAAAGTTACAAAAAAAGGTGTACAAATCATAACAAACTATGCCAGACTCACCTAAATTACTTCGGCTACTCTAAATCATCACCAACTAACCCTTACCACAACAAACTAACCCCAATTACTTTTAAATTACAAAAAAATGCTACTAACCTTAGCAAACTATGCCAAACTCACCTAAATTACTTCGGCTATCAAAAATCACCCCCAACAACACTTTACAGCAACAAACTAAGCCCAATCACTTTAAAATTACAAAAAAATGCTAAAAATCATAACAAACTATACCAGAATCACCTAAATTACTTCGGCTAACGTAAATCACCCCCAACTATCTCTTACCACAACAAACCAAACCATATCATCTTAAAATTACAAAAAAGGTGTACAAATCATAACAAACTATGCCAGACTCACCTAAATTACTTCAGCTACTCTAAATCATCACCAACTAACCCTTACCACAACAAACTAAACCCAATCATTTTTAAATTACAAAAAAATGCTACTAACCATAGCAAACTATGCCAAACTCACCTAAATTACTTCGGCTATCAAAAATCACCCCCACTACACTTACCACAACAAACTAAACCCAATCACTTTAAAATTACAAAAAAATGCTAAAAATCATAACAAACTATACCAGAATCACCTAAATTACTTCGGCTACCTTAAATCACCCCCAACTACACTTTACTGCAACAAACTAAGCCCAATCACTTTAAAATTACAAAAAAATGCTAAAAATCAAAACAAACTATACCAGAATCATCTAAATTACTTCGGCTACCGTAAATCACCCCCAACTATCCCTTACCACAACAAACCAAACCATATCATCTTAAAATTACAAAAAAAGGTGTACAAATCATAACAAACTATGCCAGACTCACCTAAATTACTTCGGCTACTCTAAATCATCACCAACTAACCCTTACCACAACAAACTAAACCCAATCACTTTTAAATTACAAAAAAATGCTACTAACCATAGCAAACTATGCCAAACTCACATAAAATACTTCGGCTATCAAAAATCACCCCCAACTACACTTTACAGCAACAAACTAAGCCCAATCAGTTTAAAATTACAAAAAAATGCTAAAAATCATAACAAACTATACCAGAATCACCTAAATTGCTTCGGCTACCGTAAATCACCCCCAACTATCCCGTACCACAACAAACCAAACCATATCATCTTAAAATTACAAAAAAGGTGTACAAATCATAACAAACTATGCCAGACTCACCTAAATTATTTCGGCTACTCTAAATCATCACCAACTAACCCTTACCACAACAAACTAAACCCAATCACTTTTAAATTACAAAAAAATGCTACTAACCATAGCAAACTATGCCAAACTCACCTAAATTACTTCGGCTATCAAAAATCACACCCAACTACACTTTACAGCAACAAACTAAGCCCAATCACATTAAAATTACAGAAAAAAGCTAAAAATCATAACAAAATATACCAGAATCACCTAAATTACTTCGGCTACCGTAAATCACCCCCAACTATCCCTTACCACAACAAACCAAACCATATTATCTTTCAATTACAAAAAAGGTGTGCAAATCATAACAAACTATGCCAGACTCACCTAAATTACTTCAGCTACTCTAAATCATCACCAACTAACCCTTACCTCAACAAACTAAACCCAATCACTTTTAAATTACAAAAAAATGCTACTAACCATAGCAAACTATGCCTTAGTCACCTAAATTACTTCGGCTTTCAAAAATCACCCCCAACTACACTTTACAGCAATAAACTAAGCCCAATCACTTTAAAATTACAAAAAAATGCTAAAAATCATAACAAACTATACCGAATCACATAAATGCCAGACTCACCTAAATTACTTCGGCTACTCTAAATCATCACCAACTAACCCTTACCACAACAAACTAAACCCAATCACTTTTAAATTACAAAAAAATGCTACTAACAATAGCAAACTATGCCAAACTCACCTAAATAATTTCGGCTATCAAAAATCACCCCCAACTACACTTTAGAGCAACAAACTAAGCCCAATCACTTTAAAATTACAAAAAAATGCTAAAAATCATAACAAACTATACCAGAATCACCTAAATTACTTCGGCTACCGTAAATCACCCCCAACTATCCCTTACCACAACAAACCAAACCATATCATCTTAAAATTACAAAAAAAGGTGTACAAATCATAACAAACTATGCCAGACTCACCTAAATTACTTCGGCTACTCTAAATCATCACCAACTAACCCTTACCACAACAAACTAAACTCAATCACTTTTAAATTACAAAAAAATGCTACTAACCATAGCAAACTATGCCAAACTCACCTAAATTACTTTGGCTATCAAAAATAACTCCCAACTACACTTTATCACAACAAACTAAGCTCAATCACTTTAAAATTACAAAAAAATGCTAAAAATCATAACAAACTATACCAGAATCACCTAAATTACTTCGGCTACCGTAAATCACCCCCAACTATCCCTTACCACAACCAACCAAACCACATCATCTTAAAATTACAAAAAAAGGTGTACAAATCATAACAAACTATGCCAGACTGACTTAAATTACTTCGGCTACTCTAAATCATCACCAACTAACCCTTACCACAACAAACTAAACCCAATCACTTTTAAATTACAAAAAAATGCTACTAACCATAGCAAACTATGACAAACTCACCTAAATTACTTCGGCTTTCAAAAATCACCCCCAACTACACTTTACAGCAACAAACTAAGCCCAATCACTTTAAAATTACAAAAAAATGCTAAAAATCATGACAATCTATACCAGAATCACCTAAATTACTTCGGCTACCGTAAATCAACCCCAACTATCCCTTACCACAACAAACCAAACCATATCATCTTATAATTACAAAAAAAGGTGTACAAATCATAACAAACTATGCCAGACTCACCTAAATTACTTCGGCTTCTTTAAATCATCACCAACTAACCCTTACCACAACAAACTAAACCCAATCACTTTTAAATTACAAAACAATGCTACTATCCATAGCAAACTATGCCAAACTCACCTAAATTACTTCGGCTATCAAAAATCACCCCCAACTACACTTTACAGCAACAAACTAAGCCCAATCACTTTAAAATTACAAAAAAATGCTAAAAATCATAACAAACTATACCAGAATCACCTAAATTACTTCGGCTACCGTAAATCAGTCCCAACAATCCCTTACCACAACAAACCAAACCATATCATCTTAAAATTACAAAAAAGGTTTACAAATCATAACAAACTATGCCAGACTCACCTAAATTACTTCGGCTACTCTAAATCATCACCAACTAACCCTTACCACGACAAACTAAACCCAATCACTTTTAAATTACAAAAAAATGCTACTAACCATAGCAAACTATGCCAAACTCACCTAAATTACTTCGGCTATCAAAAATCACCCCCAACTACACTTTATAGCAACAAACTAAGCCCAATCACTTTAAAATTACAAAAAAATGCTAAAAATCATAACAAACTATACCAGAATCACCTAAATTACTTCGGCTACCGTAAATCACCCCCAACTATCCCTTACCACAACAAACCAAACCATATCATCTTAAAATTACAAAAAAGGTGTACAAATCATAACAAACTATGCCTGACTCACCTAAATTACTTCAGCTACTCTAAATCATCACCAACTAACCCTTACCACAACAAACTAAACCCAATTATTTTTAAATTACAAAAAAATGCTACTAACCATAGCAAAATATGCCAAACTCACCTAAATTACTTCGGCTATCAAAAATCACCCCCAACTACACTTTACCACAACAAACTAAGCCCAACCACTTTAAAATTACAAAAAAATGCTAAAAATCATAACAAACTATACCAGAATCACCTAAATTACTTCGGCTGTCGTAAATCACCCCCAACTATCCCTTACCACTACAAACCAAACCATATCATCTTAAAATTACAAAAAAGGTGTACAAATCATAACAAACTATGCCAGACTCACCTAAATTACTTCGGCTACTCTAAATCATCACCAACTAACCCTTACCACAACAAACTAAACCCAATCACTTTTAAATTACAAAAAAATGCTACTAACCATAGCAAACTATGCCAAACTCACCTAAATTACTTCGGCTATCAAAAATCACCCCCAACTACACTTTACCACAACAAACTAAGCCCAATCATTTTAAAATTACAAAAAAATGCTAAAAATCATAACAAACTATACCAAAATCACCTAAATTACTTCGGCTATCGTAAATCACCCCCAACTATCCCTTACCACTACAAACCAAACCATATCATCTTAAAATTACAAAAAAGGTGTACAAATCATAACAAACTATGCCAGACTCACCTAAATTACTTCGGCTACTCTAAATCATCACCAACTAACCCTTACCACAACAAACTAAACCCAATCACTTTTAACTTACAAAAAAATGCTACTAACCATAGCAAACTATGCCAAACTCACCTAAATTACTTCGGCTATCAAAAATCACCCCCAACTACACTTTACAGCAACAAACTAAGCCCAATCACTTTAAAATTACAAAAAAATGCTAAAAATCATAACAAACTATACCAGAATCACCTAAATTACTTCGGCTACCGTAAATCACCCCCAAATATCCCTTACCACAATTAACCAAACCATATCATCTTAAAATTACAAAAAAGGTGTACAAATCATAACAAACTATGCCAGACTCACCTAAATTACTTCGGCTACTCTAAATCATCACCATCTAACTCTTACCACAACAAACTAACCCCAATCACTTTTAAATTACAAAAAAATGCTACTAACCATAGCAAACTATGCCAAACTCACCTAAATTACTTCGGCTATCAAAAATCACCCCCAACTACACTTTACAGCAACAAACTAAGCCCAATCACTTTAAAATTACAAAAAAATGCTAAAAATCATAAAAAACTATACCAGAATCACCTAAATTACTTCGGCTACCGTAAATCACCCCCAACTATCCTTTACCACAACAAAACAAACCATATAATTTTAAAATTACAAAAAAAATTGTACAAATCATAACAAACTATGCCAGACTCACCAAAATTACTTCGGCTACTCTAAATCATCACCAACTAACCCTTACCACAACAAACTAAACCCAATCATTTTTAAATTACAAAAAAATGCTACTAACCATAGCAAACTATGCCAAACTCACTTAAATTGCTTCGGCTATCAAAAATTACCCCCAACTACATTTTACAGCAACAAACTAAGCCCAATCACTTTAAAATTACAAAAAAATGCTAAAAATCATAACAAACTATACCAGAATCACCTAAATTACTTCGGCTACCGTAAATCAGTCCCAACTCTCCCTTACCACAACAAACCAAACCATATCATCTTAAAATTACAAAAAAGGTGTACAAATCATAACAAACTATGCCAGACTCACCTAAATTACTTCAGCTACTCTAAATCATCACCAACTAACCCTTACCACAACAAACTAAACCCAATCACTTTTAAATTACAAAAAAATGCTACTAACCATAGCAAACTATGCCAAACTCACCTAAATTACTTCGGCAATCAAAAATCACCCCCAACTACACTTTACCACAACAAACTAAGCCCAATCACTTTAAAATTACAAAAAAATGCTAAAAATCATAACAAACTATACCAGAATCACCTAAATTACTTCGGCTAACGTAAATCACCCCCAACTATCTCTTACCACAACAAACCAAACCATATCATCTTAAAATTACAAAAAAGGTGTACAAATCATAACAAACTATGCCAGACTCACCTAAATTACTTCAGCTACTCTAAATCATCACCAACTAACCCTTACCACAACAAACTAAACCCAATCATTTTTAAATTACAAAAAAATGCTACTAACCATAGCAAACTATGCCAAACTCACCTAAATTACTTCGGCTATCAAAAATCACCCCCACTACACTTACCACAACAAACTAAACCCAATCACTTTAAAATTACAAAAAAATGCTAAAAATCATAACAAACTATACCAGAATCACCTAAATTACTTCGGCTACCTTAAATCACCCCCAACTACACTTTACTGCAACAAACTAAGCCCAATCACTTTAAAATTACAAAAAAATGCTAAAAATCAAAACAAACTATACCAGAATCATCTAAATTACTTCGGCTACCGTAAATCACCCCCAACTATCCCTTACCACAACAAACCAAACCATATCATCTTAAAATTACAAAAAAAGGTGTACAAATCATAACAAACTATGCCAGACTCACCTAAATTACTTCGGCTACTCTAAATCATCACCAACTAACCCTTACCACAACAAACTAAACCCAATCACTTTTAAATTACAAAAAAATGCTACTAACCATAGCAAACTATGCCAAACTCACATAAAATACTTCGGCTATCAAAAATCACCCCCAACTACACTTTACAGCAACAAACTAAGCCCAATCAGTTTAAAATTACAAAAAAATGCTAAAAATCATAACAAACTATACCAGAATCACCTAAATTGCTTCGGCTACCGTAAATCACCCCCAACTATCCCGTACCACAACAAACCAAACCATATCATCTTAAAATTACAAAAAAGGTGTACAAATCATAACAAACTATGCCAGACTCACCTAAATTATTTCGGCTACTCTAAATCATCACCAACTAACCCTTACCACAACAAACTAAACCCAATCACTTTTAAATTACAAAAAAATGCTACTAACCATAGCAAACTATGCCAAACTCACCTAAATTACTTCGGCTATCAAAAATCACACCCAACTACACTTTACAGCAACAAACTAAGCCCAATCACATTAAAATTACAGAAAAAAGCTAAAAATCATAACAAAATATACCAGAATCACCTAAATTACTTCGGCTACCGTAAATCACCCCCAACTATCCCTTACCACAACAAACCAAACCATATTATCTTTCAATTACAAAAAAGGTGTGCAAATCATAACAAACTATGCCAGACTCACCTAAATTACTTCAGCTACTCTAAATCATCACCAACTAACCCTTACCTCAACAAACTAAACCCAATCACTTTTAAATTACAAAAAAATGCTACTAACCATAGCAAACTATGCCTTAGTCACCTAAATTACTTCGGCTTTCAAAAATCACCCCCAACTACACTTTACAGCAATAAACTAAGCCCAATCACTTTAAAATTACAAAAAAATGCTAAAAATCATAACAAACTATACCGAATCACATAAATGCCAGACTCACCTAAATTACTTCGGCTACTCTAAATCATCACCAACTAACCCTTACCACAACAAACTAAACCCAATCACTTTTAAATTACAAAAAAATGCTACTAACAATAGCAAACTATGCCAAACTCACCTAAATAATTTCGGCTATCAAAAATCACCCCCAACTACACTTTAGAGCAACAAACTAAGCCCAATCACTTTAAAATTACAAAAAAATGCTAAAAATCATAACAAACTATACCAGAATCACCTAAATTACTTCGGCTACCGTAAATCACCCCCAACTATCCCTTACCACAACAAACCAAACCATATCATCTTAAAATTACAAAAAAAGGTGTACAAATCATAACAAACTATGCCAGACTCACCTAAATTACTTCGGCTACTCTAGATCATCACCAACTAACCCTTACCACAACAAACTAAACTCAATCACTTTTAAATTACAAAAAAATGCTACTAACCATAGCAAACTATGCCAAACTCACCTAAATTACTTTGGCTATCAAAAATAACCCCCAACTACACTTTATCACAACAAACTAAGCTCAATCACTTTAAAATTACAAAAAAATGCTAAAAATCATAACAAACTATACCAGAATCACCTAAATTACTTCGGCTACCGTAAATCACCCCCAACTATCCCTTACCACAACCAACCAAACCACATCATCTTAAAATTACAAAAAAAGGTGTACAAATCATAACAAACTATGCCAGACTGACTTAAATTACTTCGGCTACTCTAAATCATCACCAACTAACCCTTACCACAACAAACTAAACCCAATCACTTTTAAATTACAAAAAAATGCTACTAACCATAGCAAACTATGACAAACTCACCTAAATTACTTCGGCTTTCAAAAATCACCCCCAACTACACTTTACAGCAACAAACTAAGCCCAATCACTTTAAAATTACAAAAAAATGCTAAAAATCATGACAATCTATACCAGAATCACCTAAATTACTTCGGCTACCGTAAATCAACCCCAACTATCCCTTACCACAACAAACCAAACCATATCATCTTATAATTACAAAAAAAGGTGTACAAATCATAACAAACTATGCCAGACTCACCTAAATTACTTCGGCTTCTTTAAATCATCACCAACTAACCCTTACCACAACAAACTAAACCCAATCACTTTTAAATTACAAAACAATGCTACTATCCATAGCAAACTATGCCAAACTCACCTAAATTACTTCGGCTATCAAAAATCACCCCCAACTACACTTTACAGCAACAAACTAAGCCCAATCACTTTAAAATTACAAAAAAATGCTAAAAATCATAACAAACTATACCAGAATCACCTAAATTACTTCGGCTACCGTAAATCAGTCCCAACAATCCCTTACCACAACAAACCAAACCATATCATCTTAAAATTACAAAAAAGGTTTACAAATCATAACAAACTATGCCAGACTCACCTAAATTACTTCGGCTACTCTAAATCATCACCAACTAACCCTTACCACGACAAACTAAACCCAATCACTTTTAAATTACAAAAAAATGCTACTAACCATAGCAAACTATGCCAAACTCACCTAAATTACTTCGGCTATCAAAAATCACCCCCAACTACACTTTATAGCAACAAACTAAGCCCAATCACTTTAAAATTACAAAAAAATGCTAAAAATCATAACAAACTATACCAGAATCACCTAAATTACTTCGGCTACCGTAAATCACCCCCAACTATCCCTTACCACAACAAACCAAACCATATCATCTTAAAATTACAAAAAAGGTGTACAAATCATAACAAACTATGCCTGACTCACCTAAATTACTTCAGCTACTCTAAATCATCACCAACTAACCCTTACCACAACAAACTAAACCCAATTATTTTTAAATTACAAAAAAATGCTACTAACCATAGCAAAATATGCCAAACTCACCTAAATTACTTCGGCTATCAAAAATCACCCCCAACTACACTTTACCACAACAAACTAAGCCCAACCACTTTAAAATTACAAAAAAATGCTAAAAATCATAACAAACTATACCAGAATCACCTAAATTACTTCGGCTGTCGTAAATCACCCCCAACTATCCCTTACCACTACAAACCAAACCATATCATCTTAAAATTACAAAAAAGGTGTACAAATCATAACAAACTATGCCAGACTCACCTAAATTACTTCGGCTACTCTAAATCATCACCAACTAACCCTTACCACAACAAACTAAACCCAATCACTTTTAAATTACAAAAAAATGCTACTAACCATAGCAAACTATGCCAAACTCACCTAAATTACTTCGGCTATCAAAAATCACCCCCAACTACACTTTACCACAACAAACTAAGCCCAATCATTTTAAAATTACAAAAAAATGCTAAAAATCATAACAAACTATACCAAAATCACCTAAATTACTTCGGCTATCGTAAATCACCCCCAACTATCCCTTACCACTACAAACCAAACCATATCATCTTAAAATTACAAAAAAGGTGTACAAATCATAACAAACTATGCCAGACTCACCTAAATTACTTCGGCTACTCTAAATCATCACCAACTAACCCTTACCACAACAAACTAAACCCAATCACTTTTAACTTACAAAAAAATGCTACTAACCATAGCAAACTATGCCAAACTCACCTAAATTACTTCGGCTATCAAAAATCACCCCCAACTACACTTTACAGCAACAAACTAAGCCCAATCACTTTAAAATTACAAAAAAATGCTAAAAATCATAACAAACTATACCAGAATCACCTAAATTACTTCGGCTACCGTAAATCACCCCCAAATATCCCTTACCACAATTAACCAAACCATATCATCTTAAAATTACAAAAAAGGTGTACAAATCATAACAAACTATGCCAGACTCACCTAAATTACTTCGGCTACTCTAAATCATCACCATCTAACTCTTACCACAACAAACTAACCCCAATCACTTTTAAATTACGAAAAAATGCTACTAACCATAGCAAACTATGCCAAACTCACCTAAATTACTTCGGCTATCAAAAATCACCCCCAACTACACTTTACAGCAACAAACTAAGCCCAATCACTTTAAAATTACAAAAAAATGCTAAAAATCATAAAAAACTATACCAGAATCACCTAAATTACTTCGGCTACCGTAAATCACCCCCAACTATCCTTTACCACAACAAAACAAACCATATAATTTTAAAATTACAAAAAAAATTGTACAAATCATAACAAACTATGCCAGACTCACCAAAATTACTTCGGCTACTCTAAATCATCACCAACTAACCCTTACCACAACAAACTAAACCCAATCATTTTTAAATTACAAAAAAATGCTACTAACCATAGCAAACTATGCCAAACTCACTTAAATTGCTTCGGCTATCAAAAATTACCCCCAACTACATTTTACAGCAACAAACTAAGCCCAATCACTTTAAAATTACAAAAAAATGCTAAAAATCATAACAAACTATACCAGAATCACCTAAATTACTTCGGCTACCGTAAATCAGTCCCAACTCTCCCTTACCACAACAAACCAAACCATATCATCTTAAAATTACAAAAAAGGTGTACAAATCATAACAAACTATGCCAGACTCACCTAAATTACTTCAGCTACTCTAAATCATCACCAACTAACCCTTACCACAACAAACTAAACCCAATCACTTTTAAATTACAAAAAAATGCTACTAACCATAGCAAACTATGCCAAACTCACCTAAATTACTTCGGCAATCAAAAATCACCCCCAACTACACTTTACCACAACAAACTAAGCCCAATCACTTTAAAATTACAAAAAAATGCTAAAAATCATAACAAACTATACCAGAATCACCTAAATTACTTCGGCTACCGTAAATCACCCCCAACTATCCCTTACCACAACAAACCAAACCATATCATCTTAAAATTCCAAAAAAAGGTGTACAAATCATAACAAACTATGCCAGACTCACCTAAATTACTTCGGCTACTCTAAATCATCACTAACTAACCCTTACCACAACAAACTAAACCCAATCACTTTTAAATAACAAAAAAATGCTACTTACCAAGCAAACTATGCCAAACTCACCTAAATTACTTCGGCTATCAAAAATCACCCCCAACTAAATTACTTCGGCTACTCTAAATCATCACTAACTAACTCTTACCACAACAAACTAACCCCAATCACTTTTAAATTACAAAAAAATTCTACTAACCATAGCAAACTATGCCAAACTCACCTAAATTACTTCGACTATCAAAAATCACCCCCAACTACACTTTACAGCAACAAACTAAGCCCAATCACTTTAAAATTACAAAAAAATGCTAAAAATTATAAAAAACTAAACCAGAATCACCTAAATTACTTCGGCTACCGTAAATCACCCCCAACTATCCCTTACCACAACAAACCAAACCATATCATCTTAAAATTACAAAAAAAGGTGTACAAATCATAACAAACTATGCCAGAATCACCTAAATTACTTCGGCTACTCTAAATCATCACCAACTAACCCTTACCACAACAAACTAAACCCAATCACTTTTAAATTACAAAAAAATGCTACTAACCATAGCAAACTATGCCAAACTCACCTAAATTACTTCGGCAATCAAAAATCACACCCAACTACACTTTACAGCAACAAACTAAGCCCAATCACATTAAAATTACAAAAAAATGCTAAAAATCATAATAAACTATACCAGAATCACCTAAATTACTTCGGCTACCGTAAATCACCCCCAACTATCCCTTACCACAACAAACCAAATAATATCATCTTAAAATTACAAAAAAAGGTGTACAAATCATAACAAACTATGCCAGAATCACCTAAATTACTTCGGCTACTCTAAATCATCACTAACTAACTCTTACCACAACAAACTAACCCCAATCATTTTTAAATTACAAAAAAATGCTACTAACCATAGCAAACTATGCCAAACTCACCTAAATTACTTCGGCTATCAAAAATCAGCCCCAACTACACTTTACAGCAACAAACTAAGCCCAATCACTTTAAAATTACAAAAAATGCTAAAAATCATAATAAACTATACCAGAATCACCTAAATTACTTCGGCTACCGTAAATCACCCCCAACTATCCCTTACCACAACAAACCAAACCATATCATCTTAAAATTACAAAAAAAGGTGTACAAATCATAACAAACTATGCCAGACTCACCTAAATTACTTTGGCTACTCTAAATCATCACCAACTAACCCTTACCACAACAAACTAAACCCAATCATTTTTAAATTACAAAAAAATGCTACTAACCATAGCAAACTATGCCAAACTCACTTAAATTGCTTCGGCTATCAAAAATTACCCCCAACTACATTTTACAGCAACAAACTAAGCCCAATCACTTTAAAATTACAAAAAAATGCTAAAAATCATAACAAACTATACCAGAATCACCTAAATTACTTCGGCTACCGTAAATCACCCCCAACTATCCCTTACCACAACAAACCAAACCATATCATCTTAAAATTACAAAAAAAGGTGTACAAATCATAACAAACTATGCCAGACTCACCAAAATTACTTCGGCTACTCTAAATCATCACCAACTAACCCTTACCACAACAAACTAAACCCAATCATTTTTAAATTACAAAAAAATGCTACTAACCATAGCAAACTATGCCAAACTCACTTAAATTGCTTCGGCTATCAAAAATTACCCCCAACTACATTTTACAGCAACAAACTAAGCCCAATCACTTTAAAATTACAAAAAAATGCTAAAAATCATAACAAACTATACCAGAATCACCTAAATTACTTCGGCTACCGTAAATCAGTCCCAACTCTCCCTTACCACAACAAACCAAACCATATCATCTTAAAATTACAAAAAAGGTGTACAAATCATAACAAACTATGCCAGACTCACCTAAATTACTTCGGCTACTCTAAATCATCACCAACTAACCCTTACCACAACAAACTAAACCCAATCACTTTTAAATTACAAAAAAATGCTACTAACCATAGCAAACTATGCCAAACTCACCTAAATTACTTCGGCTATCAAAAATCACCCCCAACTACACTTTATAGCAACAAACTAAGCCCAATCACTTTAAAATTACAAAAAAATGCTAAAAATCATAACAAACTATACCAGAATCACCTAAATTACTTCCGCTACCGTAAATCACCCCCAACTATCCCTTACCACAACAAACCAAACCATATCATCATAAAATTACAAAAAAAGGTGTACAAATCATAACAAACTATGCCAGACTCACCTAAATTACTTCAGCTACTCTAAATCATCACCAACTAACCCTTACCACAACAAACTAAACCCAATTATTTATAAATTACAAAAAAATGCTACTAACCATAGCAAACTATGCCAAACTCACCTAAATTACTTCGGCAATCAAAAATCACCCCCAACTACACTTTACCACAACAAACTAAGCCCAATCACTTTAAAATTACAAAAAAATGCTAAAAATCATAACAAACTATACCAGAATCACCTAAATTACTTCGGCTGTCGTAAATCACCCCCAACTATCCCTTACCACTACAAACCAAACCATATCATCTTAAAATTACAAAAAAGGTGTACAAATCATAACAAACTATGCCAGACTCACCTAAATTACTTCGGCTACTCTAAATCATCACTAACTAACCCTTACCACAACAAACTAAACCCAATCACTTTTAAATAACAAAAAAATGCTACTAACCATAGCAAACTATGCCAAACTCACCTAAATTACTTCGGCAATCAAAAATCACACCCAACTACACTTTACAGCAACAAACTAAGCCCAATCACATTAAAATTACAAAAAAATGCTAAAAATCATAACAAACTATACCAGAATCACCTAAATTACTTCGGCTACCGTAAATCACCCCCAACTATCCCTTACCACAACAAACCAAACCATATCATCTTAAAATTCCAAAAAAAGGTGTACAAATCATAACAAACTATGCCAGACTCACCTAAATTACTTCGGCTACTCTAAATCATCACTAACTAACCCTTACCACAACAAACTAAACCCAATCACTTTTAAATAACAAAAAAATGCTACTTACCAAGCAAACTATGCCAAACTCACCTAAATTACTTCGGCTATCAAAAATCACCCCCAACTAAATTACTTCGGCTACTCTAAATCATCACTAACTAACTCTTACCACAACAAACTAACCCCAATCACTTTTAAATTACAAAAAAATTCTACTAACCATAGCAAACTATGCCAAACTCACCTAAATTACTTCGACTATCAAAAATCACCCCCAACTACACTTTACAGCAACAAACTAAGCCCAATCACTTTAAAATTACAAAAAAATGCTAAAAATCATAAAAAACTAAACCAGAATCACCTAAATTACTTCGGCTACCGTAAATCACCCCCAACTATCCCTTACCACAACAAACCAAACCATATCATCTTAAAATTACAAAAAAAGGTGTACAAATCATAACAAACTATGCCAGAATCACCTAAATTACTTCGGCTACTCTAAATCATCACCAACTAACCCTTACCACAACAAACTAAACCCAATCACTTTTAAATTACAAAAAAATGCTACTAACCATAGCATACTATGCCAAACTCACCTAAATTACTTCGGCAATCAAAAATCACACCCAACTACACTTTACAGCAACAAACTAAGCCCAATCACATTAAAATTACAAAAAAATGCTAAAAATCATAATAAACTATACCAGAATCACCTAAATTACTTCGGCTACCGTAAATCACCCCCAACTATCCCTTACCACAACAAACCAAATAATATCATCTTAAAATTACAAAAAAAGGTGTACAAATCTTAACAAACTATGCCAGAATCACCTAAATTACTTCGGCTACTCTAAATCATCACTAACTAACTCTTACCACAACAAACTAACCCCAATCATTTTTAAATTACAAAAAAATGCTACTAACCATAGCAAACTATGCCAAACTCACCTAAATTACTTCGGCTATCAAAAATCAGCCCCAACTACACTTTACAGCAACAAACTAAGCCCAATCACTTTAAAATTACAAAAAATGCTAAAAATCATAATAAACTATACCAGAATCACCTAAATTACTTCGGCTACCGTAAATCACCCCCAACTATCCCTTACCACAACAAACCAAACCATATCATCTTAAAATTACAAAAAAAGGTGTACAAATCATAACAAACTATGCCAGACTCACCTAAATTACTTTGGCTACTCTAAATCATCACCAACTAACCCTTACCACAACAAACTAAACCCAGTCACTTTTAAATTACAAAAAAATGCTACTAACCATAGCAAACTATGCCAAACTCACCTAAATTACTTCGGCTATCAAAAATAAGCCCCAACTACACTTTACAGCAACAAACTAAGCCCAATCACTTTAAAATTACAAAAAAATGCTAAAAATCATAATAAACTATACCAGAATCACCTAAATTACTTCGGCTACAGTAAATCACCCCCAACTATCCCTTACCACAACAAACCAAACCATATCATCTTAAAATTACAAAAAAAGGTGTACAAATCATAACAAACTATGCCAGACTCACCTAAATTACTTCGGCTACTCTAAATCATCACCAACTAAACCTTACCACAACAAACTAAACCCAATCAGTTTTAAATTAGAAAAAAATGCTACTAACCATAGCAAACTATGCCAAACTCACCTAAATTACTTCGGCTATCAAAAATCACCTCCAACTACAATTTACAGCAACAAACTAAGCCGAATCACTTTAAAATTACAAAAAAAAGTTAAAAATCATAACAAACTATACCAGAATCACCTAAATTACTTCGGCTACCGAAAATCACCCCCAACTATCCCTTACTACAACAAACCAAACCATATCATCTTAAAATTACAAAAAAAGGTGTACAAATCAATTCAAACTATGCCAGACTTACCTAAATTACTTCGGCTACACTAAATCATCACCAACTAACCCTTACCACAACAAACTAAACCCAATCACTTTTAATTACAAAAAAATGCTACTAACCATAGCAAACTATGCCAAACTTACCTAAATTACTTCGGCTATCAAAAATCACCCCCAACTACACTTTACAGCAACAAACTAAGCCCAATCACTTTAAAATTACAAAAAAATGCTAAAAATCATAACAAACTATACCAGAATCACCTTAATTACCTCGGCTACCGTAAATCACCCCCAACTATACCTTACCACAACAAACCAAACCATATCATCTTAAAATTACAAAAAAAGGTGTACAAATTATAACAAACTATGCCAGACTCACCTAAATTACTTCGGCTACTCTAAATAATCACCAACTAACCCTTACCACAACAAACTAAACCCAATCACTTTTAAATTACAAAAAAATGCTACTAACCATAGCAAACTATGCCAAACTCACCTAAATTACTTCGGCTATCAAAAATCACCCCCAACTACACTTTACAGCAAGAAACTACACCCAATCACTTTAAAATTACAAAAAAATGCTAAAAATCATAACAAACTATACCAGAATCACCTAAATTACTTCGGCTACCGTAAATCACCCCCAACTATACCTTACCACAATAAACCAAACCATATCATCTTAAAATTACAAAAAAAAGTGTACCAATTATAACAAACTATGCCAGACTCACCTAAATTACTTCGGCTACTCTAAATCATCACCAACTAACCCTTACCACAACAAACTAAACCCAGTCACTTTTAAATTACAAAAAAATGCTACTAACCATAGCAAACTATGCCAAACTCACCTAAATTACTTCGGTTATCAAAAATCACACCCAACTACAATTTACAGCAACAAACTAAGCCCAATCACTATAAAATTACAAAAAAATGTTAAAAATCATAACAAACTAAACCAGAATCACCTAAATTACTTCGGCTACCGTAAATCACCCCCAACTATCCCTTACCACAACAAACCAAACCATATCATCTTAAAATTACAAAAAAAGGTGTACAAATCATAAAAAACTATGCCAGACTCACCTAAATTACTTCGGCTACTCTAAATCATCACCAACTAACCCTTACCACAACAAACTAAACCCAGTCACTTTTAAATTACAAAAAAATGCTACTAACCATAGCAAACTATGCCAAACTCACCTAAATTACTTCGGCTATCAAAAATCACCCCCAACTACACTTTACAGCAACAAACTAAGCCCAATCACTTTAAAATTACAAAAAAATGCTAAAAATCATAACAAACTATACCAAAATCACCTTAATTACCTCGGCTACCGTAAATCACCCCCAACTATACCTTACCACAACAAACCAAACCATATCATCTTAAAATTACAAAAAAAGGTGTACAAATTATAACAAACTATGCCAGACTCACCTAAATTACTTCGGCTACTCTAAATAATCACCAACTAACCCTTACCACAACAAACTAAACCCAATCACTTTTAAATTACAAAAAAATGCTACTAACCATAGCAAACTATGCCAAACTCACCTAAATTACTTCGGCTATCAAAAATCACCCCCAACTACACTTTACAGCAAGAAACTAAACCCAATCACTTTAAAATTACAAAAAAATGCTAAAAATCATAACAAACTATACCAGAATCACCTAAATTACTTCGGCTAACGTAAATCACCCCCAACTATACCTTACCACAATAAACCAAACCATATCATCTTAAAATTACAAAAAAAGGTGTACAAATCATAACAAACTATGCCAGACTCACCTAAATTACTTCGGCTACTCTAAATCATCACCAACTAACCCTTACCACAACAAACTAAACCCAATCACTTTTAAATTACAAAAAAATGCTACTAACCATAGCAAACTATTCCAAACTCACCTAAATTTCTTTGGCTATCAAAAATCACCCCCAACTACACTTTACAGCAACAAACTAAGCCCAATCACTTTAAAATTACAAAAAAATGCTAAAAATCATAACAAACTATACCAGAATCACCTAAATTACTTCAGCTACCGTAAATCACCCCCAACTATCCCTTACCACAACAAACCAAACCATATCACCTTAAAATTACATAAAAAGGTGTACAAATCATAACAAACTATGCCAGACTCACCTAAATTACTTCGGCTACTCTAAATCATCACCAACTAACCCTTACCACAACAAACTAAACCCAATCACTTTTAAATTACAAAAAAATGCTACTAACCATAGCAAACTATGCCAAACTCACCTAAAAATACTTCGGCTATCAAAAATCACCCCCAACTACACTTTACAGCAACAAACTAAGCCCAATCACTTTAAAATTACAAAAAAAATGCTAAAAATCATAACAAACTATATCAGAATCACCTAAATTACTTCGGCTACCGTAAATCACCCCCAACTATCCCTTACCACAACAAAGCAAACCATATCTTTTTAAAATTACAAAAAAAAAAACAAATCATAACAAACTATGCCAGGCTCACCTAAATTACTTCGGCTTTTCTAAATCATCACCAACTAACCCTTACCACAACAAACTAAACCCAATCACTTTTAAATTACAAAAAAATGCTACTAACCATAGCAAACTATGCCAAACTCACCTAAACCACTTCGGCAATCAAAAATCACACTCAACTACACTTTACAGCAACAAACTAAGCCCAATCACTTTAAAATTGCAAAAAAATGCTAAAAATCATAACAAACTATATCAGAATCACCTAAATTACTTCGGCTACCGTAAATCACCCCCAACTATCCCTTACCACAACAAACCAAACCATATCATCTTAAAATTACATAAAAAGGTGTACAAATCATAACAAACTATGCCAGACTCACCTAAATTACTTCGGCTACTCTAAATCATCACCAACTAACCCTTACCACAACAAACTAAACCCAATCACTTTTAAATTACAAAAAAATGCTACTAACCATAGCAAACTATGCCAAACTCACATAAATTACTTCGGCTATCAAAAATCACCCCCAACTACACTTTACAGCAACAAACTAAGCCCAATCACTTTAAAATTACAAAAAACTGCTAAAAATTATAACAAGCTATACAAAGAATCACCTAAATTACTTCGGCTACCGTAAATCACCCCCAACTATCCCTTACCACAACAAACCATACCATATCATCTTAAAATTACAAAAAAAGGTGTACAAATCATAACAAACTATGCCAGACTCACCTAAATTACTTCGGATACTCTAAATCATCACCAACTAACCCTTACCACAACAAACTAAACCCAATCAATTTTAAGTTACAAAAAAATGCTACTAACCATAGCAAACTATGCCAAACTCACCTAAATTACTTCGGCTATCAAAAATCACCCCCAACTACACTTTACAGCAACAAACTAAGCCCAATCACTTTAAAATTACAAAAAAATTCTAAAAATCATAACAAACTATCTCAGAATCACCTAAATTACTTCGGCTACCGTAAATCACCCTCAACTATCCCTTACAACAACAAACCAAACCATATCATCTTAAAATTACAAAAAAAGGTGTACAAATCAAAACAAACTATGCCAGACTCACCTAAATTACTTCGGATACTCTAAATCATCACCAACTAACCCTTACCACAACAAACTAAACCCAATCAATTTTAAATTACAAAAAATGCTACTAACCATAGCAAACTATTCCAAACTCACCTAAACTACTTCGGCTATCAAAAATCACCCCCAACTACACTTTACAGCAACAAACTAAGCCCAATCACTTTAAAATTACAAAAAATGCGCAAAATCATAACAAACTCTACCAGAATCACCTAAATTACTTCGGCTACCGTAAATCACCCCCAACTATCCCTTACCACAACAAACCAAACCATATCTTCTTAAAATTACAAAAAAAGGTGTACAAATCATAACAAACTATGCCAGACTCACCTAAATTACTTCGGCTACTCTAAATCATCACCAACTAACCCTTACCACAACAAACTAAACCCAATCACTTTTAAATTACAAAAAAATGCTACTAACCATAGCAAACTATGCCAAACTCACCTAAATTACTTCGGCTATCAAAAATCACCCCCAACTACACTTTACAGCAACAAACTAAGCCCAATCACTTTAAAATTACAAAAAAATGCTAAAAATCATAACAAACTATTCCAGAATCACCTAAATTATTTCGGCTACCGTAAATCACCCCCAACTATTCTTTACCACAACAAACCAAACCATATTATCTTAAAATTACAAAAAAAGATGTACAAATCATAACAAACTATGCCAGACAAACCTAAATTACTTCGGCTACTCTAAATCATTACCAACTAACCCTTACCACAACAAACTAAACCCAATCAAGCCCAATCACTTTAAAATTACAAAAAAATGCTAAAAATCATAACAAACTATTCCAGAATCACCTAAATTACTTCGGCTACCGTAAATCACCCCCAACTATCCCTTACCACAACAAACCAAACCATATCATCTTAAAATTACAAAAAAAGGTGTACAAATCATAACAAACTATGCCAGACTCACCTAAATTACTTCGGCTACTCTAAATCATCACCAACTAACCCTTACCACAACAAACTAAACCCAATCACTTTTAAATTTCAAAAAAATTCTACTAACCATAGCAAACTATGCCAAACTCACCTAAAAATACTTCGGCTATCAAAAATCACCCCCAACTACACTTTACAGCAACAAACTAAGCCCAATCACTTTAAAATTACAAAAAAATGCTAAAAATCATAACAAACTATATCAGAATCACCTAAATTACTTCGGCTACCGTAAATCACCCCCAACTATCCCTTACCACAACAAAGCAAACCATATCTTTTTAAAATTACAAAAAAAGGTGTACAAATCATAACAAACTATGCCAGGCTCACCTAAATTACTTCGGCTTTTCTAAATCATCACCAACTAACCCTTACCACAACAAACTTAACCCAATCACTTTTAAATTACAAAAAAATGCTACTAACCATAGCAAACTATGCCAAACTCACCTAAACCACTTCGGCAATCAAAAATCACACTCAACTACACTTTACAGCAACAAACTAAGCCCAATCACTTTTAAATTGCAAAAAAATGCTAAAAATCATAACAAACTATATCAGAATCACCTAAATTACTTCGGCTACCGTAAATCACCCCCAACTATCCCTTACCACAACAAACCAAACCATATCATCTTAAAATTACAAAAAAAGGTGTACAAATCATAACAAACTATGCCAGACTCACCTAAATTACTTCGGCTACTCTAAATCATCACCAACTAACCCTTACCACAACAAACTAAACCCAAACACTTTTAAATTACAAAAAAATGCTACTAACCGTAGCAAACTATTCCAAACTCACCTAAATTTCTTTGGCTATCAAAAATCACCCCCAACTACACTTTACAGCAACAAACTAAGCCCAATCACTTTAAAATTACAAAAAAATGCTAAAAATCATAACAAACTATACCAGAATCACCTAAATTACTTCAGCTACCGTAAATCACCCCCAACTATCCCTTACCACAACAAACCAAACCATATCATCTTAAAATCACATAAAAAGGTGTACAAATCATAACAAACTATGCCAGCCTCACCTAAATTACTTCGGCTACTCTAAATCATCACCAACTAACCCTTACCACAACAAACTAAACCCAATCACTTTCAAATTACAAAAAAATTCTAAAAATCATAACAAACTATATCAGAATCACCTAAATTACTTCGGCTACCGTCAATCACCCTCAACTATCCCTTACAACAACAAACCAAACCATATCATCTTAAAATTACAAAAAAAGGTGTACAAATCAAAACAAACTATGCCAGACTCACCTAAATTACTTCGGATACTCTAAATCATCACCAACTAACCCTTACCACAACAAACTAAACCCAATCAATTTTAAATTACAAAAAATGCTACTAACCATAGCAAACTATTCCAAACTCACCTAAACTACTTCGGCTATCAAAAATCACCCCCAACTACACTTTACAGCAACAAACTAAGCCTAATCACTTTAAAATTACAAAAAATGCTCAAAATCATAACAAACTATACCAGAATCACCTAAATTACTTCGGCTACCGTAAATCACCCCCAACTATCCCTTACCACAACAAACCAAACCATATCTTCTTAAAATTACAAAAAAAGGTGTACAAATCATAACAAACTATGCCAGACTCACCTAAATTACTTCGGATACTCTAAATCATCACCAACTAACCCTTACCACAACAAACTAAACCCAATCAATTTTAAATTACAAAAAATGCTACTAACCATAGCAAACTATTCCAAACTCACCTAAACTACTTCGGCTATCAAAAATCACCCCCAACTACACTTTACAGCAACAAACTAAGCCCAATCACTTTAAAATTACAAAAAATGCTCAAAATCATAACAAACTATACCAGAATCACCTAAATTACTTCGGCTACCGTAAATCACCCCCAACTATCCCTTACCACAACAAACCAAACCATATCTTCTTAAAATTACAAAAAAAGGTGTACAAATCATAACAAACTATGCCAGACTCACCTAAATTACTTCGGCTACTCTAAATCATCACCAACTAACCCTTACCACAACAAACTAAACCCAATCACTTTTAAATTACAAAAAAATGCTACTAACCATAGCAAACTATGCCAAACTCACCTAAATTACTTCGGCTATCAAAAATCACCCCCAACTACACTTTACAGCAACAAACTAAGCCCAATCACTTTAAAATTACAAAAAAATGCTAAAAATCATAACAAACTATTCCAGAATCACCTAAATTATTTCGGCTACCGTAAATCACCCCCAACTATTCTTTACCACAACAAACCAAACCATATTATCTTAAAATTACAAAAAAAGATGTACAAATCATAACAAACTATGCCAGACAAACCTAAATTACTTCGGCTACTCTAAATCATCACCAACTAACCCTTACCACAACAAACTAAACCCAATCAAGCCCAATCACTTTAAAATTACAAAAAAATGCTAAAAATCATAACAAACTATTCCAGAATCACCTAAATTACTTCGGCTACCGTAAATCACCCCCAACTATCCCTTACCACAACAAACCAAACCATATCATCTTAAAATTACAAAAAAAGGTGTACAAATCATAACAAACTATGCCAGACTCACCTAAATTACTTCGGCTACTCTAAATCATCACCAACTAACCCTTACCACAACAAACTAAACCCAATCACTTTTAAATTTCAAAAAAATTCTACTAACCATAGCAAACTATGCCAAACTCACCTAAAAATACTTCGGCTATCAAAAATCACCCCCAACTACACTTTACAGCAACAAACTAAGCCCAATCACTTTAAAATTACAAAAAAATGCTAAAAATCATAACAAACTATATCAGAATCACCTAAATTACTTCGGCTACCGTAAATCACCCCCAACTATCCCTTACCACAACAAAGCAAACCATATCTTTTTAAAATTACAAAAAAAGGTGTACACATCATAACAAACTATGCCAGGCTCACCTAAATTACTTCGGCTTTTCTAAATCATCACCAACTAACCCTTACCACAACAAACTAAACCCAATCACTTTTAAATTACAAAAAAATGCTACTAACCATAGCAAACTATGCCAAACTCACCTAAATTACTTCGGCTATCAAAAATCACCCCCAACTACACTTTACAGCAACAAACTAAGCCCAATCACTTTAAAATTACAAAAAAAATTCTTAAAATCATAACAAACCATACCAGAATCACTTAAATTACTTCGGCTACCGTAAATCATCCCCAACTATCCCTTACCACAACAAACCAAACCATATCATCTTAAAATTACAAAAAAAGATGTACAAATCATAACAAACTATGCCAGACTCACCTAAATTACTTCGGCTAATCTAACCAACTAAACCTTACCACAACAAACTAAACCCAATCACTTTTAAATTAGAAAAAAATGCTACTAACCATAGCAAACTATGCCAAACTCACCTAAATTATTTCGGCCATCAAAAATCACCCCCAACTACACTTTACAGCAACAAACTAAGCCCAATCACTTTAAAATTACAAAAAAATGCTAAAAACCATAACAAACTATACCAGAATCACCTAAGTTACTTCGGCTACCGTAAATCACCCCCAACTATCCCTTACCACTACAAACCAAACCATATCATCTTAAAATTACAAAAAAAGATGTACAAATCATAACAAACTATGCCAGACTCACCTGAATTACTTCGGCTACTCTAAATCATCACCAACTAACCCTTACCACAACAAACTAAACCCAGTCACTTTTAAATTACAAAAAAATGCTACTAACCATAGCAAACTATGCCAAACTCACCTAAATTACTTCGGCTATCAAAAATCACCCCCAACTACACTTTACAGCAACAAACTAAGCCCAATCACTTTAAAATTACAAAAAAATGCTAAAAATCATAACAAACTATCCCAGAATCACCTAAATTACTTCGGCTACCGTAAATCACCCCCAACTATACCTTACCACAATAAACCAAACCATATTATCTTAAAATTACAAAAAAAGGTGTACCAATTATAACAAACTATGCCAGACTCACCTAAATTACTTCGGCTACTCTAAATCATCACCAACTAACCCTTACCACAACAAACTAAACCCAATCACTTTTAAATTTCAAAAAAATTCTACTAACCATAGCAAACTATGCCAAACTCACCTAAAAATACTTCGGCTATCAAAAATCACCCCCAACTACACTTTACAGCAACAAACTAAGCCCAATCACTTTAAAATTACAAAAAAATGCTAAAAATCATAACAAACTATATCAGAATCACCTAAATTACTTCGGCTACCGTAAATCACCCCCAACTATCCCTTACCACAACAAAGCAAACCATATCTTTTTAAAATTACAAAAAAAAAAAACAAATCATAACAAACTATGCCAGGCTCACCTAAATTACTTCGGCTTTTCTAAATCATCACCAACTAACCCTTACCACAACAAACTTAACCCAATCACTTTTAAATTACAAAAAAATGCTACTAACCATAGCAAACTATGCCAAACTCACCTAAACCACTTCGGCAATCAAAAATCACACTCAACTACACTTTACAGCAACAAACTAAGCCCAATCACTTTAAAATTGCAAAAAAATGCTAAAAATCATAACAAACTATATCAGAATCACCTAAATTACTTCGGCTACCGTAAATCACCCCCAACTATACCTTACCACAATAAACCAAACCATATTATCTTAAAATTACAAAAAAAGATGTACAAATCATAACAAACTATGCCAGACTCACCTGAATTACTTCGGCTACTCTAAATCATCACCAACTAACCCTTACCACAACAAACTAAACCCAGTCACTTTTAAATTACAAAAAAATGCTACTAACCATAGCAAACTATGCCAAACTCACCTAAATTACTTCGGCTATCAAAAATCACCCCCAACTACACTTTACAGCAACAAACTAAGCCCAATCACTTTAAAATTACAAAAAAATGCTAAAAATCATAACAAACTATACCAGAATCACCTAAATTACTTCGGCTACCGTAAATCACCCCCAACTATACCTTACCACAATAAACCAAACCATATTATCTTAAAATTACAAAAAAAGGTGTACCAATTATAACAAACTAGCTGAATGTACCCGGCGTTGCCCGGACGTAGATTAAATAAACGCAGTGTTGACAAAAGTGGTGTATTTGTGATGTAGACTAATAGACATTATAATACAATTAAACAGGAATGCTCTACTTTTCCAATCACAAAATAAACAAATTTGCTGAAATTAACCTGCATTGCCAGGACCGGGTACTTCAATATGATTTGGAAAATGACGATAATTTCGTTTCTGGGTGCAAGCTCCTTTTTTTTCACTCTTTTTCACTCTTCAAGAGAAGGAGAGTTGACAGAGAAGCTGAACTATTCCAAATTATTCCCATTTAGTTCTCTAACAACGTTAAAGAATGTCGTCGAAGAATGTTGAAATATATAAATAAATAATTTCACACCATAAAAACGATGTATTTGGTGTAGTTTCGGATGATAAGGTTTTTTTTGGGGATTGTTTTGAATGGTTATTGATAGTTGGCGGGGTTTAGCTTTGGCGGATTAAACGAAACTTTTGGTAATTTTAATGCGATTGGGTTTAGTTTGGCTTGGTAAGAAGTGGTTGGGGTGATATAGCGGAAGTCGAAGTAATTTATGCGGGTTTAGCGTAGTTTGCTTGTAATTCGTAATTTTTTTACATTTTAGGTTGATGTGGGGTAGTTTGGAATGGCAAGTGTATGATTTTTGAAAGTAGTTTGGAATGGTACATTATGTTTAGGGGTGTTTAACGTATTCAGGTAAAATATACAGAAAATTTGGTAATTTTAAAATGAACAATTATAGTGCGAACCTCTTGAGCTCTATTTTCGGTAATAAAATTCAATAGGAAAGATAGTAAAAAAGACTATTTCCATCACTTTTCAGAGGAATTATACGTGGTGGTATTTGTACCCCGCTTACTATTCCTCCATCTTAGTTATAAATAATGCAGAACAATAATGAATACAATGTACATAAAATAAATAGTGTAAATAGTGTATAAGCACACATTACTTATGATGTCAGTGAAATCCGGTAAAACTGCAAATTTCGGATTTTGGCCGGAGCAGGTTTGTTGAAGATCAAATACACCACTATCATTAAATGAACGTAAAAATTAGCGTACGGTATATAAGTGGAGTCCGGTACGACGATGGTAATTTTTCGAAAATCGATGGGGGAGATATTTACTTAACGTCAAGAACAAATCGGGAATATTATATTAAAAAAATTTATTTAATAGCGATAGAACTTCGAATACTGATGCGTCGCCTCGACCTTGGCGACGTTGAGTACCAGCGTTCCAGACGCTGAAGCAGCAATTTTAACAATTATATTAGGTGCACGTGCCTAGTGCGTATTAAAAAAATTTGGATTACCAAATAATACTCGCGCATGTGTACTCGACTGGCCCGTCATAATTTTCACAAAATAAATTAACATACTAAAGTATATAAATATTTTGACGGGAATGTGGTGAGTGTAAAAATCTTATTCGGCCTCTCCGACAAACTAACACTTGTTTACATTAACATGCATGCCTTCATGGACCTGTGACGAATTACAAACAAATATCTAAATTTCAAGTGTTCCATTTGATTTCGTTTCTGGATGCAAGCGGTTTTTTTCACTCTTGTCAGTCTGAACTTATTACATAGTGATATTTTCACATCCAGGTGCCCTAAATTTATTTTGCCGCTGATTTCAAAAATTTTTCTGGAAGGAAAGTAGTCAGCAGTGGGGCTCGTCAGGGGTGGCAGGGTTGGCAGTGCCACTCCAAGTATAAATTTACTATCGAACACAAAATTAGTTCTGTAATTCAGTTGCAGAATTATGAATTTTTCAGATATTTTCACGAAAATTTAGCGCTTACACCGCCACTGGTATGAATGTCAGTGATATCTGGTACATACAACGGTGAAAATTTCGGGGATAATTTGGTGAAAAACAAATACACCACTATCATTAACTAAACGTAAAAATTAGCGTACAAATATAAGTGGAGTCCGGTCCGATGCTGATAATTTTTCGAAAATTGATTGGGGGCAGATTTGGTTAACGCGAGGATCAAATGTTAAATTAAAATACTTTATTTGATAGCGGTAGACCTTCGAACACTGTTGCGTCGCCTCAGCGAATTTGGCGACTTTGCGAACAGTTTCCGACACTGGAGCAGCAATTTTCACAATTGTAGTTGTGTTAAAATTAAACACCGCGATCGAGTACTGCTCCACACGCTGAACCAGCAATTCTCGAATTCTAAGAAACGATAAGAAATGCTTATCCAACGCTTGGTATGTGCGAATTTCTGCATAGACACTCAATCAAACTAAATCGAGCATGGCCTTTTCACGTTTCTGACCTTGCCCTTGACGTGGCAGGCTCCAGCTGCTTAAATAATGTAAAAATCTTATTCGGCCTCTCCAATAAACTCACATTTGTTTACATTAACACGCATTCCCTCATGGACTTGTGACGAATTACAAACAAATATTTCAACTTCAAGTGTTCCATCTAATTTCGTTTCTGGGTGCAAGCTCCTTTATTTTCACTCTAGTCAGTCTAAACTTATTACACAGAGTTATATTTTCAAATCCAGGCGCCCTAAAGAATTTTGTCGTTGTTTTCAAAAGTTCCAAGAGAAGGAGAGTTGACATAGAAGCTAAATTATTCCAAATTATTCCCATTTAGTTCTCTGACAACGTTAAAGACAATGTTGAAATATATAAATACAAAATTTTACACCATAAAAACGAAGTATTTAGGAATTATGTATAAAAAAAGTCGAAGTTATTCTTCGCTCTTGAGTTCTATTTCCGGTATTAAAAATGCAATAGGAAAGATAGTAAGAAAGACTATTTCCATCACTTTGCACGGGAATTATACGTGGTGGTGTTTGTTCTCCGCTTACTATTAGATTTTCAAACTGCTCCATCTTATAAATAATGCAGAACAATAATGAACGCAATGTACGTAAAATAAATAGTGTAAATAAATCGTGTCATAGCATACAATACTTAAGCGTATGATGTCAGTGAAAATTTCGGATTTCGGCCGGAGCAGGTTTGGTGAAGAACAAATACACCACTATCATTAACTGAACGGTAAAAATTAGCGTACGAAAATAAGTGAAGTCCGGTCCGACGCTGGAAATTTTTCGAAAATCGATTGGGGAGAGTTTTGGTTAACGGCAAGAACAAATCGGGAATATTATATTAAAATAATTTATTTAATAGCGATAGAACTTTGAATACCGATGCGTCGCCTCGACCTTGGCGACGTTGAGTACCAGCGTTCCAGACGCTGAAGCAGCAATTTTCACAATTATATGAGGTGCACGTGCCTAGTGCGTATAAAAACAATTTGGATAACAAAAGAGATTAATTTGTATGTACCAAATAATACTCGCACAGGTGTACTCGTATGGCCCGTCATAATTTTCACAAAATCAATTTAAGAAATTAACATTCTAAAGTAAATAAATATTTTGACAGGAATGTTAAAAATCTTATTCGGTCTCTCCGACAAACTAACACTTGTTTACATTAACATGCAATTCTTCATGGACCTGTGACGAATTACAAACAAATATCGAAATTTCAAGTGTTCCATGTCCGTCTGAACTTATTACACAGTGATATTTTTACATTCAGGCGCCCTAAATTATTTTGACGTTGATTTATAAAGTTTCCCTGGAAGGAGAGTAGTCAGCAGGTGCCTCGTCAGGGGTGGCAGGGTTGGCAGTGCCACTCCAAGTATAAATTCACTATCGAACACAAAGATAGTTCTGATTCAATTGCAGAATTTCGAATTTTTCAGATATTTTTACGAAACTCTAGCGCTTACACGGCCTTTATACCTCTTTAAAGTTAAAAACCATAGAGCTATTTATACAAATGCACGCATGTTGAAAAGGTAGGGCTTGCCCCGTCAGCGTGTTGCAATTCATAAATACGTTTATGTTTGCATCTCAACTGGAACAAATATTTATTGGAAGGTGGAAGAGAATCGAAATAGGTATCAGCCTATTTAATATTCAGAATAACGACTATTAGTCGGAACAATATATCTTATGTGCAGATATTTATTAATATTTTATGATTTAATACTATAAGGCATTTATAAATAACACAACCAAATAGAAGATTTTGATTGAAAACGATTATTAATTTATGGTAGCCGAAGTAATTTAAGTGAGTTTGGCATAGCTTGCTATGTTTTGTAGCATTTTTTGTAATTTTAAAGTGATTGGGCTTAGTTTGGGGTGGTAAGGGGTAGTTGGGGGTGATTTATGGTAGCCGAAGTAATTCAGGTGAGTTTGAGATAGTTTGCTATGGCTTGTAGCATTTTTCGTAATTTTAAAGTGATTGGGCTTATTTTGGGGTGGTAAGGGGTAGTTGGGGGTGATTTATGGTAGCCGAAGTAATTTAGGTGAGTTAGGCATAGTTTGCTATGGTTTGTAGCATTTTTTGTAATTTTAAAGTGATTGGGTTTAGTTTGTGGTTGGTAAGGGGTAGTTGGGGGTGATTTATGGTAGCCGAAGTAATTCAGGTGAGTTTGAGATAGTTTGCTACGGTTTGTAGAATTTTTTTTTAATTTTAAAGTGATTGAGCCTATTTTGGGGTGGTAAGGGGTAGTTGGGGGTGATTTATGGAAGCCAAAGTAATTTAGATGAGTTTGGCATAGTTTGATATGGCTTGTAACATTTTTTGTAATTTTTAAGTGATTGGGCTGAGTTTGGGGTGGTAAGGGGTAGTTGGGGGTGATTTATGATAGCCGAAGTAATTTAAGTGAGTTTGGCATAGTTTGCTATGGTTTGTAGCATTTTTTGTAATTTTAAAGTGATTGGGCTTATTTTGGGGTAGTAAGGGGTAGTTGGGGGTGATTTATGATAGCCGAAGTAATTTAAGTGAGTTTGGCATAGTTTGCTATGGTTTGTAGCATTTTTTGTAATTTTAAAGTGATTGGGCTTATTTTGGGGTAGTAAGGGGTTGTTGGGGGTGATTTATGTTAGCCGAAGTAATTTAGGTGAGTTAGGCATAGTTTGCTATGGTTTGTAGCATTTTTTGTAATTTTAAAGTGATTGGGCTTATTTTGGGGTAGTAAGGGGTTGTTGGGGGTGATTTATGTTAGCCGAAGTAACTTAGGTGAGTTAGGCATAGTTTGCTATGGTTTGTAGCATTTTTTGTAATTTTAAAGTGATTGGGATGAGTTAGGGGTGGTAAGGGGTAGTTGGGGGTGATTTATGTTAGCCGAAGTAATTTAAGTGAGTTAGGCATAGTTTGCTATGGTTTGTAGCATTTTTTGTAATTTTAAAGTGATTGGGATGAGTTTGGGGTGGTAAGGGGTAGTTGGGGGTGATTTATGATAGCCGAAGTAATTTAAGTGAGTTTGGCATAGTTTGCTATGGTTTGTAGCATTTTTTGTAATTTTAAAGTGATTGGGCTTATTTTGGGGTAGTAAGGGGTTGTTGGGGGTGATTTATGTTAGCCGAAGTAATTTAGGTGAGTTAGGCATAGTTTGCTATGGTTTGTAGCATTTTTTGTAATTTTAAAGTGATTGGGCTTATTTTGGGGTAGTAAGGGGTTGTTGGGGGTGATTTATGTTAGCCGAAGTAATTTAGGTGAGTTAGGCATAGTTTGCTATGGTTTGTAGCATTTTTTTGTAATTTTAAAGTGATTGGGCTTATTTTGGGGTAGTAAGGGGTTGTTGGGGGTGATTTATGTTAGCCGAAGTAATTTAAGTGAGTTTGGCATAGTTTGCTATGGTTTGTAGCATTTTTTGTAATTTTAAAGTGATTGGGCTTATTTTGGGGTGGTAAGGGGTAGTTGGGGCTGATTTATGGTAGCCGAAGTAATTTAGGTGAGTTAGACATAGTTTGCTATGGTTTGTAGCATTTTTTTGTAATTTTAAAGTGATTGGGCTTATTTTGGGGTAGTAAGGGGTTGTTGGGGGTGATTTATGTTAGCCGAAGTAATTTAGGTGAGTTAGGCATAGTTTGCTATGGTTTGTAGCATTTTTTGTAATTTTAAAGTGATTGGGCTTATTTTGGGGTAGTAAGGGGTTGTTGGGGGTGATTTATGTTAGCCGAAGTAATTTAGGTGAGTTAGGCATAGTTTGCTACGGTTTGTAGCATTTTTTGTAATTTTAAAGTGATTGGGATGAGTTAGGGGTGGTAAGGGGTAGTTTGGGGTGATTTATGGAAGTCAAAGTAATTTAGATGAGTTTGGCATAGTTTGCTACGGTTTGTAGAATTTTTTTGTAATTTCAAAGTGATTGGGCTTATTTTGGGGTGGTAAGGGGTAGTTGGGGGTGATTTTTGGTAGACGAAATAATATGTGTGAGTTGGACATAATCTGCCATGATTTGTGTCATTTTGTTTTATTTTAAAGTGATTGGAGTTACTTGGGGTTGCTAAGGGGTGGTAAGGGATGATTTAAAATAACGGATCTAGTTTATGTCAGTTTGGCATAGTTCGGGAATTTTTTGGGGTTGATTTGATAAAGTTTGCAGTGGTAAGAGATATTTGAGGATGTTTAATGTTGACGGATTAAATTTGGAGTGATTTGGTAATTTTTAATTGAGTCACGGATCGACATTATAATTGAAATCAAAATTATAATTGAAATATCTGCGGCCTCGCTAGGTACGGCAAAAGTATGATCACGAAAGCAGAAACTCGACGTTGAAATTGTTTAGGTTAAATAAGTGCTTTTAATGTAAACCGGTCGCCCGTCGTCGAAGTTGTTTTGGCTAGATACGTGCTTCTAACATAAACACGGTCTCCGCGATCCGATCATTTTTTGTTTATTTTAGCCGGTTTTTATTGAATTACAAAGGAACCGGGCCGAATTTCGCAAAATCCCTTCTTAGTGTTCAGTTTCGGCACATGATACACCCGTGTCTAAAATTTCAAGTCTCCAGCCCTCACGGTTTGGGCTGTGGGTTGATTATGAATCAGTGTGTAGATGTGTAGATGAATGAGTGAATGAATGAGTGTGTCAGTGAGGACACTTCGCTTTATATATATAGACAAACTATGCCAGACTCACCTAAATTACTTCGGCTACTCTAAATCATCACCAACTAACCCTTACCACAACAAACTAAACCCAATCACTTTTAAATTTCAAAAAAATTCTACTAACCATAGCAAACTATGCCAAACTCACCTAAAAATACTTCGGCTATCAAAAATCACCCCCAACTACACTTTACAGCAACAAACTAAGCCCAATCACTTTAAAATTACAAAAAAATGCTAAAAATCATAACAAACTATATCAGAATCACCTAAATTACTTCGGCTACCGTAAATCACCCCCAACTATCCCTTACCACAACAAAGCAAACCATATCTTTTTAAAATTACAAAAAAAAAAAACAAATCATAACAAACTATGCCAGGCTCACCTAAATTACTTCGGCTTTTCTAAATCATCACCAACTAACCCTTACCACAACAAACTTAACCCAATCACTTTTAAATTACAAAAAAATGCTACTAACCATAGCAAACTATGCCAAACTCACCTAAACCACTTCGGCAATCAAAAATCACACTCAACTACACTTTACAGCAACAAACTAAGCCCAATCACTTTAAAATTGCAAAAAAATGCTAAAAATCATAACAAACTATATCAGAATCACCTAAATTACTTCGGCTACCGTAAATCACCCCCAACTATCCCTTACCACAACAAACCAAACCATATCATCTTAAAATTACATAAAAAGGTGTACAAATCATAACAAACTATGCCAGACTCACCTAAATTACTTCGGCTACTCTAAATCATCACCAACTAACCCTTACCACAACAAACTAAACCCAATCACTTTTAAATTACAAAAAAATGCTACTAACCATAGCAAACTATGCCAAACTCACATAAATTACTTCGGCTATCAAAAATCACCCCCAACTACACTTTACAGCAACAAACTAAGCCCAATCACTTTAAAATTACAAAAAACTGCTAAAAATTATAACAAGCTATACAAAGAATCACCTAAATTACTTCGGCTACCGTAAATCACCCCCAACTATCCCTTACCACAACAAACCATACCATATCATCTTAAAATTACAAAAAAAGGTGTACAAATCATAATAAACTATGCCAGACTCACCTAAATTACTTCGGATACTCTAAATCATCACCAACTAACCCTTACCACAACAAACTAAACCCAATCAATTTTAAGTTACAAAAAAATGCTACTAACCATAGCAAACTATGCCAAACTCACCTAAATTACTTCGGCTATCAAAAATCACCCCCAACTACACTTTACAGCAACAAACTAAGCCCAATCACTTTAAAATTACAAAAAAATTCTAAAAATCATAACAAACTATATCAGAATCACCTAAATTACTTCGGCTACCGTAAATCACCCTCAACTATCCCTTACAACAACAAACCAAACCATATCATCTTAAAATTACAAAAAAAGGTGTACAAATCAAAACAAACTATGCCAGACTCACCTAAATTACTTCGGATACTCTAAATCATCACCAACTAACCCTTACCACAACAAACTAAACCCAATCAATTTTAAATTACAAAAAATGCTACTAACCATAGCAAACTATTCCAAACTCACCTAAACTACTTCGGCTATCAAAAATCACCCCCAACTACACTTTACAGCAACAAACTAAGCCCAATCACTTTAAAATTACAAAAAATGCGCAAAATCATAACAAACTATACCAGAATCACCTAAATTACTTCGGCTACCGTAAATCACCCCCAACTATCCCTTACCACAACAAACCAAACCATATCTTCTTAAAATTACAAAAAAAGGTGTACAAATCATAACAAACTATGCCAGACTCACCTAAATTACTTCGGCTACTCTAAATCATCACCAACTAACCCTTACCACAACAAACTAAACCCAATCACTTTTAAATTACAAAAAAATGCTACTAACCATAGCAAACTATGCCAAACTCACCTAAATTACTTCGGCTATCAAAAATCACCCCCAACTACACTTTACAGCAACAAACTAAGCCCAATCACTTTAAAATTACAAAAAAATGCTAAAAATCATAACAAACTATTCCAGAATCACCTAAATTATTTCGGCTACCGTAAATCACCCCCAACTATTCTTTACCACAACAAACCAAACCATATTATCTTAAAATTACAAAAAAAGATGTACAAATCATAACAAACTATGCCAGACAAACCTAAATTACTTCGGCTACTCTAAATCATCACCAACTAACCCTTACCACAACAAACTAAACCCAATCAAGCCCAATCACTTTAAAATTACAAAAAAATGCTAAAAATCATAACAAACTATTCCAGAATCACCTAAATTACTTCGGCTACCGTAAATCACCCCCAACTATCCCTTACCACAACAAACCAAACCATATCATCTTAAAATTACAAAAAAAGGTGTACAAATCATAACAAACTATGCCAGACTCACCTAAATTACTTCGGCTACTCTAAATCATCACCAACTAACCCTTACCACAACAAACTAAACCCAATCACTTTTAAATTTCAAAAAAATTCTACTAACCATAGCAAACTATGCCAAACTCACCTAAAAATACTTCGGCTATCAAAAATCACCCCCAACTACACTTTACAGCAACAAACTAAGCCCAATCACTTTAAAATTACAAAAAAATGCTAAAAATCATAACAAACTATATCAGAATCACCTAAATTACTTCGGCTACCGTAAATCACCCCCAACTATCCCTTACCACAACAAAGCAAACCATATCTTTTTAAAATTACAAAAAAAGGTGTACAAATCATAACAAACTATGCCAGGCTCACCTAAATTACTTCGGCTTTTCTAAATCATCACCAACTAACCCTTACCATAACAAACTTAACCCAATCACTTTTAAATTACAAAAAAATGCTACTAACCATAGCAAACTATGCCAAACTCACCTAAACCACTTCGGCAATCAAAAATCACACTCAACTACACTTTACAGCAACAAACTAAGCCCAATCACTTTAAAATTGCAAAAAAATGCTAAAAATCATAACAAACTATATCAGAATCACCTAAATTACTTCGGCTACCGTAAATCACCCCCAACTATCCCTTACCACAACAAACCAAACCATATCATCTTAAAATTACAAAAAAAGGTGTACAAATCATAACAAACTATGCCAGACTCACCTAAATTACTTCGGCTACTCTAAATCATCACCAACTAACCCTTACCACAACAAACTAAACCCAATCACTTTTAAATTACAAAAAAATGCTACTAACCGTAGCAAACTATTCCAAACTCACCTAAATTTCTTTGGCTATCAAAAATCACCCCCAACTACACTTTACAGCAACAAACTAAGCCCAATCACTTTAAAATTACAAAAAAATGCTAAAAATCATAACAAACTATACCAGAATCACCTAAATTACTTCAGCTACCGTAAATCACCCCCAACTATCCCTTACCACAACAAACCAAACCATATCATCTTAAAATCACATAAAAAGGTGTACAAATCATAACAAACTATGCCAGCCTCACCTAAATTACTTCGGCTACTCTAAATCATCACCAACTAACCCTTACCACAACAAACTAAACCCAATCACTTTTAAATTACAAAAAAATTCTAAAAATCATAACAAACTATATCAGAATCACCTAAATTACTTCGGCTACCGTCAATCACCCTCAACTATCCCTTACAACAACAAACCAAACCATATCATCTTAAAATTACAAAAAAAGGTGTACAAATCAAAACAAACTATGCCAGACTCACCTAAATTACTTCGGATACTCTAAATCATCACCAACTAACCCTTACCACAACAAACTAAACCCAATCAATTTTAAATTACAAAAAATGCTACTAACCATAGCAAACTATTCCAAACTCACCTAAACTACTTCGGCTATCAAAAATCACCCCCAACTACACTTTACAGCAACAAACTAAGCCTAATCACTTTAAAATTACAAAAAATGCTCAAAATCATAACAAACTATACCAGAATCACCTAAATTACTTCGGCTACCGTAAATCACCCCCAACTATCCCTTACCACAACAAACCAAACCATATCTTCTTAAAATTACAAAAAAAGGTGTACAAATCATAACAAACTATGCCAGACTCACCTAAATTACTTCGGATACTCTAAATCATCACCAACTAACCCTTACCACAACAAACTAAACCCAATCAATTTTAAATTACAAAAAATGCTACTAACCATAGCAAACTATTCCAAACTCACCTAAACTACTTCGGCTATCAAAAATCACCCCCAACTACACTTTACAGCAACAAACTAAGCCCAATCACTTTAAAATTACAAAAAATGCTCAAAATCATAACAAACTATACCAGAATCACCTAAATTACTTCGGCTACCGTAAATCACCCCCAACTATCCCTTACCACAACAAACCAAACCATATCTTCTTAAAATTACAAAAAAAGGTGTACAAATCATAACAAACTATGCCAGACTCACCTAAATTACTTCGGCTACTCTAAATCATCACCAACTAACCCTTACCACAACAAACTAAACCCAATCACTTTTAAATTACAAAAAAATGCTACTAACCATAGCAAACTATGCCAAACTCACCTAAATTACTTCGGCTATCAAAAATCACCCCCAACTACACTTTACAGCAACAAACTAAGCCCAATCACTTTAAAATTACAAAAAAATGCTAAAAATCATAACAAACTATTCCAGAATCACCTAAATTATTTCGGCTACCGTAAATCACCCCCAACTATTCTTTACCACAACAAACCAAACCATATTATCTTAAAATTACAAAAAAAGATGTACAAATCATAACAAACTATGCCAGACAAACCTAAATTACTTCGGCTACTCTAAATCATCACCAACTAACCCTTACCACAACAAACTAAACCCAATCAAGCCCAATCACTTTAAAATTACAAAAAAATGCTAAAAATCATAACAAACTATTCCAGAATCACCTAAATTACTTCGGCTACCGTAAATCACCCCCAACTATCCCTTACCACAACAAACCAAACCATATCATCTTAAAATTACAAAAAAAGGTGTACAAATCATAACAAACTATGCCAGACTCACCTAAATTACTTCGGCTACTCTAAATCATCACCAACTAACCCTTACCACAACAAACTAAACCCAATCACTTTTAAATTTCAAAAAAATTCTACTAACCATAGCAAACTATGCCAAACTCTCCTAAAAATACTTCGGCTATCAAAAATCACCCCCAACTACACTTTACAGCAACAAACTAAGCCCAATCACTTTAAAATTACAAAAAAATGCTAAAAATCATAACAAACTATATCAGAATCACCTAAATTACTTCGGCTACCGTAAATCACCCCCAACTATCCCTTACCACAACAAAGCAAACCATATCTTTTTAAAATTACAAAAAAAGGTGTACAAATCTTAACAAACTATGCCAGGCTCACCTAAATTACTTCGGCTTTTCTAAATCATCACCAACTAACCCTTACCACAACAAACTTAACCCAATCACTTTTAAATTACAAAAAAATGCTACTAACCATAGCAAACTATGCCAAACTCACCTAAACCACTTCGGCAATCAAAAATCACACTCAACTACACTTTACAGCAACAAACTAAGCCCAATCACTTTAAAATTGCAAAAAAATGCTAAAAATCATAACAAACTATATCAGAATCACCTAAATTACTTCGGCTACCGTAAATCACCCCCAACTATCCCTTACCACAACAAACCAAACCATATCATCTTAAAATTACAAAAAAAGGTGTACAAATCATAACAAACTATGCCAGACTCACCTAAATTACTTCGGCTACTCTAAATCATCACCAACTAACCCTTACCACAACAAACTAAACCCAATCACTTTTAAATTACAAAAAAATGCTACTAACCATAGCAAACTATTCCAAACTCACCTAAATTTCTTTGGCTATCAAAAATCACCCCCAACTACACTTTACAGCAACAAACTAAGCCCAATCACTTTAAAATTACAAAAAAATGCTAAAAATCATAACAAACTATACCAGAATTACCTAAATTACTTCAGCTACCGTAAATCACCCCCAACTATCCCTTACCACAACAAACCAAACCATATCATCTTAAAATCACATAAAAAGGTGTACAAATCATAACAAACTATGCCAGACTCACCTAAATTACTTCGGCTACTCTAAATCATCACCAACTAACCCTTACCACAACAAACTAAACCCAATCACTTTTAAATTACAAAAAAATTCTAAAAATCATAACAAACTATATCAGAATCACCTAAATTACTTCGGCTACCGTCAATCACCCTCAACTATCCCTTACAACAACACACCAAACCATATCATCTTAAAATTACAAAAAAAGGTGTACAAATCAAAACAAACTATGCCAGACTCACCTAAATTACTTCGGATACTCTAAATCATCACCAACTAACCCTTACCACAACAAACTAAACCCAATCAATTTTAAATTACAAAAAATGCTACTAACCATAGCAAACTATTCCAAACTCACCTAAACTACTTCGGCTATCAAAAATCACCCCCAACTACACTTTACAGCAACAAACTAAGCCTAATCACTTTAAAATTACAAAAAATGCTCAAAATCATAACAAACTATACCAGAATCACCTAAATTACTTCGGCTACCGTAAATAATCCCCAACTTTCCCTTACCAAAACAAACCAAACCATATCTTCTTAAAATTACAAAAAAAGGTGTACAAATCATAACAAACTATGCCAGACTCACCTAAATTACTTCGGCTACTCTAAATCATCACCAACTAACCCCTTCCACAACAAACTAAACCCAATCACTTTTAAATTACAAAAAAATGCTACTAACCATAGCAAACTATGCCAAACTCACCTAAATTACTTCGGCTATCAAAAATCACCCCCAACTACACTTTACAGCAACAATCTAAGCCCAATCACTTTAAAATTACAAAAAAATGCTAAAAATCATAACAAACTATTCCAGAATCACCTAAATTACTTCGGCTACCGTAAATCACCCCCAACTATTCTTTACCACAACAAACCAAACCATATTATCTTAAAATTACAAAAAAAGGTGTACAAATCATAACAAACTATGCCAGACAAACCTAAATTACTTCGGCTACTCTAAATCATCACCAACTAACCCTTACCACAACAAACTAAACCCAATCAAGCCCAATCACTTTAAAATTACAAAAAAATGCTAAAAATCATAACAAACTATTCCAGAATCACCTAAATTACTTCGGCTACCGTAAATCACCCCCAACTATCCCTTACCACAACAAACCAAACCATATCATCTTAAAATTACAAAAAAAGGTGTACAAATCATAACAAACTATGCCAGACTCACCTAAATTACTTTGGCTACTCTAAATCATCACCAACTAACCCTTACCACAACAAACTAAACCCAATCACTTTTAAATTACAAAAAAATGCTACTAACCATAGCAAACTATGCCAAACTCACCTAAATTACTTCGGCTATCAAAAATCACCCCCAACTACACTTTACAGCAACAAACTAAGCCCAATCACTTTAAAATTACAAAAAAATGCTAAAAATCATAACAAACTATACCAGAATCACCTTAATTACCTCGGCTACCGTAAATCACCCCTAACTATAACTTACCACAACAAACCAAACCATATCATCTTAAAATTACAAAAAAAGGTGTACAAATTATAACAAACTATGCCAGACTCACCTAAATTACTTCGGCTACTCTAAATCATCACCAACTAACCCTTACCACAACAAACTAAACCCAATCACTTTTAAATTACAAAAAAATGCTACTAACCATAGCAAACTATGCCAAACTCACCTAAATTACTTCGGCTATCAAAAATCCCCCCCAACTACACTTTACAGCAACAGACTAAGCCCAATCACTTTAAAATTACAAAAAAATGCTAAAAATCATAACAAACTATATCAGAATCACCTTAATTACCTTGGCTACCGTAAATCACCCCCAACTATACCTTACCACAACAAACCAAACCATATCATCTTAAAATTACAAAAAAAGGTGTACAAATTATATCAAACTATGCCAGACTCACCTAAATTACTTCGGCTACTCTAAATCATCACCAACTAACCCTTACCACAACAAACTAAACCCAATCACTTTTAAATTACCAAAAGTGCTACTAACCATTGCAAACTATGCCAAATTCACCTAAATTACTTCGGCTATCAAAAATCACCCCCAACTACACTTTACAGTAACAAACTAAACCCAATCACTTTAAAATTACAAAAAAATCTAAAAATCATAACAAACTATACCAGAATCACCTAAATTACTTCGGCTACCGTAAATCACCCCCAACTATCCCTTACCACAACAAACCAAACCATATCATCTTAAAATTACAAAAAAAGGTGTACAAATCATAACAAACTATGCCAGACTCATCTAAATTTCTTCGGCTACTCTAAATCATCACCAACTAACCTTTACCACAACCAAGTAAACTAAATCACTTTTAAATTACAAAAAAATGCTACTAACCATAGCAAACTATGCCAAACACACCTAATTTACTTCGGCTATCAAAAATCACCCCCAACTACACTTTACAGCAACAAACTAAGCCCAATCACTTTAAAATTACAAAAAAATGCTAAAAATCATAACAAACTATACCAGAATCACCTAAATTACTTCGGCTACCGTAAATTACCCCCAACTATCCCTTACCACAACAATCCAAACCATATCATCTTAAAATTACAAAAAAAGGTGTACAAATCATAACAAACTCTGCCAGACTCACCTAAATTATTTCGGCTACTCTAAATCATCACCAACTGACACCTACCACAACAAACTAAACCCAATCACTTTTAAACAAAAAAAAAAATGCTACTAACCATAGCAAACTATGCCAAACTCACCTAAATTACTTCGGCTATCAAAAATCACCCCCAACTACACTTTACAGCAACAAACTAAACCCAATCACTTTAAAATTACAAACAAATGCTAAAAATCATAACAAACTATACCAGAATTACCTAAATTACTTCGGCTACCGTAAATCACCCCCAACTATCCGTTACCACAAAAAACCAAACCATATTATCTTAAAATTACAAAAAAAGGTGTACAAATCATAACAAACTATGCCAGACTCACCTATATTACTTCGGCTACTCTAAATCATCACCAACTAACCCTTACCACAACAAACTAAACCCAATCACTTTTAAATTACAAAAAAATGCTACTAATCATTGCAAACTATGCCAAACTCACCTAAATTACTTCGGCTATCAAAAATCACCCCCAACTACACTTTACAGCAACAAACTAAACCCAATCACTTTAAAATTACAAAAAAATCTAAAAATCATAACAAACTATACCAGAATCACCTAAATTACTTCGGCTACCGTAAATCACCTCCAACTATCCCTTACCACAACAAACCAAACCATATCATCTTAAAATTACAAAAAAAGGTGTACAAATCATAACAAACTATGCCAGACTCATCTAAATTTCTTCGGCTACTCTAAATCATCACCAACTAACCTTTACCACAACCAAGTAAACCCAATCACTTTTAAATTACAAAAAAATGCTACTAACCATAGCAAACTATGCCAAACACACCTAATTTACTTCGGCTATCAAAAATCACCCCCAACTACACTTTACAGCAACAAACTAAGCCCAATCACTTTAAAATTTAAAAAAAATGCAAAAAATCATAACAAACTATACCAGAATCACCTAAATTACTTCGGCTACCGTAAATCACCCCCAACTATCCCTTACCACAACAAACCAAACCATATCATCTTAAAATTACAAAAAAAGGTGTACAAATCATAACAAACTATGCCAGACTCACCTAAATTACTTCGGCTACTCTAAATCATCACCAACTAACCCTTACCACAACAAACTAAACCCAATCACTTTTAAATTACAAAAAAAATGCTACTAACCATAGCAAACTATGCCAAACTCACCTAAATTACTTCGGCTATCAAAAATCACCTCCAACTACACTTTACAGCAACAAACTAAGCCCAATCACTTTAAAATTACAAAAAAATCTAAAAATCATAACAAACTATACCAGAATCACCTTAATTACCTCGGCTACCGTAAATCAGCCCAAACTATACCTTACCACAACAAACCAAACCATATCATCTTAAAATTACAAAAAAAGGTGTACAAATTATAACAAACTATGCCAGACTCACCTAAATTACTTCGGCTACTCTAAATCATCACCAACTAACCCTTACCACAACAAACTAAACCCAATCACTTTTAAATTACAAAAAAATGCTACTAACCATAGCAAACTATGCCAAACTCACCTAAATTACTTCGGCTATCAAAAATCACCCCCAACTACACTTTACAGCAACAAACTAAGCCCAATCACTTTAAAATTACAAAAAAATGCTAAAAATCATAACAAACTATACCAGAATCACCTTAATTACCTCGGCTACCGTAAATCACCCCCAACTATCCCTTACCACAAAAAATCAAACCATATCATCTTAAAATTACAAAAAAAGGTGTACAAATCATAACAAACTATGCCAGACTCACCTATATTACTTCGGCTACTCTAAATCATCACCAACTAACCCTTACCACAACAAACGAAACCCAATCACTTTTAAATTACAAAAAAATGCTACTAACCATGGCAAACTATGCCAAACTCACCTAAATTACTTCGGCTATCAAAAATGCCCCCCAACTACACTTTACAGCAACAAACTAAGCCCAATCACTTTAAAATTACAAAAAAATGCTAAAAATCATAACAAACTATACCAGAATCACCTTAATTACCTCGGCTACCGTAAATCACCCCCAACTATCCCTTACCACAAAAAATCAAACCATATCATCTTAAAATTACAAAAAAAGGTGTACAAATCATAACAAACTATGCCAGACTCACCTATATTACTTCGGCTACTCTAAATCATCACCAACTAACCCTTACCACAACAAACGAAACCCAATCACTTTTAAATTACAAAAAAATGCTACTAACCATAGCAAACTATGCCAAACTCACCTAAATTACTTCGGCTATCAAAAATCCCCCCCAACTACACTTTACAGCAACAAACTAAGCCCAATCACTTTAAAATTACAAAAAAATGCTAAAAATCATAACAAACTATACCAGAATTACCTTAATTACCTCGGCTACCGTAAATCACCCCCAACTATACCTTACCACAACAAACCAAACCATATCATCTTAAAATTACAAAAAAAGGTGTACAAATTATAACAAACTATGCCAGACTCACCTAAATTACTTCGGCTACTCTAAATCATCACCAACTAACCCTTACCACAACAAACTAAACCCAATCACTTTTAAATTACAAAAAAATGCTACTAACCATTGCAAACTATGCCAAACTCACCTAAATTACTTCGGCTATCAAAAATCACCCCCAACTACACTTTACAGCAACAAACTAAGCCCAATCACTTTAAAATTACAAAAAAATGCTAAAAATCATAACAAACTAAACCAGAATCACCTTAATTACCTCGGCTACCGTAAATCACCCCCAACTATCCCTTACCACAAAAAATCAAACCATATCATCTTAAAATTACAAAAAAAGGTGTACAAATCATAACAAACTATGCCAGACTCACCTATATTACTTCGGCTACTCTAAATCATCACCAACTAACCCTTACCACAACAAACTAAACCCAATCACTTTTAAATTACAAAAAAATGCTACTAACCATAGCAAACTATGCCAAACTCACCTAAATTACTTCGGCTATCAAAAATCCCCCCCAACTACACTTTACAGCAACAAACTAAACCCAATCACTTTAAAATTACAAAAAAATGCTAAAAATCATAACAAACTATACCAGAATCACCTTAATTACCTCGGCTACCGTAAATCACCCCCAACTATACCTTACCACAACAAACCAAACCATATCATCTTAAAATTACAAAAAAAGGTGTACAAATTATAACAAACTATGCCAGACTCACCTAAATTACTTCGGCTACTCTAAATCATCACCAACTAACCCTTACCACAACAAACTAAACCTAATCACTTTTAAATTACAAAAAAATGCTACTAACCATAGCAAACTATGCCAAACTCACCTAAATTACTTCGGCTCTCAAAAATCACACCCAACTACACTTTACAGCAACAAACTAAGCCCAATCACTTTAAAATTACAAAAAAATGCTAAAAATCATAACAAACTATACCAGAATCACCTTAATTACCTCGGCTACCGTAAATCACCCCCAACTATACCTTACCACAACAAACCAAACCATATCATCTTAAAATTACAAAAAAAGGTGTACAAATTATAACAAACTATGCCAGACTCACCTAAATTACTTCGGCTACTCTAAATCATCACCAACTAACCCTTACCACAACAAACTAAACCCAATCACTTTTAAATTACAAAAAAATGCTACTAACCATAGCAAACTATGCCAAACTCACCTAAATTACTTCGGCTATCAAAAATCACCCCCAACTACATTTTACAGCAACAAACTAAGCCCAATCACTTTAAAATTACAAAAAAATGCTAAAAATCATAACAAACTATACCAGAATCACCTAAATTACTTCGGCTACCGTAAATCACCCCCAACTATACCTTACCACAATAAACCAAACCATATCATCTTAAAATTACAAAAAAAGGTGTACCAATTATAACAAACTATGCCAGACTCACCTAAATTACTTCGGCTACTCTAAATCATCACCAACTAACCCTTACCACAACAAACTAAACCCAATCACTTTTAAATTTCAAAAAAATTCTACTAACCATAGCAAACTATGCCAAACTCACCTAAAAATACTTCGGCTATCAAAAATCACCCCCAACTACACTTTACAGCAACAAACTAAGCCCAATCACTTTAAAATTACAAAAAAATGCTAAAAATCATAACAAACTATATCAGAATCACCTAAATTATTTCGGCTACCGTAAATCACCCCCAACTATCCCTTACCACAACAAAGCAAACCATATCTTTTTAAAATTACAAAAAAAGGTGTACAAATCATAACAAACTATGCCAGGCTCACCTAAATTACTTCGGCTTTTCTAAATCATCACCAACTAACCCTTACCACAACAAACTTAACCCAATCACTTTTAAATTACAAAAAAATGCTACTAACCATAGCAAACTATGCCAAACTCACCTAAACCACTTCGGCAATCAAAAATCACACTCAACTACACTTTACAGCAACAAACTAAGCCCAATCACTTTAAAATTGCAAAAAAATGCTAAAAATCATAACAAACTATATCAGAATCACCTAAATTACTTCGGCTACCGTAAATCACCCCCAACTATCCCTTACCACAACAAACCAAACCATATCATCTTAAAATCACATAAAAAGGTGTACAAATCATAACAAACTATGCCAGACTCACCTAAATTACTTCGGCTACTCTAAATCATCACCAACTAACCCTTACCACAACAAACTAAACTCAATCACATTTAAATTACAAAAAAATGCTACTAACCATAGCAAACTATGCCAAACTCACATAAATTACTTCGGCTATTAAAAATCACCCCCAACTACACTTTACAGCAACAAACTAAGCCCAATCACTTTAAAATTACAAAAAACTGCTAAAAATTATAACAAGCTATACCAGAATCACCTAAATTACTTCGGCTACCGTAAATCACCCCCAACTATCCCTTACCACAACAAACCAAACCATATCATCTTAAAATTACAAAAAAAGGTGTACAAATCATAACAAACTATGCCAGACTCACCTAAATTACTTCGGCTACTCTAAATCATCACCAACTAACCCTTACCACAACAAACTAAACCCAATCAATTTTAAGTTACAAAAAAATGCTACTAACCATAGCAAACTATGCCAAACTCACCTAAATTACTTCGGCTATCAAAACTCACCCCCAACTACACTTTACAGCAACAAACTAAGCCCAATCACTTTAAAATTACAAAAAAATTCTAAAAATCATAACAAACTATATCAGAATCACCTAAATTACTTCGGCTACCGTCAATCACCCTCAACTATCCCTTACAACAACAAACCAAACCATATCATCTTAAAATTACAAAAAAGGTGTACAAATCAAAACAAACTATGCCAGACTCACCTAAATTACTTCGGATACTCTAAATCATCCCCAACTAACCCTTACCACAACAAACTAAACCCAATCAATTTTAAATTACAAAAAATGCTACTAACCATAGTAAACTATTCCAAACTCACCTAAACTACTTCGGCTATCAAAAATCACCCCCAACTACACTTTACAGCAACAAACTAAGCCCAATCACTTTAAAATTACAAAAAAATGCTCAAAATCATAACAAACTATACCAGAATCACCTAAATTACTTCGGCTACCGTAAATCACCCCCAACTATTCCTTACCACAACAAACCAAACCATATCTTCTTAAAATTACAAAAAAAGGTGTACAAATCATAACAAACTATGCCAGACTCACCTAAATTACTTCGGCTACTCTAAATCATCACCAACTAACCCTTACCACAACAAACTAAACCCAATCACTTTTAAATTACAAAAAAATGCTACTAACCATAGCAAACTATGCCAAACTCACCTAAATTACTTCGGCTATCAAAAATCACCCCCAACTACACTTTACAGCAACAAACTAAGCCCAATCACTTTAAAATTACAAAAAAATGCTAAAAATCATAACAAACTACTCCAGAATCACCTAAATTACTTCGGCTACCGTAAATCACCCCCAACTATTCTTTACCACAACAAACCAAACCATATCATCTTAAAATTACAAAAAAAGGTGTACAAATCATAACAAACTATGCCAGACAAACCTAAATTACTTCGGCTACTCTAAATCATCACCAACTAACCCTTACCACAACAAACTAAACCCAATCAATTTTAAATTACAAAAAATGCTACTAACCATAGCAAACTATTCCAAACTCACCTAAACTACTTCGGCTATCAAAAATCACCCCAACTACACTTTACAGCAACAAACTAAGCCCAATCACTTTAAAATTACAAAAAATGCTCAAAATCATAACAAACTATACCAGAATCACCTAAATTACTTCGGCTACCGTAAATCACCCCCAACTATCCCTTACCACAACAAACCAAACCATATCTTCTTAAAATTACAAAAAAAGGTGTACAAATCATAACAAACTATGCCAGACTCACCTAAATTACTTCGGCTACTCTAAATCATCACCAACTAACCCTTACCACAACAAACTAAACCCAATAACATTTAAATTACAAAAAAATGCTACTAACCATTGCAAACTATGCCAAACTCACCTAAATAACTTCGGCTATCAAAAATCACCCCCAACTACACTTTACAGCAACAAACTAAGCCCAATCACTTTAAAATTACAAAAAAATGCTAAAAATCATAACAAACTATACCAGAATCACCTTAATTACCTCGGCTACCGTAAATCACCCCCAACTATCCCTTACCACAAAAAATCAAACCATATCAACCTAAAATTACAAAAAAAGGTGTACAAATCATTACAAACTATGCCAGACTCACCTATATTACTTCTGCTACTCTAAATCATCACCAACTAACCCTTACCACAACAAACTAACCCCAATCACTTTTAAATTACAAAAAAATGCTACTAACCCTAGCAAACTATGCCAAACTCACCTAAATTACTTCGGCTATCAAAAATCCGCCCCAACTACACTTTACAGCAACAAACTAAGCCCAATCACTTTAAAATTACAAAAAAATGCTAAAAATCATAACAAACTATACCAGAATCACCTTAATTACCTCGGCTACCGTAAATCACCCCCAACTATACCTTACCACAACAAACCAAACCATATCATCTTAAAATTACAAAAAAAAGTGTACAAATTATAACAAACTATGCCAGACTCACCTAAATTACTTCGGCTACTCTAAATCATCACCAACTAACCCTTACCACAACAAACTAAACCCAATCACTTTTAAATTACAAAAAAATGCTACTAACCATTGCAAACTATGCCAAACTCACATAAATTACTTCGGCTATCAAAAATCACCCCCAACTACACTTTACAGCAACAAACTAAACCCAATCATTTTAAAATTACAAAAAAATCTAAAAATCATAACAAACTATACCAGAATCACCTAAATTACTTCGGCTACCGTAAATCACCCCCAACTATACCTTACCACAACAAACCAAACCATATCATCTTAAAATTACAAAAAAAGGTGTACAAATTATAACAAACTATGCCAGACTCACCTAAATTACTTCGGCTACTCTAAATCATCACCAACTAACCCTTACCACAACAAACTAAACCCAATCACTTTTAAATTACAAAAAAATGCTACTAACCATAGCAAACTATGCCAAACTCACCTAAATTACTTCGGCTATCAAAAATCACCTCCAACTACACTTTACAGCAACAAACTAAGCCCAATCACTTTAAAATTACAAAAAAATCTAAAAATCATAACAAACTATGCCAGAATCACCTAAATTACTTCGGCTACCGTAAATCACCCCCAACTATCCCTTACCACAACAAACCAAACCATATCATCTTAAAATTACAAAAAAAGGTGTACAAATCATAACAAACTATGCCAGACTCACCTAAATGACTTCTGCTACACTAAATCATCACCAACTAACCCTTACCACAACACACTAAACCCAATCACTTTTAAATTACAAAAAAATGCTACTAACCATAGCAAACTATGCCAAACTCACCTAAATTACTTCGACTATCAAAAATCACCTCCAACTACACTTTACAGCAACAAACTAAGCCCAATCACTTTAAAATTACAAAAAAATCTAAAAATCATAACAAACTATACCAGAATCACCTAAATTACTTCGGCTACCCTAAATCACCTCCAACTATCCCTTACCACAACAAACCAAACCATATCATCTTAAAATTACAAAAAAGGTGTACAAATCATAACAAACTATGCCAGACTCATCTAAATTACTTCGGCTACTCTAAATCATCACCAACTAACCTTTACCACAACCAACTAAACCCAATCACTTTTAAATTACAAAAAAATGCTACTAACCATAGCAAACTATGCCAAACACACCTAAATTACTTCGGCTATCAAAAATCACCCCCAACTACACTTTACAGCAACAAACTAAGCCCAATCACTTTAAAATTACAAAAAAAATGCTAAAAATCATAACAAACTATACCAGAATCACCTAAATTACTTCGGCTACCGTAAATTACCCCAACTATCCCTTACCACAACAATCCAAACCATATTATATTAAAATTACAAAAAAAGGTGTACAAATCATAACAAACTATGCCAGACTCACCTAAATTACTTCGGCTACTCTAAATCATCACCAACTAACCCTTACCACAACAAACTAAACCCAATCACTTTTAAATTACAAAAAAATGCTACTAACCATAGCAAACTATGCCAAACTCACCTAAATTACTTCGGCTATCAAAAATCACCTCCAACTACACTTTACAGCAATAAACTAAGCCCAATCACTTTAAAATTCCAAAAAATGCTAAAAATCATAACAAACTATACCAGAATCACCTACATTACTACGGCTACCCTAAATCACCCCCAACTATCCCTTACCACAACATACCAGACCATATCATGTTAAAATTACAAAAAAAGGTGTACAAATCATAACAAAATATGCCAGATTCACCTAAATTACTTCGGCTACTCTAAATCATCACCAACTAACCCTTACCACAACAAACTAAACCCAATCACTTTTAAATTACAAAAAAATGCTACTAACCATAGCAAACTATGCCAAACTGACCTAAATTACTTCTGCTATCAAAAATCACACCCAACTACACCTTACAGCAACAAACTAAGCCCAATCACTTTAACATTACAAAAAAATGCAAAAAATCCTAACAAACTATACCAGAATCACCTAAATTACTTCGGCTACCGTAAATCACCCTCAACTATCCCTTACCACAACAAACCAAACCATATCATCTTAAAATTACAAAAAAAGGTGTACAAATCATAACAAACTATGCCAGACTCACCTAAATTACTTTGGCTATTCTAAATCATCACCAACTAACCCTTACCACAACAAACTAAACCCAATCACTTTTAAATTACAAAAAAATGCTACTAACCATAGCAAACTATGCCAAACTCACTTAAATTACTTCGGCTATCAAAAATCACCCCCAACTACACTTTACAGCAACAAACTAAGCCCAATCACTTTAAAATTACAAAAAAATGCTAAAAATCATAACAAACTATACCAGAATCACCTAAATTACTTCGGCTACCGTAAATCACCCCCAACTATTCCTTAACACAACAAACCAAACCATATCATCTTAAAATTACAAAAAAAGGTGTACAAATCATAACAAACTATGCCAGACTCACCTAAATTACTTCGGCTACTCTAAATCATCACCAACTAACCCTTACCACAACAAACTAAACCCAATCACTTTTAAATTACAAAAAAATGCTACTAACCATAGCAAACTATGCCAAACTCACCTAAATTACTTCGGCTAATAAAAATCACCCCCAACTACACTTTACAGCAACAAACTAAGCCCAATCACTTTAAAATTAAAAAAAAATGCAAAAAATCATAACAAACTATACCAGAATCACCTAAATTACTTCGGTTAACGTAAATCACCCCCAACTACCCCTTACCGCAACAAACCAAACCATATCATCTTAAAATTACAAAAAAAGGTGTACAAATCATAACAAACTATGCCAGACTCACCTAAATTACTTCGGCTACTCTAAATCATCACCAACTAACCCTTACCACAACAAACTAAACCCAATCACTTTTAAATTACAAAAAAATGCTACTAACCATAGCAAACTATGCCAAACTCACCTAAATTACTTCGGCTATAAAAAATCACCTCCAACTACATTTTACAGCAACAAACTAAGCCCAATTACTTTAAAATTACAAAAAAATGCCAAAAATCATAACAAACTATACCAGAATCACCTAAATTACTTCAGCTACCGTAAATTACCCCCAACTATCCCTTACCACAACAATCCAAACCATATCATCTTAAAATTACAAAAAAGGTGTACAAATCATAACAAACTCTGCCAGACTCACCTAAATTACTTCGGCTACTCTAAATCATCACCAACTAACCCTTACCACAACAAACTAAACCCAATCACTTTTAAATTACAAAAAAAATGCTACTAACCATAGCAAACTATGCCAAACTCACCTAAATTACTTCGGCTATCAAAAATCACCCCCAACTACACTTTACAGCAACAAACTAAACCCAATCACTTTAAAATTACAAAAAAATGCTAAAAATCATAACAAACTATACCAGAATTACCTAAATTACTTCGGCTACCGTAAATCACCCCCAACTATTCCTTACCACAAAAAACCAAACCATATCATCTTAAAATTACAAAAAAAGGTGTACAAATCATAACAAACTATGCCAGACTCACCTATATTACTTCGGCTACTCTAAATCATCACCAACTAACCCTTACCACAACAAACTAAACCCAATCACTTTTAAATTACAAAAAAATGCTACTAACCATAGCAAACTATGCCAAACTCACCTAAATTACTTAGGCTAATAAAAATCACCCCCAACTACACTATACAGCAACAAACTAAGCCCAATCACTTTAAAATTTAAAAAAAATGCAAAAAATCATAACAAACTATACCAGAATCACCTAAATTACTTCGGCTACCGTAAATCACCCCCAACTATCCCTTACCACAACAAACCAAACCATATCATCTTAAAATTACAAAAAAAGGTGTACAAATCATAACAAGCTATGCCAGACTCACCTAAATTACTTCGGCTACTCTAAATCATCACCAACTAACCCTTACCACAACAAACTAAACCCAATCACGTTTAAATTACAAAAAAATGCTACTAACCATAGCAAACTATGCCAAACTCACCTAAATTACTTCGGCTATCAAAAATCACCTCCAACTACACTTTACAGCAACAAACTAAGCCCAATGACTTTAAAATTACAAAAAAATCTAAAAATCATAACAAACTATACCAGAATCACCTAAATTACTTCGGCTACCGTAAATCACCCCCAACTATCCTTTACCACAACAAACCAAACCATATCATCTTAAAATTACAAAAAAAGGTGTACAAATCATAACAAACTATGCCAGACTCACCTAAATTACTTCTGCTACTCTAAATCATCACCAACTAACCCTTACCACAACAAGCTAAACCCAATCACTTTTAAATTACAAAAAAATGCTACTAACCATAGCAAACTATGCCAAACTCACCTAAATTACTTCGCCTATCAAAAATCACCCCCAACTACACTTTACAGCAACAAACTAAGCCCAATCACTTTAAAATTACCAAAAAATGCTAAAAATCATAACAAACTATACCAGAATCACCTACATTACTACGGCTACCCTAAATCACCCCCAACTATCCCTTACCACAACATACCAGACCATATCATGTTAAAATTACAAAAAAAGGTGTACAAATCATAACAAAATATGCCAGATTCACCTAAATTACTTCGGCTACTCTAAATCATCACCAACTAACCCTTACCACAACAAACTAAACCCAATCACTTTAAAATTACAAAAAAATGCTAAAAATCATAACAAACTATACCAGAATCACCTAAATTACTTCGGCTACCGTAAATCACCCCCTACTATCCCTTACCACAACAAACCAAACCATATCATGTTAAAATTACAAAAAAAGGTGTACAAATCATAACAAACTATGCCAGACTCACCTAAATTACTTCGGCTACTCTAAATCATCACCAACTAACCCTTACCACAACAAACTAAACCCAATCACTTTTAAATTACAAAAAAATGCTACTAACCATAGCAAACTATGCCAAACTCACTTAAATTACTTCGGCTATCAAAAATCACACCCAACTACACTTTACAGCAACAAACTAAGCCCAATCACTTTAAAATTACAAAAATATGCTAAAAATCATAACAAACTATACCAGAATCACCTAAATTACTTCGGCTACCGTAAATCACCCCCAACTATTCCTTACCACAACAAACCAAACCATATCATCTTAAAATTACAAAAAAAGGTGTACAAATCATAACAAACTATGCCAGACTCACCTAAATTACTTTGGCTACTTTAAATCATCACCAACTAACCCTTACCAGAACAAACTAAACCCAATCACTTTTAAATTACAAAAAACTGCTACTAACCATAGCAAACTATGCCAAACTCACCTAAATTACTTCGGCTATCAAAAATCACCCCCAACTACAATTTACAGCAACAAACTAAGCCCAATCTCTTTAAAATTACAAAAAAATGCTAAAAATCATAACAAACTATACCAGAATCACCTAAATTACTTCGGCTACCGTAAATCACCCCCTACTATCCCTTACCACAACAAACCAAACCATATCATGTTAAAATTACAAAAAAAGGTGTACAAATCATAACAAACTATGCCAGACTCACCTAAATTACTTCGGCTACTCTAAATCATCACCAACTAACCCTTACCACAACAAACTAAACCCAATCACTTTTAAATTACAAAAAAATGCTACTAACCATAGCAAACTATGCCAAACTCACCTAAATTACTACGGCTATCAAAAATCACCCCCAACTACATTTTACAGCGACAAACTAAGCCCAATCACTTTAAAATTACAAAAAAATGCTAAAAATCATAACAAACTATACCAGAATCACCTAAATTACTTCGGCTACCGTAAATCACCCCCAACTATACCGTACCACAACAAACCAAACCATATCATCTTAAAATTACAAAAAAAGGTGTACAAATCATAACAAACTATGCCAGACTCACCTAAGTTACTTCGGCTACTCTAAATCATCACCAACTAAGTTTTACCACAACAAACTAAACCCAATCACTTTTAAATTACAAAAAATGCTACTAACCATAGCAAACTATGCCAAACTCACCTAAATTACTTCGGCTATCAAAAATCACCCACAACTACACTTTACAGCAACAAACTAAGCCCAATCACTTTAAAATTACAAAAAAATGCTAAAAATCATAACAAACTATACCAGAATCACCTAAATTACTTCGGCTAACCTAAATCACCCCCAACTATCCCTTACCACAACAAACCAAACCATATCATCTTAAAATTACAAAAAAAGGTGTACAAATCATGACAAACTATCCCAGACTCACCTAAATTACTTCGGCTACTCTAAATCATCACCAACTAACCCTTACCACAACAAACTAAACCCAATCACTTTTAAATTACAAAAAAATGCTACCAACCATAGCAAACTATGCCAAACTCACCTAAATTACTTCGGCTATCAAAAATCTCCCCCAACTACACTTTACAGCAACAAACTAAGCCCAATGACTTTAAAATTACAAAAAAATGCTAAAAATCATAACAAACTGTACCAGAATCACCAAAATTACTTCGGCTACCGTAAATCATCCCCAACTATCCCCTACCACAACAAACCAAACCATATTATCTTAAAATTACAAAAAAAGGTGTACAAATCATAACAAACTATGCCAGACTCACCTAAATTACTTCGGCTACTCTAAATCATCACCAAATAACCCTTACCACAACAAACTAAACCCAATCACATTTAAAATACAAAAAAATGCTACTAACCATAGCAAACTATGCCAAACTCACCTAAATTACTTCGGCTATCAAAAATCACCCCCAACTACACTTTACAGCAACAAACTAAGCCCAATCACTTTAAAATTACAAAAAAATGCTAAAAATCATAACAAACTATACCAGAATCACCTAAAATACTTTGGCTACCTTAAATCACCCCCAACTATCCCTTACCACAAACCTTATACCAATCACTTTAAAATTACAAAAAAATGCTAAAAATCATAACAAATTATACCAGAATCACCTAATTTACTTCGGCTACCGTAAATCAACCCCAACTATCCCTTAGCACAACAAAGCAAACCATATCATCTTAAAATTACAAAAAAAGGTGTACAAATCATAACAAACTATGCCAGACTCACCTAAATTACTTCGGCTACTCTAAATCTTCACCAACAGACTAAACCCAATTACAAAAAAATGCTACTAACCATAGCAAACTATGCCAAACTCACCTAAATTACTTCGGCTATCAAAAATCACCACCAACTACACTTTACAGCAAGAAACTAAGCCCAATCACTTTAAAATTACCAAAAAATGCTAGAAATCATAACAAACTATACGAGAATCACCTAAATTACTTCGGCTACCCTAAATCACCCACAACTATCCCTTACCACAACAAACCAAACCATATCATCTTAAAATTACAAAAAAAAGTGTACAAATCATAACAAACTATGCCAAACTCACCTAAATTACTTCGCCTATCAAAAATTACACCCAACTACACTTTACAGCAACAAGCTATGCCCAATCATTTTAAAATTACCAAAAAATGCTAAATATCATAACAAACTATACCAGAATCACCTACATTACTACGGCTACCCTTAATCACCCCCAACTATCCCTTACCACAACATACCAGACCATATCATGTTAAAATTACAAAAAAAGGTGTACAAATCATAACAAAATATGCCAGATTCACCTAAATTACTTCGGCTACTCTAAATCATCACCAACTAACCCTTACCACAACAAACTAAACCCAATCACTTTTAAATTACAAAAAAATGCTACTAACCATAGCAAACTATGCCAAACTGACCTAAATTATTTCGGCTATCAAAAATCACACTCAACTACACTTTACAGCAACAAACTAAGCCCAATCACTTTAAAATTACAAAAAAATGCAAAAAATCATAACAAACTATACCAGAATCACCTAAATTACTTCGGCTACCGTAAATCACCCTCAACTATCCTTTACCACAACAAACCAAACCATATCATCTTAAAATTACAAAAAAAGGTGTACAAATCATAACAAACTATGCCAGACTCACCTAAATTACTTCGGCTACTCTAAATCATCACCAACTAACCCTTACCACAACAAACTAAACCCAATCACTTTTAAATTACAAAAAAATGCTACTAACCAAAGCAAACTATGCCAAACTCACTTAAATTACTTCGGCTATCAAAAATCACCCCCAACTACACTTTACAGCAGCAAACTAAGCCCAATCACTTTAAAATTACAAAAAAATGCTAAAAATCATAACAAACTATACCAGAATCACCTAAATTACTTCGGCTACCGTAAATCACCTCCAACTATTCCTTACCACAACAAACCAAACCATATCATCTTAAAATTACAAAAAAAGGTGTACAAATCATAACAAACTATGCCAGACTCACCTAAATTACTTCGGCTACTCTAAATCATCACCAACTAACCCTTACCACAACAAACTAAACCCAATCACTTTTAAATTACAAAAAAATGCTACTAACCATAGCAAACTATGCCAAACTCACCTAAATTACTTCGGCTATCAAAAATCACCCCCAACTACAATTTACAGCAACAAACTAAGCCCAATCACTTTAAAATTACAAAAAAATGCTAAAAATCATAACAAACTATACCAAAATCACCTAAATAACTTCGGCTACTGTAAATCACCCCCTACTATCCCTTACCACAACAAACCAAACCATATCATGTTAAAATTACAAAAAAAGGTGTACAAATCATAACAAACTATGCCAGACTCACCTAAATTACTTCGGCTACTCTAAATCATCACCAACTAACCCTTACCACAACAAACTAAACCCAATCACTTTTAAATTACAAAAAAATGCTACTAACCATAGCAAACTATGCCACACTCACCTAAATTACTTCGGCTATCAAAAATCACCCCTAACTACACTTTACAGCGACAAACTAAGCCCAATCACTTTAAAATTACAAAAAAATGCTAAAAATCATAACAAATTATACCAGAATCACCTAAATTACTTCGGCTACCGTAAATCACCCCCAACTATCCCTTACCACAACAAACCAATCCATATCATCTTAAAATTACAAGAAAAGGTGTACAAATCATAACAAACTATGCCAGACTCACCTAAATTACTTCGGCTACTCTAAATCATCACCAACTAACCCTTACCACAACAAACTAAACCCAATCACTTTAAAATTACAAAAAAATGCTAAAAATCATAACAAACTATACCAGAATCACCTAAATTACTTCGGCTAACCTAAATCACCCCCAACTATCCCTTACCACAACAAACCAAACCATATCATCTTAAAATTACAAAAAAAGGTGTACAAATCATGACAAACTATCCCAGACTCACCTAAATTACTTCGGCTACTCTAAATCATCACCAACTAACCCTTACCACAACAAACTAAACCCAATCACTTTTAAATTACAAAAAAATGCTACCAACCATAGCAAACTATGCCAAACTCACCTAAATTACTTCGGCTATCAAAAATCTCCCCCAACTACACTTTACAGCAACAAACTAAGCCCAATGACTTTAAAATAACAAAAAAATGCTAAAAATCATAACAAACTGTACCAGAATCACCAAAATTACTTCGGCTACCGTAAATCATCCCCAACTATCCCCTACCACAACAAACCAAACCATATTATCTTAAAATTACAAAAAAAGGTGTACAAATCATAACAAACTATGCCAGACTCACCTAAATTACTTCGGCTACTCTAAATCATCACCAACTAACCCTTACCACAACAAACTAAACCCAATCACATTTAAAATACAAAAAAATGCTACTAACCATAGCAAACTATGCCAAACTCACCTAAATTACTTCGGCTATCAAAAATCACCCCCAACTACACTTTACAGCAACAAACTAAGCCCAATCACTTTAAAATTACAAAAAAATGCTAAAAATCATAACAAACTATACCAGAATCACCTAAAATACTTTGGCTACCTTAAATCACCCCCAACTATCCCTTAACACAAACCTTATACCAATCACTTTAAAATTACAAAAAAATGTTAAAAATCATAACAAATTATACCAGAATCACCTAAATTACTTCGGCTACCGTAAATCAACCCCAACTATCCCTTAGCACAACAAAGCAAACCATATCATCTTAAAATTACAAAAAAAGGTGTACAAATCATAACAAACTATGCCAGACTCACCTAAATTACTTCGGCTACTCTAAATCTTCACCAACAGACTAAACCCAATTACAAAAAAACGCTACTAACCATAGCAAACTATGCCAAACTCACCTAAATTACTTCGGCTATCAAAAATCACCACCAACTACACTTTACAGCAAGAAACTAAGCCCAATCACTTTAAAATTACCAAAAAATGCTAGAAATCATAACAAACTATACCAGAATCACCTAAATTACTTCGGCTACCCTAAATCACCCACAACTATCCCTTACCACAACAAACCAAACCATATCATCTTAAAATTACAAAAAAAAGTGTACAAATCATAACAAACTATGCCAAACTCACCTAAATTACTTCGCCTATCAAAAATCACACCCAACTACACTTTACAGCAACAAACTATGCCCAATCATTTTAAAATTACCAAAAAATGCTAAAAATCATAACAAACTATACCAGAATCACCTACATTACTACGGCTACCCTTAATCACCCCCAACTATCCCTTACCACAACATACCAGACCATATCATGTTAAAATTACAAAAAAAGGTGTACAAATCATAACAAAATATGCCAGATTCACCTAAATTACTTCGGCTACTCTAAATCATCACCAACTAACCCTTACCACAACAAACTAAACCCAATCACTTTTAAATTACAAAAAAATGCTACTAACCATAGCAAACTATGCCAAACTGACCTAAATTATTTCGGCTATCAAAAATCACACTCAACTACACTTTACAGCAACAAACTAAGCCCAATCACTTTAAAATTACAAAAAAATGCAAAAAATCATAACAAACTATACCAGAATCACCTAAATTACTTCGGCTACCGTAAATCACCCTCAACTATCCTTTACCACAACAAACCAAACCATATCATCTTAAAATTACAAAAAAAGGTGTACAAATCATAACAAACTATGCCAGACTCACCTAAATTACTTCGGCTACTCTAAATCATCACCAACTAACCCTTACCACAACAAACTAAACCCAATCACTTTTAAATTACAAAAAAATGCTACTAACCATAGCAAACTATGCCAAACTCACCTAAATTACTTCGGCTATCAAAAATCACCCCCAACTACAATTTACAGCAACAAACTAAGCCCAATCACTTTAAAATTACAAAAAAATGCTAAAAATCATAACAAACTATACCAGAATCACCTAAATAACTTCGGCTACTGTAAATCACCCCCTACTATCCCTTACCACAACAAACCAAACCATATCATGTTAAAATTACAAAAAAAGGTGTACAAATCATAACAAACTATGCCAGACTCACCTAAATTACTTTGGCTACTCTAAATCATCACCAACTAACCCTTACCACAACAAACTAAACCCAATCACTTTTAAATTACAAAAAAATGCTACTAACCATAGCAAACTATGCCACACTCACCTAAATTACTTCGGCTATCAAAAATCACCCCTAACTACACTTTACAGCGACAAACTAAGCCCAATCACTTTAAAATTACAAAAAAATGCTAAAAATCATAACAAATTATACCAGAATCACCTAAATTACTTCGGCTACCGTAAATCACACCCAACTATCCCTTACCACAACAAACCAATCCATATCAACTTAAAATTACAAGAAAAGGTGTACAAATCATAACAAACTATGCCAGACTCACCTAAATTACTTCGGCTACTCTAAATCATCACCAACTAACCCTTACCACAACAAACTAAACCCAATCACTTTTAAATTACAAAAAAATGCTACTAACCATAGCAAACTATGCCAAACTCACCTAAATTACTTCGGCTAATAAAAATCACCCCCAACTACACTTTACAGCAACAAACTAAGCCCAATCACTGTAAAATTTAAAAAAAATGCTAAAAATCATAACAAACTATACCAGAATCACCTAAATTACTTCGGCTACCGTAAATCACCCCCAACTATCCCTTACCATAACAAACCAAACCATATCATCTTAAAATTACAAAAAAAGGTGTACAAATCATAACAAACTATGTCAGACTCACCTAAATTACTTCTGCTACTCTAAATTATCACCAACTAAACCTTACCACAACAAACTAAACCCAATCACTTTTAAATTACAAAAAAATGCTACTAACCATAGCAAACTATGCCAAACTCACCTAAATTACTTCGGCTATCAAAAATTACCCCCAACTACACTTTACAGCAACAAACTAAGCGCAATCACTTTAAAATTACACAAAATTGCTAAAAATCATAACAAAATATACCAGAATCACCTACATTATTTCGGCTACCCTAAATCACCCCTAACTATTCATTACCACAACATACCAGACCATATCATCTTAAAATTACAAAAAAAGGTGTACAAATCATAACAAAATATGCCAGATTCACCTAAATTACTTCGGCTATTCTAAATCATCACCAACTAACCCTTACCACAACAAACTAAACCCAATCACTTTTAAATTACAAAAAAATGCTACTAACCATAGCAAACTATGCCAAGCTGACCTAAATTACTTCGGCTATCAAAAATTACACCCAACTACACTTTACAGCAACAAACTAAGCCCAATCTCTTTAAAATTACAAAAAAATGCAAAAAATCATAACAAACTATACCAGAATCACTTAAATTACTTCGGCTACCGTAAATCACCCCCAACTATTCCTTACCACAACAAACCAAACCATATCATCTTAAAATTACAAAAAAAGGTGCACAAATCATAACTAACTATGCCAGACTCACCTAAGTTACTTCGGCTACTCTAAATCATCACCAACTAATCCTTACCACAACAAACTAAACCCAATCACTTTTAAATTACAAAAAAATGCTACTAACCATAGCAAACTATGCCAAACTCACCTAAATTACTTCGGCTATCAAAAATCACCTCCAACTACACTTTACAGCAAACTTAGCCCAATCACTTTAAAATTACAAAAAAATGCTAAAAATCATAACAAACTATACCAGAATCACCTAAATTACTTCGGCTACCGTAAATCACCCACAACTATCCCTTACCACAACAAACCAAACCATATCATCTTAAAATTACAAAAAAAGGTGTACAAATCATAACAAACTATGCCAGACTCACCTAAATTACTTCGGCTACTCTAAATCATCACCAACTAACCCTTACCACAACAAACTAAACCTAATCACTTTTAAATTACAAAAAAATGCTACTAACCATAGCAAACTATGCGAAACTCACCTAAATTACTTCGGCTAATAAAAATCACCCTCAACTACACTTTACAGCAACAAACTAAGCCCAATCACTTTAAAATTACAAAAAAATGCTAAAAATCATAACAAACTATACCAGAATCACCTAAATTACTTCGGCTACCGTAAATCACCCCCAACTATCCCTTACCACAACAAACCAACCCATATCATCTTAAAATTACAAAAAAAGGTGTACAAATCATAACAAACTATGCCAGACTCACCTAAATTACTTCGGCTACTCTAAATCATCACCAACTAACCCTTACCACAACAAACTAAACCCAATCACTTTTAAATTACAAAAAAATGCTACTAACCATAGCAAACTATGCCAAACTCACCTAAATTACTTCGGCTATCAAAAATCACCCCCAACTACACTTTGCAGTAACAAACTAAGACCAATCACTTTAAAATTACAAAAAAATGCTAAAAATCATAACAAACTATACCAGAATCACCTAAATTACTTCGGCTACCGTAAATCACCCCCAACTATCCCTTACCACAACAAACCAAACCATATCATCTTAAAATTACAAAAAAAGGTGTACAAATCATAACAAACTATGCCAGACTCACCTAAATTACTTCTGCTACTCTAAATCATCACTAACTAACCCTTACCACAACAAACTAAACCCAATCACTTTTAAATTTAAAAAAATGCTACTAACCATAGCAAACTATGCCAAACTCACCTAAATTACTTCGGCTATCAAAAATCACCCCCAACTACACTTTACAGCAACAAACTATGCCCAATCACTTTAAAATTACAAAAAAATGCTAAAAATCATAACAAACTATACCAGAATCACCTAAATTACTTCGGCTACCGTAAATCACCCCCAACTATCCCTTACCACAACAAACCAAACCATATCATTTTAAAATTACAAAAAAAGGTGTACAAATCATAACAAACTATGCCAGACTCACCTAAATTACTTCGGCTACTCTAAATCATCACCAACTTATCCTTACCACAACAAACTAAACCTAATCACTTTTAAATTACAAAAAAATGCTACTAACCATAGCAAACTATGCCAAACTCACCTAAATTACTTCGGCTAATAAAAATCACCCCCAACTACACTTTACAGCAACAAACTAAGCCCAATCACTTTAAAATTACAAAAAAATGCTAAAAATCACAACAAGCTATACCAGAATCACCTAAATTACTTCGGCTACCGTAAATCACCCCCAACTATCCCTTACCACAACAAACCAAACCATATCATTTTAAAATTACAAAAAAAGGTGTACAAATCATAACAAACTATGCCAAACTCACCTAAATTACTTCGGCTATCAAAAATCTCCCCCAACTACACTTTACAGCAACAAACTAAGCCCAATCACTTTAAAATTACAAAAAAAATGCTAAAAATCATAACAAACTATACCAGAATCACCAAAATTACTTCGGCTACCGTAAATCATCCCCAACTATCCCCTACCACAACAAACCAAACCATATCATCTTAAAATTACAAAAAAAGGTGTACAAATCATAACAAACTATGCCAGACTCACCTAAATTACTTCGGCTACTCTAAATCATCACCAACTAACCCTTACCACAACAAACTAAACCCAGTCACTTTTAAATTACAAAAAAGTGCTACTAACCATAGCAACTATGCCAAGCTCACCTAAATTACTTCGGCTATCAAAAATCACCCCCAACTACACTTTACAGCAACAAACTAAGCCCAATCACTTTAAAATTACAAAAAAATGCTAAAAATCATAACAAACTATACCAGAATCACCTAAATTACTTCGGCTACCCTAAATCACCCCCAACTATCCCTTACCACAACAAACCAAACCATATCATCTTAAAATTACAAAAAAAGGTGTACAAATCATGACAAACTATCCCAGACTCACCTAAATTACTTCGGCTACTCTAAATCATCACCAACTAACCCTTACCAAAACAAACTAAACCCAATCACTTTTAAATTACAAAAAAATTCTACTAACCATAGCAAACTATGCCAAACTCACCTAAATTACTTCGGCTATCAAAAATCTCCCCCAACTACACTTTACAGCAACAAACTAAGCCCAATCACTTTAAAATTACAAAAAAATGCTAAAAATCATAACAAACTATACCAGAATCACCAAAATTACTTCGGCTACCGTAAATCATCCCCAACTATCCCCTACCACAACAAACCAAACCATATCATCTTAAAATTACAAAAAAAGGTGTACAAATCATAACAAACTATGCCAGACTCACCTAAATTACTTCGGCTACTCTAAATCATCACCAACTAACCCTTACCACAACAAACTAAACCCAGTCACTTTTAAATTACAAAAAAGTGCTACTAACCATAGCAACTATGCCAAGCTCACCTAAATTACTTCGGCTATCAAAAATCACCCCCAACTACACTTTACAGCAACAAACTAAGCCCAATCACTTTAAAATTACACAAAAATGCTAAAAATCATAACAAATTATACCAGAATCACCTAAATTACTTCGGCTACCGTAAATCACCCCCAACTATCCCTTAACACAACAAACCAAACCATATCATCTTAAAATTACAAAAAAAGGTGTACAAATCATAACAAACTATGCCAGACTCACCTAAATTACTTCGGCTACTCTAAATCTTCACCAACTAACCCTTACCACAACAGACTAAACCCAATTACAAAAAAATGCTACTAACCATAGCAAACTATGCCAAACTCACCTAAATTACTTCGGCTATCAAAAATCACCACCAACAACACTTTACAGCAAGAAACTAAGCCCAATCACTTTAAAATTACCAAAAAATGCTAGAAATCATAACAAACTATACCAGAATCACCTAAATTACTTCGGCTACCCTAAATCACCCACAACTATCCCTTACCACAACAAACCAAACCATATCATCTTAAAATTACAAAAAAAGGTGTACAAATCATAACAAACTATGCTAGACTCACCTAAATTACTTCGGCTACTCTAAATCATCACCAACTAACCCTTACCAAAACAAACTAAACCCAATCACTTTTAAATAACAAAAAAATGCTACTAACCATAGCAAACTATGCCAAACTCACCTAAATTACTTCGGCTATCAAAAATCCCCCCAACTACACTTTTCAGCAACAAACTAAGCCCAATCATTTTAAAATTACAAAAAAATGCTAAAAATCATAACAAACTATACCAGAATTACCTAAATTACTTTGGCTACCGTAAATCACCCCCAACTATCCCTTACCACAACAAACCAAACCATATTATCTTAAAATTACAAAAAAAGGTGTACAGATCATAACAAACTATGCCAGACTCACCTAAATTACTTCGGCTACTCTAAATCATCACCAACTAACCCTTACCACAACAAACTATACCCAATCACTTTTAAATTACAAAAAAATGCTACTAACCATAGCAAACTATGCCAAACTCACCTAAATTACTTCGGCTATCAAAAATCACTCCCAACTACACTTTAGAGCAACAAACTAAGCCCAATCACTTTAAAATTACAAAAAAATGCTAAAAGTCATAACAAACTATACCAGAATCACCTAAATTACTTCGGCTACCGTAAATCATCTCCAACTATCCCTTACCACCCTGAGGGTTGAGATACCTACCGGGGGCGTCCCCAGGTGGTGGATAGGGGAACGGTGGATGCCTTTACGGGCTGAAACTAGTGGGAGTAAGTAGGGAAGCCTCAGGAGTAAAACCCTGCATGGTGGAACGAAAACAACCGCCGCCAACCATCTCCCACGTGTTTGTGCCGTGCGTGGCGTCCCGTGACGGAGGATGAAAGGATCCTGGTGGTTGAGTTGGGCCCAGGTACGCCCGGAGTCCCAGCAACACACCACTTTGGCCTGGATTTCTCCTAGACGGGCGGTCGGAACTAACCCACTCCGATCAACCGGCTGTGTCGTCCCGTCAGAGGGCCGATAGGGTGAGACTTCTGGAGGCAGAGGGGCGCGTGGGAGACTGCGAAGCTGGGCACCGGTGGCTCCGGTGTACAGCGACGCACAACCTCCTCTCTGCGTTGCTCGCCTCTGGGGTCTATATCCAAACAGTAGCCCTGACGTCCACATGGGCTTGCCATGTGGCGTCCCCGTATGGGACTCCGTGGTGGGTGGGGAGCTGGGAGGATGAAACCTCAAACTCAGGTATGGACAATACAAAAGCCAACCAAAAAACAGTGGCTGAGCGCCAACGCTCGCCACAACCACCAACAGTGGCAGAGCAGCCATGCTCGCCACAAAAAACATCTGTTTCCTCGCAGGAACGGAAAGAAGGCCGACGCAGAGGGAAGCGACTCTGTGGGGCGGAGGTCAAGAGGAGGAAGAAGGCAAAAATGCAGGCTGCTGCCCAAGCACAGCTGCCCTCTACCACTGGCGGACCAAAACAAGCGCAGGTAGTGCCTCCCAAAGGTGTGCCGCCTCCGAAAAGGGGACAACATCCCCCCAAGGAGGCTAGGAACCCTAGTGGAGTGCCGCCGGCGTCGACAAAAACCAGGGGAGCAAACCCCCCCTCGAAAAAACGCAGCCGGTCGGATAATTCGGCGGAGGTGACGCCGAGACGTCACAAAAGGACCAGAACGGCCCCTCCACCGACCAGCTATAAAGAAGCAGCCACGAGCCACCTCAAGGTTGCAATAATAGATAGGAGCAACCCCCTCGGCAAAATAACTGCAGAGAGGGCCGCTCTTGTCAAACGAGCCATGACGGAGGCCCTCGACAAAACAATACTGTCGCCTTCGTCAAGCTCGCAAACTCCAACGTTCAAGTCGTGGACATACTCTGGTGAGATAATCAGGGTTGTCTGCGACAACGACAAAGGAATACAGTGGCTTAAGGCCACTGTAAACACCCTAAAGCCCTGGAAGGACGCCGAGCTAGCCGTCATCCGTTCGGACCAGCTTCCTAGGCTGACGAAGGCATCGCTCTGGATCCCTGAGGAGGAGGAAACTCCCCTCGCCGAGAAGGAGCTTGTCATCCGTCGCCTAGCGAGTCAGAACGCGGAGGTGACGGTGGGCAAATGGTGCGTCTTCCACCATGAGGCGAAGACCAACCCGCGAGGGCATCTCCTCGTCTTCGGCATCGGAGATGAGGACATGAAGACCCTAAGAGAGGAAGGCATGAAGATTTCTTATCTCTTCCGCCACCTCACCCTGAGGGTCAAACGGGAAGAACCAGGAAAGGAGGAAGCAGCAACACACGAAGCTGCACCTCCAGACCTGGAAACAACAGCGGCCAAGGCAGCCTCCCCACAAGGGATGGAAACCGAGGCCACCAACTAAAAAAAAAAAACAACCACCAGGCAGCCCAATGGGTGCAAACAAGGAGGTAAAAATAGTCCAGTGCAATCTGCACCATAGCAGGGCTGCAACGGCAACTTTATGCCGGCACCTGGATATGGATCAGAATGCACTGGCACTAATTCAGGAACCCTGGATAGTCAAATCCAAGATTTCAGGGTTATCAAAACTAACTGGACGCACTTTTAGCACGCCCACTACAGAGAAGCCGAGGACAGCGGTCTACGTCCCTCGGCATATAAAAACCGAACCACTCCAACACCTGTCAACATCTGACCTAACGGCCGTAAAGGTGGAATGGGTAGTGGCCGGCAAACCGACCGTTTTAGTCCTAGCTTCAGCGTACCTCCCAATAGACGCGACCATCCCACCACCAACAAGGGAACTGGAGGACCTGATAGCGTACTGTCACTCCCAGAAATGGGAAGTCATCGTGGGATGCGACGCAAACGCACACCACGTGACCTGGGGCAGTAAGGACAACAACGCAAGGGGTGAGTCTCTTTTCGATTACATAAGCGGAAACAACCTCTGCATCACCAACAGAGGCTGCGTTCCGACATTTGTCAACGCTAAGAGTCAAACTGTAATAGATATAACGATCGCTACGGCGCACATATCGAGAACAATCCGCAACTGGCGCGTATCAGATTCGATTACGATGTCTGACCACCAGTGGATAAAATTCGAAATCGACCTCACTAGGACACCCGCGAGATTGTTTAGGGACCCCCGAAGGACAGACAGAGATAAATATCTCAGTCAACTCCGGGAGGGACTTAAACATACACAATGTCGCGCACCTAACAGCTGCGTCGAAATAGAACAATATGTCAAGGACATACAAAATAAGATTAAAAAAGCTTTTGAAACATCCTGCCCCCTGAGGACATCGGCTCAACCTGGAGAAGCTACCAAATGGTGGACCCAGGAATTGAGCGACCTCAAAATTAGAACTCGGGCAGCTTTCAACAAAGCCAAACGAAAGGGACCCGGCTCAGACTGGGACCAATACAAAACACTCCTAAGAGAGTTTAAAAAAACAGTCAGGAAAAGACAAAGAGCAGCGTGGAGAGCCTACTGCGAGGAGATCGAAAATCACTCGCAGGTGGCAAGACTTTATAAGATCCTCGCAAAAGATAAGGAGCATGACTTGGGTCTCCTAACCAAGGAAGATGGTACACGAACCACCGACCTACAAGAAAGCCTAGAGCTGCTTATGCAGACTCACTTCCCGGACTCGGTTCCAACCGAACGGGAAGAATGGCCAGATGAACCTGACACCAACCCTTCGGATCCGGAATGGGAAATTTCAGAACGAATTGTTGGAGAAGAAAGAATAAGATGGGCACTACAGAGCTTCTCCCCATTCAAATCACCAGGAAGCGACGGCATACATCCAGCACTACTCCAGTGGGGCCTGGAAGAACTGCTGCCGCACCTGGTGGGACTGTTCAGGTCGTGCCTTGCACACCAGTACATCCCAAAAGACTGGAGAGAGGTAAAAGCCGTGCTCATCCCAAAAGCAGGGAGAATGGATTACACCACCCCCAAAGCATACCGGTCCATAAGCCTGACCTCGTTCTTACTAAAGACGATGGAAAGACTGTGCGAACGCCACCTGAGGGAAACAATTGCTGACACATTGCATCCCAACCAACAGGCATACACTCCAGGCAGATCCACTGACAGTGCCCTACACTTGGTCACTAGTCGGATTGAAAGATCATTGGACAACAAAGAGTCCACCCTGGGTATATTTCTAGACATAGAAGGTGCATTTGATAAAACCACCTTCCAAAAGATTGATGCAGCCCTGACGGAAAGGAACGTACACCCCACCATCCGGGGCTGGATAGCAAACATGCTCTCAAACAGAGCAGTAAAAATCAGTGTGGGAGACAAGATGGTGAGATGTAAAGTCGCGAGAGGCTGTCCGCAGGGCGGAGTTTTATCTCCGCTGCTGTGGAACTTGGTTCTCGACAGCCTTTTGCGTCGACTCAACTCCCAAGGCTTCTACACCATTGCATACGCAGACGATTTAACAATCCTGCTTAGTGGTAAGTTCGAAAGCATCCTGTGCGACAGAGCACAGGAGGCGCTGAGAATAACTGAAAAATGGTGCAGAGAACACACTCTGTCTGCAAACCCCAGGAAGACAGAGATGGTTCTCTTCACGAAAAAAAGAAAGACGGAGAAGCTAAAAGCACCAAGCTTTCTAAACACAAAACTAAGCTTTGCGACCGAAGTGAAATACCTTGGAGTAACCTTTGATAGCAAGCTAACATGGAACCTTCACATCGACAGAAGGATAAAAAAGGCGTACATCTTCTACGAGCAGTGCCGCAGGACCGTGGGGAAAACCTGGGGAATGAAACCCAAGGTCCTGATGTGGGTATACACTGCAATTGTGAGACCGATGATTGCCTATGGTAGCGTCGTCTGGTGGCCAAAAAGTCAACAGACAACAGCCAAACACAAACTTAGCCGACCACAGAGAACCGCATGTCTGTGCATAACCGGCGCTATGCGGACAACACCGACACGAGCGATGGAAGTGATGTTGTGCTTGCCACCACTTGATATCTATCTAGAGGAAACGGCACTGACAACGATGGCACGCCTCAAGAGTCTCGGTGTACAGTCCAGCGTAGGATGTGGCGAGATAAGGCGCCGACTGTGGGATGAGGCGGTCAAGAAGATACCTCAACTACAGGCAGGCACCAACGATATCTCCCCCCAGTTTGTCTTTAACAAACCCTACGCAATCAACATAAAACCAAACGAAACATCCGATGAAGAGACCATAAAGGTCTTCACGGATGGATCGAAAAAGAAAGAAGGAGCGGGCTGTGGAATATTTTCAAGAAGCCTGCGAATTCGAAGCAGCTGGACTATGGATAAATACGCCAGCGTAACGGATACCGAGCTGGCAGGTATATCCATAGCCGCAAAAGAAATTGCACGCATACAGGCCAGCGGCAAAAAGATACGAATCTACACAGATAGTAGACAAGCACTACTGTCCCTTCAAAGATACAAAACTGTATCGAGGGCAGTATTAGAAACCCATAAAGCGCTCGCGGAGATCGCCACAGCGAACACAATTTCTGTTTGCTGGGTTAGAGGCCACGCGGAAAACATGGGTAACATAAAAGCTGACGAGTTGGCGGCGAGGGCAGCCAAAAGAAAGATCTTAGGCCCCTCAAATACGCTATCAACCTCAGCAAGAACAAAACTTATAAAGGAAAACACCCACTCTCAATTCAAAGAGAGATGGGATGACACAACCAGCTGTCGCCATGCCAAGGAATTACTAATGTATCCTAGCAAGGACGCAGCAAACAAATTTTTGACAATGACCAAGAAGAACCTGCGCCTCGCGACTGGCATTCTGACCGGGCACTGTCATTTAAGAAAACACCTTCACCAAATGAAGCTAGAACACACACCACTTTGTAGAGGATGTGAACAAGAAGACGAAACAGTGCAGCACGTACTTTGCGAATGCACTGCGCTTTCGTCCATCAGAGAATCCATACTTGGGGACAAATGGCCATCAATGGCCAACATAAGGGAGATCCCCCTGGGCACGGTGGTCAACTATTTCAACCAAATAGGATGGCTATCGACCCAGCTGGAGTGATCCCCTAACGGAGGCAGGACAAGGGGCCCGCTGGGGCCTAAGTCCAGTGGTCGCACAGACTACCCTCCACTAATTTACATACATACATACATCCCTTACCACAACAAACCAAACCATATCATCTTAAAATTACAAAAAAAGGTGTACAAATCATAACAAACTATGCCAGACTCCCCTAAATTACTTCGGCTACTCTAAATCATCACCAACTAACCCTTACCACAACAAACTAAACCCAATCACGTTTAAATTACAAAAAAATGCTACTAACCATAGCAAACTATGCCAAACGCACCTAAATTACTTCGGCTATCAAAAATCACCCCCAACTACACTTTACAGCAACAAACTAAGCCCAATCACTTTAAAATTACAAAAAAATGCTAAAAATCATAACAAACTATACCAGAATCACCTAAATTACTTCGGCTACCGTAAATCACCCCCAACTATCCCTTACCACAACAAACCAAACCATATCATCTTAAAATTACAAAAAAAAGTGTACAAATCATAACAAACTTGCCAGGCTCACCTAAATTACTTCGGCTAGTCTAAATCATCACCAACTAACCCTTACCACAACAAACTAAACCCAATCACTTTTAAATTACAAAAAAATGCTACTAACCTTAGCAAACTATGCCAAACTCTCCTAAATTACTTCGGCTTTCAAAAATCACCCTCAACTACACTTTACAGCAACAAACTAAGCCCAATCACTTTAAAATTACAAAAAAATGCTAAAAATCAAAACAAGGTATACCAGAATCACGTAAATTACTTCGGCTACCGTAAATCACTCCCAACTATCCCTTACCACAACAAACCAAACCATATCATCTTAAAATTACAAAAAAATGTGTACAAATCATAACAAACTATGCCAGACTTACCTAAATTACTTCGGCTACTCTAGATCATCACCAACTAACCTTTACCACAACAAACTAAACCCAATCACTTTTAAATTACAAAAAAATGCTACTAACCATAGCAAACTATGCCAAACTCACCTAAATTACTTCGGCTATCAAAAATCACCCCCAACTACACTTTACAGCAACAAACTAAGCTCAATCACTTTAAAATTACAAAAAAAAGCTAAAAATCATAACAAACTATACCAGAATCACCTAAATTACTTCGGCTACCGTAAATCACCCCCAACTATCCCTTACCACAACAAACCAAACCATATCATCTTAAAATTACAAAAAAAGGTGTACAAATCATAACAAACTATGCCAGACTCACCTAAATTACTTCGGCTACTCTAAATCATCACCAACTAACCCTTACCACAACAAACTAAACCCAATCACTTTTAAATTACAAAAAAATGCTACTAACCATAGCAAACTATGCCAAACTCACATAAAATACTTCGGCTATCAAAAATCACCCCCAACTACACTTTACAGCAACAAACTAAGCCAATCACTTTAAAATTACAAAAAAATGCTAAAAATCATAACAAACTATACCAGAATCACCTAAATTACTTCGGCTACCGTAAATCACCCCCAACTATCCCTTACCACAACAAACCAAACCATATCATCTTAAAATTACAAAAAAAAGTGTACAAATCATAACAAACTTGCCAGGCTCACCTAAATTACTTCGGCTAGTCTAAATCATCACCAACTAACCCTTACCACAACAAACTAAACCCAATCACTTTTAAATTACAAAAAAATGCTACTAACCATAGCAAACTATGCCAAACTCACCTAAATTACTTCGGCTATCAAAAATCACCCCCAACTACACTTTACAGCAACAAACTAAGCTCAATCACTTTAAAATTACAAAAAAATGCTAAAAATCATAAGAAACTATACCAGAATCACCTAAATTACCTCGGCTACCGTAAATCACCCCCAACTATCCCCTACCACAACAAACCAAACCATATCATCTTAAAATTACAAAAAAAGGTGTACAAATCATAACAAACTATGCCAGACTCACCTAAATTACTTCGGCTACTCTAAATCATCACCAACTAACCCTTACCACAACAAACTAAACCCAGTCACTTTTAAATTACAAAAAAGTGCTACTAACCATAGCAACTATGCCAAGCTCACCTAAATTACTTCGGCTATCAAAAATCACCCCCAACTACACTTTACAGCAACAAACTAAGCCCAATCACTTTAAAATTACAAAAAAATGCTAAAAATCATAACAAACTATACCAGAATCACCTAAATTACTTCGGCTACCCTAAATCACCCCCAACTATCCCTTACCACAACAAACCAAACCATATCATCTTAAAATTACAAAAAAAGGTGTACAAATCATGACAAACTATCCCAGACTCACCTAAATTACTTCGGCTACTCTAAATCATCACCAACTAACCCTTACCAAAACAAACTAAACCCAATCACTTTTAAATTACAAAAAAATTCTACTAACCATAGCAAACTATGCCAAACTCACCTAAATTACTTCGGCTATCAAAAATCTCCCCCAACTACACTTTACAGCAACAAACTAAGCCCAATCACTTTAAAATTACAAAAAAATGCTAAAAATCATAACAAACTATACCAGAATCACCAAAATTACTTCGGCTACCGTAAATCATCCCCAACTATCCCCTACCACAACAAACCAAACCATATCATCTTAAAATTACAAAAAAAGGTGTACAAATCATAACAAACTATGCCAGACTCACCTAAATTACTTCGGCTACTCTAAATCATCACCAACTAACCCTTACCACAACAAACTAAACCCAGTCACTTTTAAATTACAAAAAAGTGCTACTAACCATAGCAACTATGCCAAGCTCACCTAAATTACTTCGGCTATCAAAAATCACCCCCAACTACACTTTACAGCAACAAACTAAGCCCAATCACTTTAAAATTACACAAAAATGCTAAAAATCATAACAAATTATACCAGAATCACCTAAATTACTTCGGCTACCGTAAATCACCCCCAACTATCCCTTAACACAACAAACCAAACCATATCATCTTAAAATTACAAAAAAAGGTGTACAAATCATAACAAACTATGCCAGACTCACCTAAATTACTTCGGCTACTCTAAATCTTCACCAACTAACCCTTACCACAACAGACTAAACCCAATTACAAAAAAATGCTACTAACCATAGCAAACTATGCCAAACTCACCTAAATTACTTCGGCTATCAAAAATCACCACCAACAACACTTTACAGCAAGAAACTAAGCCCAATCACTTTAAAATTACCAAAAAATGCTAGAAATCATAACAAACTATACCAGAATCACCTAAATTACTTCGGCTACCCTAAATCACCCACAACTATCCCTTACCACAACAAACCAAACCATATCATCTTAAAATTACAAAAAAAGGTGTACAAATCATAACAAACTATGCCAGACTCACCTAAATTACTTCGGCTACTCTAAATCATCACCAACTAACCCTTACCAAAACAAACTAAACCCAATCACTTTTAAATAACAAAAAAATGCTACTAACCATAGCAAACTATGCCAAACTCACCTAAATTACTTCGTCTATCAAAAATCCCCCCAACTACACTTTTCAGCAACAAACTAAGCCCAATCATTTTAAAATTACAAAAAAATGCTAAAAATCATAACAAACTATACCAGAATTACCTAAATTACTTTGGCTACCGTAAATCACCCCCAACTATCCCTTACCACAACAAACCAAACCATATTATCTTAAAATTACAAAAAAAGGTGTACAGATCATAACAAACTATGCCAGACTCACCTAAATTACTTCGGCTACTCTAAATCATCACCAACTAACCCTTACCACAACAAACTATACCCAATCACTTTTAAATTACAAAAAAATGCTACTAACCATAGCAAACTATGCCAAACTCACCTAAATTACTTCGGCTATCAAAAATCACTCCCAACTACACTTTAGAGCAACAAACTAAGCCCAATCACTTTAAAATTACAAAAAAATGCTAAAAGTCATAACAAACTATACCAGAATCACCTAAATTACTTCGGCTACCGTAAATCATCTCCAACTATCCCTTACCACAACAAACCAAACCATATCATCTTAAAATTACAAAAAAAGGTGTACAAATCATAACAAACTATGCCAGACTCCCCTAAATTACTTCGGCTACTCTAAATCATCACCAACTAACCCTTACCACAACAAACTAAACCCAATCACGTTTAAATTACAAAAAAATGCTACTAACCATAGCAAACTATGCCAAACGCACCTAAATTACTTCGGCTATCAAAAATCACCCCCAACTACACTTTACAGCAACAAACTAAGCCCAATCACTTTAAAATTACAAAAAAATGCTAAAAATCATAACAAACTATACCAGAATCACCTAAATTACTTCGGCTACCGTAAATCACCCCCAACTATCCCTTACCACAACAAACCAAACCATATCATCTTAAAATTACAAAAAAAAGTGTACAAATCATAACAAACTTGCCAGGCTCACCTAAATTACTTCGGCTAGTCTAAATCATCACCAACTAACCCTTACCACAACAAACTAAACCCAATCACTTTTAAATTACAAAAAAATGCTACTAACCTTAGCAAACTATGCCAAACTCTCCTAAATTACTTCGGCTTTCAAAAATCACCCTCAACTACACTTTACAGCAACAAACTAAGCCCAATCACTTTAAAATTACAAAAAAATGCTAAAAATCAAAACAAGGTATACCAGAATCACGTAAATTACTTCGGCTACCGTAAATCACTCCCAACTATCCCTTACCACAACAAACCAAACCATATCATCTTAAAATTACAAAAAAATGTGTACAAATCATAACAAACTATGCCAGACTTACCTAAATTACTTCGGCTACTCTAGATCATCACCAACTAACCTTTACCACAACAAACTAAACCCAATCACTTTTAAATTACAAAAAAATGCTACTAACCATAGCAAACTATGCCAAACTCACCTAAATTACTTCGGCTATCAAAAATCACCCCCAACTACACTTTACAGCAACAAACTAAGCTCAATCACTTTAAAATTACAAAAAAAAGCTAAAAATCATAACAAACTATACCAGAATCACCTAAATTACTTCGGCTACCGTAAATCACCCCCAACTATCCCTTACCACAACAAACCAAACCATATCATCTTAAAATTACAAAAAAAGGTGTACAAATCATAACAAACTATGCCAGACTCACCTAAATTACTTCGGCTACTCTAAATCATCACCAACTAACCCTTACCACAACAAACTAAACCCAATCACTTTTAAATTACAAAAAAATGCTACTAACCATAGCAAACTATGCCAAACTCACATAAAATACTTCGGCTATCAAAAATCACCCCCAACTACACTTTACAGCAACAAACTAAGCCAATCACTTTAAAATTACAAAAAAATGCTAAAAATCATAACAAACTATACCAGAATCACCTAAACTACTTCGGCTACCGTAAATCACCCCCAACTATCCCTTACCACAACAAACCAAACCATATCATCTTAAAATTACAAAAAAAAGTGTACAAATCATAACAAACTTGCCAGGCTCACCTAAATTACTTCGGCTAGTCTAAATCATCACCAACTAACCCTTACCACAACAAACTAAACCCAATCACTTTTAAATTACAAAAAAATGCTACTAACCATAGCAAACTATGCCAAACTCACCTAAATTACTTCGGCTATCAAAAATCACCCCCAACTACACTTTACAGCAACAAACTAAGCTCAATCACTTTAAAATTACAAAAAAATGCTAAAAATCATAAGAAACTATACCAGAATCACCTAAATTACCTCGGCTACCGTAAATCACCCCCAACTATCCCTTACCACAACAAACCAAACCATATCACCATAAAATTACAAAAAAAAGTGTACAAATAATAACAAACTATGCCAGACTCACCTAAATTACTTCGGCTACTCTAAATCATCACCAACTAAACCTTACCACAACAAACTAAACCCAATCACTTTTAAATTACAAAAAAATGCTACTAACCATAGCAAACTATGCCAAACTCACCTAAATTACTTCGGCTATCAAAAATAACCCCCAACTACACTTTACAGCAACAAACTAAGCTCAATCACTTTAAAATTACAAAAAAATGCTAAAAATCATAAGAAACTATACCAGAATCACCTAAATTACCTCGGCTACCGTAAATCACCCCCAACTATCCCTTACCACAACAAACCAAACAATATCACCATAAAATTACAAAAAAAAGTGTACAAATAATAACAAACTATGCCAGACTCACCTAAATTACTTCGGCTACTCTAAATCATCACCAACTAAACCTTACCACAACAAACTAAACCCAATCACTTTTAAATTACAAAAAAATGCTACTAACCATAGCAAACTATGCCAAACTCACCTAAATTATTTCGGCTATCAAAAATCACCCTCAACTACACTTTACAGCAACAAACTAAGCCCAATCACTTTAAAATTACAAAAAAATGCTAAAAATCAAAACAAGGTATACCAGAATCACGTAAATTACTTCGGCTACCGTAAATCACTCCCAACTATCCCTTACCACAACAAACCAAACCATATCATCTTAAAATTACAAAAAAATGTGTACAAATCATAACAAACTATGCCAGACTTACCTAAATTACTTCGGCTACTCTAGATCATCACCAACTAAACTTTACCACAACAAACTAAACCCAATCACTTTTAAATTACAAAAAAATGCTACTAACCATAGCAAACTATGCCAAACTCACCTAAATTACTTCGGCTATCAAAAATCACCCCCAACTACACTTTACAGCAACAAACTAAGCTCAATCACTTTAAAATTACAAAAAAATGCTAAAAATCATAACAAACTATACCAGAATCACCTAAATTACCTCGGCTACCGTAAATCACCCCCAACTATCCCTTACCACAACAAACCAAACCATATCACCATAAAATTACAAAAAAAAGTGTACAAATAATAACAAACTATGCCAGACTCACCTAAATTACTTCGGCTACTCTAAATCATCACCAACTAAACCTTACCACAACAAACTAAACCCAATCACTTTTAAATTACAAAAAAATGCTACTAACCATAGCAAACTATGCCAAACTCACCTAAATTACTTCGGCTATCAAAAATCACCCTCAACTACACTTTACAGCAACAAACTAAGCCCAATCACTTTAAAATTACAAAAAAATGCTAAAAATCAAAACAAGGTATACCAGAATCACGTAAATTACTTCGGCTACCGTAAATCACTCCCAACTATCCCTTACCACAACAAACCAAACCATATCATCTTAAAATTACAAAAAAATGTGTACAAATCATAACATACTATGCCAGACTTACCTAAATTACTTCGGCTACTCTAGATCATCACCAACTAACCTTTACCACAACAAACTAAACCCAATCACTTTTAAATTACAAAAAAATGCTACTAACCATAGCAAACTATGCCAAACGCACCTAAATTACTTCGGCTATCAAAAATCACTCCCAACTACACTTTAGAGCAACAAACTAAGCCCAATAACTTTAAAATTACAAAAAAATGCTAAAAGTCATAACAAACTATACCAGAATCACCTAAATTACTTCGGCTACCGTAAATCATCTCCAACTATCCCTTACCACAACAAACCAAACCATATCATCTTAAAATTACAAAAAAAGGTGTACAAATCATAACAAACTATGCCAGACTCCCCTAAATTACTTCGGCTACTCTAAATCATCACCAACTAACCCTTACCACAACAAACTAAACCCAATCACGTTTAAATTACAAAAAAATGCTACTAACCATAGCAAACTATGCCAAACGCACCTAAATTACTTCGGCTATCAAAAATCACCCCCAACTACACTTTACAGCAACAAACTAAGCCCAATCACTTTAAAATTACAAAAAAATGCTAAAAATCATAACAAACTATACCAGAAACACCTAAATTACTTCGGCTACCGTAAATCACCCCCAACTATCCCTTACCACAACAAACCAAACCATATCATCTTAAAATTACAAAAAAAAGTGTACAAATCATAACAAACTTGCCAGGCTCACCTAAATTACTTCGGCTAGTCTAAATCATCACCAACTAACCCTTACCACAACAAACTAAACCCAATCACTTTTAAATTACAAAAAAATGCTACTAACCATAGCAAACTATGCCAAACTCTCCTAAATTACTTCGGCTTTCAAAAATCACCCTCAACTACACTTTACAGCAACAAACTAAGCCCAATCACTTTAAAATTACAAAAAAATGCTAAAAATCAAAACAAGGTATACCAGAATCACGTAAATTACTTCGGCTACCGTAAATCACTCCCAACTATCCCTTACCACAACAAACCAAACCATATCATCTTAAAATTACAAAAAAATGTGTACAAATCATAACAAACTATGCCAGACTTACCTAAATTACTTCTGCTACTCTAGATCATCACCAACTAACCTTTACCACAACAAACTAAACCCAATCACTTTTAAATTACAAAAAAATGCTACTAACCATAGCAAACTATGCCAAACTCACCTAAATTACTTCGGCTATCAAAAATCACCCCCAACTACACTTTACAGCAACAAACTAAGCTCAATCACTTTAAAATTACAAAAAAAAGCTAAAAATCATAACAAACTATACCAGAATCACCTAAATTACTTCGGCTACCGTAAATCACCCCCAACTATCCCTTACCACAACAAACCAAACCATATCATCTTAAAATTACAAAAAAAGGTGTACAAATCATAACAAACTATGCCAGACTCACCTAAATTACTTCGGCTACTCTAAATCATCACCAACTAACCCTTACCACAACAAACTAAACCCAATCACTTTTAAATTACAAAAAAATGCTACTAACCATAGCAAACTATGCCAAACTCACATAAAATACTTCGGCTATCAAAAATCACCCCCAACTACACTTTACAGCAACAAACTAAGCCAATCACTTTAAAATTACAAAAAAATGCTAAAAATCATAACAAACTATACCAGAATCACCTAAATTACTTCGGCTACCGTAAATCACCCCCAACTATCCCTTACCACAACAAACCAAACCATATCATCTTAAAATTACAAAAAAAAGTGTACAAATCATAACAAACTTGCCAGGCTCACCTAAATTACTTCGGCTAGTCTAAATCATCACCAACTAACCCTTACCACAACAAACTAAACCCAATCACTTTTAAATTACAAAAAAATGCTACTAACCATAGCAAACTATGCCAAACTCACCTAAATTACTTCGGCTATCAAAAATCACCCCCAACTACACTTTACAGCAACAAACTAAGCTCAATCACTTTAAAATTACAAAAAAATGCTAAAAATCATAAGAAACTATACCAGAATCACCTAAATTACCTCGGCTACCGTAAATCACCCCCAACTATCCCTTACCACAACAAACCAAACCATATCACCATAAAATTACAAAAAAAAGTGTACAAATAATAACAAACTATGCCAGACTCACCTAAATTACTTCGGCTACTCTAAATCATCACCAACTAAACCTTACCACAACAAACTAAACCCAATCACTTTTAAATTACAAAAAAATGCTACTAACCATAGCAAACTATGCCAAACTCACCTAAATTACTTCGGCTATCAAAAATAACCCCCAACTACACTTTACAGCAACAAACTAAGCTCAATCACTTTAAAATTACAAAAAAATGCTAAAAATCATAAGAAACTATACCAGAATCACCTAAATTACCTCGGCTACCGTAAATCACCCCCAACTATCCCTTACCACAACAAACCAAACAATATCACCATAAAATTACAAAAAAAAGTGTACAAATAATAACAAACTATGCCAGACTCACCTAAATTACTTCGGCTACTCTAAATCATCACCAACTAAACCTTACCACAACAAACTAAACCCAATCACTTTTAAATTACAAAAAAATGCTACTAACCATAGCAAACTATGCCAAACTCACCTAAATTATTTCGGCTATCAAAAATCACCCTCAACTACACTTTACAGCAACAAACTAAGCCCAATCACTTTAAAATTACAAAAAAATGCTAAAAATCAAAACAAGGTATACCAGAATCACGTAAATTACTTCGGCTACCGTAAATCACTCCCAACTATCCCTTACCACAACAAACCAAACCATATCATCTTAAAATTACAAAAAAATGTGTACAAATCATAACAAACTATGCCAGACTTACCTAAATTACTTCGGCTACTCTAGATCATCACCAACTAACCTTTACCACAACAAACTAAACCCAATCACTTTTAAATTACAAAAAAATGCTACTAACCATAGCAAACTATGCCAAACTCACCTAAATTACTTCGGCTATCAAAAATCACCCCCAACTACACTTTACAGCAACAAACTAAGCTCAATCACTTTAAAATTACAAAAAAATGCTAAAAATCATAACAAACTATACCAGAATCACCTAAATTACCTCGGCTACCGTAAATCACCCCCAACTATCCCTTACCACAACAAACCAAACCATATCACCATAAAATTACAAAAAAAAGTGTACAAATAATAACAAACTATGCCAGACTCACCTAAATTACTTCGGCTACTCTAAATCATCACCAACTAAACCTTACCACAACAAACTAAACCCAATCACTTTTAAATTACAAAAAAATGCTACTAACCATAGCAAACTATGCCAAACTCACCTAAATTACTTCGGCTATCAAAAATCACCCTCAACTACACTTTACAGCAACAAACTAAGCCCAATCACTTTAAAATTACAAAAAAATGCTAAAAATCAAAACAAGGTATACCAGAATCACGTAAATTACTTCGGCTACCGTAAATCACTCCCAACTATCCCTTACCACAACAAACCAAACCATATCATCTTAAAATTACAAAAAAATGTGTACAAATCATAACATACTATGCCAGACTTACCTAAATTACTTCGGCTACTCTAGATCATCACCAACTAACCTTTACCACAACAAACTAAACCCAATCACTTTTAAATTACAAAAAAATGCTACTAACCATAGCAAACTATGCCAAACGCACCTAAATTACTTCGGCTATCAAAAATCACTCCCAACTACACTTTAGAGCAACAAACTAAGCCCAATCACTTTAAAATTACAAAAAAATGCTAAAAGTCATAACAAACTATACCAGAATCACCTAAATTACTTCGGCTACCGTAAATCATCTCCAACTATCCCTTACCACAACAAACCAAACCATATCATCTTAAAATTACAAAAAAAGGTGTACAAATCATAACAAACTATGCCAGACTCCCCTAAATTACTTCGGCTACTCTAAATCATCACCAACTAACCCTTACCACAACAAACTAAACCCAATCACGTTTAAATTACAAAAAAATGCTACTAACCATAGCAAACTATGCCAAACGCACCTAAATTACTTCGGCTATCAAAAATCACCCCCAACTACACTTTACAGCAACAAACTAAGCCCAATCACTTTAAAATTACAAAAAAATGCTAAAAATCATAACAAACTATACCAGAAACACCTAAATTACTTCGGCTACCGTAAATCACCCCCAACTATCCCTTACCACAACAAACCAAACCATATCATCTTAAAATTACAAAAAAAAGTGTACAAATCATAACAAACTTGCCAGGCTCACCTAAATTACTTCGGCTAGTCTAAATCATCACCAACTAACCCTTACCACAACAAACTAAACCCAATCACTTTTAAATTACAAAAAAATGCTACTAACCATAGCAAACTATGCCAAACTCTCCTAAATTACTTCGGCTTTCAAAAATCACCCTCAACTACACTTTACAGCAACAAACTAAGCCCAATCACTTTAAAATTACAAAAAAATGCTAAAAATCAAAACAAGGTATACCAGAATCACGTAAATTACTTCGGCTACCGTAAATCACTCCCAACTATCCCTTACCACAACAAACCAAACCATATCATCTTAAAATTACAAAAAAATGTGTACAAATCATAACAAACTATGCCAGACTTACCTAAATTACTTCTGCTACTCTAGATCATCACCAACTAACCTTTACCACAACAAACTAAACCCAATCACTTTTAAATTACAAAAAAATGCTACTAACCATAGCAAACTATGCCAAACTCACCTAAATTACTTCGGCTATCAAAAATCACCCCCAACTACACTTTACAGCAACAAACTAAGCTCAATCACTTTAAAATTACAAAAAAAAGCTAAAAATCATAACAAACTATACCAGAATCACCTAAATTACTTCGGCTACCGTAAATCACCCCCAACTATCCCTTACCACAACAAACCAAACCATATCATCTTAAAATTACAAAAAAAGGTGTACAAATCATAACAAACTATGCCAGACTCACCTAAATTACTTCGGCTACTCTAAATCATCACCAACTAACCCTTACCACAACAAACTAAACCCAATCACTTTTAAATTACAAAAAAATGCTACTAACCATAGCAAACTATGCCAAACTCACATAAAATACTTCGGCTATCAAAAATCACCCCCAACTACACTTTACAGCAACAAACTAAGCCCAATCACTTTAAAATTACAAAAAAATGCTAAAAATCAAAACAAACTATACCAGAATCATCTAAATTACTTCGGCTACCGTAAATCACCCCCAACTATCCCTTACCACAACAAACCAAACCATATCATCTTAAAATTACAAAAAAAGGTGTACAAATCATAACAAACTATGCCAGACTCACCTAAATTACTTCGGCTACTCTAAATCATCACCAACTAACCCTTACCACAACAAACTAAACCCAATCACTTTTAAATTACAAAAAAATGCTACTAACCATAGCAAACTATGCCAAACTCACATAAAATACTTCGGCTATCAAAAATCACCCCCAACTACACTTTACAGCAACAAACTAAGCCAATCACTTTAAAATTACAAAAAAATGCTAAAAATCATAACAAACTATACCAGAATCACCTAAATTACTTCGGCTACCGTAAATCACCCCCAACTATCCCTTACCACAACAAACCAAACCATATCATCTTAAAATTACAAAAAAAAGTGTACAAATCATAACAAACTTGCCAGGCTCACCTAAATTACTTCGGCTAGTCTAAATCATCACCAACTAACCCTTACCACAACAAACTAAACCCAATCACTTTTAAATTACAAAAAAATGCTACTAACCATAGCAAACTATGCCAAACTCACCTAAATTACTTCGGCTATCAAAAATCACCCCCAACTACACTTTACAGCAACAAACTAAGCTCAATCACTTTAAAATTACAAAAAAATGCTAAAAATCATAACAAACTATACCAGAATCTCCTAAATTACCTCGGCTACCGTAAATCACCCCCAACTATCCCTTACCACAACAAACCAAACCATATCACCATAAAATTACAAAAAAAAGTGTACAAATAATAACAAACTATGCCAGACTCACCTAAATTACTTCGGCTACTCTAAATCATCACCAACTAAACCTTACCACAACAAACTAAACCCAATCACTTTTAAATTACAAAAAAATGCTACTAACCATAGCAAACTATGCCAAACTCACCTAAATTACTTCGGCTATCAAAAATCACCCTCAACTACACTTTACAGCAACAAACTAAGCCCAATCACTTTAAAATTACAAAAAAATGCTAAAAATCAAAACAAGGTATACCAGAATCACGTAAATTACTTCGGCTACCGTAAATCACTCCCAACTATCCCTTACCACAACAAACCAAACCATATCATCTTAAAATTACAAAAAAATGTGTACAAATCATAACAAACTATGCCAGACTTACCTAAATTACTTCGGCTACTCTAGATCATCACCAACTAACCCTTACCACAACAAACTAAACCCAATCACATTTAAATTACAAAAAAATGCTATTAAGCATAGCAAACTATGCCAAACTCACCTAAATTACTTCGGCTACCATAAATCATCACCAACTAACCCTTACCACAACAAACTAATCCCTATCACTTTTAAATTAAAAAAAATGCTACTAACCATAGCAAACTATGCCAAACTCACCTAAATTACTTCGGCTATCAAAAATCACCCCCAACTACACTTTACAGCAACAAACTAAGCCCAATCATTTTAAAATTACAAAAAAATGCTAAAAATCATAACAAACTATACCAGAATCACCTAAATTTCTTCGGCTAACGTAAATCACCCCCAACAATCCCTTACCACAACAAACCAAACCATATCATCTTAAAATTACAAAAAAAGGTGTACAAATCATAACAAACTATGCCAGACTCACCTAAATTACTTCGGCTACTCTAAATCATCACCAACTAACCCTTACCACAACAAACTAAACCCAATCACTTTTAAATTACAAAAAATTGCTTGTAACCATAGCAAACTATGCCAAACTCACCCAAATTACTTCGGCTACCATAAATCATCACCAACTAACCCTTACCACAACAAACTAAACCCAATCACTTTTAAATTACAAAAAAATGCTACTAACCATAGCAAACTATGCTAAACTCACCTAAGTTACTTCGGCTATCAAAAATCACCCCCAACTACACTTTACAGCAACAAGCTAAGCCCAATCACTTTAAAATTACAAAAAAATGCTAAAAATCATAACAAACTATACCAAAATCACCTAAATTACTTCGGCTACTCTAAATCATCACCAACTAACCCTTACCACAACAAACTAAACCCAGTCACTTTTAAATTACAACAAAATGCTACTAACCATAGCAAACTATGCCAAACTCAGCTAAATTACTTCGGCTATCAAAAATCACCCCCAACTACACTTTACAGCAACAAACAAAGCCCTATCACTTTAAAATTACAAAAAAATACTAAAAATCATAACAAACTATACCAGAATCACCTAAATTACTTCGGCTACCGTAAATCACCCCCAACTATCCCTTACCACAACAAACCAAACCATATCATCTTAAAATTACAAAAAAAGGTGTACAAATCATAACAAACTATGCCAGACTCACCTAAATTACTTCGGCTACTCTAAATCATCACCAACTAACCCTTACCACAACAAACTAAACCCAATCACATTTAAATTACAAAAAAATGCTATTAAGCATAGCAAACTATGCCAAACTCACCTAAATTACTTCGGCTACCATAAATCATCACCAACTAACCCTTACCACAACAAACTAATCCCTATCACTTTTAAATTAAAAAAAATGCTACTAACCATAGCAAACTATGCCAAACTCACCTAAATTACTTCGGCTATCAAAAATCACCCCCAACTACACTTTACAGCAACAAACTAAGCCCAATCATTTTAAAATTACAAAAAAATGCTAAAAATCATAACAAACTATACCAGAATCACCTAAATTTCTTCGGCTAACGTAAATCACCCCCAACAATCCCTTACCACAACAAACCAAACCATATCATCTTAAAATTACAAAAAAAGGTGTACAAATCATAACAAACTATGCCAGACTCACCTAAATTACTTCGGCTACTCTAAATCATCACCAACTAACCCTTACCACAACAAACTAAACCCAATCACTTTTAAATTACAAAAAATTGCTTGTAACCATAGCAAACTATGCCAAACTCACCCAAATTACTTCGGCTACCATAAATCATCACCAACTAACCCTTACCACAACAAACTAAACCCAATCACTTTTAAATTACAAAAAAATGCTACTAACCATAGCAAACTATGCTAAACTCACCTAAGTTACTTCGGCTATCAAAAATCACCCCCAACTACACTTTACAGCAACAAGCTAAGCCCAATCACTTTAAAATTACAAAAAAATGCTAAAAATCATAACAAACTATACCAAAATCACCTAAATTACTTCGGCTACTCTAAATCATCACCAACTAACCCTTACCACAACAAACTAAACCCAGTCACTTTTAAATTACAACAAAATGCTACTAACCATAGCAAACTATGCCAAACTCAGCTAAATTACTTCGGCTATCAAAAATCACCCCCAACTACACTTTACAGCAACAAACAAAGCCCTATCACTTTAAAATTACAAAAAAATACTAAAAATCATAACAAACTATACCAGAATCACCTAAATTACTTCGGCTACCGTAAATCACCCCCAACTATCCCTTACCACAACAAACCAAACCATATCATCTTAAAATTACAAAAAAAGGTGTACAAATCATAACAAACTATGCCAGACTCACCTAAATTACTTCGGCTACTCTAAATCATCACCAACTAACCCTTACCACAACAAACTAAACCCAATCACATTTAAATTACAAAAAAATGCTATTAAGCATAGCAAACTATGCCAAACTCACCTAAATTACTTCGGCTACCATAAATCATCACCAACTAACCCTTACCACAACAAACTAATCCCTATCACTTTTAAATTAAAAAAAATGCTACTAACCATAGCAAACTATGCCAAACTCACCTAAATTACTTCGGCTATCAAAAATCACCCCCAACTACACTTTACAGCAACAAACTAAGCCCAATCATTTTAAAATTACAAAAAAATGCTAAAAATCATAACAAACTATACCAGAATCACCTAAATTTCTTCGGCTAACGTAAATCACCCCCAACAATCCCTTACCACAACAAACCAAACCATATCATCTTAAAATTACAAAAAAAGGTGTACAAATCATAACAAACTATGCCAGACTCACCTAAATTACTTCGGCTACTCTAAATCATCACCAACTAACCCTTACCACAACAAACTAAACCCAATCAATTTTAAATTACAAAAAAATGCTAAAAATCATAACAAACTATACCAGAATCACCTAAATTTCTTCGGCTAACGTAAATCACCCCCAACAATCCCTTACCACAACAAACCAAACCATATCATCTTAAAATTACAAAAAAAGGTGTACAAATCATAACAAACTATGCCAGACTCACCTAAATTACTTCGGCTACTCTAAATCATCACCAACTAACCCTTACCACAACAAACTAAACCCAATCACATTTAAATTACAAAAAAATGCTATTAAGCATAGCAAACTATGCCAAACTCACCTAAATTACTTCGGCTACCATAAATCATCACCAACTAACCCTTACCACAACAAACTAAACCCAATCAATTTTAAATTACAAAAAAATGCTACTAACCATAGCAAACTATGCCAAACTCACCTAAATTACTTCGGCTATCAAAAATCACCCCTAACTACACTTTACAGCAACAAACTAAGCCCAATCATTTTAAAATTACAAAAAAATGCTAAAAATCATAACAAACTATACCAGAATCACCTAAATTACTTCGGCTACCGTAAATCACCCCCAACTATCCCATACCACAACAAACCAAACCATATCATCTTAAAATTACAAAAAAAGGTGTACAAATCATAACAAACTATGCCAGACTCACCTAAATTACTTCGGCTACCATAAATCTTCACCAACTAAACCTTACCACAACAAACTAAACCCAATCACTTTTAAATTACAAAAAAATGCTTCTAACCATAGCAAACTATGCCAAACTCACCTAAATTACTTCGGCTATCAAAAATCACTCCCAACTACACTTTACAGCAACAAACTAAGCCCAATCACTTTAAAATTACAAAAAAATGCTAAAAATGATAACAAACTATACCAGAATCACCTAAATTACTTCGGCTACCGTAAATCACCCCCAACTATCCCTTATCACAACAAACCAAACCATATCATTTTATAATTACAAAAAAAGGGGTTCAAATCATAACAAACTATGCCAGAATCACCTAAATTACTTCGGCTACTCTAAATCATCACCAACTAACCCTTACCACAACAAACTAAACCCAATCAATTTTAAATTACAAAAAAATGCTAGTAACTATGGCAAACTATGCCAAACTCACCTAAATTACTTCGGCTACAATAAGTCATCACCAATTAACCCTTACCACAACAAACTAAACCCAATCACTTTTAAATTACAAAAAAATGCTATTAATCATAACAAACTATGCCAGACTCACCTAAATTACTTCGGCTACTCTAAATCATCACCAACTAACCCTTACCACAACAAACTAAACCCAATCACTTTTAAATTACAAAAAAATGCTAGTAACCATAGCAAACTATGCCAATCTCACCTAAATTACTTCGGCTACCATAAATCATCACCAACTAACCCTTACCACAACAAACTAAACCCAATCAATTTTAAATTACAAAAAAATTCTACTAACCATAGCAAACTATGCCAAACTCACCTAAATTACTTCGGCTATCAAACATCACCCCCATCTACACTTTACAGCAACAAACTAAGCCCAATCACTTTAAAATTACAAAAAAATTCTAAAAATCATAACAAATTATACCAGAATCACCTAAATTACTTCGGCTACTCTAAATCATCACCAACTAACCCTTACCACAACAAACTAAACCCAATCACTTTTAAATTACAAAAAAATGCTAGTAACCATAGCAAACTATGCCAATCTCACCTAAATTACTTCGGCTACCATAAATCATCACCAACTAACCCTTACCACAACAAACTAAACCCAATCAATTTTAAATTACAAAAAAATTCTACTAACCATAGCAAACTATGCCAAACTCACCTAAATTACTTCGGCTATCAAACATCACCCCCATCTACACTTTACAGCAACAAACTATGCCCAATCACTTTAAAATTACAAAAAAATTCTAAAAATCATAACAAACTATACCAGAATCACCTAAATTACTTCGGCTACCGTAAATAACCCCCAACTATCCCTTACCACAACAAACCAAACCATATCATCTTAAAATTAAAAAAAAGGTGTACAAATCATAACAAACTATGCCAGACTCACCTAAATTACTTCGGCTACTCTAAATCATCACCAACTAACCCTTACCACAACAAACTAAACCCAATCACTTTTAAATTACAAAAAATTGCTAGTAACCATAGCAAACTATGCCAAACTCACCTAAATTACTTCGGCTACCATAAATCATCACCAACTAACCCTTACCACAACAAACTAAACCAAATCACTTTTAAATTACAAAAAAATGCTACTAACCATAGCAAACTATGCCAAACTCACCTAAATTACTTCGGCTATCAAAAATCACCCCCAACTACACTTTACAGCAGCAAACTAAGCCCCATCACTTTAAAATTACAAAAAAATGCTAAAAATCATAACAAACTATACCAGAATCACCTAAATTACTTCGGCTACCGTAAATCACCCCCAACTATCCCTGACTACAACAAACCAAACCATATCATCTTAAAATTACAAAAAAAAGTGTACAAATCATAACAAACTATGCCAGACTCACCTAAATTACTTCGGCTACTCTAAATCATCACCATCTAACCCTTACCACAACAAACTAAACCCAATCACTTTTAAATTACAAAAAAATGCTAGTAACCATAGCAAACTATGCCAAACTCACCTAAATTACTTCGGCTACCATAAATCATCACCAACTAACCCTTACCACAACAAATTAAACCCAATCGCTTTTAAATTACAAAAAAATGCTACTAACCATAGCAAACTATGCCAAACTCAGCTAAATTACTTCGGCTATCAAAAATCACCCCCAACTACACTTTACAGCAACAAACAAAGCCCTATCACTTTAAAATTACAAAAAAATACTAAAAATCATAACAAACTATACCAGAATCACCTAAATTACTTCGGCTACCGTAAATCACCCCCAACTATCCCTTACCACAACAAACCAAACCATATCATCTTAAAATTACAAAAAAAGGTGTACAAATCATAACAAACTATGCCAGACTCACCTAAATTACTTCGGCTACTCTAAATCATCACCAACTAACCCTTACCACAACAAACTAAACCCAATCACATTTAAATTACAAAAAAATGCTATTAAGCATAGCAAACTATGCCAAACTCACCTAAATTACTTCGGCTACCATAAATCATCACCAACTAACCCTTACCACAACAAACTAATCCCTATCACTTTTAAATTAAAAAAAATGCTACTAACCATAGCAAACTATGCCAAACTCACCTAAATTACTTCGGCTATCAAAAATCACCCCCAACTACACTTTACAGCAACAAACTAAGCCCAATCATATTAAAATTACAAAAAAATGCTAAAAATCATAACAAACTATACCAGAATCACCTAAATTTCTTCGGCTAACGTAAATCACCCCCAACTATCCCTTACCACAACAAACCAAACCATATCATCTTAAAATTACAAAAAAAGGTGTACAAATCATAACAAACTATGCCAGACTCACCTAAATTACTTCGGCTACTCTAAATCATCACCAACTAACCCTTACCACAACAAACTAAACCCAATCAATTTTAAATTACAAAAAAATGCTAGTAACCATAGCAAACTATGCCAAACTCACCTAAATTACTTCGGCTACCATAAATCATCACCAACTAACCCTTACCACAACAAACTAAACCCAACCGCTTTTAAATTACAAAAAAATGCTACTAACCATAGCAAACTATGCCAAACTCACCTAAATTACTTCGGCTATCAAAAATCACCCCCAACTACACTTTACAGCAACAAACTAAGCCCAATCACTTTAAAATTACAAAAAAATGCTAAAAATCATAACACACTATACCAGAATCACCTAAATTACTTCGGCTACCGTAAATCACCCCCAACTATCCCATACCACAACAAACCAAACCATATCATCTTAAAATTACAAAAAAAGGTGTACAAATCATAACAAACTAGGCCAGACTCACCTAAATTACTTCGGCTACCATAAATCATCACCAACTAAACCTTACCACAACAAACTAAACCCAATCACTTTTAAATTACAAAAAAATGCATCTAACCATAGCATACTATGCCAAACTCACCTAAATTACTTCGGCTATCAAAAATCACCCCCAACTACACTTTACAGCAACAAACTAAGCCCAATCATTTTAAAATTACAAAAAAATGCTAAAAATGATAACAAACTATACCAGAATCACCTAAATTATTTCGGCTACCGTAAATCACCCCCAACTATCCCTTATCACAACAAACCAAACCATATCATTTTATAATTACAAAAAAAGGGGTACAAATCATAACAAACTATGCCAGAATCACCTAAATTACTTCGGCTACTCTAAATCATCACCAACTAACCCTTACCACAACAAACTAAACCCAATCAATTTTAAATTACAAAAAAATGCTAGTAACTATGGCAAACTATGCCAAACTCACCTAAATTACTTCGGCTACAATAAGTCATCACCAATTAACCCTTACCACAACAAACTAAACCCAATCACTTTTAAATTACAAAAAAATGCTATTAATCATAACAAACTATGCCAGACTCACCTAAATTACTTCGGCTACTCTAAATCATCACCAACTAACCCTTACCACAACAAACTAAACCCAATCACTTTTAAATTACAAAAAAATGCTAGTAACCATAGCAAACTATGCCAATCTCACCTAAATTACTTCGGCTACCATAAATCATCACCAACTAACCCTTACCACAACAAACTAAACCCAATCAATTTTAAATTACAAAAAAATTCTACTAACCATAGCAAACTATGCCAAACTCACCTAAATTACTTCGGCTATCAAACATCACCCCCATCTACACTTTACAGCAACAAACTAAGCCCAATCACTTTAAAATTTCAAAAAAATTCTAAAAATCATAACAAACTATACCAGAATCACCTAAATTACTTCGGCTATCGTAAATCACCCCCAACTATCCCTTACCACAACAAACCAAACCATATCATCTTAAAATTAAAAAAAAGGTGTACAAATCATAACAAACTATGCCAGACTCACCTAAATTACTTCGGATACTCTAAATCATCACTAACTAACCCTTACAACAACAAACTAAACCCAATCACTTTTAAATTACAAAAAAATGCTGGTAACCATAGCAAACCATGCCAAACTCACCTAAATTACTTCGGCTACCATAAATCATCACCAACTAACCCTTACCACAACAAACTAAACCCAATCACTTTTAAATTACAAAAAAATGCTACTAACCATAGCAAACTATGCCAAACTCACCTAAATTACTTCGGCTATCAAAAATCACCCCCAACTACACTTTACAGCAGCAAACTAAGCCCCATCACCATAACATTACAAAAAAATGCAAAAAATCATAACAAACTATACAAGAATCGCCTAAATTACTTCGGCTACCGTAAATCACCCCCAACTATCCCTTACCCCAACAAACCAAACCATATCATCTTAAAATTACAAAAAAAGGTGTCCAAATCATAACAAACTATGCCAGACTCACCTAAATAACTTCGGCTACTCTAAATCATCACCAACTAACCCTTACCACAACAAACTGAACCCAATCACTTTTAAATTACAAAAAATTGCTTGTAACCATAGCAAACTATGCCAAACTCACCCAAATTACTTCGGCTACCATAAATCATCACCAACTAACCCTTACCACAACAAACTAAACCCAATCACTTTTAAATTACAAAAAAATGCTACTAACCATAGCAAACTATGCCAAACTGACCTAAGTTACTTCGGCTATCAAAAATCACCCCCAACTACACTTTACAGCAACAAACAAAGCCCTATCACTTTAAAATTACAAAAAAATACTAAAAATCATAACAAACTATACCAGAATCACCTAAATTACTTCGGCTACCGTAAATCACCCCCAACTATCCCTTACCACAACAAACCAAACCCAATCACTTTTAAATTACAAAAAAATGCTTCTAACCATAGCAAACTATGCCAAACTCACCTAAATTACTTCGGCTACCATAAATCATCACCAACTAACCCTTACCACAACAAACTAATCCCTATCACTTTTAAATAAAAAAAAATGCTACTAACCATAGCAAACTATGCCAAACTCACCTAAATTACTTCGGCTATCAAAAATCACCCCCAACTACACTTTACAGCAACAAACTAAGCCCAATCATTTTAAAATTACAAAAAAATGCTAAAAATCATAACAAACTATACCAGAATCACCTAAATTTCTTCGGCTAACGTAAATCACCCCCAACAATCCCTTACCACAACAAACCAAACCATATCATCTTAAAATTACAAAAAAAGGTGTACAAATCATAACAAACTATGCCAGACTCACCTAAATTACTTCGGCTACTCTAAATCATCACCAACTAACCCTTACCACAACAAACTAAACCCAATCAATTTTAAATTACAAAAAAATGCTAGTAACCATAGCAAACTATGCCAAACTCACCTAAATTACTTCGGCTACCATAAATCATCACCAACTAACCCTTACCACAACAAACTAAACCCAACCGCTTTTAAATTACAAAAAAATGCTACTAACCATAGCAAACTATGCCAAACTCACCTAAATTACTTCGGCTATCAAAAATCACACCCAACTACACTTTACAGCAACAAACTAAGCCCAATCACTTTAAAATTACAAAAAAATGCTAAAAATCATAACACACTATACCAGAATCACCTAAATTACTTCGGCTACCGTAAATCACCCCCAACTATCCCATACCACAACAAACCAAACCATATCATCTTAAAATTACAAAAAAAGGTGTACAAATCATAACAAACTATGCCAGACTCACCTAAATTACTTCGGCTATCGTAAATCACCCCCAACTATCCCTTACCACAACAAACCAAACCATATCATCTTAAAATTAAAAAAAGGTGTACAAATCATAACAAACTATGCCAGACTCACCTAAATTACTTCGGATAATCTAAATCATCACTAACTAACCCTTACAACAACAAACTAAACCCAATCACTTTTAAATTACAAAAAAATGCTACTAACCATAGCAAACTATGCTAAACTCACCTAAGTTACTTCGGCTATCAAAAATCACCCCCAACTACACTTTACAGCAACAAGCTAAGCCCAATCACTTTAAAATTACAAAAAAATTCTAAAAATCATAACAAACTATACCAGAATCACCTAAATTACTTCGGCTATCGTAAATCACCCCCAACTATCCCTTACCACAACAAACCAAACCATATCATCTTAAAATTAAAAAAAAGGTGTACAAATCATAACAAACTATGCCAGACTCACCTAAATTACTTCGGATACTCTAAATCATCACTAACTAACCCTTACAACAACAAACTAAACCCAATCACTTTTAAATTACAAAAAAATGCTGGTAACCATAGCAAACCATGCCAAACTCACCTAAATTACTTCGGCTACCATAAATCATCACCAACTAACCCTTACCACAACAAACTAAACCCAATCACTTTTAAATTACAAAAAAATGCTACTAACCATAGCAAACTATGCCAAACTCACCTAAATTACTTCGGCTATCAAAAATCACCCCCAACTACACTTTACAGCAGCAAACTAAGCCCCATCACCATAACATTACAAAAAAATGCAAAAAATCATAACAAACTATACAAGAATCACCTAAATTACTTCGGCTACCGTAAATCACCCCCAACTATCCCTTACCACAACAAACCAAACCATATCATCTTAAAATTACAAAAAAAGGTGTACAAATCATAACAAACTATGCCAGACTCACCTAAATAACTTCGGCTACTCTAAATCATCACCAACTAACCCTTACCACAACAAACTGAACCCAATCACTTTTAAATTACAAAAAATTGCTAGTAACCATAGCAAACTATGCCAAACTCACCCAAATTACTTCGGCTACCATAAATCATCACCAACTAACCCTTACCACAACAAACTAAACCCAATCACTTTTAAATTACAAAAAAATGCTACTAACCATAGCAAACTATGCTAAACTCACCTAAGTTACTTCGGCTATCAAAAATCACCCCCAACTACACTTTACAGCAACAAGCTAAGCCCAATCACTTTAAAATTACAAAAAAATGCTAAAAATCATAACAAACTATACCAAAATCACCTAAATTACTTCGGCTACTCTAAATCATCACCAACTAACCCTTACCACAACAAACTAAACCCAGTCACTTTTAAATTACAACAAAATGCTACTAACCATAGCAAACTATACCAAACTCACCTAAATTATTTCGGCTATCAAAAATCACCCCCAATTACACTTTACAGCAACAAACTAAGCCCAATCACTTTAAAATTACAAATAAATTTAAAAAATCATAACAAACTATACCAGAATCACCCAAATTACTTCGGCTACCGTAAATCACCCCCAACTATCCCATACCACAACAAACCAAACCATATCATCTTAAAATTACAAAAAAAGGTGTACAAATCATAACAAACTATGCCAGACTCTCCTAAATTACTTCGGCTATCGTAAATCACCCCCAACTATCCCTTACCACAACAAACCAAACCATATCATCTTAAAATTAAAAAAAAGGTGTACAAATCATAACAAACTATGCCAGACTCACCTAAATTACTTCGGATACTCTAAATCATCACTAACTAACCCTTACAACAACAAACTAAACCCAATCACTTTTAAATTACAAAAAAATGCTGGTAACCATAGCAAACCATGCCAAACTCACCTAAATTACTTCGGCTACCATAAATCATCACCAACTAACCCTTACCACAACAAACTAAACCCAATCACTTTTAAATTACAAAAAAATGCTACTAACCATAGCAAACTATGCCAAACTCACCTAAATTACTTCGGCTATCAAAAATCACCCCCAACTACACTTTACAGCAGCAAACTAAGCCCCATCACCATAACATTACAAAAAAATGCAAAAAATCATAACAAACTATACAAGAATCACCTAAATTACTTCGGCTACCGTAAATCACCCCCAACTATCCCTTACCACAACAAACCAAACCATATCATTTTAAAATTACAATAAAAGGTGTACAAATCATAACAAACTATGCCAGACTCACCTAAATAACTTCGGCTACTCTAAATCATCACCAACTAACCCTTACCACAACAAACTGAACCCAATCACTTTTAAATTACAAAAAATTGCTAGTAACCATAGCAAACTATGCCAAACTCACCCAAATTACTTCGGCTACCATAAATCATCACCAACTAACCCTTACCACAACAAACTAAACCCAATCACTTTTAAATTACAAAAAAATGCTACTAACCATAGCAAACTATGCTAAACTCACCTAAGTTACTTCGGCTATCAAAAATCACCCCCAACTACACTTTACAGCAACAAGCTAAGCCCAATCACTTTCAAATTACAAAAAAATGCTAAAAATCATAACAAACTATACCAAAATCACCTAAATTACTTCGGCTACTCTAAATCATCACCAACTAACCCTTACCACAACAAACTAAACCCAGTCACTTTTAAATTACAACAAAATGCTACTAACCATAGCAAACTATACCAAACTCACCTAAATTATTTCGGCTATCAAAAATCACCCCCAATTACACTTTACAGCAACAAACTAAGCCCAATCACTTTAAAATTACAAATAAATTTAAAAAATCATAACAAACTATACCAGAATCACCCAAATTACTTCGGCTACCGTAAATCACCCCCAACTATCTCTTACCACAACAAACCAAACCATATCATCTTAAAATTACAAAAAAAGGTGTACAAATCATAACAAACTATGCCAGACTCACCTAAATTACTTCGGCTACTCTAAATCATCACCAACTAACCCTTACCACTACAAACTAAACCCAATCACTTTTAAATTACAAAAAAATGCTAGTAACCATAGCAAACTATGCCAAACTCACCTAAATTACTTCGGCTACAATAAATCATCACCAACTAACCCTTACCACAACAAACTAAACCCAATCACTTTTAAATTACAATAAAATGCTACTAACCATAGCAAACTATGCCAAACTCACCTAAATTACTTCGGCTATCAAAAATAACCCCCAGCTACACTTTACAGCAACAAACTAAGCCCAATCACTTTAAAATTACAAAAAAATGCTAAAAATCATAACAAACTATACCAGAATCACCTAAATTACTTCGGCTACGGTAAATCACCCCCAACTATCCCTTACCACAACAAACCCAACCATATCATCTTAAAATTACAAAAAAAGGTGTTCAAATCATAACAAACTATGCCAGACTCACCTAAATTACTTCGGCTACTCTAAATCATCACCAACTAACCCTTACCACAACAAACTAAACCCAATCACTTTTAAATTACAAAAAAATGCTAGTAACCATAGCAAACTATGCCAAATTTACCTAAATTACTTCGGCTACCATAAATCATCACCAACTAACGCTTACCACAATAAGCTAAACCCAATCACTTTTAAATTACAACAAATTGCTACTAACCATAGCAAACTATGCCAAACTGACCTAAATTACTTCGGCTATCAAAAATAACCCCCAGCTACACTTTACAGCAACAAATTAAACCCAATCACTTTAAAATTACAAAAAAATGCTAAAAATCATAACAAACTATTCCAGAATCTACCGTAAATCACCCCCAACTATCCCTTACCACAACAAACCAAACCATATCATCTTAAAATTACAAAAAAAGGTGTACAAATCATAACAAACTATGCCAGACTCACATAAATTACTTCGGCTACTCTAAATCATCACCAACTAACCCTTACCACAACAAACTAAACCCAATCACTTTTAAATTACAAAAAAATGCTAGTAACCATAGCAAACTATGCCAAACTCACCTAAATTACTTCGGCTACAATAAATCATCACCAACTAACCCTTACCACAACAAACTAAACCCAATCACTTTTAAATTACAATAAAATGCTACTAACCATAGCAAACTATGCCAAACTCACCTAAATTACTTCGGCTATCAAAAATAATCCCCAGCTACACTTTACAGCAACAAACTAAGCCCAATCACTTTAAAATTACAAAAAAATGCTAAAAATCACAACAAACTATACCAGAATCACCTAAATTACTTCGGCTACTGTAAATCACCCCCAACTATCCCTTACCACAACAAACCCAACCATATCATCTTAAAATTACAAAAAAAGGTGTTCAAATCATAACAAACTATGCCAGACTCACCTAAATTACTTCGGCTACTCTAAATCATCACCAACTAACCCTTACCACAACAAACTAAACCCAATCACTTTTAAATTACAAAAAAATGCTACTAACCATAGCAAACTATGCCAAACTCACCTAAGTTACTTCGGCCATCAAAAATCTCCCTCAACTACACTTTACAGCAACAAACTAAGCCCAATCACTTTAAAATTACAAAAAAATGCTAAAAATCATAACAAACTATACCAGAATCACCTAAATTACTTCGGCTATCGTAAATCGCCCCCAACTATCCTTTACCACAACAAACCAAACCATATCATCTTAAAATTACAAAAAAAGGTGTACAAATCATAACAAATTATGCCAGACTCACCTAAGTTACTTCGGCTATCAAAAATCACCCCCAACTACACTTTACAGCAACAAGCTAAGCCCAATCACTTTAAAATTACAAAAAAAAGCTAAAAATCATAACAAACTATACCAGAATCACCTAAATTACTTCGGCTACTCTAAATCATCACCAACTAACCCTTACCACAACAAACTAAACCCAGTCACTTTTAAATTACAACAAAATGCTACTAACCATAGCAAACTATACCAAACTCACCTAAATTATTTCGGCTATCAAAAATCACCCCCAATTACACTTCACAGCAACAAACTAAGCCCAATCACTTTAAAATTACAAATAAATTTAAAAAATCATAACAAACTATACCAGAATCACCCAAATTACTTCGGCTACCGTAAATCACCCCCAACTATCTCTTACCACAACAAACCAAACCATATCATCTTAAAATTACAAAAAAAGGTGTACAAATCATAACAAACTATGCCAGACTCACCTAAATTACTTCGGCTACTCTAAATCATCACCAACTAACCCTTACCACAACAAACTAAACCCAATCACTTTTAAATTACAAAAAAATGATAGTAATCATAGCAAACTATGCCAAACTCACCTAAATTACTTCGGCTACCATAAATCATCAACAACTAACCCTTACCACAACAAACTAAACCCAATCACTTTTAAATTACAAAAAAAAGCTACTAACCATAGCAAACTATGCCAAACTCACCTAAATTACTTCGGCTATCAAAAATCACCCCCAACTACACTTTACAGCAACAAACTAAGCCCAATCACTTTAAAATTACAAAAAAATGCTAAAAATCATAACAAACTATACCAGAATCACCTAAATTACTTCGGCTACCGTAAATCACCCCCAACTGTTCCTTACCACAACAAACCAAACCATATCATCTTAAAATTACAAAAAAAGGTGTACAAATCATAACAAACTATGCCAGACTCACCTAAATTACTTCGGCTACTCTAAATCATCACCAAGTAACCCTTACCACAACAAACTAAACCCAATCACTTTTAAATTACAAAAAAATGCTAGTAACCATAGCAAACTATGCCAAACTCACCTAAATTACTTCGGCTACCATAAATCATCACCAACTAACCCATACCACAACAAACTAAACCCAATCACTTTTAAATTACAAAAAAATGCTACTAACTATAGCAAACTATGCCAAACTCACCTAAATTACTTCGGCTATCAAAAAGCCACCCCCAACTACACTTTACAGCAACAAACTAAGCCCAATCAGATTAAAATTACAAAAAAATGCTTAAAGTCATAACAAACTATACCAGAATCACATAAATTACTTCGGCTACCGTAAATCACCCCCAACTATCCCTTACCACATCAAACCCAACCATATCATCTTAAAATTACAAAAAAAGGTGTACAAATCATAACAAACTATGCCAGACTCACCTAAATTACTTCGGCTACTCTAAATCATCACCAACTAACCCTTACCACAACAAACTGAACCCAATCACTTTTAAATTACAAAAAATTGCTAGTAACCATAGCAAACTATGCCAAACTCACCTAAATTACTTCGGCTACCATAAATCATCACCAACTAACACTTACCACAACAAACCAAACCATATCATCTTAAAATTACAAAAAAAGGTGTACAAATCATAACAAACTATGCCAGACTCACCTAAATTACTTCGGCTACTCTAAATCATCACCAAGTAACCCTTACCACAACAAACTAAACCCAATCACTTTTAAATTACAAAAAAATGCTAGTAACCATAGCAAACTATGCCAAACACCTAAATTACTTCGGCTACCATAAATCATCACCAACTAACCCATACCACAACAAACTAGACCCAGTCACTTTTAAATTACAAAAAAATGCTACTAACTATAGCAAACTATGCCAAACTCACCTAAATTACTTCGGCTATCAAAAAGCCACCCCCAACTACTCTTTACAGCAACAAACTAAGCCCAATCAGATTAAAATTACAAAAAAATGCTTAAAGTCATAACAAACTATACCAGAATCACCCAAATTACTTCGGCTACCGTAAATCACCCCCAACTATCCCTTACCACATCAAACCCAACCATATCATCTTAAAATTACAAAAAAAGGTGTACAAATCATAACAAACTATGCCAGACTCACCTAAATTACTTCGGCTACCATAAATCATCACCAACTAACCCTTACCACAACAAACTAAACCCAATCACTTTTAAATTACAAAAAATTGCTAGTAACCATTGCAAACTATGCCAAACTCACCTAAATTACTTCGGCTACCATAAATCATCACCAACTAACCCTTACCACAACAAACCAAACCATATCATCTTAAAATTACAAAAAAAGGTGTACAAATCATAACAAACTATGCCAGACTCACCTAAATTACTTCGGCTACTCTAAATCATCACCAACTAACCCTTACCACAACAAACTAAACCCAATCAATTTTAAATTACAAAAAAATGCTAGTAACCATAGCAAACTATGCCAAACTCACCTAAATTACTTCGGCTATCAAACATCACCCCCATCTACACTTTACAGCAACAAACTAAGCCCAATCACATTAAAATTACAAAAAAATTCTAAAAATCATAACAAACTATACCAGAATCACCTAAATTACTTCGGCTATCGTAAATCACCCCCAACTATCCCTTACCACAACAAACCAAACCATATCATCTTAAAATTAAAAAAAAGGTGTACAAATCATAACAAACTATGCCAGACTCACCTAAATTACTTCGGCTACTCTAAATCATCACTAACTAACCCTTACAACAACAAACTAAACCCAATCACTTTTAAATTACAAAAAAATGCTGGTAACCATAGCAAACCATGCCAAACTCACCTAAATTACTTCGGCTACCATAAATCATCACCAACTAACCCTTACCACAACAAACTAAACCCAATCACTTTTATATTACAAAAAAATGCTACTAACCATAGCAAACTATGCCAAACTCACCTAAATTACTTCGGCTATCAAAAATCACCCCCAACTACACTTTACAGCAGCAAACTAAGCCCCATCACTTTAAAATTACAAAAAAATGCTAAAAATCATAGCAAACTATACAAGAATCACCTAAATTACTTCGGCTACCGTAAATCACCCCCAACTATCCCTTACCACAACAAACCAAACCATATCATCTTAAAATTACAAAAAAAGGTGTACAAATCATAACAAACTATGCCAGACTCACCTAAATAACTTCGGCTACTCTAAATCATCACCAACTAACCCTTACCACAACAAACTGAACCCAATCACTTTTAAATTACAAAAAATTGCTAGTACCCATAGCAAACTATGCCAAACTCACCTAAATTACTTCGGCTACCATAAATCATCACCAACTAACCCTTACCACAACAAACTAAACCAAATCACTTTTAAATTACAAAAAAATGCTACTAACCATAGCAAACTATGCCAAACTCACCTAAATTACTTCGGCTATCAAAAATCACCCCCAACTACACTTTACAGCAGCAAACTAAGCCCCATCACTTTAAAATTACAAAAAAATGCTAAAAATCATAACAAACTATACCAGAATCACCTAAATTACTTCGGCTACCGTAAATCACCCCCAACTATCCCTGACCACAACAAACCAAACCATATCATCTTAAAATTACAAAAAAAGGTGTACAAATCATAACAAACTATGCCAGACTCACCTAAATTACTTCGGCTACTCTAAATCATCACCATCTAACCCTTACCACAACAAACTAAACCCAATCACTTTTAAATTACAAAAAAATGCTAGTAACCATAGCAAACTATGCCAAACTCACCTAAATTACTTCGGCTACCATAAATCATCACCAACTAACCCTTACCACAACAAACTAAACCCAATCGCTTTTAAATTACAAAAAAATGCTACTAACCAGAGCAAACTATGCCAAACTCAGCTAAATTACTTCGGCTATCAAAAATCACCCCCAACTACACTTTACAGCAACAAACAAAGCCCAATCACTTTAAAATTACAAAAAAATGCTAAAAATTATAACATACTATACCAGAATCACTTAAATTACTTTGGCTACCGTAAATCACCCACAACTATCCCTTACCACAACAAACCAAACCATATCATCTTAAAATTACAAAAAAAGGTGTACAAATCATAACAAACTATGCCAGACTCACCTAAATTACTTCGGCTACTCTAAATCATCACCAACTAACCCTTACCACAACAAACTAAACCCAATCACTTTATAAATTACAAAAAAATGCTAGTAACCATAGCAAACTATGCCAAACTCACCTAAATTACTTCGGCTACCATAAATCATCACCAACTAACCCTTACCACAACAAACTAATCCCTATCACTTTTAAATTAAAAAAAATGCAACTAACCATAGCAAACTATGCCAAACTCACCTAAATTACTTCGGCTAACAAAAATCACCCCCAACTACACTTTACAGCAACAAACTAAGCCCAATCATTTTAAAATTACAAAAAAATGCTAAAAATCATAACAAACTATACCAGAATCACCTAAATTTCTTCGGCTAACGTAAATCACCCCCAACTATCCCTTACCACAACAAAACAAACCATATCATCTTAAAATTACAAAAAAAGGTGTACAAATCATAACAAACTATGCCAGACTCACCTAAATTACTTCGGCTACTCTAAATCATCACCAACTAACCCTTACCACAACAAACTGAACCCAATCACTTTTAAATTACAAAAAATTGCTAGTAACCATAGCAAACTATGCCAAACTCACCTAAATTACTTCGGCTACCATAAATCATCACCAACTAACCCTTACCACAACAAACCAAACCATATCATCTTAAAATTACAAAAAAAGGTGTACAAATCATAACAAACTATGCCAGACTCACCTAAATTACTTCGGCTACCATAAATCATCACCAACTAACCCTTACCACAACAAACTAAACCCAATCACTTTTAAATTACAAAAAAATGCTACTAACCACAGCAAACTATGCTAAACTCACCTAAGTTACTTCGGCTATCATAAATCACCCCCAACTACACTTTACAGCAACAAGCTAAGCCCAATCACTTTAAAATTACAAAAAAATGCTAAAAATCATAACAAACTATGCCAAACTCAGCTAAATTACTTCGGCTATCAAAAATCACCCCCAACTACACTTTACAGCAACAAACACAGCCCAATCACTTTAAAATTACAAAAAAATGCTAAAAATCATAACAAACTATACCAGAATCACCTAAATTTCTTCGGCTAACGTAAATCACCCCCAACTATCCTTTACCACAACAAACCAAACCATATCATCTTAAAATTACAAAAAAAGGTGTACAAATCATAACAAACTATGCCAGACTCACCTAAATTACTTCGGCTACTCTAAATCATCACCAACTAACCCTTACCACAACAAACTAAACCCAATCAATTTTAAATTACAAAAAAATTCTAGTAACCATAGCAAACTATGCCAAACTCACCTAAATTACTTCGGCTACCATAAATCATCACCAATAACCCTTACCACAACAAACTAAACCCAATCGCATTTAAATTACAAAAAAATGCTACTAACCATAGCAAACTATGCCAAACTCACCTAAATTACTTCGGCTATCAAAAATCACCCCCAACTACACTTTACAGCAACAAACTAAGCCCAATCACTTTAATATTACAAAAAAATTCTAAAAATCATAATAAACTATGCCAGACTCACCTAAATTACTTCGGCTATTAAAAATCACCCCCAACTACACTTTACAGCAACAAACTAAGCCCAATCACTTTAAAATTACAAAAAAATGCTAAAAATCATAACAAACTATACCAGAATCCGCTAAATTACTTCGGCTACCGTAAATCACCCCCAACTATCCCTTACCACAACACACCAAACCATATCATCTTAAAATTACAAAATAAGATGTACAAATCATAACAAACTATTATAGACTCACCTAAATTACTTCGGCTACTCTAAATCATCACCAACTAACCCTTACCACAACAAACTAAACCCAATCACTTTTAAATTACAAAAAAATGCTAGTAACCATAGCAAACTATGCCAAACTCACCTAAATTACTTCGGCTACAATAAATCATCACCAACTAACCCTTACCACAACAAACTAAACCCAATCAATTTTAAATTACAAAAAAATGCTACTAACCATAGCAAACTATGCCAAACTCACCTAAATTAGTTCGGCTATCAAAAATCACCCCCAACTACACTTTACAGCAACAAACTAAGCCCAATCACTTTAAAATTACAAAAAAATTTTAAAAATCATAACAAACTATACCAGAATCACCTAAATTACTTCGGCTACCGTAAATCACCCCCAACTATCCCTTACCACAACAAACCAAACCATATCATCTTAAAATTACAAAAAAAGGTGTACAAATCATAACAAACTATGCCAGACTCACCTAAATTCCTTCGGCTACTCTAAATTATCACCAACTAACCCTAACCACAACAAACTAAACCCAATCACTTTTAAATTACAAAAAAATGCTAGTAACCATAGAAAACTATGCCAAACTCACCTAAATTACTTCGGCTATCAAAAAGCCACCCCCAAATACACTTTACAGCAACAAACTAAGCCCAATCACTTTAAAATTACAAAAAAATGCTTAAAATCATAACAAACTATACCAGAATACCTAAATTACTTCGGCTACCGTAAATCACCCCCAACTATCCCTTACCACATCAAACCAAACCATATCATCTTAAAATTACAAAAAAAGGTGTACAAATCATAACAAACTATGCCAGACTCACCTAAATTACTTCGGCTACTCTAAATCATCACCAACTAACCCTTACCACAACAAACTAAACCCAATCACTTTTAAATTACAAAAAAATGCTAGTAACCATAGCAAATTATGCCAAACTTACCTAAATTACTTCGGCTACCATAAATAATCACCAACTAACCCTTACCACAACAAACTAAACCCAATCAATTTTAAATTACAAAGAAATGCTACTAACCATAGCAAACTATGCCAAACTCACCTAAATTACTTCGGCTATCAAAAATCACCCCCAACTAAACTTTACAGCAACAAACTAAGCCCAATCACTTTAAAATTACAAAAAAATGCTGAAAATCATAACAAACTATACCAGAATCACCTAAATTACTTCGGCTACCGTAAATCACCCCCAACTATCCCTTACCACAACAAACCAATCCATATCATCTTAAAATTACAAAAAAGGTGTACAAATCATAACAAACTATGCCAGACTCACCTAAATTACTTCGGCTGCTCTAAATCATCACCAAGTAACCCTTACCACAATAAACTAAACCCAATCATTTTTAAATTACAAAAAAATGCTAGTAACCATGGCAAACTATGCCAAACTCACCTAAATTACTTCAGCTACCATAAATCATCACCAACTAACCCTTACCACAACAAACTAAACCCAATCACTTTTAAATTACAAAAAAATGCTACTAACCATAGCAAACTATGCCAAACTCACCTAAATTACTTCGCCTATCAAAAAGCCACCCCCAACTACACTTTACAGCAACAAACTAAGCTCAATCACTTTAAAATTACAAAAAAATGCTAAAAATCATAACAAACTATACCAGAATACCTAAATTACTTCGGCTACCGTAAATCACCCCCAACTATCGCTTACCACATCAAACCAAACCATATCATCTTAAAATTACAAAAAAAGGTGTACAAATCATAACAAACTATGCCAGACTCACCTAAATTACTTCGGCTACTCTAAATCATCACCAACTAACCCTTACCACAACAAACTAAACCCAATCACTTTTAAATTACAAAAAAATGCTAGTAACCATAGCAAACTATGCCAAACTCACCTAAATTACTTCGGCTACAATAAATCATCACCAACTAACCCTTACCACAACAAACTAAACCCAATCTATATATATAAAGCGAAGTGTCCTTACTGACACACTCATCTACACATCTACACATTCACTGATTCACCGACAACCCACAGCCCAAACCGTGAGGGCTGGCGACTTGAAATTTTAGACACGGGTGTATCGTGTGCCGAAAGTGAACACTAAGAAGGGATTTTGCGAAATTCGGCCCGGTTCCTTTGTAATTCAATAAAAACCGGCTAAAATAAACAAAAAATGATCCGATCGCGGAGACCGTGTTTATGTTAGAAGCACGTATCTAGCCAAAACAACTTCGACGACGGGCGACCGGTTTACATTAAAAGCACTTATTTAACCTAAACAATTTCAACGTCGAGTTTCTGCTTTCGTAATCATACTTTTGCCGTACCTAGCGAGGCCGCAGATATTTCAATTATAATTTTGATTTCAATTATAATGTCGATCCGTGACTCAATTAAAAATTACCAAACCACTCCAAATTTAATCCGTCAACATTAAACATCCTCAAATATCTCTTACCACTGCAAACTTTACCAAATCAACCCCAAAAAATTCCCGAACTATGCCAAACTGACATAAACTAGATCCGTTATTTTAAATCATCCCTTACCATCCCTTAGCAACCCCAAGTAACTCCAATCAGTTTAAAATAAAACAAAATGACACAAACCATAGCATCGAACTCACACATATTATTTCGTCTACCAAAAATCACCCCCAACTACCCCTTACCACCCCAAACTAAACCCAATCACTTTTAAATTACAAAAAAATGCTAGTAACCATAGCAAACTATGCCTAACTCACCTAAATTACTTCGGCTAACATAAATCACCCCCAACAACCCCTTACTACCCCAAAATAAGCCCAATCACTTTAAAATTACAAAAAATGCTACAAACTATTGCAAACTATGCCAAACTCACTTAAATTACTTCGGCTATCATAAATCACCCCCAACTACCCCTTACCACCCCTAACTCATCCCAATCACTTTAAAATTACAAAAAATGCTACAAACCATAGCAAACTATGCCTAACTCACCCAAATTACTTCGGCTAACATAAATCACCCCCAAAAACCCCTTACTACCCCAAAATAAGCCCAATCACTTTAAAATTACAGAAAATGCTACAAACCATAGCAAACTATGCCAAACTCACTTAAATTACTTCGGCTATCATAAATCACCCCCAACTACCCCTTACCACCCCTAACTCATCCCAATCACTTTAAAATTACAAAAAATGCTACAGACCATAGCAAACTATGCCTAACTCACTTAAATTACTTCGGCTAACATAAATCACTCCCAACAACCCCTTACTACCCCAAAATAAGCCCAATCACTTTAAAATTACAAAAAATGCTACAAACCATAGCAAACTATGCCAAACTCACTTAAATTACTTCGGCTATCATAAATCACCCCCAACTACCCCTTACCACCCCTAACTCATCCCAATCACTTTAAAATTACAAAAAATGCTACAAACCATAGCAAACTATGCCTAACTCACTTAAATTACTTCGGCTAACATAAATCACTCCCAACAACCCCTTACTACCCCAAAATAAGCCCAATCACTTTAAAATTACAAAAAATGCTACAAACCATAGCAAACTATGCCAAACTCACTTAAATTACTTCGGCTATCATAAATCACCCCCAACTACCCCTTACCACCCCTAACTCATCCCAATCACTTTAAAATTACAAAAAATGCTACAAACCATAGCAAACTATGCCTAACTCACCCAAATTACTTCGGCTAACATAAATCACCCCCGAAAACCCCTTACTACCCCAAAATAAGCCCAATCACTTTAAAATTACAAAAAATGCTACAAACCATAGCAAACTATGCCAAACTCACTTAAATTACCTCGGCTATCATAAATCACCCCCGACTACCCCTTACCACCCCTAACTCATCCCAATCACTTTAAAATTACAAAAAATGCTACAAACCATAGCAAACTATGCCTAACTCACTTAAATTACTTCGGCTAACATAAATCACTCCCAACAACCCCTTACTACCCCAAAATAAGCCCAATCACTTTGAAATTACAAAAAATGCTACAAACCATAGCAAACTATGCCAAACTCACTTAAATTACTTCGGCTATCATAAATCACCCCCAACTACCCCTTACCACCCCTAACACATCCCAATCACTTTAAAATTACAAAAAATGCTACAAACCATAGCAAACTATGCCTAACTCACCTAAATTACTTCGGCTAACATAAATCACCCTCTACAACCCCTCACTACCCCAAAATAAGCCCAATTACTTTAAAATTACAAAAAATGCTACAAATCATAGCAAACTATGCCAAACTCACTTAAATTACTTCGGCTATCATAAATCACCCCCAACTACCCCTTACCACCCCTAACTCATCCCAATTACTTTAAAATTACAAAAAATGCTACAAACCATAGCAAACTATGCCTAACTCACCTAAATTACTTCGGCTAACATAAATCACCCCCAACAACCCCTTACTACCCCAAAATAAGTCCAATCACTTTAAAATTACAAAAAATGCTACAAACCATAGCAAACTATGCCTAACTCACCTAAATTACTTTGGCTACCATAAATCACCCCCAACTACCCCTTACCACCCCAAAATAAGCCCAATCACTTTAAAATTACAAAAAATGCTACAAACCATAGCAAACTATGCCAAACTCACTTAAATTACTTCGGCTATCATAAATCACCCCCAACTACCCCTTACCACCCCAAACTCAGCCCAATACCGTAAAATTACAAAAAATGTTACAAGCCATATCAAACTATGCCAAACTCATCTAAATTACTTTGGCTTCCATAAATCACCCCCAACTACCCCTTACCACCCCAAAATAGGCTCAATCACTTTAAAATTACAAAAAAATTCTACAAACCGTAGCAAACTATGCCAAACTCCCCTAAATTACTTCGGCTACCATAAATCACCCCGAACTACCCCTTACAACCCCAAAATAAACCCAATCACTTTAAAATTACAAAATATTCAACAAATCATAGCAAACTATGCCTAACTCACCTAAATTACTTCGGCTACCATAAATCACCCCCAACTACCCCTTACCAACCACAAACTAAACCCAATCACTTTAAAATTACAAAAAATGCTACAAACCATAGCAAACTATGCCAAACTCACTTAAATTACTTCGGCTATCATAAATCACCCCCAACTACCCCTTACCACCCCAAACTCAGCCCAATCACTTTAAAATTACAAAAAATGTTACAAGCCATATCAAACTATGCCAAACTCATCTAAATTACTTTGGCTTCCATAAATCACCCCCAACTACCCCTTACCACCCCAAAATAGGCTCAATCACTTTAAAATTACAAAAAATTCTACAAACCATAGCAAACTATGCCAAACTCACTTAAATTACTTTGGCTTCTATAAATCACCCCCAACTACCCCTTACCACCCCTAACTCATCCCAATCACTTTAAAATTACAAAAAATGCTACAAACCATAGCAAACTATGCCTAACTCACCCAAATTACTTCGGCTAACATAAATCACCCCCGAAAACCCCTTACTACCCCAAAATAAGCCCAATCACTTTAAAATTACAAAAAATGCTACAAACCATAGCAAACTATGCCAAACTCACTTAAATTACCTCGGCTATCATAAATCACCCCCGACTACCCCTTACCACCCCTAACTCATCCCAATCACTTTAAAATTACAAAAAATGCTACAAACCATAGCAAACTATGCCTAACTCACTTAAATTACTTCGGCTAACATAAATCACTCCCAACAACCCCTTACTACCCCAAAATAAGCCCAATCACTTTGAAATTACAAAAAATGCTACAAACCATAGCAAACTATGCCAAACTCACTTAAATTACTTCGGCTATCATAAATCACCCCCAACTACCCCTTACCACCCCTAACACATCCCAATCACTTTAAAATTACAAAAAATGCTACAAACCATAGCAAACTATGCCTAACTCACCTAAATTACTTCGGCTAACATAAATCACCCTCTACAACCCCTCACTACCCCAAAATAAGCCCAATTACTTTAAAATTACAAAAAATGCTACAAATCATAGCAAACTATGCCAAACTCACTTAAATTACTTCGGCTATCATAAATCACCCCCAACTACCCCTTACCACCCCTAACTCATCCCAATTACTTTAAAATTACAAAAAATGCTACAAACCATAGCAAACTATGCCTAACTCACCTAAATTACTTCGGCTAACATAAATCACCCCCAACAACCCCTTACTACCCCAAAATAAGTCCAATCACTTTAAAATTACAAAAAATGCTACAAACCATAGCAAACTATGCCTAACTCACCTAAATTACTTTGGCTACCATAAATCACCCCCAACTACCCCTTACCACCCCAAAATAAGCCCAATCACTTTAAAATTACAAAAAATGCTACAAACCATAGCAAACTATGCCAAACTCACTTAAATTACTTCGGCTATCATAAATCACCCCCAACTACCCCTTACCACCCCAAACTCAGCCCAATACCGTAAAATTACAAAAAATGTTACAAGCCATATCAAACTATGCCAAACTCATCTAAATTACTTTGGCTTCCATAAATCACCCCCAACTACCCCTTACCACCCCAAAATAGGCTCAATCACTTTAAAATTACAAAAAAATTCTACAAACCGTAGCAAACTATGCCAAACTCCCCTAAATTACTTCGGCTACCATAAATCACCCCGAACTACCCCTTACAACCCCAAAATAAACCCAATCACTTTAAAATTACAAAATATTCAACAAATCATAGCAAACTATGCCTAACTCACCTAAATTACTTCGGCTACCATAAATCACCCCCAACTACCCCTTACCAACCACAAACTAAACCCAATCACTTTAAAATTACAAAAAATGCTACAAACCATAGCAAACTATGCCAAACTCACTTAAATTACTTCGGCTATCATAAATCACCCCCAACTACCCCTTACCACCCCAAACTCAGCCCAATCACTTTAAAATTACAAAAAATGTTACAAGCCATATCAAACTATGCCAAACTCATCTAAATTACTTTGGCTTCCATAAATCACCCCCAACTACCCCTTACCACCCCAAAATAGGCTCAATCACTTTAAAATTACAAAAAATTCTACAAACCATAGCAAACTATGCCAAACTCACTTAAATTACTTTGGCTTCTATAAATCACCCCCAACTACCCCTTACCACCCCAAAATAGGCTCAATCACTTTAAAATTACAAAAAAATTCTACAAACCGTAGCAAACTATGCCAAACTCCCCTAAATTACTTCGGCTACCATAAATCACCCCGAACTACCCCTTACAACCCCAAAATAAGCCCAATCACTTTAAAATTACAAAATATTCAACAAATCATAGCAAACTATGCCTAACTCACCTAAATTACTTCGGCTACCATAAGTCACCCCCAACTACCCCTTACAACCCCAAAATTAGCCCAGTCACTTTAAAATTACGAAAAATGCTACAAACCATGGCAAACTATCTCAAACTCACCTGAATTTCTTCGGCTACCATAAATCGACTAATAGTCGTTATTCTGAATATTAAATATGCTGATACCTATTTTGATTCTCTTCCACCTTCCAATAAATATTTGTTCCAGTTGAGATGCAAACATAAACGTATTTCTGAATTGCAACACGCTGACGGGGCAAGCCCTACCTTTTCAACATGCGTGCATTTGTATAAACAGCTCTATGGTTTTTAACTTTAAAGAGGTATAAAGGCGGTGTAAGCGCTAGAGTTTCGTAAAAATATCTGAAAAATTCGAAATTCTGCAATTGAATCAGAACTATCTTTGTGTTCGATAGTAAATTTATACTTGGAGTGGCACTGCCAACCCTGCCACCCCTGACGAGGCACCTGCTGACTACTCTCCTTCCAGGGAAACTTTATAAATCAACGTCAAAATAATTTAGGGCGCCTGAATGTGAAAATATCACTGTGTAATAAGTTCAGACTGACATGGAACACTTGAAATTTCGATATTTGTTTGTAATTCGTCACAGGTCCATGAAGGAATGCATGTTAATGTAAACAAGTGTTAGTTTGTTGGAGAGACCGAATAAGATTTTTAACATTCCTGTCAAAATATTTATTTACTTTAGAATGTTAATTTTTTAAATTCATTTCGTGAAAATTATGACGGGCCATACGAGTACACCTGTGCGAGTATTATTTGGTACATACAAATTAATCTCTTTTGTTATCCAAATTGTTTACATACGCACTAGGCACGTGCACCTCATATAATTGTGAAAATTGCTGCTTCAGCGTCTGAAACGCTGGTACTCAACGTCGCCAAGGTCGAGGCGACGCATCGGTATTCGAAGTTCTATCGCTATTAAATAAATTATTTTATTCCCGATATTCCCGATTTGTTCTTGCCGTTAACCAAAACTCTCCCCAATCGATTTTCGAAAAATTTCCAGCGTCGGACCGGACGTCACTTATTATCGTACGCTAATTTTTACGTTCAGTTAATCATAATTCGATGAGGCGACGCATCAGTGTTCGAAGGTCTATCGCTTTCAAATAAAGTATTTTAATTTAACATTTGATCCTCGCGTTAACCAAATCTGCCCCCAATCAATTTTCGAAAAATTATCAGCATCGGACCGGACTCCACTTATATTTGTACGCTAATTTTTACGTTTAGTTAATGATAGTGGTGTATTTGTTTTTCACCAAATTTGCCCCAAAATTTTCACCGTTGTATGTACCAGATATCACTGACATTCATACCAGTGGCGGTGTAAGCGCTAAATTTTCGTGAAAATATCTGAAAAATTCATAATTCTGCAACTGAATTACAGAACTAATTTTGTGTTCGATAGTAAATTTATACTTGGAGTGGCACTGCCAACCCTGCCACCCCTGACGAGCCCCACTGCTGACTACTTTCCTTCCAGAAAAATTTTTGAAATCAGCGGCAAAATAAATTTAGGGCACCTGGATGTGAAAATATCACTATGTAATAAGTTCAGAATGACAAGAGTGAAAAAAACCGCTTGCATCCAGAAACGAAATCAAATGGACCACTTGAAATTTAGATATTTGTTTGTAATTCGTCACAGGTCCATGAAGGCATGCATGTTAATGTAAACAAGTGTTAGTTTGTCGGAGATGCCGAATAAGATTTTTACACCCACCACATTCCCGTCAAAATATTTATTTACTTTAGTATGTTAATTCATTTTGTGCAAATTATGACGGGCCAGTCGAGTACACCTGCGCGAGTATTGTTTGGTAATCCAAATTCTTTTAATACGCACTAGGCACGTGCACCTAATATAATTGTTAAAATTGCTGCTTCAGCGTCTGGAACGCTGGTACTCAACGTCGCCAAGGTCGAGGCGACGCATCAGTATTCGAAGTTCTATCGCTATTAAATAAATTTTTTTAATATAATATTCCCGATTTGTTCTTGACGTTAAGTAAATATCTCCCCAATCGATTTTCGAAAAATTACCATCGTCGTACCGGTCTCCACTTATATACCGTACGCTAATTTTTACGTTCATTTAATGGTAGTGGTGTATTTGATCTTCACCAAACCTGCTCCGGCCAAAATCCGAAATTTGCAGTTTTACCGGATTTCACTGACATCATAAGTAATGTGTGCTTATACACGATTTACACTATTTATTTTATGTACATTGTGTTCATTATTGTTCTGCATTATTTATAACTAAGATGGAGGAATAGTAAGCGGGGTACAAAATACCACCACGTGTAATTCCTCTGAAAAGTGATGGAAATAGTCTTTTTTACTATCTTTCCTATTGCATTTTATTACCGAAAATAGAGCTCAAGAGGTTCGCACTATAATTGTTCATTTTTAAATCACCAAATTTTCTGTATATTTTACCTGAATACGTTAAATACCCCTAAACATAATGTACCATTCCAAACTACTCTCAAAAATCATACACTTGCCTTTCCAAACTACCCCACATCAACCTAAAATGTAAAAAAATTACGAATTACAAGCAAACTACGCTAAACTCGCATAAATTACTTCGACTTCCGCTATATCACCCCAACCACTTCTTACCAAGCCAAACTAAACCCAATCGCATTAAAATTACCAAAAGTTTTGTTTAATCCGCCAAAGCTAAACCCCGCCAACCATCAATAATCATTCAAAACAATACCCAAAAAACCCTTATCATCCGAAACTACACCAAATACATCGTTTTTATGGTGTGAAATTATGTATTTATATATAGGGTTTTTCAATAAGAGCGGGTCGATTTTGAAATGGAATAAAATAATCTGTGTGTGAGGTATTAACAAAATTCTTTTTTTATTTGAATGGCCCATATATGCCATTATGTATGGAATATAACATCCTTCAAATGTCCGCCGCGGCTCTTCACAGTGGCAAGGATCCGAGTGGTCCAATTTTCAATAACTCTGCCGCATAGATCCGGCTGAATTTCAGCGATGGCTTTGATTATGTTGACTTCAAGGGCATCGGTCGATTGCGGCTTGTTGGCATAGACCTGCGACTTCAGGAAACACCACAAGAAAAAATTTAGCGCTCTCAAATCGCACAATCTTGGTGGCCAATTTACTGCACCTCTGCGAGTGATAACTATACCCTCAAATCGTTCACGCAGAATGGCCATTGTGGCGTCTGCTGTGTGTTACGTAGCCCAATGCTGCTGGAACCACATCTCCTCTACCTCCATATCGTTCAATTTGAGCCAAAAAAAGTCTGCGAAAGCCCGAGTTCTTGTGCACGGCGAGGAATTGACTGCTTCGTGTTCTACTGTACACTTTCACGGACTGTGGCAATGTTCTGGGGCGATCTTGCGTTTCTTTGACGTAAGGGTGTTTGGCCGATTGTTTACCGAACCGGTGGTCTCAAATTTGGCCACCAAACGTTGAAGAATCGACTTTGAAGGACCACCGCGTCTTCCGTAAAATGGGCGCAACGCGCGTAACATTTGCACTAACACACTCATTAAAGTATTTATCATTTGGACGTGCTGCTCAATCGTGTAACTTACCATGGTGATTTGGCATCACTGACTGAACAATAAGCACCAGATAAAACAGACACCACCAAAACAACATAGCTGCCACAGCCTACTAACATCGACCCGCTCTTATTGAAAAACCCTTTATTTCAACTTTCTTCGACGACATTCTTTAACGTTGTTAGAGAACTAAATGGGAATAATTTGGAATAGTTCAGCTTCTCTGTCAACTCTCCTTCTCTTAAAGAGTGAAAAAGAGTGAAAAAAAAGGAGCTTGCACCCAGAAACGAAATTATCGTCATTTTCCAAATCATATTGAAGTAAACGGTCCTGGCAGGTTAATTTCAGCAAATTTGTTTATTTTGTGATTGGAAAAGTAGAGCATTCCTGTTTAATTGTATTATAATGTCGATTAGTCTACATCACAAATACACCACTTTTGTCAACACTGCGTTTATTTAATACGTCCGGGCAACGCCGGGTACATTCAGCTAGTCACTTATAAATTACAAAAAAATGCTACTAACCATAGCAAACTATGCCAAACTTACCTAAATTACTTCGGCTATCAAAAATCACCCCCAACTACACTTTACAGCAACAAACTAAGCCTAATCACTTTAAAATTACAAAAAAATTTTAAAAATCATAACAAACTATACCAGAATCACCTAAATTACTTCGGCTACCGTAAATCACCCCCAACTATCCCTTACCACAACAAACCAAACCATATCATCTTAAAATTACAAAAAAAGGTGTACAAATCATAACAAACTATGCCAGACTCACCTAAATTACTTCGGCTACTCTAAATCATCACCAACTAACCCTTACCACAACAAACTAAACCCAATCACTTTTAAATTACAAAAAAATGCTAGTAACCATAGCAAACTATGCCAAACTCACCTAAATTACTTCGGCTACAATAAATCATCACCAACTAACCCTTACCACAACAAACTAAACCCAATCACTTTTAAATTACAAAAAAATGCTACTAACCATAGCAAACTATGCCAAACTCACCTAAATTACTTCGGCTATCAAAAATAACCCCCAGCTACACTTTACAGCAACAAACTAAGCCCAATCACTTTAAAATTACAAAAAAATGCTAAAAATCATAACAAACTATACCAGAATCACCTAAATTACTTCGGCTACGGTAAAACACCCCCAACTATCCCTTACCACAACAAACCCAACCATATCATCTTAAAATTACAAAAAAGGTGTACAAATCATAACAAACTATGCCAGACTCACCTAAATTACTTCGGCTACTCTAAATCATCACCAACTAACCCTTACCACAACAAACTAAACCCAATCACTTTTAAATTACAAAAAAATGCTAGTAACCATAGCAAACTATGCCAAACTCACCTAAATTACTTCGGCTACAATAAATCATCACCAACTAACCCTTACCACAACAAACTAAACCCAATCACTTTTAAATTACAAAAAAATGCTACTAACCATAGCAAACTATGCCAAACTCACCTAAATTACTTCGGCTATCAAAAATCACCCCCAACTACACTTTACAGCAACAAACTAAGCCCAATCATTTTAAGATTACAAAAAAATTTTAAAAATCATAACAAACTATACCAGAATCACCTAAATTACTTCGGCTACCGTAAATCACCCCCAACTATTCCTTACCACAACAAACCAAACCATATCATCTTAAAATTACAAAAAAGGTGTACAAATCATAACAAACAATGCCAGACTCACCTAAACTACTTTGGCTACTCTAAATCATCACCAACTAACCCTTACCACAACAAACTAAACCCAATCACTTTTAAATTACAAAAAATGCTAGAAACTATAGTAAACTATGCCAAACTCACCTAAATTACTTCGGCTACTCTAAATCATCACCAACTAACCCTTACCACAACAAACTAGACCTAATCACTTTTAAATTACAAAAAAATGCTAGTAACCATAGCAAACTATGCCAAACTCACCTAAATTACTTCGGCTACCATAAATCATCACCAACTAACCCTTACCACAACAAACTAAACCCAATCACTTTTAAATTACAAAAAAATGCTACTAACCATAGCAAACTATGCCAAACTCACCTAAATTACTTCGGCTATCAAAAAGCCACCCCCAACTACACTTTACAGCAACAAACTAAGCCCAATCACTTTAAAATTACAAACAAATGCTTAAAATCATAACAAACTATACCAGAATCACCTAAATTACTTCGGCTACCGTAAATCACCCCCAACTATCCCTTACCACAACAAACCAAACCATATCATCTTAAAATTACAGAAAAAGGTGTACAAATCATAACAAACTATGCCAGACTCACCTAAATTACTTCGGCTACTCTAAATCATCACCAACCAACCCTTACCACAACAAACTAAACCCAATCACTTTTAAATTACAAAAAAATGCTAGTAACCATAGCAAACTATGCCAAATTCACCTAAATTACTTCGGCTACCATAAATAATCACCAACTAACCCTTACCACAACAAACTAAACCCAATCAATTTTAAATTACAAAAAAATGCTACTAACCATAGCAAACTATGCCTAACTCACCTAAATTACTTCGGCTATCAAAAATCACCCCCAACAACACTTTACAGCAACAAACTAAGCCCAATTATTTTAAAATTACAAAAAAATGCTCCAAACCATAGCAAACTATTCCAAACTCACCTAAATTACTTCGGCTACCTGAAATCACCCCCCACTACCCCTTACCTACCCAAAATAAGCCCAATCACTTTAAAATTACAAAAAATGTTACATACCAAAGCAAACTATGCCAAACTCACCTAAATTACTTCGACTATCAAAAATCACCTCCAACTACACTTTACAGCAACAAACTAAGCCCAATCACTTTAAAATTACAAAAAAATGCTAAAAATCATAACAAACTATTCCAGAATCACCTAAATTACTTCGGCTACCGTAAATCACCCCCAACTATCCCTTACCACAACAAACCAAACCATATCATCTTAAAATTACAAAAAAAGGTGTACAAATCATAACAAACTATGCCAGACTCACCTAAATTACTTCGGCTACTCTAAATCATCACCAACTAACCCTTACCACAACAAACTATTGTATTGTATTGTATTGTAGGGGGGTCGTTTGGCTACTGAAGCCCTTCGTCACTGCGACCATTGTTGGTCTATTGTGAATAACCCTGCTTCCTATTGGAATCCCAGGGAGTCTAGCCCCCTGATGAAGTGGGCCAGATCCTTGGGAGTTGATTTACGTATCTGGGCGGCCGTGAGTGCAGCCGCACCCAGATGTTGTAACCTATTATGAGCGATGGTGTTGCACTCACAGAGAATGTGTTCGGCCGTTTCTACCGCCGATCCACAGAGTCGACATGTAGCGACTTCTGCTTTCCCCATTTTCTGGAGATGGTATCTGACTGGACCGTGTCCTGTCAGGAGGCCAGTTACTTGCCTCAGATCATTCTTTTCCAGTTTGAGAAGCATCTTAGTCTTCTTTGACGAATAGTGTATGAACTTTTTCGCCTGGCGTTGGCCTGGAGTATTTCTCCAGTAGGATTATTTCTGTTCCTTTTCCCATTTATGGATGTCGGACATTCTCTGGGCTTTGGTTAGCCCGCAGAATGGTTCTGGTCCAATAAATGGAGCTGTCGCACCTTTCTTGGCGAGGGCGTCTGCCATTTCATTTCCTTCAATCCTCTCATGCCCTGGAATCCACAACAGAGTGATTCTGTTGCCCATCGCCAGTTGCTTCAGGGATTGTTTGCATTCCCAGACAGTCCTCTGTACACAGCGGTAGGCTCTCAGGGCCTTTAAGGCTGCTTGACTGTCTGACAGTATGTAGATATTTGCACCCTTTATGCGCCTTTCGAGGCATTTCCGAGCACAAACATCTATGGCACATATTTCGGCCTGATGAATCGAGGGGGTACTTCCTAAGGGCTGATGGATCCTGGTCTGCGGACCATAGACTCCTATTCCAGTCCCCTGCTGCGATTTTGACCCGTCTGTGTACCAGACGAGTGAGTTCTTTGGAAGTCGAGTCGTATCGAATGTTCCACATTGGCGGCCTAAAATGGCCACTTCGAATGGAACATCGAAGTCGAGTTCGGCTGGCATTACGTCCGTTGGTTGGTTCCAGGACTCTGCTCTTATCAGATTCATAATCCTGCAGTGACCAACCATGTCCCCTAGTTTTAGATTTTTTGTCTGTGTTGACCTCAAGGCACTCAGTGCTGCCTCCTTCCTCACATGTAGATGTAAAGGAAGAAGATCAAGCAGCGCCTCTAAGGCGGCCGTAGGGGTGGAGCGCATTGAGCCCGTCACGCCTAGACAAGCAAGCCTTTGCAATTTCTGCATTTTGCTTTGCGTTGTTGTTTCTTCAGTTTTTGGCCACCACAGCAGGGATGCATAGGTTACCACGGGTCTTACCACCGTCAGGTATGACCAGTAGATCATCTCCGGTTTGAGTCCCCAAGTTCTCCCAAAGAGCCTGCGGCAACACCAGAATGCCGCTGTGCCTTTTGTAAGAGTTTTGTCAACATGCGTTTTCCAGTTGAGTTTCGCGTCTAGATTTACACCTAGATATTTGACCTCTCTGGAGAACTGCAGCTTTTTCCCGTGCAGAGTTGGAGCTGTTAAATTTAGCTTCCTTCTCTTCGTAAAGGGAACTAGAACAGTTTTGCTCGGATTAACATTGAGCTGTTCGTCCGAGCACCATCTTGAGATGATGTTTAGGGCATTTTGCGCTAGGCCAGAGATCGTGCCTTCGTGTTTGCCCCTGATGAGTACAACCAGGTCATCTGCGTAACCTTGGGTATAGATTCCCGAGTCATTGAGCTTGCTCAGTAGGTCGTCGACAACAATCGACCACAGTAGGGGCGATAGAACTCCGCCTTGCGGACACCCTTTTACTGTGGTGACCATCGTCTCCTCTCCACCGACGCTTGCCGTTATGACTCGGCTCCTCAGCATGGATTTTATCCATTCTACGGTTGAGGTTTCGACGCCTCTTAGTAAAGCAGCTCTTTCGATGGATTCATAGGAGGTATTGTCGAAGGCTCCCTCTACGTCAATGAATATTCCCAGAGCTACTTGTTTAGCCATCAGCGTCCTTTCAATGCCCTTGATGAGGCAATGTAGGGCGTCTACTGTGGATTTGCCTGCTTGATAAGCAAATTGATTATTATGAAGCGGAGTTTGCTTTAGGATAGCTCCTCTGATGTAGTTATCAATTATTTTCTCCATGGTTTTGAGGAGAAAGGAAGTGAGGCTTATGGGGCGGTAAGATTTAGCCTCTTCAGGAGGCCTTCTACCGCTTTTTGGTATGAATACCACTTTAGCCTCTCTCCAGGTCTCGGGTATATATCCGAGAATGTAGCTAGCTTTGAATATTCTCATGAAGCTGGGTATCAGGTAGTCTGTTCCCCTTTGGAGCAGGGCTGGAAAGATTCCGTCTCTGCCCGGCGATTTGAACGGCTTGAAGCTGTTGATCGCCCATTGTATTTTGTTAGCAGTAAACATTTTTCCTGCTAGGCTCTTGGTTTGCCGGGTTGGGCGTGTTATCGGCCCTTGAGTCACGTCTCTGATCTCTATGTCTGTTAGCGCCTTTGACCCAGGAAAATGGGTCTCTAGAAGTACCCTTAAGCTTTCCTTTAGATCGCCGGTGTATTCGCCGTTAGGTTTTTTTATTAAGCCTATTCCGTTTGTGCTCCATGAGCGCCTCTTTGACTTCCTCAATTCTTTGTTGTATTCTGTGAGAGCTTTTTTGTAGTCGATCCACGTTCCTAAACTTTTAGCTCTATTGAATAGCTTCCTTACTTCGGCCCTACGTCGGCCGAGTTCTTTGTTCCACCAAGGAACGTTCCTCGAAGTCACTCTTTGTTTCAGAGGACAACTTTTCTCATAGGACGAGACTATGAGATCGCGAAGATGCACCGAGGCCGCATCGAGGTCCTCTCTTGTGTCGATTTGGTAACGGAGTCCGTCGGTTTCGGCTCTGATGTGCTCCGTGTAGAGACACCAGTCCGTCTCCTTCGGCACTCTGCACGTTTCGAGGCTGTGGGGGGATGCCTCCATGTGGAATCGGATTGTGCAATGGTCCGACATGGAGGCCTCGTCCGCCACGTGCCAATTTTTAATAAAATTTGCAATAAATGGACTCGCCAGGGTTAGATCTAAAACCTCTTTCCTAATCGCATTTATGAAGGTGGCTTTGTTCCCCCGGTTGATAATGTCCACGTCGTTCGCGGACAAATATTCAAAAAGGGACTCACCTCTTTTGTTTGTGTCCGTGCTGCCCCACATGAGATGGTGTGCGTTGGCGTCGCAGCCCAGAATGTAGTGTTTGTTCCTCCTTTTGCACCAGCTTATGAGGCGTATAACTTCCTCTGGAATGGAGTTATTTTCGTCGCCTGGGAAGTAGGCAGAGGCCATTACAATTGTCCTTTTGCCACCTTCCGTGGGTACCTCTACAGCTACTGCAACTAAGTCCCTGGAGATGAACTCTGGAATCGGAACAAATTTGATATGTTTTTTGAGCAGAATTGCTGCTCTTGGATGTTCATGGTGGTCACTTATTACCTTACATGATCTGGTTGGAAGTCCCTTTATGTTTCCCCCATTTATCCAGGGCTCTTGGATTAGCCCCACGTCTGCGGACCCTCTGACAAACCCCCAATAAAGCACACTGGATGCGGCTTTTGAGTGTTGGAGGTTTATCTGGGTGAAGTTTATCCTGCCTGCCATTGTTGCAGTTACTTCTTTTTGCCGCAGCCTTTCTTTTGCGCTACCTTAGGCAATTTCCTGCCTTTAGGCTTTGCTCCAGAGTTGGCTGCAGCAGACGTTGAGGCGGGCAATCTCCTTTCACTAGCAACACCAGTGCTAGCTGGCTTGGTTGCAGAGCTAATAGAGGTGCTCGCCCCTTTGTCTTGGGCTTTGTTGGCGCCAGCGGTCCTTGGCCTAAGTTGAACTTGGCCGAACTTATAGCTTACCTTAAAGCCCATGGTTTTCAATATCTCCGTCGACTGATGGTCGACAGAGAGCGTTGTTTCGAGTGTGGGGCCTATCGGATTTCTCCTAAGCACCCTCCAGCTCTTTGCACTGAGGCCTTCGTTTTGGGCCTCTATTAGATTCAGGATTTTCTCGTTCGAGTAGTCCTGACTTCCGGGAAGATACGCCACCAGGACGACAGTGTGAGGCATTTCTGCCTCTTCTACCATCCTGAGCGACGCACCCTCCCACGGTGTGATTTCATCGGCGATGCTTCCTAGCCACTGCGCGGTGTCTTTGTCGGCACACACCAATGAAAGCCAACCTGGCCTGTAATGGAGGCCGTGGAACTTGGGTCTTATTTTGTCCCCTGCTCCCATGGCTGCCATTTTCTCCACAACAGCCTCCTGCACGGCTTCCTGTTGTGCCGCTGTCAGGAGTGACTGTGGATAGTCTGAGGGTATAATTCCAACCCTCACTCCAGTCACAGCTTGGCTAAATGAGGGCTTGGCAGAACTGCTCTCCTGCTTCTTCGCTCTCTTAGCGTTTGCTGTTTCAGGGGTACTGCCGTCAGATCGGATCCTTTTGGCTCCTTTTCCTGGCGGCGTTGCCCTTTCGATTGGCTTCAGCGCCTTCTCAAGAGCCTCTTCCTTGGAGAGTCCTTTGGCGAGAAGATACTTCAGCCTTTTTCTGGCAGCTCCTCCTAATCGGACCTTTTGCTCTTTCACATTGAGAGCTTTAAGGTTTTCTCCGATTTTGGTGACGCTGTCAGTTAACTTATCCTCCTCCGGGTGGGAAGTTCTTCCCTTACCGTTGGAGGATATGTTTCGAGGTCTTTGATAACCTCTTGTGTTTTTGTACTTGGTTCCATAAATGTTCCCACGAGTAGCAAGGGAAAAGAGGTCGCGTGTGGCAGAGCCCCGCATTACCACACGAAGGCTAATTGAAACACAGGTGCGCCAGGTTCCTGTGAGTTCGCATATTTATGACCAATCCTACCTCATTGGCCAGGCGAGCCTTTGGCATATGCTGTTCCACCGTGACTCTGAGGGTTTTTTATAGAGATTGTCTCCTCGCGGACCGGGCGGTGAAGCCAGGTCCCCCGACTGTCCTCTTAGTGCAACGTACCACTGCCACGCCCCGCAGCGGTCTTTGAAGCACCAGGTTCAGCTTCCGGTTTTAAGCAGATATCTGGCGTTCAGACATCTCTAGCTCGGGTACCCCGGGTTAGCCATACCCGTCCTCTGGCATTTCTGCCAAAGTCCCTGGGGACACAACAAACTAAACCCAATCACTTTTAAATTACAAAAAAATGCTAGTAACCATAGCAAACTATGCCAAACTCACCTAAATTACTTCGGCTACCATAAATCATCACCAACTAACCCTTACCACAACAAACTAAACCCAATCACTTTGAAATTACAAAAAAATGCTACTAACCATAGCAAACTATGCCAAACTCACCTAAATTACTTCGACTATCAAAAATCACCTCCAACTACACTTTACAGCAACAAACTAAGCCCAATCACTTTAAAATTACAAAAAAATGCTAAAAATCATAACAAACTATACCAGAATCACCTAAATTACTTCGGCTACCGTAAATCACACCCAACTATCCCTTACCACAACAAACCAAACCATATCATCTTAAAATTACAAAAAAAGATGTACAAATCATAACAAACTATGCCAGACTCACCTAAATTACTTCGGCTACTCTAAATCATCACCACCTAACCCTTACCACAACAAACTAAACCCAATCACTTTTAAATTACAAAAAAATGCTACTAACCATAGCAAACTATGCCAAACTCACCTAAATTACTTCGGCTATCAAAAATCTCCTCCAACTACACTTTACAGCAACAAACTAAGCCCAATCACTTTAAAATTACAAAAAAATGCTAAAAATCATAACAAACTATACCAGAATCACCTAAATTACTTTGGCTACCGTAAATCATTCCCAACTATCCCTTACCACAACAAACCAAACCATATCATCTTAAAATTACAAAAAAAGGTGTACAAATTATAACAAACTATGCCAGACTCACCTAAATTACTTCGGCTACTCTAAATCATCACCAACTAACCTTTACCACAACAAACTAAACCCAATCACTTTTAAATTACAAAAAAATGCTAGTAACCATAGCAAACTATGCCAAACTCACCTAAATTACTTCGGCTACCATAAATCATCACCAACTAACCCTTACCACAACAAACTAAACAAAATCACTTTTAAATTACAAAAAAATGCTACTAACCATAGCAAACTATGCCAAACTCACCTAAATTACTTCGGCTATCAAAAATCACCCTCAACTACACTTTGCAGCAACAAACTAAGCCCAATCACTTTAAAATTACAAAAAAATGCTAAAAATCATAACAAACTATACCAGAATAAACCTAAATTACTTCGGCTACCGTAAATCACCCCCAACTATCCCTTACCACAACAAACCAAACCATATCATCTTAAAATTACAAAAAAAGGTGTACAAATCATAACAAACTATGCCAGACTCACCTAAATTACTTCGGCTACTCTAAATCATCACTAACTAAACCTTACCACAACAAACTAAACCCAATCACTTTTAAATTACAAAAAAATGCTAGTAACCATAGCAAACTATGCCAAACTCACCTAAATTACTTCGGCTACCATAAATCATAACCAACTAACCCTTACCACAACAAACTAAACCCAATCACTTTTAAATTACAACAAAATACTAGTAACCATAGCAAACTATGCCAAACTCACCTAAATTACTTCGGCTACCATAAGTCATCACCAATTAACCCTTACCACAACAAACTTAACCCAATCACTTTTAAATTACAAAAATATGCTACTAACCATAGCAAACTATGCCAAACTCACCTAAATTACTTCGGCTACCATAAATCATCACAAACTAACCCTTACCACAACAAACTAAACCCAATCACATTTAAATTACAAAAAAATGCTACTAACCATAGCAAACTATGCCAAACTCACCTAAATTACTTCGGCTATTAAAAATCACCCCCAACTACACTTTACAGCAACAAACTAAGCCCAATCACTTTAAAATTACAAAAAATTGCTAAAAATCATAACAAACTATACCAGAATCACCTAAATTACTTCGGCTACCGTAAATCACACCCAACTATACCTTACCACAACAAACCAAACCATATCATCTTAAAATTACAAAAAAAGATGTACAAATCATAACAAACTATGCCAGACTCACCTAAATTACTTCGGCTACTCTAAATCATCACCACCTAACCCTTACCACAACAAACTAAACCCAATCACTTTTAAATTACAAAAAAATGCTACTAACCATAGCAAACTATGCCAAACTCACCTAAATTACTTCGGCTATCAAAAATCACCTCCGACTACACTTTACAGCAACAAACTAAGCCCAATCACTTTAAAATTACAAAAAAATGCTAAAAATCATAACAAACTATACCAGAATCACCTAAATTACTTCGGCTACCGTAAATCACCCCCAACTATCCCTTACCACAACAAACCAAACCATATCATCTTAAAATTACAAAAAAAGGTGTACAAATCATAACAAACTATGCCAGACTCACCTAAATTACTTCGGCTACTCTAAATCATCACCAACTAAACCTTACCACAACAAACTAAACCCAATCACTTTTAAATTACAAAAAAATGCTAGTAACCATAGCAAACTATGCCAAACTCACCTAAATTACTTCGGCTACCATAAATCATCACCAACTAACCCTTACCACAACAAACTAAACCCAATCACTTTTAAATTACAAAAAAATGCTACTAACCATAGCAAACTATGCCAAACTCACCTAAATTACTTCGGCTATCAAAAATCACTCCCAACTACACTTTGCAGCAACAAACTAAGCCCAATCACTTTAAAATTACATAAAAATGCTAAAAATCATAACAAACTATACCAGAATCACCTAAATTACTTCGGCTACCGTAAATCACCCCCAACTATCCCTTACCACAACAAACCAAACCATATCATCTTAAAATTACAAAAAAAGGTGTACAAATCATAACAAACTATGCCAGACTCACCTAAATTACTTCGGCTACTCTAAATCATCACCACCTAACCCTTACCACAACAAACTAAACCCAATCACTTTTAAATTACAAAAAAATGCTACTAACCATAGCAAACTATGCCAAACTCACCTAAATTACTTCGGCTATCAAAAATCACCTCCGACTACACTTTACAGCAACAAACTAAGCCCAATCACTTTAAAATTACAAAAAAATGCTAAAAATCATAACAAACTATACCAGAATCACCTAAATTACTTTGGCTACCGTAAATCATTCCCAACTATCCCTTACCACAACAAACCAAACCATATCATCTTAAAATTACAAAAAAAGGTGTACAAATCATAACAAACTATGCCAGACTCACCTAAATTACTTCGGCTACTCTAAATCATCACCACCTAACCCTTACCACAACAAACTAAACCCAATCACTTTTAAATTACAAAAAAATGCTACTAACCATAGCAAACTATGCCAAACTCACCTAAATTACTTCGGCTATCAAAAATCACCTCCGACTACACTTTGCAGCAACAAACTAAGCCCAATCACTTTAAAATTACAAAAAAATGCTAAAAATCATAACAAACTATACCAGAATCACCTAAATTACTTCGGCTACCGTAAATCACCCCCAACTATCCCTTACCACAACAAACCAAACCATATCATCTTAAAATTACAAAAAAAGGTGTACAAATCATAACAAACTATGCCAGACTCACCCAAATTACTTCGGCTACTCTAAATCATCACCAACTAAACCTTACCACAACAAACTAAACCCAATCACTTTTAAATTACAAAAAAATGCTAGTAACCATAGCAAACTATGCCAAACTCACCTAAATTACTTCGGCTACCATAAATCATCACCAACTAACCCTTACCACAACAAACTAAACCCAATCACTTTTAAATTACAAAAAAATGCTACTAACCATAGCAAACTATGCCAAACTCACCTAAATTACTTCGGCTATCAAAAATCACTCCCAACTACACTTTGCAGCAACAAACTAAGCCCAATCACTTTAAAATTACATAAAAATGCTAAAAATCATAACAAACTATACCAGAATCACCTAAATTACTTCGGCTACCGTAAATCACCCCCAACTATCCCTTACCACAACAAACCAAACCATATCATCTTAAAATTACAAAAAAAGGTGTACAAATCATAACAAACTATGCCAGACTCACCTAAATTACTTCGGCTACTCTAAATCATCACCAACTAACCCTTACCACAACAAACTAAACCCAATCACTTTTAAATTACAAAAAAATGTTAATAACCATAGCAAACTATGCCAAACTCACCTAAATTACTTCGGCTACCATAAATCATCACCAACTAACCCTTACCACAACAAACTAAACCCTATCACTTTTAAATTACAAAAAAATGCTACTAATCATATTAAACTATACCAAACTCACCTAAATTACTTCGGCTATCAAAAATCACCCCCAACTTCACTTTACAGCAACAAACTAAGCCCAATCATTTTAAAGTTACAAAAAAATGCTAAAAATCATAACAAACTATACCAGAATCACCTAAATTACTTCGGCTACCGTAAATCACCCCCAACTATCCCTTACCACAACAAACCAAACCGTATCATCTTAAAATTACAAAAAAAGTTGTACAAATCATAACAAACTATGCCAGACTCACCTAAATTACTTCGGCTACTCTAAATCTTCAAAAGCTAACCCTTACCACAACAAACTAAACCCAATCACTTTTAAATTACAAAAAAATGCTAGTAACCATAGCAAACTATGCCAAACTCACTTAAATAACTTCGGCTACCATAAATCATCACCAACTAACCCTTACCACAACAAACTAAATCCAATCAGTTTTAAATTACAAAAAAATGCTACTAACCATAGCAAACTATGCCAAACTCACCTAAATTACTTCGGCTATCAAAAATCACCCCCAAATACACTTTAGAGCAACAAAGTAAGCACAATCACTTTAAAATTACAAAAAAATGCTAAAAATCATAACAAACTATACCAGAATCACCTAAATTACTTCGGCTACCGTAAATCACCCCCAACTATCCCTTACCACAACAAACCAAACCATATCATCTTAAAATTACAAAAAAAGGTGTACAAATCATAACAAACTATGCCAGACTCACCTAAATTACTTCGGCTACCATAAATCATCACCAACTAACCCTTACCACAACAAACTAAACCCAATCACTTTTAAATTACAAAAAAATGCTAGTAACCATAGCAAACTATGCCAAACTCACCTAAATTACTTCGGCTACCATAAATCATCACCAACTAACCCTACAAAAAAATGCTACTAACCATAGCAAACTATGCCAAACTCACCTAAATTACTTCGGCTATCAAAAATCACCCCCAACTACACTTTGCAGCAACAAACTAAGCCCAATCACTTTAAAATTACAAAAAAATGCTAAAAATCATAACAAACTATACCAGAATCACCTAAATTACTTCGGCTATCGTAAATCTCCCCCAACTATCCCTTACAACAACAAACCAAACCATATCATCTTAAAATTACAAAAAAAGGTGTACAAATCATAACAAACTATGCCAGACTCACCTAAATTACTTCGGCTACTCTAAATCATCACCAACTAACCCTTACCACAACAAACTAAACCCAATCACTTTTAAATTACAAAAAAATGCTAGTAACCATAGCAAATTATGCCAAACTCACCTAAATTACTTCGGCTACCATAAATCATCACAAACTAACACTTACCACAACAAACTAAACCCAATCACTTTTAAATTACAAAAAAATGCCACTAACCATAGCAAACTATGCCAAACTCACCTAAATTACTTCGGCTATCAAAAATCACCCCCAACTACACTCTACAGCAACAAACTAAGCCCAATCACATTAAAATTACAAAAAAATGCTAAAAATCATAAAAACTATACCAGAATCACCTAGATTACTTCGGCAACCGTAAATCACCCCCAACTATCCCTTACCACAACAAACCAAACCATATCATCTTAAAATTACAAGAAAAGGTGTACAAATCATAACAAACTATGCCAGACTCACCTAAATTACTTCGGCTACTTTAAATCATCACCAACTGACCCTTACCACAACAAACTAAACCCAATCACTTTTAAATTACAAAAAAATGCTAGTAACCATAGCAAACTATGCCAAACTCACCTAAATTACTTCGGCTACCATAAATCATCACCAACTAACCCTTACTACAACAAACTAAACCCAATCACTTTTAAATTACAAAAAAATGCTACTAACCATAGCAAACTATGCCAAACTCACCTAAATTACTTCGGCTACCGTAAATCTCCCCCAACTATCCCTTACAACAACAAACCAAACCATATCATCTTAAAATTACAAAAAAAGGTGTACAAATCATAACAAACTATGCCAGACTCACCTAAATTACTTCGGCTACTCTAAATCATCACCAACTAACCCTTACCACAACAAACTAAACCCAATCACTTTTAAATTACAAATAAATGCTAGTAACCATAGCAAACTATGCCAAACTCACCTAAATTACTTCGGCTACCTTAAATCATCACAAACTAACACTTACCACAACAAACTAAACCCAATCACTTTTAAATTACAAAAAAATGCTACTAACCATAGCAAACTATGCCAAACTCACCTAAATTACTTCGGCTATCAAAAATCACCCCCAACTACACTCTACAGCAACAAACTAAGCCCAATCACATTAAAATTACAAAAAAATGCTAAAAATCATAAAAACTATACCAGAATCACCTAGATTACTTCGGCAACCGTAAATCACCCCCAACTATCCCTTACCACAACAAACCAAACCATATCATCTTAAAATTACAAGAAAAGGTGTACAAATCATAACAAACTATGCCAGACTCACCTAAATTACTTCGGCTACTCTAAATCATCACCAACTGACCCTTACCACAACAAACTAAACCCAATCACTTTTAAATTACAAAAAAATGCTAGTAACCATAGCAAACTATGCCAAACTCACCTAAATTACTTCGGCTACCATAAATCATCACCAACTAACCCTTACTACAACAAACTAAACCCAATCACTTTTAAATTACAAAAAAATGCTACTAACCATAGCAAACTATGCCAAACTCACCTAAATTACTTCGGCTATCAAAAATCACCCCCAACTACACTTATCAGCAACAAACTAAGCCCAATCACTTTAAAATTACAAAAAAATGCTAAAAATCTTAACAAACTATACCAGAATCACCTAAATTACTTCGGCTACCGTAAATCAACCCCAACTATCCCTTACCACAACAAACCAAACAAAATCATCTTAAAATTACAAAAAAAGGTGTACAAATCATAACAAACTATGCCAGACTCACCTCAATTACTTCGGCTACTCTAAATCATCACCAACTAACCCTTACCACAACAAATTAAACCCAATCACTTTTAAATTACAAAAAAATGCTAGTAACCATAGCAAACTATGCCAAACTCACCTAAATTACTTCGGCTACCATAAATCATCACCAACTAACCCTTACCACAACAAACTAAACCCAATCACTTTTAAATTACAAAAAAATGCTACTAACCATAGCAAACTATGCCAAACTCACCTAAATTACTTCGGCTATCAAAAATCACCCCCAACTACACTTAACAGCAACAAACTAAGCCCAATCACTTTAAAATTACAAAAAAATGCTAAAAATCTTAACAAACTATACCAGAATCACCTAAATTACTTTGGTTACCGTAAATCACCCCCAACTATCCCTTACCACAACAAACCAAACCAAATCATCTTAAAATTACAAAAAAAGGTGTACAAATCATAACAAACTATGCTAGACTCACCTAAATTACTTCGGCTACTCTAAATCATCACCAACTAACCCTTACCACAACAAACTAAACCCAATCACTTTTAAATTACAAAAAAATGCTAGTAACCATAGCAAACTATGCCAAACTCACCTAAATTACTTCGGCTACTCTAAATCATCACCAACTAACCCTTACCACAACAAACTAAACCCAATCACTTTTAAATTACAAAAAAATGCCACTAACCATTGCAAACTATGCCAAACTCACCTAAATTACTTCGGCTATCAAAAATCACCCCCAACTACACTCTACAGCAACAAACTAAGCCCAATCACATTAAAATTACAAAAAAATGCTAAAAATCATAAAAACTATACCAGAATCACCTAGATTACTTCGGCAACCGTAAATCACCCCCAACTATCCCTTACCACAACAAACCAAACCATATCATCTTAAAATTACAAGAAAAGGTGTACAAATCATAACAAACTATGCCAGACTCACCTAAATTACTTCGGCTACTCTAAATCATCACCAACTGACCCTTACCACAACAAACTAAACCCAATCACTTTTAAATTACAAAAAAATGCTAGTAACCATAGCAAACTATGCCAAACTCACCTAAATTACTTCGGCTACCATAAATCATCACCAACTAACCCTTACTACAACAAACTAAACCCAATCACTTTTAAATTACAAAAAAATGCTACTAACCATAGCAAACTATGCCAAACTCACCTAAATTACTTCGGCTACCGTAAATCTCCCCCAACTATCCCTTACAACAACAAACCAAACCATATCATCTTAAAATTACAAAAAAAGGTGTACAAATCATAACAAACTATGCCAGACTCACCTAAATTACTTCGGCTACTCTAAATCATCACCAACTAACCCTTACCACAACAAACTAAACCCAATCACTTTTAAATTACAAAAAAATGCTAGTAACCATAGCAAACTATGCCAAACTCACCTAAATTACTTCGGCTACCATAAATCATCACAAACTAACACTTACCACAACAAACTAAACCCAATCACTTTTAAATTACAAAAAAATGCTACTAACCATAGCAAACTATGCCAAACTCACCTAAATTACTTCGGCTATCAAAAATCACCCCCAACTACACTCTACAGCAACAAACTAAGCCCAATCACATTAAAATTACAAAAAAATGCTAAAAATCATAAAAACTATACCAGAATCACCTAGATTACTTCGGCAACCGTAAATCACCCCCAACTATCCCTTACCACAACAAACCAATCCATATCATCTTAAAATTACAAGAAAAGGTGTACAAATCATAACAAACTATGCCAGACTCACCTAAATTACTTCGGCTACTCTAAATCATCACCAACTGACCCTTACCACAACAAACTAAACCCAATCACTTTTAAATTACAAAAAAATGCTAGTAACCATAGCAAACTATGCCAAACTCACCTAAATTACTTCGGCTACCATAAATCATCACCAACTAACCCTTACTACAACAAACTAAACCCAATCACTTTTAAATTACAAAAAAATGCTACTAACCATAGCAAACTATGCCAAACTCACCTAAATTACTTCGGCTATCAAAAATCACCCCCAACTACACTTATCAGCAACAAACTAAACCCAATCACTTTAAAATTACAAAAAAATGCTAAAAATCTTAACAAACTATACCAGAATCACCTAAATTACTTCGGCTACCGTAAATCAACCCCAACTATCCCTTACCACAACAAACCAAACCAAATCATCTTAAAATTACAAAAAAAGGTGTACAAATCATAACAAACTATGCCAGACTCACCTCAATTACTTCGGCTACTCTAAATCATCACCAACTAACCCTTACCACAACAAACTAAACCCAATCACTTTTAAATTACAAAAAAATGCTAGTAACCATTGCAAACTATGCCAAACTCACCTAAATTACTTCGGCTACCATAAATCATCACCAACTAACCCTTACCACAACAAACTAAACCCAATCACTTTTAAATTACAAAAAAATGCTACTAACCATAGCAAACTATGCCAAACTCTCCTAAATTACTTCGGCTATCAAAAATCACCCCCAACTACACTTAACAGCAACAAACTAAGCCCAATCACTTTAAAATTACAAAAAAATGCTAAAAATCTTAACAAACTATACCAGAATCACCTAAATTACTTTGGTTACCGTAAATCACCCCCAACTATCCCTTACCACAACAAACCAAACCAAATCATCTTAAAATTACAAAAAAAGGTGTACAAATCATAACAAACTATGCCAGACTCACCTAAATTACTTCGGCTACTCTAAATCATCACCAACTAACCCTTACCACAACAAACTAAACCCAATCACTTTTAAATTACAAAAAAATGCTAGTAACCATAGCAAACTATGCCAAACTCACCTAAATTACTTCGGCTACTCTAAATCATCACCAACTAACCCTTACCACAACAAACTAAACCCAATCACTTTTAAATTACAAAAAAATGCCACTAACCATAGCAAACTATGCCAAACTCACCTAAATTACTTCGGCTATCAAAAATCACCCCCAACTACACTCTACAGCAACAAACTAAGCCCAATCACATTAAAATTACAAAAAAATGCTAAAAATTATAAAAACTATACCAGAATCACCTAGATTACTTCGGCAACCGTAAATCACCCCCAACTATCCCTTACCACAACAAACCAAACCATATCATCTTAAAATTACAAGAAAAGGTGTACAAATCATAACAAACTATGCCAGACTCACCTAAATTACTTCGGCTACTCTAAATCATCACCAACTGACCCTTACCACAACAAACTAAACCCAATCACTTTTAAATTACAAAAAAATGCTAGTAACCATAGCAAACTATGCCAAACTCACCTAAATTACTTCGGCTACCATAAATCATCACCAACTAACCCTTACTACAACAAACTAAACCCAATCACTTTTAAATTACAAAAAAATGCTACTAACCATAGCAAACTATGCCAAACTCACCTAAATTACTTCGGCTACCGTAAATCTCCCCCAACTATCCCTTACAACAACAAACCAAACCATATCATCTTAAAATTACAAAAAAAGGTGTACAAATCATAACAAACTATGCCAGACTCACCTAAATTACTTCGGCTACTCTAAATCATCACCAACTAACCCTTACCACAACAAACTAAACCCAATCACTTTTAAATTACAAAAAAATGCTAGTAACCATAGCAAACTATGCCAAACTCACCTAAATTACTTCGGCTACCATAAATCATCACAAACTAACACTTACCACAACAAACTAAACCCAATCACTTTTAAATTACAAAAAAATGCTACTAACCATAGCAAACTATGCCAAACTCACCTAAATTACTTCGGCTATCAAAAATCACCCCCAACTACACTCTACAGCAACAAACTAAGCCCAATCACATTAAAATTACAAAAAAATGCTAAAAATCATAAAACTATACCAGAATCACCTAGATTACTTCGGCAACCGTAAATCACCCCCAACTATCCCTTACCACAACAAACCAAACCATATCATCTTAAAATTACAAGAAAAGGTGTACAAATCATAACAAACTATGCCAGACTCACCTAAATTACTTCGGCTACTCTAAATCATCACCAACTGACCCTTACCACAACAAACTAAACCCAATCACTTTTAAATTACAAAAAAATGCTAGTAACCATAGCAAACTATGCCAAACTCACCTAAATTACTTCGGCTACCATAAATCATCACCAACTAACCCTTACTACAACAAACTAAACCCAATCACTTTTAAATTACAAAAAAATGCTACTAACCATAGCAAACTATGCCAAACTCACCTAAATTACTTCTGCTATCAAAAATCACCCCCAACTACACTTATCAGCAACAAACTAAGCCCAATCACTTTAAAATTACAAAAAAATGCTAAAAATCTTAACAAACTATACCAGAATCACCTAAATTACTTCGGCTACCGTAAATCAACCCCAACTATCCCTTACCACAACAAACCAAACCAAATCATCTTAAAATTACAAAAAAAGGTGTACAAATCATAACAAACTATGCCAGACTCACCTCAATTACTTCGGCTACTCTAAATCATCACCAACTAACCCTTACCACAACAAACTAAACCCAATCACTTTTAAATTACAAAAAAATGCTAGTAACCATAGAAAACTATGCCAAACTCACCTAAATTACTTCGGCTACCATAAATCATCACCAACTAACCCTTACCACAACAAACTAAACCCAATCACTTTTAAATTACAAAAAAATGCTACTAACCATAGCAAACTATGCCAAACTCACCTAAATTACTTCGGCTATCAAAAATCACCCCCAACTACACTCTACAGCAACAAACTAAGCCCAATCACATTAAAATTACAAAAAAATGCTAAAAATCATAAAAACTATACCAGAATCACCTAGATTACTTCGGCAACCGTAAATCACCCCCAACTATCCCTTACCACAACAAACCAAACCATATCATCTTAAAATTACAAGAAAAGGTGTACAAATCATAACAAACTATGCCAGACTCACCTAAATTACTTCGGCTACTCTAAATCATCACCAACTGACCCTTACCACAACAAACTAAACCCAATCACTTTTAAATTACAAAAAAATGCTAGTAACCATAGCAAACTATGCCAAACTCACCTAAATTACTTCGGCTACCATAAATCATCACCAACTAACCCTTACTACAACAAACTAAACCCAATCACTTTTAAATTACAAAAAAATGCTACTAACCATAGCAAACTATGCCAAACTCACCTAAATTACTTCGGCTACCGTAAATCTCCCCCAACTATCCCTTACAACAACAAACCAAACCATATCATCTTAAAATTACAAAAAAAGGTGTACAAATCATAACAAACTATGCCAGACTCACCTAAATTACTTCGGCTACTCTAAATCATCACCAACTAACCCTTACCACAACAAACTAAACCCAATCACTTTTAAATTACAAAAAAATGCTAGTAACCATAGCAAACTATGCCAAACTCACCTAAATTACTTCGGCTACCATAAATCATCACAAACTAACACTTACCACAACAAACTAAACCCAATCACTTTTAAATTACAAAAAAATGCTACTAACCATAGCAAACTATGCCAAACTCACCTAAATTACTTCGGCTATCAAAAATCACCCCCAACTACACTCTACAGCAACAAACTAAGCCCAATCACATTAAAATTACAAAAAAATGCTAAAAATCATAAAAACTATACCAGAATCACCTAGATTACTTCGGCAACCGTAAATCACCCCCAACTATCCCTTACCACAACAAACCAATCCATATCATCTTAAAATTACAAGAAAAGGTGTACAAATCATAACAAACTATGCCAGACTCACCTAAATTACTTCGGCTACTCTAAATCATCACCAACTGACCCTTACCACAACAAACTAAACCCAATCACTTTTAAATTACAAAAAAATGCTAGTAACCATAGCAAACTATGCCAAACTCACCTAAATTACTTCGGCTACCATAAATCATCACCAACTAACCCTTACTACAACAAACTAAACCCAATCACTTTTAAATTACAAAAAAATGCTACTAACCATAGCAAACTATGCCAAACTCACCTAAATTACTTCGGCTATCAAAAATCACCCCCAACTACACTTATCAGCAACAAACTAAACCCAATCACTTTAAAATTACAAAAAAATGCTAAAAATCTTAACAAACTATACCAGAATCACCTAAATTACTTTGGTTACCGTAAATCACCCCCAACTATCCCTTACCACAACAAACCAAACCAAATCATCTTAAAATTACAAAAAAAGGTGTACAAATCATAACAAACTATGCCAGACTCACCTAAATTACTTCGGCTACTCTAAATCATCACCAACTAACCCTTACCACAACAAACTAAACCCAATCACTTTTAAATTACAAAAAAATGCTAGTAACCATAGCAAACTATGCCAAACTCACCTAAATTACTTCGGCTACTCTAAATCATCACCAACTAACCCTTACCACAACAAACTAAACCCAATCACTTTTAAATTACAAAAAAATGCCACTAACCATAGCAAACTATGCCAAACTCACCTAAATTACTTCGGCTATCAAAAATCACCCCCAACTACACTCTACAGCAACAAACTAAGCCCAATCACATTAAAATTACAAAAAAATGCTAAAAATTATAAAAACTATACCAGAATCACCTAGATTACTTCGGCAACCGTAAATCACCCCCAACTATCCCTTACCACAACAAACCAAACCATATCATCTTAAAATTACAAGAAAAGGTGTACAAATCATAACAAACTATGCCAGACTCACCTAAATTACTTCGGCTACTCTAAATCATCACCAACTGACCCTTACCACAACAAACTAAACCCAATCACTTTTAAATTACAAAAAAATGCTAGTAACCATAGCAAACTATGCCAAACTCACCTAAATTACTTCGGCTACCATAAATCATCACCAACTAACCCTTACTACAACAAACTAAACCCAATCACTTTTAAATTACAAAAAAATGCTACTAACCATAGCAAACTATGCCAAACTCACCTAAATTACTTCGGCTACCGTAAATCTCCCCCAACTATCCCTTACAACAACAAACCAAACCATATCATCTTAAAATTACAAAAAAAGGTGTACAAATCATAACAAACTATGCCAGACTCACCTAAATTACTTCGGCTACTCTAAATCATCACCAACTAACCCTTACCACAACAAACTAAACCCAATCACTTTTAAATTACAAAAAAATGCTAGTAACCATAGCAAACTATGCCAAACTCACCTAAATTACTTCGGCTACCATAAATCATCACAAACTAACACTTACCACAACAAACTAAACCCAATCACTTTTAAATTACAAAAAAATGCTACTAACCATAGCAAACTATGCCAAACTCACCTAAATTACTTCGGCTATCAAAAATCACCCCCAACTACACTCTACAGCAACAAACTAAGCCCAATCACATTAAAATTACAAAAAAATGCTAAAAATCATAAAAACTATACCAGAATCACCTAGATTACTTCGGCAACCGTAAATCACCCCCAACTATCCCTTACCACAACAAACCAAACCATATCATCTTAAAATTACAAGAAAAGGTGTACAAATCATAACAAACTATGCCAGACTCACCTAAATTACTTCGGCTACTCTAAATCATCACCAACTGACCCTTACCACAACAAACTAAACCCAATCACTTTTAAATCACAAAAAAATGCTAGTAACCATAGAAAACTATGCCAAACTCACCTAAATTACTTCGGCTACCATAAATCATCACCAACTAACCCTTACCACAACAAACTAAACCCAATCACTTTTAAATTACAAAAAAATGCTACTAACCATAGCAAACTATGCCAAAATCACCTAAATTACTTCGGCTATCAAAAATCACCCCCAACTACACTTAACAGCAACAAACTAAGCCCAATCACTTTAAAATTACAAAAAAATGCTAAAAATCTTAACAAACTATACCAGAATCACCTAAATTACTTTGGTTACCGTAAATCACCCCCAACTATCCCTTACCACAACAAACCAAACCAAATCATCTTAAAATTACAAAAAAAGGTGTACAAATCATAACAAACTATGCCAGACTCACCTAAATTACTTCGGCTACTCTAAATCATCACCAACTAACCCTTACCACAACAAACTAAACCCAATCACTTTTAAATTACAAAAAATTGCTACTAACCATAGCAAACTATGCCAAAATCACCTAAATTACTTCGGCTATCAAAAATCACCCCCAACTACACTTTACAGCAACAAACTAAACCCAATCACTTTAAAATTACAAAAAAATGCTAAAAATCATAACAAACTATACCAGAATCATCTAAATTACTTTGGTTACCGTAAATCACCCCCAACTATCCCTTACCACAACAAACCAAACCAAATCATCTTAAAATTACAAAAAAAGGTGTACAAATCATAACAAACTATGCCAGATTTACCTAAATTACTTCGGCTACTCTAAATCATCACCAACTAACCCTTACCACAACAAACTAAACCCAATCACTTTTAAATTACAAAAAAATGCTAGTAACCATAGCAAACTATGCCAAACTCACCTAAATTACTTCGGCTACTCTAAATCATCACCAACTAACCCTTACCACAACAAACTAAACCCAATCACTTTTAAATTACAAAAAAATGCTAGTAACCTTAGCAAACTATGCCAAACTCACCTAAATTACTTCGGCTACCATAAATCATCACCAACTAACCCTTACCACAACAAACTAAACCCAATCACTTTTAAATTACAAAAAAATGCTGCTAACCATAGCAAACTATGCCAAACTCACCTAAATTACTTCGGCTACCATAAATCATCACCAACTAACCCTTACCACAACAAACTAAACCCAATCACTTTTAAATTACAAAAAAATGCTACTAACCATAGCAAACTATGCCAAACTCACCTAAATTACTTCGGCTATCAAAAATCACCCCCAACTACACTTTACAGCAACAAACTAAGCCCAATCACTTTAAAATTACAAAAAAATGCTAAAAATCATAACAAACTATACCAGAATCACCTAAATTACTTTGGTTACCGTAAATCACCCCCAACTATCCCTTACCACAACAAACCAAACCAAATCATCTTAAAATTACAAAAAAAGGTGTACAAATCATAACAAACTATGCCAGACTCACCTAAATTACTTCGGCTACTCTAAATCATCACCAACTAACCCTTACCACAACAAACTAAACCCAATCACTTTTAATTTACAAAAAAATGCTAGTAACCATAGCAAACTATGCCAAACTCACCTAAATTACTTCGGCTACCATAAATCATCACCAACTAACCCTTACTACAACAAACTAAACCCAATCACTTTTAAATTACAAAAAAATTCTACTAACCATAGCAAACTATGCCAAACTCACCTAAATTACTTCGGCTATCAAAAATCACCCCCAACTACACTTTACAGCAACAAACTAAGCCCAATCACTTTAAAATTACAAAAAAATGCTAAAAATCATAACAAACTATACCAGAATCACCTAAATTACTTCGGCTACCGTAAATCACCCCCAACTATCCCTTACCACAACAAACCAAACCATATCATCTTAAAATTACAAAAAAAGGTGTACAAATCATAACAAACTATGCCAGACTCACCTCAATTACTTCGGCTACTCTAAATCATCACCAACTAACCCTTACCACAACAAACTAAACCCAATTACTTTTAAATTACAAAAAAATGCTAGTAACCATAGCAAACTATGCCAAACTTACCTAAATTACTTCGGCTACTATAAATCACCACCAACTAACCCTTACCACAACAAACTAAGCCCAATCACTTTTAAATTACAAAAAAATGCTACTAACCGTTGCAAACTATGCCAAACTCACCTAAATTACTTCGGCTATCAAAAATCACCCCCAACTACACTCTACAGCAACAAACTAAGCCCAATCACATTAAAATTACAAAAAAATGCTAAAAATCACAAAAACTATACCAGAATCACCTAGATTACTTCGGCACCCGTAAATCACCTCCAACTATCCCTTACCACAACAAACCAAACCATATCATCTTAAAATTACAAGAAAAGGTGTACAAATCATAACAAACTATGCCAGACTCACCTAAATTACTTCGGCTACTCTAAATCATCACCAACTAACCCTTACCACAACAAACTAAACCCAATCACTTTTAAATTAAAAAAAAATGCTAGTAACCATAGCAAACTATGCCAAACTCACCTAAATTACTTCGGCTACTATAAATCATCACCAACTAACCCTTACCACAACAAACTAAACCCAATCACTTTTAAATTACAAAAAAATGCTAGTAACCATAGCAAACTATACCAAACTCACCTAAATTACTTCGGCTACCATAAATCATCACCAACTAACCCTTACCACAACAAACTAAACCCAATCACTTTTAAATTACAAAAAAATGCTGCTAACCATAGCAAACTATGCCAAACTCACCTAAATTACTTCGGCTATCAAAAATCACCCCCAACTACACTTTGCAGCAACAAACTAAGCCCAATCACTATAAAATTACAAAAAAAATGTTAAAAATCATAACAAACAATACCAGAATCACCTAAATTACTTCGGCTACCGTAAATCTCCCCCAACTATCCCTTACAACAACAAACCAAACTATATCATTTTAAAATTACAAAAAAAAGTGTACAAATCATAACAAACTATGCCAGACTCACCTAAATTACTTCGGCTACTCTAAATCATCACCAACTAACTCTTACCACAACAAAATAAACCCAATCACTTTTAAATTAAAAAAAAATGCTAGTAACCATAGCAAACTATGCCAAACTCACCTAAATTACTTCGGCTACTCTAAATCATCACCAACTAACCCTTACCACAACAAACTAAACCCAATCACTTTTAATTTACAAAAAAATGCTAGTAACCATAGCAAACTATGCCAAACTCACCTAAATTACTTCGGCTACCATAAATCATCACCAACTAACCCTTACTACAACAAACTAAACCCAATCACTTTTAAATTACAAAAAAATTCTACTAACCATAGCAAACTATGCCAAACTCACCTAAATTACTTCGGCTATCAAAAATCACCCCCAACTACACTTTACAGCAACAAACTAAGCCCAATCACTTTAAAATTACAAAAAAATGCTAAAAATCATAACAAACTATACCAGAATCACCTAAATTACTTCGGCTACCGTAAATCACCCCCAACTATCCCTTACCACAACAAACCAAACCATATCATCTTAAAATTACAAAAAAAGGTGTACAAATCATAACAAACTATGCCAGACTCACCTAAATTACTTCGGCTACTCTAAATCATCACCAACTAACCCTTACCACAACAAACTAAACCCAATTACTTTTAAATTACAAAAAAATGCTAGTAACCATAGCAAACTATGCCAAACTTACCTAAATTACTTCGGCTACTATAAATCACCACCAACTAACCCTTACCACAACAAACTAAACCCAATCACTTTTAAATTACAAAAAAATGCTACTAACCGTTGCAAACTATGCCAAACTCACCTAAATTACTTCGGCTATCAAAAATCACCCCCAACTACACTCTACAGCAACAAACTAAGCCCAATCACATTAAAATTACAAAAAAATGCTAAAAATCACAAAAACTATACCAGAATCACCTAGATTACTTCGGCACCCGTAAATCACCTCCAACTATCCCTTACCACAACAAACCAAACCATATCATCTTAAAATTACAAGAAAAGGTGTACAAATCATAACAAACTATGCCAGACTCACCTAAATTACTTCGGCTACTCTAAATCATCACCAACTAACCCTTACCACAACAAACTAAACCCAATCACTTTTAAATTAAAAAAAATGCTAGTAACCATAGCAAACTATGCCAAACTCACCTAAATTACTTCGGCTACTATAAATCATCACCAACTAACCCTTACCACAACAAACTAAACCCAATCACTTTTAAATTACAAAAAAATGCTAGTAACCATAGCAAACTATACCAAACTCACCTAAATTACTTCGGCTACCATAAATCATCACCAACTAACCCTTACCACAACAAACTAAACCCAATCACTTTTAAATTACAAAAAAATGCTGCTAACCATAGCAAACTATGCCAAACTCACCTAAATTACTTCGGCTATCAAAAATCACCCCCAACTACACTTTGCAGCAACAAACTAAGCCCAATCACTATAAAATTACAAAAAAAATGCTAAAAATCATAACAAACAATACCAGAATCACCTAAATTACTTCGGCTACCGTAAATCTCCTCCAACTATCCCTTACAACAACAAACCAAACTATATCATTTTAAAATTACAAAAAAAAGTGTACAAATCATAACAAGCTATGCCAGACTCACCTAAATTACTTCGGCTACTCTAAATCATCACCAACTAACTCTTACCACAACAAACTAAACCCAATCACTTTTAAATTAAAAAAAAATGCTAGTAACCAAAGCAAACTATGCCAAACTCACCTAAATTACTTCGGCTACTCTAAATCATCACCAACTAACCCTTACCACAACAAACTAAACCCAATCACTTTTAATTTACAAAAAAATGCTAGTAACCATAGCAAACTATGCCAAACTCACCTAAATTACTTCGGCTACCATAAATCATCACCAACTAACCCTTACTACAACAAACTAAACCCAATCACTTTTAAATTACAAAAAAATTCTACTAACCATAGCAAACTATGCCAAACTCACCTAAATTACTTCGGCTATCAAAAATCACCCCCAACTACACTTTACAGCAACAAACTAAGCCCAATCACTTTAAAATTACAAAAAAATGCTAAAAATCATAACAAACTATACCAGAATCACCTAAATTACTTCGGCTACCGTAAATCACCCCCAACTATCCCTTACCACAACAAACCAAACCATATCATCTTAAAATTACAAAAAAAGGTGTACAAATCATAACAAACTATGCCAGACTCACCTAAATTACTTCGGCTACTCTAAATCATCACCAACTAACCCTTACCACAACAAACTAAACCCAATCACTTTTAAATTACAAAAAAATGCTACTAACCATAGCAAACTATGCCAAACTTACCTAAATTACTTCGGCTACTATAAATCACCACCAACTAACCCTTACCACAACAAACTAAACCCAATCACTTTTAAATTACAAAAAAATGCTACTAACCGTTGCAAACTATGCCAAACTCACCTAAATTACTCCGGCTATCAAAAATCACCCCCAACTACACTCTACAGCAACAAACTAAGCCCAATCACATTAAAATTACAAAAAAATGCTAAAAATCACAAAAACTATACCAGAATCACCTAGATTACTTCGGCACCCGTAAATCACCTCCAACTATCACTTACCACAACAAACCAAACCATATCATCATAAAATTACAAGAAAAGGTGTACAAATCATAACAAACTATGCCAGACTCACCTAAATTACTTCGGCTACTCTAAATCATCACCAACTAACCCTTACCACAACAAACTAAACCCAATCACTTTTAAATTAAAAAAAATGTAAGTAACCATAGCAAACTATGCCAAACTCACCTAAATTACTTCGGCTACTATAAATCATCACCAACTAACCCTTACCACAACAAACTAAACCCAATCAGTTTTAAATTACAAAAAAATGCTAGTAACCATAGCAAACTATACCAAACTCACCTAAATTACTTCGGCTACCATAAATCATCACCAACTAACCCTTACCACAACAAACTAAACCCAATCACTTTTAAATTACAAAAAAATGCTGCTAACCATAGCAAACTATGCCAAACTCACCTAAATTACTTCGGCTATCAAAAATCACCCCCAACTACACTTTGCAGCAACAAACTAAGCCCAATCACTATAAAATTACAAAAAAAATGCTAAAAATCATAACAAACAATACCAGAATCACCTAAATTACTTCGGCTACCGTAAATCTCCCCCAACTATCCCTTACAACAACAAACCAAACTATATCATCTTAAAATTACAAAAAAAAGTGTACAAATCATAACAAACTATGCCAGACTCACCTAAATTACTTCGGCTACTCTAAATCATCACCAACTAACTCTTACCACAACAAACTAAACCCAATCACTTTTAAATTAAAAAAAAATGCTAGTAACCATAGCAAACTATGCCAAACTCACCTAAATTACTTCGGCTACCATAAATCATCACCAACTAACCCTTACTACAACAAACTAAACCCAATCACTTTTAAATTACAAAAAAATGCTACTAACCATAGCAAACTATGCCAAACTCACCTAAATTACTTCGGCTATCAAAAATCACCCCCAACTACACTTTACAGCAACAAACTAAGCCCAATCACTTTAAAATAAAAAAAAATGCTAAAAATCATAACAAACTATACCAGAATCACCTAAATTACTTCGGCTACCGTAAATCACCCCCAACTATCCCTTACCACAACAAACCAAACCATATCATCTTAAAATTACAAAAAAAGGTGTACAAATCATAACAAACTATGCCAGACTCACCTAAATTACTTCGGCTACTCTAAATCATTACCAACTAACCCTTACCACAACAAACTAAACTCAATCACTTTTAAATTACAAAAAAATGCTAGTAACCATAGCAAACTATGCCAAACTTACCTTAATTACTTCGGCTACTATAAATCATCACCAACTAACCCTTACCACAACAAACTAAACCCAATCACTTTTAAATTACAAAAAAATGCTACTAACCGTTGCAAACTATGCCAAACTCACCTAAATTACTTCGGCTATCAAAAATCACCCCCAACTACACTCTACAGCAACAAACTAAGCCCAATCACATTAAAATTACAAAAAAATGCTAAAAATCATAAAAACTATACCAGAATCACCTAGATTACTTCGGCACCCGTAAATCACCCCCAACTATCCCTTACCACAACAAACCAAACCATATGATCTTAAAATTACAAGAAAAGGTGTACAAATCATAACAAACTATGCCAGACTCACCTAAATTACTTCGGCTACTCTAAATCATCACCAACTAACCCTTACCACAACAAACTAAACCCAATCACTTTTAAATTAAAAAAAATGCTAGTAACCATAGCAAACTATGCCAAACTCACCTAAATTACTTCGGCTACCATAAATCATCACCAACTAACCCTTACTACAACAAACTAAACCCAATCACTTTTAAATTACAAAAAAATGCTACTAACCATAGCAAACTATGCCAAACTCACCTAAATTACTTCGGCTATCAAAAATCACCCCCAACTACACTTTACAGCAACAAACTAAGCCCAATCACTTTAAAATGACAAAAAAATGCTAAAAATCATAACAAACTATACCAGAATCACCTAAATTACTTCGGCTACCGTAAATCACCCCCAACTATCCTTTACCACAACAAACCAAACCATATCATCTTAAAATTACAAAAAAAGGTGTACAAATCATAACAAACTATGCCAGACTCACCTAAATTACTTCGGCTACTCTAAATCATCACCAACTAACCCTTACCACAACAAACTAAACCCAATCACTTTTAAATTACAAAAAAATGCTAGTAACCATAGCAAACTATGCCAAACTCACCTAAATTACTTCGGCTACTATAAATCATCACCAACTAACCCTTACCACAACAAACTAAACCCAATCACTTTTAAATTACAAAAAAATGCTAGTAACCATAGCAAACTATACCAAACTCACCTAAATTACTTCGGCTACCATAAATCATCACGAACTAACCCTTACCACAACAAACTAAACCCAATCACTTTTAAATTACAAAAAAATGCTGCTAACCATAGCAAACTATGCCAAACTCACCTAAATTACTTCGGCTATCAAAAATCACCCCCAACTACACTTTGCAGCAACAAACTAAGCCCAATCACTATAAAATTACAAAAAAAATGCTAAAAATCATAGCAAACAATACCAGAATCACCTAAATTACTTCGGCTACCGTAAATCTCCCCCAACTATCCCTTACAACAACAAACCAAACCATATCATCTTAAAATTACAAAAAAAAGTGTACAAATCATAACAAACTATGCCAGACTCACCTAAATTACTTCGGCTTCTTATAATCATCACCAACTAACCCTTACCACAACAAACTAAACCCAATCACTTTTAAATTACAAATAAATGCTAGTAACCATAGCAAACTATGCCAAACTCACCTAAATTATTTCGGCTACCATAAATCATCACCAACTAACCCTTACGACAACAAACTAAACCCAATCACTTTTAAATTACAAAAAAATGCTACTAACCATATCAAACTATGTCAAACTCACCTAAATTACTTCGGCGATCAAAAATCACCCCCAGCTACACTTTACAGCAACAAACTAAGCCCAATCACTTTAAAGTTACAAAAAAATGCTAAAAATCTTAACAAACTATACCAGAATCACCTAAATTACTTCGGCTACCGTAAATCACCCCCAACTATCCCTTACCACAACAAACCAAACCATATCATCTTAAAATTTCAAAAAAAGGTGTACAAATAATAACAAACTATGCCAGACTCACCGAAATTACTTCGGCTACTCTAAATCATCACCAGCTAAACCCTTACCACAACAAACTAAACCCAATCACTTTTAAATTACAAAAAAATGCTAGTAATCATAGCAAACTATGCCAAACTCACCTAAATTACCTCGGCTACCATAAATCATCACCAACTAACCCTTACCACAACAAACTAAATCCAATCACTTTTAAATTACAAAAAAATGCTACTAACCATAGCAAACTATGCCAAACTCACCTAAATTACTTCGGCTATCAAAAATCACCCCCAACTACACTTTACAGCAACAAAGTAAGCCCAATCACTTTAAAATTACAAAAAAATGCTAAAAATCATAACAAACTATACCAGAATCACCTAAATTACTTCGGCTACCGTAAATCACCCCCAACTATCAATTACCACAACAAACCAAACCATATCATCTTAAAATTACAAAAAAAGCTGTACAGATCATAACAAACTATGCCAGACTCACCTAAATTACTTCGGCTACTCTAAATCATCACCAACTAAACCTCACCACAACAAATTAAACCCAATCACTTTTAAATTACAAAAAAATGCTAGTAACCATAGCAAACTATGCCAAACTCACCTAAATTACTTCGGCTACCATAAATCATCACCAACTAACCCTTACCACAACAAACTAAACCAAATCACTTTTAAATTACATAAAAATGCTACTAACCATAGCAAATTATGCCAAACTCACCTAAATTACTTCGGCTATCAAAAATCACCCCCAACTACACTTTACAGCAACAAACTAAGCCCAATCACTTTAAAATTACAAAAAAATGCTAAAAATCATAACAAACTATACCAGAATCACCTAAATTACTTCGGCTACCGTAAATCACCACCAACTATCCCTTGCCATAACAAACCAAAAACAATCACTTTTAAATTACAAAAAAATGCTAGTAACCATAGCAAACTATGCCAAATTTACCTAAATTACTTCGGCTACCATAAATCATCACCAACTAACCCTTACCACAACAAACTAAACCCAATCGCTTTTAAATTACAAAAAAATGCTACCAACCATAGCAAACTATGCCAAACTCACTTAAATTACTTCGGCTATCAAAAATCACCCCCAACTACACTTTACAGCAACAAACTAAACCCAATCACTTTAAAATTACAAAAAAATGCTAAAAATCATAACAAACTATACCAGAATCACCTAAATTACTTCGGCTACCGTAAATCACCACCAACTATCCCTTGCCATAACAAACCAAAAACAATCACTTTTAAATTACAAAAAAATGCTAGTAACCATAGCAAACTATGCCAAATTTACCTAAATTACTTCGGCTACCATAAATCATCACCAACTAACCCTTACCACAACAAACTAAACCCAATCGCTTTTAAATTACAAAAAAATGCTACCAACCATAGCAAACTATGCCAAACTCACCTAAATTACTTCGGCTATCAAAAATCACCCCCAACAACACTTTACAGCAACAAACTAAGCCCAATCACTTTAAAATTTAAAAAAAATACTAAAAATCATAACAAATTATACCAAAATCACCTAAATTACTTCGGCTATCGTAAATCACCCCCAACTATCGCTTACCACAACAAACCAAACCATATCATCTTAAAATTACAAAAAAAGGTGTACAAATCATAACAAACTATGCCAGACTCACCTAAATTACTTCGGCTACTCTAAATCATCACTAACTCACCCTTACCACAATAAACTAAACCCAATCACTTTTAAATTTCAACAAAATGCTAGTAACCATAGCAAACTATGCCAAACTCACCTAAATTACTTCGGCTACCATAAATCATCACCAACTTACCCTTACTACAACAAACTAAACCCAATCATTTTTAAATTACAAAAAAATGCTACTAACCAGAGCAAACTATGCCAAACTCACCTAAATTACTTCGGCTATCAAAAATCCCCCCAACTACACTTTACAGCAACAAACTAAGCCCAATCATTTTAAAATTACAAAAAAATACTAAAAATCATAACAAATTATACCAGAATCACCTAAATTACTTCGGCTACCGTAAATCACCCCCAACTATCCCTTACCACAACAAACCAAACCATATCATCTTAAAATTACAAAAAAAGGTGTACAAATCATAACAAACTATGCCAGACTCACCTAAATTACTTCGGCTACTCTAAATCATCACTAACTAACCCTTACCACAATAAACTAAACCCAATCACTTTTAAATTTCAACAAAATGCTAGTAACCATAGCAAACTATGCCAAACTCACCTAAATTACTTCTGCTATCAAAAATCACCCCCAACTACACTTTACAGCAACAAACTAAACCCAATCACTTTAAAGTTACAAAAAAATGCTAAAAATCATAACAAACTATACCAGAATCACCTAAATTACTTCGGCTACCGTAAATCACCACCAACTATCCCTTGCCATAACAAACCAAAAACAATCACTTTTAAATTACAAAAAAATGCTAGTAACCATAGCAAACTATGCCAAATTTACCTAAATTACTTCGGCTACCATAAATCATCACCAACTAACCCTTACCACAACAAACTAAACCCAATCGCTTTTAAATTACAAAAAAATGCTACCAACCATAGCAAACTATGCCAAACTCACCTAAATTACTTCGGCTATCAAAAATCACCCCCAACAACACTTTACAGCAACAAACTAAGCCCAATCACTTTAAAATTAAAAAAAAATACTAAAAATCATAACAAATTATACCAGAATCACCTAAATTACTTCTGCTACCGTAAATCACCCCCAACTATCCCTTACCACAACAAACCAAACCATATCATCTTAAAATTACAAAAAAAGGTGTACAAATCATAACAAACTATGCCAGACTCACCTAAATTACTTCGGCTACTCTAAATCATCACTAACTCACCCTTACCACAATAAACTAAACCCAATCACTTTTAAATTTCAACAAAATGCTAGTAACCATAGCAAACTATGCCAAACTCACCTAAATTACTTCGGCTACCATAAATCATCACCAACTTACCCTTACTACAACAAACTAAACCCAATCATTTTTAAATTACAAAAAAATGCTACTAACCAGAGCAAACTATGCCAAACTCACCTAAATTACTTCGGCTATCAAAAATCCCCCCAACTACACTTTACAGCAACAAACTAAGCCCAATCATTTTAAAATTACAAAAAAATACTAAAAATCATAACAAATTATACCAGAATCACCTAAATTACTTCGGCTACCGTAAATCACCCCCAACTATCCCTTACCACAACAAACCAAACCATATCATCTTAAAATTACAAAAAAAGGTGTACAAATCATAACAAACTATGCCAGACTCACCTAAATTACTTCGGCTACTCTAAATCATCACTAACTAACCCTTACCACAATAAACTAAACCCAATCACTTTTAAATTACAACAAAATGCAAAATGCAGTTTCGGCACATGATACACCCGTGTCTAAAATTTCAAGTCTCCAGCCCTCACGGTTTGGGCTGTGGGTTGATTATGAATCAGTGTGTAGATGAATGAGTAAATGAATGAGTGTGTCAGTGAGGACACTTCGCTTTATATATATAGATTAAATGCTACTAACCATAGCAAACTATGCCAAACTCACCTAAATTACTTCGGCTATCAAAAATCACCCCCAACTACACTTTACCGCAACAAACTAAGCCCAATCAATTTAAAATTACAAAAAAATGCTAAAAATCATAACAAACTATACCAGAATCACCTAAATTACTTCGGCTACCGTAAATCACCCCCAACTATCCCTTACCACAACAAACCAAACCATATCATCTTAAAATTACAAAAAAAGGTGTACAAATCATAACAAACTATGCCAGACTCACCTAAATTGCTTCGGTTACTCTAAATCATCACCAACTAACCCTTACCACAACAAACTAAACCCAATCACTTTTAAATTACAAAAAAATGCTACCAACCATAGCAAACTATGCCAAACTCACCTAAATTACTTCTGCTACCATAAATCATCACCAACTAACCCTTACCACAACAAACTAAACCCAATCACTTTTAAATGACAAAAAAATGCTACTAACCATAGCAAACTATGCCAAACTCACCTAAATTACTTCGGCTATCAAAAATCACCCCCAACTACACTTTACAGCAACAAACTAAGCCCAATCAATTTAAAATTACAAAAAAATGCTAAAAATCATAACAAACTATACCAGAATCACCTAAACTACTTCGGCTACCGTAAATCACCCCCAACTATCCCTTACCACAACAAACCGAACCATATCATCTTAAAATTACAAAAAAAGGTGTACAAATCATAACAAACTATGCCAGACTCACCTAAATTACTTCGGCTACTCTAAATCATCACCAACTAACCCTTACCACAACAAACTAAACCCAATCACTTTTAAATTACAAAAAAATGCTAGTAACCATAGCAAACTATGCCAAACTCACCTAAATTACTTCGGCTATCAAAAATCACCCCCAACTACACTTTACAGCAACAAACTAAACCCAAGCACTTTAAAATTACAAGAAAATGCTAAAAATCATAACAAACTATACCAGAATCACCTAAATTACTTCGGCTACCGTAAATCACCCCCAACTATCCCTTACCACAACAAACCAAACCATATCATCTTAAAATTACAAAAAAAGGTGTACAAATCATAACAAACTATGCCAGACTCACCTAAATTACTTCGGCTACTCTAAATCATCACTAACTAACCCTTACCACAATAAACTAAACCCAATCACTTTTAAATTACAACAAAATGGTAGTAACCATAGCAAACTATGCCAAACTCACCTAAATTACTTCGGCTACCATAAATCATCACCAACTAAACCTTACCACAACAAACTAAACCCAATCATTTTTAAATTACAAAAAAATGCTACTAACCAGAGCAAACTATGCCAAACTCACCTAAATTACTTCGGCTTTCAAAAATGCCCCCAACTACACTTTACAGCAACAAACTAAGCCCAATCACTTTAAAATTACAAAAAAATACTAAAAATCATAACAAATTATACCAGAATCACCTAAATTACTTTGGCTACCGTAAATCACCCCCAACTATCCCCTACCACAACAAACCAAACCATATCATCTTAAAATTACAAAAAAAGGTGTACAAATCATAACAAACTATGCCAGACTCACCTAAATTACTTCGGCTACTCTAAATCATCACCAACTAACCCTTACCACAACAAACTAAACCCAATCACTTTTAAATTACAAAAAAAATGCTAGTAACCATAGCAAACTATGCCAAACTCACCTAAATTACTTCGGCTATCAAAAATCACCCCCAACTACACTTTACAGCAACAAACTAAACCCAAGCACTTTAAAATTACAAGAAAATGCTAAAAATCATAACAAACTATACCAGAATCACCTAAATTACTTCGGCTACCGTAAATCACCCCCAACTATCCCTTACCACAACAAACCAAACCATATCATCTTAAAATTACAAAAAAAGGTGTACAAATCATAACAAACTATGCCAGACTCACCTAAATTACTTCGGCTACTCTAAATCATCACTAACTAACCCTTACCACAATAAACTAAACCCAATCACTTTTAAATTTCAACAAAATGCTAGTAACCATAGCAAACTATGCCAAACTCACCTAAATTACTTCGGCTACCATAAATCATCACCAACTAACCCTTACCACAACAAACTAAACCCAATCATTGTTAAATTACAAAAAAATGCTACTAACCAGAGCAAACTATGCCAAACTCACCTAAATTACTTCGGCTATCAAAAATCCCCCCAACTACACTTTACAGCAACAAACTAAGCCCAATCACTTTAAAATTACAAAAAAATACTAAAAATCATAACAAATTATACCAGAATCACCTAAATTACTTCGGCTACCGTAAATCAACTATCCCTTACCACAACAAACCAAACCATATCATCTTAAAATTACAAAAAAAGGTGTACAAATCATAACAAACTATGCCAGACTCACCTAAATTACTTCGGCTACTCTAAATCATCACCAACTAACCCTTACCACAACAAACTAAACCCAATCACTTTTAAATTACAAAAAAATGCTAGTAACCATAGCAAACTATGCCAAACTCACCTAAATTACTTCGGCTCTCAAAAATCACCCCCAACTACACTTTACAGCAACAAACTAAACCCAAGCACTTTAAAATTACAAAAAAATGCTAAAAATCATAACAAACTATACCAGAATCACCTAAATTACTTCGGCTACCGTAAATCACCCCCAACTATCCCTTACCACAACAAACCAAACCCAATCACTTTTAAATTACAAAAAAATGCTAGTAACCATAGCAAACTATGCCAAATTCACCTAAATTACTTCGGCTACCATAAATCATCACCAACTAACCCTTACCACAACAAACTAAACCCAATCACTTTTAAATTACAAAAAAATGCTAGTAACCATAGCAAACTATGCCAAACTCACCTAAATTACTTCGGCTACCATAAATCATCACCAACTAACCCTTACCACAAAAACCCAATCACTTTTAAATTACAATTAAATGCTACTAACCATAGCAAACTATGCCAAACTCACCTAAATTACTTCGGCTATCAAAAATCACCCCCAACTACACTTTACAGCAACAAACTAAGCCCAATCAATTTAAAATTACAAAAAAATGCTAAAAATCATAACAAACTATACCAGAATCACCTAAATTACTTCGGCTACCGTAAATCACCCCCAACTATCCCTTACCACAACAAACCAAACCATATCATCTTAAAATTACAAAAAAAGGTGTACAAATCATAACAAACTATGCCAGACTCACCTAAATTACTTCGGCTACTCTAAATCATCACCAACTAACCCTTACCACAACAAACTAAACCCAATCACTTTTAAATTACAAAAAAAATGCTACCAACCATAGCAAACTATGCCAAACTCACCTAAATTACTTCTGCTATCAAAAATCACCCCCAACTACACTTTACAGCAACAAACTAAACCCAATCACTTTAAAATTACAAAAAAATGCTAAAAATCATAACAAACTATACCAGAATCACCTAAATTACTTCGGCTACCGTAAATCACCACCAACTATCCCTTGCCATAAAAAACCAAATACAATCACTTTTAAATTACAAAAAAATGCTAGTAACCATAGCAAACTATGCCAAATTTACCTAAATTACTTCGGCTACCATAAATCATCACCAACTAACCCTTACCACAACAAACTAAACCCAATCACTTTTAAATTACAAAAAAATGCTAGTAACCATAGCAAACTATGCCAAACTCACCTAAATTACTTCGGCTATCAAAAATCACCCCCAACTACACTTTACAGCAACAAACTAAACCCAAGCACTTTAAAATTACAAAAAAATGCTAAAAATCATAACAAACTATACCAGAATCACCTAAATTACTTCGGCTACCGTAAATCACCCCCAACTATCCTTTACCACAACAAACCAAACCCAATCACTTTTAAATTACAAAAAAATGCTAGTAACCATAGCAAACTATGCCAAATTCACCTAAATTACTTCGGCTACCATAAATCATCACCAACTAACCCTTACCACAACAAACTAAACCCAATCACTTTTAAATTACAAAAAAATGCTAGTAACCATAGCAAACTATGCCAAACTCACCTAAATTACTTCGGCTACCATAAATCATCACCAACTAACCCTTACCACAAAAACCCAATCACTTTTAAATTACAATTAAATGCTACTAACCATAGCAAACTATGCCAAACTCACCTAAATTACTTCGGCTATCAAAAATCACCCCCAACTACACTTTACAGCAACAAACTAAGCCCAATCAATTTAAAATTACAAAAAAATGCTAAAAATCATAACAAACTATACCAGAATCACCTAAATTACTTCGGCTAACGTAAATCACCCCCAACTATCCCTTACCACAACAAACCAAACCATATCATCTTAAAATTACAAAAAAAGGTGTACAAATCATAACAAACTATGCCAGACTCACCTAAATTACTTCAGCTACTCTAAATCATCACCAACTAACCCTTACCACAACAAACTAAACCCAATCATTTTTAAATTACAAAAAAATGCTACTAACCAGAGCAAACTATGCCAAACTCACCTAAATTACTTCGGCTATCAAAAATCCCCCCAACTACACTTTACAGCAACAAACTAAGCCCAATCACTTTAAAATTACAAAAAAATACTAAAAATCATAACAAATTATACCAGAATCACCTAAATTACTTCGGCTACCGTAAATCACCCCCAACTATCCCTTACCACAACAAACCAAACCATATCATCTTAAAATTACATAAAAAGGTGTACAAATCATAACAAACTATGCCAGACTCACCTAAATTACTTCGGCTACTCTAAATCATCACCAACTAACCCTTACCACAACAAACTAAACCCAATCACTTTTAAATTACAAAAAAATGCTAGTAACCATAGCATACTATGCCAAACTCACCTAAATTACTTCGGCTATCAAAAATCACCCCCAACTACACTTTACAGCAACAAACTAAACCCAAGCACTTTAAAATTACAAAAAAATGCTAAAAATCATAACAAACTATACCAGAATCACCTAAATTACTTCGGCTACCGTAAATCACCCCCAACTATCCCTTACCACAACAAACCAAACCCAATCACTTTTAAATTACAAAAAAATGCTAGTAACCATAGCAAACTATGCCAAATTCACCTAAATTACTTCGGCTACCATAAATCATCACCAACTAACCCTTACCACAACAAACTAAACCCAATCACTTTTAAATTACAAAAAAATGCTAGTAACCATAGCAAACTATGCCAAACTCACCTAAATTACTTCGGCTACCATAAATCATCACCAACTAACCCTTACCACAAAAACCCAATCACTTTTAAATTACAATTAAATGCTACTAACCATAGCAAACTATGCCAAACTCACCTAAATTACTTCGGCTATCAAAAATCACCCCCAACTACACTTTACAGCAACAAACTAAGCCCAATCAATTTAAAATTACAAAAAAATGCTAAAAATCATAACAAACTATACCAGAATCACCTAAATTACTTCGGCTACCGTAAATCACCCCCAACTATCCCTTACCACAACAAACCAAACCATATCATCTTAAAATTACAAAAAAAGGTGTACAAATCATAACAAACTATGCCAGACTCACCTAAATTACTTCGGCTACTCTAAATCATCACCAACTAACCCTTACCACAACAAACTAAACCCAATCACTTTTAAATTACAAAAAAAATGCTACCAACCATAGCAAACTATGCCAAACTCACCTAAATTACTTCTGCTATCAAAAATCACCCCCAACTACACTTTACAGCAACAAACTAAACCCAATCACTTTAAAATTACAAAAAAATGCTAAAAATCATAACAAACTATACCAGAATCACCTAAATTACTTCGGCTACCGTAAATCACCACCAACTATCCCTTGCCATAAAAAACCAAATACAATCACTTTTAAATTACAAAAAAATGCTAGTAACCATAGCAAACTATGCCAAATTTACCTAAATTACTTCGGCTACCATAAATCATCACCAACTAACCCTTACCACAACAAACTAAACCCAATCACTTTTAAATTACAAAAAAATGCTAGTAACCATAGCAAACTATGCCAAACTCACCTAAATTACTTCGGCTATCAAAAATCACCCCCAACTACACTTTACAGCAACAAACTAAACCCAAGCACTTTAAAATTACAAAAAAATGCTAAAAATCATAACAAACTATACCAGAATCACCTAAATTACTTCGGCTACCGTAAATCACCCCCAACTATCCCTTACCACAACAAACCAAACCCAATCACTTTTAAATTACAAAAAAATGCTAGTAACCATAGCAAACTATGCCAAATTCACCTAAATTACTTCGGCTACCATAAATCATCACCAACTAACCCTTACCACAACAAACTAAACCCAATCACTTTTAAATTACAAAAAAATGCTAGTAACCATAGCAAACTATGCCAAACTCACCTAAATTACTTCGGCTACCATAAATCATCACCAACTAACCCTTACCACAACAAACTAAACCCAATCATTTTTAAATTACAAAAAAATGCTACTAACCAGAGCAAACTATGCCAAACTCACCTAAATTACTTCGGCTATCAAAAATCCCCCCAACTACACTTTACAGCAACAAACTAAGCCCAATCACTTTAAAATTACAAAAAAATACTAAAAATCATAACAAATTATACCAGAATCACCTAAATTACTTCGGCTACCGTAAATCACCCCCAACTATCCCTTACCACAACAAACCAAACCATATCATCTTAAAATTACAAAAAAAGGTGTACAAATCATAACAAACTATGCCAGACTCACCTAAATTACTTCGGCTACTCTAAATCATCACCAACTAACCCTTACCACAACAAACTAAACCCAATCATTTTTAAATTACAAAAAAATGCTACTAACCAGAGCAAACTATGCCAAACTCACCTAAATTACTTCGGCTATCAAAAATCCCCCCAACTACACTTTACAGCAACAAACTAAGCCCAATCACTTTAAAATTACAAAAAAATGCTAAAAATCATAACAAACTATACCAGAATCACCTAAATTACTTCGGCTACCGTAAATCACTCCCAACTATCCCTTACCACAACAAACCAAACCATATCATCTTAAAATTACAAAAAAAAGTGTACAAATCATAACAAACTATGCCAGACTCACCTAAATTACTTCGGCTACTCTAAATCATCACCAACTAACCCTTACCACAACAAACTAAACCCAATCACTTTTAAATTACAAAAAAAATGCTACCAACCATAGCAAACTATGCCAAACTCACCTAAATTACTTCTGCTATCAAAAATCACCCCCAACTACACTTTACAGCAACAAACTAAACCCAATCACTTTAAAATTACAAAAAAATGCTAAAAATCATAACAAACTATACCAGAATCACCTAAATTACTTCGGCTACCGTAAATCACCACCAACTATCCCTTGCCATAAAAAACCAAATACAATCACTTTTAAATTACAAAAAAATGCTAGTAACCATAGCAAACTATGCCAAATTTACCTAAATTACTTCGGCTACCATAAATCATCACCAACTAACCCTTACCACAACAAACTAAACCCAATCACTTTTAAATTACAAAAAAATGCTAGTAACCATAGCAAATTATGCCAAACTCACCTAAATTACTTCGGCTATCAAAAATCACCCCCAACTACACTTTACAGCAACAAACTAAACCCAAGCACTTTAAAATTACAAAAAAATGCTAAAAATCATAACAAACTATACCAGAATCACCTAAATTACTTCGGCTACCGTAAATCACCCCCAACTATCCCTTACCACAACAAACCAAACCCAATCACTTTTAAATTACAAAAAAATGCTAGTAACCATAGCAAACTATGCCAAATTCACCTAAATTACTTCGGCTACCATAAATCATCACCAACTAACCCTTACCACAACAAACTAAACCCAATCACTTTTAAATTACAAAAAAATGCTAGTAACCATAGCAAACTATGCCAAACTCACCTAAATTACTTCGGCTACCATAAATCATCACCAACTAACCCTTACCACAACAAACTAAACCCAATCATTTTTAAATTACAAAAAAATGCTACTAACCAGAGCAAACTATGCCAAACTCACCTAAATTACTTCGGCTATCAAAAATCCCCCCAACTACACTTTACAGCAACAAACTAAGCCCAATCACTTTAAAATTACAAAAAAATACTAAAAATCATAACAAATTATACCAGAATCACCTAAATTACTTCGGCTACCGTAAATCACCCCCAACTATCCCTTACCACAACAAACCAAACCATATCATCTTAAAATTACAAAAAAAGGTGTACAAATCATAACAAACTATGCCAGACTCACCTAAATTACTTCGGCTACTCTAAATCATCACCAACTAACCTTTACCACAACAAACTAAACCCAATCACTTTTAAATTACAAAAAAATGCTAGTAACCATAGCAAACTATGCCAAACTCACCTAAATTACTTCGGCTATCAAAAATCACCCCCAACTACACTTTACAGCAACAAACTAAACCCAAGCACTTTAAAATTACAAAAAAATGCTAAAAATCATAACAAACTATACCAGAATCACCTAAATTACTTCGGCTACCGTAAATCACCCCCAACTATCCCTTACCACAACAAACCAAACCCAATCACTTTTAAATTACAAAAAAATGCTAGTAACCATAGCAAACTATGCCAAATTCACCTAAATTACTTCGGCTACCATAAATCATCACCAACTAACCCTTACCACAACAAACTAAATCCAATCACTTTTAAATTACAAAAAAATGCTAGTAACCATAGCAAACTATGCCAAACTCACCTAAATTACTTCGGCTACCATAAATCATCACCAACTAACCCTTACCACAAAAACCCAATCACTTTTAAATTACAATTAAATGCTACTAACCATAGCAAACTATGCCAAACTCACCTAAATTACTTCGGCTATCAAAAATCACCCCCAACTACACTTTACAGCAACAAACTAAGCCCAATCAATTTAAAATTACAAAAAAATGCTAAAAATCATAACAAACTATACCAGAATCACCTAAATTACTTCGGCTACCGTAAATCACCCCCAACTAGCCCTTACCACAACAAACCAAACCATATCATCTTAAAATTACAAAAAAAGGTGTACAAATCATAACAAACTATGCCAGACTCACCTAAATTACTTCGGCTACTCTAAATCATCACCAACTAACCCTTACCACAACAAACTAAACCCAATCACTTTTAAATTACAAAAAAAATGCTACCAACCATAGCAAACTATGCCAAACTCACCTAAATTACTTCTGCTATCAAAAATCACCCCCAACTACTCTTTACAGCAACAAACTAAACCCAATCACTTTAAAATTACAAAAAAATGCTAAAAATCATAACAAACTATACCAGAATCACCTAAATTACTTCGGCTACCATAAATCATCACCAACTAACCCTTACCACAACAAACTAAACCCAATCACTTTTAAATTACAAAAAAATGCTACCAACCATAGCAAACTATGCCAAACTCACCTAAATTACTTAGGCTATCAAAAAACACCCCCAACAACACTTTACAGCAACAAACTATGCCCAATCACTTTAAAATTAAAAAAAAATACTAAAAATCATAACAAATTATACCAATATCACCTAAATTACTTCGGCTACCGTAAATCACCCCCAACTATCCCTTACCACAACAAACCAAACCATATCATCTTAAAATTACAAAAAAAGGTGTACAAATTATAACAAACTATGCCAGACTCACCTAAATTACTTCGGCTGCTCTAAATCATCACCAACTAACCCTTACCACAACAAACTTAACCCAATCACTTTTAAATTACAAAAAAATGCTAGTAACCATAGCAAACTATGCCAAACTCACCTAAATTACTTCGGCTAAAATAAATCATCACCAACTAACCCTTACCACAACAAACTAAACCCAATCACTTTTAAATTACAAAAAAATGCTACTAACCATAGCAAACTATGCCAAACTCACCTAAATTACTTCGGCTATCAAAAATCACCCCCAACTACACTTTACAGCAACAAACTAAGCCCAATCACTTTAAAATTACAAAAAAATGCTAAAAATCATAACAAACTATACCAGAATCACCTAAATTACTTTGGTTACCGTAAATCACCCCCAAGTATCACTTACCACAACAAGCCAAACCATATTATCTTAAAATTACAAAAAAAGGTGTACAAATCATAACAAACTATGCCAGACTCACCTAAATTACTTCGGCTACTCTAAATCATCACCAACTAACCCTTACCACAACAAACTAAACCCAATCACTTTTAAATTACAAAAAAATGCTAGTAACCATAGCAAACTATGCCAAACTCACCTAAATTACTTCGGCTACCATAAATCATCACCAACTAACCCTTACCACAACAAACTTAACCCAATCACTTTTAAATTACAAAAAAATGCTACTAACCATAGCAAACTATGCCAAACTCACCTAAGTTACACTTTACAGCAACAAACTAAGCCCAATCACTTTAAAATTACAAAAAAATGCAAAAATAATAACAAACTATACCAGAATCACCTAAATTACTTCGGCTACCGTAAATCACCCCCAACTAGCTCTTACCACAGCAAACCAAACCATATCATCTTAAAATTACAAAAAAAGGTGTACAAATCATAACAAACTATGCCAGATTCACCTAAATTACTTCGGCTACTCTAAATCATCACCAACTAACCCTTACCACAACAAACTGAACCCAATCACTTTTAAATTACAAAAAATTGTTAGTAACCATAGCAAACTATGCCAAACTCACCTAAATTACTTCGGCTACCATAAATCATCACCAACTAACCCTTACCACAACAAACTAAACCCAATCACTTTTAAATTACAAAAAAATGCTACTAACCATAGCAAACTATGCCAAACTCACCTTAATTACTTCGGCTATCAAAAATCACCCCCAACTACACTTTACAGCAACAAACTAAGCCCAATCACTTTAAAATTACAAAAAAATGCCAAAAATCATAACAAACTATACCAGAATCACCTAAATTACTTAGGCTAACGTAAATCACCCCCAACTATCCCTTACCACAACAAACCAAACCATATCACCTTAAAATTACAAAAAAAGGTGTACAAATCATAAAAAACTATGCCAGACTCACCTAAATTACTTCAGCTACTCTAAATCATCACCAACTAACCCTTACCACAACAAACTAAACCCAATCACTTTTAAATTACAAAAAAAATGCTACTAACCATAGCAAACTATGCCAAACTCACCTAAATTACTTCGGCTATCAAAAATCACCCCCAACTACATTTTTACAGCAACAAACAAAGCCCAATCAATTTAAAATTACAAAAAAATGCTAAAAATCATAACAAACTATACCAGAATCACCTAAATTACTTCGGCTACCGTAAATCACCCCCAACTATCCCTTACCACAACAAACTAAACCCAATCACTTTTAAATTACAAAAAAATGCTAGTAGCCATAGCAAACTATGCCAAACTCACCTAAATTACTTCGGCTACCATAAATCTTCACCAACTAACCCTTACCACAACAAACTAAATCCAATCACTTTTAAATTACAAGAAAATGCTACTCACCATAGCAAACTATGCCAAACTCACCTAAATTACTTCGGCTATCAAAAATCACACCCAACTACAATTTAGAGCAACAAACTAAGCCCAATCACTTTAAAATTACAAAAAAATGCTAAAAATCATAACAAACTATACCAGAATCACCTAAATTAATTCGGCTACCGTAAATCACCCCCAACTATCCCTTACCACAACAAACCAAACCATATCATATTAAAATTACAAAAAAAGGTTTACAAATCATAACAAACTATGCCAGACTCACCTAAATTACTTCGGCTACTCTAAATCATCACCAACTAACCCTTACCACAACAAACTAAACCCAATCACTTTTAAATTACAAAAAAAATGCTACTAACCATAGCAAACTATGCCAAACTCACCTAAATTACTTCGGCTATCAAAAATCACTCCCAACTACACTTTACAGCAACAAACTAAGCCCAATCACTTTAAAATTACAAAAAAATGCTAAAAATCATAACATAAAAATCATAAATCATACCAGAATTACCTAAATTACTTCGGCTACCGTAAATCACCCCCAACTATCCCTTACCACAACAAACTAAACCCAATCATTTTTAAATTACAAAAAAATGCTAGTAACCATAGCAAACTATGCCAAACTCACCTAAATTACTTCGGCTACCATAAATCTTCACCAACTAACCCTTACCACAACAAACTAAACCCAATCACTTTTAAATTACAAAAAAATGCTACTAACCATAGCGAACTATGCCAAACTCACCTAAATTACTTCGGCTATCAAAAATCACCCCCAACTACACTTTACAGCAACAAACTAAGCCCAATCACTTTAAAATTACAAAAAAATGCTAAAAATCATAACAAACTATACCAGAATCACCTAAATTACTTCGGCTACCGTAAATCACCCCCAACTATCAATTACCACAACAAACCAAACCATATCATCTTAAAATTACAAAAAAAGGTGTACAGATCATAACAAACTATGCCAGACTCACCTAAATTACTTCGGCTACTCTAAATCATCACCAACTAAACCTTACCACAACAAATTAAACCCAATCACTTTTAAATTACAAATAAATTGCTAGTAACAATAGCAAACTATGCCAAACTCACCTAAATTACTTCGGCTACCATAAATCATCACCAACTAACCCTTACCACAACAAACTAAACCCAATCACTTTTAAATTACAAAAAAATGCTACTAACCATAGCAAACTATGCCAAACTCACCTAAATTACTTCGGCTATCAAAAATCACCCCCAACTACACTTTACAGCAACAAACTAAGCCCAATCACTTTAAAATTACATAAAAATGCTAAAAATCATAACAAACTATACCAGAATCACCTAAATTACTTCGGCTGCCGTAAGTCTCCCCCAACTATCCCTTACCACAACAAACCAAACCATATCATCTTAAAATTACAAAAAAAGGTGTACAAATCATAACAAACTATGCCAGACTCACCTAAATTACTTCGGCTACTCTAAATCATCACCAACTAACGCTTACCACAACAAACTGAACCCAATCACTTTTAAATTACAAAAAATTGTTAGTAACCATAGCAAACTATGCCAAACTCACCTAAATTACTTCGGCTACCATAAATCATCACCAACTAACCCTTACCACAACAAACTAAACCCAATCACTTTTAAATTACAAAAAAATGCTACTTACCATAGCAAACTATGCCAAACTCACCTTAATTACTTCGGCTATCAAAAATCACCCCCAACTACACTTTACAGCAACAAACTAAGCCCAATCACTTTAAAATTACAAAAAAATGCTAAAAATCATAACAAACTATACCAGAACCACCTAAATTACTTCGGCTAACGTAAATCACCCCCAACTATCCCTTACCACAACAAACCAAACCATATCATCTTAAAATTACAAAAAAAGGTGTACAAATCATAACAAACTATGCCAGACTCACCTAAATTACTTCAGCTACTCTAAATCATCACCAACTAACCCTTACCACAACAAACTAAACCCAATCACTTTTAAATTACAAAAAAAATGATACTAACCATAGCAAACTATGCCAAACTCACCTAAATTACTTCGGCTATCAAAAATCACCCCCAACTACATTTTTACAGCAACAAACAAAGCCCAATCAATTTAAAATTACAAAAAAATGCTAAAAATCATAACAAACTATACCAGAATCACCTAAATTACTTCGGCTACCGTAAATCACCCCCAACTATCCCTTACCACAACAAACTAAACCCAATCACTTTTAAAATACAAAAAAATGCTAGTAGCCATAGCAAACTATGCCAAACTCACCTAAATTACTTCGGCTACCATAAATCTTCACCAACTAACCCTTACCACAACAAACTAAATCCAATCACTTTTAAATTACAAGAAAATGCTACTCACCATAGCAAACTATGCCAAACTCACCTAAATTACTTCGGCTATCAAAAATCACACCCAACTACAATTTAGAGCAACAAACTAAGCCCAATCACTTTAAAATTACAAAAAAATGCTAAAAATCATAACAAACTATACCAGAATCACCTAAATTACTTCGGCTACCGTAAATCACCCCCAACTATCCCTTACCACAACAAACCAAACCATATCATATTAAAATTACAAAAAAAGGTGTACAAATCATAACAAACTATGCCAGACTCACCTAAATTACTTCGGCTACTCTAAATCATCACCAACTAACCCTTACCACAACAAACTAAACCCAATCACTTTTAAATTACAAAAAAAATGCTACTAACCATAGCAAACTATGCCAAACTCACCTAAATTACTTCGGCTATCAAAAATCACTCCCAACTACACTTTACAGCAACAAACTAAGCCCAATCACTTTAAAATTACAAAAAAATGCTAAAAATCATAACATAAAAATCATAAATCATACCAGAATCACCTAAATTACTTCGGCTACCGTAAATCACCCCCAACTATCCCTTACCACAACAAACTAAACCCAATCATTTTTAAATTACAAAAAAATGCTAGTAACCATAGCAAACTATGCCAGACTCACCTAAATTACTTCGGCTACTCTAAATCATCACCAACTAAACCTTACCACAACAAATTAAACCCAATCACTTTTAAATTACAAATAAATGCTAGTAACCATAGCAAACTATGCCAAACTCACCTAAATTACTTCGGCTACCATAAATCATCACCAACTAACCCTTACCACAACAAACTAAACCCAATCGCTTTTAAATTACAAAAAAATGCTACTAACCATAGCAAACTATGCCAAACTCACCTAAATTACTTCGGCTATCAAAAATCAGCCCCAACTACACTTTACAGCAACAAACTAAGCCCAATCAATTTAAAATTACATAAAAATGCTAAAAATCATAACAAACTATACCAGAATCACCTAAATTACTTCGGCTGCCGTAAGTCACCCCCAACTATCCCTTACCACAACAAACCAAACCATATCATCTTAAAATTACAAAAAAAGGTGTACAAATCATAACAAACTATGCCAGACTCACCTAAATTACTTCGGCTACTCTAAATCATCACCAACTAACCCTTACCACAACAAACTAAACCCAATCACTTTTAAATTGCAAAAAAATGCATGTAACCATAGCAAACTATGCCAAACTCACCTAAATTACTTCGGCTACCATAAATCATCACCAACTAACCCTTACCACAACAAACTAAACCCAATCACTTTTAAATTACAAAAAAATGCTACTAACCATAGCAAACTATGCCAAACTCACCTAAATTACTTCGGCTATCAAAAATCACCCCCAACTACACTTTACAGCAACAAACTAAGCCCAATCACTTTAAAATTACAAAAAAATGCTAAAAATCATAACAAACTATACCAGAATCACCTAAATTACTTCGGCTACCGTAAATCACCCCCAACTATCAATTACCACAACAAACCAAACCATATCATCTTAAAATTACAAAAAAAGGTGTACAGATCATAACAAACTATGCCAGACTCACCTAAATTACTTCGGCTACTCTAAATCATCACCAACTAAACCTTACCACAACAAATTAAACCCAATCACTTTTAAATTACAAAAAAATGCTAGTAACAATAGCAAACTATGCCAAACTCACCTAAATTACTTCGGCTACCATAAATCATCACCAACTAACCCTTACCAAAACAAACTAAACCCAATCACTTTTAAATTACAAAAAAATGCTACTAACCATAGCAAACTATGCCAAACTCACCTAAATTACTTCGGCTATTAAAAATCACCCCCAACTACACTTTACAGCAACAAACTAAGCCCAATCACTTTAAAATTACATAAAAATGCTAAAAATCATAACAAACTATACCAGAATCACCTAAATTACTTCGGCTGCCGTAAGTCACCCCCAACTATCCCTTACCACAGCAAACCAAACCATATCATCTTAAAATTACAAAAAAAGGTGTACAAATCATAACAAACTATGCCAGACTCACCTAAATTACTTCGGCTACTCTAAATCATCACCAACTAACCCTTACCACAACAAACTGAACCCAATCACTTTTAAATTACAAAAAATTGTTAGTAACCATAGCAAACAATGCCAAACTCACCTAAATTACTTCGGCTACCATAAATCATCACCAACTAACCCTTACCACAACAAACTAAACCCAATCACTTTTAAATTACAAAAAAATGCTACTAACCATAGCAAACTATGCCAAACTCACCTTAATTACTTCGGCTATCAAAAATCACCCCCAACTACACTTTACAGCAACAAACTAAGCCCAATCACTTTAAAATTACAAAAAAATGCTAAAAATCATAACAAACTATACCAGAACCAACTAAATTACTTCGGCTAACGTAAATCACCCCCAACTATCCCTTACCACAACAAACCAAACCATATCATCTTAAAATTACAAAAAAAGGTGTACAAATCATAACAAACTATGCCAGACTCACCTAAATTACTTCAGCTACTCTAAATCATCACCAACTAACCCTTACCACAACAAACTAAACCCAATCACTTTTAAATTACAAAAAAAATGCTACTAACCATAGCAAACTATGCCAAACTCACCTAAATTACTTCGGCTATCAAAAATCACCCCCAACTACATTTTTACAGCAACAAACAAAGCCCAATCAATTTAAAATTACAAAAAAATGCTAAAAATCATAACAAACTATACCAGAATCACCTAAATTACTTCGGCTACCGTAAATCACCCCCAACTATCCCTTACCACAACAAACTAAACCCAATCACTTTTAAATTACAAAAAAATGCTAGTAGCCATAGCAAACTATGCCAAACTCACCTAAATTACTTCGGTTACCATAAATCTTCACCAACTAACCCTTACCACAACAAACTAAATCCAATCACTTTTAAATTACAAGAAAATGCTACTCACCATAGCAAACTATGCCAAACTCACCTAAATTACTTCGGCTATCAAAAATCACACCCAACTACAATTTAGAGCAACAAACTAAGCCCAATCACTTTAAAATTACAAAAAAATGCTAAAAATCATAACAAACTATACCAGAATCACCTAAATTACTTCGGCTACCGTAAATCACCCCCAACTATCCCTTACCACAACAAACCAAACCATATCATATTAAAATTACAAAAAAAGGTGTACAAATCATAACAAACTATGCCAGACTGACCTAAATTACTTCGGCTACTCTAAATCATCACCAACTAACCCTTACCACAACAAACTAAACCCAATCACTTTTAAATTACAAAAAAAATGCTACTAACCATAGCAAACTATGCCAAACTCACCTAAATTACTTCGGCTATCAAAAATCACTCCCAACTACACTTTACAGCAACAAACTAAGCCCAATCACTTTAAAATTACAAAAAAATGCTAAAAATCTTAACATAAAAATCATAAATCATACCAGAATCACCTAAATTACTTCGGCTACCGTAAATCACCCCCAACTATCCCTTACCACAACAAACTAAACCCAATCATTTTTAAATTACAAAAAAATGCTAGTAACCATAGCAAACTATGCCAGACTCACCTAAATTACTTCGGCTACTCTAAATCATCACCAACTAAACCTTACCACCACAAATTAAACCCAATCACTTTTAAATTACAAATAAATGCTAGTAACCATAGCAAACTATGCCAAACTCACCTAAATTACTTCGGCTACCATAAATCATCACCAACTAACCCTTACCACAACAAACTAAACCCAATCGCTTTTAAATTACAAAAAAATGCTACTAACCATAGCAAACTATGCCAAACTCACCTAAATTACTTCGGCTATCAAAAATCAGCCCCAACTACACTTTACAGCAACAAACTAAGCCCAATCACTTTAAAATTACATAAAAATGCTAAAAATCATAACAAACTATACCAGAATCACCTAAATTACTTCGGCTGCCGTAAGTCACCCCCAACTATCCCTTACCACAACAAACCAAACCATATCATCTTAAAATTACAAAAAAAGGTGTACAAATCATAACAAACTATGCCAGACTCACCTAAATTACTTCGGCTACTCTAAATCATCACCAACTAACCCTTACCACAACAAACTAAACCCAATCACTTTTAAATTGCAAAAAAATGCATGTAACCATAGCAAACTATGCCAAACTCACCTAAATTACTTCGGCTACCATAAATCATCACCAACTAACCCTTACCACAACAAACTAAACCCAATCACTTTTAAATTACAAAAAAATGCTACTAACCATAGCAAACTATGCCAAACTCACCTAAATTACTTCGGCTATCAAAAATCACCCCCAACTACACTTTACAGCAACAAACTAAGCCCAATCACTTTAAAATTACAAAAAAATGCTAAAAATCATAACAAACTATACCAGAATCACCTAAATTACTTTGGTTACCGTAAATCACCCCCAAGTATCCCTTACCACAACAAGCCAAACCATATTATCTTAAAATTACAAAAAAAGGTGTACAAATCATAACAAACTATGCCAGACTCACCTAAATTACTTCGGCTACTCTAAATCATCACCAACTAACCCTTACCACAACAAACTAAACCCAATCACTTTTAAATTACAAAAAAATGCTAGTAACCATAGCAAACTATGCCAAACTCACCTAAATTACTTCGGCTACCATAAATCATCACCAACTAACCCTTACCACAACAAACTTAACCCAATCACTTTTAAATTACAAAAAAATGCTACTAACCATAGCAAACTATGCCAAACTCACCTAAGTTACACTTTACAGCAACAAACTAAGCCCAATCACTTTAAAATTACAAAAAAATGCAAAAATAATAACAAACTATACCAGAATCACCTAAATTACTTCGGCTACCGTAAATCACCCCCAACTATCTCTTACCACAACAAACCAAACCATATCATCTTAAAATTACAAAAAAAGGTGTACAAATCATAACAAACTATGCCAGATTCACCTAAATTACTTCGGCTACTCTAAATCATCACCAACTAACCCTTACCACAACAAACTGAACCCAATCACTTTTAAATTACAAAAAATTGTTAGTAACCATAGCAAACTATGCCAAACTCACCTAAATTACTTCGGCTACCATAAATCATCAGCAACTAACCCTTACCACAACAAACTAAACCCAATCACTTTTAAATTACAAAAAAATGCTACTAACCATAGCAAACTATGCCAAACTCACCTTAATTACTTCGGCTATCAAAAATCACCCCCAACTACACTTTACAGCAACAAACTAAGCCCAATCACTTTAAAATTACAAAAAAATGCTAAAAATCATAACAAACTATACCAGAATCACCTAAATTACTTAGGCTAACGTAAATCACCCCCAACTATCCCTTACCACAACAAACCAAACCATATCATCTTAAAATTACAAAAAAAGGTGTACAAATCATAACAAACTATGCCAGACTCACCTAAATTACTTCAGCTACTCTAAATCATCACCAACTAACCCTTACCACAACAAACTAAACCCAATCACTTTTAAATTACAAAAAAAATGCTACTAACCATAGCAAACTATGCCAAACTCACCTAAATTACTTCGGCTATCAAAAATCACCCCCAACTACATTTTTACAGCAACAAACAAAGCCCAATCAATTTAAAATTACAAAAAAATGCTAAAAATCATAACAAACTATACCAGAATCACCTAAATTACTTCGGCTACCGTAAATCACCCCCAACTATCCCTTACCACAACAAACTAAACCCAATCACTTTTAAATTACAAAAAAATGCTAGTAGCCATAGCAAACTATGCCAAACTCACCTAAATTACTTCGGCCACCATAAATCTTCACCAACTAACCCTTACCACAACAAACTAAATCCAATCACTTTTAAATTACAAGAAAATGCTACTCACCATAGCAAACTATGCCAAACTCACCTAAATTACTTCGGCTATCAAAAATCACACCCAACTACAATTTAGAGCAACAAACTAAGCCCAATCACTTTAAAATTACAAAAAAATGCTAAAAATCATAACAAACTATACCAGAATCACCTAAATTAATTCGGCTACCGTAAATCACCCCCAACTATCCCTTACCACAACAAACCAAACCATATCATATTAAAATTACAAAAAAAGGTGTACAAATCATAACAAACTATGCCAGACTCACCTAAATTACTTCGGCTACTCTAAATCATCACCAACTAACCCTTACCACAACAAACTAAACCCAATCACTTTTAAATTACAAAAAAAATGCTACTAACCATAGCAAACTATGCCAAACTCACCTAAATTACTTCGGCTATCAAAAATCACTCCCAACTACACTTTACAGCAACAAACTAAGCCCAATCACTTTAAAATTACAAAAAAATGCTAAAAATCATAACATAAAAATTATAAATCATACCAGAATTACCTAAATTACTTCGGCTACCGTAAATCACCCCCAACTATCCCTTACCACAACAAACTAAACCCAATCATTTTTAAATTACAAAAAAATGCTAGTAACCATAGCAAACTATGCCAAACTCACCTAAATTACTTCGGCTACCATAAATCTTCACCAACTAACCCTTACCACAACAAACTAAACCCAATCACTTTTAAATTACAAAAAAATGCTACTAACCATAGCGAACTATGCCAAACTCACCTAAATTACTTCGGCTATCAAAAATCACCCCCAACTACACTTTACAGCAACAAACTAAGCCCAATCACTTTAAAATTACAAAAAAATGCTAAAAATCATAACAAACTATACCAGAATCACCTAAATTACTTCGGCTACCGTAAATCACCCCCAACTATCCCTTACCACAACAAACCAAACCATATCATCTTAAAATTACAAAAAAAGATGTACAAATCATAACAAACAATGCCAGACTCACCTAAATTACTTCGGCTACTCTACATCATCACCAACTAACCCTTACCACAACAAACTAAACCCAATCACTTTTAAATTACAAAAAAATGCTAGTAACCCTAGCAAACTATGCAAAACTCACCTAAATTACTTCGGCTACCATAAATCATCACCAACTAACCCTTACCACAACAAACTAAACCCAATCACTTTTAAATTAAAAAAAATGCTACTAACCATAGCAAACTATGCCAAACTCACCTAAATTACTTCGGCTATCAAAAATCACCCCCAACTACACTTTACAGCAACAAACTAAGCCCAATCACGTTAAAATTACAAAAAATGCTAAAAATCATAACAAACTATACCAGAATTACCTAAATTACTTCGGCTACCATAAATCACCCCCAACTATCCCCTACCAAAACAAACCAAACCATATCATCTTAAAATTACAAAAAAAGGTGTACAGATCATAACAAACTATGCCAGACTCACCTAAATTACTTCGGCTACCCTAAATCATCACCAACTAACCCTTACCACAACAAACTAATCCCAATCACTTTTAAATTACAAAAAAATGCTAGTAACCATAGCAAACTATGCCAAACTCACCTAAATTACTTCGGCTATTAAAAATCACCCCCAACTACACTTTACAGCAACAAACTAAACCCAATCACTTTAAAATTACAAAAAATGCTAAAAATCATAACAAACTATACCAGAATCACCTAAATTACTTCGGCTACCGTAAATCACCCCCAACTATCCTTTACCACAACAAACCAAACCCAATCACTTTTAAATTACAAAAAAATGCTAGTAATCATAGCAAATTATGCCAAATTCACCTAAATTACTTCGGCTACCATAAATCATCACCAACTAACCCTTACCAACACAAACTAAACCCAATCACTTTTAAATTACAAAAAAATGCTAGTAACCATAGCAAACTATGCCAAACTCACCTAAATTACTTCGGCTACCATAAATCATCACCAACTAACCCTTACCACAACAAATTAAACCCAATCACTTTTAAATTACAAAAAAATGCTAGTAAACATAGCAAACTATGCCAAACTCACCTAAATTACTTCGGCTACCATAAATCATCACCAACTAACCCTTACCACAACAAACTAAACCCAATCACTTTTAAATTACAAAAAAATGCTACTAACCATAGCAAACTATGCCAAACTCACCTAAATTACTTCGGCTATCAAAAATCACCCCCAACTACACTTTACAGCAACAAACTAAGCCCAATCACTTTAAAATTACATAAAAATGCTAAAAATCATAACAAACTATACCAGAATCACCTAAATTACTTCGGCTGCCGTAAGTCACCCCCAACTATCCCTTACCACAACAAACCAAACCATATCATCTTAAAATTACAAAAAAAGGTGTACAAATCATAACAAACTATGCCAGACTCACCTAAATTACTTCGGCTACTCTAAATCATCACCAACTAACACTTACCACAACAAACTAAACCCAATCACTTTTAAATTGCAAAAAAATGCATGTAACCATAGCAAACTATGCCAAACTCACCTAAATTACTTCGGCTACCATAAATCATCACCAACTAACCCTTACCACAACAAACTAAACCCAATCACTTTTAAATTACAAAAAAATGCTACTAACCATAGCAAACTATGCCAAACTCACCTAAATTACTTCGGCTATCAAAAATCACCCCCAACTACACTTTACAGCAACAAACTAAGCCCAATCACTTTAAAATTACAAAAAAATGCTAAAAATCATAACAAACTATACCAGAATCACCTAAAATACTTTGGTTACCGTAAATCACCCCCAAGTATCCCTTACCACAACAAGCCAAACCATATTATCTTAAAATTACAAAAAAAGGTGTACAAATCATAACAAACTATGCCAGACTCACCTAAATTACTTCGGCTACTCTAAATCATCACCAACTAACCCTTACCACAACAAACTAAACCCAATCACTTTTAAATTACAAAAAAATGCTAGTAACCATAGCAAACTATGCCAAACTCACCTAAATTACTTCGGCTACCATAAATCATCACCAACTAACCCTTACCACAACAAACTAAACCCAATCACTTTTAAATTACAAAAAAATGCTACTAACCATTGCAAACTATGCCAAACTCACCTAAATTACTTCGGCTATCAAAAATCACCCCCAACTACACTTTACAGCAACAAGCTAAGCCCAATCACTTTAGAATTACAAAAAAAATGCTAAAAATCATAACAAATTATACCAGAATCACCTAAATTACTTCGGCTACCGTAAATCACCCCCAACTATCCCTTACCACAACAAACCAAACCATATCATCTTAAAATTACAAAAAAAGATGTACAAATCATAACAAACAATGCCAGACTCACCTAAATTACTTCGGCTACTCTAAATCATCACCAACTAACCCTTACCACAACAAACTAAACCCAATCACTTTTAAATTACAAAAAAATGCTAGTAACCCTAGCAAACTATGCAAAACTCACCTAAATTACTTCGGCTACCATAAATCATCACCAACTAACCCTTACCACAACAAACTAAACCCAATCACTTTTAAATTAAAAAAAATGCTACTAACCATAGCAAACTATGCCAAACTCACCTAAATTACTTCGGCTATCAAAAATCACCCCCAACTACACTTTACAGCAACAAACTAAACCCAATCACGTTAAAATTACAAAAAAATGCTAAAAATCATAACAAACTATACCAGAATTACCTAAATTACTTCGGCTACCATAAATCACCCCCAACTATCCCCTACCAAAACAAACCGAACCATATCATCTTAAAATTACAAAAAAAGGTGTACAAATCATAACAAACTATGCCAGACTCACCTAAATTACTTCGGCTACTCTAAATCATCACCAACTAACCCTTGCCACAACAAACTAAACCCAATCGCTTTTAAATTACAAAAAAATTCTAGTAACCATAGCAAACTATGCCAAACTCACTTAAATTACTTCGGTTATCAAAAATCACCCCAACTACACTTTACAGCAACAAACTAAACCCAAGCACTTTAAAATTACATAAAAATGCTAAAAATCATAACAAACTATACCAGAATCACCTAAATTACTTCGGGTACCGTAAATCACCCCCAACTATCCCTTACCACAACAAACCAAACCCACTCACTTTTAAATTACAAAAAAATGCTAGTAACCATAGCAAACTATGCCAAATTCACCTAAATTACTTCGGCTACCATAAATCATCACCAACTAACCCTTACCACAACAAACTAAACCCAATCACTTTTAAATTACAAAAAAAATGCTAGTAACCATAGCAAACTATGCCAAACTCACCTAAATTACTTCAGCCACCATAAATCATCACCAACTAACCCTTACCACAAAAACCCAATCACTTTTAAATTACAACTAGCTGAATGTACCCGGCGTTGCCCGGACGTAGATTAAATAAACGCAGTGTTGACAAAAGTGGTGTATTGGTGATGTAGACTAATCGACATTATAATACAATTAAACAGGAATGCTCTACTTTACCAATCACAAAATAAACAAATTTGCTGAAATTAACCTGCATTGCCAGGACCGGGTACTTGACCGGGTATATGATTTGGAAAAAGAGGATATCTTGGTTGATATCAGATGAAAAATCTTGTATAGACTCTTTAGGCAAAGACGCAGTTTGGAGGTGTTCTATAAGCGATTCCAGGAAATCGAAATTAATGTTAGAAAATTTTCGGAAAAATCGAAGTTTACAAATTAGCAGATAATGTTATGATAAAGTTGAAAAGACAATGGAAACATTTCTCCTGCTACAGTCATCTCACAGCAGAACAGTATGTAGATGATTTTGACTTATCTTCAGAATAAACAAACTCTTCAGCATAAATATCTCCTTTTGAGCTGCACAAAAATTATTAAAACCTGGCCGCAACTGGTAATTTAAGTGAGTTTGACATAGTTTGCTATGGTTTGTAGCATTTTTTGTAATTTTAATGTGATTGGGCTTAGTTTGGGGTGGTAAGGGGTAGTTGGGGGTGATTTATGGTGGCCGAAGTAATTTGGGTGAGTTTCGCATAGTTTGCTATGATTTGTAACATTTTTTGTAATTTTAAAGTGATTGTTCTTAGTTTGGGGTGGTAAGGGGTAGTTGGGGGTGATTGGGGGTGATTTATGGTAGCCGAAGTAATTTAAGTGAGTTTGACATAGTTTGCTATGGTTTGTAGCATTATTTGTAATTTTAATGTGATTGGGCTTAGTTTGGGGTGGTAAGGGGTAGTTGGGGGTGATTTATGGTGGCCGAAGTAATTTGCGTGAGTTTCGCATAGTTTGCTATGATTTGTAAAATTTTTTGTAATTTTAAAGTGATTGTTCTTAGTTTGGGGTGGTAAGGGGTAGTTGGGGGTGATTTATGGTAGCCGAAGTAATTTGCGTGAGTTTGGCATAGTTTGCTATGGTTTGTATCATTTTTTGTAATTTTAAAGTGATTTGCCTTAGTTTGGGGTGGTAAGGGGTAGTTGGGGGTGATTTATGGTAGCCGAAGTAATTTAGGTGAGTTTGGCATAGTTTGTAGCATTTTTTGTAATTTTAAAGTGATTTGGCTTAGTTTGGGGTGGTAAGGTGTTGTTGGGGGTGATTTATGGTAGCCGAAGTAATTTAAGTGAGTTTGACATAGTTTGCTATGGTTTGTAGCACTTTTTGTAATTTTAAAGTGATTGGGCTTAGTTTGGGGTGGTAAGGGGTAGTTGGCGGTGATTTATGGTAGCCGAAGTAATTTAAGTGAGTTTAACTTAGTTTGCTATGGTTTGTAGCATTTTTTGTAATTTTAATGTGATTGGGCTTAGTTTGGGGTGGTAAGGGGTAGTTGGGGGTGATTTATGGTGGCCGAAGTAATTTGGGTGAGTTTGGCATAGTTTGCTATGATTTGTAACATTTTTTGTAATTTTAAAGTGATTGTTCTTAGTTTGGGGTGGTAAGGGGTAGTTGGGTTTGATTTATGGTAGCCGTAGTAATTGAGGTGATTTTGGCATAGTTTGTTATGGTTTATAGCATTTTTTGTGATTTTAAAGTGATTGTTCTTAGTTTGGGGTGGTAAGGGGTAGTTGGGGGTGATTTATGGTAGCCGAAGTAATTTGGGTGAGTTTGGCATAGTTTGCTATGATTTGTAACATTTTTTGTAATTTTAAAGTGATTGGGCTAATTTTGGGGTGGTAAGGGGTAGTTGGGGGTGATTTATGGTAGCCGAAGTAATTTAGGTGATTTTGGCTATGGTTTGTAGCATTTTTGTAATTTTAAAGTGATTGGGCTTAGTTTGGGGTGGTAAGGGGTAGTTGGGGGTGAATTTTGGTAGCAGAAATAATGTGAGTTCGGAATAGTCTGCTGTGGTTTGTGTCATTTTGTTTTATTTTAAAGTGATTGGAGTTACTTGGGGTTGCTAAGGGGTGGTAAGGGATGATTTAAGATAACGGATCTAATTTATGTCAGTTTGGCGTAGTTTTTTGGGGTTGCTTTGATGAAGTTTGCAATGGTAAGAGATATTTGAGGATGTTTAATGTAGACGGATTAAATTTGGAGTGGTTTGGTAATTTTTAAATGAGTCACGGATCGACATTATAATTGAAATCAAAATTATAATTGAAATATCTGCGCCTCGCTAGGTACGGCAAAGTATGATCAGGAAAGCAGAAACTCGACCTTGAAACTGCTTTTGTCGCTGTCGTGTGGTTCGGGAGTGGTCCGTCTGAGTTCAGCCTTCAGTAAACCGGTCGCCCGACGTCGAAGTTGTTTTGGCTAGACACGTGCTTCTAACAAAAAAAAACACGGTCTCCGCGAGCCGATCATTTTTTGTTTATTTTAACCGGTTTTTATCCAGTTTTTATTTAAATACAAAGGAACCGGGCCGAATTTCGCAAAATCCCTTCTTATCACTTCGTTTCGGCACATGTTACACCCGTGTCTAAAATTTCAAGTCTCCAGCCCTCACGGTTTGGGCTGTGGGTTGATTATGAATCAGTGAATGTGTACATGAGTAGATGTGTACATGAGTAGATGAGTGTGTCAGTGAGGACACTTCGCTTTATATATATATAGATTAAATGCTACTAACCATAGCAAACTATGCCAAACTCACCTAAATTACTTCGGCTATCAAAAATCACCCCCAACTACACTTTACAGCAACAAACTAAGCCCAATCAATTTAAAATTACAAAAAAATGCTAAAAATCATAACAAACTATACCAGAATCACCTAAATTACTTCGGCTACCGTAAATCACCCCCAACTATCCCTTACCACAACAAACCAAACCATATCATCTTAAAATTACAAAAAAAGGTGTACAAATCATAACAAACTATGCCAGACACACCTAAATTACTTCGGCTACTCTAAATCATCACCAACTATCCCTTACCACAACAAACTAAACCCAATCACTTTTAAATTACAAAAAAATGCTACCAACCATAGCAAACTATGCCAAACTCACCTAAATTACTTCGGCTATCAAAAATCACCCTCAACTACACTTTACAGCAACAAACTAAACCCAATCACTTTAAAATTACAAAAAAATGCTAAAAATCATAACAAACTATACCAGAATCACCTAAATTACTTCGGCTACCGTAAATCACCACCAACTATCCCTTGCCACAACAAACCAAATACAATCACTTTTAAATTACAAAAAAATGCTAGTAACCATAGCAAACTATGCCAAATTTACCTAAATTACTTCGGCTACCATAAATCATCACCAACTAACCCTTACCACAACAAACTAAACCCAATCACTTTTAAATTACAAAAAAATGCTACCAACCATAGCAATCTATGCCAAACTCACCTAAATTACTTCGGCTATCAAAAATCACCCCCAACAACACTTTACAGCAACAAACAAAGCCCAATCACTTTAAAATTAAAAAAAAATACTAAAAATCATAACAAATTATACCAGAATCACCTAAATTACTTTGGCTACCGTTAATCACCCCCAACTATCCCTTACCACAACAAACCAAACCATATCATCTTAAAATTACAAAAAAAGGTGTACAAATCATAACAAACTATGCCAGACTCACCTAAATGACTTCGGCTACTCTAAATCATCACTAACTAACCCTTACCACAATAAACTAAACCCAATCACTTTTAAATTACAACAAAATGCTAGTAACCATAGCAAACTATGCCAAACTCACCTAAATTACTTCGGCTACCATAAATCATCACCAACTAACCCTTACCACAACAAACTAAACCCAATCATTTGTAAATTACAAAAAAATGCTTCTAACCAGAGCAAACTATGCCAAACTCACCTAAATTACTTCGGCTATCAAAAATCACCCCCAACTACACTTTACAGCAACAAACTAAGCCCAATCACTTTAAAATTACAAAAAAATGCTAAAAATCATAACAAACTATACCAGAATCACCTAAATTACTTCGGCTACCGTAAATCACCCCCAACTATCCCTTACCACAACAAACCAAACCATATCATCTTAAAATTACAAAAAAAGGTGTACAAATTATAACAAACTATGCCAGACTCACCTAAATTACTTCGGCTGCTCTAAATCATCACCAACTAACCCTTACCACAACAAACTTAACCCAATCACTTTTAAATTACAAAAAAATGCTAGTAACCATAGCAAACTATGCCAAACTCACCTAAATTACTTCGGCTAAAATAAATCATCACCAACTAACCCTTACCACAACGAACTAAACCCAATCACTTTTAAATTACAAAAAAATGCTACTAACCATAGCAAACTATGCCAAACTCACCTAAATTACTTCGGCTATCAAAAATCACCCCCAACTACACTTTACAGCAACAAACTAAGCCCAATCAATTTAAAATTACAAAAAAATGCTAAAAATTATAACAAACTATACCAGAATCACCTAAATTACTTCGGCTACCGTAAATTACCCCCAAATATCCCTTACCACAACAAACCAAACCCAATCACGTTTAAATTACAAAAAAATGCTAGTAACCATAGCAAACTATGCCAAACTCACCTAAATTACTTCGGCTACCATAAATCTTCACCAACTAACCCTTACCACAACAAACTAAACCCAATCACTTTTAAATTACAAAAAAATGCTACTCACCATAGCAAACTATGCCAAACTCACCTAAATTACTTCGGCTATCAAAAATCACCCACAACTACAATTTAGAGCAACAAACTAAGCCCAATCACTTTAAAATTACAAAAAAATGCTAAAAATCATAACAAACTAGACCAGAATCACCTAAATTACTTCGGCTACCGTAAATCACCCCCAACTATCCCTTACCACAACAAACCAAACCATATCATATTAAAATTACAAAAAAAATGTACAAATCATAACAAACTATGCCAGACTCACCTAAATTACTTCGGCTACTCTAAATCATCACCAACTAACCCTTACCACAACAAACTAAACCCAATCACTTTTAAATTACAAAAAAATGCTAGTAACCATAGCAAACTATTCCAAACTCACCTAAATTACTTCGGCTACCATAAATCATCACCAACTAATCCTTACCACAACAAACGAAACCCAATCACTTTTAAATTACAAAAAAATGCTAGTAACCATAGCAAACTATGCCAAACTCACCTAAATTACTTCGGCTACCATAAATCATCACCAACTAACCCTTACCACAACAAACTAAACCCAGTCACTTTTAAATTACAAAAAAATGCTACTAACCATAGCAAACTATTCCAAACTCACCTAAATTACTTCGGGTACCATAAATCATCACCAACTAACCCTTACCACAACAAACTATACCAAATTACTTTTAAATTACAAAAAAATGCTAGTAACCATAGCAAACTATGCCAAACTCACCTAAATTACTTCGGCTACCATAAATCATCACCAACTAACCCTTACCACAACAAACTAAACCCAGTCACTTTTAAATTACAAAAAAATGCTACTAACCATAGCAAACTATGCCAAACTCACCTAAATACTTCGGAAATCAAAAATCACCCCCAACTACACTTTACAGCAACAAACTAAGCCCAATCACTTTAAAATTACAAAAAAATGCTAAAAATCATAACAAACTATACCAGAATCACCTAAATTACTTCGGCTACCGTAAATCACCCCCAACTATCCCTTACCACAACAACCCAAACCATATCATCTTAAAATTACAAAGAAAGGTGTACAAATCATAACAAACTAAGCCAGACTCACCTAAATTACTTCGGCTACTCTAAATCATCATCAACTAACTCTTACCACAACAAACTAAACCCAATCACTTTTAAATTACAAAAAAATGCTAGTAAGCATAGCAAACTATGCCAAACTCACCTAAATTATTTCGGCTACCATAAATCATCACCAACTAACCCTTACCACAACAAACTAAACCCAATCACTTTTAAAATACAAAAAAATGCTACTAACCATAGCAAACTTTTCCAAACTTACCTAAATTACTTCGGCTATCAAAAATCACCCCCAACTACACTTTACAGCAACAAACTAAGCCCATTCACTTTAAAATTACAAAAAAATGCTGATAATCATAACAAACTATACCAGAATCACCTAAATTACTTCGGCTACCGTAAATCACTCCCAACTATCCCTTACCACAACAAACCAAACCATATCATCTTAAAATTACAAAAAAAGGTGTACAATTCATAACAAACTATCCCAGACTCACCTAAATTATTTCGGCTACTCTAAATCATCACCAACTAACCCTTACCACAACAAACTAAACCCAATCACTTTTAAATTACAAAAAAATGCTAGTAACCATAGCAAACTATGCCAAACTCACGTAAATTACTTCGGCTACCATAAATCATCACAAACTAACCCTTACCACAACAAACTAAACCCAATCACTTTAAATTACAAAAAAAATGCTACTAACCATAGCAAACTATGCCAAACTCACCTAAATTACTTCGGCTATCAAAAATCACCCCCAACTACACTTTACAGCAACAAACTAAGCCCAATCACTTTAAAATTACAAAAAAATGCTAAAAATCATTACAAACTATACCAGAATCACCTAAATTACTTCGGCTACCGTAAATCACCCCCAACTATCCCTTACCACAACAAACCAAACCATATCATCTTAAAATTACACAAAAAGATGTACAAATCATAACAAACTATGCCAGACTCACCTAAATTACTTCGGCTACTCTAAATCATCACCAACTAACCCTTACCACAACAAACTAAACCCAATCACTTTTAAATTACAAAAAAATGCTAGTAACCATAGCAAACTATGCCAAACTCACCTAAATTACTTCGGCTACCATAAATCATCACCAACTAACCCTTACCACAACAAACTAAACCCAATCACTTTTAAATTACAAAAAAATGCTACTAACCATAGCAAACTATGCCAAACTCACCTAAATTACTTCGGCTATCAAAAATCACCCCCAACTACACTTTACAGCAACAAACTAAGCCCATTCACTTTAAAATTACAAAAAAATGCCAAAAATCATAACAAACTATACCAGAATCACCTAAATTACTTCGGCTACCGTAAATCACTCCCAACTATCCCTTACCACAACAAACCTAACCATATCATCTTAAAATTACAAAAAAAGGTGTACAATTCATAACAAACTATGCCAGACTCACCTAAATTATTTCGGCTACTCTAAATCATCACCAACTAACCCTTACCACAACAAACTAAACCCAATCACTTTTAAATTACAAAAAAATGCTAGTAACCATAGCAAACTATGCCAAACTCACGTAAATTACTTCGGCTACCATAAATCATCACAAACTAACCCTTACCACAACAAACTAAACCCAATCACTTTAAATTACAAAAAAAATGCTACTAACCATAGCAAACTATGCCAAACTCACCTAAATTACTTCGGCTATCAAAAATCACCCCCAACTACACTTTACAGCAACAAACTAAGCCCAATCACTTTAAAATTACAAAAAAATGCTAAAAATCATAACAAACTATACCAGAATCACCTAAATTACTTCGGCTACCGTAAATCACCCCCAACTATCGCTTACCACAACAACCCAAACCATATCATCTTAAAATTACAAAGAAAGGTGTACAAATCATAACAAACTATGCCAGACTCACCTAAATTACTTCGGCTACTCTAAATCATCACCAACTAACTCTTACCACAACAAACTATACCCAATCACTTTTAAATTACAAAAAAATGCTAGTAAGCATAGCAAACTATGCCAAACTCACCTAAATTACTTCGGCTACCATAAATCATCACCAACTAACCCTTACCACAACAAACTAAACCCAATCACTTTTAAAATACAAAAAAATTCTACTAACCATAGCAAACTATGCCAAACTCACCTAACTTACTTCGGCTATCAAAAATCACCCCCAACTACACTTTACAGCAACAAACTAAGCCCATTCACTTTAAAATTACAAAAAAATGCTAAAAATCATAACAAACTATACCAGAATCACCTAAATTACTTCGGCTACCGTAAATCACTCCCAACTATCCCTTACCACAACAAACCAAACCATATCATCTTAAAATTACAAAAAAAGGTGTACAATTCATAACAAACTATGCCAGACTCACCTAAATTATTTCGGCTACTCTAAATCATCACCAACTAACCCTTACCACAACAAACTAAACCCAATCACTTTTAAATTACAAAAAAATGCTAGTAACCATAGCAAACTATGCCAAACTCACGTAAATTACTTCGGCTACCATAAATCATCACAAACTAACCCTTACCACAACAAACTAAACCCAATCACTTTAAATTACAAAAAAAATGCTACTAACCATAGCAAACTATACCAAACTCACCTAAATTACTTCGGCTATCAAAAATCACCCCCAACTACACTTTACAGCAACAAACTAAGCCCAATCACTTTAAAATTACAAAAAAATGCTAAAAATCATTACAAACTATACCAGAATCACCTAAATTACTTCGGCTACCGTAAATCACCCCCAACTATCCCTTACCACAACAAACCAAACCATATCATCTTAAAATTACAAAAAAAATGTACAAATCATAACAAACTATGCCAGACTCACCTAAATTACTTCGGCTACTCTAAATCATCACCAACTAACCCTTACCACAACAAACTAAACCCAATCACTTTTAAATTACAAAAAAATGCTAGTAACCATAGCAAACTATGCCAAACTCACCTAAATTACTTCGGCTACCATAAATCATCACCAACTAACCCTTACCACAACAAACTAAACCCAATCACTTTTAAATTACAAAAAAATGCTACTAACCATAGCAAACTATGCCAAACTCACCTAAATTACTTCGGCTATCAAAAATCACCCCCAACTACACTTTACAGCAACAAACTAAGCCCAATCACTTTAAAATTACAAAAAAATGCTAAAAATTATAACAAACTATACCAGAATCACCTAAATTACTTCGGCTACCGTAAATTACCCCCAAATATCCCTTACCACAACAAACCAAACCCAATCGCTCTTAAATTACAAAAAAATGCTAGTAACCATAGCAAACTATGCCAAACTCACCTAAATTACTTCGGCTACCATAAATCTTCACCAACTAACCCTTACCACAACAAACTAAACCCAATCACTTTTAAATTACAAAAAAATGCTACTCACCATAGCAAACTATGCCAAAATGACCTAAATTACTTCGGCTATCAAAAATCACCCACAACTACAATTTAGAGCAACAAACTAAGCCCAATCACTTTAAAATTACAAAAAAATGCTAAAAATCATAACAAACTAGGCCAGAATCACCTAAATTACTTCGGCTACCGTAAATCACCCCCAACTATCCCTGACCACAACAAACCAAACCATATCATATTAAAATTACAAAAAAAGATGTACAAATCATAACAAACTATGCCAGACTCACCTAAATTACTTCGGCTACTCTAAATCATCACCAACTAACCCTTACCACAACAAACTAAACCCAATCACTTTTAAATTACAAAAAAATGCTAGTAACCATAGCAAACTATTCCAAACTCACCTAAATTACTTCGGCTACCATAAATCATCACCAACTAACCCTTACCACAACAAACTAAACCCAATCACTTTTAAATTACAAAAAAATGCTACTAACCATAGCAAACTATGCCAAACTCACCTAAATTACTTCGGCTATCAAAAATCACCCCCAACTACACTTTACAGCAACAAACTAAGCCCAATCACTTTAAAATTACAAAAAAATGCTAAAAATTATAACAAACTATACCAGAATCACCTAAATTACTTCGGCTACCGTAAATTACACCCAAATATCCCTTACCACAACAAACCAAACCCAATCACTTTTAAATTACAAAAAAATGCTAGTAACCATAGCAAACTATGCCAAACTCACCTAAATTACTTCGGCTACCATAAATCTTCACCAACTAACCCTTACCACAACAAACTAAACCCAATCACTTTTAAATTACAAAAAAATGCTACTCACCATAGCAAACTATGTCAAACTCACCTAAATTACTTCGGCTATCAAAAATCACCCCAACTACACTTTACAGCAACAAACTAAGCCCAATCACTTTAAAATTACAAAAAAATGCTAAAAATCATAACAAACTATACCAGAATCACCTAAATTACTTCGGCCACTGTAAATCACCCCCAACTATCCCTTACCACAACAAACCAAACCATATCATCTTAAAATTACAAAAAAAGGTGTACAAATCATAACAAACTATGCCAGACTCCCCTAAATTACTTCGGCTACTCTAAATCATCACCAACTAACCCTTACCACAACAAACTAAACTCAATCACTTTTAAATTACAAAAAAAATGCTAGTAACCATAACAAACTATGCCAAACTCACCTAAATTACTTCGGCTACCATAAATCATCACCAACTAACCCTTACCACAACAAACTAAACCCAATCACTGTTAAATTACAAAAAAATGCTACTAACCATAGCAAACTATGCCAAACTTACCTAAATTACTTCGGCTATCAAAAATCACCCCCAACTACACTTTACGGCAACAAACTAAGCCCAATCACTTTAAAATTACAAAAAAATGCTAAAAATCATAACAAACTATACCAGAATCACCTAAATTACTTTGGCTACCGTAAATCACCCCCAACTCTCCCGTACAACAACAAACCAAACAATATCATCTTAAAATTACAAAAAAAGGTGTACAAATCATAACAAACTATGCCAGACTCACCTCAATTACTTCGGCTATTCTAAATCATCTCCAACTAACCCTTACCACAACAAACTAAACCCAATTACCTTTAAATTACAAAAAAATGCTAGTAACCATAGCAAACTTTGCCAAACTCACCTAAATTACTTCGGCTATCATAAATCATTACCAACTAACCCTTACCACAACAAACTGAACCCAATCACTTTTAAATTACAAAAAAATGCTACTCACCATAGCAAACTATGTCAAACTCACCTAAATTACTTCCGCTACCATAAATCATCACCAACTAACCCTTACCACAACAGACTAAACCCAATCACTTTTAAATTAAAAAAAATGCTACTACCCATAGCAAACTATGCCAAACTCACCTAAATTACTTCGGCTATCAAAAATCACCCCCAACTACACTTTACAGCAACAAACTAAGCCCAATCACTTTAAAATTACAAAAAAATGCTAAAAATCATAACAAACTATACCATAATCCCCTAAATTACTTCGGCTACCGTAAATCACTCCCAACTATCCCGTACCACAACAAACCAAACCATATCATCTTAAAATTACAAAAAAAGGTGTACAAATCATAACAAACTATGCCAGACTCACCTAAATTACTTCGGCTACTCTAAATCATCACCAACTAACCCTTACCACAACAAACTAAACCCAATTACCTTTAAATTACAAAAAAATGCTAGTAACCATAGCAAACTTTGCCAAACTCACCTAAATTACTTCGGCTATCATAAATCATTACCAACTAACCCTTACCACAACAAACTGAACCCAATCACTTTTAAATTACAAAAAAATGCTACTCACCATAGCAAACTATGTCAAACTCACCTAAATTACTTCGGCTATTAAAAATCACCCCTAACTACACTTTACAGCAATAAACTAAGCCCAATCACTTTAAAATTACAAAAAAATGCTAAAAATCATAACAATCTATACCAGAATCACCTAAATTACTTCGGCTACCGTAAATCACCCCCAAATATCCCTTACCACAACAAACCAAACCATATCATCTTAAAATTACAAAAAAAGGTGTACAAATCATAACAAACTATGCCAGACTCCCCTAAATTACTTCGGCTACTCTAAATCATCACCAACTAACCCTTACCACAACAAACTAAACTCAATCACTTTTAAATTACAAAAAAATGCTACTAACCATAGCAAACTATGCCAAACTTACCTAAATTACTTCGGCTATCAAAAATCACCCCCAACTACACTTTACAGCAACAAACTAAACCCAATCACTTTAAAATTACAAAAAAATGCTAAAAATCATAACAAACTATACCAGAATCCCCTAAATTACTTCGGCTACCGTAAATCACTCCCAACTATCCCGTACCACAACAAACCAAACCATATCATCTTAAAATTACAAAAAAAGGTGTACAAATCATAACAAACTATGCCAGACTCACCTAAATTACTTGGGCTACTCTAAATCATCACCAACTAACCCTTACCACAACAAACTAAACCCAATCACTTTTAAATTACAAAAAAATGCTAGTAACCATTGCAAACTATGCCAAACTCACCTAAATTACTTCCGCTACCATAAATCATCACCAACTAACCCTTACCACAACAAACTAAACCCAATCACTTTTAAATTAAAAAAAATGCTACTACCCATAGCAAACTATGCCAAACTCACCTAAATTACTTCGGCTATCAAAAATCACCCCCAACTACACTTTACAGCAACAAACTAAGCCCAATCACTTTAAAATTACAAAAAAATTTTAAAAATCATAACAAACTATACCAGAATCCCCTAAATTACTTCGGCTACCGTAAATCACTCCCAACTATCCCGTACCACAACAAACCAAACCATATCATCTTAAAATTACAAAAAAAGGTGTACAAATCATAACAAACTATGCCAGACTCACCTAAATTACTTCGGCTACTCTAAATAATCACCAACTAACCCTTACCACAACAAACTAAACTCAATCACTTTTAAATTACAAAAAAGTGCTAGTAACAATAGCAAACTATGCCAAACTCACCTAAATTACTTCGGCTACCATAAATCATCACCAACTAACCCTTACCACAACAAACTAAACCCAATCACTTTTAAATTAAAAAAAAATGCTACTACCCATAGCAAACTATGCCAAACTCACCTAAATTACTTCGGCTATAAAAAATCACCTTCAACTACACTTTACAGCAACAAACTAAGCCCAATCACTTTAAAATTACAAAAAAATGCTAAAAATTATAACAAACTATACCAGAATCACCTAAATTACTTCGGCTACCGTAAATCACCCCCAACTATCCCTTACCACAACAAACCAAACCATATCATCTTAAAATTACAAAAAAAGATGTACAAACCATAACAAACTATGCCAGACTCACCTCAATTACTTCGGCTACTCTTAATCATTACCAACTAACCCTTACCACAACAAACTAAACCCAATCACTTTTAAATTACAAAAAAATGCTAGTAACCATAGCAAACTATGCCAAACTCACCTAAATTACTTCGGCTACCATAAATCATCACCAACTAACCCTTACCACAACAAACTAAACCCAATCACTTTTAAATTACAAAAAAATACTACTACCCATAGCAAACTATGCCAAACTTACCTAAATTACTTCGGCTATAAAAAATCACCCCCAACTACACTTTACAGCAACAAACTAAGCCCAATCACTTTAAAATTACAAAAAAATGCTAAAAATCATAACAAACTATACCAGAATCACCTAAATTACTTCGGCTACCGTAAATCACCCCCAACTCTCCCTTACCACAACAAACCAAACCATATCATCTTAAAATTACAAAAAAAGGTTACAAATCATAACAAACTATGCCAGACTCACCTCAATTACTTCGGCTACTCTAAATCATCACCAACTAACCCATACCACAACAAACTAAACCCAATCACTTTTAAATTACAAAAAAATGCTAGTAACCATAGCAAACTATGCCAAACTCACCTAAATTTTTTCGGCTACCATAAATCATCACCAACTAACCCTTACCACAACAAACTAAACCCAATCACTTTTAAATTTAAAAAAAATGCTACTACCCATAGCAAACTATGCCAAACTCGCCTAAATTATTTCGGCTATAAAAAATCACCCCCAACTACACTTTACAGCAACAAACTAAGCCCAATCACTTTAAAATTACAAAAAAATGCTAAAAATTATAACAAACTATACCAGAATCACCTAAATTACTCGGCTACCGTAAATCACCCCCAACTATCCCTTACCACAACAAACCAAACCATATCATCTTAAAATTACAAAAAAAGGTGTACAAACCATAACAAACTATGCCAGACTCACCTCAATTATTTCGGCTACTCTAAATCATCTCCAACTAACCGTTACCACAACAAACTAAACCCAATTACTTTTAAATTACAAAAAAATGCTAGTAACCATAGCAAACTTTGCCAAACTCACCTAAATTACTTCGGCTACCATAAATCATTACTAACTAACCCTTACCACAACAAACTGAACCCAATCACTTTTAAATTACAAAAAAATGCTACTCACCATAGCAAACTATGTCAAACTCACCTAAATTACTTCGGCTATCAAAAATCACCCCCAACTACACTTTACAGCAATAAACTAAGCCCAATCACTTTAAAATTACAAAAAAATGCTAAAAATCATAACAAACTATACCAGAATCACCTAAATTACTTCGGCTACCGTAAATCACCCCCAAATATCCCTTACCACAACAAACCAAACCATATCATCTTAAAATTACAAAAAAAGGTGTACAAATCATAACAAACTATGCCAGACTCCCCTAAATTACTTCGGCTACTCTAAATCATCACCAACTAACCCTTACCACAACAAACTAAACTCAATCACTTTTAAATTACAAAAAAATGCTACTAACCATAGCAAACTATGCCAAACTTACCTAAATTACTTCGGCTATCAAAAATCACCCCCAACTACACTTTACAGCAACAAACTAAACCCAATCACTTTAAAATTACAAAAAAATGCTAAAATTCATAACAAACTATACCAGAATCCCCTAAATTACTTCGGCTACCGTAAATCACTCCCAACTATCCCGTACCACAACAAACCAAACCATATCATCTTAAAATTACAAAAAAAGGTGTACAAATCATAACAAACTATGCCAGACTCACCTAAATTACTTCGGCTACTCTAAATCATCACCAACTAACCCTTACCACAACAAACTAAACCCAATTACTTTTAAATTACAAAAAAGTGCTAGTAACCATAGCAAACTATGCCAAACTCACCTAAATTACTTCGGCTACCATAAATCATCACCAACTAACCCTTACCACAACAAACTAAACCCAATCACTTTTAAATTACAAAAAAATGCTAGTAACCATAGCAAACTATGCCAAACTCACCTAAATTACTTCGGCTACCATAAATCATCACCAACTAACCCTTACCACAACAAACTAAACCCAATCACTTTTAAATTACAAAAAAATACTACTACCCATAGCAAACTATGCCAAACTTACCTAAATTACTTCGGCTATAAAAAATCACCCCCAACTACACTTTACAGCAACAAACTAAGCCCAATCATTTTAAAATTACAAAAAAATGCTAAAAATCATAACAAACTATACCAGAATCACCTAAATTACTTCGGCTACCGTAAATCACCCCCAACTCTCCCTTACCACAACAAACCAAACCATATCATCTTAAAATTACAAAAAAAAGTGTACAAATCATAACAAACTATGCCAGACTCACCTCAATTACTTCGGCTACTCTAAATCATCACCAACTAACCCATACCACAACAAACTAAACCCAATCACATTTAAATTACAAAAAAATGCTAGTAACCATAGCAAACTATGCCAAACTCACCTAAATTTTTTCGGCTTCCATAAATCATCACCAACTAACCCTTACCACAACAAACTAAACCCAATCACTTTTAAATTAAAAAAAATGCTACTACCCATAGCAAACTATGCCAAACTCACCTAAATTACTTCGGCTATAAAAAATCACCCCCAACTACACTTTACAGCAACAAACTAAGCCCAATCACTTTAAAATTACAAAAAAATGCTAAAAATTATAACAAACTATACCAGAATCACCTAAATTACTTCGGCTACCGTAAATCACCCCCAACTATCCCTTACCACAACAAACCAAACCATATCATCTTAAAATTACAAAAAAAGGTGTACAAACCATAACAAACTATGCCAGACTCACCTCAATTACTTCGGCTACTCTAAATCATCTCGAACTAACCCTTACCACAACAAACTAAACCCAATTACTTTTAAATTACAAAAAAATGCTAGTAACCATAGCAAACTTTGCCAAACTCACCTAAATTACTTCGGCTACCATAAATCATCACCAACTAACCCTTACCACAACAAACTAAACCCAATCACTTTTAAATTAAAAAAAAATGCTACTACCCATAGCAAACTATGCCAAACTCACCTAAATTACTTCGGCTATAAAAAATCACCTTCAACTACACTTTACAGCAACAAACTAAGCCCAATCACTTTAAAATTACAAAAAAATGCTAAAAATTATAACAAACTATACCAGAATCACCTAAATTACTTCGGCTACCGTAAATCACCCCCAACTATCCCTTACCACAACAAACCAAACCATATCATCTTAAAATTACAAAAAAAGATGTACAAACCATAACAAACTATGCCAGACTCACCTCAATTACTTCGGCTACTTTTAATCATCACCAACTAACCCTTACCACAACAAACTAAACCCAATCACTTTTAAATTACAAAAAAATGCTAGTAACCATAGCAAACTATGCCAAACTCACCTAAATTACTTCGGCTACCATAAATCATCACCAACTAACCCTTACCACAACAAACTAAACCCAATCACTTTTAAATTACAAAAAAATACTACTACCCATAGCAAACTATGCCAAACTTACCTAAATTACTTCGGCTATAAAAAATCACCCCCAACTACACTTTACAGCAACAAACTAAGCCCAATCACTTTAAAATTACAAAAAAATGCTAAAAATCATAACAAACTATACCAGAATCACCTAAATTACTTCGGCTACCGTAAATCACCCCCAAATATCCCTTACCACAACAAACCAAACCATATCATCTTAAAATTACAAAAAAAGGTGTACAAATCATAACAAACTATGCCAGACTCCCCTAAATTACTTCGGCTACTCTAAATCATCACCAACTAACCCTTACCACAACAAACTAAACTCAATCACTTTTAAATTACAAAAAAATGCTACTAACCATAGCAAACTATGCCAAACTTACCTAAATTATTTCGGCTATCAAAAATCACCCCCAACTACACTTTACAGCAACAAACTAAACCCAATCACTTTAAAATTACAAAAAAATGCTAAAATTCATAACAAACTATACCAGAAACCCCTAAATTACTTCGGCTACCGTAAATCACTCCCAACTATCCCGTACCACAACAAACCAAACCATATCATCTTAAAATTACAAAAAAAGGTGTACAAATCATAACAAACTATGCCAGACTCACCTAAATTACTTCGGCTACTCTAAATCATCACCAACTAACCCTTACCACAACAAACTAAACCCAATTACTTTTAAATTACAAAAAAGTGCTAGTAACCATAGCAAACTATGCCAAACTCACCTAAATTACTTCGGCTACCATAAATCATCACCAACTAACCCTTACCACAACAAACTAAACCCAATCACTTTTAAATTAAAAAAAAATGCTACTACCCATAGCAAGCTATGCCAAACTCACCTAAATTACTTCGGCTATAAAAAATCACCCCCAACTACACTTTACAGCAACAAACTAAGCCTTATCACTTTAAAATTACAAAAAAATGCTAAAAATTATAACAAACTATACCAGAATCACCTAAATTACTTCGGCTACCGTAAATCACCCCCAACTATCCCTTACCATAACAAACCAAACCATATCATCTTAAAATTACAAAAAAAGGTGTACAAACCATAACAAACTATGCCAGACTCACCTCAATTACTTCGGCTACTCTTAATCATCACCAACTAACCCTTACCACAACAAACTAAACCCAATCACTTTTAAATTACAAAAAAATGCTAGTAACCATAGCAAACTATGCCAAACTCACCTAAATTACTTCGGCTACCATAAATCATCACCAACTAACCCTTACCACAACAAACTAAACCCAATCACTTTTAAATTACAAAAAAATACTACTACCCATAGCAAACTATGCCAAACTTACCTAAATTACTTCGGCTATAAAAAATCACCCCCAACTACACTTTACAGCAACAAACTAAGCCCAATCACTTTAAAATTACAAAAAAATGCTAAAAATCATAACAAACTATACCAGAATCACCTAAATTACTTCGGCTACCGTAAATCACCCCCAACTCTCCCTTACCACAACAAACCAAACCATTTCATCTTAAAATTACAAAAAAAGGTGTACAAATCATAACAAACTATGCCAGACTCACCTCAATTACTTCGGCTACTCTAAATCATCACCAACTAACCCATACCACAACAAACTAAACCCAATCACTTTTAAATTACAAAAAAATGCTACTAACCATAGTAAACTATGCCAAACTTACCTAAATTACTTCGGCTATCAAAAATCACCCCCAACTACACTTTACAGCAACAAACTAAACCCAATTACTTTAAAATTACAAAAAAATGCTAAAAATCATAACAAACTACACCAGAATCCCCTAAATTACTTCGGCTACCGTAAATCACTCCCAACTATCCCGTACCACAACAAACCAAACCATATCATCTTAAAATTACAAAAAAAGTTGTACAAATCATAACAAACTAAGCCAGACTCACCTAAATTACTTCGGCTACTCTAAATCATCACCAACTAACCCTTACCACAACAAACTAAACCCAATCACTTTTAAATTACAAAAAAATGCTAGTAACCATAGCAAACTATGCCAAACTCACCTAAATTACTTCGGCTACCATAAATCATCACCAACTAACCCTTACCACAACAAACTAAACCCAATCACTTTTAAATTAAAAAAAAATGCTACTACCCATAGAAAACTATGCCAAACTCACCCAAATTATTTCGGCTATCAAAAATCACCCCCAACTACACTTTACAGCAACAAACTAAGCCAAATCACTTTAAAATTACAAAAAAATGCTAAAAATCATAACAAACTATACCAGAATCCCCTAAATTACTTCGGCTACCGTAAATCACTCCCAACTATCCCGTACCACAACAAATCAAACCATATCATCTTAAAATTACAAAAAAAGGTGTACAAATCATAACAAACTATGCCAGACTCACCTAAATTACTTCGGCTATTCTAAATCATCACCAACTAACCCTTACCACAACAAACTAAACCCAATCACTTTTAAATTACAAAAAAATGCTAGTAACCATAGCAAACTATGCCAAACTCACCTAAATTACTTCGGCTACCATAAATCATCACCAACTAACCCTTACCACAACAAACTAAACCCAATCATTTTTAAATTAAAAAAAAATGCTACTACCCATAGCAAACTATGCCAAACTCACCTAAATTACTTCGGCTATAAAAAATCACCCCCAACTACACTTTACAGCAACAAACTAAGCCCAATCACTTTAAAATTACAAAAAAATGCTAAAAATTATAACAAACTATACCAGAATCACCTAAATTACTTCGGCTACCGTAAATCACCCCCAACTATCCCTTACCACAACTAACCAAACCATATTATCTTAAAATTACAAAAAAAGGTGTACAAACCATAACAAACTATGCCAGACTCACCTCAATTACTTCGGCTACTCTAAATTATCTCCAACTAACCCTTACCACAACAAACTAAACCCAATTACTTTTAAATTACAAAAAAATGCTAGTAACCATAGCAAACTATGCCAAACTCACCTAAATTACTTCGGCTACCATAAATCATCACCAACTAACCCTTACCACAACAAACTAAACCCAATCACTTTTAAATTAAAAAAAAATGCCACTACCCATAGCAAACTATGCCAAACTCACCTAAATTACTTCGGCTATAAAAAATCACCCCCAACTACACTTTACAGCAACAAACTAAGCCCAATCACTTTAAAATTACAAAAGAATGCTAAAAATTATAACAAACTATACCAGAATCACCTAAATTACTTCGGCTACCGTAAATTACCCCCAAATATCCCTTACCACAACAAACCAAACCCAATCACTTTTAAATTACAAAAAAATGCTAGTAACCATAGCAAACTATGCCAAACTCACCTAAATTACTTCGGCTACCATAAATCTTCACCAACTAACCCTTACCACAACAAACTAAACCCAATCACTTTTAAATTACAAAAAAATGCTACTCACCATAGCAAACTATGCCAAACTCACCTAAATTACTTCGGCTATCACAAATCACCCCCAACTACACTTTACAGCAACAAACTAAGCCCAATCACTTTAAAATTACAAAAAAATGCTAAAAATCATAACAAACTATACCAGAATCACCTAAATTACTTCGGCCACTGTAAATCACCCCCAACTATCCCTTACCACAACAAACCAAACCATATCATCTTAAAATTACAAAAAAAGGTGTACAAATCATAACAAACTATGCCAGACTAACCTAAATTACTTCGGCTACTCTAAATCATCACCAACTAACCCTTACCACAACAAACTAAACCCAATCACTGTTAAATTACAAAAAAATGCTACTAACCATAGCAAACTATGCCAAACTTACCTAAATTACTTCGGCTATCAAAAATCACCCCCAACTACACTTTACAGCAACAAACTAAGCCCAATCACTTTAAAATTACAAAAAAATGCTAAAAATCATAACAAACTATACCAGAATCACCTAAATTACTTTGGCTACCGTAAATCACCCCCAACTATCCCGTACAACAACAAACCAAACCATATCATCTTAAAATTACAAAAAAAGGTGTACAAATCATAACAAACTATGCCAGACTCACCTAAATTACTTCGGCTACTCTTAATCATCACCAACTAACCCTTACCACAACAAACTAAACCCAATCACTTTTAAATTACAAAAAAATGCTAGTAACCATAGCAAACTATGCCAAACTCACCTAAATTACTTCGGCTACCATAAATCATAACCAACTAACCCTTACCACAACAAACTAAACCCAATCACTTTTAAATTAAAAAAAAATGCTACTACCCATAGAAAACTATGCCAAACTCACCCAAATTACTTCGGCTATCAAAAATCACCCCCAACTACACTTTACAGCAACAAACTAAGCCCAATCACTTTAAAATTACAAAAAAATGCTAAAAATCATAACAAACTATACCAGAATCACCTAAATTACTTCGGCTACCGTAAATCACTCCCAACTATCCCGTACCACAACAAACCAAACCATATCATCTTAAAATTATAAAAAAAGGTGTACAAATTGTTACGTTCCAAATTTAGATTAGAGTTTGTTGGTAGTTTTTTTTGTTCTTGTTGGGTTGTCAAGGGGTTGCTAAGGTTTATGAGGTTGTTGGGTTGTGATTGATTATTAGGGAGAGGGTTTTTGGTTTTTGAGAAGAGAAGTTGTAGAGAGGTGGAGAGGCTAGTTGCAGAACGGAAAAGGCACAGGAGTTATAAGATAAGTCAATTTATATGTAAAGTTCGCGCGGGTGCACCGAACGCGGACTAATTACAAAATTGTTAATAGTTTTTAAGTTTTCCTTGTTTTGACATATTAATTTTTCGTTGTTCTTTTGTTATAAAATTTGTTACTTTGGTTTTGTTGTCTTCAATTGTTTAATTTCTTTTTTTTTTCCTATTTTCGTTAGTTGGTTTCCAGTTTGGCCTTTTTTTTTTCTTTATGTATCAACAAACTGGTGGCGCCCTTAATTTAGTTGAAAGTTTACAAATCGCCCACTCCCTCCGGCCGCTGAAGCTAGTCGCGGAGGGAAAAGTGTGTAACAATTTTGGCGCCCAACGTGGGGCCTCTTTTTAATTTCGAGGTTTATTCGTTTTCTTCTTTTATCATTCGATTTGTTCTTGGTTTTGTGATTTGATTTATTTTATTTTGGAAAGTATCGAAATGGCCAATAAGCCGTTGAATGTACGTCATCTACGCAAGGACGAACTCAAATGGGAGTTACGGGTTCGTGGAGCAGTGGTTCCTGAGGACACAGCTGAGGGGTTACGGACCATTCTTGGAGCGTTGTTGGAATCAGAACAAGGCAGTACCACTCCTGCGATGGCGGTAGAGGATTTTGACGGTGAGGCGGAATTTGCGGCGATTGAAGAAAAATGCAGGCAGTTGCTGCAAGAGATAAATCGGTTGTCGGATCCAAGGGCGAAACGAGAAAGGTTTGATAGGGTATGCACTCGCCTAATGCATTTATTGAACCGAGTTAGCGCTACACCAATTGAAGAGGCGAAGGCTGAGACGCTTCTACTACGAACTAAGTGGATGAAGCTTGTATCGGAGTTATTGCCCATGGTAGATGAGGCTCGGAAGATACGTGAACATCTGTCAAATCATAACTTGTCAGTAGCATTTGTAGATGCACGTAGCTCAATCGATTCTGAAAGCGAAGGTGAAGACGGGGAACTACCGGAACGAATTAATGGTGCTTCTACGCCAATCAGCACACCCATAGTGGTGGAGAGACCATCAAGTAACGCGATATCACGTATGGCTGGACCTGTCCCGGTCTACAAATGGGGATTGAAGTTTCGTGGAGATGCGGAAAATGAATCGGTACTTTCGTTTCTGGAGCGGGTTGAGGAGCTGGCTGCAGCTCGTGGACTGTCTTTAGAAGACGTCTTCCGGTCAGCGATCGATCTTTTCGAAGGCAGGGCACTGGTATGGTTCCGAGCCAACCACAGTCGTTTTCGTTCTTGGCGTGAATTGTCAGAACTTTTGACACTACATTATCTTCCACCTGATTATCGTCACCGTTTGTTTGAGGACATCCTGTCGCGAACGCAAGGGCCCCAGGAGAGAATTACGGACTATCTGCCGACGATGAACGCGTTATGTACCAGGCACGGATCAATGCCAGAAGACGTCAGTTTGAATATCATAATCCGGAATCTGGCTCCATTTTATTCGACCCAGCTTCCAATTGTGCGCACTTTGGACGAGCTCGAGATGGAGTGCCTTCGTCTAGAGGTGAAGCGGCATCGAGCGGAACATTATAAACCTCCATCTCATCACGTAGAAGATTACGTCGAACCGGAGCTGGCGTGTAGTAAAAGCGTCGAGGTAACAAATAGTTCCGCGGTACGGGAAGAACGTAAAGAGAGTCGTCCTCGGGAATATCGTTGTTATCGTTGTGGTGCGATCGGACATTTTGCACGGGAGTGTTTACGACAAACGCCGGAGAGACGTCGCGATGCACAACTCTCACAAGAGCGACGTTTCGATGAGAGCCAGAATTTCAAACCGAATTCGGGAAATGTCCAGCAGGACCGACAGTAGCTCGCACCGGTCCTGCATCTACATTAAAGTCGGGCGTCGGTTTTGGGTTGAACGGGTCGGCAAATTTGGGATACGTTTTTGACAAAACAAGAGGGGATGATCGACCGTATTTAATGGTTAAGGTGCATGAGGCGTCGTTATTGGGACTGTTGGATTCTGGAGCGAATCGGACAATTGTCGGAAGCGGTGGAATAAAAGTGTTGACGCGGGTTGGACTACGGATGCAATCGTCTAGCAGCATTTGCCGCATGGCTAATGGGAACTCGTGTGAGGCGATTGGACAATTTTTGGTGCCATTTAGAATAAAGAATCAAGAACATGTATTGACAGTTTTAGCAGTACCGAATCTCTCACATGACCTGATCTTGGGCATTGATTTCTGGAAGAAGGTGGGTTTGGTCACCGATGTTCGCAATGGAGAGTGGGAGTTCAGCAACAAAGCGGAGACGGCGGCGATCCAAGAAGTTGAGCAACTTACCATGGATCAGAGAAGGCGGTTGGAAATATTATTGCAGAACGAGATGCCGATAGGAACGACACTAGGATGTACGTCACTTGTAGAACATGTCATTAGAACAGCGGCAGAACCAATCAAACTGCGGTACTATCCCATCTCACTAACACTGCAAAAATACGTAAACGAAGAGCTAGACCAAATGCTTCGCGATGGAATAGTTGAGCCATCAAATTCTCCATGGAATTCACCCATAGTTTTGGCTAAGAAAAAGGACGGACGGTACCGGTTTTGCGTGGATTACCGACGAGTTAACAAAGTGACAGAACGGGACGCGTATCCAATACCCTACGTTTCCCAGACCCTCGACAAATTACGGGACGCCACCTTCCTGACCTCGCTGGACTTAAAGAGTGCGTATTGGCAAGTACCAGTAGCAGAGCAATCGAAGCCTATAACAGCATTTACGATTCCCGGACGGGGATTATTCCAATTTCGTAGAATGCCGTTCGGACTCCATAATGCTCCTGCAACGTTCCAGCGTCTCATCGACAGAGTAATTGGTGCAGAGATGGAACCATATGTCTTCGTTTACCTGGATGACATAGTGATTGTCACTCCAGATTTTGACAAACATCTCGAAGTGCTACGTGAAGTTTTACGACGCTTACGTCGGGCTGGTTTCACTGTGAGCCGAGAAAAGTGCAAGGTATGTCGGCCAGAGTTGACGTATTTGGGATACATCGTGGATTGCAAGGGGCTAAGAGTAGATCCAAACAAAGTAGAAGCAATAATCAAATATCCTGCGCCACGTACGACAACGGAATTGCGTCGTTTCTTAGGGATGGCTTCTTGGTATAGGCGGTTCGTGCCGAATTTCTCGACTGTGATTGAACCCTTGACTATCCTGTTGCGCAAAGGTCAGAAATTCACGTGGACAGAACAATGTGAGAGCGCTTTTGCTCGTTTAAAAAACTTTCTTGTGTCGGCTCCCATCCTGAAGTGTCCAAATTTTAATCTTCCATTTGTTATTCAAACTGATGCGAGTGACGGGGGATTAGGGGCGGTGTTAACGCAACAGCATGCGGATGGTGAACACGCCGTCGCCTATATCAGTCGGTCACTAACGCTAAATGAGAGAAAATTTACCACCACCGAGAAGGAATGTCTAGCAGTGCTGTTCGCAATTAAAAAGTTTCGGCCGTACGTCGAAGGAACGCGGTTCACGGTGATAACGGATCACTTTAGTCTAAAATGGCTACATGCGCTAAAGGATCCCACAGGCTGGTTAGCAAGATGGAGTGTTGAACTACAGCAGTACGATTTTGATGTTGTACATCGGAAGGGCCGTGAAAACGTAGTGCCGGATGTTTATCGCGGGCACCGGTTTGTGTGGCATCGATGACAGCTGTCAAAGATCTATGGATCGAGAAGCTTGCTGCCAAAGTACAAGAGTCTCTTCTTCGTTTTCCACTGTTTAGAGTAGAAGGGTCGCAATTATTTAGGAAGGTCGCAACTCGTTATCCAGAGCTTCGCGCGTGCAATGATGAGTGGAGGCGAGTACTTCCACGCTCGGAGAGGCGGGACGCATTGCATCAGTGTCACGACGTCCCAACATCTGGTCACTGTGGAGTGTTCAAAACTTACAGTCGTCTTGCGGAGCGGTTTTATTGGCCCAAGATGAAAGCGGATGTCGTCAAGTATGTACGTTATTGCAAGGTGTGTTTGGCCAATAAAACAGAAAGGAAAGCTCCGGCTGGACAAATGGCGGGGAAACAGAAGACCAATCGGCTATGGGAGGTGTTGTGTATCGATTTGGTAGGACCGCTGCCAAAGACCTCAAAAGGTCACATCTACATTGTTTCGGTGTTGGATTATTTCAGCAAGTTTATTCTTCTTGCACCACTTCGGAAAGCTACTGGTGCGGCGGTAGCTCGTTGGTTTGAGGATCACGTGCTCTGTATGTTTGGTGTCCCTCGGAGAGTCATATGCGATAATGGGAGACAGTTTATCAGTCGAGAATTTGGCAAACTTGCCAGTCAATATAAGTTTGAAATTTCTTACACCCCGTTATATCATCCCCAGAGTAATGCCGTCGAGCGACCACACCAGACAGTAGGAACAATGCTCCGATCTTATGTAAAAGACGACCACCGCAAATGGGACGATCATCTCCAGAAGGTTGCGTGTGCAATACGTACGTCAAGACACGAAGCGACCCGTTACAGTAGCTACTTTATCAATTTCGGACGGGACATCAAACTGACTGGCGATTGGGATCAAACAATTGAGCAGGATGAAAAGGTCAACGAGGACCAACGAGCAAAGGCATTCGATGGATTGTATGCGGATGTACGGAAGCGACTGGACGTGGCATACGAGCGCGGTCTACGTGTTTACAATCTACGACATCGAGACGTACAGTACACGGTTGGACAGCAAGTATGGCGACGAAATGTGGCCGTTTCTAACGCCGCCCAATATGTTACTGCAAAGTTTCTACCAAAGTTTGTGGGTCCTTTCACAATCTCACGTCGTCTGAACCCTTGGACGTACGCTCTGTCGGATGCTTCTGGAAAAGCCGCTGGCGTCTGGAATGTCAAGGATCTAAAGGAAGATCCCGGTGAAGAGGATACGTCAGATGAACGCTCTGATTAGCCGTCTCGGTTGCGGCCGAAAAATACAGCGAGGGTGTAACCAACCGGAGGTAGAAGTCCTCCAAAGCTTTCGTTTCGTTTCGTTTCTTTTTTTTTTGTTGTAAAGGTGGGATTGTTACGTTCCAAATTTAGATTAGAGATTGTTGGTAGTTTTTTTGTTCTTGTTGGGTTGTCAAGGGGTTGCTAAGGTTTATGAGGTTGTTGGGTTGTGATTGATTATTAGGGAGAGGGTTTTTGGTTTTTGAGAAGAGAAGTTGTAGAGAGGTGGAGAGGCTAGTTGCAGAACGGAAAAGGCACAGGAGTTATAAGATAAGTCAATTTTTATGTAAAGTTCGCGCGGGTGCACCGAACGCGGACTAATTACAAAATTGTTAATAGTTTTTAAGTTTTCCTTGTTTTGACATATTAATTTTTCGTTGTTCTTTTGTTATAAAATTTGTTACTTTGGTTTTGTTGTCTTCAATTGTTTAATTTCTTTTTTTTTTTCCTATTTTCGTTAGTTGGTTTCCAGTTTGGCCTTTTTTTTTTTTTCTTTATGTATCAACAAACTGGTGGCGCCCTTAATTTAGTTGAAAGTTTACAAATCGCCCACTCCCTCCGGCCGCTGAAGCTAGTCGCGGAGGGAAAAGTGTGTAACAAAATCATAACAAACTATGCCAGACTCACCTAAATTATTTCGGCTACTCTAAATCATCACCAACTAACCCTTACTACAACAAACTAAACCCAATCACTTTTAAATTACAAAAAAATGCTAGTAATCATAGCAAACTATGCCAAACTCACCTAAATTACTTCGGCTACCATAAATCATCACCAACTAACCCTTACCACAACAAACTAAACCCAATCACTTTTAAATTAAAAAAAAATGCTACTACCCATAGCAAACTATGCCAAACTCACCTAAATTACTTCGGCTATAAAAAATCACCCCTAACTACACTTTACAGCAACAAACTAAGCCCAATCACTTTAAAATTACAAAAAAATGCTAAAAATTATAACAAACTATACCAGAATCACCTAAATTACTTCGGCTACCGTAAATCACCCCCAACTATCCCTTACCACAACAAACCAAACCATATCATCTTAAAATTACAAAAAAAGTTGTACAAACCATAACAAACTATGCCAGACTCACCTCAATTACTTCGGCTACTCTTAATCATCACCAACTAACCCTTACCACAACAAACTAAACCCAATCACTTTTAAATTACAAAAAAATGCTAGTAACCATAGCAAACTATGCCAAACTCACCTAAATTACTTCGGCTACCATAAATCATCACCAACTAACCCTTACCACAACAAACTAAACCCAATCACTTTTAAATTACAAAAAAATACTACTACCCATAGCAAACTATGCCAAACTTACCTAAATTACTTCGGCTATAAAAAATCACCCCCAACTACACTTTACAGCAACAAACTAAGCCCAATCACTTTAAAATTACAAAAAATGCTAAAAATCATAACAAATTATACCAGAATCACCTAAATTACTTCGGCTACCGTAAATCACCCCCAACTATCCCTTACCACAACAAACCAAACCATATCATCTTTATATTACAAAAAAAGATGTACAAATCATAACAAACTATGCCAGACTCACCTCAATTACTTCGGCTACTCTAAATCATCACCAACTAACCCATACCACAACAAACTAAACCCAATCACTTTTAAATTACAAAAAAATGCTAGTAACCATAGCAAACTATGCCAAACTCACCTAAATTTTTTCGGCTACCATAAATCATCACCAACTAACCCTTACCACAACAAACTAAACCCAATCACTTTTAAATTTAAAAAAAATGCTACTACCCATAGCAAAGTATGCCAAACTCACCTAAATTACTTCGGCTATAAAAAATCATCCCCAACTACACTTTACAGCAACAAACTAAGCCCAATCACTTTAAAATTACAAAAAAATGCTAAAAATTATAACAAACTATACCAGAATCACCTAAATTACTTCGGCTACCGTAAGTCACCCCCAACTATCCCTTACCACAACGAACCAAACCATATCATCTTAAAATTACAAAAAAAGGTGTACAAACCAAAACAAACTATGCCAGACTCACCTCAATTACTTCGGCTACTCTAAATCATCTCCAACTAACCCTTACCACAACAAACTAAACCCAATTACTTTTAAATTACAAAAAAATGCTAGTAACCATAGCAAACTTTGCCAAACTCACCTAAATTACTTCGGCTACCATAAATCAATACCAACTAACCCTTACCACAACAAACTGAACCCAATCACTTTTAAATTACAAAAAAATGCTACTCACCATAGCAAACTATGTCAAACTCACCTAAATTACTTCGGCTATCAAAAATCACCCCCAACTACACTTTACAGCAATAAACTAAGCCCAATCACTTTAAAATTACAAAAAAATGCTAAAAATCATAACAAACTATACCAGAATCACCTAAATTACTTCGGCTACCGTAAATCACCCCCAAATATCCCTTACCACAACAAACCAAACCATATCATCTTAAAATTACAAAAAAAGGTGTACAAATCATAACAAACTATGCCAGACTCCCCTAAATTACTTCGGCTACTCTAAATCATCACCAACTAACCCTTACCACAACAAACTAAACTCAATCACTTTTAAATTACAAAAAAATGCTACTAACCATAGCAAACTATGCCAAATTTCCCTAAATTACTTCGGCTATCAAAAATCACCCCCAACTACACTTTACAGCAACAAACTAAACCCAATCACTTTAAAATTACAAAAAAATGCTAAAAATCATAACAAACTATACCAGAATCCCCTAAATTACTTCGGCTACCGTAAATCACCCCCAAATATCCCTTACCACAACAAACCAAACCATATCATCTTAAAATTACAAAAAAAGGTGTACAAATCATAACAAACTATGCCAGACTCCCCTAAATTACTTCGGCTACTCTAAATCATCACCAACTAACCCTTACCACAACAAACTAAACTCAATCACTTTTAAATTACAAAAAAATGCTACTAACCATAGCAAACTATGCCAAATTTCCCTAAATTACTTCGGCTACCGTAAATCACTCCCAACTATCCCGTACTACAACAAACCAAACCATATCATCTTAAAATTACAAAAAAAGGTGTACAAATCATAACAAACTATGCCAGACTCACCTAAATTACTTCGGCTACTCTAAATCATCACCAACTAACCCTTACCACAACAAACTAAACCCAATCACTTTTAAATTACAAAAAAATGCTAGTAACCATAGCAAACTATGCCAAACTCACCTAAATTACTTTGGCTACTATAAATCATCACCAACTAACCCTTACCACAACAAACTAAACCCAATCACTTTTAAATTAAAAAAAATGCTTCTACCCATAGCAAACTATGCCAAACTCACCTAAATTACTTCGGCTATCAAAAATCACCCCCAACTACACTTTACAGCAACAAACTAAGCCCAATCACTTTAAAATTACAAAAAAATGCTAAAAATCATAACAAACTATACCAGAATCCCCTAAATTACTTCGGCTACCGTAAATCACCCCCAACTATCCCTTAACCCAACAAACCAAACCATATCATCTTAAAATTACAAAAAAAGGTGTACAAACCATAACAAACTATGCCAGACTCACCTCAATTACTTCGGCTACTCTAAATCATCTCCAACTAACCCTTACCACAACAAACTAAACCCAATTACTTTTAAATTACAAAAAAATGCTAGTAACCATAGCAAACTTTGCCAAACTCACCTAAATTACTTCGGCTACCATAAATCATCACCAACTAACCCTTATCACAACAAACTGAACCCAATCACTTTTAAATTACAAAAAAATGCTACTCACCATAGCAAACTATGTCAAACTCACCTAAATTACTTCGGCTATCAAAAATCACCCCCAACTACACTTTACAGCAATAAACTAAGCCCAATCACTTTAAAATTACAAAAAAATGCTAAAAATCATAACAAACTATACCAGAATCACCTAAATTACTTCGGCTACCGTAAATCACCCCCAAATATCCCTTACCACAACAAACCAAACCATATCATCTTAAAATTACAAAAAAAGGTGTACAAATCATAACAAACTATGCCAGACTCCCCTAAATTACTTCGGCTACTCTAAATCATTACCAACTAACCCTTACCACAACAAACTAAACCCAATCACTTTTGAATTACAAAAAAATGCTAGTAACCATAGCAAACTATGCCAAACTCATCTAAATTACTTCGGCTACCATAAATTATCACCAACTAACCCTTACCACAACAAACTAAACCCAATCACTTTTAAAATAAAAAAAAATGCTACTAACCATAGCAAACTATGCCAAACTCACCTAAATTACTTCGGCTACCGTAAATCACCCGCAACTATCCCTTACCACAACAAACCAAACCATATCATCTTAAAATTACAAAAAAATGTGTACAAATCATAACAAACAATGCCAGACTCACCTAAATTACTTCGGCTACTCTAAATCATCACCAACTAACCCTTACCACAACAAACTAAACCCAATCACTTTTATATTACAAAAAAATGCTACTAACCATAGCAAACTATGCCCAACTCACCTAAATTACTTCGGCTATCAACAATCACCCCTAACTACACTTTACAGCAACAAACTAAGCCCAATCACTTTAAAATTACAAAAAAATGCTAAAAATCATAACAAACTATACCAGAATCACCTAAATTACTTCGGCTACCGTAAATCACCCCCAACTATCCCTTACCACAACAAACCAAACCATATCATCGTAAAATTACAAAAAAAGGTGTACAAATCATAACAAACTATGCCAGACTCACCTAAATTACTTCGGCTACTCTAAATCATCACCAACTAACCCTTACCACAACAAACTAAACCCAATCACTTTAAAATTACAAAAAAATGCTAGTAACCATAGCAAACTATGCCAAACTCACCTAAATTACTTCGGCTACTATAAATCATCACCAACTAACCCTTACCACAACAAACTAAACCCAATCACTTTTAAATTAAAAAAAATGCTTCTACCCATAGCAAACTATGCCAAACTCACCTAAATTACTTCGGCTATCAAAAATCACCCCCAACTACACTTTACAGCAACAAACTAAGCCCAATCACTTTAAAATTACAAAAAAATGCTAAAAATCATAACAAACTATACCAGAATCCCCTAAATTACTTCGGCTACCGTAAATCACCCCCAACTATCCCTTAACCCAACAAACCAAACCATATCATCTTAAAATTACAAAAAAAGGTGTACAAACCATAACAAACTATGCCAGACTCACCTCAATTACTTCGGCTACTCTAAATCATCTCCAACTAACCCTTACCACAACAAACTAAACCCAATTACTTTTAAATTACAAAAAAATGCTAGTAACCATAGCAAACTTTGCCAAACTCACCTAAATTACTTCGGCTACCATAAATCATCACCAACTAACCCTTATCACAACAAACTGAACCCAATCACTTTTAAATTACAAAAAAATGCTACTCACCATAGCAAACTATGTCAAACTCACCTAAATTACTTCGGCTATCAAAAATCACCCCCAACTACACTTTACAGCAATAAACTAAGCCCAATCACTTTAAAATTACAAAAAAATGCTAAAAATCATAACAAACTATACCAGAATCACCTAAATTACTTCGGCTACCGTAAATCACCCCCAAATATCCCTTACCACAACAAACCAAACCATATCATCTTAAAATTACAAAAAAAGGTGTACAAATCATAACAAACTATGCCAGACTCCCCTAAATTACTTCGGCTACTCTAAATCATTACCAACTAACCCTTACCACAACAAACTAAACCCAATCACTTTTGAATTACAAAAAAATGCTAGTAACCATAGCAAACTATGCCAAACTCATCTAAATTACTTCGGCTACCATAAATTATCACCAACTAACCCTTACCACAACAAACTAAACCCAATCACTTTTAAAATAAAAAAAAATGCTACTAACCATAGCAAACTATGCCAAACTCACCTAAATTACTTCGGCTACCGTAAATCACCCGCAACTATCCCTTACCACAACAAACCAAACCATATCATCTTAAAATTACAAAAAAATGTGTACAAATCATAACAAACAATGCCAGACTCACCTAAATTACTTCGGCTACTCTAAATCATCACCAACTAACCCTTACCACAACAAACTAAACCCAATCACTTTTATATTACAAAAAAATGCTACTAACCATAGCAAACTATGCCCAACTCACCTAAATTACTTCGGCTATCAACAATCACCCCTAACTACACTTTACAGCAACAAACTAAGCCCAATCACTTTAAAATTACAAAAAAATGCTAAAAATCATAACAAACTATACCAGAATCACCTAAATTACTTCGGCTACCGTAAATCACCCCCAACTATCCCTTACCACAACAAACCAAACCATATCATCGTAAAATTACAAAAAAAGGTGTACAAATCATAACAAACTATGCCAGACTCACCTAAATTACCTCGGCTACTCTAAATCATCACCAACTAACCCTTACCACAACAAACTAAACCCAATCACTTTTAAATTACAAAAAAATGCTAGTAACCATAGCAAACTATGCCAAACTGACCCAAATTACTTCGGCTACCATAAATCATCACCAACTAACCCTTACCACAACAAACTAAACCCAATCACTTTTAAATTACAAAAAAATGCTACTAACCATAGCAAACTATGCCAAACTCACCTAAATTACTTCGGCTATTAAAAATCACCCCCAACTACACTTTACAGCAACAAACTAAGCCCAATCACTTTAAAATTACAAAAAAATGCTAAAAATCATAACAAACTATACCAGAATCACCTAAATTACTTTGGCTACCGTAAATCACCCCCAACTATCCCTTACCACAACAAACCAAACCATATCATCTTAAAATTACAAAAAAAGGTGTACAAATCATAACAAACTATGCCAGACTCACCTAAATTACTTCGGCTACTCTAAATCATCACCAACTAACCCTTACCACAACAAACAAAACCCAATCACATTTAAATTAGAAAAAAATGCTACTAACCATAGCAAACTATGCCAAACTCACCTAAATTACTTCGGCTATCAACAATCACCCCCAACTACACTTTACAGCAACAAACTAAGCCCAATCACTTTAAAATTACAAAAAAATGCTAAAAATCATAACAAACTATACCAGAATCACCTAAATTACTTCGGCTACCATAAATCATCACCAACTAACCCTTACCACAACAAACTAAACCCAATCACTTTTAAATTACAAAAAAATGCTACTAACCATTGCAAAATATGCCAAACTCACCTAAATTACTTCGGCTATCAAAAATCACCCCCAACTACACTTTGCAGCAACAAACTAAGCCCAATCACTTTAAAATTACAAAAAAATGCTAAAAATCATAACAAACTATACCAGAATTACCTAAATTACTTCGGCTAACGTAAATCACCCCCAACTATCCCTTACCACAACAAACCAAACCATATCATCTTAAAATTACAAAAAAAGGTGTACAAATCATAACAAACTATGCCAGACTCACCTAAATTACTTCGGCTACTCTAAATCCTCACCAACTAACCCTTACCACAACAAACGAAACCCAATCACTTTTAAATTACAAAAAATGCTAGTAACCATAGCAAACTATGCCAAACTCACCCAAATTAATTCGGCTACCATAAATCATCACCAACTAACCCTTACCACATTAAACTAAACCCAATCACTTTTAAATTACAAAAAAATGCTACTAACCATAGCAAACTATGCCAAACTCACCTAAATTACTTCGGCTATTAAAAATCACCCCCAACTACACTTTACAGCAACAAACTAAACCCAATCATTTTAAAATTACAAAAAAATGCTAAAAATCATAACAAACTATACCAGAATCACCTAAATTACTTCGGCTACCGTAAATCACCCCCAACTATCCCTTACCACAACAAACCAAACCAGATCATCTTAAAATTACAAAAAAAGGTGTACAAATCATAACAAATTAAGCCAGACTCACATAAATTACTTCGGCTACTCTAAATCATCACCAACTAACCCTTACCACAACAAACTAAACCCAATCACTTTTAAATTACAAAAAATGCTAGTAACCATAGCAAACTATGCCAAACTCACCTAAATTACTTCGGCTACCATAAATCATCACCAACTAACCCTTACCACAACAAACTAAACCCAATCACTTTTAAATTACAAAAAAATGCTACTAACCATAGCAAACTATGCCAAACTCACCTAAATTACTTCGGCTATTAAAAAATCACCCCCAACTACACTTTACAGCAACAAACTAAGCCCAATCACTTTAAAATTACAAAAAAATGCTAAAAATCATAACAAACTATAGCAGAATCACCTAAATTACTTCGGCTACCGTAAATCACCCCCAACTATCCCTTACCACAACAAACCAAACCATATCATCTTAAAATTACAAAAATGGTGTACAAATCATAACACACTATGCCAGACTTACCTAAATTACTTCCGCTACTCTAAATCATCACCAACTAACCCTTACCACAACAAACTAAACCCAATCACTTTTAAATTACAAAAAATGCTAGTAACCATAGCAAACTATGCCAAACTCACCTAAATTACTTCGGCTACCATAAATCATCACCAACTAACCCTCACCACAACAAACTAAACCCAATCACTTTTAAATTACAAAAAAATGCTACTAAACATAGCAAAATATGCCAAACTCACCTAAATTACTTCGGCTATCAAAAATCACCTCCAACTACACTTTACAGCAACAAACTAAGCCCAATCACTTTAAAATAACAAAAAAATGCTAAAAATCATAACAAACTATACCAAAATCACCTAAATTACTTTGGCTACCGTAAATCACCCCCAACTATTCCTTACCACAACAAACCAAACAATATCATCTTAAAATTACAAAAAAAGGTGTACAAATCATAACAAACTATGCCAGACTCACCTAAATTACTTCGGCTACTCTAAATCATCACCAACTAACCCTTACCACAACAAACTAAACCCAATCACTTTTAAATTACAAAAAAATGCTAGTAACCATAGCAAACTATGCCAAACTCACCTAAATTACTTCGGCTACCATAAATCATCACCAACTAACCCTTACCACAACAAACAAAACCCAATCACTTTTAAATTACAAAAAAATGCTACTAACCATAGCAAACTATGCCAAACTCACCTAAATTACTTCGGCTACCGTAAATCACCCGCAACTATCCCTTACCACAACAAACCAAACCATATCATCTTAAAATTACAAAAAAATGTGTACAAATCATAACAAACAATGCCAGACTCACCTAAATTACTTCGGCTACTCTAAATCATCACCAACTAACCCTTACCACAACAAACTAAACCCAATCACTTTTATATTACAAAAAAATGCTACTAACCATAGCAAACTATGCCCAACTCACCTAAATTACTTCGGCTATCAACAATCACCCCTAACTACACTTTACAGCAACAAACTAAGCCCAATCACTTTAAAATTACAAAAAAATGCTAAAAATCATAACAAACTATACCAGAATCACCTAAATTACTTCGGCTACCGTAAATCACCCCCAACTATCCCTTACCACAACAAACCAAACCATATCATCGTAAAATTACAAAAAAAGGTGTACAAATCATAACAAACTATGCCAGACTCACCTAAATTACTTCGGCTACTCTAAATCATCACCAACTAACCCTTACCACAACAAACTAAACCCAATCACTTTTAAATTACAAAAAAATGCTAGTAACCATAGCAAACTATGCCAAACTGACCCAAATTACTTCGGCTACCATAAATCATCACCAACTAACCCTTACCACAACAAACTAAACCCAATCACTTTTAAATTACAAAAAAATGCTACTAACCATAGCAAACTATGCCAAACTCACCTAAATTACTTCGGCTATTAAAAATCACCCCCAACTACACTTTACAGCAACAAACTAAGCCCAATCACTTTAAAATTACAAAAAAATGCTAAAAATCATAACAAACTATACCAGAATCACCTAAATTACTTTGGCTACCGTAAATCACCCCCAACTATCCCTTACCACAACAAACCAAACCATATCATCTTAAAATTACAAAAAAAGGTGTACAAATCATAACAAACTATGCCAGACTCACCTAAATTACTTCGGCTACTCTAAATCATCACCAACTAACCCTTACCACAACAAACAAAACCCAATCACATTTAAATTAGAAAAAAATGCTACTAACCATAGCAAACTATGCCAAACTCACCTAAATTACTTCGGCTATCAACAATCACCCCCAACTACACTTTACAGCAACAAACTAAGCCCAATCACTTTAAAATTACAAAAAAATGCTAAAAATCATAACAAACTATACCAGAATCACCTAAATTACTTCGGCTACCATAAATCATCACCAACTAACCCTTACCACAACAAACTAAACCCAATCACTTTTAAATTACAAAAAAATGCTACTAACCATTGCAAAATATGCCAAACTCACCTAAATTACTTCGGCTATCAAAAATCACCCCCAACTACACTTTGCAGCAACAAACTAAGCCCAATCACTTTAAAATTACAAAAAAATGCTAAAAATCATAACAAACTATACCAGAATTACCTAAATTACTTCGGCTAACGTAAATCACCCCCAACTATCCCTTACCACAACAAACCAAACCATATCATCTTAAAATTACAAAAAAAGGTGTACAAATCATAACAAACTATGCCAGACTCACCTAAATTACTTCGGCTACTCTAAATCCTCACCAACTAACCCTTACCACAACAAACGAAACCCAATCACTTTTAAATTACAAAAAATGCTAGTAACCATAGCAAACTATGCCAAACTCACCCAAATTAATTCGGCTACCATAAATCATCACCAACTAACCCTTACCACATTAAACTAAACCCAATCACTTTTAAATTACAAAAAAATGCTACTAACCATAGCAAACTATGCCAAACTCACCTAAATTACTTCGGCTATTAAAAATCACCCCCAACTACACTTTACAGCAACAAACTAAACCCAATCATTTTAAAATTACAAAAAAATGCTAAAAATCATAACAAACTATACCAGAATCACCTAAATTACTTCGGCTACCGTAAATCACCCCCAACTATCCCTTACCACAACAAACCAAACCAGATCATCTTAAAATTACAAAAAAAGGTGTACAAATCATAACAAATTAAGCCAGACTCACATAAATTACTTCGGCTACTCTAAATCATCACCAACTAACCCTTACCACAACAAACTAAACCCAATCACTTTTAAATTACAAAAAATGCTAGTAACCATAGCAAACTATGCCAAACTCACCTAAATTACTTCGGCTACCATAAATCATCACCAACTAACCCTTACCACAACAAACTAAACCCAATCACTTTTAAATTACAAAAAAATGCTACTAACCATAGCAAACTATGCCAAACTCACCTAAATTACTTCGGCTATTAAAAAATCACCCCCAACTACACTTTACAGCAACAAACTAAGCCCAATCACTTTAAAATTACAAAAAAATGCTAAAAATCATAACAAACTATAGCAGAATCACCTAAATTACTTCGGCTACCGTAAATCACCCCCAACTATCCCTTACCACAACAAACCAAACCATATCATCTTAAAATTACAAAAATGGTGTACAAATCATAACACACTATGCCAGACTCACCTAAATTACTTCCGCTACTCTAAATCATCACCAACTAACCCTTACCACAACAAACTAAACCCAATCACTTTTAAATTACAAAAAATGCTAGTAACCATAGCAAACTATGCCAAACTCACCTAAATTACTTCGGCTACCATAAATCATCACCAACTAACCCTCACCACAACAAACTAAACCCAATCACTTTTAAATTACAAAAAAATGCTACTAAACATAGCACAATATGCCAAACTCACCTAAATTACTTCGGCTATCAAAAATCACCTCCAACTACACTTTACAGCAACAAACTAAGCCCAATCACTTTAAAATAACAAAAAAATGCTAAAAATCATAACAAACTATACCAAAATCACCTAAATTACTTTGGCTACCGTAAATCACCCCCAACTATTCCTTACCACAACAAACCAAACAATATCATCTTAAAATTACAAAAAAAGGTGTACAAATCATAACAAACTATGCCAGACTCACCTAAATTACTTCGGCTACTCTAAATCATCACCAACTAACCCTTACCACAACAAACTAAACCCAATCACTTTTAAATTACAAAAAAATGCTAGTAACCATAGCAAACTATGCCAAACTCACCTAAATTACTTCGGCTACCATAAATCATCACCAACTAACCCTTACCACAACAAACTAAACCCAATCACTTTTAAATTACAAAAAAATGCTACTAACCATAGCAAACTATGCCAAACTCACCTAAATTACTTCGGCTATCAAAAATCACCCCCAACTACACTTTACAGCAACAAACTAAGCCCAATCACTTTAAAATTACAAAAAAATGCTAAAAATCATAACAAACTATACCAGAATCACCTAAATTACTTCGGCTACCGTAAATCACCCCCAAATATCCCTTACCACAACAAACCAAACCATATCATCTTAAAATTACAAAAAAAGGTGTACAAATTATAACAAACTATGGCAGACTCCCCTAAATTACTTCGGCTACTCTAAATCATCACCAACTAACCCTTACCACAACAAACTAAACCCAATCACTTTTGAATTACAAAAAAATGCTACTCACCATAGCAAACTATGTCAAACTCACCTAAATTACTTCGGCTATCACAAATCACCCCCAACTACACTTTACAGCAATAAACTAAGCCCAATCACTTTAAAATTACAAAAAAATTCTAAAAATCATAACAAACTATACCAGAATCACCTAAATTACTTCGGCTACCGTAAATCACCCCCAAATATCCCTTACCACAACAAACCAAACCATATCATCTTAAAATTACAAAAAAAGGTGTACAAATTATAACAAACTATGGCAGACTCCCCTAAATTACTTCGGCTACTCTAAATCATCACCAACTAACCCTTACCACAACAAACTAAACCCAATCACTTTTGAATTACAAAAAAATGCTACTAACCATAGCAAACTAGGCCAAACTCACCTAAATTACTTCGGCTATCAAAAATCACCCCCAACTACACTTTACAGCAACAAACTAAGCCCAATCACTTTAAAATTACAAAAAAATGCTAAAAATCATAACAACCTATACCAGAATCACCTAAATTACTTCGGCTACCGTAAATCACCCCCAACTATCCCTTACCACAACAAACCAAACCATATCATCTTAAAATTACAAAAAAAGGTGTACAAACCATAACAAACTATGCCAGACTCACCTAAATTACTTCGGCTACTCTAAATCATCACCAACTAACCCTTACCACAACAAACTAAACCCAATTACTTTTAAATTACAAACAAATGCTAGTAACCATAGCAAACTTTGCCAAACTCACCTAAATTACTTCGGCTACCATAAATAATCACCAACTAACCCTTACCACAACAAACTGAACCCAATCACTTTTAAATTACAAAAAAATGCTACTCACCATAGCAAACTATGTCAAACTCACCTAAATTACTTCGGCTATCAAAAATCACCCCCAACTACACTTTACAGCAATAAACTAAGCCCAATCACTTTAAAATTACAAAAAAAATTCTAAAAATCATAACAAACTATACCAGAATCACCTAAATTACTTCGGTTACCGTAAATCACCCCCAAATATCCCTTACCACAACAAACCAAACCATATCATCTAAAAATTACAAAAAAAGGTGTACAAATCATAACAAACTATGCCAGACTCCCCTAAATTACTTCGGCTACTCTAAATCATCACCAACTAACCCTTACCACAACAATCTAAACCCAATCACTTTTGAATTACAAAAAAATGCTACTAACCATAGCAAACTAGGCCAAACTCACCTAAATTACTTCGGCTATCAAAAATCACCCCCAACTACACTTTACAGCAACAAACTAAGCCCAATCACTTTAAAATTACAAAAAAATGCTAAAAATCAGAACAAACTATACCAGAATCACCTAAATTACTTCGGCTACCGTAAATCAACCCCAACTATCCCTTACCACAACAAACCAAACCATATCATCTTAAAATTAGAAAAAAAGGTTTACAAATCATAACACACTATGCCAGACTCACCTAAATTACTTCGGCTACTCTAAATCATCACCAACTAACCCTTACCACAACAAACTAAACCCAATCACTTTTAAATTACAAAAAATTCTAGTAACCATAGCAAACTATGCCAAACTCACCTAAATTACTTCGGCTACCATAAATCATCACCAACTAACCCTTACCACAACAAACTAAGCTCAATCACTTTTAAATTACAAAAAAAATGCTAGTAACCATAACAAACTATGCCAAACTCACCTAAATTACTTCGGCTACCATAAATCATCACCAACTAACCCTTACCAAAACAAACTAAACCCAATCACTTTTAAATTACAAAAAAATTCTACTAACTATAGCAAACTATGCCAAACTCACTTAAATTACTTCGGCTATCAAAAATCACCCCCAACTACACTTTACAGCAACAAACTAAGCCCAATCACTTTAAAATTACAAAAAAATGCTAAAAATCATTACAAACTATACCAGAATCAACTAAATTACTTCGGCTACCGTAAATCACCCCCAAATATCCCTTAGCACAACAAACCAAACCATATCATCTTAAAATTACAATAAAAGGTGTACAAATCATAACAAACTATGCCAGACTCCCCTAAATTACTTCGGCTACTCTAAATCATCACCAACTAACCCTTACCACAACAAACTAAACCCAATCACTTTTGAATTACAAAAAAATGCAAGTAACCATAGCAAACTATGCCAAACTCACCCAAATTACTTCGGCTACCATAAATCATCACCAACTAACCCTTACCACAACAAACTGAACCCAATCACTTTTAAATTACAAAAAAATGCTACTCACCATAGCAAACTATGTCAAACTCACCTAAATTACTTCGGCTATCAAAAATCACCCCCAACTACACTTTACAGCAATAAACTAAGCCCAATCACTTTAAAATTCCAAAAAAATTCTAAAAATCATAACAATCTATACCAGAATCACCTAAATTACTTCGGCTACCGTAAATCACCCGCAACTATCCCTTACCACAACAAACCAAACCATATCATCTTAAAATTACAAAAAAAGGTGTACAAATCTTAACAAACAATGCCAGACTCACCTAAATTACTTCGGCTACTCTAAATCATCACCAGCTAACCCTTACCACAACAAACTAAACCCAATTACTTTTAAATTACAAAAAAATGCTAGTAACCATAGCAAACTTTGCCAAAATCACCTAAATTACTTCGGCTATCAAAAATCACACCCAACTACACTTTACAGCAACAAAGTAAGCCCAATCACTTTAAAATTACAAAAAAATGCTAAAAATCATAACAAACTATACCAGAATCACCTAAATTACTTCGGCTACCGTAAATCACCCCCAAATATCCCTTACCACAACAAACCATACCATATCATATTAAAATTACAAAAAAAGGTGTACAAATCATAACAAATTAAGCCAGACTCACATAAATTACTTCGGCTACTCTAAATCATCACCAACTAACTCTTACCACAACAAACTATACCCAATCACTTTTAAATTACAAAAAATGCTCATAACCATAGCAAACTATGCCAAACCCACCTAAATTACTTCGGCTACCATAAATCATCACCAACTAACCCTTACCACAACAAACTAAACCCAATCACTTTTAAATTACAAAAAAATGCTACTAACCATAGCAAATTATGCCAAACTCACCTAAATTACTTCGGCTATTAAAAATCACCCCCAACTACACTTTACAGCAACAAACTAAGCCCAATCACTTTAAAATTACAAAAAAATGCTAAAAATCATAACAAACTATACCAAAATCAACTAAATTACTTTGGCTACCGTAAATCACCCCCAACTATTCCTTACCACAACAAACCAAACAATATCATCTTAAAATTACAAAAAAAGGTGTACAAATCATAACAAACTATGCCAGACTCACCTAAATTACTTCGGCTACTCTAAATCATCACCAACTAACCCTTACCACAACAAACTAAACCCAATCACTTTTAAATTACAAAAAAATGCTAGTAACCATAGGAAACTATGCCAAACTCACCTAAATTACTTCGGCTATCAAAAATCACCCCCAACTACACTTTACAGCAACAAACTAAGCCCAATCACTTTAAAATTACAAAAAAATGCTAAAAATCATAACAAACTATACCAGAAACACCTAAATTACTTCGGCTAACGTAAATCACCCTCAACTATCCCTTACCACAACACACCAAACCATATCATCTTAAAATTACAAAAAATGGTGTACAAACCATAACAAACTATGCCAGACTCACCTAAATTACTTCGGCTACTCTAAATCATCACCAACTAACCCTTACCACAACAAACTAAACCCAATTACTTTTAAATTACAAAAAAATGCTAGTAACCATAGCAAACTTTGCCAAACTTACCTAAATTACTTCGGCTATCAAAAATCACACCCAACTACACTTTACAGCAACAAAGTAAGCCCAATCACTTTAAAATTACAAAAAAATGCTAAAAATCATAACAAACTATACCAGAATCACCTAAATTACTTCGGCTACCGTAAATCACCCCCAAATATCGCTTACCACAACAAACCATACCATATCATATTAAAATTACAAAAAAAGGTGTACAAATCATAACAAATTAAGCCAGACTCACATAAATTACTTCGGCTACTCTAAATCATCACCAACTAACTCTTACCACAACAAACTATACCCAATCACTTTTAAATTACAAAAAATGCTCATAACCATAGCAAACTATGCCAAACCCACCTAAATTACTTCGGCTACCATAAATCATCACCAACTAACCCTTACCACAACAAACTAAACCCAATCACTTTTAAATTACAAAAAAATGCTACTAACCATAGCAAATTATGCCAAACTCACCTAAATTACTTCGGCTATTAAAAATCACCCCCAACTACACTTTACAGCAACAAACTAAGCCCAATCACTTTAAAATTACAAAAAAATGCTAAAAATCATAACAAACTATACCAGAATCACCTAAATTACTTCGGCTACCGTAAATCACCCCCAACTATCCCTTACCACAACAAACCAAACCATATCATCTTAAAATTACAAGAAAGGTGTACAAATCATAACAAATTATGCCAGACTCACATAAATTACTTCGGCTACTCTAAATCATCACCAACTAACCCTTACCACAACAAGCGAAACCCAATCACATTTAAATTAAAAAAAATGCTAGTAACCATAGCAAACTATGCCAAACTCACCTAAATTACTTCGGCTACCATAAATCATCAACAACTAACCCTTACCACATCAAACTAAACCCAATCACTTTTAAATTACAAAAAAATGCTACTAACCATAGCAAACTATGCCAAACTCACCTAAATTACTTCGGCTATCAAGAATCACCCCCAACTACACTTTACAGCAACAAACTAAGCCCAATCATTTTAAAATTACAAAAAAATGCTAAAAATCATAACAAACTATACCAGAATCCCCTAAATTACTTTGGCTACCGTAAATCACCCCCAACTATTCCTTACTACAACAAACCAAACAATATCATCTTAAAATTACAAAAAAAGGTGTACAAATCATAACAAACTATGCCAAACTCACCTAAATTACTTCGGATATCAAAAATCACACCCAATTACACTTTACAGCAACAAACTAAGCCCAATCAATTTAAAATTACAAAAAAATGCTAAAAATCATAACAAACTATACCAAAATCAACTAAATTACTTTGGCTACCGTAAATCACCCCCAACTATTCCTTACCACAACAAACCAAACAATATCATCTTAAAATTACAAAAAAAGGTGTACAAATCATAACAAACTATGCCAGACTCACCTAAATTACTTCGGCTACTCTAAATCATCACCAACTAACCCTTACCACAACAAACTAAACCCAATCACTTTTAAATTACAAAAAAATGCTAGTAACCATAGCAAACTATGCCAAACACACCTAAATTACTTCGGCTACCATAAATCATCACCAACTAACCCTTACCACAACAAACTAAACCCAATCACTTTTAAATTACAAAAAAATGCTACTAACCATAGGAAACTATGCCAAACTCACCTAAATTACTTCGGCTATCAAAAATCACCCCCAACTACACTTTACAGCAACAAACTAAGCCCAATCACTTTAAAATTACAAAAAAATGCTAAAAATCATAACAAACTATACCAGAAACACCTAAATTACTTCGGCTAACGTAAATCACCCCCAACTATCCCTTACCACAACACACCAAACCATATCATCTTAAAATTACAAAAAATGGTGTACAAACCATAACAAACTATGCCAGACTCACCTAAATTACTTCGGCTACTCTAAATCATCACCAACTAACCCTTACCACAACAAACTAAACCCAATTACTTTTAAATTACAAAAAAATGCTAGTAACCATAGCAAACTTTGCCAAACTTACCTAAATTACTTCGGCTATCAAAAATCACACCCAACTACACTTTACAGCAACAAAGTAAGCCCAATCACTTTAAAATTACAAAAAAATGCTAAAAATCATAACAAACTATACCAGAATCACCTAAATTACTTCGGCTACCGTAAATCACTCCCAAATATCGCTTACCACAACAAACCATACCATATCATCTTAAAATTACAAAAAAAAGTGTACAAATCATAACAAATTAAGCCAGACTCACATAAATTACTTCGGCTACTCTAAATCATCACCAACTAACTCTTACCACAACAAACTATACCCAATCACTTTTAAATTACAAAAAATGCTCATAACCATAGCAAACTATGCCAAACCCACCTAAATTACTTCGGCTACCATAAATCATCCCCAACTAACCCTTACCACAACAAACTAAACCCAATCACTTTTAAATTACAAAAAAATGCTACTAACTATAGCAAATTATGCCAAACTCACCTAAATTACTTCGGCTATTAAAAATCACCCCCAACTACACTTTACAACAACAAACTAAGCCCAATCACTTTAAAATTACAAAAAAATGCTAAAAATCATAACAAACTATACCAGAATCACCTAAATTACTTCGGCTACCGTAAATCACCCCCAACTATCCCTTACCACAACAAACCAAACCATATCATCTTAAAATTACAAAAAAGGTGTACAAATCATAACAAACTAGCTGAATGTACCCGGCGTTGCCCGGACGTAGATTAAATAAACGCAGTGTTGACAAAAGTGGTGTATTTGTGATGTAGACTAATCGACATTATAATACAATTAAACAGGAATGCTCTACTTTTCCAATCACAAAATAAACAAATTTGCTGAAATTAACCTGCATTGCCAGGACCGGGTACTTCAATATGATTTGGAAAATTACGATAATTTCGTTTCTGGGTGCAAGCTCCTTTTTTTTCACTCTTTTTCACTCTTCAAGAGAAGGAGAGTTGACAGAGAAGCTGAACTATTCCAAATTATTCCCATTTAGTTCTCTAACAACGTTAAAGAATGTCGTCGAAGAATGTTGAAATATATAAATACATAATTTCACACCATAAAAACGATGTATTTGATGTAGTTTCGGATGATAAGGTTTTTTTGGGGATTGTTTTGAATGGTTATTGATGTTTGGCGGGGTTTAGCTTTGGCGGATTAAACGAAACTTTTGGTAATTTTAATGCGATTGGGTTTAGTTTGGCTTGGTAAGAAGTGGTTGGGGTGATATAGCGGAAGTCGAAGTAATTTATGCGAGTTTAGCGTAGTTTGCTTGTAATTCGTAATTTTTTTACATTTTAGGTTGATGTGGGGTAGTTTGGAATGGCAAGTGTATGATTTTTGAGAGTAGTTTGGAATGGTACATTATGTTTAGGGGTGTTTAACGTATTCAGGTAAAATATACAGAAAATTTGGTAATTTAAAAATGAACAATTATAGTGCGAACCTCTTGAGCTCTATTTTCGGTAATAAAATGCAATAGGAAAGATAGTAAAAAAGACTATTTCCATCACTTTTCAGAGGAATTATACGTGGTGGTATTTGTACACCGCTTACTATTCCTCCATCTTAGTTATAAATAATGCAGAACAATAATGAACACAATATACATAAAATAAATAGTGTAAATCGTGTATAAGCACACATTACTTATGATGTCAGTGAAATCGGGTAAAACTGCAAATTTCGGATTTTGGCCGGAGCAGGTTTGGTGAAGATCAAATACACCACTATCATTAAATGAACGTAAAAATTAGCGTACGGTATATAAGTGGAGACCGGTACGACGATGGTAATTTTTCGAAAATCGATTGGGGAGATATTTACTTAACGTCAAGAACAAATCGGGAATATTATATTAAAAAAATTAATTTAATAGCGATAGAACTTCGAATACTGATGCGTCGCCTCGATCTTGGCGACGTTGAGTACCAGCGTTCCAGACGCTGAAGCAGCAATTTTAACAATTATATTAGGTGCACGTGCCTAGTGCGTATTAAAAGAATTTGGATTACCAAATAATACTCGCGCAGGTGTACTCGACTGGCCCGTCATAATTTGCACAAAATGAATTAACATACTAAAGTAAATAAATATTTTGACGGGAATGTGGTGGGTGTAAAAATCTTATTCGGCATCTCCGACATACTAACTCTTGTTTATATTAACATGCATGCCTTCATGGACCTGTGACGAATTACAAACAAATATCTAAATTGTGTTCAAGTGTTCCATTTGATTTCGTTTCTGGATGCAAGCGGTTTTTTTTCACTCTTGTCAGTCTGAACTTATTACATAGTGATATTTTCACATCCAAATGCCCTAAATTTATTTTGCCGCTGATTTCAAAAATTTTTCTGGAAGGAAAGTAGTCAGCAGTGGGGCTCGTCAGGGGTGGCAGAGTTGGCAGTGCCACTCCAAGTATAAATTTACTATCGAACACAAAATTAGTTCTGTAATTCAGTTGCAGAATTATGAATTTTTCAGATATTTTCACGAAAATTTAGCGCTTATGGTATGAATGTCAGTGATATCTGGTACATACAACGGTGAAAATTTCGGGGCAAATTTGGTGAAAAACAAATACACCACTATCATTAACTAAACGTAAAAATTAGCGTACAAATATAAGTGGAGTCCGGTCCGATGCTGATAATTTTTCGAAAATTGATTGGGGGCAGATTTGGTTAACGCGAGGATCAAATGTTAAATTAAAATACTTTATTTGATAGCGGTAGACCTTCGAACACTGATGCGTTGCCTCATCGAATTTGGCGACTTTGCGAACAGTATCCGACGCTGGAGCAGCAATTTTCACAATTGTAGTTGTGTTAAAATTAAACACCGCGATCGAGTACTGCTCCACACGCTGAACCAGCAATTCTCGAATTCTAAGAAACGATAAGAAAGGCTTATCCAACGATTGGTATGTGCGAATTTCTGCATATATATTTATGCATACATTCTGCATCAAACTAAATCGAGCATCGCCTTTTCACGTTTCTGACCTTGCCCTTGACGTGGCAGGCTCCAGCTGCTTCAATAATGTAAAAATCTTATTCGGCCTCTCCAATAAACTCACATTTGTTTACATTAACACGCATTCCCTCATGGACTTGTGACGAATTACAAACAAATATTTCAACTTCAAGTGTTTCATTTAATTTCGTTTCTGGATGCAAGCTCCTTTCTTTTCACTCTAGTCAGTCTAAACTTATTACACAGAGTTATATTTTCAAATCCCGGCGCCCTAAAGAATTTTGTCGTTGTTTTCAAAAGTTTCAAGAGAAGGAGAGTTGACATAGAAGCTAAATTATTCCAAATTATACCCATTTAGTTCTCTGACAACGTTAAAGACAATGTTGAAATATATAAATACAACATTTTACACCATAAAAACGAAGTATTTAGGAATTATGTATAAAAAAAGTCGAAGTTATTCTTCGCTCTTGAGCTCTATTTCCGGTATTAAAAATGCAATAGGAAAGATAGTAAGAAAGACTATTTCCATCACTTTTCACGGGAATTATACGTGGTGGTATTTGTTCTCCGCTTACTATTAGATTTTCAAACTGCTCCATCTATATATATAAAGCGAAGTGTCCTCACTGACACACTCATTCATTCACTCATTCATCTACACATCTACACACTGATTCATAATCAACCCACAGCCCAAACCGTGAGGGCTGGAGACTTGAAATTTTAGACACGGGTGTATCATGTGCCGAAACTGAACACTAAGAAGGGATTTTGCGAAATTCGGCCCGGTTCCTTTGTAATTCAATAAAAACCGGCTAAAATAAACAAAAAATGATCGGATCGCGGAGACCGTGTTTATGTTAGAAGCACGTATCTAGCCAAAACAACTTCGACGACGGGCGACCGGTTTACATTAAAAGCACTTATTTAACCTAAACAATTTCAACGTCGAGTTTCTGCTTTCGTGATCATACTTTTGCCGTACCTAGCGAGGCCGCAGATATTTCAATTATAATTTTGATTTCAATTATAATGTCGATCCGTGACTCAATTAAAAATTACCAAACCACTCCAAATTTAATCCGTCAACATTAAACATCCTCAAATATCTCTTACCACTGCAAACTTTACCAAATCAACCCCAAAAAATTCCCGAACTATGCCAAACTGACATAAACTAGATCCGTTATTTTAAATCATCCCTTACCACCCCTTAGCAACCCCAAGCAACTCCAATCACTTTAAAATAAAACAAAATGACACAAATCATGGCAGATTAAGTCCAACTCACACATATTATTTCGTCTACCAAAAATCACCCCCAACTACCCCTTACCACCCCAAAATAAGCCCAATCACTTTAAAATTACAAAAAATGTTACAAACCTTACCAAACTATGCCAAACTCATCTAAATTACTTTGGCTTCCATAAATCACCCCCAACTACCCCTTACCACCCCAAAATAAGCCCAATCACTTTAAAATTATCAAAAATGCTACAAACCATAGCAAACTATGCCAAACTCACTTAAATTACTTCGGCTATCATAAATCACCCCCAACTACCCCTTACCACCCCTAACTCATCCCAATCACTTTAAAATTACAAAAAATGCTACAAACCATAGCAAACTATGCCTAACTCACCCAAATTACTTCGGCTAACATAAATCACCCCCAACAACCCCTTACTACCCCAAAATAAGCCCAATCACTTTAAAATTACAAAAAATGCTACAAACCATAGCAAACTATGCCAAACTCACTTAAATTACTTCGGCTATCATAAATCACCCCCAACTACCCCTTACCGCCCCTAACTCATCCCAATCACTTTAAAATTACAAAAAATGCTACAAACCATAGCAAACTATGCCTAACTCACTTAAATTACTTCGGCTAACATAAATCACCCCCAACTACCCCTTACCACCCCTAACTCATCCCAATCACTTTAAAATTACAAAAAATGCTACAAACCATAGCAAACTATGCCTAACTCACCCAAATTACTTCGGCTAACATAAATCACCCCCAACAACCCCTTACTACCCCAAAATAAGCCCAATCACTTTAAAATTACAAAAAATGCTACAAACCATAGCAAACTATGCCAAACTCACCTAAATTACTTCGGCTACCATAAATCACCCCCAACTACCCCTTACCACCCCAAAATAAGCCCAATCACTTTAAAATTACAAAAAATGCTACAAACCATAGCAAACTATGCCAAACTCACCTAAATTACTTCGGCTAACATAAATCACCCCCAACAACCCCTTACTACCCCAAAATAAGCCCAATCACTTTAAAATTACAAAAAAAGCTACAAACCATAGCAAACTATGCCA